>OY755171.1:13882267-16708743 GCA_963576735.1 Bedellia somnulentella
GCCGCTCGCAGCGCTCACCGCTCAGTCCTCTCGCTGCGGCAAACGGTACTACACGTGCCGCTATCCACATATACAGTAAATAAACATCAGCGACTAGACTAACCGTGTTGTGATCTACGATGCTAACTTGTGCTCATGAAGTATCTAAGCAACCAAAGGGGTGATTATTGACAGACTTAGTGATACAGACACATAAAAGGATCAAGTGAAGTGTTCGATTAACATCGAAAATGCCGAAAATCTTCCTCATCAAGAAGCGGCTCCACGAGCAGCAGCTGGGGCTGCAAGAAGGCCAAGAGCTACTTGCAAGCAAAGCTGACTCGTTATGCCCTGGCTCTCCGCTTGACGATGGACCCATACCACTTCTCTCAAAGAAGGACAGGGAATGCGGCGGTGAGTTTAATACTACATACACTGTATATGTTGACTTGCACAAAGACCTCATTCAAAACCACAAGCATATCTGTTATTCTTAATCCACACTGTCAGATTTTAGTATTGAATACACAATTCGATTTATACCATGTATTAAACATTACAGTTTTTAAAGAACTTGCTGTTATTATGACATCAGTTACAGTTATTTTATTTTACCCACTTAACATATTAATATCAACATGTAAGTCCTTCCAATATCCTCGACTACCTGGCTGTATGTGGGCGACTAACGTGATCCTAATCTGCGGTTGTCATTGTCACAGGACAGGCTCGGATAACCGGTGCCTCTGCAATTGAAAGACTTTTTGCTTTGTTTATGCTGCCTTCTTAAATTTTTTAAAGTTCTTGCTTAACTAACGCACTACTAAAACTGTTTATTTATATGCACATTTTATATTCATTAAGTACTTACGTTTGTGTACACCTCTGGTACATGATTATATTAACAAATGTGGTTTAGCAGCGCGAGGTTTTTTCAAAATAATGTTTATTAAGCCTTTTTAAGTTTTTGTGTATGTCTACCAAAATTGGCAACTACAAGCGCTATGTTTTAACAATGTTGTCACACAAGTTCAATTCCGTCAACCTTAACATTACAGTATTAAAGCAATTTTTGTTATCAAAACTTAAAAAAGAGTATGGGAATACCTCAGGCGCTTTTGGAAGTTGACTGAGGAAAAGATAGTGAATCAGAGAATAGTTAGGGATAGGGTTCTTGTCACATAACGCAACCAATAGATATTTACTTAAAATGCTTCAATACCCTCAGTCTTTAGTGCTATTCTTAGCCGACTCTGCACAGCTATGGACCAACAAAAAAAACTTGAGCAAATAAAATACTAAAAGAGGTTGATGATCTTGTAATTATTGCATATGACTTTGAAACTATATGATCAGTCGTAAATTTCATAAACGGCCAGCAATTTAAGTCTCTAATAATGAACAACGTCAAAAGTATTTTGAAAACCAAATAGACAAGTTAACAAAGTCACCTTCACAAAAGTCATTATCACGCGGCTATGTTAACGGTCCATTGCGAGACACACAGACGAAGGTAGTTGTGTTGTGATGTGTGAATCACTAATGTAACTGTCATATTTTTCACGATTCCTCGAAATATTTACTCACGTCAATATGCGAACTAGCACTTTGATATTGTAATTTCGTACTTGGACTAGTTATCTGCTTTACTAAAATAAGCTATATATAATAATAAGCTTATTACGTTGAAAATGAACCTTTAGTATAGCAGAAAGAATAGTAGGCACAAAAAAACTAAACGTGTTCTTAGATCTTGAATTTAGAATTGCAAACTAAATAGCAAAGGATCAACGATAGCCATTTAGGACTCAACCGGATGAAAATGAGGTGTCAATGATTGCAGTACAATGGAGTACGTTTCCGGTGCGACTGTGCACCGTGTTCGTTTTGTATTTAGGTTACTCACCGCAATTTTTCTAGCTGATTGGCATTGAACAATTAGTTCAAAATAAACGATTGTGTGCGTATCAGTCAACGTGTTGCCATTCACCTGCTTCCATAATTTATCGTGAATTAAGTACCGATGACTAACGTACACTATTTCCATTATTCTTATATCATCTTACTTGTACTATGACAACTTTAACGTTGCTTATACTCTTGCTGTACTTCAAAAAATCATAGAGGAGACAAAATTGAGAGAAGTATGATGTTAAGTATACTTCCGCGTTATTTCAATCACACTTTTCGGGAAATTTAAGATATATTGTCAAAGATGAATTGAAAATGTTCGCATAATAAGCCTGCATGGTATTCTTCCTCCAAGAACAATTATTAATCACGTAATTTTCTTGTTATATCACCACGTGATAGAATTAGTCATTTATTGAATTAATAATAACACTATAATAGAATTCGTAAAATAAAGAGAATTGCTGTTTTAAAGAGAAGGCGTGCAATAATGAGCATATAGAATAATAAAGTTAATGAAATAAATAAATAATACTATCACAATAAAGTTATTATGTAGAAATAGCATCGCCTTTTAAAATTGATGCACAACTATACGGGTTATAATTTAATAAATTGTGCATACAGGTGAAACGTTAAGCACCTGTAAATAAAAAGGCACATGTTAATAGTTAAGCGAAGGTCACCCCAGCCCTTTGACATTAACGTCAGTGCGCAGTAGTCTTTTTGTTAGCAGAACAATTAAAAGCTCGAAACAGGCTTTTGAACTAACGAAAACCCTTCCTGCATCTTAAGTTTTGTTACAATTACAAATCATTATTTAATTATACGTTTAACTGTTATTGAGATTAATTGATCTATATAAATGTAATAAGCTAGGTCATTTCGTTCTCGATGAAATAATTTAAGTGAGACTTGTACTACACATACAATGTAATAGTTATATATAACACAAATTTTAATGATAATGAATTCCCCTAATAAAACAACATTTCACTCTCTTACTTTCAAAGAGCATAGATACAAGTTAAAAGTACAAAGGACATCAACGCGTTGCTTAAGATATGAAATTATGAAACAATATTTTTTAAATTATGTCTTATTAAGATTTAATAGACTTATTTACGTCACGTCACGAATAATGTCATTAACGGGAAATAATATGAATGAATGATTTTGAAAACCAGTAAACTTGTTTTACGTATGTAATTAACAAAACGATTGGCAATATTTTATAAGCAAAATCAGAGAACCAAGGTTACATTTCAACGTTATACTCGCACGTAGGTTTACTGTTTTAAGGCCCTTCAAGGGCGATACATATTACAAAATTCACCAATAACACCATAAAAGTTTAATGAAATTAAAAAACGGATTGAGAAACACTTAAATGTGAGCACGAGCACGAGCTGATTTATTTTTACTTAACTTGAATTCCATATAGGTGAACCTAATTAGGAATAATTGAAATAACGGTTTTGTTAATTATATGGTGTACGTCACTAAAATAGGACCAACTATATAGTAATTAAAACTGAAGGCGAAAAAGACAAAGGGATGTCTTTAATATGAACAGTTTAACGTGACTTTAAACGAATCGAGAAGGTTTATTTGTATCACGCTCATGTATATACACATACATTTGTGCCAAGGATTGCACATTATTGACAAACCTCTTCACAAACTTAACTATAAATGTTATATATCAATTGCGTTTAAAACTAAAAAGAAATAAGTGAAAGTAATTTACACATCAAAAGATCATAAGAACAGTGGAATATTAAGGCAAATAAACTGACAAAAAAGCAGTTGTCATCGTCAAAAAAGTAGTGTATTCACAATATAGAATACAAGGTATATATTTTAATGAGACCATAAATTTTGGCGTAAAAATTAAGCGCATTTCAGTAATCACGTTCATGAAATGATAATATAAACAACATGTCAAAGTTCTATTTGTCTCATCTTTTCATAGAACTTTTCATTAATTTACGTATTATCAAGCAACTACTTTAAACTAAAAGAAACATACAATTTAACTCGATTCTTATCATTTGTGGGTATTGCATTTTGTACGCCGTAAATATCAGCATCTTTATCAGTAACAAAAAAAACCTGCGAGTAGTTACTCAGACTTGCTATTGTAAGTATTGTAACCAAAACCATTGTTACCTTTCATTTTTGCATTTTTTACAGTTGATTTGAAAAAACCGGATTACATCCACAATAGCCGTAAATCTTTCGCAGAACTTGGGTCGGCAATTTTCTAATCAATTGATTTAATTTTCAAAAATCCCATCTTGTTTCAAATAAATTAGAAGCTATTGGTTGTTCGAATGATGCCGTTTGTTAGTAAGTGGCTGTTTTTTGCGAGCCCTTGAGTCAAGATGTGAAACATGTGAGGTGACCGCCTCGTGTTCTAGGAATGCTTGATCCCAACTTCCACATGGCATTTCGCCAGAATGGCCTTACCAACTTGTCTTATGCGGGCCTGAACTACTTAACGCACACATATAAAATTCTACATCTGCGGACCTTCGCAAAAGCTAATACCGCAACATTATTACTAAGCAGATGCAAATAAAAATTGGGGTATTATTTAAATGGTAAAACAATAGTCAAATAAAAGAATTCTTAATTCTTGACATCGCCGCAGTTTCATTATTTGACATGTTTTTTAACCATCTCTAATTACCGCACCAAAAACTTAGATTACATTTTTTTAAAAAAAACAGTTCCAAATAGTACTTAAATCTCGTAGTGTTAAAATAAAACTAATATCATAAACTACTAATTCCTTCCTTATATATTCCTTATTATTTGCACAATAAATTGTCCTGTAATTCACTTGCAAACCAGTATATAGAATAAAAAAAACCAGTTACCAAGACTTTTAAACACATCTTATCCGCGTAAAGGTCATCTCTGCCATTGTTACTTGGAGCACGGTAACGCAATAAAAAATAATCATTTCGTGAATTTTGGTACAGTTTTATACAACCTTAAAAGAGACCGACTCCCCTCACCTTCATGCAATTTTTTCTTTAAACATACTTATTAATGTTACACACTACATTTATCTGGTATGTCCTTATGTCACTGTTTTGTTCTCTCTAGTAAAGTAAGTAAGTAGTAAATAAAAAACGAATAGAACTTTAATATATTATCAAAGCTATTACGGATCATGGATTTAAAGCATTACGGTCCAGACATACCAAGCATTACAAATGTCGATATAAATTTTTGAAAAGGCTTTTGTACTTAAAATATTTGAGATATGATTATCTCTAAATCCTTTTTAAAAATAGAATAACGGTAACCGTTTTTAACGGAAAGAATCCCTATGAAAATTCAAGGTAAGTTTGTCGGCTGGCGGTTGGACAAGGCAAAAAGAGGCGTTTCGATCTGGCCAACCAAGTGCTTGATCTCTCATTACCGGTTTTTTTCTCACATCTAGCTAAATTACATGCTGTAGCCTTGAACGGTCCGAAAAACATGTTTGGGGCATTAACCCTTGCCAAATCTAGTTGTGATTCACATGATAATATTAAAGCAACAAAGTTTTTATCCACAATCATTTCATTAGTTGTATATACTGGTACCTCTTAGTTTTTTACTGTACTTTGCCAAATATAATCATATTTTTTTGTCAGATGAATATTGATTTCTATACCGTTCGTTGTTGGTCCTCGTATGTTTTTTTAACTTTGCTTTGTCTATTTCAAACGATATATAGCCAAGCAAACTAAAAAACTACTCAAATTTTCTTTGTTTCCAAAACAATGAGTACCCAATTATGATTAAATACGTCCTCGAATAATAACATTAACCTTCTTAAGTCTCAAGGCAACCGCGCATTAAATTTTACCGTGGTATCGGTACTCAGCGGGAAAAGGTTCCAACGGATATTAATGTGCTGTAGGTAGATGGAGCAGTTCTATGGAGGTTTTAATGTTGTAAATGCTACGGTCGTCCAATAACCCCGGACGCAAGGACAGACAAGCTGATTGTTCAGCGTTGCTCGGGACCGGCGGCCGTTGTCCAGGCTTGCGACTCTTCACATTATTCTTTTTATTACGAAGACTGAAATAAGCATTTATTTATTTCATGGAAGGCCAAATAAAGATTTAAAATTCAACTATTAAATTAAGCTCCTTGAGAACTCTCTATAAATAGTGCAAAACTTTGCTCTATCTATAAAAGTATTTTCACTATGTTTAGAACATCATGGACTCATTTAATATAATAATTAATCATTGCGTTGTAAAAGAGCAAGGTTGCATGTGATTAATGTTCCACTAATTACTATATCCAATACATCAACTAAAATACATTGAGATCAAGTCAACGTTGTGTAATCCTAAAATTTCTTCGCAAAAAAAATTCTATGTTATACTATTTATAACGTTGAAAGAAATTTATAGAAAATCTGTCTATGGATACATTTTTCTCATCTTTTGACACAACAAAACTTTATATTACAATGCCCTTAAGTTAAGAGAACCAACTTTAGTAGTACTAAATGGTTCGTTGTGACCACAACATACATCATCGTGCAGTAAATTGCCATATTTATTCTCTAATTTAAAATAACTGGTCTCAAGATCCACTAATTAAAATGCCAAAAAACTGATTCTGAAAGGCAGGCAGCAGTCTTTAATGGGCAAACAATGAGTCCGCAGTCAAGGTTGCTCGGTATTCGTGGACAGGAAACCGCGAGTAACTGAATAGATACGTGCATGGTAATTATGGGGCCTTGACTTAACCGTTTAGAATAAAAACGGTGTAACTTTTATAGGTCATCATATATTGAGTTTTATGTATGAGAACGTTTCAAGGGTTCGTAACAGTACGCATTGCAAAACAATAAACTTTAACAATGAAACTAAATGGCACAAAAGCTTCTTACATTACGATTTTTTGTTACTTTAAGGTTTAGATAAAATAACCGGAACGATCAATGCTATTCTACAAAAAAAGAACCACTAAGTATACTGACGATGTAACTACCATATCAGTGGACACACGTGACGCAACAGAACGCAACTCAAATAGTAACGGTGACTGTTCTGCTGTAACCACGGTCACTCTGTCGCCAACCATTGATTCATTGTCAAATAGTCGACGCAAAGTGAATACAAATATTAATTTTGTTAGAGGACGAACATTCTCAATTGCAGCCTTTATTCCATATTCAATCAATGTCGTTCGTGGGGAGGGGATACTTCTATCAGCGACGTGCTTTAAATAAAAACTAAGATTTTTTTGGCATTTGCTAAAGCCGCTTAAGTTTTAACAATATATTCCGTAGTTAGTATCGACTTCATAAGTTATTATTTTGATTTATAGTTTGTGTGAGAAAACTCGTGCACGCTCGTACTGGTACAAGGTGAATTATGTCCGCAGGGTTACATATATCCAATATTGTCATGAGTAATTTGATTGGACTAACCATTAATTCACCGCAGAAAGAATATATCCCTACCGTAAGAAATATAATACTTCATACATAATTTTAATCTCTATGAAAGTAGTTCATACTTAAAAATTACACAATGAACAAAATCATAATCATTTTCCTGATTAGGCTTTATCAATTTGTTTTTTATTCTGTAATTTGTAAAACGATCATATTATAAATTTGTTCTTAAAAATATAAAGATAATTAAAGATTGAATCCCAAATGGCAGTTAACAAACATTACCAATTGTAATTTTACTATGTGACCTGATTTCCTTTCACGACCACACATCTTAATTGTTTTTTTTTTATTTCAGATCGTGATGTTTTCGGAGAAAAAGATAGTAGAAGCTATTATGAAAAGAAAATCAAGGAACCCAGAAGATTTATATCATCCATTCTTGGGGGTGATATACCTTACGGAAGTCACAGAGGACATGTCCTTACACAAGCAGAGCGGAAATTATATACACCTGTCATTGCAGTAGAAAAGAAACAAGAAACCAAGCCAATTATTAAAGAAGAAAAAGATCCAATACATAGTGACCCTGTTGTGCTTCCCAGTAGAAATTCGCCTTCGCCAGGCGCAGCTCCCTCACCTGGCATTGATAACAACGTAAGGTGTCAAAAAGTTTCCGTCATTCAACGCACACCATCACAATCGCATTTTGGAAAAAAAGAAGAAGTTGTTCTTCCATCTACACTTCCAACGACTGAACCTGAACAGGACCAACCCATTGATTATGTAATTGCAAAAAAAAGAGGTGAGGTTGAAGATGAAGAAACAGAAAAGAAAATTATAGAGCAAAGAAGAACAAGTAGCTCAAAAATTGCCAATAGCATATTAGCTCGCCCTGTGCTGGTTCTAAGAAATTGTCCTGGCAACAAATTACCTGGTATCATGAGTGCAGCTGCTGGACATGGACGCTCTTCTGGCGGTGGTGGGTCTTCTGGTGGTTCACAAAATAATGCTAGTTCTGGGAGTTACAGCAGTAGTGGCAGTGCCGCTCCTTCATCAGGAGGTGGTGGTTCGCTAGGAGGTGGATCTGGCAGTGGGGGTAATGGTCGTGATGGCCGCTCCAATTACGGACCCAATAGTCCACCAACAGGAAGTCTCCCACCATTCTGCGAAACCTTAGGGCCTTCTACGAAAGGAGGTCAAAACGCATTTAACGCTAATGGCACATTCTCCAGTGAATTCAATATAATGAACTTCAGTATGGATTGTGAAAATAATGAAAATGGAGCTCATTTTCCTGAACAAAGTAAACAGTATTCTTTAATGCAAAATGCTGCATATGGAGCACTAAAAGATGAAGTAAATGACTATGAAACTAAGTTAGAAAATATTAACGGTATGGGAAGTTATGGCAACAGTTTTGATGACCCTATGGTAGTTGAAATGCCTGAAGATGTAATAGACAGCTATCACTTTAGTTCATCTGTGACCCTGAATGGTGCCAGTAACGAAGGTATTTTGGCTAATCTACCTGACTCTGCAGACGATTTCGCAAGTTTTTTTAACAGCCAAGTAGGTTCTATTACAGACTCCGAGCTCAGGGACTCTTCCTCCATTTCACCAGACTCAGTACATAACGCAGTTCATGACATCGACTCAATAGCTGAACAAGTAAATTTAAGTAGACAGTATTACGATAAATTTCCGTTTTCAAATCAAGAACAGATTTCAACATATAATTTTGTAAAAGAACGACCAGATCTACTTATGCAATTAAATCCTGCTGTCCTACAACACAATGAAGGCCAAATGCAGCAATTACAAATACATGTGCAGCTCCAGCAAAGACAACAAATTATGTCCCCTGGCTTCCCGTTTCCTAGTCACTCTCTGGAATTGGACTCGCCAACTGGTGTTTCATTGCCATCACCTGGTGGAAACAACTCTCTGGATAGCAACAACCACATCGAGAGCTCCGCGCTTAGTCCTGCAGCTGCTGTAAGTTTGAAGAAAAGTTCAAGCACTGATAAATTGCATGTCTTGCAACAAAGGGTAAGCATTTCTTGATTTAAAGGCAAAGCTTAGATTGTATTCATTGCAGTTTGATAACTAAATGATACTGAAACTTGATAAAGAAGTAGCAGTTTTGCCGAGCCTAAATCAACTTATGCTTTAACTTTTGCAAATATTTCTTTCTATATTCTTCCAATATAACATATTTTTACTCGGACTATGGAAACCTTAACTTTGCTATGGTATTACGTCTTAAGTTAACGTTATATTTTGTTACAATAAAAGTCATTAAGATTTCATGAGATCGATTATTTATTTAATTGTAATCAATTAAACCGTTTATTATTTAAGTATTTAGATTAATCTACAGTACTGACCTTTATTTTGCAGTTGGGTTTACCAGCAGAGTTGCCGCTAGAATTTATCAATGGCGGCCACGGCGTGAAAAATCCACTCGCAACTGAAGCGAATGCCAGACAAAGAGAAGAAGACAAAAACAAGCAAGTTTTAGTGAGCGAAGACGATCCTTCAAAATTTGTGTGCAGAATTTGTTCCAAAAATTTCAGCTTACAGAGGCTTCTAAATCGACATATGAAATGCCACTCTGATGTTAAAAGATATCTGTGCACATTCTGCGGCAAAGGATTCAATGACACATTTGATCTTAAAAGGCACACAAGGACTCACACTGGAGTAAGACCATACAAGTGCAATTTGTGTGAAAAGTCCTTTACACAACGTTGTTCTTTGGAATCCCACTGTCTGAAAGTGCACGGCGTTCAACACTCTTACGCCTACAAGGAGCGAAGAACTAAGGTATGTTTACCTTGTCCTGTTACTATCTTAATATTATCATCTATACTTATAATAAATCTGTAGAGAGGTCAATTCTGTAATGAAATATATTTTGAAAATAACTATCAGGGGGTGATTAGTGATCGATACTAATGCCAAAAATGCAATTAGTAAAATTTTTGTCTGTCTGTCTGTTTATATGGTCCTTATGGAAACAAAAACTACTCGACGGATTTAAACGAAACTTGGCACAATTATTTTTCATACTCCGGGGCATGTTATAGAATACTTTTCAGCATGGTAGTAAAGGGGAATTTTGGGAAAACGGGAGAAGTTACTCCATTTTATAAGCTTCCGTCGCGTGTGCAGCCTTAATGGTTAAAGTTACATAGAAATAACGTATTACGGAAATATTCTTCATATAATTGTCTAAAAAATATTATGCAACAGCATATGTCAATCTTTTATGGTGGACTCACAATAACACATGTAACTCCTGATAGTTTAGCAGTTCGGTGCATTCTGTTTATATTTGTTTACTCTTACGTTTATAATAATCTCATTCATTCAAAAATGTTAACATTATAACCTATTAAATAAAAAGAGAATCATAGAAATCGGTAGAGAAACACCGAAATTATACATGAAATGAGTCGTCGCGCCTGTAACCAAAACCAAATCCTTACTAATTTATATATTTCATACTAGATGGCGCCAGTAGTTGCAAGACTTTTTAGATTGTTATGAATACTTTGTAGCGTTTTAGTTAACTTCAACTCAACCTGAAATTTTGCTTAATAACGGAGATATTGAATCGTTCATCAAAGCGCATTCAAAATCACAAAGCTACACTGTTCAGGAGTGCTATAAATTCCGATCATTGCGCTAAATTTCACAAAGCTTGAGTAGTGATGGAAGAAACCTCAGATATTTAAAAAACAACGCTACCCGTTTTTAGCTGGGCCGATCCACTAGTATAAAATATATTAAAATTGTATTGTATAAATGTGTTATTTGTAAAAATTTATACATTACGACTTAGTTACAGGATAATTCAAACTTCAATTCAATTTCAACTTAAAAAGATATGTGCTTATAAACTTGATGTAAAATGCTCGTCTTGAATAATAATATTTTTACATTACAGATGTACGTATGCGAAGAATGTGGTCACACAACATCTGAACCAGAAGAGCACTATATGCATCTCAAAAAGCAACACCCTTACTCGCCAGCGCTACTAAAATTTTACGACAAAAGGCATTTTAAATTCACGAATGCAACATTTGCAAACCAACTACTCGGACAGCTCCCTATGCCTGTCCACAATTAATACAACTTGAAGAAGCAACTTCAATATAAGACTTTGATTGTATCAATGCTGCTGTAAGCATTCACTTTTGTACTTAAAAATCATTTTATTACATCCGTCCTATTTTAATATTGGCTTACAGAAATCCCAGTGAAATAATATTTTCAAAATAATCTATGAAAATAATAAGCTAAAACCGAAATCGTCTTCCATATAAACAATCCCAACTCTATTGTCATTATTTTATAACATATTTTTCTTAATCAGAAAACATCGTATTTGTTCAATCAATACATAATGTTTACAGTCAAAGAGTAAATGGTACATTTAGCTTTTAAGCTATAATGACTGCAATTAAAAATCAAAGTATCGGGTTTTATGTGCAATCTCTGGTGATGGTTTGGGATAGATTAAGTTACAATTTAAGCTAAAATTACTATTGTAGACTAGTTAAATATAGTTTAATAAATAATTGTACGAGTACTAATGTAAGTTTCTTTCCAAATCAGCTGCATTCAATATAAATCGAAGAATATAAAACGGTGCTACTTGTGAATGAATGTTGCTGGCTTGAATTGAAGCAAACATAGATCGGATGACTGATTTTGTCCGATTTATGAATTTTGAAGGTAAAAATGCCTGTTGTAACTCAATTTATATAAGGAATCTGTTTCCTTCGTAACAGTGATACTAGATTCTAATTATCTCAAATTGAAATTTGTCACAATTGATTATATTTGTACTTAACTTTTTTGTTTTGTGTTTTGTTTATTATTTGATATCTAAATTTTTATGTGAATCCATAATTGGAATTATTGTTTGTCGTACCAAGTAAAATGCATTTCTAGATACTTAAAGGTAATTTAAATTATAATCGGATAGTGCTGTGAGTGAGTGATTGTGTTTATGTGTAATTGTATTATTTAATGATTTAAATGTTGTAATGCCTATTTTGATGTGTGTAAATTGTATGTTTTAATATAAAAAGCGCTTCCGAATTATTTAAATTTTAAATTAGTTAATTATTGATGCTCAATTATTGATTCACGAGGTTTTTAAAATAAAAGATGTGAATTTAAAATTGATTGTATATATGTAATTTCTAAATTAGAATCATTATGAAACAGAAATTTATAGTTGTAAATTTATTTGGTAGAAGTAAGTACCTAATTAGATGAATATGTCGTAAAGTAGAAAAAAGTTATTATTCGAACAAATTGGTTAAATGAAATGTATTTGTTAATTGGATTTAATTTTTTAATAAAGGAATATTTGTGATAGCGCTACAAACATAAACAATGTCTTATTGCATTTATTAGCATTTCTTAACCTATTGTCAAGATAAACGTGTATTATCATACATTAAGATACAGATCACACAGACTTTGTTACTCTATTTTCATAAGAAATATATTACATTCTACATAAATTATACATGGTTTTCTTTTTTCTTACTACTATCCCAATAAATATACTCAACTTTCTTGCCTAAGTCCGATCAATCTTAAAAAAGGCTAAAGGTTTAGAATCAATTGTTTGTTTGTGGGCGTTGAAAATGAAAATGAAAAATATTTATTTTTACACCAGCAATAACCAAAATAACATCAGTTTACATTACAAAGGTACTTTTAGGTGATATTTGGTAATTAGGTGACGAAATTTTACAATTGGAGAGGTCGTTGTCCCCTACACTAGGCATAGCCTGTATCGTGGGGGACATGGCAGGCATGGGTACTAAAGTGAAACGATAGCCAATATCTTCAAACGCATAAGACCAAACCTCTTTTACGAAATCATTAAGCCATGGTAAAACGTAGGAAATAGAATTAATGAGATATTAAGGATTCGAAAACAACAGGTATAAATATTGTTATTAATTGTTAATTCATTCATTGATTGATGGATGTAAACGAAGTTAGAGGTTTGTCAGGATCGTCCAAAGTGGCGATCGATAGTCTCTGTCTTGCCTACCCCAATGTAAACTAATGGCGTGAGTATATGTATGTAATTTTTCATTCTTAACTTATAAAGAAACTTATGCGACGTTCGAAGTCCAGTCGTAAGGAGATTGTATTATTAGTAGCGGGTTTGGTCCCCTCTGAAACCAATCGTATATAATATAATAAATTTGATTTATATGTGTCGCAAGATGATTTGATGTTTAAGTTTTTTGCAAAAAACCTAGGGATTTTGCAAAAATCCGGATAATGAGACAACGGTTATAATATTTTCTAATCTTACTAGGTTTTTTTTGCAAAAAATCTAGTTGGTTTAGTAAGATGTTACTTCTTTAGTGCTGATTGGCTGATTTCTGATTGCTCGCTCACACTTATTCTGATTGGTTCGTCATTGTGGTATTGAGATATTATAGCTAGAGTTATAAAGGGTAAGAAATGACAATACTTATTTGATACTAGGAATAAAAAAATTTTTTACTCTTTTGATGGAGTAAAATTACAATCACGTTCGGACATATTATACACAGATCAAGTAACCCCAAACTAAGTACCACTTGTATTATGGTATACTAACTCAGCGATAAATTTTATATAATATAATACACTCACAAATTCAAAATGTGGCTGAAGAGTTTCTAGCTCTGAAGTTCTGGCTACCACTTTTTGGGATTTATGGCCGTGAGTATATGTAATGTATGATGTATGTATAATACACGTATGCTCATCACACAAATGTTGCTCTCATCGGAGATCAAACCCGCAACCTCCAGACCGAAAAGCTAGTCACCTATCCACTCGGCCACGGACGTCTTCAATATAGGTAGCAACAATAAAGTAAGTACGTTTTAAATTGTAGTATTGAGGTATTATAGCTAAAGTTATAAAGGGAAATGACAATATTTTTTTTATACTTAGGAACTTTATGTAACTAAAATTAAAATAACAATCAAATTAAATGTAGATAGCAACAATGGAGTAAGTACGTCTTAATTAACAGAGATGACGTATTTATGGGGCACTGGAATCGACCAATCAGTGTACTGTATTCATAAAAACTGGCATTTCGATTCGCAGTCATACTAAACCAACTAGTTTTTTTGCAAAAAACCTAGTAAGATTGGAAAATATTATAACCGCTGTCTAATTATCCAGATTTTTGCAAAATCCCTAGGTTTTTTGCAAAAAACCTTAACATCAAATCATCCTACGATATATGTTTATTGTGAATAGGGAAATCGATTCTCAGCAATCTAGGATCAGTTTCATGATGCTTATATTCATTCAGTACCATTTTACAAAATTGAAATCTATTAGTGAAATCCCGGTATGTGGGTACAGAAAAATAACTTAAAACTATTCACAAAACGTCATTTACTTGATATTGGAAAAACCATACGCTATTATATTCGAGAAGTAAGAAGCAGTAAAGCAATATTTAAAAATAAGATCAAGATCTATACAGAAACATGCTAACATTCCTTTATTTATTACTAGTGGATCGTCCCAGCTTCGCACGGGTAGCGTTGTTTTTTTAAATATCTGAGGTTTCTTTCTTCAGTCACTGCTCAAGCATTGTGAAATTCAGCGCAATGTTTTCAATTTATTAAATTTAT
Organism: Bedellia somnulentella; assembly: GCA_963576735.1. NCBI lineage: Eukaryota > Metazoa > Arthropoda > Insecta > Lepidoptera > Bedelliidae > Bedellia > Bedellia somnulentella. The sequence goes on from OY755171.1 coordinate 13,897,268, forward strand.
AGCACTCCCTAAACAGTGTAGTTTGGTGATTTTTAATGCGCTTTGATGAACGGTTCAGTATTTCCGTTTAATAGCAAATTTTGAAATAGAACGCTATAAAGTATTTATAAAAGTCTAAAAAATAAATCATTACGTGATGTAGGATGCAACTACTGGCGCCATCTAGTGTGTTATATGTAAATTAGTAAAGATTTGGTTTGATCACGGGCGCGATGGCTTATTTTATGTATAATTTCGGTGTTTGTCTACCGATTTCTATGATTCTTTTTTTGTTGAATAGGTAATAATGTTACCTTTTTTAAATTTGGGATGAGTGAGAGGTTTACAAACGTAAGAATAAACAAATATAATCATAATGATCCGAACTGCTAAGCTATCAGGAATTACACGTGTTATTGTGAGTCAACCGTAAAAGATAGACATAAACTGTTGAGGATTTTTTTTAGATAATTTTATGAAAAATATTTTCGTCATACATGATTTCTATGTAAGTTTTGAGCCTGCACACGCGACGGAAGCTTAAAAAATGGAGTTACTTCTCCCGTTTTCCCAAAATTTCCCAAAATTCCCCTTTTCTACTCTGCTGAAAAGTATACAAAAACCTGCGCAGGTGTATGAAGAATAATTGTACCAAGTTTCGTTAAAATCCGTCGAGTAGTTTTTGTTTCCATAAGGAACATACAAACCGACAGACAGACAGACAGACAGACAGACAGACAGACAGACAGACAGACAAAAATTTTACTGATTGCATTTTTGGCATCAGTATCGATCCCTAATCACCACCTGATGGTTATTTTGAAAATATATTTCATGTACAGAATTGACCTCTCTACAGATTTATTATAAGTATAGATTAATATTCCCGACATGAGGTTTTCATGAACAAAAATATTCTAACAATAGAGAAACACTTCTTTTATTGAAGCCCGAAATCCACACGGATGAAGCTGCGGCTGGAATGTGGATTATTTATGTTTTCATAAGGGCTCTGTGCATATTTCATTTAAAACTAGTAGCAAATAATACTTTTACTTTTTTACGACTTTTTATTTACCTCTTAACATGCCGGTACCCGGATGGGAAAAACAACCCGGGATTTAATTCCCTAATCCTTTATGATAAACTAGTTTTTTATCTCGGACTACGTCCGCAAATTTCTAAGAGGAAAAGAGAGCCTACTACTATTCTGAATAGATTTTTCATGTGTTTCGATACCAATTCCATCATTGTCGCGTTCAACGCCTAAGGATACAAGATACATTATATTGTTTTAAAACGATATGCCAATATTTTATGGCAAATATTTAACACGGCAACTGAAATCCTTTTTAGGCAACTTTCTATTAAGTCACAAAAAAACTAACTTTGCAGTGATTAAATTTTTTGGCAACTATTAAACTATACAAGCAACAAAATGCTAGGATCAAAAAACTAAAAAACCGGCTGCCACTGTAAGGTATCAAATATATCAAGCGGGATCAGTGTAAAACTGGTTAAGGTATTATAAAACCTAATGTGGCGACTAATATTTCCGAGGGGATATCATACATTCTGCACTGGCAACTATTGGATTTCATTATAAAAATACACATCTGGCAGCGATTTTCAGGTAGCTTTAAAACTGAAAATGGGTATTATAATAATGTTTTTGGATATTATATTATTTTTTGCAGATTCGTAAATTCTCGAAAAGGCGGCAAATGCGCTCGTGTGTCTGAGCAGTGCGGAGGCTGCGGAGCGGGGGGTTTAGCGCGGGTTTTAATAAAAATAAAATAAATTAGGTTAGGTCAAAAGTTGCTTCACCCAGCCTATTGGGCAGATGCAATTAAGTTAGAGAAGGAAAACAGAGGGGGGACGGGGGCGAAGCCAACCACATGGGGGTCATCGCATTAAAAAACAATTAATCACCACAATTGTATTTGTGCTAGGTTAGGTTAGGGTTAGCTTGTGTCCCTTAGAGCGGAAATAGGCACCCCACGAAGCGGGGTGACGTCGACACGCTGTTACTCAAAGTAGGTAGGTTCATTTAAAAGAGGGAAGGTTAATAAAATAGACAAAGAAAAGTTTTACAGCATGTCACAATTTGGTTAATTTAGATCCCAACAATTGTAGCCAAAAGTATTTTTTTAAGATCTTGTTTGTATTTATTTCAGACCCCATTTTAGAATTTATGAAAGCCTATTTTAACTTTTTTATCCGCCAATAATTTGTCGCCTTAGAAGAAATTCAATTGCCACAAAAGAAAATCACTGCCAGATAAAATTTAAATAAAACCTCAAAACTCATTAAAAAGCCGCCGCTTTCTAGTTAAGATGCTACCTCTAATTAGTCGCCAAAGTAGATTATTTACTATCCATTTTCAGTTTTTTTACGACCCGGAATGGTATCAATTTGTCGCCGCGTTAAATACATGCCATATTTTATAACCCGACAAAAGCAAAGCTCCAAGGAAGTGTTTTGCTTTTGTAAGTCTATGTATATGTCCTGCCATAGCGCCTAAACTACTAATAGGTATGTTATTAAATAAGAAGGAATCAAAAGGCTATAGGCCTGCCCCCTATCACGTGAGTACACTGTCCATGCAAAATGTGGGTACTCTGAACACCAGGTGACAAAGTCATGTGATGTACAGAATTATTAGTACCTCTGCCAACCCCTTCGGGGATATTCGGCGTGAACGTTTATGTTATGTTATGTAAGGAATCAAAAGATTCCTAGCTAGAATTACGGGATTTTATTGGCTGCATAAATTTATATAATATTTAGATAGGCATATATGACATGTATAAATGTCGTTATCTAAGCTGAAAAAATCAAACTAAGATAATAGTATCGTGTTTGATATCAAAATAGAGTTCTTTGTCAGCATATTAAAAAGTACCTTAAAGGGGTACATACGAAACAAGATATTAACACTTTTGATTTGGGTACGGACTTTATGCTTTTGATTCAATCTATATGTATATGTCTGATTGGAAAACTTAACATTAATGTTCACGGTATAGCCGCGGTCGATACAACTGTAGACCTATAATGTGTATTTTATAAATGAGGTTTCTTAGGAGGTAAGAATTAAGTGCTTTTTTGCACTTGGTAAAGAATAAATTACAGTTTTTCACGTCCATTGTTTGTGCTTTATTTAAAAGCTTTTTGTTTCATCCCGTGATTATTGTATCATCCCGTTTTTATTGTACTCCACTTATTTACCGCCCAAGGAACCCGGAAGCTACGTCAACCAACAGTCTTAGCTATATATATATAACTTTAAACACAACTTTAGCTTTTACCGAGTGTCAATCAGTATGTCATGGTAATTACTGATGGGTGGTATTGATAAAGTAAATACATTAAATTTGGAGTAATTTTAATTTACTAAAGATATATTTTCGGTTTACCAATTGTAATGATTTTGTTAAGGGCGTCCCCGGAAAAATAGGTTGATATTGATTGTTTGGAAATTCTATAAAGTCTGATTTGATGATATTGATATAACATGAATAAAATATATGTTGGTGATTAGTTCATGGTGTTAAAATTTGATGTTTAACATTTTAATAATTTGTTGAAAAATATGATGAAAAAAATTGAATTGGAACATGCTTTGTTATCATAAAAACCGTATAGGCTCCACTAGCATAACATACATGTGAACTCATTATGTGTCTATATACGCGTAGCTTTAAGATCTTTAACTTTGATGTTTAACTTTTCATTTAAACATTATAGTTATTCAATAAAACTAAATAAACTACATTTATCCTGCGCGCGCGTTTTTTCCGTCCCTGTCACTCTCAGTAAATTTGACGTAAGAGTGAGCGCAATAGCTGCAAAATGCGGGGAGGCCCTTAAAATATATTGCAATGATTTCTTTGAAAAATATATTATTAATTTCACGTTGATTTTTAATATAAGTACCTTTTGTTAATCAGTTTGGTAAAATGTTTCACCTCAAGTTCCGTGAGCAACCAGTTTTATAAAGTGTTTCACCTCAACTTCCGGTTAAAGTGACTGTTTCGGTTTGACAAGTAATCATAGTTATATATTTATTTACATAACACAACCATATTTATTTATTTATTTACGTAACACAACTATATTATTGGACTAAGATTTGAATGTGTACGTTCACTGGATTATTGGATTGAGTGGACTGTGTATGTTCACTGGATAAAGGGACTGAGTGAACTGTGTATGTTCACTGGATTATTGGACTAAGTGAACTATGTATATTCACTGGATTATTTATTTATATACATAACACAATCATATTTATATATTTATTTACATAACACAACCATATTTATTTATTTATTTACGTAACACAACTATATTATTGGACTAAGATTTGCGACATGATGGTCCAGTGGGTAGAACACCCGCCCGAAAACAGAAGGGCGTGAGTTCCAATCCTGGGTCGGGCCTACACCAATTTGTCTTTTCTAAAGTCATATGTGTGGTTAATTTATCATGGTTGTTAACGGTGAGGGAAAACATCGTGAGGAAACCCACATGGCTGAGTTGTACTTAGTCATGTGACAGTGTATTCGTACAAAATGGCGAGAGGCCTGCCCCCTATCACGTGAGTACACTGTCTAAGCAAAACGTGGGTACCTTCTCTGGAAACTAGATGGCGCTTGCCATGTGAGTTCAGAAGTATTGGTACCTCTGCCAACCCCTTCGGGGATAAAAGGCGTGAACGTTTATGTTGACTGTGTACGTTTACTGGATTATTGGATTGAGTGGACTGTGTATGTTCACTGGATAATTGGACTGAGTGAACTATGTATGTTTACTGGATTATTGGACTAAGTGAACTACGTATGTTCACTGAATTATTGGACTGAGTGAACTATGTATATTCACTGGATTATTTATTTATATACATAACATGCGACATGATAGTCCAGTGGGTAGAACACCCGCCCGAAAACAGAAGGGCGTGAGTTCCAATCCTGGGTCGGGCCTACACCAATTTGTCTTTTCTAAAGTCATATGTGTGGTTAATTTATCAATCATGGTTGCTAACGGTGAGGGAAAACATCGTGAGGAAACCCACATGGCTGAGTTGTACTTAGTCATGTGACAGTGTATTCGTACAAAACGGCGATAGGCCTGCCCCCTATCACGTGAGTACACTGTCTAAGCAAAACGTGGGTACCTTCTCTGGACACTAGATGGCGCTGCCATGTGAGTTCAGAAGTATTGGTACCTCTGCCAACCCCTTCGGGGATAAACGGCGTGAACGTTTATGTTATGTTATGTTATACATAACACAATCATATTTATTTACATAACACAACCATATTAATTTATTTATTTACGTAACACAACTATATTATGGGACTGAGTGGACTGGATATGTTCACTGGATTATTGGACTGAGTGAACTGTGTGTGTTCACTGGATTATTGGACTGAGTGGACTGTGTACGTTCACTGGATTATTAGACTGAGTGAATTGTGTATGTTCACTCGAGAATGCGACTGAGTGGACTGTGCATGTTCGCTAGATTATTGGACTGAGTGAATTTTGTATGTTCACTGGATTATTGGACTGAGTTAACTGTGCATATTCACTGGATTATGGGACTAAATGGACTGTGTATGTTCACTGAATTATGGAACGGAGTGGTCTGTTTATTTTCACATTAATTAATTTGCTATGTTCACTTGACCTAACTGGACTTGCCTAAAGTGAGAGTGATTAAAATCGCTAGTCTGTATATGTTCACTGGATTAATGCACTGAGTGGTCTGTGCATGTTGACTGGATTATTGGGCTGAGTGAACTGTGTATATTCACTGGATTATGGGACTGAATGAACTGTTTATATTCACTGAATTATGGGACTGAATGGACTGTTTATGTTCGGTGGATTATGGGAATGAATGAACTGTGTTTGTTCACTGGATTATTGCACTGAGTGGTCTGTGTATTTTCACTGGATTATGGGACTGAATGGACTGTGTATGTTCACTGGTTTATGGGAATGAATGAACTGTGTATATTCACTGGATTATGTGACTGAATGGACTGTGTATATTCCCTGGATTATGGGACTGAATGGACTGTATATGTTCACTGGACTATGGGCCTGAATGAACTGTTTCCGCTTCATTTCCTCGATTACGGAACGGAGTTGTCTGTGTATTTTCACATTAATATAAAACTAAATGAACTTGCTATGTTAAATTGATTAAACTGGACTTGACTAAAGTGAAAGTTAATGAAATTAGGATGTTGTCATATTTGAATTTTGACTTATGGAACGGACATCAATTCAGAGGATTTAGGATTTCAGATATGGGACCCCAGGAGGATAACGAGGGGACTCCTCCACGAACTCCTCCGAGAAATCAATTGAGGAGAAAAAGAAGAAGATCTTCTTGTACATCTTCTAGTGAGGAGGATAGAACGCCGCATATGGCGCGAAGGATATCAAGCCGTTAGAGTGCTGAGGATATGCTACTGGCCAGTTTCAAAGGAGAGTAAAACACTTCAGTAAGAATTAAACCACAGAATTAGCCAAACACTGATACCTACTGATCCAAAATTCTTAATTAGCAATAAATGGTTCACTTTAACGAATGCACTGGCAAATTCTATGTAAATCACCAAGAAATTCGTAATCATACACTTGAAATCCAAAATTTTAAGTCGGTAGATCAATTAATTTCAAAGTTAAGCTAATATAAAGTTTCGCATTTTCGACACTGACTGACTGACTCACTGATAATCAAAATAGACCTAGTAATTCCCATAAACCTAGAGAGCTGAAATTTGGTACTGAGGTAGATTTTAACGCCCACATAAAGAAAAAACTATCAGAACAAGGTTTATGGAAGATCTGGACTACCTGGTGACGCTGATGAGAAAACATAATAAGAGTACTGCCAAACTATAAATAAGCGCATTTACGAGAAATAGTATTCGATTAACTGTATTCTACTCAATAAATAAAAATATTCAGTCCAACAATTATTATTTATGTACTAGCACTCAGCCGCGGCTTCGCTCACGTTATTTAGCATTACTACCAGTACACGTCACTAGATGGCGCTGGCTGTATTTTAAATCCCAGTAGCGTATTGATTTACACATTTAAAAGTTTTTTGGAGTTTTCGTGGAGTTTATTTTTATTTGATTTCACAAAGAATATAATAAAAAGAAAATGTAACCATTCAATCAGTCTACGTCCTGTCAAAAAGAAGTGAAATCCCACCAAAAACATTCTGTAAAAAACTAGCCAAGTCTCGATAGAGCTGCTTGATTATCTCCAAAAAGCAATGATACTTAAAAATAAGTGGAGCCTAAAGTTCTTTACTGCGATTTATTTATTGAAATCTTCTGAACTTCTTTGCCGATTATGTAGAGTCCACTTAACATTTTTTTTTGTGATTCTAATCTATTTGTATTTTTAGTTGTAAGAACTCTGTTGATTATTTCTATATTTCCCTTAAATTTTGATCATAATCTACGAACTACAAGTCACATTCACTAAACTATAATAATAAATAAATCGCAGTAAGGAACTTTAGTCTTGGCCCCACTTATTTTAGAGATTTCATTACTTTTTAGAGATAAACAAGCAGCTCTACCGAGACTTGGCTAGTTTTTTTACAGAATGTTATTGGTGGGATGTATTTTATTTTGTAATAATGAGGCAGATTATTCATTTATATAGTTAGAGAAACAAGGAAGAATAGAAACGGGTCTATGGTTTGATAAAAAACATAAATCACCTTTCTTGTGAATAGGTATAAATCGTGCTCTTTTCATTGATTAAGAAACTGTCCGTCTCGTAGAGAACGATTGAATATAATACGGATAGGGAAAGAGAAATATTTTGCACAAAAATTTACAAAGAGAGGGTGGATGCCGTCTGTACCAGCACTTTGATAAATGTTTAACTTACGTATCTACTTACTAATTTTATTTGCGGCGATAAAACTATTTATATTGTTGGTGGCGTATGAAGATGACAAACTGTCCAAAATTGGGTCATTATTGTCAATATTTTTATTATACTAATAGGAGAAATGGGTTGCAAATAGGTTAGTAATTTTTTATGCATTAGATCCAGTTGCATCTCAGCTGGAATTGCTGAAGAACCTTAACGCTTGCCTTTAAGAAATCTCCAAATGGAATTTGGATGGGTTTTGATTTATAATTCAAGTATATTTCTATAATCTCTATAGTTATATAGTTTAGTTGTATATTATATATTGTATAGTATAGTTTGAAGCATCTATTACGTACAGTATCAATATCGTATTCAAGTTTATCTCTAGGATTTTCATATTTATAATATCTAGTTCGAATCTTGTTTACTCAGTGATAACCCGAATGTTTTGGTAAACTATACCAGGAAACTAAACTATACATGACTGAATGTAAAGTATCATTAAGTAAATTCACCATACTATGAACACTATCACAGAGAGTAAGGTATCCCAATCTATTGTACTTAATTCTAAATTTATTTTATCATAGTCATCTTGAAAGTATTCGACAAGAAATTAGAAAATCAACCTTCTGCTTCGTTAGGTATAATTTTAATCGGTCTCTCGCTACTCAGTAGTAGGTTGGCGATTTGGTGAAGATTCTGCGAAATAATTTTGTTAATGACGGGAGGAGTACCAAACTTCTTTTAAAATTTATTGGTCATTCTAAGATTTTGGAAGTTCTCGAAAACGATCTTTAAAGGGTTACTGACGTTCCAGGTTTTGCTTTAAGAGGGAAGCATTACGATTCTGTCATTGCCTTGGATATAATTAGACCGTGTATTCATATAAAAGCCTTACAAGTTTAGAATAGCGATCCTAGTAGTTCCGATACTTGCAGTGACAATGACTGATATAATGCCCCTTCCATACCTTGTTTGGTATCTATTTAACACGTTCAGCGCGGCGGCTCAAAACCAGTACCGGGCTTTCAGTGCGTTACGGGGTGTATGAAGCCCCGAGCGTGACTTTCCGTTGGTGCGTTACAGGGTTGATAGTACCCCGTATACCTGAGTCACTTAATTTGGCTGTAATTTTATGAGTTTTTCAAATTGTTTTGTCTTTTTTTACCTCATGATAGACAGATAAATTCCCTATAATTTGCTCTTTTCGCCCCTGGTTTTGATGAAAGATGACGAAGTGAGAAACTTTTAAAGATTACGGGGCTTTTTCTACCCCGTCCCGCACTGAAAGTGAATTTTCACGGGGCTTATTCAACCCCGTAACGCACTGAACGTAAACATATCGATGAAATTTTAGTGACGTGAATGAGTAGTATCGACATTTGGAGTCGATAAATATTTCCATCTCGCACATCTGAACGTTTCTGTTGGTTCTCTTTTACTTTAACGGGTTTACCAAGCCTTACGCCACGACTTCGTTTTATTTAACATGCAGTTGACCTAAACTAAAAAGAAAAAAAAATATCTTACTAATCATGGGCAAAACGGCTGATCATTGGAAGTTTCTTTCAACTGTATGTTAGATGTGTTGTCATAGGCGAAGTGTAAATAGGTGAATTGTGTTTCGATAATGCAGAAGCCACGTTTCAATATCCACAAAACGATGCGTTTTCACTAACCATAGGTTTAATTTCCTACATTTATGTAGGAAATTTACATCAATGTACGAAATTTAACCAATGGCACGCTTACTGGATAGATAGATAGAAACGGATAGATTCAAGATTCAAATGTTTTTATTCATTATAGCATTTGTACAAGTGTCTTAATGAACGTCATTATATTAAAAATACATTAATTGTGATGACCGCTTCATTGTTTTATCGAATGCACCTTACGCTCTCGGCGTCACTAATTGAAATGACCAAAAAAACCCCGTACGGGTAGGTAAAAAACTTACGGGGAGTAATGAACCCCGTACCGTACTAGAAGGAAACTTTTTCGCTCCAGTGCGTTACAGGGTTCATAACACCCCGGATTGTTTTTTAGTGTAATCTAGTCCTTCAGAAGGTAAATAAACCAAATATACAACTATCTCTTTCATACGACTTAAAATGACAAAGATATAGCCTTCGCACCAGGGGATAGTTGCTATTTTTTGCTCCCGCACTGGATGAGAATCAAGGACGGGGACTTATAAGCCCCGTATCGCGCTTAAGGTGTTAACAAGTTGAATAATTACATTATGTATTAAATGTACATTAACTTAATCCTGTATAAAGTTTTCTGATTGTAAATTGTTCATAGTAAAACTTATTAATATAATACTCTTTTAAAACACTTGCGGTTTGTAGACATTATATATTAATAATCGGGATTAACCAAAATAGATTTTAATATCACTTTCGTGGTTTGATTGTTAATTTAATGTTTTTTTAAACTAAAATAATTATTAAAAAAAAGTACATAATTATGTCGTCGGATGATTTGATGTTTAGGTTTTTTGCAAAAAAACCTAGGGATTTTGCAAAATCCCGGATAATTAGACAATGGTTATAATATTTTTTAATCTTTCTAGGTTTTTTGCAAAAGAACTAGTTGGTTAAGTATGACTGCGAATCGAAATGCCAGTTTTTATGAATACTGTACACTGATTGGTCGATTGCAGTGCAACATAAACACGTCATAATTTAAATCTTTTTGTTCATGAAATCCTCATGTGGGGATTATTACTAACAAATAAAGGAAATAATAAAGGAATTATGTGATAGTTAGGCGTTTTCAACATTTGCATTATATCTGAAAAGATAGACAAGTGACCTTCCGAATTAGTAAAAAATTCGGAGGTAGGGAACGGAAACACTACTAAAACGTGTAAAAGAAATAAAGGATAGAAGAATTTCGCGCTGGCAGCCATTGACACTGTAGTTCCATTGGCAAGAGCGACGGGGGCGTATACCCGAGGTCGCGAGTTCGAATCCCGCCTGTGTCGAAATTTTTCTTTCCTTTATTTATTAATAAACACGTCATCTCTGATTGGTTGTTAATTAATACATCCTTACTTCATTGTTTCTACCTACATTTAATGTGATTGTTATTTTAATTTTAGTAACAAATAGTTCCTAAGTATAAAAATAGTATTGTCATTTCCCTTTATAACTCTAGCTACAATACCTCAATACTACAATCTCAGACATACTTACTTTATTGTTCCTACCTATATTGGCGACGTCCGTGGCCAAGTGGATAGGTGACTAGCTTTTCGGTCTGGAGGTTGCGGGTTTGATTCCCGTTGAGAGCAACATTTATGTGATGAGCATATGTGTATTATATTATATTAAACATATCGCTGAGTTAGTATCCCATAATACAAGTGTCACTTAGTTTTGGGTAACTTGATCTGTGTATAATATGTCCAAATGTAATTGTAATTTTTTTTTATTCAATTCCTATCAAATAAGTATTGTCATTTTTTACCCTTTATAACTCTAGCTATAATATCTCAATACCACAATGATGAACCAATCAGAATAAGAGTAGGCGAGCAATCAGAAATCAGCCAATCAGCATCAAAGAAGTACAATCTTACTAAACCCAATAGTTTTTTTGCAAAAAACCTAGTAAGATTAACAAACATTATAACCGTTAGGTTTAAGGTTAGGGTTAGGTTTTGCAAAAAATCCTTAGGTTTTTTGCAAAAAACTTAAACATCAAATCATCCTACGACACATATACTGTTTATTAACTTAGAAACAAAAGTAAGTTAATTAGTTAATATAATTTTTATTTTATTTTCATTTATTTAGGAAAAAAACAGTCTTAAACATTACAAATGTGCACAGTTATATAAGAAACAATTAAATCTACAGCATCATAAATTAATATTTTACAATTTCGTGTGCGGCAGGTAGATACATAAGGGTGCCAATTCTACAATTTTAAGAAACGTCACCTTTTGGATACAGTCTGTAGGTCAAATAAGTACAATACTGTTTCTCTATTTTTAGTCGTTACAACGTAATCGGTTCTACGTTCTACTATCTTAGCTGTCGGAGCATGGTTTTGTCAATTTTGACATTCCAAATCAGTCATTTATTCATTCTTTAATAAGTCAAATTAGTACTGTCATTTCAGTGATGTAAAAAATCTACCGCAATGACTGTACCTACTTCTGTACTATCGCCAAGACTAAAGAAATATAATTTAAGTTTTATGTACTGTACTGTTTATGAGTACTTTTTGCTAGAAGATTCGACAGAAATATTTTTTTATCACTGATAGACAGCTTAAATATATACTCGTCACATTGGGTTAATTCTTTCCATGGGTATCGCAAGAGGCGACGTAGGGTATGGTGCTTTTTAAGGTGATTTTAGGCGATGCGGTTGAAGACCCATCACCAACGATACTTTATTTCGACCATCTTTCTTTTCCTATATCAACTTCCAAATGTGGCTGGGGAGTTTTTAGCTCTTAAGCTGTGGCTACCGCTTTTAAGGGATTTATGGCCGTTTATGTACTGTACTGTTTATGAGTACTTTTTGCTAGAAGATTCGACAGAAATATTTTTTTATCACTGATAGACAGCTTAAATATATACTCGTCACATTGGGTTAATTCTTTCCATGGGTATCGCAAGAGGCGACGTAGGGTATGGTGCTTTTTAAGGTGATTTTAGGCGATGCGGTTGAAGACCCATCACCAACGATACTTTATTTCGACCATCTTTCTTTTCCTATATCAACTTCCAAATGTGGCTGGGGAGTTTTTAGCTCTTAAGCTGTGGCTACCGCTTTTAAGGGATAAATGTATAGTATATGTATAGTAAAATAAAAACCTGTAACAATGTACCTACGAATTCAATGTCACAGGACAGGACTAAGTATAACTCAGCTATAATAGTTTCCTCAGGATATTTTCCCTCGTGGCTAACGTCCTCAATAAATAAAAAAGACGTTGGTCAAGGCCTAACGAGAACTAAAAGTCAAACCGATGAAGTGAAGTCTCAAGAAAAAGAGTTGAGACTTGATTTCATCGTTATAAAAATTGAAAAATTTATGGGTATGTAAATGGTTAAATTTATGACCGGTACCTACTCCATGGCGATCGATAGTCTCTGCCTACCCCAATAGGTACTAATGGCATGAGTATATATGTATGTATGTACCTACTCCGTAACTATCATGTATTTTAATGGAATGTCTTCTAGGCATGACATTATTACAGAAGCCGCCTGTTTTTTTGAGAAAACTCTCTATTTGGTCCAATTGTGTCCTCCATAGTCGTCCTCTACTAACATCACTTTACAGTGCCTTCCACATTGGGTGTATAGATCTCTTTTACCAATTTACTTATTCATCCTCATCATGCCCAAAACGTCTTAAAAATATTATTTCCTTAGTATTAGTATATGGCGAAATACCAGTTTTCATTGAAACAAACCTATCCCAAATTGTTTATTGATGTACAATAGTAAAAATTTTGTTTTATTTTTTTCCTCAATGATATAAAGTCTCTATAGGTACCCTGTGTTTTGAAAATGACATCTGTCTTTTGCTCTGTTTTATATTCTACAGATAAGTTAGTGGGTCTATATAAACTATATATTTATTGCGGAATAGTTATTTGAATTATTATAATTGTGCCAGTGACAAATTGGTCAAGTAAACAAAATAAATACATTTAAATTTATCACACAACCTGTCAGGCGTCCGAAGTGTAAAGAATAAAAAAGCACGTATAAAAAGATTAATTAAACTAGAAGAAGCGTGATAGGTTAGCCAGGATCGTACCAATCCAACAAAATTAATAGTTTCTGCCTACTCCGATAGGAAATAATCTCGTAAGTTACGCTAGTAGGTTTATATGATTTTCTTTTATATTTTTTTTTTATTTTGATAGAGAGAAAAAAAACTTGAAATTATTATTTTAATTGAAATATTTATATTTAATTTATGATGAAATAAATATTTTTTAGAGAAGATGTGGCACGTTTAAGAGTCTTTTTAGTTTTTTTTACTTCAAGACTTTTTTTCCTTGGATTAGACTTTGTTTTAAGTTTGCCTCATGCTTGTTCATAATTAGTCGTGTTTGTAAGATAACATTTTTAATTTTTGCAGTCTGTTCAAAGTAAAGTTAAATTTTTTTCTTACAAACTCATTACGCGAAATCTTGGCCAAACACAAACTTGCTATACAAAATAAGAAAAAAAATATTCCAACTGTCATAAATTTGACATGAAACCGTCAAAATTCTATCACATTTCACTAAACATCACAATGCAAACTTAATTGATTTTTTTTATTGGTATTCACAATATTTTTAAGATTTAGCATAGGTGATGCATAGGTGTATGTCCCTGGTATGGTGATCCAAATTTGACGTTTTAGACTAGTTACCAGCTCATTCGGTCAGTGAGTTGAATGATTTAAAAACTAGTATTGCCATTCTTATGCTACTATTGATATTACAAATACCTGCCACTTTATTTATTCTACCGTATACTCTTAATCCAAAATTGTTCCTAATTTTGTAACTAATTATCAATTATTTCTATAAAATTTTATTGAAAAAGAATAAAACTGTGTTTTAAATGTTTGACAAGTATGAATTGTCAGGTTGTTAAATAAACATTTTTTTTATTTATTCGAATAGGCTGTTTGCAAGTATATCCAAAGCTAAAAAATAATTAAAGAGTAGAGACAAAATTTATGGAAAATAACACAAAATAAACAATTTTTATTTTCATTATTAGATGTTTTGAAAACGAATTAATACATTTTTTTATCCCGAATAATAATTAATTAAATAAATGGTTACTATTTAAAAATAAATATTATACGTAACTAAACGTGAGATACAAACCTAACTATACTGCTACCACTTATTCGTGAAGATGAAGCTAAATTTGAAGATTGCAAACTGGAACATTCATATGGTGTCTCTTTATTTGTAAGAATTCTTTGCGGAAGATTCTTTACGAACTGAAAATTACCCAAGAACATACATTTATATTTCAATCCTGGAAGTTCTCCTCCATGACTATCGAATAATATAGCGTATGTTTATCATACAAAAACTTGTATTATTAGTTCTTTGCTTATCTTACAGTGTAATAATATTTGTAACTAAAGCATATGCTTTAGTTACAAATATATAATAATATGTTCTAGATACTTGTTTCTTTATTCATTTACTAATGGACCTTCTCAAATTTGCACGATTATTTAAATTGAATATACGCCTGTGTTTCTTCGGGTTAATATTTACTAGCACAAAAACTTGAAAACTGTGATTATTTAATTAGGAACAACGTTTTTAGGGCCAACGGCAACGGTAATAAATAACTATAAAAACTAAAAGCTTAACTGTTCTCGCATAGGTTTTACATAGCTGTTACCTAGCATAATTTACAATGCATAAGTTTAGTACATAGGCAACCCATAATGTTTGCGGATTACGTAGTGTGGCCGCACATGAACCTAACTTTTTAAGTATAAAAATTATTATATTTTTTTATATTACCTTAAGACTATTAATGTACATATTAAAATTCAATTCTTGGTATTTAAAAAAACATTGCAACGAGTTCCGTCTTTTACACTAATCAGCCAATCATTTTTAAATTTCTTGTCTATAATATCTAATTTCCAAAAGGAGAGTTATTTTTTTGTATGTATTTCCCCAACAGCTCTACCGACATACTTTCCAGTTTCTTTCAAAAGTAACATAGGCTATATATCATCACACGAAATATCATAGGGGTGTTGGTTATGAAACTGACATACATATATGGCTTTAGAAGAGACAAATTTCAACCCTCGCCGCGGGTATTCTACCCATTGAGCTATCACTTTAGCTTTAACATACATACATATCAACTGGTTTCCCATAATACAGGCCTAGACTAGCTTGGGAACCTCTGCTTAAGGCTGTACTACTTTAAATGCTTCCTCAAATATGTTGTACATGTACTCTGTATTTTTCGATTCATACACGGCTATAAATCCCTTAACGGTGTAGAGCTAAGGCTTTGGAATGAGAAATTCCTGAGCCATTTTAGGAGTTGAGTGGTGAAAAGACGGTAATAATAAATAATTGTTGGTGCCGGATCTCCAACCACATCGCCCAGAAATCACTTAAAAGCCCACGCTAAATCACTTAGGGTATAGACCTTTAGACTCCTATTATTAAGATAACCCGTCGGTAGAAATGGGGTAGTGTTATTCTAAGCTAAAACTACTCGGCGACACTTTTGTTTTGCTATAAAAACATATTTATCTAACTTTGACTGGGACCTCATAGTATCACAACATGAGTAAACGTTTACTTGAATAAGTGTAACTGCATATATCGTATTGATTTACATTGAGCCCTTCCACATTGAACCGAAATCTAATTCGGTACATTTGAATTCGATGAGATGAGTTCTATTTTCCACCGACTTTAAAAAATGAGCTACTCAATTGGATTTTTTATATTTGTATGTCTGTTGCGTGATTACCCGTTAATCTGAACCGTTAATAATCAATCAATTTCTAAAATTGTATTTCTTTTCGTTTGGATATGCTTCTGACGTTGTCCTAATTTAAAATTTATCGGGTTTGGTTGCGTAATTAAAATTTTGCCTTAAAAATATCATGGACTACTTTGCTGATTTTATTTGCAAAATTGTTTATCCATCAAATGGCTGAAGGAATTAAAAAAAATGTATTATGAAATTACTGATTTACACTAAAATTGAGAATGTGAGTTACCAATGTTTTTAGACGATAGTGCATTGGCTGGCAAAAACTTCTTAAAAGACATTGTGCAATTAATATTGCACTAGCTGACCCGACAGACCTCGTACTGTCAAATTTGCTTATTACAAAGCTTAAGGGGTTTTCCTGTTACTCTTAGTTCCATCAGGCGTGAATATTTTATTGGTCCATTTAATCAGGGATAAAATATATTAAATGTTTATAACATTGCATTCAAATTCCATTTATATACATTATGTACCTGGGAGCCTTTTTGCCTCAAACACACAAACATCCAAACATCTAAACTTTCACATTTGTAATATTAATAGGATTATATACTTTCAATCGGATTACTTATAAAATGCCGTGCCGTGTAGTGTTGGTTGTGCCGTGTAGTGTCGGTTTAGAATAACACTACCCCATTCCTACCCGTGGGTGATCGTAAGAGGCGACTAAAGGTACAGGGCCTTTTTAAGTGATTTTGGGCGATGTGGTTGGAGACCCGTCACCAAAAACATTTATTTAAACCATCTTCTCCCCAATCAACTTCCAAAAGTGGCTGAGGAATTTCTCATTCCAAAGCTCTGGCTACCCCGTTAAGGGATTTATAGCCGTGAGTATATGTATGTATGTACTTATAAAATAAGAAACTAGTAAATATATACTCCGTTAAAAAGGTGGCCTTCAGAAACAGAAATTACTTTTTAGTTAGTTAGTTAGTAGAGACAACGACGAGAGACGGAGGACACAATTAGATGACAGAGAGAATGTGCTTAAAAAGACCACCGACTGAAATTAAAAAATAAAAGAGTATGTTTGGAAAGATTGAAAAATATAAACGAAACTAGAGAGGTTTGCCAGGGCCGTACAAATGCGCGATCGATAGTCTCTACCTACCCCAATAGGAACTAACGGCGGCATGAAATAGTGAATTTTAGGATAAGATCTTTGCCGTGTAGTGTCGGCTTAGAATAACACTACCCTATTTCTACCCGTGGGTGATCGTAAGAGGCGACTAAGGGTATAGGGGGCTTTTTAAGTGATTTTTGGGCGATGTAGTTGGAGACCCCCCACCAAAAACATTTATTATTACCATCTTTTCCCAATCAACTTCCAAAAGTGGCTGAGGAATTTTGCATTCCAAAGCTCTGGCTACCCCGTTAAGGGATTTATAGCCGTGAGTATATGTATGTATGTATCTTGTATACTTAAAACGATTATTTTTTTAACTTTGAATAATATATTTTGATCAAAAAAAAATTTTCATAAATTTTTAACAAAATGTAAATGGAATACAATAAAATATGTGTAAATAGTATAGTATATGTAGTTTTATGATGTGGAGGGACAAATAACTGTTTATTGCGAGAGCCATGTCTAGGTATCCTAAACAATATTTTTCTAAAGTTCTGGAGAGTATTAGTACCTCTGCCAACCCCTTCGGGGATATTCGGCGTGAACGTTTATGCTTATGCTTCTGGAGAGTCAACTTTACTATTTCATAATTTAAACAGGAAACGCAAGTCAAATTGCTTTCGTCTATCTGGAAGAGTGGTTAGTTTATGATTTGAGAGGGAATTGAGATAATTACTGTAGTCATTATTACACCTAGTGCCTACCTGACCTATTGCCGTGTAGTGTCGGCTTATAATAACACTACCCCATTTCTACCTGTGGGTGATCGTAAGAGGCGACTAAGGGTATAGGGGGCTTTTTAATTTTTTTTTTTTTTTATTTTGTTTTTGCGTGCACCAGGAGGCAGCACTCCGTAGGATGGCCGAATGTAATGATTTTTGTTAAAATATATATTTTTTCATCATGAGTCTTTTATTGCAATTCTTACATCAAATATTAGCCTACCGCCATAGGGTGTCCAACACGGGCAGTGTTGGTAATATCCCTGTTATCGCAGGGGATGCAAGCGCTGTAGTGCTGACTTAGTCGAACAGACCGAAGCCCATGTCATCGTCCTCACTTTCAGACTCTTCTTTCTTTTCCTCCTCCTTTGCTTCTTTCTTTTCAGCAGCTGGGGTAGTGGCTTCCTTGAAGTCAACCTCGGTGACGGCAGCAATGGCCAGCAAGTTCTTGAATTGTAATGATTTCTTTGAAAAATATATATTATTAATTTCACGTTGATTTTTAATATGAGTACCTTTTGTTAATCAGTTTTGTAAAATGTTTCACCTCAACTTTCGTTTTAAGCAACCAGTTTTGTAAAGTGTTTCACTTCAACTTCCGGTTTAAGTGACTGTTTCGGTTTGGCAAGTAATGGGTGGGGACGATGACGGCTTTTGAGGCGGGACATTATCTTTAGTCATTCTATCGTTAGCAGGGATTAAGTAAAGACGTTTAGTTAAAGTTACCGCCCGTAATTATATTACAAATAGTTCATTGTTAATTGTAATGCATTTTATATAACCAAGTGGATATAAAGTCAGCGTTCAAGAAATGGAGTTTCATTATACAATTGAGTGATTTTACCCTTTTTGCGTTAAATTTTCATGACATTGCATTTCAATTCAGTAGAATAGAAAATAAATAGAAAAAATCTTTATTGAAATTCATAATTTACATTAGTATTCTACAATTAAAGTGTTAATTTCTAAAGACAATTTACAATCTATAAATCGTTGTAGAATATGTTATCTTGCGGCCCCACACTAGGCAAGCCTGTATCGTGGGTACCTTTACAAATTGCACATAATGCGATTGCAAAAGTGCACCTGATTTTATAAATGAATTACCTATACAGAATCAGATATTATTTTTGCAATCACAACTAATATTAATATTACAATCACAATTTAACAAAGAACAACATATTTAATTATAATTAATTAATACAACAAAAAAACAAAAAGGGTTAATATAATACTTTAAATATAATTAAAAATAAATCAATTAAAAATTAGTTAAACTTAGGAAAATCTTATCTACCATTACATTGCATGAGGTAATTAGGTCGACCGTGAAAAATATTAACATAAAGTTGGTAGGTGTGTTGTGTGTGTGTGTGTGTGTGTATTTGTGTGATAATGTGTAAATGTTGTGTATGAGGTAGGAATGTTTCAGTCAATTACTTTTACCAATTGTTCTTTGTACTGTGCTGTGTACCAATTCTCTAATATTATACTCTCGAACATCACATAGCTTAAGCAGTTATAATATATAAATCGTCTAGTCCGTTCTGTCCTACCGTTTGTCATACCGGTAGGACAGAACGGATAAAAATAGTCCGTTCTGTTCGACTACGCTGTCGAACAGAACGGACTACGAAAAAAGTGTCCGGTTTGTTCGACAAGAGATTGTTTTGAGTGATGGGTATTTACCAAGGTCCGATAAGTAAATTATTTTCTAAACTTAACTTATAGTTCATAAATTTCTACCATGTTTAAAACATAAAGGGGTAAAAAGACTTAGAAATTATTTTGAACTTTGTATGTATTTTTAATGCCTGGCGGGACTTGTGAAATTTTCGAGAGTGTAAAAACATCAGTAGAAAGAAAAACTTAGAATAATTTCTATAAAAAAATTAATAATGCCCCAAATTATTTCCGAGGTAATACAGTAACGATCTTGATAGCTCAATGGAAAAGAGCACTCCCTCTGATGATGATTTGCTGGACCATATCAAATTTTAATTTGATAAAAACATTCATATTTGTTTTGCTATGTGTAGTGTAAAATTAGTAAAATCATAATTATAAATAAAAGATGTTATTAAAGGAAAGAAAAATTTCGACACTGGCGGGGTTCGAACCCGCGACCTTCGGGTATACGCCCCCGTCGCTCTGCCAACTGAGCTACAGTGTCAGTTGGCATCCAGCGCGAAATTTCTCTATCCTTTGTTTCTTTTTTACACGTTCAAGTAGTGTTTGCGTTTCCTACCTCCGAATTTTTAACTAATTCGGACGGCCACTTGTCTACCTTTTCAGATAGAATGCAAATGTTGGAAACGCCTATCACATAATTTAATGTTTTTTGACATGAATTCCTCATGTGGGGATTATTACTCATAAATAAAAGATGTTATTAAAGGAAAGAAAAATTTCGACACTGGCGGGGTTCGAACCCGCGACCTTCGGGTATACGCCCCCGTCGCTCTGCCAACTGAGCTACGAGTACACTGTCAGTTGGCATCCAGCGCGAAATTTCTCTATCCTTTGTTTCTTTTTTACACGTTCAAGTAGTGTTTCAACGCTAGTGTCGAAATTTTTCTTTCCTTTAATAACATCTTTTATTTATGAGTAATAATCCCCACATGAGGAATTCATGTCAAAAAACATTAAATTAAATCATAATTATTTTCAAAAAAAAAAAGGAATATAGCAGAACAACTCTGCGTTCCCCAACGGAATGGAAGAGATATCGTTAAGGTATATCAAAAATAAGACGGGACCCTAGATACTTCCCTGGGGCACTGCAAACTTGACTGTTTGGCTAACTCGTACGCACTGAGTCCTGTTGGTGAGGTAGCTTTCAAACCAGGAAAGGGCGACACCCCGAACTCCCATGGCTTCTAGATTTTTTAATGCTATGGATTTCGACACAGTTTAGAAAGCCTTTGCTTGGTCCAAAAATACACCTACACAGGCTTTACCATTATCAAGAAGGGAAGATATATAATCCGTTAAGTCTTTTACAGCGTCTTCTGTAGACTTGCCACGTCTAAAACCGTACTGCTTAGCAAATAATAAGTTATTTTTTTCCTGAAAATCCATAACCTTTTTATTCACAAATTTTTCTCCAGTCATTGTTAAAATTTATTTTAATTTCATATTCCATGTAAACTCCCCCCTAATAAGTTGGAAGCTACTTCCTTTTTTATTATAATCGCTTCAGCTGATCATTTTTTGGTGATTGTTCTTATTGTTTGATTTATGAATATTTCTTGTTATCAAAATAAATAAATAAATATCATTGTTATTTTCACCGTGATAGCTAACTCAGTGTGTAGAACACCGCTTATCGTGCAGACGATGAGAGTTAAAATCCCGGGCGGCCCTACACCAATATGTCTTTTCTAAAAGACATACGTGTGCTTAATTTATCATGGTTGTTAACGGTAAGGGAAACATCGTGAGGAAACTCACATGGCTAATGCCTTTGACATGTAACAGTGTATTCGCACATAAGGGCTATAGGTCGCCCCCTATGACGTGAGTACTCTGGCCAAACAAAACGTGGGTACTCTGAACACCAGGTGACAATATCACGTGATGTTCAGAAGTATTAGTACCTCTGCCAACCCCTTCGGTGATATACGGCGTGAACGTTTGAGTCGAGTTGAGTTGAATCGTAAAGTTTGTCTTGTTCATGTTCCACTTGTGCTTATTTCGTATTTCGTGTTTGTCCTCCCTTTCCTTCGTTATTCCTTAATAGTTCTTGGTAAGTGTCTTAAGAAAATCACTTTAAAAGTATATTTATTTGAGATAAATCGTGAATAAGATATTTGTACACATTAAATAGTAAATACATATTATTATAAGGAACGCCTTAATTTAAACAATGGACAATATTTGTATCATGAATAGTAGAAGGCAGTGTCACATAGGCAATGTTTATTGCTTATAAATACAATGAAAATTAAATAGATTTGTATTATATTTTTTTATACGTACTAAATAATAATAACGCTTATATTCTCCCTTGAATGTGAGAGTCCCATCATAATGGATGTAAAAATTTGTGAAAATTTTCGAGCAATGATTATTATTATTATTTTCGGTGTAGGTTAACTCAAAAGCAGTACATCGATAAACTCACTTCGACTTTTCAGGATGAAGCACCATCTAAAACAACTGTGTTTCAGTGGTATAGTGAGTTTAATCGTGGGATTTTAGGAGATGTCTCGTCAATCGTCAACACTTACTAACTAAAATATTCCTGTATTATCTCATCCCCGTTTCTAGGTTCAAGACGTAACTTATTTAAAATTTAAAGCAACCAGTTTGTGTCGCAGACTAGACACAAGCGTGTCGTAATAGTAAGGTAACGACGGTGTCTAAATGTCACTATAAAGAGGCGATAGGTTTACCCCTATCACGTGAGTACACTGTCCCAACAAAACGTGGGTACTCTGTACACCAGAAGGGCAAGCACGAGCGGTGTTTAAACTAGTTATCGCGTGCGATAAAGCAGCCATCTTTTACGCACTTACTTAGTATCGTATACTGCCATCTCACTAGTTTAAACATGGCTCGTGCTTGCCCTGCTGGTGAGGTGACGCTAATGTTACACAATGTTCAGAAGTTTTAGATTATTTATTATTAGAACCTCTGCCACCTCTTCGGGGATCCGCGGCGTGAATGTTTTAGTGTTGTAGAATGAGTTTTAAACTTAATAGGTAGGTCATTAAACGATGAAAGGAATGTTAACAATGTATTTAGAATTCACGTCAAATACCGAAACGGATTACAATTAGTTTCACATGACGGCGGCCTATTGAATGTTTTAAAATTAATATACGATCATACTATATAGATATTTATTTTATAGACGGATTTTTTTATACACAATATACATACATACATACACTCAGGGCTATAAATCCCTAAGAGGGGTAGCCACAGCTTCAGCAATAGAAATTTTCCAGACAATTTTGATAATTTAATGTGGCAAAAATTGTAAAATCAATGTTGTTGGTAGATGGTTCTCACACCGCATCGCCAGAAAATCGCTTAAAAGACCCTGAGTCGCCTCTTCGTGGGAAGAAAAGAGGTAGGTAGTGCTATTCTAAGCCGACTCTAAACAGACAATAAAACAAATTTATTTATCTACTAACCGAATTACTTAACCTACTTACATTACCTTAACTATCCCTAATTAGTTAATTATATTTATCATCGATGATCGACGTGATAGCTCAATGGGTAGAACACCGGTTATCGTGCAAGCGACTAGTGTTCCAATCCCGGGTAGGGCCTACACCAATTTGTCTTTTCTAAAGACATATGTGTGGTTAATTTATCATGGTTGTTAACGGTGAGGGAAAACATCGCGAGGAAACCCACATGGCTGAGTTGTACTTAGTCATGTGACAGTGTATTCGTACAAAACGGCGATAGGCCTGCCCCCTATCACGTGAGTACACTGTCCATGCAAAACGTGGGTACTCTACACTATAACATGACACTATATCTCAATAGACAGAGCGACAGGGGCGTATACCCAGAGGTCGTGGGTTCGATTCCCGCTAGTGTAATTATTTATTTCAGCTCCAGCTCCATTATTTTCATTTCAATAACAAAAAGGAGAAATCTAGAAAATGTTAATAAAAAAGAAAAGAAATAGAAGGAGATATAAACCAGGTGGGTACACAATATTTCATTATAAGACATACATACATTCATGCACGTGTAGCTAATGAAACCGTATTGAAAACCTTGATACCGCAGTGGAGACGAGTACCGACTTTAATTCAAGAAGGTTCGAGTTCCAATACCGAATAAGCCCACACCAACTCGTCTTTTCACAAATTACATGTGTGGTCTATTTAAGAACGTTTTTAACTGTAAAAGAAAACGTCGTAAAGAACAAATAAAAAATAGGTACACGTACAACGTGGCGAAAGGCCTGCCATATTTGATACAGCGCGATACAGTTCTTACAGTAGTGGAGGAAAACTTTACAAATTCTTGCAAATTGATTTGACGTACTGAAACAGCTTTTGTTTTGTGTGTTTGAATATAATTCGTTATCCCGTAAAACTAGTATATAAAAACAAAGAGCAAGGAAACTTCACTGCAAAATTGCAAATCCTGCACGCCCATATTTGTCAGTTAAAATGAAAAAACTCGTTTATCTTTTGTTCCTCGTTATATTTTTATTTAACATATCGGTAAGTTCAAAAACTGTTTTAGTCAATTATTTCGCAAGTCAAGTGACTTTTTACGTTAAATAGTAAGTAATAAGAGAATTTGAAATAAGCTGTGTTAGAATAGCACTATTTTTCTATGTGTGCATGTTCGTAAGAGGTGACTATTAGCTTTGGGGCTTTTGGGGGACCCATCACCAATAATAACCTTTATTTTTCAATCTCTTCCTCGTTCAACTGCCAAAAAGCATGAGGAATTTCTTATTCTGAAGCTCTGCCTATCTCTTCTAGGGATCAATAGCAGTTGAAATATGTTTATACGTATATTGTTAATGAAAATTTATAGAGGAGACTAAAAAAATAAACATACTAATTACCTTTATTGCAAAATTTTTTTTTAATTTTATACAACTTCTATATATTTTTTCCCTCGCACTCCCCCTTCTGCTTTCTCAGCAACGTAGGTGTGTGTTCCACAAGTTCACAAAGGCTCTCACTGTCACAGCCCATTGCCTTACGGATATTTCAACGAGGTCACATCCTCCCAGTCTTAAAGAGGTTTACTTCTCGCTGTGTAACGGACGCTACCGCAAGACTCTCAGCTCTGGATTGAAGTACTGCCAGGATTACGAGTTCTCTTATAGCTACCGTTATCCCTCTAAACTACGTAAGGGAATGATAGCAGCCTTTTTCTTGATTCTTACCGTAGTTCTCTTCTCCAATGACTTTATAGAGGTTGACTCCTCGGGACCGCGCATAAAGGCAAAGCTGTCGGTACTAGTAACAATAATCTGCTACTGGGTTAACGATCTGCGTCTTTGGCAAGGCGAATACCCCCTTTGCCCAAGACCTTCGAAACCCCTGTCTCCTCTCCTAATGAGAGAAATACTGGGAGCGATACCACCACGTCTGGGTTTCAGCTACTATCCAATGTTACCCCTTTTGATGTCACCTGATATCAGCGACCCATCTAAAGCACTTAACAAAATTTCTCAAAAACGTCGAGACCAATCACAGACGAGCACAACGACAGTTGCCCCGAGACGAAGCTGAGCCATGGACGCAAGTCCGAAGCCCGTACCTCCGCGTGCCGAACCAGTTCTTAAAGCCACGTAGATGAACCCTAGAGCACACTCGGGGGAACCTGACCAGCCCCAACACCTTTTATACCTGTATAAATATTTACTACTTCCCAAATAATCAATTATTATTTTTCCAGATGACTAAAAGGATCAATGATAACACATATGAGATGGATAGATACCGAATGATTTATAATATCGATTGCACCACCACCACAGCTTTTAACCAATAGTTATCAGTAGTCCAGTAATATTATATAATTATTGCTCGCAACCTTCAACAGATTGACCTACAATAATTATAAATCATGGATGTCTATGTTAGGTCAAATTATTACAAAACAGTTGCAGTAGTTTCCTGAGTATTGCTTATTCTGAATTTACAATATATCGTCATGGCTTTTCAAATGCTTTTTCTATAAATTTGGTATTTAGAAGTACTGTTTATGTTCTTATAACTTAAAGCCATCTCTTCCAGACAAACATGAGATGTTAAGGTTAGTAATGTTTGTTTAATATAAGAAATCGAATTACAAAAATATTGGCCATGTGCGAGTCCTGCGCTCGCGCGCGTAAGCTCCCGCGACTTCCACATCTTCGATATAGTGGAGCGCCGTAAGGCATAAAAATGGTAAAATCTCGGAACCCAGGGCCAGTCAATGAATCTGTATAACAAGTGTTTGACTGTATTATTAAAACCTCAAATAAAAATGTTAAAAAAAAAAATTGCCGATCTCGATTACAACAATTTTTATAAACAATTTACTGAAAAATGAAAGGCGGAAGGGGGAAAAAATGTTTACAGTAAAGATCTTAATTTTATATGCAATAAATTATGTTTGCAGAGTAAATTCAATGTTAATTTATTAGATTTTCGCAAAAAAAAATTATTTGCAAAAGATAATTTAACCTTAACTATATCGATTATTGTTCATTATTGTCGTCGTCGTCGTCGATTTCGTTGATGTAGATTGTAGGTAAAGGATTAGTACAGCTATCACCATTGCATTCTAAGCAAGCTGCAGTACAGTTTAATCCACTTTTCCTGCATCCACAAGATGCTCCACATCCTGTTTTGCATGCGCAAAAAACAATTTTTAGTAAAGATTCTGGAGCTGGTCGCTGCGTCATTGTTTGCGGTATCAATATTCCGCGTTCATTTTTCCAACATCATTCTTCTGGTAATATTTCTTTTCCGAGCCATGTTTGAACTTGTAAATATACTCTTTTGAAGTGTTCGAAAGCGGCATCTGCAGTAGGTGGTAAAGACGGCAGTTTAACGCAGGTATTTTTGGCAGTTGCTTTCAAAAAAGAGTTATATCTCAATGCATTAAGATCTTTCGTTTTTTGGGGGGCATTATATAAAGCAAGAGTGTTGTATATATTGTATTGTGACTGGATGAATTTTTTTATCCCTCTGGCTCTGTTTTACGGTAGTTTTCAAACGCATATAACAATCCGCGTGCGTCCTGAGCTACTAGATCTAACACACCTACAATTCTTTTATGGATATTGCGACAATATTCGCTTTTCTCTTCGCTTATCAAATTTAAAATAGTTTGCTTGAACTCAGAAGTAGTTACGTAGCTGATTTGCTGTCTTACCGATTTGGACTTTCTTCTTTCCTTCATTTCATCCGCTTCTTTTTCACATAAAAAGCACTTATTTTTCCAATCAAAATAAATAGAAGTAGCCATTCGCAGTTTTTTTTTTAGGTGGAGAGCATGTTGATGTGGTGTTCTTTTTTTTTAAATAAGCATTAATACATCCTTTATTGATATATTTTTGTCTGCATACTGAATGCACGTAGACAAATTCGCAAGTATTTAAATACTGAGAAATTCCATCCCCTCTTTCCACAGAAGCAGCTTTCAGTGTTGGTATTCCTCTAGTGACTTTTATAATATCTCTTAGCTCAGAGCTTAATTCAGAACTACAGCCAATTTTGTCACAAATGAGGCAACCATTATTTATATTATTACTATTCGATGGTTCACCCATTTTGATATGAGACTGTAACAACAAATATTACTAATATTCAATAACTAACCTTTATATCACAATTAATTAAAATTTCAGATGTAAGGATTGGAAATTTCTTTTTTTTAAACAAAAATTACATTCTAACTTTTAAGATCGATCTATTATAAAATATACTATTGAATATTCACAGTTGTTTTCAAAACCATGTAATATTAATAATAAACAAATACTTACTATTTATGCCACTATTTTCAAAGTTTGTAATACTCAGTAATTAACTTTTATCACACTCACTGCACAATAATATATTTATTTTTTAATTATTTTAAATTATTTTTGTTTGAGAGCAAACAACAACTACGTATCCAGCCTAGCAAGTTGCCACGTGTACTATTCTGTTAGGGCCCGCGTTAACAACACCCAACAGCTGCTGTTGCCCCCTCTATTCCCCTCCCCACCCTTCATCGTTATACCTGCAGTCCCTTGAGACCCAAGATGAAGATTGTAATAGTTCTTCTTTTCAAAATCTAATTTTACACTAATATAAATTAAGGAAAACTCCAAAAAATTAATAATTATTTATAATAATTATTAAAAAATTAATATCGCACAAAATATTTTTTTTAACATTTTTCTATATGCTATTAGAAACACATTGCCAAAGTTTATAAAAAGATTTATTGACTGGCCCTGGATTCCGAGGTATAAACCTTACGGCGCTCTACTAATAGTCATTTAAAAGATTAATAACATACATACAACAGTTAAGAAATAATACAGCAATATAAAAGTCAAGCAAAGCCATCCATATATTTAACTTGAATTTAAATTGATAAAAGTACTTTAGTATTTTAGTATTTGTCGTTAAGGCCACACTTTCACTGTTAATTAGACACATCCTATTGACAAACAGACGGACAGACAGCAAAGTCTTAGTAATAGGGCGTTTTACTATTAGGTACGGAACCCTAACAACACGTCAGTATGAGCGTAGCTATAAATGTATACAGCGATGTCATTTAAAAAAACAATTGATTGCCCACCCTTTAAACTTTTAACCACCAGGTATAAAAAACAATATGAAATAATGGTTTTTGGAACCGTCAACACATCGACTATAATTATTTATTTTGGATGTCTATGTTAAATGAAAATTTTTCAAGCACAAATGCATTCGGTTTCTTGGGTAGTTCGTTGAATATTGGGATTGTGATAATTTAAATCATCAAAATGAATATTCGCTTGACCGGTTTGAAACCAACTTCAACCTACGAGACGATCAAACCTTTCTATAACTGTTTCTATACATTTGGCATTTCTTCGTTCAAATTCGATTCAGAAAGAAACGTGATAAAATGCGTAACTAAGCAAAGATTATGTGGCGTAATCTCCTTTTATATTATTATATTTGTGATTTATGGAATAATATGGTGTTCACTAACGGGGATCGAAGCAATTGCTGGAATCTTTGCAGGGATTTTAGTGAAATTTACACTAATTTCTAGTATATTACTCAATAATTACTCAAGAAATATTAAATACAGCAAAGAATATATGAAAAATTACAGAGAAATTGATTTAATCACAAATATTAACAGTGAATTCTACAACACCGAAAAGAAGAAATTCGTCGTTTATTTTTTTATTTATGCTATTAATATGGTTGTATTATGTAGCATAGCAGTTTATTAACTATTTAGTCCATTTTGGCCTGATAATATTTGCTAGGTGCAAAGTAGGGGGTGGGGGAACTCGAATCGATCCCAGCACGCACTGTGGCAAAAAAAGGAACATTCGGCGGCTAATCAATTGACAAATAATGCCAAGTTAATATATTTTCGCGTATCGGAAATGAAGGAAAAACATTCATCTACAATATTTATACACGTAGTGGCAAATATATATGTGACGCTGAAGTTAAAACTGAAATATCAAGCAATTCGAAGATTACCAAGTTTGGCCAAAATAACCAAGCGCCAAGGATGTAATACTATTGTAAAAACTTTTGCTCATCAAGCAACCTTTCTTACGAATGCCGGCCTGCTTTCATCCAAATTACAGTAACGCTGAAGTCATTATTGATTGTACAGAGTTTGAAGTAGAAACACCATCTACAGTTGATAAGCGTGTGTGGTGGTATTCACACTACAAGAAGGGATTTACTGCAAAGGTGTTCATTGGTATTACACCAGTAGGCTTCATACCTTTATATCAAAAGTGGCCGGTGGAAGGAAAAGCTATGCTCAAGTAACAGTTGAATCAGGATTCGTTGATTATTTAGAAAATGGAGACATTGTTTTGGCTGACAAAGGATTTCCACAAATAAAGAAAATTTTAGATGAAAGTGGAAAAGAAATAGGAATTGTTATGCTACCTTTTCTAAGTGATAAAAGGGAATTTTCAACAGATGGGACAGATGCTACTCACAGTATTGCTCGGGTTAGGATTCATGTCGATAATGCAACGGCTGAGACTTTATCAAATATTAATTAAAATTCCTCAAAACTTGTTTTGCCATACAGATGATATTTTGCATATTTGTTGTGTATTAGTAAATTTCGTAAATTTGCAGAACCTAATAAAACAAATACATAACACAATTTACTTTAATGGAACCGAACAATATACTTTAACAGATAATCTTTAAGAACGCTTTTGGCAGCTGTGTATTTTCGCTTAGAAAAACACTAACCCATTTCTACACGTGGGTGATCGCAAGAGGCCACTAAGGGTATTGGGGCTTTTTATTGGATTTTCGGGTGATGCGGTTGGAGACCCATCACCAAAAACCTTTTTTTACCACCCTTACCCCAATCAACTTTCAAAAGTGGCTGAGGAATTTATAATGCCTTAGCTCTGGCTACCCCTTCTAGGGAAATATAGCCGTGAGTTTATGTATGTATGTACTCTAGACAGGTAATATAAAACATCAGCGTTATTTTCGACGCTATAGATTTACATGATTGAAAAGAATATATATAAATTACGATACTTTCTTGAAAACAGAAGGGCGTGAGTTCCAATCCTGGGTCGGGCCTACACCAATTTGTCTTTTCTAAAGTCGTTTTGTCTTTTCTGTATCGTTTTGTCTCATTCAGTTGTTAAGATTTCAATGCGTCAGAACGATACTTAAGTTGTTCTCAGCTGAAATACTCAATTCAGAAATCGGTCGTATATGTTTTATTATAGATCTCAAAGTTTTCAATGCAAATATATGATAAATAATATCTTCTTTCATCATATTATTACTATTACATTACAATAACAAATACGTGAATTTTTATCAATTTTAATACGTGTAGTATACTTAATTCACCTGAGTTAATTCACCTAGGTGAATTACATATACTATTCATAAATTTTATTCACCTAGGTGCATTAAGTATACAATATTATATATTATAATAGACGAGACATATCGTGGAATCATATACCGTATTTGGACTTGCAAAATTTTCGCGTGGTTAAAATCATCAAGAGGTAAAAACACTTAGATTATTTATGCAAAATGTTGCTAATTTTAATCAAAATTCTTATTACTAGGTAAGTACTAGGAGTTCATAGGATCATAAGAAATATCCCTAACGCAGGCTCACGTTGTAAGGTATGTGATGTGATTGTGATTCATAATGTTAACAAAATTTCATAGAAGAAGCGAAGTGAGTAATTTACATACATTGGGGTAGGCAGAGACTATTGATCGCCACTTTGTACGATCCTGGCAAATATCTCTAGCTTCGTTTATATTCATCAATCTTTTCATACATTCTGATATTCTTCATACTTCGGACGCCGGCCTTTTTGAGCACACTCTCTATTTGGTCCAGGTGTGTCCTCCGTGATCGTCCTCTACTCACATTACCTTCCACATTGGCTCAAAGTGAGTTATTTGTTAAATAAAAAAAACCATACCGTAACACAATCGTTTTCTAGAATTGAAAAATTATATTATAAATGAAATTATTTAACGAACCATCTCTAAAAAATGACCCACTGTTATTTGGCCATCTAAAAAGCGTAACTGATATTCGCAAATTATCTTGTCATTAATTTTCACACTTCAAATTCAACATAACATAAACATAAACGTTCACGCCGGATATCCCCGAAGGGGTTGGCAGAGGTACTAATACTTCTGAACATCACGTGACTTTGTCACCTGGTGTTCAGAGTACCCACGTTTTGCATGGACAGTGTACTCACGTGATAGGGGGCAGGCCTATCGCCGTTTTGTACGAATACACTGTCACATGACTAAGTACAACTCAGCCATGTGGGTTTCCTCACGATGTTTTCCCTCACCGTTAACAACCATGATAAATTAACCACACATATGTCTTTAGAAAAGACAAATTGGTGTAGGCCCGACCCAGGATTTGAACACTAGTCGTTTGCACGATAACCGAGTGTTCTACCCACTGGGCTATCACGGTTGCAATTCAAGTGCCAAGAAATTTATTTATAAAAGTTTAAATATCATTGGGTGAATAAAGTTTACTATAAGTGCATTTAAAGCACCTAGGTGAATTAGGTGAATAAAGTTTATTTCTTGTATACTTAATGCACCTAGGTGAATAAAATTTATGAATAGTATATGTAATTCACCTAGGTGAATTAACTCAGGTGAATTAAGTATACTACACGTTTTAATAGGGCTATTATGGAATACGCTATACTAATATCACGCACATACACTCATTTACGCACACCGTTGTACTTATTTTGGTGTCGCCTATCATCTTTGAATTGCCTATCTATATACGTAAGTATACCTTTATAAATCTGTGAATATTTGATAAATACATGCAGTGACAGTTATGTGTACCATTTTTGTGAATTGCCAAATATTTTATTCAAATGTCAAAGCGACATGATAGTCCAGTGGGTAGAACACCCGCCCGAAAAACAGAAGGGCGTGAGTTCCAATCCTGGGACGGGCCTACACCAATTTGTCTTTTCTAAAGTCATATGTGTGGTTAATTTATCATGGTTGTTAACGGTGAGGGAAAACATCGTGAGGAAACCCACATGGCTGAGTTGTACTTAGTCATGTGACAGTGTATTCGTACGAAACGGCGATAGGCCTGCCCCCTATTACGTGAGTACACTGTCCAAGCAAAACGTGGGTACCATCTCTGGACACTAGATGGCGCTGCCATGTGAGTTCAGAAGTATTGGTACCTCTGCCAACCCCTTCGGGGATAAACGGCGTGAACGTTTATGTTATTATGTTTATGTTTACTTTCTTGAAATTATTTGTTTGTTTACAGCCGCCCATTAGACATTTCAATGTCCGCCATAATTGTGAACGCTAGTTAGCGCTGTCATCGCGCACCCAGCGATTTGTTGACTTCTACTTACTTATCATGGATAATTTTACTTCAAAAGTATTTCTTTGCAGCAATATCTACAAAATGTTCCTTGACATTTGGTTGATACATGACAATGAAATGTTTGAACAACAGCTTAACATTAGATCTGCAGAAGGAATATATAATGAACCCTATGGTTGAGCCTGAGGTTGTAAAGAAAATCAAATCGTTTAAATACTGCTACCAATTGATATTTAAACAAAATGCCATAATTAACGCTAATTACAACTTTTTGTTAAGTTACAGTATTTCATCTGAACTGTTAAGAAATAATACCAGGCTTTTAAAGTGTGTCCTAGTCTTCAGTATACCAACGTTACGGGACATACGTTACGGCGGGCGTTACGTACGGGGGATCGGGCGTTACGTATAGGGGGCAGGCCTATGACTATTTTTTTGTAAGAATACATCGTCACATGGCAAGTACAACTTAGCCATATAAGTTTTCTAACGTTGTTTTTCCCTACCATAAACAACCATGATAAATACGTATCTACACTCAGCGGGGTCACTTATCTGTGAGACGTATGTGAGATGCCGAGAGATATAAAGTTTTTTAACCGAACTTCAGTCATCAAGATATTTTTCAAATTTACGTCTGATGACCTATGAATTGGCACACATTGGTAAACTTTGTTTTTACGTTCTTACCTTCAACCTTCAGTCAGCGGACTTATTATCTCAACCCGCCCACGGAGACTTCGATTTGACTTACATCTTCGGTGACCCCGGTCCCCTGCACCAGGTTATTCAATCCATCTTCTCATACATGCTCTTCTGTTCCTTATACTTCGGGCGCCTACCTTTTTGAGCACACTCTCCATTTGGTCCAGGTGTGTCTTCCGTGGTCGTTCTCTACTCACATTACCTTCCACATTGGTTCTATAGATCTCTTTCGCCGCTTTACTGTCATCCTTCCACCCTATGTGCCCAAACCATCTCAACATTCCTTTTTCTATCATTGTACAATATCATCTTTCACACCGCACCTTTTGGTATATTAAACTATTCATTGCTTCTTTTACCGCATTACCCTTTTTCACTCTTCTTCCGATATCTTCATCACAATTTCCATCCTTAGTAAACAAACTTCCCAGGTATTTACAACTCTTTCACTTGTTCCACTGTCTTACCATTAATCTCAATCATGCATTCTGTCATAGTCTCCTCTCTTTCAAAAACCATAGTTTAAATTTTATTTATTAAGTGTCATGATAGTCCAGTGGGTAGAACACCCGCCCGAAAAACAGAAGGGCGTCAGTTCCAATCCTGGGACGGGCCTACACCAATTTGTCTTTTCTAAAGTCATATGTGTGGTTAATTTATCATGGTTGCTAATGGTGAGGGAAAACATCTATAAAGAGACGTCTCGTGATCTAGAGCAATAATTTTACATTACAATGCTGGCATGCATTTTTAGGGTTCGGGACCCTATTACTAAGCCCCGGCTGTCTGTCTGTCTCCAGGCTGTATCTCATAAACTGCGATAGCTAGGAAGCTGTAATTTTCACAAATTATGTATTTTAGTTGCCGCGATAACAACACATACTAAAAATAAAAATATTAAGGGGGGTCCCCATACAATAAACGTGCTTTTTTCGTATTTTTTTGGTGAATATTAAAAACGTTAACAATTAAGCCTGATTTCTGAATTGAGTATTCAAGCTAAGAACGACTTAAGTATCGTTTTGTCTCATTCAGTTGTTAATATTTCAATGCGACAAAACAATACTAAAGTTGTTCTCAGCTGGAATACTCAATTCAGAAATCGGTCTTTAGACGCTTCATATTTTACAGAATATTAACGTATATATTACCTTTGAAAATTAAATGACAATAAAATAAATATAAAAGGGGGGTCCCATACAACATTTTTTTTAAAGGTAATAGTACGGAACCCTTCGTGCGTTCGCTTTTTATTGGCTTTTTAACATCGTAAAGACAACCCGTCATCGTAGTAGTGGTCTGAGCGGTAAGGTTGCTGGTTCATCATTCAGTCAGTCCACCTTGTAGTGAGTTTTTGATTAGTGTATTAATTGTTTTTTTACAGGTACCTTTTGAAAAAATAATTGTATTTTATCCTACTGCTTGTATTATCTCGCCACCATTGCTTTCTATGGTCTATGAACATAACGCAGTACAGCAATAATTCAACTCCAATTGGAATACCTCGTGGCTTATGATGTATTGTACAGTAAGTAATGTCTATTTATATTATATATATTTATATTAAAAACTAGTGGATCGTCCCAGCTTCGCACGGGTAGCGTAGTTTTAAAAACATCTAGATTTCTTCAATCACTGCTCAATTTTTGTGAAATTTAGCGCAATGATTACAACTTATAGCACTCCTAAATAGTGTTGCTATGTGATTGTGAAAGCGTTTTTATGAACGGTTCAGTATCTCTTAAAATTAGCCCTTGCAAACAAACTATCAGAGTTACAATCTTTGTATACATCATACATATACTCACGACTATTTTTTGCCCGCGTAACCGTCACACGAAACTAATCCTTATAGCATGATTCAGTATTCACGTGCGACCGACGGGGCGATGGCTTATTTTATGTATAAGTGTTGTTTACCGATTTCTATGACTAATGTTTTACTTAATAATAATTTTATTTAATCTTAACTTTTTTAAATTAGAGTATTATTATAAATGTAAGAGTAAACAAATATAAGCAGAATGCACTAAGCTGCTAAGCTATCAGGAGTTACTCGTGTTGAAGATGTAGAATATTTCCGTCATGCATGCTTCTATTTAACTTTAACCATTAAGGGAACACACGCAACGGAAGCTTAAAAATGGAGTAATTTTTCCCGATTTCCCAAAATTCCCCTTCACTACTCAGCTGAAAAGTATACTATAACCTGCCCAGGAGAATGAAGAATAATTGTACCAAGTTTCGATAAAATCCGTTGAGTATTTTTTGTTTCCAGAAGACAAACAGAGACAGAAAGACAAAATAAAATACCGAATGCTATTTTGGCATCAGTGTCGATCATTAATCATCCCCTGATAGTTATTTTGAAAGTATATTTCATGTACAGAATTGACTTCTCTATAGACTTATTATAAGTATATAGTCTGTATCAATTAGAAAAAATAACTTTGTAAACAATGAAACGTCAATGACCTTTTAGTATTTTAGTGTTGTTACCAATACTATTGACAGCGACGTAAAAAACGAATGCGCTACTAATGGTAAGTAAACTTTTGATCCAATTTTATAGTATACTTATAAAACAGACGTAAACTACAGAGTATGTTCCTTATAATTACATACATACTTACATATACTCAAGCCGTTAGTTCCCATTTAGGTAAGCAGACACTATCACTATAAATAGTACTGTTTTTTAACATAAATTAATTTCCTCGAAACATAACAGTTTTAACAACCAAATACGTTATTTATGATTACAAGAAAAGTCTCAATAGCGTAAATTAAATCTTAATTGTAGTGGTGAATGGAATAACAAACCTTATCTTTTTTGTAAGTCAAGCAAACACGGGTATTAGATCCCCAAGATTCAGTTCTATAGAACTGTGGGGGCACTTTTGATGCTTCCGAATTTCATCCCAATCCTAGTATAGTTTTTGCCGCTATTTTACTTGGGGCTTTTTTTACTTTAAACGATATATATTTGCGGTCCACTTGATAATATAAAATTGAATTAGTAAGTTAATTTTGATATAAATACACTTCTTATATAACTATCAAGGACTATTAGACTACAAAAAAACAATTTATGGTTAAAATTTCATTGAAAAGTATAAAATGTACGGTTAGCACACAGATTTGATTTTTTTGTTAGACCAGATGCCAGCAAACTATTTAACATGTAGGTATATTTATATGGTGGAAATTGAAAATGGGGTTATTTTAGTAATTTAGACAAGAAGAACTTAATATATACATATTAGTATAGCTATTAAGTATAGTATAGTATTAAGTTTTAAGTAATAATGTATAATTAGGGTGTCTAACACCGACTCAAAGACGATATCATCTTTTAATACTCTCATTGCATCGAATATTGCACATATCTTTCATTAGAAAGATTTATTTTGCAGTTGGCAAAAGTATTAGGAAAAACAGTTCAATTTAATGCACCAACAAACATTCTGAAATGAACACATACAACACAATTTCAACTATGTCCCATTAGTTCTATGTAGTACCAGCGGGAATCGCTGGGAACCTTCATAATATTTCATTTTTTTCCATTACTTATTATTTATTTCTTTAGTCATTATACGGTAATTCCTTTGACATATATTTTATCGGGTATAAATTATTAGGTACCTTATTGTTCACCTTACGTTTGATTTTTTTATTACGAAATCAAATAAAATAAAAAGATTTTATTTGTCTTTTAATAATATTATAACTAAATAAAACTTAAAAACTAACCTAGAACTAAACACACAAAATAACATACAAACGTACAAATCTACATATTCTTAGCCAATAGCTAATGTACAATATGTGGGTAATTTTGGGTACATACATAAATACGGTTTGGTTAAGTTTTCATTTTCAACATTCTTCTTTTAACAATTATTAAATCACAAGAATATTAAACTATAAGTATCATTTACACAAAAGTAATTCAAAATATATTCTTTTAAAAAATCTTTATCACGATCATAATGACAGAAATTGACGCGTCCAAAGTCGCGGGCAACAGCTAGTCCATACATATTTTTTGTTTAAAATACAATACTTTACGGTGTTATAGATATTATTCACTGCGATTTATACAGATATATTGAACCTTGTAGTATCGATTCATCAATCGATAATCGATTACTGTCATTCCTTCAATATCATTCAATATTCAATTCCCATCCCTAATTTTTGTATTAGAAAAAATAACAAATAACCTCAATGTTTGTCATCTAATCTCATTTTTAGAGTTTCGCAAGATTTAGCTCCAATTACTTACTAAATTATGTTTAATAAGTGGACAACTGTTTTTCCTGATTGACGGATGTAAAATTTAAGTGTTGTGGAAGTAGATTCTTGATGAAATCCAAGATCTTATACCCGGCAATGGTTTGTTTACAAACTTTGTGATTCTATTTGATATGAAATATAGATATTTTTTCAGTTACCGTGATGACGTCAATTGGTTATTAGTCACTTGATATTCACATTGGCGTAATTTTATGCTTGATTGAAATCTATGTTTTTAATATTATCCTCGGAATAAGTCCACTTTCTCTATAGCCAAGAACTTTCTCCAACTTTAGAAAATAGAATAGAATAGAATTTTTTTTATTGTACATCACAGATAGAAACATTTTATACATATTATTTATTAACTAGAAGTACAATTGGCGGTCTTATTGCTTAAAGCAATCTCTTCCAGACAACCTTTGAATAGTGAGATCAGTACGTTAATAAAAACAATAGGTAGATGTACAAGACATAATGGAATGGGAGAAACAACTATTTTACTCTATTTACCTACATTAAACAAAAACTTTAAAACTTAACTTATTTCTAGTGAAGAATTAATTAATACACAACACTCATAAGTATAGTTTACACAAATAAAAATACGTAAGTATGTATACATACATACATATATGTAATGCCTAAATATCTACTGAGTTATGTAGTTATAAAGTACATACATACAAATAATAAATTATTGTAATAAATACACACATATATGCAACATTTTACTATGTATCAGCTAGGTAAAGATTTTTTACCATATTTTAATTCACACTCTAGAAAAATAATTATTATTTGATTATAATCAATCAAATCGGTCTAGCCATTTTCGAGTTTTGCGCTAAGCAGCACATCTAGCGACCCTATTTTTATTTAGAATATTACTTAGAATGGATTAGTTTTAAACATTTTTGCATTCTTGCGTATTTAACTTCACGAAGTCACATTTTGACAATATTGGCGTTAATGTGGTAAAGTATATATTTGAGTATATTTTATACATTCTAATATTTCCAATATCTACGAGAAAATATAAAATAATTGAAGGTTTACCAAATGTTCTAACTAAGTTCTTTTTT
Source organism: Bedellia somnulentella (assembly GCA_963576735.1). NCBI lineage: Eukaryota > Metazoa > Arthropoda > Insecta > Lepidoptera > Bedelliidae > Bedellia > Bedellia somnulentella. The sequence continues at coordinate 13,936,226 of OY755171.1, forward strand.
ATTTACAGGTAAAAGACAGACAACCTTGATATGGATAGAGAGGATGGATGAAAATAAAGTAGCGAAAGAGATATATAGAGCCAATGTGGATGGGAATGTTAGTAGAGGCCGGCCTCGTAAAACGTTTCTTGACCAGTTAGAAAACGTTCTTATAAAGGCGCGGGTCCGAAGTGAGAAGAATAAAAGAGCATGTATGAGAAGGATAATGAATGTAAGGGAAGCAAGAGAGGTTTGTCAAGATCGTACTAAGTGGCGATCGATGGTCTCTGCCTACCCCAATGGGAATAATGGGCGTGAGTGTAAGTAAGTAAGTAAGTTAATAAAAGAGTCCGCAATCAACTTATTTACTTATTAGATAAAATACGTCGTCAAAAAATTGTGTTTTCCTTGAACGGTCTCATTGATTTCGACAGCCAGTTTGGTATCAAAATTATCACGTGTTTTATCATTATTTCTACACAGGTTAAGTCTCTGCTAGATTATCAGTTAGGCTATAAGACAAGTGCAGATATATTTGTTTTTCCTCATATTTCCTTCACAAGTTTGATAATGATAATGTAATGTTCTGTTAGTCATCAACGTAAATAATAAATTTCACCAAAATTGTTATTCAAATAAATTAAAATGATTTTGTAAGCCATGGTAGCCATTGCGCATTTTTTTTTCTTTCAAACTAAAGTGATTTCTGCCCGCTATCCCGTATTATGTGAGCTATCCCGGTTGTTTTCAATATATTGCTATACATGAACTTAATTTTTACATTTTATATCCCAATCCCATGGGTGCGTGCAAAAGCCGCGGTTTTTTTAATGATGAGGAAAAACATGTGAGGGAACCCGTTTAACTAAGTTTACTTACTGCGTTGATTTTTACAAATCTTTAAAGGAAATGAAGATTTTATTAATGATGTTATTGCAAATAAAACTCATCTTAATGTTATAACTAAATAGTGTTAATATCACATTTATGTTTTTCTACTGACACTGAATTTAAAAACACATAAAAGAATGTAAAATGGGACGCATTATTATTTGGCCCGAAACTAAGGAGTGCCAAGAAAACTGTTAAGATTTTATTCCACTTTTTCAACATTTTTTTATTTTAAACTAAAAGGATTATTTAATGATTAATGAATTATTTTTTTGTACTTTTGCTGTTAATGCTGTTTAGCGATAAGTCATCCTGTTGTTTGCCTGTCTATTGTATTTCATTCTGTATATCCGTGTATTGTTTTCGTGTTCAATAAAGTGTAATGTACATATGTGTACATACATACATACATTGAGTGGGGAAAAGATGGTAAAAATATAGGTTTTTGGTGATGGGTTTCCAACCGCATCGCCCAAAAATCCAATCCCTTAGTCTCTCTAGTTAATTATTACCCAGTTATTAATTTTATAATAAATAAGAAATACAGCTCAATGTGAATTGAGTTGACACATAATCACCATCAAATATATCGTAACGGACGAGCCAGGTCAAATATATCGGCTCATAATTAAATTTCAAAGAAATAGATATACAAGATATGGTCAACAATATTTAGACATGCAACTTTCATTAATACTATAGCAGCGACTTTTCATTAACCTTGAAACACATAAGGTAACAGTATCAGTAAGCATCAAAGAAAACGTTATTTTCAAAGAGAGTATACGAGTAACTCATGTGAATCTATGAAATCGTTAAACAGATTCTTTTGTTCTTAATAGAACTTAAAACGTCTTCCTAAAAGCGCATATTTACGCCCGATTTCTGAATTGAGTATTCAAGCTGAGAACGACTTAAGTATCGTTTCGTCTCATTCAGTTGTTAAGATTTCAAGACGACAGAACGATACTTAAGTTGTTCTCAGCTGGAATAATCAATTCCGAAATCGTGATGATTTGATTGACTCAGTTTTATAACTTTTTTTAACAATGAAACTATAAGTTATGCAATCACGAGAATGCCCAAGGCGAGCAGTACTTAAAATAAATATAATATGTCTAAAAAATGCAACTACGGTACATACTTCTCTAGTCATGTGTCATTGACCAGGTTTGTTAATAATATTATTTACAAGTTGGTAAATAAAGTTGGTAAAACAGGACACGGTACGACAGACAACTGTAACAAGTGGTATTTTTAGATAAGCTAAGCTAGTCTAAGCTAGCTTATCGCACTTCACGTGCACTTGCTGCCTTATTCTTTGTCCCATATATATCACGTAATAACCACTATATATTTTGCCATATTGTGCTACTTTCACGGTGTAATCTCATGAAAAAAAACATATTTAGAAGCATAATCTTCTGAACTCTTGTAACTGAAACAGATGCGAATATTAACATAACCTTCAGCGCTGAACGTTCACACTTGTTATTTATTATGGATGTTTGTATGCGTGGGGCACGTTGCATGAATTTTAAATACTAAACAGGGTGTTATTTGAAAACATGATTGTAATTTTCTAATCAGATGTGCCACTTATATTCGCACTATGACTATAATAACTGCCTTCGTGCTGTATTTCTCAATCTCAATTCTCGGTAATATTCTTGAACTCACAGATTGAATTTGTCATTTTTTAACCAGTTTTGTATGATATATCTATATACCTGATCATCTGTAAATGCGAAGGCTGAAATATATGACTTTCGGAGGGACTTTGCTGAGATGAGGACCACAAAGGCGATACAGGATTCAAAAATTAAAGCGATAACCCAGTGGTTGAACTAAGAATTATATGAAATTAAAATAAATGATTCATTACCACTCATAAATAAAGAATAAATAAAGGAAAGAAAAATTACGACATAGGCGGGAATCGAACCCGCAACTTCGGGTATATATTTAGGGATTCAAAGCCTTGAGTTTATGTCTGAATGTATTTAATTAAAACTATAATAGTCTTATCCACTTAATTATTTGGTTTATTTTCTTATCTACGCGAGTATCAAATAACTTTATCGTCGGCCCAAACTGGCATTGCGAAATATTTCGCGTAAGTGTCTTAATCACTGGGGGTTTTCAGTCATTGCTGGGTTAGGTCGCTAGAATGGTGAAATTCAATGGCAATTTCAAAAAGGTACTGGAAATTCGATAGTGTTGTTAGGAAAGAATGCTAACAAAGCTGTTTCGGTTTCAACTGCAAATATATAGATACATTTTAACTATAGATTTTAGTATAGTATACTAATCCATTACTTTACAAAAATATGTCCAAGTGCGAGCCAGTCCAGTTTTATATTTTAATTATAATTACTTATGTAAGGGAAACGATATATCAAGAATGACCTGTAATTTTTTTGGTGTCGTTAAATTAACACAAACTAAATTTAAAAAGGATATTATTTTACACTATGTGCTATACATTTTGTTCAAACCCATTTTAATTGAGATCTACACTACAAATACTTACACTATACATTTTATTTATATTTTTCCCTCTTTTACTTTAAACGTTAGAGGGTGGGAAAGACAAATTTTACCACTTTGTGAGTTTATATCTTTCAAAGTATTCATTTAGCATTTAGTATTATTTTTTCAGGAATTTGTAGCCAATTAAAAAACTAAACCTTATTACCTGGTTTCCTCATGCCTGTCTGTCTGACTTGACACACTGAGTTGCTGTGACACACGGGTAAGGTACTAATAAGGTAGGCGTCCGAAGCGTGAAGAATAAAAGAGTGTATAGCTATGAAATGATTGATGGGTGTACAGTCGCCATCAGATGTATCGGAGCGGCCGAGGTACTCAAATATTTCTGAGCAACAATAAATTTCAATAAATTCTTTACGGTAAATAAGATCAATAAGATCTGACCACCCAATTCGCCACAAATATATGAGCAGTGGGTTTTCTATTAAATCTGAACACTCAACGAGACAATAATATCTGCTCAGACAGGGTGATCATAAATATCTGAACATTTAGGGAATATATACCTTAAAGCACTAGGCATACAGTTTAAAATTCTATTACTAACTACGCTGAAATACATTTTCTACACAACCAACATTTGGTTTTATCAATGTCAAAACTAAAAAGAGTTTTCTGCTGAGAGGTACAACTAGTTGTACGGTTAAGATATTATTAGAAAAAAGTACTAAATCGTTCCCCACTAACCAACTCTTTTTTGAATGGGTTTGTAGCTATATAATTTTCGCCGGTACAAAAACATCAAGAGGTAAAATAACTTAGAATTTTTGAAACATTGTATGAAATTTTTTTACATCGTAAGTACCAGGGTAGCATAAATATTAATGCAGCTTTAATAAAATAAAAGGATAAACTAGTTTTTACAAAATTATACTTTTTCCTGCAGTTTTCTCTAACGTATCATATGTATTATTATTAAATGAGGACAATAAATCTAATGGTTAATGAATAAAAATAAAAAAAGAACACGAATTCTTAATAAAATACAAAAAATAAACACAAAGGAGGATTTGAACCCTGAGGCAACGAATTATATGTATGATTTCTAATTTTACTAAACCGCTAGGCCATAGTGACTGACACAATAGTGGATGAAATATTGCAAAGTATTCATACCTATTTTAATTTGGCAGCTTTAATATTACCATAGATAAAGAAGCACATAGTTTGGCAGTAAGTGACAAACGTCATAGCATTAACGTCAAAAAAGGGCAGGACTTCTCACGGACACGATAACAGCCTACAACGGTTTTGGCATAAAACATAAAAAAAAAATTAAGTCTTAGCTTTGGTGATTTTTTGATAAAGTTATTAATATTTAACATCACAGAACCTAAATCAAATACATATTATTTGGCAAACATAAATTTTTTAGCCATTTATGTATCACCACCCTATCACCATCACCAGTCTATCGCCCGATTTCTGAATTGAGTATTCAAGCTGAGAACAACTTAAGTATCGTTTTGTCTCATTCAGTTGTTAAGATTTCAATGCGTCAGAACGATACTTAAGTTGTTCTCAGCTGAAATACTCAATTCAGAAATCGGTCGTATATGTTTTATTATAGATCTCAAAGTTTTCAACGCAAATATATGATAAATAATATCTTCTTTCATCATATTATTACTATTACATTACAATAACAAATACGTGATTTTTTATCAATTTTAATAGGGCTATTATGGAATCCGCTATACTAATATCACGCGCATACACTCATTTACGCACACCGTTGTACTTATTTTGGTTTCGCCTATCATCTTTGAATTGCCTATCTATATACGTAAGTATAGCTTAATAAATCTGTGAATATTTGATAAATACATGCAGTGACAGTTATGTGTACCATTTTTGTGAATTGCCAAATATTTTATTCAAATGTCAAAGCGACATGATAGTCCAGTGGGTAGAACACCCGCCCGAAAAACAGAAGGGCGTGAGTTCCAATCCTGGGACGGGCCTACACCAATTTGTCTTTTCTAAAGTCATATGTGTGGTTAATTTATCATGGTTGCTAACGGTGAGGGAAAACATCGTGAGGAAACCCACATGGCTGAGTTGTACTTAGTCATGTGACAGTGTATTCGTACAAAACGGCGATAGCCTGCCCCCTATCACGTGAGTACACTGTCTAAGCAAAACGTGGGTACCTTCTCTGGAAACTAGATGGCGCTTGCCATGTGAGTTCAGGAGTATTGGTACCTCTGCCAACCCCTTCGGGGATAAACGGCGTGAACGTTTATGTTATGTTATGTTTATTCAAATGTGTCTCTTGTAACAAGACTGTAAAGTTACTTTTCGCAGATTTATATTTTGTATACCTACTAATTTTGTAAAAGGAAAATTCATTACATCTGTACGATTACATTTAAGAACTTTAAACTGTATACCTAGAGCTTTAAGGTATATTTTCCTTAATTGTTTAGATATTTATGATCACCCTGTCTGAGCAGATAACTTTGACGAGTTGTGCTTTCAGATATTATTGTCTCGTTGTGTGTTCAGATTTAATTGAAAACCCACTGCTCATATATTTGTGGCGAATTGGGTGTTCAGATCTTATTGATCTTATTTAACGTAAAGAATTTATTGCAAAATATTGTTGCTCAGAAATATTTGAGTACCTCGGCCGCTCCGATATAAATGATGGCGACTGTACATTAAAATCGAGCCTGTTGCGAGGGTCGTAGAAGGAGTGATCGATAGCTGCGTCGCGGCACAACCCCCACCGCCTATTAACCCACTTGTTACGGAAACAAAAAAAGTTAAGTTTATAAGTTGATTTTTGGTTTGGGGGCAGTTTAATGGCCTACGATTAAGAAAAAAATACTTAAAAAAAACAGAATTTTCTGGGAAAGCCGGAAAATGGTGTTGTTTTAAAACTACGGTAGTAATATGTACTACTGTTGCAAGGGTTCATGGTGAGTTGATTGAAACAAAATATATTTCAAAATAAGTACTTCTTTTATTGAATAATGCATATGTATGTAGGTACGCTTTTAACATTGCTTATGATAGGCTGCAAAACAATCTCTGGGGTGCAACGTGACGTTACATTTTACGCAAAAAAAATTGGCATGTTTGTGACAATATCCACAACGCAGTTGTTTAGGGCGATATGTTACGATATGTCCTGTTATCATATCGTGGAGATTCATGTAAACTACCGGAAGCCCAACCTGGCATACGATGATCTGTTTTTCTGTATGTCTCCAGTAAACCACATGAAACACTTCTTCTGAACTTTAGGTGATCGCATTCACACACGTCGTTTTTATACAGCTGCCAGGCATTGTGCAGTGCCATATCGATACAGTGAGAAAATAAACAGAAATACCATTTCTTGCCCCTAATTGAAGTCCTATAGAGCCCAATATTTTGATCAGACCTGTCTACGCCCCCCATATTTTCATTATAGGACTTTATTAGGGCCGGCTGATCCACATGGATGAATTTCTTTTCTTTTTGAGAGAAACGTTTGACTTTTGACGGAGGCAATACTTTTTAAGAATTGGAAGCAACAGTCACCACACTGTTGTCATTCCATTTGCACACGACAATTTCTTCTGCCATAGTAGATTTGTACTGAAAAGACCCCCTCTCAGTTTTTTGCATCTCTTTGTTTGGGGGCAAAGGACACTTACTAGTTCGGTTCTCCCTCGTTGTACCAGTAGCTCTAAAACCTCTATTTTTAAGCTCTTCCAAAAGAGGAATTGACGTGAAAAAATTGTTAAAATAGAGGTGCAATACGGCAATCTGGCAAAGGACCGTCATCGTCCTTCTCCAATTCTTCAACGTTTTCATGAAGCCTCAAAGAGTGGAAACGGGATCTGTAATAATACCTACTTCAAAAACACAGATAAAACAATAAAAACGTAGGTAACACAAAAGATTTCAAGTAGGAAGAATGTATTTCTATGCACCGTCCTCATCCTCACTGCATAAGTAGGTAAGGTAGTTCATTTTACGATCGTCGTTTATAAACAACACCTACTTTTCTCGACAAAAAAGGTACCAAAATGTTAATTGTAAGGCATATTATTTTCCTGCATAGATAAAACTACGTTATAACAACAAGTTAAATGTAACTTCAGGCCAATATTATAGTCAAATGATATTGTACTTACCCTTGAAAAGACATGATTATTTTTCGTATTTTATAGATATTTATACAAAAAAACACGTAATATCTTGATGTAAACTGTATTTTTCCTCGATTAGATGCTGCACTGACGAAAGCAATCACATTATAAAATTTCATTAAAACTACCCACATTTCGATGTAGATTTTATTATTCATGCCGTTGTTTTAAAACGACGGTAGTAACAAGTGGGTGAGACGTCTCATGCTCTAGAGCAATAATTTTATATTACAATGTTGGCGTGCAATTTTTGGGTTCCGTACCAAAAGGTAATACGGGACCCTATTACTAAGCCTCGGCTGTCTGTCTGTCTCCAGGCTGTATCTCATAAACCGCGATAGCTAGAAAGCTGTTATTTTCACAAATTATGTATTTTCGTTGCCGCTAAAAAACACAAATATTTAGGAGGTCCCCATACAATAAACGTCGTTTTTTCGTATTTTTTTGCTAAATCTTGAAAACGGTAACAATTAGACGCTTTAAATTTTCACAGAATATTTACTTATATATTACCTTAGAAATAAAAAAATAAATGACATCAAAATAATTATTAACGGGGGGTCCCATACAACAATCGTGATATTTTATAAAGGTAATAGTACGGAAGCCTTCGTGCTCAATCGCACTCGCACTTAGCCGGTTTTTAACATCGTAAAGACAACCCGTCATCGTAGTAGTGGTCTGAGCGGTACGGTTGCTGTTTCATCATTCGGTCAGTCCACCTTGTAGTTAGTTTTTGATTAGTATTTTAATTGTTTTTTACAGGTACCGTTTGAATAAATTATTGTATTTTATCCTATTGCTTGTATTATCTCGCCACCATTGCTTTCTATGGTCTGTGAACATAACTACATAACTAACATAATGAGGGGTTTTCTTTTTGAGAGATAAAAAAACAACATAGTTTCCTAGAGCTCTGTAGATGGCGTTGATGTAACTACGTTACCTTTGACTATAAACACTATAGACAGAGTCATAATGCAACGGGAGCGTACCTCTTTTAGAAAGCAATATTTTTCCCTGTGATGTTGCGATCACTAGAAAACAATTACCCCAAAATACTATAATCACCATTCTAAAAGCTACTTTTTAATTTTAAATTGATTACGTAAATTTATTGTTTAATTAAAGGTTTACTGTTTACTATATTATTTCCTGCAATCATATAATTATACATACTTGCTCCTTGTATTATACAATCTTTTTTGTTTAATTTTACCATTTAATACACCGTGAAATCTAAAGCATTGTACTAACTGTCAGGTATGAATCTTCCCATGATTACGAATAAATTTTTGTACGGGACTAACCTTGTTACTTGACAAAAAAAAAACAGCTGTTCCATAAGTGCAAGTTATGTAAATATCATACGGGTAATCATGGGTATACTGGGGTCTATGTTTGTATTTTGAAAAATAAAAGACAGCCCTATTTTCTACATGAGTTTTATTGCATTATTTACTATTGGCCTTTAAACAAAATCAGTTTCGTGTGAAAATTTCGAATTCTTTCGTCTATTTCAGTCACATTTTTCAAAAGATGATGTATTCGTACATCTAAGTATTTTAAAGCTATAGCCTTTATTAATAGCACAAGGTGGTTTTCGAAAGTGGCTCTGATGTGGTCGTTTAATGTTGTAATGTAATGTTGAAATATTCTTTTGCCTAAATTCTTTTTCAAAACAACTGCGACCATTTGAGCCAAAGCTTTGTCTTTGGACAAAAACGAGTAGCCTTTCAATTTTATAGTATGCCTCAAAACTTTGGTTGGTTTCCAATTGCATCTTCCAGTGGCTGCAATCCATTTTTCTCGTAGATTCGGGTCTCCAGGAAAACTGTAATGAATACGAAGAAATTAAACAAATATAAGAAATTTATTACTTACTAATTCCTTAGATAACAATTGGAAATCATTCAGCGTCGCTATAGCGCGACGAAATTCATAATATACTCACTCATTAACATTAGCTTACTAATTTAAAAATTTTACCCTAACAGCAAGGTAGGAAGGATGAAAACGTGAATTATGGCACCACCGAGATACTGCATATTTTTAGGTTATGCTATTAAAAAATTGCTCAAAATAACTAAAGAAAATGCTAGTTATCTAGTTCAACGTAATTAACATTTGAATCAATTATTTTCTGATCGCGCAATACAGAAAAACATTAAAAAACTCACTCACTTGTGGAAAGTCAATCCATCGATGTGTTTTTTGCTGCGGCTTCCGCAGCCAAGCACGCTACACCCAACCACACCTCACTAAATAATAACTTAACTAATGGAGTCTCTTTTGTCACAATAACAATATCCAAATGAATAAAATCTTTCTCAAAATCAAAAGGAAACCAAAATTGCTCACAAGTCGACGCTTTGTTTGTCACAATTTAAAAGTGTGACATCAACAAAACGGGTTACGCGATAGAGATGACAATAAAGTTTTGTGTCTCTTTTTAACATATACGAACTTAAATAAAGGCTTCTCTTTTTAAAATGGATGACGTAACATCGCTCTGTCTATAGTGTTTATAGTCAAACAAAGTACGTTACTTACTTAAATTTTTTCTTTGTTGCCTCAATCGTGTTGCCACAATAATTTCGCCAATGTCAACTTTAAAAACATGTGTCACATCCCCATAGAGTAACTTTTTGGCAAGTAAAAACAACAAAAGTAATGTTTAATATAAACACCGTCTTTGTTTATTTACTTTTAAGCTATCTTGGCTTAAACTGATATTTATTTAGACTTTCAAATCAGAACGTTTTTATGTACGTTCCGTTTTACGATATCATTACATCCAAGTGTGAAAAACGGTGTGACGTTCCGTTCCTACCAGTAACATAGCAAGACTGGCGCCATCTATCCTGAGAACAGGGAAGAAGAAAAAAAGAAAAAAAGGAAAACCCCTCATTATATTTTACGTATTTATATTAAAGATATTTTTTCAGTAACCGTTATGACGTCAATTGGTTATTTACAGGCAAAAGAGTTCCCAATCAACTTATTTACTTTTTAGATAAAATACGTCGTCAAAAAATTGTGTTTTCCTTGTACGGTCTCATTGATTTCGACAGCCAGTTTGGTATCAAAATTATCACGTGTTATATGACCTACATCATAATTTCTACACAGGTTAAGTCTCTGCTAGATTATCAGTTAGGCTATTAGGCAAGTGCAGATTTTTGTTTGGTCTCATATTTCCTTCACTAGTTTGATAAAGATAATAGTAGGGGAGGCCGGGATGCTAAATTTGCAGTTATTCGTGCGTCGTAGAAGCCTATTTGATTTGATAGTTTATGTTTCAAAATGAAAAAAGTATATTATTATAAGTTTTGATTTTAGTGGGGAAAAAAAATAATATATTTTTTTAAATATGAAAAAAAAAATGTTGTATAGAAATACTTGTGCACGTCAGCCATTTACAGTATAAACGCGATTTATATTTCTAATAACCATTATTTATTAATCTGCCGATTTATGTAAGGGATATCGTTGTTGTTGTAAAGCGCTCAATGCGAGTAGCAATGTTCCCGCGATGGTATTTCGGCGTAATATTTGTGCAGACCAGAGCGGTAAAATTACCAAAAACCTGGCCAAGCCTTTATATGCAATGTTTTACCTTCAAAAGGGTATGAAAATATATGACAACATGTTTTTGTTATCTAATACATCAATATTTTTTATAATAAAGAAAAAAATATATATTTAAAAATAAATATATTTCGTAATAATAAGGAAAGTGAAAATTGCACTAAAAATACACCTTAATGATAAATTTAAAATATAATATTATTTGGGAATCTATACAAATACAAATAATAAATATTTTAAAACTTAAACTAAAAACTACCATAAACATGATTATTCTTGATCCTCTTCTGTTTTAAAGAATTTACAGGCATCTGCACTGAATGCCTTCCTGTTTTTTGATGATTTGGGCCTTATACTACTTAAATAGGGATCAGATGTCAATAAGAGCCTATTTAAGATGTCGACATTGCATTCAGTCCTCGAAGTCTTCCGTGAAAAGTTTTCCCTATATTGTCGGTAGCGTTTGTTCCTCGCTTCTGCAGCTTCTTCCGAAAATTGTCCGATTGGGAGCAGTGCGTGTTCAATTGCACTTGCCGAATGGGTTAATATTTTATGGACAGTGGGTGACATGGGCTGCCACGAATACAACCCAACGTAATACTTTGCTGTCTCCATAGTGTAAGCTTTATACTTTTCAAAGTCGATACTAAAGCCTGAGGATATCACTTCAAATATGATCCCAAAATCATTAATTAATTTGATGTCTATGCCCGTGATAGCTGCTGCCTCTTCTGGATCATTAAAAAACCTGCGAGATGTTTTACCATCGTTGGTATTTCCATAACCAGTTTTTGGTATATCGACTAATAATCCCATTCTTAGTTTAAATTCTTTTTGCAAACTTTCTTTTGCTGCTTGAATTTTTCTTTGTCAACCTTTTCCGTTACGCGTCCCTTGTAAACTTCTGCTTTTACTTTATATGACAAATGTAATAAGAATTCAAAGAATCTCATTCTAGCGTGTAATATTGAGAGGCCAAATTTAAAAGTCTCCGGTTTTTCAGGGTTCATGAATGTTAAGTCATTAAAATGTTTTGAAGTTTTGTTACATATAAAGCGGCGGTCGCGGCGTTACACACCTTACCATCTACCATTGTTGGGATTAATACATGTTTAATGTTGATGTTTTCTGTGATAGCAGTTCTGGTAAGATTTTGTGCCTGGCTTTCGATGTAATTAATTTCTTCATTTGTGACATCTTTATTTTCTTTGACGAAACGAATTCGAATAGGCCTGCAGAATTTAGGTGATGATGGTTGCATGTTCTGCCATATAATTGTATCTCCACACATAAAGCAAAGGGGCACAAGAGAGCTTAAAAAGCCACTTCCGTCACTGTTACCGTCTTCTTCAAATTTTTGTTTGTACTGATTTTGTGCAGAACCATCACACCCCCATTTGTAACATCAGTGTTAACTCGGTGTTTGTATTCTGTAGACATTGCTGAAGGACTTCCATCAAATATTTACACAAACGTATTGCTGTATGATCTACCAGATCTTGAAACTTCACCTCAGCCGCTGTTTCGCTAACAGTTTTTGGTGGATAACAACCATGCTTAGCTTTCTGTACATACGTATAGCACGGGTATATGTCTTTGTCAGCTTGATGGATTATCTCATATTGGCTTACAGTTTAATTAGCTTCGACATACATTTTTTCTTCAAATTCTTGAAGTTTTTCATCAATAAACCTCTTCGAACTTTCTCGAACTAAATCATGTTTCTCTTTGTTTGGTCATAGATTTGACCTCATTGTCATAATCTGCAACAATAAGGGATCAGATTGTTTAGGAGGTCCTATTTTTAAAGTATTTTTTTTCTAAAATGTGGGAACTAATGATTGATTTTCTTATTAATCGTATTAAAGGACATCCTAACGTTTAATTGTATATAGTTTTTGTCCTGTTGCGATGAGTTGTATATATTCAAAAACACTAATGTTTGCTCGAAATAACGAAAAAAATCAGTGTGTGTCAAAACAAAACTCAATGTCTTCTAACCACTCATATCGATAGAAAAGTTATTACAAAACTACAAAACATATTGGTATAATAAAGAACATACTTTGAACGAGCAAATCTTTTTTTTTTACAAAAACAACTTTGACATTAAATAACTCAAACGAGAAATATACAGATCCACATACATTTCTTGGCCAGTAAGGGCGTCGCTGTCATCGAAATAAGTATTGCCAGTAAATAAAATTTTACCATTGTGAGGGAAATAATTTTACATCATACAGGCTAATTTATTTATGTATTGAAATGTCTTAATAAAACAATTTATATAATATTCATTCAATTAATAACTAGGTGCTGTGTAGTGTTGGCTTAGAATAGCACTACCCCATTTGCCGGTGGGTGTACGTAATAGGCAACTAACGGTATTGGGGCTTTTAAGAGACTTTTGGGCGATGCGGTTGGAGACCCATCACCAACAACCTTTATTTTACCATCTTTACCCCACTCAGCTTTCAAAAAGTGGCTGAGGAGTTTCTAATTTCTTAGTTCTGGCTACACCTTTTAGAGGTTCGCAGTCTTGACTGTAATGTACTATGTAATAACTATTATTGTAAGTAAACAAGTTCGTTTTAATGTAAGCTAATTATATTTATTTATTTTTGCCCTTGTCTGTTATGTCTACCTGAATGACAGTGTATCCTAAATTTGCTGATCTTACCTCCCAAATGTTGTCTGGAAGAGATCGCTTATAGCGATAACACTGTCAATTGTACTTCTCTGAAAACTGTTTCATTATTAATTTATACTCAAGGATTTGTTGTTTGTGACATTCAGAGTTTAAAAAGTGGGTAACTACATAATATCATTTTTTTAATCCTGTAAATCAGAGGCTTACCTTGTCGTGTACTGTCTTGTACATTTCATATTCACACATAGATCCCCTAAAAAGGTGGCACAGAAAAAATAATTATAAACATTAGAAATCGTTTGGGTCATTCATTTTGCTGGGTCAGAGAATCTATGGGCACTTTTCTATTGCTGTTGACAGCCTTATATTTTTATATATATGTGAGACAGTTATGACATAAGAAATTACAGATTGGTGCATCCCCACATTAGGATTAGAACCCACGCATCAGTGTATACGAAGTGAAATCTTATTCGGGAGCTATTTCCCACTTCCCGTAACCCGCACCGCTATTTAAGTGCGCACAACTTTTCAGACAGTGTTAGCCTACTTAGATAAAATTTAACAAAATAAGTAATAATTTTATCTAATTTTTGTATCAAATACTGGAAACAAAAGCGTTTATTAATAAGCAAAGATACATGATAAAAATAATTATCGTTTTTAAAAAAAGTTTCCACTACAAAAAATATTAATGAAAGTGATAGATAATTTATACGTAGGTCACCCTATAATTTTTATTTAGTAAGAACTAACTGACAATGACAGGCCGAAATTTCAAAATGGCGACATTAATACCAGTGTCGCCACCGGCCAAGAAAAGATTGTGGATCTGTAGTTTTAAATCGAGCGTCGGGGCGTATACCCAAAGTCGCGGGTTCGATTCCCGCCTGTGTCGAAATTTTTCTTTCCTTTATTTATTCTTTATTATTTATTTATATATTTATTTATTTACACAAAGAAAACAAACAGCTGTGATACTTAAAATTAGGATACACTTTTAACACACATTAGCCTAATAGTTTTCACCAATAAAATATGGAACCTTAGTCCTTCTCAAATTTGACAGTAAAAATAAATGTTTACTAAAATCGTTTGCAATAGAATCCAACAATCATGTAAACAAATATGGCGGACTGACATTGACAGCGTATTGTTTATGCCCATAGTGATGTCATAGTGTTCTTATTTAATTTTAATTAAATTAATTTTTCTAATTATTTTAATTTTAAGTCATAGACTATGGCCCATAGTAGTATAGGTACTAATATAAAACTGACTAAAAAATACCAATCGTATGCCATGTCAAAGTCCGTGATGCCGTGCAAAGATCGTCGTTCCAAGAAAAATATGTCCAGCCAAATCGTAAAGCAAAACAAAAGTCCAAAAATGAGAATGCAAAGGCGTAGAAATCGGAAACAGAAAACACTAATGCACAGCGAACCTACAGAACAGTGAATGACTGTCAATGACAATTCTAACAAAATAGCCACCTGTCAATTTTTAAAAACTAAGCATTATTTTTATGGCTTAGGATACAATCCGTTTTGGTTAATTATATTAAGCCATGAAGCTACTAACTAAACAGGAGAGAGTACTCACAAAAATATGGTAAACAAAAATGCAATTTATTACCATGCAATAAAGTTAATTATCTTTTAAAGACTGTCAAGCAGAGAAACGTCCTAGAACGAGAGTCGTGTGAGAGAGAAGTGTGTCCCGCTCGCACGGTTGCCAGTCGAGATTAAGTTCAAAGAAAAACAAATTAAACTTATTTATAGGGAGTATTTTATAAAAAGCAGGTTATAAACTGTTCCTTTTTTGTATTTTATTTTAATTATTATTGTCGCCTATCGATTTGGAGATAAATAATTGGTTAAGTTTGGCGAAACGGATATTAATATTTGTCACGGGTATCCCCATCGAAACAAGATAAATGTGGTGTCCACATTTTATCATCTGTTTGAGTGTTTTGGAGCTTTTATCATTTAATAGTGATAAATATGGGTTCATGTTATGGAATAATAAATAAAATAACCTGCATCATCTCGAACTTTACCACATGAATGCATTAAACGATTTGAATTTGGTTTGGCTCAAAAAGTGGCTGAGGAAATTTTAATTCTCAAGCACTGGCTACCCATTCTTTTATAATCTATTAATTAAGAATAAATATGTATAAAAAACACGTTGATTTACCAAAAACAATGTATATATGTAAATATAAGTGTTTTTATAATATATTTTTTTATAATGTATGTATGTAAATATAACTAATAAATAAAGGAAAGAAAAATTTCGACACAGGTGGGGATTGAACCCGCGACCTCGGGTATACGCCCCCGTCGCTCTGCCAATTGAGCTACCGTGTCAAAGGCTGCGAGTGCATCAGGTCCCCACATGAGGTTTTCATGAACAAAAACATTCAAAATATTTAAATATAAGTGTTTTTGTATCCTTTAGAGGAACTCTTATTAAAACACCAACAGATGGTCACCCTACTTAAAACGAGACACAGTTAGCTAGTTAGCCATCCTTTTTCAGGACACTTTAGGTCGCCAGCGCGCGTTCCTGTTTAAATAATACTTCCATGTATTAAGCTCTTGATATTTTTTTTTATTTTATTCACATATAAATTAAAATAATTTATTAAATTAAAAATAAAGGATAACTTCAGATTACGAACAACACTAACTTTTCAATGACTTATAGAGTTCGATGACTAAAAAACTAAGATGACAGCTTGTCAAATACTTCGAAATTTTTACGTTGCAAATGTTTTAACAAATTTAACTTATAAATACAAGTTAAATCGTGTTGAAGATAATGTGAAAACAATGGTGCGTTCGTTGAACTCAGACTATGTTCATAATTGATCGTCAAATGTATGTGATTACGGAGTAATCTTGACAATTTGGTTTGTTTACATGATTGTTGGATTCTATTGCAAACTAGATTAGGTATTAATTATAAATGTAAAAATATATATATACCAATAAAATAAACATAAAAATACTCACTCAAACATATATATATGTATTATTTATACAATATTGCATAATACATATATATACATATACATACATATATATATATATATATAAAACGATACAATACAAATTTGTTTATTATATTTATTAGTAATAATCCCCACATGAGTTTTCATGAACAAAAAGATTTAAATTATGTGATAGTTAGGCGTTTTAAACATTTGCATTCTGTCTGAAAAGATAGACAAGTGGCCTTCCGAATTAGTGAAAATTCGGAGGTAGGAAACGCAAACACTACTTAAACGTGTAAAAGAAATAAAGGATAGGAGAATTTCGCGCTGGCAGCCATTGACACGGTGGCTCAATTGGCAGAGCGTCGGGGCGTATACCCGAGGTCGTGGGTTCGATTCCCGCCTGTGTCGAAATTTTTCTTTCCTTTATTAATTCTTTATTATTTTATAAAGGAAAGAAAATATATTTATTATTCTATCTGAAAAGATAGACAAGTGGCCTTCCGAATTTGTAAAATTTGGAGGTAGAAAACGCAAACACTACTTCTAACAATTGTGTGTGTGTGCGTAATTTTCACAACCTTCCACATTTTATCGAAAAACTAAGTTTAAAGTGATACAAACCCTTGAAAAGTACTCGGATAGGAAAAACATAACCCTGAAGAACATATTCATAACATCGGCGTCACTTGAACACTTCATATGAATGATAAGCCAGCAGGAGAAACCTAAACAAGAATCAAAATTCCACTCACACATAGGAGAAATTCGAATTGAAAGAAAGATAATTTAAAATTTACTTTCATTTGAATATAATATTAAACGACAAATAACGAACTATATAAATCCAAAAATCATAACATTGCCGGATGGGCCCAGGTCCAACTGTCAAGTGTCAACTTCAATATCAAACGTTCTAAAGAGCCGTCATTGTCAATGTTAATGCGTTCAGTTTCTCGTAAATAACAAGCTGATCGGCTGCGTTCAGTTATTATGAAAAGTCCGTAAGTGTTATTGACTTTATCGCGTGCACAGTGCTCGAAATTAAGCAACACTTCACATCAATATCAACTGCTACCTAACGATTTGCTACTGAACTGACTTGTAGTTGCCGTATCCACCTAGAATATGCAGCGAACTCCTCCTTAGTCACCGAGAGATTTTGGTTCAATACCAATTTTAAATGAAGAGAACACCATCGAAAACACACTCGTATACAGAAGCGCGAAGCGCCCTCGTTGTGCTTGCGGCGACGCAGAGCTGAAGTTTGAAGGCTGCATGAAGGACATTAAACAAATGCTAGGCACATGGAAGAGTGAACAAGATGTCATTCTGAGCAATATTAATATCTCAATGAATAATTTGACAACCTAAGTGAAATCCCTGCAAGATACTAATCGGGAAATTGAGAAATCGATAGATTATTTGTCTTCTCAATTTGATGACATGCATCAAAGACTTGCAACAGCTGAAAAATCTAATAATAAATACCTTGATCGTATCGCCAACTTGGTAAGAGATGCAGAGGAATTTAAACGCAAGGCGTGTTCAAACGTTCTGGAGATCCGAAATTTCAAAGTGGATAAAAGTAAAACTCAGGATGATCTCCTTAAAATGGTAGACAGCATTTTTAGAGTCCTCAATCTAGAAGTTACTCCGCTTGATATTCAAGATATGCGCCGTAATCCATCAAAAACCGAGAGTAATGGCATTCTTCTTTATCTTTCTACAACTATCTTGAAAAATAAAATTCTCAAAGGGTACAAAACTTACAATGCTGCAAACAAACAAAAATTAAATACGCTGAACACTGGTATATCGGACGTTTCTCAATTAATTTATATAATTAATTTATTTAAGCTGTGTAGTGTCGGCTCAGAATAGCACTACCCCATTTCTTCCGGTGGGTGTACGTAAGAGGCGACTAACGGTATTGGGGCTTTTTAAGGGAATTTTGGGCGATGCGGTTGGAGACCCATCACCAACAACTTTTATTTTTACCATCTTTTCCCCACGCAACTTCAGAAAGTGGCTAAGGGATTTCTAATTCCTTAGCTCTGGCTACCCCTTCTAGGGATTTATAGCCGTGAGTATATGTATGTATGTATATGTATGTAATTCATATTTCTGAACACCTTACACCGAAAGCTCGAGCCCTATACTACAAAGGCAGACAACTAGTGAAGGAAGGAGTCTACAAATATTGTTGGACGGCTCATTCAAAAGTGCTGCTACGTAAAGAAGAAGGCGGAAAAATTGTTACTCTGTCCGATGAATCACAGCTTGAAATGTGACTATTTTTGTATATCAGGTCCGTAATTTACTTATGTTTAATATTAAACTTAATTTTGGCTTTAGGTATGATATTTATGGTACTTAATTTTTTAAAGATAATCTCGCTTGTACATTTCTTACGCTCAGTCTCTATGATAAAAATGTTTTTCCTACACTACACACAATCAAAACACACACACACAATGCAAACACATATATGCCAACTTCATTCCCGAGTGTTTTAAGTCTCTCGTTTCTGCATATAATCTTACACAAATTGTTAACAAACCTACCCGTATAACGCCAACTAGCTGTACACTTTTAGATCTAATTTTCACCAAGGGGCGATGTAGGCTGGACTCCTTAAATGTAGTTCACAACGATGATTTAAGCGATCATGGTATAGTAATAGCACAATTTTCTACTAAACTGAAACGCTTACCTCCTAGAAGAATTTCATATCGTCCTATATCGGAGAACATTGATTGTATTTCCCACGCTGCTCAGTTTACCCCTTGGGAGATGATACAGGATTGCAAAGATCTCAACGATATGGTTCATTTATTTAACATGTTAATTATAGACCTGTTCGATCACTTCGCCCCCATCCGTAATAAAACTTTTTCCCGACCCCCTGCACCTTGGTTAACTCACAACCTGAGGCAAATGAGGAAACTCCGTGCTGAAGCTTGTGAGGCAGCTAAGATGAAAAGATCTGAAGGAGCATATCGATACTATAGAGATATGCGAAATCAAGTTAACTCTACTATAAAGATAGAAAAGCGTAAATATTTTGACAAATTTGTAAATAATAACCGTTCAAATCCAACAAAAATGTGGCACCATATTAACAGAATTTTGAAACCATCCAGTACTTCCCCAATACCCTTCCATCTCGCAGAACCTAATGCTCTTAATCGTTTTTTTGTCAATGCAGTTCCACCAATCGATGTTTTTGCCTCTAATGGCACAGCTGATACCTTCCCTTACTCCAGTGGTCCTGAATTTAACTTCACTGATATTTCTGAAGCACAAGTAGCTCGCATCGTAGAAACTTGTTCATCAAGATCAGAGGGGTCTGATCATATCTCGATGCTTATGATTAAACTAACGTTACCTTACTCTCTTCATGCTATCACCACTATATTGAATAGATCTCTGCGTGACGGTAATTTTCCCGAGGCTTGGAAATGCTCTACGGTAACTCCTATCCCTAAGAAAAAACCTGTCGAAGTACTCAATGATATAAGACCTATAGGCATACTACCTGCGTTTTCAAAAATACTAGAAAAACTTGTTTTGAAACAAATTTTGCCTCATTTAGAAATGTCTGGTATAATACCATCATTTCAATCTGGTTTCAGATCCGGCCATAGCTCTACCACTGCCTTGCTTAGTATCATTGATGACATATTGTTATCCTCAGACAAAGGGGACGCTTCTATCTTATTACTCCTGGACAATACACGCGCCTTTGATTGTGTCTTCCCCCCACTTTTAATTTCTAAACTTCGGTCCGCAGGTTTTTCGTCGTCAGCGTGCAAGTGGTTTTCCTCCTACTTTTCGGGCAGAATGCAAACTGTGAAAACAACTGACGCCAATGGCAATCTTACAGTTTCTGAACCTCTTCCAATTACACGTGGTGTGGTCCAAGGTTCGATTCTTGGTCCGACATTGTTTACTGTCTATACTGCTAATATATCCAAGGTCATAAAGAATTCAAAATACCACTTATACGCTGACGATACACAAATTTATACACATCTTCCCTCGGACAGTGATGGGTTCTCTGCGGGTTTACAGAGCTTCCACAAAGATCTTGAGTGTATAGTGGAATGGTCTAAAAAACATCACCTTATGATCAACCCACACAAGACTATAGCTTTGATCTGCGGCACACCTAGTCAGGTCTCTAGGATAACCGAACTTCAACCGTCGGTTTTGGTTGATGGAGTAGCGGTGCCTTTTCAGGTGTGCATTCGGAACCTTGGTCTTCACATGGACCAGTCGCTCACATTTCAAAATCATGTTGATCTAAAGACTGCCAAGTGCTTTGCTGGCCTTAGCACTTTATACAAGATAAGGTCATTTATAAGTGAGGATGTTCGACTCAGGTTATGCGAGGGTTTAGTTTTGTCCCAGTTAGGCTATTGCGACATCGCCTATGGCCCTTGTCTTCTAAAAAAGACCGAACACCAAATACAACGTGTACAAAATGCCTGTATGCGGTACTGTTTTAATATTCCACGACGGCAACACATTACTCCATATTTGATTGAGAAGAACTTGCTTAACATGAGACATAAAAGGAGACTAAAACTTTCATGTTTTGTCTATAAAGTAATTAAATATAAAACACCAAAATACCTTTATGACAAACTCAACTTTTCGAAACGCGAACGCCTCAATGTACTTTTGTTACCGAAGCACAAGCTTACAAGGACCAAGGGCTGCTTTACAATAGCAGCTTCTAAATGCTGGAACGTTATACCACCGCCTATCAAAGATGCACAGTCTATTTCCTCATTTAGAAACAAGTTACTTAATTATTTGATAGTATTGCAGCGCAACGAGTTTGCTATTCCCTATGGCTGTGCTTCTAATGTCGAATAATAACCAGTAATAAGGTATTTATATATACAGTAACATGGATCTATGTATATATATATATATATATATTTATTTATCTATTTATGCATTATATTGTTATGAAAGTATGTACGTGGCTTTAATTATTAGTATTTATATTGATTGTTATTTATATTATATTCTTCTATAATATGTGAATCGATCTAAATAATGTATAATGTATATAAATTAGCTCTAGGCTAAAAAAAAAAAAAAAAAAAGTCAAAAAGTTTATTTTTCAAAATAAAGTTAAATACTAACATTTTTTGAACGTCAAAGTTTTAAATTAATCGTTAATCCGTTGCTTCGGAAGGTGTTCGTAAAGAGAAGAAGCAACAAAGAAACTCTTTACATTCACATTTTTTCATTTTTTCAAAATATGGTTTGTACAATTTCAGTTTATAAACATGTTTTTACTTTACAAAAGATTTTCTAAGCGACCAAACCAAACGCTAGTTTGACATAATTAAAATAAATTGTCCATCACAAAAACCAATCACATAACGTGAGAAGAAAAATCCTCACCAGACAATTATTCCTAGGAATAACGAGGGAAGATTTATAGCTTTACGGACATGGTCATGTGCGCGTTGGATCCTTGTCGTTTAAAAAATCTTGAACACTGTAGTAAGATTTCTTTAAAAGCATGGCTTTAATTGCCTTTTTAAAAGATGCCACAGGCAATTCCAATATGTCAGAAGGGAGTTTATTGAACATTTTCAGGGATAGTCCCATAAAGGAGTTACTTACTTTATTAAGTCTCCACTTCGGTACGTTAAGTTTCTCCTTATTCCGAGTGTTAACAGTATGCCTATCACTAACTTTACTAAATTGGCCAATATTCTTTTTGGCATACATTAAATTCTCAAATATGTATTGGCAAGGGACAGTTAAAATGCCAATATCTTTAAATTTTTCGCGCAACGAATACCTCGACCTTAACATGTAAATAGATCGGATAGCTCGCTTTTGTAAGACAAAAACTTTATGAACATCAGCCGCTTTACCCCATAATAAAATACCGTACGACATAATACTATGAAAATAACTGAAATAAACAATGCGAGCTGTTTCTATGTCTGCTATTTCTCTAATCTTACGCACGGCATACGCTGCTGAGCTCAGCCTTTTAGAAAGTGTTAGTATATGGGGTCCCCATTGCAACTTAGAATCGATTATTATCCCTAGGAATTTTGTCTCTTTCACTAATTCTACTTTTTCACTGTCAATAACAATATTGGCGTCAACTTGCCTAACATTCGGTAAAGTAAATTTAATACATTTAGTTTTTTTGGCATTCAGAACCAGGTTATTTACAGTAAACCAATGCAATACCAGTGAGATAGCTTTATTTACGTCGTCAAGAGATGTAGAGGATCTCGCTACATTAAATATTAAAGATGTGTCATCTGCAAACATAACTATCTCAGAATACTTTTGTACCATAAATGGTAAATCATTAATATAAATCAGAAACAGTAATGGGCCAAGTATAGAACCTTGAGGAACGCCCATCTCTATTTCCGATCCTTTCGACGTGGTTCCATTAATATCTACCTTTAAAGTTCTTTTATCAAGATATGATGCCATTAATTTCAGTGCTTGCTCGTCAAAACCGTAATATTTAAGTTTAGTCAACGCTATTTCCTTTTTTACACAATCAAAAGCTTTTGTGAGGTCACAAAATATACCTAACGCATCCCGGGAGTTTTCCCATGAATTAAAAATATGTTTCATTAGTGACACTCCTGCATCTACAGTAGACCTACCTTTAGTAAAACCATATTGCTCGTCATGGAATATATTATTTTTATTGAAATATGAAAGCATTTGGTTGGACATGATTTTCTCGAAAACCTTACTGAGAACTGGTAAAATAGAAATAGGCCTATAGTTGGTAAAGTCCTGACTATCTCCTGATTTATGTAGTGGGATGAGCCTACTTAACTTCATACAGTCTGGAAATTCTCCTATATCTATACATTTATTAAAAAGTATCGTTAAATGGGGAGCGATTATATTTATTATTCTGTTTATGACGAAAACTGACATTCCTGTTATGTCTTCGGTTTTTTTAAGATTAATGGTTTTAAAATTTTTAATTATATCATTACTGTCAACATACTTGAAAGAAAACTGTGCTGTTGTTTTGGTAACATTTTGTTCCAACAACTCAAGAGCTTTTTGGGGACATGAATTTAATTTCTCTGTTGTCCGAGTGGGGGTATTTATAAAATGATTTTCAAAAATGTCAGCAATTTGTGCTCTTGACTGTATCAGTTCATTATCTAATAATATATTGAGATCATGCGGGGACTTTAGTTTTCCAGTTTCACTGTTAATTATTTTCCAGACAGTCTTACTCTTGTTAGAAGAATTCTTAATTTTATGTTTTATGCATCTAGATTTAGCTTCACCACAAACTTTTTTGAAAATTTTTGAATAATTTCTGACATAAATAATAAAATCTTGGTTGAAGTTATAGGACTTTTCTCTATAAATGTTATATAGGTGATCTCTACTTATTCTAATTCCAGCGGTGGCCCATTCAGCAAAAGAGCATTTTGTATTACATAGTATTACCTTAGTTTTAAAGATTTTGTTAAATTCTGTTTTTAGCTCATTGATGAAAGAAAGACAATTCTCTAATGTTTCACTGCTTCTCATTGGGGGGCTGATGCTAGACCTAATATTATTTTCAAATAAGCTAAGTTTTTTTTCAGTTATCTGTCTACATACAATTGACTTTTTCTTTTCAATGGTAAATTCTAAATTTATGAATTGTCCCTTGTGGTCTGAGGTAATGCTATCAAAAAGGAAGTGACCAGAGTAGTCACAATTGCAATAAATATTATCTAAACATGTTGCAGAGGTCGAGGTAATTCGGGTTGGCTCATTAAATACATTTAGAAGATTAAATGATTGAAAAAATGTTAAGATTCTCTCCTTTACTAGACCCTCACCTAATAAGTCAACATTGAAATCCCCACAAACTACAACCTCTCTGGAGCTGCGGGAAGCCATCCCCAAAGCATCCTCCATCGCTGCTTCAAAGATGTCATAGTTACCTTTGGGTGGGCGATATACACACAAAATTATATACTTGCTCAATTCAATGCATGAGATTTCTACATGTTGTTCAACAGAGAGTCTACAGATGTCTTTTCTTTCTTTAAATTTAATGTCTACATATAATAGTATCATACTACCCCCACACATTATGGACTCTCTGTTAAAACAACTGCCCACCATGTAATTCTTTAAACTAAAGTTCATTTGTTCTGTTTTTAACCAGTGTTCTGTCAAACAAAGTATTTTAACATTGTACTTATTAACGAATAACTCTAATTCTAATAATTTGCAGGAAAGGCTCTGTATGTTCTGATGAACTAGTGAAATATATGCCTTTTCCTTTGTCTTACTACCTAGTTTAAAGCTAAATTTGCAGATACATTAGTACTTGTACTAATAACTGCATCCAAGTCAGTTGAAATAGTTATGTTATTCAAATTAATAACATTATTGTATACTATATTACTAGCTAGTAACATAGCTAGACGTTTTTTAGAATAATCAGGTACTTTCAAGGTACTCTTAGTCATTAATGATTTCTTAATATAATTATTTATATTAAAATTAACAATTTTTTGCCTATATCCCAAAGTCAAATTATATAGTAACATATTTAATTTATATATCCTAGTGTTAACCTTATAGCTAAGATGCTTGGAATATAGGAAGTCACTTATAATTATTTTTCTAACATTTAAATTAACTAACCTCTCAAATGATTTCTTTAAGTCACTTGGATTCACCTTATTACTTGAACCTATTAAAATAACTAAAGTAGTATTCGAGTCATATTGTTCTTTTAAAATAGAATTTATTATTTGAGAGTAACTTGCTCCGGGCATACAAGTATTTAAAATACATTGGTCTAATTCTTTGTTTAAATGATGGCCAATGTCAACACCAAGAGAATCGGAGAAGACTAAAGTCCTCTGAGTCGACACACTTCTATTGTAGGCAAAAGTGGGCTTAACCATATTATTTCTATTTTCAGGAGATACATCATTTATGACAGTACTTACACTGTCACACTTATTGCAAAAACCAGATAGCGTTTCTACTGTTTTTATATTTTGTTTACTTAACTCTATAATTTCTTCTAATCCTTCTATGTAGCTTTGCATCTCTAAGTGACTATTATGATACTTTAATGTTATATCTTGAAGAGATGTTTCTAATTCTATAATCCTATTACTGTCATGACTAATTTTAACTTTATTATTGTCTAGAGAAAGTTCATAATCACTACATATTTGTTCTAACCTATTTAACTTAAACTTCATCTCATGATGTTGACTACACCTTAGTTTATTAAGTTTTTTAACATGATTCCTTACAATTCTTTTAAGTTTAAGGTACTTTTTTAACTTTTTTGAACCTTTTATGTTCACAATAGGTAGGGGTTTTTCTTCCTTTACCGGAGTAGTTAAGTCTATAGTTGGCATATGAATAATACTATCATACATGTGCTGTAGCATATTTGAGTTCTCCTCAGATTTGTTGCTCCTTAATGTATGAAGTTCTAATTCAGCTCCTGCTAGTTGTGTTTTTAACAATTGTATCTCTTTAAGTGCTGCTTCATGAAAATCATAGCTATCTTGGTGCAAACTAACATCTCTTTGCAGGGCCATCCTTTGGGCTATGCTATCTTGTAGCTCTGCATCCATATCAACAAGTTGTTTCCTTAAACAAGAATTGGTTTTAATAATATTGTTAATTTCTTGCTCACTATCCTCACGTTCTTCTAACAATTTTATGGTATTTTCTTTTGATTTTTTTAATTCTAAAAGGGCTGAATTTAACTTCTTTTCTAAATTACTAATAGTTTCACTGCGAGTAGGCATTTTAACTATTTCTAAGCTAATGGTACTTGATATTGTGTAACTAGGTTTTATTTACTAGATAACTTATTGACTAATTTAAGGTTATATTTTATGATAAGAGTATATCTAGGAAAATATAAGAAGATAAGAAGAAATATAACTTATTAATGCAGTACTTAGTTATACTGAGGTATTGTTTTAATGTTATAAATGTGTAAAATAGAGAAAAATACTGGCCTGAAAAAACCGTTGAAACAAAATACTTTAATATACTCTCGAAATATTTGTAAAACTCAATATTCCTTTTATAGTATATCTTATCCTTAATAAACGGAGTTCCTTTCAGTGTGAATTCTTTCAAAAACTATCTTAAATACAATTAAATAATTTAAAAATTTAATTTTCGACACAAACACTTGTCGATGCCACAGAGTAGTCTAAGACTATGCGCGTGGTGTCTGTGTGTGGATGTGTGTGTGTGTGTGTGTGTGTGTATGCGAGTGCATGTGTATTGAAATTAGTTCTAAGTTAGTTTTAAGTGTAAGTAGTCTTAAGGTTGGTCAGAGCTGAAAATCGGAGCTATCTGCTTGCAGCGGATAGACCGAGCTCTGTACCATTTTGTCTTTTATTTTGCTGTTATATACTATTGTTCACTTTGTTAATACTTCTTTCTTATTGTTTGTTGTCATGTCACCATTTTTTTGTTGTTGTATGTGTTAAAGACAAATAAAATCTTTTATTATTATTATTATTATTATTATATGCTACTCAACACTTCACTGCCATTTAAACCTTGAGGTCATCTCTATTCTTTCTTTTGTTTTCATGTACTCCAATAGAGCCCCACCAAAATATATTAACATTCGATAATCACAAAGATTATAGCGCGTCTCTCGACTATATAACAGTTTCCCGTTCTTCAGTCTGTGATCCTAAAGATTGCCCAACTATTACCTCCAAAATCAACAAGCCACTGAAAATATTATCGCAAAACATACGAAGTCTTGCTGCCAATTTTGCTAATCTGGAAATTCTCTTACATGACATTAATCCCAGCAAGGACATTATTGTACTATCCGAATGGTGGTTACAGTGCAATCCCCATATTCCGTTTCTTGAAGGTTACACGCCTTGTAACTCCACAAATCCGAGCAACTAAAACGACGGTGTTGTGGTATACATTGCGAACAATTTGGCAAATGTAGTGGTCGAAGAACCTAAATTTGATGAGGCTAGCTGCTTATTGATTAAAATTGGTGCTGAAACTGCTATTTTAGCATTTTATAGATCTTGATGCTTTACAGACACAAATAAATTCTTAAATTCTTCACATATCTCTTTAACCTAGCAAATCTTTCCAACTATCCAACCATAATAATAACAGGCGACATCAATATAAATATAGCACAAGATACGCTCAACCCAAATAGTGATGAGTACACTAGTTTGCTGGCTTCACACGGTCTACTGCCGGCACACTATCTCCCCACGCATAACAAAGCATGTCTAGATCACGTGATACTTAAGACCAAATACCCCACGGAAACTCTTGTCCTGCAATCCGCTATTACCGATCGTGATGAATTTCTCCTGGCTCTCTCTTCAACAAAACGAGAATATTCCTCCAGAACGAGGAAAATTATAGACTATGACAAACTAAACTCAATGATGCATCAAATTGACCTAAATCCTGTTTTCCTGTGTACTGACCCAAATGTTGCTCTTTTATACCTTGTAGTGTTGTAAAAGTGGCCTCTGTTCCTCATCGCCTAAAGGTGATCAAGCCTTGGGTCACTACTGGGTTACTGAGATACGTGAGAAATAGAGACAATATGCATAAATAAAACCGGCCAAGTGCGAGTCGGATCGCGCACTAAGGGTTCCGTACTATCATATATATAGAAAATCCCGTTTGTGTGAAAATCATGGGAGCCAAATTAGGTAAGTAATTTGATTTATGACGTTTAAAAATAGAACTACGGGCTAGATCTCATTCAAACCAATTTTCGTTAGTAGTTTGTATAGTAATACACATCATATATTTTTTTCAGTATTATCATGCCCATATTTTAGAAGTTACGGGGGGGGGACACACATTTTAGCACTTTGAAAAAGTCTCTCGCGCAAACTATTCAGTTTTGAAAAAAATGATATAAGAAACCTCAACATCATTTTCAAATACCTTTTGATAAATACCCCACACGTATAGGTTTGATGAAAAAAAAAATTTTGAGTTTCAGTTCTATGTATGGGGAACCCTAAAAATTTTGGTTTTTTTTCAGATTTTATTTTAAAATCTTAATGCGGTTTACAGAATACATCTACGCACCAATTTCCAATAATGTAGTTCTTATAGTTTCGGAATAAACTGGCTGTGACATACGGACGGACGGACGGACGGACGGACAGACAGACAGACATGACGAATCTATAAGGGTCCCGTTTTTGCCATTTGGCTACGGAACCCTAAAAAATGAAACAAAACCAGGACAGTACACTTGCTACAACTTTTAAAAGGTATCGTGGTTTTTGCAACTCCTTCTTCTTCTTCCTTCTTCAACTTCTGAAGAAGGCAAAGGAGGATTATGAAAGAAAAGAGTTGACAGACGCGATAACTAATACCAAACGTCTATGGCGTGTCATTGGGGAAGTAGCAGGTATAAATAAAACAAAATGATCGGCTATAGAACTGCTAAATTGTGAAAATAATCCCTCCCAGTCCGTTGATAAAGTCTATGACTTCTTTGTCAGTGTAGCCAGTCAAATTGCCGAAAACTTGGTCCCGCCATCAAATAATGGAAAGACCCAAAAAGATCCACAGCTTGCACAAATACACCCACGGGATTCCTTTCTCCTACTTGATACCGATTATACCGAGGTTGGAAAGGTCATCGATTCTTTAAAGGTGGATTGTGCTGTGGAGCGGGACAATCTATATGGGAGATTTTCACTACTCCTGTATCTGCTGTGCAGGATGCTGTTCTGATTCCTACGCTTATGTTAGGTAGTAAATGTTAGGTGTGGCAAAGAAAGCATAAGAGCAGAGTAAATGCTGTAGAGATGAGGTCCTTCAGAAAAGTTTGTAATGTAAGGTTATGTGATCGTGTGCGAAATGACCTGATTTGTGAAAGGTGCGACGCCGCACAGAAAGATAATATTGTAAAAAAGATAGCAAAAGGAATGTTGAGATGGTTTGGGTACATAGAGAGGATGGATGACAGTAAATTGGTGAAAGAGATCTTTAGAGCCAATGTGGAAGGAAATGTGAGTAGAGGCGACCACGGAGGACTCACCTGGACCAAATAGAGTGTGTGCTCAAAAAGGCCGGCGTCCGAAGTATGAAGACTAAAACAGCATGTTTGAAAAGATCGATGGATGTAAACGAAGTAAGAGAGGTTTGCCAGGATCGTACAAAGTGGCGATCAATAGTCTGTGTCTACCCCAATGGGAAATAATGGCGTTTATACATATGTATGTATGAATACATGTATATTCTTGTTACCTTAATAACATTCGCTGTAGTCGAGACGGAGCATCTATGATCCCACAAATGTCTCTCAACATCTCTCAACATCTCTTAAATTTTCAGATATAAGCATACTTTAAATTTGCCTAGATCTCGTGTTTAAAACATACCCTTTTTATATTTTTAACCGATTAAAGACATCAAACTAAACAACTTTGCCTATGGAATGCTTATCTAAATATTGTAATTTTCAAAATGATGAATACATAAAAAGTTTCGCTGCCTAGATCAAACTCAGAAAGTATAATGAGGTTCGTAGCCTCAGCTGAAATATAAAAAAAACATCTTGTGATTTGACCACATGTTTATTTTTATTTTAGCTTAGGCTAAACAGCCTAAACGACATTGTTGTTCGACAAGACGCGTCAGTTAACATAAAGGATACTTTTTATCTCGAAAAAATTAAGAGTTTAATCCATTTGCAACAAAAGTAATAATGAAACTATTACATACATACATATACTCACGGCTATAAATCCCTAAAAGGGTAAGCAAGTGCTAAGAAAATTAGAAATTCCTCAGCCACTTTTGGAAGTTGAGTGGGGGAAAAATGGTAGAATAAAGGTGGTTGGTGATGGGTCTCCAACCGCATCGCCCAAAAATCTCTTAAAAAGCCCCAATGCCGTTAGTCGCCTCTTACGTACACCCACCGGAAGAAATGGGATAGTGCTATTCCAAACCGACACTACACGGCTAATGAAACTATTGTTTGTTAATAATAATAGTATACAAAATTCTTTATCCTAATTATCCGTTAACGTGGCCTAGCAAAGCAACCTACAGCAATTTTTTAGTACTGATTAATCAACAGGTCCCCAGTTCGATCCCTAGAGGACTGAACCAACTTTTTTGCTGAACTTATTTTGTGTAAACCAATCTAAATTATATATTTCTTAAAGAGATCTACATGTAAGTTATTAATATTTGTCAGTTTCCGATTTTAAAATTTCTTTTCGCCGGTGTCGTCAGAAGCGATTTAGCGATATAGGGCTTTTTAAGTTTCACAAGGGTAATGTGTTCTGCTTACAATGTGCAATGCAAATGAAAAGGACTGATGACCGTCATTAACTGTAAGTGGGTGTAAACAAGCTTAGAAATATAAAGATGCATCCACAAATTGTTCAGATAAATTTTCAATATTTCTATCAATTGACTACGAGTGACATTATGAACTAGCGAGCGGCAGTAAAAAAATGAACATCATAACGTGCCCTTGTTCTCTTATCTTCAAGCAATCACGTATATTCATGGACTATATAGCATAGGTAATATATTATCACGCTAAATATTAAAGGGGTTTAAGTTAGCGGAGGAAAATACTTATCACCACCGTGCGAAGTCGGGGCGGCCTACTAGAATCAATGCACAGGCGAAACTGCTAAACCTAGAAACTTGTATTTTTCTCCAAGGTAGTCTTTTATTATGTCAATGCGCACTACGAGGGGAACTTCAGAAATCCAACTCTAAGGGGATGAAGTAGGGGTGTAAAGTTTGTATGTAACTTTTTAAATTGTAGACTTAGAAGTTTGAACATGTAACATATATTCACGCCATTAGTTCCATTGGGGTAGGCAGAGACTATCAATGAGAGGTTTTCCTTTTTTACTTTTTTTCTTCTTCCCTGTTCTCAGGATAGATGGCGCCAGACTTGCTATGTTACTGGTAGGAACGGAACGTTACACCGTTTTTCACACTTGGATGTAATGATATCGTAAAACGGAACGTACATAAAAACGTTCTGATTTGAAAGTCTAAATAAATATCAGTGTAAGCCAAGATAGCTTAAAAGTAAATAAACAAAGACGGTATTGTTATTTAACATTCTTTTTGTTGTTTTTACTCGCCAAAAATTTACTTTATGGTGATGTGACACATGTTTTTAAAGTTGACATTGGCGAAATTATTGTGGCAACACGATTGAGGCCACGAAGAAAAAATTAAAGTAAGTAACGTAGTTACATCAACGCCATCTACAGAGCTCTAGGAAACTATGTTGTTTTTTTATTTCTCAAAAAGAAAACCTCTCATTGCCAGTGTGTACGTTCCTAACAAACCTCTCTAGCTTCGATTTAAAAAAATAGGTTTTTGATTATACTTTTTAGGATTTTGTGTAGCGGACAGAAACAAATTTTTCCCTAAAAAGGTCAAATCAAGGGTCGAAGTTTATATGAAAGTAAACGGGTTCCTTTTATAACATACATAAGCGTTTAAAAGGTTGTTTTAGGAATTCACCCCTTAAAGGGATAACATTTGGGGTTTTGACTTTATATGTATTCTTCGGCAATTCTAGACTTAGCAGTATGGTTTATTTTTCGATTACAAATTAAAATAAACTATGTAGGTAGGACAGACAAAATACTTCTAGACGTAGCTGGTACTCAATCATGCTTAGAGCATACACAACTAGAGAGACAAAGAATAAGTCACGACGAGCAAGAAAAGGATAGCTAATTATAAAACTCTTAAAGATAGAAAGAGTTAGTACTGTGATTTTTTGTCCCTTACGGTGTAACCTGTTTTTTGTTGGAACAAACTGTCACTCTTGACAGTTTGTAGAAAATTCAGTGTCAGAATAATAAGCTCTTTATTTACCTTTGATGATTTAAGATTATTTTGTTCAAATACGTGCAACAAATCATATTTTGGACTCTATT
The DNA here is from genome assembly GCA_963576735.1 of Bedellia somnulentella. Classification (NCBI taxonomy): domain Eukaryota; kingdom Metazoa; phylum Arthropoda; class Insecta; order Lepidoptera; family Bedelliidae; genus Bedellia; species Bedellia somnulentella. The sequence goes on from OY755171.1 coordinate 13,969,010, forward strand.
TTGGACGGAAGTAAGCTTGTTTAGGGCAGAGACCTTGTTTATGTGATCGTGCTTTAAAAATAGGTAAATAAAAAGTTTTGGGCTGTAGTTATCGAAGCGAGTAAAAATCCCCAGATGAATCACTTCGCAGTGGCGTATCAAAGAAAAATCGGACTATATTTACAGTTTATGAACCTTACTGGATTTACAATAGAAGATATCGTGTTATTTATACGTTTTACCTGTGTTTTTGATTTAATTCTAAACATAACCCTCAACAACAAAAAACAACAGTGTTGCCCACTTCAAAATCTCAATAATCTTATAGAAGTAAGAATTCGGTATTGCTGTGTAGTGTCGGAATAGCGCTACCCTATTTCTCCCGGTGGGTGTACGTAAGAGGCGACTAACGGTTTTGGGGCTTTTCAGGGATTTTTGGGCGATGCGGTTGGAGGCCAATCACCAACAACCTTTATTTCACCATGTTTTTCCCATACAACCTCCAAAAGTGGCTTAGGAATTTCTGATTCCTTAGCTCTGGCTACCCATTCTAGGGATTTATAGCCGTGAGTATATGTATGTATGTATGTAAGTAAGAATTCATCATGTGAATAAGATAATTACTATGAACAAGAAAAGTATTCGGAACCAATTAAAAAATATATTGTTTAAAAGACAGTAACTTTGATTGTTGATTAAACTATGTTGAATTTGACTAAGGTAACGTGTATTAAATTATAATGAATATTTGATTTAAAGAGTTGTTTTATTTTTAAAAAAATAATATTGATCTATTACCTTATTAAAATGATTATTAAACTACGTTTTTATTCCCACCGAGTAGCCATGGTACAGATTTTGGTGGCACTTGTTGGGAAGAAAACACAATAATCTGGTGATTGTTGTCTATTTATTGATTAGTCATTGTTAGTAGGTATGTGTTGCATTTTAGTTTATTGTTTGCTCATAATTTATCTATTTATAAACTTATTATTTGAGGATATTTGCCATATATGTTCAGTAACATTATATGTTTGTCGTTATTGAAAGCATGAGAAAAGCCTTACCAAATTACCACAAGCGAGGCAAAATTGTTTTTGTGTCAACACCGATTGTGCGAAGGAGAGGCATATGGTGCCACGCGCGTTATCTGTCTATAGGTAGTTGGTCTGAGCAATCATGCAATGAACAACAGAAACTAGATCTTATGTCACTCATTTTAATTACTTATTGTTATATTATTAACAAACTTTTTCTAGATAACTTTTTGTGGACGAAAAAAAATTGTGATGGTTGAAATTGCTTCAAGTTTATTAAATTCAAGTTAAAATATTTTTAACAATAACGTGCAATGGTTACCATGGCTTACGAGATTACGTAAATTGAAATACAACAGAGGTTTTAGGTCAATATTAAAACATCCAGATATTTGAATACCAATTTTCTAAAGGTGCAGTTTATAACAGAACTTATAATGATGGTTAAGTCATCAGAACAGTACATTATCAAACCAGTGAAGGAAATATATTGAAAAAAAAAACTGCGAGTACCTAGTGGCCTAACTCATAATCTAGCAGAGATTTAACCTGTGTAGAAATAATGATAAAGGTCATAAAAAACGTGATCATTTTGATACCAAACTGGCTGTCGAAATTAATGAGGCCATACAAGGAAAACACAATTTTTTGACGACGTATTTTGTCTAAAAAGTAAATAAGCTGATTGCGGACTCCTTCGCCTGTAAATACAAAAGAGCTTGGTTAGTACATTTGGTCAACTTTGAATTATTTTATACTAGCTTTTTGCCCGCGACTACGTCCGCGTGGACAACATTTTTTGCATCCAGTTTACATCCAAACTACCAAAACACTATCTCAACTTCTTGTTTTTTTATATTTATATTCCCGCGGGCGATGCAAAGGATATAAAGAACATTGAGGCTTTTTAAGTGATTGTTGGGCGATGCAGTTGGAGACCCATCACTAAAATCCTTTATTTGACTACCTTTTCTCCATTCAACTTCCAAAAGTGGATAATGAATTACTATCTCCGAAGCTATGGCTACACTATACTACACTACACACTATATATATACTCATGAATGATTGATGGATGAATTTCATAAATTCCTTTTTGTAGTGGTTATAACAGTCAATCGCACCAAGTTTCGAGTTTCTAAATACAGAAATGTCAAAAATCTCTATACTAACTTTCAGTTGCTATTTCAACCCCTTAGTTCCATAAAATATATGATAAGAATCATGAAACAAACCATTTTGTACCGGGTTTCTATGTTCATATAAGTACGGATAGTAACTATTGATTTTCGGATCTTTAATCGCGGGTTATGACATGAGTTTAAATTTATAATAGTGGGTGAGTTTGTGGCAGAGATTGCTCGGGAATATGGGGATTGTCCGAGATTAATGATTTATACATGTTGCGATAGTTCTTGCTATTATTCTAAGCTAACACCCTTCCCAGTCCCTTGAGTTTTGATCCCGGGTCTCTCGAATGTTCCTAGAGGTTAGATTTATCGCTACGCCACAGAGACGCTAACTTTGATGGCAAATTTTGAGTACCCTTTATTTTCTAATAGTCTTACTATTGACAAACAATTAAATTTACTCCGGCTCCCGCTGTATAATCCCGCATTTTTATACCCTACCGATGTCGAGCGCCAAAATCCACAATTCAATAAAATGATAAGTACAAAAAAAAACCAAAAATAGTGAATAAAGATAAAACAGCAAGTTAGTAAATGGGTCGAAAAGTGCACCGAATAATTGAATAAGCTACAGGTAACGCAAGATGTCATTCCACTTCTAACGTATCTTTAAAAAAACCGATACCACGACGGTTTAAAAAACACCCAGCGCCATCTATTGCATACCTCAAGAACTACGTCAATACTTATACCAATTAATAATTCGTTTATTTATAGCTATTTCAGGATAAGTAGATGTGAAATAAAGTTTAGAAGATAAAACAAATTTTACGTCATTTCTCGGGAATTCCTCATTTTCAAAGATACATTATCGTATCATTTAGCTTCTAAATTTACATGTTTGTATTTGTTTGCAATATATGACCTTGTTTTATACGACTCACAGCGACATCTCCAATCCATCCAGCAATATTTAAACAATATTTTAGTTTTCCCTCGGGAATATCATTTTTTCCGGGATAAAAAGTACTCTATTATTTAATCTAGGCTTCTAACTATACGTCTGAAAAATTTCAAAGCAATCGGTTCAGTAGTTACGGCGTGAAAGCGCCACAAATAAACAAACAAACAAACTCACTTTCCGATTTATAATATTAGTATGGATTTTCTCGTAGGTTGGGAGTATAAAAGCGTATGAAAAAAAATGGAATAAATACTTTACTATTTACTAATAACGCCAATATCAAACCACGCATCAATATGTGACGTCTTAAACATAAATAAGCCGAAATTCAAAAATATTTTGAACTAATCGCTAATAACTAATTGCCTAGATAAAAATAGGATCGCTAGATGTGTTGCTGTCTTCCCGTGACCATGATAACTGAAAAGTATTCGAAACGTCGGGCTTTAAAAAAACATGTAATAACACGCGATTTAAATATCCGAAAATCAATAGTTGTTTTAATTATAATGTGCAATCGTGAAAGTCTTAGAAAATACTAAGTTTTCGTAAGATGTTTTAAGGTTAGATATACGCTAATTGCCCATGTTATATTCTTCGCAAAGTTTAGCATACATAAAATTACGCCAATGCAAATATCAAGTGACTAATACTAACTGATTGACGTCATAACGGTTACTGAAAAAATATCTTTAATTGATAAGACATTACTTACTGTACAATACATCAAAGGCGAGGAGGTATTCCAATTGTAGTTGAATTTTTGCTGATTGTGTGTGTACTGCGTTATGTTCATAGACCATAGAAAGCAATGGTGGCGAAACAATACAAGCAACAGGATAAAATAAAACTACATTTTCAAGATTTACCTGTAAAAAACAATTGATATACTAATCAAAAACTATCTACAAAGTGGATTGACTGAATGATGGACTAGCAAACTTATCGCTTAGGTCACTACTACGATGACGGGTTGTATTTACGATGTTACAACCCGGCCAAGTGCGAGTCGGCTTGCACACAAAGGGTAAACTATCATCTATATAAAATATCACGTTTGTTACATGGAACCCCCCTGTAATATTTATTGTAATATATAAGTTAATATACTGTGAAAATTTGAAGCATCGAATTGTTACCATTTTTTATATTGAGCAAAAAAACACGAAATAAGGCGTTTATTGTATGGGGTTATAGAGTAATATTAGGGCGGATATATATTTTATTTTTATTTTTATGCATGTGTTGTTATAGCGGCAATGGAAATACATAATATGTGAAAATGACAGTTTTTAGCTGTCACGGTTTATGAGATACAACCTGGACACATACAGACAGACAGATAGCCGAAGCTTAGTAATAGGGTCTCGTTTTACCTTTTGCTACGGAAAACTAAACATGCAAGCCTGCATTGTAATGTAAAATTGTTGCTCTAGAGCACAAGACGTCTCTTAATAAGCGGTGCCGGTGGGGGGATGGGGTAGTGTCGTGACGCGGTCAAACGACCGGAAGAGGCTATCGATAACTCCTTCTACGACCCTCGCAACAATCTGGAGTTTAATTTACACCCATCAATGGTTTCATAGCTACATACTCTTTTTTATTCACGTTTCGGACACCTGCCTTACATACAGGCATGCTGAAACTAGGTAGTATGGTTTGGGTTTTGGCTCGAAACCTCGAAAATTAATACTCAATGCTAAATGATAACTTTAAAAGATGTAAACTCACAAAGTGGTAGAATTTATTTCCCCCATCCTTTAACTTTTAAAATAAAAATAAAATATATAGTGTAGAATATGTTATATAGATCTTAATAAAAACTAACAAGAAAAATTGGTTTGAAATAATTTTCTTTCTATATTAAGTTTGTTTCCAACATCAAGACATTTACATGCTATTCTTGAAATATCTTTTCGCTAACTTATATATGCCACTACGAAACACTCCACGGGCGAGCCGACTCACACTTTTCTTTCGAATTCCCAGTAACTTTTTGAAATTGAGTGGCGAATATATTGTAAACAAATCATTATTTTTGTTGATGTGTTATCCTTTTAGCGACGTTACCCAGTGATGACTACAATCCCCCAGTGTATAATGCGTTATTCGAAGCCGGCACTACACATCAAATTATAATTAAATGTAACTCAAATCCCTATTTAGATACCTACTTGTGACGGCTCTACCAAAAATACTCCATAAATGTAATTATACGCTATTATTATACCAGTCACTGTTGACATCAGCATCTGAAATATCAAAGGGACTTTCAAACTCGATGTAAAGGCATACAATGTAACGTAGCTCGAATAATTTAAATTAACGTTTGTTGTATACACTTTGATGTGCATATATGTATGTGAGTGTTACTCAAGGACACTCTACACTATGGATGGGGCCTAAAAACTTTTAAAGCGTAGCAGGGGGCGTGGTCTATTGGCAATTAAAATGGCTGAGCTAGGGTTGTAACATGCAATACAGAATCAGAATTGAAACATATCGATAAATTTGCCAACATGTTTTTTTTACCCGGCGGCGACCGCATAGTTGAGTCTATAAGACCCGCGCCATTTTAAAATGTTCGTTATTAACTGGATTTTTGTGCGACGTTGCCATACTTCACAGTAGCTGGAGCTAACAGTCCCCGCGCCCGCAGGATAATGCCATTCAGACGTGCTTCAACGTTAGCGGTGGATAGACGTGCTTTAATTTAAAAAAGGTAAAATTGACCCATCCATAACTTGTTGTGAATTCGCGCCAATTTGTTTTTCAATTATTATTTATTATTTTTTTTATTTTCAGAGACTTCACAATAATGGGTCGAATGATGATGTTAGAAAGAGATGTCAAGTCTGTCCTACCAAAAAAGATAGGAAAACTAATAAAAATTGTCGAGGCTGTAACAAATATATCTGCAGTGAGTATGCAATGTTGTACTGTAAAGATTGCGCAGATTCCAAAGATGATGGTACCGATTTACAAGATTGATTTAGAGTTAATTCAGTCTAACCTGTAGACGTTATTCACATGCACAATGTTAATTTAAATTTAATAAAAATAACATATGTATAGTTCAAGTTTTATAACTTCTATTTGGTTAAAATATTGTAATACTTTTTTAAAAATGCAAATAAAAATTAATTTTCTCATAAAGTTGTTTTAATTTGCTCAAAATCTCTGAAATAGTAGGTGTTTCATTCTACAATTACATTAGGTTGCTAAAGTTAATTTAATTACAAACAATTTTTAGTGCAGGTCTCCATGACCAAACCCTTCTGTCGTTGCTACTTATTTTGACTATGCTGACGCCGGGTTAATAATGTTTTATGAAGAATGAATTCATTTCGACAGTGGGCAAATACTTTTTATTTAGATCTAGATATTTTAGCGCCAGTTTTAAACCTTCGTTTCGATCATCACCTCATTATCATCATGGATTTAATTCGTGAACATTTTTGAGCAATTATTTATTATGATTTTCGCCGTGGCGTAAATCAAAAGCAGTGCATCGATCAGTGGTTCAGTGAGATTAATCATGGGTGTCATATGCTCAAGGACGACTTTAAATCGGTTGTCGTACACGTACCACAAAATATTAAAACTGTGCTTGACTTATATTGCAAGATCGTACATATAAATACTAAAAAAACAACGTAACTAATTTAAAAATGTCACATTTATTAATTTTTAATTAACGTCAATTTGTTATAACACGTTCTGTATGAAACCTTTTCATTCGTGATTTTTTTATGATATACCATACAATTTTTTTAAAATGCAATGCCAATTTTTATGCCAATGGTTGATATTTTCAAAGCCAATACCATCAAGCCACTTTTGTCTCCGTGCTTCAATTGTAGGAAACCAGAAATTATTTAATTTTCGTTTTCAATAACCGCCTCGTAAGTAACAAATGTGAAGAAAAGTATAAACTATAAAATTAATGTTACCTACATTTTGGAAGGCATTTAGATTTTTAATAGGTTAACCAACCAACCAACTCAAACCGAATCTGATAGTACTATAACATCGATAATACTAAATGATCAGTATTTCACATCACTAGGTAAACAATGAGAGGAAATAATTTTGCAAGAAATCATGAAAACTAAGCCTTTTAAACATTACAATGATCATGAATTTTATTCTGATCACATCGAGGAAGCATGAAATAAACCAAAAAATACTCTTGACCGAAGTGAAAACAAAGAAAAGAATTACTTACTTGTGCAAAGTTAATCGAGGCTGATTTTCGCTACTACGGGCGCCACAATCTTTAACAGAGCAACAGGGCATTGTGCATTTATATTACACATGTCATTTTATGGTCCAAAACTTGATTAATCAATGTCCAAGACACAATCAACACTTTTGTTTACAAAACAAATTGACAGATCGAATGGCGATTAAGATGGCCGATCTATGTACGCGCTATCATAATCGTAACGTTTTGACGAAATTTTGCCATAAGCAACAAGAAGTAAACATGTATTGCTCTCTTTTTCAAAAAGATTAAGCTCGGAAGGTGAGAAAGAGAAAACGGCATATGGAATATTTCTGTTGCGATATGATTATTATTTGCATAACGTTATTTAGATATAGTACCACAGGGCCCATTCATAGTGTAAAGTATCCTTGCTGTTACTAAACTGCATACTGTGCTACTTGAGTGTTACTGTATATGTTGTGTGCAGCAATGAATAAATGTTTTCTTTTCTTTTTTCTTTTCTTATTCAAAACAAATGGGTGAAATTTATCAACTCGTGAAATAATAAAACTGACTGGTTCCAGATCTCTCGGGTGTCCGACAGGGTTGTGTATGGGCAGCTTATCCGTGGCGTTTTAATTTGTTCATGGTTGACAGTCTGACAGAGTTGCGTGAAAGTTATTATGGTCTAAGAATCGGTGAATTCATTATAAGAAAAGAAAAAAGGAAAGAATAAAAGAAAGATACATACATATATATACTCACGGCCAGAAATTCCTAGCAGGGGTAGCCAGAGCTAAGGAATTATGAATTCCTCAGCCACTTTTGGAAGTGGCGTGGGGAAAAGATGGTAAAATAAAACCTTAATATTTTGCACCTCTGCAAAAGCGAATTGGTACTGACTCGGCACTACGTTGGGAGCCCTCTGACTCCCAATACAGATTTTCAGTGTGTGCCATCGTAAAGTGACCGCACAGGCATCACACTAATACATTTTCATACATGTATAAGGTTTTACAAATAATAAAGACTGTCCATATTTTAAATAAATATACAACAAAAAACATATGTCGCACCTTCGGTGTTAAATCTGTGGAGGTAAATTTAGTTAAATATACATGCTTTGAAAATATTTCTCTATCTGGTGAAATAAAGACACCCATTAGATTCAGTGTGAAAGATGAGATGAGATTTAGGCGTACTGTGCTTTTGTTCAACTAATGCAGTGAAACAACAATAATAACAAACATAATAGCTAATTATGTACCGCTGCCCATACTATATCGCTGACGCGAGGTGACATCATATCATACGCTGCCTACGTGACTTCGGTGCATAGCAATACGCGGTCACTGCTGACACTGCGTTTCCACGGAACATTGTAATTTTATATTGTATTCTTTTTCACATTCCTATTTCTAACATCGAATAGACTAGTTGTAATTAGTTATAGTTATTTTATATTAAACTTAGTTAAAACAATTTTGGTTTTTTTTAAGTCCTTCGGTTGTCGCTAACGTAATTGGCGCAGTCGGTAGGATACTCGCGGGTACTTGCGAGTGCATAGATTTTTTTTCTTTCAAAACTAAAATTCGTGTTCGCGAGGCACCCGGGTGGCCTTTGGCACCGCTGCCGAGTATCCAGAATCTACGAGCGAGGAATACCGAAGGAGAATCCGAAAATCGATTCAAGAAGAGAACCAGAATGATAAAGCAGCTTATGTGAGTACAATTGAATTATTCTCGTATTGCTATCCTTTATTGTTTCTTTCCTTTTATTCCTTTTTTTTTTGTGTGTCTACTATCCCTATTTCAAAATTTTTCTTAATAGGAAAGATAGTAAGCGGAACCCTGCATCGCGTCAGGAAACCCGACAACATATTTTAGATTCAAATAGAAGTAGTACTAGTGATTATAGCGAATTTGATTTAGTTAGTTTAGATTGTCAAAACGAAATGGCAACTTCAGCGCAGTCTGTCGACCCCGAAATAATTTTTAAGGTGTTAAGACCCGTCCCAGAGTTTGACGGAAATCCAAATGTTTTAACACGATTTATTAGACTTTGTGATCAGATTTGTACGGTTTATCTTAACTCTTCGCCGGGACATGAGTTATCAAATCTTTGTCTTATTAATGGAATATTAAATAAAATAACGGGACCTGCCGCACGCACAATAAATTCAAACGGCATTCCTGAAAGTTGGCTAGGTATTCGTAATGCACTTATTAATAATTTTTCCGACCAGAGAGACGAAACCGCTCTTTATAATGATCTCTCTTTGGCCTGCCAAGGCAATTCTAGCCCTCAAGAATTTTATGACAAATGTCAGAATTTATTTAGCACCATAATGACATATGTCTCATTACATGAGTCTTTGTCTACAACAATAGAGGCTAAACGCACATTATATAAAAAATTAGCTATGCAGGCTTTTGTTCGGGGCCTTAAAGAACCCTTAGGATCTAGGATTAGATGTATGAGGCCGGATACTATTGAAAAAGCCTTGGAATTTGTCCAAGAAGAAACAAATGTCATGTACCTCCAACAGAGGAACATGCCCAGAACATATTTAGCGGAAAATCCATCCATTAAATTTAATAATTATAAACAGTTTCCCCAACCTGCACCTGCACCAATGCCTGTACAACCACATTTTCAGAGACCTGCAGTATTAACACCGACCTGGAAGCAAAACCCTTCCAATTTTAATATGAATAGGCCTCTCCAGCAAGGACCAACTCGCACGCAGCAAATGTTCCGTGCACTTCCGCCAAACTATAACCCTAATAGTAATGTTTTTAGGTTACCACAACCAAGGAACCCTGGTTTTAACTCTGGCCCAAAACCAATGAGTGGCGTGAGTCATTACCAGACTAGGCACTTACCACATAATGGTGGCCTTAGTGGTCACAATTGGGCAAAGTCTGGAAATCCACCACCCAGTAACTATTTTAAATCGCGAGAAATGAATTTTAACGAGTGTTATGCATTTGACGACCAGTATAATCAATTTACGCCTTATTCTGACTTAGACTATAATTACTATTACGATCCGCAAGATAATTATGAATATGACTATTACACGAATAACTCTAACTATGACGATTCTCAAAATTACCCTGCACCTAATTTCAATAACGATGCACCCAATGAGAATAGTATGCCTCCAGAAGCTTCGTCTTCTAAGAACGTCTCTGACAAGGATTTTCGGGAAGACAATCACGCAAAAAACTTAACATAGAAGTGAACGTACATGGCCAAAGGCAATTGCCATACATCCAGATTATGAACCCCCCATTAAAACTTCTCATAGATACTGGTGCTAACCAGTCATTCATTAATCCCGATATTGTAGAAAAACATTTCCTCCAAATACCCCTTAACGTAGATCCATTCGAGGTCACAAATGTTCTAGCTACTACAAAAGAAAATTACTCTATAACCTTACCTTGTTTCCCCGAGTTTAGAGAATCAGAGGACATTAAACTATTCATATACAAATTTCATAATTACTTCGATGGTCTTATCGGCATCGATCTCCTAGAAAAATGGCAAGCTAAAATAGACTTAAAAAACAAGATTCTTTCTACATCCAATGCCTCTAACAGCATTCATATGTCTAATTTTCAAAACGTTAACTTTTGTGAAGAGTTAATCCCATCCCATACCTCAAAAATAGTAAATTTACCTTTTAATTCACACAATGAAGATATCTTTGTTCCTAAAGAAATAATTTCTAACCATACCGCTGATGCCTTTTCAAGAGTTGAAATTCATAATGAGGAGATCAATAGTGTGATAGAAAGTTCAAAAGAATTGAGTTCACTTGTAGGCAACCCATCTGAACACGCACCTTCAAATATTAATTCTACTACCGAAACAGTCCACACTAGTAAAGAAAATCCCATATTAGAGATCCCTATCACAGATGAACCCCTTAACAAATTTCATAGACAGCTGTATTTAACCATAGTACCAGACGTTAAAAGGCGACCCGTAACTACGAAACCGTTCGAAACACATACTAGAATAGCTGTTCAATTATCACAGTCCGACCTTCAACGAGATATCATAGATTGTATTAAAGAATATGTGAACCCCAAGATAAAAACTGCTCTATTAATAAATCCTCCATTAGAAATGTATTCAATCATACCGATCTTACAAGAAACGTTTAGAAGTGCCTCATATAATTTAGTTTTATGTAAAAAAGAATTAGAAAATGTAAAAGATTACCTTCACCAACAAGATATTATTAGGAATTATCACCATGGCAAAACTAATCACCGCGGTATAAACGAGACATACTTAGCTTTATCAAGAAGATATTACTGGCCCAAATTAAAGGACCAGATAACTAAATATATTAATGAGTGTACTGTTTGTGGACAAGGAAAATATGATAGGAATCCCATTAGACCACAATTTAACATTGTACCACCTGGCACAAAACCCTTCGAAATAGTTCATATGGACCTCTTTACAGTTCAAAATGAGAAATACGTTACCTTTATAGACGTTTTTACTAAATACGGACAAGCATATCATCTTCGAGACGGTACCGCAATCAGCATTTTACAAGCTCTTTTACGTTATTGTACCCATCATGGCATTCCAATGACCATCATCACCGATAATGGTACAGAATTCACTAATCAGTTATTTGCAGAATTTGTCCGTTTTCATAAGATTAATCACCATAGAATCTTAGCCCATTCCCCCAATGATAACGGTAACATAGAACGTTTCCACTCAACCATTTTAGAACATTTACGCCTTCTTAAATTACAACAAAAAGATGAACCTATAATTAATTTAATTCCATATGCTCTCATAGCCTACAATAGCTCTATCCATAGTTTCACTAAATGTAGACCGTTTGAGTTATTAAATGGTCACTTTGACCCTAGAGATCCCCAAGACGTTAACTTTACAGAACATCTTTTGCAGTAGTATACCCAGAACCACAAAGAACAAATGAAAAGGGTATATGACATTATAAATGAATCTTCACTTGTCAATCGCACAAACTTAATTGATAACAGGAATCTAACACGAGAACCAGAAGTTCAGTATTCACCTCAACAGCCAGTTTTCATTGAAAATCCTCTAGCAGCTCGACAAAAAACAGCACCTCGTTTTACCAATGACATAGTTTTAGCAGACTTACCCATACATATATATACTTCCAAGAAACGCGGCCCCATAGCCAAATCTCGACTCAAACGAACCCCTAAAAGTAATAAATTGTTACAGGATTCTGACGATAATGACGGTCCCTCTGGCGTGGACTCAGGAGATAAAACTTGAGAGTTTAGCAGACGGACCTGGACTCTTACCTTATAAGTTAGGGTTATCAAGACTTACTACTCATTATCATAATTTTATACAGTATATTAAACTAGATGACATTACGAATAACATTATAACTTTACAGAATCAGTTACAGACCTACAAAAATCGACTTAGTAATAATACTTTATCACTTTACGAATTACAAATTAATTACTTGACTAGTAAACTTGACAGTACATTGAAACATTTAAAGTCTCTAGAGCCAAACCGTATGAAAAGAGGTTTACTCGATGGACTTGGATCAGTGGTAAAAAGCATTACAGGAAATTTAGATTATACCGACGCATTAAAGTTTAATGAAGCCATAGATTTCTTACAGAAAAACCAGAACAAGGTAGTCTCCGAATTTAATAACCATATTAGTCTTAGTAAAGATTGGATGACTAAACATAATAATGTTTTATCTCAGTTGGTCGAAAACCAAAGTAAAATTAATGTAACCTTAGAGCAGTTATTAGATAGAGAATATCATAAGGAAAATAGTTTAGTTAAGTATGCCAAGTTTGCTCAACTGTTAGACATATTAGATTATAACATAGATAGTCTTATTTCAGAGTTATTAAGGATAGAAAATATGTTAGGTTTTATTCGCGTTTCCAGTACCCATCATTCTATGATTGCTGTTGACGTATTAGCCTCTATGATAGATAAGTTAAAAGTTATATACGGTAAAGACCATATCATAAGTCTAGAGTTAAGAGAATATTACGATGTTATAAAGCCAGGATATTATTTTATTGAAAATCAAATCGTTATAATATTTAAATTTCCAATAGTTTCCGATGAAACCTTCGATTATTATAAATTAGCAATAGCTCCTAACAAAGAAAATCAAATCCTCATTCCTTCCTTTCCATTCCTAGCAACTACTGAGAATTCATTCAAGTACATAGAGGCAGAATGCCCGAAGTTCAATGACTGGTATCTCTGTGAGAAGGAATCCACCCGGCAAGCTCGTTCTTCATCAGACTGTATACATGACCTGATCGAAAAGAAGACCCTGTCAATCACCTGCAACTTTACTCGTATAAAGCTCTTGAAAGAAGAAATAGAAAAATTAGATGATCAAAGATATATACTTCATCTGCCCACACCTACCAGAATCCATCTAAGCTGTAAAAGAGAAGAAGTCATCATGTTGCACGGAAGCTACTTAGTAACAGTTCCAGTAAACTGCATATTGAAAACACCAGATTATACTATTTTTAACGACAATGACGAAGTAAAGGGACAACCGTTGAAGCTAATGGATATACCACATAATTTTGAAAAAAGAAAGGAAACAGTCTCCAGCAAATTCATTATATTTAAAAACAATTAATATTCAAGGACTACGAACCATACAAGATCAACTGTTAATGGAATCCCTTTTACAATTAAATGACCACATAATATATCACACCACAGTACCATTCTACTTCTTCACAACTGCAGCATTAACCGCCCTCATCGCATTTACCATAATTAAACTAAAGAAGAGATTATCTACCGATAGCAGCCATAGTAAGCCAGAAGCAAAAATCCACAATTATGAAGACATTAGCAACGAGATAAACGAACATAGCAAGCAAACTCCAGCGACATTTGCTCTCAAAATTCTCAAATAGTCGCTGTTCTCAGAGGGGAGGAATTATGTACCGCTGCCCATACTATATCGCTGACGCGAGGTGACATCATATCATACGCTGCCTACGTGACTTCGGTGCATAGCAATACGCGGTCACTGCTGACACTGCGTTTCCACGGAACATTGTAATTTTATATTGTATTCTTTTTCACATTCCTATTTCTAACATCGAATAGACTAGTTGTAATTAGTTATAGTTATTTTATATTAAACTTAGTTAAAACAATTTTGGTTTTTTTTAAGTCCTTCGGTTGTCGCTAACGTAATTAGCTATAGCTAAAATATATTTTTAAATAAACAAGTATACTAAAAACATGGAAATGAAGAGCCTATTTATGACCCAATGTTAAAAAATGCAAATAACGGTATATTGGTAATGAAATAATAATAGACTGCCAAACGTAGTCTTATCCAAATGTATTTACAATATCTGCCTCTTTTCGGACCCTAGATACAGGTTTTCCGTCCGCTTGGCAAACGCATATCCGACCGCCGCGCCTCAAAACGTACCGCCTCACCCAGCTTCACGAGCGCTACGCTACGCTTGTACGCCGACGATCAATTGCTACTTGGATCGTCGGTGGAAGAACGGCAAGAGAAGAGATGATAAAAATAGCATATGTATCTCCTTTGGAAGAAAGGGAATGAGGGTGAATGTAGATACAACTAAACCATGGTGTTAATAATTGTAATGTGTCTTTTTCGTTTTTCTTAACAATATATTGTAGGAACAATAAGCTGTATCCCGAGATACAGGCGATGAGCCTAGTTTGGGACCAGCTGACTCTTGTAAACTATGTATCAATTTTAATCTGATTAAAGAATTATATTATTATTATGGTTTTTTAATGAGAGGAGAATATGACAGAATGCATGATTGAGATTAATGGTAAGAAAGTGGAACAAGTGAAAATTTGTATATCCGGGAAGTTTGATAACTAGGGATGAAAAGTTTGATGAAGATAGCGATAGAGGATTGAGAAAGGATAAAGGGGTGAATGGAGCAATGAATAAATTAGATGGAACAATTCAAAAAATACTTGCGGACTGGAGTCCGGTTAAAAAACTTTATATCTCTCTGCATCTCACATAAGTCTCCCAGATAGGTGACCCCGCTGAGTGTAGATACATGTTTAGCATGATTTATTTATTTATTTATTTTTATTAATTTACACACAAAATATAATCTTGACAGATGAGTCACCTAATATCTTAGAGCATATACAACTAGAGAGATTAAGAATACGTCACGACGAGCAAGAAAAGGATAGCTAATTATAAAACTCTTAAAGATAGAAAGAGCTTGTACTGTGATTTTTTGTCCCTTACGGTGTAACCTGTTTTTCGATAGTGCCAAATTGTCCAAAGTGACAGTTTGCCACTATTTTATTTAGAGCTTATTCCATTTGTCTGAATGAAGACGTCTGAAGGCCACAGAATCTGAATTCAGACTAGTGGAATAACGTTCAGAACGCTAGGCTTCTAAAAAGTAGACAAATTTGTGTAGTGGAATAACAAGCGTCTGCGGCAGAAAACTTCGAAGGACGTCTGAATTCAGAAACGACAAAGTGTAATGGAATAATCTCTTTTAGAGAAATAATACACGCTTTGTTTACTTCATCGGTTTTAGATAATTAATAAATCCACCTCCTCTGCTATCTGACTCAGCGCCACGAGCGCTCTTGAGAAAGGACTGACTCTGCAAGTTTGTACAAACCGATGAAAAGAAGAACAGTCGGCCTTGGCGCCGTCTCAGTGTGTTACTAGGAACAGCGAGCGTTAACATGTTCAAAAGTGTAGGGTTGTAAATGTTACCCTTTAAAATATTATGTAAATATTTAATCTATGTAAAATCCCCTCTTACACTCAATGAGTTTTATCCCACCATACCCAGTACGAATGAAGTAGGGTACATCAACGGGTAGTAGGGATACATACCGTACATTTTAAGATAAAGAAATCTAGTAAATTTGTTCTGTATTTTCTCCACCATGAGGCAATATTTTATTTCATGGGGAGACCAGACAAGTCCGTTGAATTCTATGTATGTTTAATTATATTATAAATTATCTATACTTATAATAAATCTGTAGAGAGGTCAATTCTGTACATGAAATATATTTACAAAATAACTATCAGGTGGTGATTAGGGATCGATGCTGATGCTAAAAATGCAATCAGTAAATTTTTTGTCTGTCTGTCTGTCTGTCTGTCGGTTTGTATGTTCCTTATGGAAACAAAAACTACTCGACGGATTTTAACGAAACTTGGTACAATTATTCTCCATACTCCTGGGCAGGTTTTTGTATACTTTCCAGCAGAGTAGTAAAGGGGAATTTTGGGAAAACGGGAGAAGTTACTCCATTTTTTAAGCTTCCGTCGCGTGTGCAGCCTTAATGGTTAAACTTACATAGAAATCATGTATGACGGAAATATTTTTCATAAAATTGTCTTAAAAAAAATCCTCAACAGTTTATGTCTATCTTTTACGGTTGACTCACAATAACACATGTAATTCCTGATAGCTTAGCAGTTCGGATCATTCTGAATATATTTGTTTACTCTTACGTTTGTAAACCTCTCACTCATCCCTAATTCAATAAAAAAAGAATCATATAAATCGGTAGAGAAACACCGAAATTATACATAAAATAAGCCATCGCGCCCGTGACCATAACCGAATCGTTACTTATTTACCTATAACATACTAGATGGCGCCAGTAGTTGCATCCTACATCACGTAATGATTTATTTTTTAGATTGTTATAAATACTTCATAGCGTTTTATTCCAAAATTTGCTATTAAACGGAAATACTGAACCGTTCATTAAAGCGCATTCAAAGTCAACAAACTACACTGTTCAGGGAGTGCTATAAATTCAATAAATTGAAAACATTGCGCTGAATTTCACAATGCTTGAGCAGTGACTGAAGAAAGAAACCTCAGATATTTAAAAAAAACAAAGCTACCCGTGCGAAGCTGGGACGATCCACTAGTAAAAAATAAATAGTATATTAATAGTAGTATAATAATAGTATATTATAAATTCTATATTATGGTTGTTTATGGTAAAGAAAAACAACCTGGCTAAGTTGTACTTGCCATGTGATAGTGTATTCTTACAAAAAATAGTCATAGGCCTGCCTACTATTACGTGCGTGCACTGTCAATTTCTGTGCAAAGAGTAGGGAACACTTTAGAAGTCTGGTTTTTTTTTCTATTAGAATTCACATAAAATACTGTTACTTACCAAAAAGTTGTAATTAGCGTTAACTATGGCATTTTGTTTGAATATCAATTGGTAACAGTATTTAAACGATTTGATTTTCTTTATTACCTTAGACTCATTTATAGGGTTCAATATATATTCCTTCTGCAGATCTATTATTAAACTGTTCTTCAAGCATTTCATTCTGTCATGTAACAACCAAATGTCAAGGAACATTCTGAAGTTATTGCTGCAAATAAATACTTTTGAAGTAAAATCATCCATGATATGTAAGTAGAAGTCAATAAGTCTATCAGGCCAATTTCGCCTAAATATTGAATAAATTTCAATGCTACAAAATGTAACCATATATGTAGCATAAATAAATAAAAAAACGAAGAATTTCTGCTTTTCGGTGTTGTAAAATTCACTGGTAATATTTGTGATCAAATCAATTTCTCTGTAATTTTTCATATATTCTTTGCTCTCTTTAATGTTTCTTGTTAAATTAATGATTACTACAATAATAGTAATTGTAAATTTAATTACAACCCCCACAAAGACTTCAGCCACTGTTTCGATCCCCGTTAGTGAACACCATATTATTCCATAAATCACATATATAACAATATAAATGAAAATTATGCTACATAATCTTTGCTTAGTTACGCCTTTTATCACATTTCTTTCGGAATCGAATTTGTACGAAGAAATGCCAAATGTATAGAAATAGTTATAGAAAGGTTTAATCGTATCGTAAGTTGAAGTTGGTTTTAAACCGGACAAGCGAATATTCATTTTGATGATTTAAATTATCACAATCCCAATATTCAACGAACTACCCAAGCAACCGAATGCATTTGTGCTTGAACAATGTCACTTAACAGAGAAATCTAAAATAAAATAAATAATTGTAGTCAATGTGTTAATGGTTCCAAAAACCATTATTTGATATTGCTTTTTATACCTGATGGTTAAAAGCTTAAAGGGTGGTGCAATCAATAGTATTTTTAAAGACATAGCTGTTTACATTTGGAGCTACGCTTATACTGGCCCGTTGTTAGGGTTCCGTACCTAATGGTAAAACGGGGCCCTACCACTAAGACTTCGCTATCCGTCCGTCTGTCTGTTACCAGCGCTAGTAGTATCCATACAAAATCTGTCAGTTTCTCACTTCTCAAGTGACATACTGGCTCTCACAAGACTCATGCTACAGGGACCGGCTGTATCTATTTGACAGTGATAGTGCAGCTTTATCGACAAAATACTAAAATACTTAGGGTTCTAGTACTTGTACCAATTTAAATTCAAGTTAATATATGTATATCTTTTTGTAAACTGTTCTATTTATTAATAAATAATAGATAATAAATAAACGAAGAAAAATTTCGACACAGGCGTGAAGCGAACCCGCGACCTCGGGTAAACGCCCCCGTGTTCTATGTATGTTAATAGGATATAATTCGAATGACTATCAATGGTGCGGGAGCCTATGCGCGCGAGCGCAGAACTCGCACATGGCCGATATTTTTATAATATGATTATTGTTACAAACATTACTATCCTTAACATCTGAAGTTTATTTTTAAGGGAGGCTTTAAGTTATAAGAATATCAATTATTCCTCCATATACCAAATGTAAAAAAATATATTTAAACTTTTGGTGGTTTCGTAGGTCGAAGCTGGTTTCAAGCCATGACATTATAAAATTCAGAATCAACAATACTCAGCAAATTACTGCAACTGTTTGGTAATAATTTTACCTAACATAGATATTCATGATTTATGATTATTGTAGGTTAATGTGTTGAAGATGGCGAGCAGTATAGATAAAATATATTTAAAAATAATAATATTCTTTTTTAATTTTCGAAATAAATAATACATAAAAAGTGTCGTAAATAGATCAAACTGAGAAAAAATAGTGAGGTTATTAGCCTTAGCTGAAATAAAAAAAAAACATCTTATGATTTGACCATATGTTTTTTATTTTAGCTTAGACTAAGAAACTCACCATACTTTCTCAGTTTGATCTAGGCAGTTCCACTTTTTAATTATTAATTATTTGAAAAAATACAATATTTTAGATAAGCTTACATAGGCGAAGTTTAAAATATAAAAAGGGTATGTTTTAAAAACGAGGTCTAGGCCAATTGTTCTCTATTTTTTGAACATCGCAAACTTACGTTTAAGTTAAATCTTACTCTACTGGCTCTACTTCGGATTCTGAAGGTGTATTGTTGCGAGAAGAACCCGTAAGAAACTCAGCAACACACGTCTTTTCTTAGTCATATTACAATGTTGGTGTATGTCTGGAAATATCCTGAATAGAGCCCTGGCGACACCAATCATCTATCATATAATCATTTAAACTGTAATAAGCTTTTAAATGAAGACCGCGTTTAATAATTACTTTGTTTTTTTTTCTGTTAGATTCAAAATGTCACCAGGTATTTTATTATAAAATTTTACACATAACCCCATGAAAGATGGATTTAGTTTTGACAATCTGTACTTTTGGTTTGAAATTTTATTATTATCTCTAAGACTTCTAGTATGTCTGTCACAGTTTTTGGGAAAAGCTTATATTTTTTTTCTTACATACATGATGTTTTCATTTATATATTGACATGGCAGTGTCATTATATTTATGGTTTTAAACAATTCTCTAAGGAAATTTCTTGAACATAAATTATAAATAGCTCTTATTGCTCTTTTTTGTAGAATAAATATTAACCCAACATCAGCAGTTCTGCCCCAGAGTTAAATGCCATAAGACATGATGCTATGAAAAATTTTTCTAACGGCATAGGTGACACTGCTTAGCCTGCAAGCTAGCGCGCTAATGTGGGGTCCCCATTGGAGCTTTGAGTCTAGATGTATTTCTTAGATAACTGCGCAATCCGTAAATGCCAATTTTTCATTATTTAATGTAATTTAATAATATTGCTGGACCTTTTGGTACAGCTGTGGGGGTGGTGCAATCGATATTTTGAAGCTGACATCATTTTCACATTTGTATTCGGTATCTATCTATCTCGTATGTGTTATCAATGATCCTTTTAGTCTATTAATCAAATTTAAACGTTCACACCGCGCCGTATATCCCCATAGGGGTTGGCACAGGTACTTTTACTTCTGAACATCACGTGACATTGTCACCTGGGGTTCAGAGTAACCATGTTTTGCTTCGATAGTGTATTCACATGATAGGGGCATCGAAGGAGGAGGAGAGGTAATAAATTATTTATTTCGTTTAATTTTATACAGCCTGATACCCTCTTGTTGATTGTAGCCCGAACCGAGTTTCGCGATTTGAAGCCCTCCAGAGGATGACCCAGACCTTCTGGCATCGTTGGTCTCTAGAATATTTGCATATACTCCAGCAACGGGTTAAGTGGACGGATAAGATGAATCCACCAGCTGTAGGTGACCTTGTTTTAGTGAAGGATACTAACCTTTCGCTCTTACTGTGGCGCAAGGGGCATATTCTTAAGTTGTTTCCGGGTACAGATGGTACTCCTAGAGTTGTTGAGGTCCTAGTGGGTGATTTAATTTTGAAAAGAGCGGTCGCAACTCTATCTCGACTCCCGATTGATTAAAGCGGGCCGATCGTAGCGGCCCGGAGCGGGGGTATGTTCGCGCCAGATTAAGTGATTGTTTTCTGGCAGTGTACGCGCGGCTTTAGCATATTCTATTTATTGAGTCTGTGATTGATGGATGGTAACTTGACTCGTCTTGAATTTTGATAGCGGATTTTTGTATTGTAATTAATTTTGAAACAAAACTTTGATGTGTATGCGGTGCACGCGTTGAATCAGAAATCATCTGATGAAGATGAAGATGCAAAGATGATGGTTGGCAATTACCACCTGCTTGGAACCCGATCATTAGCACAACTAAGCGAGGGAAGAATACTAGCAAGACTCCAGATAACATTAGCTCTTTTTTTACATAGCAAATATTAAACGCAAATGTAACTTAAAAATTTTGTGAAGGTAGTTAGTATTAATAATTTTATAGTACTGTATAATGACAAATAACACCTCAGTCTTCCCGTGACCATGATAACTGAAAAGTTTTCGAAACGTCAGGATTTAAAAATAATGTAATAACACGCGATTAAAATATCCGAAAATCAATAGTAATCCGGTCAATTTATACATTCAAGGTTACATAAATTCATAAGAAGCTGAAAATTGGCACAATTGTTCAAAATATGATTATAAATGAAACCTCAAAAGTCCCCATCGTTCCGAGGTGTGCTA
The DNA here is from genome assembly GCA_963576735.1 of Bedellia somnulentella. Classification (NCBI taxonomy): domain Eukaryota; kingdom Metazoa; phylum Arthropoda; class Insecta; order Lepidoptera; family Bedelliidae; genus Bedellia; species Bedellia somnulentella. Next base: position 13,990,789 of record OY755171.1, read on the forward strand.
AAAATTTTACACGAGGTCAAAGGTAAAAAAAAATAGTTTTTTGGGATTTATGCGAAACGGTGAGTTTTTTCGCAAAATCACCCCAGTACAAAATTGTAGATCAGAAAATTCTCTACAAAAAAGATTTCAATATTTTTTTTCCTAAAAGCCACCATTTTGAAGGTATAACGCGTTGAAAAGTTCGATCATTGGTAATTTTCATACTTTGCACACGTTTCCACGCCACCTATGAGGTAGTGTACTTAGCGCGTTTTATTTTTACGTGGTATCCCCTGTAGGCCTATTCCACGGGTCTGCAGTGATTTTATTTATTTTAAAACTATTGTAAAATATTATTGTACATATCGGTTGGTTAAAATAATGGCGGTGTAATTGAAAATGAAATGATTAATATTCCTCGTCTGATTCGTAATTTTCCAGGATTACTGTTTCTTGTTCTTCGTCTTCTTCTTGTTCTTCTTCCTGTTCTTCTTCTTTTTCTTCTATTTCACAGATCAACTGTCCCACTAGCGATTCCTCATTGGTATCATATGAGTCTTCTGGATTAGCTGACTCAACATTAGAGCACGATCGGCCTTGGCAGTTTGTGCATGCCAGGGAACAAAACAGTCCAACTTTTCTGCATCCACATTTAGCATTACAACCTTTTTTACAGTTGCAAAATATTGAGTTGAGAAGTTTCTCAGGTGCTGGTGGAAGTAAAGTTAGAACTGGCTCTAATGTATTGTCGACCAACTTCCAACCCCAGTCTTTAGGGTCCAGCTGATTACCAAGCCACACTTGAACTTGGTAATATACCCGAAATAAATGTTGGTGAGCAGCTACTGAGTTTGGAGGTAAAGAAGGTAGTTGCTTTTTATTACGCGTATTTTGCACTTGCTTTTTATTACGCGTATTTTTAACAAAAGTTGCGTATCGCAACTTATCTAAGCAAGTGGTTTTTTTAAGAGCTCCGAAGAAATTGAATTCCACTGTTGATAACGTCTGGTTGAGTTGAGTCACTATTTTTAAAAACTTCAGCACATTGAAGTAAGTCATTTTTTTAAACACCTTATAAATGATGTTCATACGTGGCGTACACAAAGCAAAGTATGAAGATTACCAATGATCGAACTTTTCAACGAGTTATATCTTCAAAATGGTGGCTTTTAGGAAAAAAAATATTGAAATCTTTTTTCTAGAGAATTTTCTGATCTACAATTTTGTACTGGGGTGATTTAGCAAAAAAACTCACTGTTTCGCTTAAAATCGCAAAAAAACTCATTTTTTTGACCTTGGACCTCATGTAAAATTTTTAGCACACCTCAGAACGATGGGGACTTTTGAGGTTTCATTTATAATCATGTTTTGAACAATTGTGCTAATTTTCAGCTTCTTATGAATTTATGTAACCTTCCTCCTTATGTTAGGCCTAAATTGACCGGACTATAGTTGTTTTTGGAACCTATTACGTCAGGTCATCAGTCTAGTATAATAAAATAAAATAATCATTTATTTCAAAGTAAAAAGATAACTCTTTGTTTTTTGAACGTCAAATTTATTTTATTTATTTATTTTATTTTATTTCATTTTATTTTATTTGGAAGATTTACAGCGTATACATTAACGAAATAATAAAGTAAACAATGCAATGCCAATTAAAAATCTCCACCTATAACAGATTCAACTTAATTCAGAAGATTAGATAGATCTTAATTCAGAAGATTTCAACTTAATACTAAGTTTACTTCGGATTCGGAAGGTGTTTTGTTGAGAGAAGAACCCGTAAGAAAATCGTCAACACACATCTTTTTTTACGTTCATTACAATTTTGGTGTTAGCCCGGAAACATTTTCAGGTATTTTATTATACATTTTTACGCATAACCCCATGAAAGATGCATTTACTTTTGGCAATCTGTATTTTGGTATTGAAATTTATTGTTATCGCCCAGATTTCGAATATGTCTGTCACAATTTTGTCACAAATTACAAAATAGAAGTTAACTCGCCACGATCTATGCTCAGTGAACCAGAATCAAATAATGCAAACTGCATATTTTTTATACGGGTCATGGTGTTGGTCCAATGAAATATTTGGGTAAAAAATAATATACGAGACCAACAATATACATACCAAATACATAATAGTAATGTAATAATATACGACGTGGTAGCTCAGTAGGTAGAACACCGCTTATCGTGCAGACGATTAGTGTTCTAATCCCAGGTTCGGCCTACACCAATTTAACTGTTCAAAAGACCATCGTGAAGAAACCCACATGGCTGAGTTGTAGTTAGTCATGTGACAGTGCATTCGTACAAAACGGCGATACGCCTGCCCCCTATCACGTGAGTAAACTGTCCAAGCAAAACGTGGGTACTTTGAACACCGGGGACGATGTCACGTGATATTCAGAAGTATTAGAACCTCTGTCAACCCTTTCAGGGATATGCAGCGTGAACGTTTGAGTTCGAGGTGAGTATTATAATATCTTGTAATGGCTATGAACAGCTACATAATATTAAATAGGTTTTCCCGACAAATCTAAATACATATACACTCAATGTATAAAATATCTATACATTTTTTTAGTAGCTGCTGTGTAGTGTCGGCTTAGAATAGCACTGCCCCATTTCTTCCGGTGGGTGTACGTAAGAGGCGACTAACGGTATTGGGGGCTTTTCGGGGATTTTTGGGCGATGCGGTTGGAGACTCATTACCAACAATCTTTATTTTACCATCTTTTCCCTACACAACTTTCCAAAAGTGGCTAAGTAATTTCTAATTCCTTAGCTCTGGCTATCCCTTCTAGGGATTTATAGCCGTGAGTATATGTATGTGTATGTATTTTTTACACATATATGCATAGAAAATAATAAATATAGATTTGTAAATAGATTACGTTTCCGTTTTATGTAAATGATAAGCAATATTTTAAACATAAAAATAATAATAAATACTTTTGTTTTTTTTATTGGTTCTTGTACTGCATATGTGATCATGATCACTGATCAGTGTTATAAAAACTTTGTATATTGCTACATTTAGGTGTGCTGTGCTCTTGTTCAACTAATGCAGTGAAACAACAATAATAACAAACATAATATTCTATAGCTAAAATGTTTTTTTAAATAAACTAGTAAACTAAAAACATGGAAATGAAGGGCCTATTTATGACCCAATGTTAAAAAAGGCAAATACCATATATTTGTAATGAAATAGTAATAGACTGCCAAACGTAGTCTTATCCAAAATTATTTACAATATCTGCCTCTTTTCGGATCCTAGATACAGGTTTTCCGTCCGCTTGGCGAACGCATATCCGACCGCCGCGCGTCAAAACTAGCGTTGAAAAAAGCGAGAAATTTTTCCGTTTTTTTCAAATTCCTTCGTTTCTATGCAAGTTTTATTCGAAAGTCTCAAGAAAAATAAAAAATATTTTTTCTTGTTTTTTATCCATGAAACGGAAAAAAACCGAAAAATATAAAATAAACGGAAACATTTTGTTGTTTTTTTAGTAGAATATCTTTATTATTAGTTGGAGGGTAGATAAAACTATTTTTTATTGTTGTAATGCGCTCATTCCGGTCAGTCAGACAGACCACACTCAGTTCGTGCAATCGTTCCGTGCATAATTTATCATTTATCTGTACCATATATTTTAATTTATCAATTCGCCTGCTGGTATTACTCAGCTCAGTGGAAAGGGTTTTGTCAGTCTAAACTACTCACGAGTGTTGCTACAAGATTATTAAGTGTTCCGCCGTCGTCTGCGGCCTCTGAAAGAAACTGGTCTATATTTGGTCGAACGCATACGAGAGATAGAAATCGACTACTTCCAGAAAGAGTTGATAAGCTTGTATACGTTCGATCAAATTTACATTTAATGCAATCTATATCATATGAGTTAGAGATTTGTAATACTGATTCTTCTGAAAGCGAAAGAGAGTATGTATCTGATTAGTGAGCTAAAGTAAGGCCAATTTAAAGTAATAATAATCCGAACTCTTTACTGATTTTAATTTGGCAGAATGATAATTTTTCATACGTTTTTTTTTCAATAGTGTTTTTTTTTTGTTTTCTTCAATTGTTTTTTTCATATTCGAAAAAAAACGGCAAAACTTTCAATAAAACTGTTTTTTTCCCAAGAGTTTTTTATTATAAATTTCAGTGTAACAAACGAATAAAACGGTAAAAAACGATAAATCGTTTCTTTCGACAGAAAAAACAATTTGTTTCTTTCGGAATTTTCAAAACGTACCGCCCCACCCAGCTTCACGAGCGCTACGCTACGCTTATACGCCGACGATCAATTGCTACTTGCATCGTCGTCGGCGGAAGAATGGCAAGAGATGATGAAAATAGCATATGTATCTCCTTTGGAAGAAAGGGAATGAGGGTGAATGTAGATACAACTAAACCATGGTTTTTGAAAGAGAGGAGAATATGACAGAATTCATGATTGAGATTAATGGTAAGAAAGTGGAACAAGTGAAAATTTGTATATCCGGGAAGTTTGTTAACTAGGAATGAAAAGTCTGATGAAGATATCGAAAGAGGATCGAGAAAGGATAAAGGTGTGACTGGAGCAATGAATAATTAGATGGAAAAATTCAAAAAATACTTGCGGACTGGAGTTCGGTTAAAAAACTTTATATATCTCTGCACCTCACATAAGTCTCCCAGATAGGTGACCCCGCTGAGTGTAGATACATATTTATCATGATTTATTGATTTTTATTTATTTACACACAAAATACAATCTTGACAGAGGAGACACCTAATATCTTAGAGCATATACAACTAGAGAGATTAAGAATACGTCACGACGAGCAAGAAAAGGATAGCTAATTATAAAACTCTTAAAGATAGAAAGAGCTAGTACTGTGATTTTTTGTCCCTTACGGTGTAAACTGTTTTTCGATAGGGGCAAACTGTCCAAAGTGACAGTTTGCCACTATTTTATAAGAGAAATAATAAACGCTTTGTTTGTTGTTATCGATTTTAGATAATATTGTGCAAATACGTGAAACAAATCATATTTTGGACTCGAAGGAAGTAAGCTTGTTTAGGGCAGAGACCTTGTTTATGTGATCGTGCTTTAAAAATAGGTAAATAAAAAGTTTTGGGCTGCCGTTATCGAAGCGAGTAAAAAGCCCCAGATGAATCACTTCGCAGTGGCGTATCAAAGAAAACTCGGAATATATTTACAGTTTATGAACCCTATTAGATTCACAATAGAAGATTGCTGTTATTTATACGTTTTACCTGTGTTTTTGATTTAATTTTAGACATAACCTTCAACAACAATAAACAACAGTGTTGCCCACTTCAAAATCTCCATAATCCTATAGAAGTAAGAATTCATCATGTGAATAAGATAATTACTATGAACAAGGAAAGTAGTCGGAACTAATTAAAAAAAATGTTTAAAATACAGTAACTTTGATTGTTGATTTAAACTATGTTGAATTTGACTAAGGTAACGTGTAATAAATTATAATGAATATTTGATTTAAAAAGTTGTTTTATTTTAATAAAAATAAATATTTATCTATTACCCTATTAGAATGATTATTAAACTACGTTTTTATTCCCACCGAGTAGCCATGGTACAGATTTTGGTGGTACTTGTTGGGAAGAAAACACAAAAATCTGGTGATTGTTGTCTATTTATTGATTAGTCATTGTTAGTAGGTATGTGTTGCATTTTAGTTTATTGGTTGCTCATAATTTATCTATTTGTTATGCCATATATGTTTGGTAACATTATATGTTTGTCGTTATTGAAAGCATGAGAAAAGCCTTACCAAATTACCACAAGCGAGGCAAAATTGTTTTTGTGCCAACACCGATTGTGCGAAGGAAAGGCATATAGAGTGCCATGCGTGTTATCTGTCTATAGGTAGTTGGTCTAAACCTAATATGATTACATTTCACTTAACATTTTAATCGAAAATGTATACAATAACACATAGAACAAAAAAGCTAACATAAGAAACACATAACCAATATATAAAATTTACCACTATCTTATATTAATATCATTTATGTATATAATAACTTAAATAACTAACTACGAGTAGAGTATTTAAATTTCCATCTTCAATACTTATAGCACAAATACCTAAGAAAAGCATTTGTGAAGTCAATCTGTGAGCACGAAAATAAATCCACCTCCTCTGCAATCTGACTCAGCGCCACGAGCGCTTTTGAGAAAGGACTGACTCTGCAAGTTTGTACGAGCCGATGGAAATGGAAAGAAGAACAGTCGGCCTTGGCGCCGTCTCAGTGTGTTACTAGGAACAGCGAGCGTTAACATGTTCAAAAGTGTAGGGTTGTAAATGTTACCCTTTAAAATATTATGTAAATATTTAATCAATGTAAAATCCCTTCTTACACTCAATGAGTTGTACCCCACCATACCCAGTACGAATGAAGTAAGGTACATCAACGGGTAGTAGGGATACATACCATACATTTTAAGATAAAGAAATCTAGTTTTTTTTTTCTGTATTTTCTCCACCATGAGGCAATATTTTGTTTCATGGGGAGACCAGACAACTGCGTTGAATTCTATGTATAATTAAACAATTATATTATAAATTATATAAAATAAATATGTTATAAATTCTGTATTATGCTTTGACTATAAACACTATAGACAGAGTCATAATACAACGGGAGCGTACCTCTTTTAGAAAGCAATATTTTTCCCTGTAATGTTGCGATCACTAGAAAACAATTCCCCCAAAACACTATAATCACCATTCTAAAAGCTGCTTTTTAATTTAAATTTGATTACGTAAATTTATTGTTTAATTAAAGGTTTCGAATTCTTTCGTCTATTTCAGTCACATTTTTCAAAAGATGATGTATTCGTACATCTAAGTATTTTAAAGCTATAGCCTTTATTAATAGCACAAGGTGGTTTTCGAAGGTGGCTCTGATGTGGTCGTTTAATGTCGGAAATATTCTTTTACCTTTTTTTTTTTAAATGCTTTATTTCGTTTTAATAACATACAAAATTTGTTTACAATAATTCCGCCAAACTACATAGTTGTTTGTTGGCGGATATAAGAAACATGGAGTGTTAATCAAACAAAGTAAATTGCAATGGCTGATCCACAGCACGATCGCGGGGAGATGTCCTTCGAACCCCACCACTCGACCCGCGGCCGAGCTGTAGACCAGCCACTACTTATTACTAATTACAGCATACGGCGCAGCAGCGCGCACTAACGTTTTATATACCTACCTATAACAATAACAGTTGCTTCTTAAAAACTAGCGATTAACTTCTGAGATATACCTACTTCACTTACTAGTGTTCAAATCCTGGGTCGGGCCTACACCAATTTGTCTTTTCTAAAGGCAAATGTGTGGTTAATTTATCATGGTTGTTAACGGTGAGGGAAAACATCGTGAGGAAACCCACATCGCTGAGTTGTACTTAGTCATGTGACAGTGTATTCGTACAAAACGGCGATAGGCCTGCTCCCTATCACGTGAGTGCACTGTCCATGCGAAACGTGGGTACTCTGAACACCAGGTGACCTCTGCCAACCCCTTCGGGGATATTCGGCGTGAACGTTTATGTTATGTTATATACCTACTTCACCTTTATCGATCTTCCTAGAATTATATCCTCAAGTTTGGTAACTTAAGGACACAACTCCAGGAAGTGATTCTTAAGAAGACATTTAAGCTTGGAGTTTGTTAATTTTTGTTTCACTATTTGAGCGTGTTCATTAAATAGTTTAGGCACTAAATATTGGAGGGTGCGTTCTCCGTAGTAATTACATACAAGTGGGACGGACATAGTGGAAGTAGCAGCTGCACAGGTTGGGTAGCTACGGATCCTCTCATTCATGAATTTATCTGAACCATATTGACTTAAAATAACCGTAATCCACACTTTATGTTCTATTGGTAGCAATTTAGTAATCTTGAAAATTCTAAATTCCTAAATAACCTAAATTCTTTTCCAAAACAACTGCGACCATTTGAGCCAAAGCTTTGTCTTTGGACAAAAACGAGTAGCCTTTCAATTTTATAGTATGCCTCAAAACTTTGATTGGTTTCCAATTGCATCTTCCAGTGGCCGCAATCCATTTTTCTCGTAGATTCGGGTCTTTATGAAAACTGTAATGAATACGAAGAAATTAAATAAATATAACAAATTTATTACTTACTAATTCCGCAGATAACAATTGGAAATCATTCAGCGTCGCTATAGCGCGACGAAATACATAATATACTCACTCATTAACATCAGTTTACTAATTTAAAAATTTTACCCTAACAACAGGGTAGGATGAAAACGTGAATTATGGCAACACTGAGATACTGCATATTTTTAGGTTGTGCTATTAAAAAATTGCTCAAAATAACTAAAAAAAAATGCTAGTAATCTAGTTCAACTTAATTAACATTTGAATCACTTATTTTCTGATCGCGTAATACAGAAAAACATTAAAAAACTCACTCACTTGTGGAAAGTCAATCCTTCGATGTGTTTTTCGCTGCGGCTTCCGCAGCCAAGCACGCTACACCCAACCATACCTCACTAAATAATAACTTAACTAATGGAGTCTCTCTTGTCACAATAACAATATACAAATGAATAAAATCTTTCTCAAAATCAAAAGAAAACCAAAATCGCTCACAAGTCAACGCTTTGTTTGTCACAATTTAAAAGAGTGACATCAACAAAACGGGTTACGCGATAGAGATGACAATAAAGTTTTGTGTCTCTTTTTAACATATAAGAACTTAAATAAGGGCTTCTCTTTTTAAAATGGATGACGTAACATCGCTCTGTCTATAGTGTTTATAGTCAAAGGTATTATGGTTGTTTATGGTAAATAAAAACAACGTAAAAAACTGATATGGCTAAGTTGTACTTGCCATGTGATAAATTGATAATGTATTCTTACAAGAAATAGTCATAGGCCTGCCTACTATTACGAGCGTGCACTGTCAATGTCTGTGCACACTTTAAAAGTCTTTTTTTTTCTAATAGAATTCAGATAAAATACTCTTACTTACCAAAAAGTTGTAATTAGCGTTAACTATGGCATTTTGTTTGAATATCAATTGGTAACAGTATTTAAACGATTTGATTTTCTTCATTACCTTAGACTCATTTATAGGGTTCAATATATATTCCTTCTGCAGATCTATTATTAAGCTGTTCTTCAAGCATTTCATTCTGTCATGTAACAACCAAATGTCAAGGAACATTCTGAAGTTATTGCTGCAAATAAATACTTTTGAAGTAAAATCATCCATGATATGTAAGTAGAAGTCAATAAGTCTATCAGGCCAATTTCGCCTAAATATTGAATAAATTTCTATGCTACAAAATGTAACCATATATGTAGCATAAATAAATAAAAAAACGAAGAATTTCTGCTTTTCGGTGTTGTAAAATTCACTGGTAATATTTGTGATCAAATCCATTTCTCTGTAATTTTTCATATATTCTTTGCTCTCTTTAATGTTTCTTGTTACATTAATGATTACTACAATAATAGTAATTGTAAATTTAATTACAACCCCCACAAAGACTTCAGCCACTGCGTCGATCCCCGTTAGTGAACACCATATTATTCCATAAATCACATATATAACAATATAAATGAAAATTATGCTACATAATCTTTGCTTAGTTACGCCTTTTATCACATTTCTTTCGGAATCGACTTTGTACGAAGAAATGCCAAATGTATAGAAATAGTTATAGAAAGGTTTAATCGTATCGTAAGTTGAAGTTGGTTTTAAACCGGACAAGCGAATATTCATTTTGATGATTTAAATTATCACAATCCCAATATTCAACGAACTACCCAAGCAACCGAATGCATTTGTGCTTGAACAATTTTACAGAGAAATCTAAAATAAAATAAATAATTGTAGTCAATGTGTTAATGGTTCCAAAAACCATTATTTGATATTGCTTTTTATACCTGATGGTTAAAAGCTTAAAGGGTGGTGCAATCAATAGTATTTTTAAAGACATAGCTGTTTACATTTGGAGCTACGCTTATACTGGCCCGTTGTTAGGGTTCCGTACCTAATGGTAAAACGGGGCCCTACCACTAAGACTTCGCTATCCGTCCGTCTGTCTGTTACCAGCGCTAGTAGTATCCATACAAAATCTGTCAGTTTCTCACTTCTCAAGTGACATACTGGCTCTCACAAGACTCATGCTACAGGGACCGGCTGTATCTATTTAACAGTGATAGTGCAGCTTTATCGACAAATACTAAAATACTTAGGGTTCTAGTACTTGTACAAATTTAAATTCAAGTTACTATATGTATATCTTTTTCTAAACTGTTCTATTTATTAATAAATAAATAAATAATAAATAAACGAAGAAAAATTTCGGCACAGGCGGGAATTGAACCCGCGACCTCGGGTAAACGCCCCTGTGTTCTATGTATGTTAATATGATATTATTCGAATGACTATCAATGGTGCGGAAGTCGCGGGAGCCTAGGCGCGCGAGCGCGGAACTCGCACATGGCCGATATTTTTATAATATGATTATTGTTACAAACATTACTACCCTTAACATCTGAAGTTTATTTTTAAGGGAGGCTTTAAGTTATAAGAATATCAATTATTCCTCCATATATTAAATGTAAAAAAATATATTTAAACTTTTGGTGGTTTCGTAGGTCGAAGTTGGTTTCAAGCCATGACATTATAAAATTCAGAATCAACAATACTCAGCAAATTACTGCAACTGTTTGGTAATAATTTTACCTAACATAGATATTCATGATTTATGATTATTGTAGGTTAATGTGTTGAAGATGGCGAGCAGTATAGATAAAATATATTTAATAACTAGTGGATCGTCCCAGCTTCGCACGGGTAGCGTTGTTTTTTTAAATATCTCAGGTTTCTTTCTTCAGTCACTGCTCAAGCATTGTGAAATTCAGCGTAATGTTTTCAATTTATTAAATTTATAGCACTCCCTTAACAGTGTAGTTTGGTGATTTTGAATGCGCTTTAATGAACGGTTCAGTATTTCCGTTTAATAGCAAATTTTGGAATAAAACGCCATGAAGTATTTATAACAATCTAAAAATAAATCATTACGTTATGTAGGATGCAACTACTGGCGCCATCTAGTATGTTATATGTAAATTAGTAAAGATTTGGTTTCGATCACGGGCGCGATGGCTTATTTTATGTATAATTTCGGTGTTTGTCTACCGATTTCTATGATTCTTTTTTTATTGAATAGGTAATAATGTTACGTTTTTTTTAAATTAGGGATGAGTGAGAGGTTTACAAACGTAAAGTAAACAAATATAATCAGGATGTTCCGAACTGCTAAGCTATCAGGAATTACACGTGTTATTGTGAGTCAACCATAAAAGATAGACATATACTGTCGAGGATTTTTTTTTAGATAATTTTATGAAAAATATTTCCGTCATACATGATTTCTATGTAAGTTTAACCATTAAGGCTGCACACGCGACGGAAGCTTAAAAAATGGAGTAACTTCTCCCGTTTTCCCCAAATTTCCCAAAATTCCCCTTTACTTCTCTGCTGGAAAGTATACAAAAACCTGCGCAGGAGTATGAAGAATAATTGTACCAAGTTTCGTTAAAATCCGTCAAGTAGTTTTTGTTTCCATAAGGAACATACAAACCGACAGACAGACAGACAGACAGACAGACAGACAGACAGACAAAAATTTTACTGATTGCATTTTTGGCATCAGTATCGATCCCTAATCACCACCTGATAGTTATTTTGAAAATATATTTCATGTACAGAATTGACCTCTCTACAGATTTATTATAAGTATAGATAATAATTTTATTTTTTAATTTTCGAAATAAATAATACATAAAAAGTGTCGTAAATAGATCAAACTGAGAAAGTATAGTGGGGTTATTAGCCTTAGCTGAAATAAAAAAAAACATCTTATGATTTGACCATCTGTTTTTTATTTTAGCTTAGACTAAGAAACTCACCATACTTTCTCAGTTAGATCTAGGCAGTGCCACTTTTTAATTATTATTTATTTAAAAAATTACAATATTTTAGATAAGCATTACATAGGCAAAGTTTGAAATATAAAAAGGGTATGTTTTAAAAACGAGGTCTAGGCCAATTGTTCTCTATTTTTTTTAACATCACAAACTTACGTTTTAGTTAAATCTTACTCTACTGACTCTACTTCGGATTCTGAAGGTGTATTGTTGCGAGAAGAACCCGTAAGAAACTCAGCAACACACGTCTTTTCTTAGTCATATTACAATGTTGGTGTATGTCTGGAAATATCCTGAATAGAGCCCTGGCGACACCAATCATCTATCATATAATCATTTAAAATGTAATATGCAATTTAAATAAAGACCGCGTTTAATAATTATTTTGTTTTTTTTTCTGTTAGATTCAAAATGTCACCAGGTATTTTATTATAAAATTTTACACATAACCCCATGAAAGATGGATTTAGTTTTGACAATCTGTACTTTTGGTTTGAAATTTTATTATTATCTCTAACACTTCTAGTATGTCTGTCACAGTTTTTGGGAAAACTGCTAAGCCTCAGAATGCATAGTTTGTAAATAATAGTAAATATCTCAATGTTAATTCAGTAACGCCATATGTTGACCGATGATTGCAATCTCTCACACATCACCAACAGTCAGTGTAGGGGGCAGCACCGGGTCGCCAAACTGCTATCCATACTTACTCAAGATATTTTCATTTTTGAACATAGAAACTTGGTTACAAAATGGTTTGTTTCATGTTTCTTATGAACAATTAAAAAGGTTTTTTGGAAGTCATCCCCTAAGAGATTGAAATATATTATACAGATTTTTGATCTATAAATACAATGTAACTAGAAATTTGAATCTTGATGCGATTGACTGATATAACAACTACAAAAAGGAATGTATGAAATTCATCCATCAATCAATCATGAGAATATACTAACGGCTATCACCTAAAAAGTCTCAATGTTCTTTATATCCATTACAACGCCCACGGGAATATAAATACAAAAAAACAGAAGTTAGTGTAGTTAGATAGTGTTTTGGTATTTTGGATGTAAACTGGATGCAAAAAATTTAGTCCACGCGGACGTAGTCGCGGGCAAACAGCTAGTTTAATAATATTGCTGGACCTTTTGGTAAAGCTGTGGGGGTGGTGAATTGATATTTTGAAGCTGACATCATTTTTACATTTGTATTCGGTATCTATCTATCTCGTATGTGTTATCAACAGTGAGCGGAGTAGGCAGAGCTATTTTATGTACTTGCCATATGAAAGAATAATATGGATACTCCCCGAATCCCGGGATTTCTTTTTTAAGTAGAATAATAATAAAAATCTGTTTACGTCTTAGGGAGTAATGAAAGCATACACTTCCTATAATTAAAAGGACGGGTTTAAGGATAATATAATAAATAGATAGAAACTTGATACGTTAAACCACATATATTTTTTTAAGTAACAATTTCTTATATTTATACAAAAATCAACAATCATTTAACGTTTTAATTCTGAAGTTGTACACGAACATAATACAAATTATTTATTCCTCAAAAATCTAAACATGATTGAAAATAACAAACTATTTGTATTTAACAACAATATAATCTTAATTAAAATGACCAACACGATTATTCGGAATCCCGTGGAATATCCATATTAACATCAATGTTTGCGGTCAATGAACCTAAATCGCTCTACCTACTCCGATCAGTGGTTGTCAATGATCCTTTTAGTCTATTAATCAAATTTAAACGTTCACACCGCGCCGTATATCCCCATAGGGGTTGGCACAGGTACATTTACTTCTGAACATCACGTGACATGGTCACCTGGGGTTCAGAGTACCCATGTTCTGCTTCGATAGTGTATTCACATGATAGGGGCATCGAAGGAGGAGGAGAGGTAATAAATTATTTATTTCGTTTAATTTTATACAATTCTTGGTACAACCACTGGATGATCGCTTAAATTTTTTAATCCTGTACCGCCTTTGCGGTTTCACCTCTGCGAATTCCCTTCAAAAGTCACAAATTTCCACCCTCATTAACCGGATATCAACCATAAACCCTTCTTTGAGGAACTGAAATATTTCAATTGTATACCCGGAGGCACATCTCAAAGAGCTTCTGAGCCAAATGGACTTGCCTATGGACATTAACTTTCATACCGGAGTGTATGCATCCTTATTCCTTAGGTAAAGTTGGTACACTTCTGGCACTTCCAATTTTTATTTACAGTTATTCCGCTTGCTTTTGCTACGTTCACGCAGCTGCGGTGATAGAAAGCGGCACAAATTTAAGGCCATCTACACGTGTGACAGCTAACAAGCATCATAGTTAACCATTTTTAACGCCAACAATTGTGCTACGGTGATATCATAAAAAAACCGTGATAGCTCAGTGGTTACAACACCGCTGATCTTTCAGACATAGATTGTTTAAAACCTGAGTGAGGCCTACACCAAATTATCTTTTCTAAAGTAATATGTGTGGTTGGTAACGGCGAGGAACATCATCGTGAGGAACACACACAGAGCTAAGTTGTACTTAGTCATGTGACAGTTTAAAAAAACAAAAACACAACACAAATACCAACACAATAGCCTGCCCCCTATCACGTGAGTACACTGTCCAAGTAAAACGCAGGTACTCTGAACACCAGGCCCCTATTTCACCAACATGACAATTGTATTTCACAAACGACATGATAGTCCAGTGGGTAGAACACCCGCCCGAAAACAGAAGGGCGTGAGTTCCAATCCTGGGTCGGGCTTACACCAATTTGTCTTTTCTAAAGTCATATGTGTGGTTAATTTATCATGGTTGTTAACGGTGAGGGAAAACATCGTGAGGAAACCCACATGGCTGAGTTTACTTAGTCATGTGACAGTGTATTCGTACAAAAGCGGCGATAGGCCTGCCCCCTATCACGTGAGCACACTGTCTAAGCAAAACGTGGGTACCTTCTCTGGACACTAGATGGCGCTGCCATGTGAGTTCAGAAGTATTGGTACCTCTGCCAACCCCTTTGGGGATAAACGGCGTGAACGTTTATGTATGTTATGTATGACAATTGTCAGTGACATATGTCGGTTGAAAAATGTCAGTGACAGGTAAGAACCGATAAGTTTGAAAAATATTTCCTATAGAAATACAGGCATAATGATTATTATGTTGTGAAACAAGAATAAGTTTTCAACTCGACATATTTGTAGATTTGTCGGAAATTATTGACATGAGATCGAGGCTGTGTCAGGCTAGCGTTACAATTGTCGTATTTTTTAGTTACAAAATGGCGCTCCTAGTAGTGGCAGTGATAGTGATTTAGATGAATTTGCATATAGGACAATGTATAGAGAAAATATAAATTTCTCCTTCAACATAACTGAATTTGCGTTTAGGAAAAAATTTTGGATAAGCAAAACAAGTGTCGAATATTTAATAAATGAAATCGGCGCAGTTATACTTTTTCTTGACAATTGTCTGAAAAATTAAGGGTTACATCAATTTTCATCGAAATAAATGTCCCTTTAATTGTTTCTCAATAGTATGACTACAAGAAAATAAATCTTATCAAAAATTTTATGCTGACACTAACGTCTCCGCGGCGTAGTGGTATACCGTTTGGCTATTACTAATCGAACGGAAGACCCAGGCTTTAATTTCAGGGATCACAATCTTTTTGCGATTTTTTTTGCTTTTGTATTAGCTTAGCACTATTATTTTTTTTCACATTCAATTATGCGAATACGTATGAATAAAGATAATTGAACGTATATTGTATGAATTTGGCGTATTCATTAGGTAGGTCTGAGGATATTTTATTAACTTAATGTTTATGAACTGTTTTTAAAACAAATATTCCCATAGATATGCTATACGCTATGCTGTGTAGTGTCGGCTAAGAATAGCACTACCCCATGTCTTCCGGTGGGTGTTTGTTAAGCGTGTCTGTCATCCCATTGCGCTAAAGGGAAAACGAAAGTTTTGTCTATGCAATACAATACCAGGTTACAGCCAGGTTACAGGTTATAGCCAGGTACAGAGGCTGCCGTATTACAAGTACCGGGACTGTATTCACGGACAGGACTATTCTAGCGGATTAGCCTGATATCGTGGTATGGGATCGGTCGCAGTCGAGGGTGTTTCTAGTGGATGTCACTATCCCTCATGACGAGGGTATCATGAAAGCCGAAACCAAGAAGCGTCGGAAGTATCTCGATCTGGCTCACGAGATCACCGACATGTGGGGTGTGACTTCGACAGAAATAATCCCAATTGTTTTGTCCGCGAACGGGTTAATTCCAACCAACCTCGCGACCAACTTGAGGCGGTTGGATTTCTGTGGCGTGTCGGTTCCAGAACAAATGCAGAAGGCGGTGCTGCTCGATACGGCTCGGATCGTCCGTCTGTTCTTGAACCTGAGTCCCTGACCCCGACCGTCTGTGCTCTTGTCAGGGAGTACCGCCTCTCCCATTAAAAAAGATAATTTTCTTTTTCGGCCATGGAAGAGGCAAATCTAAAGGATATCTTAATAATATGTGATTATAAATATATGATACCTCGTATTAGTGTTACGGCGCTTCAGGGCAGTGCAACAGAAGTCAAAGACTATTATACAATCAAGTGACAAGTACTTAAAATAAATATTTTATGGACAAAAAAATGCAACTACGGTACATACTTCTCTAGTCATGTGTCATTGACCAGGTTTTATAATAGTAGTATTTACAATCTATACATATAATAAATCTGTAGAAAAGTAATTTTTGTACATTGAAGAAATTGAAAAAAAAAATAGCCAGCGTGTGAACAGATAAGTAACAGAACCCATTTCCATCATTTTTAAATTTTTTGTCTGTTTGTCTGTTTGTCTGTTTATATGTTTGTTTGTGCGCGCAAAACGTAAAATCTACGAATTTAATGCTGAAAATGTTTATATACAAAAATTAAACGTAACTTGAGGTATAACTTAGTTTTTGTTTCATCGAAATCGGTTCACTCTATCAAAAGATATGATTAATTTTGTGAGTTCAAGAAGAAAAATATTACGTTACGCAATTCAGTATAGTACTTGCAACGACATCTTAAGTCTAAATATAGGACTAATGTTGATAGTTGGAATCCAAAGTCCGATAGATGGCGTTGTGCAAAAATAAAATAAAGAACCAAAATAAAATAAAGCAAAAATAAAATTTGCATTTTTTTAGCCCCTTTAACCCCTTATTTTAAAGTCGGTTAAAGTAATAGAAGCTACAGGAAACAAGCTAGGCGAAATTAATACAAGCTGCCAATATCAAGTGAATTCGCCGACTATGAAAATAACTGAAATGCTTTTAAATATTATCTTTACTTAGTTTCTTAAATTAGGCTTATTAATATTAATATATTATGTAAATAGTCTGCCTATTAATAAATCCAATTTGGTGAGCATAATTTTGAAATTCTTAGCCATTCTTCAAATGCACGTCACTTCACAACCAGTTTTCGTGAACGTTTATAATAAAAAACTGAATTTTGGTCTACATTAAACACCAAACCTCTCTGGCTTCGTTTACATCCATCAATCTTTTCATACATGCTCTTTTATTCTTCATACTGCGGACACCTGCCTTTTTGAGCACGTTTTCTATTTGATCCAAATCTGTCCTCCGAGGTCGTCCTCTACTAACATTACCTTCCACATTGGCGATAAAAAAAGTGTCAAGTACAAAGTGGCGATCGATAGTCTCTGCCTACCCCAATGGAAACTAACGGCGTGAGAATATGTATGTATGTATGTATTAAACACCAGAAACATAAGACATCTTTTAAGTTCTACTTTTTTTAACACTAAAATGATGTAGTGACCTTAGTGACTAACCTTAATTTAGTTATATTTGCATATTATACATACATACATATACTCACGACTATAAATCCCTAGAAGGGGTAGCCTGAGCTAAGGAATTAGAAATTCCTCAGCCACTTTTGGAAAATTGAGTGGGGAAAAGATGGTAAAATAAAGGTTGTTGGTAATGGGTCTCCAACCGCATCGCCCAAAAATCCCTTAAAAACCCCCAATACCGTTAGTCGCCTCTTACGTACATCCACCGGAAGAAATGGGGTAGTGCTATTCTAAGCCGACACTACACAGCTACTACAGTGCATATTATGCCACTGATAAATCGATTTAATTCAATGTATTATCATAGTACAACCAACAACCGTAAACCCTAATAATAGTAAAGTACCTTTTTTGTGCGGTTTTATTTAGCTTACCCCGTTTGTTTTATTCTTTCTTGAGTGAAATTTAGTAATTTAGTTTTCACCCCCTTCCTGTCAACCGGTTAATATTTCTTTTCGGAAGGAAAAGACGTGATGAGCTCGAAGCAAAGAGTGATGAGCTCAAGGCCCGACCACCTGCGGCCATCAATAATAACTACCTATATATTGGAGGGGTACTGATTTTTCAACATACGTCATAGAACATTTGTCGGAAAGATTGGCTATGTCAGTCACATGAGAGCACATGAACACACTCTTAATAGCCGGATACCAGAACTTGCTGTGGCCGAAATCGGGCGGGATTGATATATGATCTATGTGCAAAATTCCGAAGTGTTAAAAACAAAAGGGCTTTATAAATATATTGATGCATTATGCAGATCTGCTAGGATCGTACAAGGTAGCGATCCTTAATCTTCGGCTAACCCTGTAACTCTATCTAAATAAACACTAATTCAAATGAGATACACACAGTTACGACCTTTTATTATTTCAACTGGATAATGGCTACTGTAATTAATTAAATATCATTATAAAATACTCAATAGTTCCTACATCACAATAAGTGTGCGCATTAGATTTCATTGGTTCTTTATTTTATTTCAAAAAGGTGATATACTCTTAACTAAACGAAGTTTTTTTGTTCTCGACAATCACGCGAACGAAGTCGCGGGCACAGCTAGTTGGAAAATAAATTTGGTAATACACGACACGGTACAAAGAGGAATGTAAAAAGTAGTATATTGTGATAAGCGAAGCTAGTCAAAGGTAGCTTATCGAACTTCACGTGCACTGGCATAGCACTTATTTTGTACTTGTACATCATTTATATCACGTAATAACCACTATATATTTTGGCATATAGTGCTACTTTCATGGTGTAATCTCGTGACAAAAAAACACATTTAGAAGCATAATCTTCTGAACTCGTGTAACTGAAACATCTGTGAGAATATTTACTTAACCTTCAGCGCTGAACGTTCACATTTGTTATTTATTGTGGATGTTTGTATGCGTGGGGCACGTTGCATGAATTTTAAGTAAGTACAAAACATTGAATTGGTACTTATATATTCGCGATGTGACTATAATAACTGCATTCGTGCTGTTCTTCTCGAGCTAAACTCTGGATGACAAACTTACGGATTGAATTTGTAAATATTTAACCAGTTTTGTATGATATATCAAGCCGAATCACCTGATCATCGGAAAATGGAGGATGAGTTTATTTTGACACAAAACTAGTGCCGTACCATGACGTTCCGTGTTTTCTCATTCATCTCATTCTCCATTCGATCTGAATTTAACATTACCATCCATATTTTCAAGCTATGTATTTCTTTGACCAATATACTTCCAGCCTTCCTTATATTGTGTTTTTTTTAATTTAGGTGTTGTGCCGACTTGTACTTAAATCAGAACGACCAAAAAGATAATTAGCCAAATCTGTTTATAAATTTAAAGTATATGAGGGACCAAGAATATAAGGGCAATATCTGATGTATTTGAAAAACTTTAATGCTTTTGTTTTTGTGTAGCGTGCGTTTTCAATAGTTTAGATATACATACATACATATATACTCTCGGCTATAAAGCCCAAAAAGAGTTAGCCACAGCTTTAGAGATAGAAACTCTTCAGCCACATTTGGAAGTTGACAGGGGACAAGATGGTGGACGAGAAGCTCTATGTTGAGGCAGACTTGGGTGCATTATGTCCATAACTCCCTGAAGACTCTCAAGACTCCCAGAAAACTGCATTCACTTTTCAACATCCAGAAAATTGGCTGGTGCAAACTCACCAAATGGTCCTTGTTCAAGACAACCACAGTGCGTTGATGAAAAACATCACATACGGAACTTGGGCACTCCACTAAACTAAGAGCACAAATAAAGTTTAAAAAAAATTATTTCAACAAGCTTATGTATATCCTATTAATATTATAAATGTAAAAGTTTAGATGTTTGGATGTTTGAGGCGAAAAGGCTCCTCAAGTATATAATGTATATGAATGAAATATCGCAGAATGCAAGATAATGACCCAAATTGTGACATAGGACATACTTTTCGTCTCGGAAAAAAAAATTAATAAAATATTCACGCCTGATTGAACTCAGAGTACCGGAAAAAAAGCCTAAAGTTTGGCATAAGCAAATTTACAGTACGAAGTGACAGACTTCGTACTGCACGGGTCAGCTAGTCTTTGATAAATCTTTCTCTTTCTTTTCTTATTAATTACTACAATTAAGAGTCCGCCAAGTAATAATGTTTTTATCAGCAACGCAGTCGACCTAAAAGTAAAACAATTATCTTTGTACAAGCACACATCATTATTATGTAGAAACTAAGATTCAGCACTTTGTTAATGTATATAAACCGCTTTGTTAGTCATTTAAGTTTAGTTCAATTCAAGAAATCATACCATACACTTGTCGTTTTATTAACAAGATGTAATATCAAGTATCTTGTACAGGACACAAGACCCTGTACAAAGTGGTCCTTCGACAAAAAAAATATCAGAGTCTTTGTGTTTCTTGAGTGATAGCGAATCGGTCACCGGCTTCCCACCAGCGGGTTCCACCGGTGTATTGAGAAGGCGCACGTCCACATCACTTGAGCTAATGCACTGACGCTGATGGGAATCAAGTCCACTACAATATCAAGGTTAATTGAACTCATCAAGATATCAAGTTATCAAGAGTAGAAAATAGCTGAACCCTATTTCTACGCAATAAGCGCTAAAAAGTTACCTTACTTTTATCAAGCATCACGTACAGGAAACAAGACCTGTACATAGTGAGCTAACGAACGGACGCTGACAGTTAACAAGCGATCAAGGAATCAAGTCCTTTAAATTATCAAGGTTAAATCAAGTTGACAGGTTAACAAGCATCACGTACAGGAATCAAGACCTGTATATCGTGAGTTAACACACCAACGCTGATAGTTAACAAGCGACCAAGGAATCAAGTCCTTTACATTATCAAGATTAATTCAATTTATCAAGAGTAGAAAATAGCTGAACCCTATTTCTACATATATCATCGTACAATATCATGGAGAAAATTTTAGAGCAACAGCAATGCATTGCGGAAGCTATCAAGAAAGTAGAAGTAAATATAAGAAAAGAACCATTAGACCGTCGGACTCCGGATTTAAGCAAACGCAGGTTGGACACACTAGAGTTGTATTGGCTAGAGTTTGACACAAATAACGCACAACTTCTCGATAAATTGGAACCAAGTCACGAGTACTTTGCTTGCAATTTTTATGATGATATCAAGAAAGTATACCTTCGGGCAAAAGAGCATCTCGAGTCCTGGTACAGCATCAAGCCAGCGACGCCGAAAAATGTCTCAGGTACATCAAGAGCTACCCTCGAGGATACACCAAAAACGTCCACCCTTCCTCTGCCGGCGGTCACCGTGCCCAGAGTCCAAACGTCGTATCAAGAAAAGAGCACGGATAGTAAGCAAGATGAATTTATAAGAAAACAGACGAGCAACTTCAAGGCCTTCGCTCGTACTCTTTCCCAAATCAAGGTGGAAAGAATGAGTGACAAATGGGAGTTTGAAGACGCCTTACGTACTATCGAGTCTCGAGCTGCACTGGGAGTTTGACTGCGAGTACGACGGGTCGAACCAAGATTACGAAGATATGTTTACGAGCCACGAGAAGAGCTACTACAATATTAAAAAGGCCATAAATTCCAAGTTATGGTCTGTAAAACACCGTGAAAAAGCAACTCCACAGCTTGACATACCATTTTTTCACTGAAACTACCAACAATGGGTTTCTTTTAGGGATTTGTTTTGTGAAGCAGTCCACAACAACCCTTTACTATCGTCCGCTCAAAAAATGCAATTTCTCAAAAGCAAGTTAAAAGGTGAACCTGAGCGACTCATTCAGCACTTACAAATAAGTTCCGAAAACTACAAGGCCAGCTGGGACATTTTAAATCATCGATATACTAACAAGAAACTGATATTCACGTCCCATATGAATATATTAATGAGTCTGCCTACCATACAACAGGATAAGGTGTCATCGAATCTAATCAAGAAAATGCATGACGTCACCACTGAATGCCTGAATGCCATCAAGAATTTGGGTGTGAACATAGAAAACTGGGATCCAATCTTAATACATTTTTTGTCTCAAAAACTGGATGCGGAGACCCACAACGACTATTGTTGCAATTGTTCCAATCTTGCATTCTGCGATATTTAAGTTCGTTAGCCGAACCGCGAGAGTTGCCAAAATTAGTCGAATTTTTATCTTTCCTTGAAAACAAGTTCACGACTATGGAATCATCACGCCGAAAAAAAATAATCATATCATATTAAACCAAGCACATCTACGAAATTTTCTACACATACCAAAAAAAAATAAAAAAAATAAAAAAACCTATAGAGATTGATAACATGATCACAGCCTTAAAGGACAAGGAAAATGAGGCTATTATAGAAGGAAGGAAGATATCATATCATGACATACATCACTATGCCATGATATACACGCTGATGGGCATAGTCGGTGTCATCATTATCGTGTACCTGGTCCGCCAAATCAAATCAAGGAATGCACCTCCCACGCCGAACACAAGGATTACGATCGCCGCGCCAGCCCCCACCGTGCGGGACCCGGCGCCGCCGCCAGCCGCCGTGCCAGAGCATCGGCAGAATGAGGACATCGAGCTACGGACCATACAACGAGAACGTCGGGGAATAAGAACGTCACCGTTGTATAGAAAAACGTTTAGCCATGTCTCGGAGTAGTTTTTTTTTCAAGTAGAATAAGTTAAAAATCATATATTGTTAGTTTTTTCTTATTTGTCCCTCGGGAATATGTACAAGCACACATGTAATGATGTGTGCTTGTACAATCTTATAGATAGATAGAAGACATAAATAGTTACGTATTTTTTGTAAAAATAAGTTACTTGACGATATCTCGAAAATATCTCAGTTTTTGTTATTATGAATTTATGACGTCACGTTTTAAATATGGAAAATGAGTACTAGATAGTAAACGCAAGTATTGTTAAAAATACCTCTCAATCTACGTCAATTTTACGTAAGAATACAAAACAAATGTTTGGTTTGATTAGTTACACTGAACGCCGAAAAATCTCATAATTTAACAATAGCATTTAAAGGTCTGGTTATACATCAGGCCACTAGCTAATATTGTGTTTAGCGATAAATAAACAATCATTATAAAAACGTTTACAAAATATAATTTAAATTTTCTATGACTATGCAGTAGTTGTCAAATAATCTATACATTTGCCACATTATTATGGATGAATAATCAGAAGACAATGATGAGTTCATATTGAAATGTTCATATTCATTCTCAAAAAATCAATGTTTAATCGAAACGTATCTATGTTTCGATAGGTCTTAGTTAGATCGATCTTATTTCCACTGAAGACTATCTAGACTTCATTAGAAACTAGATAGTCTTCTGTAGAAAATAAGATCGAAGTATTAATCATGATTAGTTTTCCATTCCATCGGGGTAAAACAATAAAAACGATATGGTGGTAGGCGCCACATTGTATCAAAAAAAGTAATGCATAGGCAAGCCAAACCTTCTTACAACTAACACTAAGCGGGGTTAGAGCTACATACATATTAGATAAAATACTATCAATCACCACAATCTAGAAGTTCTCTTGTGCTTCAGTGACAATTCATGTGTTCGTATTCGAAGAATGAATTATTTTATTTTTCCCACGTCAAACCCCCTATATTTAAGAGATTTTACGCAGAATATCAAAAACAAAACCCTATTTCCTACACAGTTAAAACTTAAAAGTCAGTTTTTAAGACTGGTTAACTAGTTTTATAAAGGAAATGTAAAATAGCTCAGCTTCATCGTTAGTTTACGAAGTGGATTAAATGCCTTACAGATTCATTAAATGTTTTTGGTTAGTAAAACTGCGCAGGAGCATAGCTTATTGGTTTGAGTTTGAAACAAAAGATATTTGCCGGATTCGAATCGTATATATATTCACTTCGCGAAAAACTTATTACCATTGCAAGTTATATCTGCCGTGAGCGTGTTCAAAACAAAATGAATAAATTCGTGTTTTTCTTATTCTTTGTGGGTTTATTAATCCATTTATCGGTAAGTTACGATTTAAATATATTAGTAACATCCCTAGGCCAACTCGTTTGCAACCCGCACCGTTACTAATTTTATCTTTCGATAAGTTTTCATTAGCTTTGTAACATATTAAGAAAACAGTGCATATTTTTTCGTCATTTTGAAATACGTTAGTGTTGACAATAAAATAATGTCTATTGTATAATTTTATTATTATAAAGTTTATATCTGATCTCAAAGTCTGGAGTGCTGAAAATATGGTTGACATGGTTTTCTAATAATAAAACTAGTAAAGACATATTTTTTTATTGTACTCGAGTAAACGTCATCTAAAAAAAGAAAACATAGTGATAATCACAGTTTTAATTAGACCTTTAAACATTTTAAGGGTTTATTTAAATCAGTTATTTAGTAACTGTTTATAAGTATAATAATAATATGTGATGTGACCTCTTAAGTACTTATAACAGTTAAAGTGCACGTTAAAACAGAACAAAACATTTTGATATTATACACCAAGATGTAGAATAAAGAAATAATGTTTTACTATGAAGTACAGTTGGTGGTCTTATCAGTAGAAGCGATCTCGTCCGGACAACCTAGCTAGATGTATTATCATAAGAAAGTTGAAAGATATGACAATTGTAAAATAAATAGAAATAGTGATGAGTTTATCATTATTCACCGTCAATCATTATTCATGTTTATAAAACTTGGAATTTTCGGTTAGGATGATTATTTTCTAAATAGCTATCATGTCGATCTAGTAAAGATCTTAGGTTTATGATATAAATTTGGCATTTTAGACTTATCTAAGTAAATTTAATAACAAAAGTTATGGTTATATATTACAAGTTGACTCTAACAATTTAACTTGCCATACTCTTAAACTACTTTATTAATATTGACCACAATATAGTTTTGAAAATAGTTTTTAAGTAACCATCACTGAAACCAAAGCTTCTAAATAAAGGTTTAGAAAAACGTAAAAAGTAGTACGAGTATTTGCCAAAAAAACAATATATTTTTGTATTAGTTATTAATTTAGTGACTGCAAGAATATTTATTTATGATAAAGTTATCAGCTGCGGTCCAGCGTTTATCTCTAAAACACATATATTTATGAGTATTTTATTACAGGTCGCCGATGATGGTGATAGCAAAGGTGAGTAACCAATTATAAAAGTTCTTATTCACATCATCCAATACAATTGACTCTAGTCTTCGGTCCACATAGAGGGAGACCAACTTACAATCCGAAACAAATAATATATATATATTTTTTTGTAACTGGCTTCGATATTCTAAAATGGTGAAAATGCTTAAATTTCCAGATGACGCAACAAAGAAAGCCGATGATGCAGCAAAAGGTGCCAAAGACGACGCGACAAAAGCCAAGGACGCAGGAACAAAAGCGGCGGATCCAGATAAGGCGGAAGACGCTGCTAAAGCTGCACAAGATGCAGCAGGTATATACCGTCTCGACTAAGATTACATAGTCATTTTTTAATTTACACCCAAACTAAATGAATCATACGTTAAAAATAATTTGTTTCGCAATTAATCATATGAAATTATTTTCGATGTAACGTGATTCGCGACAACGTTTTTCGAACTGTCAGTTTCCGATTTCACGTACCTTCGAGCTGGTGTACCATACTTAAATATTATTTCGAGCTCGCGTGCGTCGAGCTGTATATAGGTATATACCCATTTTCATACTGCTAAGTTAAGAATGGAGAAAAATAACATCTCATCTTGAAACCCCAATTTTACCTCCTTAGGGGTAGATGATCAGAAATTCCTGTATAAGTGTTCATTTATATCATAAATAAAATCGGATCGGAAAAAAATTGGTGTGATGAAGAAATTTCCGAATTAACCCCGAATTCCCGGAAAAACGAAGTGTTTCTTTATGTTCGTGACTTTTAAAAAGATCAAGTTAAAGACTTGAGCTTCAAAGGAGAAGTACATATTTGAAGAGAAGAAGATACATAGAAGTTTTATTATTACCTAAATACATACCTAGAAGGAACGGATATAAATGCCTAGAAGGAATAGCCACAGCTGAGGAATTAGATATTCCTCAGACACTTTTGGAAGTTAAGTAGGGAAACATGGTAATGTAAAGGTGGTTCGTGTGGGGTCTCAAACCGCATCACTCAAAAATCCTTTAAGAATCCCTGTATTTGTGAATAACTTACTTGTGTACTGTATATTGTATTAACTTTTGAATAACTTAATATAACATTCGCAAGATCCAGTAAGCATTAGCAGTAATCATATTCTTGTTATTCTATTGTTTAAAAGAAAGTTAATTTAATCTTCAGGATAGCCATCTTCTATGTTCATGCATACAAACATACATATACTCACAGCTATAAATCCCAAAAAGGGGTAGCCAGAGCCTCAGAGCTAGAAACTCTTCAGCCACATTTGGAAGTTGATAGGGGTTGATAGATCATTGGTGATGAGTCTCCAACCGCATCGTCACCCAAAAACATTTTATAAAGCCTTAGTCGCCTCTTACGACACCCGTGGGTAGAAAGGGGTAGTGACATTCTATGCCGGTACTATACGGCAATCTTCTAGTATAGAACCAATACGCCAGAAGCGATAGAGGAAGAGCATGTTGCTGCTGTAAGTTATAAATGTGTGGGTTTCAACAATGATGTACTCGTACTTACCTACTTACCATGAATAAACTTATTTGCGAAATCCAAACTAACGTGATGGGGTCGCGGGCAACAACTAGTTACTATAAAATTGTGAATTCATTTTAATATTGAAAACTTATTTCAGGTAAAAAGGATGGTAGTAACATGATGACAAAGTTTTTCGATCCTATCAAGAAAATTGCGGACGAGTTTATGGGTAAGAAATGATAAGTTTATTTTATATGCAAAAATATTTGATTTATATGTTCAAATATATAATTTGCACATACCTAATAAAATGAAAGTCTCGTAGTTTTCGCTGATTTTGATGCCTGCTTTGAAATTAGCGATAAGCCGTTCATATCCAGAAGGAATGTTAAAATTACAAATATACATACACTGCAGATACGAATATAACAAGAAATTCCTTAGCAACTTTTGAAAGTTGAGTGGAGAAAAGATCGTAAAATAAAGGTTGTTGGTGATGGGTCATCAACCACATAGCCCAAATATCACTTTAAACGGCCCAATTCCCTTGTCACCTTTTCACCCTACGAACACCTACAGGAGGAATTAGGGTAATGCTATTTTAAGCCTGATATGAGAACCATCACCTACTATCCTTTATTTGACCATCTTATCCCTACGCTACGACTTGATAGCAGTGGGTGGAACACCGCTTATCGTGCAGACGACTAGTGTTCTAATCCCGGGTCGAGCCTCCACCAATTTGTCTTTAACTTAAAGTGAACTAAGTTGGATATTAGATTAGAACAGAATAGAAAACTCTTTATTGTACATCACAGATGCAAACATTTTAAACCTATTAATTATTATATAGAAGAACAATTGGCGGAAAATTGGAAATTAGTGAGTAATGTGCCCGAAGCTTCTTTGAGCGGGAAGCGATTATAGTAACCGTGTATCGTGAAAACGTTGCAGCACCCGCCCCACTTCGTCTGCGTGACATAAGACCCAGTTACTGTAGTTCAGACGTAATTAAGTACCAAACCTCTAAACATCCATCAATTTTACCTTTTTAAGGAAGAATTTTGTCCCTCTCAACTACATAATTAATTTTAAATTGTTATATTTTTCATTTAGGAACTGGTGAAAAATATATATTTATATATTACCCC
The DNA here is from genome assembly GCA_963576735.1 of Bedellia somnulentella. Classification (NCBI taxonomy): domain Eukaryota; kingdom Metazoa; phylum Arthropoda; class Insecta; order Lepidoptera; family Bedelliidae; genus Bedellia; species Bedellia somnulentella. Next base: position 14,018,984 of record OY755171.1, read on the forward strand.
AATTTTACTAATTAATTCCTTAAATTAATTACCTACTAAATGTCTATTTATAACGTATGAACCTCTTTACTAAATTAGATGTTTATAGGCACAAAAATGACACTATTTTCATACAAACTTTACCCCCGACTTTATCTAGAGGCATTACTTACCCATTTTTAAGGGGCAAATGTTATTTCTTTCTCCCACGCACATCACTAAAAGTTTTATCGCAAACCTACTTAACAATTTTCAATCTTCTAAGTTAACAAATAAAAACGGTTACATACAAACTGCACACCCCTATTTCATCTCCTTAAGAATGGAATTCATAAAATTCCGTTCTTAGTGCTCACTTACATAAGAAAAGGCGCAACAAAATTTCAAGCTTCTAGGTAACAACTAGTTTTGGCTGTGCATTGATTCTAAGTACCCTGCCTCACCGGGACGCCATGGCCACGTCACCGGCTACGGATCCATGGTCACCTCTGGCTTCTTTCGGATGCCATACGCAGTAGCCAGTTCCTGCCCAGTCGGTTCTCTCGGCTTGTGGAATAGTTGCGTTGGAAGAAACCTTGAGCGTTGATTATTTTTAATGATTGATTATTTTTAATAAATTACCATTAACAGTAAAAGTTTGTGTTTAATCAGGTCCGGCTTGAAATTTTTTAGTTAATTAAGTTTTTATATTTCAGACAATATTATATTTTAATTACAATGTTACAGCAGCCCATTTTAGTTGTACTAAAAATACAGTTTAAATTATTATTACAATTTGTTTCTTTTTCAGGTATGTTATGAAACAATGATTCAAGGCGACATAGAAACAGTATTAATTAAAGCAAAATTTATAATTATCAACTTATAAAAACTTTCTGAAGAGATTGCTTCATATTAATAAGTCTCATAAAAACAATTAGGTTTAGTTTAAAGTTCAAATAAAACAACTATTCTGTAACTTATGTTCATTTCATGTTATCGATACCAAACTCAACTATACATTCTATGACGTTATCTACTCACACAGCCTACTCCGTGCCAAGCTATCCGTTGCTGGCATTCATGGTGACTTGCTAAGATGGTTCTCTCCATATAGCGAAAATCGTAGTCAGGCAGTGGTTCTCTCAGGTTTCTCATCTAACTGGACTATAATAACATCAGGAGTACCTCAAGGATCCTTATTAGGGCCTCTTCTATTTATAATATTTATCAATGAAATTAATTACTGTTTCCACAACTCTAAGATATTATTATTTGCAGACGATATGAAAGTTCTGAAAACCATTAATGACCATCTTGACATAGAACTACTCCAAAACGATCTGGACCGATTTACTCTATATTGCGAAGAGAATAAGCTATGTCTTAATGTATCTAAATGTTTATTTGTAAGTTACTCACGCAAATCAAGAGTTTTGAACAATAGTTATATTTTAAAAGGACAAAATGTTCAGAAAGTAGATGTGATTAGGGCTCTGGGAGTACTATTTGACTCTAAGCTGTTGTTTGATAAACACGTGGACAGTATAGTGTCAAAGTCATCAAAAGCTCTGGGATTCTTGATGAGAACTTGTGCTGGTTTTGATAATATCAAAGCTATTAAGATTATCTACTGCTCGTTTGTTAGAAGCCATTTAGAATACGCGTCGCAAGTATGGAACCCGAACTATAACATCTATATTCGGCGTATCGAGGGTATCCAAAGGAGGTTCCTTCGATATGTTGATTACAAAACGCGACAATATACAGCCGATTACCATCAGAGATGCATTCGATATCACTTCTTGCCCCTTGAAGCCAGGCGCCATATAAGTGACATGTGTTACTTGTTTGATATTGTTAGAGGAGTAGTGGATTGTCCCGAGTTGCTTAGCAAAATTTACTTACGCACCAACCAAAAGGCCTTAAGGAAACGACCCGTCTTAAGTGTCCCAAAAGCTAATACCAATTATAGGCGTAACTCATTTCTATTACGTGCATGTACAGTCGCCATCAGATATATCGGAGCGGCCGAGGTACTCAAATATTTCTGAGCAACAATAAATTTCAATAAATTCTTTACAATAAATAAGTTCAATAAGATCTGAACATCCAATTCGCCACAAATATATGAGCAGTAGTTTTTCAATTAGATCTGAACACACAACGAGTTAATAATATCTGAAAGCACAACTCGTCAAAGTTATCTGCACAGACAGGGTGATCATAAATATCTGAACATTTAAGGAAAATATACCTTAAAGCACTAGGCATACAGCTTAAATGTAATCGTTCAGATGTAATGAATTTTCCTTTTACAAAATACGTAGGTGTACAAAATATAAATCTGCAAAAAAGCAACTTCACGGTCTTTTTACCAGAGACACATTTGAATAAAACTTTTGCTAATTCACAAAAACGGCGACCTAACTGTCATTGCATATAATTCACTGCATGTATTTATCAAATGTAAATATGAAATATTGAAGCTGCCAAATTAAAATAGGTACGAATGCTTTGCAGCATTTCATTTATTATTGTTACCATGGCCTAGCGGTTAAGTAATTTGAAATCATATTTATAATCCGTACCGTCAGGGTTCAAATCCTCAATTGTGCTTATTTTTTTGTATTTGATTAAGAATTCATGTTCGTTTTTTTATATTTTTTTAATTAATTAAAACTGTAAACAAACTTAACATCCACATTTATAGAAACTCGTTTGTTTTGAAAACTACAAAATAAATACAGTAACTTCAAGTCTCCGTACCGCTCAATTTTCTTGATAATTCCGAATAGTTTTTTTTACAAAAAGATGGTCTTTGATTTTGTATAAACGGCCATACACATTGTTACTTTAAGGGGTAAAATTGCAATGATCATAGTTCATAGCAAATAACAAATACTTAATTTTCATTACACACGTGCAAACTCTTTAGAAGAGTAACTAAATGTATACGAAAACTCTCTGTATTATTTTCAATCGCTCTCTACGTGACGGTCAGTTTCCTAATCAATGGAAAAGAGCACGAATTATACCTATTCATAAGAAAGGGGATTTGTCTGTTGTATCAAACTATAGACCTATTTCTATCCTTCCTTGTTTCTCAAAACTATTTGAATCAATAATCTGTCCCATTATTACAATAAAATAGATCATATATTAAGTAAATCACAACACGGTTTCAGAAAAGGGCGCTCCGTTGAATCAAATTTAGTCAGCTATATTAATGAACTCTCCCACATAGTCGATGCTGGCCACCAAATTGATGCAATTTACATAGACTTTGCCAGTGCAATCGATAAAGTTAACCATTTATTGCTGATTAAAAAACTTGAATTAGTCGGTATCAGTGATTGGCTAATTCAATGGTTTAATTCTTATCTAGAAAGTAAAGACCAATTTGTTTCAATGAATGGCCACGAATCTAGACTTTTTAATGCAGAATCAGGGGTTCCCCAAGGTTCACACTTAGGACCTATTCTTTTCTTAATTTTTATTAACGACCTTTCTCCCAGTATAAAATATAGTAACCACTCCCTCTTTGCTGACGATCTCAAAATCTATAGAAAAATCACATCTCCTGAAGATAGTTCTCCTCTTCATAATGATCTCAATTATATTTTGAATTGGTGCCAATTAAACAACATGTCAATTAATGCACAAAAATGTTATCACATAAAATTCACTCGTAAACGAAATCCTCTCGATTACAATTATCGTCTTGGGACCGATTTACCTACTGAAGTGTCTGAAATTAGAGATCTTGGTATAATTATTGACTCCAAACTAAAATTTTCATCTCACATTGATAATATAACGAAAAAAGCAGCACAAATGCTAGGATTAGTGAAACGGAATAGTAAGGAATTTAAACCCGAGACCAAAATTTTACTCTTTAATTCTCTTGTGCGAAGTCATCTGGAATTCTCTTCTGCTGCTTGGAGTCCATCTTATTCCGTACATTCTCAACAAATCGAAAGCATACAAAGATCTTTTACACGTCTGCTAGCCTTTATTTCCCGCAATATTTCTCACAGATCTCCTTATGAGCTTCGACTTAAATTCTTTAAAATGTTTTCCTTACGTAATAGACGAGAAATACATGATTTAATATTTCTTTTCAAAACTTTAAATAATTTATTGGATTGTCCTGACATTCTCGAATCTCTTTCCCTATTTCATACCATCTTCCGAACATCCCATTAAGAAACTATTTTGTGGCCCTCAATCTCGCACAAACCTAGGAACCCATTCTCCAATTAATACGAGTAGGATATGCGACCTGTATAACATATTCAACCGCAAATTAGACATTGACATCTTTCATGACTCCTTTAGTTTGTTTAAGAAAAATGTTTGTCAGAAATACTAATAATTGCCATGTTGATTTTGTTAATTCTGTTTAGCTCTAGTTTTAAATTTGGTATAAACTTTTTTCATGTATTAAATATTGTTACATTATAATTATATGTTTAGCCAGTGTTGTCGTTAAGGTAATATAATTAAACAATGTCATGTACGCCTTTAAGGGTTTTCACAACGAGATTTTTATTAATGTAAAATTAACAACTATTATGTCTGTTGTGTTAACTGCCGGTGTGCCTTATTTAAATAAATAAATAAAAATAAATATATCAAACATTTCTACACTGTCACTGTCATAATTTTCACTGTCATTGACATTTATATTGAACTCGAAATCATGGACAAAATATTTCATATTTTATATAAAAAGCTAGTAAATGTGATTAATTTTTTGTCAATTATTACTTTATCTTAATTTAGTAGACATTATATATTCCTTTATTTATTCTTTATTTATTAGTAATAATCCCCACATGAGGTTTTCATGAACAAAAAGATTTAAATTATATATGATGGCTAGACAGTATATATAATATTCTGATTTATTACTTTGGCTTTCACATATACACCCTACTTTCAACAGAAAACTTTTTTTAGTTTTGACATTGATAAAACCGAATGGTGGTGATGTAGAAAATGTATTCCAGCGTACTAAGTTAAAGAATTTTAAACTGTATGCCTAGTGTATTAAAGTATATTTTCTCTAAATGTTCAGATATTTATGATCACCCAGTCTGTGCAGATAACTTTGACGAGCTGTGCTTTCAGATTTAATTGAAAAACCACTGCTCATATATTTGTGGCGAATTGGATGTTCAGATCTTATTGACCTTATTTACTGTAAAGAATTTATTGAAATTTATTGTTGCTCAGAAATATTTGAGTACCTCGGCCGCTCCAATATATCTGATGGCGACTGTACTAAATTTAATGAATAAAAAAATAAAATAAAAATAAAAAATGTTTATTTGATAAAAAGACATTTACATTTATGCTGAATTTTACAGGGGTTCCCAAACTAGGCTAGGCCTGTATTTCGGGAAACCAGTTAACAGTAGAATTTAAATGTTACAATACTATTTAAGGTAGAAAAAAAAATTAGAAAAAATTGAGTAACTGGTTTAAAATTAACAAACAATTCTAAAACTAAACAACATAATATTTACAGGGGGGTTAGTCGGGTTAGTAATGAAGAAATGAATAATATATAAATGAATAAACTTTTTTCAAAAATAAATATGCATTATAGATATATTATTATTATATACAGGGATGTAATATGCTTTCTGTGTCGTTGTAGTCTGTATCGAGCAGCCACTTATACAGTTTATTTTTTAATTGGTAGATGGAGTCATTTTTGTGAATGACACCTTTTTGTGCCATTTTGTTGTATAAAGATATGAAGGCCGTCAGGCCGTTTTGCCTGGCAAAGGCAGTCTTTACCACGGGAACCACTATCTGGTATACCCGAGAAGACCTGAGAAGGTTTAGTTCCTTCGAGGACAGAACGCTTTTATGTAAGGAAATGCAAACTTGCTGGACATACAATTGCCTTACTCTTAGTACTGAAGCTTCTTTATAGAGAAGGTCCGTGGGGTAACTCAGGGGTTTTTTAAGCATGACCTTAAGTAATGCGCGTTGGGATCTTTCGAGTCCTAGCATATATGTTTTGGCTGCCCCTCCCCATATTTCAATGCAATATGTGAGAAGGGATTGGCACAAGGCGAAGTAAACTGTGCGCAAAACCTTAAAATCGGCAGCACCTCGGAGAAGTGACATCACCCCTATTAGTCGACGTATTCTCTTGGCCAGGTTGAGTACATGCATTTCAAAAGTTAGACGCTCGTCAAGTATCAAACCGAGGTACTTAGCGTGGAATCAATAGTTGATTTAGATATTTTCGATACAAGCACTACAAGAGTAAGAAAATTATTAACTAATTTACATTTCGGCCAATAATTTCTACACTAAACTCAACATTATAATTATTTAATTTTTTACCTAAATTTTTTAGTCCTGTAAGTATTATGTAATTTTTCTATAGGTGAAGATTTGTAAATGGTATTGTGTATTCATAATTAGTATTATATTGTTTGTATTTGTCTGTTAATCTTCCAAAGAAAATAAAATAAAATAAATAATAAATCTTCACTCGGAAACGGTTGGTTGACAAAGTTCATCTTTCGGGGAACTCTATAATAGTTGAACCTGCTTGTACCCACCAAGTAGAAGCCTAATATAAGTTCTGCAATGAGGAAGACAAGACTAACAGGGTTCAACAACTAAAGTCCACCTTCACCCGTAGCGATGTTGATCGATGTTTGAGTTCCACACAATGTGGAGAAGTATTATGAATGTGGTCATTTAAGGTCAAGAAAAGCTGAAACAGGTGGACACCATGAAACTGACTTTTGTCGAGTTTTGCGGGGAGCGGAATGAAACAAAGTCCACAACGAACTTTTTAATTAAAATCTATTCATAAGCCACAATACGAGTTAAAAATCCTTCGTTTATAGAAACCTCAAACCTTCAGAAGAAACAAAGGTTTATATTATTACTCTAGGTTCCATAAAGGATGGCCAGTGATTGAAGAAACTTAGGTATTTGAAAAAGCGACTACCCAAGCGACGCAGAAATCCGGGGCCATTCATTAGAAATATTATAAAAAGGAAATCTCCCTATTTTAACGATCATTAAACTTTCAATCTCCACTTTGTACGATCCTGGCAAACTTCTCTAGCCATGCACGCCCTTTTATTCTTCCCAGTTCGGGCGCCTGCCTTTTTGAGCATTTTTTTCATTTATTTGATCTAAATAAGTTCTCCGTGGTCATCCCCTACTGCCATAACCATCCACATTTTTAATTATAACAAATTTACTATTTTACTATATGTATAGTCTATTGGCTCCGTGGATGAGTCAACCAATTTTAATAACTTTTATCAATAGAATTCTACAAACTTCAGATGTAACATCGATCATTTCTACACAACTATTATCTATACATCATTTCGCTAAATTTCGTTAAGGGTGAGCAGTAACTGAGAAACTTTCGATACTTGTAAAATAATACTAGCAGTTTGGATCTTGGGCGGTCATTTATACTAACCCCATGGTATTGCGGCTTTATAAGTTATTTTTGGGGGATGTGGTTTATGACCCATCACCAACAACCTTTACAATCCTCTACCCACTCGACTTCTAAAAGAGGCTGAGTAATTTCTTATTCTGAAGCTTAGCTACCTTTCTTAGGATTAATAGCCGTGAGTATATGTAGGTATTTATATTTCTTTATTGGATTGGCTCAAAAAGTACTAAACCAAATATAATCATTCTTATTTCAACAGAAAGCTTGAATTTTTATGGTTAACATAAACTTCATATAATTTTAAAGATATTAAAAATTGTAGAAAATATTGCAGTTACCAACTAATGCGTATTTATGGTGTAGAATAAAACGACGATTTCTCTTTACCACTTTCTTTATTCCGTTAGTTGGACTATATATAAATTTACCGCCCAATTGGGGCAGGTGTAACTGAATTTGCAATTTCCCTTCTAAAACAAACACATCTGTAATCAATTCTATGGCACTATTTTAAATCGCAAAAAGGCCGGCTAATATAAAAAGTTACCCTTCGAAGATTATACAACCAGCTTGCATCTATACCGTAGAAGCCAAAGACAGGTTCTGAAATGAAGAAGATTAACATAGTTCGAGAACTATAGTATAGCTCAAGAACCAAGTATCTACAGTACTATTTGATAGAATTTTCGAGGAGTACTATAAAAACAATTGTATTTCTGTTTTTATAACATATTGTGACGTACATCCGAAGAACACTTGCGATGCGAAACATTTCAATAAATACTACAATATGGTGTTAAAACAAATACGTTTACAATGTTTATACTTGAAATTTCTCTGTGCCTCGGACCATCTTGATATTCAAATTTGTTAATAATTTAATTAACGAAATGCGGATCCAGCCATGTGGGTAAGCTGGGCATGCCCACAACCCTAATTAACTTGCAGTCTCGTGCTTTCGTGGTCTATTAGGGCTACAATAAGTAAGCTGACTTGGAATTGGAAGTATAGGTATGCGCATAACCTAAATTAAGGGCTGGATCCGCTCTTGGTTTATCTGTCGGTAATGTATGTGGTGAATAACTTACATTCAATAGAAGCGATCAAGCAGAGACTCAACTATTTAAATGACTTTTCTTCTCCAGTGGCTGTAAACTCTCCTCATCCAATACACGTAACTGGAATTAAAAGCATCAACGATTCAGCATGAGATTTCTATTGAACAGAATCCAAATAATAATATAATCGAAATAGCTGTGTAGCGTCGGCTTAGAATAGCACAACCACATTTCTTCTGGTGAGTGTACGTAAGAGAGACGACTAACGGTATTGGGGCTTTTTAAGGGATTTTTGGGCGATGCGGTTCGAGACCCATCACCAACAAATATATTTTTTACCATCTTTTCCCCACGCAACTTTCAAAAGTGGCTGAGGAATTTCTAATTTCTTACCTCTCGCTACCCCATCTAGGGATTTATAGCCGTGAGTATATGTATGTAATACTATGTATGTATGTAGAATCGAAAACTATTACACATTACAGTATAAAAAAATACAGACCTTAAATTCTTGAATAGAAGTACTGGTGATCTTAAATATTTGTGAATATTTATTACAAACTAGTATAAATCATCAATAAAGTATAACAATTTTATGCGCCTTAGTTTCATGATTTATGCAGAAGCTACAATACGATAAGCCAATTCATAGTTTAGTTTGCACATGTGTTGCCACTTACTCAAAGCAATGATAATCAAATCGACGTCATAAAGGTCGTGTTCGTGTAGTACCGGCTTAGAATGTCACTGCTTCTTTCTTTCCACGAGTGTCGTAAGAGGTGACTAAGGGTATGGTATGAAATCCATCACCTACGATACTTTATTTCTATCATCATGCCCCTATCAACTTCCAAATGTGGCTGGGGAGTTCCTAGCTCTAAAGCTCTGGCTACCCTTCTTTGGGATTTATGGCCGTGAGTATATGTATGTAATACCGAGTAATGGTAAGGTATTTAAAATAATATGATCTACGTTCAAGATGTCATGGAACATTTATTGAGTCTGTGAACAATCTTTCTTTGTGAAATACTGATATAACTAATATATAAAAGCCAAATTGACTGACTGACCAGTATTTATTGTGCCGTACATTTCGCGTCCAACAAAAAGAGAAATAACTGTTGATATTCCGATTTTCTCGTCATGCACACCAAGATTACTAATTGAGTATCAATTCTCATATTTCGTGCCCTAGATAACAGTTTTAATAGTTTTGACGCCAACTCAGATTTTGGTTACGTTAGACATTTTAAATCTTATGAGTAGCAGGCAGCGATTACCAGCAACAAAATCTATAGCCATTCCCCGTGCCATGAAGCATGTCCGGTCGCGGCAAAGGTGGCAAAGTTAAGGGAAAGGCAAAGTCCCGCTCCAACCGTGCTGGACTTCAGTTCACAGGCTGCTCCGCAAAGGAAACTACGCCGAGCGCGTCGGTTCCGGTGCACCGGTATACCTCGCCGCCGTGATGGAGTACCTTGCCGCTGAAGTCCTCGAGCTGGCCGGTAACGCCGCCCGCGACAACAAGAAGACCAGAATCATCCCGAGACACTTGCAACTCGCCATCCGTAACGACGAAGATTTGAACAAGCTCCTCTCCGGTGTGACCATCGCCCAGGGTGGTGTCCTGCCCAACATCCAGGCGGTACTCCTACCCAAGAAGCCCGAGAAGAAGGCTTAAGTGCACTCCTCTCGCGCTCACCGAGCTTCTCTCTGGTGCTGTGCATCAGACTGACATGAATCTGGTGCTTAATGATAGGAAATCCAAAGCCTGGTCCCGCTGGAAGGAACGCCACGACTTATACCTGCGGCCATTTTGCCAGACTGATCGTAGAAACACAATTAAAAAACTCGCCGAATCAGAAAGAGATGCACTATGCAACTATGTTTATTACATCCTGCTAGAAGGCTTAGAAAGCCTTAACCAAAAACGTTGCGTCCTACCGGAAGTTCGTAAAGTCCTGCTAGAAGGACTCTCGACGTTCTATCATTAAAATTACTCTAATGCGTGTGAAAGAACATGATAATAAACTTCGTGTACTCGGCTACCGATACATTTGAAAACAAAAAGAATAATCGTTGCAGTTCTTATTTATTATTCATATTCACATCTTCACCCAACATTTTTTACATGCAATTGCATGCAGTCACCATGTTAAACTTGCTAAATGTCGCCCACATACACTATCGTCTGAGAAGGTAAATATACTTCGAAGGAATAACAGCACTTAGAGTTCAAAAGTTGTAAGTTTGCGATCCAAACCATAAATATTCGGTTAGATTTACAAAGTGGTCTGTCATTAATTGAAGCCAATCAGCACAAAAGCACCATAGGTCGTTGTTGTATAGATCTTTGAAAAGTCTATGTTCAAACAATACAAATGCATGGCCGGTTATGGTTGAAATCCTTGAGAGAAGCCAAAGACCGTAAGCGGATATCCTTGATTAGTACACAATAATTAATATCTAAAACTGCCATTTAATTTTCAGATGATTGGCCTGCTTAGATTTATGTTATGTGATTTGTTTTTTTTCCTTGATGGTCGTTTGGGTTTGAAGGTATAGAAGAAACCGGTCGTCACAGTGTGGGTGGGATACCACAAGAACTGACGACTTTGTGAAGTCCCGCGAAACCGATGGATGAGGGAAGAACAAGACCAGTCGTTTTGGAGATTTTTATCGAGCCGAAGTGGCTTCTTATAGAAATAAGTAAGAAATACTAAATAAGATGATGTGTATATTTTTAATAACAACAACAACTTGACTTAATTTTTAGACTTATTTACAATGGCTGAAATTGGAATAGGTACTTATGACCGCACATTATGGGGATCTTCCTATAATGTTACAGCATCCTTTGTTACATGATAGAATGCCATACAATGTTAATATAACATAATAACTAACATGACACATATATTTAGTTGCTATTGATTGGTTCGTGTACAGATCCACAATCTTTTCTTGGCCGGTAAGGGCGTCGCTGTCATCAATATTAGTATTGCCAGTAAATAAAAATTAAACATTATAAGGGAAAAAAAATTACATCAAACAGGCTAATTTATTTATGTATTGAAATGTCTTATTAAAACAATTTATATAATATTCATTTAATTAATAACTAGTTGCTGTGTAGTGTCGGCTTAGAATAGCACTACCCCATTTCTGCCGGTGGGTGTACGTAAGAGGCGACTAACGGTATTGGGGCTTTTAAGAGATTTTTGGGCGATGCGGTTGGAGACCCATCACCAATAACCTTTATTTTACCATCTTTACCCCACTCAACTTTCCAAAAGTGGCTGAGGAGTTTCTAGTTCCTTAGCTCGGGCTACCCCTTCTAGGGATTTACAGCCGTGAGTATATGTATGTATGTATGTAATAACTATTATTGTAAGTTAACAAGTTCGTTTTAATGTAAGCTGATCATATTCATTTATTTTTGTCCTTGTCTGGTATGTCTACCCGAATGACTGTGTATCCTAAATTTGCTGATCTTACCTCCCAAATGTTGTTTGGAAGAGATCGCTTTTAGCGATAACACTGCCAATTGTACTTCTCTGCAAATTGTTTCATTATTTTATACTCAAGGATTTGTTATTTGTGGCACTCAGAGTTAATAAGTGGGTAACTACTTAAAATCATTTTTTTAATCCTGTAAATCAGAGGCTTACCTTGTCGTGTACTATCTTTTACATCATATTCACACATAGATCCCCTAAAAAGGTGGCACAGAAAAAATAATTCGAAACATCAGATATCGTTTGGGTCATTCATTTTGCTAGGTCAGTGAATTTATGGGCACTTTTTTATTGCTGTTAACAGCCTTGTAACATATAACATAACATAATATAAACGTTCACGCCGAATACCCCCGAAGGGGTTGCCAGAGGTACTTATACTTCTGAACATCACGTGACTTTGTCACCTGGTGTTCAGAGTACCCACGTTTTGCATGGACAGTGTACTCACGTGATAGGGGGCAGGCCCATCGCCGTTTTGTACAAATACACTGTCACACGACTAAGTACAACTCAGCCATGTGGGTTTCCTCACAATGTTTTCCCTCACCGTTGATAATTTAGCTCTCAACTAAATAAAACTTATAGGGTGACCTACGTATACAATAAATTATCATTTTCATTAATATTTTTTGTGCTGAAAACTTTTTTTTAATGACAATTACGAATATAATGTTTCTTTGCTTATTAATAAATTCTTTTCTTTCCAGTATTCAATTTATAAAAATTATTATTTATTTTGTCTAAAGACATATGTGTGGTTAATTTATCATGGTTGTTAACGGTGAGGGAAAACATCGTGAGGAAACCCACATGGCTGAGTTGTACTTAGTCATGTGACAGTGTATTCGTACAAAACGGCGATAGGCCTGCCCCCTATCACGTGAGTGCATTGTCCATGCAAAACGTGGGTACTCTGAACACCAGGTGACAAAGTCACGTGATGTTCAGAAGTATTAGTACCTCTGCCAACCCCTTCGGGGATATTCGGCGTGAACGTTTATGTTATGTTATGTTATTATTTATTTTACTAAAATTATCTAAGTAGGCTAACACCGTCCGCAAAGTTGTGCGCACATGACTATAGCGTTGCGGGTTACGGGAAGTGGGGAAAGGCGTAAAGAAGATTTCACTTCATATACACTGATGCGTGGGTTCTAATCCTAATGCGGGAATGTGCCAATGTGTCTTTTCTTAAGTCATAATTTTGTGACATATATATATAACAAGGTTGCTAACAGCAATAGAAAAGTGCCCATAAATCCACTGACCAGCAAAATGAATGGACCAAACGATATCTGATGTTTAGAATTATATCTTTCGTGCCACTTTTTTATGTGTGAACATTAAATATAAAACACAGTACACGACAAGGTATGCCTCTGATTTACAGGATTAAAAAAATAATGTTTTATGTGGTACCCACTTTTTTAACTCTGAGTGTCACAAATAACAAATTTGAGTGGAAAATAATGAAACAGTTTAAAGAGAAGTACAATTGGCAGTGTTATCGCTAAAAACAATCTCTTCCAAACAACATTTGGAAAGTAAGATCAGTAAATTCAGGGTACACAGTCATTCGGGTAGACATACAAGACAAGGGCAAAAATAAGCAAATATAATTAGCTTATATTAAAACGAACTTATTAACTTACAATAATAGTTATAAATTAAATTAATATTATGTAAATTGTTTTATGCCTATTTAGCCTGTATGATTTAAAATTATTCACATTATAATGGTTAATTTTTATTTACTGGCAATACTAATATCGATGACAGCGACGCTCTTACCGGCCAAGAAAAGTTTGTGGATCTGTATACGTATTTATTTTTACACCCTGCCATTTTGTTTATTTTGACAACTTCATTTTCATGATTTGATGTTCGAGCATTGCAGTTTAATTTCATATTGGTGTATTTTAACCTACGAAGTAGAAAACTTTATACTGAGCTAATTAAGTGAAACGTTTTAAATAAATAAAATTTTACGTATAAAAGTAACATGTTGGCATTGGCCCATTAATTTAAGTGTTAATATTATGTAGATTGAAGACTTACAGTAGTGAAATAATTACAAGAGCTCAGTTACAAAATAAACCTTGGCTTCTACAGTAAAAAAAAATAATTATATGGAAAATAATTATTTGTTCAGATATAAATATAAATGATATGTGTATGCAATAACAGCATACCCATTTTTTTATTTAAGTTTTTCAACAAAATAATCTATACTACAAACAAAAGTGTACGTTACCTTGGCGAAAAGATTACTCAACAAACAAAATATACCTCTATTCGTTCTACGTTCTAAAGTATATCTATACAATAATCTAATCTCTACTGTGATACACTACTATTGAAGTTCTAAATTTAAATACATTTTAATCATAACCAAAACTAACTACTTAGATTTACTACGTACTCTAGTATTTACAAAAGAACATTCGTTCCAACAATTTTTCGAAATAAGTTCGTTTGAATGATTTCTACATAATCTATTGGATCTAAATTAATACGCCTTTTCTCTCACTTTTCACTGAAAACTGTGCATTTGTGGACATCATTTGTGCATTACTATTTTGAGTGCTAGTGGTTTTTTGCACCTGTTTTGTTGCTGAGGTCCGGTTGGTATCTCCGGAAATTGTGCGCTTGTCTTTTGATAATTGGGTGACCTGTAAAATAATTGAAATTTTATAATGTACTCAACAAATAGAGAATTAACTATTTAAATTACGTGTGGTTACCTCGTATAGAGGACAAATTATACATCTACATAGGTTAAAAGGGATGAGTTGAAGGATTCGCGATGGAGACGGAATGAAAGCGTTTTGATTATTTCTAAAAAAATAATCTTTTCACAAAAACCGCTCGTCGTCATGCAATAGAGATAGGTTGTAAATTCTCATCTCAACTCAAACTCAACACTTGCGCCGTATATCTCCAAAGAGATTGGCAGAGGCCTCACACCGTTCTGTACGAATACCCTGTCACAAGACAAAGTAAAACTTATGTGGGTTTCTTCACGATGTCTTTCCTCACCATTAACAACCATGATAGATTAACCACACATATGACTAGAAAAGACAAATTGTAGTAGGTGTAGGTTCGACCAAGAATTAGAACCTTTATTGTCTGCACGATAAGTGGTGTTCTACCCACTGTAGCTCACGGTTGTAAATATAGGAAGCAAATACACATATTGCGCTACGGAGATTTGGTTTCGGAAATTAATTTTTCACCCCACTAAAGCTTTACAAAATGGGAATATTATGGTCTTTTACAATTTAGTAATATTGAGTTAAATACTATTTCGAATTTCAAAATGGTTTTTTTCTTAAGCGATTAAGTTCAATGTGCATGTTAAAGATAGACACCAGGCTCCAATTTCACCACGGCTACAATTGTCAGTGACATATGTCGAGCTACAATTGTCAAGCAAATTGTGACATATTACAATTTTATGAAATATTTTCTATACAAATGCTTACAAACTTGACAGGCATTTCGCTACAATTGTATGTATTACAATTGTGTTGTGAAACAGTAATTATTATTTTAGTCGACATATTTGTAGAATTGTCGTAAAATCTTGACATGAGATTGAGCACATGTTGGATTTGCGTGACAATTGTAGTATATCGTGGTTGATACACGCGTATTTCAAAATGCCTCTCCATGCGAGTAGTAGTGACGCTAGTGATAGTAACAGTGATCTTGATGAATTAACAATTGTAGCACTTGTCGCGTTGGTGAAATTGGAGCCTGAAGAGTAAATTTGATTACTAATAGGTCAGTTTATACTAATAACTTATTTAATTATTTTCAAAAAGAACTAAATTGTTACTGGTAACAACCTAATTTCATTATATCAGTATATACCAATAATATATTTAATTAATGGGCGATGAGGCTAGAGACCCATCATGAACCCTCCGATCATTTTCTTATTCTGTAGCTCTGACTGACCTTTGGGACTAATAGCCGTAAATATATGTATGTAACAATATTGCAACTTACAGCGTCATCGATTGCTTTGAATTGCCAATTCCAGTGCACCCTATAGAGGAACGGCCGGTGATCGAACCTGTTATCGTCAGGACTGTACGACTCGGCGTGGTACGACGGAGTCAGTACTGTCATCTTGTGACGGTTGATGGCGTAGCAACGGAAGAAATGCTTTACTTTCTCGCCTACCTGTTGAAGAATTGTATGGATTTAGCAACTTATTCTATCAATGGATCGCTTTTTTGGAAAGGTCTCTTTATCATTTATATGAGACCCTATAAGTAAGAATTCGCTGTCTATCTGTCTATCACCAGGCAATAAACAGTCGTAGGTAGAAAGTTGATTTTATATTATGATAATTAGATAATGTATTGTGATTGCCGCGATATCAACAAATACCAAAACAAAAAAAAACAAAAAATTCACTAGATGGTGCTACTATTGCGGCGTAGCTGAAACTAAGGACAAGTGTATACATTATGCTGTGATTTATATTGTACAGATAATGCTGCAGAACCCTTCGTGTACGAGCCGCCTCGTACTTGGCTTTTACTTTTTAAATATATATCACTGTGTCGTTCCATCTTTAATTTTGGAATGGCTTACCCATTCAGTGCCCAAAGCGACAACCCAAACTGTAAGTAACGCAACAAATTACAAACCGATTCTAAAAGACAGCGCGGCACACTTTAATTATGAGCATTCAGACCATTCAGACGGGCGCAGTCGTGGCAACCTACTGTCAGTGACAGTTCAAAATGCTCTCAACGGTAACGGGCCCCTGTACAACCTTTAGAATTAAATATCCTTTCTTTTTAAGATTTCATGTCAAAATATGATATACAATTGCAGTTAGTAATTGTTTTCCAAGCTTTTTGCTCCAAGACCAATAATCACTTTAAAGAACCCTAACTCATCCGCTAAGGCATGGCCTCATATTTTTTTGCAACAACAGAATTTACCATGTTAAGAACAAATAAATAATTTCATTTCATTTCCGTACTCTTATACCATAAATACTTGAAACTCTACCTGTTGTGGCGTACAATCATTCTGCCACATATGAACCAGTTTGTTAAACATGCTGTACGGGCCACAGTAGTACGTCTTCCTGAGAGAGCCGAACTGCGATAGTTCCGCGTACGTCATGCCCATGTCTTGTTCGTCTGTCTGCGTGATCTGACCGTCTGTAAGCGGTTCTAATTCTGCTGTGGGCGGGGCTTGAAGGATTTCAGAAAGCGAGGGTAGGAAGAATCTGTAAGTGAAAGCGTTCTGAATTGTGATAACACTTTTAAATATTTGTGTATCGTGAAAAGTTGTAAATACTTGGGAATCAGAAAAAATATTCAGATACTTCTCCAAAGTTTTAAGGGCACGGTCATATGTGGGATCACTACCAAGCACATCCCCCACCAATAACTTTATGGTGTATCTTTGTGGGTAAATCTTTTAATCATTAGCGAGGTGTTAAGTTAAGAAATGGAGTAGGGCTATTGTGAGCCTATATATACCCAGTCAAGTGATTTTTGAATATATAATATAGGTGTGTATTTGAGTCTGTATTGCGCAAGTGTGTTTTAATAAGTAAATCAATAAAATAGCATAGAGATATTTTATTATATATCAGAATAGTGATAAAACGAACACACGCATATTTGCATATATAATTCCCTAAACAAGGTACGGCAAATAAAAAAAAAAGAATGCACTTATCATAAACAAGACTGTCGGCAAGCCATAAAAAATGAACTTAAAACTAAACAACTTACATTCGTAACATCACTACTAAATAATAATTATAAATAAATATAATAAATAATAGCGTATAAAATGGTACCTTAAAGAACTAAATAGTTTTAAATTACCTATTCTTAGCATATATCAAAAACGACTTCAAATCAGTCTTAGAAATGCCGCCAATCGGATTGATATCGGCGCTCGAACAGTCATATTTGGTCATATAGCCTCTGAGAGCTTCGTCTACATTGGACGAGCCCAACACTAATAAACCACCGGGTCTGCCTCGCACCCAGAGCATTAGTTGGGCGAATAGGTATGATAATACCATTCGGAGTCTTGCCTGAAAAATAATAAAAACGATATTAATAGAAAAGTAGAAATAAATAAATGTGACTCTATATATAATCATCATACTCTGGAGTGTACTCAGTAAAAAGCTCTAACGAGTAATTTTAGTGTTAAAACAAACTTGGAATAAATAATATTTTTAACGATTTCTCGATAATCCGTACTTATATTATAAATGCGAAAATGTCTCTGTCTAATACGGTTTTATGTCTAATCTACTTAGTCCGACATAAAATTAACCTAAGAAAAGGACAAAGGGTACCTTTTAAAAACAGATTTTGGATGTAATAAATAAAGGAAAGAAAAATTTCGATACTAGTGGGGATTGAACCCGCGACCTCCGGTTATACGCTCCCGTCGCTCTGCCAATTGAGCTATAGTGTCAATGGCTTCTTGTGCGAAATTCTTCTATCAGCGGGTTCCTTTATTTAATAGTAATAATACCTACATGAGGTTTTCATGAACAAAAACATTCAAATTAGATTTTTGATATGTTGTAATTGGGGATAAATGTTAGTATAGAGATTATCTCATTTCTGTATACTTGAAACTTTAATTTATTTTATCACTAGTGGATCGTCCCAGCTTCGCACGGGTAGCGTTGTTTTTTAAATATCTGAGGTTTCTTTCTTTGGTCACTGCTCAAGCATTGTGAAATTCAGCGCAATGTTTTCAATTTATTAAATTTATAGCACTACAGGAGTGCCACTCCTGAACAGTGTAGTTTGGTGATTTTTAATGCGCTTTAATGAACGGGTCAGTATTTCCGTTTAATAGCAAATTTTGGAATAAAACGCTATGAAGTATTTATAACAATCTAAAAAATAAATCATTACGTGTTGTAGGATGCAACTACTGGCGCCATCTAGTTGTGTTAGTCATGTTATATGTAAATTAGTAACGATTCGGTTTTGGTCACGGGCGCGATGGCTTATTTTATGTATAATTTCGGTGTTTCTCTACCGATTTCTATGATTCTTTTTTTATTGAATAGGTAATAATGTTACCTTTTTTAAATTAGGGATGAGTGAGAGGTTTACAAACGTAAGATTAAACAAATATAATCAGAATGTTCCGAACTGCTAAGCTATCAGGAATTACACGTATTATTGTGAGTCAACCGTAAAAGATAGACATAAACTGTTGAGGATTTTTTTTAGATAATTTTATGAAGAATATTTCCGTCTTACATGATTTCTATGTAAGTTTAACCATTAAGGCTGCACACGCGAAGGAAGCTTAAAAAATGTAGTAACTTCTCCCGTTTTCCCAAAATTTCCCAAAATTCCCCTTTACTACTCTGCTGAAAAGTATACAAAAACCTGCCCAGGAGTATGGAGAATAATTGTACAAAGTTTCGTTAAAATCCGTCGAGTAGTTTTTGTTTCCATAAGGAACATACAAACCGACAGACAGACAGACAGACAGACAAAAATTTTACTGATTGCATTTTTGGCATCAGTATCGATCCCTAATCACCACCTGATAGTTATTTTGAAAATATATTTCATGTACAGAATTGACCTCTCTACAGATTTATTATAAGTATAGATATTCGCAATCATCTTCCAAAAAAGGATGAGTAATTGTTGATTCCAAGCGAAACTAACTTTAAGATATATTTCGATATTCAAAATTAATTTTATATTTCATAATTGATCCCATGAATTGTTGACTTTAACAACGAATATGTTAAGACATAAATTTAAAACAGAACATCAGAATATAACCCAAAAATCCTTACCTGTATATTTTGCAAGGCAAGATTCTGTCGAGGACACCCTCCCTTAGATCTAAATTTGGGTACCATCCCTGTAGCCAACGTGAATATACCGATCACAGTACTAACAGCCGAGTCGATGGCTATAGAGAAATGGTAACTTCCTATTTCACTGGCTAGCTGGAACATAAAGGAGATAAACTTAATTAATTTACTATTTTTTATAGGACATCGAGAAAAAGAAACTATGAATATACCATTGGCCGTCATATTACTAAAAGCGATATCTACCAGACAATTTATGGTAACTTTAATAGATTATAGACATATTAGGTAGATGTTCAACACTATGGCGAAATAAAAAAAAGGCTTTAATCTGCTTAATCTATACAAACGATTTTCTATTTTTTTATTCTAAGTTAGTTATGAAATAGTCGGAGTTTCACTTGGATTCATGACTGGTTTGTTCTGTAAAACTAAAAACTGAGTGTATATTTGTGTTCTAATACTTTCTGCAAAAGTATTGAGGTTTACAAATATTGGACGTGACTCATGCTTATATTATTCTAACGTATCCATTTAACTATGAATCTGTATAGGTATAGTGGATGCAAAATTATGTATTACATACGTATACTCACGGCCATGAATCCAAAAAGGCGAACAATCCAGATTTTTTTTTAATTTCTTACTCATTTTAAAAGTAGATTGATATAAACCTTTTTGAAATAAACTAAAACAGGTGATGATTATCCAGCCACAATCACTCCAAAAGACACAATACCCTTCTTGATCGCCTCGTATGACACCCACGGGAGGAAATGGGTTAATGGGAAATATTCTAAGCTGACACTACACAGCAAATATTAATTATTAATTAAATACATATAGCTGTTACTCACCTGCATCGCTCTCTGTTTAGTTTCTTGACTAGAATTCTCAGTTCCCATATAACACGTGACGAGCAATCGATTGCAAAGCTCCATGGGATCCGACGGGGTGTAGTCAGATTGACATAAGATTTTCCTTACATCATATAACACTTGACTTTCTGAAACAATATTACACCTTTTATTGAAACTTTATAGAATGCTAACTATTGTTCATAGTTGGCTCAAGCTTGATAGTGTGTTAGGTAGGTTAGGTATAGGCCTGTTCAGCAAATAAATAATGAATTTTATTGATATTGAGATAAACTTTCATTTATTTAACATCCCATTATATAGAGTTACTAAATTGCATACTCCCGGACAACAACAGAACCTTTTTACGAGCTTAGAGGATGACATAAATATACTGATGTTAGATGTCACCAATATAATGTTATAAACGACGAGTTTCTTATAAGGAGTTTTTGTATAAATGGGTGTTGGATAATATATAATACATAAAATTCACATGTCACAGTGTTTGACACCAAACTCCTCCAAAACGGCTGAACCAATTTCAATGAAATTTTGCACACATTCGCTAGGTCTGAGAATAGGTTTATTTTTATACTTCTAAGTGTTATCCACCCCTAACATTTTATTTTTATTTAATGGACTAAAAATTCCCTAGGTATGATTCATACGGCAAAACAGCGTCCACCAGGCCAGCTTGTTAAAATCGAAAAATGAATTTATAATTACATACCTCCTTTCTGAATAGCCTCACATATTTGAGTGCACATAGAAAACACAATGCAAGCGGTACTCGTCGAGTCCACGCCCCCACTTAGCGGTAGGAAAAAACCGCCTTGGCCGGACCTTCGTAGGTAATCCCATAGCCAACACGCTGGCCCTAAAATAAATATGAAAAAATATTTTTTTAAACATTACTACAATAGATAGATAGCAACCGTGATAGCCCAGTAGTGGGTAGAACACCGCTTATCGTGTAGACGACTAGAGTTCTAATCCCGGCTCGAGCCTACACCAAAGTGTCTTTTTTAAAGACATATGTGTGGTTAATTTATCATGGCTGTTAACGGCGAGGAAAAACTACGTGAGGAAACCCACATGGCTGAGTTGTACTTAGTCATGTGACAGTGTATTCGTACAAAACGGCGATAGGCCTAAGTTATTACATACATGCTCCGTATCATGTGGTTTGCATTCCATTAACCATTTAAGGAAATTTTGTTATCAACAGTAATTAAACACTAACAATCAATTGAAAAGCCCACTTAAAGTAAGTATGTAGATATTGTAGATACACTGACGTGTTAAACCTCATTTGAAAATGGAACGTCTCGGTGTGACTGGCCAAATAGCAATAAAAAGAAAGAAAAAAAAGAAAACTCGAGTGTCAAATGTTTTGGCGGTTCAAATGTTTTTTTAAGATCGTTACCTAAACGTGTTGAAAATTGTATTGAAAAAAATGGTGGTCACTTCGAACACCAACTTTGAGAAATTAAAGTGTGTCAAAACAATGCATTTTATTCATTTTAGACATCATGTTTTATGGAGACATTTACAGTTTAAGACCTACACAATCGATATCAAAATAGAAAAAGTGTAAGTTTATTTTTTCAAAACAATCGGGTTCGATTCCCGAGCTGGGTACAGTTTTTTTTTTCAAATATATGAATGCAGTTTTTCTTTTCATCAAAATCGGTGACATGGTTTCTAAGAACAAATCTTCGTATGTCTTATAGTTTCAGACTTTCCCATACTGACCGATTTGAATGAGCCATCCTGTATATACACCATACATAATACATACCCAATTCTATTTCTTCTTCCGGAGTCAGGTATTTCCATTCCATACACGGAGTGACCGTTCTAAAAATGTCCTCACCGTCAGACAATGCAAAGTCAACCGTGATCCTCGGAAACGAAGGTGTGGCGTCCGCAAGATGAGATCTCGATCTTAAGCTATTTCTGTACGATCTTATGTCTTCTAAATCTATTGTGGCTGATATTACCTCCTTAAATAAATCAACAAAAAGAGTTAAAATATTACAGTACAATAGTAAATCTTTAACCAGAGAAATATGGATGGAATTGTTTTACTTTATCACGATAATTTCTGTTTTAGATAAATGAATCTAAGAGTTTATGATTAGTTATGGATTTTATCAATGAGTTGGAAAGAAATTCAAATAATATTTTTAAGAAGTTAAGGTTTTGAATTATGATCATGTAAGTATTTTATAATTCTGATTTCATATAAATTACTGAAAAGGAAAAGCAAGAATTAATGTTGAAGAGTAAGACAAACATACGAACCACATCATGCAAAGCAAATTGCAGCGATCTGTTCACAATTTTCCCATTCACAGCAATACAGGAACACCCATTGAAGTAAACTCTTTGACCATCACAGCCTCTCAGGTTGCTAAATAGATATGCTCCTCCACTCTTCATTGTAGCACTTTTCACCAAATCCACAGTCACATAGGCTTTCCTCAATTCCATGTAGCTTCCTGAACCGTTGGATATAATTTCTACTCCGTCTAAACCCATAGGTATGTGACGACTGTGAATTAAAAGGTTTAAATGAGAGGGGACTTTTGATCTTTTTTGTATAGCTTTTGGTTAAAGTTAAGCAAGTTAGTGGTTTTTAAAAACTTGACAATATTAAGAAACATTGAACGAATTATATAACTCTAAAAGAAGTAATATTAATGTGACACTATTCTGTTCAAAGCGCCATACTTATATAGTGTTGTAAACATGAGTTGGAGGTATATCAAAAAACGGAATTGCAATGATCGCGTTACATACTATTCGCGTTGAAACTAGAACTTAGTTTGTATTGATTTTATCAAAATTTCTTGTTCAACATATTATTGCACATGTTTTAGTTGACCTTAATTTAATAGATCTTACCATCCAAAGGTTGCGTGGAAGAGACAGCTTTCAGTGATAAGACCTCTTTATGAAATTTGTTTAATTTTTTGTGAGAATTTAATATCTTGCTGTGCAGTAAAAAGAGTTATTCTATAACTGTAAGTTATTACTAACCGAGGTTCTCAACTTAAAATTAAACAGAATTACGCTCGATCCAACACAGCGAGTGTTTCAGAATTAAATTCTGTTCAGAAAAAAGTTTGTGGATGTAAATTCAACTATTAATAATACTTCCGCGCGCACATGATCTGTTACTGCTAGGTGTTCATTTATTGTTTTTTTAGTAACTACTATCACTGTGCGTATTCATATAATGTCGTATTCGTATGAGATAATATGACAAAACGTACTATTGTCTATTGTTCGCTATTACCTTTGAGGATTCCACAATTCTTCACATATTTCGAACCCAATGCAAGTATCTCGGGTAGCGATAACAGCGTCACCAAATGGCACTGTTAGCTGTTCTGTGATCGCTGATATCATTCTGGGCAGGTAGAAATCTTCTACTTGTCTTTCCTGAAATTAAGTTATGCTCGATGAAATTTATTTAGAATAGAATAGAAAACTATTTATTGCACATAAAAAAGGAGAAAATTTTACAAATAAACAGAATTAAATAACAAAAGTACAAGTGGTGGTCTTATCACTAAAAGCTAGCTTCCGTCCCTGTAGAAACATTTTCTTTCAATTCACAATTATCATGCAATGCCTGATTAATTCACCAAAAACATACCTTAGTCCACCGCGAAAACCACCTGGACTCCCTATAGTTGCCGTCTTCACAAAGCAGCATCTTTGGCCTGATTAGCAATATCTTCTTGTTTAGAAAAGCGACCCGGCAATTATAGGACACATTTTTATGCTGAATCGGCATCCCTACATCTATCAGTATGTCTTTGCAAGTTGGCGATTTCAGGAGTTCCGCTAACACTTGCCAACTGTGAAGGAAGGTGTCTGACTCGTGGAAATGGTCCTCACAGCTATAGCCACTGAAAAATGATTATAAAGAAAGCGTTCGGTCTTCGATCATTTTTAGTTATCTTTTAGTCTAAGGCGCAATGGAACACAAGTAATACTATCGGTGTACATAGTTAATTAAAAGTATTTCTTATTGTGTTGACTGACTCCGTGGTCCCGCGGTTAAGCGTTTGGCTTCAAGTACGGAAGTCTCGGGTTCGAACCCCGGGGGCTAAACACACAAATTTATTTTGTAAGATTTAACCCAGTTTGGAAGGATATTGCAGGCTTGAATCACCAGATTATCTTAAGATGATTCCGTGCTTCGGAGGACATGTTTAGCCGTCGGTCCCGGCTAATATAACGGTAGTAGTCGTTAGTCTGCCAACCCAAAATTGGCTAGCGTGGTGGACTAAGGCCAAATCACCATATATAGGGTAGGCTCGAGCCCCTTGGTGGGGACATGTATGGGCTGTGAGGTGTGAGGTTATTGTGTTAGTTTTATATATTGCCGTGTCCAACAGGGTCTACAATTAATGGTCTGTATGAAATCAATCACCATAACCAATTTTTATACATTTTAAGAATGCGTTTTTTTAAACGGCATTGTCTATGAATATTAATACCCGATCTTATATATCAACCAATAGGCATTGTAAGTTGTAGTCGGGCAGTTAGTTGGCAACTAATTTGCAATTTTTCATAATCCCCCATTTATTTCCCTTACTATCATAAGTAACTTCGAAATCAAAGATTGTATAGTTTTGACTGCACATTATTTCATATCAGCTACCTAGAGGTTCAAATAAATTTAAAAAAATCTACGCAGTTAAGAATCAATGTGTTTACCAGATTTCCAGTTCAGGACCAGTCCTATATAAAGCTGCCATTTCTTTAGCCTCTTGTATGGACTGCAATATCCTGTTCATGTTTCCCTCGAAGTCCAGTGCCCATTGGTTCAGGGTACACACAGCAACAGTCACTTTCCGCCCCATCTTGAATCTTTTTATAGATTATCTGTAACAATATTAGAGGTAGAACTATTTTATATCTTGTATCTCATGAGTTGCCATAGAGATAAAATTTTATCGATGATGTTCGATGGTTGATAATCGTTTCCATGGAGAATGCAGAAACCACTATTTCTGTAATTACTGAAGTCAATGTACCGATTACTATTATCGACGTGTGTAGCACAATAAGCCGATAGGTTTTTTTATGTATAAAAAATTGGGTCACCTTAGTTTTGTTTAATATTAGTTAACGTACATATATAGCAAATTACTAACTATCCTACTGAATTTGCCCCACTATAAATGGATAAATTAGGAGTTTCTGTCTATTTTTTTGTCTCTAATTTTGTCTTATAAGTGCATATAGGTCAAATACAATGATGAGCAATTAAACACCTTAAGACCGTGTTGTTGTTTGGAATTATTTTCGTAAATTAGTGGGGGAACAAACTTATCATCGATTTGATTTGATCTAAATGTCTTGAAACTTTTATCTTTAGATCAATGATAACATTGTGCTTAAAGTTATTTCTGATAATGACATGTTACTTTCTACGTTTATAATGCAAAGCAAATGAAAATTGATGACGCATTGCTAGAAATACCTTTTTCATCTATATTGAATTCTTATCAATTGATATACCATTACCATACGAAACTCACGATATATCCGATTTGGTTTTACTTTTTATAAATAGAGTTTTTGTTCATGTATAAAGGCCAAACAACAAAGGTGTCTAGACTTTAAAGCATAACCCAATCTTTTATTACCGAATCGAATTCTGTCAGCAATAAATTTCTTTAAAAGGACAAAGCCCCATGTCGATGCATTGACTGAAGCATTCACATAGGGTTTAGCCTACATTTTATGTGCACTTTTGTTAGACTAAGAGCCCACGCACACTACGCTTTAATGACGCACCGTCAACGCGCGTTTTTAGCGATACAGGCGCGATACATATACAAGTTAGAGCCAGCTAGGGATCGAACGAGAGGTAAAATTTTAAAACCCTTAAAAAGAAAATCCAACTCCGTTCCCTCTCTATAAGGGTAACCCCGTCTAAATGGAAAGCTTACTCAAATTATGAGGGTATTTTATAATTTATACACCAACGCAAAAATGAGAGGGTTTCCCTTTTAAAACCCCTTCTGAAGGTAATTTTGTTGGGGTATCTCTTTTAAAGGATAAACCCTTTCAATTGGGTTTTCCAGAGGCGTTTCTTTTAGATTGGGTTTCCCTATCTTTTAATTTGAATCTTTTTGATCATGAAAACCTCATGTGGGTAGGTCGCGGGTTCGATTCCCGCCTGTGTCGAAATTTTTCTTTCCTTTATTATTTCTTTATTTATTAGTAATAATCCCTACATGAGGTTTTCATGAACAAAAAGATTTAAATTATGTAATAGTTAGGCGTTTTCAACATTTGAATTCTATCTGAAAAGGTAGAAAAGTGGCCTTCCGAATTAGTTAAAATTCGGAGGTAGGAAACGCAAACACTACTTAAATGTGTAAAAGAAATAAAGGATAGAAGAATTTCGCACTGGCAGCCAATTGACACGGTGGCTCAGTTGGCAGAGCGTCGGGGCGTATACCCGAGGTCGCGGGTTCGATTCCCGCCTGTGTCGAAATTTTTCTTTCCTTTATTAATTCCCTATCTTTTCCCTGTTTTACATAATAAACAGGTTTTACAGGTTACATAATAAATACTCTAACAAAAACCCTCAAAAGGGATATGCTCTGACGGTCCCTGGAAGCAGCCCTTATGTCAAAAACGTGACAGCGCGACAAAGAGTCGTGGTGTGCAAGGTCTCTAAGGGAATAGGAGGCTTTCGTGCAATGAGCCAGACCAGGAATCGATCGGCAAGCGGCGCCACCCGTGCCAAGGACCGGCCACTCACCTCTCTGTACGCCACGTAAACACATAAGCTACTGAAACTTTTGCTAACTTTCTGTCGTCAAGTTAAACAAAGACTTTTGTTACTACATCAATCGGTTTGTAATTGTTAGGTATTTATTTTACTGAATGTAATATGTTTAGGTTATATACTTTCAAAAGGTTACGTATGTGCAAAAATAAGTCTTGAAAACTATGTTATTGATCGATATATATTATGATATTATCAACTCGTCATGAAAAGGTAGCCTACGTCAAAGAAATAATCAATGATATGCGGAGCTGGTAAATCTTTCAATATGTATAATTCTTGTAAGAACAAGAACATACAGGTACACACGTACATATGCTAAGTAGCCAGTGTCTTTTGAACGCCACTTTTTACGATGCTGGAACCTCTAGAGCCTATTCCATGCTGTTTTATTCTTCACGCTTCAGACGCCTGCCTGTTTAAGCACTTTTTATGAACAAGTGTCATCTTATAACAGACCAACAAGATTTTTAAGTGATCTAGTAGGGCAGTGTGGTGGGAAAATCTGCGTCGAATAACCTAATTCACCATGTTTAAAGGTTACAGCTGCTAGTGTCTTAATATATTTTCATCACAAAGATGGGCAAACTCTTTTCGGGATTATATTATGTAGACAAGTGCAACCACATGTAGGACAATAAAGCAAATCTGATGTAAAGACCGCTTGTTATTTATTACTACAGCCATTTTGATATCTTCTTGTTTTAAGGCATTTTACTCCACGTCAGAACATAACATCTAGTGTAGTAATTAAACAAAGGACAAATAAAACCTGTAAATGATTGAAATGTGAATCAAATTACTTTGAATCGTAATTCAAATAACTGAATTTTCTTTCGGAATTGTGAGTAACTATAGTGTAGTTGGCATTAATAGAACTGCCTATCAAACCTTTTAAATATTCAAGGCTGGCGCAGTATTTTGATCAATCAAAGGCAATTGTAACTTTCGAAATTAGATTCCTAACAATATCCTTTTTAGCGTTATCGTTTTGCCGAATCACATGTATGACATTAATATTGTAAAATATACATTCATATGAAATCCTGAATAAGAATGTACCAATGTAATCATTATGTAATCGAAATGAGAAGAATAGTAGCCAAAAGAGCAAAGCGGGACTACAACTGGCCATTTCATCTAATAGAGGATTTTTCTATGCTGGCATACAATGTATATATTGAAATTGTTTAGAATGGCCTGTTATGAGATGACCACGATCTCATACGCTCATACAAATTAAAAATGATTTAAGGATAATCAATTAAGCAAACAAAAATTTTCGACACCAGCGAGCGGGACTCGAACCCACGACATCTTGGTACATGCCATCGTCGCTCTGCCAACACAGCTATGGTATCGAGTCCCGCTGGGATTTCAATGTTGACTTGTTGGGTGAGGGTCTAGTAAAGGAGAGAATATTGACATGATGATGAATGATTTTCAATCATTTAATCTTCTAAATGTATTTAATGAGCCAACCCGAATTACCTCGACCTCTGCAACATGTTTAGATAATATTTATTGCAATTGTGATTACTCCGGTCACTTCCTTTTTGATTGCATTACCTCAGACCACAAGGGTCAATTTATAAATTTAGAATTTACCATCGAAAAGAAAAAGTCAATAGTATTGTTACGACATCTGTTCGCAAGTAGGAGATAGGATTTGCCACTACTAGATAACAGATGGCGTTACTAGTATTTTAATAAGTAAAAAAAGGAATTACTAGATGTTTCTCGAATATCGACTTTTCGAGAATGTGGTACTAGAACTTTCTGTAATATTCGCGTATTTGAGATTTGGCATATATAAAGAGCGACGCGTGCTACGGAGTCATTCGAGTGCGAAGAACTAAAGCGAGAACAAGCGAAATACTAGAGCGAAGAAATTAAATACGACAGTGCAGTGATATACGGATTACGGAAATAAGCTTAACGGTGTGGACAGTGTTACTATAACGGAGTAAATTAGTGTTGTTAATTAGTGCGAGTATCGATAGTTAATTATCGATAGTGCTTGTTGTGTTGTGTAAAGTGCGTTATTGGTCAATAAATATAATTACACCTTATTGCACGAAAGTGTGACTGGTATTTATCAAATTAAGAACCCGGTACGTAACAATTGGTGACAGAAGTGGATTTGAAGATGCCAGTTATGCCGAAGGAAGACGGAAGAGAGGGTATGAAGACGCGCGCTCAGAAAGCCGCAGAGGGTGAACAGCTGTCGGAAATGAGGTCATCGGTCACGAACCCTCGGAGTGACATTCCAGAGGAGACGTCCGCGGTGACTAACGCGCCGTCTACATCAACGGCGCCGGCGGCCGCAACTAATACTGACTTGGCGATGATAGTTGAAATGTTGAAAAACATACATTCGGAGGTACAGGGTGTTAAACAAGAAGTTCGTGAGTTGCGCGAGGAACAGCAAACTAAGTTCTCACAAGTTCTCACTGCGGTCAATGAAGTCAGTGGTCGGGTGGTTACTGTGGAAAAAGACGTAGAGCAGATGAAGGAGCAGGTAACCACTATTGAGAAAGATATCGATGACATGAAGACCGACTTCCGCGGAATGGAGAAAAGGGTTCTGCAGCTTGAATCACGACCGATCAAGGTGGTCTCCGGTGAGAATGTAGTAGCTGTCCATGGTCCTCGTGTGAAGGTTCCTCCCTACGACGGAACAACATCCTGGTCGGCGTATAGACATCAGTTCCAGACTGTTGCGGCTGCCAATGGTTGGACTGATGAACAGTGTTTGACTGCACTGACGGTGGCGCTCCGAGGTCAAGCACTGTCAGTAATAGAGGCGCTGCCGACTCCGAGTGGTGGTTTCAAGGACCTGCTGGATGCGTTGGAGTCTCGCTATGGAGAGCGACACCTGGAGCATGTGTTCCGCGCTCAGCTGCGTGATAGGGTCCAGCGTTCCGGAGAGGGACTTCAGCAGTGGGCCCTTGAAATCGAGAAGCTCGTCCGCAAGGCCTATCCCAGTGTAGATCCGAAGACGGTGGAAATGAACCTGGTGCAAGCATTCGTCGACGGCATCAGAGATATCGAAGTGAGAACAGCGGTGAGACTTCAACATCACACGTCTCTCAAGGATGCCTTGGCGAACGCTCTAGAAGTTGAAGCTTGCCGCCAGGATACGCGCCAAACTCATCGACTTCGTGAGATTGCGGAAGCAAATGAGGACGTCAAGGTCATTAAAGCACCCGTCGGAAGGAGTACTGGACCGATTTGTTATGGCTGCGGGAAAAGGGGCCATTTGAGATTAAGTTGCCCGCTGAGGGAAAGAATGCAAGATGTACATTCCCTAGTGCGTGAAAATGGTTTACATGCTAGTGAAAAGATGAAAACCAGATATGACCGTAAAGCTAACACGCCGCGTTTCGAAGAGGGTATGCTCGTCTGGTTACACAATCCAACTCGCCAGAAAGGGAAGTCCCCTAAGTTACAAAATAGGTGGGAAGGACCGTACAAGGTGGTCACTAGAATAAACGATGTAACGTACAGAATTCAACGCCAACCTAGAGGGGCTTCGAAAATAGTTCACATCGATCGACTTGCGAAGTACCATGGAAGCAATAATACTCGGGACGAGTATTAATGTAAGGAGGGGGTAATGTTACGACATCTGTTCGCAAGTAGGAGATAGGATTTGCCACTACTAGATAACAGATGGCGTTACTAGTATTTTAATAAGTAAAAAAAGGAATTACTAGATGTTTCTCGAATATCGACTTTTCGAGAATGTGGTACTAGAACTTTCTGTAATATTCGCGTATTTGAGATTTGGCATATATAAAGAGCGACGCGTGCTACGGAGTCATTCGAGTGCGAAGAACTAAAGCGAGAACAAGCGAAATACTAGAGCGAAGAAATTAAATACGACAGTGCAGTGATATACGGATTACGGAAATAAGCTTAACGGTGTGGACAGTGTTACTATAACGGAGTAAATTAGTGTTGTTAATTAGTGCGAGTATCGATAGTTAATTATCGATAGTGTTTGTTGTGTTGTGTAAAGTGCGTTATTGGTCAATAAATATAATTACACCTTATTGCACGAAAGTGTGACTGGTATTTATCAAATTAAGAACCCGGTACGTAACAGTATGTAGACAGATAACTGAAAAAAAACTTAGCTTATTTGAAAATAATATTAGGTCTAGCATCAGCCCCCCAATGAGAAGCAGTGAATCATTAGAGAATTGTCTTTCATTCATCAATGAGCTAAAAACTGAATTCAACAAAATCTTTAAAACTAAGGTAATACTGTGTAATACAAAATGCTCTTTTGCTGAATGGGCCACCGCTGGAATTAGAATAAGTAGAGATCACCTATATAACATTTATAGAGAAAAGTCCTTTAACTTCAACCAAGATTTTATTATTTATGTCAGAAATTATTCAAAAATTTTCAAAAAAGTTTGTGGTGAAGCTAAATCTAGATGCATAAAACATAAAATTATGAATTCTTCTAACAAGAGTAAGACTGTCTGGAAAATAATTAACAGTGAAACTGGAAACTGTGCTGTGTAGTGTCGGCTTAGAATAGCACTACCCCATTTCTTCCGGTGGGTGTACGTAAGAGGCGACTAACGGTATTGGGGCTTTTAAGGTAAGGTAAGGGCGTCGCTGTCATCAATATTAGTATTGCCAGTAAATAAAAATTAAACATTATAAGGGAAAAAAAATTACATCAAACAGGCTAATTTATTTATGTATTGAAATGTCTTATTAAAACAATTTATATAATATTCATTTAATTAATAACTAGTTGCTGTGTAGTGTCGGCTTAGAATAGCACTACCCCATTTCTGCCGGTGGGTGTACGTAAGAGGCGACTAACGGTATTGGGGCTTTTAAGAGATTTTTGGGCGATGCGGTTGGAGACCCATCACCAATAACCTTTATTTTACCATCTTTACCCCACTCAACTTTCCAAAAGTGGCTGAGGAGTTTCTAGTTCCTTAGCTCGGGCTACCCCTTCTAGGGATTTACAGCCGTGAGTATATGTATGTATGTATGTATGAAACTGGAAAACTAAAGTCCCCACATGATCTCAATTTATTATTAGATAATGAACTGATACAGTCAAAATCACAAATTGCTGACATTTTTGAAAATCATTTTATAAATACCCCCACTCAGACAACAGAGAAATTAAATTCATGTCCCCAGAAAGCTCTTGAGTTGTTGGAACAAAATGTTACCAAAACAACAGCACAGTTTTCTTTCAAGTATGTTGACAATAATGATATAATTAAAAATTTTAAAACTATTAATCTTAAAAAAACCGAAGACATAACAGGAATGTCAGTTTTCGTCATAAACAGAATAATAAATATAATCGCTCCTCATTTAACGATACTTTTTAATAAATGTATAGATATAGGAGAATTTCCAGACTGTATGAAGTTAAGTAGGCTCATCCCACTACATAAATCAGGAGATAGTCAGGACTTTACCAATTATAGGCCTATTTCTATTTTGCCAGTTCTCAGTAAAGTTTTTGAGAAAATCATGTCCAACCAAATGCTTTCATATTTCAACAATCATAATATATTCCATGACGAGCAATATGGTTTCACCAAAGGTAGGTCTACTGTAGATGCAGGAGTGTCACTAATGAAACATATTTTTAATTCATGGGAAAACTCCCGGGATGCATTAGGTATATTTTGTGACCTCACAAAAGCTTTTGATTGTGTAAAAAAAGAAATAGCGTTGATTAAACTTAAATATTACGGTTTTGACGAGCAAGCACTGAAATTAATGGCATCATATCTTCATAAAAGAACTTTAAAGGTTGATATTAATGGAACCACGTCGGAAGGATCGGAAATAGAGATGGGCGTTCCTCAAGGTTCTATACTTGGCCCATTACTGTTTCTGATTTACATTAATGATTTACCATTTATGGTACAAAAGTATTCTGAGATAGTTATGTTTGCAGATGACACATCTTTAATATTTAATGTAGCGAGATCCTCTACATCTCTTGACGACGTAAATAAAGCTATCTCACTGGTATTGCATTGGTTTACTGTAAATAACCTGGTTCTAAATGCCAAAAAAACTAAATGTATTAAATTTACTTTACCGAATGTAAGGCAAGTTGATAACAATATTGTTATTGATAGTGAACAAGTAGAATTAGTGAAAGAAACAAAATTCCTAGGGATAATAATCGATTCTAAGTTGCAATGGGGACCCCATATACTAACACTTTCTAAAAGGCTGAGCTCAGCAGCGTATGCCGTGCGTAAGATTAGAGAAATAGCAGACGTAGAAACAGCTCGCATTGTGTATTTCAGTTATTTTCATAGTATTATGTCGTACGGTATTTTATTATGGGGTAAAGCGGCTGATGTTCATAAAGTTTTCGTCTTACAAAAGCGAGCTATCCGATCTATTTACATGTTGAGGTCGAGGTATTCGTTGCGCGAAAAATTTAAAGAAATTGGCATTTTAACTGTCCCTTGCCAATACATATTTGAGAATTTAATGTATGCCAAAAAGAATATAGGCCAATTTAGTAAAGTTAGTGATAGGCATACTGTTAACACTCGAAATAAGGACAAACTTCACGTACCGAAGTGGAGACTTAATAAAGTAAGTAACTCCTTTATGGGACTATCCCTGAAAATGTTCAACAAACTTCCTTCTGACATATTGGAATTGCCTGTGGCATCTTTTAAAAAGGCAATAAAAGCCATGCTTTTAAAGAAGTCTTACTACAGTGTTCAAGATTTTTTAAACGACAAGGACCCAACGCGCACATGACCGTGTCCGTAAAGCTATAAATCTTCCCTCGTTATTCCTAGGAATAATTGTCTGGTGAGGATTTTTCTTCTCACGTTATGTGATTGGTTTTTGTGATGGACAATTTATTTTAAATATGTCAAACTAGCGTTTGGTTTTGTCGCATAGAAAATCTTTTATAAAGTAAAAACATGTTAATAAACTGAAATTGTACAAACCATGTTTTGAAAAAATGAAAAAATGTGAATGTAAAGAGTTTCTTTGTTGCTTCTTCTCTTTACGAACACCTTCCGAAGCAACGGACTAATGATAAATTTAAAAAAATTTTGACGTTCAAAAAATGTTAATTTTTAACTTAATTTTGAAAAATAAACTTTTTGATTTTTGACTTTTTTTTTTTGGTTTGAAGAAATTGACTAAATATTTGAGGATATGTGCCGTGTAGTGCCGGCTTAGAATGACACAACCCCTATCTACCCTCGTGTCGTAAGAGGCGACTAAGGGTATGGGGGCTTTTTTATGTGCCTTTTGGGCGATGCGGTTGGAGACCTATCACCAACGATACTTGATTTCCACTATCTTCTCCCCTATCAACTTCCACATGTGGCTGGGGAGTTTCTAGCTCCACAGCTCAGGTTACCCTTTTTTTGGAATTATGGCCGTGAGTATATGTACTAACTGATAGCTTAATGGGTAGAACACCGCTTATCGTACAGACGACTAGTGTTTTAACCCCGGGTCGGGCCTAAACCAATTTGTCTTTTCTAAAGACAAATGTGTTAACGGTGAGTGAAAACATCGTGAGGAAACCCACATGGCTGAGTTGTACTTGGTCATTGACAGTATATTCGTACGAAACGGCGATAGGCCTACCCCCTATGACGTGAGAAAACTTTCCAAGCAAAACTCTGAACACCAAGTGACAATGTGACTTGATGTTTAGAAGTATTAGTACCTCTGAAAACCCGTTCGGGGATATTCGCGTTAACGTTAACTTTTCAAGCAAAAGGTTAAAGTTGTGAATACATAAGATGGGGTCGGTTTGTATTTAATTAGTTTACCAATTGTATTACTATATTGAATTTTAATTGTGTTCTTATGATTGTAGCCTATTTCCTATCATCTTAGTTCTTTATTAAATTATTCTTATTAGAGAAGAAATGTCTGATCATTTAAATATATTTATTGTTGTAATTTCTATAATTGGCATAGTTAACTGTGTTTTTAATTTAGTTTTAATCAATTTAATTAAATTTTATAATAATCATTTTTAGAATGTTATATCTGTAAAGTTAGTAATATTGTGAATTATTTCAATTTTTAAATCGAATGATATGATTAGCTTATAATTGGTGTATTTAGTTGATATGTGTCATTTCAATTCAAGTACTTTTTAAGATTTTTTACTATTTTCACTGTTGGCAATCCGTAATAAATAAATAAACGCTTGAGTTTGAGTCTTGAGTATATGTATGTATGTATTTGAGGACCACTTATTTGATTTACTTTATTGATGGGACATCTGTTTAATTAATTCATTTTCACTTCGCAATTGTACTTGTTCATTACTAAGCTATTGGACATAAGAAGTTAAAGTTGGTTTCTCGGTTAATTGGGAAGTGTTAGTGTGCACTTAGATAATATATCCCACTATTCGGTCGGGAACAGGCTAAGTTAGGGATTTATCAACCCAACAGTCACTTCTAGACACAAGACACTTGGTTGCCAATTTAATAAGAGTAGGTGAGCACCAAGAATTAATATACAAGTTTTCGACGGGAACGGGAAAATACAGGTTTTAACAGGACAGCCAAAATTACTAAATTTAATCTTAAATTTAGTTCTGGTCTTCCTTGGGAACTGTATATAAACTAAGTGGTATAAACAGGATTAAAAATATTTGCCTTTACATTACAAACATATTCCCTGATTGTGTAACAGATATATAATGCAAAGCCAAAAATACTGGTAAAGCTAGTCAGTTTTACTTTTAAAACACACTGCACTGATTGTCTCCTCAGTCGTATCGAGGTGCAATTGCTTAAGGTCATTACAAAGTTGCGTAACGTCAACTTTCATTTATCTTTGCACGTGCGTACTGTTCGTTCCGTCGAAATACTTGCTTTAATTTCATTATGTATAACACACCTTCGATAGCTCAGTTGGTAGAGCGGTGGACTGTAGTTGGCTTAATAGTTGTTATCCATAGGTCGCTGGTTCAAATCCGGCTCGAAGGAATCATATTTTTTGTTAATATTAAATTATCATGCCGTAGTTTTTAAACAAGTCTGCTTTTTATAAGCTTTATTTTAATGCTTGCTTTAAGTATATTTATTATTTTCGTTAATTTAATTGAATGAAAGAATAGTGTTCAATAAAATCGAAACACTCGGGTCACTAGTTTTAATAAAAGTATTAAAAATTGCACGGTACTCGCGATGAGTATGCCTACTCGCACATAATCGCTTTCGAGGGATTATGGAAAAAAATGACCCTTTCCCGCATTTTTTGCAAAGCCTACATGCAGCTTTATACGGTCAATATTTTCGGTTAATATAAGATGGTTTTATTATAATAATATAATTAGTTAGATACAATTGATTCCTATAATAATTTATACAATACTTACCAATACTATTATATAAAAATTGATATTTAAGCCTTTTCTGTTTACTGTTGCACAGGAAAATGTTATATCTTTGTACTTTAAATAACCAACTACGTTAAGATGCATTTAGATGTACTTTTGAAAATGAATAAAACATTATTTATATATTTTAAATTATAAGTTAATTTATTTCAAATATAACATTGCTTTGTAATCAATATATCATCCATAAAATATATATAAATTGAAAATAACAGTCTAAGTTATCGTAGTATTTTTTATAAGTTTGATGTATACAGGTACTACCTGGATCTAGAGCCTAGACCTACTAAGTTAATGCACGATTAAACTACTTTCGTTCACTATCATCTTTCAAATCTTAAACAATCAAAAATTTTGGCTACGTTCCACTAATTTTGAACTGCTACCGAAATTCGCGGGTTGAAAATTCTTTGAATGTATGTCAATACTCGTTTATGTAATGACTCTGACCTATAAAGGAACTGATTTGAATAATCATTTTATTCCTGACAAAAGGTGCACATGTAATTTCCGCATAATAGCTAAGGGTTCGTGGATAGCACGAGTTTACGCAACCACTACGAACAATGTAGAAAGATCCTGTTGGATTTTAAAATAATGTTACTTCAATACTTTATTATTAAATATAGGCAGCCCTTTGAATACTGCAGTATTACGTTGTGGAATACTTTTGAACAGTCGTGGACTAGTAAATTGCAATATAATCTTAAAATTTAAAACGCAACTTCCAAACGTGGCTGAGGAATTTCTAATTCCCTAGCTCTGGTTACCCCTTCAAGGGATTTATAGCCGTGAGTATATGTATGTATGTAATCTTTAAATTGTTCTTTTTTTTCAGTATCCATCCCCCAATTATATTCTTTATCTAAGTAGTATTTTCATACTGTACTGTGTAGTGCTGGCTTCAACCATGTAGTGCCGGCTTAGAATTTCACTACCCTTTTCGTCTTACGGGTGTCGTAAGAGGCGACTAACGGTATGGGGCTTATATAATTGTTTTTTTTGGCGACCCATCACCAACAATATTTTATTTCTACCATCTTGTCCCCTATCAACATCCAAATGTGGCTGAGGAGTTACTAGCTCTGAAGCACTGACTACACCGTTTTGGGTTTTACGGTGGTGAGTATATGTATGTATGTATTAGAGATGTAACGAATGTCAGTTTTTAAGCATTCGCGAATACGAATGCGAATGCGAATATCTGTTGTTGACATTCGCGAATGCGGATGCGAATGCGAATATACAGGTTTCAAATTTGGCGCCGTTTGTCTATGATTCAAAGTAGGGCGCAGGGCGCGCGCAGCGCTACTGCGGCTAAGTAAGCTGCGGTTAAGAGTATGTTGTTTAGTTTTTAAAAAGAAAATACAGCTTTGATTTTCTTTTCTTAGAACAAAATCTTATAAAGCAAAATATGTAGAAAATTCAGTTTATTTTATTTTTAAGTTTAAATAATTATCAAAGTATGTGTATGTGTAGGCCAGACGAAGACTGATCAAAGCACTACTTTATGTACCTACTTAATAAGACTGCCTAAACATGAACACTGTACTATTTGTTTTGTAATGTCATAAGAACTGTGATTTATAAACACAAAAAAGGTAAATTCTAAAAAGAAAAAGATGTTAAGTTCGAACGTTTTACAATTAAAAAGAAAATATAAGTATTAATACTATTTTGTTTCATTTAAATTAACCTAATATTGTCATAACATTCTATGTTTTTGCAATTTCATATTCGAAATTTGTTCAAAAGATATTCACGAATGCGAATGCGAATATAGAAAATCAGGCGAATATTCGCGAATGCGAATGCAAATGCGAATATTCGTTACATCACTAGTATGTATACATATACATCTTTCTCACTTTTTTACAACCAACATTGCAAGAAAACGTAGCACGTTCTGATGCTCTGGGTGAGTTTTTAAAAATACATAAATGAAACCTCTTAAATTTAATATTTTGAAATGTCTGCATAGCGGCCTAATTTGTAACTCTATGGTAAGTTACAGGAAAAAGGTGCTACAAAGTTTCAGTTTCTACACCCGCTCACAAGTTGCCAATTCGCGGTAGTGAAATCACCTTTCAGTTACTGCTTGTTAATATTCAATTCTGAAAATCTCGCCAATTATGTAGTCAGTATTGCTTAATGATTATGTTCAATAAAGGAATTCTCGATCTTACAATTATTGCTTGTAATAAAATAGTTGATCTTTTAATAAATTAAACAACATCAAATATTTTTATAGATTTTGCGATATCTAACATGGTTCATGAGGAAAAAGACAATGTGGTTTCTACAGACGATATTTTTCTGTCGAACGACAAAAATGTCATGCAAAACGACAATGAACACGGTAAGTAAATCTGGTTCAAAACTAAACATTTGTACATCCATATAAAAAGAAAACTGGCTGACATAGTTTCTTTCAACCCTATCTAACGGCTTGTTTGGTTCGTGTTGTTATTTTTGCACCCATAAAGTATATACGATATTAGGTTATATACAAGGCTTTAATTTTAATTTACGAGAACGTTGAAAGAAACAGATCTTAAGCCAAAAACAGCCAAGGGCGTGTCAGACCTGCGGCTGAAGGGTTCCGTACCATTTTCCATCTTCAACAACATTAGGCACTATGACTTTTGGTTTATGTTTACTACTTGTGTTCAAGTGGTTCAAACCGAGTAAAACCCTTTATAAAAACCACGCTTTCGTATCCCTATCCCTACCAAGAACACCCCACATATTTTTATTTATAAATATAAATCTTACTGTATTGGAAACAGAGTATACCGGTTGGCAGTAGAAGTTTTGAGAATTTAATCTCAATATATCATTTAAATGTATTAGTACCTCAATGATTAGTATCTTATCAATGAAAATCAAATCTACTTACTAGTATCAATGGTATTCTTTCAAAGAGCCAGCTAGTTCTAATATCAAAGTTATGAAATCCACGTCCATTTATGATTTAAGAAACCTTTTTAATTCTCTAAGATTAGATTATGCCAGATGTAACATAACATAATATAACATAAACGTTCACGCCGCATATCCCCGAAGGGGTTGACAGAGGTACTAATACTTCTGAACATCACGTGACTTTGTCACCTGGTGTTCAGAGTACCCACGTTTTGCATGGACAGTGTACTCATGTGATAGGGGGCAGATGTGTTAAGTGAAAACTACGATGTAAGATGACTTAAAGCGAACACAAATAATACAGATGTTTTAACAAAACTCTCTACTTTTTCTTTTGCTGGTAATGTATAATGAACTCCTTTATTGACATTAATTGCTGTATTCAAATTGAATAATTGTGACATAAATTGTTATTAAATAATGGAAATTTTAAAAAACAGAAACTCTCTCGAGCTGCCGTTTTAAATTTGTGATTTTCTTACGAGTTAGATTAAGACATAGCAAGCTGAATAACCCCATCTTGACCATTATTCTGGCAATACACATGCTAAACATGAGCCTCCCCTATCAGGCATTACAATTGTTGTATAGTACAAACGAGAACCTCCTCTAAATATCTTTTCAATTGCCAGTCCTGACTCCCTCATCTAAATCTGCTTACGCAAACGTCATCCAGTATGTAGCCACAATTCTATAACTTTCCAAGCCCTAGCGAGCCATACTTTAGTATCGCAACTTTCGCGTCTCACAGCCGATATTTGCCCTCACTGAGGGGCTCGAGCTTACCCAGTAATAGATATGGTGATGTGGCACCACCACGCTGGAACTTTCGCCTCCTACCTCCTAATTACAGTTCTTTTGCGACCGACTTTATTGCACTGCAAGAAGAAAGATTGAAGCTCTGGAAACTCTTCAAACAGCATCGAATTTAATTACTTGATAACGACAATATTGCAAGTTGCACCAATGCTGAGGGTTGCAATAAATGCATAGCCTCTTTTGGACAGATGATGCGAAGACACGCACGATAAGCCGTAGGTACTGGCTCAACATACTCGCACTTGACTAAAGTGATAAAAATATCCCTGTGCGAGGATGGTTAGAGCCGTTAGGTGGACAAATAAATAAGCTGTGATAATGGTGATTAATTCAAACTTAGGTTGGATAAAAATATAAAAAACTATAAAAAACGAATCTTTAGATAAAAAAATAATAATCTTAAGATTTAGATATATAGTAAACAAGTCTAAAGAACCAGCTAGCGAGTCAAATAACTGATGAAATTGAACAAGAAAACATACAAAATGCAAATTTACAAAATATAAATTATTTATTTAAAAAAATCCAGATATATGTCTGAACCAACAGTCTTTGTTTAAGAATCTTTTCTCTACTCAACTTCCAAAAAAGACTAAGTAATTTGTAATTCTGAAGCTCTATTTACCATTTTTAGGGATTTATAGCCGTGAGTATAATCATGTATGTTTGCTAGTTATGTTATTTACGATGTTACAACAACATCATTTCTTGCCCCTTGAAGCCAGGCGCCATATAAGTGACATGTGTAACATGTGTTACTTGTTTGATATTGTGAAGCGGCCAGTACACAATGGCGGACGATGGCCCACTGCTCGCCATCGCCACTGTGTACAGGGGGCAATGGTGCATGATGGCGGACAATTGCCGATCGTGGCGCGCAATGGCGCGCAATGGCGAAGTTGTCGGTTTTTCGGGCACACTTCAAAGGAATCGTGGCGTAGCATGGCCGGTGGTGTTTCCACAATGGGCCATTGTTTAGTTCGTCACCGGCCGCTCATAGATACTTATACTTTTTTGGAATATTTTATTGCAAAATGTATTTATAATCACTATATGACGTAAAAATACCATAAATAGCGCCATATATAAAATAAATTCATACATAATAATAAATAAATAGCTGCAGCCATAATTATTTCGACGTCCGTCGCAAGTGGATTGCCAGGCAGTAATGAGCAATGGGCCATTGTGTGAACACCAATTGATCGTGGCCTACAATTGCCAATTGCGAAGCGTGGCCCATCGTCGGCCATTGTGTACTGGCCGCTTTAGAGGAGTAGTGGATTGTCCCGAGTTGCTTAGCAAAATTTACTTACGCACCAACCAAAAGGCCTTAAGGAAACGACCCGTCTTAAGTGTCCCAAAAGCTAATACCAATTATAGGCGTAACTCATTTCTATTACGTGCATGTACTAAATTTAATGAATCAATAGTAGATTTAGATATTTTCGATACAAGCATTACAAGAGTAAGAAAATTATTAACTAATTTTTATTTCAGCCTATAATTTATACACTAACCTTCACATTATAATTATTCAATTTTTACCTACATCTTTTAGTTCTGTAAGTATTATGTAATTTTTCTATAGACGAAGATTTGTAAATGGCATTGTGTATTCATAATTAGTATTATATTGTTTGTATTAGTCTGTTAATCTTACAAAGAAAATGAAAAATAAAATAAAATAATGATTATACCAAACCAAAGCTATGCTAAAAGCTGACATAAGATTGTTCAAGACAAAATAATTTAAATAATTCATTACACTTCATCAATACCTATGTAACAGAACCCTTGTACTCTGACAATAGCTTTCATGTCAGTGAACTCTTCAGAGGGTGCGTGTCTTATTCGCGAAACCTCTCTGTTTCAATGAACTGTTTAACTCGGTTGGATAGATAAATCAGAACGAAAATATCAGAGCAGACCCGTCAATACAATTTGACGTCACAAACGGATCATCAGGCTTCAAGGCGATCGAAGCCTAATACATCGCTTCCTAATACCAATAACTTTCGTGGTAAGTCGCATCCAATTATGCCAGTCGAAATTTTACCTCCGAACGGAGCACCGGCCTTTATAAAATGAGAAAGACTTGTAAACAATGTAGAAAATAAATCGAATTACCATAGAAACGGCGTTGGCACCGATAAGCATGATAAAGCACTAATGCGACCCTCGTGTATTTTGCTCCGATGTTCTTGTCCAAACCGAAAATGTTGTGGTGGAAACAGTTGGACTGTGTTCAAGATAATGTAATGATGATTGAAAGGGAAGAACAAAGGAATAGAAGAAATTGTGTCATTGCTAACTCATCGATTAATTGGTGTATGTCAGTCAAAGATACCGAGAATCAAGATCATGTGATAACCGCAAATTTAGAACACGTAAAAACCTTACAAGCATCACTTTTTCCGATTTATACTAAAGGTAAAATGACAAATAGTTACCCATCTAGTAAAATGAGTCAGATTTAGGAGCACTCATTATAAAGTAAGGTACTTGTTCGTTCAATAAGGAGTGTCATTTCAAACATCTACATTTTTCGGTTTTATTTGATGTGATTAAATGATATAATTTATAATAATACAAGTTATATCAAACGATTATTTTCAAAAACGAAAAGTTTTGGACTTTAATCTGAAACAGTTTATTAATTCACCCTGTGAACTTTACATACAAGTTTTATATGTTAGAAGTAACAGACTACTCTGACAAGCGAATATTCATATCAAAGATGTTCCTATTAAAAGGTCGTTATCCAACAACATACATCTTATTGCTATGGGGGAGTGAGTTGGTTCAAATCTGTTATTTTTTTGTTATAGTTGTTTTTACTTCAGAAATATCTTGCATATATCTAGTGCTCACACAAGAGATGTGTGAGGACAAAAAAATTAAGGATGAAAAACCAATAGAATTGCTCCATTTACTTCGCCCTTCTGAGCACAAGTCAATGAAATAATTGTTTGAGATTTGAAAAATACATCCTTTCGCATCGTTAATCTCCCCAAAAAATTTTACTATGATTAGTCTTCCGCTTCCTGTATATAACAACTTCCCACGACCTTCACCACTTAGTGGACTGATTATTATCTATCTTGTGGGATACCAAATACCTTGCTACATCAGCTAAATGATCAGAATTTTGCACCACAACGCCAACATATTGAAAGCATGTGGAACCCGTGTCATAAATATATGTCATTATTTATTTTATTATATTTATATTAGTGATGTAGTTGTAGTTTGTATATACATAAAAATGTGTATTATATGTAAATATATGTTAATATTTAATCGTCTGTAAATTGTTAAAAAAAAAAATTGAAATCTTTTCTTATTTTTTTTAGGTGATTGTGCATTGGTAAATATTATGATTTTTGTTTTTTGAGTGCTCATTTGTGTGTTTGTGTATGAATTAGTTGTAAGCTGGACTTAAGTTTTGTATACAGTAATTAGGTAATTGGTCAAACCTGAAAATCGAAACTATCTGCTTAGTCTGGTTAGAACGAGCCTTGAAACTTTTTGTCCTTTTGTAATGCTTGTCATTATTGTACATTATGTTTCTATTTAAATAAGGCAAATAAAGTCGTTTTATTTTTATTTTTTAATTATTTATCGGGCTTGCATTCCTTAAAGCTATCATCATAGCTTGGATTGACGCCTGACCAAAGTTGGTCTACCTTCACGTAATTTGTTACGCTAATCCAAATTTTTTAAATACCCATTACTGTTATAGGATCATTCATCTCAAATTTCCTACAAAACAACATAAAGACAAACCAGTTAGAAATAGACCCCGATGCGAGA
This sequence comes from Bedellia somnulentella, assembly GCA_963576735.1. Taxonomy (NCBI): domain Eukaryota; kingdom Metazoa; phylum Arthropoda; class Insecta; order Lepidoptera; family Bedelliidae; genus Bedellia; species Bedellia somnulentella. The sequence continues at coordinate 14,063,496 of OY755171.1, forward strand.
TCATTTCGTACATTAGCCAAACTGCGGGAGCCAAAAGAGTTATTCGCTTTACCTAAAGAACTTGACTGTCCCCAACAAGCACCGCGATGGCCAACAGAATGTCAAGTAAGTATTTTCTATTAAAAAAATACTAGTATTTATTTAGTTGTTAGAGATCCATACATACATATACTCACGGTTATAAATCCCTAGAAGGGGAAGCCAGAGCTTCGGAATAAGAAATTCCTCTGCCACTTTTGGAAGTTGAGTAGGGAAAATATTGTAAAGTAAATATTAGAGATAAAAATTAAAAAGAATAGCATACTTATTCAATAATATAGGTCACGACATACACTTAATCACTAACTTACTTGTACTCACGCCCATTTTTTGAATTGGGGTAGCCAGAGACTATCGTTCGCCACTTTGCACAATCTTGATAAATCTCTTTTGCTTCCCTTACATTCATTATTCTTCTCATATTTGCTCTTTTATTCTACACGTTCTTATAAAGGCTGAGGTCCGAAGTAAGAAAAATAAAAGAGCACACTTACCAATTTAGCGTTAAATATTTTTAATATTTTCACATACATCATCTGCTAACTTGACAAATGTTTGAGAAAATTAACATTTGAAAAACAAACATATATACGGTCCCAGTACAGAGCTCCAAGTCCGTATAATAACTTTTTATATTGGATACTAAACGAAAGATATATTAATAAATATATAATACTCATCATATATAACAATAAAATTTGCGCTCAGAGGGGATCCAACTCTCGACCATCGGCCTCAACTAACACAAATATCCATTGCACAATCGCCATTAATAGTGATAAAATAATTTAACAGGTCATAGAAGACAGAGTAAACCACGTAGTCTGGACGCCGGCTGTTCCAGAACCATATTACATACAAACGGGAAAAGAACTGAAACCACAGCCCGTCGGGGAAGAGGCGGGAACTGTCATTTACCAGTATTATCCAATGAGTGCAGTCAATTACGTGAGTTTGAATATTACTTATTTAGAGAGAAACAAACATATATATATATATATATATATGCCGTGTAGTGCCGGCTTAGAATGTCGCTACCCATTTCTACCCACGGGTGTCGTAAGAGGCGACTAAGGGTATCGGGGCTTTTTATTGGATTTTTGGGCGATGCGGTTGGAGACCCATCACCGAAAACCTTTATTTTACCGCCTTTTCCCCACTCAACTTCCAAAAGTGGCTGAGGAATTTATAATTCCTTGGCTCTGGCTACCCCTTCTAGGGAATTATAGCCGTGAGTATATGTATGTATGTATGTATGTATATATATATAATATTTTCTTATGTCATGTCATCATGCCTATAGTAACCAAAGGTTGTCTGGAAGAGATCGCGTTATATGATAAGACCGCCAATATTTTGTTAAGCTTTTATGTACCAGGCCACTCAGAAAATATTGCGAAAAAAGGTTTTAATGTATGAAACACTGGCCGGTTGTAATGTATACTGAAAATATGAGTCTTTATCACTGACCTCCATTATACTATATAAGTACGCTGGACTAATTATAGGCCGGGTGACAGTGAGGCGATTTGATTTTCGCCATTTTGGCGCTTACGGCAGCAGTGAAGGAACAAGGAACTAATAAAAGAGATGGGACAGGAAGATAAAATATATCGATAAAATGTTTCTGCTTAAAGGAAAGGCTAAGTTTTATCGAAACGAAACTTTACAGCACTATTGATTTATAATTGTTTCTAGAAACCATAGATATATTATGCTTTATGGTAAAAAAACACTGGCCATTTTGCAGTTTACGTCGTATTTAGTTCCTCGTTCCTTCATTGGGGGCGCTTCAAATTGGCACAGTAAATAGCTGTCATTTTGATACGTATCGTTAGTCCAGCGTACTTATATAGTATAATGGAGGTCAGTGGTCTTTATAAATAAAAAATATATATATATGCGACATGATAGTCCAGTGGGTAGAACACCCGCCCGAAAAACAGAAGGGCGTGAGTTCCAATCCTGGGACGGGCCTACACCAATTTGTCTTTTCTAAAGTCATATGTGTGGTTAATTTATCATGGTTGCTAACGGTGAGGGAAAACATCGTAAGGAAACCCACATGGCTGAGTTGTACTTAGTCATGTGACAGTGTATTCGTACAAAACGGCGATAGGCCTGCCCCCTATCACGTGAGTACACTGTCTAAGCAAAACGTGGGTACCTTCTCTGGAAACTAGATGGCGCTTGCCATGTGAGTTCAGGAGTATTGGTACCTCTGCCAACCCCTTCGGGGATAAACGGCGTGAACGTTTATGTTATGTTTATGTTATGTTATAAATAAAAAAAGGTACGTTCCAATTTTAAAATTTCCCTCTTTATTTTTTACGAGCTATTTTAAATTGTCGTGTCTTACTGAAAAATGAATCTGAGCCGGGAACATTTTCGCGCTATGATTTTTTACGATTTCAAATGTCGCTTAAAACCAGACGAATCATACAATAGACTTCAAATGGCGTTTATGGATGAAGGGCCTTCCAAGGCAACCGTGCATCGTTGGTATAAAGAATTCAAGCGTGGTCGATTAACTTTGCGGGATGAAGAAAGAAGTGGTCGCCCTCTAACGGCTGTTACGGATGAAAACGTGGTGGAAGTGAAAAATTTAATTCATGACAATAGGCGAATAACGTATCTAGAGATTCAACACATTATGCAGATTGGATCGGGAAGCGTTCATGAGATTTTACACGAACATCTTCACGTGAGGAGGATAGTTTCACGCTGGGTGCCACACAAACTCACCGAGGTACAGAAACCGGCCCGGGTGGAATGGTGTCGTGATATGATTAATAAATTTGATGCTGGCTCGTCTCGGCGTGTTTACGACATCGTTACAGGTGATGAGTCCTGGATTTATCAATACGATCCAGAAACGAAGCGCCAGTCGACGGTTTGGGTATTTCAAAACGAAGCGACCCCTACCAAAGTGAAGAGATCTAGAAGCGGTGGGAAGATTTTGATCGCAAGTTTTTTCAATATGACTGGCTATTTGGTGTCAATTCCTTTACAAGATCAAAGAAGTATTAACGCAGACTGGTATACTACTAAATGCTTGCCAGTAGTTTTCTCAGTTGTGAGCAACAATCGACCAAACACAGGGCTCCGAGGGCTACTGCTTTACCACGACAACGCGCCCGCTCACACCGCGCTCAAAACGACGGACTTCCTGAACAGCACGCCGGTCAAACTCTTGGGTCACCCTCCTTACAGCCCTGACCTGGCACCGTGTGACTTCTTTTTATTCTCTAAAATAAAAAATCAACTCAAAGGGATACAATTTTCATCGCCGGAAGATGCGCTGTCAGCGTTTCAGCGGGCTGTAAATGAGGTGTCTGCGGCGGACTGGAAAAAGTGTTTGGAAAACTGGTTTAGACGTATGAAACTTTGTATAGATGCTGGTGGATAGTACTTTGAAAAGATTTAATAAAAAGTTTTTTACCCATAGATATTTTTTTTTATTTTCGCAAAATTTTCTGAGTGTCCCACGTATATAAGCGCCTTATTGTTCCCTGAGGCACTGAATAAATAATTTACTTCTTTTTTTCTATGGTAGTTCTATTCAAAAATATTAGATATAACCTTTGTGAAAATCGTGATGTCCATTGAAGATTTTTCTATTCCACTACGAATTGTTATTTATATAAGAACCGTAAAACATTAAGGTGTTGCAAAGGATCATGGGCATTTTTGTATGGGAGCTGGGCGTTATACCAACAGTAATAAAATGCGTTGTAATTTACTTTATTGCACGTCTTGATAACCCCTACATACTTGTTATCCCCAATATGGACCGGGTATTATTGCAAAAAAAACACAAAGGTTGGTTAAATAATACTTTGCCGTCAGGCGAAAAAAAATCTTCGGTCATCGTCTTAAGGACTATATTCGTTTGATCGCAAATCTAATACTGACACCTTATTAGTTCACCTCACTTATGCATTGCTGTTCTCTCGTAGGGGAAAATAACTCTCCACACATGGTGTTAAGACCTATATTTCTTTGCTGTTAAATCACTATTCGTTTACACAATACAAAAACATAAATATGAGGTTCGAGACCCGTCAATGAGTTATTTTTAATGTTTATTTTCTAATAGTGAAAATATTAGTAATGTTTTGGTTGTCAGTCCTAAGCCTGGAAAGTATGAAAGACAATCGAGATATTTATTCTTACTGATACTTCATGATAAATAACTATATTTCTTCAAAATTAAGTACAAGTAATACAACATATGGGACTCATTCATTAAACATTATCAAAAGCATAATTTTTTTCATTCGCGAACTAGCGAATGTTATAAGAAAGATACGAGAACGCAAGTTATTCATCTTTCCAACTCAATCTCTTCATTTAGTCCAATTCGTTCTGCAGTTCATTTAGTCCAACGGCTCTGAAGGAGCCTAATGAGCCGCTGAACGAAGTGGACTACTGGATTACATTCGCGAAGTAGTTCTTTTAAGTGAAGGAACTAAGTTCTTTTCACTGAATCGTTATGCGCACGCGCAGTGACGCGTACGCACGCTTTCTTTGTTCGGTACCTGAGTGAGAGACGTTAGAAAGGGATGGAATGCAGTAATTCGTTAGGCTACCAACCAATAGATTGATATCTTTTGCCTAGTACTGCACGATATTGTCTGTGTTGTCTCTGCGGTGAGCGATTGTTTTGGATTCTATGCGTTTGAACATCACTGAATATCTCTGTTCTCCGGTTGTTTGGGTAATCGCCGTCATAGTATAAAATTAAGTTATGATCATTAGCTTTCACATAAAATATATTTTAACGCTGTTGGTGTTACGCCCATTTTGACCATGACCCTTTTTCCCTTGCAATTTTATACTTCAGAACATTACCTAAAAATATAATATGGTATATGAAAAAAATATAACATAAACGTTCACGCCCAATATCCCCGAATGGGTAGGCAGAGGTACTAATACTTCTGAACTTCACTTGAATTTGTCACCTAATGTTCAGAGTACGTTTTGCTTGGACAGTGTACTCACGTTATAGGGGGCAGGCCTGTTGCCGTTTTGTACGAATACACTGTCACATGACTAAATACAACTCAGCCATGTGGGTTTTCTCACGATGTTTTCTCCCACCGTTAAAAACCATGATAAATAAACCAAACATATGTATATGAAAAAAAATATGTATTTATAACAAATAAAATATCAAACAAAACTTAAAAATACAGGAGATTACTGTTTTCAAATGTCGTAACGTAATAGATAAAGATGTTATTTCACTAAATAATCATTTCACTAGTTATAAATTAAGAATATTACCTTTTTATTATAGTTCAGCCGATCTGCAATAGGAGGTTCAAGACTGTATTTATCAGCGTGTGCTAGTCTGAACGGTGAAGATGACGAATTAAGATTTGAATCACGCTTTGAAAGTGGCAATCTTGCCAAGGCAATTCGCATCACATCCACTTACTACGAACTTTATTTACGAACAGATTTATATACGAACAGACACATGCAATGGTTCTACTTTAAAGTCACGAACACCAAGAAACAAATGATGTACAGGTAAAATATGCAAATAGAAAGCTATTATAACTAAAATAGATTTAACATCGGGTATATTTTTATATTGCAGATTTTCAATAGTGAATTTATCGAAGGCTGAAAGTTTATATAATGAAGGCATGCGACCACTGCTGTATTCAACGAAGGACGCCCAATTGCATTCAATCGGTTGGCGACGTTGCGGGGAAAATATAGCCTATTACAAAAATGATCCAACGTAAGTCAGGCAATATTTCAATTTCAAAGCGACTGCGGCAGTAACATATTTGGTTTTTGTGGTAATGTATGAATCAAGTGAAAGTTTAGAAATTAGAATTGGAAGTTTCTGATCCACTTTATTAAGTTGGATGTTGTTAAGATTATAAAACAAAGGATGATTGGTGATGGGTCTTGAGCCACATCACCCAATAACTACTATAACTTAAAAAGCCCCAAGCCTCAAGTCACTTAGTACGACATCCATGGGAAATAATGGGTCAGGGCTATTCTAGCCTACTATTTCACAGCTATATTTCTCACTATTATCAAAATATTTTAGGTGTGAAGAAGAAGAGCAGTTTCCAAGCTACACACTGACGTTTAACATAGAATTTCCACACACCGATGACGCAGTGTACATCGCTCACTGCTACCCTTATACTTATTCGGATCTACAAGAGTATTTGTCAAAACTACAATCACATCCCGTGAAATCCCTGTTCTCAAAGTTAAGACTTCTATGCCGTACTTTGGCTGGTAACAATGTCTACTATCTAACCATCACTGCTCCACCTAATGGTAATGAAATGGAACCAAAGGTAATAGAAACATTATACTATTATTTCTTTATACTATACTATATATTTCTTTAAGAACCAAAGTGGTGGCAATAATAGCTAATTGATTGATTTAAATGAACATACTCATTCATATTACAGATAACAGAATCTACAAGGAAAATTACTGTTGATTATATGATACACATTTTTAAGCGAAAAGATGCAAATATTGCGTCTTTTTGGTCATAAAATATATCATGAAGGTCCTAGTAGTTGGAAACAAATTTCAGTTTAAATAACGATTTCTTTTGTAGTAATACTTATTCATTTCCTTTAAAATTACTTATTTGATTACTTTATTTTGACGCGAAGTAAATGTATCATTTTTTTTTACGTTACGACTCAACTCTCTGAATCAGCACAACACTACACTACACATATATCTAACCCTTCATAACTTATACAACATCTGCCGAGCGATAGAGCTGCTTGATTTCTTAGTTTGATTGTATTGGAATGTTATGTTATGTTATTATACACCGAAGTCTCGAAATATTGCAGAAGAAAAAAGCTGTTGTGATAACAGCAAGAGTCCACCCTGGGGAAACTCCATCTTCCTGGATGATGAAAGGATTCATGGACTTTCTAACAGGCGATTCCATACAAGCTCGAGAGCTGAGAGAAAAATTCATATTCAAATTGGTACCTATGCTCAATCCCGATGGCGTAAGTAGTTTACTGTATGCAATTCCGATGTTAATAACAATGCATTGAATGAAAATTGTAAAAGTTACGATTGTTATAGGTGATAGTTGGAAATAATAGATGTTCGTTGACCGGAAAGGACCTAAATCGACAATATCGCACTGTAATTAGAGAAACATATCCACCGGTATGGCATACAAAAGTTATGATTCGAAGGTACACATTGCCCATTGCGTATAAATAATTGTATTGTATCAGAACCATAGCTTGATATACTATGTTCAACTACGGGGGAGTACGACTAAACTTATTTTCAAAGATTGCAGGACGAGTGTGGAGTAGCGATGTATGCTGATTTGCATGCCCATTCTAGAAAACACAATGTCTTTATTTATGGCTGCGAGAGTAGAAGGAATTCCGACAAAAGATTGCAAGAACAAGTTTTCCCACTAATGCTTCATAAAAATGCTGCTGATAAGGTAATAACATCTCGCAAACTTAAGGATTGTTAGTAAGAGAAGATTGGGATATAACAGTTTCATTTAAGTGTGTTTTACACGAAATGGTAAAAAGAAAACGGTAGTAAGTAAACGCGCAGTGTGATAGGCTATGTAAGTCTTAGTTAACTATTTACATTTCACATTCACTCATTAGTCTTACTACCGTTGTTTTTCTACGATGTCGTGTCATACCCACTTAAATGCTTGTGTTTTAATTAAATCAACTAGTTTCATACTTTCAGTTCTCCTTTGAAAATTGCAAGTTTAGAATACAACGCAGTAAAGAAGGTACTGGCCGTGTCGTAGTATGGATGTTAGGTGTTGCAAATAGTTACACATTAGAAGCATCGTTTGGGGGCTCGGAACTTGGAAGCAGAATGTCTACTCATTTTTCTACACAAGACTATGAAAGTCTGGGGCGAACATTTTGTGAAACCCTTCTGGACTTTTACGATGAAGACCCAAGCAAAGAAAGACTGAGGAATAAAATTATTACGAGACTACTTAAAGAAGGATCCAATGCTGACGAACCAACTAATATCGATCTTTCTGATTACTCCAGGTATCTGTACTTATTACTTTCAATGTATACGAGTATAAGTTTACAAAAGTACTTTCAAATCAAATTTTGTTTAATTGCATGTTATTACTTTAATTGATAGTAAAATATTGGAAATAAATCTTTATAAAAAGAGAGAAATATTTTCATCGATAATTAATTAGCATTGTATGTTTTTAGTGACGAAGGCGACACTTCAAGTAGCAGTTCAGAAGCAGTCACCAGAGATAAAATAGATACCCTACAGCCAGCTCCTCCACCGTCACCAAACTTTCCTGATATAACAAATCTGACTGAGGTAGTGAAACAAACCAAATTTGATGTTAGAAAACAGTTTATTAGCATTATTCTTCTAAATACATAACATTAAATTGCAGAAACCACCACTAAGAAAGCAAAAACCAAAATTAGAAAGATTAAGAAAAATAGAAAAAAAAACAATGAGAGAAACTTTGCAGGTATGACGCAACAATTTACAGACATATATTTAAACATAAATAAACACAATATTTAATTGCGAATATGTCTTGATTAATTAATTATAGGTGTCAACAACAACCATAGATATGACATCTGATGCAATGACTGAACCGTCGACAGAAGAAGAATCCGGAGACGAAAATTTAAGTCCGATAAGGAGAGTCCATAAATTACTGCACTCAGTCAAATCCAAACCCAAAAAGAAGAAAAGAATGCCACCCGAACTTAAAATAATAGCGGCTAATGTGAGTAAATACTGTATGCACTTTAAACTTCTAATATATAAATCAAAACTCAACGAATAATTTTATTGCAGTCATGCATTCGAATTATCAATCATACGACTGGTTTATACTAGTATTCCTATATTATTTTGGTTGTGCATATATGAGGTATTCCCCACTAACCAACTAATCCGTACAACTAGTTGTACGGAGGGGAATGATTTTTGAAAATTCTTCCCCACCGTACAACTAGTTGTACGGTTAATATATTATTAGAAAAAAAATACTAAATGTTCTCCACCGACCAACTGTTTTTTTTTTGACAGATACAAGTAAGTACATGGTGTTAATAAAATAATAATAATAAAAAAAACTCTTTATTGCACATCACAAAAAAACAACAATTACAAAAAAAAGATCGGTACAAAAGCAGAAGTACAACTGGCGGTCTTATCACTAAGAGCGATCTCTTCCAGACAACCCATGAATAGAAAGATTTTCTGGATTAAAAACATGTTCGGTAGATGTCCAATAAATTAAACTGATGAATATAGGAATGGGTTTGTACTTGTAAAATTTTCGCCGGTACAAAAACATGAAGAGGTAAAATAACTTAGATAGTTTTATTATTTTATGCCATTTTTTACATTTAAAGTACCAGAGTAGCATATTTATAAATAAACATAACATAACATAAACGTTCACGCCGAATATCCCCGAAGGGGTTGGCAGAGGTACTAATACTTCTGAACATCACGTGACTTTGTCACCTGGTGTTCAGAGTACCCACGTTTTGCATGGACAGTGTACTCACGTGATAGGGGGCAGGCCTATCGCCGTTTTGTACGAATACACTGTCACATGACTAAGTACAACTCAGCCATGTGGGTTTCCTCACGATGTTTTCCCTCACCGTTAACAACCATGATAAATTAACCACACATATGTCTTTAGAAAAGACAAATTGGTGTAGGCCCGACCCAGGATTTGAACACTAGTCGTTTGCACGATAACCGAGTGTTCTACCCACTGGGCTATCACGGTTGCATTATAAATGCAGCTTTAATAAAATAAAAAAGCTAACTGGTTTTATACAAAAATATATTTTTGTGCAGTTTTTCTCAATTATAATACCTTACCATTTTTAAACTTAAAATCAAGACTCCAATGTTCACGCCGTATATCCCCAAAGGGGTTGGCAGAGGTACCAATACTTCTAAACATCACGTGACCGCGCCATTCTAGTGATAGGGGGCAGGCCTATGACCTTTTTGTACGAATACACTGTCACGTGGCTAAGTACAATTTGGCTAAGTGGTTTTCCCTCACCGTGGATATAGATGTACTGGTAGTAATTAAACCGATTTGCAGACGACCAATTTTTGTACCAGGAACCCATATAATATTAGAAAATAGAAAATTTTATTTTTGGGAATGTAGTAAAAACTAGAGTTGTAAACTTGATGAAACCAAAAAATCGCAAGAATTTTTTTCTTTCATCAATATACTTATTTATAATATTTAATATTTTACTAACGATTCATATTAATAAAAGATGTTATTAAAGGAAAGAAAAATTTCGACACTGGCGCGGTTCGAACCCGCGACCTTCGGGTATACGCCCCCGTCGCTCTGCCAACTGAGCTACAGTGTCAGTTGGCATCCAGCGCGAAATTCCTCTATCCTTTGTTTCTTTTTTTTTACACGTTCAAGTAGTGTTTGCGTTTCCTACCTCCGAATTTTTAACTAATTCGGACGGCCATTTGTCGACCTTTTCAGATAGAATGAAAATGTTGGAAACGCCTAACTCACATAATTCAATGTTTTTGACATGAATTCCTCATGTGGGGATTATTACTTATAAATAAAAGATGTTATTAAAGGAAAGAAAAATTTCGACACTGGCGGGGTTCGAACCCGCGACCTTCGGGTATACGCCCCCGTCGCTCTGCCAACTGAGCTACAGTGTCAGTTGGCATCCAGCGCGAAATTCCTCTATCCTTTGTTTCTTTTTTTTTACACGTTCAAGTAGTGTTTGCGTTTCCTACCTCCGAATTTTTAACTAATTCGGACGGCCATTTGTCTACCTTTTCAGATAGAATGCAAATGTTGGAAACGCCTAACTATCACATAATTCAATGTTTTTGACATGAATTCCTCATGTGGGGATTATTACTTATAAATAAAAGATGTTATTAAAGGAAAGAAAAATTTCGACACTGGCGGGGTTCGAACCCGCGACCTTCGGGTATACGCCCCCGTCGCTCTGCCAACTGAGCTACAGAGTCAGTTGGCATCCAGCGCGAAATTCCTCTATCCTTTGTTTTTTTTTTTTACACGTTCAAGTAGTGTTTGCGTTTCCTACCTCCGAATTTTTAACTAATTCGGACGGCCATTTGTCTACCTTTTCAGATAGAATGCAAATGTTGGAAACGCCTAACTATCACATAATTCAATGGTTTTGACAAGAATTCCTCATGTGGGGATTATTACTTATAAATAAAAGATGTTATTAAAGGAAAGAAAAATTTCGACACTGGCGGGGTTCGAACCCGCGACCTTCGGGTATACGCCCCCGTCGCTCTGCCAACTGAGCTACAGTGTCAGTTGGCATCCAGCGCGAAATTCCTCTATCCTTTGTTTCTTTTTTTTTACACGTTCAAGTAGTGTTTGCGTTTCCTACCTCCGAATTTTTAATTAATTCGGACGGCCATTTGTCTACCTTTTCAGATAGAATGCAAATGTTGGAAACGCCTAACTATCACATAATTCAATGTTTTTGACATGAATTCCTCATGTGGGGATTATTACTTATAAATAAAAGATGTTATTAAAGGAAAGAAAAATTTCGTCACTGGCGGGGTTCGAACCCGCGACCTTCAGGTATACGCCCCCGTCGCTCTGCCAACTGAGCTACAGTGTCAGTTGGCATCCAGCGCGAAATTCCTCTATCCTTTGTTTCTTTTTTTTTTACACGTTCAAGTAGTGTTTGCGTTTCCTACCTCCGAATTTTTAACTAATTCGGACGGCCATTTGTCTACCTTTTCAGATAGAATGCAAAACCTTGTCCTGTCTTGTTTTTTCTTTATGTGAGCGTTAAAATCTACCTCTGTACCAAATTTCAGCTCTCTAGGTCTATGGGAAGTACTAGTTCTATTTTGATGATCAGTGAGTCAGTCAGTGTCGAAAATGCGAAACTTTGCATTAGCTTAACTTCGGAATTAATTGATTTACCGACTTGAAATTTTGGATTTCAAGTGTGTGATTACGAATTTGAAGGTGACATAAATTTCAGCATTTTAATCCTATCCAGAGGTTCTCGAATGGGGCCCTGAAAATGCGGCGAAACGGTTCCAGAAGAGGATGGTACGGCAGTGTTTGCTTCGCGCTCGACTTGGCGGGGCGGGGGCACGGCAGTGCGTAGATTTATATCACCCTGGTACTCGTATGTCACGGAAACGGATAAAAATCGACAACATTTTGTACCAAATTTCTAAGTTTTTTTACCACTAGATGTTTTTATACTAACGAAAATTTTACAACTGCTTACCAACCCTTTATAAAGATTAGTTGGTCCATGGGTCACACCAAGTAGTCAAACTTAATCATTCCCCACCGACCAACTATATAGTTGGTCGGCGGGGAACAGTTTAGTTGGTCGGTTTTGAGTTGCACGGATTAAGTTGGTCGGTGGGGTATTCCCCACATATTTATTTTAGCACAGATCAAAGCTAAGTGGAGCTGAGCAATTATTAAAAGTCCGTATTTCTTATATTTACAGACAAGTGATTCGCCGTACCAATCGGATAAAGAAAAGCAACCACCAAAATGTGGCAGACCAAGAAGTGTGTCAATGTTCAATGAGTTTATAGCGAAACCCAAATTAAAACCAGCTTCCTGGCACCAGTTCAAGCCCCTACCTCCCCCTCCTAAGTAAATAATAAATTATATTATTGCTGTTAGCTATGACCCCACAATCTCTATACTATCAACTCATTTTATTGATTGCAGGATTTTATCAGACAATAGGCAAAAAACACAACCTTCAGAACTCCAAGTGAAATTATCTTGTTTAAAAAAAAGTATTTGGACAGGAGTAAGTTCTGATGAAAAAGGACCATTGTCTTGGGGAATATCTAAATTTGCAATGAACTCTTATTTTACGGATAGTGAGGCATTGTTAAGGTAATGAAAAAATAATTTAATATTCAAAAGTATAATGAAGTACTGAACTAATATAACATACTTTATGTTAAACAGATCTTGCTCCAAGAAATTGGAGGAGCTAGAATGTGAAAAACTGAAAGACAAAAAGGAGAAAAAGAAAAAAAAGACTAAAACTAAAAACAAAATAACCTTAAAGGTGCCAAACTCTATTGAAGGTGCTTTAGAGCCTATTAACAAATTACCAAAGCCTTGGAAGAAAAAAGGAAAGTAAGTTGATTTAATGTTTCTCTAAACTCCGTGAGCTTAATGTATATTTATTTTTTGCATACATACATACTTATGGGTATACCAATGGTTATTAAATCCCTAGAAGGCTTTGGAATAAGAAGTTCCTCAGCCACTTTTTGAGTTGTGTGCAGATAAGATTTAAAAACAAAGGTTTTCAGTGGTGGGACTCCAACTGTACATATACATACATACATATACTCACGGCTATAATTCCCTAGAAGGGGTAGCCAGAGCCAAGGAATTATAAATACCTCAGCCAATTTTGGAAGTTGAGTGGGGAAAGGCGGTAAAATAAAGGTTTTTGGTGATGGGTCTCCAACTGCATCGCCCAAAAAATCCAATAAAAAGTCCCAATACCCTTAGTCGCCTCTTACGACACCCGTGGGTAGAAAGGGGTAGCGACATTCTAAGCCGGCACTACACGGCAAACTGTATGACTCCAACTGTATTGTTTAAAAATCACTTAAAAAAGCCCTAATACCCTTAAATGCCATTTATGAACACTCATGGGAAGAAAGGGGGCAGTGCTATTCTAAACCAAATCTACACAGTAAATTATTAATTATTTCATACATACTGTTTTAAGTTTTGACTTCATTTCAGACACCTGCACTCTCTCTTTTTGATAAAAATGTTTTGTTAGTAGTTGTCCTCATGAGTGATATTACCATTCACATTGCTCTATATATATAAAAATTTCTATGTTTATTGACCTCTTTGAACTTTTGAAACTGTCTTTTATACTTTGGGAAACCCTTTTGGAAACTGGGTCAGATTTTTTTTGTGAATTTTTTATCTGCGCCAATAAAAGCTTAAGTTTTTCTATAATTCTTGGTATAATCATGTTAACATTCCCTCTTCTACTAACACCATTTCTCACTCAATCACAGAAGCTTATGTAACTCTGAGGGACCTCATTTCTACTGCATTAACTCTGCTCTAATGGGTATTTCTCACATATGAAAAAAATAATAAAATTTTTGTAAACATGTTTTTTTCAAAAAAGTATATTGTTTTTCTTATAGATTAGACCAAATGAAGTTCCCTAAAAATAGTGGCTTAGCTTAATGAAAATGGGAAAAGGGGGAAAAAGGGAGAAAAAGCTACGGTCGCGACTTTTGTAACTACGGTCGCGACTGATTTGTTAAGAGTTTCATACACGTATGAATACAAATTGTATTGTTTTATGTGTTTGGTTTGTTTAATGCACCGATGTTATATTATAAATAACCTACTTATTTATGCATTGAAACCTAATGATTTTTAGGCTGCATGAAGTTTATTAGGTACGGTCGCGACAATATCATCTACGGTCTTGAAAATAACAGATACGGTCGCCTAAATGGCATGCACGGTCGTGACATTAACAAACAATCCTGACACACAGGTTGTTGTGTTACTATTAAATTCTGTGACAGTAATAAGCCTGTCGCATGGCCACTCTGGACAAAGTCTTTCCTCACTGATCTACATAACGCTTCTTTGAATTGAGCAATGGCTTGTGGTCTTTACCTGTGTAGTGAACAGAGTAATTCTGAATTATTTTAATAAAACTACCAATTACATGTATTTTTTTATTATTGCAGTCTGTAAGGTAATATAATCATTCAAAGTATATCATATCATCCATCGTATTTTTTTCTTGTCTCCTCTTGCGACTTGTATTTGCTTCTTGCTCTACGTTTACGAGCATCTTCTCGTTTTATTCTTCGTTTCTAAAAAAAGATAAGGCATTGTTGTCAGTAATATAAGTATCATAAAAATAATGAACTAATAAATGCTTCAAAAAGTGTAAAAATAGTATATATAGGTTGTAAAAAAATAGCATGTGAATTGTGTAAATATAAAACTTGATGTGAAAACTCTATTTTTCTTTAAATTTATATTGATAAGTAACTCAACTGAAAAATAACTAAGTTTATCAATACCAAAAAAAAATTATTTAAATATTTTTTTTGTTCATGAAAACCTCATGTGGGGATTATTACTATTCTTTGTTTATTACCAAAAACAATATTAAATATCACCATGACCGTAGGCGTATGGCCTAAAACCTAAATGTCTCGACCGTGTTTGTTTTTGTCGCGACCGTAGCAAAAAATTATTGAAAAACCTGCGGTCGAGACACCTATGGTCGCGAAAATTTTCGACCATTCCCATCAAAACCTCAAAAAACATGAAGCAAAAGCAACAAAAAAAATTATGCAGTAAGTATACTGCTTTTGACAACATATTACAAAAATTTATAAGTAAAACATAAGAACTTACCTTTAAATCCGAAACTACGGTCCACACACGGTATGCTTGACGGATTAAAATATATTACATTTAAATTGAAAAAAAGTCAGTCAATACAGGATCCCTGCTATCAACGAAAAGACGAATAGATTGGTGATGCCGGGCTAAATAATTAAAAAAAAAGAATACCAGGCAACGACTAATAGTTTTGATTTACGGGATTTTTTTATCCAGTTCTACGGTCGAGACGCAAAACCTTGCGGACAAAGTTGATGCTGAAATTTTAGTGATATACATAAGAAATAGCTTAAATATCTATATTAAATAAAGATAAACAACTACAAAAGAAACTATAAGGAAAATAATTTAGCAAAAATGTTATTTTTTTTAATATAAACCTTCATATACACACAATATTTTGGAAAACGGACACGCCACGGTCATGACATTTTGCGTATATTTTTTTTTAAATAAAATAATCTACTATATTTACCATAATATTATTTACTGAGCAAAGAAATTTAAATAAGTACGAAACCCTATCAGCAGATACAATTTAAGATTGCTCAGAAAACAAATGCTATTCTTACGCGGACATAGAAAACATGTAAGAATAAGAAATACCCTAATGCTTCTTCTGCCACACCCAACATTCCCCGCCACAAATACTCATAAGAGTAAGAACTAAAACACCATAATGCACAACAATTTAAAATTTTTGGGGCACTGACTAACTGGCAATCATACCTCATGCACATTTTTAAGTTACAAATAAAATAACTGCCCATTAATGCTGAAATTTATTTATTTTCAATAATACCATATTCAATTTTTATACAGTAATATAATACATAATAAACAATAACATATATATATATATATATATACATACATACATACATATACTCACGCCATTAATTCCCATTGGGGTAGGCAGAGACTATCGATCGCCACTTCGTACGATCCTGACAAACCTCTCTAGCTTCGTTTACATCCATCAATCTTTTCATACATGCTCTTTTATTCTTCATACTTCGGACGCCAGCCTTTTTGAGCACACTCTCAATTTGGTCCAAGTGTGTTCTCCGTGGTCGTCCTCTACTAACATTACCATCCACACTAGCTCTATAGATCCCTTTTACCAATTTTCTATCATCCATCCTCTCTATGTGCCCAAACCATCTCAACATTCCTTTTTCTATCTTTCTTACAATATCATCTTTCACACCACACTTTTCACGAATAACGCTATTTCTCACTCGGTCACACAATCTAACATTACAAATTTTTCTGAGGGACCTCATTTCTACTGCATTCACTCTGCTCTCATGCTTCTTCTGCCACACCCAACATTCGCTTCCATACATAAGCGTAGGAACAAGAACAGCATCATGCACAGCCATTCGGGCCTTTTCAGACACCGATTGACTGATCATTAGGCTATTCATTGCTCCATTTACCGCATTACCCTTTTTCACTCTTCTTTCAATGTCTTCATCACATTTTCCATCCCTTGTAAACAAACTTCCCAGATATACAAACTCCTTCACCTGTTCCACATCCTTACCATCAATCGCAATCACGCATTCTGTCACATCTTCCTGTCTCTCAAAAACCATCGTTTTGGTCTTATCCACATTCACCCTCATTCCCTTTCTTACAAAAGACTCACATGCAATATTCATCATCTCTTGCAACTCTTCTGCCGATGATGCAAGTAGCACTTGATCGTCAGCATACAAGAGGCATTTAATGATGAATCCACCCATCCTTAGTCCATAATCACTTTCACGCAACTCTGTCAAACAGTCATCCATGAACAAATTGAAGAGCCACGGAGAAGCTACACATCCCTGTCGGACACCCCTAGAGATTCCGAACCAGTCAGTGTTTTCCCCGTTTACTCTTACACATGCACTAGAATCCTCATAGAGTGATACCAATGCACGTATAAGTTGACTCCCCAAACCGAACTTGGATAACACCTCCCATAAACACTTTCTTACCACCCTATCATACGCCTTCTCTAAATCAATGAAGGAGCAATACACCTTTTGGTTCTTAGCTAAGAACTTTTCAGTGATGCTCCTTAGAGAGAAGATTTGATCCATACATCCCATTCCTTTCCTAAATCCCGCTTGCACATCCCATATTTTCTCATCAGTTTCATTCATCACTCTTTCAATCAGTACCTTAGCATACAATTTACCAACAATGCTGAGTAAGCTGATGCCGCGGTAGTTTTTAGCCTCTTGGTGTGACCCCTTTCCTTTATATAGAGGCACAATCACCGCCTTGCACCAGTCTCGAGGAACTTTGCCACTCGACCAGCATTTTTGGAAAAGGAAGTACAACCAAGAAGCCACCAACCCTTTACCAGCCCTCAGCATTTCGATAGTAATCCTATCATACCCTGCCGCCTTCCCTACTTTTCATTGCTTTCATTATTTCTTCCATACTAATCTCACTGTCACTGAAATCACCCATCTCTTCGTTCCAATCAACATTACTGTCGATTGGCGAAGAAATGGATGCATCCTCTTTTTCAAACAGTCCCTCAAAATAATTCTTCCATACCCGTTTCATGCTACTTTCATCCGTCGCCAATTCACCCTGTTCATCTCTTATTACACTCACTCTCGTGTTTTGGGAAACTCCCTTTTCCTTCCGGATATACTTCCAGAATAACTTTTGGTTATTATATATATATATATATATATATATAATAAAATACAGTAACTACTTCAGCACCTAGTTCAACACATTGTTATTGAATTAAAACATAGCATTACACATTGTTTTAAAATAAAGTATGTACATGATGTCTTTAGATCCTATAAACTGTCAATATTTTAGACTGTTTATAAAGTTTTAAGTTAAAATATAGCATTACAGATTAGTATGCACACAATTTTTTTAGATCATATAAGGACAGTTAAAATTTTAGATTGCTTTTTAAGTGTTTATTTTTTTTAATATATCTTTTGTATGTGTAATTAAGAGTTTTTTTTTCTATTCTATAGTTTTCTGATATACTATATGCAATAACTATCACATATTGTTCAAAGGTTAAAGCACACAAAATCAGAAAGTTCTACTTATTTCAATAATACAAGTTTCACTGAGATACCAAGGAACACTCAAACAGCACAGAAAATAAGTTCAAAAGAACTGAGGAAAGAAAAGTTTCAGCGAAAATCAGCATATCAAGTTTCCAGATCTCAAAATAAAAAAAACAAACATGCATCAGATGACAGTGATTCGGAAGAATCATTGATTTCATCCAAAAAGACAAAGGGTCAAAATAAAACAACAAAAATAAAGCTGAAGAAAAGTATATCAGATGCCAAATCCAAGACTAAAGGGATCCTGTAAATTCAAAACTACACTAAAACATGTATATTATTATGTGACCAACTTATTAATAATGATAAAAGATTAAAATTTAGGGAAGTATTTGGTAGGATAAAAAATATGATAATGATTGAATACTGATGTTAGATTACGCATTTTTTGTAATATATGAATTAAATAAAAACTGCAAACAATAATTGTTGTTCATTTTATACACACTTATGAATTTATGATATTGGGTGTCATACCCGTGATAAGACAAAATTTCTTGAATGGTTCTCAACACCTTTGGGGGTCAAGGCCAATATGTTGGTCATAAAATGGATGCACCCAGAAACAAGTTAATTTACAGCCATTTAGCATTTTACCAACTTATGACAAGCACGTGCAACCACTTTTGTATATGTCATTAGAATATTGGTAAAGAAATACTTCTTAATACTTAAGTACTTGAGTAGAAAATAAAGACAGAAGTGATAAAGTGAGGTTATGTTATGATTGTAATACATTTTTTTATTCAAAACTAATTAAAAACTTACCACAGTTTTCAAAGAATTTCCGCAGCGGCTTTGACTTGGGGTTCTGTATATAGAATGAAAAACACTGGAAATGTTTAAACTTAAAACTAGTATTTAAAAATAAAGTAAAAAACTAAGAGAGTAAATTACGCACAGACGGAAAACGATTCAAAACAAATCATCTGTTTTGTTTCGTTTTTGGCAACTTTAAGTGGATGTACCAATGTCCCCTATTTTACGAAGAGGTTAGAAAATTAAACCATTATGAATTAGAATAGAAATCCCTTTATTGTACATCTTAAAAAAAAAAATATTTACAAACAACAAATTTTATAATCAAATACATCGGCGGTCTCATCACTAAAAGCGCTTCCAAACAACTTTTGGAGATAAGGAAAGACTATAAAATCAAATCATAGTCATGATAGGTAGATGTTCATTGTGAAATAATCAATTTATCTTACATGTATTAAACTACATCTCTTGTTTTAATTGCAAACTCACAAGATGGAAAATTATGATATAAACAAATTAAGATGAAAAATTTATTATTTTAATACATTTTTACCATATCCTGAAAATGGATCAAAATGTATATACCAAATGCACATGAATCTTTAGTATATACCATGTACATTACAATAGTTTTTAATTCACGTCAATACATGCAGTATTTCCGATGCAGCGACCTCGAGAAGTTCAACCCCGTTTTCAAATCTTCATATATCGCGCGTATTTTAATTTTACGTCACAACCCGTGAGCCGGCCGGTCATTGCCACCGCGCAAAGTCGGTCCGTTGGGAATGGTGCGATTGTTTCTTGATTTATTCCTTTTATATGCTCGTTTACAATACAGTAATATAAATGATAGGTACTTCTGCCAACCCTTACGGGGGTAACTGTGTGAACGTTTGAGTTTTGAGAGTTGAGTTGTTACAAAAACTTTCTGCCTGATAGCTGAAGTAAAAGCTAAAAACCACTTATTGAAATTGAGAAGAATTAATTTTACAGAGGATTATTGTTGTTGATAATTGTTTTATATTTTATGGTACTGTCGGCACAGAATAGCTCTAAATCGTTTCTTCACAACGGTAAAAAACGTGACTTAGCAAATTGGTCGCTTTTTCTAGGAGAATATTTGACGATGCGCCTGGAGACCCATCACCAATCAACAACAACCTATATTATTCAATCTTTTCCCAACTCAAGTTCCAAATGTAGCTAACAAATGTCTAATACTGAAGCATTGGCCACCCTTATTTCAGTTTTATAGCCGTGATTATATTTTTATTGCTGTGTAGTGTCAGCTTAGAATAGCACTACCCCATTTTTTCCGGTGGGTGTACGTAAAAGGCGACTAACGGTAATGGGGCTTTTATATGATTTTTGGGCGATGTGGTTGGAGACCCATCACCGACAACCTTTATTTGACTATATTTTCCATACTCAACTTTCCAAAAGTGGTTGAGGAATTTCTTATTCCTCAGCTCTGGCTACCCCTTCTAGGGATTTATAGCCGTATTGGCCGTGATTATATGTATGTATGATTAAACTTTTATTTTTATATTTTAGTGGCTTTTGATAGTCTCTTTTCTTCCTTTGATAATCTCCTAACTTTTATTTTTATATTTCAGTGGCTTTAGATAATAGTTAAGAATAATAGACACATACAAAAACTTTGATAATTACATATTCTCACGGCTATAAATCCCTAGACGGGGTAGCCAGAGCTAAGGAATTAGAAATTCCTCAGCCACTTTTGGAAATATAAGTGAGGAAAAGATAGTTAAATAAAGGTAGTTGGTGATGGGCCTCAAACCTCATCACCCAAAAATCCCATAAAAGCCCCAATACCGTTAGTCGCCTCTTACGAACACCCACCGGAAGAGGGGTAGTGCTATTCTATGCCAACACTACACAGCAAGGAAAAAGATTTATCTAGTGTTTTAACTGCAGAGTTGAAACACTGGGGCACAATACTGCATTTATTTGCCATTTTGCATTACAAAACTATAAAAACTCCATGCGTCCGCAAGCGTGAGCGGGGCGAATGGCGGGGCTGTGACGTCACATCGTCACTTTGCCCACGCCAACCGCATTTAACTCCGTCGGCCAAAAAGCGCACTTTGAACCTAAATATTTCAGTAACTTTTCAAGTTCTGATTAGCGTATAAAATAAAAAAAACGTCGGTCAGGTCCATTGTTGGATATTTGGCTAGTCGCACCTCTACGGGAAGTGCTTTCCAGAATTGAACAGCTGCACATTGAAGGATGAACCGCAGGTTATAAAATAAGATAAGATAAGAGCGCAGATTAAGTTCGTGTGAAGAATGGAGGTACTGGAAACGCTCTGTTAGATAAGAGGGGGTAGCTGGATGTACTAGGTGGGCATGAATACTTCGCATGCCGAAATTTGGAGCTAAGGCAGACAAAATCAAACGTGTGTTGTTTTAAGTTGTTTTATTGTTTCGTTGCATTGGATCAATGAAAAATTCTTTAAGTGCGTGCGAGTTGTGTTTACACTCGTTTCCCATAGACTAACACGGGAAACTTTCAAATGTGATTATTCCTCAATAGTAACATCTATCTAAATTTTCTCTTCGTAATAACCTTGTAAGAAAGAAAGAAAGAAAGAAAAACGTTTATTCGCCATTTGTAGGCACAAGAAGAACAAGTAACATAATACAAAAAATAATTTACAACTTAATCTTAACAACATTTAAAATAAATTAGATATAAAATAAAAATTAATAAAAAACAAAAAAAGAGAATCAATAAAAAACATACAAAAATTTGTCATGCACTTCCCGTGCCACCCGAACAGCGAATTGGTGCTGTCTCAGCATTTTCTGTGAGCTTTTGACTCACAGAACTGATTTTCAGACAACACCATGGCAGAGTGACATCAGAGGCATCTCACGAAACAGAAATGGCAGTATTACCTTAATAAACAATTACAAAATAATAATAAAACAATAATATATATTCATATATATATATATATATATATATATATATATATATACATTTATACATCGATCTCACAATATATGATGTCCTTGATGTCTTGAAACATCGTGCAAAATTTGGCTGTGATCGGATCAACCGTTTACACAAGCCTAATACTAAAGTCGGGGTAAATGGAGCTTCGCTCCAATAAGAGAATGAAGAAGAGAAGTATGGGCGTTTCGGCGGAGTCTAATAGGAAGCCACTTAAGTTTGATACGATAGGCAGAATCATATTTACGCAATCCAAAAATAAACCGAATGCAGAAGTTTTGTAAGCGCTCCAGTTTGTTAAATTGCTCTTCAGTTAGGTCAAGATAGTAGGTGTCAGCATAATCGAGAATTGGTAATGTAAGAGATTGTGCTAACGCAATTTGGTCGTAGTGGGGAGTAAATTGCGCAGTCTCCTGACAGAGGGAGCCCGCTGATTCAAACATCTTCCGGCATTTAATTTCTAGTTGCTGCACCCAGGAGAAAGTTATATCTATCATTATGCTATGCCTAGATTTCTTATCGTAAGTCTGAGAGGAATAGTTCTTCCGTCAAATTTCACGGGGGCATAAATTGGTAGTCAATCCTAGAGACAGTGGCGGCGTTAGGGTAGGGCGCGGGTGGGCGACCACCCAGGGGCGCCGGACAAAACGCGCCGCCGCAGGCCGCGGCGCTGCGCCCCTTTTCGTCCGGCGTCTCTTTCTGATTCTCTATAATTTACCGCAGGCGCCCCCTTATAGTTCGCTCGCTCATTGAGCATGGCTTACTGGTGTTTAATTCGAGGTTTTCCGTATTTAAAACTACATACACCTATCGAGAATTTTCCATATTTAAGCAGAGTTTTACTTTAGGAGATCAATTTAAAAAATATTATACCTGGTAACAGTCATTCAACTTAACCACAAAATATATTAACTTGTTAAAATCATTTTCCCTAAATTTAGGTACAAATTGTAAAGTTAGCAGCTCTAGAATAGAACGTAGTGTTCAATCGGTTTAATTTCTCGGGAATCCCCGACTTCCCGATCTAAAGAAACAATGTGTTTTTCTTTGGTCGGGGATTACCGCGATCTATCTTTTATTGATTTTTGAGGGAGCAGAAACATTACAGAACACAATCATCTTATTGCTTAACATAAGTGGACGCTCTTAAATCAATTATTCGATTGTTTTAAAACAAACAAACACAGTAATCATTTAACGTTTTATTTAAAAAGTAGACCAGAAATAGTGTTTATGTTTAAGCAACTGCCGTTTAATTTTTGACTGATCACGTCATTGAGTAAGTACAAATTCATTTTTACTACTGTATACTACACACTCCCCTGATAAATAAAGTACTATGAGATTCAAACGCTATTAGGATAATTCATAATACCTTTTGGAATGAAGCGAAAAATTAGGTCAACTTCGTGATGACTTACAATGCCATCGGTTGCTGCGGAGTTGACGTAATTTTTCGTTCCATTCCAAAAGGTATTATCCTAAAAGCATCTGAACCGGATAGTTTAAAATATATTAAAATAACAGATAATTATTGAAATTGGCTCCAGGCTCTCTACCCTTGTAACAATATAATTGTTATACAGGGTGGAAATTTGTAATAGAATCAATCGTTAGGGTCAATTATAAGGATGAAATCTCTCTTACAAACTCCATAAATTAAATGAAAGGAAAACAATAAAATCTTAAATTATTTTAAATATTTACAAAAAATGGTATACTAACTAATGAGTAAAAGTGCTTGACCCATTAAATTAAAAATAGAAGTTTGTTAGAGATATTTCATCCTTATAATTGACCCTAACGATCGATGCAAAGAAAGTACAGGGTGCAACTTTTACAGACTTTAGTCGGTTCTATCACAGGGAACGGCAAGCGAATTTTTAAAATGTTTGAAAGTAGTTTTCTTTCTGTTCAAAAATAAATGAATGTTTTCTTTGAGCAAACTATCTACAGTATTAAGAGTAATTTCACTTCAGGTGGCGTTACAAAATTCCACCCTGTATATAACTTTGTGTAATTGTTGTAACTTGGTGGCGTGCAATGTAAATAAATAAATAACATACATACATATACTCACGGCTATAAATCCTCTGAAGGGGTAGCCAGAGCTAGGGAATTTAAAATTCCTCACCCACTTTTGGAAGTTTCGTGGGAAAAAGATGGTGAAATAAAGGTTGTTGGTAATGGGTCTCCAACCTCATCGCCCAAAAATCCCTTAAGAGCCCCAATACCGTTAGTCGCCTCTTAAATACACCCTCCAGAAGAAATGGGGTAGTGTTATTTTAAGCCGACACTACACAGCTACAAATAAATATAAGTAGCAAAATATAAATAAATAAATACTATATTTTTCGCTCTCTGCTATCTATCTATTAATATTTATAACATTTGTTCATATGTTTAAACGTTTAGGCAGCATAATTTCTGGAATGTGAATAGTAACTAAGTTTTATTGTAATCAATATATTTTAAGAAATGTTTCGACTGAACCGTTGACACATATTTCATTTTTTTGCAGTGTTTATTGATAACTACTACTTGGTACAAAATGTCTGAACACTGTGATCTCATGAAAAGAAAACCATCTGGGTCAGAATACAGGAAACGGAAAGCAGAAAAAGAAAAGAATTTTCAGAAAACAAAGAAGTTTATGAATATAGATAAATATATAACAACAACAAATCAAGACTTGAATGTGGCATCGACATGTGCAATACAAACGAATGCATCGCCAGTGGAGCCTCTGTCTGGCATGTCAGATGGAAAA
This sequence comes from Bedellia somnulentella, assembly GCA_963576735.1. Lineage (NCBI taxonomy): Eukaryota > Metazoa > Arthropoda > Insecta > Lepidoptera > Bedelliidae > Bedellia > Bedellia somnulentella. Next base: position 14,088,637 of record OY755171.1, read on the forward strand.
GCTACTCAAGATATTGTGGATGAAAAATCCCCAAGTGATGGAGCAAGTTGTACTACGATTGGATGGATAGGATTGGATAGGATGAATCTGTTATTTATGTACAGCAAATACATGTAGATGATTGATACTGTTGTCCCGAATATAGCGGATCCAGCTAATTGGCCTCTTATTCGAAATAGCAAAATAATCGATTATATAATAACTAGTGGCCAACTGCAAACTCACTGTGATGATTATCCGAAAAATGATACAGGACGACATTTCTCTAATTCTCATTTCATGAAAAAACTAGCAAACAATGAAACAATTCAGCGTCGTTGGTTAGTATACTCCATTTCCAAGGATCGAGTTTATTGTTTTTGTTGCCGGCTTTTTAATAGTAGCTCAACGTTGAGTTTAGTCTATGAAGGATATAACGACTGGAAACACTTGTCTGATCAGTTAAAAACTCACGAGAATAGCACTTCACATAAAAAGTTTTACCTTTCATGGATTGAAACTAAACTACGTTTAAAAATAGGCAAAACAATAGATGAGCAAGAGCAACATTTAATCAAAAAGGAAACTACAAGATGGAATAATGTTTTGTCGCGATTGATGCACATTACACTTTATTTAGCTGAAAATAATATTGCGTTCAGAGGTAGTTCTGAAAAATTATATACGCCAAATAACGGAAAGTTTTTCGGCTTAGTACAATTACTAGCCAAATTTGATCCAGTTATGCAGGAGCACTTGCGATTAGCTATGAAGGGTGATACAGACCATTACTGAATGAATTAATAGAGCTGATGGGTGAAAAAGTGAAGTCGGAAATCATATCACGCGCGAAGAAATCAAAATATTATTCTATTATGGCTGTCTGTACACCAGACATTAGTCACGTAGAACAACTTTCACTGACAATACGATTCGTTGACTTATCATCAAATGATGATAAAATATCAGTAAAAGAGTATTTCGTCGAATTTTTACCTGTAAATGAGTCGACTGGTGAAAAACTAACTGAAGTGATTATTGATGTTTTAAATAAACACGGACTTGAATTAAACGACTGTAGGGGTCAGGGTTATGACAACGGGGCAAATATGAAAGGGAAAAATGTTGGTGTTCAAAAGAGAATTCTAGACATAAATCCTTTAGCTGTTTATGTACCTTGTGGCTGTCATAGCTATAATCTCGTACTATGCGATGCCGCTAAGACTTCCGTAAAATCAGTTACTTTGTTTGGGGTACTTCAGAGGTTGTTCACATTGTTTTCAGCTTCTGTTCATCGATGGAAAATTCTAACTGATAGCCTGGGATTATATACTATAAAAAAGCTCAGTGACACACGTTGGGAAGCTAGAATAAGCAGTGTCAAAGCAGTTCGTTATCAAATTAGTGCGATCTATGACGCTTTAATTATTTTGGCAATTGAAACTCAGAAAACTGATGTTCAAGTCTCTCATGAGGCTACTACTCTAGCTGAACAATTAAAAGATTACAGTTTCATAGTTTCATTGGTTATTAGGTATGACATACTTTTTCAAATTAACGTCGTTAGTAAATCTCTACAATCACCAGATATAAATATCAGTCAATGCACAGAAATGTTGAAAAAATGCTGCACTTTCTTGGAAGAATATAGAAATACGGGCTTTAAAAGCGCTATTTTAACTGCAAAAGAATTGGCTGAAGAACTGGAAGTAGAACCTGTTTTTAGAGCCACAAAAAGAGTTCGATTTGTTAAGCGTCAAGCTGATGAAACTGCCCGCGACGAGCCTATTGTTTTTCCTGAAAAGAAATTTGAGCTAGAATTTTTTAACTCTCTCTTGGACGCTACATTAATTTCAGTTAAAGAACGTTTTGAACAGTTAAATGAGTGCTCGGATTGCTGGTCTTTTTTATACAATATTAAACAGATTCCTGAAAAACCTGACCTTGTGAAACTCTGTAGTGATCTTCAATTAAAATTAACTGTTGATGCTAAATCAGATATAGATGGTTGTATGTTGTGTGATGAACTGATAAGCCTGAAATCTTTTTTGCTTGGTCAGAATGTGGCTTCCCCTGCTTATGTTTTAAATTGTATTTAAGATCGCAACTTACAGGAATTGTATCCAAATATATGGATAGCATTGCGAATATTACTGACTATACCTGTAACGATTGCCAGTGGGGAAAGGAGTTTTTCTAAGCTGAAGCTGATTAAAACATATCTGCGATCGACAATTTCTCAATCTAGATTAACAAACCTAGCAACTTTGTCAATCGAAAATGAAATTGCAGAAAACATAGACTTTGAATGTCTAATAAAAGAGTTTGCCGATAGAAAGGCCAGAAAAGTGAAATTTTATTAGTTTATTATACGATTTTTTTTAATAGATGGTTATTTCATTGTACTCATTGTCTTTTTTCGTAAGTGATTAAATTGCAGTTAGGGGGCGCCGAAGAAATCTCGCCCAAGGACGCTATTAGTGCTAAAACCGGCACTGCCTAGAGACATAACGAGTACAAGAGCTACCGACTAAAATTCTATGTGTTTTATTAGGATTGAACTTCAGCTCATATACCGCACTCCATTGCAAAATTTGTTCTAAATCTTTATCAGTCTAACTAATGGATATATTTCATTGGTCAATATTACCCTGTGTACAGATTTGAAGATCATCTGATAAAGGTGGTAGGAAGAAGTGAGTTTATGAGAAATATTGTTAATGAAAAATGCAAATAGGAGAACAGACAGTACACCACCTTGCGGAACACCGGCAGTTATCTCCATATATTGTAATCTGTGGTTAACTCACGCCAAGGAGAGAACGAATCGTCAATGCGAATGCGCTGCTGGCGCACTAGTAAATAACTACGAAACCAGTCAATCCCCTTAGGAGATATGTTAGGAGAACCAATATCATAATATGCAGAGTAAAAAAATCTACCTAATATTTGAAGCGTAAATTTATGTTTAAGAAATTGATGACGATGATGTTAATATACTTTTTTTTAAATGTAGCCCTAATTTTTATTCTACATTATAAACAATGAGTACCAAGTACCTACATGGTAGTAGAGCATGCAACTATTCTACCTAAAGAATTTATAAAACAACAGGAAATAATTCATTCATAATCGAGGAGGTTATGATGCCATAATTGATCTTTTCACAAACACCTTTATAGGATACAGGTGTTACTAGGCCTTTCAGAGCAGAAATGTCCACCCTGGAGATACATCAAATCCATACTAAAACACACTGCCCCTGGTACTGGTAAACAAAGGCCCACTGAGCTTATTACAGTAAAAAAAACGTTTTTTAGTTTATTAACTACATACATACATACATATTCTCACGCCGTTAGTTCCCATTGGGGTAGGCAGAGACTATCGATCGCCACTTTATTAACTAGTTTGTCAAAAATAACGCTAGGGGATTGAAATGCAATTTAAATTACCTAAAAATGTAATAAAGTGATGAATAGCAGACAAAACAAACTTATAATTATATGCCAACATTATAATTATTTTTTGTAAAATCCCTTCTTTACGGCCCCCAAACCAATATTTAAACGGGGCCTCTCCAAGGCACGCTACATCACTGAAATTAGAATAACCTATGGTGCACCTACAATGCAACTTAGGAAAATTGGTTTGCCTCAACAAACGTATAAAACGTTATAATTATAAAAATTAAAATTAAAATGGTTATTCTTTTTAATTCGTTCTTAATTAATTATTTTCGTGTACATTTTTCTAGAATAAGTTCGTTTTATATTAATAAATATATTTCAACGTTACTATAGGTTAAATTGAAAAGAGCTCAAGACATTCATACGGTCGGCTCGTAATAAAATAGTATATAATAAATATTAGGTGTGGATTGGTCAATAAGAGTAAAAAACTTCCCAATATTTTATTGTATGTATTCATTATTATATTATTGAATAACTTACCTATAACTTATTTTAAAATAAACTAATTTACTATTTTATATGATGTGAAAAGCAGTTTTTTTTTATTATGGCTCATTTTTTAAAATGACCGCTTTGTCTTCACTTGCATTTTCAACAACAAATTAGCAAGTGTTTGTCAGCCAGCTTGTTTGAGTTAAGTTCGTTGTTGTAGAACAAAACGAAGTTGCAACTGGAGTAATCGCAGGAAAGGCGACAATTCTTAGATCTCCAGCTGAAGACATTTGAAGTGCGTTGCTGACTCTTATCCCGGACAAAGTATAACCTGGAACCTGCGTATCACCAGTTATTGGGTTACTGGTGGAGCACCGAGCCTTGGCCAAAATACACGACGTAACGTTTTCATAAAACCTAACATTATCTTCATCTATTGTTAGATTGATTCCGGTCCTAGCTTCTCTGGTACATTGAGTGATCTGAAAATAAATAAAAACAGAGAAATAATACTGATGTGTAGTATCGGCTTAGCAATATTCTATTCCTTTGTGAGTTCTTAAGAGGTGCCTTAGGGTATAGGGGCATTTAAAGAAATTTTGGGCGATGCTGTTAGAGACACCAACGAACTTCATTTTACAATTTTGCCGCTACTCAAATTCCAAAAGTAGCTAATTAATGTTTTTTTCTGTAGCTCTGGCTACCACTTCTAGGGATTTATAGCCTTGATTATATGTATCTATGTAATTAAACTGATATTTATATACAGGATGGCCCATTAAGATCGGTCAGAATGGTTGTTGAAACCAGAAGGCCTAGGCTAACAGATCGGTTATTTATTTAAGTCTTAAATTTTAAGACATCATTTTACACAGTAAAATTTATTAAATATAAACTACACAATGTAAAAGTAAATCAATAGCTCCAGTTTAGATAACTCAAATAAGTACAAGATTTTCTTTATACTTAATTCAATGACAGTCAAATAAAATAGCTTTTATGAGTTTTAGTTTCAGATTTTCACATACCGACCTCTCTAAAAAGGCCAACCGGTATATGTACTTTTACATGTCAAAAAAAACTGATTAACGTAAAATTAAATAAACCCATAAAATAAATTATTAAACATTTACGATAATTTTACATAGATCAAGTTAGCCCAAAAGTGCGATGTATTGACTTGTGGTATGGGATACTATACTGGATACCAAGACTAGTGGCAGACGTAGAAATCAAATGGTCTTTTTCGAGAGCGCATCTACTATTTGCCACAACTGAATTCAGCTGCAAGGACCCGGAAGCTGCTGCACCAGATCGCGGAAAGTGGAGATCTCTTCTTCGGGCCCTATATCCCTGCTGAGGCATAACAGGACTACATCATCATCACCTGCCACAAGTCTTTAGTTACAGTATATCTAAGTTAAGAAAGTTTCTCCCCTCCCTTTTACAATATCGAAACGAAATAAAAGACCTTTAACTTGAAGACATTTGGATAACTATTGTACAACATTCCTAGAGTACCTTAGCATATAACGTAAACTTTATTTTATTACTTGCCAAATTCACGGAGTTAACTCGCCGTAAACATCTAACAAAATCGCAATAGCCCATATAGCATCCCGCTGTTAGGACATTCAATGCGGATGATGCTAATGCCTGAAATTTAAAAATTATCTATCAAAATCACTGTTCAAGAAGACCAACTGGGAACTAAAGCTTATTAAAAAAATGTAGGAGATGGCCGATATGTTAGCAGAGCAACCTATAAGTAACACGTATTTAGTTCACCGCCTTTTCACCATGCTGCTACCAGAAGTATATGAAACTTTGTTGCCGAATTAGTTTTAATTGCTATTTTATATTTACCTATGTGTATTAGTGTATGTGATTTGTAAACTTAGGTAATAATACCGATTTGAATCAGTAATTAATTGGAAGTTTACATGAAGTTTCTCAAAAATATTTGTATTTCTGGGAATAGTTCGTATATATTTACCGCCAAACTTCTTGCACATGTAGCGTAAGAAGTGTTTTCAAAATACTGTTGTGCGCAAACACTCAAACCAGTCAACTCTTGAGGACCCTGTAACGAAATATTGGGTACTTGTGATCATTGGGATAAACAAAAATTTAAAAACACAAATCATTGCAAGATACGCTTAGCTGTGTAGTGTCGGCTTAGAGTATCACTACCCCACTTCTTCCCATGGATGTACATAAGAGGTATCTGAGGGTATTGGGGCTTTTTAAGGGATTTAGGGCCATGCGGCTGGAGACCTATCACCAAGAACCTTTATTTTACAATCTTTTCCTTACTTAACTTCCAAAAGTGGCTGAAAAAATTCCAATTTCATAACTCGGTTTACCCATTATAGCGATTTATAGCCGTGAGTATGTGTAAACCTGTATCCTAGAATCTAAAATCCCGCGTTAGAAGTACACATTATTTGAAAATCTACACGGAACTGTACAATGAATAAATACATGTTATCATCAAATTTGTCTACGTGGTTATTGGGAATGGTTGTCAATTCCTTGAGGCATTTATTCTACCAATGATTTATAAAATTATGTATATTGATAAATAAAAGATGTTATTAAAGGAAAGAAAAATTTCGACACTGGCGAGAAACACGTCGAAGCCGCATATCAGCCAAATCAAGGCATTGCTGTATCCTTTAAGCATTTTGAACTGGTTGTGTAAAAGGCATATATACGGCTATACGGCTACTATACGGCTTATTTGGGCACAAATTTTACGGCTTTAGAACGTACATTGGCATTTGCATGAGTTAATTACGGCTAACGGCCGTAAAAAAACATTATATTGGACAATGAAAAGGCGAATGGCCGTAAAAGAGCATTTTTTGCTTCAAACAACATGCCAAAGGCCGCAAAAAAGCACTGCTGTTGTCAAAATACGGGCCAACGGCATTAGAAAAGACTCATAATGGTCATTCAAAGGGCCAATAGCATTGTATCTGTCAAATATACGGCCAACGGCATGAAACTATTTTTACAGTGTCATTGCAAAATTATCTCTAACACCACGGCAAAGGTGATATTGTCAATTAAACGTTATTCATTTATGTCAATGGATGAACGACGATGGCAGTGAGAGTGAAGTGACTTGACAACCATTTTTATTTTATAAAAATATAAATTATAAAGTGTTAGTATTAGTTTAACTATAATTCTGTGCTTAAATTACTGCGCATTGATTTTTACTGTGAATGTCTGTATAGTTTCCATTGAAAATTTTCACGCGCCTTCGATTTATTGTAGTTTTTGAGGAAAAAATGTGTGAAATGATAAAATAATTGTACATTCCGAGCATAATTTGAGTTTTGTTGGCTTATTATAAGTAGTTATAGTTGTTTGAGGAGTTTAAATTTAAGTGCCAGCATAACGCAAAGGATTATTTCTCTTAGAGGAAATAGATTAGAATGTTGATCTTTATGCATAATAAAATATTAACGAAATGGTGCCACCATTATTACAATTTGGAGATCCTTGAAGTTGAAAAAAAACCCTCGCTTTCCAAATAATATTTGATATGTGAATATTATAAAGGTATTAAAAAATATATATAATTTATATGTTGTTGAATTCCTTTTTGCATACTATTTTTCTGTTAAAACTTTTTCCTTTTTTTTTTCTTTTCTTAATGAAAACTTTATATTTAGTAATATCCCTCTCCAATCAGGGACCATTCAAACTTTTTTTAGTTAGCACAAAAAAAATTAAGTCAGATTTTAAAAAACATGATAGGTGACATCGTACGGAACCCTCTTCACGTGAATTCAACTCGCACTTATCCCCTTTTTTTAGAAATAATAAGATAACCTCAAATATTTTCATTCTCATGGCTGCCTAATGGTTGACAATATAAAGCCTTAAGACGTGTGGCAAACTTATATACGAGCTTTTACGGGCTTTAAGCTCTGCGTAGGTATAGAAAAAGATAGTTAGAGGGCTTTTCGTGTTACTTGGAGGGGTTCGAACCCACGACCTTTGGGTATACGCCCCCGTCGCTCTGCCAACTGAGCTACAGTGTCAGTTGGCTTCCAGCGCGAAATTTCTCTATCCTTTGTTTCTTTTTTACACGTTCAAGTAGTGTTTGCGTTTCCTACCTCCGAATTTGTAACTAATTCGGACGGCCACTTGTCTACCTTTTCAGATAGAATGCAAATGTTGGAAACGCCTAACTATCACATAATTTAATGTTTTTTGACATGAATTCCTCATGTGGGGATTATTACTCATAAATAAAAGATGTTATTAAAGGAAAGAAAAAAAATATTTCTTTCCTTTAATAACATCTTCGGAACGATTAACTAGAAGTTAAACAATGGATTTCTTAGTAGATTACTATAGTTTCATAATGTTGTTTAAATTGTAAAAATTTAATACTTGTTATTTTATTATTAAACAAAACTTAGATTTTAATTACCTCAGGAATCGATGTTACTCTTGAAAAACATGTTATACACGAATCCCTGGCTGTTGTATTCGTAGGTTGTGCTGTACTGCAAACTATATTGAGTAACCTTTGAAGTTGCGCCCTATAAAATATTTTTTTAATTATTAACACATCATTTATTTCGAAAGATCCTATCACGACATTACTTACGCATTTCTGGGGCAAAAAGATGTTAGCTTTTGTTGTTTCCATTGTAAAAACTTATTTTTCAAGTCGGATAAGTCAAAAATTCCATTTCCTAAGGCTGCGGCCTGAAAAGGGATTCAGGTTAGTGTCCGAATTAAATTTACAAATTAAAAACAACAGCTTAATGTCACATAGTCAAGTCAGAGTCTAACCTCGGTCATGTTATGAAAATTAAAGTCCTTCCATTGCAAAACCTGTTTCTTGAGATGATCTAAATCGATAAAAGACCTGGTACTGTGTACCTGTAGAATGTTTTTAAAGTACATTAATTTTATATTAATATACACTCATATTTACATAACCCTAACTGTAACTTACCGTGATCATAGTAAGAAAAAATAATGTGTTGAGTTTTTCCATAATAAATCAGTTTAATAAATTAAAACATGTGTGGACAACTTCACAAACGGTCGTCCACTAAATACATTTTGAGAGAAATGCCGCGTGAAAATCACGCACGATTTTAATATAGCAATTACTATGTTACTATTGTCATACTTTCGAACAATTTCGCTTCCGTTTATCACAAATTATTGTGCACTAAATAATCGTGCTTTGTCATTGTGACAGTGGGGGTGTATTCTCTATCAATTGTATATTTTTATAAGGATTGCAGTTTATCTTACCAATTTAAAGTCACAAATCGAATTGGTGAGTTATCCCGTGCAATCGTGCAATATATCGACACGACTCACGAAGAATCAATAACGACGTTATAGAATCTCTGGAAAATCTACCAATAAACACGAATCATCTGCAAAAAATATCAACTCAAACGTTTACGCCGTATAGCCCCAGAAGGGGATGGCGGAGGTACTAATACTTCTAAACGTCACGTGAAATTGTCACCTGTAGCTCTACCATGAGCTGCTATAGTAAACTATATTTCGTTTACAATAGCCGATATCGAGTAAACGTGCTTCGGATAGTTTACTGTTGTTCAGAGTACCCATGTTTTGCTTGGATAGTGTACCTACTCAGGTTATAGGGGGTAGGCCTATCGCCGTTTTGTATGCATACACTGTCATATTACAAAGTAAAACTTAGCCATGTGGGTTTCCTCACGATTTTTGCCTCACCGTTGACAATCATGGAAAACTAACCACTCATATGACTTTAGAAAAGACAAATTGGTGTAAGCTCGACCCAGGATTTGAACCCTCATCGCCAGCATGATAAGCGGTGTTCTGCCCACTTATCACGGTTGCACAAATAATTTCATCATATTTCTTTCTTTCTTTTTACTTTTCGGGGGTAGATTCATATCGATCGACATTGCATTTGTGCTCTCTCATATTTTTTAATTTATAATACGCATAAAAACCAGTACTAAAACCTTTATAGTGTTAGTAATTAAAAACGTAATTCATCCATACAAGTACAAGTTTAATCCTTGGAATATATTAAGCGATAATAAAAGTGATAGCCAAGTGATAGTAACCGAGAAAACCAGCTAAGTGCTTTTATGAATTTTGTTTTTTTTTTATTATTTCAATAAAATTGCATAATCGGTGCTAAAAACATCACAACACGTTTGAGTTAATTGATAGCTACTACTAAGTAGGTCAGGGCCGCGCCGCTCTTGTGTGCGAAGTGTGCGGCGCACACAGGCGCCAGGACTATAGGGGCGCCGCGCCCGCGCCACCTAAATTATTTTTGTTACCTTAAAGATTTTTTTCATATAAGTAAGTAGGTAAAATAGGCCCAACATAGGCCTTGTAAACAACAAAACATCTATTACGCTTATTGAACAAGTCTCTCAATATTCAATGTTTATTATTATTCACGTTTATGGTTTCATTTTACGCTTAGTGTTTTAGTTTACATTACTTACGAGCTCTTGAGTCTTGAACAACTTACAAAAAGAAATTAAATCCCACCAAAAACGTTTTCTCTCGACTCGCACTGTCAAAAAGTTATCAGATCTCGTGTAGAGCCAAGCTTCTAACACTACCTAACCTATCCTTAACTCTACAAGGCCTAATTTCGCAAACTCTACACCTTGTAGAGTTAGGGCGTGTAGTGTTAGAAGCTTGGCTCTACACGAGATCTGATAACTTTTTGACAGTGCGAGTCATATGGGCTCTTCATGGCAACATTTTACATGAAAATGTTTTTGGTGGGATGTACTTTTTACCAAATACTTACACCTTATTTAGTTAAAGCTGTTATTTAAATATTACAAATTAATATCGGACATAATTTACAATTAAAAATATTCATTAAAAATCTAAATTCGTTAAATAAGCTGCCAAGTGCGAGTCGACTCACGCACGAAGGGTTCCGCTCTATCATCTATAATAGAAAATTACGTTTTTGTATGGGAGCCCCCCTTTAATACTTACTTTACTGTTATTTAATTATTTGTTTTGAAAGTTGATATACAAGTAAATATTATGTGAAAACTTTAAGCGTCTACACACACACACACACACACACACACACACACACACACACACACATAAAAACACCTTTATTGTATGCAATAAATTAATAATATTTTTTTCCACTTTTTATTATTTTTTATTATAGCGCCAACAGAAATAAATCAGTTGTGAAAATTCCAGCATTAATTGAGCAAAAAATACGAAAATAACACGTTTATTGTATGGGGACCCTACTTTATAATTATTTTTAAAATTTTTAGTATTTGTTGTTATAACCGCTGCAGAAATACGAGTACATCATTTGTAAAAAATTCAAATCTTTAGCTATCACGGTTTATGAGATATAGCCTGGAGACAGACAGACAGACAAAAAGCAAAGTCTTAGCAATAGTGTCCTGTTTTACCTTTCGGTAGGGAACCCTAAAAAGAAGCGCTTCAGAGGTTCCGCACACAGGCGCTGCCTGGGGTCGGCGCGGCCCTGAAGTAGGTACTTAGTATGAGACATCTGCAACTATTACCAAACTTACTGCAAACTTAATACTAAAATAATGGTTCGACTTATTTCATCATTCTCCTGCCCTTATCGCACTAGGTGGGTTCGGCACAACATGTGTTTCTCTTCCATTCGTCACTGTCATACGCCATTTCGGAGCTTACACCTTTTATTCCCATATCATCGTTCACACAGTTCATCCACACTTTCTTTGGTCTTCCTCTTCCCTTGTATCCATCTACACTCATATTCATCACTTTTTTAGTCACATGCATTTCATCCCTTCTCATTACATGACCATACCACCGTGACCTATTACTTCTAATCTTTTCTGTCACTGGAGCCACTTTCACACTTCCTCTTATAAACTCGTTTCTAATCTTATCCATTCTTGTCACACCACACATCCATCTCAACATCCTCATTTCTGCTACGTGCATTTTGCTTTAATCCGTCTTTTTCATTGCCCAACATTCACTTCCATACATCATGACAGGTCTTATCACGGACTTGTAGATTTTCCCTTTTAATGTCAGGGGCATCCTTCTGTCGCATCAATAATGGTTCGACTCCCATACTTTTTTCTTATTTTTGTGTTCTTATTATACCTGAATGTATATCCTGTGTGTATATAGGGCTTAAGTGTATTTTGTAATTGAGCCAGATATATTTCGTTAATTTGTACTAGATAGCCAAGATAGTTGGGCAGTTCCGCCGAATGTTGTACATTTATTTAAAAGTAAGGAAAAATATAAATTGTTCAGAAATTCAAATTTTTTAATGTAGATAGTTCATAAATATATTTGATCTTAACTGGATTGTATTAGTTTTTGATTTATTTGTTATTTACCTTCAATAAATTATTATTTTTGTGTAACGGGCGAAAACCTGACGGTCATACCGTTACTAAAAATCTTAATGTAATTCAGTAATAAAACTCAGTTCAACTTTAAATACTTGTTTAATTTATAAAGATAGATGTTACAAACATATTACAGAATATAAGTTCACCGTGGCAATAATAACTCAATAAATATACCACACGAAACAATTTATGTTACGTTTTCTGTAAAATCTTGTTAAACATTTACATTTTAATACTGAAATTTGTTCTTTTTGGGATGTAATCACAGTTCACAAGGTAGCATTTATTACAAAGAAGATATGAAACATAAATTTAGACGCTTAGGTATTAAAAAATAAAAATAATAATATATATCTATCGAAAACATAGCGGGACAATTACTGACCCTGACAATTACGTAACAGGCTGACAAGTTTAAGTTGAGATCACACTGAGATAATAGTTTGTACTCTGGTAAGTAACAACCGTAAATTCTTTAAACTTAATAATATATAAACAAGTTATACTTTTTTAAATAACTAGTCTACTATCACAGGTAAATGTTTTTTATTTATAGTGAACTTCAATTCTCTTTGGACTAATGCGGTAATATTTTTTACGTGAGAAAAACAAATATCAAAGAACTAAATTCAAAGTGATATGATAATAGGTTTATGATTAATACATTATTGTAAAAACCTAATATAATAAAAAGCTAATAATGAATCGAGGATAACAAATGAGATCATTCATCACTATAATCAGCACCAAGACAAACATTACAAAGATAATCAGTTGAGATTTGACCACTGCTACACTCCCAACAGAACCATTGTTTGCACACAATACATTTTGAGATCTGGTTAAGTATCAAAGGTGCTTTGCATTTTTCACCGAAAATTATCAACCATACTCATAAAAACATCGAAATTCCAATTTAGCACCAGTCAATGAGTTTCCGGATCCGAGCCATTGTGCAGCGGATTATAAAGAAAATTTTTTGACTGTAAATCTCCGTGCCTCACTCATCAAGAAGAAAAAAATAGCACTTATTATTACAATGTACTTTGCCGTGTAGTGACGGCTTAGAGTTGCCGTGTAGTGTCGGCTCAGAATGTCGCTACATCTTCCTATCCACGGGTGTCGTAAGAAGCGACTAAGGGTATTGGGGCTTTTTTTGGATTTTCGGGCGATGCGGTTGGAGACCCATCACCAAAAACCTTTATTTTACTATCTTTTCCCCACTCAACTTCCAAAAGTAGCCGAGGAATTTATAATTCCTTGGCTCTGGCTACCCCTTCTAGGGAATTACAGCCGTGAGTATATGTATTACAATGTGTGTATGTATCTTCAACTTTAGGCTGTCAGACCGTTACGATTATAAGTCAGGCTATACGTTATTAACAAAATCGTAACATTCCTGACGTAACGCTATGGGGCCTATGCCTAAACTTTATTCGATTATTTATTTCAATGAGGACCTAAGGAAATTATTCTTTCAATATCATGAACAAGACAAAATAAAGATTGCCTCACAATAATCTAACGTGTTGCACCCTAAACCATTTTTGTAAAAATGGCGTAACTTTGTGGACATAAAGAGAGGGAAAAACTAACATTAGATGACCGCCGCTCACAAAGACCCGTCCACCACTGATGTAACAGAATGGTGGACCGAGTTTAGTTAATCTGTGATCAAAGTGTTACCGTGCCTAACGAAAAATCCCCGAAATTAGGCGATAATTCGACTAAAACCTAGTAAAATCACCGTAACAGCCTTGACATGTCAGGATGAGCGCAAAAGCTCGGACAAACTATTTAAATTAATTAAAAATAGAAACAATCTACTATCTATGCATATTTATTAATTTTAAGATAGCGCATATCTGAATTAGTAAAAATAAATCCCCAAATTATAGGTCGTAGACCATAAATACTGAGCTACAACGTGCTAAATACGAAAAAAAATATTAGGGACAGTATGGAAACGAAATTTGGCCCCTTTTGAAAGTGAAATATATATAGTTTTTATAATAAAATCATATTTTTTTATTATTTTGCCTGGTGGGCCAGTAATTAGGCAATATATTTTAATAGGTGTATTAAATAATATTTGTACATCGGATTTACAAAATAATAATAAACTTCAGGACATCTTGAAAACGTCAATGTACAACTTTCGCCGGAACTGCCCAGTTAGAAAATTAATAGAAGATAATCAATAGTCCCTTATTAAATGCATATGAAGTATAAGTTCGCTTGTGGGGATCATTGAAATATATTATGTGTATCTTAGTCATTACTGCGCTACAGTAATTTTTAGGCACCTTGTAATCCATCACTTATATTTCCAATATATTCTATAAATTGCTGTTACTTTTTAATTAATTAACTAGCATCTATACCGTATCATTATTGTTCATAACATAACATATACTCACGGCTATAAATCCCATGAAGGGGTAGCCAGAGCTAGGGAATTAAAAATTCCTCAGCCACTTTTGGAAGTTGCGTGGGGAAAAGATGGTGAAATAAAGATTTTTGGTGATGGGTCTCCAACCGCATTGCCCAAAAATCCCTTAAAAGCCCCAATACCGTTAGTCGCCTATTACGTACACCCACCGGAAGAAATGGGGTAGTGCTATTCTAAGCCGGCACTACACAGCAAACTTGTTCGTGAACATATATATACTCACGGCTTCAAATCCCTAGAAAGGGTAGCCAGAGCTTCAGAATAGCTTACTCGGCCACTTTTGGAAGTTGAGTGGGGAAAAGATTATAAGATAAAAGTTGTTGAAAAATCACTGAGTTGCCACTCACGAATACCCACGGGAAGAAATGGGGTAGTTGTATTCTAAGCCGATACTACCCAGTTATTTCATAATTAAGCTTTGTTTTGAATGAAAACTTCATGTGGGGATTATTATTATTTATGTATACCGTCGGTCGGAGTCAGGGACTCAGGTTCAAGAACCGACAGACGATACGAGTCGTATCGAGCAGCACCGCTTTCTACATTTGTGCTCAAATTATAATAATTATTATAGATTATTATTACTATTTTGTAATGCCAATTCGGTAATTCGGCAATAGATGACGCTAACTATCACTAGTAAAGGTGTAAAGAAACAAGCAAATACAAATTTTCGCGAATGGGTCACTTATACCATAGCTCAGTAGGCAGAGCGACGGGGGCGTATACCCGGATGTCGTGGTTTTGAGTCCCGCTGGTGTCGAAAATTTTTATTTGCTTACCTGATTACATAGTTATTTGTTTATGAATTAATTTAGTATGAAAAGTTTTATAAAGTGATGTTGATTACAAAACCATTTCGAGATATTATGGTCGTAGTAGTTATCTGTTATGGTCTGTGGTCGTAGTAGTGGATTGGGGAGTCTAGTAACCAGGGCCGTAAACCCATTTATAAAAAAAATTGATTGTGGAGATCAGGGATCCTGTAAACGTATCTACGTCAGATTTCTTTGAAGTGAACCCTGATTGTCATGGGCTCGTGGGTTCAAAGACTCTGTGGAGATCATAGCTTTTTATAATCCAAGGTGCCCTGAACTCTTGCGCATCAATCTATTCTCTATCACCTAGAGGAGGGTGTATCAGGCCCTTTTTGGTTTTTGGGAACGCAACTCTACCGTACAAGAGTACTTAACGTACACATAGTTTGTAATAGTGTAACTTTCTGTCGTAGTGAAAATTAACTAGGAGCACAAACTATCGGTAGAAACGTGAGTGGATTCAGACAGTCCATCAAGTTATTATGTACTCTTTGGTCCTCTCGCTGTCACCCTCGGACTGGCTCAAAAGGTTGAGAAACTAAAGCGCCCAGTACACAATGGCCGACGATGGCCCACTGCACGCCATCGCCACTGTGTACAGGGGGCAATGGTGCATGATGGCGGACAGTTGCCGATCGTGGCGCGCAATGGCGAAGTTGTCGGTTTTTCGGGCCAACTTCAAAGGAATCGTGGCGTAGCGTGGCCGGTGGTGTTTCCACAGTGGGCCATTGTTTAGTTCGTCACCGGTCGTTCATAGATACTTACACTTTTTTGGAATATTTTATTGCAAAATGTATTTATAATCACTATATGACGTAAAAATAACATAAATAGCGCCATAAATAAAATAAATTACATACATAATAATAAATAAATAGCTGCAACCATAATTACTTCGACGTCTGTCTCAAGTGGATTGCTAGGCAGTAATGAGCAATGGGCCATTGTGTGATCGTGGCCTACAATTGTGCATTGCGGATCGTGGCCCATCACTGGTCATTGTGTACTGGCCGCTTTACAACGACGAGTGACGGCCACAACTGGTACTACCATCGCCATTTTGAAATTTCAGTCTGTCATTGTCAGTTAGCACTACTAAATGAAACTTATAGGGTGACCTACATATATAATAAATTATCATACATACATACATACATATACTCACGCCATTAGTTCCCATTGAGGTAGGCAGAGACTATTGATTGCCACTTCGCACGATCCTGACAAACCTCTCTAGCTTCGTTTACATCCATCAATCTTTTCATACATGCTCTTTTATTCTTTATACTTCGGACGCCAGCCTTTTTGAGCACACTCTCAATTTGGTCCAAGTGTGTTCTCCGTGGTCGTCCTCTACTAACATTACCATCCACACTAGCTCTATAGATCCCTTTTACCAATTTTCTATCATCCATCCTCTCTATGTGCCCAAGCCATCTCAACATTCCTTTTTCTATTTTTCTTACAACATAATCTTTCACACCACACTTTTCACGAATAACACTATTTCTCACTCGGTCACATAATCTAACATTACAATTTTTTCTGAGGGACCTCATCTCTACTGCATTCACTCTGCTCTCATGCTTCTTCTGCCACACCCAACATTCGCTTCCATACATAAGCGTAGGAACAAGAACAGCATCATGCACAGCCATTCGGGCCTTTTCAGACACCGATTGACTGGTCATTAGGCTATTCATTGCTCCATTTACCACATTACCCTTTTTCACTCTTCTTTCAATATCTTCATCACATTTTCCATCCCTTGTAAACAAACTTCTCAGATATACAAACTCCTTCACCTGTTCCACATCCTTACCATCTATCACAATCACGCATTCTGTCACATCTTCATTACTCTCAAAAACCATCGTTTTGGTCTTATCCACATTCACCCTCATTCCCTTTCTTACAAAAGACTCACATGCAATATTCATCATCTCTTGCAACTCTTCTGCCGACGATGCAAGTAGCACTTGATCGTCAGCATACAAGAGGCATTTAATGATGAATCCACTCATTCTTAGTCCATAATCACTTTCACGCAACTCTGTCAAGCAGTCATCCATGAACAAATTGAAGAGCCACGGAGAAGCTACACATCCCTGTCGGACACCCCTAGAGATTCCGAACCAGTCAGTGTTTTCCCCGTTTACTCTTACACATGCACTAGACTCCTCATAGAGTGATACCAATGCACGTATAAGTTGACTCCCCAAACCGAACTTGGATAACACCTCCCATAAACACTTTCTTACCACCCTATCATACGCCTTCTCTAAATCAATGAAGGAGCAATACACATTTTGGTTCTTAGCTAAGAACTTTTCGGTGATGCTCCTTAGAGAGAAGATTTGATCCATACATCCCATTCCTTTTCTAAATCCCGCTTGCACAACCCATATTTCCTCATCAGTTACATTCATCACTCTTTCAATCAGTACCTTAGCATAGCAATAAATTATCATTTACATTAATACTTTTTGTAGTGGAAAGTTTTTTTTAAAGACAATTATTTATCATATATTTGTTTGCTTATTAATAAACGCTTTTCTTTCCAGTATTCAATATAAAAATTAATGAAAATTATTATTTATTTTGCTAAAATTATCTAAGTAGGCTGACTCCGTCCGCAAAGTTGTGCGCACATGACTATAGCGGCGCGGGTGACGGGAAGTGGAGAAATGTTTCCTAATAAGATTTCACTTCGTATACGCTGATGCGTGGGTTCTGATTCTAATGCGGGGATGTACCATGCATGTGTCATTTTTTAAATCATAATTGTCTGACCTAAATATAAAAATACAAGGTTGTTAACAGCAATAGAAAAGTGCCCATAAATCCACTAACCCAGTAAAATGAATGACCCAAACGATATCTGATGTTTAGAATTATTTTTTCTGTGCCACTTTTTTAGGGGATCTATGTGTGAATATTAAATGTAAGACAGTACACGATAAGGTCTTTAGGCCTCAGATTTACAGGATGAAAAAAAATGTAGGTACACACTTTTTTACTCTAAGTGTCACAAAAAACAAATTCTTGAGTGTAAAATAATGAAACAGTTTACAGAGAAGTACAATTGGCAGTGTTGTAGCAGTATCTTCCAGACAACATTTGGAAGGTAAGATCAGTAAATTCAGGCTACACAGTCATTTGGGTAGACATACAAGACAAGGGCAAAAATAAGCAAATATAATTAGCTTATATTCAAAAGAACTTATTTACTTACAACAATATATTAATTAAATTAATATTACATAAATTGTTTTATTAAGACATTTCAATACATAAATAAATTAGCCTGTATGATTTAAAATTATTCCTCATATAATGATATTTTTTTATTTACTGGCAATAACAATATCGATGACAGCGACGCCTTAACCGGCCAAGAAAAGTTTGTGAATCTGTACTCTAACTCAAATGTTCTCGATCTTGATTCTCGTTCGTTTATTGAGTTCATTTCATTCCATTCATTCACTTAATTTTTATTCATGTGATTGATGGCTGCGGTGCGCTTTCAGTACTAAAGTTTAATTTTTCTTTTGGTTTTATTTCTATATTATAATGATTGAAGGTCGCGCTAATGTATGTACATATATTATTTTTATGAACTATGTGTTAGAATAAAACTTAAGGGTATCAACATTAATTCATATTTTCAGGAATTGCCAGACTTCCAGGTGTTTCGGACAGTAATAAAATACTGTATGTGCATTATAATAATTCCAGTATTGGCATTCTTTGTATCGAAAATAGTGGTATTCGATTATATTTTAAGCTTAGGATCTGTCTCAAGCAGTGTTTATTCAGCGGCTGTAGCAGTTATTGTACTCCATGTCACATTAGGCATGTACATCTATAGAGCATATAATGAAGCTGAAAAACCATCTAAGCCAATTAAAAAGGACTAAGTTCTTTTAGTATAGAGATAGAGATAACGACAAGTGTATTTATTACTAATTAAGCATTAAAATATCAAGATGGACAACATTTATTCAAAGGGAGAACTAGTTCAAGTATGCACAAAAAATGATGAAGTAGTCGAAGGCCGATTTTTTGATATGAATTCAGATAAGACCAGGATATCTTTATATAATGTTAAAGAGTCTCCCAAAAGTTTACCAGAGGATGGTCTTCAACACTATTACGATTCAGAAGTACGGAAAATAACTAAGTTGAAGGATACTGAGAGTTTAGCTGAAAACTTGGTAAAAATTAAAATATCGCAAAAAGACTGTGAGGATATTATGAAAGTATCTAAGAAGTACATAGTCATAAATCAAGTTGATAGTAGTTTCCATGAGGCTTTAGATAATCTAAAGCAATATAGTTATGTCGGGGTCAGTACTGATGGAGCATCTATGGGAAGAAAATGCAAGCTACCATTCCTTGTTATGTCAACCCCTTTTCAGATCTACATTTTTGATATTGTAGCTATGCAGCATTCAGCCTTTGAGGCTGGGCTGAAAGACATTCTGGAGAGTAATCATCCTAAAAAGATAGTCCATGATTGTAGAAAGCTATCTGACTGTCTTTATCATAAACATTTTGTCCAACTCAATTCTGTATTTGATACTCAAGTAAGTATTGTTGTTTTTATTAAAATGAAGATAAAAATAAGCAGCAATTTCTTGGTAAAGGAGAACACCCAGATTCTACCTACTTTTGCCATTTTGAATAAGGGTTTAAAATTACAATCTCTTGTTAATCTTGACTGCTGCAGTAGTCCAAAATTGTGAAATACACTGTACAGTCTTTTTTTAAATACCCTAATGAGCATAAAGGACTAAGGCTCAAATCAATTTACTTAAGGTGTCAAATTTTTTCAGAACAGACTTGACAGTGATTTTTTATAGGTGTTTTTCTGTGATAATCTTCATTATCCGTATATATTTTTTGTAAATGCTGTCCTAAAAAAAATATGTTGTCCTCTCTAAAAGACTCAAACAAACCTTAAATCAAAGCAAACAATAAATCCATTATTATGACTTAAACCACAAAGGTATAGTTGAAGAGCTGTCTTGCAAAAAAAGTTTATAATATGATAAGATAACATACCCTGAATCCTGATGACTGCCATGTAGCCCTCCTGTATCCTTTGCAATAATATAGGCCCCATGCATGGGGCACTAAAACCATAACTGCTAAATCAAGTCCATTACTTGTGGTAAATTTTAAAGTATCAATTATATTTTAGGTCGGTGATCTCATCATCACAAAAAACAAATGTGGACGTTTACCTGTTACAGTCAGAACCTTAAAACAGTGCTTAAACCATTATTTGGGACTACCATTAAATTCAGTTGAAGAGAAGGTATGTTGTTTTGTTATTTAACACACTATGAACAATATGTATAGTATATTTCATGCTTTGATTTATGTGTGCATGCAATGATTTTAGCATGTTCACATATGCAAATCACATTTGTATACAGTTAACTACATGTAAGGTATGTGTCACTTTGTGTGATAAAAATGCTGTATTGGCCATGGTCATGTATGATATGTGGAGAAAAAATAAAGTTCTTGCAGTCACCCAATTCTATATTGTGTATAAATTTGTAATCATTCAAAAGCCTGGTTCAGTAATACACTTTCAAGCAGAATATCTTGGAGTCATCCAAATGGCCCAGGCTATGATGAAAAGAGATATTTTGGAAATTACTAATATTATTGCTGAAAGTACTTATACTTATATAGCAACATGATAGTCCAGTGGGTAGAACACCCACCCAAAAAACAGAAGGGCGTGAGTTCCTATCCTGGGTCGGGCCTACACCAATTTGTCTTTTCTAAAGTCATATGTGTGGTTAATTTATCATGGTTGTTATCGGTGAGGGAAAACATCGTGAGGAAACCCACATGGCTGAGTTGTACTTAGTCATGTGACAGTGTATTCGTACAAAACGGCGATAGGCCTGCCCCCTATCACGTGAGTACACTGTCTAAGCAAAACGTGGGTACCTTCTCTGGACACTAGATGGCACTGCCATGTGAGTTCAGAAGTATTGGTACCTCTGCCAACCCCTTCGGGGATAAACGGCGTGAACGTTTATGTTTATGTTATGTTACTTATACTTGATTATAATGACTTCTTAATATTACTTTTTGTTTACAGTTTGATATAGTGCAATGCACTGAACGCCCATTACCTTCAACTTTAAAGGAAACACTCTCCAAAAATATATCATATCTACATCGATTGTCTGAAATAATAAATGATGAAATGGCAATGCCTTTTATAAGAGGTGTGGATTGTTATATTGAAAACCTGCGATCGTGTGATGACTTCAAAGCCTGGGAATTATGTGGAAATATTAATCAAGCACCAAAGGAATTCAAAAATGCTATTGAATATTGAACTTCAAAGAAAAAAAAATTCACATTCCATTCACCTGTTTGTAATTAGGGTTATTGTTTCACTATCATGCAAGTACTATTGACAAATATCTTAAGTCAAATAGGAAAGCAACATGACAAAAGTATTATATTTTCACTTGGTAGATGCAAAGTCATTGTGCTGAAAGTAAATATAGAAGAAAATGCTAAATATGCTTAAGAAAATTTAAACTTTGATAATGTTTAGTCCTAAGCAAAGCCAGCTATTATTTTGAATCTTAGATCAAATTCCAGAAAGCTTTCATAAAGCTTTTCCTAATTTAATGAATCACAAAATTGCTTAGCAAATTACTCCCTTTTATAAGTGTGTTGTGTAATGTAATAGACTAAGATGGAAATGAGTTGGTATAGAACAATAATTTAATTAAGGTTTTATAATAAAATCAAGTTTCAAAACATCCTTTTAGGAACAATACAAAATATTATGTGTAATCACTTTTTCTAATACTTAATCTCCAAAGCTTGTTGTGACGAAAAAAGCTGTGCTTAAATAAATTATATGTGATAAAATTTGTTTCAATAATTTATCTCACTCAATAATTAAAAACATATAGGTGCGTTTAATTAAGCATGGCTACCATCTGACATCAGTCATCATCGCAAAGTAACTTATAAAATTGGAACCATGCTTTAGTGATGTTCATCATATACTAAAATGTTATGTGGTGGCACTATAATCACAAAGAATATAGCTAATCTAATACTGTGATAGCTGAATGGATAAGAACTTACTACTGTCCAGACAGGCATGGGTTCAAATCCCGGGTCGGGCCTACACCAATTTGTCTTTTCTGAAGATATATGTGTGATTAATTTGTCATGGTTATTAACGGTGAGGAAAAACCCACATGGCTGAGTTATGCTTAGCATGTGACAGTGTCGTACAAAACGGCGATAGGTCTGCCCCGATCACGTGAGTACACTGAATCAAAACGTGGGTACTCTGAACACCAGATGATAATTATATGTGATGTTCAGAAGTATTAGTGCCTCTGCCAACCCCTTCGGGGATATTCGGCGTATCCGACGTATTTGCCCTTTTGATAATTTCGAAGGGACGAAAATTTTCCGTATTTTCTATATTTGTGAAAGAGATAGATAACGCCAACGGGGATGGCAACAGGCATCCGAAATATGAAGAATTACAGAGAATGTATGAGGTTTGCCAGGAACTTACAGTGGCGATCGATAGTCTATGCCTACCCCAATGGGAACTAACGGCGTGAGTATACGTATATATTAAAGTTTTATGAGTTCAAAATCGTTTTTACTCTACGTGTCTTAGCCTACAGGGGTATGGAGTTTAGTTTTCAATGTATGGTATGGCGGATCCGTAGCGGTGATTGTTCACAGCACCTGCTAGTCGAGTATTAAAATTATAAGGAGTAAGGGTTTCGTGACGAATACTTTTAGAGCATTCGATCGGTTGGTGGCTTGGGATAAGACGTTGATTCATCACTAATGCCTTGATGGTAAACGAGAGTGCATAATGCAATGGCTTAAAAAGGGTGCAGAGATCCTTAAGAAATTTATACAATAACTTTATTGCACACCAAGATATTAACACATACAAAATAGTTTACTGTAAACATTATAGCTACGGTTTTTTCATAGATATATATAAACAATGCATTCATGGACACAACCAAATATACTACGAGTTGATCACAATGAACGACCCTACTATGTCAATTTAGATTTCGATTGTACAGTCAACAAACAGAGAACATAAAACTATTTTAAACCCCCAGATATAGATGAGTTTGTACTTGGATATCTTACGACGATTGGGTTCACTTTTTCATTCTACATCGAGAATATGTTGAACGTCTCTCGTAGATAATACAGCAAATTAGGAAGTCTGAGGCTTTCACAGTATATTGAGACTTAGACTTTCCAAAACCAGAGCCCTCAACAAAAACTTAGTTTTGACATGCCGAGATGTACTCTACCCAATGAGCATGTAAAAGGTGAATACGAGTAAAATAATTACTGCTCATATGAAGGGGATTTTCCAGAACATCCTGAGTACGACTTGTATTTGTTTACATTTCGAAGTTTTGATTAGTATATCTACTACTAAAAAAGACGAATAAAACAAAATTTTATTGGTGATATTTAATTCATTAACTGTGAAAATAACAATGAGTATAAAAAAGCAATTTGTAATATGACATTAATATCATCCTATTTACTCATAAATAAAAGATGTTATTAAAGGAAAGAAACATTTCGACACTGGCGGGGTTCGGGGTACGGGGGCGTATACCCGAAGGTCGCGGGTTCGAACCCCGCCAGTGTCGAAATTTTTCTTTCCTTTAATAACATCTTTTATTTATGAGTAATAATCCCCACATGAGGAATTCATGTCAAAAAACATTAAATTATCATCCTATTTGTTTTCTTTTATTAGTGGACAGACAGCACAAGTGATGTTAAAATTTTGTATATCCACGTTTAGTAACTTGAACATGGTTAGTTTAATATATGGGCCCACTAGCTGACCCGAAGGACTTCGTACTGTAAATTTGCGTATGCCAAACTTTAGGCGGTTTTCCCGATACTCTAAGTTCAATCAGGCGTGAGTATTTTATTAGTTTTTTTTTCGGGATAAACAGTATTCTATTTGATAATTCGGGTCATTATATAGCATTCTGCTAAATTTCATTCATATCTATTCTGTAATTGAGAAGCCTTTTCACCTCAAACATCTAAACTTCCACATTTATAATATTAATAGGATTTCATTTTAAAATAATGCATACTTGAGAAAGTTGATGCAATCGATTAATAATCTAAAGATAAGCATCTACATTAGGTTGTCTTAGTCCTTAGTCAATAAAGCCCTAAAGGGGTCTGTAATAGCTGGGACTCCACACACAATTCACAAGCCTTTGTACGTTGAGTTTGTTTTTTTAATTGTTAAAATGTCCATGGCTTGCTGAACTTCTTACATCCTTGTCTCTTTGTAATATAGAATACAATAGTGGTTGAAACTACAACTCTGATGCTTTGACTAACCTTTCATTAGTTGTGATTGTACGTATGTACGCCATAGTTAAGTAAATAAAGGCACACTGACAATAAAAAAAAGTTGTGTTTATTTTATTGCACAATGGTCATTAACTCTAAATTGCATAACATAATATATAATACAGAAAGGCAATTATTAATTATGGCAAATTTTTCATGCCTTCAGCACATGGTTCAGTCCCTCCATTGCCTAACACCACCGTGATACTTAGAAAGCAAACCGGTGAAGTTG
This sequence comes from Bedellia somnulentella, assembly GCA_963576735.1. NCBI lineage: Eukaryota > Metazoa > Arthropoda > Insecta > Lepidoptera > Bedelliidae > Bedellia > Bedellia somnulentella. The sequence continues at coordinate 14,113,878 of OY755171.1, forward strand.
TACATATTTGAAAGCTGACATTTATACTATTTATGGCTTTAAACCAGATTCACTTTAAGGTTGAATCGGTAAACAATACTCGAGGTACTAGATCTTCTAAACATCCATATTATTTACTTGCACTATTTATATAGCAATAAAAAACAGTGTTCAGAATACATAAGCATTGTTTCGAATATTGAATTAACAGGGTTCCATTATAATTTTTCGGCTTCATTCATATTCATTTCATTCGGGAAGTTCGATGATTTGACAAAATGTAGCTAATGCTGTGCACTGCACTAGATTTCTTGTAAAAAAGAACCATAAGTCCACTTTGAATATCCTAAGCTAATCCACTCAGCGTCCATACCTCAAAGCTTACTCTATACCTTGGTTATTTTCAATCAACAACAGTTTTAGAAGCACCAATAACAACTTTAAAACATATTTCTCTTCCTCCATGCCATTTTAACTTTCAGGCTTTTTCAAATTTCGTTCCGCTAACATATGACTTTAGTGTTATGATTCGTTTTTAAGGAAAAGATTGGGATAGAATGTCAAGCCTTCAATTGATTCGTCTCTACACGCAAGTCCTAATCTTTCTGTTGTGAAAAGTCGTTCCCGGGCCAGCAGGATTGATACGTTGGCTATTTGAGATAACTTTTCTGGTGTTAATGCTTTGTGCTCTGCCACCTGGGAAGAAATGAAAATATATAAAATTACATTGGATTAGTATAAGCTTATTTACTTTTTACAGTATGATACATCGTAATTCTTTCAAATCCCTTCTTACTTAAATGGACAATCCCTTAATCAAAAGTCAAATTGTTGATTTCTCTCATTTCAGTATTACGGTCACAAATTCGTCCTAGATTTACAATCGTAAACTTTATTTATTAAATCGTTGAACCATTACTAATTTATCTTGAAATCCATGAAAGCACCAGTTCTTATTAACTTGTGAGAATATAATACTAACCAATTCCGAGGTCGTTCTAGCAATTTCTTCATCTCTATGTGAATTCAATTGTAAGACGCACGCACCACTCGGAAACTTTCTAAGTGACATTGGAGCTCCAATAGTTTGCAATAATCTGAAATAATGTAAAAAATAAAGTGAATTACTGAAAGAATGGTCCCAGAGAAAGTAACTGTAATAAGTATTTTAGGTAAAGCAGCGGATTTAAAACAACATACATACACTCACGCCATTGGTTTTAAATAAGGCAGGCAGAGACTATCGATTGCCACTTAAATATGTTCCTGGCAAATCACACTCGATTCGCCTACACTCTTGCAATAATCAGAAACAAATCTCAACTCAATTTTAAAGGTAAGGGTATATACTGAGTTACCTATGTAATTGTATTTCCTTACTCGGGGCTATAGGCTGGATGTATAATATCTTACATACTCACGGCTATAAATCCTTAGAAAGGATAGCCAGAGCTAAGGAATCAGGAATTCCTCAGCCACTTTTGGAAGTTGCGTGCGGAAAAGAAGGTAAAATAAAGGTTGTTGGTGATGGGTCTCCAACCGCATCGCCCAAAAAAGCCCTTAAAAGCAATATACCATTAGTCGCCTTTTACGTAAACCCACCAGAAGAAATGGGGTAGTGCTATTCTAAGCCGACACTACACAGCAGTATAATATCAATCATAATCTAAAGTGATTCACGAAAGTTTAACTTGGTAAAGTTTTTCCGATATAGTAAAGCGCTGCCATATTTATTGCGTAGGCGCATTAACTGCAACTTTCTCGATTGAACCCACCCGTTGCTTCCCTATCTTAGCAAAATTATTGATCCTAGATATCATTCAATATATATCAAACAACCGTGATAGCTCAATAGGTAGAACACCGGTTGTCGTGAAAACGACTAGAGTTCAAATCCCGGGTCGGGCCTACACCAATTTGTCGTTTCTAAAGACATATGTGTGGTTTGTTTATGATGGTTGTTAACGGTGAGGGAAAACATCGTGAGGAAACCCTACATAACTGAGTTGTACTTAGTCATGTGACAGTGTATTCGTACAAAACGGCGATAGGCCTGCCCCGATCACGTGAGTACACTGTGCAATCAAAACGTGGGTTCTCTGAACACCAGGTGACAAAGTCACGTGATGTTTGTGATGTGATGTTCAGAAGTTCTGGCAACCCCTTCGGGGATATTCGGCGTGAACGTTTATGTTTATGTAGATATCATTATAGATCTAAGTATTGATTATTAACAACGATAATCGTAATGAAAGTAAAACCACGCCACTGTGCGTGATAGCGGTGGTGGTGCATTCAACGGAATTATCACGGTAATTTTTCGTCCATTCGTCACCTTCAAACATTATATTTATCAAAACGTCTTTTAAAAAGCTACTCACTTGCAAGCGTTTAATAAATCTTCCGGTGAGACAAGCTCAAGTCCTCTAGCTCTATTCACTCGGCACCAAACATCTGCTAACGACATGATACCTCCATTATCCTGTAAATGAAATAATAAAAAATATTTACATCACACCCAGATACTGATTAAAATAAGGTGGGCATTAATGCTTCGCGATAAGAAATCGGAGCGAAGTGGCGAGTGATTGTCGAGTAATTGCTAGGGCTCCCATAGACTTTTGATGTGTGATTGATTATTAGTCCATGGTAAGTCCGATCTGGATGTTGTTACTGTCTCAAAACTTGTCATCAGTGTGGGTGACCATTGTGCAAATTTGATCTGATATTCTAAGCCGACACTACACAGCAAAAATCACGTATGAAGAATTGAAAACTATGAGGATAACAAACAATATTGGTGCGCCTTTCCCAATTTGATACATTTAATGAATAAAACTAATTATAACACATGTGGAATTCTTACTTATGCTGCATAAAATACTTCAGAAAATTCTGATACCGTGCTTTTCCCACGGATTAATTACCAATTATAAAACTAACACCATATTTTCATACAACCCAGTTGCGGTGCGGGCAAACAAAAATAAGTAATAAATCTTTATAGTGTAGTGCCGGCTTAGCATAGCACTACCCCATTTCTTCCGGTGGGTGTACGTAAGAGGCGACTAACGGTATTGGGGCTGTAAAGGGATTTTTGGGCGATGCGGTTGGAGACCCATCACTAAACAACCTTTATTTTACCATCTTTTCCCCACGCAACTTCCAAAAGTGGCTGAGGAATTTTTAATTCCCTAGCTCTGGCTACCCCTTCATGGGATTAATAGCCGTGAGTATATATTATGTTATGTAAATCTTTATACCAGATTTACTTCCCAACTTATACACTCCCCATAAATTAAATACCCATTTAGGTAAGCAGAAATTTGTGATTGCTTTATTGTACGATCACGAAAAGCTTTCCTCACATTCGTCATTTGATTCTTATTCTTATTGCTTCAGACTCTCATTGTTGCTAAAACTTTTTAATCTGGTCCACAAACTAAACATAAATAATGCAAAACAACTCACCATTAAAACAGCAACCATCATATCTGAGATCTCCTGCGCTAACCCCATATAATAGTCGGAGTCTGATCTGAAGGCGTCTCTAGTCACCGGATCGTCTATACCTAAGCTCATTAGGTACGCTTTAAACCTAACTGTGTCGTCTTCTGAGATATCACCTTGTTTGTCCTGAAAGAAAATGGGATCAATAAATAATAAAAGAATTGGTTATTTAGTAGGATAATTATATTCAATGTACAGTTTACAAGATCCCCCTGATATTTGTGGCTTGTTGTCACTGCAAGTACTGTGGATCCGGGAGCTTGTCGAGGGTTGTGCTACTCACATGATGGGGCATAGTACATAATTATATTGTGTTCCAATTAGGAAGACATAAAGCTGTACAATACTTTGGAAGGGTAAAAGAGATAGTTGTTTCAAACCATAAGATTTTAGTTAGAGAACCAGTGTGGTACCATGCAGGATGGTACTGTATCTGCTATGTTACATTTTACAAGGTTAGGTCAGTAGCCACCTTATTTTTGTTGTTTGTGATGGGCTGCCTTAAGTAATGACCAACAAAAACTAGAATATTTGTTTCTGCTTAGTCTCCTTGTACAATGTATATGAATGTGGTACTGGGTACTATATGAGCTGACTGCTTATAGATAAATTATTGCTTTATAGAGGGAAGCAATAATTTCATTCTGAAAATACTATTTCAGAGAAAAGTATATTGGAAGTAATTTAGTAGATTAGTTCAAACTTATCATTATTTATTTTGATATTATTGCTAAGATTAAACAAAATTTCATGTATGGAGGAAATATATAAATGTTTTATTATAATGAACAAAACATACCCTTATTCTAGTAGAAATATTTTTAGATATAGCCACCATATCTTTTGCCTTTTCCATAAGTTTTGTCAGATCTTGAAATGCTACACTAATACTTGCATCAGTTGCTCTATGATGTTCTTCAATACTTCTTTCAATTCCAACAATGCCAGACCTCATTTTTGAAGTCACAGGAACAATAGGTTTTGGACTAATACTAGAACTTGTTGGACTAGTTTGTGCAGAGACATTTTGTTTTTCCCAAGCTTTGTTGGCTACAGCTTCACTAAGTGCTTTGAAAAACGCAGAATCTATTCCATCTTTAAATGAAAACTTTATAAAGTGAAATGTGCTGACCATAGCTGGGCCAGGTCTTTTTCCTACAACAAAAAAGAACATGTTAAAACTTATTATTGATTTCTAATCCTCAATGCTCAACCAAAGAAAAGACATATACTGCAAAAATAACATAACATAAACGTTCACGCTGAATATCCCCGAAGGGATTGGCAGAGGTACTAATACTTCTGAACATCACGTGACTTTGTCACCTGGTGTTCAGAGTACCCACATTTTGCATGGACAGTGTACTCACGTGATAGGGGGCAGGCCTATCGCCGTTTTGTACGAATACACTGTCACATGACTAAGTACAACTCAGCCATGTGGGTTTCCTCACGATGTTTTCCCTCACCGTTAACAACCATGATAAATTAACCACACATATGTCTTTAGAAAAGACAAATTGGTGTAGGCCCGACCCAGGATTTGAACACTAGTCGTTTGCACGATAACCGAGTGTTCTACCCACTGGGCTATCATGTTTGCTTTGCACACTGCAAAAATCTTTGAAATAAAAAAAATTTTAATATGGAACATTTCAATGCCAAGTGTATGTTAGACATAATGGAACATTGAATTATTTGATAAGATATTTACCATATAGTATGGAGATAGGGTAGGGAAAACTTTGCAAGTAGCAAGCGGTGACTTAAGGTTTTGGGACATTTTTTAAGTTTAATTTTTGGGTGATGTGCCTCAATTCCAATCATCAACCATCCTTCAAATTACAAGCCTTTGTCGCTACTTAAATTTCACCATTTACTTATTTATTCCCTGGGCATTGTATGAACTTATTTACAGAGAAAACATCCCTTAATTGAACCTATAGGTTAGTATATGAGTTTGATATCTGTATCTACTGGACCAGTAGCTTTTTACATGTGATACTGCAGCTCTTTAGAATATATAAAGATGAATACAAGTATTATGTATTGCTAATTATAATAAAATTAAGGCCTTTTGAAAAGTAGTAACTTTCAAATAATTGCTATTTTGACCCATAAGGTAGCCAAAATCTGTACTAAAACAATTTTACTATCATTTATGAAAATCCAACACAGCCACAAATATAACAGCACATATTTTTTAATAAAAACAATATTTTAATTGAAAGAGAAATAATTTGTTTCAGAGACTAGATTACTGTGATATGAACTTAATAATTTAAAAAAATAGGCGCAAGACTAAGACATTTTAAATCTAATGAAGGTATAATCTCTAACAAAGAATAGAGAAAAGTTTACAAGAGCTCACCTGGTAGAGATGGTCCTAAGTGGAGAATGATTCGTTTTGGCCCACCAAGTCCAAAAACTCCACTACTTTCTTCCTCAATACAGAAAACATAGTATAAATGTAAAGATAAACAAGTCAGTCCTTTAGGAATATCACCTGGTTTGCCCCACAATATCCTGTGTGAGGTTAGAACGACTTCGCCATCAATAAACTGAGTCTGCAAAGACATACTTAGTTTATAAAAATTTAAACGACTTTATTTTTTAATTTAATTAGTATGGCAAACCTTATCATCTCCATCATAAATTTTAACATTTTTATTTCGTTTCAAATAAGCTTCTCCTTCAAACAACCGTGCCTCCATGTACTCAAAACGATCCATTTTTTATTTAACAAATATTTGCTACTAAGTTACGAAGTATAGCATGGTTCGTTCCCCGTACGTTTCAAAAATATCAAGAACCAAATCAACAAAAAAAATGTGTGAAGTGAATAAAATAGAATGTTTGTTTTGACAGTTGTGGTTGTGATATGATATGACATGACATGACAATGACAAGTCTATTTTATTATTATACAAGTTTTTTTTTTTAAATCATTTATTCGCCGGAAACAAGTCCATAGGCATTATTAAACAAGTTAATAGTCGCTTACACAGATTACAATATAGATACTACGTATAATCGGTCGCTTAATAATAGTTGCTGATAAAAAAAAATATTATTATGTGTGACCAGCTATACCACAAAGGACTTTTTTACTGCAATGAGGGGTTTTCCAACTGTCAGTTTTAGTTCAAAAAATCTCGTGAGATGGCGCTATACGTACATATGGTAACATGATGAATTTTATGACTCATGACCCAAAATGTCTGGAAAATTAGTAATTATAGCATTATGCTATACAACGAAGATGGAATTAACAATTATCAAACAACCAAAAACCCTTAAAATGATTTGGTTTGCCTAATAACTCAGTGCAGTCAGTCAACTTGATTGGCCGCATTTTGACATATTAATGCTGAGGGGTTCTAGCCATCTGTTGCATTTTTAGTGAAACTCGTTGAACTGTCAGATTGAAAACCCCTCATTACAGATCCACAATCTTTTCTTGGCCGGTAAGGGCGTCGCTGTTATCAATATTAGTATTGCCAGTAAATAAAAATAACCGTTATAAGGGAAATAATTTTACATCATACAGGCTAATTTATTTATGTATTGAAAAGTCTTAATAAAATAATTAATAACTAGTTGCTGTGTAGTGTCGGCTTAGAATAGCACTACCCCATTAGATTTAGTATTAAGAGGCGACTAATGGTATTAAGGCTTTTAAGATACTTTTGGGCGATGCGGTTGGAGACCCATCCCCTTTATTTTACCATCTTTACCCCACTCAACTTTCCAAAAGTGGCTGAGGAGTTTCTAATTCTTAAACTCTGGCTACCCCTTCTAGCGATTTACAGCCGTGAGTATATGTATGTAATAACTATTATTGTAAGTAAACAAGTTCGTTTTAATGTTAGCTAATTATAGACACACATAGATCCCCTAAAAAGGTGGCACAGAAAAAATAATTCTAAACATCAGTTATCGTTTGGGTCATTCATTTTGCTGGGTCTCATGAATTTATGGGCACTTTTTTATTGCTGTTAACAGCCTTGTAACATATAACATAACATAATCGTTCACAACGAATACCCCCGAAGGGGTTTGGCAGAGGTACCAATACTTCTGAACATCACGTGTCTTTGTCACCTGGTGTTCAGAGTACCCACGTTTTGCATGGACAGTGTACTCACGTGATAGGGGGCAGGCCTACCGCCGTTTAGTACGATTACACTTAATTTAAATTTTTTTGTTCATGAAAACCTCATGTGAGGATTATTACTAATAAATAAAGAATAAATAAAGGAAAGAAAAATTTCGACACAGGCGGGATTCGAACCCGCGACCTCGGGTATACGCCCCCTTCGCTCTTGCCAATTGAGCTACCGTGTCGAATACACTGTCACACGACTAAGTACAACTCAGCCATGTGGGTTTCCTCACGATGTTTTCCCTCACTGTTAACAACCGTGATCAATTAACCACACATATGTCTCTAGAAAAGACAAATTGGTGTAGGCCCGATCCGGGATTTTAACACTAGTCTTCTACCCATTAAGCTATCACGTCGTATTTGCCTTGCATTTTTATATATATGTCAGACAGTTTGCTGTGTAGTGTCGGCTTAGAATAACACTACCCCATTTCTACCCGTGGGTGATCGTAAGAGGCGACTAAGGGTATAGGGGCTTTTCAAGTGATTTTTGGGCGATGTGGTTGGAAACCCGTCACCAAAAGCATTTATCTTTAACATCTTTTCCCCACTCAACTTCCAAAAGTGGCTGAGGAATTTCTCATTCCAAAGCTCTGGCTACCCCGTTTTGGGAATTATAGCCGTGAGTATATGTATGTATGTATGTACAGTTATGACTTAAGAAATGACAGATTATCCCCGCATTAGGATTAAAACCCACGTATCGAGGTGAAATCTTATTCGGGAGCATTTCCTCACTTTCCGTAACCTGCACCGCTATAATCATGCGCGCACAACTTTTCGGACGGTGTTAGCCTAGTTAGATAAAATTTAACAAAATAAATAATAATTTTCATAAATTTTTATATTGAATACTGGAAATAAAAGCGTTTATTAATAAACATCATAAAAATAATTGTCTTTAAAAAAAAGTTTCCACTACAAAAAATATTAATGAAAGTGATAATTTATTATATACGTAGGCCACCCTATAATTTTTATTTAGTTGAGAACTAACTGACAATGACAGGCCGAAATTTCAAAATGGCGACACTAGTACCAGTAGTCGCCGCCGGCCAAGAAAAGATTGTGGGTCTGTAAACACTTTTTGTGGGACAGAATCCAGGATTATATTATTATTGCATAAAATTAACACCATACTATTTCTTTATTTGATTATTTTATTTTATTAGGGACATCAACAGCACATAAACATATTAGTTAAAAAGACATAACATAACCTTGTAATCACTTATGAGTTCTTAATGAATTAATTAAAAAATAATAATATTAAAAAGTATTTAATAATAATATCGGTGATGGTTTTCCTATGGGTGTGTCAGTGACCTTCACACTAGGCTAGGCCTGTATCGTGAGCAATCTGATATTAAAGAATATATAATAATAATATTATATAGGTACTACTATTAATACTAAAAAATAAAGTAAATTGAATGAAGATAGTTAAAATATATAAGTACGTGATTAAAATAAATATTAGTGTTGCACCGAATGTGGGTTCTGCCGAATGTCGAATTCGGCCGAATGTTCGGTATGAATACATGCCGTAGCCGACTTTCGGCCGAACTTCGGCCGAAGTTCGGTTAAATTTCGCGCATTTTTGATCAATGAAGAATTATAAGTATTTGACAGTATGTTGTTGCTTTGTTACATAAATAAAGACTTAAAATAAGTCAGAAAGGAATATAAGATAAGTACTTACATATACTCACGACCATAAATCCCAAAAACGGGTAACCAGAACTTCAGAGCTACAAACTCTTCATTTACATTTAGAAGTCGATAGGGGACAAGATGGTAGAAATAAAGTATCCTTGGTTATGGGTCTCCAACCGCATCGCCCAAAAACCACTTAAAAAAGTCCCACACCCTTAGTCGCCTCTTACGACACCCGTGGGTAGCAAGGGGTAGTAAAATTCTAAGCCGGCACTACACGGCAACGTATCAGATAAGTATTTGATTTATAAAAATATTTTTTTAATATATATTATATAACAACAATGGAGAACACAAATTGGTCTAAATATCTGTACCAAATGCACTTGAAACTTTAGTTTGTATCATTTATATTACAATCGTTTTTATTTCACGTCAATACATGCAGTATTTCCGAAGCAGCGACCTCGAGAAGTTTAACACCGTTTTCAAATCTTCAGATTTCGCGCGCTTTTTAATTTTACGTCACGTCACAACCCGTGAGCCGGCCGGTCATTGCCACTGCGCGAAGTCGGTCCGTGGGAATGGTGCGATTGTTTTTTTTATTTATTCCTTTTATATGCTTGTTTACAATAAAGTAACATAAATAATAGCTATTTTTGCCGACCCCTACGGGGATAACTGGGCAAAAGTTTGAGTTTTGAGAGTTGAATTAAATACAAATACTTCCTGCCCGGTAGCTGAAGTAACAACTTTAAACCACCTTTAGAAATTAAGAATAACTGAATGGCATAGAGGATTATTGTTGTTGGTGATTGTTTTATATTATCTCTATCGGCACAGAATAGCACTACCTCGATTCTTCACAAGGATAATAAAATTTGAATGTTTTTGTTCATGAAAACCTCTTGTACATTTAATACTTATATTACTATACTAGTGGATCGTCCCAGCTTCGCACGGGTAGCGTTGTTTTTTAAATATCTGAGGTTTCTTTCTTCAGTCACTGCTCAAGCATTGTGAAATTCAGCGCAATGTTTTCAATTTATTAAATTTATAGCACTCCCTAAACAGTGTAGTTTGGTGATTTTGAATGCGCTTTAGTGAACGGTTCAGTTTTTCCGTTTAATAGCAAATTTTGGAATAAAACGCTATGAAGTATTTATAAAAATCTAAAAAATAAATCATTACGTGTTGTAGGATGCAACTACTGGCGCCATCTAGTATTTTATAAGTAAATTAGTAACGAACGATTCGGTTTTGGTCACGGGCGCGATGGTTTTGGTCACGGGCGCGATGGTATGTATATTATATGTATAATTTCGGTGTTTCTCTACCGATTTCTATGATTTTTTTAATGAATAGGTAATAATGTTACCTTATTTAAATTAGGGATGAGTGAGAGGTTTACAAACGTAAGAGTAAACAATTACAATCAGAATGTTCCGAACTGCTAAGCTATCAGGAATTACACGTGTCATTGTGAGTCAACTGTAAAAGATAGACATAAACTGTTACGGACTTTTTTTTAGATAACTTTATGCAGAATATTTCCGTCATACATAATTTCTATGTAAGTTTAACCATTAAGTCTGCACACGCGACGGAAGCTTAAAAAATGGAGTAACTTCTCCCGTTTTCCCAAATTTTTCCCAAAATTCCCCTTTACTACTCTGCTGGAAAGTATACAAAAACCTGCGCAGGAGTGTGAAGAATAATTGCACCAAGTTTCGTTAAAATCCGTCGAGTAGTTTTTGTTTCCATAAGGAACATACAAACCGACAGACAGACAGACAGACAGACAAAAATTTTACTGATTGCATTTTTGGCATCAGTATCGATCCCTAATCACCACCTGATAGTTATTTTGAAAATATATTTCATGTACAGAATTGACCTCTCTACAGATTTATTATAAGCATAATAAATAAACATAAACATAAACGTTCACGCCGAATATCCCCGAAGGGGTTGGCAGAGGTACTAATACTTCTGAACATCACGTGACTTTGTCACCTGGTGTTCAGAGTACCCACGTTTTGCATGGACAGTGTACTCACGTGATAGGGGGCAGGCCTATCGCCGTTTTGTACGAATACACTGTCACATGACTAAGTACAACTCAGCCATGTGGGTTTCCTCACGATGTTTTCCCTCACCGTTAACAACCATGATAAATTAACCACACATATGTCTTTAGAAAAGACAAATTTGTGTAGGCCCCGACCCAGGATTTGAACACTAGTCGTTTGCACGATAACCGAGTGTTCTACCCACTGGTCTATCACGGTTGCTATATATTTATTATTATATTATTATTATAGATTTATTATAAGTATAGATAGATAATATATAATAAAGTTTGAATGTTTTTGTTCATGAAAACCTCTTGTACATTTAATACTTATACTTATATTACCATATAATACATATTACTAATAAATAAAGGAAAGTTTTTTTTTCGTTTGTTTTATCCCCGCTGGTGTAGAAATATTTTTTTTCCTTTATTTATTAGTAAGGGTAATAAAAGGTGACTTTCGAAATTAGGCGCTTTTTTTCTAGGAGAATATTAGACCAACCATCACCACCATCACCAACAACCTTCCTTGTTTTAATCTTGTCCCCACTCAAGTTCCAAAAGTAGCTAACAAATTGCTAATTCTGAAGCTTTGTCTACCTTTTTTCAGTTTTATAGTCGTGATCGTGATTATATTTTTGTATTAAAGTTGCCGTGTAGTGTCGGCTTAGAATAGATGTGACTGACGATATTGGGGCTTTTAAGGGATATTTTTTTTAAGAAACTTTATTTCACCATGTTTTGCCATAGCTCTGGTTACCCCTTCAAGGGATTTATAGCCGTGAATATATGTATGTTGCAGTATGTAGTTGAAACACTGAGGCACACTACAGTATTAATTTGCTATTTTGTGTCACAAAGCTACAAAAAATCCATGTGTACGTAAGCGTGAGCGACTAATGGCCGGGGCTGTGACGTCACATCGCTACTTTCCCACGCCAAACGCAATTAAATAAGTCGGCCGAAAATGCGCGCTTTAAACCTAAATATTTCAGCCATTTTTTAAGCAATGAAAAAAGTAATAAAATAACACAGTTTTTCTCGTAATTTTTTGTAGAGTTATTTTATATATAAAACTAAAAACGTTGGTCAGGCCCATTATGTTAAGTTGCTTTATGTTTGAATATTTTATTAATGCGTTTCTTTTAAAACACCAAAACTCGACTCACACAGCTATTTATTTACTTTTCAGTACATTTTATTATTTATATATATCTACAGAATTTAGGCCGAACTTCAGTTATATCTGCCAAATCTAACCGAAATTCGGCCGAATACAAACTTCGGTAAATCTGCCGAACTTCGGTAATACCGAATGTTTAACGAATTTCGGTGCATCTCTAATAAATATATATCCATTGCATATTGTCAATACAGGAGTTTATTGAATAATGCACAATATAGTTTGTACATCATTGTAATCCATACTTTTTAGCCAAATTTGTGTTGTAATCTTAGCTTCTTTCACTGATAGGGGTTGTCGTTCGCATTCTTTGACTGCTTTATTATTTGCCGACAGATATATGAATGCAGAAAATTAGGTAATTTTTGACCGAAAGATGTGTTAGCAGTGGCTGGTATTGAAAAGTATTGATTGGTAGCAGTTACAATACAACAATGCACCAAGAAACGCTATTACAAGGTAGTATAAAATAAATTAAATTACACGATTATCCGGTTTTTCTTCATTAAACATCGGTTCGAAATCTAATCTATACTATTCCAGTATTTTGTACTTTTTCTATGATCGAGTTCCATACATTTGAATGAAATCAATCCATATATTTGTCTCTTTTACTGCTGATATTAAAGTAAAGTAAACGATTCGATAAAACTCGCAATACGCCTACTGATACTGATTAGGCTTGGGTAGATCCAGCTGCGAGAGGTGATTCGAATTCGGGTCGGTTAGGCCAATCAGGCTCACGCAGAGATTCGAATCATTTGAATCCACCGAGCCGGACCTACACACTGCTACTACTGATGTATGGAACTCAATAATTCTGATTTCGGATCGAAAACGAAATGTAGATTGAAACTCGCAATCAGGTGGATTATTCGAGCCCTATCCAAACTAGTCATCTTCGAAGGTTTTGTTACTGGTTTACTTACTTACTTACTTTTACTCTTTAAGTTTAAGTACTACGGTGCGGTAGTGTTAAGTAGGTAATATGTACCTAGGTACCTAAACGAAAAAACTTGGTAAAACTTGCAATCCGCTTAAACTGTACTTCCTTCCATCTATATCTATTGATGTGATTGATATTAATTATTCCATCAGTCAATCAATCACACCAATGTTCAAAATCACTCACACTTCAACTTCAACACGTTTTACGAAGGCAAAAAGTAATCGCAAATATTGCGATGCGAGTATTGCGACAGCCTTGTTGAAAATGAAAGGTTCGGTTGAGTTGATTGATTAGAAAGGCTATAATTATTTTCATAAGCTACTTCAGTTCTCGGAAGTCTCTTTACACTGTTGTTACTAGTTTTTTTTTCAAATCTTTACTTTGTAGTGCACAATGACTGATTCCAAAGACTTAATTCTTCAGAAAATTCAAGAACAGGGTGATTTAGTTAGAAAACTTAAAGCAGCTAAAGAGTCTAAAGAAAAGGTTGGTATGATCACACAACATTACATCTATTCATTCAAAATATAGTTTAGTTTGTTTTTAGCTATATTTGTAATAAACATCACATTTTTGCAGTACTATTGCCAAAAAATTCTGGGTTCCTTCCCTATCTAAAACATGACTTAGTAAACCCTTCACTCTCCTATCAGTATGGAATTAAATAAATAAAGCCATTTGGCCTTTTAGGGTAGCAACTTAAATGTAGCTACAGAAATATAAAGGGATGAGCTGGCTATGTATTTACAAGAACCCTTAAAGCTAAATGATGACAAACAGTGGTATTATACCTACGGATCATTGGATATATTAATTTTATTTGATAGACAATTCTATTGGGTTGTCGAAACATTATTGAAAGATGTCCTGCAACTTAGCAGCTATTGTACTCTTATGTCAAACTCACTGAGAGTGGCATGGAAAGAGGAAATATGTATGCCATTAAAAGCCATTTTAATATAATTACTATTGTATTAAAATAAATAGTATCTAAATTATTGTGTTTCAAGAGAGTTTAACCTACTCAATACTTTATTTGCGCTCCACAATGGTTGTTAAAGTTATAAAATATTTTCTTAGTATCACATTATGGACCTGATTAATAAAGTAATAAAAAAGAAATAGAACTGTTTTGGTTCAGCATTTCTAAAGCCAAATACCTATCAATTTATTTATACAATGTTATTTTAATTAAAAAAAAAAGGAAACATTTTCGCTTCTATTAGTTTTTGTATTTTTCCATTGGAATTAGTATTAAATATTATTTTATAACCAATATGAAACAAAATTGAAACATTTGCTTATTTATAGGATCCAAATTGTGGCATGGATTTAAATCTCAGCGAGTTAAATACTCACTTATCAAATTTTAGTTACATTTGTGGTTATGAGCCAACTAAAACTGACACAATTTATAGAAATAAATTATCTGAAAAAAGAGTTAATATAAATCCATATAGTCATATCATGAGATGGTGGTACCATATGCGGAGTTTCACAGATGATGAAGAGTCAAACTTTTCTAGTTCTGATATCCCAGAGTTTCTAACTAAACAAACCAAAAAGTGTTTGGATACTCAGGTGAGATGCCAGTGGAACCATTCATTTCTCACCTGCTGTGCATATGGCATGCAATTGTAAATATATAACTCTTATAGAAACATTTACTTTGTCTGTAGTACTTCAAGCCTGAGTAAGGTGATTTATGCTTATGAGATATTTTATTTTATGATATTTGTTTTGGACTGTAAAAAAAATATAATTTATCTTATTTCTTAGCTTTTTTCTTTTTCAATTGAAGTTGTTTGACTAAAAGACATGATTTTAACCTTAGAATACTTAAACACATTTGCATTGTTGTGCTATTTGGTTGCCGTTGATGCTGATAAAAATCCAAAGATCCTTATTACTCTGGAAAGTTCAAGATCTGCTTGACTCTCTGTGCCATAGTTTTATTCAGTGTGTAGCTAGTATTTTAACTATATTTTCGGAATATCTGTAAATGATTGTAAATAAATATGAGATAACTCTAAATATGGTATTCCATCATCACCTAGTAAAATATTAATGTAAATTATGAATAACATTATTTTGTTTTTGTTCTGGGTAATTCATCAGTGGTGATGGAATCCTGTATTTGGTTTTAACTATCAAAGAAACAGTTAGCCAATATGTTTGCTTTCAAATTATTTGGTATTCTCAAAAGTAGATCAACTACAAGCTTGTTGCGTAACAACTGTCACAAGCATTGTGTAAAAAGTATTGCAACAACATCTTGTAATCAACAGGTAGGTTATGCTTGGTGTTGGTCAAAAAATTGATGTAGTAGTTTTAGATTTTCCAAGATGTTTATATTGTTAAGTTATGATTACTTGTATGTATTGTTTAGTCACATAAATTATAAATCTTGTATATCCTTGGAATGTTAGTGTTTTTTTTTAAAAGTTCTTTTTCTGTCATAAAACAAGAAACATTATTGAAACATTAGTTTTTTTTATTACAGATACAAGAGGAAGTATCAAAGTTATTAGAACTTAAGGCTCAATTAGCTGGAGAAGATGCTGCCGCCGGGCCACAAAAATTCATTCTCAAGACGCCAAAAGGCACTCGAGATTATAACCCTCAACAAATGGCTATTAGGAATGGAGTGTTAGACAAAATTGTAGAAGTCTTCAAAAGACATGGAGCAGAATGTATTGATACACCTGTTTTTGAATTGAAGGTTTGTCTTATATTTATGATGGTTTATGTATTCCCTCTTTTTGTTGATTTAAGTTAAATACTTAAATCTGCTTTATAATAGATTGGAGTCTAACTAAGCTATTGTCATACAAATTAATAAAGTATTTTTTTGCGTGTTATATAATTCATCTGGTTTCTTTATTAAAAACTGAAACTTTTTATTTTATTTTCTTGACTAAATAGCTGGTCTCAACTTTTGCCCTCTTAGCTTTACGATGATATTGGATTTAAATAACTTGGTGGGAAGATAATGAATTAAAATAATTATTTAATACCTTTGACAAATTATTGAAATATTAGCATGATTTTATATTATACAGGCATGAGATGCTCAGCAACCTATTTAAAAGTGGTTCACTTGCTAGTTAATTGGTTTTTTTTTCTTTACTTTGATGGTCTTTGCCTAAACAACTACTTTTTCTTTTAAGAGTTTGAATTTACTTTACCAGGTGGTCTGCTCATTTGCCAAAAGCTTATGAGAAATATACTATTTTCCATTATTTATAAGATTTAATATTGAGAGGTTTATATTAACAGTTGTTATATTTTTATATCCATAAATTAATCTCTTTTAATTTTGATGATTTTATTAATAATTCAACTATAAGTGATATTTATCAATTTGTGATCTGTTTTCCAATCTATTTTAACATCAAGCATTTTTTTCTTTGTAGTGTTTGAATGGAAATAATTTTAAACTTATTTGTGTTGCCGTTTTCCGCATTGATTTCAGAAAGTTCCAACTCAGGCATTAGGAGTAATTTTCAGTTGATAATTTTCTTGTTAAATCATTTTCCCTACAAAACCTATAATCATGCACTACCACACTACTACTACTCTAATACAATCATTGCTATTTCCAGGAAGTACTAACTGGAAAATATGGTGAAGATTCAAAGCTAATATATGATTTGAAAGACCAAGGAGGTGAGATATTAGCACTGCGGTACGACTTAACAGTTCCGTTAGCGCGCTACCTGGCTATGAGCAAGATAAGCAACTTGAAACGATACCACATTGCTAAAGTTTATAGGAGAGATAACCCCTCTATGAGCCGAGGAAGATATAGGGAGTTTTATCAATGTGTAAGTTGGTGCTTTTTTGACTAAATAATGTTGTATAATAAATATCTACTGTTGTATTGGAGGACCATTTGTGATCTAGATTGATTTTGTATATCTTTTTGTAAAATTTAATTAATTGAACACAATATTTGTACACTGTCCAAGCAAAACGTGTGTACTCTGAATACAGGGTGACAATAATGTCACTATATGTTTAAAAGTACAGTGAATGTTTGAGTTCAAGACATTATTTATTTAAACACTTTATTGCATACACAAAAACACACAAACAGTATATTACACAATAGTTACAACAGTACATGTACACAAAGGCGGACTTATCGCCTTAACGCGATTTCTTCCAGTCAACCTTTATGGTGAGGAACAAATTAGACAACTCTTTAAAACATTATGGTCAAGTATATATGCAACTTAAATAGAACTTAACTAAACATAACTTATTTACAACCTGTATATTAATTATATATATAATAATTATTATATCAAATACACTATACAATATCTTAATAAATATACATGTATATACATACTTATATAATATAATATAATAAATACAAATAAATACATATACCTAACTTTATAAAATCTACCAACCTAAGGTTTTAAAAAAATGGGATTTCAGTTTATTTTTAAATATATTTAGTGATGATGACAGCCGTATGTCAACTGGTAGTGAGTTCCATAAATTAACTGCTCTGGCTGCAAAGGAATCACCATATGTAGCACTGTTATGAGAAGGTACACTCAACATCTTATTCTCCTGTGATCGCAAGGCACGGCCGTGGGAGCACAAGTATGTGAACTTGGAACGAAGATAATGGGGGGCAGCAGGATTATTAAGGGCATTATATAAAATACAGAGAATATGAGTATTCCTCCGAAGTCGAATTGGGAGCCACTTTAGTTGAGCGCGGTACTCAGAAATATGATCATATTTACGTAATCCAAAAATAAATCGGATACATAAATTCTGGAGAAGTTCGAGTTTGTTAAGTAGCTCCTCTGTGAGGTCAAGATAGCTTACATCTGCGTAATCGAGAATCGGAAGCAGTAGAGACTGCGCCAGCGTAATCTTAGTGTGGTGAGGCAGGAAAAATTGCAAGCGCTTAAGTGAGTGACAGGATGCAAAGACTTTTTTACTTACGGCTTCCACTTGGGGCAACCACGAAAATGTACTGTCCATAATAACTCCCAAATTCTTGACAGAATTGACGAAGCGAATATCAGTGCCATCATAGGTCAACTTCTTATCTAGAGCAATATTTGCTTTGTTCAACAACCTCGAACTGCCAAAAATAATTGCCTGTGACTTATCAGGATTCAGCAGAAGTCCAAACTTCTTCACCCATTTCGATATTATCTCCAGGTTATTATTTATGACATCAACTGCCGAGTTTATATCTTCCGGAAGAGCACTTGTGTAGATTTGAAGGTCGTCTGCATATAGGTATTATTGATACAAAATAATAATAAATTGTATATTATGAAAAATAATGAAAATAGCATGCACGCACACTAAATTTTGAATAACTTTTAAATAAAATCTTTTATTCCAGGATTTTGATATAGCTGGCCAATACGACCCCATGGTACCAGATGCAGAATGTTTGAAAGTGGTCACAGAAATTTTGGACACATTAAATATTGGTAAATATGTGTTGAAAGTGAACCACAGAAGATTATTAGATGGGATGTTCGAAGCTTGCGGTGTGCCAGCTGACCAGTTTAGAACTACTTGCTCTTCAGTGGATAAGTTGGACAAGGTAATTGGACTAAGTAGAGAGAAAGTATTTAATTTGTGGACCAAAAGAAAAGATCCTTGTTAAGTTGAAGTATAATAACCTGGAAATCGAAATTATAGTATGTATCGCATAAACTTCGATTGCACAATGTTTGATTTCTGTGGAGGCTTTATATCGTGACGTTAATATCGAGTTGTTACGTGTTTAATTGTGGAATGAGAATCTTTTTGCAATGTATCGCGTTTTAGCGATACTTGACCTATTTTCAGTAATGTTGAAAAAAAGAATCACTCTTTGTCTTATTAGTTTATCGTGTCTTCATAATATATCAAACATTTTCAGTGATAAGGAATTTTTGCGTTTTGACTTGTAGAATGTGAGTCTTTTTGCAATGCTTTTCTTTCTTTACTTTGATGGTCCTTCGGATGACACCGTTTTCTTAGGGATAACTCTAGACTCCAAGCTCCAATGGGGACCCCACATTAGCTCACTAGCTGGCAGGCTAAGTAGTGCTGCATATGCCGTTAGGAAAATAAGACATTTGACAGATGTACAGACAGCTCGATTTATTTATTACAGCTATTTTCATAGTGTAATGTCTTACGGTATTTTGCTCTGGGGCAGAGCAGCTGATGTTGGTTCCATATTTATTCTTCAAAAGAGAGCAATAAGAGCTATTTATAATTTGAGATCACGAGATTTCCTGACCTGAGAAAATTGTTTAAAACCATAAATATAATGACGCTGCCATGTCAATATATTTATGAAAATATTATGTATGTAAGAAAAAATCAGGCGTTTTTTGTAAAAAATAGTGACAGACATATTCGAAATCTGAAAGACAACAATAAAATTTCAATACCTAAATACAGATTGTCAAAAGTAAATACATCTTTCATGGGGTTATGCGTGAAAATGTATAATAAAATAACTGAGGACATTTTAAATTTATCAGAAACAAAATTCAAAGCAGTAGTTAAAAGAAATCTTAGTTCGAAAGCCTATTACAATGTCAATGATTACATTAATGATGAAGTGGCTTGGTGTCATCAGGGCTCTGTGCAGGATGTTTCCGGGCTAACACCAAAATTGTAATGGACGTAAAAAAAGATGTGTGTTGACGAGTTTCTTATGGGTTCTTCTCTCAACAAAACACCTTCGGAATCCGAAGTAAACTTAGCATTAAGTCGGAATTTGACTTTCAAAAAACAAAGATTTATCTTTTTACTTTCATATAAATGATTATTTTATTTTAAAAGAAAAAAAAATGTTACAAGTCGCATCGCGTTTTAGCGAAACATTACCCATATTCAGTGAGGTTGAAAAATAAAATCACTCATTGTCTTAGTAAATTTAATCGTGTTAACGCAAACATAACAACGATTTTGAGTGATATAAAATTGTTGCGTGATGAATTGTGGAATGTTAATATATTTGCAATGATACGAGTGGCATCGTCGCGTTTCTTGAAAACATTGCTTATTTTCAGTAAGGTTGATAAATAAAATCACTCAGTGTGATTGTTATAACTCAACAATTTTCGCACAAAATAAAACTGTCGAATCAGTCTGCATCACAATTTATGATGATGGATTGAAAAGCTATCAGACTATTCAGATAAGTAAATAAGATTTTGTCGGCTAATAAAGACAATATTTTATTATATCTCAAAGTTTTCTATACATTTAAATTTATGATAACATGGAGAAGAACATACAGTAGCATAGTGTAATAATTACTTTTAAAAGCATTGAAAAAGCTTAATTTTACATATTAACTATGTGCAACTTTTTTTTTTGTAGTCCCCGTGGGAAGAAGTAAGGAACGAAATAATAAATGAAAAGGGCATAACTCCCGAGGCGGCGGACAAAATAGGCGAATATGTACGACTAAATGGCGGAATAGAGTTGGCAGAAAAACTACTCAGTGATGAGAAGTTATCCAAAACTAAAGCTGCTGTAGAAGGCCTTGATGGCATCAAACTGTTGCTCCACTATTGTGAACTTTATGGGATAAAGGATAAGATCGTTTTTGATCTGAGTTTGGCTCGAGGACTGGATTACTACACGGGATTGATTTATGAAGCTGTTTTTACTGGTAAGTTTTGATTTTATCTTAATTTCTTATTAGTTAAGTGGCGGTCCATAGTTAGCTTGGCCCAATGAGAATTAAATGGCGTGACTATGTGTATATGTGCTTGTTGTAACAGACAAGGTTACTCTTGTAATCGTAGCTACTACGATTCTCAGAAGTATAGTCATCTTACTAAAACTACAACACACTGGCTTAAAAAACGTTTATTTTAGAACAACTCCATTCATTAATATGCAACGGATATAATGTAGGGTCTCGAATTTAATCTTGAAAAAGCATCATAAAAAGTTGTTGAGGCTGATTTTTAGGCGATGCGATAGGAGCATCCATCACCAATATCCTCTATTATAAAATCTCCACTTCCAAAAGTTGCTGCGGAATTCCTGCGTCTGAATTATTCACTTTACTTTCCGCTGCCCAGCTTGGCGTTCTCACAGCTACCGAATAAATACTTGATACAATATATACAATTTCCCATCCAATTACGCTGAATTAATTAAACATACAAAACATCTAATTCAAGGTTTATTAAATATGAATTGGCTTCTATCGTGTTTCTAATAAATAAAGAATAAATAAAGGAAAGAAAAATTTCGACACAGGTACCCAAAAAATTTTTCTTTCCTTTATTTATTAGTAATAATCCCCACATGAGGTTTTCATGAACAAAAAGATTAAATTTCTATCGTGTTTGCCACAATAATTTCACCAGTATTGAGTGAATAATTTCGCGCGCATATAATAAAGACAACTAATAATCAATATAGTAATTAAATAATGTAAATTTCAGAGCCATTGAAGCTTGGCGGAGAAGAGTTATCAGTCGGATCCATAGCTGGAGGAGGTCGTTACGATAATCTCGTCGGCATGTTTGACTCTAAGAACAAGCAGGTATGATTATGTGTATTAGTTTCGAGTTTTTAATGCCACTTGAATGTTAAGTGATGCACATTATTAGCTGGGTAGTTTTGGGTGCGAATAGCACTCACCCATTCCTTCTCGCGGTTGTCGATGCGGTTAGAGAGCCATCACCAACAGCCTTTATTTTTAATTTTTTTCTGCTCTCAACTTCCATAAGTGGTTTTTAGTTTGTAGGAATTTCTTATTATGAAGCTCTTGCTACCAACATAGCTAGCTAGGGATATCAACCAGTGAGCATATGTATGTAGAACGTTGAAAAACCACAGCTCTACTAAATTTCCTCTTAACCCTCAGGTACCCTGTGTCGGTGTAAGTGTAGGCGTAGAGCGAATATTCTCGGTGATGGAAGCGAAATTGGCCGCTGGTGAAATGAAGGTCCGCACGAATGATGTCGAAGTGTATGTCGCTTCTGCACAGAAAAACTTCCTTGAAGAGCGCATGAAGATCTGTACGGAACTGTGGAATGCAGGGATTAAGGTCAGTTATCATCATCATTATATTATACATACATATACTCACGGCTATAACTCCCTAGAAGGGGTAGCCAGAGCCAAGGAATTATAAATTCCTCAGCCACTTTTGGAAGTTGAGTGGGGAAAAGGTGGTAAAATAAAGGTTGTTGGTGATGGGTCTCCAGCCGCATCGCCTAAAAATCCCTTAAAAGCCCAAATACCGTTAGTCGCCTCTTACGTACATCCACCGGAAGAAATGGGGTAGTGCCATTCTAAGCCGACACTACACAGCTAAAGTAAGACATTATGAGTAAAATATTGTCCGTTCTGATTTTATCTTAAATAGTGGTTTTGCATTACAAAACCAACACTGATTGATGAATTAGCTAATACAAACGAGTACATGTAGAATTGCACCAAAAGTTCCATTTCTTTAGTCACCTTTCACGAGATTATGCAAAGAGATCTGTTGGGACATTTGAACGAAGGTCAGTGTGTTTAACCAGCTCATTTGCTAGTTCAATAGTCTGGTGTGATAACAAATTCTCTGAAACTAGAAAAGACACCGTGGAACAGCAAATTTATTTGTTTTAAGAAATATTATTTTCCGCATTTTTAGTAGTATTTTTTTAATTCCTATATTTTGTGGCAAAATTTTTTTATTATGAGTTTCCTAGCATCACAATATGTAACATTGTTATGTTTGGTTTGGAACATAATGGTATTCCAATGAAGAGCCCATTTATTTATTTGTAGATAAGTTAAAAGAAAAATTTTGAATTTTTAAAAATATGTTAATAAAAATTTTAATGACTAAAAAGAACCAAAACTACCCTAGACCTAGACATGAAAACTTCCTTATTATTATCTTGTAGCTAATAATGCCTTTAACTAATTCCTAATGTATTAATTTTCCATATGCAGACGGAACAATCCTACAAGAAGAACCCAAAAATGCTGAACCAATTGCAGCATTGTGAAGACACTGGTATTCCCTTAGCTGTCGTACTTGGCGAGTCAGAACTTAAAAGAGGAATTGTGAAAATTCGAGATATTACCACGAGAGAAGAGACAGATGTTCCTAAAGAAAATCTTGTGGACGAACTCAAAATAAGAATTAAACAGCTAAATCTAAAAAAAGTTAACGGAACATCATAGATCAATGTTATAGATCAGTTTTGTGTTTTTTAGGACATGCTTAATTTATTTGAATTAATGTTCTTGGCAATGAATATAAGATTAATAGAGGTATAAGATGTTCCTGTTTGATCTTCAAATATATGTATTAATAATTATGTACAAAAGTAATATTTATAATATAACATCTTTGTTGTACTTGATGTCAAACACGAAATCTACTCTAAATATAAAATAAAAGATGAATACACAAAAACAATAACATGATTTGAAGTAATTAGTTTGCTAAGATTATTTTTGTTATTTTTAGTAGAATAGTGATTTATTTATGTTTCACAGATTTGAATTACAATTTTCTTTCTTAGATAATTTCATACACTGAGCTGAGCTCCTTATATCTTTAAAAGACTTTGCGAAAGTATAGATAAATACCATGTTGTTTTTTATTATTATGATTTAGTTAAAATAAGTTTATAAGCATTTAAAATAATTGAACAATGTATTGTGCAGTTTGTCCAATGGCTATGAATATTAAGCAAATAACAGTTACCCAGATGTATAATTAAAATCATACTTATTGCTTACTTGTTTATCCCAAATGTTTGACACAACAGGTTGTTTTTTTGCGACAAAAGATCTTTAACAAGCTATGTTTACCGTTTGTTACTTTAGAAATTAACAAGAACTTTTATTAAATGCATTTTTCATTATATTATCTGTAAAATTCAAATAAAGCTTTTTGTATTTGAATAAAACTGTAATTTTATTGACGTACTCTTTTTGTACCAACTGAATATTGCTTAGAACTCACAGTACGTTTCAGACAAAGTCACGTGATGTTCAGAAGTATTAGTACCTCTGCCCAACCCCTTTGGGGATATTCGGCGTGAACGTTTATGTTCACATTTTAGAGACGGTAATTCGTGAGCGTATCATACTGCACTAAAATCATACAAAATTAACTATAGTACAGGTCTTCTTTCTTATGTAGCCTCCATCGTTTCCCACTGCTGGGCAAAGGCCTCCCCCTTTTCGCGCCACTCATCCCTGTTCTTGGCCGCCTCCGACCATTCGGGCATAAATTTGTCGAGATCGTCCCGCCATCTGCGCCTTGGTCTGCCACGTTTTCGCCGGCCATCATTGGGGACCCAATCAGTAACGACTTTGGCCCACCTATCTGGGCCCATGCGGCGTAGGTGGCCAGCCCAATTCCACTTTAATTTGGCTGTGGTAACCCCGACGTCGGCAATCTTTGTTTTTGAGCGCAGGGTGGTGTTGCGTATTCGGTCGATCCTCCTTACGCCAAGGATGCTGCGCTCCATTGCCCTTTGGCAGATCTTGAGTCTAGTCTTTTGAAGTTCGGTCAAAGACCAGGTTTGAGCACCGTAGGTTAGGATAGGCAGGATACACATGTCGACGAGTTTTCGCTTCGCTAGTACAGGTATACAACAATTATTTTCTGTGTAAACATAGCCATAAATCATTAGAGCGGATGACGATATCTTGTTCCACTCATGTGGAATCCAGCTATTTATGGGATGATAGATTTATATCGGAACTCTGAAGACTTTATTTGACTGACTAATGATAATCTGATTTTCTTGCATTTTTAATATAACTAGTCAACTCTTGCTTTTAAATATTAGTTCCAACACGTGTAATATGGTAAATGTAAAAAGTCTTCATTGTGGCATGTATTTTTTTCTGGTTCTGAGGGTCTACTCTTCACATTGAGAGCGATAATAAGGATACTTATCTCTTCTAACCCCTATTAAAATTTATTTCAGTCTCGCTCGCACGAAACGAATATTGGGATTTTGTCATTTTGAAATGTATAGAAAAATAAACATTAAAATTATAACTTATTATAAACTTAGATCAATTATGAAATATGACAAAATGTTTTGGCTATTTGCTAGATGAGCGGTTTTCATTTAAATTGATTTTAATGATGCGTTACATCCGAGAGGATTGGTAGTCAATCATCAATTGTTGTAGTAATGAGGTCGTTATAACCGACACCTATCCGACACCATCACCATTGATCGGTTGCAATGACCTTGAAATGAAAACAATAAAGGCGGCGCGGCGGTGACTTTGATGGACTAGGTCATTGAAATCTAATAAATGCTTATTATACTGTATAAGTGCGTAAATACTTGGAAGAAAATAGGCCCCATACATACCTTCAGACTACAATATGTGTAGGTAGGTAAGGCAGATATATACTTGCCTCCCAAAAATGAAGAGATAATAAGGAACTATATCATCGATTTAAGTAACGAAAACGCTAGTTCGCTTAGATGAAGTTTTTTGACATTATCATTAAACTCAAACATTCACGCCTTATATCCCTGAAGGGGTTGGCAGAGGTACTAATACTTCTAAACATCATGTGACATTGTCACCTGGTTATTATGTTATGGCAATTCGGAGTACCCACGTTTTGCTTTGACAGTGTACTTACGTTAACAACCATGATAAATTAACCAGACATATGTCTTTAGAAAAGACAAATTGGTGTAGGCCCGAC
This sequence comes from Bedellia somnulentella, assembly GCA_963576735.1. Taxonomy (NCBI): domain Eukaryota; kingdom Metazoa; phylum Arthropoda; class Insecta; order Lepidoptera; family Bedelliidae; genus Bedellia; species Bedellia somnulentella. The sequence continues at coordinate 14,140,106 of OY755171.1, forward strand.
CCGGGATTTGAACCCTCATCGTCTGCTCGATAAGCGGTGTTCTACTCACTGAGCTATCACGGTTCTTATTACATTATCATTATTTATCATTAAATTATAATTATTTTTATCTGTACATCTATGTTTGGTTTAACAGTTTTTTATTTATTTTAATAAGTGTTCAAAAGACTATTATTGAGATTATTTAGTATTGAGATTATTCCCCATTCGAATGTCACAACTAAACTAAAATTTCTTAGTAAGAAGTTAAGTAGTTGAGCGTAAAGAGACATACTACTATGGCAATGATCTGAATCAGTTCGTTTTAGCATGTACTATCTTCTTTTGGCTCTACAAACATTACATAGTGTCAGGGACGACCCGTAGTTTTGTCTCCAGCATCAGGACTCATTGTTATGTTCTGTACTTCCCTTCATTGTATCCTAACTTGCCGTGAAGACCAACACAATTTTTAACGATATAAAATAGTTTAAACAACAATGAAATCGCCTATAATACCGCAATACGCCTTAACGTTAACACCTATTGCAACAGCAATGAAATGGTTCCGCGACTAAAAGTTTATTTTAGTGTTATTTTTTGTGTGCTCTTGCTGACTTCAAGAGTGTGTTCATCCGCAGTTATAGAAGCTCTCGAAGAACATTTGAAGGATATTGCTCACAATGAAGGAATCGAATCCATTAAACATGATAAAGAAAAGGCGGAGAAAGTGCACCAAATTGAAAATACGGTAAACGATAGCCATAAGAATCAATATTCTAAAGCTACTGACGACGCAAAATATGTAAAAAAAGATCACGATTTAAAATCATCACAAGACAGTGACGAATATCAAGGGTATAATGCAAAGCAAGACAAAGCTGAAGATACTGAAGCAACTGGTTATAAAAGAGGACATAAAAAGGGACATCACAAGGAGGGTTTTCAAAACTCCTATCATAAAGACGAGTCTTCTAATAAGAGTACTTATTTCGATGACATAAGCGATGAAGGTGACCAAGCAGCTTACAACAGTAGAAAAAATTCGCATGACAACCACGGAGGCAGAAGTTATTATGGGGCTCACAATAATGGACAAGAAATTCTTAGGGACAATTACCAAGGTGGCGGTTATAACAGGCACGGTGAACATGGAAACAAGCACTTAGGACATCAAGATTACGGAAAAAAATATTACCTTGATGATGTTGACAACTATCACAAATATCATAACGATGAAAACAAATACAACAGAGGGAGGGTACATGATCGTTACGATTATCATCAGCCACCGCCGCCTCCACCACCACCACCACCTCCAATCCATCATCATTATGATAAAGGTTGGGATTGGGATACCAGAAGAGATTGGAATAGACCTCTTCCAAGGCCAAGACATGATGACTGGAATTACGAGCGCGGAAATGGTTGGGATTATGGTGGTCCTGGGTTTTATGACGACCATGATCTGCGTCACGATGGAGGTTATGGTATCGGTCCTCGTCATGGATATGGGTATGGATACGACGAGAACCGCGCTAACCCAGTTGCGGAGATACCCAAGGATGCCCCAGTAGTTGCTCACAGAAAGCAAACAATCACGATCTATGAAGATCCAAGATATGATGGTAAAGATAAAGGTCAACTACGACGGGAAGAAGGAGACCATCTGCAGCTTGATTTTCAACCGAGTGGACAGCGATATGCTGCTTATGATGATACCACATATTATAAATCACCGAAGAGTTCTCGAGAGGGCGAAGTTGAGTCTAGTAAGATTAATAGATTAGTATACAACTACAAGAGGCAATGAAAATTAAACTGGTTTTGAAACAGTGTTTTAATTTTATTAATGATTATAAGTATAGAAGTATAAATATTTGACAATAAACTACCTGTACGTCGCGTACAGCAAAAGATGGGTTTGTGTTCTTTTACAGTGATGGTACTCGACTTTATTCAAATATCAATTGTAATAATTACGAACCAAGACCTTTATATTATTATTGTTAAAAATCATACAACTGTAAACATATAAACATTTGTGATTTAATTTAGAACCCCTAGGCGGCCGACTTCTGTTTAAGATCAGTATCGTATACTTCATCGCGAGGTTATTAATATGAATATATTATAGGTTTTTAAATAATTTATAGGTGATCTGGCTAGCCGTGGTCCATTCTCAACTTCCTTCAACTACCAAAAGCGGCTGATGAATTTATGATTTGGCAGACATTTTGGAATTTATAGATATGAGTGTTATATAACCATAATTTGAATGTTTTTTGTTCATAAAAACCCCATATGGGGATTATAACTAATAATCGGGGCGTATACCCGAGGTTGTGGGTTCGATCCCCGCCTGTGTCAAATTTTTTCTTTCCTTTAATTATTATTATATAACCATTAAACGCTAAAACTAAACATTAGACGCATAATATAACATAAAAAAAATATTTATAGATTTGCTCAGAAAATACAGCCACTGATCACTCTTTGATAAAGATTACAGAAAAACTTTAATCACGCACACACAAACACACGATCACCCGCCGCCGCAATTCAAACGAATGACACATAGCTACTTTTATCTTCTTCTGTTGTTAAATATTATAAACTACACAAAAAGGGGTCAATAAAGGACGAACAAGAAATCACAAGATAGAAAACAAGTAATGCATAATAACAATGGTCAAAGAAGAGCCTAGCTTAAAACTAATATACGAGTATACCTTCTGTGAAAAGCTATGATTGTGATTAACTATCATTAAGAAACTGTTCCATATTTTGTATATAAGGTATCACAGTAGGCTCAACTAGAACCATTTTTGTATCCATGGCATATACTATTTACCGTGGTTAATATCTTCTTCATACATTTAGTCTCCCTAGTAGTTTATGATTTTTATAAAAAGCTCGGTTAAGGATTTGCACTCGAATAGGAAGGGATCGTACTCTCATACATCTTGTTCGAAAACGGAATCAATGATCATGTCTGTTGTTAGCCACTTTAAATATTAATTTAATTTGATATTTATTGTTGACGACATGATAGTCCAGTGGGTAGAACACCCGCCCGAAAACAGAAGAGCGTGAGTTCCAATCCTGGGTCGGGCCTACACCAATTTGTCTTTTCTAAAGTCATATGTGTGGTTAATTTATCATGGTTGTTAACGGTGAGGGTAAACATCGTGAGGAAACCCACATGGCTGAGTTGTACTTAGTCATGTGACAGTGTATTCGTACAAAACGGTGATAGGCCTGCCCCCTATCACGTGAGTACACTGTCTAAGCAAAACGTGGGTACCTTCTCTGGACACTAGATGGCGCTACCATGAGAGTTCAGAAGTATTGGTACCTCTGCCTAGCCCTTCGGGGATAAACGGCGTGAACTTTTATGTTATGTTATGTTTAATTTGAGAGTTGATAATATTATCCTAGCGGCATACAAAAATACATAACTAGGAAAATTTCAATTACCTAGAAATCTCAGTTAATAAGATATAGCTTGGTGATTCAGACAGACAGACAGATAGGGAAATTGTTTTTAGGGTCTAGTTTTACCTTTTTTGTGCGGAACCCTAAAAAATATAAAAAAATATATATTATTATTATTGGGGTTTGCCAATTTTACAAACAAGAAAAACTAGTGTTCCTGTTAAATTATTTGTTTTTATAAGATAATATAATATTAAATGCATACTTCAAACTTCAAGTCGTTTACTTTCTCATTCTGGTAGAGTAAGATGTTACCATAATTAATTAAGTCCCGACAATGAACCCTGTTAGGGCACTGCAATATCTTAAAAGCTAACGCATAGTATAGATATTCTCCTTTATGATAGTTAATGTAAATGCTTCAGTTACATTACAAGCATACTAAAGCATATTGGAAATGGAATGTGGACACTACACATCACAGGACATCAAATTGAAAATTTCATATCGAGGACCGTATTTGGTGAAAGTTATCCATGCGTGTTACTTCAATATACGTTGCCGGGTGATGTGTAAGCAAGAAGATTCCTCTAGGCAGTTGCTACGTGACGCTCAAATGGACGGACACGGTCAGTCGGGCGACACATTTCAATATGGCGCAAATGTTTCGGACGATTAGTTTTGATCTTCAATATTTACTGAATTCTCGACGACAAATAAAAAACTCTAAGAAATGCCACTTACTTAAACATTTATCAATTCGGAGCCACTTCCATTTCAACGAGTTTGTAATTTGCTCATCACACCGTAAACCCTTACAAATCCTTAAAACTCTTGGGTGTCTTTGACGATTATATCTAGCAAGTTTCTGAATTAAGTCGCTTTATTACCCTTCCTGCTTTAATTAAAAGACATCGTTATTGCGCCACTACCCAGTGGTAGACATTTTTCAGTGCTTTTATTTGTAATTTAAATTTGCCAACCCTTCGTTGCGGTACGTTGCTGGGGGATAAACTAATTTTAAAACGTTAAGCTCCCAAAAGAGGTTTTATAATATGTGACTGCAACATTTTAAAATTGGATTAGGCTGACACTCGGGGAAATACCGGGTAGCGAAGGCCACTTATTCGGCGTCATTATTTTTCCAGTTTTGTGTACTGCAACTTTACTCTATTCAGCATTATGGCCTGTGTTGTAACGATGTTGTTTATAAATATTTCATTCTTCAGTTTTTTCACAAACTAAAGTTACAATGGAATATAAAGTGATGCAAATGGCCTTTGCCAATCCAAAATTCAATCTGAAAACTGTGTCTGAAATAATTTTTTAGTCTGTTGAATTAAATAAGTGGCTACTATAGTGTTCAAAGGACACTGAACACTTATGAATCGAAAAGAACTGGTGATTATTTTATTTGAATATTCATTTTCCTTTGTAGCGTTGAAGTTTCGAAGTCGGGAACTTACTCGTAAATGAAGGACCCACGAAGAAAAAGTATAATCGACAGCAGTCCATAATTACCTAGAGGGTTCGCCGTACTAATCACCGATCCTTTTCTTTTTACAGCACTTGTTAACGACTTGTCTTAGGGCACTAAAGCAATTTCAAAATGGCTCCCGAATAACATGCCAATAATCGTTAGCAACGATTGGAAAACAAAACTGTGATTATACGGTATTATCTCTATTATTCCGTCCCGTTTGTTCTTGTTAAGAAAACGTAATTTCGTCCTGTTTGTTTCGAAAGGGGATTCCGATAGAGACATTTCCTTAACGAACTTTCGATGGCAAGTAGGGTGACGGGGTTGGCACGACTTTCAATTGGATCTTCTATGCATCTGTGGTGATATTACTTTGCTAAGAAACTTAATCATGGGTAGAAACTATACTTAATTATAAAACTATATAATTAATATGGGATATGTAATTTAATATTTAAGAAAAGTTCCCAACAAGCATGCGTAAAAGCGTTACAAACAAACAAAGAAGCCTGCATTTTCTTACTTATGTACTGGGCGTCTATGTACGAGTTAATTGTTACTAAATTGCTTTAAACTTTACAGTAGAGAAGCTCTGCGTTTCCTGCGAAATAATTCTGTTTTCACACAAATGTTTCAACAGTCGACGGAATACTCGGAGGCAAGTGTGCCTCTTATCTCTTCGTCTCCAACTCCATGTTTATTGTCTTAACTTTGTCGGATGGCCGTTTTGTTGCCAATTTCCTGACAACTCACTTTAGATGAGTAACTTTATCGTTACTTTTTGGGTAGCTTTTACACTCTACGGTTTCTATTGATATACTGACAAGTATTTTTCAAATACATTTTAATTTTACTGGCAAGTAAGAGTAAGTAAGATAAAAGCATAAATTATTAAATTGAGTTCTTATAATTGCTATGACTAAGCTGTTGAGTAACGACCTAGAATACCATTACGTTACAGTTTTCTGTCGATGTTCTAACTAAGCCCGCATACTTTACAAAAAAATTGTACACGTATATACCGTTTTTTATGATACCCTTTTGCAAAATCCTAACAGCGGAGAATGAGAACATACATATTTTTCTTCAAATAAGCCTAATTAGTAGATGTAAGTAAATCGAATTGTATAAAAGATCCAACGAAAGGGGTACTCATTCGCTCGTGACGAATCTCTGGCCGTCGCTAACTAATTGCTATGAAATTAAGCGCTCCCCAGGGCTGTGAATCGCGATGCGATTTCGTTTTAATACCAATCACCCTACGCGATATACGGATAGGAATAATTGATGCCATTTATATGCAAGTATCTTTTGAAATAACTGCCACCGTAGTCAAGCGGTTAGAGCGTTTGGCTCACAATCCGGAATTTTGTGTTTGATATCCGGGGGTATACACATATTTAATTCGAAAAAAACCTCTGTTTACTTCCGATATTACAAGTAAAAAAACTCGATTATCTGCAAATTAAGCTTTGGAGACCACGTGGAGGTCAGAACCGGCAACTATCATGGTAGTAAACCTGCTAACTCGCCCTGAGCCAGCGTGGTCGATTATGACCTAGTCACTCTAATACAGGGTAGTCTCAGGGTGATAGTGCTAGATAGCCCATTTATCATTATATCAAAATAATAAAAAATTGGTTCAAGTTATATTTTATATCATATTAAACAGTATATTGCTGTGTTTAATCAGCTTAAAATGACACTTACCCTCTTCTTCGCGGAGGTATCGTTAGGGGCGAATTAGAGGTTGAAGGTCCTTTATTTTACAATCTTCTCTATACTCAACTTCCAAGAGTGACTAAAAGAATCTATAATTTTAAAGTTCTGTTATATATGCCATGTAGTGCCGGCTTAGGATGTCGCTACCCCTTTCTACCCCCGGGTGTCGTAAGAGGCGACTAAGGGTATTGGGGCTTTTTATGGGATTTTTGGGCGATGCGGTTGGAGACCCATCACCAAAAACCTTTATTTTTCTTCTAAACTTCCAAAAGTGGCTGATGAATTTATTATTCCTTAGCTCTGGTTACCCCTTGTAGGGAAATATAGCCGTGTGTAAAATATAATCACAACGCCTACAACCCATATTAAATCTATTACTATAAATGTAGCATCTTATATCACGCGTCTTATACTTCTTTGGAAAATCTCGGTAAATTTGACACCTTATTTTCAGAGTGTCACACCCGTGAAGTACACTGCTTGGACAATGGACAGTGTTTACTCGTGAAGAAGACAAACCTATCTTCGTTTGTGCTGTGCATTTACACTTTGCTGGATATTCTTATATATAATATATACTTATACGAGTATACTATACACAGGTTTAGAAGCAAAGAGATTTGATCTCATACCTCTTTGAATTTAAGGCCTAGCTCCTCTGTTTGAGCTACCAATGTTTATTATTACCAATTTTATAAACGATAGTGGTAGATTGCTTTGTAAAATAATTACATAAGAAATGGTTCTATGAAATAAAATGAAGAAAAGGATCAAGTTTTACAAAGAAAGTTCTCTAAGAAGCCGCAGAATGCCTTTGATAAAGAAAAAAATTAACAAGAGTTGGATATTTGCATGGCTTCGCATTGAATTTTACAGGAAATTTTCATAGAATAGAAATTGACTTTCTTTTGTAAATGTGAATTAAGTATACAACGATATTTATTTCATGTTTTTTGCTGCCATAAATTTTTGCTTTAATTTTAAATTAAACTGAAGAAAGTTACTGAACTTATTTTATTATATTTTGATTTTAAATTACAAAACAATTGTTTTAGGTAATCTACAAAATTAAAAAGTTTAGTGAGAAACAAATAAGCCCCAAATGAAAGGTCTGATTTCAATAATATGAAAACATACGAACCCAAAAACAGTACTCTGCTGCACCTACGGCAAAGTTGAGTAAGTATATCTATTACTACATTCCCATCAGCAGCACAAACGGATATCTCAGTGAGTTCGTAAATGAGAATAGCTTAAAAACAGACGCAATTAATTGAAAATACCAACAGAACTGCCTCCCTCGCCCCCTTTAGCCCACTCATAAGTTATTTGGCCGAACAGTGTTTACCTATGGCGCGGTACAATATGTTACACAAACAGCCTCAGGTGGGTGTAAGGCCCTTACGGATAGTGGAGCTGAGGCTCTTGTGTGCAGTTTTGCTTATTAACGATGCCAGAACGGCGGACGTTTGATAAGATTTCGGTTTGTCTTGCCGGCATTCGTGCCTTGAGGCGCTCTCGAAGCATTTCAACTTAGGCTTAACTGTTTGCGTCTATTTTGAAGTGAATATTGCTCTACTATGTTTTAACACATATCATAGGCTGCATTTTAAGCATTTTAAATTTAGGCGTGGATTATATGCTGATTGATACGCCTTCCAGGGATTATGGGGTGGAAAAAGGTCCTGTGTGGTCTGTGTAACAGTTATGCTAGTTTTTATAAGTGATTAAGCAAAAACTTAATAAAGTTATACAAAAAAATATGTCTTATTCACATATTAAAATTATTATTTTAATATTTAAGTATTTTTGGTAAGTCGATTATAAAGGAATATTAAAAACACCGAAAAATATAATTGTTCTATATGTTGTTATATTTTAAAGAAAATATGAGAAAGAGCATCAATTATGTCACAAGCTCACAAGACTACGACGTCGTCAGCTACGAGCGGCTACGTGCTACGAATCGCTCGCCTGCGTCGGATAGCTCAACGTGTTGACGGATTACCTATCAACTATTTCACATGTATTTTGTTACCCCGTTCAAATTCCTTGTTGTTCATGAATATCAGAATTGTAATAAAATTTATGATGCATCAACCAAATTACTTCGTAAAATCGCTTATATAATGTTGAATATATTTATATATATACTCACGGCTGTAAATCCCACAAAGGGGTAGCCAGAGCATCAGAATTAGAAATTTCTCAGCTACTCAGACTTTACATTAAGAAAAGATTATGTAAAATAAAGGATGGTTGGTAATAGGCTGCCAGCCACATCACCCAGCAATCATTTAAACAGCCTCATACGTTAAGTCACCTCTTCAAATGCCGTAAAAACCAATGTGTTAGTGTTATTTAAGCTGGGACTATAAAGAATGATGTTACTTATATATTCGTTGTTTTGTACCGTCGTAGGTATACTTAATAAAGTATTCTCAGGTAATTTCAATAACTATTTTATTTTTGTAGCCTTCATAAGGCATCAGGACACATGCAAATGATAGATTTTACCAAATTTCTTTTAAGGTTTCAGACAAAACTCCTGCATCTCATTTTTGTTAAAAATCCTATGCTTGAAACCGACGACGCTTGCACATGTTGATATTTGTCACTTGTTCCGGAATATACGTCTTCAAGAACTCACATAGGTAATAAATATACTTAGTATATTATCACTTTTTTAGTTAATAGTTTAAAATGCAACACTGTACTGTAACTTAAAAAAAATAATATTTAATTTATTTATTATAGTTACATGCAAAATACAATGTATACAATTCTGTAAATCTATGACATACTAACTGAGCGAATCTTGAAATGTGTGTGTCAAAAATGTTTTTTTACCATTGATACAAAATATAGGTGTGGGTAAACTAATTCTGCCCATGACGTAAGTTGATGTTATTATAATATCTTATGCCCAAAATACTATTATTGATCGGTATTCATTAATACAAGTATGAACAAAAGCAAAAATATCATATATAAATAAAATAACGGTCATTTGACTTATTAGTAAATCTTATGTTTCATTCAAACATTGATTAAATCAAACCCGATCATAGCCACATGAAATACGGGCTGTTAGCAATCACAACTGAACCGCACAAAAAATATAAAAACTTCAACATAAATGCAAAAAACTATAATTCTTTAAAAAACAAGTCTGCCCCTTTTAATGAGTCACAGCTGCCTACGTTAAGATCTAGTGCTACGTTTGAGTGATATAAATCTAAGTAGTTTTCCGTCCCGGCAAAACACGACAGCACGCAACCCCACCTCAACCATTTACATACAAAAACTGGGAATTGTCACGAAGAAGAAATAGCCTTTGAATTTTCATTGCATTTACATAGATAATACCACTAATACTGTGATTATTTAATTCAAAATGTATTTGGATTTTTGAAGGCGTAAAGTGTGCCTAAATGGAAGTGAATATTTAAAACCCACCTTAATATGCTTATTGCTTAGACAATGTTCTCAATTTCAGCTCTATTTCTTATAATTACTACCTTTTTCAGACTGTCACCATTATGATTTTAAATATAAATTTTCCAAAATCTAACATCTCTATTAAACAGCCTCAATAAAAAGATCCAGTTTTAGTGAAAATATTTTTTTGCTAGTTTCCAGTATCTCTCAATGAAAATGACTGGAGAAATTTGGTTGTAATTGAAATTTGAAATATAATAGAATATAAACTGTTAAGTTTATTGCACTACAAATATTTTATACAATCGGGTTTGGATTCCTGCCAACTGCAGAAATCATAGAACATATAAATAATATTTATTATTACTTAAAACTAGTTGTATGCAAAAAGGTACAAATCTAAAGACATATTAATTTCAATGCAAGAGAATCCGTGTAAAGCACTAGTGCAGAGTAATAGTGCACGTACACTGCAATTACATGCAACAGTGTCCCTCCCTTCGCTTGTCGCTGGTATTCTTGTTCGAAATACGTTTTTCATCAACATACTAATAAATTTTAATGCCACATGTAAACTTGATTTATAAAAGTTGGCAGTTTTGTATCACTAATATATACCTATTCATTTATTTAGTACAGCAAATGTACTTTCACTATGAATTTATCAACGAGTTTCGAGCATCTGTGTAGTCTATTCGCACAGTCTTAATTTTCTACCATATAAATATATTTATGATAGTTATTATTTATGTATCAATCATAAAAAAACATGCAGTCGAGCTATTATCAACATTAGTGAGAATAGTCTCATGTCGTTAGATATTTATAAAAAGAAATAAAGAAAATATAAGTTTTAGAAGACATTTAATAAAAACCCTTCGGTTTACACCGTGGTTTTTTAAAACAGTTTGTAATTGAGACTCACGGGTAAATATCCAGTGACGTACGTTTCACAGATAAATAGTTGATGATAAGAAGTCCGCGGCCGCTTGTAAGGAACAGTCGGATAGTATTAATGAGAAGCGGCACGGAACACTTATTTTTAAACAGTGCTTTTATTTATTTCCTTCATTCGTGAGCAATGTTTGTTCTTAAATGTAAAAAAAAATACTCTATTTCATTATCTTAGTAATTTTAACACTTTCTTTAAACATCTATATATATATATATATATATATATGATTCAATTTAAGTTACTCAAAATTTCACGGTCATACCCATTCGTTGTGATTAGATCTTGTGAATGAGTATATAAATTACAAGGGATTTGCAAATCACTCTACTACTCAAATGCTCTATATCTCCAAAGGGGTGGCAGAACTAATAATTTTTCTGATTATCGCTTGGCATTATTGTCACGGTGTTCAGAGCACGCATTTCTTGGACAGTGTATTCACTTTATACTTATGGGCGGCAGGCGTACCGCCGTTTTGTACAATACACCGTCACATGACAAAGTATAACTTAACGATGTTAGTGTCCTCACGATGTTTTCCCTCACCGTTAACAACCATGATAAATTAACCGCATGGTAACATTTCGAAGATTCGAATATCTTAAATCCGAATTTCAACATTCAGAAAACGGTTCACAGAATTTACGTATCACAGATGCTTTATTTTCCACAACTTCATTAATACATTTTCTAGAAGTATCACTTCCCAGAAAAACTAAAACCAGATTATTAAAATGATTTTTTTGCTTTTACCAACTATATCTTTTACTATAATCTCATTATTCCAAAGGTTTAAAAGACCGAAATAACTTTATCTATAGTCTTACAAATCGTAAATCTCTTTAACTAGATATTATTTATGTTAGAAAAATTGTATAAATAAAACGCGGATGCATTCCTGTTTGTATGTATACTTGCTTGCTTGTTTGCATGCTTGGTTGCATGTCGGGGGGGTGCAGGGGAGCAGAGCCCCCCTGCTTGGGGGGTCGGGGGGCGAAAGCCCCCTGCAGACAAAGAAAAGTTAGGTCACATTTAGTTAGGTTAGGTTAGGTTAGATAAATGCCTGATGCATGCTTATATGCATACTTGCTTGCTTGCAGCTTGCTACATATAGAGGACGGGGGGCGCGGTATACTACTTACATAAAATATGCCTTCAAAATTATTCATAGCAGTAGGTATCATTCAATACATCTGTATTTCAAATGTATGGAAAATGATTTTTTGGAATAGTGATTATTCGGAAAAGCAATATTGTAGAATTAAGGTATATCTGGTTTTTGATTCTGTGGGAATCCGTTCTAGTGGTTTATCATAATGATAGTAAAGAAAAAAAAGTCAATCGATAATCTGGAATGTAAGAATATGGTATTTGAAATTTCGGTGAAACAATATTATGGCAATTAAAAAAAAGTCGATTAGTTTTCGGTAAAATAATATTCGGGTTTAAAAGTTTCGGATATACAGTATGTAACCTAACCGCATATATAACTTCAGAAAAATCACATAGGTTTAGGCCCAGCTCGGGATTTAATCCCATTCCTCGCTGCATGAAAAGTGGCTGCTGTCCTCATTGACCTATCATGGTTGTTAGTGCTAATTTAAATCTCAAATAATAGTAATAAAGAGCTTTTGTTTCCTTGCGATTCAAAATTAATGTAAAAAAGCAAGTAATCAGTTAATTAGCAATGTATGTATACTCTCTTTTATAAATTTAGTTTAATGATTAAGAAACCTGGTATTATCCTTAGCTCTGGCTACCCCTTCTAGGGATTTATAGCCGTGAGCATATGTATGTATATGTATGTATGTATGTATTATCTTGTTAAACAATATAAGAATTTCTTCAGACTATTACTACATTTTGTACACCAGTCTTACAACATCTGAATTTATTTTGGACATTAACTTACTTCGAAACAAACCTTTTGTTTCACAAACTCATCGATTAGCCGTAGATTGCGGTATCTTAAATTCTTTATCCTGTTATTTAAGGAGATTCCGACTAACTCGACTGTTGTAAACAAAACAATAGCTAAGGAAGCTTATTTGTAAAGACGCAGCGGGGCTCTTCCGTTATCTCCACCCTTTAATTGTGGCTTCAGGTCTATCTCTCGGTTTATAACGCGAATTGCCAGCAATAAAATGTTACAGCTCTTTTGTTAGCAACTCTCCGCTTTTGTCGCGCACTAGATGATCGTATATATGCTTGTTTTCGGGATTGTAACAATGGACGATGATATTCTTTGTGTGAGTTTTCTTCCGTATGTAGAAAGTTTGATTTTGTTTTGCTTCTGAGCTCATCAACCTCCCAACATGTATAAGTTTAAAATGGATGAAAATATTTTAATGTGAGGGTGGTTTGGGCACATAGAGAGGATGGATGAAAATAAAGTTGCGAAAGAGATATATAGAGCCAATGTGTATGGGATTGTTAGTAGAGGGTGGCCTCGTTAAACGTTTCTAGACCAGATTGAAAACGTTCTTATAAAGGCGGGGCGAAGTGAGAAGAATAAAAGAGCATGTATGAGAAGAATAATGAATGTCAGGGAAGCAAGAGACGTTTGTCAAGATCGTACTAAGTGGCGATCGATAGTCTCTGCCTACCCTGATGGGAATAATGGGCGTGAGTATAAGTAAGCAAGTAAGTAAGTTATTGATATCATTTTTTTAAATGGCAGAATGTTTCTGTAATAATTTCATCTCGTTACATGAGTCGTAACTACTAACCTATATGCTTATGGTTATAATGATCAAAATAGATCATATGGACATACAATCATATACTCAATCAGAGATTAGAAATTCCTCAGATTTTAAAATAAAGCTTATTTTTGCACCAATGACCCATGTCTCCTACAGCATCGCCCTTAGTCGCCTCTTACGAACACGAGTAGAAATTTAATGTGGTAGTGTTATGCTGAGCCAATACTACACAGCAAGATCAAAATAAAAAGCTGGAAAAACTCAAACCTATACACGAAAATAACAATGGTGGCTGAAACTACAATCGAACTCATCAGTGCACGCACGTACCAAAAATAAACCTCAGTAAAGGAAGCAAAACATAAAATGCGAAATATTTTTGTAGTAACGCAATACGGGTTATGAAATTCTAATCAGAATTCCGAACTGGTGCCATATCTCAACAAGCTTGGTTTACAATAAGCATGCGTATTCGAATGCTCTGAATAATGTAAGTGGATGCGTGAATTCTTTTCCCGTGTTTCCTACAGGAGCCACCCTACACAATACCGTGTGATATGTGATTGAGACGTGATCGCACAACTATGGATGGGTTATTACTATAAATATGTTTTTAAAGTACCGAACAAGGCTTGATGTTTTATTGTCTTGAGATCAGGATTATTTGCTTAAAAGCATTTCTTAGTGCAATGAGAAAAAATTTGCAATTCATAAAAATTAAGATGTTTAAATATTTTTTTGCACGATATCTAGTGCGATAAAAAGTTACAGTTAGTGCGATAAATAGTACATATTTCCTTTGCCATAATTATTTACTATTTGGTTGAACTTACGATTCACCTTTGAAAGTCGAAAGGAAAATGATAATAAAATAAAAGGATAGTTGGTGATGGGTTTCCAAATGCATCTCTGAACATCAACATTCCTACAAACGATACGAATCGACACCGTATAACATATTGGGTTTTTTTTTTAAGTTAATTCTTATAATTTAACTTATCAAATAAATTTCAGTAATCAAAACGAAAAAAAACCAAATAATCAACACTAGAAAATAAAACATAAATTTATTTGCATTACAATAAAAAAAACATAAATATATTTGCATTTAGTATTTTAATGGCGACCGAAATTTTAGTATTCGCCAAATAGCGTTGAGCGTCACTATTGGGCTGTATTTTGGCGGCAAACAACGTTATTCCGCGCGACAGAGCACGTCCGCGATTGTGGGACGATGTCAACACCATTTCAATGCGATCGCACTTTTTGGTGGGAATCACGCACTTTTATA
This sequence comes from Bedellia somnulentella, assembly GCA_963576735.1. Lineage (NCBI taxonomy): Eukaryota > Metazoa > Arthropoda > Insecta > Lepidoptera > Bedelliidae > Bedellia > Bedellia somnulentella. The sequence goes on from OY755171.1 coordinate 14,155,117, forward strand.
TGTTGTAGTTATTGTGTGTGTAGTTATTTCTCATTCGATGGTTTTTAATTGTTACCATTTAATACAGAAGCTTATATGTTAAACTTGGTTATAGACATTTTACGATTCTTATGTTTTTTGGGCATAGATAGCATTTAGGTAGGAGTAATGTGATGTGATGAGAGAGCATGTCTCTATTATTAGCAATAACTAAATAAAAGATGATCTGCGTAAATTTTGGTAAGAATCTTATAAATATATGATAAAATTGACGAATATATTACTAAACGTTGTGATTTCAACAGTAATGTGCCTAGAATGCCTATGCTGATTCAGCTCATTGCACTTGTAGCCAGAAGGTTGGGTCACAATAGACAAAATGTAAATACATTTTTTGAATCACACATCAATCTAGTCTTGATAAGAACATTCCAGCTCAAACGCCCGAATTTTGCAGTAAATCCAAAAACAAATTCTACTTCTATTTATTTAGTCCAAACAACAAACACAGGAACAGACTATTAAAAACAGCAAAGATGCAAGATCCCACGTAAATGATATCAGTGTTCGTGCTAACCACGAACAATTACGTAGCACATTAGTCTCTCACCGCAAAAACATCCACATTTCACGGAAACAAACGTTAGGATTGCCGCTGACGGTGATAATTTATCAGGTGTAATGTTTGCAAAGATCATTCATCGCAGAATGGATTGTGCGTTGGATTATTATTTACGTAGTTATAAAACGAATTGTTCCTTTATTAGAATTGGTTATACTCTTATAGATTAATTGAAATAAATTAAAGATTAACTGCGTTTTAGCACCGAATGTCTGCAGTCAAATGAAGGCTAGACTAGTTTTTAACAACGTATCTCAATGATTATATGCTTTAAGAATTTTAGGTATGAAACTACTAAGCAGTTATAGAATTTTTAGTTAGTAGCAGCACAGACAATATAATACTATACTAGTATAACAACTATGAACATGAAGTAACTTTACCTACACTTTACATTTTAATATAATTAACAACCGTGATAGATAATGGGTAGAACACTCGGTTATCGTGCAAACGACTAGTGTTCAAATCCTGGGTCGGGCCTACACCAATTTGTCTTTTCTAAAAACATGTGTGGTTAGTTTATCATGGTTGTTAACGGTGAGGGAAAACATCGTGAGGAAACCCACATGGCTGAGTTGTACTTAGTCATGTGACAGTGTATTCGTACAAAACGGCGATAGGCCTGCCCCCTATCACGTGAGTACACTGTCCATGCAAAACGTGGGTACTCTGAACACCAGGTGACAAAGTCACGTGATGTTCAGAAGTATTAGTACCTCTGCCAACCCCTTCGGGGATATTCGGCGTGAACGTTTATGTTATGTTATGTTATTTTTCATATACGACTGGATTAGTAAATGGATTCCAAATCCGTTTGAGAAGTATTATTAAAGCAGTAGATATATTATAGCAATAGAAATTCTTATTTCTAGTCTTTGGTAAACTCGTGGGAACAATACAGGGTGGCCTGGTATACGATGCTAACGTCTTCTTCAAGTAAGGCCACAAGGGCTGAACTGAACCTCCGTGCGCGAGTCCTTAATGAGGGCCATTTGTTTCATCCCAAATCTCGCACGGATCCCGGTAATTATTGCCTTTCTAGGGTTATTAAGTTTTGCTTCGGTTAAAATGAGAAATGGTCGCATTCATTCGATGCTCAACTTGATATCAGCGACAAAGGGTTGAAATTTAATTTCGCGTGGTGGTATTATGATGTAATTAATTTTATAGGAGCAATGCAATTCGTGACTTTGTTCGGGTTCCGTACGTCTGCTTGAATTTCCTGATAAAAAGCGAGGTTTAAATTACATCAATTCTTCCTGTTTGGTTATTAAACAAGCACGCATTACTAAACATACCTATTATAATTTGATTGAAGACCACCTTACCCGTGAAGATAGGACGCATTGCAAAATCTTCGTCCAGTAATCTTATGTTTAAGCCTCCGTTCTCATTTATGCCAACCACATAGACAAGTAGAGCATTGCTATTGCAATCAATATATAATATTATTTTTAAATTTTGGGTCGTTATGCGTTGCCTAATTTGTTACTTACCTACATAACAGACTAGGCAATAAATTTCTCGTTTATTAATCGTTGTACCTATAATATTATACTGTCATGCTCATGCGCACTTATCTGTTTTACGACCACTCTCGTATTTATACGTATATGTTTATATTCCTATGTATTCCTTAAGTATATTTTATACATATCTATGAAGTTTAAATTTACTTGAACATTTTACCAATGTATGTTGAAATTTTGGTTTATAATGTTTTTATCTATTTTTGAGTTTTGTTTGAAACAAACTAAGAAATAAGCTATTACCATATATAGAGTAGGTTTCTTTCCTTTTTTCTCTGTTACAGTATTTCTTTCTTTTTATTTTCTTTTTGTGTAGTAGATATAGCGACATGATAGTCCAGTGGGTAGAACACCCGCCCGAAAAACAGAAGGGCGTGAGTTCCAATCCTGGGACGGGCCTACACCAATTTGTCTTTTCTAAAGTCATATGTGTGGTTAATTTATCATGGTTGCTAACGGTGAGGGAAAACATCGTGAGGAAACCCACATGGCTGAGTTGTACTTAGTCATGTGACAGTGTATTCGTACAAAACGACGATAGGCCTGCCCCCTATCACGTGAGTACACTGTCTAAGCAAAACGTGGGTACCTTCTCTGGAAACTAGATGGCGCTTGCCATGTGAGTTCAGGAGTATTGGTACCTCTGCCAACCCCTTCGGGGATAAACGGCGTGAACGTTTATGTATGTTTTATGTTATGTAGTAGATATAATATATAATATGTAAGTTAGGAGTGTTGGCTGAACCACCGTCCAGCGTACTCAGCGTTTGTGTCATGCGAGACTTGCGCTGATGCTTAAGCTGAGCCAAGACCATTTTGGTATCATTGCAGGTTGTATTTAAGTGTTAATTACTGTTTTCAATACCAAATAAACATTTTACTTTCTTAGTTTTTGGTAACAGTCCATTTTTTTAACCACTAATATCGCCTATCAGTAATATAATGCAACCATGTATTAACTTTGTTTTATAATAAGTTGTGTGCTGTGCTTAAATTGTTTAATTGTTGAGTTTAATTAGTATTATTTCATGTTTTTTGCTTGTGGGAATGAAATGAATGTTTCTATTTTATTATAATTTTATTCTCTATATTTTTTGACAGCGAATAAATATCTTTATTTCTTTATCGACTTTATCAAGGTGCAACTTCATTATTTTTTTCAATAAATAGTTAATCTTATTAAAAAAATTCAAACTTAAAACTTCCTGTTTCCTTCGACTGCTAAAATCGATACTTAAGCAGGATAAAGTGACTGTTTCGTATTGTTAAAGACGAGTCGGTAAGGGGGCTGCGTGAGATAGATTGCCACTTGTTAGTTAGGAAAGATTAGGATCAGGACAAAGTGAGCAGCTAATCGCCTGAGGATTTGCCTTCACTGATCTTCCTTTTATTGTTTCTACTTGTGAAGACATTTGTCTCTGTTCAGCTTTGCTTGTTTATCTATGAATGGTTTTGAGAGAGTTGCACAATATAATTATATTTATGTTAACCTTAAAAATAGAACAGGTTAACATTCATTCTTGAAAAGTATGTATATCTTAAAACGTTACAATAAAAGTTAATGGATGGGTACTTTATTCATTGAACTACATTATTGAATCCGCCACTGACATTGCCAAAAACGTTGCAATTTTTTAAGTGGTTTTGGGCACGTCTCGTTTTTGCGACTCAGAATGTTCTGGTTTAACGGCCACTTACCTACTAGAATCGGGGCGGTGCAGTGTGGCCCCAAGGCCAAAAAGGTTTACTTGCTGACTTGGAAGTCCATTGCATTGTTAAAAATTTTAGTGGTGTCTTTGTTAAGCTTTGCTTTTCTCTGGCTCTCAACAGTTCTCTTACGCCAATACCATTTTAACAAATGATTTTAGACTTGGTTAGGAGTTTTTTTTTTAAATTGGTAATAACCATCAATGAATTGATGTTTTTTGCTATAATTCTTATGTATGTGTTTGTTGCTATTAATATAATTTATTACCAGTACCAAAAGTGTAAACCGTCAGTTGCTACTCAAGGCGTTCTTGTCTCTTGTTTTTTATGCTCGCCTTTGTTAGGGAACAAATAGGCTAGTATTATACGATTCCAACACATATTTATTATCAAAATGACATAGGCGCTGAACTAAGCGATAAAATTTCCTTATAAAGCAACATTGTTTGCAGAACTAAAGACACTAATAACAGTTAACAAAGCACTGGATACCCGACCGAAAAGAATGGCAGGACAGAATCGCTAAACCCACAATCATTTCGTTAAACACCGTAATATTACAAAGGCGATGCTATTAAATCAATTACAGTTAATTCATATCGGGAGGTAGAATTTGCACGAATGCTAACAACGCTAATTTTCGTCGGGACTCTGGAATGACGGCCATTGCTTTTGTAATAAAATTTTATCAATGCTCGATCCTCATTTTAATAATTACCGATTACACTGTTATTGTAATATTTTATTGGATTACTAAGTTCTTCAGTCAAGACCCTGTTATTGAAAAAGATACAATATTTATATTCTGATTTCTGTAAACTAAATCATATAATTTGGTTGTGATTAAATTATATAATTCAAATACAGTATTTTCCAACACATTTTTTTAAAATAATATTTTTCTAAAATATATTTTTTGTTTACTTAATGTTAATCTAGTTTTTAATAAAAACTATGAAAAACTATTCCTTTTGAGCAAATATTGGTCAGTCTACATTTATATTAAAATAGTAACAGGTTTTTTCTGATTGATTATATACCTCACTTTATATTTTACTTAAAACACATAATAATATAATACCTATGTCGTAGGATGATTGGATGTTTTGCAAAAAACCTAGTAAGATTAGAAAATATTATAACCGTTGTCTAATTATCCGGATTTTTGCAAAATCCCTAGGTTTTTTACAAAAAACCTAAACATCAAATCATCCTACGACACATACATATAATAATATTTTTCAAATACTAGATATTTGTATATCTTTATATAACATACTTAAAACACATAATTAAATATTATTATGTGTTTTAAGTAATTTATATATTAATATAAAGATATAATATCTTCGCATCCGTCTTTTTGTGACAAATGTTGTGAGAAAACTTGACTTTTAGATAAGATTAAGTTAATTTGACCATCAGTTACTAAATATCGGAAATAAATAATTGCTTTTTAAATAGTATGTTTATTGTTCTAAAATTGCAAAAGCGACTTTGTTGCAAAATTATCTTAACAATTACTCCTTCCAGCTTATATTAAAACTTCAAACACAAAATTTGTGTAAATCATGTTACAATTAAAAGGACACTTCAAGCGCGTAATGGTTTCCAAACGTGAGTTTTCCTTTGGTTTTCCCCACCGGTTGGCTGCGTGACTATAATTTTACAAACCCAAGCCTGTCTACCCGCCCAGTCAAGTGACATGCTTTTCCAATTCAATAATCTCATTTTCTACAAAGGAACAAGTGACAGCCTCTTCCTGTCTCGACCATGTCGTAGTTTTTTTAGAATGAAATATTTAGGGTCGATCGGCTAATTCAACAAACTCCAACTGTTTACAAAAGTTCTTAAATTGAGTTAATGATAAATCGAAAATGTCAGCTTCGGAAAATTTTGTATTGTAGGAAATATTAGCACGGGAAATAAATGTGTTGGTGGCATAATTAGTCCTAAGAGATGGTGTGTTGAATGTGAATGAGTTTCTAGTATTGTAGGACTGACATCTGAAGTTTAACCTTGATAACAAATAAGGTGAATCAATTAGATTATGGATAGTTTTAAATAACATTAATTGATCCCTAGTGTCTCTAGCACATTTTGAAGGTTCTAGTCAGGAAGGTTGTTAAAGTATGGAAATATATAGTTGAGGTGTTTAATAAACTTATTTTGAATTCTTTGAAGCATTTTGATATATACTTGATACATGAGGTTCCATACTGTTGAGCCATATTGGAGTATTGGTAGTACCAATGCATTATAAAGTGTTACAATAGTTTGAGGGCTTTTAAATTCTTTTGACTAACGAAGTACAAACCCTAGCAATTTATACGCTTTGGAGAATATGCTAGAAATATGTTTATCAAATAGCAATTTATCAGCCAGTCTTTAGTCCAACCAATAACACGATCAGGGTCGTTTTGGATTACACCATTCTTAATAAGAGGGTTTGCCATAACCTGTGTATCGTAGGCAAAGAGAGACAAGTTCGAGTCTATAATGCTTTTGAGATCCGTCAGAATGATATCGAACAGAATCGGTCCCAGCACAGAGCCCTGTGGTACGCCACTCAGAACATTATGTGGTTCAGAATAGTTTTCGCCAACTCTTACTCTAAACAGAAAGTCTTCAATCCAGAGCAGAAGATTGCCACGTATTCCGAAGTGTTCTAGTATGTAAGTAAATACACACATCAAAAGTGTCTAGGGATCAAGCATTTATGTGAGGATTTCTTGAGATAGAGATGTGGCTTTGTAATAAATTTATGATTTTATAAATTTATATGGATCCTTTTTTGGTGCATTTCATAATTTGAAACAGGAACTATCAATCAAATTCGAGTAAAAGATGAAAATCAGCTATCAATATTTTCCCTATAAAAAACATATAACGCATTGAAAACATTATTAGTGCTACTGTTTCCCTACTACTGATTAAAACCAACGTTATTATGGAGCGGCGACGTCATTTAAGCAGGGAAGAAATGCTCAGAGCCGTGGGAATGATAGAAGCTGGTTCCCGGCAACGTACTGTGGCTTTAGCTCTGAATACAAGTCAGAATGTTATCAGTCGACTTTGGACACATTACCGAAGCACTGGCACCGTGGCTGAGCGCAATGGAGGACGGTATCGCTGCTCCACCCGGAGACAAGACCGATACACTCAAATCACAGCTCGAAGAGCTCCAATAATAACCGCAATGATGTTAGCCGTGAGGCTTCATCGCTCTTAAGGGAACTTAATTAGCGACCAAACAGTCAGAAACCGCTTGCATGAAGTAAACCTTCATTCCCGAAGACCGCTACGGGTATTACCTATATCAATGCACAATCGTAGGATTCGATATCAATGGGCTCTTGAACACAGAAATTGGGCAGAAGAACAATCGCGTTTCGTGTGCTTTTCTGATGAGTCTCGTTTTGGTATGAGACCGGATACAAGACGTATACGACACTGGAGAACCCCTGGACGCCAACAGCGATTAAAACCCTGCCAGGAAGCCCATCCTTATAGTGGTGGAACCATCATGGTATGGGCGGGTATTTGGATCGGCGGAAGAACTGAATTGATTTGGATCAGAGGCAACCTCAACGCTCAAATTTATGCTGAGACGATTGTATCAGACGTCATCGTTCCTCTACAAGTGCAAATCGGTTCCTTATTTCAGTTAATGCATGGATCGTACAAAGTGGCGATCGATAGTCTCTGCCTATCCCAATGGGAATTAACGGCGTGAGTATATGTATGTATGTATGTTAATGCATGATAATGCACGACCGCATACCGCAAGAGTTGTAAGACAGACTCTCACCGCAGCTAACATCAATGTCCTGCTCTGGCCTGCTCATTCGCCAGACTTGAACCCGATTGAGCATGCATGGAATATGTTACAGAGAAGAGCTCTGCCGAATATGGAGGGTATCCAGTCATGGCAAATTTCTTTATCAATACAAAGGTGACTTGGTTTATCGTTACTGTAGACAAACGAAAACATTTTATTTGATGAATCCTTAAAGAAAATTTTAACTAATATCAATCAGAAGAAAAGTTATTGCAAAAATATATGTTGATCCCTATATACTTTTGATGTGTGTAAGTCTTTTTAATGAGACACGATCGAAGGCCTTTTCATAATCTAGGTAAATGATGTCGGTGGATTCATATTCCTCCCAATTTCTAGCCCATTTAGCCAGGCAGCAAAGTAAGTTAGTTATGGTTGAACGGTTTGGTAAAAATCCAGCAAAAAGTGGGTACTCTGGACTCTAGGTGACAATGTCACGTGATGTTAGAAAGTGTTAGTACCTCTGCCCCTTCTAGGATTTAGGGCGTGAACGCTTGAGTCTCGAGCCTATACTTTTTAAAACACGGAACCACTGGTTTGGTCAGTCTTAGCGAAGTGCAGTATCTTAAGGTCGTTGCAAGGTTTCATAACGTCAACTTTCATTTATCTTTTTACGTGCGTAATGTTGGTTTGGTCAAAATACTTGCTTTAATTTAAATTCACACATATACCTTCGATAGCTCAGTTGGTAGAGCGGTGGACTGTAGTTGGAATGATAGTTGTAATCCATAGGTCGCTGGTTCAAATCCGGCTCGAAGGAATGATCTTTTTTTAGTTATAATAATTCCATGTACCAACTCTCTGCCATCGTTGAACGTGTATTATGATTAAAAGTTCAGGTGAAAAATAAGCTCTGCTTCTCAGAGCGGGTTAAATATATATCCCGTCCCATGTTTTGGTCATCCACTACACCACCCCTAAAAATAAATAGATAGATGATAGTTAGAGTTGTTAAAGAACCTCCTATGGAGTTGCGTACAAAAACGGGTTATATACGGCATGAACGTTTGAGTTGAGTTGAGAACATCTGATAGATGTCATGTTTCGTCCATATCAAAATATAATATAAACAAGAAGACAAATTATAAAATATTTAAATAATATGCATGATACTCGTTTTGGAGTAACCTTACTGTATTTATCGAACAATCAGATTAAAGCACTTGAATATGTATCCACACTTACATATAAAAGAGCAAATGCATTAATATGATTGAAGCAAAGTATTCGTTTATCTGACGGGTTAAAAATTTACTAATGAATTTTCGACGGTTGTGCATTTCAGTGAAATATTTTTTGTTTAATTATGATGGCTTCATCCGTTTCGCTCAGAGTGCACTTCTCTGTAAATAAGAAGGGTAATAATGAAAAAACTTTCGCGGAAATAGAACACGGGGGTGCGCGTCCGATGACTTTGATATTTTTGACGGTATTAATTAAAAATTATAAAGGTCCCCCCGCGCCCGCCCGCGGGTATTGTTCGCCACCACAAAGCATTTTATATTGTGCAAAAAGATAAATATGCTACTCGCAGGTACCCCATGTAATTGGGCGCAATTTTATTCAGTAGCTCTTGTTTTGCCGTTGTTTGATTTCCTACGCTTTTGTGTTCAGTCGCATTTTTATTATAACATTGTTTTTTATATTCTCAATTGTTTCATGACTTCCTCATTTCATGTCGCCTACAGCGATGTCTTTTTTCGCAAAACATATATTCGAGTAAAAATTTTTATTTAATACCGAGAACTCTGTCTCGCCTTTAACTCCCGATCCGGACATTATGGCTAAAATATTTGCTAGTATTATACAAAATGGTATTTTTAAGGTTTCAGCATGACTGCGCGAAACAGAAGCACCTCAGGGAGAATAAAATAGATAATTATGATTGAGCGGAAAACCGGTAAAAACTGGGTATTGTTTCGGGTGATAATTAGGGTTTGTGGTCCCGGGAGGGCGGCGGTGGCGGGGCGGGAACGGCATTTCGCCAGTCATATTTGCGGGGCGATGCAGACACCGAGACTCTACAATATACACTTGTTCAATTATTATGTATATGTGACAGGTAAACGTTGTAGACATTATTTGTATCTCACTTATAATACTTTTGTACCGTGTTGTGCCGGCCTAGGATGTCACTACCCCTTTTAACTTACGGGTGTCTTAAGAGGCGCTAAGGGTATGGTTTTTTTAAAGTGGTTTTTGGCCGATAAGGTTGGAGACCCATCACCAGCAATACTTTATTTTTACCATCTTGTCCTCGGTCAACTTCCAAATGTAGCAGAGGATTTTTTAGCTATAAAGCTCGGGATACCTTTTTTTAGGATTTATGGCCGTGAGTATATATAACTTTTGTACCCAAAAGTAAATCTGTATTTAAAAACCCTGCTAAACTCTTCGGGGAAAAAGTAATTTTGTTATCGTCTTCAATTTAAAGAAAGAGCTTGTGTTATCAACTGCAGTCTCCAGCCACAATACTCACCAATAATTTAAAAGTCGCAAAACTCTTCATCGCCCTTCACAACAACCGCAGGAAGCAATAACTTAGTTTAGTGCTATTCTAATCCGACTCAACAGAGCTTCAAGAGTACCATTACCAAGCACCGAGCAATTCATCCTTACCGTAAATCCACAATAGGATAGCAGAGTCGCTGTGCTTCTGAACATACAATGTCACTTTTGTAAACTTTGTGTTCTGAGTATCCACCTTTAGCTTGAACAGTGCACAAACGTGATAGGAGGCAAGCCTATTACCGATGTTGTACGAGCACACTATCACGTGATTAATTACAATTCAGTCATGTAGGTTTAGGTACTCACGATTTTTTTCCTCTACGTTAACAACCTTAGTTCTTTAACCACATATTTCAAACGCCAGAGATCCCAATGAGTTATGAAGGTCTTTTTCAGTTTTCGACAATCACAATAAATAAAACTGGTAGACCATGTCATAATTAGTGAGAAGCCGACAACCAATGAAAAACATTGAAAATACAGTGAATATTTTACATACAGCTTTTATATGCAGAATTATTAAGAGATAATACATTAACTTCAAAATTTACTCAGATGCCTCTCATTAACATTTCCGTCGTGGCTTCGCTCTCAAATAATATCTTGAGCGTCGATTATGAATATTAATATGGCGCCGACGACACTTCCGGTTATCACTTGAAACCTTAACTGGTTCAGACAAACCACCTTCCCCCTCGCGGTTACACCTGTGGGGTTAATGTTGATCAAACTGTCTTTTACTGTATCTTCTGTTTATTTATATATCCATGTGATAATTATTATGTTGTGGAATTTCTTTTTTTTAGGTAGTGTTGGATATTTGGTAGTATTAGAAATCTTGTCTTATTAATATAATTTTCTTTTAAGATGAGCTGAGTAGTGTTGGCTTAGAAAAGCACTAACCCATTTGGTATTACGGGTGTCATAAGTGGCAACTTTGCAGTTTTGGGACTTTTATGTTGTTTTTGAGAGATATGGCTGGAGATCTTCTTCTAGGTTCATAAGGTATTTTGTATAACAAGTCAAGAAGTCTTTTTGAAGTCATATGTTTGGTTGATTAGTTTCTGTGTTCTTAAAGGTGGAGAAAACCATAAAATCCTCATAGGAGTCCACATTTTTTCAAGTAATAAGCTTTGAAGTTTGTAGCGTAAGCCGAAACAAACTTAACCCGACTTCGATCCTCGTTTCTCGAAGATAAAGCCATAATTAAAGGCCTTCTCGATCGATTAACTTAAGCCGAGTTTAAATAGACGCTAACTCCGAGAGAAAGGTTTACTCCGGCGTGAAATGGCATTAGGTTTTCTCGCGTTTTATGCGCTTCAAGTCGAGACAACTCGCTAAGAAAGGGGGATTTAATGGCAGATTGACTTAATTACCATCGTAAATTAGACAGAGTTATTTCTGATTGATATGGCTTAAGAATTGGATTTGTCGGATGACGTTCTCTCGTAAAAATGATACGCGAAAAGTTTTTCATGGACTATCAAAAGTTTACATCGGATAGCTAACAGACAAGGATTTTTATTGGTGGTATAGAGGTATCGATTTATATAGTTTTTAATGATATGGGAATAGAGAAAGAGTAAATGATTGCTAGAGCCTGTGATTAATAATCTATGAAAATAAAACGTGTTTTAGTTTGCATAAAATTACTACACACTACTATTACTAACGAATTCTTAGTTATGTTTCACAAAGTAAACAATTCACTTTTCTTGGAACATAGTCACCGCTGTAATTTGATTTTAAATTTAAATGTTCCGTGTTTTGTAGTCGTTATACAATTAGTAAGTTGATCATACAATTCAAGTGGGAATTGTTTTCAGAGTTTGATATTAACTTTTTCGTTCTTTTGGTTTACGGAGGAACTTCTTAGTGACGACATTTAATTTACTTATAATGTTGCTGTCCTTATTAGGATGGGATTTTTCGAATTATTATATTATCGATAAAGACTAACTATCTCAATTAAAACATACATCTAGCATATCAAATTAGACATGCAAATGCATTTTAAATTGTAAATATATTATAGTACATTTACATCATATATTGTAGTAGATATTTTTTAAACCATTTGCGGAATGTTTGATCTTACTTTGGTTCCTCAAGTATCTTTTATTTCATTTATGGCCATCAGTATATCACTAGAAGTAAATAATATAGTAACGAAAACGAAAGTTCTACTTACCTACAACCCAGGGTTATAAATCTGAAAAGGTTCCACAACATGATGACAACTACGGTAAGAGATGAGATAGTCAAATTCCAAGCTCATACTACTAGGACGGAACATACCATCTTAGTGAAAATGGTATTTATATAAGATAATTGCAGATTGTTGTTTTGATGATTGGACTACTCCCCTCTTACATATTTGTACTAGATAGGCCAGATGTTTCAGATGTTCCCTATCACGTGATAGCACTGTCCAATCAAAACGAGGATCCTCTGAATAAAAGGTGACATTAATGTCACTTGGTTTTTAGAAGTATTAATACCGGAAGAAATGGGGTAGTGCTATTCTAAGCCGACACTACACAGCATACTTAATTAACATGACGTCATTACTTAACTTTACAATAATAAAACTGTGTTATTAAACATTATGTAACCCTCCGACAGCTCAGTTGGTAGAGCGGTGAACTGTAGTTGGAATGTTAGTTGTAATCCATAGGTCGCTGGTTCAAATCCGGCTCGAAGGAGATATTTTTTGCAAAGCGAATATATAATATATTGAACTAGTATTTTTGTATGTATATCAGTGAAACTTTAATTAGTACTTAAACTGAAGGAAACTGATTTTGAACTGACGACATAAACTCGTTGGTTTTGAATTATAATTATTTGTATACTGGTTCTAATTATCAAGTAGATTCCATCGCTGAGTCAGCGGAATAATATTACATACATACATACATATACTCACGGCTATAAATCACTAGAAGGGGTAGCCAGAGCTAAGGAATTAGAAATCCCTCAGCCACTTTTGGAAGTTGCGTGGGGAAAAGGTGGTAAAAATAAAAGTTGTTGGTGATGGGTCTCCAACCGCATCGCCCAAATATCCCTTAAAATGCCCCAATAACGTTAGTCGCCTCTTACGTACACCCACCGGAAGACATGGGGTAGTGCTATTCTAAGCCGACACTACACAGCTAATAATATTATGTCTCAATATACGAAAACAAGCCGACAACCATTAAGAATAAACTCTTTTATAAGTTGTCTTACTCTACATTTGCCGACGCTGTTTAAAAATGTAGAAACTTAACTTAAATATCACTTTCATATTCGTATCTACGTCATACGTAATTATTAACAAGTGCATTAATTTAAACTGTTTCATACACCTTCGATAGCTCAGTTGGTAGAGCGGTGGACTGTAGTTGGCATAATAGTTGTAATCCATAGGTCGCTGGTTCAAATCCGGCTCGAAGGAATGCTTCTTTTTAGTAACATTACGGTTGAATAGTTTATTAAGCATTTGCATTTTTTAATAGATATCATATATGTGCATATACCTCACGGCTATGAATAGTCCACTTTTGGAAGTTAAGTGAGGAAAAGATTATAAAATGAAGGATGATGGGCCTTCAGCTGCATGGCTTAACAATCACTTGAAAAGCCATAGTCGCCTCTTACGTCACTCACAGGAAGAAATGGGTTTGTACCATTATATGCAGATACTATGACAGCTCAATCACAAAAAACTAGAAAGAATGAAAGAAAGAAAAATAATTTATTTGGCAAAAACAAAATAAAAATTACAATCAAAAATCATTCAAATATCATATTGCCAAATTGGTTCTGGCTCAGCATGTGTGCCTCAGCCGCGTGTCTCGCAGGACACGTCAGCTGCTGCACGCTGGTTTTCAGCCAGCACCAGTTAGTCTGACAGCATTAAAAACATGATGCTCTATGTAGCGTATATATTTATATAAATAAAAAGCAAACATTTACCGTTAACATTCATACAGTCCAAATACATAAGGACACAAAAATAATTATAATTATATGCTGAATTATAGAATATTACCATATTCCTAGCTTTAACTTGTTTTTTCTTACTTGTATTTAATTACTTACTGTGAGATTTGGCAATTTTTACTATATGTTTAGTTTTCTGTATATAAAACCGTAGCGTGTCAGACAAAGTACAGCCGTAACTAGTAAACGTAAGAAATTGACAGTGTTGGTGATCACTAAGAAGATTTCTAAAAAACCTAACAGAATTTTCCCAAAAATCTCACGGGAATATATAGAGATATAACTGTAAATGTCTCGCAGAAAAAGCTTACGTATATATCACCTAACAATCATCCCCGGAAGAAACGGGCTAGTTCTATTCTAAACTGACACGACACAACATAAAGGTTAAAATTTTGTACATGGTATACTAATGAAGTCTATTTGAGCATTTCGAAAATATTTCTCATAAGTCCCATGGGAACGGGAATAAACGGGATAAGACGATATAATTCGAACTACTACGAAAGAAGTTGCTTCTCGTATTTGGTGTGTGTGTTTCCTGGGTAATGTTGGTAAGCATTAAGAAATTATTATTTTAATTTTCAGCATATAAATTTTCTCAACAATAAAGTTAACAATGCAAAGCCAATTAAAAATCTCCTCGTATAACTATGCCCCTTCTTTCCCATAGGAACGGAAATAATGAGATTAAATAGTTCTTACGTCAAAACATAATATTTTGCGTGGGTTCTTTAGACATTTTTTGGAATTCTTAAGTTAAGGAGAAAAAAGGCATGTGAGAGTGTAAGTCAATTTTAACATAAAGGATAAAATTGATACATGGCTATAGATGAGCACTAAGAGATCGTGATATAATGTTCGCACCAGAGTTAAATTATTGTTTGACGATGCGACTAGAGACCTATCACAAGTAAACCATCCTTTATTTAACCATCTTTTCCCCTGTTAATTTTCAAAAACTCTAATTCTAAAGCTCTGGTTTTTGGTAGATAAAACCCTGAGCATAGTGGGTATATATGATGAGCAATAATTGTTAAAACACAGCAGTACTGGTTTGGTCAGTCTTATCAGAGTGCAATTTCTTAAGGTCGCTGCAAGGTTGCATAACGTCAACTTTCATTTATCTTTGTACGTGCGTAATGTTAGTTCGGTCGAACTACTTGCTTTAATTTAAATTCACACATATACCTTCGATAGCTCAGTTGGTAGAGCGGTGGACTGTAGTTGG
Organism: Bedellia somnulentella; assembly: GCA_963576735.1. Classification (NCBI taxonomy): domain Eukaryota; kingdom Metazoa; phylum Arthropoda; class Insecta; order Lepidoptera; family Bedelliidae; genus Bedellia; species Bedellia somnulentella. Next base: position 14,170,527 of record OY755171.1, read on the forward strand.
AATGATAGTTGTAATCCATAGGTCGCTGGTTCAAATCCGGCTCGAAGGAATGATCTTTTTTTTTATTTATAATAATTCTGCGATCGTTGAACGTGTATATGATTAAAATATCAGATGAAAAACAAGGTCTGCTTCCTAGCACGTTAAATATCCATTCCGTCCCATGTTTTGATCATCCACTACGCCACCCCCAAAAGATAAATAGATTAATAGTAAGTGTTGTCATAGAACCTCCTATGAAGTTGGGTACAAAAACTGATAGGTTTGTTTATGATTTCTACGCACTATTTATTTAAAGTTTAGCTAGGTTTTATTAGAATCACATTCTAAATATCATTACATTACATTTCGATTTTTGTTTATTATAATATTAATAATAATAAAATATAATATTTTTAAATTTAACATAGTATACCTTGTATTAAAATTCAGAAATATGTCAAATTAGCTTGATCAATTTGTCTAAAATTAGAAGCAATATATTATGTAGAATGTCTACTTTTCGATAAGAAGTTGTATAAATGTGTAACATCCCTACTTCCATCGCGTGACGTACTTCTCTGTTGTAACTTGACATTACGAAGTGGGTCGTAGACACACTATGAAATGTCAGTTTGACCTTATGCTAAATGGCTGACAACCCCTGAATTATTTAGACATTTTGCAATGATGTTACCCTTTGCTATGATTACCTTTTATTACCTGTCAATTCTGTTGTAATGTTAAGGGCGTGTGGAATTATAAATTTTGTATGTTATGGCTAGGAGTTAATGATTTTTAAACTGTCTTGATTTTAAAATGCTTGTCTAAAATCAGGAGAAAAGAGAATATATGTCCGTCGAAAATATTCATACAATGGTTCTTCATAATCATACCCATAGAATGGTTCTTCACTTACAAAATATTTATGTAATCTCAAACGTTCATGTTCATGCCGTATATCCCCGACGGGTTTGGCAGAGGTACCAATACTACGGGATTTGAACCCACGCACGTCTGTCTGCTGCCTGATACATCACGCACGCCAGCATGGTAGGTGGTTTTCTGCCCACTGAGCTATCACGGATATTTATATGACACATTGTTAAAATCAGTTTACATATTTCAAACAGGAGCAATCACAACAATCATATCAAAATATGTCGAAAAATAGAATTCCGAAGGAAGAAGGGGCTGAAGCCCACCTATATACGGGCATTTGGCCAATTTTTACTGGGAACCAAGGCTTAACAAGTCATACTTTGAGATCTATTGTACCTGTTGTTGAACGTTTCCGCCGATAATGTTATTTACCACCGAAGATTTGTTCCACATAAACAAATATATTTGCGATCGTGTCCGGTGATCTTAATTAAACCATCATTTCAGTAAGACTATTACATCCAAAGATATATAAGTATATATAGTATCCAAAGAGATACTTGCATAACAAATAATATTGCAGACACACTATATTAGATTATTCTCAATTTTACTTGACTATGACTTTGACGATCAATAAAAGTATTTATTGGCTTGTGTGTAAAATCAAATACATGTGAGTATGCGAAATCAGTTAATCACTGCATTATTACTTAATACTTTTTTTAAAAGTCTTATGCACAATTTTAATTATATACGGTAAGTGCACTAAATTTCATTCGCAGAATATTTCAATACTTGAATTTTCGTAAAATGGTTCGATTACTGGATCTAAAGTTTGACATATAAAATTTGCATTACGTTCGCTTAGATTAAATTCGTTCTGAAATAAAACTCAATTTTTACCATTGGAAAGGCTATAAAACTCATTTTCAGGTATTATAATAAAAAAAAATCACTCCAAGTATTTGTTTACTAAGTGCCTGAGTTTCTTATGCAAATGAGACAAAAAATTAAGAGACTGCAGGTGCTCGTAACGCTTTCGGGGATCGTCTGAATAATTTCGGGATTTGCATATTCTCCTCATTGTTTGTAGCTTAAACTGTTTATTTTTAACTTCAGCAAATTCTTCAACGTAAATTAATATACTTTGGTCCAGTTTTGAATATTTTAATTACATGTATTATTACATGTGTAGTTGTTTGTATATTTTAGTAATTAGTAGTGGTGCGTATCGTTGCAAGGGTTCTAATAATTTTTGAATATGAGCGTATTTCATTTGAAGGTCGTCGGTTCCCATTGATGAAAGATTGGATGGAGGAGACAACAATACATTAGTATACCAGTGCAAAAGTTTATGTCATTAGCTAGGTTGTTCACCGCATATTTTTTTTCTTATTTGTAGAGAAATACTGAACATATTTAAATTAAAATTATTTTTTTCTTATTCTAAACATTATGTAAATATTCGTTCGTGTTTCTTTGTATGTTTGTGAGCCCGATTTTTTTAGATTCGTGCTTGATAAGATGCTTATTATTCGTAATCCCAAACTAACTAAATCAAAACATACTTACTACCTCTACCATTTTTGAAGTAGCATAGTTAGCAGCAATTGTAGCCCAGCAATTTGCGTTAATTCATAGTTTAAAGGGGTGTTTAGACTCCCCAGAAGGTAGACGACACGTCAGGCACCGGTTTCCGGAGTCGGGCAATTGTGTATATTCAGAATGCCACAACGGGGAACTTTTGCCCGATAAGGAGTTCCACTCATATGGTTAGTTAGACTTGCTTGTACTTGCTGATGTGCTTTGTGTCTGAAAGCTTTGTTTTAACGTTCTTGTTTGGTAGCCGGGCTATTATCGGAGTTGCTCCGTTTTGTTGTTTTTGGGATTGAGTAAATTGTAAAATCCTCTAGATTCACTATGTTAAACAGACAAAAAGCTCTGTCTGCTTACCGTTTTGTACATTTTTCATAAATTAGAAGACAAAGAAAACCTCAATAAATCTTAAAGGCCTTTAAAACCCCGTAGAGTGCGGTAAAACCTTTAGATTTGGCAACACTGAAATTGTGCACGCAATGTAAATTCTTTAGATAGAGCGTCCACGCAACGCGGTATATGCCCAAAAGAGTCGTACAGATGTAATATTTCTGTCGCACATCACTCAGTCCGATACTGGGTTCAAATACTCGATGGATACACTGCTCTCCAGGTAGGGATAGTAAATCTGCCCGCCCTCGGTGAAATCGTCGTTAACAATACTTCATCACGAGTTGTTAAATATGTGTCAAGAGTGAAAGTAATAATAAATTTATTCAAATCAGGGTCCACCCTAAGATAACCGTATGAATCAGGTATTCTTAAAATTAGAAGAGACAGTGTAAAAGAACAATGAAAAGGCGTAATTGTTAATTAAGTCGTATTATGCGTAACCCAGCTAAGTGCAAAACTTGGTTTTTTACTAGCTTGTTTTGTTTACTTAATGAAACGAATGAACTATTTAAATAATACATACTTAGCACGACGAATCATTTAAGTAAACAATCGCGATAATTTAAATAAAACAAATTCGTTACGCTCTTTTGTTTCATAACAGTATGTATTGATTACACCTTTTAATCTCAATTTTATATTAATTCATTTATTTCAGCATAATTAATGTCCCGTCGATAGCTCAGTTAGTAGAGCGGTGGACTGTAGATAGTTTAAGAATTGATATCCATAGGTCACTGGTTGAAATTCGGTTCGAAGGATTTATTTTACATGGTCTGGATAAAAAAAAATGCTTTCTAAGAAATCTTTTGTACTATAAAAGTGAGAGAAAAAATATTTTGATATCAAAATTATCCACATATTAACATACTACTCGTCCATATAGGGCGCAACTACCATTACGCTGCTTATTCTAGCTGCATTCATCGATATTTTGCTTTGAGACACATAATTAGGCGATGAGGGTTCAAATCCCGGGTAGCGCCTATACCAATTTGTTTTTTCTAAAAGTAATATGTATGGTTAATGTATAATGGTTGTTAACGGAGAGTGAAAACATTATGAGGAAACTCATATGGCCAAATTGTACTTTGTCATGTGGCAGAGTATTTGTACATAGCGGCGATAGGCCTGCCCCCTATCACGTGAGTACACTGTCCAAGCAAAGCAAGGGGGGTACTCTGAAAACCAAGTGACAATGTCACATCATTGTAAATGTCATTAGTACCTCAGCCAACCCCTTTGGGGATATACGGCGTAAAAGTTTGAGTTTGACTCTATCCAATGATGGTATATAGTAGACTGTTTTTCTTAAGGAGAAACAAAGTAATAATAATAATAATAATAATATTCTTTATTTCGCACAACAAGGTACATAACATACAACATACAATGGTTAGTAAGAAGACTTAAGACTATTTTTAGTAAACTATATGTATGATACAAAAAAAAAGACAATCAAAAAAAAATACAACACAATTAAAAAAAACAACACAATTAAAAAATTTATAACAAGCAATAATTATTTACATTATAAACAAACAGGCTACCTGATATTATGCACAATGCTAACAGACACACGGACTAGAACTTCCTTTGAGGACGTTTAACTGGGGCGTGCATTTTCATCCAGTGCTCCTGAAGGGTGCCCTGGATTCGGTCCGCCACGGTCCTCAGGAGGCTGTTGTTGCTGTCGCGCACCCGCCGCCACAGGGATGCCGTCCGCTTGCGCAGGATGGTGGCGAAGCCGTCCGTGCGCGCTTCGGCAAACATACCGGAGGCGCTGCAGTAGCGCGGCAGCCCCAACAGCATCCTGAAGCCGTTATTATACTGGACGCGAAGGGCGCTGAGAGCCCCCTGTGTGCAGCCGGCCCACAGGCTGCAAGTGTACAGTGACTGACAGTATGATTTAAAAAGTGTCACCTTAACGTCTTTTGTACACCTAGCAAACCTGCGAACCAACATATTACACCGGACTGCCAGCGCCCTCCGCTCCCTTTCCACATCCTCATCATCTTTCAGGCCTTCAGTGACCCAGTGTCCTAAATATTTGACCTTTGACACTCGCTTGAGTGCCAAGCCTCCAAGCACAACATTTGGCGAGTTGTAGGTTTTACAGCCTGCCTTAAAAACTAACAATTCACTCTTAGTGGGGTTATACTTCAGACCGTGTGCCTCAACATAGCCCTCACACTTTTTTAAAAGTACCCTTAGCCCTCTTATCGATGGGCTCAGCAGCACCATGTCATCGGCGTAGCTAATGTTGTTAATCATAGTTCCACCAACAGAGAGCTTCAAGTATTCAAAATAACTTGAAGATTATTATAAATAGGGGGTCGTTCATGAGTTGCTAATCATAGTAGAATTAACTGTTATAATTTATTATCATTCCTCATTTGAATTATACGTAGTACTAGTATGATCATTACGAATTATACTGCTATTCAAAGTATCTATGCTAATACTAGCTAATTCAGAGATCAGCCGGACAAATCAGAAAGACAAACGGGCAAATAAAAAAGGAAAGTATTATGTTACAAACAGACACTCCTATTTTTATTTAAGTGTATTAATTTACTTCACTACTTCACTTGGGATTGAGTGAAAATAAATATACTATAAATATTCCATTTAAATAAATTCAAAAAATATTTTTTTTATAATTAATTTTAATATCTTATTATTATGCAAAAGAAATTGATCCTTCGAGCCGGATTTGAACCAGCGACCTATGGATAACAACTATCATTCCAACTACAGTCCACCGCTCTACCAACTGAGCTATCGAAGGTGTGTTATCACGTTCGGAAACATCAAACTGTTACAAAGAGATTACGACATTCGCAGTGAAAGGTGCTGCACTGCTTTAAAACCTGTTTGAGTAGAACATGCAATTATATTCTTTATTCTTATATATATTCGATTCATATCCTTTTGGATCAAAAAGCAAATTTATAAAAATGGCTTGGTTTTTAAAATCTGGTTTAATGTTTATGTAACATCGTAATTATCGTATCAAACAATCCGCTCGAATTGTTTTTCATGTCAGTTTGATATTGTATTTTATAAAAGTTATGACAGAGATAGAACACATAGAAGATATAACACAAACTAATATTATGTTCAATCAATACCTGATGTGATGACATCAGTGACATTATTCTCATAGGAATAAAATATTATTTTCTTTTCAATTAGATTATGTGAGATAATTAGATTTGTATCTAATTGGATTTATGACTAAGTAAAACTTAGACATGTGGGTTTCCACACGATGTTTCCCCCTCACCGTTAACAACCATGATAAATTAACCAAACATATGACTTTAGAAAAGATAAATTGGTCTAGGCCCGACCCGGAGTTTGAACCCTCATAGTCTGCACGATAAGCGGTGTTCTACCCACTGAGCTATCACGGTTGCTAGAATAATAACCGTTTCTAGATTAATATAAAACATAGTTGCAACTTATAAACCTTTGTAAAAATAAGGCGCTGACACGTTTTTCTACCTAATTTTGCATTATATTATAATAAACCAATAATAATAAACATATTTGTTAAAAAGACTGTTTGCTTCCTCAATAAAATAAAATAAAAAAATGTATAATGTAAACATGTCTGATAAGCATAAACTTTGGTTAAATTTTTGGTGGTTATAACCATGTGTATCCTTCAATTTCATTTATTTACGTATTCACTTTGATTCATAATGGTGACGAAACCACACATATAATTTATACAAATACTCACGCAAATAGTTCCCATCGGGATAGGCTGACACTATCGATCGCCATTTGTACCACTTAATATTTAAATTAATACTTTAGTCATCCGTTTAGCGATTCAGACCTTGAATATAGTTTTTGAAATAAATACTAAAATGTGATATACAAACCAAAGCGATATCATTTTTGAAAATGTATATATGAATACAAAAGTATAAAGGAGGTGAAGCGAATATTCAGCATTTAAATATCTTAACTGAAACAGGCGAATTATTTTAATGAGTGCAGTATCTTAATGCAGTCTTGCTTCAGGTTATGAACTCGGTGCTCCCATAAATTTCCATATTAATTGAATATTTGGATTTAAGGTGCGCTGTAGTATGAATTCGGAGAGTGCAAGATCCGCTCCACGTCTCAGAACATCACCGAGCCAGATTATGGTGATAGGCTAGACAGGATCAAACTAGCAATTTGTACATGAGTGGTTTCGGTAACTTACCTTTATATTTGAATAGATATTTATAAAATGACGTGTTAGGATTATATTTTGATTTTGTCTCTTATTTAAGTGGTTAAAAAATCACTTATTAGTTTTGTTCGAAGAATTAAATTTTACAAGTTGAAAGTTGTTAGGTCTAGGTCAAAAGCTTATAATTTTTTAGTTAGGGTCAGTTGTGAATTAGTTAATGTATTTCTATTTCTGCAGTAATAATAAATATAACAGTGAAAATATTTAAAAGGGGGCTCCAGCAAAAGAACATTTTTTGTCCCTTTTATAGAGCATGGACCCGAAATGCACGACCCGGCTCGCTCTTGGTCGGTTTTACTATATCCTATTGAAGGCTATCTGATGATATAGTGTAAAACTGTCTTCTATAGAGCCAAAAACATGGGTCGTTCTAATGAAAACTGACTTCCTATTCATTCGCCCTCACAACTTTTCAAATCTTTTGATATATCAATTATTCAGCCCCGTCGTGACAGCATCGCTGATATAGCGAGATCGGTAATTCTATTGTCAATTTGTCACATAAGTGCCTAAAGACGTTTGTAGGTTTGATGCGGGCAACAATTGGAACATCAGTATATGCAGTATTTTGGTCATTTTGATATCTCTACGCATTTTATTGGTGTTTTTTTAAATAAAACTAATAGGTTAATCGAGTAGTTTTCATAGCTCCCCCATTCTTATATGAGAAAAGATTCACAATTCACCTGAATGTTTATTGTTTTATGTTCGTTGGTTTAAACCTCTCTCTCATTTATAAACAGATTTTAATTTTAGTTTAGTTATATAAGAGTTCCAATCTGAGTCACGATTGGTCTTATATTAAATAAATGACCTGAATACTTCCACATTTAAGACATTTTTTTCTTACAATATCACAATTTTATACAAATCGAGAACCATTGTTTTTTACAAAATAAGAATGACCAATCGGAAAGAGTGAAATTTGGCAGACTACTACTGATAGATTATTTCTTTATAATCAACATACATATACTCACGGCCATAAATCCCAAAAAAGGGTAGCCAGAGTTTTAGAGCTAGAAACTCCTCAGCCGCATTTGGAAGTTGTATAAGATGAAGATGGTAGGAATAAAGTATCATTGGTGATGGATTTCCATCCATATCAACCAAATGCCGCTTAAAAAATCCCAAAACCTTAAGTCGCCACCTATGACACCTGTGGGTAGAAAGGGGTAGTGACATTCTAAGCTGGCACTATGCGACTACTACTAATATATTTTTTCTTTATAATCTACCTCTTCATATATGATTTTTCTCATGCAAATGTATGGTATTGTATTGTATTGTGAACGGGTATGTTTTCCGCAAGTCGACGTCTGCTAAGCGCCTATTTTGCGTGATAAATGTATGGTATACCCAAACCTCTTCCTATTGAACATACAACAAGTATATCAAAAATTAAGCCAAATCTACATGTATGAGCACCCTTAAGCCAACTATTGTGACGGCAGACAGTAACACAAGTTGGAAACTTATGCAGACAGTTCTGAACAATAATAGAAGCGGGAACGAAACTATTTAGCAGAGTTTACTCCGTCAATAAGATGCCACCTCAGCGGGAAGGAATAATTCATTTAGCGCGAATTAAGCAACGGAAGTCAAGACGCGTGTTTGCCACGAAGTTTTACTTCATTTAGATGGCTTCATTTTAATATCATTTGTAGCAAAATCTTTAAATGAAATTAATATATGATATTATTAGATTTTTTTGTACCTTAACTCCATGTGGGGATTACTTTCTAATCAATTAAGGAAAGAAAAATTGGGGACTTGAACCCGCGACATCCGGTGCTAAGGTTTAATGCACAAAATGTCTAATGAATATACGATAGAGGAACACAATGTGTAAACGATGAAATGCCTAGTGTATGAAGACGAAGTGGTCGTATTTATTAATACCCATTGCCATGATTGTGATTATGGTTATGTAAGAGATGAAAACCATAGGAATACAACGAGTTAAAGTGCTAACAGACGATCGAACATGTACGGCGCGCACCATCGCACTGTGCGGTGCGCTCTACCCTACAGACGTTCGCACTGTGCGCCCCGCACCATCGCACCGTGCACCGCAAGCGCTTCGAACCAGCCCTCACCAATATTAATAATAATTATGTGCGGCGAACCACGCTACACACGTTCGTTTTTGGTACGGCCCGTACCACGAACACTGGTGCGCGCCGTACATGTTCGATCGTCTGTTAGCACTTTTAAGCATTGTGGTTAGAGTTGAGTTGGGTTATTTAAGATGACTTTGTGGCTGGCAACTGATAAAAGAAAACCGAAGCGCTGCTGGTAGTAAGGGAGATCTTTGGAGACGTTCACGTTTAGCAGTGGACATTTATAAACTGATATGCCGAAAATTGCGAGGGCCTTGCTCTTCAAAACCTTGGCTTTATTTGATATTTAAAGCTATATAATGATCACAAAATCCTTTCTTGCTCCACAAATATGTAGCAAAACTTTTGCGCTCAAAGGTTACTTCATATCTATATTTCAGTTATATCTCATGAAAATATGAATATATACTAAAAATATGTTGAGTTGTAAGACTAACCTGTCAGCTAATTACAGTTATTCATTCAATTTTTTATGGATTTATAAGACCAGTATATTTATTCTATAAAATGGTATCTTTTGATGACATTCATATATAATAAAGTATCGGAACAACTTGCATACATAAAAAAACGCGTATACTTATTTGATTCGATGGATTTAACGACAAATTTGACAGTTCATTAATTAGCAATATTTTCATATTATTATAAAAGATTTAGTTAAAAAAACAAAAATGAAAAGTATAATCAACCTATTTGCTTAACCTTTATAACCAAGTTATTAAAGTAATGGAAGTATACCTTTAAATAAGACTACTCCTTAATAAGTAAGGCTTGGTTAAGGTTAATAATCACTTAGCAAGACCTCAATATTTCCGTTTGATTTTTTTATATTTTCTAGACCAATTTCGATCCACACATTCCAATTTTTTTTAAACGAAATGAAATAACCCAGTCAAATGTTATGGGTACATGCAAACAAATATAAATAATATGCACCCGGTAATTTGATAAACTCTTGACAATTAAAAACAGCAGGTATGAAAGATCTGTCACTCTCATGCTATCAAAATCAAATGTAAAGTAAAACAGTAAAACGTCTCTTAAAATTATTACAATCCAAACACTCGATGGCGCGAGTGAAAATAATAAAACGTTACACATGACAAAATGGTGAACATCATAATAATGTTAGGGAGTCGGGTGACGCGGGGGTGCGGGGGTGAGGGGGTAACATTTCAGTAAGCCAAGCTGACATTCACTTAATTACGTAGATTACAAGTTGTCAGTCTAGCGCAGTTTAGACTCCACTGGATTATGTTGCTCAACTTATTGTTGAGCAGGTTTTGTGTGGACATTTGTGTTTCAATATTTTTAATGTAACTTTTAAAACATAAATACTCATGTACAGCACCCTAAAATTTGTTGGGCAGACTTTTCTGAAGCAAGCTAAAGAAAGAAAAAAAGAAAAGAAAGAAAAATAAAAGGAAGAAAAGCTGATAAAAAAGAAAATAGTAAAGGTTATGATGGCATTGCCATAAGATTAAATATGACTAAAGATATAGAGTTCTATAAAAAGACTAAATTAATATTGTGGTAAAGGTTAATTAAAAAAAATATATGTAATGCTGGCAACAAAATCGGTAATACATATTCAAAATTATAAAATCGTAAGTCACACAAAATTACTAGTTTAATAGCTTATTAGTAATTAAACCATGACACGTTACAACAAATAACCAATTTTCTGGTCAAAATAGTCATCGTACTCGTTTCTTGACACTCGTGGTTACCGACTGGGTGAGAGAGCACAAGAAGGCATAGTTCATGCCATTTTAAGCTCAATCGTATCTTATATAATTACATAATTTTTGTTTTGTGTTATATCTCTATACGTTACTCTTTTTCCATGATGTGAGTACATACATACATACATACATATTCTCACGCCGTTAGTTCTCATTGGGGTAGGCAGAGACTATCGATCGCCACTTTGTACGATCCTGGCAAACCTCTCTGGCTTCGTTTACATCCATCAATCTTTTCATACATGCTCTTTTATCCTTCATACTGCGGACACCTGCCTTTTTGAGCACATTTTCTATTTGATCCAAATGTGTCCTCCGAGGTCGTCCTCTACTAACATTACCTTCCACATTGGCTCTATATATCTCTTTCACCAATTTACTGTCATCCATCCTCTCTATGTGCCCAAACCATCTCAACATTCCTTTTTCTATCTTTCTTACAATATCATCTTTTACACCACACCTTTCACGAATCACGTCATTCCTCACACGATCACATAACCTTACATTACACACTTTTCTGAGGGATCTCATTTCTACTGCATTCACTCTACTTTCATGCTTCTTCTGCCACACCCAACATGATGTGAGTCTAGAACAATAAACATTAATGATATTCAAGAAACATACATACATATACTCACGGCTATAAATCCCTAAAATGGGTAGCCGGAGCTGAGAAATAATAAATTCCTAAGCCACTAATAATTAAAGAATAAATAAAGGAAAGAAAAATTTCGACACAGGCAGGAATCGAACCCGCGACCTCGGGTATACGCCCCGACGCTCTGCCAACTGAGCCACCGTATCAATTGGCTGCCAGTGCGAAATTCTTCTATCCTTTATTTCTTTTACACGTTTAAGTAGTGTTTGCGTTTCCTACCTCCGAATTTTAACTAATTCGGAAGGCCACCTGTCTACCTTTTCAGATAGAATGCAAATGTTGAAAACGCCTAACTATCACATATAATTTAAATCTTTTTGTTCATGAAAACCTCATGTGGGGATTATTACTAATAATTAAAGAATAAATAAAGGAAAGAAACTTTTGAAACAACTTTTGGAAGTTGAGTGAGGAAAAGATGGTAGAATAAAGGTGGTTGGTGATGGGTCTCCAACCGCATCGCCCAAAAATCCCTTAAAAAGCCCCAATGCCGTTAGTCGCCTCTTACGTTCACCCACCGGAAGAAATGGGGTAGTGCTATTCTAAGCCGACACTACACAGCTATAAAGATAATCTCTAAAATTGCTGCACCTATATGTAGATAAAAAGTAATAAAACCAAATCTGAATTTCCCAAAAAATCTCATTTATAAAAACGTCATAGGACGTCCAAACAGACATAAACGGCTGTCTTGAACACATATTAATCAAAGTCATAACAAAGTGTAGCATGAATAGTGTCGTGTGCAAACGTGACCGAGGGGTTTTTAATTACGGACAAACGTAATGATCATTTTTCATTCGTAATTGCCATTTTCATACGACCGCTTCACATTTTACCTAATCACTGTTATTAATTTAAGTATTTCTATTTACCAGCCATGCTTTTAGGCAAATGACATTTCCGGAGAGAGTTTCGCTCAGTATGGTAACAGTCTTTTTATAACTATTATCCTACTGCCGATTAAAAGTTTTCTTTTATTGTTTTTAAATTTGTTATAAAATAAACAATTTAGTACACTGCACAAACATAAAGATTTAATTTACATTTTGATTAGAATATAAAATAAAAAGTAAAATATATAATAGGATAAAGGTGGGTGAGTGTTGTAGTTGTAGTTTTTTAGTAGTTGTAAAACACTAACACGTCATTTTACGAATCGTATACACATACGATGATACGTCACTAGCACTAGGACTTTTCTTATTAGTGAACGATGTCAATGACATATGCTATGCTTTTACATATGCCTAACTTTTCTACTGCTGAAATTGGCGGTGGGTTTAACGAGCTCAGGCTACCCTTTTTAGGAAAGGAACACACGGTTGCTGCATGTTTAATGATTTGGAAAAGTAAACCATTTAATCGTACAATCAATTCTTTTACCTAGTTTAAAAAAGTTTTTACTAAATGCGTCTCTTGACAACGATATTTTCCCCACTAACTTCTTAATATTATTTTGGGACTTATAGCCGTCAGAATATGTATGTATGTAAAAATATATATAGTTTTACCTAGATTTCATAATCATACACATACACTAAATAAACTTTTAGGAAACATTGTTATAAAGTAGTCGCAAAGTAGATATTTTATTGAAATGCTCGTATAATACTCGTTTAATTAAACAAATGAAAATAAAATATATTTATATATTATATAAAATATATTTATTTTATTTTTAAATAGGTCGTACAAAAATTTTGGTTAACTTTCAATAAAATCAAATAGAAAATTTTGAGAATAGGATGTCTATCTTATTGTTGCAAAGTATACAAATTTCACACGGAAATTAACTGTTTTTTAATTAAAGATTTTTTTTATTACCTTATCTCACTTCTGATAAGAAAGTAATTGTCGAATACATATTTATATATACATACCGATTTATTATAAAGTATATTGAATTTATTATATTATTTAATATCATTTTAATTAGTAGAAAATAATGATGTGACACATGCGAATTATAGTCCCAAATGAGTTTTTCCATGTTTTGAAGTGCGATTGTCCGATCTCGGTTTCGAAAACCTCGTTCAATTTCGTTTAAATTCTCCTTGTTATGTCTTAAGAAGGATAATACAGGTTAACCCATAACCTGAGTGATCGCTCACTTTTTTACACAGCTAATTTCGGACAAAAACGACAAATCGGCAGCCAAAATCACATAGCAACAGGCGGCATTTGTTTTTTAACATGCAATAAATATTTATTTTGCTTTTCAAATAGTTGGACCTGTATCCCCATTCATGAATATTCGCTGCTGTTTGGTATTCATGGCGCATCGGCTGCATCTAAACATCGCGAGTGTAATAAAACTAAGCCCGCAACAATTCGACGCGCGATAAAACTTCACCGGATTTGCGGAAACTTTACACTGATATTGTGCATTCAACAGAGTTTACTCCCTCTTGGTTCGTCATCGTAGATGTCTACCTAGTCTATGAAATCAGAATTTTAAAATTATTTTGTAGGTTACAAGATCCACTGAAATTTAACTGATAGAAGAAGGTAAAGTAGAGGCCAGCACGTATTAAGAGTAAGCTTTCAAATCTAGTGCTCTTTTTAGCTCCTCTTAGCAATTTGAAAAACGCATCATTAAATAGGTATATCAAAAAAGCCTCCGCATGATAAACTATGGTTTACAATGACTTTCTTTTTTTCTAGATACATTTTGGATTAAGGAACTCTGGTAAAAAGCTTTCTACTTAACAATAACCTCAGGTATATTATAGTTACAGCTTCTTATTAACAATAGACTGTCATCGTCGTGTAAGATTTGGTAATACAATCGAATATAGTGTGTAAATAGAAATATGTAACAGGCAAAAAGTATTAAAAAACATTCAAAAGCGGTCTCAATATAAAACAAAGATATTGACAGAGTTTCCGCACACCGAACGCCACCTGATACCATTACGCTATTATAATATTTTGCTGCTCCGCTTTCTGATGTCATCTTGACGACGTTGTCTTGAATACTAAATTTTCAGGCTTGTCCCAACCTTTTGTATAGATGCAATGGCTATTTAAATAAGTTTTGCTGCTTTTACTGTTGTACAATAATTCGATTAAAAATGGATATATATTTAAAAATATTTAAACAAATCTGTTTTTTTTATAATATATGATTAATTATTTCATTGATTAGTTTTGTCAATATTAGTAATACTCATACTCATAACGTCATAATTTTTAGACCGAGTGATTATGAAATAAAGCCTTATATGTTTCGTTGTTGACAGTAATATGAAATGAATAGTGACGATAAGAATGTCATTAATTGAATATCATTACAAAATGCCTGTGATTAAAACGATTATAAATGAAATATAACTGTTCTGGTCATATTTTCTCTCTACTTAAGTTATGTTTTGCATTATGAATACCAAAACCATAAACATATTACAATAAACGATTTAAGTGTAAATTCTGAAACGTTTATAATATTTTGTACCACACCTGAGGAATATCTCGCGTCGCCCATGATTCGATCCATAACACAGCGACAGCGAGCCGCGAGTGACAAATATGCGAGTCGCTGACATGAATGACAATTCAAAAGATGTTTTTATAAAGACAATCCCATTTTTATGACGCAGAAATCGCATCCATAAAAATGATTTTGAAATGATGAGAGTCGTTTTTCAGTGACATCAAATTGTGTTTTTATGATTGTGTTTTGTTTACAGTTCAGACGGGGTTACGAATTATTATTGCGTTTGAATGGTGATGTGGATAACTTAAATAATAAGCAGCTATTTTGGTTCCTGTCAAGTAAGTATCTATTGTACGAGAACTTAACGTAAAAAAATATCAGAACCACTAAAATACACATGCAAGTAAAATTGAAAATAGAAAAGACCTCAGATAAATGTAAGTTAGACACAAGAAGATCATGTCAAAACACAAATTAAATAGGTTAATAATACATATCTAATTGATCTTTATAATGCCTAGCATTGTCACGGAATATTATTTGATTAAGTTTGAATATTAAATAAAATATGAATTAAATTATAATAAAATATGATTTAGAGCTGGTAGGCTTACAGAATAATATTACTTCCCATGGGTGTTTGTAAGAGGCAATTAAGGGTATCGAGGATTTTCAAGTGATTTTTGGGTGATGCGTTTGGAGACTAGTTACCAAAGAGTTTGACTTTACAATCTTTCCCTCACTTAACTTTCAAAAGAGGGTTAAGGAATTTTATTATTCCTTCTATTATTGCTTCTAGGGATTTATAGCCGTGAGTATATGTATGAATAAATTAAATGTTTATTACGTACACACAAATGTACATGCATATATTTGCTCTGCAGTGTCGGCCTAGAATGTCACTACCCTCTTCTACCCACGGGTCGTGTACGTGTCGTAAGAAGTGACTCACGGTATGGGGCTTAATTAAGTGGTTTTTCGGCGATGCAGTTGGAAACCCATGACCAACGATACTTTATTGCTTACATACCATCTTCTTTCCCATCAACTTCTAAATGTGGCTGAGGAGTTTCTAGCTCTGAAGTGCTGACTACCCCTTTTTGGGATTTATGGCCGTGAGTATATGTATGTATGTATATTCATACCATTAGGTCCCACTGGGGTTGGCAGAGACTTTAGGTCGCATTTTCTCACATTCATGATTTGTTTTACTCTTTTCATAACGGACGCATCTCTGCATTTTTATCATATTCTTGTATGTTTTTAAATGTGTTAATTGTAGTTGTTCTCAATTTCTATTACTATCTACATTAGCTTAGTGTGATCACTTTCACAATTATTTTCACTGCTACTTTATATAAAAGATTCTAATATTCCCTTTTCTATCTTTTTTACAAACGTCCTTTTTACTACATGCTGCTCACGAATTGCACTGGCTTATTCTCGAACAAATATTTATAAACTAAACTTTGAACATAACATAAACATAAACGTTCACGCCGTTTATCCCCGAAGGGGTTGGCAGAGGTACCAATACTCCTGAACTCACATGGCAAGCGCCATCTAGTTTCCAGAGAAGGTACCCACGTTTTGCTTAGACAGTGTACTCACGTGATAGGGGGCAGGCCTATCGCCGTTTTTGAACGAATACACTGTCACATGACTAAGTACAACTCAGCCATGTGGGTTTCCTCACGATGTTTTCCCTCACCGTTAGCAACCATGATAAATTAACCACACATATGACTTTAGAAAAGACAAATTGGTGTAGGCCCGTCCCAGGATTGGAACTCACGCCCTTCTGTTTTCGGGCGGGTGTTCTACCCACTGGACTATCATGTCGCTTTAAACTTTGAAATATTCTCAATATTGAATAATTTTGTAAATTGAGTCCAACAAAGGTAGTATTCCCGATAGTCGAACCTTATAATCCCAATGAATACATTTGATTAACCTGACTAGACAGACAGTATCGATTTGCCATTTGGCATCATCTTTAATCCGGTCTTGATACTCGGCAATGTATCTCAATTTTGGTGGATTTACCGCATATATTGTACGAACAATTACATACATATATATTCTTACGATTTTGGATTGAATCAGGCGTTACTTTGCGGAAATCCATAGCAATACTAATATTACCTTACGATTATAAATCCCAAAAGGGGTAGCTAGAGCTTAGGAATCAAAAAATTCTTCAGTTACTTTTGGAAGTTAAGTGGGGAATAGATTGTAAAATAAACGTTTTTGGTGATGGGTCTCCACCCGCATCGCCCAAAAATTACTTAAAAAGCCTATTACGATCACCCATGGGGAGACGACAGCCGTGGCCGAGTGGATAGGTGACTAGCTTCTCGGTCCGGAGGTTGCGGGTTCGATCCCTGCTGAGGGCAACATTAATGTAATGAGCATAAATGATTGATTCTTAGTCTTGGATGTTATTTATATGTGTTTTATATAATATTAAATATATCATTGAGTTATTATCCTGTAATAGAAGTAATACTATGTACTTTAGTTATACTTAGTTTTGGGCTAACTTGATCTGCGTATAATATATCCGTATATAATATATTTTTTATGAAATGGGGTAGTGCTATTCTAAGCCAACTTCATAACGTGGCTGAGGAGTTTCTAGCTCTAAAGCTCTAGCTGTCCCTTTTGGGATTTGTGGCCGTGAGTATATGTATATATGTAATGATAATATAGTTATAGATTAGTTCACAATATATGTTAATTAAAAAGTTCCCCTTTAATTTTTTCCAGATCTGACTGATTGATCCTTTAATCAATGAAATAACAAGAATGTGTCAAAAGAGTAATGTGTATTGTATCTGATATTGGTTGCTAATCGTCTGATAAGTTGGAATTATTCAACGGCACGCATTGTGATGCTACATATCCTACTACAACGAAATCGTTGTCAAAGATCCGATACAGCAGCAGAAGCGCTGAGTTATAAATATATAAAGTAAGTATAGTGAAATCTATTTTAATCTTCAAGTATGCGAATAAAATATTATACATTTCATGACATATACTATAACCTCTTTTATAATAAAGATGTAAAAAAATACAACCCAAATTATAAAAAAAGGAAAAAATAAATATTCGGTTACCACTAATCGTACAAAGGATCACGGTTATAGTTAAAAGTTCATACGTACATACATACATTGTTGCAAATACATATAGCTACAAAATCTTCAAAAAGGGAACGAGAGGTTCAGAAATGGAAATTCCTTAGCCAGTTTCTCGAAGTTAAGTGGGGAGAAGATTGTTTATTTATTTATTTAGCTTATTCATTTAGTAATAAATAACGGAAAGAAAAATTTCGACACCGGCGGTGATCGAACCCGCGACCTCATGCGGGGAATATTAGTAATAATCCTCACATGAGGATTTCATGAACGAAAATTCAAATTACTCATTTAGTGTTTGATGATCGGTGATGAATCTCCAGCATCCAATATCGCTTAATAAGCCTCAAACCTCAAGTCGAGTCTTTCGATACATGCGGCAAAAAATGTGGTGGTGCTAGATATGATTACAGTATAAAGTGACTTTAAATATATAATCATATCTGTCGATGCATAAAGGGTTCAATTCGGGTTTGTTTGGATGTAGACGGTTTTGTTAGTAGAGGACGGCTTCGCAACACGTATGAAAATCAAATTGAAAACGCTCTTGCAAAGGCGAACTTCCGAAGTAAATAGAATAAAAGAGGATGGATATCATGTGGAGTGGCGATCTGCTGTGAATATAAGTAAGTAAGTTGTTTGGTGAAGACGTGCAAAGTTTAGTAGTGTATGAATAATAAAAGTTAGAATATCATCACAGCAAAAATTGTTTGCAGTCCTATACTTTTCTTTGAAAAAAGTAAATGTATTGTCTATTCTAAAATATTCTTTGCCTAATTCGCTTCATAGCCCTTACTGAAACGAAATAAGACGTATTTTCCGACTGATATTTTCTTAAACAGTCTATGTTTGATCGGCATACAGTATAGCATTTATTATGCCAATAGCAACATGCACAGTGCACAGTTGCATTCGACAATTAATTATTTGTAAACAATATCTGAACGCAATTTACGGCCGGTGTTGGGAATTCACAGCGAAACGTGCGTGGACATAATGGCTGCAGATAGCTTTTAACGCACTTCCGATTTAAGTCAAATATTTATATCGAATGTATTGTGTTCATTTTGTCTGTCGATAAGTACATTCATTATTGCACATTTGGCTTAATGCATCCCTTATTTTACGAATGATGAGGTCAATGATTTTTGGATATTTTTTATGATATTGGGAAAGGAAAAGTGAGTTTAAGTAGAGATGGGATTGCTTATTTTATTATCATAAAATGGTGACAAAAACTTTTGATACTTTGCTTTGTTTCATCAAACGTTTAAATGATTTAAACGGAATTAAATTGATAGAGAGTTTAAGTTATTGAAAAATATAATATTAAACTTCAAAAATCGTGCAAAAAATTCTGATACAATAGTCACATTTTTCCGCGTATCTATCAAACCCAATACTTTTTGACGTGTTGTAACAATGCGTAGATAGTTTACTGAATAGTCTGTGGGGTAGTGAAGCGCACTATCGCGGTATCTTCACACTCGATTGAGTGGAAGCTTTACGCTTCATCAGCTCCGTAGGCATACCTTCGTTGACTTGATGAGGCTTCGGAGCTGCTACGTGCCTCGTGATCAGTGATGATACCTTTGCTCTTGTCTGAAATGGATTGTAATGCATATATTTACCTACATATTACAATATGCTGCGAAGTGTCGGCGTAAAAATAGCACTTGCCCTTTTTTTCCCGTGGGAGGTGACTTTTAATGTTTTAGTATGTAGGAAAAATTTCATTTCTGATAAAAAAAAATAATCTATATTACACTTTAAATTCTTGTTTGTACAACTGTATTGTTGATTTTTCTTTGTTATAAGATGATTGTTTTAAAGGTTTCCAACATTATTAAAAGGCACTTAAAGATAAATTTATCAAAAACAACTCCGTCTCCGTTTAATATAAAATTAATTCTCAACTCTACGAGGACGTGCCCAAGTTTGATTCCGGGGAACATGTCAAACACAATCTGTCGCAAACAAAACAGACTCTAAACGGCTCTCGTATTAAACACTCCGAAATGAATATTTATAAACGCGCCAACAGTTAATCCCGCATTGTTAGAATTTTCGCGAATCTTGACTGATGACGCACAACAATACTGGGATTATAGCAGAGACTTGGTGCTGGATTAACGAACAAAAGGAGGATCTCTCTACTTGGAGTCAATGAGTTGTTGTTTCTTTATCAGTGCTGAAGAGGTTTTGACACACACAATAATTTATAAGTTATAAACAATAACGGTCATGCTCAAGTAAAATTTTATGCATGTTAGATTTAACAGCCTAATGTTTGAAGTACATTGAATTAAGATTAAGATTTTTACAACGTTTAAAACGAGTCATAAATTGCTTATTGCATGGTTGAATAACATATAGTAAAAATAATGCTAAATTAAAGAAAACAGAGACAAGAAAAAAAATGTATTCTACATTGCAAAAAACATAAAAAAGTGGAAAAACGACAATGTATCCATAACACCGTCAAAAAGGTAGCCAAGAGCATCGAAGTTGACAATTGCAATAAAAAATTTTTTTTGACAATTGCAAAAAAAATATGTAACTTTGTTTGGTGATTTGGCTATGAAGGCTTATTATCGTTCACTTAAAATATTCGATTCCCTTAGTCGCCTGGGAAGATATGTCGTATTGCTATTTCAAGCTGACACTTCACAGTTTACACATTTAAAAAATAATACATACATACTCACGGCCATGAATTCCACCAGAGCTTCAGAGCAAAAAAACTCCTCAGCTACATTTGGAAGTTGATAGGTGACTAAATGGTAGAAATGAAGTATCGTTGGAGATGTGTCTCAAACCGCATCGCCCAAAAACCACTTTAAAAAAATACTGATACCCTTAGTCGCCCTTTACGACACCCGTAGGTAGAAAGATGTGATATTCTAAGCCAAAGTCACGTGATGTTCAGAAGTATTAGTACCTCTGCCAACCCCTTCGGGGATATTCGGCGTGAACGTTTATGTTATGTTATATTCTAAGCCGGCTCTACACGACAAATATTTTTAACATAACCCATTTTTCCGTCCAGGATATTCCAAGTAAAAACTTTGAAGCCTAAACAGTAACTACAGGTACAGCAATAGATCAAAGTCCCTGCAATTAATGACGTCATATTGCGCTAATGTAGTCGCAAAGTGTAAGCAAGTCGTATTAAGATTACAAATGGACATCGTAAATCTAAGCAACACATGCGCTCGGGGCGATAACAATAGTAAGTATAAACATGAAACTTACGTAATTAGTTATCTACCAAATGTATCATTTGTTGCCACCCGAATTGGGGCTTATCTGGTTATACCACTGTTAATATCATTACAATGTTTTATTTTAATCTTATTTAAATGAAAAGATTAATTAAATTAAAACAAAACATAATTATAACATACATGGAAATAAAATGATATGATTGTTGAATGTAAATGATGCGCGAGAATTTTGATTGCGTAGTTATAAATTAAAAAAAAAATGTTTGTGTGCTATTCTCAGGCTTATTAAATTTGCTTACAAAATTTAATAATAAGTTAGAAATAAAAGTTTAAGTGGAGTTTTATTAGGATTATTGTGAATCGCTTTAGAAAATATGTAAGCGAGTGAGTAAAACGTTTTTAAGTCACTAATTGAACAATAGATTGAAGGAAAAAACGAAAGGAAAAGTCATTTGTTGCACTTTAAAAATGGGTATTGTTCTTTTCATAACAAACTACTAAAAGAATAAGTGACAAAGTATGCATTTCGTTACAAGTATGTGTTGTACACGACGTGCCTAGTCGTCTACGATGCAAAGAACATTTACTGTTTTTAAATATTTAGTTAATAGTTAATAATTTCGTTCTAAATAAACCTTTTATTCATTTGTACGGATTTACCCTCGATAAAATTGTTTGTGGTTAAGATACAAAGTTTGTGATTGTTTATAAAATTCTATTTTTTTTTCCAAATATTAGAAAAAGTTTGAATGTTCTTTTACATTAAAAAAACAACATAAAAAACGGCCGGAATTCAAACCCGTAACATCAGGATTTGAGACAGAATTGTTCCCCTTCAGCTTACTACAAAAGCTCCATTTATATTGGCTTGAACTTTATAAATACTGAACTAACAACTCCTATTTTCTACTTAAACTTATCGAAGTAAAGGAGATAGTGTTTTCCTTTATGTTGAAGTTTATTAAAGTAAAGCGGAAGTGGCGGACCGGATGTCGCTAGGGGCAGCCTGTCGCCGGAAGTTTTAGTTCTACAGCGGCCTCTTTAGGACTGCGATGTTCGTCAAATGATATTACGGGTAGATATTGCTACTTATTTAACGTTTTGACGAAGTAGGGTAGTATAGCAAAGACATTGTATTTTCTTGTACAATTTAATCAAATAATTTAGAAAGAATATAGGGGTACTGCTTAACTTAGCTTCTCCAAAAAATGTGGTTTTAACTCTTCATGTAAGTAATATTTGACTTGATACTGGCCTATTTATGTGTAATAAAAAAACTCTGTAAAAGTCTGTAGAACTCTTTAGCTATGTTAGGTGATATCACAGCCGTTAATCTCTACGCACATATATCGCAAAGAAAATTAAATTAAAATTTTGAACGAAAAAGCTAACTATGTGTAACAAACCCCAAAAAATATAAGTTACTGTCGCATTATTCAAATACAAACACCTATTCTTAGGTTTTATTTTTGAACATAAACTTTGGCGATAACTTATTCTTCTTTAAGTTCATTTAAGAATGTTACAAAATTTTCCAATATTTAGTTTTCTCTGCGCGATATATGCGTATAAAACAACACTAGACAATGTTATTGTAGGAACCACACATGCATTTCTATTGAAATAGCCGATACGTTTCATGCCTTCTCAGGCCACAGCTGTGTGGCGAGTGAGGCCTCGATCCCAAACTGTGGTTGACGCTGATGGATGCGGGTGACTCCTCTAAGTGACTGATTGTAGTCACTGTCAATGTGGACCATCCTTTTTCTTCTGGAACTTCTGACGAAAGAAAGGTTGGAGTCAAAGGACCTATAATAATAATAATTTATATTATTAGGAAATATGTCATTTATTTATCCAATTTTACTTATGAACCATAACAAGTTATTGGATGTATCGTTATCTATGTGTAAAAGTATCCAATATTGTTCAGAAAAAATATATGATTATTACTTTATCTTTTTTTTAAACACGATAGAAAACTATTAACATCGAAATGATTCATAACATTAAACATTAATTCATAAAAATCTATTACAAAGTAAATTGTGGAGCCTACACCACCAAAATAAAGAACTGTCATTTATCCAAATCCACTACAGCACTGTCCATGCGATTCAATATAGACCGAATAAATGACAGCACAAAAAAGCAACTTGCGGCAGACGGTACTTTATTTTGTAAAATGTATTAATTATTCACAATAAACTTTATAAACAAACACTGATTTCCTTAAATATAGCGATCAATAAGTCGGTGAAGCGATCTCTCCAAGCAGGTGACAGCTACGGACGCGGGGCGGCGGCGGCGGCGGCACGCGAGGCCCAAGCCGCGTAAATAATTGATAAATTGCCACCGAGCTCTCCCTGAAGTGACCCAACCCGAACTCCAAATTTACGACCATTTAATTGTAGCTTAATTCCCGCACTAGTCTTGGCTGCCATGAAATATAGTTTGCAAACGTGATACAGCTTCTCAGTCGCGTTCGCAAATTTGAGGTAATTTTAGTTGTTCAACCACTGGGGTATAACTTTGCACTATTGTTGGATTTATCCATTTTGAATGTTAGCTGGACGGTTAGATTTGAATTGAATATACATTTACTTTGGAGTCTAGTGGAGGCAGTTAGGTAAGTGGAAAACATTGTATATTCATTTGGTTTAGGTTCTGGCGAGTGGAAACGGGTGTCCTATTACACTTAATTGACTGATCACCGGTTACGATGCTAACAGGATCATTGCTTTTACACTTTTTATTCGTCCGATTGGAGTCGACTTTTAAATTGTTATAGAATATAGCAATAAATGTCGTTTTAAAAACTGAACTTCTTATTTTGGGTCTATTAGTTTTTGACAGACCATAGAGTTTATATCTATTTACTAGCTTATGATTAGTTTTTTTACTACTTAATAAAATAAAAATAAAATTATTATTTTTAATGTTATTATTTTTATTTACAAACCCAGGACCCACTAGTACTCTTAAGTGGTTTAAAATGCAATAAAAACGTAATAAATTTGCGCACATTTCACTGTAAAAGAGTCTGAACAACAAAACTGTAGCTTAATACCTGACTGGCTAACATAAAATGCCGCAGCGCTTTCTTCCGCTAAGTAAGCAAAGCTTCGGAACAAACAATGTTTGTTAACTTAGCGCAAACATTTGCACAGGAGCGGCGCGGCGAAGTAAGTTCGGGAACTACTAATCATATTTAGCCTTATTAATTACCTCTAGAGAAGGGGCTGTCTTAGAGTTATAGAAGCATGCTTAGGTTCGTGATAATAATATTGATTGATAGTGTTGTTTCTGTTTTGAATCGACAAAAAGAAGGTAGATAACAAGTTAGGCTTCTGACGTCTGAATTATAGAGTGCTGCGTAGTTTCCGGAAACGTAAATATTTATTTTCTTATTAATATAAAAATAATGCAAAAAGCTGTGTCAAGTTTTACCTGCGGGTGCTGTAAGACTTTATTTAGGATTTTTGGGGCTTCCAGAGCTTCCAAAAGTGGCTGAGGAGTTTCCTACTCAGAAGCTCTGGTTACCTTAGTTTTGGGACCCATAGCGGTGAACACAGTAAATTTTTATTTACTTACTTACTTACTTATACTCACGCCCATTATTCCCATTGGGGTAGGCAGAGACTATCGATCGCCACTTAGTACGATCTTGGCAAACCTTTCTTGCTTCCCTTACATTCATTATTATTCTCATACATGCTCTTTTATTCTTCTCACTTCGGAGCCCCGCCTGTATAAAAAAGTTTTCTGTCTGATCTAGAAACGTTTTACCAGGCTGTCTTTACATTTTTATTTATAATACTTAATCGTTAAATGTAGTTAATTTATCATAGAAATTTGTTGTTGTGTGAAAATGTTGAGTGAGAATAATATTGTTTCCATAAAATCCTAATCGTTTTAATTATTCGTTAGCATTTTATTTGTTTTGAGTCAGCATCAAATCAAATTACTTGTCTGTAAATCCCAAAAAATAAACAACAAAAACCATCCTAAAATTAAATATCTCTACAAACCACATAAAACTAATGCATAAACAAAAAAAAATAGAAGTTTATAAGCTGATTTTACATGGAAATCAGCCCAAATTGGTCGCGACACGATGCGGTCGGGCCGCCCGCGCCCGCCGCGACTATCATATGCACAGACAGACCGGCCACCGAATTACACACTGATTCAATTATCAACCGTTTAACCCATCAGCCTGCATTCGGTTACTGTAACTGATATTGGCTTGTTAATAACTGAAATGTCAGTCGATGTCAATTTCAACTATCGGCGTGGTAAGATATTCTGTTTTTGATTTTTAAAAATTGAATGCCGTCTAATTTGGTGTAAAATATTAAATGTTATTTTTGGTCTTTGATGATAGTATTTTACAAAAATTGACATTTAAAATACATATTTGTTCAAAGATATAAAAAATTGCAGAAATCATTAATATCGGTGACAATTATAGGACGACTTTAAAATACCTTTTAATCGTTGCTCATATGATGATAAAATATTATCATTGCTAATACGAATAGCATTGCAAACAAAATAGAGATAAAAAATATTGTTGGTATAGGTTTGCGCATTGTTTCAAACTATTTATATTTGAAACACTAATACGCACCGAAACATCAAATTCTTATCGTCTTAACAAAAGGTAACAAGCACACACATATTGATTGAAAATAACTCAACATCAAAAACAAACATACACTAAAAATGACACAAAAACGGAAAGTTAAAATAAACTTACAATAATGTTAATACAATATTATCTTCCGCTCAAGCGTTACATTGTAATGAAGTCCATTCGACCCTTACGTTTGTCCCTCCACTGTTTGTCTGTTAAATTAAGTTGAAAATTTATTCCGTATCAGTTCCGCAGCCGCGGCCGCTGTGTCAACGTCGAATTTATAATTTTCGCCCAAAACTAATATTACTGGGGCTCAAATTAGTTTTTGATGACTAAACTGTTATTAGTTTGGGAACCATTTGATATTCCTCGCAAATATATTACTTTTAAGCTGTAGTTGCCGTTTTCAATTACGCTGACGCAAGTTTGGGAGGGGATAGTTAGTGATATTTGAATAACTGTCCTTATTTTATTTCATGCGATATGATATCATATTTCAGCGACATGATAGTCCAGTGGGTAGAACACCCGCCCGAAAACAGAAGGGCGTGAGTTCCAAGTTCAAAAAAATAAAGTTTGTGATTGTTTATAAAATTCTATTTTTTTTTCCAAATATTAGAAAAAGTTTGAATGTTCTTTTACATTAAAAAAACAACATAAAAAACGGCCGGAATTCAAACCCGTAACATCAGGATTTGAGACAGAATTGTTCCCCTTCAGCTTACTACAAAAGCTCCATTTATATTGGCTTGAACTTTATAAATACTGAACTAACAACTCCTATTTTCTACTTAAACTTATCGAAGTAAAGGAGATAGTGTTTTCCTTTATGTTGAAGTTTATTAAAGTAAAGCGGAAGTGGCGGACCGGATGTCGCTAGGGGCAGCCTGTCGCCGGAAGTTTTAGTTCTACAGCGGCCTCTTTAGGACTGCGATGTTCGTCAAATGATATTACGGGTAGATATTGCTACTTATTTAACGTTTTGACGAAGTAGGGTAGTATAGCAAAGACATTGTATTTTCTTGTACAATTTAATCAAATAATTTAGAAAGAATATAGGGGTACTGCTTAACTTAGCTTCTCCAAAAAATGTGGTTTTAACTCTTCATGTAAGTAATATTTGACTTGATACTGGCCTATTTATGTGTAATAAAAAAACTCTGTAAAAGTCTGTAGAACTCTTTAGCTATGTTAGGTGATATCACAGCCGTTAATCTCTACGCACATATATCGCAAAGAAAATTAAATTAAAATTTTGAACGAAAAAGCTAACTATGTGTAACAAACCCCAAAAAATATAAGTTACTGTCGCATTATTCAAATACAAACACCTATTCTTAGGTTTTATTTTTGAACATAAACTTTGGCGATAACTTATTCTTCTTTAAGTTCATTTAAGAATGTTACAAAATTTTCCAATATTTAGTTTTCTCTGCGCGATATATGCGTATAAAACAACACTAGACAATGTTATTGTAGGAACCACACATGCATTTCTATTGAAATAGCCGATACGTTTCATGCCTTCTCAGGCCACAGCTGTGTGGCGAGTGAGGCCTCGATCCCAAACTGTGGTTGACGCTGATGGATGCGGGTGACTCCTCTAGGTGACTGATTGTAGTCACTGTCAATGTGGACCATCCTTTTTCTTCTGGAACTTCTGACGAAAGAAAGGTTGGAGTCAAAGGACCTATAATAATAATAATTTATATTATTAGGAAATATGTCATTTATTTATCCAATTTTACTTATGAACCATAACAAGTTATTGGATGTATCGTTATCTATGTGTAAAAGTATCCAATATTGTTCAGAAAAAATATATGATTATTACTTTATCTTTTTTTTAAACACGATAGAAAACTATTAACATCGAAATGATTCATAACATTAAACATTAATTCATAAAAATCTATTACAAAGTAAATTGTGGAGCCTACACCACCAAAATAAAGAACTGTCATTTATCCAAATCCACTACAGCACTGTCCATGCGATTCAATATAGACCGAATAAATGACAGCACAAAAAAGCAACTTGCGGCAGACGGTACTTTATTTTGTAAAATGTATTAATTATTCACAATAAACTTTATAAACAAACACTGATTTCCTTAAATATAGCGATCAATAAGTCGGTGAAGCGATCTCTCCAAGCAGGTGACAGCTACGGACGCGGGGCGGCGGCGGCGGCGGCACGCGAGGCCCAAGCCGCGTAAATAATTGATAAATTGCCACCGAGCTCTCCCTGAAGTGACCCAACCCGAACTCCAAATTTACGACCATTTAATTGTAGCTTAATTCCCGCACTAGTCTTGGCTGCCATGAAATATAGTTTGCAAACGTGATACAGCTTCTCAGTCGCGTTCGCAAATTTGAGGTAAT
Organism: Bedellia somnulentella; assembly: GCA_963576735.1. Taxonomy (NCBI): domain Eukaryota; kingdom Metazoa; phylum Arthropoda; class Insecta; order Lepidoptera; family Bedelliidae; genus Bedellia; species Bedellia somnulentella. The sequence continues at coordinate 14,199,005 of OY755171.1, forward strand.
TTTAGTTGTTCAACCACTGGGGTATAACTTTGCACTATTGTTGGATTTATCCATTTTGAATGTTAGCTGGACGGTTAGATTTGAATTGAATATACATTTACTTTGGAGTCTAGTGGAGGCAGTTAGGTAAGTGGAAAACATTGTATATTCATTTGGTTTAGGTTCTGGCGAGTGGAAACGGGTGTCCTATTACACTTAATTGACTGATCACCGGTTACGATGCTAACAGGATCATTGCTTTTACACTTTTTATTCGTCCGATTGGAGTCGACTTTTAAATTGTTATAGAATATAGCAATAAATGTCGTTTTAAAAACTGAACTTCTTATTTTGGGTCTATTAGTTTTTGACAGACCATAGAGTTTATATCTATTTACTAGCTTATGATTAGTTTTTTTACTACTTAATAAAATAAAAATAAAATTATTATTTTTAATGTTATTATTTTTATTTACAAACCCAGGACCCACTAGTACTCTTAAGTGGTTTAAAATGCAATAAAAACGTAATAAATTTGCGCACATTTCACTGTAAAAGAGTCTGAACAACAAAACTGTAGCTTAATACCTGACTGGCTAACATAAAATGCCGCAGCGCTTTCTTCCGCTAAGTAAGCAAAGCTTCGGAACAAACAATGTTTGTTAACTTAGCGCAAACATTTGCACAGGAGCGGCGCGGCGAAGTAAGTTCGGGAACTACTAATCATATTTAGCCTTATTAATTACCTCTAGAGAAGGGGCTGTCTTAGAGTTATAGAAGCATGCTTAGGTTCGTGATAATAATATTGATTGATAGTGTTGTTTCTGTTTTGAATCGACAAAAAGAAGGTAGATAACAAGTTAGGCTTCTGACGTCTGAATTATAGAGTGCTGCGTAGTTTCCGGAAACGTAAATATTTATTTTCTTATTAATATAAAAATAATGCAAAAAGCTGTGTCAAGTTTTACCTGCGGGTGCTGTAAGACTTTATTTAGGATTTTTGGGGCTTCCAGAGCTTCCAAAAGTGGCTGAGGAGTTTCCTACTCAGAAGCTCTGGTTACCTTAGTTTTGGGACCCATAGCGGTGAACACAGTAAATTTTTATTTACTTACTTACTTACTTATACTCACGCCCATTATTCCCATTGGGGTAGGCAGAGACTATCGATCGCCACTTAGTACGATCTTGGCAAACCTTTCTTGCTTCCCTTACATTCATTATTATTCTCATACATGCTCTTTTATTCTTCTCACTTCGGAGCCCCGCCTGTATAAAAACGTTTTCTGTCTGATCTAGAAACGTTTTACCAGGCTGTCTTTACATTTTTATTTATAATACTTAATCGTTAAATGTAGTTAATTTATCATAGAAATTTGTTGTTGTGTGAAAATGTTGAGTGAGAATAATATTGTTTCCATAAAATCCTAATCGTTTTAATTATTCGTTAGCATTTTATTTGTTTTGAGTCAGCATCAAATCAAATTACTTGTCTGTAAATCCCAAAAAATAAACAACAAAAACCATCCTAAAATTAAATATCTCTACAAACCACATAAAACTAATGCATAAACAAAAAAAAATAGAAGTTTATAAGCTGATTTTACATGGAAATCAGCCCAAATTGGTCGCGACACGATGCGGTCGGGCCGCCCGCGCCCGCCGCGACTATCATATGCACAGACAGACCGGCCACCGAATTACACACTGATTCAATTATCAACCGTTTAACCCATCAGCCTGCATTCGGTTACTGTAACTGATATTGGCTTGTTAATAACTGAAATGTCAGTCGATGTCAATTTCAACTATCGGCGTGGTAAGATATTCTGTTTTTGATTTTTAAAAATTGAATGCCGTCTAATTTGGTGTAAAATATTAAATGTTATTTTTGGTCTTTGATGATAGTATTTTACAAAAATTGACATTTAAAATACATATTTGTTCAAAGATATAAAAAATTGCAGAAATCATTAATATCGGTGACAATTATAGGACGACTTTAAAATACCTTTTAATCGTTGCTCATATGATGATAAAATATTATCATTGCTAATACGAATAGCATTGCAAACAAAATAGAGATAAAAAATATTGTTGGTATAGGTTTGCGCATTGTTTCAAACTATTTATATTTGAAACACTAATACGCACCGAAACATCAAATTCTTATCGTCTTAACAAAAGGTAACAAGCACACACATATTGATTGAAAATAACTCAACATCAAAAACAAACATACACTAAAAATGACACAAAAACGGAAAGTTAAAATAAACTTACAATAATGTTAATACAATATTATCTTCCGCTCAAGCGTTACATTGTAATGAAGTCCATTCGACCCTTACGTTTGTCCCTCCACTGTTTGTCTGTTAAATTAAGTTGAAAATTTATTCCGTATCAGTTCCGCAGCCGCGGCCGCTGTGTCAACGTCGAATTTATAATTTTCGCCCAAAACTAATATTACTGGGGCTCAAATTAGTTTTTGATGACTAAACTGTTATTAGTTTGGGAACCATTTGATATTCCTCGCAAATATATTACTTTTAAGCTGTAGTTGCCGTTTTCAATTACGCTGACGCAAGTTTGGGAGGGGATAGTTAGTGATATTTGAATAACTGTCCTTATTTTATTTCATGCGATATGATATCATATTTCAGCGACATGATAGTCCAGTGGGTAGAACACCCGCCCGAAAACAGAAGGGCGTGAGTTCCAATCCTGGGTCGGGCCTACACCAATTTGTCTTTTCTAAAGTCATATGTGTGGTTGGAGCGGTTCCTACCGCGGTATTTCGCTTTTAACAGTCCCTGGAAAAGTCTTCGCCAGAATACTATTGAACCGCCTGACGAAACTTTCAGAAATGATATTGCCAGAAACCCAGTTTGGCTTCCGACCTGACCGAGGCACAGCTGAAGCTGTCTTCTCAGTGCGTCAACTACAGGAGAAAAGCAGAGAGCAGGGCCGTCATTTGTTCCTGTGCTTTGTTGACCTCGAGAAGGCATTTGACAGCGTGCCTCGAGAAGCCCTTTGGTTGGTGCTTAGTAGGATGGGATGCACGGAGAAGTTTGTGAGACTCCTCAAACTCCTCCACGACGACATGGAGTGCTGCGTTGCAGTCAGTGACGAACAATCAGAGTTTTTCCCCGTAACCTGTGGGGTTAAACAAGGCTGCGTTCTCGCGCCTACTTTGTTCGCACTGTACTTTGCAGCTGTAGTTCGCGAAGTCTTACAGACTACTCAAAAAGGTGTTCGCATTCGTTTTCGCACTGATGGCAATATTTTCAACCTGGCGAGGCTAAAAGCTCGCACTAAGGTCTCTCACGCTGTTGTCACTGAGATCATATACGCGGATGATCTATGCTTTGTAGCAGAATCCTCAAGCGACCTGCAGCAGCTCATGTCCGACTTCGACAAGTCCTGCCGGAGATTCGGCTTGAAGATTAGCGTCAAGAAGACGGAGGTGATGTCTTCGGGTACGGAGGCTCCTCAGGCGCTAAAAATCAAACTTGGCGAGGACGAGCTGAGGCAGGTCGATAAGTTCCGTTATCTGGGGAGCACTTTAACATCCAAGTGCGACATGGAATCCGAAGTTAACAGCAGGATCGGAGCTGCAGCTGCAGCCTTCGGTAAGCTAGATTCCAAGGTCTTCTGCTCGCATGATCTGAAGATAGCGACAAAAGTCTCAGTGTACATGGCGGTTGTGTTACCGACAATCCTTTATGCTGCGGAAACATGGACCGTGTACCGCCGCCACATACGCATGCTAGACCGTTTCCACCTCAGATGTCTGCGGAAGATCCTAAAAATAAAATGGTCTGATCGCGTGCGTAACACTGAGGTGTTGCGTCGAGCAAAAGTTGATGGCATTGAGGTTTACCTCATGCGACGACAGCTCCGGTGGTGCGGACACGTTTCAAGGATGGCAGAACAGAGGGTCGCCAAGCGCATCTTTTATTCGGAACTTGAGGAGGGCAAGCGTAAGCATGGCGGACAACTCCTCAGGTATAAAGATGTGCTGAAGCGACACATGAAGAAGTGCGGCATCAGGAGCTCTCAGTGGGAAAAACAAGCCTCCATAAGACCGGAGTGGAGGACTTTGGTTCATACCAAAGTCCGTGACTTTGAAATTCTTCGGCGCGCTGAGAGTGATGCCAAACGCGACGAATTAAAAGCCCGACCACCTGCGCTAATAATCTATAATTATAATAATGGGGTTCTCACATGCCCGCAGTGTGCGAGGATCTTCACAAAGAAGATTGGCTATGTCAGCCACATGCGAGCCCACGACCGGCGTCCATAGAGGACACGTTGAAGCGGTCGCCGTGACCGAAATCGGTTGGACCACATCATCATCATGTGTGGTTAATTTATCATGGTTGTTAACGGTGAGGGAAAACATCGTGAGGAAACCCACATGGCTGAGTTGTACTTAGTCATGTGACAGTGTATTCGTACAAAACGGCGATAGGCCTGCCCCCTATCACGTGAGTACACTGTCTAAGCAAAACGTGGGTACCTTCTCTGGACACTAGATGGCGCTACCATGTGAGTTCAGAAGTATTGGTACCTCTGCCAACCCCTTCGGGGATAAACGGCGTGAACGTTTATGTTATTTCAAATTGTTGGTTTTACTCGTAATCAAGTGGTATGGCGTTGATGTAATAACAAGATACTGCCAGAATAAATTGTACAACCTTCATTTACTAAGTTACATACTCGTAAATGCGTTTTCAGTATATCTATTTATGACAAATAGCAAATTCAATTTTTTTTTCTATTAATTAAATTAAAAATATGGTGTATGTTATATTATGTAATGGCGTGAGTATGTGTGTGTAAATGAAAAAATATGTAATCTCTACTCCAATGTATGTAGGTATTTGTATCTTAAATGGCTCTAAAACGACCAAAAAAAATCTACTGCAAATCACTTTAAAACTACTAGTTCACTCAGCAAAAATAGGACAGATATTCCTCACATACTGCCAGTTACGTAAACTTCATCAATCGAGACTGAACCAATATGCCACAAATCTGTTCTGTAAAAGGTTTACCGTAAACGTCATCAATTCTTAAAATTACGATATAAATTAAGCGGAGGCAGAGCCGGCGGCAAGGGGTGGGCAGGGGAAAGGGGTGAGTGCGAGATTAATGTTAGTATTAATCGAGTGACCAGGCCGGGCCAGTGACCGCCAATTAGACTGGCCGCCGGTTTATCTTGTAGCCACCTGCGGGTAATGACCGTGTCTTTCTGACGAGCCGGCGAGCGTGTAAACAAGCGTATATTACATGCAGATTTTTACAGGTAGGAAGCATTTTGATTTGCTGTGATGAAAAAACAATTAGCTTTACATCACTTTCACTTCCTTTAGCGTTAAAACAAAAAAACAACGATAGGAAAAACTGCTGAAATAACCAATTTCAAGTTCAAACTACAAGCAAATTGCAGAATCCTGTAAACAATAAAACAGTTAATCAACTATTATCTCTCGAAACGGCAAAGGCTCCGAATGGAAACTAATCAACGCCGCTTCACCATGAGAGCACTCTAACAATGGCATTTAATGTAATTTAATTTAGTTGGGGTCCTATTTTATCGTCGGATTATTTGATCAAAGGGCGTCTAATCGAGTACACATACCTACGGTTTAGCCAAAGATAAACTGGCGACATGCGGGTATGGCCGCGTGTTTAACTAATGACTGACCGACTCATGAGGGCATGAGTTTCACATTATTATTTAGTATTAGCATTCAGTTTGCTTCGACTCTAGTAAGTTTGTAAATTATTGGTAACGTGAATGATACACACCGGTGGCAAAGAATACTTAAGCTTTAAATTTGTAATAATTGATGAAAAGATCGATATAAATAATATCGCTTGTAAAAGGATATAAGTGATAGCAATAATACGTATACTTCCGTACCCTTTATCGAGTTGGATATATTTTATTTGAAAAAATAAATATAAAACGTATCGTCACAAACAAATACATTAGCAAGTTTAAAAATCATATTTATAATTAAACTATACTTAACCCTGTTATTTGATTTTTGTATTACGAAACAATTTTTACATTTAGCAATAAAATATACGATTCTGAAGTTCTAAATAAATACTTCACACATAGTTAAAAACGAATGCTGAAAAATTACAAGTCAATGTTGAGACCTGTAATATTTTGTGTTTTTACTTACTATGAGGATGATTTGGTGTTGCGGCTGAAAACCGGTCACCAACTAACTTTTTATTTATTTTTCCCTACTCAATTTTCAAAAACATCTTATATCAAAGCTCTTCCTTCCTTTTTTGCAATGAATATCCTATCAAAATATCAATGATACTAAAATGATTGTACGTAATATCCCAAACTATTCAACGTAATAAGTTTATTAAGTACAGACGTGATTCGAGAGAAGCGGCGGCGGGTATGGGGTGGGGCGCCCGCCTCCTCGCTGGCCAGGCCATATCATTAGCCACAGATGCCGGTGTCCAGTAACCGGTATAAATACATTAAGTGGCCTCGTCAAACTGTTAATGCCGCATGGCCTGGCCTGGGCTCTCTGCCTCCATTGCGTACTGTCGCTGTAACTTTGCATAATGTGTGTCACTCTTTGCGGTTCTTTGGTGTTTGTCGTTTGATTATTTTAGAGAAAGAAGTTATAACTTATACGATGTTTAGCCTACAAAGTATCACTTTGTTTTGTTATTTGGCTGTAAAATATGTTTTTTTTTTAATGATTGAGAATTTATGTTCATATTCAAATATATATTTAACTAATATAAGTTTGCGTTCAATGCGTTTGATGTTAAATTTTACAAAATATTGTGATAAAATATAAAATCAAAGGTCTATGGTGATATCTACCATTGGGCCATTATCTTTACTTTATCTATTTTGAAAAGTAAACAAACACTGTGGTTATAAAACTTAAAAACAAACTACACATAAACGTACTAAAATATTATCAACGCGGAATATTTTAAAAAAAATACTATTGTTGAAAATATATATCACAGACAATGATACTCGTATTTTACAAATAATCTCTTTGAGCAGTTTAACGGCGCTATTGTGAAACACATCGAAATCAATAGACAATGAAAAACAGCGGCGACCACATGGAATATGGTGTCATAAAATTCTATAAACCCAATAAAATTCGTGCTCAGCGTTTGAACGTCCATATAAAATCTTAAAGTACATAAACATATCATAAGAGGGGATAAAAAGCGAGTTATCCTCACAAAGAGAGTTTTCCGAGGGATCAGCGCGGTTTCCGCAGATGGGTATTTTATACAGTGAATGCAGAGTTAACGGGCGTAGTGCTTAGTTTTCGTAGCGTGCTCGTAGCTGACTCGTATTATGCGTAGCTCGTAGCAATGTAGACGACTTCGTTTGGATATTTTACATATTTCTAGGTTCTATTCAAATGTAAGACGAACAAAACTGTGTACTTGTTTTCATATAACAGAACAAATAATAATGGTCACTTAAATTTTAAGACAAAACATTAATTGCATCTATAATATAAGATATTTATATGCTGGTTAAGACAAAATCACACAGACTATCAAACAACAAACAATCACTATAATTTGAGAATTGGTGTATGATACTAGGTGATAAAAAAAATCACAATTTAAATTGCATTTATGCGAGTCTAATATAGCATCTAAATGTATCGTACACAAGCACATACATACTATACAATAATAAACCAGCACATTACTCACACTAACCAGAAATGATGAGCTGATAAATCATATCTTATATCGCTCTAGCCGCAACAAACGCCGCCATAAATAAAAAATACATAGATATAACAACGTGTTTATGGCACATTATTCTAACTGAGATAAAATTGGTTAACTTTGAAGATTTTTCTTTTGTTTCGTTCTTTATGTTCCTTACTTTTTTGCTTTTATTTGTCTGGCTGTACCTGTACATTAATTTAAAAATTATGTTATTAACGGGATTCACAATAAAAATTAACAACATTTTGACATTCATACTTACGGCTGTAAAACCCAAAAAGGAGTCAGAGCTTCGGGATTAGAAATTCTTCAGCTACTTTTGTAAGTTGCGTGGAGAAAAAATAAAAATTGTTGGAACACTCGCAAAGAGAAAAGGGTTAGTGCTGTTTTAAGCCAAAATTTCACAGGTAACCACATTGGTAACCAACACTGTACCACGAGGAATTACTTTGTGGAAAAAATGGGGATAAAGTTTTGTATAAAAATATTTATAAAAACAGTCAAAATATCATAAAATTCACCTTATTTTGACAGAATATAATTTTAAACTTATATTTCCTAAAACATAAATTGTTCAAGCGCTACTTCAACAATCGAACATATTTCAAAGAACGAGTGACCCTTACTTATTGAATCCCATTAGGTACTCGATGTTCGAACCCTTTATTTAGAGAGACGTGGCAAAGCTGTGGAATTGAAATGGATTGAGCGTGGAGAGTCCATCAATCACTTTCCGTTTCATCTGAAGCTTTTTTAATATTTTCATTCTTAGCTTTTTTGGTAGGTTTCTTCTTAATAAATACTTCAAATACTGGTTTATTGTATACTGCCTTCGCGGTGGAGCGTTTGGCTTACATTCCCAAGGTCTCGGGTTCAATTAGAGGGTCCTGCCTAGTCAACCCAGTTTGGTAGGATATTCCTTGAGTCGCCTTATTATCCCATGGTTTCGTGCTTTGGAGTTACACGTTAAACCGTCCGTTTCGTCTCTAGGCAGGAGCTGTTAAGTCTGCGTTACTAGGTCGTCTAAGGGTAGGTACGAGCCCCGCGGTGGGGACCTTTTTTGGCGGTGGGGACATATTTTGGCTTTGAGGATATATTGTGATGATTTTATTTATTTCAAAAGAAAAAATAGTTTAACTTGTTTAGGGTCATATTCTTAAGTATAACGAGTGGTCTAGAAGCGTAAGATTTATAAAGTGGCTCTTATTTTTGTATTGCAAATAAACTATACCTTTATTTAAAACTGTTTTTGGAAAAAAACAATCACATAAGTAAATTTATATAAACCATTAAAGTACCGATTCAATTGTGGTATAATAACCTAAAAGTTTATATGAAGTATTGGAAAGGAATGACCCGTTTCATATTACGAATCCTCATAATGACGATCACTGATCCAGAGCTGATTGTTCTCGAATATGACACACAATTGACAGCATTCCCTCCACATAATCGAATTATCAACCTCAAGATACCGTACATATTGTTATTCAGGCTTCACTAAGTGCCTGAATTATTGATTCGAATTTCGAACAGACAGATAGCAAAAAGAATTGACATTTGTCGACACTGCAAAGCGTAATTATATACATTCCATAATGTCTGCGATGATAGTACTTTTATAAATACGACGAAGGATCTTCAATTAAAAGAATGGATTGATCATAACAATTTCTAAGGTAACGAAGAGAATACTTGTTAAAGTATTTAAAATTTCTATTTTTTAGTACCATATCATAGTTGAATTTCTTATATTTGAGGTAAAAAATATTATATGGATATAACAAATCGCCAAAACTTCTTGAAAAGGCACAAACAATTTATCCATGCACGAATAAAACAATTTACGAAAACACGGCTTCAAAAGCAATTGTCTGAGCCCCTTTGTTTAAACGACACTAACCAATAAATTTATGTTATCCGTTTTCATAAATGTAAAGTAAAACAATAAAGGCGCGGAGGACAAGAATGCCTGTGGACAGAGCTGCCCCCGCAGCCCCCGCCCGCCCCGCCGTGGTCGCGAGCACCACAAAAGGATTGCGCTCCTGCTACCGCAATAAACTACGGAAAACTATGTCTGCGGTCACCTTTATATTTCATGCAAACCGGCTCTTTTGGGTAACGACTGTTTAGAAAATAATACTTTCCCACTCGCTTCATTGAAATAAAATGACGCACACTTTTTACTACAAGTTTATGCGTACTTTTTATCTTCTCCATGAGTTATAAATTTAAGCATCGTTCAATATCGTTACGGTTTCACGTATTAATATTCACTTTGGGAGAATAATGACGATGTCGTATTCGATATAAAACGTTATCGAGGACTCCATCGTCGTCGAACCATCTATTTGCCACCACGAATATTACAAATAACCGCGAAATGACGCGCCATTAAATAATATCGCTGAGATAAGTATAGATTAATGTATTTTTTATACCGCTGTGTATCGATACTGGTATCGATGTCGTATATATGCGAACCCTCTCCTGTTCATAAAACTTGTATGTTGGGTTACACGTGTAGTGTTTTAATAAGATAAACATTTGAAAATAAACTGGAATTATACTCGTAATTTTCATACGGTTCTAGTATTTTGAAAAATCTTTCAATTTATTTGACTTGATAAGTTATCTAAATGTATACGAAGTAAGTTGATAGTTTGCTGTGTAGTGTCGGCTTAGAATAGCACTACCCCATTTCTTCCGGTGGGTGTACGTAAGAGGCGACTAACGGTATTGGGGCTTTTAAGGGATTTTCGGGCGATGCGGTTGGAGACCCATCACCAACAACCTTTATTTTAATTATCTTTTCCCCACTTAACTTACCAAAAGTGGCTGAGGAATTTCTAATTCCTTAGCTCTGGCTACCCCTTCTAGGGATTTATAGCCGTGAGTATATGTATGTATGTATGTTGATAGTTTAGGATTAGTAGTGATATTGTTAGAATGCGAATAATTTATATAGGGACACAAACTATACTTAGAAATATGTATAGATAGGTTTTACTTAACTCAGCCACTTCTTGCAGCAAGAAATGTGTATGAATCGGTATTTAGTGACGATTTTAGAGTTAGTGTAAAATAGTACTGCACTATCACTTCGAATCCGGGCATCCGGGCAGTTTTAAGCTACCTGTTTCTTTGTAAGCGCTATGCCAACGAAGTGATTGGTAACACACGGTGTTCTCTAACGATATATGTAGTATGAAGACTATTTTTCCGTAATTATCGTATTAATTATTTTTTTGGGAATATTATGCACAATGTAGATTTTTGGCCAATTAAATTCCAACAAGCTATCTCGCATAGTGTTCAATCCCAACCTTGAAACTGATAACAAAAGTTCATCTTCTATTATTCATTTCCTTTGCCACAATAGTTCATATGTTTAGTTATATAAACTGCGGGTTGTCACAGAGAGTGAAGTGCCCCTCATACTATACAATATCGGCGATAGCACGCTGCGCTGAAATCACCCGGTCACTGGAATATTGTTTTCACTTTATTAGAAACGTGATCGCAATTTTTAACAGTGAATATATTCAATTTCCGATGCGAGCCGTCACGATTCGCTATATTTGATTATTCGCCGAGTGTGTATTGGACCTTACAGCGCTGTAAACCGTCCGCTTTTCAACTTTTATGATTCGATTTCGATGTTTTATTGAAATATTTACTGGCGAATTAAAATTTAACTATCTATGAAACGGAGGCAGTTTAAAACATATATTCCGAGTTGCGTTTGAGTTTATTTCATTATGGTAGTTAAATACAAAGTTATTCTGAAATCAATTTCTAAAGGCTTTGAGTGGCGTAAAGCGCTCGGAACTGAATCAAAGCCAGCCAGTTAGTAAGTTATCGTACCGGCTGGTCTCCCACTGCTACTTCTGTTCTGCACAGATACAGATAAGCTGCAAATTTTGCTTCTGTTTAGTTTCATCGCAATGTTGGATAGTTTCTCAGTTGCCCTTGTTGTAATATTAATATTTGATGTATTTCATCAGACGCTCTTTGTATACCTTAGAAACTTCAACAGACAGGTTGCAGTAAATTGTACAGGTTCAGTTTATTTTGAGTATAGGTTTTAATAGTAACAGTTATTATTTAATCCTCATTAACTATCTTAAAAAGATATTTGCCAGATTTAAGTCGTTCTCAAGTTGTTACTTATGTCGCTCTCGTAGGAAAAAAATATCGTTTTGAATGAATTGTGTAGGGCAGAAACCTTTCGTCAAATCCCCTTTCGTTTTTCTTTGATTTTTGGAAACAAGTAAAAATCACAAGGTGCTAGATCAGGGGTATATGGCGGGTGAGGGAGAAATGACACATTTTTCGAGTTGAAAAAGTCTAGTGTTCTGGCAGACGTGTGCGGCGCCGCATTGTCGTGGTGCCAGAGAAGGTGCCGGATTCCTGACTTTGGTCGCTTGTCAGACCAAGCTGATATTACTGTTGGAACACAAACTGTCACACCATTCGGAGTTCACCGTTCTTTCATTCTCTAGCACAACAGTAGCAATATGACGAGGCGACCATTTGTTTCTGTGTGCTTCATGCACGGCGATATTTCATTGGAGTTGGCTCGTCTTCAAACACCATACAGTCGACTGTCGCTTTGATTCGGGATCATAGTTATATAGCCATGTTTCGTCACCAGTCAGTATATCATATACGTTTTTTCTCTCGCCTCCGTTGAATTTATCTATCATGAATAGTCACCAATCCACCCGACGGTCTTTCTGCTCATCGGTAAGTTTGTGCGGCACCCATCTCAAACAACGTTTACGGAGAGAAAGGTGGTCGTGAATTATGGTTTGCATTGCTGCTGATCCAATTCCTAGTTCTTGCTCTAGCTCTACATATGTAATTCGTCGGTTTTCGCGAATAAGTTTTTCGACTGCACGAACGTTTTCTTGCGTGACCGCGGTTGGCGGCCGTCCTGTCTTCGCTTCATCTTCGAGACATCCCCGTCCTTTTTTAAAGTCAGTAAACCAATTGAATACTGTTGCTCGGGAACAAGCAGACTCACCAAAAGTAGAAGCCAAAAGTTCAAAACATTTTTGAGGCTTCAAACCTTTTTTAAAGTCTTAATAAATCATAGCGCGAAAATTACGTCGACTGAGCTCCATTGTTGCAAGTGAATTCCCGCAGATTCTCGGAAAAATGATGCTCATTCAAATAAAAATAAATAAAAGAAGTGTGTTCTATATTCAAATATGTCAATTAAAAACCAGCCTATAAGATGGTGTATAGCTTGCCAGTGTCAATTAAATGAGAAAAGAGTATCTAACTTCTATTGGCATGCCCCTCGTATACAGAGAAAAAGCACAAGTTGATCGGTTGACAGATGTTGATATTGATAAGATATTGGAATTTTAACTGTCCCTTGCCAATACATATTTGAGAATTTAGTGTATGCCAAAAAGCAGTAGTGTAGGCCAATTTAGTAAAGTTAGTGATAGGCATACTATTAACACTCGAAATAAGGACAAACTTACGTCCAATTTCTGAATTGAGTATTCAAGCTGAGAACGACTTAGGTATCGTTTTGTCTCATTCAGTTGTTAAGATTTCAATGCGACAAAACGATACTTAAGTTGTTCTCAGCTGGAATACTCAACTCGGGCGTTAACGTACCGAAGTGGAGACTTAATAAAGTAAGTGACTCCTTTATGGGACTATCCCTCCAAATTTTAAAAAACTTCCTTCTGACATATTGGAATTGCCTATGGCATCTTTTAAAAAGGCGATTAAAGCAATCTTTTAAAGAAATCTTACTACAGTGTTCAAGATTTTTTAAACGACAAGGACCCAACGCGCACATTACCGTGTCCGTAAAGCTATAAATCTTCCCTCGCTATTCCCAGGAATAATTGTCTGGTGAGGATTTTTCTTCTCACGTTATGTGATTGGTTTTTTGTGATGGAGAATTTAGTTTAATTATGTCAAACTAGCGTGTGAATGTAAAGAGTTTCTTTGTTGCTTCTTCTCTTTACGAACACCTTCCGAAGCAACAGATTAATGATAAATTTAAAAATTTGGATTAAACTTTTTGACTTTCTTTTGATGTAAAAATTGAGCAAAATTTATGAAGACGCGCTTTACGATACTATGTATGAATTTTCTAAATACCACACAAAAAACACGTTGCAGCAAGAATTTCCGAATTTCAAAGGGAACCTATAGCTAAACCATTAATTAAGTTCTCCTTTTCCGAAGTTTGGCTATAATGAAGAAATAGTTGCGCTGATTGAGATCATAAATGTTTACCAGAATCCTATTATATTGGTTGTTTGAGAAGTTTTTTTATTTAAATTAAACTGCTACTTAGTTTGTGAGAAAAACACTATATTAATGAATTTGTCTTGAATTCTATTTAAAAGATTTGTCTTGGTCTAAGTACATACATACATACATATACTCACGGCTATAAATCCCTTAACGGGGTAGCCAGAGCTTTGGAATGAAAAATTCCTCAGCCACTTTTGGAAGTTGATTGGGAAAAGATGGTTATAATAAATGTTTTTGGTGACGGGTCTCCAACCACATCGCCCGAAAATCACTTAAAAAGCCCCCTACACCCTTAGTCGCCTCTTACTAGGTCTAAGTGTTTATTCAATTTACCCAGTTAAGTCATTATTTAATCTTATTGTTTTTAATATTATTCAAAATAGCATTTACCATTGCATTCTGTTTATAAGTATACAAATAGCCTTTAGTGGCAAAGTAAGTAGGTTTTATAGAATTTTAATTTTTTCATTTATGTGAGTTCTGAATTTTAGTACTAACGTACAATACAAGTTAAACTTAACTATTCCATATTGTCTATAGCTATGTAAACAGTGTGATCTGCTTGAAACTCAAGTTAATTTAATTTCCGAGAGACCAAACTCTGTAGATCCTCTTAATAAATCCTGTGCTTAATTTAAGGTCCAGGATTCGATTCCCGGCGGGCGCCCGGCTCCGGTCCGAATTAGCCCGTCTTTCGAGCACTGACCATCGGAACTTGGCTTAACTTTGTAATTACCAACAATTTATTACTGCAAAGTGGAGTCAGTATTCTACGATACGTAGCTGATTTATTTGTACGAGGTGATTAAAAACACTTTCCGTTTAAGTATTTTTAAAATATACATTAATTTTATTCAGCTTTAAATCAACTTTATTCACACATTTATATTATTAGGTGGAAAATACTCTGATATTGTCCTTTTATAACCAACTCTTCACTCTTACCACATCTCTACCGTCATTAGTTTAAGTTATTTTTTGTCATGAAACTTATGTTAGCCTTTTTGAGGGCTGCAATTTATTCTACAGTTTTTAAAATAAATATATCCTATTTATGGTTTGTATATTTAAACACTAATTCCGTAATGTTATTGGAAATGAACGTATCACATCAGCGTCAGCATTCACGTTCGTAGTACCGATAACTAAATGAATAATTTCAATAATGAAACCTGCCGAATAGGTTTGAGTGCTATTGTGTTAAATTCCAATATAATTTAAACTTATTATTCTATTTGGTCTTCGAAATATTTGGGCACGTCCTGCTAACTGCTGTCAAAGGAGGAACTAATCCCAACTATGATTAATTGAATTTAGAAGTTGTGCTCGGCTGGGAGTCGATTCCGTTACCTGAATGTCTCAAACGGTAGACTTTGGAACGTGCCTCAGAGGCAACCGTATTGATTGATTGTCAGTTGGCTATTTCTGTTGTTTATTGAAAGGAAACTTTTGAGATTGGAATTTCTGCTCAGTTTACTTGATACTGGAGCTGAGGTCTGTTTATAAATTCTATAAGATTGAGAATAATTTAGTAGTGGCTTATTAAGTTATTGTTTAACTGATCTAATGAAGGCGACAGTGGTTTTATTTGCTGATTATTACATGAAATATTAACTAAACAAATGATGTCAAAATAGACTATTATTTTGGAAAAGTCTTATTTATGGAGAACCACTTAAGTCTTTTCGAAAATCCTCCAAGAACTAAACAATTAATATCACATAACTATGGTAAGAAGTTACTGTCATTTCTAAGCTTAGTCAAAATTAATCAAAAACCATTATATAATTAATATTAGTTGATTTATTGTAATGCCATCTTATTAATGTGTTTTTGTTGTAAATTTGTTAAAAACCTGATGGTTAAGACTTAAAACTCCCTTGAGTACTAAAAATATTCTATATTTTTTTGCGAATGTATTGCTTATATAGTTTTAGTTGTTCAATGGTACAATATTTTAATTAATGTATATCAATTTGTTATATATACTTTAAATATTTATTACCAACAGTTTAAACCATCAATTACATTACACGTGATTCTATGTTATAGAATAGAGAATGCAATCTCGGCCTTTTTAATCGAGCTAGAGCCAAATACTGGACGAAATCTCGCGCGTATTACGAGATCGCACGCGATTGTAAATACGTTTTATTAAGCGGGCAAAATGATTATGAAATATTTTCATCTCTTCTCAATCATGCAAATCCTTGCAAGAACAATTACTTTGGCTGTTGTATTAGAACTACCCAGAGTTAAAATTAATTATAAACCAATAAAATGCCAAGTTAATTAAAAACCAAGCTCGATTTTTTTTACAAAACAGAAAAAGAATTTGCATGATAGTTACGTCAAACAATATTCTATTATATAGCTTTAATTCTTAAGTGCCTTGACTCTGGCCAATTGACTCCTGGTATTGAGATTTATAAACTCACGATATTTCACCTGAGCCCCAACCTCGCGAGTAGGTTGCAACCTCTACTGGGGACGAATATAATTTTAAGAAGTGACAGTTTACAATTACCTTGTTTTGATTAACATCACATGTGTGTCTCATGATTCTGATTCAAATTAATTGATAATTCATTGATTAAACCAAATTAAAATTTATTTTATAGCATAGCAATTTCAATTATATTCTTTTTTTTTTCATGTTTTGATTTCAAACCACCAACCAACTTCGTCAATCTGCGTTACAATAAAGACGGCCAACTATTAAAAAAATATAATTAAATGACTGTTACACGTTAATTACATTTTCAGTAAAATGACCCTCAACCCGTATAAAGTCGGACATTCGAGCGGAAGTTTTTGCGAAGGGTCTCGGAGGTCAGGGGTCTAAGTTTTTGATAGTTTGAGCGGCTTCAGTATTTACTGGTTAAGTTTGTGGGTCGGAGCAGCCGCTGGGAAAACATTGTAAGTATGTTAACGTGTTTAGAATAATATCACTTTGAACTCTCTTTGGTAAAACAGTAAGGCCGTTTACGTAATTAGTGGGAATTTATGTCTTTCGTACCAACTTGGTTATTACTGATATTTTATTGTTTTTATTGAAGGAGTAGTAAAAGCAAAATTAATGGAAAAATATCTAACCAATAACGATGAAAGATTTTTTTTATTGTATAACCAGGCTAGGATCGAGGGTCTATCATAGACCAACTTAGTTTATCCATTTTTGAACAAACTATATTCATATCTAAAATATAACAATATTATCTATATTAATATAATTTAAATAAAGAAGAAGCTCTCCATGGGGTCAATTGAATTCTGTAGAAATAACTATGTGATTTTTCAATTAATAAATTAGGATTTTATATATTTATTACAATATTAATTTTAATTTAACAACAAATTAGGAAAATAGCATTATATTTTTCAAGTTGTTCTCATTTCAATATCAAACTTTAAGAGTGTCCAATTCTAGTCGAATATACATACAATCGACAGCAAAACCAAAACTTCAACAACAAATGCAAACAGAAAGAGGACAAAGCGCGAAAATTGCAACAATATGGCGTTGAGACAGCATTTGTGAAGAGTGTTTAGAATGCGGTTAGTGCAGCGGTGACACGCCCAGAATGACTGATAGCTGTGACGTGCGTTGTAAACTTTGTGTTCACTATTGCACCGATTTTAGATTTATTGTACAACTGCTTTGATAACTGTAGGTTTTGTTGTACTAGACGAGCATTGACTGGGATGCTAATCTGAAAGGTGGCAAACTTTATCACATCGTTCATTTGTTAAAGTCCCAACATTTAATTTGTTATGTACATATGCACACATTACTCTGCTCTGTAAATAACTACTAAACTAAAGACAAACAATGATTCTCTCTACAGTTCCCGTGTTCGGAAATACATAAACGTTGATCAGTGGGCATTGTGCAAGTTATTGAAATTCAATGAAGGAATACGAGCAGTGAGTAAGGTGTTGTCCGGAGCCGAGATAACGTCAGCCGCGTGAAGTTGATGTATTGATACAGTGGTAGGTATTGTGAGTGGATTGTATTGTTTTCTGTTGAGACTATGCTTTAGAAATTGTATCAGTCATATTAGTTGTGTTATTTATATATAGATTTGTTAGTTATTTTGGTACCCCACTCGGCTTACAAAAGTGGCTGAGTAAATTATAGTTAAGAAAGTCTGGCTATCCCTTTTTGGTTTATGTAAGTTTAGTTTAAATCCTAGAAACAAGTCAATGTCAATATAATGCTCAAACATATGTAAGTTTACACTGCGTAGCTAATTACTTACTGCGGATACCCTACAACCACAGATAATATTATAGGTAATTATTTGCTTAAACCACAAGTAAAAGAATCAGAAATTAAGAGTAATGAAATAAGTTATAATTTCCTCATATATTTACATATAATTAAACATGACAGACGATTTGGCCGCTCAAAAACCTAATAGTTTGTAAAACAAGCTAAATTTCACTTGTCATAGATATGTCGATACAGTCGCCAACAAAAGGCATGAGCCGGCGGCTGACAGCGTACAATAATGGCGTAATAATTTGGCGTTGCGATCCCAGCAGTGTGCGCTACAATAAATATCTTAAATAAACACGTATTAGCACTGGTCACGTTGCAGCGTGTTTGTCTACGGCCTAAAACAACATGCCAGAACGCACGGCGCAAATTTGCGTGCTGACTCAGTGACCGCTGGTCGGCAATGTACCTTCATATGCAAAATGAGGCTTTAGAATTGACGCTGAAATATTTTTGTAATTTTCGTAAGTCAGTTTGGCATTGTGTTTGTTATAAAACTAAATAAGGTCTGGCTTTTTAATTCATCATTTTATAGACATAATACAAAATGTCAAAACATA
The DNA here is from genome assembly GCA_963576735.1 of Bedellia somnulentella. Classification (NCBI taxonomy): domain Eukaryota; kingdom Metazoa; phylum Arthropoda; class Insecta; order Lepidoptera; family Bedelliidae; genus Bedellia; species Bedellia somnulentella. Next base: position 14,217,878 of record OY755171.1, read on the forward strand.
GTGCAATTTCATATTATTATATTACGGAAGTTTTAAAATAATATTCTATCTATATATATTGATATCGACCACAAGTCAAGTCAACAAATACATCATATCATTATGATTATACTCTGAAGAGAATATCATGGAATCTTCAGACATGCCTTTAATCAAGTAAAATGTTTAATTTCACTTATACAAAAATTGTCGTGCAGTGCCGGCTTAGAATGTCACTACCCCTTTCTACCCACGGTTGTCGTAAGAGGCAACTAAGGGTATGGGGCTTTATTAAGTGGTTAATGGCGATGCAGTTGGACTTTATTTTTAACACCCTGTCCCTTATCAACTTTCAAATGTGGCTGAGGAGTTTCCAGCTCTGAAGCTCTGGCTACCCCTTTTAGGGATTTATGGTCGTGAGTGTACGTATGTACAAAACACATGCTTAAATGAAATGTATTTGAAAGTAACAAATCTTATTTGAATTTAAAAAAAATACTTGGTGACGAAGAGATGTGGCTTTTTGATCTTGACTGTACACAACGTGTCTGCGCTTAAACAGAACTCGAACCATATAAATACAAGGTCCTGCTCATAATATCGTAAAAGAAAATTTTATGCAGACAAATAATTTTATTCATATAGAGATATTATTTTAGATGATGTTTACCTATGAAAATATTTGTTTGCCTTCATTTATTTACATCAATATGTTTTTATATTAATTACTCGTGACGTTCGGGAATTGGTTCGGTCCAGTTAATACGTTAAAAATTAAGTTATAGCTTTGAACAATTTAATGGCACTGTTAATTTAATTAATTTGTTTACGCTATCAAAACATTTTAACGAGTTGAAAACCACTACTGTCTTATATACTTTTTGTCATAAAAGCAATAGAGCTATAGTAAGAAAGAAAGAAAAAAAATTGTTTATTTGCTATTGTAGTACATACATACATATACTCACGGCTATAAATCCCTAGAAGGGTTAGCCAGAGCTACGGAATTAAAAATTCCTCAGCCACTTTTGGAAGATGCGTGGGGAAACGATGGTAAAATAAAGGTTGTTGGTGATGGGTCTCCAACCGCATCGCCCAAAAATTCCTTATAAAGCCCCAATACCGTTAGTCGCCTCTTACGTACACCCACCGGAAGAAATGGGGTAGTGCTATTCTAAGCCGACACTACACAGCAATTATTATAGTAGTATATATCTATTATAGTAGTGTATATATGCTAGTAGTGGTATAGGTTTCAATCACTTGAACAATACGCAGTATAATCTTTTACTTCGCTTCTTAAATTATTTTTGATACATATAAAATTATTTCGACATTCGTTTAACAGATTAACAACATCTAATAAAATTTACTGATGAAGGATTAAAGTTTTCAGACTAACTCTCCGACATATTCTAAAATAATGCATCAAACATTTCAGCACAAGTATTAGAGACCTTTTATCTTAGACTCCGTAATCATGAATACTTAATACTCGCAGAGTTCTAATAAGTGAATAACAAAGGTGAAGTTGAAGATGCGACTGAATAATAAAACATGTGCTAATTACTCCTAAGCAATTTTAAGGAGCTGTGACGAAACAAACGGTTAATGTGTGTTTTAACATCTTACGTGCGAACATTACTCTCCTATCATTGACTGCATTATAGATGATGTTGTTGTAAGAGATTCTTCGAAGTTTGAATGTGATTTTGTACTCGTAGATTACATTAGTGTTATCAGAAGTTTTAGATTCAATTTGACAAAATATTTTAATAAATTTGGACAAAAATAATATTTCCACCTAAAAATATATTATTTTTACTGCATTTCTGAAGAATTCTAGGTTATTAGGAAAGTTTTACACAAACGTATACAGAAGACACTTCCTAAACTTACTTAGTACCTTTGATTGAAGCGTAATGAAACGTTCAATAATTTATATTCCATCGCTGCCTGCGACTCGGAAAGGCTATAATTCTCAGTGTACATGACCGATATTCGGCAAACAATTTGCATGTTGGACGTTTTGAATAAATTAGCTTCACCTGCCCAAAGGTTGCCCATGAATATGTAAGACGATTGCCAAATCTTGCCTCAATTAGAAGGGAGAGTCATTAGGCTGCCGTGATTACGTCCAACTGCCGTATCGTATCAATTTATGGAATAGACTGGTGAGCTACGGGTATTGCTTTCATCTCAACCGTTATATATTATTATTTGAATATGTTTATTATCCCTCATATATGTATTACTAATATTATGAGTTGGTCGATTATGGAATAAGAAATCTTAGCATTTAGAACCAATAAAAGTATTTTCAGGAGTCCAACTAAGCGATGGTGAATAAATTGTTGCACAGTTTTATCATTTTTTTTTGGATTGTCCTTTATTCGTTTTTTTATGTTTATAATCAAAAAACATTTCTTACGGTTAAATATATACCCATATCAATACCCATACCAACTTAAATAACACGGTGCAATGATTAAGGTTGTTCTGTTTCATTCAAATGGTTTGTGATAATCTAAAGTTAAACTTTGAGCTCTGTTATCTTTAACTAAGAAGCTTACACACAACATAACGACAGTTATCAAGCACATAAGACGGCCCGAAAGGGCTAGCCCCAAGCGAAAGGACGGCTAAGGGCTAAGTGAGATCCCACTTAAGCAATTATCTAAGCAAACCCGTCAAGTTCGAAGTGATGTACTGCAACCCTTATGTTACACCCTTGTTTCTTGAGATATATGTAGATAGAATTGTCGATAAATACTATTGTTATCTTCACATCGTACAAAGGAGTCTAATCTACCACGATACGACTGTTAGTATGACTTTTACTTGTTAAAGATGGTGCCGAATTTTACACAACCACACAAATTATAACATAGATCATTTAAAAGAATTTAAGAATCATCAATATTTAAAAACTATTTTTCATTAATAATACTATGAATTCTTTTTGTAAACTATTTAATACTTTATGAAACCGTCAGAAAATATTGCTTTACAATAGAATAGTTTTAATTTTTTTTTGTTTAGTACTAGGAAAGGATGGGAAGACAAGTTTTGTTTGAATTGAAACGAAGAATTCTCAACAAAAGAGATAAAGTCAGATTTCTTGGCAACTAGTTAGACGTCGAGGCGCGCGTGCCAGTCGAGCCGACAGCCTTCAACAAGTTATAGTCGGGTTAGTCTAACCAAAGTTAAACAGAGAGCCTCCACCTTCGCAGGTATTCGCCGGTTCTAACCAACATTCCTTCAAGTGGATAACTGAGGCTTATTACATGTTCAGTCTTTTCAAAGCTTCGTATGTGAAATGCCAAAAGAATGTTTGAGGGTCTTTGTGAATTTATGACAGATGGTGAAAATTTACATCGATTTCCCCTATTTAAGTTTGACATAAGGCGAATTAAGTCTGTTCAGTAATAATCAAAAACTTTAAGTTTGTAGTAAAAGAGTAGTTTTTTTAAAATAAGAGCGTAGAGTAAGAAAATATTTAAACCACTAAGAAGGTGAAAGCGGCTTGTGAAGTATTTTCTCAATTGGACAAATGAACTAAGAAGACGTATAAAAATTAAAGTTATTGATAATATTTTAAAATCATCTCTCTGGCGAGGTGCATGACACTAATTTCATACAACATTTATAATGTGTGCACTGTGCAACTATACTTAGAATTTGGTAAGAGTAAAATATTTAAAAAAATCATTCTTTTATATGTAGATTCGCATGTGTGGACTAAGAAGTAAGAAAATAGTTCACTATCTTTTCTCCACACATTTTCCAAAAGTGAATGCGAAATTGTTGAGACCGAACCTAATAAACTTTAGGATACATTAAGCTGCGTGGGGGTATAGATTAGGTTAGGTTTATAAACTGCATACAAAAAAGGTTGCCTAAGCGGACGTAAACTCAAGCAGGAAACTAGTATGAAATATTATTTTTTAAATCTTTTTGTTCATGAAAACCTCATGTGGGGATTATTACTAATAATAATAAATAAAGAAAAAACAAAGGAAAGAAAAGGGAACGCAAACACTACTAAAACGTACATACATACATACATACATATACTCACGGCTATAAATCCCTAGAAGGGGTAGTCAGAGCTGAGAAATTAGAAATTCCTCAGCCACTTTTGGAAAGTTGAGTGGGGAAAAGATGGTGAGATAAAGGTTGTCGGTGATGGGTCTCCAACCGCATCGCCCAAAAAATCCTTAATAGCCCCAATACCGTTAGTCGCCTCTTACGTACTCCCACCGGAAGAAATGGGGTAGTGCTATTCTAAGCCGACACTACACAGCATAAAAAACGTGTAAAAGAAATAAAGGATAGAAGAATTTCGCGCTGGCAGCCATTGACACGGTAGCTCAATTGGTAAGAGCGACGGGGGCGTATACCCGAGGTCGCGGGTTCGAATCCCGCCTGTGTCGAAATTTTTCTTTCCTTTATTTATTAGTATGAAATATTGGTTTAGTTTATTAAGCCAGCGTGCACTAGACTACGACTTAAAATGTAACTGAACAGCAAAAAATTCAATTAATCATAAAATTAACCCATAAAAAGCCTTGGATATAATGAAAAGCAATAAAACAATTCAACTTATTTCAAAATCAAAGATGTAACGCAATAGAAATTATTTCGAAAAGAGTTTTGGCTTTGAGAATCGTAAAAGTTTTCCTTTGACGTGGCATGGGGCGCGGGGTGCGGGGTGCGGGGTGCGGGGTGAAGGGCGAGGGGCGGAGAATGTTGCAAGCGTAAACAATCACTGCATTTATAAAGTTTCCGCTGCTAGGAGTTGTAACTGTTCCGGGCACGAGTTAAATAACTTTCTCAAGAGCTGCTATTCGCTTTACTACATTTTGTTCTTTCAATGTGTTGCCGCTTGTTTTCTGATATTGATTTGTATGGAATTTGAGAAATTTTTGTTAGGTGGAATTAGAGAGTTTAGAGAATCAGAAAGGAAAAAGGTTTAAGAAATAACATACATAATGGAACAGTCAGCAGCGAGTTATTTATAAACTAATGGTTATTGAAATAATAATGGATAACCACAAACATATATTGTTTATGATAGTAAGGAATATTTTTTGTCACTAAATATGTAACTTGTACATTTGTTTCAATATATCAACTAAATTAAGTGAAAAACTAAAAATTTTAAGCTTTATATCAGTGAAATTTCTCATTGAGGGGATTTGTACGATATTGATAATTTATGTAAAAGAATAATACTGTTAAAGATATTTTTTTGGTTATCACAACAATCAAAAAAATAAAAACACTTTACCACAGAAAAAAGAACACATTGCTAAAAAGCAGTTTTTCGGCATGAGTGCATTTGTATATCAACGATGAATCCGAAATTCAAGCCTAAGTTGAGACCATTCCAGTACTTATATATTCATGATCAATTCAAGGAACCTTGTCTCTCAACAAATCGCAAAGTAAGTGTTCTTCTCTAATCTGTAGTGCAACTTGACGTGATTCCGTAGCCGCTGCGTAGGGTCCACAATTAATTCCTGATTGATTCACAAAGCTAGTTGGCATTCCACCCCTTTCAAGTCCCACCCTAGTTCAACCCCACCTGTCTCAACACGTGAGCATCAGGCGAAGATTTTGAGTTCACGTCAGAGGATTGCTTTGCAAAATTTATACGAAACTTTGCTTTAGATTTGCCGGTTAGAGCTCTCTACATCGAATTGTACTGCGGCGGTTTCGTGAACACATAAAATTTATTTGAAAAGTCAGTTATAAGGCAGTTAGTCAGTCAAAAAGTTAGCAGTTAGTCAGTAAAAACAACTTATTTAGTTCGGAGATGCAACTTAGATAATATAGTAACTTTCGGACATGTTTGCGAATCCAATTAATAATTCTTTTAGAAATCCTTTTACGTTTTAAGATATTTTTTTTATTTTATAAAAGGCCTTTTTATCTGGCGGTATGAAGGAGATACCAACAGTTTGTGCCGTTGTTTTAACTCTTTCAAGTAGTACAAAGGAAAAAAAAACTTATTTTAAAACTTGGAAACAAATTACAAGAGAAGCGTTTTTAATTATTTTTATAAACGGAGAAAAATAACTTCAAGCAGTTCATAAATAAAAGATGTTATTAAAGGAAAGAAAAATTTCGACACTGGCTTTAATAACATCTTTTATTTATGAGTAATAATCCCCACATGAGGAATTCATGTCAAAAAACATTAAATTATTCAAGCAGTTCTTTGATTAAATAGTAAATATCTGGACAATATTTGAATAAAAATTTCAAACATAGTTGTTCATTCGTAGTAGAGAAACGCCAAAGCAAAACAAAGCTCCGGAGCTAAACTGCTAAGATATTCTCAGCAACCCGCGGTCGCCACTCCATTATGCACGATCTAACACAGCCTTTTTGTTCATCTCACTCTTCCATAATACACTCATCGTTTTCCTGAAAAGTTTCGCTCCGTTTAAGATTTAATGCGATTATTAAACTATTTAAGCACATACTCTTAGTAGCAAAGTTGGAAGAGCAACATTGAGAAGCAGGAAGGCATGAGTTTTGATTATTAGGGCCTATAATCTTAAGTCTTTTAAGGGCATATGTGTGGCTAATTTATCAAGGTCGGTAATGACAGGCTACATCATAAGAGAATAGCTTGTGACTGAGTTGTATTTAGTTATGTGTATTTTTATGGTATAAACCACCAATATGCGTGGCCCCTTCACTATCTGAAAAAAGTTGATACCCCAGAAACGTTAAAAAGGCAGGTTTGCCAGTACGTCAATTGATACTTTACCAAGCCTTTCTTAAAAAGAGTACTTTGAAGTCTCTTGCGTAATTTCTTGCAACACTGCTTTTGCTGTAGTACAAAGGAAAGTTGTACCTGAAAACTTAAAGCCCGTGTTTCTAAATAAACGTGGTCGTCCGTAACTATACCTTGATACATATACGGGGAAATGACACGCATATGGCACAGCAAAAGGAAGCGACGGGCATAAATCTGCGCACGGTGGCGCCGCGACCGGAAACGGAAGACCCGCGTCGTTTGGCGCATTGTGCTATCGGATGGCGAGCGCCACGGACGTGTCTTTGTTCACTCCACTTTATAGCTTTCATTCAACAAGATACGAGCCACTGTCACCCTATCGTCCGATGAATCGCTTGTGGAAACGCTGGCGGTCGAATTCGCTTTGATAGCGTGCCGTGAAAAGACGCCATTTACTTTTATGACGCCACCTGAGCGAATTTTAAATTCAAGATGCAAATATGACTATGAAGTCGTAAGGGTATAAATTGGTGTTTCAATTTCCTAAAAGCATTATAAAATAAACTTAGATGATTATGTTTTTTATGTTATATGCATTTTAATCTTTAAAACAACATACACTTCATACATAGAATTGTGACCCGTTTTTCTGAATGGTAAAATAAAATAATCATTTTTTTTCGAATAACGAAGAATTGTTTTAAATTTTAATTTAAATAAATAACCAAGAATTACTTTACGAAGTTTACTTATCACTTTATTTGGTTGGACTTCAGTACTTCGTTATTCAGATAAGTTTGAGTAATATCGCGTAAAGCATATCTAAATCGGTTTCGACAATCCCATGATAAATAAATAAAAAAGCTAAAAATTTTAAATTCGTTTATAGGTGATTTTTACGAAAATGCCACATCTGCCACAAACAGGCTCGCCTAATCGCAAAATGATTTTAAAACGCGAGTCCGTACGTCCGCCGCAGTTATTGCGGTCGGTTGAATTTTAAACGTGGAACAACCGTTGCGTGCGGATCGCACTTCACCCGCCGAATTAAAATCAACCGCCGAATCAAAAAAAGTTTATACAAAATACGATACACAATAACGGTAAATGCTTATGCAAATTGAATTGTTTCAGTAAACTCGAACGTCAGATGTGGCGTTGATTACTTTTTGAATGCTCCGTTCTGATACCACTGAATTTGTTACCCCTTTTAATGTTTTAAGATACAATCTGACGCAAAGGTAACATTTATATCATAGAAGCACGAAATACTTTCTACAGAGGTAGAATATGTAGGAAAGATGATAGATAGTTACAAAAGAAGTAAATTTAGTAAATAAAAGTAATATTTTGTTCCTGTTCTGACACAGACGGAGAAAGCTCTTAAATAAATAACCGCAAGTGAAAGCTTAGGATTTAGAAAACTATTTTCACAGCGTGTGTTTTGCCGCTTCCTCAATATTTATGAAGGCAACTTTCGACTTGGTCGTCATCAATCACAAAGTTATAAATAAAACAATAAAAGGCATGAAGTAGCGGCCACATCCCACGAGGGCCCACGAGGGCCCACGAGTTGTACCTCGCAATATTGGACTCGAGGAAAATCCACTTATTGAAATAATATGTAGATTCCATACTCGAACCTGATATTGAGTAGACTAATGTTATATGTACGGCTGCTTTGCGGCTAATCTTACATTCTAATATGGAATACTATCCGGGGGATTATATTCTCGTGTTGTGAAAGCTTCGCAACTTTTTATCAAGGAAAATGGTATTCCAATTCTGAGATATAGACTTTTATGTTTACCTTTCTCTCGTTATAAAAACAACAAACGAATAGTAAATAAATATTATGTTTCAAGTTTATTATTATTATTATTAATCTTTATTAATATAAATGGTTACATTTAATTATAACAAAGCCCTGCAAAACTGTTTTACAGTTTGTCTGCAGGTAGAGTCTCTTTTAATAAATTTTTATTTAGTTACATCTATGGTAGTGAGTTAAGAAAATATTTTTTTAATTTGTTTTTAAATTTTTGTCTATTAGACTCGAGGCGGATGTCCTCGGGCAGACTGTTGATCAAGTACGGTAATCGCTTTTTAAGCGTCCTGTCCCCGTAGTAATTATTTACTCTGGGTACCTCCAGCCTGCCCGCCGACTTGTTATTTAACAATGTTTTATAACTGCCAAAAATGTTTAGAATACGTTATGTAAATGCAAAATAAGTCTTAGATCGGGAAATAATTATTACTGATGATGACAAGATAATGCTACGAAAGGTATATACTAAAGCTGAGTAAATGAAAATTATTTTCACGTTGGAATATAGTTCTCTGAAACTGACCAACATACACAAAATGGATATACTTTTGAAACAAATAAAAAAACTGTTAATTTAAGTTGAATAAAGAAATATCAAATAAATTAAAAACATTGAAGCAATTATTTAATAACAGTATTTATTATATGTTTTTCAATAGAGAATGTTAGGAGCACGCCATACAAAAAAATCATCATCATCATATTCTCACGCCGTTAGTTCCCATTGGGATAGGCAGAGACTATCTTCGCCACTGTGTACGATCCTGGCAAACTTCTCTAGCTTCATTCACATCCATCAATCTTTTCATACATGCTCTTTTATTCTTCGTACTTCGGACACCTGAAACATACAAAACACAAAACTCAGCAAAGATACACGTTATAAGCTAATTAACTATACACATAACTTTGGACATAGCTGTAAATTGCTAGCTTTGCATTACTAACTATCGTGTCGTCAAAGGGGACACCTGAGAAACTTTAAAGTGATTGTCCATTATGTGGTTAGAGAACCATCACCGAACGCGCTTTATTTCTCAAATTTTCTTAACTATACTTTCAAAAACTTTCCCTTGTTGAGATAAATATGTGTGTCCTATAAAACGTACTTAAGCAATTTTTAATGTGCAGTACCATTTAAACTAAACAGCTATGAGCATACCATTCTCTTATTTCTCACTGATAAAACAGTGTATATCGAAATAGAGTTTCAAGTAAGTTGTTTATGATAACCGGTGAATAAATCACGATCCGAACAGTACTGAGCGAGATAAAAGAGAGAATAAACTTTTGTGTGATTCCAGAATGCCATATCATGATACTAAGTTGAGCGTCGTTTGTGATAGCTTAATATGGACAAGCCCTATCTTTTTTCTATTATTTTTTAATGATATTACATTTTAAGATAAAGCCATAAACTTTTAAAATAATATGTGTGTATATAAAATACTCGGTGTAGGAGATTTGTGGTTTGTAGTTTTGAAGAAAGTATTTTAATATACCATACTTCACAACTCATATACGTTGTCAGCTACTTAGCTAAGGGTTATCTAGAATAGTGTTACTAATAAATAAGGAAAAAAAAATTTCGACCCCAGCGGGAATCGAATCCACGACCTCTGCCAATTGAGCTATAGTGTCAAGGGGCTATTAGTGCGAAATTCTTCTTTCCTTCGTTTCTTTTACACTTTAAGTAGTGTTAGCGTTCCCTACCTTTCGCTACTCGAAAATCACCATGAAGCTTTACTTTCTGTGTTAGTATGTTATGACGGAACACAACATCATTAACATTATTAAACCATCACATCACATGAAGCAAAAAAAAGATATGATTTTCTCCAGATCCCATCCATAAATCTATCGCAAAAACAAATAAAGTGGCAACCAAAGGAATATTCTTACCTCGTGTTCCGGCCTATATGCCACTTGTAATGCATTTAATATTTCATGATATCGCCGAGCTCTATCGATATCTCTAACGCCATAAATAACCAACAAAAAACCCGACCGAGGGGATTCGCTTTCTATCAATTTCATCAATGCGTATTTGTTTAGTTGTACGTCCTTTATTTTTAATGTAATGGTAGAATTGATTGGCGTCTAATAAATATTTTGTATACTAACTTCAAGTTTTTTGACCGTTTGATTTAACAACGGATTAATAAATATCATGTTTTTTCTAACCTAAAGACTATTGAAATTTGAAACTGTAAGTAAGCAGTAATTTGCCAACTAGTACTTCATACGATGAAGGAATGATGTGATTCGTGAAAGGTGTGGTGTAAAAGATGATATTGTGAGAAAGATAGAAAAAGGAATGTTGAGATGGTTTGGACACATAGAGAGGATGGAGGACAGTAAAGTGGTGAAAGAGATCTATAGAGCCAATGTGGAAGGTAATGTTAGTAGAGGACGACCTCGGAGGACACATTTAGATCAAATAGAAAATGTGCTCAAAAAGGCAGGTGTCCGAAGTACGAAGAATAAAAGAGCATGTATGAAAAGATTGATGGATGTGAATGAAGCTAGAGAGGTTTGCCAGGATCGTACAAAGTGGCGATCGATAGTCTCTGCCTACCCCAATGGGAACTAACGGCGTGAGAATATGTATGTATGTATGTATGTAGTACTTCATACGATTGTCAACTTACACATGTATTGCGATTTCTTCTTAAAACCACCTTATTTTACATCAAACACGATAAGAGTCGACTAAGTGACAACATAAAGCGTAAGGCCGGATAGCTCTTTGATAATTTAACTGCATAACTTTCAACTTTCAATTTTACTTACAAATACAACCAAAACTCACATTAAGACACTTGCATTTCCGGGTCGAAATAAGCAAGTATAATTATGGCGTTAATCCCAACCGGTGACGGGTTCAACTGCTCGGCTGCCCCATTCAAAACTACTAATGTGCTCGCGCGATAACACCTAACTGGCCGCCATTGCGCATCAGTGCCTGCTCACTGCTGAATGTGAATCGCTAATTTATTTCAATTTTAAACCTTTAATGTATTTGGGGTTTGCGATTTTTTGTTACTTAGTTAGGAATTGGGAACAACAGCAAGTGGATAGAGCAGAAAAGCAGAGACGCAAAAGAGTAAAATGAGAATATGGTTTAGATGTTCGCTTACTCATGGATATATTCATCATAAATAATAATCAATAATTGTCAACCTGTCCACATCATAAGAAGAGATGGGATAGGGCATTTTTAAATTAATTCAGTACAGCTATCTATTAAGGATCATGGAATTTTTAGCCAATTAAAATAGAGGTGGATCATAGGATACCAATATAAAGGCTCGTTGTTGCTAATTCACCGCTTGCACTGAAAGAGAATGATAAATATGTTACTTCTATAATCAGCCAACACGATATAGCTCCTACCAACCTACCTATATTGATAACTCTCATCACGAAACAGATAGCCAGCGCTTCAGCAAATTAGCAATAGCACAGCCACTTTTCAGAAGAAAAAGAACAACATAGTAAAATAAAGGTACTTTTGTGATAGTTTTCCAGCTACATTGTTAATCCTAAGTCGCCTCACATAATATCCACGCAAAAAGGGTAGTATCATTTTTTGCCGACTCTACACAACATGAGAGAAAAGAAAGCATTCTCTAAATGTATGAAAAGATTGATGGATGTAAACAATGCGAAATAATGGCGTGAATATATGTATGTATGTCTACACAACAATGCAGCTTATCTCAAGATAAAAAACAATTTGCCAAATAAACAGGTATTTCCCGGATTAGGTGGTAGGCGGGCGCTGTCGAGCGCTCATCTCGATTTACGAGCACAAATCAAACATTTAGCAGCCGCTGTAAATCAGGATACCCTGGATTTATGAGAACGATCGCTATGAATCGCTGCTTGGCTTTTATAGCGTGAAAATACGCTTGACACGATGAGAATACTTTCAAACATATTACATAATTGGGTATTTCAACATATTTACACAAGTAACCTACAGAACAGGTGACAAAATGCCATGGAAATGATGAAGCAATGACACAAGATGAGATATTGGTGATGATGATGATGATGTAGAAATGTGGTTATGATCGCGGTAGATAATGGAAGGTAGTATATGCCTATGCCAGCGGGTTATATGTATGACTTTTCAGAAAGAGATAGTTATAGATATCATGCCTAAACGTTGGCAAAAGTAATTATTTTACTGAAATAATATTTTATTAGGCTGAAGAGTTTCTAGCTCTGAAGCTCTGGCTATCCCTTTTTGGGGTTTATGGCCGTGAGTATATGTATGTATGTAATATTACAAGCAACTGGGTTTGGTACTATTAAGCTGCATTGCGGGTTGTTAAAAAAAAGAACATAACATAAACATAAACGTTCACGCCGAATATCCCCGAAGGGGTTGGCAGAGGTACTAATACTTCTGAACATCACGTGACTTAGTCACCCGGTGTTCAGAGTACCCACGTTTTGCATGGACAGTGTACTCACGTGATAGGGGGCAGGCCTATCGCCGTTTTGTACGAATACACTGTCACATGACTAAGTACAACTCAGCCATGTGGGTTTCCTCACGATGTTTTCCCTCACCGTTATCAACCATGATAAATTAACCACACACAAAAAAGAAACATGATTTAAAATCGATAGTATTATATTAGTATTTGCTTTGTGAAAATCAAAACTAAGAATCCTGTTTAAGTTTTTCTTTGACAGGTAATTAATTTATATGTCATTGTTGTGTTTCACAAACATTTTTGTAAATCTATTAACCTATTAAAATCTGTGTTTTTTTGACTAAAGCGTGCGTTTAATGGTTTTTTAAATATCGCGCCGAATCGTGGCTTCCACACGTCGCCGAACAATAGCGTGGAAAGGGGAAAGTATAATTTATTTTCGAGTTAAATCTTTTGTGGAAATAATATGACATTTCTATTTGAAGTTTGCGGGTGATTTATCGGTTGCCTTGTTGCGGTCTCGCTTGCAGCCAAGCTCGATCGCAGTCGTTTGTGATTCAATTGTATTCTTTACGTAGTGAAATACTTTTCTATTTATATCGTGTCTTGTTGAAAACATTGGTAATTGATTGATTTAAGTCGGTTTTCTTAAGTAACATTTAACAAAGTAAACTAGTGTTAAACATACCTATGTTTAAAAAATAGTTCCTCTTAATGACTTCCTTCATGAACATTTAAAAATGCTGAAAGTAGAAAGTTTAATTTACTCCTTTATATGGCAGATTTCTATGAATATAACCTTTAGCGGTGACTTATTTTATATAAATTTATTTCAACCGCAATAAAAATTATGTCTTAACTTATTTATATCAAGAATGTAGCGTATTATATGACACAGTGTGTATGTTGATAAAATTCCCGTCGGTTCAAAAGATCAAACAACCAACCGTAAAAATGCGGAGTGCAAACGAACTTTTTAAAATAAAATAGAAAAGTATTTCATAAAATTAAAAGCGCGAAATGTAAAAAAGGACTTTTTTCTCAAAGCGAGCCGAAACTGCAGCGAACAAGCCGGTCGCAATCGTCACGCAGCCGCGCCGAAAATTAAAGGATTCCATCCGTCCAAAACAAATAGGGAAATATTTTTATATTTATTTTTGTTAAATGTAAAAGGACCAGTTTTGTCGCACACAGACTCCAGGTGGGAATTTAAATAATCTGACAGGGATTAAAAAGAGAAAAATATCAAGTATGACCGCGCGCCCGGACACGAGATTAGCTTCATTATTTATGTGGATTTAGGCCAAATTAAATTGTTTCTCTTAGTGTGTTTATGCAAATATTTACTTTTATTTATTCAACAAAAGCATATTAATGCCATATACATAATATTTGTGTTGGAATATTGTATTCATATATTACAATAAATATTGAGCGTAGCAAACCATCAGAAACACAGAAATCCCTAATTTAGTTAAGTCATTCACGGCAATTTGATACTCGTACAATACAGACATGGGGTCTAAATCTGTAGCTCGCTCGACCTCTCACAAACCAATGCATAAATTGTCAGAAGCAGCGCGGTTAGTACCTCAAGCTAAAATGTCAAGTTGATTAATCGCAGTTTCCCCCATGTTATTAACATGGTAATGGGTCGCGGATCGGTTTCTTAGCGATACTTAATGATGCTGGATTTGCGGGATGATGCTGCGGGATCAGAATGGCTGCGGTGCGCGAAAACGGCTTAAGGTTATCTTTTTGTTCCAGGTGGAACAAACTCGAAGCTTAGTCTGGTGTGAGGAATGAATTGCTCGTTTAGGATGGAAACGAATGAATATAGTTAGTCCCATTGTGTATCATTTGAATATATGCCATGGCTTCTGGTTACCGACACCTAAAAATTAAATAATCATTGTAAGTTAAGTTTCTACATATTGTTTCTTCATGATAAGTTTGAAATGAATTGTTAAACGGAGAGCACGTGACGAGATATTAGTTAGTTCAGAGAGAGAGCAGTTAGTTCTGACTCGTAATTTGTTATTATTTATATTATTAGTCCATATTTTGATCATCCAGGTACTTACTTATATAATCGTACGAGCATTCAAACATTCCTAACAAAACAATACACTTACTATACGTATAATTTAGTTGGGCACGTATTACCATTCATATTTATCAAACAGTATAAAAGGTGCTCCAGTTGTGGTAATATTTGAGAAGTGCCAGAGTGCCGGCCCATGGGAGTGTTGTTTCTATGAATAAAATAACAATTAATATGATCGGCCTTCTGCCACCCTCGCGTTTGTTATCATAGTTTTAATGATTGCGTTGAGACCATAGTTTGATAGAGCGTTTATATCTCGTTTTGAGTTACAAAACTGTATGTTTGAGTATTGATGGATTTAAAGTATGTAAAGATACTTGTGTCTTGTTGAACAGTACATATTAAACGCAAAAAAGCTATTTCGATCCCCTTCTGTGATGAATATTTGAAATGGATTGTGAAACTTCGCCTATATACTTCTAAAATTAATTCTGTTACCTATTTCCCAATGTGTTGTCCCACCGTATATGAGTATATATACCTATCTCATTGATACTTAAATAATTGATTCATACAAAAGAAAAGGTTTCAACAAAGATAGGAGTCCGAAGTGAGATGTATAAAAAAATATAAAAAAGCCATGAGCCATCTTTGAAATACTACAGTATGTAAATACCATTAAATTGGTTAGAACGTTAGAAGCCGTTCCAGAGAAGTTTCGATACAAATACTTGAATTATGTCAGCAGAGTTTTATGTATTTTATGCGGATTAAAAATTTTTGTAGCCTTCTACTCCCACACACACAAAAATTTATTAAAATCTTATCATAAATTTATTAAAATCCGTCAAATTTGTTAAAGTATTTGTAATAAACTTTGAACTGGTATATTTAATCAAGTCTACAGACGATCGCCGTAGAAATAGAACGTGCCTAATTCTGTTTGAAATACCATCGTCCCGTCGCTGTGGAGCTGTTTGATATTTGATTGCGAGACCGTTTAATAGTTGTACAACTGTTAACATTGGCCAAACATTTACGTTTGCAACACTGTTGACAAATGTTGGGTTATATGGTTATTATATGTTCAAGGTTTCGTCTAATTTTATTTAATTCTTTGAAATAACTATATTTTGATGTATACGTTTACATATGAATGTCAGAAATTGGTCATAATTGATAAACAGACTGCAATCTTAGTCTTAACGATATAGCAAATTGTTGTATGAATATATCATATTACATGAATTACTATTGAAGCTTAAAAGTTTGTATTCGTTCAATGTTTTGAAAGTTACAATTCATTGAATTTATTCATTACATATAAAAACAGCGATATAGCAAGTTTAATGGATGCACAGAATGATTATGTACAATACAAATAATGTTTAATACTTACCGCTATATGTTTCAAAACATGCTAGCCATAGTTTCAGGAGTAGAAATTCCTCAGTCTCTGTTGGAAGTTGGTTAGGAAAAATATGGTAAATAAATGAGAGTTATTAATGGGTCCCCAGCCACATCATCGAAATAATCGCCTGAAAGCTCTTAAACCCAAAGTTACCTTTCACCACATCTCTGGAAAGAAATTTGGTTTGTATTATTCTAAACCAAAGACTAAGAACTACATTCTACAAAACAATCACAAATCGATTCATCAAAAAACCATACAGCAAAATAATTCATAAACCGCAAAACAAACACAGTCTATTCAGTTCCCACACTAAAGGAAAGTAGCCGCAACTCATTTACCGATAAGCTCCACCATCAAAAGGCGAGACACCGAAAATAAATTTTTTCTCCGTCAAAACTCCCCTCTGATGATCGGGGCGCTTTTCATTTGGCGTGTGCACAAACATTTAGCGCCCTTATCTGAGCTATTAACAAGATATGGCTTCATTACGCCACCGAAAAGGTTGCACAATATAGCACTTTTGCGTTTTTCATGTTTCCCCGATGTACTCGGTTTTTTGTTAATGCACTTTGCGGTTTCATTCTGTTTTGAGTGGAAATACTTTTACTTGTAACAATGGAAAGTAATTGCTTCTTTTGGATGCTGTAATGAGGTGCTTTTGTTCTGTTGTTTTCTGGATAAACTGTGGGTTAGGAGCAGTAAGATTTTCCTTTTTTTACTAGATTTGATATTTTGTTTAATTTTACTCGCGTTAGAATTTGGATTATTATTTCATTTTATATACACATTCAGTAATGCACAAAATCAATTCTTTATTGAAATTAGTATAGTAATCCAGTAGCGATTTCAATGTCTGTAATATCGTTAGTTAGTAGTATAACTTTTATGGCATTACATTTGGTACGCCACTGAATTTGGCATGTTAATTACAATTACAAAATAATACAATAATCTTTGTTTTTTTCGTTTTGAAATGTAGCCACTAAAATAACAAAAGATTCAATAAAAGGCAGATCGTTTTGTATCGTTAACTTTTTCATTATATTTGTTGTCCTAAATGTTGAGTTTATGCGTTTTTTACGCGACAGTAGCCATTTAGATAAAACCGCTGACTTTCGTTTCCTATGGGCTGCAAAGCTCATATGCTTTTTATAGGAAATTAAAATGTTTTTTATAAACCTGCTGTTATTGTAAAATTAGTTTGTATTGTTTGTGTATCTAGTTTCGTAGTGTCGGCTTAGAATAGCACTAATCCATATCTGGTCGCGTGTCTCACAAGAGTCGACTTAGGGTATCGAGGATTTCAAAGTATTGTGGGCGATGAGATTTGAGAGCCATCACCAACAACCTTTATTTTACATACATACATATATGTATGTATGTATGTATGTACATACAATATACTCACGGCTATAAATCCCTAGAAGAGGTAGCCAGAGCTAAAGAATTAGAAATTCCTCAGGCACTTTTGGAAAGTTGAGTGAGGTAAAGATGGTGAGTTAAAGGTTATTGGTGATGGGTCTCCAACCGCATTGCCCAAAAATTCCTTAAAAGCCTCAATACCGTTAGTCGCCTCTTACGTACACCCACCGGAAGAAATGATTCTAAGCCGACAATATACAGCGTTAATTTTTTATTAACCTTTATTTAACTATTTTCTTTACTACTAATTATGACGCTCTGGCTACCCCTTTGTGGTATTTATAGCCGTGAGTGATATACCAATTTTAAATACAACCATTATGGTTGATATGAGGGTATGTTTCTTAAGTGGCTGGCTACACTACCTATTAAATATCTATGGCACTACCTTTTTATATGGCAAATCTCCGTATTTTAAAATATTCGCAGACCAATGCAGTTTCCATTATGATAGGGAAATAATATCAATCGCTACGTTGAAAAATTCTGTGAAAACCTTTGTGTTTAAATTACAGCGGTATCAGAAAATACATAGAAGAAGTAATTAATTGCATATCAAAGTAAAATTAAGTCAGACCTGAAGTGATAATTTTGTTCGTATTTTGACTGTATAAGGGACACAAAGGGCGTCGAAGTTTTAATTAGTTATATGCGATAATGATAAAAAGGTAAGTATGAAAGGTTTTTAATAGTATTCAATTATGCATTTTAGGAATTTGTAAATGTATGAAAGGCGAACAATTAACGATATCATAGCTTTTTGCAACTATAATCATAAGCATAAGCATAATAAGCATAAACGTTCACGCCCAATATCCCCGAAGGGGTTGGCAGAGGTACTAATACTTCTGAACATCACGTGACTTTGTCACCTGGTGTTCAGAGTACCCACGTTTTGCATGGACAGTGTACTCACGTGATAGGGGGCAGGCCTATCGCCGTTATGTACGAATACACTGTCACATGACTAAGTACAACTCAGCCATGTGGGTTTCCTCACGATGTTTTCCCTCACCGTTAACAACCATGATAAATTAACAAAGACAAATTGGTGTAGGCCCGACCCAGGATTTGAACGACAAACGACTAGTTGCACGATAACCGAGTGTTCTACCCACTGGGCTATCACGGTTGCTAACTATAATCAAGTACTCTAAAAAGATTTTTAATTAATATCATTAACAATAGTATATTTTTTATTAAAGTGATGTAACCGATAACAAATGAACACAAATAAAATTCGAATATTTTTTCAAAACTATTACTATGTTAATTTTTGAGAAGCCTAAAACAGCAGGTCTCTAACCCGCATTAGAACAACGACGTGGCGGACTATCCAAATCAATCTCTCGTTGAGAGACATAATATGATGATGATTGAAACAAGATTATTTACTTATACCCTTACATAGATACACATACTCATCCCAAAAAGGAGTAGCCAGAATTTAAATTATTAATTAGGAAGAAGATGGTAGAAAAAAAATATCGTTGGTGATGGGTCTTTAACCACATCACCCAAAAACCACTTCAAAAAGCCTTATACCCTTAGTCGCCTATTACGACACCCGTGGGTAGCAAGGAGTAGTGACATTCTAAAGCGGCACTACACGGCAACGATTATTTATTCTATATTAAGTAGAGTGCATAATAGACTTGTGTTATTAATTCTGCCCTCAAACCCTTAGTAAATGAAATGACAACGGAAGTCTCATAATAAACATGATTTAACAGTTTTCAGTAGAATGACGTCATACAGACGCAGGGGAAATGAAGTGGAATCTTTCAGATAACGCACACATGCGTTGCTCACTCATACGTGAATTTCTCACACACATGCTTTTAAATATGAATATCCAGGATATATATTATAATCCTTTTTGATTTTCTTGGATAGCTTGGTTAATTAATAGCTGGTAATAAATACTGTATCATTTTAAAAATAGTTACTATAACAATGATACTAGAGTAGAATTAAAACGTACATTAATAAATATACTTTCGCCATTGGTTCTCATTGGGGTAGGCCGAGAATATCGATTGACTTTTGTCAAATCTTGGTAAATTTCTCGTGCTAGATTTTCAGCGTTCGCGAAAATGGGAACTCCTTAATTTTATATTCAAATTAAAATTTAATGATAATTTCAAATCTAGTCGGTAAAAAATAGATCAGTTTTTAAACGTGCGCCTCAAATTATAACTGAGAACTTAAATCTACAGTTTAGTTCACCGTTCCTCCCCACAACTCATTGTCATACGATGTAGAGTGTAATGTAAACGTTTATTCAAGCGCTCAAAATGGCCGCTGCTAAAACACTTGAAGCTAGTTCGACGACTGTTCAACACAATATTAATATTAAGGGGAGCAAAAGGAAATCCCTCCACACCCTATTTCCTATCTAATGTGTGTCCCCACATGATCATTTTTAATTGAATGACGCCCGCAACCCCGGAACCTGGTTTTCAACTTCATTTAACACTGTTAATGTTCTCGTTTTATATTTTCAAATTTCCTGGCGGTTTAAGATTTTATGTTCGTTTTTAGCTATGTCTTTTAAACATACTTTAAACAACCGAATACAGCTTTAAAAGGTTTTGGTTTTATGCTCTTGACTATTATTTACTATCACCTGACTATCCTATTATTTAACAATAGATATAAGAAAAACCATAATATGCTAAAAAAATTGTCGACTTAGGAATTTTAGAAATTTTTGGGCATTAAAAGGGAAGTGGAATGAAGGGTTGTTATATCGGATAACAGTGGTAGACAAAATAAAGTATAAGTCACAATATAAGAAGACGGATTGGTGTAATTCAAATCAATCACTCTGAAAAATATCATACATAATACGTTTATATGTTAGCTTCGAAACATCCTGTTGACCTACTCGTTATATAATAAAGACGTTTTGATTCAAATGATTTTTTTTCACACCTGTGGGTATTTTTAGAGGTGACTAAGGGTATCGGGGATTTTTTTTTCTAATCTATTGGCGCTGTGGCTGGGGACCCATCATCAACCATCTCTGATTTCACAATATTTACCACATTATTCACTCTGACTACCCCTTTTTGGGTGATTCAGCCCTAATAAAAAAAATGTACATTCAATTTAATCATTATTTTGGCTATATAGTGTAAGGTTACAATTATAAGATTTCATTTCTTTCCACGGTTTTCGTAAGCAGGGACTGTAAGCGCTTTCCATTATGGGAAGTTTTGTATTTTTGGCGGCATATTTAAGCAACTAATAGGACAACAAAATCAACAGGAAAAACTTTATTGAAAGGGTTTTTACTCTTCACATTTCAAAAATGAAATCCCTTTTAAAATTACCATTTCAAAATGGTTGAGAAGGGGTTTCAAAAGAGAAGAAAGACATTTGATGAGTAAACTTTATAAAACTCTATCCTTATCCTTATGTTTTTCCTTTCAATACCTACCCATATATATGGGAAAACCAACTAAGGGGATTGGATTTACCATTTCGTTGGGTTTTCTGTTTAAATGTAGGGTTTTGAAATATCGCCGTTCTTTGGTTCAATGATTTTAAGCGGGTTGCTAAGGATTAGGAGCTAATTAATTGATTGTGTGGGTGATATTTTTAAGTTCAACCACCATCAATTCTTTATTTTACAACGTTTTCCCCCTGCTCTTCTAGGGGTGTGAAAGTCGAAAAAGTTAAGTAGAGTTCTAAAGATTCGTTTACCCCTTCTCGGATACTAGGTATTACCGATTTCTGTCAATTTCGAAATTATGGAATCTTCTACTAAATTTAACAGACACATACCTTTTTGGTTCTACTTAGGCATATCTATATAATTAAGTGCAGAAAAAGCGCATAGTTGAAAATAATGGGCTTTAAAAAATATATGAACAGAGCTTTTGACATAAGGTAATGCAAAGATTTTGTATTCACTGCTGACATTAACAAGAAGATATCACATTAAAAAAGCTCACAAATTTAAATGTGTAATTTCTGACGATACAAAAACCGTTTAACAAAAGAAACAAAGACAAAGCAAATAAAATTTATTTCAAGCAAAACACCCTATAAAATGAAGTTGTCCCGGCAACTTTTATAAGCGCGATAACGACTAAAGTTGGTCGTAGCTTCGTATCTCTTCGTTATATAAACGTGACCAGAAACCGTTGATCTGTGCCAGTTTAGCGCTTTCAGTTGCTTGTTTGTTTGGTCAGAGGTCTTGGTGTTTGGTCGTCGAGTACCTAGAAGCTTGGTGAGGCAAAAAAGGCGACTTCAAGGATTGTCCGTCTAAGGCTCCGCCCAGTCGTCGACACGCCCTCTTTGAAATCTCTTAACTTGGTATTGATCGTGCGGAAGATACCTTATTATTGCCAGGGTCTTGCTTTCATGTGTTGCCTATGTGTGAGTGAATACTTTGACCATCATTGTCCGTTATTTTAATTTCTTTAAAATGGGGAAACATTTCCCCAATTCTTAGCATTGTTGATGTTGATGTAAAGTTATACTTAACCCGCGTAGTTACCAAGTATTGTAGTTAAATATTTCTAAGCGTAATATTCACCTAATTTAGGTGAATGTCACCGTCAGTCAACATTTTGTACGCATAGACAAGACTGGGCTATCAACAATTATAATTACCTACCTTTCTGATTAGCATATAAAAAAGTATAATGAATGAAAACAATACACCAAATTATAATGGCACATTGAATAGATACATTTAAATATTTTATATTTTTGAGTCTTACCAAGTATTAATTGACAAAACATTGTGTATTTTGTGACTTCAGGTTTCCGTAACCCATATAAAAGTTATGTTCAGAGATAATTTTCGGCCTAAGGGATTTTTGTTCAAGCGCTTAAGGGCAGCACATTGGAAACCAAGGTATCTAACGAATACTTTGTTTCTTATTAAAATTTTACCGTGTAGTGCCGGCTTAGAATGTCGCTACCCCTTTCTACCCACGGGTGTCGTAAGAGGCGACTAAGGGTATGGGGCTTGGAGATCATTCACCAATGATACTTTATTTCTACCATCTTCTCCCCTATCAACTTCCAAATGTTATTAAAAAAAATATTATTAGTTTTGAATGTTATTTGTACAAACATACATACATGTAAATAATCACAGCTGCACATTCCTGAAAAAGACAGCATAAGCTACAGAATAAGAAAATCCTTAGCCACTTTTGGAAGTTGAGTGGGAACATAATTGTAAAATAAAGGTTTTTGTAAAATATCACATACGAACTCCGACGGAAAGAAATTGGGTACCTACTGCTATACACTTATATATAGGTATTATTATTGAATTACCTAGTATATCATAACAAAAGACAATGAATTGTACTTAATTAAAAAGAATCTTAATCTTAGTAATTTGTCTGTACTTTAATGATATAATACATAATTTAATTCAACGATAAGGACATTTGTCTGAAATAATAATATAGAATAAGTTTTGATTTTTCCAAAGTTCTAATTTAAACCTAACAACAGCTAAAAACTTACTTATATGGCTTATGGAAAATTCAGGGGTGTCAGAATACTCACATGCATTCGAATTAAAATTTATGACAAAATATCAAATTAATATAAAAAGCTTAACTCAACCCAACTTTTCTCTCCAAAATCCCCTAAGTTCTTCTGAACATCACACCCACAGACCTACATTTTGCTTGGACAGTGATACACGACAGGGCAGGCTTCACGCCTTTTTTTACGATTACACATTCACGTGACTAAGCACAGCTCAGGTATGTGGACTTCTTAATGATATGTACCTTCAACGTTAATCACCTTGATAAATTATCATCCCCACATATTAGTTAAGATAAGAGACATTCATGTAGGCTTGACTTAGGATTTGAAATCACATCTCAGACTTCCATTGAACTATCATAGTAATTTGAAAAACGGTAATTGATATTTTTTTATTTATTGGAATAATTGAAAAGAACCATGATTAGTCACAATGCTTTTCATTAAAAAATGCTGTCTCAACAATAGTACCTGTACCTACTCGTAATTATTGAATACTTATGAACATCGCCGTGAGGTGTAGTGCCGGCTTAGATTGTCACTACCCCTTTCTACCCACGGGTGTCGTAAGAGGCGACTAAGGGTATGGGCTCTTTTAAGTTGGTTTTGAGCAACGCCGTTGCAGACCCATCACCAACGTACATTATTTATACCATCTTGTCCCCTATCAACTTCCCAATGTGGTTGATGAGTTTTCAGCTTAAAGTTCTGGCTACCCCTTTTTGGGATTTATGGCCGTGAGTATACTACACTTTTTAAACTCTCGTAGTTGGTCGACACTATAAATAATAATCGGGATAACATAAGAATTTCTTTGGTTAACCCCGATTATTATGTATAATGTATGCATGTATGTTATAAATTTTACTTGACGGTCAATCTTTGCAAGAGAGTTTCATTTAGCATTAAATATTGCTGTTATATTCAATAACTAAACACTATCAACGAAGATTGTATTATCAGATTGTTGAGTTTTTTTTATATTTTACATACTAAAGATTTTTATAAACCATAATGTTCGCTACCAAAAAAAAATTACCTCGGCACGTTTTATTTCAAGCAAACAATATTATGCGAATCGGCGATTAGAGAAAAAAATGCCATTGCACACCGGAAACGGATCTTCTTTAAATTTTTAATTTGCTCTGCTGGTAGCGACGGTACTGTCGTCTTCCTGCCCGCCGCCGCTTCCGGTCGTGCAAACTCCTTTTTTAGCCGATGTATTTCCGGTTCACCACAACCGGAGCCGATGTCACAGAGGTTTTAACATTCCTGCTAGACTTCCAACTTCACAGTTTTTTTACTGTAGGTAATTTGCGTATGTCTTGCTTGATATACAGGTAGTGTTATATCATTATTTTTCGGATGGATTATGTTTTTAGTACTTACAACGTTTTTTATTGAACAAAAAAGAACTTTTTGGGATCGATGAATAAAATACGAGTACAAACTGTAGCCAAAAGACATATTTTCAGCTAGCGTTTTAGGAAGCAGATCGATAAATAAATAATCAAAATATTTTAAGTTTTTAGGGTTTTCTAAGTTTAAATAGACGACAATATCGCCATGTCCATCAGTTTGTTAGTATGTTTATTGCATAGCTCACAACAATAGTTTCAGTCATAAAATATGTATATCATATTTTTTATGTTAGTTTTCTCCTTTCATCAAATTCCAAAATCCATGATATCTTAAAAAAATCATACGAGTAGGTGAGAAAAAATTACAAGCAAAACATATTAAAGAAGTTTGCAAACGTGACTTTGTTCTTTGCCCGATGCGGTCTTGGCAAGTTTTTTTGATGGTATTATGCAGTATCACGGTGGTCAATTACGATTTTACTTAATGTTTTCACTATGCAAATAAAGCTTGAGGTCTTTGCCAAAAGTTTAAAAAAATGGTAAATTATCAATACATGGTAATAAATGGTAACAATCAATAGTCTCTACCTACCTAATAAAACTAATAGCGTGAGTTGATAAACGTATCTTATTGTTTTTCTGTTAGTAGCAATTGCATTTAAATCAAACTGGGCAATATGATTTATTTTTAAAGACGTGTTTTTGTTAGAGCTTTAGAATTACAAAACTAACATTTATGGCTTTCAAAATTAAATGAGATGAAATGGAATGCCAAAAGGTATTGGGGCTTTTAAGGGATTATTGGGCGATGCGGTTGGAGACCCATCACCAACATCCTTTATTTTGCCATCTTTTTCCCTCTCAACTTTCCAAACGTGGCTGAGGAACTTCTAGTTCCTTAGCTCTGGCTAACCCTTCTAGGGATTTATAGCCGTGAGTATATGTATGTATGTATGTATGGAATGTTAAAACATATCAGCAAAAAATATTATATTTTCATTCTGCAGCTTTGCAGTCAGTGGTACGATCATAAATGACTAAACACTTTGCTCGATTATTTTTTCGCAAACCGCCATTTTTCAGCGTTTAGAAAAATCCGCGCCGCCCGGATATTATCATTAATTATGAATCTGGAAACTTGGCAACGCAGCCGCCAGGCGAGCGCTTAACGAGTTAAGCCTACAAACATTATATCTATGTTGTGTTCTATATGAATCATTCATATTAAACATAAACGCTATTTTTAAAATTAAAATGACTTTTAGCCTGTACGTGCCTTATGTGACTGCAATAAAGGGAAGGAGAAGAAATCTTATATGTTCCTTGAATTTTGGTATAGAATTTAATTTTTTACCAAACTAATATCTATATCGAATTTTTCGAGGCAAGGTATATTTTTCATGATCGCAATCATAAATATATCTTGTCATCAAAAGTTATTTAAATAAGTAATGTTGTCTTTTTAACCCTTTCATATCTATTAGATACTAAACTATTATACAGAGAACCAATAATGTAATAATTTATTCAAATAACAAAATGTATATTATACATTATGAGTACCATTTATATTTCATTTATAATTATTAGTTTCAGCCTTATTTGTGGATTAACACTATCTAATTTACTCTAAAGATTATAAAGGACTCAAAACACAAAGCAAATACTAGCAAATCTTAGAATTCCAAGAACAAATAATTGTACAGTTGTACATTAACCATCATGATTTGTGAGCGGTCCGCCCGCTCCGGACCAAGACACCGGATCACACCGCAATTTATGTCCGGGATTTCTTCGGATAACAACAAACAAGAGACAAATTATATGGACAACTTGAGGTCTCGGACACAAATGCAATTACAACTCCAGTATAAATATGCTTTATTTTAGACTAAATGAACGTCGACCATTTTGTTTAAGAATTATTATAGTTATGAAATATTTGCCTTATAGTTATGCCTGCCTATAAAATTATGATAGCACTAGTCTTTGCCGACAATTGTACAAATTGAATTATTCTAATAGTTATTTTTTAACTGTTTTTACATTCATAAAAACCGCATTATTTCAGATAGATAATTTTCTAGATATCAAAAACAAACGGCATGAGGATGTGACTAATGACTAGGGTATAGAAACTTTGCATTTTCTGTTCTCCTTTTAGGGTGACACTTTTAAACATTCTTTCTTACCGGCTGTTTACATTATAAAAAACTCTATAAAAAGTTTTCTAGAAGAAATCGCTTGAAATGATAATTGTACTTCTAATTAAAAAATATTATCTGTAAACTTATTGTTTATTATCGTATTCTATACCCTTAAACATCCAGCTCTCTACGATCAGCTGTCCAGTTTGTGCTTATCGTCAAGACCTCAAAGAATCCTTTTATATGCATTGGTTAGCCATCGTTTTACAAAATGAAATGAAGACGGATTTCTAGTTTTATTGTAAGTGGGGTAGTATGATTCGACGTTTTTAAAAGCACCCTTTTTTAAATAAATGACATAACATGCATTTATAAACTCATGGATATATATTCCGAAAAGAATAAGCCAGAGCTATAAAATAAGAAAGAACCTCAGCCACTTCTGTTTGATGGACCTCCATCCACTTCGCCCAACAATCACATAAAAAATGCCGAAACTCTAAGCCACTTTAGAAAAGAAACGGGTCAGTGCTATTCCAAGCCGACATAAAAAATCGAAACACTCCTTACAGCTATTAAATCACAAAATTAAATCAGCTCACTTTTCGGCTACAGTTTAAACACTCTTCATATTGATAAATCGTTCACCAACTCTGATAAAATTTAACAATATAGTATGAAAAAAGTATAATGTTGATTGATTCTGTTTCATTATTACGGCCATAACTGATCGATTTTCCCCATAGTCGCAACAAAGCAAAGACGGCAACTTATCATGAGGGCACCTCGTTAATGGATGTTCATAATATGTCATTTATTCTCTCGTTCGGCAACATTATTCACTCTCCATTGAGTCGGGCATAGGCGAGTGAAACCCTACGCCTTAGGCCCATAATTAATAGGCTCAAACATCTTCCTACATACGCCGCGATTAAAGTGTGATAAAACTCGTAGTGAGATTCCAATTTGGTTTTCTTAGAGAATAGACGTCGGAAAAATGTCTAGTTCAAGTGATAAAGATTTTATTGTGATGAATTGGAAGCTTCGGCAGGAAAGATGCGTAAAAGAAGAACTAACTATGTGGACTATGGGTAACTTTATCTATATATTAAGAAGAATATGACCTGCCTTAGGTACATTCCTAGATTGTGTCGTGTTGTAGAAACACGGAATCTTTTCAATAAAATAAGTGTGTCTATAACAAATTTAAACATTTCATCATCATTTAATTTAAACAGCTACTCTTAACTGACTCTCTGTGTATGTAAACATCATTAATATACTGTTAATAAATTTATTTTTAATTTTGTCTGTCTTTCTATCGATCTTCCTGTTTGTTTGTTTCAGTTTTACTCTAAAGCGACTGGACTTATTTAGACAGGATGGCAGTTGGCTGATGTATTTAGGAGTATATTAATATATGTTTTTATTATCATATGTAATCAAATCTCTTACTTCACTACCCATGCAAATCTGTGGGGAATCGCAACTAGCAAGCTAATTTAAAGGAATTATATATCAACAAGGCTAAAATTCCAGGGTCCAATGAGACTAGACACTAAAGTAGAATGGCCTGCGTCGGCAGCAAACTTGTGTTCGCGAGTCCGACACGCCGATATGATTTATAGGATACCGGTCACGGCCACGACTTATCTGCGTCTTCATTTGGCGAATCTCAGGCGCCATCTTGGATTTCATTGCACTTTTATTTGGCTCGCAAGAAAATGATACGACTGATGATAAATGCTTATTTGTAGTTTGTGTGTAGATTAGAAATTATAACCATATTTTTAACGCCACTAGAGAGTATGTGCATCGCTATCGTTGGGGTAGCCAGATGCTATCGGTCGCCATTTTTTTTCATACATTTCCTTTTATTTTTCACACTTCGAATGCCTGCCTCCTTAAGCACTTAAGCATAACGTAAGTAATTTGGCTCGATAAATCTCTTTTACTTATTTTCCTTCAACCATTCTCTCTATCATAACAATTTATTACATAACAAAAAAAGATATATTTTCCCCTATTATGTTTCCATAAATAAAATATAGTTCGCGTTCAATGCAGATCAAATACACCAAACCGATATCACAATCAATGGAAATATCGAAACGTCACAAATAATAGGTTGGATTTCAGTAACGCTCCAGTGCACAGTGCTTCAATGCGTAGTGGTCCATTCGATGGCTCAACAGATAATGAGTGTGCCACCAATCGAAATTATCGGCCCACTGTCCACCTATAAATAAAATTGACGGCAAAAATAGCAGCAGTTTATCAGCACCGGAAGTGGCCGCTGGGGACCGGATGCACAGTAATAAATGTTATTAGATAGCCACAGGGCTTAGTTGAGCTCGGATTATATGGGTTTTTATGTGTTTTTTGGGACCTTCTTTACGTCTGTCGCTGGTTTTTGTTAATGTGTCTGGGTGTGAGAATGAATTGCCGGGGACGGTTTTAAATGACCCCACTAAGGGTTTGCGAGTTTATGCGGTTCTGATTTGTTTAAAAGGTGACGTAAGTTACTTAGGCTTTAAAGTTACGTGAATTACTTATGTGTAGTTGACAAAACCTTGGTATTTATTAAAATATTTTATTGATTTGAAGAACTAATAAAAACAACTTGAGTTTTGATGATATAATATAGTCAGTTTTTAAACAGTTATGATATGATAATCACGACTGCGAAATCAAGTTTTATGATTATAATTATGAGTAATACATTGTCATTTACGTTTGAATACATCGAATAGTTAAAAAAGCTTTGTACCTCATAATTAACAATATTTTTAATGAGGTTGAGAATATAAGATGTGTGCCTGAAACATAAATATCTATAAACTGTAATTAAATTCTTTGATATTATTTAAACATTTTTTTATACGGTAACGTATCTTATGATAAACCATATATTTTAAGAATAAAACTGTAAGGGATCAAAACATTACATATGTGTGTAAAAATTGCAGCGAGTACCATCCAATAACCTGTCAAAAGATGGATCAACAGCAAAAAACGCTGGAACAAATACGATATGTTTGCTCAGAGGAGCCTGTCAAAAGCATCGGTAAACGATTCCAGTCGGTTATTTACCTCGGAGCTACAAATTGGCAGATATCAGGATTACCAACCAGACATTTCATTCCAAACCACTTCTATGACTATCGCAATAAGACACATATTCGCTCAACTAAACAGCAAATAGAAAAGTATTTAAATATAGATGGTGTATGCTCGATTGGCTTTGCCACTACCGTTTTATAGGTTTAGCTACTGTATGACCCTCAGCTTTTCAGGAAGTTTTATTAAAACTTCAATAACCCTTTGAGATCTTGAGTGTGAGTTTGAATTTCATTCGTCTTTCAATCGGTGCATTGTTAAAAATAGAACGAGATCGTATTGAGTCTTATTAAAAGTATTCACAATTCATAATCCATTTGCAATAGGTTGTGTCCAACGTTGTGTAACGCGTCCGATGTGTGTGTGTGTGTGTGTGTGTGTGTGAGTAAACACCGGTTAAGCCTAACTGCTTTAATGAATCGTAATGGCCTCTATGATTCGCGGCGTAACTAACTGGCCGGCCGGAGACCACCCCAACCCTCCCCGCTCCAATTTGGGCTGGTTTTTGTGTCAATTTTTCAACGTTTACGTTAAATGCGTGCTTTTGACAATGGAAATTTTATTTGTAATAAATTGTTTCATATGAATACAACAAATATTTTGGAAGGTTTTGATAAATGATTTTGTTTAAAATAAGTGTTACAGAAAATGAACTATTTGCTTTTAATTCTTAATTACTCATGCATATAACACTTACATATTACGTTTTTAAATAATTGCATGTTATTCATTAGGGTAGACTTATTTATTCTCTTACTCTATTTTTATTGAGCTATTTCGAGGAGGCAGAGACTATCGACTGACACGACTGACACTTTGCACTATGATGACAAATCTCGCTTGCTTCTCTTATTTTATTTTATATTGTTTGGAAGTTTTACAGCTTTAAATCAATTTAAAATTACGAAAATTATTACAGCAAGCCATTTGAAAAATCTTAACATGTACATATCTATATTAGAAATATAAAAAGGTCCTATTACATTAATATTGTTATATTCATAATTAAAAGACTTCATTGGTAATTTAGCTGGAGCTTGAGTATAAGAAATTTTTCAGCTACTATTGGAAAGTAAGTGGAGAGAAAATTGTAAAAAAATCGTTGTTGGTAATCTCCAACCTTAGTCGCCTCTCCCTCTGGACACCCGCGGGAAGGGATGGTGTAGTTTAATGTTTTTAGGAGTGCTAATCAAAGCCGATAGTAAACTACAAAACTATATGTTTGCCAAAGTAATACATTTAATAATAGTAATCCAATGTCCACAGAAACACTTTCGATGTCAGTGCCATCTTTATTAAGTACTAGCTTTTTGCCCGCGACTACGTCCGCGTGGACTACATTTTTTGCATCCGGTTTACATCAAAAATACCAAAACACTATCTTAACTTTGTTTTTTTATGTTTATATTGCCGTGGGCGTTGTAATAGATATATAGAACATTGAGACTTTTTAAGTGATTATTGGGTGATGCAGTTGGAGACCCATACCTTTTCCCCATTCAACTTCCAAAAGTGGATAAAGAATTACTATCTTTGAAGCTGTGGCTACCTTTTTTTGGGATTTATAGCCGTAAGGGCCTGTCCACATCGCCACGGCACGACGTCGTCAACGTGGAACGTTGCGGTGCCGTGATGCGGCGCGTTGCCGTGACGTGGGAAATTACGTTGCCGTAACGTAAAAATGTACATCACGACGTCGTAAAGTTACACGTTGCCGTGCCTTGTATAAGTGAAATCAATAAATCATTATCTATGTTTTCCGACATATTTTATTCACGTGCAACTAATCGCTAAGACAATAACACACCAACTGATCGAGCGCATCATATCATACCCGCGTCACCGGATTACGACGTCGTCCGATGCACCGTTCCACGGCGGCGTTGCCACACCGTGCGAGTGCACGACACGGCAACGCGACGGGCACCGTTCTACGGTGACGACGTCGTGCCGTGGTGATGTGGACAGGCCCTTAGTATATACATTGCCGTGTAGTGTCGGCTTAGAATAGCACTACCCCGTTTCTACCGATGGGTGTACGTAAGAGGCGACTAACGGTATTGGGGCTTTTTAAGGGATTTTTGGGCGATGCGGTTGGAGACCCATCACCAACAACCTTTATTTTGGCATCTTTTCCCCACTCAATTTTACAAAATGGCTGAGGAATTTCTAATTCCTTAGCTCTGGCTACCCCTTCTAGGGATTTATAGCCGTGAGTATATGTTATGTTATGTTATATACTCATGATTAGTTATCATCCGTTAGGTAGAATTAACGTGATGACCGGACCTCTTGACCGGATCGGATCTTGATCAAATTTGGTATGAATGTAGCTTATACACCTGGCCAACATATAGGGTATCATTTATCCCAGATTTCTCAAGGGTTCCTACAGGAACATAAAAAAATAAAAATTTTATATGGCTCCCCATATTTACACGTTTCATTTTTACATCAAACGACTTTATCAGACTCTTCATTAATAGTCTTTTTGGAAAAAAATATGGGTTTCATCCATTTTCATCATAATAAATGTCTATTTAATTACATAACATAACATAACATAAACGTTCACGCCGAATATCCCCGAAGGGGTTGGCAGAGGTACTAATACTTCTGAACATCACGTGACTTTGTCACCTGGTGTTCAGAGTACCCACGTTTTGCATGGACAGTGTACTCACGTGATAGGGGGCAGGCCTATCGCCGTTTTGTACGAATGCACTGTCACATGACTAAGTACAACTCAGCCATGTCGGTTTCCTCACGATGTTTTCCCTCACCGTTAACAACCATGATAAATTAACCACACATATGTCTTTAGAAAAGACAAATTGGTGTAGGCCCGACCCAGGATTTGAACACTAGTCGTTTGCACGATAACCGAGTGTTCTACCCACTGGGCTATCACGGTTGCTTATTTGGTCTATTTAATTGTTTGTCAATAGTATGACTACTAGATATATAACTTATCAAAATTTTGAAGTCAACACTAATAGTATAAGATCCCGCTGCTAAATCTCTACGTTCATTACGTATTGAGTCAAACACACATTTTAACATAAGTTTATGAATAGGAGAATACACTGACAAGACGCAGCCAGGCAAAAGTGGCCGCAAGTAATTTTAATTTAATTAATGTTTATTATTTTTCGGAGACAAATTTCGTTCACTTGTTTTCGAAATATAATAACATCCCCACCATAGTAGTGGTGATCGATAGTCTCTGCGTACCCCAATGGGAATAATGGGCGTGAGTATACTTATAAGTAAGTAAGTAAGTATTTGAAAAATATGAATATAGTTATTATATAAGTCATAAAATATAAACAGAAACAATAGCATATTTTGTGAAATATATTTGGATATATCGCGTTTTTAACAGATGGCAACCCTAATTTGCGGCCACTTTTTCACAGGCAACTATATATTATCATATTAGGAAAAAAATACCTTTAATTTCATATTAGAAATATGCGTGTAACTTATGAACGTATAAAACACACCAAAATATAACCTACTTACACCTGGCTGCAAGGTAGTTGCGGCCGAATTTTAAACGGCACCTATGGATTTTTATATTCTTTGTATACATTGCTATGATGGGGATGTTATTAATAATTAATTAAACAGTTATTAATTAAACAGGGTGTTTGCGAGGAGTTTTATGAACGCCTGAAAATTGTGCTTAATAGCTACTTGTCAGGCGTTAATAAGATCCGAGCCATTAACTCCTGGGTCATGCCTGTACTGATGTACACATTTGGCGTGCTCAGATGGACTCAGACAGAACTCGACGCTCGACAGACGAGTCCGCACGATGATGACCTCTCATCGAATGCATCATCCGAGGTCGTCGGTTATGAGATTGTATATCCCGCGGAAGTGTGGTGGTCGAGGCCTCTTGAGTGCCAAAACCATGCACAACCGCATGTTGGTATGCAACCTCAGAAACTATTTTTTGACGATGACGGATGATAGTATTCGGGGAGAGGTGGTCGCTAGTGATAAAGGACTGACTCCCTTATCGTTGGCCTCACAGGATTGGCGAACCCCGGAGGTACTTAGCACCTCTGATCGGGAGTCCGTATGGAAAGAGAAGGAGCTGCACGGGAGGTTTTACAAGGTACTTCACGAACCTTTCGTGGACCGTAAAGCCTCCCTGCATTGGCTGCGTTTCGGGGACCTCTTTGGGGAAACCGAAGGTTTGGTCTGTGCAATACAAGACCAGGTTATCAAGACGCGGAACTATCGGAAATACATCCTAAAGGACGGTACCACAGACATCTGTCGAGCATGTGGCCGTCCCGGAGAGTCACTTAGGCATGTTATTTCCGGTTGTTCGGCTCTTGCTAACACTGAGTACTTGCACAGACACAACCAAGCAGCCAAAATCCTGCATCAGGAGCTCGCTCTGAAATACGGACTCTTGCAACAGAGGCTGCCGTATTACAAGTATCTGCCGGAGCCAATCCTAGAAAACGACCGTGCCAAAATCTATTGGGACCGATCCGTTATCACGGACAGGACTATTCTAGCGAATAAGCCTGATATCGTGGTATGGGATCGGTCGCAGTCGAGGGTATTTCTAGTGGATGTCACTATCCCTCATGACGAGGGTCTCGTGAAAGCCGACACCGAGAAGCGTCGGAAATATCTCGATCTGGCCCACGAGATCACCGACATGTGGGGTGTGACTTCGACAGAAATAATCCCAATTGTTTTGTCCGCGAACGGGTTAATTCCAACCAGCCTCGCGACCAACTTGAGGCGGTTGGATTTCTGTGGCGTGTCGGTTCCAGCACAAATGCAGAAAGCGGTGCTGCTCGATTTGGCTCGGATCGTCCGTCGGTTCTTGAACCTGACTCCCTGACCCCGACCGACTGTGCTTTTGTTGGGGAGTACCGCCTCTCCCATTTAAAATTTATATTTTCATTTTCGGCCATGGGAGAGGCGAGGAACTAAAAATCATGCCTAAAATAATAATAATAAAACTCTTTATTACACATTACTAAAAACAACAATTACAAAAAAAGATCGATACAAAAGCCAAAGTACAACTGGCGGTCTTATCGCTAAGAGCGATCTCTTCCAGACAACCCATGAATGGAAAGATTTGCTGGATTAAAAACATGTTCGGTAGATGTCCAATAAATTAAACTGATTTGCTTAAAAACGAAAATTATTCATAAAACTATTATCTATCTATTTTAAATATTACTAAATATTTATTAAGTTCTAACACACTTACAGATAGTATTCCATAAAATAAATAATATTCAATAAATACAATACATATGCAATATATATAAAGATTTTTAAATAAAATACATGTATACATTTTACGACATATATAATAGAATATATAAACTTTTGTATGCCTGGACGGTAAAGGAGGAACTGTAAAAATTTGTGGAATGGGAAGGGGTACTCAACAAAAGATTGTGGTAAGAACGCAGATTGAGGTCATGTGAAGAGTGAAGGAATTGGAAACGCTCTTTAAGGTAGGAGGGGGTGGCAGGATTAAACAAGATAGAGTACAGGAGAGACAGAGTATGTGCATTCCGGCGGAGACGAATTGGGAGCCACTGAAGTTTATTGCGATACGCAGAGACATGGTCATATTTACGCAGTCCGAAAATAAACCTAATACATAAGTTTTGTAAGCGATCAAGTTTGTTTAGTTGATCTTCAGTTAGATCGAGATAGCAGGTGTCAGCATAATCAAGAATGCTGTTTTGGTAGCAGTAGGGAGAAAGTTACGTAGCCTCCTGAGGGACCCTGCTGACGCAAACAGCCTCCGGCTTACTAACTCCAGTTGCGGCACCCAAGATAAGGTGCTATCTATCATCACACCAAGGTTTTTTACAGCAACGCTGAAAGGAATGGATGTGCCATCAAATAAAACAGGCGGTAGTGATTTATAGTCAATCTTGGAAACAATTCGTGAGCTACCAACTATAATTATTTGCGTTTTATTCGGATTAACTTTCAATCCATATGCTTCACTCCATTTCAAAATTTGCGTTAAATCATTATTAATTAAGCTTATGGACATATTTATTTGGTCAAAATTAGCCTGTGTGTAAATCTGAAGATCATCTGCATAAAGGTGGTAGGAAGAAGTAAATTTATGAGAAATGGTGTTAATAAATATAGCGAATATGAGAGGAGACAACACACCACCTTGTGGAACACCGGCATTTAACTCAATCCAATGTTATTATATTTCGAAAACAAGTAAACGAAATTTGTCTCCGAAAAATAATAAACATTAATTAAATTAAAATTAAATCAAAAAGCGCAAATTTGGCTTCAGTACCGAAAATTAAACATATTCCACCAGTTTTGACCTCGGTACAGTCTTATTATAATATAGATATCTGGGACCTATTTTACATTTCTTCCTTCGAGTTGGGTTATTTTCGTTACCGCACAATCATTACATTACATAGGAATATCACTAAATCGACAAAAACATAATTTATTTAACTTCAATCATAGCGTCCGCACACGAAATATGATTTACTACATGTAATTTCTTACACACAGGGAGAGAGTACATAGATGAAATCACAGGTCCAAATAATAGGACGCTAGTTGGATAAATATGCAATATAAGCGTTCATTATGTAAAGGGTTCACTGCCAGCGCTAAAAATAATATTGCTTTAATACTTACTAAGTAGTTTATCAATTCCGGACATGAATTGACGTAAATAACCGGACATTAGTTACACTCGGTGCGTTCGTAATATGCGTGTCCACGTGAAGTTGTACCCGTACGGTCTTATGCGACCTGCTTCGACCATTCAAAGAGACATTGAAAACTATTTATTTGAAATTTCTTTAAAGTTTGTAATGTAAGATTATGTGTTCGTGTGAGAAATGAGGTGGTTCGTGAAAGGTGCGGCGTGAAAGATTATATTGTAAAAGACAGAAAAAGGAATGTTGAGATGGTTTGGGCACATAGAAAGGATGGATGACAATAAATTGGTGACAGAGACCTATAGAGCCAATGTGGAAGGTAATATGAGTACTGGACGACCACGGAGGACACACCTGAACCAAATAGAGAGTGTGCTCATAAAAGCAGGCGTCCTAAGTATGAAGAATAAAAGAACATGTATGAAAAGATGGATGTAAACTAAGCTAGAGTAGCCAGGATCGTACAAAATGGCGATCAATAGTCTCTGCCTACCCCAATGGGAAATAGTTGCGTAAGTAAATGTATGTATGTTTTTTGGGTCCAATTTTCATCATTATTTATTTTAGGATAGGCTTGGTTACTAATAGTTACCATAAAGCACCAGCCTGTTAAGTATTGTTTTAATTTCATCTCATCATCTGATGCATTGCGTTATAAAATGTGAGTTAAGACAGAAGTTTGCACAATAAATAATTGTTTCCTTAGACGTAATTGCCGTAATTTCATGAATAATTACAGCCACAGAGCAATTAAATAAATTACAGTAGGAGTAACGATCTCCACCGAGCTTTAGTTTTAAGTTGGGGCGTCAAGGAAATGGCTTTTAATGTAATAACCGGTTAAAAATATCATGAAAGATGATGAATAAGAAATTTTACAGTGTTTCTAACGAGACGCATCATATTAAATATTTAGTAATGGCGACTGAAGGGAAAGGGGTCACGTTGTACTAATTAATTACCCGATAAAATCTTTATTTTTACTACGATTTAAACTATAGAACAAGTTATTGAAAGCATAAAATTAATTTTAGCTAGAGTATACAAATATTTTATTTACCAAGCCTAGTAATGGATATTTCAATACAGATGAAAAATAGAGCAGTGGAAGTCAATCTCAGCCAGCTGTCACGTGACAATGTCCGTGCATATTAATCACGCCGCCAGATGGCGGGACGGTAGCCAACCGGACAGTGGTCGCCAAATTAAAATATTCTGACCCGAGCCTCAGTGGTGACATATGTTGGTAATAGCGGAAGGATATATCCGCATAGCTAATTTCCTTTTAATTTTATTATTGAACTTATCTTCGCTGTTTACTTCTTGGTGTTTGTAAAATCAAGTAAATATTTTTTTTTTAATAATAGAATGCTATCGAATTGAGAAGGTGATGGCAGCATTCTTTCAGATGCAATTTCAGCAAAGTTTCCTTAAATTGTAACAATACCTTAAAATTAACGTGATATCCAATTAATTTTTGGCCTATTTTTAAATTTCCTTTATTTCTTAACATTTTGTTAACGCCTTAATAAATTAATATGTATACTCACGGATATTATTCCTAAGAGGGGTAGGGATATTTGAGGGGTTTCAGTTGGGGAAAAGATTTTTAAGTAAAAGAAATATATTACAGTCATGTGTAAACACCGTCCGTCACCGTCCGTAAATAAAGTCCGCCACAGACTTAATTGTAAAAAAAATAAACATACTGCAACATACTTAATAATTCTTTCGTATAAAAACTCCTCCCTATACATTAATTACCTTTGCACTATACGTATGAAACAGATATAACTCTCTACTAGTTCGCTAAGCTCTTTATTCGGGCGTCCCCGTCCTACGTGATAAATTCATTTTTGGGCCAAGTTTAATTTGTTTGCAGCGCCCGCTATTTGGAAAACGCCATTTCTCATTGAACAGATTACCGAGATTATGAATTCATTAGGGGCGTTCTATCTTTTGTTCCAACTCTGGGGCACAGACTAATTGATATTTTAATCACACGTGTGTTAAGGTAGTTTGGTTATTGCTTGAGCTGAGATAATGGATGTGGAGATAAAAAGGAAAATATCTGAATTCGGTTAACCGTGTTATTTTGATTTAATGGAAAAAGTAGTCGATGGCACAAACAATAATTTTAGCTTTTCATAATAGTTAACGTACGAGATTTCAATTGGAAATCATAACATAACATAAACATAAACGTTCACGCCGAATATCCCCGAAGGGGTTGGAAGAGGTACTAATACTTCTGAACATCACGTGACTTTGTCACCTGGTGTTCAGAGTACCCACGTTTTGCATGGACAGTGTACTCACGAGATAGGGGGCAGGCCTATCGCCGTTTTGTACGAATACACTGTCACATGACTAAGTACAACTCAGCCATGTGGGTTTCCTCACGATGTTTTCCCTCACCGTTAACAACCATGATAAATTAACCACACATATGTCTTTAGAAAAGACAAATTTCGTATTGTGCCAACTACCAGTTCTTTTTTGATTCAATCTCAAACACAAACAAGCTGATTGCTACAACTTCTTTTTATAGAGGTCAATAAAAAAAAACCGCCACTCAAAATGTTGTCTTTTTTCCAAATGCCTTAGAAAATGGGTTAAAAATTCAGGCTTTGGACGTATGTTGAAAGAATCTAGTGCTAGATTCATACATAGGTATTCTAGTGCCTACACTAATGCGAACGTATGGCAAGAG
Source organism: Bedellia somnulentella (assembly GCA_963576735.1). NCBI lineage: Eukaryota > Metazoa > Arthropoda > Insecta > Lepidoptera > Bedelliidae > Bedellia > Bedellia somnulentella. The sequence continues at coordinate 14,257,350 of OY755171.1, forward strand.
TGTACATAATTGAATAATTTAAGGTTATGCTAATTCAATTTCTAGAACATTCTCACTTCCTTTTGTCAAACTTAAACAGCGATTAAAAAAGTTAATCCAATATGACAAATATTTAATGATGAATCATTAAGAATCCAACCCACAACTTTAGCACCTTCAACAAAGCTCTCTTAACACTAAACCAGTCTCACTTGCATATTATCCAAAAATACAAATGTTACTCAAAAGCAATATCAATTGAGGATATTCTCTGGCGACCGAGATTTGGATCCAGAATTAATTGCGGCTCACCGGTCGCGGCGGACGTAATTATCGTGCCTGCGGATGCCGCGGCATGCCGAGCTTATTGGAAACGATGCGGTGACTGCTCGGTCGCTTCGTGAGCTTGAGGTCCGGTCAGCCCTGGAATGCGCCGTATTAGGACGGTTGTACAGGTGATTTTGTGGTGCTTGGAAAGTAGGATTTCTTATGAAATTAGGTTTGTGATTGAGATGTGTGTAGAGTTTATAACTAATAAATAAAGGATAAATAAAGGAAAGAAAAATTTCGACACTAGCGGGTTTTCATGAACAAAAACATTCTAATTATGTAACATAAAAACATAACATAACATAAACGTTCACGCCGTTTATCCCCGAAGGGGTTGGCAGAGGTACCAATACTTCTGAACTCACATGGCAGCGCCATCTAGTGTCCAGAGAAGGTACCCACGTTTTGCTTAGACAGGGCACTCACGTGATAGGGGGAAGGCCTATCGCCATTTTGTACGAATACACTGTCATATGACTAATTACAACTCAGCCATGTGGGTTTCCTCACGATGTTTTCCCTCACCGTTAACAACCATGATAAATTAACCACACATATGACTTTTGAAAAGACAAATTGGTGTAGGCCCGACCCAGGATTGGAACTCACGCCCTTCTGTTTTCGGGCGGGTGTTCTACCCACTGGACTATCATGTCTAACTCTTAATTGGCTTATAGAAATGTTATAATTTGTACTTATATATGTTTAAGTTGCTGTGAGTTTTCCGAACAATGTAAAATAAAATAAAATAATTATGTGTAGAGTTCATTGTTTGAAATAATGTAATAATTGAAGTAATGTGATAAAAATTTAACATCATTCATCACCTTATAATTCAGTGTATAATCTTTACAGTAAAATTTTAGATACTTTAAACTCAAATTCAAACGTTCACGCCGTATATCCCCGAAGGGGTAGGCAGAGGTACTAATACTTCTGAACATCACGTGACATTGTCATCTTGTATACAGAGTACCCACGTTTTACTTGGACAGTGCACTCACGTGATAGGGTTTCCTTACGATGTTTTCCCTCACCTTTAACAACCAATATAGATTAACCACACATAATAACACCACCACACACGGCCCGACTCGGGGATCGAACCCACAGGTCTCTGCATGATAAGCTCATATTCTAAACGCAAAGAGAGCTATCTTAATTTTTAATTGTTAAGATACATGATATAAATAAAAAATATATACAATTAGATAGGTCTCGAAACATTACCATTACAACACTTAGCTATTTATCCTCCCAACAAATAGTTATTGCATAAATTACAACACAAATCTTATTTGAAAAAAATTTTTTTTTCGTTTTATACAACGATATGTAAATAACAATTATCTGCATATAGTTGTATTAATGAAAATGTGGCTAGAGCTACCAGGCTCGCATAACGCGGCGAGAACGGCGTCAAGCGCAGGGCTGCGGTCGGGTGGAGTCCGGCCGCGGACACTCCTTGTCCTATGCACTCCTCGTCTGCACACACTAACTTGAATTGTTTGTTGTACTGGAAACTTTAGCTAAAGTGGAAATGAAAAATTTTTGAGAGTTGGTTGTGAGGAGAAGAATATTGTAGGCGGTTGTATCATTTTAGTTAAATACATTTTTGATATAAATTTTAAGAGCGGAACAGCGCGGCTGGCAAGATGGTAGTTTAAACATGCAAACACCTTTTGAATAAAAACGTATGTGTTACTTCAAAAATCTAAACCACAAATATATAATGAAAAAGTTGTACCTTAAATATTTTTTTCAGCTACGGCTTATAGTTGAGCGGGGGATATTATTGTAAATGAATTATAATAGTGTATTAGTTTTAGGTCAATTTCATATGTCTTAATTTAAAACCTTATGTGGTATTATGAATTTTACGTGAGTTTTCAGTATGAATTAATCATCATTAACAAACATGTTAAGACTCAGCATTATGAAAATACTTTTTTTCCGAGAAAAGACAAGATATAGAAGCAAAAACTGCTGAATAGGTATTTTTTCAAAAACATAAAAATCCTTTTCTTCTAATTAACCTAAAAAGATTGAGTATAAATTTATGTAAAATAAAATTGAACTCCCTTCTCCACTAAATCTTCACAGCAATTTCAAACAATGATAAAACACAAAGTGGATCAGATAATTCGACACCTGCGTTAGAATACTCAATGATGTGGGTTGATCAGTATTCAGCTAGTGTAGGTTCGATTCTCCGGCGGGCCGATAAGCCAACCCTTGGATTCATCCGAGACGTTTGTGACTAATCGCCGGGATTCACCGGGACTTACACGAGATAGCGCGAAAGTAATCCAGGGAAGATTAAAAGGGTATGAACGTAGTATATTATGACAGCGCAGTTTACTCTTTTCGTATTAGTCACGTATTATTTGAGAAACAAATATGTATTATAGTCAAATAATATTGTATCACAGACATATTGTATATGCCGCTGGATTTCTCTAAAAACGTAGTCACCAGGGTCATTAAGGGTTGAAATAATAACAGATTTTAGGGAAAAACTTATTTAATGATCCATAAGAAAATGTATTCACACGACTTTTTTTATTAATTATGTAATTGTTCAATGTAACTTGAGTAGGACTTAAAATAGACTGAAAATAACAATAATAGTTTTATTAAAATGTTGGGTTCAAGAGTTCTGAGAAAAACTAAGTCTGTCTAGTTGATGATGTTGGATGACTTTTATGATCCAGTGATTTAAATACTCGCATCGATGCAGTAGGTTTTACCACGACGCTAACTTAGCAAAACGTGTTCACTCTGAACACCAGGTAACATTAATGTCACGTGATTATCAAAAGTATTAGTACCTCTTCCACCCCTTTTAGGAAATACGGCATGAACTTCTGAGTTTGAGTTTGGGCATAACAAAATATCATCTCAGAAACTAAGCGTTTTCCACGGTACAGAAGGGGTATTTGAAGTTTTCTCAACAACGGCTTTACAAAAAATAAAAGCATATTGAACATTTGGCTACAAAACAGTTTGCTGGAAATAATAGAGTGCATAAAAGAGGGCAGTTTGAGTAACAAAGCCACATGCGGGCCTCAGATATTGACAGTAAATTTCATTCATAGGGCATTAGTGACGCGCCATCAGTTTCAGGGATATGCCCGATCGGCAAATAGACTTTGTACTTTATTAGAATTGGCATTTTCAAAACATTGCTCTTTGTTTTTTATTAATATATGTATTAATATCTTTAATCAAGCAAAAGGTAACCAGTTCTTTAGAATTTAACATTCTTCAGTCAATTTTGACAGGTACATAGAACACATTATAGGATGTTGGTTTATCAGTAAATGTTGATTTCGGTATAACTTACCTTAGAATACTCATAAAACCATTGATCTTTATTGTATTGTAAATAAACTATAAACATAATTAAACACTAGTGGATCGTCCCAGCTTCGCACGGGTAGCGTTGTTTTTTTTAAATATCTGAGGTTTCTTCTTCAGTCACTGCTCAAGCATTGTGAAATTCAGCGCAATGTTTTCAATTTATTTAATTTATAGCACTCCCTAAACAGTGTAGTTTGGTGATTTTAAATGCGCTTTGATGAACGGTTCAGTATTTCCGTTTAATAGCAAATTTTGAAATAAAACGCTATGAAGTATTTATCACAGTCTAAAAAATAAATCATTACGTGATGTAGGATGCAACTACTGGCGCCATCTAGTATGTCATATGTAAATTAGTAAAGATTTGGTTTTGATCACGGGCGCGATGGCTTATTTTATGTATAATTTCGGTGTTTGTCTACCGATTTCTATGATTCTTTTTTTATTGAATAGGTAATAATGTTACCTTTTTTAAATTTGGGATGAGTGAGACGTTTACAAACGTAAGAGTAAACAAATATAATCAGAATGATCCGAACTGCTAAGCTATCAGGAATTACACGTGTTATTGTGAGTCAACCGTAAAAGATAGACATAAACTGCTGAGGATTTTTTTTTACATAATTTTATGAAGAATATTTCCGTCACACATGATTTCTATGTAAGTTTAACCATTTAGGCTGCACACGCGACGGAAGCTTAAAAAATGGAGTAACTTCTCCCGTTTTCCCTAAATTTCCCAAAATTCCCCTTTACTACTCAGCTGGAAAGTATACAAAAACCTGCGCAGGTGTATGAAGAATAATTGTACCAAGTTTCGTTAAAATCCGTCGAGTAGTTTTTGTTTGCATAAGGAACATACAAACCGACAGACAGACAGACAGACAGACAGACAGACAGACAGACAGACAGACAAAAATTTTACTGATTGCATTTTTGGCATCAGTATCGATCCCTAATCACCACCTGATGGTTATTTTGAAAATATATTTCATGTACAGAATTGACCTCTCTACAGATTTATTATAAGTATAGATTTATTCTTCAATTGCTATAGCTAAGCAAGCACATATAATATCTCACCAGAATGAATAAATCAACAGCCAATTCGGTATGCAAAGTTTTACCAAAGTGGTGCTGATTACAAAACCATTTGGAGATATTATGTTTTTAAACAATATTTTCTTGGGATAAAACCAAATAAAGCTATTATAACTTTTATTTTATCAAAAACCTATAACAGTCTTTGACCTTCAATGTCATTTCAAAGACATTCTTGTTTGCAGTTTATTAATAAAATATCGAAAATCTAAGGTTTATTAACAATAATATCGTAAATAATATCATTTGAGATCACAAATTCGTGAAATGTTTTACAATCAGCAACAATTTTATTAATTATTTCAATTCATTTGCATGTTGCTACGTGATTCTTTCGATTGATGACGTCATTGTGAACAAAAGTTGAACAATCTTTAAAAAATCATAACTTCATAATTATTTATTTTAAATGAATTTTTTTTTTAATGGTCTTTAATGTTCGTGTTTCCTATTGAATAAAAATATTTAATAAATACCAAAAAAAAAACTATCTATCTATCACCAAATCTAGTTACTTTTATAGGAAAATAATAAGTTAATTAAGATACATTTTTTGAGAGGTGGAGCGGAGTTAATTCAAAACAATAGTAATAAGATTTGAAAAAAGCTCTGCATCTCAAGCCACGCACAATGTTTTATAGACTCATCATCATTGATAAAAAAAACATTTTAGCTGGCTTTTCACCCGTATTCTTTGGATCAAAAATTTCGGTTACCTAAACAACTCAACTGCCTAATAATATGATCACAAACCTTTTCCACAATATTTTTTTACATTGGAATTTTCTATAAAAGAACACATATACTTACATACAATGGTGTTTGCTCTCAACTTAGAAGCGATAGATTTAACAATTAAATATGAGTTTCGGAGGACCCTGTTTATCATTGTTCAAAGTTAAGCCAATATTTGGCGAACCGAAGCAAAGTCGCGAGTGACCCGGTAATTTATCGTCAAACAAACTCAACTTTATCGTAAGGAGGATAACTTTATTATTATATAGTGACCGGAACCCGCCGGAAGCTGAGAACCGGAAAGCTGCAATGAAACTGTACACTCGTTCATAAAATTGCCATTACATTTTCCTGTTTCATATCCCACCTCTTACTCTTAAAAATGTAGACCTGTTAACATCCTTCTTGGTTTCTAAGAACTTTTGCATTTGATTTTAAGTAAAACTAAGGACAAACAATCATATTAATCCTTTGATAAATTAAGGCTTTGAAAGTTCCGTCCTCCTGTGCTGTGCTGAGATAAATGTTCTCTATTTTGGTTTGTATTTATCTCAAAATATATTTGCTAGACCTAGGGAATACGGAAAACGGGATTTCTTCATGACGAATGCCAGCTGTATCAACCATAAATTAGAAGCTTAAATACCTCAATTACAAATAAAATGAACTCGTCTCTTACAAATGACTAGAGATGAGTTTATGCAATTCTAAACCAAAATACGTTAAAGCAAAGGCTTTCCTTCTTTATTCTGTCATTTTTTGAAACCAAACTAGTCTCCAACATTAAATGTCCACTTCTAGATTGGGCGTGAATGTACAAAACGACAAAATACGTAATATTTCTCTGTAAATCTTTGCAAATATGAAATATGTGTAGAGGAAGGGCGATCGCTAGGCACACGGCCGTCGCGAGTCCTACTGCACGAGCTCGCCTCATTGTAAACACATTTCGGAAATCGTCCTCATATGTCCGCCGCCGACGGAAATCGTCCACGTTTTAGTAATTTTATTTCAACGAAATCGCTCCACTTTCATTGTTGCTATTTCGGAAATGCGAGTCCGACTGCGACTGAATGTTTTCTGTTGTTTCGAAACGGAATGCGCGACGTTTCTGTGAGCTGAGTTTAATATTTCCAAATTATTTAAACGGACATTTCATATATTCTTTCGGACGTCTCTGTTGGAGAGGGCTTTTTATCTTTTTCTCGACAAACGTTTGTAGATAGAATTGAATGATGAAAGTTATGGGATTGTCGAGAATTGAAGTATGTTCAATAAAGTTTCATTTATTGTCCGGCTGCCGAAGTCCCCTTCTCTGTATGTTGTCGTTCTGTGAGGATGTTAACGGTCCACTTCATCTTTTCATGTTCTAAAAATAAGAAATATGGAATGGATGTTCAGAATAAAAGTAGGAATAAATAATACGTTTGTAACATTCGTAACATTATGTTTGTGAGGCACAATACTTTAAGCCATATTTATTGTTAAGGTAGGTAGAAATACTAATTGTTTCAAACCTAAACGATCTAAAAATACACAACACGAATGAAAGATGAAATTTCACAGTCTAAAACCAGAAGTAGGTACATATATAAGCTTAAATATATAAACACTTAGATTGTTATCTAAAAATCTAACACTGAAATTTTGTGCAGCAGATAAGTAATGTAGAGTCGCGTAACTTTCAGTAGGTACTATAAGCTTTAAACTCAAACGACAAGTACCAATAAATATAAAGACAAGCGCTACTTAATTCAACCTTATTTGACCCAACTCACACAATGTTTCCCAGAGCTTTCTTTGATACATGACATTGCTGTCCAACCGTATCTAAGCAAAGGACTCTTAATACTACAAAGTGATCCCGAACGAAACAGTTCGGTCCTAAGTCGTTGCCCCGGGCGACTCTTTGCTCTCCCTTATCAAAATTCAATCAAAAGTACACCGTTTGTATTAACTACGCATTTGCTATTGACTTTGGTCACCAACGTACCGACTTAACTTAAAATTCATGAAAATTGAGTAGAAATAAAATACTTATTTTTCTATTGAAATCTATTCTAATATGTGTAGTTTTTTTGATAGACAAGTGAGATTCACTGAAAGAAATTTTTCGTATCAATTGTTATGAATTTTATTGAGTACTAGTGGATCGTCCCAGCTTCGCACGGGTAGCGTTGTTTTTTTAAATATCTGAGGTTTCTTTCTTCAGTCACTGCTCAAGCATTGTGAAATTCAGCGCAATGTTTTCTATTTATTAAATTTATAGCACTCCCTAAACAGTGTAGTTTTATGATTTTAAATGCGCTTTGATGAACGGTTCAGTATTTCCGACATTATATTTATAACATCTAAAAAATAAATCATTACGTGATGTAGGATGCAACTACTGGCGCCATCTAGTATGTTATATGTAAATTAGTAAAGATTTGGTTTTGATCACGGGCGCGATGGCTTATTTTATGTATAATTTCGGTGTTTGTCTACCGATTTCTATGATTATTTTTTTATTGAATAGGTAATAATGTTACCTTTTTTAAATTAGGGATGAGTGAGAAGTTTACAAACGTAAGAGTAAACAAATATAATCAGAATGTTCCGAACTGCTAAGCTATCAGGAATTACACTTGTTATTGTGAGCCAACCGTAAAAGATAGACATAAACTGCTGAGGATTTTTTTTTATATATTTTTATGAAGAATATTTCCGTCACACATGATTTCTATGTAAGTTTAACCATTGAGGCTGCACACGCGACGGAAGCTTAAAAAATGGAGTAACTTCTCCCGTTTTCCCAAAATTTCCCAAAATTCCCCTTTACTACTCTGCTGGAAAGTATACAAAAACCTGCGCAGGTGTATGAAGAATAATTGTACCAAGTTTCGTTAAAATCCGTCGAGTAGTTTTTGTTTCCATAAGGAACATACAAACCGACAGACAGACAGACAGACAGACAGACAGACAGACAGACAGACAGACAGACAGACAAAAATTTTACTGATTGCATTTTTGGCATCAGTATCGATCCCTAATCACCACCTGATGGTTATTTTGAAAATATATTTCATGTACAGAATTGACCTCTCTACAGATTTATTATAAGTATAGATTAAATAGGTTATGAATTAATTTTTGGTGTTTAAAAGCATTAAATCAAAAATACCAAAATTTACGAGAGGCCATAGTAACTAACTTATTATAACTAAATTACCTATCAAAGTTTCATAATATAGGTAAATACTATTTTTTTATATATTATTATTTACTATTATTTATGATTTCTTTTTTATAAAGTAATTGTCGTTTTGATTTATATACTTCATATTAGGAAGTCTAGAATGTTGGGGTAAATAAATAAATTAAAGAAACACCAATATACCAAACTCTTCGTAAATGGCTATTTCGCAAGTCGATTTGAGTTATAAAGCGGTGTTCGTAATAAAGCAACGGTTGATGATAAAACATGGCTGACAACTTATCTTTTTGGCGCGCGGCGTCGGCACGTAAATACGTTTTGGCGCGCTCCCCAGATTACCGGAAAATATTGGCGCTCTTTTTATTTTTCGGCCATTCCGCTCGGCTTTGCACCGTTTTCCTACAATGCACAATTGTTTGAGATATGATGCTTACATATTATGAATATTCTGAAAGAAGAAAGAAAAAACTTTATTTAGTGCATAGGAAAATACACAACAAATAAAAAATAAAAAAAATAGTGGTAAACAATAACAACAAAAGAACATAAGTAAAAAAATTAAAACATAAAAAAGCAGCCCTATGCAGTGAATTGGTTACTGGCTCAGCATGTTGCCACAGATGATGATGTCACCAACCGTGGCGCTGATTTTCAGCCAGTGCCATACAATTTGATTCGGCTGGCGAAAGTTAACATTATATAATTCATAAAAACAGAGGAAAAAACAGGAATCAATATTCCCACGACCCCTTTATCATATTTATTCACAATACAGAAATAAATAATTAACAAAACAAACAGAGAGACAAACATGCGTAAAAAGTGCTTGTAAACTTAAGATAAGGTAAAATTAAAACAATAAAAAAAAATACACAATAAAAATTATTAGATACAATATTTAAAAAGTGATGGTTTAAACTATTGGGGTCTTTAAATTCAGGAGGTAATTTGGTAAATTCTTTGTCGGTCGGTATAGTCCGTTTTAAATTTTTCCATAATATTTTGGAGTCCTTAGTTTTTTTGATATATTGGTCGAAATAGGCCTTTTTTTCACTTAGCATAGCCTCAATTACTAAATGTTTCAGCTTTTCGTAATGTAACTTATGTGAGTTTAGTTTTGTGCGTTTAAATCGTTGAAAAGATTCATCCCTTAGCCGCATCATAAGCTTTACATTTGGGGTAAACCATGGTTTAGGCCTATCCCGTACAATAATTGTTTTTTCTGGGGCGTGATTGTCAAAAAGTTTTACCATCAAGTTGTTGAACATTTGCACCATGTCATTTATAGTATCTAAAGTAGTCACCTTTTCCCAGTCAGTAGTATTGAGATCTGCGTTAAATTCGGTAAAGTTCATGTCGTTTAGAGGTCTGTACGTAATTTTCTTGGGGGGTAATTTCTTGTTTTTATGTTTAATTGTGTTGTTTATGAATGCGTGCCTCCCAAGGTCAGGTATATAATTAACATCGACATTATTAACAGTACCGTCTATACACACTAAATCAATGGCTGTCTCACTATTTTCTGTGAAATGAGTGGCTTGCTGAATGACTTGGTTTAAATTTAAACAAGTAAGAAACACCACTTCACCTTCACGAAGTCACGACTCATTGACAGCAACAATATCAGATTCCACACTGCTTATCATGGCGATCAATTCGTCGTGACCCGTGCCAAGCGAACCCACGGTATGTAAACTAACTTTGAAAAAATTGTTCCTAACCATTGCTAAAATATTATATTCGTACCCAATGATAAACACATACAGTATATAAAAATAAATATATTTACACAATTAGGAATCAATAACATTATGAGCACATAAATACCATTTGTCTCTCCGATCTGATCTGGTCTCACAAACACTATCACAATTGCATCGATATATGCCAGTTAGAATAGTTTTAGATTTTCACTTCAATTCGTGCGGCAAGTATTTTATTTAGATCTTCTAAACAGAGAGGTAAACAAGTCGTGTAACTTTCGCCGGTCGAAAAACATAACATGATATACATGACATACAACATATTCCAAGTTATTTTCTTACCAATTCGCAGTATTTTTGACATATGATTAATACACTATTCATAACTTCACTGGAATTATACTACTTCTTAGTAGCCCACCAGTTTTTCCACCAGCTTTTCAGCAACTTTACTTAAAGTAGATAAAATAATAATATCAAAATCTGAAAACAATATTAGTTTAAGCAGCCTTTCGCCAAATCAATATCCGTTCAGCCTCTGCCTTCATTCAATAAAGTAGAATGTAGATCATAAACAATATATTTTGTAGAGCGGAACACGTGTTAACATCGCTATAACCGTGCGAGTTAACTGCAAAACTTACGGCACTTTGTGAAATATGACGCAAAATGAAGCAGCCCTTATCGTTTCCAACGTTTTTTACGATCAATGCTACTTTTTCAAATATTTGTAATATATAAAAATGTCCATCCAAGTGTGTATTCAAGAACAAGGCAATGGTCGTTTAATTTTAAGAAACTTGGTTGGTTGGCATTTATTCATACTCCTAATGGAAATGAGTATCCCCTACAAAGAATCATAATTAAAACTTATTGCAATACTTTTCTGAAAACGATACTCAACAAAACATAAGTAATACTTTTTCTTCGTGAATTTTTTTTTCGCTTTTCATTTCTTTTAATTAGTTTCGGTATTTACTGCAAGGCTTCTTGACCAAAGAAACCTGTAAACATCTTCTGAGTAATTTGATATTTTCTTCTAAACGTTCAACCGATTTCAAGCTTACTCAATATCGAGTCAAACAAAGCTTCTTTGGTTTAATACGTATCTAAGAAAGGTTTCATAGGTCAAATTACGGCTGTTAATCATTAGAGAATATTAACCGATTTATCTTAATATACCTGCACGGCTATAAATCAAAAAAGGGGTAGTCGACTACAAAATTTAATTTCTTCGGTCACTTCGGGAAGTTGAGTTAGAAAAAGATTGCAAAATAAAGGATGGTCGTGAATAGTTTTTTTACTGACATACAGAGTCGAGAAAACCCACCAAACGATCCAAAGAAAATCTAAGAATATAATGAAAGTTAGTGCTATTCTGAGCGTTACATAGCATATATAATCGATATCATGAATATGAATACTGCATACATAAACACACTACATTAATAAACATATATGATTTGTGAGGGTTTGGTTTATTTGCACATACATACATATATTCACGGCTATAAATTTTAAACAGACATAAATCAGCTACTTTTGGAATTTAAGTGGGAAAAAGATTTCAAATTAAAGGATGGTTACATAACTCAACTAAAAGCCCCGAAACTATGAGTTACCTCTTACGGCACCATTAAAGTTAAATAAAAGCTTTTAATTATTGCCTCAGAGCACAATCCAACGGGTGAATTGAAGATACACAAACTAAATATTCTTACGTAGCTCAACTAACGTACGCATTAAACTTAGTAATAATTCGCCAAACTAATTCGTAAGCAAGGCGCCTTCAACATAAATCGTAGCATTAATTTTCCCTACTCAAACACAACAATATAGTTGTTGTACGAACTTACCTATTCGCCGACGGCTGTCTAACTTTCTAACTCTATAATACCATCGGAAGATAGAATATGACCTTTAGCATAGAGTCATAAGAGCTAGTATTCTTTATTTATAACAAACTTGTGATAAAGGAAGTAGTTTGACTTGAAATAATTTTTGGGAAAGTTAAGCCGATGTCTTCATCTTTCAGTGATATACGACATAAACGATAAAGGAAACATGAATGGTTGTCTATCTCATTGACTTTGATATTGAATTAGTCTTTATAAATCCTAAATAGATCATTTTTATAGGTATATCTATTATGTGAGAAATAGAAGTCTATCTATAGGTTGTCTATCTCATTGACTTTGATATTGAATTAGTCTTTATAAATCCTAAATAGAACATTTTTATAGGTATATCTATTATGTGAGAAATAGAAGCCTACGAAACTTTGAAGAGACTCACTGCAAGACCACTTGCCTGCCATGTAGATATAATTCCCAGAAACCTGTTTTAAATGAAAAACCAAGTGAAGTTAAAAATTTAATTGTGAAATAAATTAATTACTTGTTGTTTAACACACGAAAAATATTTGCCCATTTGCAGGCAACACGATAAATTGTAAATTACTTGGAAATGCGCTTTTTGAAAATGGCACCGCCTGTTTAAAACGGAACGCAAAATACGCGAGCAAATAATGAGAGGGATATTAAAAATGCAAAAATTGATTAATGGTCCGTTCTCGGGCAAATATGTACTTAATAAGCTGGCGTTCGTGTACATGTACAATTGCATACGGCACTCGACTATTGTGTGTTACGTTTAATTGTTCTCGTTCAGACGTTAAAATTGATTTAATACATTGTTTTACTACCGGAATTTTTATTTGCGGTCTTATTATGCAAATGCATGGAAAGTAACTTTTTTAATGTAATTAATCCAAGTATTTACAACTTGAGAGACGCTTTGTATAGTGATGATTATATTTTAAAATCAGGATGGTATTTAACATCAAAAGCAAATCTCCTATAAGTCCCTATAGTAACTACGCACTAAGGGCCGGCGCTCACTGCCGGCATGGCATGGCAAAGGATTTCGGTACAGATACAGCATTTTTAATCTTATTGCCATGCGTATAGAATTCATTTTGACACAACGATGCCGAGGGAGGCCGCGGTAGGACAGAACGTCGGCATCGTTGTGTCAAAATGAAGTAAAATGAATTCTATACTCATGGTAATAAGATTAAAAATGCTATATCTGTACCGAAATCCTTTGCCATGCCATGCCATGCCATGCCGGCAGTCAGCGCTGGCCCTTAGTAGGTCTTTTACTATTGACGGTAACAAAACTGTAGTGCCATATGATACGGCAGTCGGACTATAAATGAAATAACCCACTTCGATCTAGTACTATTTTCATTTCTTTTGTACCGCACTTGATGAGATTTTGCAATTAAATGTCGAAATTTCGACAGTAATAGGTTAGCAGTTATAATTATATGGGATAATGGGAATACACACAACCCCTAGGTCTATCAAGACGAGATAGGTTCATTGAAAATAAAACATCTCCTCAGCTATTGCTGGTCCTCTGCCATCTCTTCGGCTAAAAGCAGTGTGAAGTGGTGTGTATGTTCATGCGTAATTCAATTATGTAGTAAGCAATCACGAGGGCTATTACACAATGACCACAACCGGCGTATTTGCATGTCCTCGAGTGACCCCGTGCAATCACGATTGATGAAAATGCTAATTTAGCACCAATTAATTAGCAAACAATCGCCCACCGCCGCTTTCCATCGATAATTACAACATTTACAAATTAATATTGAACAAGCAGCTTTCAACTTACAATGCGCTTTAATAAATTATTATTAATTAATTATGGATGGTTTCTACTATAAAACAATGCGTACTAGTATAGTGCTATTCTACTTTGTTTTAAATGGAAAATACTTTGTAGAAAAGTAAAACGGCTGCTTTGATATATATGGTCTTTTTATACGATTTCTCTATCGAAAAGTAACAGAACTATTTTCACTATATAAAATTACAAGAAATAATTTGGCATCATAACACTTGCGTAATAGTAAATTTAATAATTTAATCCTTCATTGTCTAAGTTAGAAGCTATTAAATATTGTACTTTAGCTATTAGTCCTAGATAATCATGATAGGTCTAAACAAACATGAGGTGGCGCCTATAAACTGGTACAGGTTTTTAGTTTATCAAAGGCTGATACTATTGGTGACTCATCATCACTATTGATTCTCTAACCTTTCTACTGCTCGAAACAACTCAGGAACGATTTGTTCCCCTTTACTCAATGAATTGATAGACGGATACTTATTATGGTTTTCAGTTTGAGGCGTCCGATGCATAGTGATGATACAGGCTAATTTTGCAACAATATAATTATTTTATATAAAAAAACTGTAAGTTAATATAATGCACTATCGCTATTTTAGTGTTTCTCTGATATATCTGCATCTAGTCTTGCAATACTGCACTCATCCAATTAGGGGCAGCTTTCAGATAAGCAGCTTTCATTATACTGCCAACAAATAATAAAACTCACACACTCTCACAAATTCTCTTTTTTTAGCTTAGTCATGTTGTGGGGCTCATAATGAAACAAATTAATTTATAGTATAACCATATACTACGATACAAATCCATCGCCACACAAAACCGTGTTTTTCAATAAAAACCTGCACATTTTTTTTGCAAAGCTTAAGTGATAATTTTACCTGGCTGAGTATGTTCAACAATTTGTAAAACGGCTAATTTAAAATCTCAATAGCTTTTAATTGGCATTCCCATGTCAGCCCGTGAATATCTCCCCCAGAAATATGTTGTGAAAGGCATCTAAAGATCGCAACAGCAGTCAACACACAACTCAGCAAACCGGGAGCTCCGGCGGTGTCGTGTGTCGGAAAAACTGCATCCTAATTACACGACAAGGCTTGATTACTAACTACTTAGCACTAGGAGTGTATATTATTTTATCTTTTAGTTATTCAACTGAGAACCGATTCTGCTAACTTTGAATACTAATATCTGGACCATCAAAAATAGTATCTTTAACCATACTTGCAAAATCTTTTGGATCTACAATGCCCTCATCCATCGGCTGCTAGCTTTGGCGTAAACTAATTTGTTAGTTGAACTTCATCAAATCAGCGTATTGATAGTCTATTTGACTCACAACTGCACCAATAGCGGGTGTTTTATTTTATTTCCTAAAAAGACGAGTTCATAAAAGAAAAAAAATATCTTTTAAGCAGAAAGGCATTATTCCAATTCAAATCGACAATGTACCAATTTAACATATATATATATATATATATATATATATATATATATATATATATATATATATATGTTTAATGAAATACTGTTTTAAGAACTTTAATGTGCAGGGTGATTATAGTCATAGTAATTTATAATTAAAAAAGTAGTGCTACGAAAACAAAGTAATATTAGTCCCGTACCCGTATTGTCTATGTCGCCAATTTACCGCTGGTTGGTAGCACGAGCGTCCTCGGCAAAAACTCTAATTAAGGTAAATAATGTGTATAATTAAAATAACGTGCCGTCAAAGCTGGATTCCAAGCAGGTGACGCGGCTAATGTGACCACTTGACTATTTCAGTCGGCTACACAGCTAAGGGTTGCCAGAAACAAACAGCTTTTTACCATTATAAAGTGACAAATAAAACAGCCAACCACTTTGCGTTTCATATTTTGAGTACTTTCGTCGTAACGAACGCTGTATTTGCTTTTATATGTTGTAAATGATAAATGGTATTTGCGTATGGCGGCAATATGGCGGCTTAAAATATCATAAACCAATTTTCCACGGGTATCGCCCACATGATATTGACTTCTTCTTCTTATTCGTGTGAGAGTGTCAAATCTTCATAGTGCATGCAGCCAATGCTTCACGACCGCTATCGCTTTAGGCGTTGCCTTCAGCAAGTCTTCAGTAGTGCAGGTGTAAGGACAGTCTGGGCACTGTAGCAGGTGTTGGCTATCATGGTTCTGGCCACAGGTGCAATTGGTGCTGGCGTCTGGTGGCAGGAATCCCCATCTTTTCATGTTGTCGCGTGTCCGTGCCACGCCAACTCTGAGCCGGTTGAGTCCCTTCCACACCGCCCATTTCTCAGACGCCCCCGCCGGTAGGTGATCTGCCGGTGCAAAGAGTTCGTCCTGCTTCGCCAGTTGCCCTTTCCATGTTTCGAGGCGAGCTTCTTGTGGTGTTGCGTGTTGGAGTGGTTTATTCCTGGCAAAGCTTTTACGGGACTTAAGGCGCTCTTGAGTCGGTGAGTGAGAGTAGAGCATGTGCCGTCTGTCTTGCAGTTGTTTCGTCCGTTCGATCGCAGTTGCTACATCACGCCGCACATTTGGTGGTGCTATTCCCGCCAGCTGGTAGAGTTTTGATGTGGGCGTGGGTTTGAGGCAACCGGTTACGAGTCTGCAGGTTTCGTTCACTGCAATATCGACTTGACGAGCATGCACAGAGTTTTTCCATGCTGGGCAAGCATACTCCGCCGCGGATATACTGAGGGCGAGAGCAGTAGTACGCAACGTGTGTGGGTTAGCTCCCCAGGTGCTACCTGTCATGCGACGCAAGATGTTGTTCCGAGCCGACACTTTCTGCTTGGTGTTAAAACAGTGCAACATGTGGGTGGCGGGTCAGCTTTTCCGGTTTGCTTCGTTTAGTTACTTGACCGTTCTTTAGCAGCTGGCTTGCAATTTCATTGGGCGTGACGTTAGTGTGCCTGTCTACTGTATTGGGGTCGTTATTAAGCTTTCTGATGAAAGCCCAGGCTTTTTTGCTATTGTGCGTCATATCCGTAGCTTCTACCATGTCGCACCACTTTCGTCTGTTGGTTTCAGATATAGCTAGTAGTAGTTCGTTGCCCAGATCAATGGTTTCCTGTGAGAAGGGATCTGTATCGTACAGCGTTTGGTAGGTATCCATGTGGGTTTTCAGGTCTTCAGACATTCCAGGGATATACCGGGTCCTGCAGCCTCTCGGTATATGTCGCCTTGATGCAGTCTTAACCCTTTTGACAAATTCATCGTAGTTGTCGGGCGTTGGTGACAGATCTACGGTGAGTTCATCGAGATTTCTTGCGAAGCTCTCCCAGTTGGCTTTAGTGAAGTTATAGCGTCTTCTAAATGGAACCACCCGTGGTTCTATCGCTGACGTTACCTGACACATTATTGGTCTATGTTGGGTCTTTGGTATGGCCTTACAGATCACTTTTTTACATTGTTGGGCTATGCGGTCACTCACAAACATGAGGTCAGGGTTGTATCATCTCTTCCATCTACCGCTGTTGAACGAGGCGGGGAGTTTAGGGTCGTGTATTAGCGCGACGTTGTTGTGGTCAGCCCATTCCTCAACTAGTGCACCATTTATGTCGCCTGCTCTATAGCCCCATGTCTCGCTGTGGCTGTTAAAGTCACCCAGTATGAGTTTTATCTCTTTGGACTTGAAGTTGTTCGGATTCTCAAATTGGAATGGCACAGCCGGCGGTTTGTACACAGACGTTATTGTGCAGTTCGGTGTTTCGATGGTGATGATCTCAATGTTATTCATGTTGCTCTGGTGAACGGTGCGTATGTCCAGATCAGGTCTCGCAAATACCGCACTTCCGTATTGGCGGTGGGGTGCCTCTGCAATCAGTCGCATACCCTGAATAGCCGGTCTTGCGTTGTCGGGTCCTCTGTGTGTCTCTTGGATACATAAGACGTCGCATCGGTAGTCGTTGCACATGTCGGCCAAAAGAGTTTCTTTTTCTGTCGATATGCCCTCGATGTTTATCGAGATAGTTGTCAATGTTGGCTCTGATAAGAGCCGTTTGGGCATGGTTGGTATTTGATCACTTGATCACTCTCGATTTGTAGCAATCGGTTTCACGGCGTGCTTTGAAGCTTCTTAGTGCCGTTACTCACGGGAGGGGCCTGAGCGCATGTGGGTAAGTTGCGTTCTTCGTGAAGGCTTGCTATTTCCCCCCCATGATATTGATGATATTGACTGATGTGGCTGGAAAGGTTATTAGAATCGAAGGATAGGAACTTTTGTAACAATTTAGCATCGAGTTCGAATACCGTTTCTAAACAAAACAGTATTTCACAATAAAAATATTCTAAAATAATATATATGTTATTCCTAAACAATTTAGCATAATGATATATGATGTAAATAAAAATGCCCCATACCCTATGTCGTCCACCGGAACAAATGGGATTACTATAACAATATTGTGTTTATACTTATTGTCCCCATTGTTAAAAAAAATGTTCAGCCTTCTCATCAGTCAATAGACGCGACTAACTCGTTAGTGAAATCACATAGGGCATGCCAAATAGGACCAGCGATTAGACATGATGTTGCGGGCATACTGATGACGTCAATCAGCCTCTTGTTTGGGGAATTAGGTACGAGCGTTGCCTGCTGATAGCACTAATCTGCCGGTTTAAATGTCGGACTGTAGTTCATTTGTATATTTGTATTAGGCTTTTCTTAAACGCCACTTTATACGAACGTGGTAAGCGTCTCAACGTTAATTTACTTTCGTCAAACTTTTCATATAATAGTATGCTCTTATAGGCGGGTGTAAATTTATAATGTCATAATGATACTCTTGGTTATTAATTTTTTGGCATAGATTATAGGCAATCTGTGGATATATATTTGAAACAACTATTTAAAAACGCGAAATGGGGATCGATAGTCTCTGCCTACCCCAATGGGAGTCAACGGCGTGAGTAAATGTACGTATGTATTAACAAACGCAAGAAATCGAGTTGTATTTTTAAACGGTACTTGCATTGATTCCTTTTTTAAGTAATAAGTTGAGGTGCGGCGGGTCACCCTTAAAACTTTATATCCTAAAAAGAGGAACCAGAGCTCCAGAATCAGACAAACCTCAGCCACTTCAGGAAGTTGAATGGGGAAAACCTGGTAAACAAAATGATGGTTGGTGATGAGCCTCCGACTACATCGCCTAACAAGCTAAGGAATTGAACAAACGCTAGTTGGAAATAATCAGTCACTCGTTTAATAATCTCGACTATAAAAAGTTCTTGATTAGGTCATAAATAAATAAAATTTTATATTATGACTATTGGGTCGCCCTGGTTTCGCACGGATGGTGTTAAATATTTTTAACTGCTTACCCCCTACGATATTAATCGGTATGACATAAGTTTTAAGTCCTTTTCCTGGTTCTAAGCTACCTCTCCAACAATTTTTAGCCAGATCGGTTTATCCGTTCTCGAGTTATAAATAGTGTAACTAACACCACTTTCTTTAATATGTATAGGTATGAAGAGAGTATGCGACATGATAGTCCAGAGGGTAAGAACACCCGACCGAAAAACAGAAGGGCGTGAGTTCCAATCCTGGGACGGGCCTACACCAATTTGTCTTTTCTAAAGTCATATATGTGGTTAATTTATCATGGTTGCTAACGGTGAGGGAAAACATCGTGAGGAAACCCACATGGCTGTGTTGTACTTAGTCATGTGACAGTGTATTCGTACAAAACGGCGATAGGCCTGCCCCCTATCACGTGAGTACACTGTCTAAGCAAAACGTGGGTACCTTCTCTGGAAACTAGATGGCGCTTGCCATGTGAGTTCAGAAGTATTGGTACCTCTGCCAACCCCTTCGGGGATAAAACGGCGTGAACGTTTATGTTATGTTATGTTTTATGAAGAGAGTATAGGCACACTTTTCAAGTAAAGTTCCTTCATTGCGGTAAAAAACTCAAAACCAGTATTGCACAACATATTGACAGCTTCGTGTGTGTTGTCATCATTACCGTTTTATACATTAGGAGAGTTTCGAATTAAAAAACGCATATTCGAACAAAGTTGTCCATCAATGACTAACGTCACCTCATATAGGTACCTTTGTAACTAAAAACAATCACGTGAAGAAAATAGCTCGTCTTTTTCAGACAAGATCAGCCTCCTACTTTTAACACTAGCAAATATTGTTCTAGAATTCCCAAACTCACATCAATGGGTCAGAGAATCATTTTTGTAGAGTATGTTATATTTTACGTAACCCTTGATTTTCTTACTTGAAATTTACTACAATTTTATTATACGATTGTTAACCTAGCTCATATATTAGGCTAAGTCTGAAATCACTTAACTGGCAATAATTAACTTTATTTACATTTTAACTTGCAACACTCGTTCAACCCTTTTATTAAGTTAGCAACACACTTAACGTGAATCTATATAAAAACAAAATTAAATGCTTTATTATTAAAAACATATTTTGCTTATCAATTTTTAAAATTCTTTAATACACTTAAGTGTAATAAGTGCCTAACGCCCGATTTCTGAGTTGAGTATTCAAGCTTAGAACGACTTAAGTATCATTTTGTCTCATTCAGTTGTTAAGATTTCAATGCGACAGAACGATACTTAAGTTGTTCTCATCTGGAATACTCAAATTAGAAATCGGGCGTAAGTATATAATTTTTATGTACACCAAATTAAAATAAGTAGATTTACCATACGACGTGGTAGCTCAATGGGTAGAACACCAGTTAACGTGCAAGCGACTAGTTCAAATCCCGGGTCGGGCCTACACCAATTTGTTTTTTCTAAAGACATATGTATATAAAACACAGATTTTAATAGGTTAATAGATTTACAAAAATGTTTGTGAAACACAACAATGTCATATAAATTAATTACCTGTCAAAGAAAAACTTAAACAAGATTCTTAGTTTTGATTTTCACAAAGCAATAATATAATTTAAAAAAAACTATTGATTTTAAATCATGAATCTTTTTTGTGTGTGGTTAATTTATCATGGTTGTTAACGGTGAGGGAAGACATCGTGAGGAAACCCACATGGCTGAGTTGTACTTAGTCATGTGACAGTGTATTCGTACAAAACGGCGATAGGCTTGCCCCCTATCACGTGAGTACACTGTCCATGCAAAACGTGGGTACTCTGAACACGAGGTGACAAAGTCACGTGATGTTCAGAAGTATTAGTATCTCTGCCAACCCCTTCGGGGATGTTCGGCGTGAACGTTTATGTTATGTTATGTTCCCCAATACCGTTAGTCGCCTCTTACGTACACCCACCGGTAGAAATGGGGTAGCGCTATTCTAAGCCGGCGCTACACAGCTTATCGAATTGAATTAAAATATCTGTCTGTATATGAAAATATATCTGATTCAAAAAATTACTATAAAAATACCTCAGTCTCTTATCCGTGTTGGGTGTGTACACAACCTTAGGGCAGTGGTTCCGGCGGGTGTATAATTAAAACCATCCTTTACTGATTTATCGCGTCCACAATTTATTCCTTTATCTTTGTTCGGGCCACTCGTATATCTTCCTGTGGCTTGCTTCTCTTGATAAAATTAGCGAGTTTGCTTACCTAATTTCTTTCTCTTATCGAAGATGTTATTTATTTAAACATTTTCTATTCACTTTATACAAGCCTAGATAATGCTTAAACAAATGGTAGTGGTGAATTTAACATAAACATACACACACAAACTCATAAGTTCACACAGTTTATCTTTGAAGGGGTGATAGAGTACTTGACTTATACTGTTGAACAACACGTGATAGCAATGTCGTAATATAAATGTCAACTGGTGTTCAGAGTATCCATGTTTGCATGGGCAGTGCACTCTAGTGATTGGGGCAGCCCTATCGTATTTTTTACACAAATACGCTGTAGCATGTCTAATTACAACTTAACAATGTGGGTATCCTCACAATATTTTCCTTTGCTACTACCAAACAATACGAGAACCTGAGATACTAACGGTCTTATTAAATTTTATTAATTTCGGTTAATAAATCTTATTCGAATAAATTTTAAAGTTTTTGCTTAGATTTACAGAAAGTATCTTTAATTTTTTTATGAAAGAGACATTTTTTTATTACTTTAGAAGTTCCTTGCTTTCAAGAAATACATTAAATTATTTCAAAAAAAAATTTGGTTATTTTTTTTTGTTTAATTACATGTATGATGAGCGTCATGTTCAAACTTTCGTTCACCTGTACAAAAATTATTAAATGGTTCAAAGAATACATCTACCATTAAAGTTTGTACGCCGCAATCTCAATAGTCAGAAATAAATTACTTGGTCACACAATTGAAAAACTCGGCTTCGAAACTCCAAAGATAGCATCGTCAATACGTTATAAATGACAAAATGACTTTTTTGATACGAATACAATTGCCATCAGTCAATTGCATGAACGAAATCATGACGAGCAACTGAACTTACTCATTGCATTATAACTACATTGCACACTAATGTTATTTGAAAATCCTATCTAATAAATTGAAGTGGTAATATTCATGCATTTCCATGATTCTGGTTGCATTTACCTTCAACTAGAGTCGATAAGGTCATTAATAATTCACAGGTTTACAGTGTTCAGTGCGCGCTTTGTAGCATGCGAACGTTTCGTATCGTTGCGATCTGTGGAATGGCAACAGCCTCTATTCTACTAAATAAAATGGGGAAAATGAGTACCGTTTATAGGTGGATGCTTATGTTACGAACAATTCTCTTATCGGCGCCTTTTTTTCTAAAATATCTAAAAATAATAGGGTGGTTATTCCGAAAATCTGACCAGGTTTTTTATTATTTAAAAATATTTAAATGATATTATAGTGCGTATAGGTGTGCGTTAAAAAAATATTGACGAAACAAAAATAATTGCTATTATGGAACGAATAAGTACCATCTTTGATTATTAAAGCAATAGCAACACAAGCAGCTAATGTTTTACTTTTAAAATTTCACGAATAGTAGTTTCCTTCATCTTTAAAGAAGCTGTTGTATTTTGTAAGCAGTATCTATAAACGGTTATCAATCGACAAGGA
Source organism: Bedellia somnulentella (assembly GCA_963576735.1). NCBI lineage: Eukaryota > Metazoa > Arthropoda > Insecta > Lepidoptera > Bedelliidae > Bedellia > Bedellia somnulentella. The sequence goes on from OY755171.1 coordinate 14,280,491, forward strand.
TTATTCCTGCATACAAATAAAATAACAAAAACCAAGACAAGGTAGCAAAATAAGGCCTCCGAAGAAGTTGAAATATTTCAAAAACACTCGCAACAAACGAATTGCACATTTAATACCAGCAACTTAAGGGTTTCAGTTAAAATGACGAGGTAATATGTCTAAGTAAAGGACTGCTATAGCAGCTCGGTTATGACACCTAATAGGCATTAGCCACGCGATCTGCTGCGCTTTTATTTCAGTGTTAATGGGCCGGTGAAATCGTTTGTTCTACCTATTTATACGTTCGAATATAATGAGCCGTTACGTTATATGTATTGCGCGAATGCAATTTACATAAAGTTTTTTTTTTACTTTAGTTTTATGTTGATGGTTAATTGAGACGTGATCTATATATTTAAATGAAGATTAAAAAAACTAAAACCCGGTTAAAAGGTTAAGTTTTTGTTTAATGTTTTAATAAAGTAATTATGTAGTAGGGTTGGAGTTTCAGACTTAATTTTTTATTATAATTGTTTTGGGGTTTATATGAATATCCTGCAACCAAATAGTACCCTTATCATACATATACTATAACATACATAAACTCACGGCTTTAAATCCCAAGATGGGGTAATTAGAGCTAAGGAATTGGAAATTCCTAAGCCGCTATTGAAAAGTTGAGTGGGGAAAAATGGTAAGATAAAGGTTGTTCGTGATGGGTCTCCAATCGCATTGCCCAAAAACCGTTAAAAGCCCCAATACCGTATGTCGTCTCTTATGTACACCCACCGGAAGAAATGGGGTAGTGCTATTCTAAGCCGACACTACACAGCATTCACATTACACATTCACATACATTACATTACATACATTACACATTCACAGTACCCTTATCGGATGTATAAAAACAACATGACAAGTTTTTACTAAAATATCATCATTTAAACTTTATAATAGTGCCATACAAATGGTCCGATATCAGTTAGTAACATAAACAATATTTATATTTTTATGGAATGGCATGACTGGCTTCCTTCATATTTAAATGATTTTTTATGCGACTAATCACTACATATTATAAAACAAAGTCGCTTTCTCTGTCCCTTTGTATGCTTAAATTTTTAAAACTATGCAAAAGATTTTGTTGCGGTTTTTTTATAGATAGAGTGATCGAAAAGCCAGTTTTATATGAATGATAACATTATTCAAATAGTGAAAAAAATAGAGGTAACTAATGTGTTATCGCAAATAGTTTCATTTTTCCACTTGCACTGCAAACACAGGCTGAGCCCTACGAGATGTATCAAAATAATGTACTTAGTATTGTAAACATTGACAAGGTATACAGAAAACTCCGCTATGGTATATGTCTATCTCTGATGGATATCCCACTATATTTTTTATGTTATTTACTTTTTATTACAAATAATGGCAAATTTTCGAAGTTATTTTAACCAGAACAGCATTAATCCTTATCCAATTAACAATATTGTTGATTTAGTATAAACCTATATGGTGTTTGACAGTATATAATTTAAATGAATATTTTCGAAGATATTATAGATTTAAAAATTGCAGGTCGTAGCGTTTGCAGTAGTACCGGCCAGCCGGTGCGGCGACGGTGGCAGCAGCGGCAGCGTGTCTACAAATAAATATTACTGTCTCTTTTTATAAAAAATGATTTATGGAAACTATGTAGATAAGAGGGACAAAATTCTCTAAAAAGGTTAAGGTGACCAGTGTGTGTTACCAGTCATGACATACGGTACAGAGACGTGGCCTTTAACAATGGGCCTCATCAGAAGGCTCCTTGTCACTCAAAGGGAAATGGAGAGGGCTATGTTAGGAGTTTCACTACTCGAACGAATCCGCAACGAGGAGATCCGTAGAAAAACCGGGGTCACTGACATAGCCCGAAGACTTGCTAAACTTAAGTGGCAATGGGCAGGGCACATTGCACGCAGAACCGACGGCCGTTGGGGCTCGAAGCTTCTGGAGTGGCGGCCACATACCGGACGACACAGTGTGGGTAGGTTTCCCATATGGTGGACTGACGACTTGGTCAAGGTCGCGGGAAGCCGATGGATGAGGGCAGCATAGGACCGGTCGTTGTGGAGATCTTTGGGAGAGGTCTATGTCTAGCAGTGGAAATCTATAAGCTGAAGATGATGATGATGAAAAAGGTGAAATATACATGAAATATAGAGCTAAATCGGGCATTATGTCTTACTCTTCCAAGGGTACACTGGAAAATATGGTTTAAGTGATATTACCCCGTTTTTGTTAGCTTATTACTTACTTATTCACTACTTAAAACGACAAATTGCCCCATCAATTACGTATAGGAAGTGATGGGTGAACTAATTTTTAATTGTTATTTGTATCGAGTAAAATTCAATTTGAATCCCATGGTATTAAAAATATGTTTTAAAATATAAAGTTTATTTAAAACCAATACAAATTTGGAAACTTAAAAACAAAACCTAGCAAAGCCGTTAAATCTGATATTATAAGTTAATGTCACATTTTTATTATTAAATTAAACTCAAACTCAAACTTCCAGGCCAAATATCCCCGAAGGGGTCGGCAGAGGTACTAATATTTCTGAACATCACGTGACATTGTCACCTGGTGTTCAGAGTACCCACGTTTTTGCTTGGACAGTGTACTCACGTAAAAGGGGGCAGGCTCATCGCCGTTTCGTAAATACACTGTCACATGACTAAGTATAACTCAGCCATGTGGGCTTCCTCACAATGTTTGGTGAGGGATCACCGTTTACAACCATGATAAATTAACCACACATTTATCTTGAGAAAAGATAAATTGGTGTAGGCTCGACTCAGGATTAGAACACTAGTCATCTGCACAATAAGCGGTGTTCTACCCACTGAGCTATCAAACAATAATTAAGAATAATTCGCATTAATAACCTAGACTTTTTACATCAATCCGTATTTTCTATAGAATTAAACAAAAATTACATAAATTGTAATCAGAAATTACATCACAACTGGGCGTAAATCAAAATATAAAAAGTAATTTTCACGGTCTATTTGCGTCGCGGAATCCAGCCACATAAATCATGAGCCAAGACAATGCTAATGTTGGGGAATTAAAAAATACTTTTGCGGAGACGCAATGAAAAGGGCTTAGCAAGATCTTAGTGGGCGACTAATGAATTACTTTTTATCACTTTGCACGGTGCCGTATTGAGGCCAAATAGAGCGTTGATTACTATGAGGAACTTAAGAATAATTTACATCACTAGTGAAAACGGTGTTAATAATTATGTTGGAATATCAGATTTTATTTAAACAACTATATAAAAACACAATTTATTTTGATTAATAGAAAGCAAAACGAATTAAAATTATGAAACATTACAACACATAACATATTAATGAAACGTAACAACATACAAAATCACAATGAGTATTTTCTTTTAATTAAAACAGTCCAGTAATCTTGGTATAATATACAATTAAAATTAAATCAAGCAATTTTCTAAAAATTGCATCACCCACTATCATATTATCAAACATTTTAATTTTCACCTAATATTTCTTCAATGTAATCAAAAAAATACTAGCAAAATTGCTCAATTCAAACACACTACGGGCGGCCCTTTTGGGAGACAAATTCATAATAATAATGTATTAAATTCTGATGAGCCATTTTTTTTAATTTTCTGAAGAGATATCCAAATCCACCTCTTGTTTTTGCAGCTTGACATAAAGTATACTAAAGACAATATGACGTACGGGCCGCGGCGCGACCCTTGCCGGCTACTTAATTAATCAACGCAGATTATTTAAGAAATACGACTTCACTTATCTTGACTTCAGTGAAAAATAGCCAACAAAACCTTATATTTTACTCAGAGTTTTATTCTTAAGGAGAATAATAGCGACATCTTTGGTTAATTATTGTTTTTGTTATTTTTAGAGCCAAAAGATTAATAAAAAAATAAGTATGCCTTTTAGTATAGGGGTGATTGTAAGAGAGACAATGTAGCTGTGCAGTGCCGGCTTAGAATAGCACTACCCCATTTCTTCCGGTGGGCGTCCATCACCAACAACCTTTATTCCACCATCTTTTCCCCACTTAATTTTCCAAAAGTGGCTGAGGAATTTTTAATTCCCTAGCTCTGGCTACCCCTTTAAGGGATTTGTAGCCGTGAGTATATGTATGTATGTACGTATGTACAATTTGATACAACTTCTGTTTTTTTGTTTTCAGCTATTAAAATTTATAAGTAATATTCTTAGAAGCCTTCTTCTGTAATTGTTTACTAATATGTAATTGTCTACGAAATCTACAAACGTAGAAGCAATGTCGTAGCTTGTCTTTAGGTCGTAGAAAGATATTTCTGTAGTATTTGTAAACTACAGATTTACGTAGCATGTTAAATGCAATTCATTTAAATACATTCAAAACTTGATAAAAAAACAACAAGAAGAATGAAAAACCATGTATGAAAAGATTGATGAAAGTATATGAAACGGCGATCGATAGTCTCTGCCTACCCCAATAGGAATTAATGGCTTTAGTATATGTATGTATAGAAGACAAGAAAGTAAGTCATATGTCGGAAGTTTCATGGTTGTTAATGGGGAGGGAAGACATCATGAGAAAACCCACAAGCTTAAGTTGTCATGTGACAGTGTATTCGTACAAAACGATGATAGGCCTGTCCCGTACCACATGGATGCACCGTCCCTACATAACGTGGGTAATTTGAACACCAGGTGACATGATGTTCTGAAGTATAAGAACCTATGCAACCCCTTCAGTGCAATACAGCGTGATCACTTAAGTATTTAAATGTATTTTTTTATTAAATGAACTAAAAATAACGTTCTATCTAAAACGTTAACGGAGTTAACAGTACCATCAGATATATCATGAAAGTCTGATATTAAGTGTAGCAACTAAATACACTTTCCCAAAGTTATAAACAAAGTGATATAATAAATTTAAACCAAGTTACAAAATATCCTAAAGTAAATTCGCTGCCGTTATTAAGTTGTAAAAGGTTTCAGACTGAACTTTCAGGCGAGCGATTCACCCCAATTACCTGTCTGAGAGTGTTGTTAAGACAGCATCACATTACTCGACGTCTCATGGAAAACTGAAGTGGCTCTCAGTGGGCGTGGCCGTAAGTAGGCGTATGATCCGCCCGAGGCCGCCCACCTCTTAAGCCACGCCCATTTTCAGGAAAAACGTGTGACAAGTAGGCGGCGCTCGCCTAATGTATCGTTAAGGACACTCTATCAAATAATTTGTTACTCTGAATGTCCAAATATATTTGCCTTGCGATAGTATTGATCGCTTGAGACTGGCTGTTGTTTGGATAGTACCTACATGTGTGATGGACTAAGTATACATTATTTCATTTAAATATGACTGGAAAATAAATTTATGGTATCTAATGAGTACTTAGGCTCGTAAAAAATATAAAAGCAAAATGTTCATGGCCCACATAACAACAGCCATATCGTATGGATAAGTAAAAATCTTTTACGTATATTAAGCCGATGAGATATCTACCTGTATACAAAATCTTTCAAAGGTTTGTTTTCATAAAATAATTATCAATATTTTTTATTTTTATTTACATCTAGTGGTCCGCCCCGGCTTCGCACGGATGTTGTTCAATATTTTTTACTGCTTGCCCCCTGCAATATTTAGCGTGATTATATATATTCTATGTCCTTCACTCAGTTCTTAGCTACCTCCCTACCAATTTTCAGCCAAATCGGTTCAGACGCTCTTTAGTTATTAAAAGGGTAACTAACACGATTTTCTTTTATATATATAGATTTTTCATTACTTGAGTTTATGATACTTAAACCTTGATCAATACAAAAACACACTGGTTGTTGAAATATTAACAACAGAAAAAATTGATTACCGAATAATGATTCAAGTACTCATATTAAATACACGCAAATAAGACGTATTAAATCTAATTAAATATTGCTAACTTGTTTTTCTTGAATAAACTAAAAAACAATAAGAAAATATACATTTGGTTTTTTTTTATACTTGTTACTAAAAGTACAAAGAAAATATTTAAAGAAACAAAGTCAAACAGTGTTAAGAATCCTTTTGTTCACATTTTAGAGCAACATCAAGGACTCATCAGATGTTTCAAATACTTTTAATCTATAAAGTTAACTTCAGATTTACCATCATAATAAGACAAAATTAAATATAAGTATATGCCATTTATTTATACTTGATCAAACATATACATTTCTATTTCAAACTTTCTAGAAAGTTGGCAACATTAAAAAAAACATAGTCTAGTATTGATTTATATTGCATTTTCAAATTTTACACAACTAAGTATTTTTTTATTCATCGTATAATTAGTCGTATATACTTTATCCCCAAACTACTAATATCGACGGGGTAATCTAAAAAAAGAAAGTCAGTGTTTTAAGTCGAATTACTTCTTCACCATTATTGGGAATTAATGGGGAGAAATCCAGGAGGATAAAAAATCATGGTTATGATATGAGTTTCACACTAAATGGTTTAAAAATAAAAATATTGAAAATCATCCATGCAAATCCGGGGTGGATCGCTAGTCTGTAATAAAATAGTGCTAATATAAGCTGTATATAATACAATAAAAAAAATGTATTTAAAGATTGAAAAGAAAAAGGAAAGAACGTAATAACCTAGGGGCAGCATTACCTAAGGGCAAAACAAAATAAAATATAAAATGAAATGCAATGTCAGTTCTCTCAGTCGGTTCAGTTCAGTCACAAAAAACAAAATAACACATTAAAACTTTTAATTTAAAAGTTGCTTACATGGTTGGACTATATATTTCTTTTAATATATTTACCGTCAGTGTGAATACATCGTTAGGTAAGCAGGTGTCATTTTCTTAAAGCGAGCAAGTATTTCAACCCTTTCAAAATCCGTACATTCTGACGCTGCTTTGATGTAGGTGAGACGCTACTACAACGCACTCATACATACAAACGAAGGCTTACTTTAGATTACATTATTCACGAGTTTGGAATATTTTGCAGCGTCCTTGCTTCGCGATTATACTTCAATGTGATATTTTAATCTTAGCTCAGTTAGCGAGGGGTTTTAATTAGCTTATTGTTGTCGGGTGCTTGGATGAGATGGGAATGCGAAACGTTTAAAGGATTTTGTTGAAAATTGTCTTGTCGAATCTTACAATGTTTGTCGAAAATTTGTTTGTGATAAATTATTGAACAAACATTCATTTTAATCATTTTTATACAATGTATATGTGGCTTTATTTTCGAACATAGTATTTATTGTTATAAATAGTTTTAAGTCAAAATATCATCGCCAATTTAAATATTTCTCCACCCTTATTTTCTCTGTTTTATTATTCTAAGCTACTAATAGTATTCGATGCTGCGTAACATACCAAGGTATAACTTCTCTGATCATCATCATCACCATAATTCTCAGCTGCCCTGATCCAACAGTTTCCTATGACCTGCACAAATTCGACAGTCCACCTTGGTCCTTTCAGGACCTGATGTCCTAGTTGTGTAAATAAGAATCTAAAAAGGTTACAGATTTGTTGTACTAAAAACGGACTATTGTTATAGTTCCCGTGCAACAGTTAAAAATAAATATATCAATACTTTCTCTAATGGAAGAACTCACGATCGCCGAATGTACTTCCTTTAAAATAAAAGACCGACGGGTCCCAGTAATTTCTGAAGCATACGTTTCAAAATTCAATTAAATAGGTAGAAAAACAAAGAGACTTAATTGAGAGTTTACTATGTAGAAAATGGAGTAAGAGAATGTGGAGTAATTTATTTACAAGGAGTTTATCTGTTGAACAGCAGGCGCTAAACTCACGGTTCGACGAATACCTCGAAATGGTTTGGGTGCTTTCTAATGAATCACGGAAGTACTTCTGCAATTCCTAACTAATTCAAAATATAACAAATTGTACTTTCAATTATTAACAAATCTATATTCACTAGTGGAAACAACATATAAGCTGTATTAAAACATAAAATAATAAATGAAATAGCCGGAAGACCAGTAGCATATTAATTCGTACTAAAAAACCATTCTGAACAAAAAACCGAGACAAGTCTTTTGAAAAGATATGGAGTTTAAATCTTTTTGTTCATGAAAACCTCATGTGGGGATTATTACTAATAAATAAAGAATAAATAAAGGAAAGAAAAATTTGGACACAGGCGGGAATCGAACCCGCGACCTCGGGTAAACGCCCCGTCTCGCTCTGCCAATTGAGCTACCGTGTCAATGGCTGCCAGCGCGAAATTCTCCTATCCTTCATTTCTTTTACACGTTTTAAGTAGTGTTTGCGTTTCCTACCTCCTAGAGATTTTTCTCTCCTTTATTTATTCTTTATTTCTTAGATATGAAGTTCTTACTTAGCCATGGCACTAAACAATTAAAGGTAATAATATGCTTGCACTACACGGCAACATATATCAGTGCCTCCAGTAAAAAAGGGATTAGTTGAAAATCGGCACTTTTCAGGAGAGCCAAAAAACTAAACTTTTGTTTTTTTGAACAAAACTTAAATTTATTTCAGTTAAATGTTAATGCAGTATTATAGATGCATTTAATACCTATAAAATGATATACACCATGTTTATGTATCATGAATGAATAATAAAAAAAAATATAGTTTTGTTGAACTATTCCCTTGTTAACCACATAATTATGGCATAGCTGCAATTAAAATATATATTTTTTTCTTCCTAAAGACATAAATGCTATTATACTTCATTTATGTATGGTCCAAAAGGGAATAATATTGTTTATTTCTTTAAATTTTTTTCAAAACTTATGAGTTTCAGTGGCACCAAAGAGCTTACTCATGCCTAAATATGTATGAAATTTATTTTGTTACAGTCATGGTGCGCATATTACTTATCTGCCTGGTAAATTGAAACTTAAAACTAAAACCCAATCGCATATGTTGTAATTAAATATATAAATAAATAACATACATACATACATATGCTCACGGCTAAAAATCCCTAAAAGGGGTAGCTAGAGCTTCAGAATTATAACATTCTTCAGCCACTTTTGGAACTAAAGTATTCATAAAAAAAGAAAAGTTTTGCACGAAATCTTCACACATGGAAGGATTTACTTTAAGAGTAATTTCATTGCTGTTGGGAAGTTTCGTTCAGCAAGTAGTCCGTTAAAATGTGATTTTTTTAAAGTCATAACCATAGGTTGGTTTTATGTTTCATCACAAATCATTATTTCGTGTGTACCTAAACCACCGCACGTCCTGCCAGTACATGTTTTCCAGAGTCATCACGAATCGTGTGTCTCGTAGATTTGATGACTTCCAGCCTCCCAAATAAGCCGGTTTCCCAAAAGGATTTCCCAAAAGGAAAGGATTCAGATACAATCCACAGGAGACCGAGGAGTTTAATCTGCCACTGTGCCTAGAGCTCGTGGACTATGAAATAGCCTTTGATTCGATGGAACGATGGACTATACTTTAATCTTTGCAGATATATCGAGGTGTGAAAGTGTTTGTATTAAAACGCCACTATGTCGGTCCCACTCCAGGACCAAAACACGAATCCTATCCAGTTGCAGCGAGAAGCGAGACAGGGGAAAGTAATTTCTCCCAAAACTGTTCATTGCGGCATTGGAGATGTGTTTAAGCTTCTGGACTGGAAAGGGCTTGGTATCAACATAAACGGCGAGTACATCACGCATCTTCGATTTGCTGACTATATTGTACATAGATACATATACTCACGCCGTGAATTCTCTTTGGGGTAGGCAGAGACTATCGATCGCCACTTCGTACGATCCTGGCACACCTCTCTTGCTTCGTCTACATCCATAATTTTTTTCTGAGCTTCATCTGCCTTTTTGAGCACACTCTCAATTTGGTCCAAGGGTGTCCTCCGTGGCCGTCTTATACTTACATAGCAAGTAAATGCAGTAGAAATGAGGTCCCTCAGAAAAGTTTGTAATGTGAGGTTATATGATCGTGTGAGGAATGACGTGATTCGTGAAAGCTGTGGTGTAAAAGATGATATTGTAAGAAAAAAAGATAAAGGAATGTTGAGATGGTTAGGCACATCGAGGGGATGGATGACAGGTAATTGGTTAAAAGTGTATCTCTAGGCTCTATAGAGCTGATGTCGGATGTAATGTTAGTAGAGGACGATATTGCAGTTTTTACTCAATCCACTGAAGATTTATGTAAAATGCTGAAGGACCCCAATAGATTATCTGAGATAGTTGGTCTTAAAATTAACATGGATCAAACGAAAGCCATGTCGAATAACCATGTTATACTTATTCTTGTCGAGCTTGGACCTGGGACAAACCATTCGGTTAGGTAGAGCCAACTTCGAAAATGAGGTCAACTGTCGAATCCAGCTCGATTGGGCTGCGTTCGGGAAGCTGCGCCATATCTTCAATGCGCACATAGCGCGAAGAGTTGCAAAACTTAAGTAACAATGGGCAGGGCACATTGCACGCAGAACCTATAGTCTTTGGGGCTCGAAGGTTCTGAAGTACCGGCCACGTAACGGACGAAGCAGTGTGGGTAGCCTCCCACAAGGTGGACCGATGGCTTGGTCAAAGTCGCGGGAAGCCGATGGATGAGGGCAACACAGGACCGTTCGTTGTAGAGAGGAAGAGAGTTCGTCTTGGGGGAGGCCTATGTCCAGCAGTGGTCGTCTATTGGCTGATGATGATGTATTTCAAGTGAGGGTATTCTTTCATAAGCGCCAAGAACATGGCAGTGAAAGATGAGTTCTTATTTCGACCCCCACATGTGCCAGAGTATAATATGATTTTTGTGATATGAACTGGTAACTTTTTGATGTAATCATAGAGGCAGGAAGCAATTTGATTTCCACCGCGTTTACCTGATGCTTCGTACTATTAGTAGCCAGTAGCTTGATCAGTTTTAAAGTTATGAATGGTTAAATGCCGACTTGACGACAGCATGGGAGTGGGAAGACATTGTTTAATATCAAAAGTGAACTTTTGATATTAAACAATATCTTCCCACCACTAGTCATCCTCCAATGTCAGTATTTTTATCATTGCTTTTCTGCTGGTAAGCTCTGTAGAATCAGCTTGAGGTTCATTGAGCCGGTTTACTAGATCTGTTTTTTCTTCTGCTGAAGTAGTATACTGAATATTTGCCTGTAGAATGTCACACTTTGTACATGTATCCACCATCGGGGGCTTAAATGATAGATTTAAGCTGTGAAATATTTTTGAGTACATAGTCTTACAAACTTGTTCCTCCTTTGGTCGTTCTTTGCAATTCAAAGAATAAATAGTATGCATTTTCAAAGTAGTTAGCAAAAGTTTCTTTGATGTTTTATTACGAGCATAGTGACTTTCATACTGTGGAAATGTCAAAATATGCTCACGATCTTTTTCTAAATCTTCGTCCGGCTATTTGTTTTTAAGAGTGATATTGTACTGCTTGGCTTGGCATAGTTCCAGTTATATAATCCTTTTTTGTAGCTTGTAGAGAAACAAACTCAAAAGTGTCACCGTATATTACAAAAAAGCAGTTTTTACATACAATTTCATGTAAATATTTACCTCAATGAATATAATACGTGAAAGAGCAACTTCCTTGTTTGGTCGCACGAGTTTTTCTTTCTTTTGGTTCCTCTGGTGTTATCAAAAAAGCTGTGAAAATAAACGACTTATATCTATGATTCACCTAATCAACCAATATCTTTTCGGTATAAGCGCGGATATCCCCGGGTAAAGTCATCAATGCAAGGGCGTGAGACGACTTAATCCCTTGTTAACGTTCAATTGTAACTGAATGCAAGGAACTAAATGACGTTATGTCTTTATTTTGTTAAGTTAACAAAGATGTAACAAATGTTGATCCCAAAATGATATGAAGAATTTAGGAACTATACTAGTTGTACCATTTTATTCGTGTTTAAGTACAATAATATCCTTAATGACATGGGAATGCAACGATGTAGCTCCACTTATCCCATTTTAATCAGAAAAATTGCTAGTATAAATACTCTTAACCCAATAATAGCTCCAACTATGCCTTTAGATGGTTTTAAAAATCCATGAAGGAGGTCAGATAGAGTTATGTCCTTTTGATATGTTATGTAACTCGGTGCGCTGATCACGATGGTTTAATAAAAACAAAAGGGATTAAGTCGAGTTAATCCCTTTTTTACTGGAGGCACTGATATTTAATACATATAATAAGAACTTAAACTGAAAACTTAAGTCCTAGTCCCTAGGCTTAATAAATTAACTTTCTTGGTGTTACATGGTTCTGACTTATTTTAACGGTAGAAAAACTAAGTTGTGATTTTATATCATTTAAAATAAAAGATATAAAATTAGACCTAAACACAAAAATAAGCTAAGATGTACATTTCAAATCTAACTTCTACAAAACTAATATGCACGTGGAGCCTCTACATGGTCATCGTGATATTGAGTATAAAATGTTGATCTCTATCTCTCGTCAGACATAGTTTAAAATAAATAAATAAATACTAACACCTAACTCTCTATAATTGACTCTTTCACTTGTGTCTATGTCAATTCACTAAATGATTAATAATTAACGTTTTTGTTGGAAAAGTAGATGTCCAATTATGTAACAAGTGTAAGAGCACCATAAATGTGATAATTGTATTAAGTCACATACTTTATTTTAATGTGATTGATGCAATAACTTTTTCTACCAAGATCTTGCAAACAAAAAAAGAAGAAGAAGTAATGTTTTGCACTTTAATGTTTCAAATGGCCAAACATAAATGATGTCCTGGCTATATTTATTTTTTAAACATTAAGAAAACCTTCAAATGAAATTATATAACGCTATGATGTCTAACAGGATACTTGTGATAAGCTTGATATACCAATAACGCCGAGAGATCCCGGTAATCTCGTTAGGCAATGATTAGTGTGACTAATTGTATGATAATTGGTCGCCATTACCGGCCGCCTAGCTATTTGTCTGTGACCATTGTATCGCCACAATAAGACCGCGAATCTCGATTTTAAACATCGAATTTAAACATATTAAGGTAAAAGTTATTCTACTATGGTGAACCCTAATATTAGCATCCAACCGTATAAATCATAAGTTAATAAAAGCTCCTTCTCCCGCCTTGTACGTACAAGGACGACAACCCTGGAATGAGATGAGATAGGGCTATTTTAAGCCAAACTTTTGCGACTACATCAATATTTTTTTAATATTTGATATAAGAGGTGCTATCTCATTGGTAGATAATGCGGTTGGTTCCTTAGCACCAGTTTTTTTATCCAACCTTCTCTTCTTTTTCCTACCTCCAAAGGAATCTGAAGAGTCTTTGATTCTATAGATTGCAGTTATTATTCGGGTTTTTTCAAGAAATACGGATTGTATTATCCATGTCCCTTAGTGAAGCTTTCCGTTTAATTCTTACCGCGGTGCTGGTAGAGGTGACTTAGGGTATTGAGGCATTTTAATTAATTGTTGGGCGATGCGGTTGGAGACCCGGCACCAACAACCTTCCAAAAGTGAGAGTCATTTTGATTCTGAAGCTCTGGTTACCCCTCTTTGAGATCTGGATTTATGAACGCAAATATGGAATGTTTGTTGTAATTATCAAGCTACCCCATATTAAGCAAAAAATGCCCAAACCAACTGCCCCACTATCAATTAAAGTCCTAGTAAACCAACATTCAAAAACATTAAAATAAATAACATGCGTTGGTAATAAAGTCTGTATAAAAATATTGTAATTTCTTCAGATACTACTGCATAAGAGCAGATAACATAAAATATATGTCATTCGTCCATTACATAATCGCAAACACTTCTGAGCTAGCTGAAGAGTCCTATAAATCATAATTAGCTGGCCCATCGCAATATCACATAGCAATTTAATTAATGATGGCAATGTCACCCGATACGTGGCGCTTGTGAGACTCATCAATCGTGGCCGCTTGTTGTCCGTGATCGCGCATTGATTGTTCGTCGGCGACAGATGACGACCCACTATGCACACCTATTCTATGATTAATAATTTTCATTGTGGCTAATGTTTTAGTACCTGGAGATATTGAGCAAGTGCATTTTTATTTATTTAAATTGACTCACCGATAAATAATAATAAATAAATATTATATACACAAATTATACACAGAACAAGTTAGTCCCAAACTAAGTAGAACTTGTATTATGGGGTATTAACTCAACGATATATTTAATATGATGCAAAACACATATAAAAACACAGCAAAAATAATAATTACAAAAAGCTTGAATTACCTGAGATTGAAACCCAGGACGATTGATTCATATTATTTATATTTCGTGGCGTGGCGTGAAAGAGGAACAAAGGAGCAACCTCACTTTCCGATTATAATCTTAATTAATTCCGATTTATACATTAAGAATATAGATAGTTGGTTATAGTAGTTCTTACAGTAAATAGTTCATTATAAATGTAAATGTAAAATAACTTCCAAAACTAAGAAATAATCGCTTGAGATCATCACATAAATGTTACTCTCAACGGGAATCGAACCCGCAACCCCCGGACCGAGAAGCTAGTCACCTATCCACTCGGCCACAGACGTCGTCATTAATCAGTCATCAATCGTAGTCGTTTGTCCGTGATCGCGCATTGATTATTCAGCGGCGTCAGATGACGGACGACACACTGTGCAGTGTGCGTGCACACCTCTCCGATGTTTAATATTATGGAGATAAAGAGAAGCCGGTGTACTTAGTTTGATAGTTTAAAGCGCTTCATGAGTAGCGGCAAAAACTTCAATACAGATCCTTTGGAAGTTGAAAGGAAAATATATGTGAACATCAAAATTATTGTATTATATTGGTGACGAGATTTCAACAAAAGACACTACTCATGTGCAGTTTGGAAAACAACTGAATGTTATTTATTATATGTACGAGGGGCATGCCAAAAGAAACTAGATACTCAAATATTATAAAAATTATTCTTTATTTCAAGAATCGATCTTTCCAAAGTATTCACCCTGAGCACGTATACACTTTTCCATACGTCTGAAGCAATTGGAAAATACCTGTGACCACTCTTCTGTAGATACCTCAGAAATCTCGAAATTATAGGCAACCAACGCATCTTCTTTGCTTTCAAACCTCTTTCTCTTTAGTTTTTCTTAGATTTTTGGAAAGAAGTAAAAATCACAAGGCGCTAGGTCAGGGGAATATGGCGGGTGAGGGAGAATTGACACATTTTTCGAGTTGAAAAAGTCTAGTGTTCTGGCAAACGTGTGCGGCGCCGCATTGTCGTGGTGCCAGAGAAGGTGCCGGATTCCTGACATCGGACGCTTGTCATACCAAGCTTATATTACGGTTGGAGCACAAACTGTCACATACCATTCGGAGTTCCCCGTTCTTTTATTCTCTAGCACAATAGTAGCAATATGACCCGTTTTGCAGAAAAACGAGGCGACCATTAGTTTCTGTGTGCTTCGTGCACGGGACATTTCGTTGGAGTTGGCTCGTCTTCAAAGCACCATACAGTCGACTGTCGCTTTGATTCGGGATCATAGTTATATAGCCATGTTTCGTCACCAGTCAGTATATCAAATACGTTTTTTTTTTCTCGCCTCCGTTGAATTTATCTATCATGAATATGAATAGGCACCAATCCACCCGACGGTCTTTCTGCTCATCGGTAAGTTTGTGCGGCACCCATCTCGAACAACGTTTACGGAGAGAAAGGTGGTCGTGAATTATGGTTTGCATTGCTGCTGATCCAATTCCTAGTTCTCGCTCTAGCTCTACATATGTAATTTGTCGGTTTTCGCGAATAAGTTTTTCGACTGCACGAACGTTTTCTTGCGTGACCACGGTTGGCGGCCGTCCTGTCTTCGCTTCATCTTCGAGACACCCCCGTCCTCTTTTAAATTCAGCAAACCAATTGAATACTGTTCTCGGGAACCAGCAGACTCACCAAAAGTAGAATCCAAAAGTTCAAAACATTCTTGAGGCTTTAAACCTTTTTTAGAGTCATAATAAATCATAGCGCGAAAATCACATCGTTTGAGCTCCATTGTTGCAAGTGAATTCCCGCCAGATTCTCGGAAAAATGGTGCACATTCAAATAAAAAATAAATAAAAGAAGTGTGTTCTATATTCAAATATGTCAATAAAAAACTAGTCTATAAGATGGTGTATAGCTTGCCAGTGTCAATTAAATGAGAAAAGAGTATCCAACTTCTATTGGCATGCCCCTCATACTTCTTCTAGATTTCTATTTACGTACCTCGATGGCCATAGTAGGCATGAGTCATTGAGTGACGACTGAATGATAAAGTGAGTGTTACCGCCATTTTCTCCAGCAACAAATTTTCTTGAACAACAAGATTGTATAGATAATAATAAGCAATGATTTTTTCCACAAAAGTTCAAAATAGTCATATAACACTCACGATCAATTAGTCATCACAAATTGCAGAGCGCTCGGTCTTATAAAGCCGTCGTCGCTTTTGACTCAGGCTTAGAACCCACTTCTATAAGACTTACTTTGCTCACTTCCATCATAATGTGCTATTCAAGAAATAAAACTACCTCCGAACACATCCGAATATTATATTATTTCCATCCCACTTAATAATTCCACACGATACAGATCTTTATATTCAATCCAACAATAAAATACAAAACGTGCCCTTTCAGTTAATCCTAGCCCGGTCCCAATATGAACTAGTGCTGCCATAAAAAACTGCTATAAAGCCATAAACGGAGCGGAACGCGCAAAATAAACGCGGCGCGCTATCGTAAAACTGTCGAACCGAAATGGGCGATGCAGTTGACCGGTTGTAAGGGCAGGTGCACACGAGTTCGCCACCGTATTAATAATGATAAATTTCACTCATTAATTTGGGCGGATTAGTCTCGGCGCGGCAGGGAGAGTGTACGTCGCCGATAACCAAATATT
Source organism: Bedellia somnulentella (assembly GCA_963576735.1). Lineage (NCBI taxonomy): Eukaryota > Metazoa > Arthropoda > Insecta > Lepidoptera > Bedelliidae > Bedellia > Bedellia somnulentella. The sequence goes on from OY755171.1 coordinate 14,297,437, forward strand.
AACTCAATTAGTCCCGTAGATGTGTTTCTATAGTTCGTATTCAAATGTCTGCTAATCCGGAGATATCGTGGGTTGGGACTGCCGTGGTATTAGACCCCGGCGACGAGACTGCAGATAGGGTTATTAGGAGTACACGCATTATGTAGATTCGATATGTTTCTTTGCTATCAAGTTTTAGTCAGACTATTTTTAGCTGAGCTTTTAAGTAAATGTATACCAAGCCAACATAAAATATCCAGTTTTAAACAAGTTTAGGATTTAAAGGTAATAAAAGTAATTTTTAGAGTTTAGGGAGTTAAAACATTATGTATTAAAACATTTTTTTATTTATATGTATTTAATAATAAACTTCCTGTGCATTGGTTATTGGTTGTTCAATGGTGGTAGGCAGTAAAAATTTGTCGCCACTTTGCAGGATATAAAAAAAATTGTTTAATTTATATGTTCCATAGCGATTCAATGATTTAAAGTTAACAAAGATTGAATATATATTTCCAAATATTTTTAATTGATCATGATTTCATAATGATAAAATGATGACACTGAACTAAATTGAGATTCAAAGCAACTTTTAAAAGTATATTCTATATTTAGTTGAGCAATATTTTTTGTTTAAATATGGATCACATATGTTTATATATTTAACGAGAGAGGGTGGATTTTGTGAACCAGCCTGTGTCACGATGCTAGGAGCTAGAAAATTGGTTCAGGTATCAAATTAAAGGGTTCTATTTGAAGTTTTACCGAAAACTCATACATTTTCCATAACTGGATTAGTTAAATTGTTAGCGATTTATAAATTGTCAAAATTGGCCCATAGACTTTGCTGGAGTAAAAGCGCGCGCAAATGTGTCAGTCACAGCTTTTAGTATTATATTACAACGCCCACGGGAATATAAATATAAAAAAACAGAAGTTAAGATAGTGTTTTAGTATTTTGGATGTAAACTGGATGCAAAAAATGTAGTCCGCGTGGACGTAGTCGCGGGCAAAAAGCTAGTATTTATTTAATTATGGGAAGCAAAAGTACCTTCCTTTAATAATTTCGTAGCGGTCATTTCCCGTCAAATTGTAACTTTGAAGTTTATTCATTAGTTTTCAACTTAATCAAACGCAAACGTTCATGCTGTTAATCTCCAAATGGGTGGCAGAGGTACTGTTACGTCACGTAAAATATTTATCACTTGGTGTTCAGGGTACCTGTTTTGCACGAAAACATTGATGTAAATTTTTACCACTGATAATTTAAATACACATTTCACTTAACAAATTACACATTACTGTAGACCTGACTCGAGATATGAATTCACGTGTCCTGCACGGTCGCAGCGGCAGCGGCAGAATTTTCACTAAGCTATCAAGGATACCTCCGTGTAATAAATAAGCTGTGGAGTGTCTCAAACACAAACGTTCGAGCCGTATATCACCGAAGAGGTTGGCAAAGGTACTCATACTTCTGCACATCACGTGACATTGTCACCTGGTGGTCAGAGTACCCACTCTTCACTTGGACCTGCTTTTTATCGTTTGCCGTTTTGTACGAATAGACTTTCACATGACATTTTCCCTTACCGTTAACAACTATAATAAGTTAACGACAGAAATGACTTTAGAAAAGACAAATTGGTGTGGGCCCGACCCGGCATTTGAATCCTCATCGTCTGCACGATAAGCGGTGTTCTACCCATTGAGCTATCACGGTTGTTTAAAATAGTTAAGATTACACTTTACAGCTAATTACTACCTTAGCTATTAGGTAGTTTGTGCCAAAGTGTTTTTTAGGCAATTTATGTGGCTGTAGACCCATACTCAACCATCCATAATTCTATTATCATTTCCTTATTCAAGTTCCAAAGGTGGTTGAGGAATTTCTAAATCTGAAGCTCTGGTTAAATTATATGTTATAGTTTTTTTTTACTTTGATCTAAACAATATTTTTTATTAATTGCAGCTCATCATCACGTTTTCCGAGAGGTATATACTAGATTAGCACTACTCAAGCTTTGCCCACCTGGATAACGTGGTATGGGTAGGCGATCACTATTAATAACGATACTTTATTTAACCATAATTCTAAACTCTAACCGCATCGTGATATTATTACCGTGAGAACAGATTACCTTATATTTTTAAAGATAATGATGATGGTCGTTGATGCAATCATTATAAAATTTCATACATACGCTCATATACCCACAGCTATTTATCCCTAGAAGGGATAGCCAGAGCTTCAGAACAAGAAGTTCTTTAGCCACTGTTGGGATTCGAGTGAAAAAAGATAGTAAATAAAGCTTCTTGGTGATGGGTCTTCAACCACAATCACCCAAAATATTATGAAGTAAAAATCGTTTTTAGGGTTCCGTAGCCAAATGGCAAAAACGGGACCCTTATAGATCGTCATGTCTGTCTGTCTGTCCGTCCGTCCGTCCGTCCGTCCGTATGTCACAGCCAGTTTATTCCGAAACTATAAGAACTACATTATTGAAAATTGGTGCGTAGATGTATTCTGTAAACCGCATTAAGATTTTAAAATAAAATCTTAAAAAAAAACCAAAATTTTTAGGGTTCCCCATACATAGAACGGAAACTCAAAATTATTTTTTTTTCATCAAACCTATACGTTTGGGGTATCTATCAAAAGGTATTTGAAAATGATGTTGAGGTTTCTTATATCATTTTTTTCAAAACTGAATAGTTTGCGCGAGAGACTTTTCCAAAGTGGTAAAATATGTCCCCCCCCCCGTAACTTCTAAAATATTGGCCTGATAAAACTAAAAAAATATATGACGTGTATTACTATACAAACTACTAACGAAAATTGGTTTGAATGAGATCTAGCCAGTAGTTCTATTTTTAAACGTAATAAATCAAATTACTTGCTAGTGCTGCTACGGAACCCTTCATTAGCGAGTCCATCTCGCTCTTGGCCGCTTTTTTTAGTTTCTTACTACTATAATTCAAAATGGCTTTATTCAATTTTACATTTTTCAAGGGTTCAAGGGTTTTTTCTCTACGTTGTTAAAAACCTAGCATTCTCGTTCAGGAATTGTAAAAAAAAAATATAAGGTTAGTTCAAAATCAGATATGATGTGAATTAAAACATTTAAAAAAACACTCACTCGTGGGGAACATAGTATATACATTTTGGTGTTTAGTATGCACGCACCATACCATTCTCTAGCCATATTGTATTTAGTGAGTTACTTATAAGAATAGATAGTAAGCAATAAAAATATATAAAACAAGTACACACACACGTCTTTAATTCCATCATTGCAATTCCATAATTATAGATAATAATATTGTATTTTTACGAAATTTAATATTAACTCTAGCCCTTAAAAAACAATTTATATGAGGTGTAGCCATTACTGAAAGCTTCAAAATCGTTGGATCACCAGAAACTAGAAAAATTTATAAAATATATTATCCTTGGTATAAGTAATAAGTCATAATAACATATCAGTACCCTGAATGAAATATAGATATCCGTCAGTTTTTGCGCAGCCGACGGACGCCGACTTATTTAAGGCCAATAAAAATAACTTAAAGGAGCCAGAATTTCAGAATAGCCTGGATTGAGTGATTGGACCTGAATCCACCAATTTTAAGAGCGGGTTGGTAGACAAAAACGTCTATTACCGTAATAATAGGTAGCGAGGCCTACGAGCACGACATGCAATCTAAAGCACGGATTATTTTATTGTTAGATATAAACATAAACATAATAAACATAAACGTTCACGCCGAATATCCCCGAAGGGGTTGGCAGAGGTACTAATACTTCTGAACATCACGTGACTTTGTCACCTGGTGTTCAGAGCACCCACGTTTTGCATGGACAGTGTACTCACGTGATAGGGGGCAGGCCTATCGCCGTTTTGTACGAATACACTGTCACATGACTAAGTACAACTCAGCCATGTGGGTTTCCTCACGATGTTTTCCCTCACCGTTAACAACCATGATAAAATAACCACACATATGTCTTTTTAGAAAAGACAAATTGGTGTAGGCCCGACCCGGGATTTGAACACTAGTCGCTTGCACGAGAACCGAGTGTTCTACCCACTGGGCTATCACGGTTGGTTTATTGTTAGAACAATTAGGTGATTCAGCCAAACATTTTCTAACCAAATATGTATAAGTATTATTCTTCCATTTTCATCGTGAATGGAACCTGTGATGATGCAATAGTGAGAATGGTGCTAAATATTTCATTAGATGATAAGTGATATCACGAATTGCAATAGAAGCTATTCCTGATACTGCTCGACACGTCGTTCTGATTAGAACCGACAACCGTAACCAATTTTGACATTACGCATCCATCAAGTCACGTGACACGGGACATGGAAAATAATTAGTAGTGTTCAACAACCGAACTAATGTAGTTTACTGTGCCTTACACGATCATCACATTTCAGACATGGCTACAATTAGATTATCTGTGTAACAGCTAATGTCATTCTTAATATTTAGGTATATTTGTTGGATCTGTTGTCAACTTCGAGAAACCGCGGGAACTTTTATCACATACACACTCGAATTCACGGCTGTAAATCCCAAAGAGGCCGTGCAGTGCCGGCTTAGAATGTCACAACCCCTTTCTTACCATGGGTGTCGTAAGAGGCGACTAAGGGTAAGGGCTTTTTTAAGTGGTTTTTGGGCGATGCAGTTAGAGACCCAGCACTAACGATACTTTATTTCTACCATCTTGTTCCCTATCAACTTCCAAATGCGGCTGAGGAGTTTCTAGCTCCTTTCATCACACTCTTTTTGTAACTAAATAGAACCTCTGAACTTTTTACCAACCATAGCAAACAAACAATTCTTTTAATCCCTTTTCTCTTGAAAGCAAATACTTAATCCAATCCTGTAGGAACGGAGCAAGATGTCGTCTAAAACAAATTATTTGACATAATATCGTTAATTAGAAACCCTCCTTTGTGCCAGCCCCAGTCTTGGTAATTAGGTTCGTGTGCTTTGAATGGGCCCTTTTTCTGCTCGTTAAGGTCTCCAACTTAAACAAAAGCTGAAGAAACAAACAGTCCGCATTCAAATCCGTATTTGCATTAGACTTACAATAACCGAAAGAGTTTGTCTTTACTCCTTTATGGGCGTATTGTTACTTGAACAAAGAAATTGATATTGATTTAGTGTTGATTGCTACAGCGAAAGTAATTTGCTGGTTATTGTTTGACTTAATGTGAATTATGTTGCGGCATATTTTAAAGTATCAATACTATAATATTGTAAGTATTATAACCATTATTCTGATATGGATGAATAGGTAAAATAACAAAATGAATAATCAGTAGCAAGAGTATTTCACAGACACCAAATGAGTTTTTTATTATGTATGTATTCATTGGCCCGTATCAGAGCCAGCTTATTGTATTATTCTCAAGTGTTGATTGGGCGATATAGCTGCATTGGTTTGCAGCCATATCGCCAACCGCCACAACAACTTTATTATCCTTAATTTTAAAAACTTTAAACTAATCTACTTTTCAAAGTTCGTAAACTCTGGCTACCCCTTTTTTAGATTTATTGCTGTGGGTAAGTAAAGGTATTATAGACAATCGGGTTTGTTACTAGGTATATATAGGTATGACCATATATATCTCCTTAATTGGACGTAGTTAAGCAGAAAGGACTCAACCCACACTTTCGCTGAAATTGAGTTAAGAATGCCAATGTATGGCTGAGGGTTGAATCTATGAAATAGTGAAAACTCTACTTATAAAAAGTTCACGCAAACTTTTTAAACACAAAATTTAACCCACATTATGGAAAAAGTACTAAAATTCAAACTTCAAACGCTCATATCTCGAAATCAACTTTTTGTGATTTGTGGGTTGAGTCCTTTCTGCTCAAGTTCAATTGATACTGCATTATGACTTTTGTGGTTCAGATACAAAGAGACCTTGGTTTCAATCAGACATCGAGTGTGTGTGTAAATACAACATGTATGGACGAGGATTAATAAGGAAGCTAAAACATAAACTAAAACACAGTTACCCTCCTAAAAATATCATACTGCTGTTATGTTTCAAGCGTGTTGCATAGGTATACAATTTAAAACACAACACTAAATTAAAACAAATACTATTGCTAAATTATATCGCAAATTTTAACAGTAATTTTAGAATAAATTTATCATATTTGAATATTATTAATTACATTGCCGTGTAGTGTCGGCTTAGAATAACACTACTCCATTTCTACCCGTGGGTGATCGTAAGAGGCGACTAAGAGTATAGGGGGCTTTTTAAGTGATTTTTGGGCGATGTGGTTCGAGACCCGTCACCAAAAACATTTATTATAACCATCTTTTCCCAATCCACTTCCAAAAGTGGCTGAGGAATTTTTCATTCCAAAGCTCTGGCTACCCCGTCAAGGGATTTATAGCCGTGAGTATATGTATGTATTAATTACAGTCAAACAAGTACAAAAACAAAACTTTCCTCTTAATACTAAGTATAGATATGGATAGGTATCAGCGTGCAAAATGACATACAACATCATTAGTACAATTTTCGTAAAAAAATGCACAAAGTTTTAGTTTCATATTTTAATATAAACAAACACATAAGAAAACTCGCAACCATGAATCTGTCATTGTAGCCAGTTAAAGAGGCTCCCTATTATCTTGGCAATTGTGAAGTAACCATTGTGAGCGGGAAGCGTAACGTTGTCATGCACACTCTTTTGCGAAGGACTCAAACAGCAAGTTGCCCTAATTGTGTTTGCGATTGCTTTAGAAAGCTCTTTTGACTCCACTCCAATTGTAAAACTCATTTATAAAACGACGTTAAATACAACCGAATTTCAGATAATTAACTAAGATAAGAAAGGATCGTTGCTTTGGCAAATTATTCGTATTATGAATTCTCAGATTTTGAAAGTAATTTTATTCTTATTTTTTTGCGAAAATATTGCAAATAAAGATGAGGGATACCATTTCGAGGACACCAACTTGGTTTTGTTTATTTTTGTCATCCGCATAGTAAATCTGCATTAATTGATTGCTTTATATACGTGAGTGCACTTCCTGCCAAAAAGTGAGTACTCTATCCGGAGTGAGTTTTATCCATAATGTAATAATACATTTTAAAGGAATTTTCTGAAACACTGGTATTTTTTCGTTTTTGTTTGGGTCATACAGATTTGCGACGTGCTACATACACGGACATATTTATTTAAAATCCTGTAGTGTCGGCTTAAAATACAATATTATTTTTTCATATCTTAGATTTGGTTTCTCAGAAGGTTAGTCAACCCCTATTGCTTTTGTAGTTTTGGTATATAAATATATAGCAGCTTTATAAGAAACTTCACCAACCACGCTTTTTTGGACCATTATTCACCTATTTAGTTCTAAACGTGGGTGATGATGTTTGTACAGCAGCTGTTACTTAAGTTAATAATGATTTATAGTAATCATAAGTGTTCCCTCGCGCTTTCTTCCCAAACTAATTAGCCAGTTCATTAATAAGCAGTTTTATAACACAAAACTGTTAAGTTACGAAGGTTTTACAGCCACCCCAGCTGATTTAATTTCTAAATTACCAACCATCCTATATTATAATATTTTGTAGATACTTTCACTTTATTATTTAATTAGCATACATACATACATATACTCATGAATTCCAAAAAGGGGTAACCAGAGCTTTAGAACTAGAAACTCCTCAGACACATTTGGAAGTTGATAGGGGACAAGACAGTAGAAATAAAGTATCGTTGGTGATGGGTCGCATCGCCCGAAAACCACTAAAAAAAGCTCCATACCCTTACGACACCCGTGGGTACAAAGGGGTAGTCACATTCTAAGCCGGCACTACACGGAAATTATTTAATTAGCTATGAAAAAAACTATCTAGTAACTGAAAAAAAAGAATTAAAACAAACAAACCTAAAAAGCAGTATTTAATTAGTGCGAGACAAAAACGCAGTTTGCATGACAATTCTGAAAACCTAGTATAATCTGCATTGCACACCAATGAACGCTCTTTTCATTCAATACCTTTTGTTGTCGGATTCAATTAAGTTTACATCGGCACCGAGGTCAGTTAATAAAACCTGAAGCTGGTAAAAATTGACGCGTAAATCAAATTCAATAAAGTGTAGTATGACAATGGCACAGGAGCTGCGTGAAATGACACCAAACAATGGAGGTGGGCTCCGTTCTCCATAGTCGCCCACTTGCACTCGTCTGTTAGCCAAACATGAATCTATTCGAAATTTGACGGTGTAAAAACACTGATCCACACTGTTTTTATTCAATGTTGCGCTAGGATGATGTTTTATTCAACGTATACTTAATTGAAAATATATTCGTCTCAGTTTATTCTGAGATCTTATTGTATTCAGTTTTGAAGTAATTCAGGTCCAATAAAACTAACTATAAAGGATTTACCAGTATTAAATACTTTATATGGGCTATTGTAGTGATTGACCTTTGTTATTTTACCTCCAATAAAATATGCTGGGAAACTTGTGGGCCTAAGTTTGATCATTCATCTTTATTTAAAAAGTTTGGTACTTAAAGTTCTATATTTTTGTCTAGTTTATTAATTAATCAATAAGTTCGACTCATTTACTATCAAAATTTTATGCAGCTATTTTTTCATTTTTTTCTATTCCAACTCCAACTAGCTAACGAGAGTGATTGAATGTAAAGGACCTAAAAATATTATGGCGCTTATTTGATCGTTGCAACTGTACTTCTTTATGTCGCAGTCATATACAGTTAAACAATGTGCAAAGTAAAAGCTCATGCATAAGTACAAGCCATCACCCTTTTACATTAAGAATTCCCAACCACCTTTCCACGTCTCCGAATTAATCGCCCGAGAACCTCTCTATTAAAGTTTCTTCTCGAGTTCTTTAAGAGGCTTAACTTCCATAAAACTTTGCAGATAATGTTAAACATTCATTTAAGTGCGCGGAGGTCCGCCAAAGTTCTGAATCGTTCGTATAAATCTTATAATTCTTCCACCGTTTAATATTCATATCACCTTCATAAGAGCACGGAGGACAAAGACCCTTGTTAATTTTAAGGCTATTGCGAAGAACCCTCGCTAAACCAAATTTCGCTTTGTATTTATGACATTCTATTAAAGAACAGTATTGTAGTATCCATGCCTATGACCATACCTAACAGTGTTAATTTAATTTGCCAAACGTTTTATTGATATTATCGAGAATATAAATTATTTATGTCAATCAAATAACAACTCTACAACAATGAATCAATATGCATTACATTGCAATGTCGAAACATATTTTTTTGGATATAAAAATAAATTGCCTTTACAATTGTTAAGGGAGAATTTTGATTTTTAAAGAAATAGGTATTAAAAAGCTGGCATTGAATTAAAGGTAGCTATGTAGTGGCTGAGAATAACACAACCCCATTTCTTTCCGTGAGTCAATGTTTTTTCAAGTGATATTTTGGCGATGTGGTTTGGATGACAAAAACCTTTGTTTTATAATCTTTTCCCCACTCTACTTCCAAAAGTGGCTGCTTTTTTTAAATCTGGAGCTCTGGCAACCCTTTATAGGGATTTATAGCCGTGAGTATATAAAATGCATACCTATGCATGTAGGAATTGGAAAGAATTTTTACTAATTAGGTTGAAAAATGTTGCTGTGTAGTGTCGGCTTAGAATAGCACTACCCAATTTCTGCTCATAAACTGCTTTTACTTCTATCCTTTCCTCATTCAACTTCCAAAAGTGGGTGAAAAATTATTATTCTGAAGCTCTGGCTACCCTTTCTAGAGATTTATATCCGTGAGGTGGGTATGTACGTAAATTTTGAAAATATTTTTTATTAATCAGGTTCAAGACTGTTATTAAGAGTGTGTTGTCACGTGCAAAGTAGGCTGTTAAAGTAGCACTTACATTGGGTTTGGTAGAGATTTCCGATCACCACTTTGACTTTAGATAATATTTTACGCATAATTTAAATCTTTTTGTTCATGAAAACCTCATGTGGAGATTATTACTAATAAATAAGGAATAAATAAAGGAAAGAAAAATTTCGACACAGGCAAAGATCACAAATATACAAATTAAAGATATTAAATATAACTATCAAATATAAAAGTGCAAGATAGATTTGTTAATTTAAGGACGATTTATAGTAATATTATAATAATTGGAATTTTCTCTATACATTTTTTCCTGAACTACTAATTTACTTTTACACCAAGACAAATTAACTATAATAATATTGGCTATCATAAAGAATAAAAATAAAATGATGAAAAAACAACCCCATTAAGGTGTAAAGAGGAGATACTCAAAAGAACAATAAAACACATTTTTGGTTTTGTAAGTATACTCATACCAAATTACAACTTCCTAGACCCACTGGTACTGGTGTACTGTAGCTGTGCCGTGGACAGACAGACATATGGAAATTAATAAACTATTGACATGAATATATATACATATTTATTTGATAATAACCATATCCAGAATTATGTTCTATGATCGAACTATTAACTTTAAAATACTTGTTATGACGAGCGGCATTACATTACAAAAAGGCAAAAAAGAACTTTCTGTCATTATATATATAATGTTGTCTATAGAATTGGATTGTATTGAATAAAGATGTTAAAATGGCGGATGTAAAAACGTGTGAGTACGAAAATTTGTTAAAACAAAAGTAAAAAATATATTTACACCTTCAAACAAGAATTGTACTATAAATTTTAAATATATCCACATAAATGTAACGACCAGTTTTGCCGACGTCTCCCGTCGAAATCCTATTATTTTAAACGAGGACCACTTATTTAATTTTAATACGCTAGCATAATAAATCAAATATTTTAAACTTCGTTTAAACTTGTAAAGGGTCTACAAAAATGATATTTTCCTAAATTTGTGAGGGATCTTGGCAAGCCAAGTATTTAACCGGCCAGAAAAAGTATTGAACTTAGTCATGAATTAAAAAAAAAAGGGGTGATTTGGTAGTGCGGCCCCATGCCTTCCTTGCATACCTTCTTTCCTATCCACGAAAAATATTTTTTCTAAAATGATACTACCTCTGCCACCCCTCCAGTACATATGGTTTGGAGTAAGTTATAGTCAAAACCTAAAAGAATCACTCAGTCAGTACTCTTCCAAAACAATTAGAAAATACCTACCAGTTTGTCTTTGCAAACCACCACTGGAAATAGGAAATGGCCTCTAAAATTACTCACAATCACAGGAAACGTAAAACAATTGCGGTTTGCCGCCAAAACACGTATCTCGTTCAGTGAAGTCGTTACCGAAAAACCAGTGAAAATGGACCCCTCTCTCGCCTTCCTATCGTAACAGAATATTTGATGGAAAGATGGCGTAATGGGAGTTCAGAGCTCAGTGTGATGTGGTTGAGAAGTAAGACGCGACGCGTCTGCCCAGTCATTCGGGTGGTCGTAGCCGCATCAGCGGTTCCGATCGGTTCATTTGTGGACACTAACAGCAATCATACAATGTTACGATTCACAGACTTGATAATTCCATTTTACCGACCGAGTTTTATTGATTCCAATATAAATTGCAACCGAAAGCATTTGAAACCAAAACAGAATATCTATTCAAAGTTGCAAATACAGTCTCATAAATAACCGACTTCCAGTATCTAAAATGTGTAAAAGGTGAAAGTCTCGAATATTTAGTGGAAGCGCCCGCCCCAGTCGTGTTAACGTCAGTATCAAAATAAATGCCCGTTCACTTTTGGCTTATTTTTCAAATCCGCTAACCGCCTTGGGCATATTAATACGATCTCTTAAACACCCTCACATGAATAATTAGGTGTTTCCCTGCTTCGTTATCTGTTAAACACGAACTTTTACCGCAAAAGTAATTTTTCGCAACGCAAGAGATTTGTCACTGAATCATGGGGAGCGAGCAACTTTGTTACAGATAGCGCTGGAAAATAAAGGGACTCGACTTGCCTCATTTGTTTAACGGTGGTTGAGGAAAATGTTTGTTTTGTTACTGTTTATAATATAGAATTCAGGCTTTCATTAAACCTTTAAGTTTTTTAGTTTGATGTCAAATTGGTTGATAAAATGTTTAAATAATAATGTCAATTTTTATAATATTAATATCCTCTTTTATTCTTATTTATCTATTAAGGCCTCTTTTCTCCTCTTCTACTCTTCACGCCCCTGGGCCACCTCCCAACAGTAGCGATTTGTGGTACCTCAGTTCGTCACTCCATCGCTTCCTGGTTCGACCACGACCCCGTTTCACGTTTGGGATCCAGAGAGTTGTTAGTTTGGCCTATCGATCGGGTTACATACGGGAAACGTAGACCATTTATCATATTTTAATCGATCTTACATGAAAAGTTTAAATTTAAACGAAGCTTAAAATATCGGTAGCAAGTTTTTTTAGCAAATTCAAAATAAAACATCCTATGTCTCGCTGTATGGTCTTTTTGGTATTTTCTCTTTTTTATTATTTCATCATGTAGAACACCATGCTGTATATTTTTATTTGAAATATATTTGTGATAAACTTAGTTATGTGATAGCGTATTAGACACAAGGGCAATAGACTTTCGCTCTATCATATGACTATACGCACTTGCCTGTGTCATAATCTGTATAAATTGTCTGTATCTGTGATGTACAATAAAGAGTTTTCTATTATATTCTATACGGTTCAGCTAAAAGTCAGTGCTATGAACACTGGTAACAAGATGTCACATGATATATAATGAGATTGCGGAAAGTAAAAGTTTTTACGTATTCATAACAAAGAGGAAGAGACTTATAGGTAGTAACGTTTGTAACTTAGCTCTTTCTGCCGGTATCCTAAAATAGATAGGAGTTCTGGAGACTTTTAAGTTATTAAAGGTCGTTCACTACAGATATATTGAACCGTTTACTATTTTGCATAAATATGAGTCTGCCTGCCCCCTATCACGTGAGTATACTATCCAAGCAAAACGTGGGTTCTCTGAACACCAGGTGACAATTTCACGTGATGTTCAGAAGTATAAGTACCTCTGCCAACCCGACAAAGTGTGAGGTTTTACAGATAAATATACACGCACCAGTAAGTCCAGTGGAAATTTCAATTGTTCATGCACAGCTGAATCTACCAGTGATTGCTTATATGGCAAAGAAATATATAAACTGAAAAAAAAAACTATGATTTTCGTGAAGCTGTGAATGGAATTGCTTATAGAACTTCTTAATAACATTACTGGTATTGTATGTAATCAATCCAAGTGGTGCTCTGACTACCATTGTTGATTTATAATCACGCGCAGTGGCCGTATAATCTCCATGTTCTACATAAACAAGCAAGTGTTTCTATTACCACAGTGCATTAAGATATTGATAATATAACCGACCTCTTTGGGTGGATTTCCTTCTTGCGTTTCTGTTTTTAAAGTTTCTTCTTTTTGTGTTCTTTTCTTTTAAATGGGTTTTGACACTTCAATATTGTTGTCAGTTCAATTGTGCTGCACGTTTTATAAAAAGTGATATTACAAAAAATGAGATTGCTTTTTACTGCTATTGGCATTTGTAAGTATAAAACGAAAACTTTTCGTACATTATTTTAATGTTGCTTTCGTGTGTGTTTTTTCGAGTTTAGTTGGTGTTTTTTAAACATACGTGTTCTTTTGAGGCCTTAAGCCACTGATTAATAATAATGTGCTATTAATTTCAGTTCTATTCATAATCGGCGGAGCTTTTGCTTTTGAAAAACATGAAGTTAAGAAAGGTCAAAGTCCGTTCATGGTAAATATTTTAGTGTAAATATAAAGATACATACATTTGGCGCTGATGTTCTAAATTAGTCTTATGTTTTCAGGCATTTATATACTATTCAGACGAAACGGTAGTGACTGATGACATGGATCACCGATTCGTGCAAAGTGCTGTACTGCTAAAACCTGATTGGTTAGTGACTGCCACCTTTGATCTGCCGAGCGAAGACAATACCACCAATCTTGCTCAGAACACATTACTGGCTAGAACTGGGGCTGTCAAGGTGGACAAAAATTTTACTCTCAACGAGGATGAAGGAGAACAGGAAAGAGAGGTAACCTACTTGTCACATTTTATCAGTATGAGCTCTTCCAAACGTGGCCAAGGATTTGCTAATTCTGAATCTCTGGCAACTCATTCTTGGCATTTTAGCCGTTATTATGATGTATGTGTAAGAAAGAAATTTAAATCTTTTTTTTTTAATTTTTTAATAATATTCTATAATGTTTCTTTTGATTCATTTAATTCTCCAGTGATGATATACCTTAATCGTTTACTAATAACAGTGCAACCTTGGCTTAGAAAAAAAACAGATTGAAGTATTAGCTGTAACATAAATCGAGTCATAGCTCGTCGAAGAGATAGTATAGATAATTAATTAATCATATTTAGGCTTAGTTCTTCTGAAAATCATGAAGCATTATGTCACCAGGTCATAAGACTCTTTTACCTATATCCTGATTGTAAACAACTGAGTTTTAGTGATGGGTTAATGAAAATCAACGCATTAAACGACATTGATAGCTCAGTGCGAACACCACTACTTTTAATGCAGGAGCTGTGAGTTAAAATCTTGATCTGATAAATCTAAATCTTGGCCTACACCAATGTGTCTTTTCTTAAGACATTTATGTGGTTTATCCATCAGTGTTATTATCTGTAAGGGAAATCATTGTAAGGAAACTCACGTGGCTGAGTTGTACTTAGTCTAAAACGGAAGTATGCCTGCCCCCTATCACTATGCACCATGCAAGTACGCTATGTCCGTCTTTTTTAAAGTAGCAATTTGGTAAGAGTATAAAAAACTAAGAAAAAGAAATTGGTACTCCTCCAAATAAAAAGGGGCTTATCTTCTCATTAAAACATCGTCTGGTGTAAAGTTTTCTTTCAAAATAGATGGCGCTAAAAAAATACAATATATCAAAATACAAATTATTTGAATGTAAATTTTTGAGAAAGGTACAAATAAAATATAAAGTATTCTCAGCAAATATAATTGATTTCAGGTCGTTGACATCGTGAACCCATATCAGACAAATGCAAGCCTTATCTACGACATTCTGCTTTTGAGGACCATAGAGCCATTTAAAATAACGCCTATTGTCAAGACGGCCCATATTACTTTTGACGAATTCTCACCTAAACATTGCAAGATTCTGATCTTTGTAAGTAATGTTTATTTTCCTGCCTTTCCTATTCTTTCTCTCGCTTAACCCTTTTACTCAACTTAAATATCTGTATGTACGGGTGGAAAGTTACATGCTAAATTGTAACACACTAAATTTCGATTGCGCTTAAACGGCAATATCATGATGATGTGTTTTATTTGATGATGGAGCTGCAAGATGAGCATAGGAACTCACCAACAAAACACCACAAACTTTGATGAGTATGGACTCGTTTGATGTTTTAACCAAATTTTAATTGTGACCAGGTTTTGATGTCTCGTGACCGATTCATAAGGTAGCTATAGGATATTTTTTAATCAACTTCAAAGATTAACCCGAGTATGGGCTAGTTCGATCCGCATTGATTAGTGATCAATTATTATTTATTTATACAATTAATTATTATCAATTTTATATTAGTGTAAAGAGCCGATGGTCAATTATAATTGATTCAATCCTTAAGCGAATTAGGTTCTGATGATGTTGGAAGATGTCTATCGGCTATTCACACTAAAATAAAAAAAACATTTTGGGTTATTCCTATCTCCCACAACATCTATGCCTCTAAAAGTGTCTACGCGGAAACTAGTGTCCTTACAGACTCCATAAGTACTTTTATAACCCTATGGTTTAATCATTAAACATATTAATTTTATTACAATTAATTGATCGTGAACTAATTTAATTAAAATTATCTGTTTAATGGTTTTTTAAACAAAGTTATTGAGCAACGCGAATACTGTAATTTTACTACACGTAGGTATCCGCAGTATGAAAATTACAAATTAATGGTAAATTAATCTCGAGCCAATTGACAGGATCGTACAAAATTGCAATCGTTAGTCTCTGTCTATCCCAACATGAACGAGTTGGATGAGTATATGTATATATTTTACTTACAACTGAAACTAGTGCGACTCTGACTAACAGTAATATATTTAATAAGAGACCGTCGTGTATAATTTCAAGAATGACGTATTGTAAGATTTATAAAAGGAATTATGTGACCTCTTACATAATTCCTTTTATAAATCTTCAATCGATAGATGTTTTTCATATTCCAAAGAGAAATACCAGCATAAGTAGGTATACATATTTATTAACAAAACCAAATAAATTATGTTTTCTTTTTATTCGCAGGCAGTTCCTAAGCGCAACAGTAATACGAGACAGCTCATGCAATTCGTACCCGAACCAATTGTAAAATCCAAGGAAGTCTGTGGTTCAGAACCAGATTTTCTTAGCGGTTTGATGGCTTGCACCACTGGAATAAACAACACTGCAGAGCTGACCAATATTTGTGATGTAATATTCTATTAGTTTTAAATCTGTAGTTTTAATTAGAAGCTGTGTAGTGGCTTAGAATAGCACTAACCAAGGGAAGAATAGTCTTTCCTTCGTTATCGCATATTCTGGCAAGAGTTTTTGGCGAATTTTAAATGAATCAATAGTTAGATAGTAGTTTGGTTCGTGATGACAAACTATACTGCGTTACAAGTTTTTCCCAACGCAACTTCCAATTATAATTTTTATAAGTGGCTCAGGAGATAATAATGCTGAAACTCTGGCGACCTTGTTTGGGGTCAATAGTGAGTATGGGTAGGTAGTAGTTTAAGTAAATCAATACCAGCATTGTGCATTTGAACATATAAAAAAATAATAGAAGTTAGCCCCAAAGTGAGAGGAATTAAATTACTGTGGTTCGGAATAGTAACTCATCGATATATTTAATATTATACAATACACATATAAATAACATCCATTACTGACAATCATTCATATTCTTCAAATAAATGTTTCCCTGTGCGACTCAACCCCGCGACCTCCGGACCCAGGCTAGTCAACTATCTATTAGGCCACGAAAGTCTTATAGACAGAACGTGTGTCGTATAGATAATTTGCAAAAACGTCCTCTGATACGGTTGCGGTGTGAAAATGCATTTATTTTTTAATGTTAAACTTTATATCATTTCGTCAGTTGGTCATCAGTATACATAAGTAAGCAATAGACAATGTTTATGGCAATATTTATTAGGTACATAGTTGTAGTAGTAATAGTGGTTGTAATAGTTGAAAGGTCAGATAATATCAAATGCAAAATAACAATTTTAGTTATACTTCATATAAGTTTTTAAAAATACATTCTTGATACTCAATCAATTGTTGTATCCAATCTCTAATACTACTTGGTAAGTCCGGAATCTGAAACAAAAAAGAAAGTCTGAGGATTTATATTAAATTAACAAATGTCTTTTTATATGATGATAGTCTTATAACTTGATTAAAGTCAGTATGTACAAAAATAAGCTCAGCGAGTGATATTGCTGCCCACAAAACCCTCCCAAAGACGTCCCATGGGTTTAAGGGGCTATTCCACATATCCCCCCTGAGCTATCCCCCCTGGGGGGGAAGAAAGGATTTGTTTTCTAATTATCATTTGTAATTGATGATACTCATTTACTCATTTGTTGTTTTTTTTCATCAGGAGGGATAGACGGAAAAGTATCCCCCCTGGTAGCACTATGTGGAAAAAAAATCCTTTCTTCCCCCCCAGGGGGGATAGCTCAGGGGGGATATGTGGAATAGCCCGGTTTAAGCACCAATCGTTTCAAAATTACATTGTGAAAATACTTATTTAAGAGTAAATAAGGCAAAAAAATCTTGAGCTTGGAATATTTGAATAATTGGTGTTATAACCAAAACAACCTGACATTGTTGGGTATGGCAGAAGAAGCATGAAAGTAGAGTTAATGCAGTGAAAATGAGATCCCTCAGAAGAATATGTAATGTAGGGGTTGTGTGATAGAGTGAGAAATAGTGTGATCCGTGAACAAGTAGGGTTGAAATATGACGTAGTATGAAAGATAGAAAATAGAATGTTTAGGTGGTTTGGGCTCATAGAGAGGATGGATGAAAATAAAGTAGCGAAAGAGATTTATAGAGCCAATGTGTTTGTAAAACGTTTCTAGACCATATAGAAAATGTTCTTATAAAGGCGGGGGTCCAAAGTGAGAAGAATAAAAGAGCATGTATGAGAAGAATAATGAATGTAATGAAGCAAGAGAGGTTTGTCAAGCTCGAACAAAGTGGCGATAAGTAACCTGACACCTACTCTCAAGACTCAATCCTATGATGATCATGCCATCAAATTTTGCCTATTGGTGACCATTGATATTTTAGCGAAAATTTTCGTTCAATTCATTTTTTTCCTTAATTATACCTTTATTTTTACCTTTTATTTATATTATTTTGACAGTGAAACTTGAAATTGCAATGGTCCCAACTAGGTGCAAACCATATTGTCTATTATTCTTCATCATGCTACACTGACAGTGTTTCTAATTTATACTTTAATTCAGATAAAAATATGTTTTGAATATATTTTCAGGGAAATTCCGGTGGACCTCTTTTGTGTGACAATAAATTAGTGGGAACACAAACATACGTCGATAATAAGTGCCAACCACCTTATTATTATCAATTGTTTTCTGGTTGGAAACATTTTATTGAATGCACTCTTGAAGCAAAGTGCGAAGACGAATCCTGCTCTAATACTTGCGTGGTTACAAATAAAGATAGTAAGCCAAAATTAGAAAAAAGTTTAGATCAGACTGTAGATGGTTCAGAGAATGGCTCTATAAATCCGACACTAAATGCAAGTGAAGATGAACAAAATAACGATGATAAAAAAACTGAAGAGTTAGGTATTGAAACCTCTGTCAGCCCTATAAATGAAACAGAAACCACTGTTCAAAGTTTCACTGAAGAGGTAATGCGTACTGATAAAACCGAGGTCTCTGAAGAAACATCTGCTACACTTGTAATAAACAGAGCACATGAGGAAGCTGTGAAATTAAGTCCGAAACCCAAGGGTAAAACTATAATTAAAAATAACGAAGCAGCAACTCAACGGATAGATATTATGCAAAATATGCAGTCAACATTAGATCCTTTAACTCTATCAGTTTCCCAAATATATTTGCAAACGGCCACAGCGACTATGAAAGACTATCAAGATTCAAAAAGTGAAGACAAAGAAAATGAGACAGAAAAGACAATGCGAGCGGAAGATGATACAAAATCAAGACGAGAAAATAACTCCATTAATAAAACGCTTGAAGAAGAAAAACGACTAACTAGCGCCGTTAATTTAATTATAACTCTAAACAAGTTTATCCTGGCTATGTGCTTATTTGTTTTAATTTAAGTACTATTTGGAAAGCTGCTTATTTTATTACATTGAAAAATTTATTATGTATATTATTTATATACATGTTTTGGATTTCGTGGAAAAGAACTTGCTAAGATAGTGTTGATAATAGCATCCTAAGTGGCCAACCTCATAGATGCATTAGTGAAGAAATTTTGTGTTTGTTAAAATTACTTAAATATAATAAATTTATGTTTCTTAAAATTATTTTTATTTGATGCTTATTCGATTTCCTTTCCGTCCCATTATGACTCTATCCAGACCCACAAACCTTTGGCCCCACTCCTTGCAGTGGATCCCCCAGGAGATCCCTGTCTCTGTAGTTCTATAAAACTAATCTGGTCATTGCCTGTGGTACAATTTGATATAGTATTAATGTATTAATTTGACTAGTCCGTTCTGTCATACCGTTTTTGATACTGGTATGACAGAACGGATAAAAAAATCCGGCTCTATTCCTGTATTCTGCATCAAAAAAAAGCCATAAAATAAAAGGTTTGTCCAAGTAGTTATAATTTTAGTTATACAGTATAACAGATTGGACAAAAAAACGTCTTAACAGTTATACTCGTCAGTATAATAGAATGGATTCCATTATTTATTTATTTTTTTCCAATTAGCTAAAATTGTAAAATACACAAAATATGGGACTTTTCCACAAATCCCTACTGAGCTATCTCCCCTGATGGAGATCAACGGAATATTTTTTCACATAGAGCTACTAGGGGGGATACTTTTCCTTCTAGCTCTACTGATGTAAAAAATCACCTAAAGAGTATCATCAAATTGAAAATACATAAGTATTTTTTGCGGCTATTCCCAGTAGTCTTACCAGTAGGACTGTCTTACTCATTAGTGAAATCAAATGTATAATTTAAAAAAATCTTGGCTGGTTTCCTGTGCCATAATATTTTATCGAGGTGTATTTCCTATGACGGATATACGGGAATGTGTTTTTTGTTGTTAAATATTTTCCGCCACAACGCAGTCCTCAAGAGGTAAAAAAGCTTTAACAAAGAACCAGGGAAACATAAATAAAAAAGCTAACTGGTTTTATATAAAAATATCTGTTTGAGTTTCCACGAACAAATAATATTAACATTATATCATCATCAGCCAATAGACATCTACAGGGGGCTAATAGGGTTCCCCCAAAGATCTCCACAACGACTTGTTCTTTGCTGCCCTCGTTAATCGGCTTCCCGCGGCCTTGACCAAGTCCTCGGTATACCTTGTGGGAGAACTATTCAAACTGTAAATACTGTCTTACTGACGTGATTCATTAAAAAAAGTCGCGCCGACCGCCGAACACAGAGACAGACAGACACAAAAAATAGGTGTGATAATTAAGCAGTGGAACAGTATTTGTACGGATTTTATACTACGGATAAGTCAAAACAATTTATTATATTAATACATTTACAAAGTTTAATTAAACAACATTTTTAACTCCTTTTGTTAGTATTTAAAAAAAAACCTTAATCTCATTTAACCAAATGTATAGACAAAGGCGTGTCTAAGGCTGCGTCCCCAGTAGGCAAACTGTTAGCCGCCGACTAAGTTAGCGGCGTATCGGTTTAGTACGCCCTTCCATATATTTCAAATGGAGTGTTCACAGTTTGCTAGTTTTGCACTCACTGTACGCAGTTTGCAGCGTTACGCGCGCCGACTACCTTAGTGAGCGGCCGACTCCCACCAAAACCGGTTCCAGTCGGCGGCGGCGATTGGTTGTTCGCCGGGCGTAGTGACTCCGTTTGCTGTAAAGTGATAATTCAGTCGGTCGGCTAAACTCTTACAGTTTGCTTGCGACGCACGAAAATTGATTTGAGTCTGCAGCTAACTCAAATTTCAGTTCGCTGCAAATTTGCGGCTCACTCTGTCGGCGGCTAACAGTTTGCCTACTGGGGACGCAGCCTAAAAATGTACATTTCATATTAATAAATCAGTAAAACTGAATAATACCATCAAGTGTATGTAAAAATAATATAAAGTAATAATAAGGTCCTGTCTATGTCTAATAGTTGGTTTTTTCCACCATCTTTATCCTACCAACAAGTTGGTGGAAAAAACCAACTTGTTGGTGGGATAAAGATGTGAGAGACTTGTTAAAGATGTGAAATTCCATAGCGATATAAATTCATTAATCAGAAATTTTGACTATTGTATCTGGTCAAATCACAAGATATTTTTTTTTGTGTCAGCTGAGGTTAAGAACCTCACAATACTCTCTCAGTTTGATCTAGGCAGCGACAAATTTTATGTATTAATTATTTTGAAAATCTCCATATTTTAGATAAGCATTTCATAGGCAAAGTTGTTTAGTTTGACGTCTTAAATCGATTTAAAATATAAAAAGGGCATGATTTAAAAACGAGGTATAGGCCAATTCAACACATCCCTGCTACATATTTTGTGTAATTGACAAGTATAATTAATTGGACGAAAATTTAACAAATAATGGAATCCATTATGTTACTTATACTGATAAATATAACTATTAGGACTTTTTTGACCAATCTGTTATACCGTATAACTAAAAGTATAACTAGTTGGACAAACCCAAAATAAATATGAAAAAAATACTTTGCTACCAACATTATTGTTTTTTATATAGC
Organism: Bedellia somnulentella; assembly: GCA_963576735.1. Taxonomy (NCBI): domain Eukaryota; kingdom Metazoa; phylum Arthropoda; class Insecta; order Lepidoptera; family Bedelliidae; genus Bedellia; species Bedellia somnulentella. The sequence continues at coordinate 14,319,448 of OY755171.1, forward strand.
CTAATTTGTTCCCACTGCTGGGCAAAGGGCTCAAAATTTTGAGCCCACACATCTCTGTCCAAAGCTGTACACAACAACCCTGGATCGAACCATTTTTTTAAGCCCATTTTTCCGGATACATTCGACAGACATGTCCGGCCCAGGTCCACTTGAGTTTGGCAGTCTGAACTCCTACATTAGTCCGGTCGACAAGTCGCAAGAAGTGGAGTTGGGTAGAAAAAGGTCGGAATTTAATGAAACTTGGAGATGTTGTTCAGGGATGGTTAATTAACATTTTGTCAAGTTTTGGACCTCGAGGACCCTGTGCAAAAAGAGGAGGAGGGGGAGAACTGCAAAAATCTCGACCTTTCGTCAGTTTTTCGTCAATTACCTTTTTTCCTTACATCCTACGACAAAAGCGTTCAGAATCATTTTGTAGTACGTGAAATTATCTATAATTTGAGTACTCACATATGTCTGTATGTCAATTCCTTATTGAGATATGGCGCTTCGCAGAAAATATTTTTTTCCGAAATTCAGCGTGAGCTAGCATCAAAGTGAAGCAAGCACATGAAGACGCCGACGTGTTGATCGTCAACACCACCATATCCAAAGCTAGCGAATTCGACAGCGTCATTATTATTGTTGAAGATGTGGACATACTTATTCTGTTGACGGCATTATGTATGTCCATATAGAACATCTATCTTCAGAAAAGTGGAAGAGGTGGTGGTCCTAGTGTCCTCTACTCACCAAAATCATGTTCCTTTCCTCCCAAAGATATACTTTTCCTCCACGCAGTGAGAGGGTGTGATACCACGTCAGCACCGTATGGATTGGGGAAGAACAAAATTTGCAGCACCTATATGAAGAATACCGCCCTCTCTGCAGTAGTGGCTCCGTTTCTTACATCAAACGCTACTCCTCAGCAAATCAAGGATGCAAGCAAATCAAGCGTGGTTAGGTAATGAACTTCGCCCATCAGTTTGGGGCTGGAGCCTAAAAATGCTGCGCCATATAACATCCTCCAAATTGTTTCCTGCAAGTGCAGCAAAGGCTGTAGCACCGGAGTTTGCAGCTGCAAGAAAGCAGGTCTTAGATGCTCAGCTATGTGCAAGTACTGCACAGGCCACTCCTGCGAAAACGCCCCTGCAACTGATTTGAACGAGGAGGACTCGTCAGACATAATCGACGAATACGACGACGGCGAGGACGTCCTTAACAGCCTGATTGTGCAGAAGGACGACTAGCAATTAGAAGCAGAACCAACGGCTAAAAAATATCGACAGGAACTGTAATGAGTACAAATGCGTACCTACTATGTATGAGAGACCTTTCATCAATATCTCTGTTGCCTCTAGTGTATATTTTGTCAAAACCTTAATTTTGTTAATATCATTAATTTAGTTTACGAAAGTCTACGTCTTTTTTTACCTACCCTGGAACAATTATGTAGTGGAGGGAAGGAGAGGGAGAGGGAATATCGGTCTAAAAAGTAACTAATGTCATGTAACCAATATCACCGACATGATATATGGTTGGTATGAAATTACAGTAGAAAATAAGCTTTTGAGAATTGGGGTTAGGTGGGGGAAAGGGAGGGGGGATTGGGGGGGTTCAAAATTACAGACCATAATCACAACAATTATTATTATTAAAATAATAAATAAGGTTGGTTTTTGCTTTTTTAAGGTATTTTCACTGAATTTCGGGAAAAAATATTTTCTGCGAAGCGCCATATCTCAGTGAGGAATTGACATACAGACATATGTGAGTACTCAAAATGAAGATAATTTTACGTACTACAAAATGTTTCTGAACGCTTTTGTCGTATGATGTAAGGAAAAAAGGTAATTGACGAAAAACTGACGAAAGGTCGAGATTTTTGCAGTTCTCCCCCCCCCTCCTCTTTTTGCACAGGGTCCTCGAGGTCCAAAACTTGACAAAATGTTAATTAACCATCCCTGAACAACATCTCCAAGTTTCATTAAATTCCGACCTTTTTCTATCTGAAACCACCTGTCGACCGGACTACATCAGCAATCCCAATTTTTTTGAGCGCAGTGTGGTGTTTCAAATGTGATCAGTGCGTTTGACACCCAGAATACTGCGCTCCATTGCTCGCTGAAAAACCTTAAGTTAGGACTGGCAGGATGCACATGTCGACAAGTTTGCGCTTCAGGGTTAACGGAAGGTTACCCTTCATCAGCTTCTTCATGGACCAGTAGCTCTTCCAGGCGTTCGAAACGTGTCGTTCGATTTCTTTGTCCTGCTTGTTTTCGAAGGACACTATCTGGTCCAAGTAGATGAACTCGTCGACGTATCGTATTTCTTGCCCATACCTTACGCTTTGCGCCGTTAGTCATTAGTTGGGTTTTTGACCGGTTCATCTAAGGGCCAGTTTTTTGATCCGTAGTTAAAAATATAACCATTTGTTACATTGACGTGACATTGACTATAGTTAAATGTCTAACCAGTAGTCAAATCGTAAATCCATTTTGGTTCGATATTTGACATTAGTTACTCTAACCACGGGTCAAAAAATGCATTTGGCTGATATTTAACTAATAGTTACGATTTTTAACAAATGGTTGAGTTAACCACGGATCAAAAAACTGGCCCTAAGTCCAATCTCAAGGCTAGCAGTGCTCAGTTCTTGGAGCATTTTCTGAAGTTCCGATGGAGATGATGCAAACAGTACAATGACGGCAATGCCCCTGTTTTGCCAAAAAACTGCCAACTTTTTGAAGACCTCCTAGAGAGTACTCGTGAATAACCCTGTTTCACATCTCTTTTTATTTGGAATGACGGGCCTGAGGATGCTAATATTTTGATACTGGTTGTGCTTTGGTTGTATACTGTGTGTTGTATACTTTTTTGTGTGTTGTATTTGTAAAATAATTGTTTTTCTTGTGCATACAACGGCGAATAAACGTATTTTCTTTCTTTCTTTCTTTATTCTATCTCTATTCTCTTGTTTCTTCCCGCTGTCATCCATAAGTGCCGTTATCCATGCTTTTCTATTGTTTGTACCTTGTTAAGCAATACGCAGAGAGGTATTCTTTAATATTGCTATTTCGACCAATTTTGTGTTATAGTTTCTAATGTCGGTACGGATACTTCGTTTTACTCTACTGTCTAGGGTGTAATATTTAGGTGAACATTTAGGCAACGATTCTCTTTGGTTTAATAAAGCTTTAGTTTTTTCTGTTAATTTATTATTATTTCTTCTTACTTCCTTTATATGTTTACTAGTGGTTTTAATAGAATTGATTATATGTGTATATTGTATTTCCGGATTTTCTATGTCTATAATGAGGTCTTTAAAATAGTTATTAAGATCTATATTGATTTTTTCAGAATTGTTGTGTAGTGTTTCTTTATTTATTTGTTTTATTTTTGGTTTGAATAGTATTTTACGTTGGATTTTTGTGTCTAGATAGATGTACCCTTGCGCGTAGGGCTCTGTGATCGGAGCTAAATTTGAATGTGCTTATTACAGAGATTGATTATGGTTTGTTTTGAAGGAAGGATGTAATTGATTTCGTTTTTGGTTTTATTGTCTGGCGAGATCCACGTCCAGCGACGTTGCGGCTTTTTGAAGAAATAACTGTTTCTTATTTGGCCTTGTCCAAAGGCAAACTGGAGCAGACGGGAACCACGCTCGTTTCGGCACCCAAGCCCGTGTGGTCTCATTAAGTCCTCGTTGTCTCCAACCTGCCTTCGACCAATTTTTGCATTAAAATCACCGAAGACTATATTCTAAGTTCCTCGAAGCTCATCGCATGCCTTATTAATAAGGTCGTAGAAATCTTCTATTTCGTCGTCACTGGAGGTGGATGTTGGTGCATATGCATTAATTATGGTAATGAATTTACTTTTAATAGCTACTCTGTCTGAGTAGCCAAAGAACTCTATGATATTGTTTTTCCACTTCTTTGCCACCATAAATCCTACTCCATACCGGCCATTGGTAGCATCAAAGTGGTAGGATATAGCATCGTCTCTCTCCGTAGTCACCCAAAATGCAAATAAATATTTTTTTGTGAAAATGTTTTCATTATTCGTTGAAATAAGAATACTTCAAGTTGTTATTTAAAATTATCGCAGCGAACAACCAACGCTTTAAAAAGTTAAAACGTTCATACACACGCCATTAGGTCCCGTTGGGTTGGCAGAGGCTCTCTAATTTCATTTATGTTTATTTTATTTTATTTGAAAGATTTACAGCGTATAAATATGCCGTGTAGTGCCGGCTTAGAATGCCGCTACCCCTTTTTACCCACGGGTGTCGTAAAAGGCGACTAAGGGTATTGGGACTTTTTATTGGATTTTTGGGCGATGCGGTTGGAGTCCCATCACCAAAAACCTTTATTTTACCGCCTTTTCCCCACTCAACTTCCAAAAGTCCTTATAATTCCTTGGCTCTGGCTACCCCTTCTAGGGAATTATAGCCGTGAGTATATGTATGTATGTATGTATGTAAATTTACTAAACAATAAAGTAAACAATGCAATGCCAATTAAAAATCTCCACCTATAACAATTTAACTAAAAACAACAACTTACAGACTAAAAGTAAATTTATATAACAGTTCGAAAAACAAAATAAAACAATAGAAATAAAGGTTACCAGACTAAAAACTTAATTACTTATTGCTGAAAGAGAAACAAAAAAAAATACTTAAATGTTCTGAAAATATGAATTGGTAAGTAATCGCTCGATTCCTGAAATGCTGGAGTTAAATATGTCGAAATCATTTTGAATTTGATTATATTCCCTAGAAACCCGTATGAAATGATTTTTTCCTGTAGTTTGTTTTGGCCTGAGCCACATGTAAAAAAGACCGCTGACGTAATGCCATCGGATTTGTACGCAACTGTATCTAAGACAAAAGTTCAGGACAGTTAACCAAACCATTCGCTATCTTAGCCAAGTTACAGATATCGGTAATGTTGCGTCTAACATCAAGTGGGACAAAATGCCCGAGATCGATTGCTTGCATTCAAACCCCAAATACCTTAGAAATCTCTTTTGAATGGCTTTTATTCTATTCATATAAATCTGATACCGCGGGTTCCACAAAGAGGAAGCGTACTCGAGATGACTTCGGACGTAGGCGCAGTACAATATTTTTATAGTTTTAATATCTTGAAATCAGATGCAGTCGTCATTATAAATCTTAATGTTCTAGACGCTTTGTTAACTATACTGTTTATGTGATTATTGAATAAAAGATGGTTATCGACAACAATGTCTAGATCTTTTATAAAGTTCACCTTGGTAAGGGTTCGTCCATTTAATGAATAATTAAACTGAATGAGTTCTCTCTTACATACAAATCTTTTCACACATACCATTTTGTTCTTCATATTTCGGACGTCTGCTTTTTGGAAAACACTATTTGGCGCAAATCTGTGGTCCTATTTTACTGACATCACTATCCACATTGGCGCTATGTATCTCATTCAATAATTTACTATCAACTAATTTATATTTATTCTAACGCCATATATGCGCTTTACGCATTCGATATTTACTTATGATAAATGAACATGAAATAAAAATTTTCATTGTTACCATTACCTAACATCAGCAATCAATAAATACCTTTTACTTTAGTTAGGTATTAATTAACTTACTAGTACTGTCAACCGAACATCCGTCTACGGCATACTGGCAATATTAGCAACGTTTCACATGTCTTGTTACAAGTTTAATGTAGAGCCCTGCATAAAGTGATATTTCACACGTACCAGTTGCTCGGATCAGATCGGATGTGGCATATTGAATGGCCATTAACTTTCACATTATCAAGCGCTGTTTAGCTTATAAGGCTGTGTTCAAAGCTAACCTGACTGTAGCTATAATCTAATTTCCAAAAGATATTTTAGAGAGCCTTCAAAGTCGTCCTAATCATTCTGTACGCACGCCAGTACAACGTATCGTACGTGCTGATGGTCAGGACCGACGAAGGCAGGAACGTGTGAAAATATTATAAGTGTACTTTTACATGTACCGGCTGCCAGGTGGCTATAGTCGGATCAAACGTGGTGAATAATTTGACTAGTTTCTTTCACATGTTCCGGACTGGCATTTTTGGTTTACCAACGCCATTCACTTTGCCATCGAGTTCCCGATTTCGGCTAACCAACACCTGTGAAATATTATAGAGTGTACGTGTTGTACATTACAGTGTATGAAAATTAATTTCAACTAATTGTTTTCTAGTTCTTGTATTGTGTAAATTCCCGATAAAACTAGGCATCAAAATATTAAACTGAGGGGTTTCAATACTTATCTAAAGTTTGAAGACTTCACATATGAGTTTTTATTCAAGTGCTGTTTTCAAAGCCACGATAAAAATATAATGTTACAAAGAAATCTTTAATGTCATGTAAATATTAAGTTAAGAACGAGTTCAATAATTTATTAAACCTTCAATGAATTAAAATAACCAAGGGTTACTTGTAAATTTCAAAACAAATTAAAGATCGCTTGTAGACTTAAGTATACTTTAGCAAAGTTGTGGAAATGTAAATTGTTGAACTTCCAGACGGCTTCAGGGATTAGAGCTGGCAACTCTGACACCCTCTCCGCCCAGTATGGTAATTGTGCTGTTACATAAACTCCGCAATGAACTTCACATTATCTGTGAGGAATTAGCAATATAGCTGCGGTAAACTTCTGTGACACCAAGCGAAGCACTGTGGCGACAGGCTTGTTCACCCTAAAATGGAACTTAGGATATTATTAAAGAAAGTACATAGAATATTATAAAGAAATTATTTGCATGTCCCTAATAAATATATTTAAACATGAATTTCACTTCACTCTCATTGAAGTCCCTAATAAATGCTTACTGAACCACTTGCTTGTGAACGCCTTAAACTATTATACCTGCAAAAGTTATAAAATAAAACAGAATCGTAGCGCAAAGCATTATTTTATTACTAAATAATATAATGAATTAAAATAGTATAAACTAATCAAAACGTAGCCTAAAGACCACCACTGTGGCTCAGTGGCAAGAACATATTATTGTTGCAAGGATTCATGGGTTCTAACCTTTTAATACAGCCTTGAATTGACTTGATTTAATTGAAACAGAAATTAAGTGGTCAAATACATATTTTGCTAATTTGGAGTTGTTCAACTTAAAAGATTGATGGACGTAAATAAAGCTAGTTAGGTTTTCCAGTATCGTACAAACTGTTGATAGCTAATCTCTGCCTACCCCAATGGGTACGAATGGCGTAAGTATATGTGTTTCAATTCTTTAAAGCGTTGGTTATTCGCTGCGATAATTTTAAATAACATATTGAAGGATTATTATTTCAACGAATATTAATTATTATATATAACGACATGATAGTCCAGTGGGTAGAACACCCGCCCGAAAACAGAAGGGCGTGAGTTCCAATCCTGGGTCGGGCCTACACCAATTTGTCTTTTCTAAAGTCATATGTGTGGTTAATTTATCATGGTTGTTAACGGTGAGGGAAAACATCGTGAGGAAACCCACATGGCTGAGTTGTACTTAGTCATGTGACAGTGTATTCGTACAAAACGGCGATAGGCCTGCCCCCTATCACGTGAGTACACTGTCTAAGCAAAACGTGGGTACCTTCTCTGAACACTAGATGGCGCTGATCACATGGGTGAGTTCAGAAGTATTGGTACCTCTGCAAACGTGACTCTGACGATAAACGGCGTGAACGTTTATGTTATGTTAATAATAATAAATATATTTGCAAGTTTTCTTCTGCGCGCGTATACGCGACTGACCCTGATTAAATAAATTAATTGTAATGAAAAGAACTAAAAACAAAAGAAATTAATTTTACAATGCTATAAAAGAAATAAGCAGTTCATAAAATTTTTAATAATTAAAACTGAAATAAAAATAAGGCCCAAGGGTTGCTTATCCAGTTTAGGATGATCTGCTCTTTCTTACTCACGAAGGGAAAAAAGGGATCAGGTATTTTTTGTCAGGCTAAAGAAGTTGTGTCTCTGACGGTTTCCAGCCAGTTAGGGAGCAAAAGAACTGGCAACTCTCGTTAAATCATCCAAACCGAACATTAAGCTGTGAAAACAGGGAGTTGGACATTACGTTAATAGCTAGTCTATTCATTTTTATGTTCTTAGAAATGTTTATTCATTATACAACTCATACATTTCCGTAGCAACTTTTTAAAAACCTTATCTAAGCACGTCGTAAATTAGAAAAATATACATTTCTTGCTCAGTCGTATCGTACCGTTCAGCGATACCGTAAAAATAATGGTAGTTTATATTAAAATATAGTTTACATGTTTTTATAACACATAAGTGTGGTCAACTAAGCTTAACAAAATAATACGACAAAACTATATAGAAATCCATATGACTAAGTTGAATGTGAGATGTATTACATTCTTATGTTTAATCCATACGCTTTGCGTCTACCGTGAAACTAAACGACGTAATGATTTTTTTTAATAATGGTTTAACGGTCCTGGTTACTAGACCTTTTGAGCCCGACGACGTAATGACACAAAATTTCACAGACAAAAATTCATTCAATCTATTCACGCCGATGTCAGTTGGAAATATCCAATCTATTTCCTATTTGTGACATTAATAAAGCACCCGGGAAAAGTCAACAATCAATTTTGTATTTCAATTTACTCCCAAGCATCCTAGTTTGTACGGTGATAAGAAAAAGAAAAACGCGATCATTGAAAACGGAAATTATTGCAAGAAGCCATCATTGAGTGTTGCGACAGGGCCGTATTCCGAATAATCAGAAAGCTTTTTGATTTATTAAAACAACAGAATAGTGTATATAAAATGGTTTATATACATAACATAACATAAACGTTCACGCCGTTTATCCCCGAAGGGGTTGGCAGAGGTACCAATACTCCTGAACTCACATAGCAAGCGCCATCTAGTTTCCAGAGAAGGTACCCACGTTTTGCTTAGACAGTGTACTCACGTGATAGGGGGCAGGCCTATCGCCGTTTTGTACGAATACACTGCCACATGACTAAGTACAACTCAGCCATGTGGGTTTCCTCACGATTTTTTCCCTCACCGTTAGCAACCATGATAAATTAACCACACATATGACTTTAGAAAAGACAAATTGGTGTAGGCCCGTCCCAGGATTGGAACTCACACCTTCTGTTTTTCGGGCGGGTGTTCTATCCACTGGACTATCATGTCGGTTTATATAGTATGAAAACAAACGGTTTGGTTGAGATGAAAAGGGTTCAAAAGCTTGTACATTTTCTGCTTAAGGTGCCGTTAGTGCAGCGAACAGAGTTTTTGAAACATTATAATGCGTATGTTTATAACAATATGATTTTGAAAAAAATACATCAAAATCTTGAGGCTTTTCTGCTGTAAAATTGGCGATTCGAAACATGATTAATACATTTTCGCTCGATAGAAAAAAATCGCCAACATACCTCTAATTACACTCTTTAAAATGGTTTTATATTTTATTTATTTTACCTACTTACATATAACTTGCATCATAATTTGAGCATTTGTATTTCTAATAATAATTGGCGATTAGTTTTCTTTTTTAATAAATTCAATAAAACAAATATTTTAAAAACATCGATATTCGCAGTCCTACTCGTGCCCGAGCGCCGCCCGCCGCCCGCTCAGTGCTCGGCGAGCTGCTTTAGGGGATGGACCTATGTCGCTCGCGCCTTGTGTTACAGATCTTACAATTTACGCGCGTGCGGCGCCGTTGGTGTGCGAGTGACCTATCTGTATACGATGCGCGTCAATGTAGGCGTGAAAGTGACCGTGCGTACGGTTAGCATTAGCAAATATGAAAGAATTCATTCAATTCATAGATTGCACTCATTTTTATATTTTATTGTTTAATTTATTAGGAATGGGAAAAAGAACAAAACCGTTAAAGTAACTTCTAATTTCAATTAATAATATTAAATAGTTACAGGTGTAAACTGAAAATTATATACATACATATACTCACGGCTATAAATCCCTTAACGGGATAGCCAGAGCTTTGGAATGAGAAATCCCTCAGCCACTTTTGGAAGTTGATTTGGGAAAAGATGGTAATAATATATGATTTCGGTGACGGTTCTCCAACCACATCGCCCCAAAAATCACTTAAAAAGCCCCAATACCCTTAGTCGCCTCTTACGATCACGGATAGAAATGGGGTAGTGTTATTCTAAGCCGACACGACACGACAAAAGTTATGAAATTATCACTGTAATAATTTTGTTAAACTGACAGGGGTAGACAAATCTATCGTATCATTATATTTTATACGACGACGACATGATAGTCCAGTGGGTAGAACACCCGCCCGAAAACAGAAGGGCGTGAGTTCCAATCTTAGGTCGGGCCTACACCAATTTGTCTTTTCTAAAGTCATATGTGTGGTTAATTTATCATGGTTGTTAACGGTGAGGGAAAACATCGTGAGGAAACCCACATGGCTGAGTTGTACTTAGTCATGTGACCGTGTATTCGTACAAAACGGCGATAGGCCTGCCCCCTATCACGTGAGTACGCTGTCTAAGCAAAACGTGGGTACCTTCTCTGGACACTAGATGGCGCTGCCATGAGAGTTCAGAAGTATTTGGTACCTCTGCCAACCCCTTCTGGGATAAACGGCGTGAACGTTTATGTTTATGTTTATGTTATGTTATATTTTATATTGTAAACGGCCATGGTAGAAACTATTTTTGAAATTGATAACCTAGGGTAAGCGATACAGTTTTCGTCACCCTGACTGTTATAACCATTCGTAAATATTTTAGAAAGAAAATGTAAATAATCATAAACAAATGTCCGAACCCATACCATAGAAAATATTTGCGAGTGGCTAAAACTGTCGAGTTGACAATAACTGTATTGCTTACCCTACTGTATGTTTTAAAACGCGCGCACGCGGCGTCGTTTCGAGGAGACGGCCGCTCGATCGGCGCGTAGGCGCTTCCCCGCGCCCGCGGGGGCAGCACCCCCTCAGATGATATTTTTCGCTGAACCAACGGCGCCTTAAAGCAATTCAAAAAGGTTTTATAAAGTGAAATATTTTTTCTTCCGCTTAAGTACTAAATATGTTTTAATAAATGTAAATTATATAAGTTTCGAAGAAATCGCTTTTAGTGATCAAACCGTCACTTGAACTTTTGCTTTTGGACTGAAATTCTGAAAATATTAATATTCTAATGCAATAAAGTATTTTTATCATTCTATTTTATTCTATAATAACATATCACATAAGGCGACATGATAGTCCAGTGGGTAGAACACCCGCCCGAAAAACAGAAGGGCGTGAGTTCCAATCCTGGGACGGGCCTACACCAATTTGTCTTTTCTAAAGTCATATGTGTGGTTAATTTATCATGGTTGCTAACGGTGAGGGAAAACATCGTGAGGAAACCCACATGGCTGAGTTGTACTTAGTCATGTGACAGTGTATTCGTACAAAACGGCGATAGGCCTGCCCCCTATCACGTGAGTACACTGTCCATGCAAAACGTGTGTATCTTCTCTGGAAACTAGATGGCGCTTGCCATGTGAGTCCAGGAGTATTGGTACCTCTGCCAACCCCTTCGGGGATAAACGGCGTGAACGTTTATGTTATGTTATGTTATATCACATAAGGGATTGATTGCAATATGGGTTAGGACGAGTGTTATCGATTTTTATCTCAGCCATTTTCACTGACATATTTAAAATTTAACTTTCCCCCGTCTCCCCCAATGACTTTTAGCATCCTCGATTATGGTTTGTTCTTCAAAATTTGCAAATTTTCATTGATAAACTACATTATTAAATGAGTTGATCTGTTTTATCAATTCTCAGAAAGAAAGCATCGCAGTGGTGTTAATATAGCTGTTTATATATATATATAACAATATATATATATATATATATATATATATATATATATATATATATATATATATATATAATATTCCAATATTCAAGATAGTTAAGGCAAATATCGCACTACTCTGCGCGTCTAAATCCAATTTTTTTTATTATAATGAATATATGTATAAAAAAGTTTGATTTTGTAAAAGTCGCTCTAGAGGTTCAACAGATGGCAAAGTTGTGATATATGCTCTCTACTACCCCAATGGGAACTAATAGTAAGACTGTGTATGTATCGATGTCTTTTGATAATTTAGGCGTTTACTAACTTGTTATGAGTTTAAATAATGTGGTGTTCTTACATAAACATAAACGTTCACGCCGAATATCCCAGAAGAGGTTGGCAGAGGTACTAATACTTCTGAACATCACGTGACTTTGTCACCTGGTACCCACGTTTTGCATGGACAGTGGACTCGCGTGATAGGGGGCAGGCCTATCGCCGTTTTGGACGAATACACTCAGTCACATGACTAAGTACGACTCAGCCACGTGCGTTTCCTCACAATGTTTTCCCTCACCGTTAACAACCATGATAAATTAACCACACATATGTCTTTCAAAAAGACAAATAGGTGTAGGCCCGACCCGGGATTTGAACACTAGTCGTTTGCACGATAAGCGGTGTTCTACCCATTGAGCTATCACGTCATCATTCTTACTCAAAAAATATTGTACATCTACCAACTCACGAAAGACACAACATGCTTTCATATCCTTCCTCGCCAAGAAAAACTTATTTTTAGCAGTTTGTCTTTTTTGTTACTCATTCTGCCCTATTTTTCTCCATTGCTTGGGAACCTGGACTAAAACCTCTTTTAGGGAAGACTGGGTAGGAATATTTAAAGCTGTGTGTGACAATTGGTCTATTTATGCCATTTCACACAATATTTAGTTTAAAACCAATGTTGGGAAATTTGTGTTAGGTTGTACGTGTTTTGCGTGCTGTATTCTGTATATTTTTCGTTTCACTAGTTTTTTTACTGCCTAGGTAGGTAGTCATAGTAACAATTCAGAAAAATACCTTATTATTCTTTAACAAAATTGTTAAGTGACAATATATTATGATATAAAATCTAAACCGAACGTTTTTTAAGTAATATAGATTAAGTTCAAGAATTATAGCGTGATGTGAAAATTAAAGATGGCTACGATAAAGAGTTCATCAGAGTTCCCTCGGGACCACAATAGCAGCTCGCTGGCAAAGGAAATTGGGTCGATTTTTCTCTTTTTAACACATCCACTATTTGCAACCCCACTTATAATACCCTCAACAATATTGGTATTAATAACAAATGTACAGAAATATGTTGAGGACAGTTATAGACATTTTGATCTTATTTTAGGAACGCTTTTAAATGTTATCCCAATTATTGTTTTACGTAAGATACCAACATACCTCCTTAAAATTTCTTTATGAGAATTACTTCAAGTATTACAGTATGTTCAACTTACATTTAGATGTACATTGTATCATTTCGGCGGACACATTTTTATTTGTTAACTTTCATAACAGTAGACTAACTAGTATTTTAACTTAAATATTTCGGTGATATTTCATCTTATTTTATGCTACCGACTCAAATTTTATGGTCTTAAAAGGCTCTTTATCCATGCCAATACAACTTAAAACAAAAAATCCCACCGCAAAAATAAAAAAAATACTGAATGTTCAAAACTCACCCAAAGAATTTCGAATTTTATGTTCTAAATTATTTTTATCATTTAATTAAAATAGTAACATTATGACTCATTTATTGTAACAAAAAAATGGTTAAGTGCTATTCGGTTCACGTATGAAGGGTTCCGCACTAACATCTATAGAGACAATTGAAAAAGAAAACTTTGAAGTATGGGAGTCACCTTTTTTTTTCGTAACAACATCAGCAAAGGACCTGTTGGCAAACGTTTAGGCAGAAAAATCTGATAGACATCAAGATAGACTCAGTAAGGGTATCGATTTAGGTACCTCATTGTTACGGAACCATAAGAACTAAAAAAGTGTTTAACTTTGAATTTTCTTTCATTGGCTAACGAATATTTAGAATACCGATAAGAATAAAAGAGAATGTATTAAACGATTGAAGCATGTGAACGAAGCTAGAAAGGTTTACCAGAATCATACAAAGTGGCGATCGATAGTCTCTGCCTACCCAAATGGCAACTAACGGGGTGAGCATATGTATGTATATGTACTGAGTTGTCTTATTTAATTCAAGCGTGAAATTATCACATCGAGATCAAAAAACGCGAACAGGTTTCTAATCAACCACACTATTAACTATTCTGATGGATAACGTCATCGAAGATGAGAAAACTTTATAAATTATAGTTCTTCAATTGTATTTCTATAAAAAAAAACAAGGGAAATAACTTTGTAGATCTAAGTATCGGTATTTAGACTTGTATTAATTTTTATTATCCAATTATATCTGTTCACCCGCCTAAAGAGAAATGGTTTCAATTATCGTAAACGCATATTATTATGTACATATTTGTTGTAAAGAGTTGTTCTATACGCGTGAACAATGACTAGACTGCGAATGCTAGTATACTCACCGGAATATATTTTAAAGTAGGAAATACATAATTGCCCCAAGTACAAGATAAAGCTCTTATGTTCTATTGATATTTAAGCTGTGTAGTGTTGGCTTAGAATAGCACTACCCCATTTCTTCCGGTGGGTGTACGTAAGAGGCGACTAACGGTATTGGGGCTTTTAAGGGATTTTTGGGCGATGCGAATGGAGACCCATCACCAACAACCTTTATTTTTACTATCTTTTCCCCAATCAAATTTCCAAAAGTGGCTCAGGAATTTTTAATTCCTTAGCTCTGGCTACCCCTTCTTGGGATTTATAGCCGTGAGTATATGTATGTATATTTAATACTTATACAGATATACTCACGACCCTAAATAAGATAAACAGGGCGAAAAAAATAAATCGTTTCAAAAGCAGTTATAATATTATCAGTAAAATCTAAAACCACTGTAGAGCTCCGAAGGCTTTAAGGAAGGTGGGAAAATAAAATAAAAGCACGTATGCATTGGAACAATATTTTAATGAATTACAATCTTTGGTCGTATCATTGGTAAGTCCTGTCACAATTCAATTAGCTTCTACCACAAAATGCACCTAAGCATATTAATATAACATTCATATATTAAGAAGTGAACATATAGAAGACAATATTTCAATCAATATAGATATAAATTATATTTTTAATGGCATTCGTAAACAAATTTCTATTTCGATTTCTCGATTACAATTATGATCGAATCCAAATACTATATTCAGGAATGTATGTTGTAATTGTATTTTAACTTTACCTAGAGGTTTGATAATAAGGTTGAGATTAAAAAACAATTAAGGTTTAGAACCTTTTTAATCTTAAAATATCTGTCGTTAACTGATATCTATTTGGATATCTAGCATTTAAACATGATCATTCAAATAAAAAAGTTTTATCTAAAACTAACTTAAAAAGTAGTGAAACAAAATAATCACCTTTAAAACAATTTGATTCCAACTTTTTTGTTTATAATTCAGAATCTATGATATACCAACATTATAATCGATATTTAAGTTTATACACAACTTGCTACTTTAATTACATTTATTTATAACTATTTACAATTTAAATTATATAAACATTACAATTTTCCATTACATTCTTAAACTTAACAATAATGTACATCGAATATTACAAAACGAAATAACAAAGAAATTAAACATTAATATTCCGCCAACTCCCCACACACGGCTACGCCTTTATTTTTACGTTTGCAAAGTAGGAAACTTATCTCTAAAAGTATTCCGGTTCAGAAATCATGTAGTTATGGCACTTTACTAATAAATGGTTTTGAATAATAAGGAGTAATTGTGTTTACGTTATATAGTAGTTACAAGTAAGTACATTACACTAATAAATTATGCTCAACAGTCTTGCAACCCGTGCTCGATGTTATCATTATATGGTAAAACAAAACATATGGATTTATTAACTAATTAATTTCACACGTCATCAAGGTCAGAATCTTACCTAATTTGATAAGAAAGTGTCAATAAGTTGAGATCATTCGAGATTCGCTACAAAGTGTTTACTAGTTACTGTTCCTTGGTTAACTTCAAGTATTAATCTGTTCGAACTATAAATACACTGACACTAGTTTTATAACGTCAAAGGTCGTTTTAGTTTTGGCAACTTGTCACTCGGCGATTCGCGCTTCGGGATATACGCTCAAGTTCTAGAACTTGGCGTAGGGATGGGCCGAATCTCAGGCGCGATAATCTCAGCTGGACGCTGAAAGTCCAAGGGGCTTGAGGTGCGGAGGAGGGGCAAATGCTGCAGGAGACGACCCTGACATGTTGTTGTTCATGTCGCCTGAGCGATTCGAGCCGTTCATCAGGCCACCCATTGCGTTGCTTGCCTGTCGAACAAAAACTTTGGTCAGTATAATTATTTCGTAGCACCGCTTATATTGTCGACAAAATAGTGCTTCCGTCTCTTTGAGTGGGGACTCAAAAAGTGACTTAGGGATTTAAGAGTCTAAGTCATTGTTTAATAATACAGTAGGAACGACTTAAGACAATTTAATTTTTTTCACATTTCGTCACAGCTTTGAAAAGCGTATGTGCAATCGTTGGTTCCAAAACTCCGGCGACCATTTTTTGGTATGACCTACCTTTGGTATGAATACTTAAAAAAACAATCATTGATACTGACATACACATTTTTATTATTAAAAACAGAAACAAATATGAACATGCAAACTTTAAAAAAGAAGAGGTTCTTTCATGCTTACCGAAGCTGGTGGTAAATGCGTAGTCTGCCGCTTGAGATGCGCCAACGGAGGAGGATTGTATGCCATGTTGGCAAACACCAGACGCTCTTCGTAGTCGTACTCGCACAATATTTTGTTCTCGCACAAATAGAAGCGGTCTCCGACGCAAAATCTGCAACAAAATCATCAATGTTACTTCCGCAAATTGGTTTTGTTGCGTCTCAAAGAAGATAGGTCAACGTGAAGTGAGCAGCGTGATAATGTCAGCGAGCGAACCGGCTCTCGATTCGGTGACTAAACAAAAGGTATCTTCGAGTTGGCAGTCGCCACTGGTCGCCCGGAACCGCCGGTCTGATAGCACCTATCGCACCCTTATCTCCATCCCTCGACTTCTCCCTCGCCCCCTCAACTCCCAACTCTTTGTTTCACTTGTCACAAAAATTAAGCGCAATAGCTTCGCTACAAATGTCTCTTTTTTTAAGGGACCAATTTCCACCGCAACTCAGTCGATTTCGACGCTCTTAATTAACTTTATTTCCTATTCTCCCTGTTGCCAACTTTTGTTTCAGGATTTCTTTTGTGCTTTTTTATGTTTTGTTTGGTGTCGCTTAATGAAAAAAGATGTAAATGAAAATTTAATGTCCGTCTCTATTGTAGTACATTGAGTAAGGTCTACTTTTTGCTACAAGGGGTATATTTAATCAAAAGAGACCAGACTATAAATAACTATCCAAAAATAGTCTATTGTAAAAAAAACAGTCAATAAACACAATCAGTTACTGACTCGGATTTAATTACATTTTCTATCCAGTTTCAATTTCATAGCGCTAGTAGGTTTTATTTCATTACTGAAGTGGCATACTATAGTGAGTTTATATATCTATAATAGTCTCTGATCATATACTAGATGCGGTTAATTATAAAAACATTGCTGCAAAAACAAGGCACGGCATCTATGCCTAGTTCTGATCTTTTAGTCCGTGACCACAAGCAAAGCAAGAGCAGCGCGATGTTAAAGTTCTTAGTGAAGTGTGTTGAAGAAAATTTTGTTTTTGTTGAAACGTGCTAATGTTTATGTTCTTATAAAATTTAAATGATGTTCCATTTAGTAAACACGTTAATATGGAGACAACTCTTGCGGATGTTTAATACCGAATTTGTTGTCAGCATTTTTTTTCGTATATTTGTGGTAGTAATGTTAGAGCGCACACTACTGCGGACTCACTCGCACATAGCAGCGTCTCACTCATATTCTTACATCGCGGTATGTAAATGTTTTTCGAGCTAAGCATAAAAACAAACTATAGGTTGGTATACAGCAGGGTGTACTGGCCAGTATATATTTGCTGTTCCCACATATTTTTGAAAAATTACTTAAGATTTGATATTTTTTTCAAATAAAGTGGGTACTATGAACACCAGGTGACAGTCACATGATGTTCAGAAGTATTAGTACCTCTGGCAATCCCTTCGGGGATATACGGCGTTAACGTTTATGTTATATTAAAGTTGGGAACTGTTATCTACAGCAATATTCCCATATACATTTAGATCCCCGATAATAGTAATAAGTTTTTCTTGTATTTAAATATTTACTACTTATTTTCACCTATGTGAAATCTTGATTTCGTTTCTATAGAGAAACGTCGAAAACATGATCATTTAGAAACCACGAGCTAGTATGTAAAAGTGACTTCGTCACAAGTTTCAGAGAGTAGCAAAAGGCTGAACCAAAAAGGTGTGAAGGTGACGCTATGCCGCGGGCGCCAGCGTCCTGCCGCTAGATTGCTACTAAATTATTTAGCCATTTAGCGATATTCGTCTGTGATATCACCGCGCCGTCCGGCCACGCTTCGGACAGCCTGCAAATTGGATTCAGATTTCTAGCCGCTCTCAAATTGATTTGTACCCGATATTTAATATAGTTTGCCTTTCGTACGTCAAACTAACATGTTTCAATTATTTTGTATGAATATTATTTTGACGGAAAACTTGGTTTTATTTTTGTATGAACTAAAGGTTGCGTGAGTAAATCCTAAATGTTTTTGAGCAGTTTAGTTAACCGTCATTTATTAAGACGATTGAAAGCACCAGTCAGACTTCATCAATCTGACTTCGTAAAAATATATGTTTTACTCATTGCAAACCACCAAAAATCAAACACAAAAAAGAGTATCTGGCCGGATATCCAGAAACTAAATATTGCAATAGGTGCATATAGTCTATTCATCTTGTCAATTCCGTAAACTCAAAGTGGCGGAGACATCTTTAGGGTTATGTATCTGAATTGTTGTATCGAATTTACACTGAGTTTGTCTGTTTACCTAAATAATCTAAATAAACCTATTTTTCTGTCTTATCTTTTGAAATTATTTGCACTCTTTCTGTATATAAACTATAATTGTGCAAATTTTCATATATCTTAGTCCATGGGAAATAAAAAACTAAGTTTCTTCTTTTATTATATAAAATGGAAATATAAGTATAGCAACCGTGATAGCCCAGTGGGTAGAACACTCGGTTATCGTGCAAGCGACTAGTGTTCAAATCCTGGGTCGGGCCTACATCAATTTGTCTTTTCTAAAGACTTATGTGTGGTTAATTTATCATGGTTACTAACGGTGAGGGAAAACATCGTGAGGAAACCCACATGGCTGAGTTGTACTTAGTCATGTGACAGTGTATTCGTACAAAACGGCGATAGGCCTGCCCCCTATCACGTGAGTACACTGTCCATGCAAAACGTGGGTACTCTGAACACCAGGTGACAAAGTCACGTGATGTTCAGAAGTATTAGTACCTCTGCCAACCCCTTCGGGGATATTCGGCGTGAACGTTTATGTTTATGAAATATAAGTATTATTTCATAAGTTTATATTTCCAATTGCACATCATCAAAACAACACATAAATTTAATAAAAGAGTTTCGTCTGTTAGCAATGCTCCCGGGTGTACAAGTGACATATAAACCATTCGGAACGACTTCAATCTGCGCCACTCCTCAATTATTAAAAGGAAGCTGCCTCCAGATTGCTTAGACGAAACATGGTGACGGGGTCAGTATAGACTTGCTTCGTTTTGCTATCTATTATAGATATTTTAAAAGCATGCAAAATATGGTGTTACCATTTTGAATTACGATTTGTCTTAGCATGGTTGTAGAGTCTACGATTGAGATGTAGTATTCGTATTGTAATTTCAATAGATGTATATAATTTAAAATAAACGTTTCTATATGTGCAGGACTATATTAGTTTTATTATATCTGAATAAGAGGTAAATAAGTGAATAAAATAATATTATTCTAATTTGTTGTGAAAAATCGATAAAAGCAGAAGCATTGATAGTTTAAACCCGATTCAATTTGCTATTAAATTTAGAAGTCAGCTGTGCGTAGTAAGTATGGCGTAATATTATATATTTTAATTTTTTATGCACATAATCTCCAAAAAAGAAGTTCTATATACTTCTCTTTCTCATACTAAATATTCCTGACTCCCAAGCTCACTATAAAACAGAATTGCTTTAGTCGAATAAAGAAATTAGGAAAATATTGTTCCGAATTTCCAAAACAGTATATAATATTAATAGACCAAGTCCAAGTAAAGCAGGCGAATTGAAAGGCTGAGCGCGCGCGTGGGAAATCATACCTCTCTCCCGTTGTTTAGTACCCTCTTTCAAGTCCGGCTACTCATATTTGCATGGAAATGGACCTTAAGCGGATATCCGGTACATACTGCCATCGTCTTTGTACTACTTTCACGTTAATATAAGATGCTGAACGGGGATATATCTATTTATAGCGGAGAAGGAAGTTTTGCTGTTGTATTGCCGAATAAGTTTCGCGTTCAAGATGTGAACTTGTATCGCGAATATAAAACAGGAGGATGCCCTGTTTTATAATTGCGATACAAGTGGGCTATGGAAGATTGGAATCACACAAAGATTTGAAGAAAAATATACTATAAATGCCGTGTAGTGCCGGCTTAGAATGTACCATGTATTTCTACCCATAGGTGTCGTAAGAGGCGACTAAGGGTGTAGGGCTTTTTAGGTGGTTTTTGGGCGATGCGGATGGAGGGAGACCACACCAACGATACTT
Source organism: Bedellia somnulentella (assembly GCA_963576735.1). Classification (NCBI taxonomy): domain Eukaryota; kingdom Metazoa; phylum Arthropoda; class Insecta; order Lepidoptera; family Bedelliidae; genus Bedellia; species Bedellia somnulentella. Next base: position 14,340,233 of record OY755171.1, read on the forward strand.
TATTTGTGCCATCTTCTCCCCTATCAACTTCCAAATGTGGCTGAGGAGTTTCTAGCTCTGAAGCTCTGGCTACCCTAGTCTACCCTAGGCTAGTCTATATCCTGTATGAAAAACCTGTATATTTATTTATGAAACTTTCCATTTAAAATTTAAGTAGCAAGTTATGTTAAGCAATCAAAATGAGATCATTTGTATCTGTTTAGACTACTCGAACCAATAAACAGGCTCGTAAAATTTTAACCCAAATCAACTTAGCTAACACTATAAAATTACCGAGAAATTAGTGCAACTTTGATTACATTTAATATTTGTTTACATTAAATATTAAATATATACTTCAAAATAAAGAAAACGATTACAATGATTCGAAAAAAAAATACTTGCTGTCTTTTAAAAAGCTACCAAGAGAACTAAAACAACGGCTTTTAATCCCGACAAGGGATAGTCAGGGCTTCAGGATGATTCGTTTCATAGCTTCATTTTGCAAAGTAACTGGGTAAAATTTGATTTAGGTATTTGTATTGCTTGTATATATAAATGTATGTAGTTATATATGTATGTGTTCATATTCGTTAAATATCTATATTATTTTGTATGATTAATATTTATATTGTTATTTAAATTAAATAAGTAAGTTTAAAGTAAGCTTATTAGATTATTGCGTTTTTTTCAGCCTTGTTTTGTGCATCTACCCAAATAATTAATTTATCGATCTCACCTTCCAAAGGTTGTCTGAAAGAGATCGCTTTTAGCGATAAGACCGCCAATTGTACCTCACTGTAAACTGTTTGATCATATTATTATTTTTGTAAATTTGTGTTTGATGTGCAATAAAGAGTTATTCTATTCTATTCTACTCTATAAGATTAACCTCGCGCGCATAACAATCTCAAACGCCGGGATTACTTACCTACACTACTTAACAATACCTATACCAATAAAAGTATTCCTCTACTTATTTATTGATTTGAAAAGAATTGAAATCCCGAAAAGGAGTTTTAGTTTCAGAATTTTTAATTCTTTAGCCAATTTGGGAAATGTATCAGTGATAGCTGTAAAAAAGTAAAGCTTTTCAAATAGACTTGTATAGTAACCTGTGGTTGCACTGCTGGCAAGCGAAGCACTCGAGATGGTAGACGTTGCTGCGCGCGCGCATCACCATCTCGAACGCCGGGATCACCTTGTTGCACGCCGCGCAGTAGCCCGTGTTGCCGAACAACCTGCACCGATGTTACTTGTTACACTTGTATGTTGCTTTATCAATAAATGTAGCTCTTTCTGTTTTTATTAATTCACAGACTTCGAAATTTTAGGTATATATACCTTTCAATGACTAAAGCTAAAAGACAAATAAAGTTAAAGAGAACTTGTACATCTGTGGAGCATTCGGGAATAAACGGTATGAATTATGTACCTTTACCTGTTGGATAATTTGTTAAGTAATGATGGGCCAATTATAATTTAACTGTTACAATTAAAGAACCAAATTTTTGACAGTCACTATAAGCTACAGTAGAATGGAATCAGAAGATAACCCTTGTAAGATTTCTAAGAGAAGCGAATGATATTAAAGTAATGGGTGGAAGTATTCTACAAAGATAACAAAAAAGAGCATATATATGTATATTAGTTCTATCAGCGATAAGAATTTATTTCATTTTATACAATGTTTAAAATATTACCTCAAATAATCCCTCTTGCACAAGATGAGGTTAGCCCGCGTATACAGGGTGTGCCCCACCTCGCCCAGTCGACAATCGCAGCAGCCACATTTGAGGCAGTCCTCGTGCCAAAGTTGGTCTAGCGCTTTGAGAAGATATCTCTCTGTGATCACTTTACTGCAACCCGCACATATCTGGAACCAAATTACTATATGAAAATCTCTTATTGATATAGGAAACAGGAGATACACCTGTAACTTATTAAAAGACTAGTCTAGTTTTTAGTTGACCTGCGCATAACCTATTATTTAGGTATGTATGTTGAAAATAATAATTAATTATATTACTAAAATCTCTATATAAACCACTCTTTCGTTATTGAGTTCACTATATATTGTTGCTTTATTTATACCAGCGCTCCATCATTTAACATCCATCCAACTCCCCTTTAAAACTTGATAAAACCTTCCTTATTATTTTTATACAACACAATTAAACCTGCTACAAACTGCTGCTGCTGCTGCATGGGCGTACTGAGTGACAGAGCACACAAGCAAAACTAGAGAGCGTTTGTTTATAGTTTAGACGGCAGCGGCGACCTCCTCTTAAAACCTGCTAAATTATTTCCTCTTATTTTCATACAATACACTAAAACAACTGCGACTGCTACTACTGCTGCCTGAGCGCTTATTATTCACTGAGTGACAGACAACGTACATTAACAACTAGAGTGTGTTTCTTTAATTACTCCAACACTCTTCTTCTTACATTATATTCTCTTTCTCTCGACTACTGGAAATAGCTGCAGCATTTCTATATGATAATGTACCAACCTGCGGCTGCTGCTGCTGCTGCGTGGGCGCGCTGATGGCCGGCGGCTGCGCGCCCGACGGCAGCGGCGACCGCGCCTCCTTCGCGTCCATGCCTAGCAACCCGCTCTGCAGCACCGGGCTACTGCCGCCGCTTGCCTGCTGCGGCCCGCGCCTCTCGCACTGCAACAATTATTACATGTTACTTATTGTTATTGTTTATCATTACATTTTCATTGATTAATTTGAATTGTTTTGTTACTAACATAGGTTAAGGACGGAGGAAGGTAATGTTAGTAGAGGACGGCCACGAAAGACTGGACCAAATTGAGAGTGTGCTCAAATAGGCAGGCGTCCGAAGTATAAAGAATAAAAGAGCATGTATGAAAAGATTTATGGACCTAGACGAAGCAAGAGAGGTTTGCCAGGATCGTACGAAGTGGCGATCGATAGTCTCTGCTTAACCCAATGGGAATTAACGGCGTTAGTATATGTATGTATGTATAGGTTAAGGAGTACTAACAATAATGGACTGAGTTGTCAGAATAATCAATTTTATTATTATTTATTATTACATATAATACATAATAATTGGGAGGACGTGAGTGATTTACAAATATACGTTGGTTAATACCGATTATTATGTATAATGTCTACAAGCCGCGAGTTAATAAAGAGTATTCGTTACATATCTCTCATGATTGATGTCAATGAAAATCGAGAAATTTGCCAGATTAACAAGTGGCGTATGCAAGTATAACTCCTAACTCAAACTAAACGTTTTAGCTATAAATCTCTGAAGAGGTGGCAGAGTTATTAAGCTTTTAAGTAAACCCACATTTTGTTTGGAAAGTGCATTCACGTGATAAGTACAACACCAATTAGTGGGTTTCCTCACGATGTTTTCCCTCACCGTAAAAGCATTGACTTAAAAATGACACATTGCCAAATGAGAATCAGTAAGTTATCTCTGAACTATCAAGACACGGTAATAACCTTAATATTCACGTCGTATCACATTGTTTTACTAAAGGAAGTGAAAAAATATTGATTCGGTGATCATAGTTATAAAATAGAGTCTTATTTCAGTAAACAATACTGCCATTGTAAAAACCGTGTCGAATGGTGTTTGATCGCTTGTAGGTTTACCTGCTGTGTTTGAAAGAGGTTCCTATCCCGATTGTTCTGTTCAAATAAAAGGTTCGGCGGAGATATGCATTTTATTAGAACTGTGTAATTGAATGTTTGCCGGAAAGGAAGTCCTACTTTGAAACCATTGTGTTGACAAATACCGCTGGGCCACCGATCTGTGTTGATTTATTGACACTGGCTGGTGTGAATGGGATTATGATACCCATCAAATGAAATGACATGACTTTTCTAAAACACTTTAACACTGTATGCCAATATTTATACTTGTAAAACTGAAGGGCCTTTTTTTTGAACGCACTAATCTCAGACACAACTAATCTGATTTGAAAAAACGTTCAGTGATAGATAGACTATAAATTGAAAGAAGCGAAATCAAAAATTTGGTTTTTACGAATTCAAAGTAACGTGGGAAAGCTATTTTAAGATATTTGTATAAAATCCTCATTGTTAAAACTCTGTCATTTTTAAATCCATACTTAAAACATAAATCGATACAATAGGGTTTCAACGCTTTTTATTTCAATAATAACATGTGCGTTCAATTACAAGTAAATGAGATGTTTCACAGCTGAAAAGAATATTGCAAAGAAAAAACGGATGTAATTAAAATTTACGACTGTTTCATTGCAATAAACATTACATCTTAAGTTTCGTATTGTTTTAATCTAAATTTCTACATTAATTGTTGTATAAAGGTTATAATATTCATTTAGAAAACGTTGAAAGAGGTTAAAATTATAGTTATCACACATAATCTCTAGCATTAAAAGTCGGGGAAAGAAGGACAAAGTAACATGTGATTGTCTTCGTAGTGTATAGAATGATTTATCAAAGAATTGCGAAATTAAAATTATACAATAAAATTCTTATTTTTTCAAAATGCTGACTATGTTATGCTAGAGAAGAGTTCTGCTTTAAAAAAAAATAAAGAGTATAATTGAGATATATATAATTAAACATTTTTTATGCTAAACATTTCATGGCGTTATAAGTATGCGAAAATACCTTGAAATAATGATTGAAAATTGGTTCAGTTAACCTATCAATCACAACGGTTGTCATTACGGAACGGACATTTATTAACCAACTGAATAATTTAACAATGGTCTTTTAAAGTAAGATTTAATTATCTTTTTTCAGTTTTTGTAATTGTATTGTATCACTTTAATTAAAAACATTTATAATTTATTATGTCTTACAAGTCGTATTATTTTATAATACAACATTTACACCCGTCCCTTTCCATTTTTCATCGTAGTAAATTATATTGTAATTCCGTTGAAAATGTATACCTCGTAACCAATAAACAGATTCAATTATCAATAAACTCAACCGATGAATCTTAAATAGCCAGAGATCGTCAACCATGACTTGAAATTCAAACGCATGCCTAATTTTCTTGACTCGCTCGTAATTTAAATAGAGCATCAAATCGATAAAAGGCATAGCGAAGAGCTGGCCGATCACGATTTGCAATTCGGTCTGTCAACAGTAAAGAACAATAAGGCACGTCTAGTCACAGTTGCTGACTTTTTCCGCGCTGACAGTTCGTGGGGCAAAGTCGTGAATAATTACCAGCCGGTGACAGGAGACATGCCGGTGCCATTGTGTGGGACTACTAAACACCATTTCACTTTTTCAGCCAATAATTGACACTACTTCGTTACAGATACAGTCAGTCACAAAACATTCTCCGGCAACTACTTTGAATCATCCGTTTTTTTATCCTATAAGTTTGAGAAACGTTTACTGAAACAACTCTAAAAATAAAATCAGTTTATCTTTTGAACTAAATTAGTCTTTAAATTCTAAAATGGTTGTTACTCTCCGTCACCTTCAGTAAAGGCCGTACTTAATTAACTTTCCAATTGTCAGTTCGCACGGATTACGAATTATCAGTGTTAAGTTGTCACCAAAAAAAATGTGACACTAATCTTTTCAACTCTAAATCAAGGTAGCCTAAAAGTTATACAACTTGATATTAAAGTGGTTTTATGACTACTACAACTTGATGAGTAATTTTGATTTATTTCATATATGATTATTACTAGTTGGCATACATACATATAGTAAAACTTTATTTTTAAATAAGAAGACATACATTTAAATCTGAAAAAATATCACATAGTTCGCAATCACTAATATTTACTACCATTACGAACTTCTTTATAGAACAACTCTTCTGTTTTTTCACACAAAGCCTATCTGAATGTTGTCCAGACTGGCAAGTAATCCATGGAGGGCGCATAATACATCCGAATTGAAGGACAGTGGTGCAGCAGCGGACAGGCGCCGCGGGAACAGCGGCCGGCGACTCCCTCGACACTGTTAATGATTCACCCAGCTCGGCCCGAGACCAATTACGCCCAGCCAAATTAGAAACTATTTCAGTCCATTTCCCAACTTCATAATCAATTAGCTACACGTTAAAATTTCACAGCACCGTTTTGGGAGCTCCACATCTGGATAATCGGTGTTTGTGGTCCCGCGGCGGACTATTACGCTCGCTCGTTTGTAAACTGTACAACTTTTTCCAGCCACCTTTTCAGCGATATTAAAACTACAGTAATAAAGCTGATCATAGAGAAAAGACGTTAATCAAGGAAAACAAAGGAAATCTTGGAAGCAGACAGCTCTAATGGGATTGAGTGCACTCCGCTAATCATAATTCATCAGCGAGATTAAAGAATAAACGGCGCGACGAGGGGTAGGCTCCCCGCACCCCCGCCTCGTGTGGGAGAGCAACAATATGATTGCCACACCTGCGGAAACGCCGGCTAAAGTAACGAGACGACGAGCTAAATAATTCACGCAACTAGTTCGCAATTGAAAGATGCTCTACCATTACTTCGGTATCATCGGTCAATCTTGAACTACAATACCGTAAGTAACCTAAGTGTTAATCATACGTGGTTCCAATTAGTAAATTAAATTTATTCATTTGAATTTACCACTATATCACAAATAACTTTTTCAGTCATGCATGTGTATTTATGTATACGTATTTTTTACCATAGCATTTATTACGAGTAATATAAACATCATGCAATATAAATAGTGTAAACGTTCAGCCAACCATACATTTGAAATTTGAAGTTAAATATAATATAATATGAGCATAAAATTAGAATATTTTATTTATTATCATTTAAATACAATCAGTATCAACATTGGAAATTAAAAGTCATACGTGTCTAACTATATGTTTCAAACACAAGTATTCTGGAATCTGAAGTAGAGCATTTTTCGTTGCGCAAATACTGTAACGGCACTTATTTAGCAGATTGCTTTCCTTTAAGTTGTTCTTTAATCTAGCAATGGTTGGTGCTGGCTCGGCCGACTGTTTCGCACCTCCAGCCCTCTCTGCACGATTGCATGGACTTTTAATAGACAAACTTCCGCTGTTAGCGTATATACACATCGATTTTGGCATTTCTATATCATCAAATAATTTTACATATCATTACTGGGTAGTCTCAAAAAATGTCATAGGGCACAAATATCAGAGCATTAACTGAATAAATTTCATCCTTATCTTCACTATTCTCATTAACAGTATCATTTCAAGATGCATTTGGGAAAGTTAGTAGTTTTGCAAAGACCGTTTCAAGCCAAAAGCTAACTATGTTAAGCTAAATTAGAGCTATTTGAATCAATTTAGCTGAAATCAGGAAGCAGTTGTACTCCACAACAAAACGAGCAAAACGCAAAATTTCGTTAATAATAACCCAAATTGGATTACTCCGCGGCGTCCAGCCGCAATAATATGACGCAATTCAAACATTAATAGACTCAAATACAATCACGGATGGCCACATAATCGAGTTAGCTGCTATTCGAATAAACCTATCGCGTAATCTGAGCCATTGTCTGACAGTCGTTGTGTTGATCATGAGGGACGATTAATGTGCCAATTCCGGAATATTGTTTCCAGGTGTTCCATTCATTCTATCATGTGGCACGTCTTCGACATAATTTTCACAGCTTCATCTGACTACAAAGTCGATCTCGTAAAATCTCAGATTAGCACGGTAAAGCTCTTTTGTCTCGCACGTAACTGTTAAATTGTTACAGTGCTGAGTAGCGTTTGTTACGATGATTCGAGTCGTCAAACCTTTAGAACTTTAAGACATTGTTAACTTTACCACCTTATTTTCCCCCAAGATGTAACCGAAAATTAAAATTAAGTATTTTAAAGTATTAAGTAATTAGGTTTAATGTGATTATTTTCAAGTCCTTATAGAAACTATAGCTTAGAGGTTGAGCATAACTGAAAAAGCTAGGAATGTTATTTTTCTCAGGCAGATAGCAAATAAACTAGAATGGTGTAAATATTGAGATATATCAAACGTCGAAGAAGTCAAACAAAAGTTTCACTTCAGTAAGCTGCAACTGAAGGAACAAATAAGTAGATGGAGGTTGTGTCAAAACTGCCAAAAACAAAACTATAAAGTTTGCTTTAAAACTGCTGGATATCGGTTTTAAAGCAAACTTCGGTTTCGGAGTGTATTAGAACTTAATAAATATTTAGTAATACTTAAAATAGTTAGATAATAGTTTGATGAATAATTTTAGTTTTTAAGCAAATCAGTTTAATTTATTGGACATCTACCGAACATGTTTTTAATCCAGCAAATCTTTCCATTAATGGGTTGTCTGGAAGAGATCGCTCTTAGTGATAAGACCGCCAGTTGTACTTTGGCTTTTATACTGATCTTTTTTTTGTAATTGTTGTTTTTATTTTGTAATGTGCAATAAAGAGTTTTATTATTATTATTATTATTATTTATCTATTTGAAATGTCCAACTCAATTCAGTTCGATGTGAAACGATTCTTTTATAACTTTTCAGAGCTTGATGTTTTCGTAGTTCACAGCAACCCTCGAGTATTTTAATCGACTTATAACTTTGCTCCGCCACACGCGTCAGACTTAACAAAGTTACAGCAATACTTCAACAACATGAAGTATTGTTCATAATAGTCTATCTTATTTAGAACTAAAAACTTGTTTTTAAACCTACTTATGAGTATGATCGCCGTGTGAAACGACAATATGCTTTGGTAGCGGTAAAACCTAACTTTATTTGTTTCTTATTTTGATTATTTCCGAGCAAGTAATAGATTCTTGTATAATAACATTGACTGACAAGTGACAACTTAATTAAATCATGTCACATTTTCAACTTTCAATTCTAAATGTTAAATTATTACTTCTTAGTCGGTATAACGTGATCCGGTTTCCATTAAATGTATTTCATATCAGAAATTAATTCGAAAGGTTTTTACGATGCCTTATAAGATTATGTCTCAGTAAAAAGTTGACAATTTGGCTGTTGGCTCACGCGTCGAATCGCTGAATCGACTGCTATTTTATGACATTATAAAAACAAACGTCTCGTATTAATTAAAGAAGATGATTCAGTTACATCCCTATTGCTCATAAAGTATATTTGATGGATGCTGTAAAATTGTTACAAATCGTTGTCATGATAATTTATGATGCATGTTTATGGGGAAGTTTATGTGATGCTCCGAGTTATCTACATTGTTCTTTCAATAACAAGCGCAGGTCGGAAGGCGGCGCGAGTTTACAAATTAGCGGGCGGGAGGTGGTCGGTGACTGAAATGGATGAAACTCCGCGGCCTGTTACGAGAACAGAGTTATAAAATAAACCGGCGAGCAACTTCATACATTACAAGCCGATAACCAGACAAGACTTCCGAGACACAAACCAGTCCCTTTTAGTGAAATTGAAAACTTTTTCTATTACTCATACCGCTCGCCGACACCGCTCCTTGAGCCAATTGCCTTTAATTAACTCCGATATTAAAGTGCACTCTATCGCTTACTCAATTTAATTTCAATCGCGATGTAAATCCATCGTTTGTATTAACTAGTTTTTCCATGTGTTGATTACTAGTTTAACTTCACTGCGTGAGAATAGATTTGGTTTCTTGCAGTACTCTACACCTCGGTCCGGCTTTAACAGCTTACAACACGTTTTTACGATGACTAACCAACCACAACACTCGTTTAACTAACTGCATACAATTGCTTTGTCTTATTACTGATTGATACTTCAATCTAGGCTATAACATGACAATCTAAAGTAAATACATAAATTAAATACAATTGTACAGTTATCGAGATCAAAACGAGGAAAACCATCCGTCAATCTAACAATCAGTAAGCAGTCATAGATTCCATTATCGAATTGGATGAATAAGAAGAGGGTCCGAGACAGTTCTCACCCTAATACTATGTCAATTTCGATATTATGCAGTCACCTTTAATGCAATAGAGGCTGGCTGGGTGTGCCACTAGCCTAATTCTATTAAACATTTATTAGATTAGACAAAAGCTATTGTGGGTATTGCTCTATGACTTATTTATAGGCCACTTAAAAGATTGCAGTTTCTATTTTGTACGTTACCTATTTTTGTGGTCTGTGGCGGACTTCGTGTAATATTGTTAATAGGTACTATATCTCTGGAAAATTTCTTTCAATTTAATATATTAGGTTACTAAATCCAGTTACTGGTTTTGAATTTTATACTTGGATATTTTTAAAATGTTATATATTTAATTCACTTATGGTGTATTTTGTTAGTGTTGGCAATGTATGCATGTTGTATAAGAGTTCGGTAGATATTTAAGTTCAGGTAACCTTTACTTAGCTTCGTGAAACGTACTTGTAGATCAAGACTCTAAAGTGAGGGTAAAAAAGGCGACAAACCTTATATGGCTGCTTTAATCTTTGATTCCTTCTGCAAAAAGTATTAATCATACATAACCTTTGCGTCTTGATTGAATTTTATGTTTAGTTTATTTCGGTAAAGAACAGATTTATAACAGAAAAATAAATTTTAAAACAAATAAACACTAGAAAATGATATAATACAAAATCCAAATCATTTAAAACCATTGTCTCTGTTTTAGTTTGAGTAGTATATATCTTAATTGAGATAACGTTTACGTTTTAAATGGTCTGATTCCATATTTGAGAGTGAAATTAATACATATTCAATATACATATAAATATTTATTAACTCAAAAGCATTGCTTCACTTATACGGAAAAAAAACATGATAAAACGCTCACCCTCAGAAGAACTTGTGGCTTATATTTTACTTAAATAAATTTCTGACCAAATTAGAACGAATCACTTGAAAGTCTCTTTAGACTTTAATCTTCGGAAATAGTTTTAATCAAAGTTATGCGATCCATTAATTAAATTAACGTCCGTAGGGCGTAACTTAGAAAATTGCTTTTTATTTGTGGGCACTCATTCTATTATACACTCATTCATTTGTGCCCATCGAGTAGGCTCCATTACGGTTAATTAGCATTTATTAATTTAGGCTGAACCTTTTTACTGATTATATAACATATCAAGTATAACACTTAAGAAATTAAAAATGGTTATTAGCTCAGAGCCGTACATTTGCATTTTAATTACTAGCGTAGCGTTTGCTTAAAGGATTTTTAAATAAGTTAAGCAAATGGTTTATAGAGTTGTTTCTAATCTACACACACAAAAAGAAGAAATATAAACGTAGTAATGAAAAATTGCTACTGAAAAGAACTACTAAGCAGGTCTTTAAAAACTTACTTTCTCGTCCAATTATTAGCTTCTAGGTAACTCCAATATAATTCTTGCCGGTCTATAAGCTACTCGCATAAAAATAAGTTTCACAAATTAATACAAACGTGGAAAGAATTGACAAAGGTCAATACATTTAAATGACATAATTAACATATAAATAAATGGTAAGACATAAAATGATATTATTTATTAGATATTGTGTTCATTGAGCATTCGTTTACATAGAGCGCGTTATCGCGACGAGGCGCTTATTACGGGACTAACTGGTCCGGAACAACTTGAAAAATAAGTAATTACGTGTGAATATAATGAATGGACGGGAATTAATGTTATTAGAGCCATCGTTGTATGGCCCGAGTTACATCGCTAATTAGTTTGCGATCTTTATTAGCCCCCGCACACAATTACCTATTGCATTGTTCCATCTGCGAGCTTCACCATTTTAATTAGTCTCCAGTAATTCGCTATTTTAGTGCCGCCACTCAGAATCATGATTTATCTTCGCGGATTAAATAATTAGTTAGCTATTTACTTAAAAGTAGAAGCATGTGTTCGTTATTTGGACATACACGTAACAAACTACCGGCAATGCGAGATAATAAAAGAGGATATTAATTAAGTTAAATTCATTATACACGCTCACTTTACCAAACTAATCTGACTAATGCGTTTAATTTGACCATTTCATAATTTTTGACGAGCTTGTTAAAACTTGATGCTTCATAATTTTTTACGCTTAGTTTTTTTATTTCCGTCTCATTTTAGTTTTTAATTAGATGAAGGTGCGTTTTGTAACATCTCGTTTGTTTGAATGATAAGTACGCAAGTGCATAGCTTTAGCAGTATATATCTGCGAAGGGTATAAATACAAGAGAATATTGAATAATATAGCTTTTGCCAGGATCATATAAGTAAATAAATATATGGTAATCGACTATGCTTACCCTCATGGGAACTAATGATGTGAGTTTATACATCGATTGTTTATACATCACTTAGGTCAGTTTTTTTTTATATCGAGTGGCTGTGACGCACGCATCCACATCTGGTTTAAAGTTCTAACTTTACCAGTTTTTTTTGTAATTTCATAGTATTTGAGTGTTGTAAGTGAATATTTAAATTTTAAGTGTTAATGATCTTTTAACACTTGATCAAATAAAGCCTCGTAAAATAAATCATACATAAGTCTGACTTTCAGAGCAAGTACCGTAAAATAAAATATAATCCGAAATGAATTAAAATTTGGTTGTAAAAAAATATTTCATACGTAGTTTTGGTCTTTTAGTAGTAGCTTACTTTTATTACATACATTAAACTATATTTATTACATAATTTAACTGGTTTTGATGGAATCACCGGATTTTACCATATCAAAGACAGCCGGCTAAGCTAGTATACCACAATATAAAGGAATTTTAACTTTTTTAAATTTCGTATCTTTATTACTATTATTTAAAATATGTAGGTCTATTTGTCTAATCTTATTAAGATCTATCAATGAGTTTTCGAGTTTTGATCTCTTCCAACCATACGCAACCGACTTTAAATGCAATTTTCGTCAGCGCCAATTTATTTATACAATACAATCGAAGGTCTTGCCGATTACCTAACGTCAAATCAGAGTAAAAAGAATAATAACTCCGAAAAAATATTTTCTGAAAGATGCCAACCAATCCTATAACCAGTTTTTTTTTAAAGTGGAACATCATTAAATCTTTTTGAAATTATATTCTAACCACAACTGCACCGCTTCCTGTCGCACCAAAATACTGATAAATAAAGTGTTGTAATCATTCGTTTCCATGATTGTAATGTAATAAAGCCATTTCACAATAACCGATATCTAATTTGACGAATGTATATTTATTTTTTACCTTGCGCCGTTTGCACGATTCTAAATAGTCTAATGCATTCAGAAAAATGAAAGGTATATTTCGATCTGTGTACAATTGTAACAACCTACTTATACTTATGGCTATATATAACCTCAATATTTTTTTAATAAAGATATGTAGTGAACAATTTGTCAGCAACTATTGGAATGGAACCAGAAAGACTTTTGGTGATATACCACGTACGACAAACACAGAAAGGAATCGTGAAAAAATGTTAGCCCATGCGGTAATCGTAAAAACAAAATAATGAGTATAGATTCAAATACAAGTCACAAACATTTTCGTTTGTGCAAGAGCTTAAAGATATACTTGTGCAAAACTCTTAAAATAATTTCTTTAAAACTTAATAACATTGACCATTAAAACATGATCAAAAGACAACATGACATTAATTAAAAAAAAGTATGTATCAGACAAACAAACTCATAAACGCATTTTATCAATAATTTCGATAACGAAGTAGTAAAGGATTCTTGACGCAACTTACCTAATTAGTAAAGTATTTACTTTATGACGGAAGAACTGCTGTTTATTTCATAAGAACCAAAAATATTCAATACACAGATCAATCAAAAGATAATACAATAAAAAGTGAGTTTATTTTCGAGATTGGCCACTTGAAACGGTTGTTAAAAAAGCGTAATATTATTTTTCAATTCGCATACAAAGGTGGTTGGCGGGAACGCAAATTGGCCGGTATTGTGAGTTTGGGCAGTGCGGTGCGTACCGCCACTGGCCGGGAGAGGGCGCGCGAGATGAAATGTTTATTTTCAATTTCCGCCATTTTGTCGCGCGTCCGCCTCTGGATTAGGTCGCGAACAGCCACCCGCCGACAGATCATAGTTTCCATCAAGCCTACGAAAGCATTCATCACGATACCACAAATTCAATCGAAAATAAAATGATAACAAATAACGGTTGCACTGTTTCCATTATCAGTGTTACATGATAACCGATTTTCTTTACAAGCTAAGATTCGGTTTATGTAATTAGTAGGGTTAAAATAATGATAGATGATAAAGCGGAGTTGCAATAATTTTAGTTAAAATTTCTTAATCGATCCAGATAAGCGCAAAAAACTTTATAATATTCAATTAAATTATGTATATAAAAAGTATTATCGTACTTAATTGCTTGAAATCGCTGAGTGAAGAGCGTATGCCGCTGTGCACGATTTCAATTTCAATTCGCTACATCTGTCGCTGACCACCGATTCGCTGAGCCATTTCAAATTTCGAACGCATCTTTCGGTTCGTCTGCCCTTTGGTTGTGAAAGTTGGACATGGATGCATTTACTTCCGATGCGAAATGTGATATTTTTTAACCGTAATATAAGTGCACAGATTTCTTTGTGTTGTATTTGTAACTGTTCTGAAAAAATAGGGTAGTTGTGTATAGGCTGCGGAAAGGGATAACTATATGAAAAAAAAAAATGCTATGCTAATAAAATAAATCTTAATGAATTTTGATAACAAAACAATAACAGATGTAGCCCATACAAAACGCTTGAACCTACACTAAATAATTGCCAGACCTATGATGATACCATACTATGATAGTAGCCAAGGACCAGATCCAACAAATTCACGTACGCTATAAGTACAGAATTAAAAAAAATGATTTCGTTACACTTATATAGTTCAGGCGAAGGTGGAAATTACTAGGAAATTATTATCGTGTACGTAGCAAACAAAATTCTTCAGTTTATAAAAAAGGTATCAGGACAAATAATCTTCAAAACGAAATGTTTAAAACATACTTTACCTAATAACGTCAACAGTCAAAACTTTTCAACAACCAACATGTAACAAACAACATTATTTCTTAAACATAACAAACTTGAACAATTTAGTGTCATGAGCGATGTTAACAAAGTTGGGTAGTCTGTTTTAAGCGCTGTCGGTGCCAAGGAAGTTAAATATTAGCGCATTTTATTAGCCAATGTTTACTGAAGACTCCTTTGATGGTGCGGCGCCGCGCCCCGGGCCATGGAGCTTTACCTTTAGATAAAGGGTTGTCAAGCAATCTACTCGAATCTTTAGTAGCCTCTTATTAAGAGATCGGTGTCCGTGTGTTTCAAATTAGTTCGTAACTAATACCACAATTCGATCTAGTGCAGGGCTAGGGAATGGTCTAAGGTTCATTATCGCTAGTAGAAGGTAAATGTATATAAGTTTAGTTTGTATGCGTTGAAAAAATGCTTTTACTGCTGGAGTTTAATAGTTATTGGCATACATAAGTGTTACATTACCTATTATACATTTTGCCGTGTAGTGCCGGCTTAGAATGTCGCTACCCCTTTCTACCCACGGGCGTCGTAAGAGGCGACTAAGGGTGTTGAGACTTTTTATTGGATTTTTGGGCGATGCGGTTGGAGACCCACACCAAAAACCTTTATTTTACCGCCTTTTCCCCACTCAACTTCCAAAAGTGGCTGAGGAATTTATAATTCCTTGGCTCTGGCTACCCCTTCTAGGGAATTATAGCCGTGAGTATATGTATGTAAGTATTGAAAATTTAATGAAAATGTACATAATTATTTGTTTCAAACCAGAAATTAAAAGTTTCTGTAAAAACAAGTTTAATTAAACATGAGAAAAAAATGCTTATTATTCTTTTACAAAAATATACAAGAAAAAATCTAATTCATTTTAACAGTACAGATATAATCGTAATCATGTTAATTTTACCCATTCAAACTACTAAACCATTTTCTAGTAATAAGTGTTTGCATGTCAACTTGAAGCTTTGTTGTCCGACATTACAAAACAAAAACACCCATTTTACCATAATTCCCCTTTGAAAGGGCTCGATGACAATTTTGCGTCGTTTTCTACGAAATTATTGGAAAGTTCTTCGTAAACTGCTTGTTAGCCGCAATTTTCTCTGGTATTTACCTTAAAAATTTATACACAAAACGTCTCCGTATCGAGTATATTACTCGTCATTCTTTATGTCTACGAACATAGATCAATCGAACCTCTTTTTGACTCAATTACTCTGAAGAATTTCCGCTGCAATTATAATGAGTTATAATTATAATCATTATTTTAATGAAGCAGCAATATTTAGTTCGTATAATTACTGCATAGTAATGAAACGACGTAAATGCCATCACGTATCAATCATACCATTTTCGACGAAGCTTATTAGCTCTGACCATTAATTAAATAATTAGAAATCTCGAGCGCGGAACTAATTAATGAAGAATTCCAACATTTCGGTCCACCTATCGGTGCTTAATTAAAATTGACAAAGCCGCGGCTGACGAGAGTTCGCCAAATATCAGAACTCGCCCCCTCCCACCCTTGCCCCTTTCCAACTTCATGCAATCTTTTAATTCTAAATTTTTATGGTGTCATAAATTTATTACTTTGGCGGTGTATTTCATTGATACTGATTAATAAATATAACTTTTAAGAAAGGCTTTTATTTCAAAAGAACAAAACCATAATATTATCTTTATGACGTAAGTTCTTGATGAAACTGCAAAATAATTAATTCTTCTATCCTATTGAGTCCTACATTACTATGGAAATACCCATTTTATGTCTTAACGAAGAATCCACAACATTAAAGTAAAATTAAAACCCCACCCACATGATAAGACAATGCTTATACAATAACACAAGAAACACTTCAGTCTTCTATCAGTTACTAAATAATTTTATTCATCCGGTATATCTTAGTTGATAAGTAAACTGTACCAATATACTTTTGACAAAATTGAGATAATTATAACAGAATATAAATAATTTAACCCATAGCACTTTTTATCAAAGTATGTATTTGAAAACTAAGCTCTGAATTACATGCTATATTTTTTAAGATATCCTTGTGAGATCCAAACCTTATCAATTTGTGTTGATAATGGACCACAACATGTCTAAATGATGGACAGCAAATTACTGCAAACCATTACAACTATTTATTGCTAAAAATTTCCTATGTCCTTTTTTATTCAGGGCAAAAAAACCTTAGTTTTAGGATAGGCTCTACATATTTATAATTAGAAGCCTAATTACCCTATTTGACTAAGCATGTAAATATGCGGAAATCATGATATAGTTTTTAATTATCAAAATAGGTCATAAAGATGCCATGTAGCCTACTGCGCCGGCACGGGTGTGGACACACCGACCACCACTTCACAAGCTATGCCATAACTTGAGCGACATGCGACAAGAATAAAATTGTACATGACAGCGACAAAATATATAGAGCATCATTTTGGTTCGGTATACCTTTTAGGATTTGTATGCTTTCCAAGTTACGTTATTTCTGAAAATTAAGTATACTCCGATGTTGTGTCAGTATAGGTAAGCACTTTTTGTGAATTGTATTCGTGATTATAACAATATACATATGAAACTCATTTATATTATTAAACCTGAAACTCTCTGAACGTTGGTCAATAATCTAGATCAGAATCGAAATTTTCTATTAATGGTTGACAGTCCTACTCTGCAACTATATTATTTTCCATTCTGTCCCCAGTTAAACTTAAAAAAGTGGCTAGTGATCTCGTATTATGAGTCTCGGGCAACCCCTTGTTGGGATGTATAGTCGTGAGTATAGGCTACAGCTAAATTGAATACCTAATTGCAATCCTCTCATAACAGTTTAAGCAAGACCGGGAAGAATGTCACGACCATTACGCGATTTCGCACGCTGCGTCCCAGCAAGTTTGTATTTAGATAGTAAACCGAAGCGTAAATTAAAATGAGTAATTATAATAAAGCTAATATACCTTCGTAATTAACCAACCCTGATAGAGAGTGGTTCGAGTAACGTGAACCTCTTGCTCGCAACTCTGTCAGCCGCTGCAGCGCACTTCGTCAAATGTTAGCTAATATAATTGTGTTACTCAGTTTCAACATTACATCATATTTTGTTTTGATCTTTTTAGAGATCTTTTGTTATTATAGGTAGTAGTAAAGCACCTTTTATGTGTTATTTATATTTCTTGATTTATGGTACAAAATATTGATTATATTTGAATAATGCCATAAATTGTATTTAATTTTATTAAGTTTGGATCGATGTTGTGTATATTCCTTTATTGGAGGGCTATATTCTAATTGGAGATATAGAGTTGTATATTATATTGAAAACAAACAAATATTCCGCCCCTATTTTCTAACGCCAATGTTTTTATATCCTACACCATTTAAATGAAAAGAAATCAACCCTAAGTTAAATAGTTCCGTATCGAAAAACCAAAGGCCAATATCGCTTATTTCCGGTAACACAACAGCAAGCCGTAAACTCACATATGTCTGTGCTCTGAAGAGCTCGAATGCATAAATCGAATTCCCGTAATCGGTAGCAAAGCAACTGGCTGCATACACACGTTACTAAATCGATACGTAAGGTATCTGTAATTAACTCCGGAATGCACCACTATGGCTTTCTCCATTAGAACGCCTAACATCGCGACGTACCTATTAGAATCCTATTAGTGTCAATATTCTACGCAAGAACATAGTTACGCTCGTATTTTAATTCAATGTGATCATCTTCATTATATTATGTTAAATTGCTTTTGAATTTCAATTAATTGACACAAGATAAATCAGTGATGACTATTTGACTATAGTTTCTTGATAATATCAGTAAAAATAATACTAAATATAAACCTTCAATAAACAATTTTATTTATTAATATAGTCGAAAAGAATGGCTAAATTAGTGTTCTTTTAAAACATTTCACTAGCAATGTAGCGCTGAGTAGCTCTAAACGTGAACATCGCTACACTAGTGCTAATTAGATGGAGTGACAACCCACTCCCGCCATAAAGCGCTGCAGATTTATCGTCGCAGATTATTTATATTATGTTTATTAGTTCTTAACCTCCCCTTAGGCTTTTCCGCTAATTGAATTCTTTAGTTTTAAATCTTTCATAAATACAGATAAAGAGTACAAGTTGTCTTTCCTTAATTCGCGCCATTACGTATTATTATTGGAATAGAATACTACGTTTTGCTAATTTTATTATCCCCGGAAATCGCGTTATTATTCCTTATACCTTAACTTTATCCTCATAAAACCCTATGTTTATAGAATAGTTCTCATAAACTTGACAACAGTTCTCTAGTTTTAGAAATTAATTAAATTTCAGGCTGCTCAATGCAAACTATTGCAACTTCCCGAATACAACTTTAGTACTATAAAGGTAATTAAATATTTCACTCTTCGTTTTAAGTACAGATACCTTTATTAATTCATACTTATCGGAATTTACTTGTGATAATCCTCTTATTAAAAGCAGACAAGTAAGAACTTTCAAGAGGTTTATAGTGGAACTTTCATCTAGAAACACGTGGAAAAGCAACTAAGGGTAGTAAGTAGATTAAAATAAGTTCATATGCTCGACTTGCGTTTTTAATTATTACTAGACTATAATAGATCACTAGTTTGCAAAGATCACATCACATGACATTAATTAGGTTTAATTTTAATATTAGTTGAGTTAGTTTTATTAATTTGCTTCAAAATAATTATAAATATATGGAGTTCAGAAAGGAAAACCAATGTTAAGTATTTATTCTCACTCAACTTCAAAAGTGGCTCCGAATATCTGACTCTTAAGCTCTGGCTACCCTCTTTCGGATTTATAGCCGTGAATATATGTATAAATATAAAACACCAGAATTTAGTTCGCTTTAAAGCCACTCGAAACTAGATGTCACATCATTTTAATTAACACGTAGAGCAAGTTATTTTGGCAATCGGACGTAAGTTATGATTAATAGCGCCCCCTGTTGGCCGGCGTGATGAATAGACACGAAAATAGCGCTCATTATAACACGACCAATTTACAGAGGAGTGTTGGGAAGCGGACAAACCTGTCAATTAGTTTAGTTGTAACGAGCTCAGTTACTCATTTACTTTGGCCTTGTTATATATTACTTATTCAGATGTTATGCCTACATTTCTAAGAAAATATTTTAATTAAGGTGTTGTTGAGTCTGATTTTAGTAAAGGTTCTGCCGTGTTAAATTTGCTTTCAAAATACCTGTTTTACTTTGGGGTTTATTAAATTGTATAATCAATATAAATATTTTTCTATTCTATTTAAAACTTATGACTTAAGTGTATCATTAACATTATATTCCCACCCAACTACACAATCTTAAATATTCGGATATTCATTACACACTAATCTGATACAAAGGCTGATAACTAAAAACAGATGTGTTCATTACTTAATCATAAAATAAGTAGTATCTTCCTTCATATAAACAAAAAACGCTCAATGCTGTCGTAAAACACTTAGGTCACAACATCTAGGCATTCAGAACGTCTGATAAGATATTTCGTAAAAGCCAAACACAAGTATCGCTTGTTAATTTATCTGCGCGGGCTGGATTCGTCGTTTCGGTCTGTCCAATGAAGCTAATTAATTTTAATTGGCTGCTCTTGCACCACCTACCGTCTATTGTGCGCTGTCTCCAATTACACTAACCGTATTTTCAGTACAATACCCAACACATATACGAACGAAATGCTAAAATTAACCAGAAATAATATTTTTCATTTAATGGCGTGAGTTTAAGTCGTGTTTAGATATGATTGTAAGTTTTTGTGTGGTATTTTGTGTAAGTTTTCTCTTAATTTAGCCTTATCACTTATTTTATTATTATTTTTTGACAAAAATATGCCTATACTCACATTATATTGTAATGATAAAATCATCAAATTTTCTAGGCTACAAAGCAGTGGAATTAGCTAGTCACTATAAACAATGTTACCTAAATAAGTTATGCATTCATTTTTCAATGGAGTTGACATCTAAATCATAATCGTAGACGAGATCACAAATGACTATTGAAAATCATCGGATTAAATGTCCATATCAACTCCTAATCTCGCATTAAAATGTGCTCAGGGCTGCCTCACTACAGATTCACTCTTCCCAACAATCACATTTAATTTCACGCTCGTGTGAGCCGATCAGCAATAATAGTTACGAGACGCAAGAATCACTCACTCTTTTTGTTTAATCCATTTAATTTCAATCAGTATTAGCTCGATATTTTATTGATTTGGTTCACAAGCTCAGTACTTTCTATACCCCTATACAATAATTGATTTAACGGCGTGGGTAAAACTGCTTCGAAATGTCTCATCGATCATTATTGAAGTTCGGTTGAATTGAATCATTAGGAGTGGCCCACATGAGTGCAGAGTAAACTGGTTAAATAATGCAAAAAATCTAACAAACACGCACTGGTGCTTGTAATCTGAGGAGCAGAGCGGGCTAATTGTCCGCGGCAGTGATGATGACAGCGCGCGCGGGCGCGGGCGGGGGAGCACGTGACCTGTCACTTGCAGGGAAATTAAAACATTCCGCTACTCGGCGCGGCAACCCTGGACACATTGGTCGCAGGGCTGTCACCCGCTGTAATTGATAGCTGCATTACACTTACTATTAAATTTGTATTGTACACTGTTGGAGCACATACATTGATTTATTATTTAGACGAAACATAAGTTCGGTTATATTAAAAAATAAATTGCAAAATTACCAGTAAATTTTATTATGTTGGTTTCTGTAAAAAAAATATTATTGCCAACCCTGAAGTTACTGAAAAGGGCAATACAAATAAAACATTTAAAAGAAATCATCACAATATAAACTTCAAGGATCTCATGTTATTTGGCAACTAAAAAAAATATAATTATTGTGAGTGACAGTTAGGAAGGGGGCGCGGGGGAGAGTGGAGCGTTATTATTTTGTTATTGTACTAATATAAATATCTTCGGGACGACTGCGACTGTGGGGAGATTAATTAAATTTGGAGTGCGGTATACGATCATTGCGAGACGGGCCTCCCGCCAAGTTATTTGTTTTCAAGGAATTTGGTTATGAAGCACACGTATGAAATATTTACAATCGCACCGGGATCACTGTTATTGAAATGAACACCATTGCTTTTGCTTCTAACATTGCGTTCGTATAAAAATGGAGATATGTTTTTCTTTTACCAAATTTTTAAAAGGTCTTGTTTAGTGTTTTGATGCTTAATAAGTTATGTTGGACAGTGTGATTAGAAATTCATCACAAACCAACTTTAATTTTACCATCTATTACTCTTTATTCCAAAACCGGCTAAGAACTTGTTGATTCTGAAAGTGTGACTTATGCTTTTAATTAATATGGTCGAGAATATATTGCAGATTAGTTCTAAAACGTTAACTATTCGTCATTAAGTAGATGGTAGAAATAATTGATCTTGCAAAATTTTATGTTTATACTTATGTATAAATCTCTACATAAAAAACCGATAGTGTATGTCGATAAAATAATTCAGATATCCAATATTACAATTCGCAACACGTTTCTAGTTAAAGTTAGTTAGTAATGAAACGAACCTATGTTTCCATATCCCGTATCAAAGTAATATCGAGCGGCACTGGCGTAGAAAATTTAATAATTAAAAATCACCCCAACCCGAGGGGCGATAACCTACTCCGTACACTGCATATTACACGTTATCATTTTTAATTAAAATTGTTACGGGCACAATCCTACTGTCGAGTAAAACGCCCGCATTATGCTGCAAAACGATATCATCGGTATAGAAGTAATTAGAACCTCGGCTTTATTTCTCGGTTAGGAAAATAATTACAATTCTACAAATAAGTTTATTGGGTATTACCTCACGGTTTCCGGGTTCAAATCACAGGTTGAAACAAGCTATTTGAGCAGATTTAATCGCACGCAATTCTAACCCCCAAAAGTTGTCTTTATCAAAAGTCTAAACGTTGATAATTAACAATCAAAAGCATAACAAAATCATTTTTTTAATAATAAATTTAAATGCATAATTTTATGTCAGTTTCATATAGACATATTAGGTTGCAAGATAATTATCTTAGTCCCACACATAAATTATCGTGGAATAGTGGCTATTATATTATATGGAATGTTATATATAATTTATATATATTTCAAATGTATTACTAAAGGCAAATAAATATATTTTTAATTTTTTTAATTTAATTCATAGAACAAATTTAACAGTTAAGAAGATGAAACAAAACGGATTCGATAGATAGAAATATCTTCACCAGTTTTGCCCGTGAACTAATAGACAACTCGGCTATACAATATACTTTACTTTTATAAATGTCATTAAAATCTACTAATGTTAAATTGTTCGGAATATAATAGACTTGCAATAAAGGTAAAGGTATGGTAGTCTTAATCCACACATATGTATGTATGTGTAATTTATGACAAAAATAGTATTCTTGAAGAGATATCGGTTTATTAATAGTAATCGCTTAGTATCGATTTAGTGTTATCGCAGTAAGTAGTATTTTGCGATGCATAAGTCCAATATCGTGTTACGGGCACCTGTTGAATGTCGCAAGAAACGGCTTCTGAATTCAGTTCTGGGAATATTATTCTATTTTCGTAACTAAATCGAAGGAAATTAAGGCTGAAGCTACATGTCATATACTAAAATATTTATGCCTTCATATTGAAATGGTATGAGATTATAAGTTACCTCATACAGTGAGTTGTTTTTTTTGTACTATCATCATTCTTTATTTACATTGTTATAAGGATATATTTCAGGTATTAAAAGGTCAGAGCTTAACGAAAAGAAGTAACTTATGCCTAAAATCGTACCCTATTCCTATTCTTAAAAGTCCCTCTATTCATATTAACACAAAGCAAATAAAGAAACTTAAACCCAATACCCTTGGTTCGATTCACAGTCGGTATAAAAATAGCAAACATTCATAGCAAGTCCAATAGGCTAATCGTGAGTTATTAAAGCTGGCTCGGGCGGGCCCATCCGATCGGCACCAGGTATAATAGAAATACCGAGCTCTTATTATTAAAATTGCTGCTAAATTGCTCCCTTCAACCCTCCGCGATTCTGGTGAGGTGACGTACCGTTATCGTTTTTAATAAAACTGTACGTTCAAGATTATTGCAAACTTCCATCTCAAAGTTTAGCTCAATCATTATGATCTAACATATTGTAAGAGAAATTTGTATTGCATATGCATCAGACGTAGTTTATTAGGTTCGTAAATAAAAATTTGTAAAAATATTGTAAATGTTTGAAAGTTAGAATATTACATTCTCACACCACAGAAAACACCTCTCTTAGTTCTTCAGTGAAATTAGATACGAATGAAGTTGTTGCTACCAAAATACTCATTTAAAAAAAATGTACTCTGATATACTACAAAATAAACACTAAACAGCAAATGCAAATAGGTACTGGTATGATTACAACCTACATGGAATCACTGCCTTTATAGCTTACATCACACTGACAGACAACGCTAGCTTATTCTATGACATTAATTAGTTAAGTGCGGTACACGTCAATTCCTATTGGTAATTAATTGAGCGTAGAATTGGAGCTACGGTTAATCGGCATGATGGTTGATAAACTACGCAAATATGACTCACTCACTGCTTGTCGGAATGGGATGTATTAAAAAATATATAAAAGATTTATTTTTAAGAAAACAGATACCCTCAAATGACTTTTTTCAAACAAAACAGGCATAAATAAAATAAAATATAAATAAAATAATATATCGTATAAATACCTTCGTATACTATGTATTATTTGAGAAAAGCTAGCCAAAACGTATTTTATCCAAGCCAAGAGGCTATCTTGAAATTCCAAGTGTTGGGATGTCACTTAAAGTTCAGAAGTAAACACCGCTGTAAGATTTTTGGTGACATCAATACGCAGTTTTTTATAGTTGTTAGCACATACATTATTTTTCGCAATACTAAGATGTCATTTAGATTTCGCAAGTTTTGTAATTGACAACCCTAGCCCAACTAGCATTGATTGATTAACACCATTGTTGCAAGCGGCTAATTAGTGAATTTAATTAAAATTTGATCCATATTTAGATACGCGCAACCTGATCGGATTTCAAATTAGCGGGAAGCATTGTTTCGCTTCGACAATGATGTGCTCTACATTTGAACCTTCAATAGCCACACACAACGTGATAACATATATACATGTATAACCATCAAACTTGAATATTCAATACGAAATCAACGTAAAACTGATTACGTAATTTGTTTCACATTCAATTTTATACAGGAATTTATAAATAATAGTAAAGTTGTTAGGGGTGATCAAACACAAGGCTTTTTAATTAATAACGAGTGAAATGACGCGTATTGTAAACTATGTGGAAATTATGGAGCGAACACGATTGTATGAACAATTGATTAATCAGCGCATTAAGAAATATTCACGTATTTTTCAAATTCAAAGTGCTCCGATGAAAGAACATAATCAGACTATTCACGGTCAATAGTCAATCAGGACGTTTTCGTTCGTTCAATGAATGTTTAAGTGCTCTGTGAAAAAATGTCCCGTGCGTTCGGCTCATACTTACATTCGTACTTTTAATTATACGGTTATTTTGAAGCGCAAATGATTTACACAATGGCTCATTGTATAACTTCTGGGTCTTTTCAACGCGAGAAGAGGCTTACCCTACGCTTAACAATACACGGTACGCACAAATATGAGCTTTATATTAATGATTTTAAAACCTATATGATACTCTCGCATGAATTGTCACATGATACCTTTTTATTACTGGTATGTGGATTAAAATGAAGAATTGATCAGCAAATTGTGATGCAATTGTCAAGCGACAATAATGTTGATTTTAGTAAAAAATCGTGCAAAATTTGGTCCGCGTTACATAAGAGATGGAAAGAGTTTTGTAAAAATATATATACTATGCAGTCTTTTTTCGCAATATTTTATGTAGCGAAGAGTGCTTTTTTATCTTTGAGTATCCTTTTATGGGGATAAAGTCGAAAAATGTATTTACTTATATTGTTATGAAACTGTTGAAATAAGTGATGCACTTGCACACATATTCTTATTCAAATGTTATTTATACAATAATTATTATAACCTTAATCAATTACAGCTCATAAACTCGTTAACCTGTAACTAGCAATCAATAAAAAATATTAATGTTATTAATTATATATTTTATGAAATTCTGAACTAATTGTTATTTGGATATACTGTACATTTATACTAGTATCTTTAATTAAATAAAGATTTCCTAAAAAAATATATACACATCCAACCAAGTCACGATACTATATAACAAAGTCAAGAATGCTGACATAGTAAACTGTAACGTTAATACGCTCAGCGGATATTATACAGTAGTACCTTCAAAGGCCCAGCTTCAAGTTTCAAAGATCGTAGTAGACGGTCGCTTTTCTGATAAGTGGATTAATTACTGCTATCATCTTCACTGAAATACGGTACAAGCCGTTTAAGGTTTCGGTTTTCAAGTTTCAGAATAGCAGCCTGAGCTGGCTGACTTTACTAAGTATCTTGTTGCTTACTTGAATATTCCACTTAATTGAGCGTATTCTGTTAATTATACTACCACTTGTTCCTGCAGATACATAGTCGTGATATAATAATGGCTGCCTATGTGGCATACACCTGTTCGAATCGTTTGTCAGTTACATATTAAATTAATTATTTAAACGTAGTGCAATTTCTATAAAATACTGTTTCAATATAACGTGAGCACACAATCTTGGAAAATTATGGAAATATGACTTTATCGAACCTTAGTAAAGATGATTAGTAAAAAATAGGATGACTTGCATTAAAGTTTCATTAAATTTATATATACATAAACAATGATTATTACGCTCTGGAAATTATCAAACCTCAATTAAACAGATATCTTGATTACGTATTTTTTTTTATTTTGAATGCAGAACAACAAACAATCAAAACTGCATCCGTATAATATATGATAACATATTATTAGATAGAACATAACCCGTGAGTAAAGTCCTCAGAATTATACACTTTAGATTCCACTATATAAATTAATGACTATAAACTATAATTTATCTTAAAGTGAAGTCCTACAACTTGTAACTTATTGTACACTGACAATGAAAATTGCTTCGTGCATTCTACAATGTCAATACTTACGCAGTAACTCCTTAGTTGAACCGCCAAGTGGATAGCAGTCTATTACGCCATAACTTGACTCACCTGCAAAAAATGACATTCTCATTTAGAATATAATTAATAACAGTAATATTGATTAGCAAAACTTGAATACTACTTCACTTTATTAAAATTTAACCGGTCCAAAATCCTAAGTGATCAGAAAACAGATCGAAAGATTAAAATCTTTAAATCCAATGTTTTAAATAGGTAGCTAAATATTATAAGAAACATACTGTGAATTTCATAAATACAAATGCAATGCATCCAAAATTGAACAATAGATCATCTTATCCAACGTTAAATTATTCCACGGACGGATTCCGAAAGGTGTGTTGACACTCCAAGTAAAAATGAGCCCATTGAACCGAGCAATCAACCAAACAGAAAGACAAACACACAAAATGGCAGCTGCCCAAACAACCAGCTGTACTTTAAAACCATAAGTAAACATTTTAATTTTATTTACCCGTACATTTTATTTGCGGTCAATTATCCATGCATTTGTTGAACGTTTAATAGTCAACTCGCTATTTTAAACAAAAGTGCCATAGAAAAACATTACTCTAAATACATACTCATAGGGCTGAGGGAATTGAACAACCGTTTTATAAAGTACAATTATACATTTAAGTATACTCAACAGTATCTTTCCAAAAAAGATACTCAAATCTTCGGAATAAAAAAAATGTTAATCCCTTTTTGGACAGGGAGAGAGAAAGAGATCGTGAAATAGAGAATATGTATTCATGGATTTCAAAAAATGGACTTAAAGGTTATGGTTCTTCAAAATACCAAACAGATCTTAAATTCCAAGGAGCCTTGTACAGCTGCCAACCACTAGAAGAAATGAGTCAGTACGATATCCTAAGCCGACACTACACCATAAACCTTAATGTTTTTAAACTAGTAAACAATAACATGTTATTCGTCCTAAAAACAGTAGCTTTTGAACTGGTAATGGAAAATAATGAGATTCACTGTTCAAACAACACATCGTTACTAATTAGCATAGAGTATTTAATTAGCAACATAGTGTAATTATAAATATTCAAATGTAGGTACTCGGCTAAAGTTACAATCGATATTAATTTCGATAACTTACGTAAAAGAACTGACCTTTGAAATAATAAATTCAATCATGACGAAGCTCATATCAGTTTCAAGAACAATACATTAATTGGATTGTAATTATTCAAACCCGATACATTGCTATATTGTCCTAATTCAACAATGGCGGCGGATTCAATTAAAATCATGCACAATATTCCATTAATTGTGACGGGCACCAGTAATCAAATTGCGGCTATGCAACATTTACTACTCGTAGTAATTAGATATTATGTCTGTGCAGTGGTTATGAAAAAAAATTTAAACCTTTTTGGATGAAAATAACTATGAGTAATATAACACCCTCCTTTTTATGTAATAAAATGTTAAATTTATATTCCATAAAATCTGTTTTGTCAAATCATTGATGTTTGTTACTTACTCTTATAATTATTAAAAAGAAATTTAATTATAGCATGATCAACTGTAATGAGATATTAATGTAATGGCCCTCTCTTTTTAATATCTTATAATCCAATCATGCTTTATCAGACTGAAATCTGCAGTATTCATAAATCCGAAGTAAGCTTTTATTACCAAATAACAAAATATGTTGATAGACAGTTTTTCGACAAAGATATACTTTGCTTTACGACAAAATATCAGAAGAGAAAAATGCATGAAGATAATTTTTACATATTTGCTCTGAGAACATAATCGGAAGCTGATCACCGAGAAACATATATTATTGACATGACACCAGCACAAAACAATGCTGACTATTTATGTAACACGAAACATAATTATGAGAAAAGAAATATGCACCTCCATAGTATCGCATTACCGCATATCCTTTGTCAACGATAATTGTTTATGTCACATAATACGCTTCTACAGTAGTTATGGCTCCAGTTATGCTAACTCCACTAATGAATAAGTAATACAAACAAACAGATAACAAGAGATGCCAATTAAACAATACGCTAATTAATTCCAAACATTTGGTGCAATGAACTTAATTAGGCTGGGTAACATATCGAAACACGACACGTATATTAGATACTGTGCGCATTACGGAATTATTTTAATAGTATTATTAAACATGATTGATATATATCTCAAAAATAAATAATATTACAATAATTTATAACAATGGTTAAAAAAAATACATACGCATATTCTTTTGTGTTAAAACAATAATTTAATAACTAAGCGCGCTTGACAGTCGTTTTCTGATAAACGTTTTAATTAACGTAGAACGGCGGTTTACGTGCAAGCGACTAGTGTTCAAATCCCAGGTCGGGCCTACACCAATTTGTCTTTTCTAAAGACACATGTGGGGTTAATTTATCATGATTGTTAACGGTGAGGGAAAACATCGTGAGGAAACCCACATGGCTGAGTTATACTTAGTCATGTGACAGTGTATTCGTACAAAACGGCGATAGGCCTGCCCCCTATCACGTGAGTACACTGTCCATGCAAAACGTGGGTACTCTGAACACCAGGTGACAAAGTCACGTGATGTTCAGAAGTATTAGTACCTCTGCCAACCCCTTCGGGGATATTCGGCGTGAACGTTTATGTTATGTTATATGTTTTTAATTAAATTATAACAGAATGGCAACTACTGCTACATATAAGCAAATCATGGTCATTCATAATGAATGCTTGATTATCATTTTTTAATCTACATCTAATTAAGTCTATTATTAATATTCACAATAGAAATGTTATTGTATAAAAACAAAACAAAATCTCCAAGTCAATTGAATGCGTAAACTGCGGGCCGACCCAAAGAATCGCAAACTACTTTATAGCAATCTCATAAAAGAGGTCTCGGTAAGTCGACAGTAGCTTTTTTAATATCTGAGGCGAGAGACCGCACTGTCCCACGAAACATTTTCCATTAATAAAACGCGAAAAGGAATATTACATATGAAAAAGACATATATCCGTATCGTCGGACCCGCCGCTATCTCTGCGGAAGGTAATAACTTCTTTACAAGTCCAAAGTCCGAGGGATTGAAAAGCAATTTCAGCAGGACACCCCGCCCTCGAGCGCGGCCGGACTTGCTATATTTCTTTTTCGCCGCCACTGTAATTCGCCTTTGATTTAATCTCAAGAAACAAATCTTTGAATGTGAATGTTTAGTGATACGCATCAGTGAAACTAGTTTAGCTGATTGGATCCCGTCCCTCGGACTCTCGCCGTGCAGCTCCGAGTTACAAGAGGTCCTCGCAACGTCGGCTTGGCTTATCCTAATAATAGGTATTGTTTGGTCTTGCATTGCAAAATGTTGTTACAAATTTACATGCTCCATATTCGACGATAGGATGTCGGACGCAAAACATTTTAGCAAAAACTGCAATACATGGAGGGAAATGTGAAGCTCAAAACATGATATACAAATCTAACAAAAAACGTACACTATTTGAATGCAATTTTTCATTTTGAAATATGTGTTCAATGAAGAGATTGGCGCATTATCTTCACAGCTCATTTTATTTATTGCATAGAAATATTGAGATTGACAATAGCACCCTATTCGAAGGAGTCATCTTACTTTCAAAATAGCGCGACAAAAAACTGAGGACAACAGGCTTCTTTGTATAATATCTAATATGAAGCACATTGCACGACCAATCTCAAAAATCGTTACCATTTATTTATGGATATGTTTTTTCTATAGGTGCAGTCCGTTAAAGTAATGCTTTTATTCTTTAACGTGAAGCGATTTTAGGTCTAAATAATAGAAATGATTTCTCATATCTTTGGCTTGATATTTTTAGCCGTGCGAGTTCAACTTAGTCACTAGACCTAATGTAATTCTTAATCAAATCTCAGCCAAAAGCTGAGCTTAGCTGTAGAAACCTATATTTCATTAATATTTATCACATAACATATATATTCCTACTGAGAGGCTCAAGCCTACTCTGAATGGGATTATTGGGCCTTAGTCTACCACACTGGCTTCGACTGAGTTGGCACAATAACCATTATAATCTAACCTGAGACCTCTGTATTGTGAGACAAACGTTGGATCGCTAGACCACGGAGGCAGTTCATCATTAGAAAAAAAACTTATTGTAATTTGCAAATATTTTGGTGACAGTAATCTACCAATGTAATTTCGAAATAAAACAAAATGTCTCAGCAAAGCCGACTCAATTTCAACGAATGCGGGTGAAATCGTCTGTCCGGCTACAGATTGCTATCGCTCCTCCGACCGCCTTATTTATATAATCTAACTATTTGCGAGGGAAACTACCCTCGATTACCTTTGTTCCCTTCCCTTTACATTTTCGCTGAAGCCAATTTTCTATCATCATTATAGAACAAACAACTATCCATTTACTATTGGAACTTCAGTTTTAAAGTTTTATTGTACTTTTTATTTTAATTTTTTAAACAACTGTAAAGACCACAATTTTTGCACATTTGGTATTCCAGACAGGGTGACGCAAGGGGCGCTCATCGCTTACAGTTCCAGCCACCATTTTCTGCGCGAACGGAACTCTTTATTGAATACAACTGTAATAGAAAACACCTTCCACATTGTACTCTTCACATTCTCTCTATTTTCGTTTAACTTTCATTCATGAGTGAATGATTTGTAGGTTGAAAAAAGCCGTTCATGCGATTTGCCGAGAAATGGACTACGATGTTTTAGAGAACTCGAACATTAGAAGTAAAATAATTTTGTTTTTGCTATTGCACAGGTTTTAAACTATAATAATTAATTTGTCAAATTATTTATTCAATATATGTATATATTTCACAAATATCATACTTTTAAATTTGTATGTACACATGAGTAATTTTGAACAACCAAATCAGTTCCCTGACCATTGACCATTTTCAACTTATTTTATAAAATTGATAAATATTTACAATCTGAATACAGTTTTTAGACATAATACGCCGGGAACCACAAATTTTAATTAAATAAATATATTCAGTTATTTTATCTAAACCAAAACAATAAATATTGAAAAATTTAGAATCTTCTAGCAATGCCAATACAGATGCAATTAAAAATGAGTCTAGCCAAGCCCATCTTAACAATAATCGATGCATTAATTAGATGAAGTTATACATATCATTCGGTCAGCTACAAACCCTAATAGGTGCACCTGTTGTGTAATGAAGTGATTAAAGACCGCGGAAATTTCTATCCAACTATCATTTCATTCTAATTGTGCTTCTCTATGTATCATAGATAAAATAAAAAAAAACGTATTGCTTTCATTCAATTAAAGATAGCAACCGAGGTATAACGACGAAGCACAATTTAAAGTTAATGTATTATCCATCAATTCATACATACATATACTCACGGCTATAAATCCCTTAACGGGGTAGCCAGAGCTTTGGAATGAAAAATTCCTCAGCCACTTTTGGAACTTGATTGGGAAAAGATGGTTATAATAAATGTTTTTGGTGACGGATCTCCAACCACATCGCCCAAAAATCACTTAAAAAGCCCCCTATACCCTTAGTCGCCTCTTACGATCACCCACGGGTAGAAATGGGGTAGTGTTATTCTAAGCCGACACTACACGGCATCCATCAATTCATACATGGAAAAGCCTCCAAAATTAAATTAAAACTTAAGGCGTACAAAAGATCTTCAAATATCATAACCTGAAGATAAGTAATACAATACGACTATTGCTATTCTATCAATATTTTAACACAAAAGAAACTACGTTCTGATGTCATGTCTAGTTCTATGAATAATATTAATCGAAATTCTACAAAACAGGTCTCTAATTAGACGACAACATGTATGTGAAATACAGTAGAATGATATCAATACGAGATAATTACAAGTGAATGAAAATAATTACTCACTACTTCAATAGTATCTTAATTAGAGACCATTAATGATGGAACACATATCATACTATGGCTTTTATAGGAATGGATATAAGAACCATGATTGTAATACTTCCTTGAGTTACATAATGTTTTTTTATAGAAACTAATAGCTCTTAGTATTGATTAAATGTTAGAAACATTGTTGGTCGCTTTGTAACTGACCTCAACTTAATAAGTATAATACAACATAGGTAGGTTTGTAGAAATTCAATGTACGAAGCTAGAGAGGTTGGCCAGGATCTTACAAAGAGGCGATCTATAGTCTCTGCCTTCTCCAATGGGTAATAATGGCAAGAGTATATATATGTATGTAGGTTTATCAACATGCTGTTGCAGTCCGCCTTGTATTGGGATCTTTGAAACTGGTATAAGGCTGTGTTCAGAGCTAACCATACCATCGGTCCCGACCGTACCTATAATCTAATTTTCAAAGTAAATTTTAAAGAGCGTTTATAGCCTTACTGACCATTCCGTACGCACGTCAGTACACCTAAAGAGAACGGTGATAAAGGGATCACAGTACTCATGAGTATTGCAGTGAAAGTTACAATTTCAAATCAAAAAGTATTAATTTCTTTTAGTTAGATATATTAAGATATTTTTGGACTCTTCTAACTAGATATATGTACGCAAACATAAATTGTTATTTAACAAAAAATACAGATACCGATGAGGTGGCGGCATCGTCAGCGCGTACCGGGCCACTAAACGCTTAAATTGGCGTAGCAATAATACTTGTGATTCCAAACTAACTATTCCTCATTATACATTTCTAAGAATAATGTAGACGAATAGTCCCTGCGTTGCGTTCATACGGGGTAATTGGATTCCTTTAAATTCTAAAGGACTTAACATTTCTGAGATGCTTAATTGCGTAACAACCGGTACTTGACGGTATTATAGGAAAATATAATTGGAAACACGGCCGAAACAATGTTGCCAGGGCAGGGCTATTTTAAACGACAACTGTTTAAACTGTGAGACGGTCCGTAGAATACTTGCAACTTTGCAACGTAAGATCATAATTTAGCAAGCATTTTCAAGACTCATCACCTTCTTTTGCTGCTTAGTTTTAATATAATTTGAGAATATTTTTAATCTATTTAGTATTTAGTTTCGACTTCTTATCAGCCGCTTATATTCTTATCAGTTACAGATCAGTAAATGTATGTACGCTTAATAATAAATTATTATTCGCAACTTCAACTAAAAATAGTGTTGCATAAGACCCGCATTATAAAATTTCCTGTACGTCAAATAAGAGTTCAGAGGAGCTATCTAAATAGATCACGGTAATCGTCACATGATCCGCGGGTTTAACTGCAAACCTATTGACCCGGTTCAGACTATCAGTTTTAATAGTGGTGTGATGACGTCAAACCAATTTTATTATTTTCTTTATAAGTAGTTTTAATTAGTGACTTGACCTCCTCAACATGACGCGCGAGAGATAAAATAGTATATTTATTGAACAAGTTACATGATTGCATTATTAAGGACTCTGATATCGGATTGGTAAATTTAAAAGAGATTATACTGACGCGATTATACTGGTTTTAATACGGTTAATGTTGTGCCTCCAAAATAAGAGAATGTTACAAAGTATGATTTGATTTGGTGAGGAATATAATTGGCGAGTTAATACATCCGGTAAATTCTATCTCCGCACAAATCGTAGGTAATTGTTTACTATTTCGTTTTAGAAATATTTAAATAAAAATATAAATTCCAATCTTGATAGCAATTATAATCGTTGGGGATTTAAACTATACAAACAAGTATATACAAAACTGTATAAAAATCCGGAACAAGATACAGCTAAATTGATTTACCTTTTTTTCGGCTTGTTAAATAGTTAGACGAAAAAGTGAAATACTTTTTAATAAAATTAATTACTATATTCACAAACTTGAAACAAAAGTAGTTTGAAAGTTTTAAAAGCAGCACTTGATGCAAGCTGGTGTTTTTGTGACTATATCCATCAACGAGCCGCCTTATCTTCCAATCCTATATTATCTACCCTCATAAATGTCTCCAGCTCAAGTGACTACTCCACCGTCTTTCATTTGACCCGAGATATGAAAAAAGTTCACGAATATTTTGAAAGGGACTACAAAAAGATATTTTGTTTCTGAATTCATAAAATACTCGTAAAAAATTAAGGCTCATTCAAAGATCAGTTTACCCGCGTCTACTGAATAAGTTTTTAGTATCGATACATCTGTTACGCGGTTTTATATGATATTCCTATTAAAAGTTTTACGTCAATATCGTTTTAGGCCTCAAAAATTAAATCAGTTTTGTTACTTTGTCGAATTTAGTACTTTTTAACGAAACATAATTTATGTAAATTGCATAAGTCATCGAGGGAGTCAAGTGATGTCGTTTTTATACAACATTAATTTATCCACCATCTTTGCCGTCTTACATTTCAGAACAATCTTAAATTATATTTTGATAACCTCAACAAATATGTTAATGTGAACACAATAAATAACGAAATCGCAGTAATTAAATTAGCTATTTAACATTAGCGATCGACCTCGAGTGCCCTAATTGGTTTTTCCTTGCTTCTGAAATGCAAATACAGTGTTATTAAGCAGGTTAATTAAAGAGTTATCGGTTGTAATTAACCCGCTTCGTCGGAGTATGTGGGCCCCGCGGCTCCTGCGCTACACAGTTAGTATACGCCACTAATTAAGACATTCCTGGCTCATTAGCTCAATTAAAGCTATAGCTGTATTCACGTCAAAAGCGCTGCTATTGTGATTCGCTCAAACATACACAAACTTCGCAGAATGTAATAACGATACTCTGCTCCACTAGATCACTAACAACAACCTCAGTTTTTACTAGGAATTTCTACTTCGATAAGCTTTTGTGAGTTATCAATATGATGCAGTTTGATTTAGAGTTGATAAAATATATTCATTAAATTAGTATAGTAATAATGATTTTCTATTAAAGGACTACCTGTAATATGTTTTAGCTCTGATGTTCCTTAGTGTTTTATTCTACTCTATAATACTGATTCAAAAGAAAGTCAAAGATAATAAATTTTTGTCATCGTATACTTGCATCAAAGGTGCATAATTGCAATCTCCTCATGAGGACGGAATGCAAGTAGTAATTAAATTCGTTCAACAAGAGGAAGCGGCAATGTCGATGAAAAACATGTGCTTGGTAACAACAACCTAATTATTTTCGACCTTCCACATAGGGTTGACACACTGCTATAATATAACAATATCAAAGTAATAAGGTTACGTTTTATAATTGGTGTCGTTATATTCTTATCTTTATTGTTCTTTTTGGATTTTTTATTTAAGTTTTTGCTGTATATCTTATTTTATTTATTAATTAGTAGAATACGAAAAGGAATATTTAGTAACAAAGAAGTAAAGGTCTCTTCAGAACCAGGCAGACCAATTAGTCGGCAGCGTATCGGCAAACACAGTAGCGGAGTGAGGCAGCCGACAACCCTAATGAACCAATATGCACATGTTTGCCTACCAGCAATTAAGTGAGTAAAAAATATATGTGTACGAAGTATTTATACGAACTTAGATAGTTTTAACGAAGTTGTCTGCGCTTCGGAGAGTGGAATTACACCCTGTTACCAAACACTCCCTTCAATAATTTTTACGGAATTATATTTACAAACATTCGTAAATGATTTGTGTAATTCCGATACAGATAATTTTGATAAAAATTATAATGTGCTATTATATTATTATACACTATATATATTAGTGCTGGTAGGACTTGTTTCGGGTCCGGATATTGTAGTTCAATTGTTGTGACTATAGAACAGTCAGCATAAAAATTCGTTAGCTGGGAAACAGTTTTGAAGTGTACATGACATAAAAGGATGAGACATTCCTATGGAAATATTTCCTGCTAATTCAATAATACGAACTTGGTGTATAATTAAGTCCCGCATGTTATCTTGCAGCCAATCTGCCATGAGAGAGTCGCTAATATTCATATTTTTATAGGCACTTTCCTTAATAATTAATAACGACCACATTATTTCCAGTACGAACGTCACAACATGTGTTCCAAATAACCGTTGTTCAACTTTATTTGCATTTACAATTGCCAGTTGGATTCGGTGAGAAATTCTGGGTAGCATTCTTAATGACAAAGCATGCTAATATACTATTCTCTTTTTTTATATTTACTAAAAATATGAGTGTCACTTGGTTTCATTGCTGATTTCTTAAGAGATGTGGGAAGAAAATAATAATTAATTTGAAGGTACTGATTATGTTTCTCGTATTATAGAAAAATTGTAAACTCTATTGCGGGATAGACGTAGTTAGAACTTCATTGATAGCTTACCTTGTTTCGTAACTTCTGAACGGAGCATCTGTTTTAGTCATGCACATATTTTATATCACGAATATGAAAGGATCGATATTATTTTTTGACTATTTGGCGTCAGATTTGTTTTATATTTAAATCTACAGAAGTTATTGGCGAAACGAATGAAAGAGTTAAAGAATGCATCATTTTACACGATACGGTGAGATACCACTTTGATGTTAACAACAATAGATCTCAGGGAGCATTAGCAGCGTTTATAAATAAATTAGTATAATAGAATGTTTAAAATCGTTTTTATAACACGCTCTTGATGTTTTAAAACAAATACATTCCTAGTTTATAGACAGTTATTTTGCTAATATATCTTTGTGTACGAGACTTGGGTAATATAAATGTTTGTGGTACTAATTTGTATTTGTTGTCTATTCCTTTAAAAATAATTTATTTATAAAAGACATCAACAATGTGGTGATTAATAGCGTGAAATAAAAATATATATTTTGGCATTACATTTCTCTGCAAAATATTGAGATATAAATTGAGCGGCGAAAAAAGCTGTGACAAGCCAAAAAAGCTAATATACTTATTTGTTACTAGAAAAATTGTAATCAATTATTTATTATATTTTCTCT
The DNA here is from genome assembly GCA_963576735.1 of Bedellia somnulentella. Taxonomy (NCBI): domain Eukaryota; kingdom Metazoa; phylum Arthropoda; class Insecta; order Lepidoptera; family Bedelliidae; genus Bedellia; species Bedellia somnulentella. The sequence continues at coordinate 14,378,267 of OY755171.1, forward strand.
ATCTTATATGATTTTAAATACAAAAACGGCTTTTATAAATTTTCCTATTATTTGTGAAGGATAACATTCAATCTGAGCAATAAAAGTTTCGTTTTGTTGCTATCGCTACGCCGGTTCCGGTGGCGGTGGAGGTTGTGTATCTCTAATGAGACACCCGCTAATTGCAAGACAAACAAATAGCTACGGGATCTAATTGGCATTTGGGACATCCTATCTCTTCCATACCGCTTCTACACTCGGATTCTATCGCTCTTTCCGTGGACTTCTAATTGGATTCTTACTAAAACTTTTATTTTCATTTATATATTTTTCTGGATATCATTTACAAAATATAAACACACTTAAGGTATGTCCGGGTATTTTCCGCGAGTGGTTTTTACTCGGAATATTTATTTGCGTTAATATTATTATGTTCAGAAAAAAGTTTTTCATAAATAGCTAACGAAATATCGGTATGAAAAAAAAGTTGAGATAAATATTACACAGAACTTTTTCCATTTATTTACAACGAATTAACACATTTTAAGTCCTATATTCCATTATCCTCTGTAATTAGACAAAACTCTTCAAAAACCTGTCGGCACATTACGCTAATTGACGCAATTAGAGGGATTACTGAACGGAAATAAAAGTCGACTCACCTTCATGAAATGTCGGCCCCAACAATTAGCCTAGCGACTCCTAATTAGACTTTCCAAACAAGAGAGTCTTTCAACTGCTCGCGATTAATTTATTCACAGCACAATGAGACAAGTGTCATAATTCAAATGTTGTTGTTGTATTAATTTCCACACCACTGAAAAGTTTTTCCGCGATCTCACGCGCGATTTCACAACGGAATGCTAAGACGTGTACTGCCTACGATCGCTCGACAGCGAATGACTCTGTTTCATATCGAATGAGGGGAGGTTTGTGTAGACAGTTTACACCACGCGCAGAGCTTTTACCCGCACCGGTGAAAAGCTTTTCGCTTGTCGCCTTACGCTCACTTATTACGTTATTGAACTGAGCCACCGCTTAATAATGTAAGTGGGCAGATTTGGTGCGGTATTGCATTTAGGCCTAACTAGAAATGACTTGAGTTGAGATGGCTACTCATGATAAATCCGTGCAATTTTTAAATGTGTGTAGTACTTAAATACATATCTGGCTATATTATTCGATAAACGGTGTATTTTGAATCTCGTAGTGTGCTTGATTTTCTGTGTGCTAGTTTAATAACATTATTTGCGCTCTTTTAATTTTGATCCTTTAAAATTGAATGTCACTACGGTACGTTCATAAAATACCGTGAAATATTAAAGCCATTATCTTTTTGATAAAAGGGTGATTTAATTAAAATAATCTTGGTGCAATTGAATTTAAGCGTCATGACGGTATTGTAGAGATGCGAATAAAAGGGCCGGCAGCCATTCATCATTGATAAAACTGGTCGACGACACCTCATTCATTGGAGTTCACCGCAACGAGCGACGGTCGCCGAGAGGGGCAGCCCTTGCTAACTGCACTCACTACACTTACTTATTACGTGCGGTTGCATTGTCACGCACGCCGCACGATACGATAACTTTAAATTATTGACAAGAATCAGAAAGAAAGAAAAAATAAATATGCTTTTTCTAAGAAATTAGACTCGTATGTTAGTCACACATTTTTCTTCTATGACAGTTAATAAAAATAAAAAGTTAAAATAAAAATCGTTTATTTACGAGAACAAGAGTTATATAACAAGATCTTTAGTAATTAGAATGCACTTTGCCTGCTCGGCCGTTAGGCGTGTAAATATTTCAAGCATTAAGAAAAAAAATCTATAATTGTATTTAATTTAAAAACTAAATGGCAAAGATATAACATATCAAACAATGCAAGATAATTCAAAATATAAGTAAATACTGGGTAGATGAAGGTTTAAATGTAATATAGACCTAGAAAACGCAACTTTTGTATGGCTACGAGTATCAATGTCGCATAAAAGTTTATTTTTATTTGTGTGATTTCCATATCGCTTTGCAATATCGCTCTGAATCCTTTGGTAGAGCAACCATAATAACTTCACTATTATATCCTAAATACTGCTCAATTATTATGACATAAATAAATCCAACAAATAAACTAAAGACGCTACTAATGAGGTCCTCCAACTGTTAAAAGGGGCATCCAAGATTAGAATAAAGATATAACTACCTATTCTAAAACTAATATTACTTAATAAAATATGGCATTTATAATAAGTTCTGGTATTATAATATGCTTGATTTATTAATTAATTAATTTAATTAATAATTCACCGCATTTAATTCATTTGGGTGATAGATGAATGTCGTTGTTGCAAAGTGGATAAAATACTAAATATATGTTTCCAGATTTCATATTGCTGCTGTGTTGTAAAGTAAGTTAGAAGAAATGGGGTAGTGCTATTCTAAGCCGACACTACACAGCCATTTGTTTGTTAATTGGCAGAGCGACGGGGGCGTATACCCGGAGGTCATGGGTTCGATCCCCGCTGGGGTGTCGAAATTTTTCCTTCCTTTATTTATTAGAAATAATCCCCACATATGAGGTTTTCATAAACAAAATTTCTAATTATATGTTGACTATTCCAGAATTTACATTACATATAATAAATGTTGTGAAAGATATGTCCAGTCATATCAAAGTGTAAATTTTAGTACGTCATTATGGTCGTGTGAAGTGTAACAATGGAAACGAACAAGATGAAAAAGCAGTTCACTGACAGTTACAAATACTGAACAAAGATAATCTTATGCACTCGTTATCCATCTTTCTATTCAACTTGTCTATTTATGAAATCAATTTAAACTTTACCAGAAAGAAACATTAAAAGTGATTAATGATTGACTTTGCAAATGTTTTAATTAATACTTTAAGAAGTTAGGAAACACTGTTTATAAAATCATAATGTTGGAATGGTACTTTAATATTAAAGTTTACACAATTTATTTTATTATGATTATCGTGGCCTTGTCTTCGGGAGGAAGGGAGTTTATTCATGCTGAGGGCAAACATGTAAATAATAAGTGTAGATAATGTCCCGAAGTCTAAAATGGTATTTCATAGAGTGTTATTATTATATTTAGTCTCTCGTCAAGTTAGCATCTTATACCACAATCGATTATGGAACTTCTTTTATCGCTAACTTAAGCTGTATGCTATGTAGTCTACATACGTACACTCACGCCTCTTATGCTAGGGGGTTTGGCTGGAACTGAAAAATGCATTTCGTTAAATTGTGACAAACTTGTCGCGATTCATTCACTATCGTCTATAACCTCCGCTTCTAACACCTTTACTGGATTAACCATCAAATGACCACCATGCATTCTTAATATCCCAGTCAGTCCAGAATTCATTTATATACTACTAATAAAAGCTAAAAGAAGTTAATCCGAAAATAGTATACCTACATACATATACTCACGGCCATAAATTCAAAAAAGGGGTAACCAGAGCTTTAGAGCAAAAATCTCTTCAGCCACAATTGGAAGATGATAGGGACAAGATGGTAGAAATAAAGTATGTTTGGTGATAGGTCTCCAACCACATCGCCCAAAAACTACATTAAAAAGCCTCATAACCTTAGTCGCCTCTTACGACACCCGTGAGTAGAAAGGGGTACTGACATTCTAAGCCGTCACTTCACGGCTTAAATCAGTATACAGTTTAAAAATAATAAACTATAAGCAGTTATTTCTAAAACTCAGTATGAAACACAACACGACACTTCGCCGACAAAATTAATTATAATTAACTAACCAATCCAATTAAATGTGACATTTAAACTAATTAGTCTCGAGCCTCGTTAGATGAAACTGTAACATCAGAAAGTAATTGATAAATTTATATCATCTTAACAACATCACTTAATTGGCTTATATTCGAAGTATGCGCGGTAGACAATTCGAGTGTAGCCTCATTATTATTGGGAGGCGCTATAATAACCAATTAACTTGGGTTTTTGTACGAATAAACCAGTCACTAATTACCTTTAATACGATATTTATTCTTAAAAAACATATTTTTTATTCCATTGAGTCAATGCTTTTTCTTGGATTAAGCAAAAGTATTATAATGCATTTTGACGTATGGGTTGCGATTGCATCGTAAACTGTAAGGCTTAAGGTTTGCGCTCGCAATGTTAAGGTATCAGTACGTATTAAAATCTTACATATTTCATCTTAACCAATAGAGCCAGTGATAGAGAGACACGGGCAAAATAACCTTTTAGTTTATAACATATCTGTCTCTTCGTCGTACATTCATAGACTTTTCACGATCTTCACCTAGTCATAGGTCCACTCAAGTACCTGTTAAACTATTTCAGTTAATCGGGTTCTTTCATCTATCAAGTAGACTCGAATATTTCGGATATAAATTATGTATTTGTGTATTACCATCTCCACTTAAACTTCCTAGATCCGACGCCCAAAGTATAGTAGTAAGTAAGCTAACAAGCTGAAGAAATAGCAACTGGAAACCCCAATGAGGGCAACAACAAATAATGATAAATTGCAATTGAAATTTATATATTATTGGTTTTTATGTATTGGATAGCGACATGTTAATGCTGTTCAATATTTATAAAATCAATGTCGAGTTCCTTCATGCTGCCTATTTAGGGGTTATCTTGATTCAGATGTTGTAGGAACATAATTATATATGTTTTTATTTGCAATGAAAGAATAAAACAATTATTTGTAGATAAAACATCGATTTACATACCATTTCAAGTCGGTTGTTTAAGTATCTTCCATTATACATGTTTTTGTTCGACCATTGCTATTTAAGTGGTATAATTAAAAGCATACAAGTGAAGTAGACAAATGAGACTTCATTAAGCTAAATGGTATGTAATTAACATCAATGCTTATTACAATAAATACACTAATCAAATATAAGCTTGTTTGTTCTATTATCCTAGGGGTACTTACTGCTATTTACACAGACCTTACTTCAGATTTTATTTAGTTATACTTGTTTCTATAATCCGTAGAAGAGATAGTCAGAGCTATGTAATCAAACCTTTTTCTGGCAATGAATGAGGTGAGAAGAGTAAAAGTGGTAAAACAATCCATACATCAATAAGCTCATGAACGCTTTTTGCCGCCTATGAACATTTTGGGAAGTCGGCGTTTCCAAACAGACACTAGATGGCGAAATCAACTTATTGTCTTAATTCTTAGACAACTCATTTATAAAAGAACATATACTCACAACATATACGTCACCCACTGTAAGAAATGGGTAACTACTATTCTAAATCGACACAGCACAGAAAAAACAAAGAAATATAAACGCTTTCATATATCACGACTTAAAAGCAGAAAGCGTTATACATAGCGTTGTATAATTTATTTCGAAATATATAGCATAAACAATCCAAACCAAAAACTTACAATATTTTGGATATATTGGATTTCAGATTCCAAAAACAATACACTAATGCACTTCGTAATGAATTCTCGCAGTTATAATTTGTGACTAATTTATCGATGACCAGCTTTAGCCCGCGACTTCGTCCGCATGGAATAGTTATTTTGAGGCAACCTCAGCAACGCGGCTAATATCACCAAAATCCTTAAGGGCCTCTCCGCATTTTGCAGCTATTGCGCTCACTCTTACGTCAAATTTACTGAGAGTGACAGGGACGGAAAAAACGCGCGCGCAGGATAAATGTTCTTTATTTAGTTTTATTGAATAACTATTTTACGGTTTTTATGAAAACAAAGCATGTTCCAATTAAAATTTTTTCATTATATTTTTCAACAAATTATTAAAATGTTAAACATCAAATTTTAACACCATGAACTAATCACCAACATATATTTTATTCATGTCATATCAGTATAATCAAATCAGACTTTATAGAATTTCCAAACAATCATTATCAACCTATTTTTCCGGGGACGCCCTTAATCCTTTATTTGAGTAATTCAACAATTACAAAAATATAAAAGATAATACTAATTTATGAAAAAGATGGAATGAAAATTATAGAAGGTTCATATCAACTTAAATGTCTTGTAATTTCTGTTCCCAACCTTTTGTAATGTTACTTTATATCTGTTGAAGAGGCTTTATACCAAGTGTAAACTTGATAGAATCTAAATTACGGAACTGTCGTACAAACTTCAATTTCTTGTCATTCCCGTTCTTGTAAGAGTTTAGGGAAATATTTTCTTAGTGTTCATCTAAAGCACTAAAGCCACCTACCTGCCAAATTTCAGTTCTTTAGACCTAGCTGTTTAGGTTGTGCGCTGACTGTCAGTGAGTCAGTCAGTAACTGAACGGTTTTATATATAGTGATAACTAATCAGAAATGACATAGTTATTATAAAACAAATATGCCAGTGTTGAATCCTCCCCGCCCTCTAACATGAATGTCAGACTAAATATGATCTCCGTCATTCGAATCAGCATCATCGATTAGAACTAACAGGCACATCAAAGACTCATTAAGATGTTAATGCTATTCTGAGCCGACACTAATCGGTGACATCTAATTATTCTTTTAATTTAAAGACAAGATATTATGAAAAATAACAAATCAATATATTGTTTTACTATAAAAGACCTATTACCTATTATTGCTGTGTAGTGTCGGCTTAGAATAGCACTACCCCATTTCTTCCGATGGGTGTACGTTAGAGGCGACTAACGGTATTGGGGCTTTTTAAGGGATTTTTGGGCGACGCGGTTGGAGACACATCACCAACAACCTTTATTTTACCATCTTTTCCCCACGCAACTTCCAAAAGTGGCTGAGGAATTTTTAATTCCTTAGCTCTGGCTACCCCTTCTAGGGATTTATAGCCGTAAGTATATGTATGTATGTATGTATGTATTACCGAGAACTACAGAAATGTATACTCACCTGAAAATCCCTTTGAAATATATTATATATCCATAAATAATTAATATAAATAATATTAATTTTACTTTGAATTACAAAAACTTCTCGTTCTCGCAGTTACCATTTAGTGATTAATGTGTATAAAACACATATGGCAGTGTTGAATCCTCTCCGCCCTCTAACAAGCGAATGTCATACCAATTATGATAGACTACATATGATCTCCATCATTCGAATCAGCATCATCGATTAGAACTAACAGGCACAGCAGAGATACATTGACGCATTAATTTTCTATACATGTTTAATTTATTGCATCGCCATTGGTGTAACACGATACGTATTATGCGGCCGCAATTCTGCGTATTTGTAGTATTATCTAGCGTAATTTGAAATATTGGATAGGAGATATTCTATGAGTTGGATGGTTTTACAAATAATTTGCTCTTTATGTATTTAATAGTAAATTGGGTTACTGCAAAATTTGTTTACAAACGAATTTTTTTTTACTGATGACGTCACGAACATGAATAAATGGAATAAAGGCAAGAAAATATTATAAAAAAAAACTTGACACAATTGATACAAAAAATAAACTATTATAAATTTAATTTATTTGTTGCAAAGCATTTAATTAAACCACAGTCGTAACAAAGTTATAACAGTAGTTAATCTCGCGCAAAATAATTATAATATTTTAGTACTTTTGGTCTATCAGCCTCAGCACCAACCTCAATTGACCGGCATCTGTTGCTGGTCTTCCTTAGCGAGCGAACGTGGCAATCTTTGACTCACTTGTAGCCGACTCTTATCGATTTATATGTTAACAATATGAACATTCTTCAGTGCCCAAATATTAATGAGCAACGTAACTTAAAAGTATTATTTTAAATAGTATTTTATGTATGCTTTTAAACCTAATATCCAATTTGACAAAGACATTAACGCCACGATAACAATGAATTAAACTAATACAAACTTAACGTATTGAAGGCCATATAACTGCGAAGACCTCTAATCAAAAGAATAGGGCCCCGTAGAATAGAATAGCACAAATCATAGGGCTTTTGCCTCATTTTCACCACTTCACTAGTTACTCATTCGGAAGACCCTACGAAAGGGTTCATTTAAAAGCCCTTTCAAGAACTTGATTCATTTCAATAGCGCATAATTTTCATTTGTCTATAGATACAAGATTTATTGTCAAACCTGTTTTGTTGTAAGAAACGTCTTTACAACTCTTTAGAATATTTTGAAAGCTCCTTTCCTTTGGCGTTATTGAAAATATGTGGAGCGTATAGTATGTCCGTGTACTGTAATTTGATATTCAATGGAGTAAACGTTTTGATTTATCTATTCAAACTGTAATTATATTATTTTGAACGCATTTTTAAAGTGTATCCTGTACTTAATTTTCTTAGATCTGTGGTATGCAACTTCGATTTAATGTAAACGTTTAATTAAAAGAGTAAATTAAATTAATTAAAATTAAATAAAATATTTATGGATGTAAAGCAAGAGAGCTTTGCTAGGATCGAGCAACGTGGAGATCGATAGCCTCTGCCTACCCCAATAGGAACCAATGACATGAGAATATGTATTTATGTATGAAAAATGTGTGCTTAGTTTACCAAGTTTGTTAACGATGGAAGAAAACATGCTAAGGAAACCCACATGGCTGGGTTTAGTCATTAAATAGTGTATTACTAAATTAAGGCTATAGGCCTGCTTATTGTTACTTGGATGCACTGCCCAAGCCAAACGTGGGTGCTCTGATCACTGGGTGGCAAAAAAAAACATAATGTTAAGAAGTTTTAGTTTCCCTGCCACTCCTTTGGGGATTTATTTCGTGGACGTTTGAGAGTCGTAAATAATATGCTTAGAGGTTTATTTAACCTTTGTCGAACTAAAAATAACTATAGACAAACAAAAATGTATTAAAGTTCTATCCTAGTTCTTTAAAACACACATGCACCGCCTCGGACATACAAACATAATTAAACTGTTAATAATGTAAAGCAAGCAACTATAGAGTAGCTGTAAACACTCACAAATAACAAATTCTGCACATAAACTAAAAAGAACCGCAATCTAATCTCATCTTAAAATAAAGCTGTATCCACGAAAATTCAAGAAATCGTTTTCCATTGAATTCAACTAACACCAATTAATCACGCTTATCGGACATTAAGTCGGGTTTTTCGGGATCGCTTGACCATTGTGGGGTAAACGCTCTATTGTGGAGTTTTCACAGCCTTTGTTCGGAAGTATTGTTGTGGCAGAGTGATGAGGCTGGTGACTGCTCTGGGGAACCAGTCAATCAGTTTGGTGTCAGCGTTTTGGACTGTTTAAGATTTCGTGATTGAGCTACAGTGTCAGTCAGCAGAGCGACGGGGGCGTATACCCGAAGGTCGCGGGTTCGAACCCCGACAGTGTCAAGATTTTTCTTTCCTTTAATAACATCTTTTATTTATGAGTAATAATCCCCACATGAGGAATTCATGTCAAAAAACATTAAATCACATCACAGTAGTTTAACCTTGATAATATCAATGATTCGCAAAGGTGAACACAAAAATCCATACTCAGATAATCACGCATATTATAAAGCGCTTTGAGACGGTAGAAGTAGTTGCTAACTTAAAAATTATGATTGTACTTAAACTGTATATTGATGTATTTGGCTTAAATGCATAGATTGTATAGATCGATACATTCAAATAAGTATGTAACCAAAAAAAATTAAATACATCACTAATTTAAACCAGTAGCCCAATTCCCTATCACAATTTTCTCGATCAGAAATCAAGTCTCGAACTTCTCGGTTCAAATGAAAAGGTGTGTCCCGCAAAATTGGTGAAATCACAAATTCGGTGATACAATCTGTAATGGGACAAGTAGAAAATGCATGTTCGATTGGAGCGGGCGGTCTCGATCCTGATACGTTTTGTCGAGACTGCTCGGGACGCGGCCGTTCCAGATATTGGGGAGTTCTCATCGACGATATTTCTTCCGATACTTTGTTTTAGCCAAATTCATTTTTATTGATTTAGGGGTTATGGTCTATGAGAGAAAAATATATTTGGTGTAAAAATATATAAGTATGTGAGTTATATATAACACAGTATTATTAAGCATTATAATTTTTTTTATTTTATTATATCAATTTGTTTTAAACGAATAATACGTTACATTTATACCTTATTTATACTAATTATGCTCTGTATTATTGCCAATTGTCTAGTTATATCTTGCTATCTCGTTTAAGCGTTTGCAAGGTTAGTTGAATTACTATTACACAATCTAATATAATACTGCCTTAAACACACATAAAATAAATTATTTCACCCAAAATGAATGTAAGTAACATTAAGTGATCACGCAATGGAAAACTCAAGGCGTTCGTTGACAATGAATATTCAATGAGTTTTAATTTTTGGATTTCCGTTCTAAACGCCCTTTTGAGCGGTGACAACAAGCTTATAAGTTACTGTATTTAACATAAATGAAACGGCTTACATATTGCTTATTATTCAGCAGAAAGTTATATTGGTGGCTTGGTGGGAAAAAGAGCAGCCTTCAAATTAAAGGAGCAGGGGTTTAAATCCTGAATTTGCGAGTTATTGTGGAGAGAAACAGTGGCACTGTAACTGTTAACTACACCTGAATCACGTGATTCAGTAGTTAGCAATATAAGGGAACATATACAGACCATTCACATTTATTTTACCTCTGACATTAATTTTCATTTATGTTATGTTAGCATTACTTGCTGTGAAGTGTGTCTAGTGCTCCGTGGTGTTCTTTGCTTTTTTTACTGCTTTCGATATTATTATAAGGTATATTATGCTGATAAGGATTCTGAGTAGCGCCAGAAAGAATGTCTTATGGCTAGTGGTAAAATAACTGTAAATGGACTGTACACAATATAAGCATTTAATAAAAACATACCCAAATAAAGATTGTAGTATTTGGATTGTACTAAAATAATTTTTACGGTATAATAGGCGTTGCGTTACTAATCCATTCTCTTACTACTTTAGTAACGTGTAGTGTATCATAATATGCAGTGTAAAATAAGATAAAAAACACTTCTTCTCCAAGAATAAAAGGCAATAACGATGTTAAATCGATACAAAAAAGAACTATAAATACTTGTTCTGTCAAACATACTGTTAAAAAACAAAAAATCAAAAAGGCAAGAAATAGAGTATAAATAGCTAGTTCATGGTTCCTTAAGTTGGTTAAACATTATCGCTTAAATAGTCCGGCATGGATCTTAAATAACTTAGGAATAAAATAGAAAACTATGAAATTAACGTAATCTCGTTTCTACACTAAATTCGATGACCTTCTCACCGTGATCGGATTAATTGCAAAACGTTACAAAAACCAATGCCATTTTTATATCTCGCCCATTTAAGATTTCATTATCCAGGTTAATTTATGCCACAAAAAGATAATTGGATGTAAGTTGCCGCGGTTCTTTTCAATCATTTTTTCAACGTATTCCGCTAATTAGCTTCATAGTTTCTGTAAATCGATTTTAAATTAATTAACTAGCATATTTTATCGGAGTTATTTATTCATTATTGGAGATTATAGGGCTTAATAATGCTTAAAGAGCTTCTTAATACCCACTCAGAGTCTTGTTGTTCGTAATTGGTGTATTTCAGGAGTGAAGCCTCCGAGCCCGGGCATTTCAATAAAGATCGGATATTTAACTCAACATTATTGCAACCTTGTTTTCTTTGGAGAGGATTAATTTAACGCAGATTTTAATTGAGTATTCCTACATCAATATATATTTTAAGTTGTTAATGGAAATAGAGTTACTATGTTCTAGGTACACCAAGATTAATGCAAGGATTAGCAAAAGGCCATCGCAGTTCCAGAAATAGTTAATTGTTAATTCTTCATTCAGTTTTAAATTTTAAAAATATTTCTTATTACGGTGAGGGAAAACATCGTGAGGAAACCCACATGGCTGAGTTTTACTTAATCATGTGACAGTGTATTCGTACAAAACGGCGATAGGCCCGCTCCCTATCACGTGAGTACACTGTCCATGCAAAACGTGGGTACTCTGAACACCGGGTGACAAAGTCACGTGATGTTCAGAAGTATTAGTACCTCTGCCAACACCTTCGGGGATATTCGGCGTGAACGTTTATGTTATGTTATGTTATTTTTTATAAGAATATTTTTATTTTATATAGTTTCGCCATAATGCTATATAATTTAACACTTTAGGTATTGGTTGTTGGGATTAGGCCACGAGAATAAAAACAAATTTGCAACAAAGCGAATAATTGCCCAATTACTCTCCTTGATGTACCAATTATTGTACCCCATTTTAATACTCAATACTCAATAGATTTATTGCGTACCATTTTAACATTGTTCACGCATATTACGTACAAATTCTGGAGTTTTATATTACATATGAACTTGAAATAGCCAACTTTACTAAATGATTAGGAAGGAAAACATTAAATACTAATGACAATCACGGTTATAAACGAAAAAGAGTACTCAAAGCTTCAGAACCAATCATTCTCAGCCGCTTCCAGATATGGCAATGAGCACGGGAACAGACAGTTAAATGATTTTGGTGATGTGTTATCAAATGAGTCTTTCGAGATACTTAAGAAACTTCGCAATAAAATCCCTTGGTTGTAATAAAGAAGTTTTAGTAAAAACTGACGAAGCTATCATACTCGTTGGTTGAAAGACAAGGCGCTAATTTAGTTGGAAATAACTCCTACGAAAATCCGAGTGAAAGTTATTGTAATATTATAATCCGCTCTTCGAAAATCGATAATAATCTATGACAAAGCCATCATAGTCATCCTCATCTTTGAAAGTAAAGGACTACAGTTGCACAAAGGCGTTTCCCGATGAACAGTCTGTAGATGCCCGAATCCCAGTATCGGCTACGCTTGATAACAGCAATTACAAAAGAGGACACAAACACAATTAATCATTAATGGTTTAATGATATACTATTATATGTAAACATCTTCACTTGTTTACCTACTTATGAGGTATTTCTCGAGTGTGATAAGAATGTAAAAATATGGGCAAAAGTTTCGTCAAATAATTACAAAAAGAAGAATTGATACGATTGTTTTGATTTGAACTTTCAAGTGATAGGTTGATTCACTTTGGCCGTATCAGTGCAGCCGTGGCTTGGCCAATTACATCGCAGATTTCATAAAAAAACTGTTTACTTATTTTACTACAATGTAAATTAGCCTATCTTCCCAATGATTTATCGTTTCAGTAATATTGATAACAATTATAAAAACAATCTTAATGATTTTAAAATGTCACAATGCTATAGCATTACGCAAGGTGCGACAAAACTATAACTTATATAAAGAATAATATTATGCAAGATCCCATTAATAGTCATGTAATAGTTAAAGAAACGGAGTGTTATATCAATTTGAGAGTAAAAATATTGCATGATTTTAAGATACATCACACATCAGATACACGATAATGGATGCTTTTTTTCTTACCTCGACGGATTCATACGTGATGTTTTTCGGCAATATTTCACCGTTTGAAACGGGAGAAGTCTGAACATGACAAATGGTAAAACAGTGAAATCCGCCCTTATCTGGTGAGCACGCGATGCATGGGAAACGCAAACACAGGGGCGCATCGCTTTAATCCTCAAATTAGTTACCGAATGGGACAATAGGTTGTGCCTGGATTTGGCTGCTTGAATTTTGATGAGCGATAATTAAGAGCAGTCTTTTTTTTTATTATTTTCACTTAGATGTATGTAGAATTATTCAGTAACGAAATAAAGATTATGTATAGAAGGTATACAATATTAATATTTAGTATCTGTGTTAGTTCCCGCCTAGAATATCACTACCCTATCGGTATTGGGGATTATTGAGTGTTTGTTGGGCGATATGGAGGAGGAAGTATAATCAGCTATCCGCTCTATCATAACCTTTTCCTCACTCAACTTTCAAAAGTGGGTGAGGACTTTCAAATTCTAAGGCTCTAACAACCTTTTTTAAGATTTATAGCCGTGAGTACAACTTTTACATATATTTTAGTATTTCATATGTGTTTTATGTTCCAATGCAGTTTGATATTTGATGAAACCAAAATACGCCCAAGCAAAAAAAAAAGTCTGTTTTTTTTATTCAGTGATTCAGTGAAACACATTATAATTTATAATTTTGTCATCTTTATGAATACTAATAATACTAATTTTGTTAAATATGATTAAGAATCTTGACTTTTGTTCCAAAAACATTATACAAAACAATGCTCAACTCGAAATAACAAAAACCGCCAAAGAACTACTAAATTCAATTTAAAGCAAAAAGAATGTTGAATCAAGATAAGAGAACAAATGAAGTTCCCAAAACCACGGTCTTCAATCGGCTATTCTGTACGCGGAAGGGTCATAAAATTAAATAAATCCGTAATTTTTCAGGGTGGCAACACTGAGAAATGGTCTCTGTGGCCGTCGGACGACGGTCAATCGGAGTTGGCGATAACGGCCGACATTTGTAAAGATTTTGCCGGACTTACTCAGTCCGGATACAAACTATTTAGTGCTACTTCGGACGCATAGATTAACGAACATATAGAGAGGTGTGTTATCATAATTTCTTCAATTATCTTATTAATTTATTTTTTTGAGAATTTTATTTAAACTCTTTCTCTGATTATTTATCGACTAAGTTTTTAACTTACTTTGTGTTGAATTTGAATTTTTTGTGTTTTTTTCTATACTGTTAATTTTAAAAGTAATTGATTTTAACACAAATCTTCTCTGTTGCCTAATTTCAATTAATATAATTAGGACATCTTTGTAACAAATCATTGATTTAAAATATAGTGGATATAATGAAATTTGTTTTGGTTGACTAACGGTTTATTTAGTCAAATAACAATAGAGGTATAAACATGCAAACAGAGAGAAAAGGGTAAAAATCTGTTTTGATTTGCCTGTCGTTCTAATCCCTAATTAATGTGTCTGCAATTTTTAGGGCTATAAGCACAAACTAATATTTTTGTAGGGGAGAAGAAAACACTTTAGCATTATCTGTACTAATATTTCAAAAAGGCAAAGTTCGTATTTTTGATTGTTAATTTGATGCAGAACGGATCATGAATTATTTATATCACAACCAGAAAGCTCCTAAAGAGCTACACAATACACATCATCACCAAAAATTTCAAATGTTGTTAGCACTGATTGAAGAACAAACCTTAGGTATATGTGCCTTATATATTTGCAAAATAACACTACCCGTGCGAAGCGAGGGCGATCCACTAATTTTTCATAATTTGACTCGTAAACCTACTACGTATTAAAATCCGTATCTTCTGACTGATAATATGAACCTCTGAACCATTTCGCATTGTAGCTCTATGGCCAAGAAGCCCACTATTTGTAACTGGTGACGTTAGACCACGCACGGCCGAGGATAAGCCTCGAATAAATGAAAATTGATTTTAAGATTACCCCAGCCCACCCCGGTTTGACAAATATTACTGGAGCAACTACCTTAATAAACTGTGTTTATACACGCTCCCGTTTGATTGTTCTTTTTTCTGTATTTTTGGTAAATTGATTTCGACGTCTATTCATGCTTATAGCATGACTCCGTCCTTGCCCGGGAGTGTGGAATAAAGTAACTAAGATATGAAGGGCTTTAGTCATGAGAAGAAACGTTCCTAGCCAAAAATCTAAGAGTGTGTACTATTGTATGTTAGTAGAAGTCAGCACGCAACGCAACGCAATCTTAAGAAAAAAACGGGTAGTTTTACCCATCCGAAACATCATAACAGCAAGAAATATGAAACTAAAATAGATCCATCCTGCAAAATCATCGTGAAACTGATAGATTTATCTAGGTTAATCCAATCACCGGTTTTTCGATACAACATAAACTATAATTTGCCGTGTAGTGTCGGCTAAGAATAACACTACCCCATTTCTACCCGTGGGTGATCGTAAGAGGCGACTAACGGTATTGGGGCTTTTAAGGGATTTTTGGGCGATGCGGTTGGAGACCCAGCACCAAAAACCTTTATTTCACCATCTTTTCCCCACGCAACTTCCAAATGTGGCTGAGGAATTTATAATTCCTTTGCTCTGGCTACCCCTTCTAGGGAATTACAGCCGTGAGAATATGTATGTATGTATGTAAAAACTATAACCTTTTCAAATTGAGCGTGACATTCCAGGTAACCAGTATAAAATGCAATTTAAAGATGGCGGCGGGCGGATCAATTAGCATGGGGAGTGCGTTGCGGTGTTTTTCAGGATACACGTGACGGCACTAATCTGCATCACAACCGCGCTTGATGAGAATTTGATTCCGCTGTGACGTCACAAGCTTTTTTTTTAAGTTGCCAGTCTAAAGGTTTATTTAATACTGGTTTGTTTGGCGCTGGGAAATCTCTGTAAATAGTTAGCCGTGGAAAAAAGCTACACTCTGTCGTATATAAGTCATTATAAATCACTATGTATAACTTCTTTAAAGTGACACTAAAAGGTGAGTTGCATTGGCGAGAAAGAAACTATATTTTGTATACTTTCAGACTCAAAAGCATTATAATTTAGATGATTTACATTCTGATTCTACCTTTTTTAAGATAATATATACAAGAGAATACATTGTCAGAATCTATACTAAAATATCGGTAAGAATTATTAAATATGGTGCAGTACTAACATTATATAGTTATGAATGCTGTGTATTAATAGTTCGACTAAAATACATTTCTAATGAGGCCGTTATTTACTGCAGCCTATTATATTATAGCAGTATTCACTAATCGGGATGTGCGATTCAACAACAAATTAAAATGCTTTCCGCACAATAAGCATTATAAAATAAAGCATGCATCAAACCAAACGCGGAGATTATGCAGCGTGAACGCATTCGATTTAAATACTAGCGTCTCTAGAACTAATTGCGAACAATGAGAAGAAGAAAAAAGTTGTAAAAGTCGTGAGAATTTTACAATATGTAATGAATCGCATAAAAAATGTTCTCTCTGCTATTTAATATTGTAACTTGAGGGGACGTGATTACGTTCGAGCTTAATATCCGGCGGGGATGCGCTCTAAAATGCATTATGTCTATTCACTAGGGTTGTCAGATGTATTTCAAAGACGCTTTTGTTAGATAATTTTATTTCGTTTGCATAAAACAGCTTGACAGGTTTGCTCTTTGACTTAATCATTTAAAGTAAAACGAGATTATAAAGAAACTGGTCAAGTAGGAATGAGCTTTAAAGAAAGTAATACACTTAATGCAGTTTGTAACGAGTAAATTGAATATCAAGACGTGATGCCTTTTTTCAAAACAGATATAAATTATACCTATTATAGCATTTAATTTACAAATACAACATATATTACCAATGGATCTAATTCACATATTTGTCGCATGTTGAACATATTTTTTTATTACAACACCATGATGTCACCAAGTTTTCTTGTTAACACCATAAATTCAACCAACAATTGTTATTGTTTATTCACCCAATGCTTTTCTCAACCCATAATAGTTAACTAATGTAACTTTTACACATTTAATTTTACTTTAAGATTCTTTGAAAATTATGCTCCTCAACAGTTTTAGAAAGTGGCAAGTGAGTGAACACTTAAATATAAACTTGATTACTCGGTATAACTAAATATATTTGTGCTATGTACTTCTCGATGCTTTATATTTTGCATGAGTCCTATCGTTTACATTGATCTTCCATTATTATTTATACTTATTAAACCATATGCACACGTAAAAATTCAAGATTTCATCAATTAATTTTATTAATTTCAACCCTAAAACGAAATCGCGGCATTTCACGACACCCGCGGTCCCGCGCCGCGTCTGACCGAGCACGCAAGAAACAGTAGTGTCGTGTGTATGACGTTCTAAAATAAAATAGGAGCCGAGGGTTCTCGACAGGGATCTAATTAAATGATAAGCTCGATCTCAGATTTATGACCTCAACTACTGAAGACCGGGGTCACAGAGGCAGTACTGCTTCTAGTCTCTATACATATATCCATATTTCACGTTTTCTTAACAATAGTTTAATTATGTGAGATTTCTTTGTCGCATTTTCAGATTATACTGATCCCGCAAATGTAATTAAAAATTGTGCTTACTTTATTTAGACTTTCGCGGTTCGAAATTATAGCCATTAAGATCGGCAAAGTAATGTATAAGTTATATTTAATTGTCACTTGGTATCTCTCCACTGCGTCATTAATGTAATAGCAACAATTTAACGTATGTTTTGTGTTATCTTGAATCCGTACGAAAAATTATGAAACAAGTCCTTAAAACCGTGATAGCCCAGTGGGTAGAACACTCGGTTATCGTGTAAACGACTAGTGTTCAAATCCTGGGTCGGGCCTACACCAATTTGTCTTTTCTTAAGACTTATGTGTGGTTAATTTATCATGGTTGTTAACGGTGAGGGAAAACATCGTGAGGAAACCCACATGGCTGAGTTGTACTTAGTCATGTGACAGTGTATTCGTACAAAACGGCGATAGGCCTGCCCCCTATCACGTGAGTACACTGTCCATGCAAAACGTGGGTACTCTGAACACCAATTGACAAAGTCACGTGATGTTCAGAAGTATTAGTGCCTCTGCCAACCCCTTCGGGGATTTTCGGCGTGAACGTTTATGTTATGTTATGTTATGTTAAGTCCTTAAAAGAAAAGCTGTGAAAAGAATGGCATAAGCATCGTTTCTCACGACACTTTAAGCGTGTTTAGAATAATCTTTATTTATTTTGCGGTTTAACGTAGCGGCGAGGACGCCGGCGTACTAAATGGAGCGTAATCCTTAGTTCACATTAACGCTGGCATAAAGATTAGGGGATCTCATTGTGGCAGCTCATGTCATATCAATGGTTCTAAACTCGGCATTAGAGCTATAAATATGTACTTATGTTCTTGACGGTTTGAATGAGCATCGTAGCAATTTGTTTTAGTTAAAGTTAGATCTTTTTTTAGGGTTTTGCAAGTTTTATCTGTTGCCTTCGCTGTACTATGATTACCTGTAGTATCGGCTGGAGATGTATGATATGGGTACAAATAAACTAGAGATGTTGAGTTCTATAGGGAAGGATGCGTTTTTATGAACGAATATCATTGCTGTATTTAGCTCGCCTCAATGACAACAAGTAAATGAAGGTATTTATAATTCTACGAAAAACATAGTGTTATATGTATAAAATTTAGAAGAAGAAGAAGAAAGAAGAAAAAAATTTTATTCAAAAAGTAAGAACACACTTACAAAGTACTTATGACCTAAACATGATATAAATTAAAAAAAAAAACACTACACTTAACACAAATACACTTACATCTTTAACAATATTTTTTTAAAAAGTTACATAACACGCAATATGTTCTGTTCTTACTAAAGAAATGGTCACTGGCTCAGGATATTTCTACCAGTACTGGGTACTAGTAGCACTGATTTTCAGCCAGTGCCAAAATAATAATAAAAAATAAAAAACACAAACAAACAACAAGAGGGTAGCCGATAAACTAAGTACTAAAAATACATTTATAAAATACATTTTAAGGTAACATTCCATTTTTACAAAACACATCATTAAAAACAACAAAACCAACATGCCTACAATGAAATCTTCACAAAATAACTACAACGATGGTATAAAATCACAGCCAAATGATAATGAGAAAAATAACACAATAACACTTTATAAATATGTACGATAAGATATTATAATCAGTATATTATTTTACATAAATAATAAGTATATTATTCTTACATAACTATATAAAATAAAATACAACCTTAAACCAATTTAACATATATTTTGATACGCTCACTTCACGATACAGGAGGTAGATTAGTGGGTTCAGCAACAAGGCTAGAAGAGGTAGCGCTGGAGAGAGATCTTTGTAAGCTCAATAAATAAGTTTTGAACAAACGCCCAAAACTTTTCTTACTGGAGGAATCACGGATAGGCGGAGGGAGATCGTTCCAACACTTGGATGCAGCAAACCTAAAACTACCCCGAAAAGCAGCTAGTTTATGTTTGGGAAGATGAGTCCGAATTTTGTACAAATGAGGTTGATTGGACCACTTTAGTTTATTGTACAGATATGAAGGATTTTCGGTTTGTATGATACCAAACATCATTGTAGCTAGATGTAAATGTCTTCGAGCCGTTAAATTTAATAAGTTTGCTGCATTCAAATATGGTGAGACGTGGGATCGTGGAGGAATACGGAAACAAAAACGTGCGCATGCGTTCTGAACCCGTTGGATAAGTCTTTTTGTCCGACCAAGAATGCATCCACCATAGACAACATCACAATAGTTTAGTCGAGACAATATAAGTGATTCACAAAGCTGAATACACAAATTCTGGCTCAAGTAATCCCGAACATTGTACAGAACTTTGAGTCTATAGAAACAATTGCTTACTACTCGCAGGACATGGTTTTCGAATTTTAATTCCCCGTCCATGAGTAAGCCCAGATTCATTGCTTCCTCAACTCTGACTATTGCTCTACCCATAATAGATACATCGTGGTCAGCAAGACATTTTAACGTACTACAGATTTGATGCTTTGTCCCCAATACCATGTACTTAGACTTTGTTGGGTTCAGTACCAAACAATGTTTTTCCGCCCATAAAGCAATCCGGTTTAGGTCTGCGTTCAAACTTTGCACAGTTGATGCTGTAAACGTGGGATGGTTTGAGGTATACAACTGTAAATCATCAGCGTAAATATGGTAGTCACAGTTTTGTATTGAAGATATAATATCAGCGCAATATAAAATAAATAGTAGAGGACCTAAAATTGATCCCTGAGGGACACCTCTACACAACTGCCGCAAAGGAGACCAACTAGTAGTTCCATCTTTATTGCGTAAGCCAACCAACTGTCCCCTTTTAGAAAGGTAACTGTCAAACCATTTTACAGTAGTGTCATCAAACCCGTAGTACCTCATCTTAGCTAGAAGAAGAGGAATACTCAAGCAATCAAAAGCTCTGAAGAAATCTAAAAGAACTAAGATAGTACTATTACCAATATCTCTGGAAAACAGTAAATTATCGACAACATCGAGTAGAGCTGTAGCTGTGGAACGACCCTTTCGAAATCCAGATTGTTTTTCAGGTAAAATATTATTTTTCTCCAGATATTCTGAAAGCTGTTCACGTACTATCCCTTCCACTATCTTAGATGCACAGGGAAGGATGCTGATGGGACGAAGATCGGAAGGGTTCGATGGATGTAAGGTTTTGGGAATTGGAGATACCTCTGCTATTTTCCAGTCTGTCGGGAAAGTATGTGTCTCAATGCTCCGGTTAACAATTGTAGTCAATACATCAAGTGTTCTAGGCATAGTCAAATGTATCATATCAATTGAAATTAAATCGTTGCCTTTTGCTTTTGTCTTTATTTTATTAATCATTTTTATGACTGTTGAAGCTGTTACGTTTAGGAAAATTACTGAACATTAAATTTCACACAGCTTAATTTCACGGACTATTACAGAACTCTAATCTTCTTTATATGGTACTGGTCTTTTTTTTAACTTTATTTAAGACTGCTTTTACACTGCCGTGCACGTGCAAGGTGGTCTCTAATATTATAATCGCGGTCAACCATACTTGCCATAGAGCGATAAAGGATACAACTAACCATTTTATAAAATCAAATAAAAGGACTTTACTTGCGTAGTTTTTTTATAACAGTACTAGCTGACCCGATAGACTTCGTACTGTCAAATTTGCTTATGACAAAGCTTAAGGCGTTTTTTTAATTAATTTAATAAAACCTCAAAAATTGTAGCCTATGTGTTATTCTGATGTATAAGCTATAGCCTATGTGTTATTCTGATGTATAAGCTATATTGTGGTAAAGTTTCATTCAAATCCATTTAGTAGTTTTTACGTGAAAGAGTAACAAAGATCCATACATCCATACTTACAAACTTTCGCCTTTATTATATTAATAGGATAGTATATTTCAATTTTTAAACGCTCGCGGTTTGAATACATTATTTATAAAAATCGAAATGGAACAACGAAAATTTATGTAATCACTTAAGTGATAGATTTTTCCCATGTTTAGACACACCCACTGATGCCGTGTTCGCGGACTGACTGGATTTGTACTGTTTAGACTGGACGGTATTGTATAGATTTTATTGTAGCATACTTAAAATAAACAAAAATTATAAAGCCTACCAAGAACTACCCGTCCCGCACTTTCGGTTTATATTATTATATTTAACTAACATTCCTATAAACAATGATAGTACCACATCAGATGACAAATTATCACGTAAGTCAAAATAAATATAAAGCATCTTTTAGTGTCGACTACCATTTTTGGATATATGGTAGACTCTTATTATGTGCGTATTAGATCACTAATTTATTGTTCTGTAATTATTTGTTAAAAAACAAGGAGCAAATCTTTGAGACATGCTAATTTGAAATATTTTTTGCAATGAAGTAGTTCGCAACTGATGTAAGCCAAAGCAATAGATTTCGCAGACAATTTTGATGTTGAAGAGGGAATCTATAGTAAAATAAGGCTTTCCACGTAAGAGACCCGCGTGAAGACATCGGAAAGTTAGTGATATGAGCCTCAACTTTGCAACCATTTTAGACAAACCTGCAATTCTATTTTATTTGTAAGTCTATGGTTAACAAAGAGTCAGCGGTTACACACGACTGTCACGTGACTGATCAACTTTTCGTGTCTTATCAGTGATTTAATGGATATTTTTGGATTATAGATAAAAAATTACTCTTGGGGTTTAAAAATAAATCGACCGCAATAATTTTCATGCTTAAAGAGGTCACAGGAGTTTTTGAACCTTCATTAATCGTAATCGTGGTTATTAGCTCAAAATAGTTCGGCGGTAGTGAGATGAGTCGGTATTTTAGTAACTAGTTTCTTATCCTATCATTTATATCATAATTATCATCGGACAAAAGACATCTAATGCTGGATAATACGTCTCCGTCAAAGGTAGCTTTTTTAGTTCCCCCGATTCATCTACGGCTCTCCTCATTGCGGATTCGATCGCGTATTGCAACTCATAACATAGCCTTTCCTTATAGCCACCATTACCTTTTAGGTGATACGGAGCCTTCCGATGAGGCCTATTGTAAGCCACGTCTCTGTGCCGCAAGTCATAATTGGCCATGGCAACCCACATTGCTCCAAGATTTTTGCCTTTGAATAAAGACAAGTCTTTTATTCAAAGATCAAAAACTGGTTATGGGTAATCTGAACACCAGCACTAGTAGCATGAGGCTTGTGAGAAGACGTGTGTCACATGAGAAGTGAGAAACTGACAGTTCGCTCATACAAAATCTGTCAGTATCTCAGTTCTCACATGACATACTCGCTCTCACACGCCTCATGCTACGGGGGCAGGTTCTAAAAATGTCACGCGATGTACAGAAGAACCTCTGCCACGCCTTCAGGGATTTGCGGTGTGACCCTCGAGTTAATTGAAATATATGCTTTAATTAAAATTAATTTCCCGTGCTCGATTAATTTATGAAACAATACATGTGAAGTAACCGATTCCAAGTTAAATTAACTGTGAGTTAAAGGAAACGCACAAATCGAATTTGTTGCACACAGGAAGTATTGCTAATGAAGAGGCAGAAATAGAATTTCTATCAAGCCCGGTTGTGCTCCTGGCGATAACAGCGACCAAACACTACAACTACAAGAGAATCATAAATATTTTGATTTATTGAAGTGTTGTGCTTCTTTGTACGCACGATGGCCGGACGAGCATTCATATTTTTACTATCACGTCCAGGCAGTAAGAACTTATTTACTAAAAACTTAGAAATTATTTTGTCTACCACGATAGAAGCCACACACCAAAAATTTTGTTTAAAGTTTTTACTGCCATTAGGTGTATGTAAATTTATGTATTTGTGAATTGGTCAGAATACATACATACATAATACTCACGGCTATATATCACTAAAAGGGGGAGCCAGAGCTTCAGATTCAGAAAAATCTTCAGCCGCTTTTGGAAGTTAAGTGGGGAAAAGATTGTAAAATAAAGGTATTTGGTGATGGATCTCCAACGGCATCGCCCAAAAATCACTTGAAATGCCCCGAAACCCTTAGTTGCCTCTTACAATCACCCATAGGAAGAAATTGGGTAGTGCTATTCTAAACCGACACTGCACAACCTCATTGGGTTCTGGGTCAGAATAACAGAGTTCAAAGAGTCCAACACGAATTCAAAACATGGCACAAAGTTATGATAACAAGCGTCCTTAGAAATACTTGAAACAATTATTATCTTTTAATAAAACATTTATTTCTAATTAATATATAAATATTAACATTGTTGGTTACGATGTTACTGTCGATACACTAAGTTCCAGAATTATTATAGTTTCAATATTTTTTAATAATTTTTGTTTGACCTTTGAAGTTGCAAGTGCTACACGAATATATTTTACATAACCTTTGTCGGTTTGCAGAGTAGACCTGAACACCGGACCCCCCGCCCCCCGGATCCTCATGAGTTGTACTGCATGCATCCTACGACTTGCTTCGATTTCACCAAGTCGCCGCTCCACCTGGTAAGAGGAAGAAGACTGGCTTTCTGGCAACCGTATTAAGGAAAACAATGTGGAAGATAGGAATAGATAAAAAACTTTAGGACCTGTTAAACGAAAGCCAGTAAACCCATATTAAGTAGTTTAATATTTTTCTCACAGCACCAAACATTAATAATTATATTATTTTTAAAGTTACAAGTATTTGATTAAGAAACCAATCAAACATACAGAGGAATTATGAGGTATAGAGTTTCTCACTTATACTAGCGCCTGTAAGGTGAGGATATAATCTATAGGAGGTGTATCGAAAGCTCGGGAAACAATTAGTTTGGTGTTTTTTGCCTGATAGAGCCGAAAAATTAGATTTAAATTAGATAAAACTTACCACGAAGGTATAAAAACCGGAGAAGTATAAGTTTATCTTGCGCTCGAATGGTTCCGTAACATTATCTCTAAAGCGGAAGAAAATTAAAGTCTGTTGTGGTACAGTATGGGAACCAACCCCCCTGTTTATAATAGATTTTTTTTATATTTTATAACAAATAAAAATCCTACTACTAAACCAAACATTTCCGCAAGACTCGTAAGAAATTACTAATAGAATTTTGGTGCTCTTAAGTGATTTTAAGACGATGTGGCTGACACCATCACAAATTATCATTTCTTCTTTCTATCTCTTTTTGAGTTTAGGGAAATAGGAGAGATTTCAAGTGTGTATCTGTTGCCGTTATCAGTAAGGTACAAAAATGATCAAACAATCACTTTTGTTTCAAATTAACCCTCTTTGATGTATAAATGCATTCTTTTTATAATATTTATTGTTTACGTCACTATAGCATAAATAATAATCATGATCTATCTATTACAGCTAGTAAGATACATCGGTGACAAATGGACAGACAGCTAACTTGGAGTAATAGGTATTTCCTTTTTTTACTGTTTTTCCTTTTGTCGGTACCGAAATATAAAATTGGTATAGATCTAAGATACTAAGATACATCTATGTGTAAACGATAATGTATTTCGTCAAGTGTTTAATCTAGGTACTATTTTCAAAGATAAAAATACCACAACTAATATCGGAACCAAGAATAATAAATACATTAAACTGAAATAATAGTAAACAAGGTTGCGATGTGATATGTCACATCGTTTTTTGATTATGTACGGTTCACGTCTCCCATTATTAAGTTTGATATCAGCTTCCTTAGTTCATAACGAACCGAGGAGTCGACACAATATTGTATTACATAAACAAAGTGTACAAGTACTTGTTTTATGGAGAACACTCGGGATCGTAATTTGATAGAAGTTAAATTAGCGCTCCAATTATCAATTTTGCGAACTGCATTCATCCGTTTCGCAGAAACATGCTTTCGTGAAATACAATGTTATATGAAATGATCGGATAGTATGCTTTCAGTGGATAAACAAATAATTAAATTAAAACAAATCCGTACGTGCTTATCGAAATAATGTTGTGCGTATACGATACGGACTAATACGACCTGATATGTACGGTTGTGCCATCATATGTATAGGTGCGTACTTTTATATTAATGACATTAGGTAGGTTTTATTCCAGTAGTTTGTTGCCACTGCCAAAAAAGGCTGGCGTTTGTAATCTGAAAAATAAAAGAGCTTGTATGAAAATATTAAAGAATGTAGATGAAGCACGAGAAGTCGTTGCCTATGCCTACCCCATTGGGAACTAAATGCGGGAATATATAAATGTATGAGTAATTCATATGCCACCCGAGCAGAGTTGAAAATAATAAAAGCAAGAGTATTCAAAACAAAATATAAACTTTTATCCCGTTTTATTTTTGTTTTCTTTTAAAATACATACATACATACACATACTCACGGCTATAATTCCCTAGAAGGGGTAGCCAGAGCCAAGGAATTATAAATTCCTCAGCCACTTTTGGAAGTTGAGTGGGGAAAAGGCGGTAAAGTAAAGGTTTTTGGTAATGGGTCTCCAACCGGATCGCCTAAAAAGCCAATAAAAAGCACCGATACCCTTAGTCGCCTCTTACGACACCCGTGGGTAGAAAGGGGTAGCGACATTCTAAGCCGGCACTACACGGCACATATTAAAATATTCTTGTAGAAAACACATTTATCATAAAATTTTCGTCAAAGTTATAATTCGGACTAATATATGAATATTTAAACTTGCTGTTTACTTCTATTGTAGAGATATATATTTAGCACAATTTTTAAAGAACAATAAGATACACTCGGTACTATTTTGAAATCAACTAAATAGAAAATGTATTGTTACGTATGTAAAGTACTTAACATCGGAATGGTTACAAATGACAAGCTGCTCAAACAATAAAATGCCCTCTTAATTATTCTGTTGTTGTAGTTATTGTATTAATTGATAAAGTTAGGCCACAGTATGTGTTCCCTTCCACTCCTTCAAGTACAATAAAGCGAGTTATCAATGATATACGCTGATACGATATGCGGTAGATATAAATTAAGGGCAATTAGTGCGGACCATAAATCGCCACCATCTTACTCGCAGCTCCCCGGGGCGTCATCGATACACTATTTATTACTTTCCTTTGAACATCCTATAATTGTATCCGGCCTCTCTGGTTCATGAACTCCAACTGATAAATTCCAGCTAATAATAACGCAATAATCGATCAAAACAATCGATGACCTATTCTACATACAAATTCAACTTGTCAAATCGTTTGAAAAAATCCCCCTTAAATAGGATTTGAATGCGTCAACGAACGTGAAAGTTCTAAGTGTTCGGGAACATGTGTTTTTTGCTTTAACTAAGTACACCGAAGGAGCGATCAATCACGAACAATGGCGGAGTGGGACCCCCGGGAAAAAAGTTTTGCTTCGACCCGGCTGATTTATCGGCGTAGTTGGAATTATCGCCATTTGCAATTCTTGCCTCGACGGGGTTTTAGCAAACAACTTGGCCAGATAACGACTTGTGGGCGGCGCGGCGCGACCCGCACTTCTTCAGAATGATGTGTTCCGACATACCTGCACCTGTTAGTCCGCAATTTGGACTATTTATCATCTATGATTATTATAATATTTCTCTATTTGCTGTAAACTATTAGCGCAGAATAGCAATTGTGCTATATTATATCATATCACCCCCTTCGAGGGTTTCAACCAAGGCGACTAAAAATGTAGAGCTTTTTAACTACAAACGATCCTGTATTGAACATTTATCCTTTTCACCTCTCAAAATGGCTTACGGAGTGCTAATTCCTAAGTGGGAATTTCAGCCGAGAGTATATGTTTTTTGTTTTATACATTTGATCAGAATGAGCATTGAGCGTTTGTACAAACCAAACCAGCTACATATTTATAAACCAGCTTACTCTTCTTTATTCTTTTTAATATTTACTTCCCACTTTTTCCTACGCCTTCATTTGTATTCCCTGTAGTATCACTTCAAAGGAAGTATATTTAACTTAACATCACTCTTCACTTAGTTATGAAATTATCGTAAATTAAGTTGTTTATTCGTAAAAAATGCCGAATGAATCATTCCGAATGGATATATTACCAGGGTAAAGCTGAATCCATGAGAGAGTTCGCTCGAGGCGTCGACAGATGACACCCGAGGGACACATCACCGCCATTTAACTTGCAGCTCCGTGGAACTCCGACACTGCTGGTATTTTTTCATCCGCAACTTTAACTCCTTCCAACAAGCAATACGCTGTCAGATGTAAAGGATTTAATTTGATCTATTTGTTCAGGAAAGTCGGGGTGATGTATTTAGAGGCTTTTTTTAAATATTTATATTTCTTTGAATATAAAGTTAATAGTCAATTCGAGGTCTTATATTATGAGGCTTTATCAGCTTGATGTAAATTGAATAATTGAATATGAATGATCAATTTCAATAACTGAGACATTACGAACTTAAATGAAATTATAAAGGAGCATAATTTTTATATACAAAATAATGAACTAATGACGACTACCATATTTTTTATTTAGTTCATTCTATAAACTATTAAAGCTCTAAAAATAATTTGAACCCGAAAGTTTAAAGTTCATTAACTCGTTATTCGTATCAGATCTACGTAAAACGCCCATACAACACCTACAACTGCAACACCCACTGAATATTTCCATTAAGTCCTAACTTAATATAGCAGTTTTCACACAATAGACTCTCATTGAGAATTCGGGTTATTATTTTATTGTAACAAAATGAAGGTATTGTGGTTACAAGAACAATATGAGGCAAAGATAATCAGCGTCATAAGTGTATTGCAAATTGGCAACAAAACGTCCATCCACGCGCAATCACAAACAGTTTCAGCGTAATAAATGTGCCCTTTACAACATTCCGTATCCGCTGTAATCACTATCGGGAACCCTCCTCTCGTTAACTTAACACCCGAACTGGGCCCTTAAGACATTAAACTTGGTGGGTAGCCCATCAGTAATTCTACGTACGGCCACACAGCGATTATCTTAACGTTAACCCTCTCTTTATTGCGGTCATGCCGTATTGGTTCGCTCTCGGTTGCATATCGTCAACATGAGAGTGTTTGCGGTTTCTCACTATGTTTTATATGATCGTATCTATTTAGAATAATGCTGTGTAGTGTCGGTTTAGAATAGCACTAACCTATTTTTCCGCGGGTGTTGTTAGAGGCGACTTTTTAAGTGATTGTTGGGCGATTCGGTTGGCGACCCCCTCAACTCTCAAGGGTGGCCAAAGTTTTTCTATTTCTGAGGATCTAGCAACACCTTGTTAGGATTGATAGCCGTGAGTAGATATGTATGTATGTCTATTTAGAAACTATATTGAAAATAATGCTTTTATGCACATAATATGTCATACCTACTCGGTTGTCTAAAGTTCAAGTACACTTCTTCGTCTAGACATGCATACCTACGTATAATTTACTAAAAGACTCACTCTTGATCGAGAATAGAAACAGCTGCCTCGCTCACGATATTTTCTCTCAATGTCTTACCTTATTTAATGTAATACGTTCACGATCGCATTAAATAGAAAGAGACGTGGGCGATTTACGCATACTTGCTATATAGTTTAGGTTACAGTAAAAATAAACTCTACATTAATAAGCTAATCTGGGTTAAATCCATCCAAGTGCGAAATCTGGATTTACTAGCATCTATCTCTAGTTTATCATGCCTTCAGCTAGATTAAAGCTTAGATATTAAAGATTCTCAGAAGGAGAACGCTTTTAGTGATAAGACCGCCAAATGTACTGCTTTGTAAAATCGTATATAAAAAGTTATTTGCTATTTTATTATATTCTAATGTGGTAATTGAGGTGGTCTCAAATAATAAATTTATTGAAACACATTCTGAAATAAATAGGTTGGGTTTGAGTAGCAAACTTGAAAGTTGAGTGAAGCAAATTGAACCGATCTATGACTTTCATAATTTAAAATCAAACTATATCTCAAAACATAAAAAAGCTAGTAGGGTAATTAGAAGCATATCGGACTCTACTACATAATCACTCCTATTGATTTACGCACGCCAGCGGTAATTACCTTACAACTCAGTCACCAAACATAATAAGCTATTAAATGAGAATAATTCTTACTGACTACCGTGATAGCCCAGTGGGTAGAACACTCGGTTATCGTGCAAACGACTAGTGTTCAAATTCTGGGTCGGGCCTACACCAATTTGTCTTTTCTAAAGACATATGTGTGGTTAATTTATCTTGGTTGTTAACGGTGAGGGAAAACATCGTGAGGAAACCCACATGGCTGAGTTGTACTTAGTCATGTGACAGACTGTCCATGCAAAACGTGGGTACTCTGAACACCAGGTGACAAAGTCACGTGATGTTCAGAAGTATTAGTACCTCTGCCAACCCCTTCGGGGATATTCGGCGTGAACATATATGTTATTATGTTATGTTATGTTATTCTTACTGACTGTGAGTGATTGATAACTGACTTGTTTGCTGTGAGTTTCGAGATTGTTATCGTTTTGGTTGCAAATTAGCAATAAAAAGATAAATCTATTAAAAGCATTCGCACAATTTCCCAAATGAGTATCAATAGCTATTCCAAACTAGTTCCACAACCACAAGCACGAGTACCTGACTATGTAGCTCCGAAGAGACCAGTGTAAGTCGTTTCCTGAATGAAACGCGGCACCTATGGCCTCTTAGTGTCGCGTGACGTCATTCCTCGATATTGGATGGTCGACATCCAAACGTGAGCAATTCCCCCATCGCCATTCAGCGTCTACCTATTTGCTTACATTCATGATCTCAACTGCTGCTTTGTGTTTGGTAACTGTTAGTTTCAAGTCTATTAAATGTTACGAGGCCGCTTCATGCTGAAGAGTAATTCTACGTTCGGAATTTCCTTGTTCTGTGTTTTAATTGGTGGCAAAAAGTTAATGTATTTGTCTTCGTAGTGTCACCGTGGACGCTTTAATTCGTAGACGACGTCCGTGGTTTAGTTGGTAGGTGACCAGTTTCTAGGTAATGTAATGAGGTCGGTGGTTTGATCACCACCGGGGAATCATTTATATTAATTAATAAAAGGAAAGAAAAATTTCGACATCAGCGGGAATCGAACCCACGACCTCTGGGTATACGCCCCCGTCGCTCTACCAATTGAGCTATAGTGTCAAGTGGCTACTAGTGCGAAATTATTCTTTCCTTTGTTTCATTTACACTTTTTAAGTAGTTTCAACGTTCTCTACCTCCGAAATTTTTACAAATTCGGAAGGCCACTTGTCTACCTTTGCAGACAGAACGCAAATGTAGAGAACGCCTATCACATGATTAGAATGTTTTTACATGAAATGAGGTTTTCATGAACAAAACATTCCAATCATTTATAATTTGCTTTCGCAACTCTGCTCGCATAAAAAAAAATTGTAGCCAAGTTATTAAGTGATTTTGAATTCGCTAGTGCATTATCCAACTATCTTTTTGTTAGTTTACGCAATTATGAAATTTTCCCAGATAAATAATTAATAATAATCCGAGATTAATAAATTATATAACTAAACGTTCCTCAAAGAAAAGTCTTCCTATTGTTGAAAACCGTTAAAAATCCGTTTCGAGTTTATCGCGTTTTAATAATATGTGGTCGAGTTAGTATCCCAGTTTGCCGTGTAGTGCCGGCTTAGAATGTCACTACCCCTTTCTACCCACGGGTGTCGTAAGAGGCGACTAAGGGTATGGGGCTTTCTAAATTGGTATTTGGACGATGCGGTTGGAGACCCATCCATCACCAATGCTACTTTATTGCTACCATCTTCTCCCCTATCAACTTCCAAATGTGGCTGAAGTTTCTAGCTCTGAAGCTCTGGCTACCCCATTTTGGGATTTATAGCCGTGAGCATAATTATGTATGTATGTTAGCATTCCACACTACAAGTCAATATACATACTTTCATATACTCACGCCGTTAGTTCCCATTTGGGTAGGCAGAGACTATCGATCGCAACTTTTTACGATCCTGGCAAACCTGTCTAGCTTCGTTCACATCCATCAATATTTTCATACATGCTCCACAAACTATATAGAGTTTACTACGTAATCAGACTAATCACTACCCTAGCTATCGACAAGACTAGTATATGACGTGCGAAAGTTTGCTTCTGACATGTCTTGTTTTTATTTTAATGAAAGTATGATTAAATGGCTCTCCAATGTGTTAAAGTGGTAAGTTATGCAAGCTGCGAACTAGAGGGACCACCCCCACAGGCCCTTAGGGGAAAACAAAAGTGCTAATCTTTTACATACATTCATATACTCACGGCCATAAATCCCAAAAAGGGATAGCTAGAGCTTCAGAGCCGACACTCCTTAGCCACATTTAGAAGTTGATAGGGGATAAGATGGTAGTAATAAAGTAACATAAGTGACGGGTTTCCAACCGCATTACCAAAAAACCACTTAGAACGCCCCATACCCTTAGTCGCCACTTATTACCAGCGGGTAGAAAGGGGTAGTGATATTCTAAGTTGGCACTTCACAGCAATATTAATATAATATTAGTACCCAGAAGAATAAGCGCTTGAAATATAGAATAGATAAGTAAGAATTTTATAACTACATAAAAGTGGATAAGAGAGATAAAAAAATCTTACAATTTCTTTTTGGCTTTATTTCTTTTATAATTTTTAATTAATGCTTGACTCTGCATTGCAAGTAAAACTCTCTTTTCTAAATGAGAAAAATCGGTACTATTTTTTTTAATGACATTGCACTAGTTATGAATTAAAAACCGTATTGCAATTTTTTGTATTTCTTGAATAAAAACGTCTTTCAAAGTGGTTTCTACAGATACGCATCTTGGAAAATTGTTCCGTACTAAAACTTCACCGATCAAAATAATTCCTTCCCCCTGGGTGATTGGAAACTTATGTAAAATGGCGTTCTTTGCTGTTTTTGTACAACCACTTAGACAACACTTCCTTGCCATTATACTCGTAGTTTCTTCAATATATTAAAATGAAATAGCTGCGCAAAAGCTAAGCGAAACGAAAAAAGATAACAATTGAACCAGAACCCTCAAACTAAAGTACACGTGAACGGGATGTTCACGAAATGTTTGAAGATCTATATTATATTTTTAAATTTGAAATTTCGATTTTTGTTCATATTTACAAACAGGTCCCAGGCTCCTTCAGGAAATACCAACAATATTTTTTTGTAAAAAAAATGTTTGTGTGACTGCCTACGTGGTCTAGCGGTTAAGCGCTTGGTTTCAAGTAAGGAGGTCTCGTGTTCGATCCCCGGGGTGAGAACCTTACAAATTTAATTTGTAAGATTTAACCCAGTCTGGAAGGATCACCTGATTATCCGAAAATTAAAATGATTCCGTGTTACGAAGGGCACGTTAAGCCGTCGGTCCCGGCTACTATTACGGTAGTACTCGATAGTCTGCCAACCCGCTATTGGCCAGCGTAGTGGACTATGGCCAAATCGCCCTATTTAGGGTAGGCTCGAGCCCCTTGGTGGGGACATATATATAGGCTGTGAGAAAAAAAAAATCTCTTTGTACACATTTTTATATTGAATCCTCCACTAGCCTTTTTTCAAAGTCTTATGTGTCTTACTATTTCTAGTTCGCCGCTGAAACCTCTCAGCGTGTTGTCTTGTTTGAGTAGATAAAATGAAACACGTTACGATCAAATACCATTGTTTATTTATTCCACTCTTAATTATATTGAAATCATCATTTCTCATCATGACCTCCCTAATGTAGTTAGAGAGCTTGTGAAAAACTTTTCAAAAGGTTTTCAGTTGATCAAACTTTTGAAAAAATAGTTTCCAGTTCAGTAGTTGAGATGTTAAGGTGGAATGTAGTCGCAACATACATACATTACATTAAATTATACGTACTTGCTTTGCCGAAGTTGGGATAAAATACACGGATGAAGTCAGAAGACACATTATAAAATAAATAGAACATAATGATAATTATATGTAGCGTCGAAGAGTGTACCGGTCAAGTTTTAGTTCCAGAGGCTCTTACACTAACACATTCAACATTTTTATGCATACGTCAAAGATTACCTTCCTTGAGTTAGTTTTGGTTAATATTTAACCATCTAGGATTTATGACTCACTCAACACAATAGGCTGCATAGTTTTTATCTTACCCTGTTCTATAATGAAATAAGGATACAAACAAATAAAACTGTCAGTATCAACTTTTCCCTAAGGTCAAGAACGAAATAAAGGAGTAATCCCACCAAAAACTGTTTGTCTCTAAAAAGTAATGAAATCTCTAAGATAAGTGGAACCAAGTCTAAGTTCCTTACTGCGATTTATTTATTACTAGCTTTTTGCCCGCGACTTCGTCCGCGTGGACTACATTTTTTGCATCCGCTTTACATCCAAAACACCTAAACACTATCACAACTTCTGTTTTTTTTATATTTATATTCCCGCGGGCGTTGTAAAGAATATAAAGGACATTGAGGCTTTTTAAGTGATTGTTGGGCGTCATCGATGAAAAAATTAATCGTGTAAATATGGGGAGCAATAAGTTGGTGATGTGAGAGAGATTGCAATCATCGGCCAATAGATGGCGGGCGGTACTGAATTAATTTGAGATATTTACTATTATTTACAAACTATGCATTCTGAGGCCTAAACAGAATATTAATTTATGCGTAAGTAAAGTATAATATATCTATGAGAATATTAGTTAAAAATAGTTAAATATACAAAAGTTATAAACATATTCTCAAACCTACCAAATGAATACGCAAAATTCATACATTATTCATACATATTCGCATAGTTGAATGTGAAAAAGAAGGATTAGTGCATCCTATTATTCTAACCTAACACAAAAGCAAAAAAATACGCAAAAAGACTTTGACCACCCGGGATTTGAACCTACGTCTTTCGTGCTTAGAGTTTACCAAACGGTATACCATTGCGCCACGCTGACATTTGTGTAAGTTTCAAATTTGTGATATACTATATGTCTAGTAGTCATACTATTGACAAACAATTAAATGGATAATTATTTTTATGATAATGAATGAAACCCTTATTTTTTCCAAAAAGACTATTAAGGGCCTCCCTCGAAAAGTTCACTGATTTTGGTAGTTTTCAAACTCAATACAATCCGCTCAATAAAGCAATCACACTCTAAATAAAATATATGTTCAAGTTCAATATCTTATCTTCAAAAATGACGGTTCATATTTTGTTTTTGATAATAATCGACTAAGAAAAAAATATATTTGTGAGGGGCTTTTTTATCATAAAATCTGATACTGCTGTCAGAATACTGCATATATGTTATCGATTACCTAACATTTGCGTAGACAACTGAGTAATCTATACTAATATTATAAAGCTGAAGAGTTTGTTTGTTTGAACGCTAGGATCTCAAGAACTACCGAATCAAATTGAAAAAATCTTTTTGTGTTGGATAGTCCATTTATTGAGGAAGGCTTTAGGCTATATATCATTACGCTGCGACCAATAGGATCAAAGCATAAGTGAAAAATGTTGCAAAAACGGGGAAAATTATTCATATTTAAAGGCTTCCGTTGTGTGCGCTGCGTAAACGGTTTAAGTTTCCCAAAAAGTATTTATAAAATAATTATTCCTGTTTAAATTATCTAAAAAAATGTCTGAGACAGTATATGTCTATCTTTTAAGATTGACTCAATCATTGATTGAATCAAATTCGGACGAAATTAATGCATTATTGCCAATTATTTTCCATAATGTTTTATCAATATAATATTAATCCTTATCCAAATAAATATGTTGCTGATTAAGAGTATTTAATTGTGAACAAAATTGTCCTTGACATCACTTAATTTAAATTAACATCTTAAAAGATAATACAATTTTAAAATTACTCCGCAACAAAATTGACACGCGTGCAAGAAACGCAAGACAAGACGGACTGACTGACTCAGAATCAATGCTCAGCCGAAGCTACTATACTTATAAACTTAAAATATATAAAGTAAAAAAAAATGTAAGGACACTACGAAGAACACTTTTCCTCATCGCATGACAAAGACCCTCAACGGGTCAGTTAAATAGTTCAGTTTGACGACGTGAAAGTCTACACTTTTGACAGTACGAAGTCTGTCGGGTCAGCTAGTCTATCATAAATATGATATTTTTTTAGTCTTTTTATCCTAATTATGGAGTTACAAAGCATTTTCCCTAAATTTCAATTTCAATGTTCAGCGGGTCCCTGCGCGGAGAACGGGTGGCAGATGGCTGTTAGCCTTCATGCGCAGAGATTGTGTCGGATTTTTCTGTAATACGGCTGCTTGCCGCTTCCCGCGCTTTTTTGATAATTTATTTTGGTTGTGCGCAACATAGTCGCTTGTTTCGCCTTACATTATAAGTTTGTCTCAATCGTAATATTATCGTTAATTTCAACTTAATACATAAGAA
This sequence comes from Bedellia somnulentella, assembly GCA_963576735.1. NCBI lineage: Eukaryota > Metazoa > Arthropoda > Insecta > Lepidoptera > Bedelliidae > Bedellia > Bedellia somnulentella. The sequence goes on from OY755171.1 coordinate 14,414,663, forward strand.
CGAAATGGTCCAATGTGTGAAGTGCTATGCGCCTTAAGTTAGGGCGTGAGTTCAAATCTTCGGCTCGGCATGTGCTTTTTGTTTATTTCTTTACAGGTAAAATAATTGTGTCTTTATTTTCGTTCGGTAATGATGACAAATGCATTACTAAAAATACTGCGAATTATTCTGTTTTGTGAATACGCTCGTTTTACCCTAATGTTCCGTAAATCTAGCTGAAACAATTATTATCTTTTTGCTTTAAATTTATGTGATGTTTTTACATCTCTTTTTAGTAATATTTCTACTTTTTTTTTTAAATGAAATAGTATATATTAAATATGTGCATTCAAACCGTTCTTCGAATAAATTATCTTGATTCATTTTCTTTTATTAATGTGCTAATAATTCTAGTTTATACTTCGAAAATGTATAGCTTTGCGAGGGGATGAGTAGGTTCAAATAAATTCGCAACCACTCAACCGTCTCGTCAAGGTGAATTGATAGAGTAAGCTGATATTTATAATTTTTTAGTCTTTCATTGAACTTTGCATTTTGTAAACAACTGTGAAAAAATAACTCGATCAAATGAGCTTTATACTAATTTATGAAATAATTATTTATATTTTTGCGTATACTCATCCCACTATAAACAAGGAGAAATCTTTGTAGAACACGGCTAGTGTTTCTAATTAGATAAAAAAGTAAGTTGTTTGCTTTTCTTTTAAAATACCCTTTATTACATAGTTTAGTATAACCAAAGATTAAAAGTATTTTTTTACCTTATAATAACGACGGAAAATTAAATAAAGGAAATAAACATGTGCAGAAAATCGAAAATTTCCATTGAACAAAAAACTTTTGAACAACATACATACATATACTAACGGCTATAAATCCCTAAAAGGGGTAGCCGGAGCTTAGAAATTAAAAATTCCTCAGCCACTTTTGGAAGTTGAGTGGGAAAAAGATGGTAGAATAAAGGTTGTTGGTGATGGGTCACCAACCGCATCGCCCAAAAATCCCTTAAAGAGCAAACCTCTAATTAAGTAAATAAACAAATACAAAAGACGCATATTTATAGTCTCCTTCTAACAAGAAACTATACCCAAGTATATATTTATGAATTATTATTATGAATTATATATTATTGCTGTGTAGTGTCGGCTTAGAATAGCACTACCCCATTTTTTCCGGTGGGTGTACGTAAGAGGCGACTGGTAGTATTTACTAAATGCTTTCTCCTGTTTTATAATTTGTGCCGATTTTTTATTCAAATGTGATTTTTGGACGTTGCGATAATAGCACGTTACGTTATTTCTACTGCAATCCACGAACACTTTGTTGTGCCGGCTAAGAATAACATAATCCCCTTTTACTTGGCGTCACATGAAACCCACTATCACGAGTTTTCTTCTCGACATTCCCCTCCTATATTTCGAAGGTGTCATAAAAAATAGTGTTGTGAAATTAAAGTTTTTGTTTCAGTTATTTTAATTACAATAATAATATTCATCCAAGCGAGACATAATTACAATATCGATACGCATGTCGCAATTCTACAACGTAGTACGAGACTATTTCCGTAGATGGCGCTTAATTTATGGTTATAATAGTTACTAGTGAGGCCACTAGATGGCTTATTTTACGAGTTTGTTTAAAGGTGACGAAACGGCAGGGGGAAGCCCAAATGCCGTTTCAAGGTTCTCACTTTTTCGGGGGACGCCCTTAATGAAGAGTCCGATAAAGTCGGTCGATGAAAAAATTAATCGTGTAAATATGGGGAGCAATAAGTTGGTGATGTGAGAGAGATTGCAATCATCGGCCAATAGATGGCGGGCGGTACTGAATTAATTTGAGATATTTACTATTATTTACAAACTAGTGGATCGTCCCAGCTTCGCACGGGTGGCGTTGTTTTTTTAAATATCTGAGAAATTCAGCGTAATGTTTTCAATTTATTAAATTCATAGCACTCCCTAAACAGTGTAGTTTGGTGATTTTTAATGCGCTTTAATGAACAGTTCAGTATTTCTGTTTAATAGAAAATTTTGGAATAAAACGCTATGAAGTATTTATAACAATCTAAAAAATAAATCATTACGTGTTGTAGGATGCAACTACTGGCGTCATCTAGTATGTTATATGTAAATTAGTAACGATTCGGTTTTGGTCACGGGCGCGATGGCTTATTTTATGTATAACTTCGGTGTTTCTCTTACGATTTCTATGATTCTTTTTTTATTGAATAGGTAATAATGTTACCTTTTTTAAATTAGGGATGAATGAGAGGTTTACAAACGTAAGAGTAAACAAATATAATCAGAATGTTCCGAACTGCTAAGCTATCAGGAATTACACGTGTTATTGTGAGTCAACCGTAAAAGATAGACATAAACTGTTGAGGATTTTTTTTTAGATAATATTATGAAGAATATTTCCGTGATACATGATTTCTATGTAAGTTTAACCATTAAGGCTGCACACGCGACGGAAGTTTCCCGTTTTCCCAAAATTTCCCGAAATTCCCCTTTACTACTCTGCTGGAAAGTATACAAAAACCTGCCCAGGAGTATGGAGAATAATTGTACCAAGTTTCGTCAAAATCCGTCGAGTAGTTTTTGTTTCCATAAGGAACATACAAACCGACAGACAGACAGACAGACAAAAATTTTACTGATTGCATTTTTGGCATCAGTATCGATCCCTAATCACCACCTGATAGTTATTTTGAAAATATATTTCATGTACAGAATTGACCTCTCTACAGATTTATTATAAGTATAAACTATGCATTCTGAGGCTTAAACAGAATATTAATTTATGCGTAAGTAAAGTATAATATATCTATGAGAATATTAGTTAAAAATAGTTAAATAAACAAAAGTTATAAACATATTCTCAAACCTACCAAATGAATACGCAAAATTCATACAATATGCTTTCAGACATTTGTGTAAGTCTCAAATTTGTGATATCCTATACAGCGTGTTAGTTTGACGGCAATTGTTACTTCAATATTAATTCGTATATAAAAGTTTAATGCTTAATATCCACCATATGAAATAAACAAAAAGGATAAAACCGCTTTAGCAGAAAAACTTACTTTCTCCATCAGATGGAAAACTGTGGTTATCTGTTATCTACACTAGCCTAGCGCACACACTCCTACCCGTATAATGTCTCACCCACACACAGAGAACAGCGGGCGCGTCATGTGACCATCTAGTCTTGCGCACACTTGCTCGTGACCGTATGAACCGCACTATGACAGCAATGCAAATTTTTTTTGAATTTCGCGGCTATGTTTGATTTTTTCTTTGAACTTATCGCCGCGCCTGGTGAGGCTGTGGTCTTAGTCGCCTCGTATTTCAATCCAGTATTAAATATGGGGTAGTGTAATTCAAACATTTTCAAGTAAAAAGATTGATGGGTGTAAACAAAGCTAGAGAGGTTTGCCAGGATCGTACGAAGTGGCGATCGATTCCAACGCAGTATTAACTATGGGGTAGTGTTATTCAAATTTATCACGTCAAATAATAACATGTAAAAAATAAGAAGATATTAGAAGCTAAGTTCGATTGATTACTTTACTGGCCTTGATTTGATTTGACCGCCGGTTAAGGGTCAGCGGGGGCGTGGCGGGTCGCAGCTGTCAGCTGAGTTGCATATACGCATCACCCACACTCGCCCGCCTTGTCATCGCGTTTCACTCACACATTAAGCGTGTTGGTGTCAATAGTACTACTTTCTTAGTGCAAAATTTAACAAAATTTGAAAAAAAATAAGTGTGTTTTTTTTTAACGAATTCTGACTCTATACGTGATAATTAATCATAATTTTCATGGAAATTAGTTCGTTACAATTACACCCTGTATATCTAGTAGTCATACTATTGACAAACAATTAAATGGACAATTATTTTGATGAAAATGGATGAAACCCTTACTTTTTCCAAAAAGACTATTAATGAAGAGTCCGATAAAGTCGGTCGATGAAAAAATTAATCGTGTAAATATGGGGATCCATATAAAAGTAATGTTTTTTATGCTCCTGTGGGAACCTTTGCGAAATCCGGGATAAATAATATCCTATATGTTGGCCAGGTGTATAACCTACATTCATGCCAAATTTGATCAAGATCGGTCCGGTAGAATTAACGTGATGAACGGACATACAGACAGACAGACAGACAGACAGACATTTTTTTCAAACATAGCAAATTTGGCTTTACTATCGAAAATAAAACATATTCCACCGGTTTTTATTTTTTTTTCTTCAATGTACAGTTTTGACCTCGTTACAGTACAGTCTTATTATAGTATATAGATATAGATAGATAGAAGATTATCTTAGAGCATATACAACTAGAGAGATAAAGAATACGTCACGACGAGCAAGAAAATGATAGCTAATTATAAAACTCTTAAAGATAGAAAGAGCTAGTACTGTGATTTTTTTTCCCTTACAGTGAAACCTGTTTTTCGATAGTGACAAACTGTCCAAAGTGACAGTTTGCCACTATTTTGTTAGAGAAATAATAAACGCTTTGTTTACTTCATTGATTTTAGATAATATTGTGCAAATACTTGAAACAAATCATATTTTGGACTCGTAGGAAGTAAGCTTGTTTAGGGCAGAGACCTTGTTTATGTGATCGTGCTTAAAAAATAGGTGAATAAAAAGTTTTGGGCTGCAGTTATCGAAGCGAGTAAAAAGCCCCAGATGAATCACTTCGCAGTGGCGTATCAAAGAAAACTCGGAATATATTTACAGTTTATGAACCTTATTAGATTCACAATAGAAGATATGCTGTTATTTATACGTTTTACCTGTGTTTTTGATTTAATTTTAAACATAACCTTCAACAACAAAAAACAACGGTGTCGCCCACTTCAAAATCTCCATAATCCTATAGAAGTAAGAATTCATCATGTGAATAAGATAATTACTATGAACAAGGAAAGTATTCGGAACTAATTAAAAAATATATTGTTTAAAAGACAGTAACTTTGATTGTTGATTTAAACTATGTTGAATTTGACTAAGGTAACGTGTATTAAATTATAAAGAAAGGCCTTACCAAATTACCACAAGCGAGGCAAAATTGTTTTTGTGTCAACACCGATTGTGCGAAGGAGAGGCATATAGGGTGCCACGCGCGTTATCAGTCTATAGCACAGATTTGTATTTGAATAGATAACGCAAGTGTCATTTCTTGTATAGAAACCAAGCGTGCCATTATTTTTCCACCTACTGTGACGTCACATGAGCAATTTAGTGATGGGAACTCCCCGTCAGCGCGTAAACGATTCAATCGATTATATTCGAGTGCATCGACAGACGAATGATAAATTGACAGAAGAATGATAAATCTACAATTATACCTGTTTTTTAATAACGCTATTTTCTCATGGTCTCATTTTTATTCTGAGCAACTCTTCCTACATTATTTTCCTCCACCACTACATCTTCTCGGAGAACAACGATCTAAATCAGTGAGTTAATGAGTCAGTTAGTCAATGAGTAGTTCAGTAGCCTTTATTATTATAATAACTTGTCCTTATTGATAACCTACCTTATTAACTAGTTTTAATAATTTGTTCTCGGAAAGTTACGAAATGATTTAAAAAAACCCCGAGAAGAAATTTTATCTAAAAAAGGAAAGCCACTAGAAGGCTCTATGACAAAATATAATACAACCCAGAACTAATTCGGATTTAAAAAAAAAACAAATAAAATTACTTGTAGAGAAGGAAAAATAACCAAGTTTTTTTTTTCGTTGTCTGTTTTTCTCCAGGCTGTATCTCATAAACAGTGATAACTAGAAAGCTGAAATTTTCACAAATAACGTATTTCTGTTGCCGCTATAACAACAAATACAAGTAAAAAAAGGATTTTAAGGGGGCCCCTCACAATAAACCTGTTTTTTTTCGTAATTGTTTGCTCAATATTAAAACGTTAATAAGTAGATACTTAAAATTTTCAGAGTATATTTACTTGTATATCACCTTCCAAAATAAATAATAAAATAATAGTTAAGTAAATATCAAAGGGGCTCCCATACAAAAACGTTATTTTCTATTATAGTTTATAGATGATAGTACGGAACGGAATTCTTCGTTTGTTCAATATTGGAAATAAAAAAAAACAAAGTAGTGTAACAAACTCTTCAACATTTGCTGAATATGTAGAATTATCAGAAGCAGTAACAGAATTAAATTTTCTCATTTGTGTAATGAATGGTGTCTTTACTAACGTTTGTAAACCAGTTAAAATCTATGAAGATAATTCAGCAGCTGTAGCTATTTCTAAGTATGGAAACTTTACAAAGAATTTAAAGCACATTGAAGTTCACTATCATTTTGTAAATTAAAATGTTTAGCAGGGAAGTATACAAAATAGAGTCAGAAAATAAAATTGCAGATATATTTACATAACCTGTGGGAAATTTTAAATTCACTAACTTAAAAATGCTAAATTTAAAGGAGTATAGTTCCCTAATCGATTATAATTACTGTAGTACTTAAGAAGCTTTGAACTTATGTAAGGAGGCGAGTTCGTGTATATATGTACTGTACATTTATATTGGCAACACTGAGTGAAGGAAGGAAGTAAATAAAGACTGACACATACCATACGTTAAGAAATGTAGCTTAGAGAAAAACTTGTAACTAAAATTAAATAAAAATATTAAATAAAAACAAAGTTAAAACAAGAGTATTCCAATTAATTATTTAACAGAAACATTGTAGTAATAAAAATATTTTAGATACATGGAACATCCATCGCGAGTATTATCATTTATTTGTTCACAAAATCGATTAGAATTAGAATCGAATACAACTATCTGTGTAGGTACAACACATTTTGCTTAAAATGACAGAAATATGACAATAGCTACCGTACCATGTACCACAGGTGAAAATATCGTTCATTTTGATGTTCATTGCGTGTTTTAATACACAAGCCATACTAGATAGCTTTGTAACTAAAAGCGGCAATGTATTATAAATTAAGCGATACATACTTGTTTAAAAGTTGTTCAGTGTAAAACCACAACGAACACGAAATAATTGATTTTGCAATAAAAACCACATAATCTAATAATAAAGTGACCTACCGATGGAAGGAAATTTTTCTATTAATTAGTCCCGCTTTATTTGGATAGTTTTTGCAACTCAATACGGCACAATTAGGCATTTTTTATATTTAGCTTGACATCTGTCACCGAGAACGTTCGAGCACGGACTCAATCAAATGGCGATAAACTAAGATAATTTTACTCAGTTTTTACACGCGAAGTACATGCACTTGCGGCATCTATTCAAATACATGTCTGTGGTCTATAGGTAGTTGGTCTGAGATTATTATAGTTAATTTTACGTGACATGAAGATTTTTTTTGGAGATGAACAAAGCAGCTTTATCGAGACTTGGCTAGTTTTTGACAGAATGTTTTTGGTGGGATTTCATTTCTTTTTGACAGGACGTAGAGTGATTGAATGGTTACATCTTATTATTATATTATCTTGTGAAATCAAATAAAAATAAACTCCACAACTTCTCAAATCTTTAAAATACACGAAAAAACTTTTAAATGTGTAAATAAATACGCTACAGGGATTTAAAATACAGCCAGCGCCACCTAGTGACGTGTACTGGTACTAATGCTAAATAACGTGAGCGAAACTTTGCATTAGCTTAACTTCGGAATTAATTAATCTACCGACTTGAAATTTTGGATTTCAAGTGTGTGATTACGAATTTCTAGGTGACGAAAATTTCAGCGTTTTAATCCTATCCAGAGGTTCTCAAATGGGGCCCTGAAAATGCGGCGAAACGGTTCCAGAAAAGGATGGTACGGCAGTGTTTGCTTCGCGCTCGACTTGGCGGGGGCACTGCCGCGCCCCCAGTTAAGGCCGTGACATGCTCTTTTATTCTTCGTACATCGGACTCCTGCCTTTTTGAGCACTATCTATTTGGTCCAAATGTATCTACGCGGTCGTCTTAGCTGTGTAGTGTCGGCTTAGAATAGCACTACCCCATTTCTCTCACAACCTTTGTTTTACCATCTTTTCCCCATTCAATTTCCAAAAGTGGCTGAGGAATTTCTAATTCCTTAGCTCTGGTTACTCCGTCCAGGGATTTATAGCCGTGAGTATATGTATGTATGTATGCAATCGTCTTCTACTAACATTACCTTTCACATTGGCTCTATGAATCTCATTCACCAATTTCCTATCATCCATCGTCTCTATGTGCCCAAACCATCTCAACATTACTTTTTCCATCTTTTTTACAATATCCCTACATTACAAACTTTTCTAAGGGACCTCATCTCTAGTGAATTTACTTTGCTCTCATGCTTCTTCTGTCACACCCAACATTCGCTACTATACATAAGCGTGGGAACTAGAACAGCTTACACCAACTCACTGGACATTAGACCGTTCAGTGCTCCATTAATCGCATCACCCTTTTTCTCTTTTCTCTCGATATCTTCATCACACTTTCCATCCCTAGTAAACCAACTTCCCAGATATACAAACTCTTTAACTTGTTCCACTTCCTTACCATTAATGTCAATCACGCATTCGGTCATATTCTCCACTCTCTCAAAATCCATGGTTTTGGTTTTATCCACATTCAACCTCATCCTCATTCAATCAATCAACTACATATCTATTTAATATTTTAACACGTTCTACTTAGTAAAATTATATAGTATCTGAGCCTACTCCTCAGAGAATACAATTGAAAAACGGATTTTTCTGCACTATAATGGTAAATTAAACCATATATTACATGTGTGTATTCATCTGTATGTATTTATAGGAAATATTATCTAAGAGCACAGATAGCCATGGGCATTGTGGTTACGCCGTATATCCCAGGGATGACAGAAGAAATAATTCTTCTCTACATCTGCTGTCGCTTGCTGAGCAGTGTAGTGATATATTGTTAGTGATAGGGTCATGTTTATGAAACAAAAGTAATTAGGTTTTCATTGCATTGACGTCAATGACTGTTTACTTAGAATACATTAATTAATTTATTGACTGCCTCCGTGATCTCGCGGTTAAGCGCGTTTCAAGTACGGAGGAGGTCTTGGGTTCGATCCCCGGGGGGTGGTAACCTTACAAATTTAATTTGTAAGATTTAACCCAGTCTGGCAGGATATTACAGGCTTGAATCACCTGATTATCCAAAAATTAAGATGATTCCGTGCTTCAGAGGGCACGTTAAGCCTATATTTTTGTGTTCGGTCCCGACTACTATTACGGTAGTTGTCGTTAGTCTGCCAACCCGCAATTGGCCAGCGTGGTGGGCTATGGCCAAATCGCCCTTTAAAGGGTAGGCTCGGGCCCCTTGGTGGGGACATATAATATGGGCTGTGAGGATGAGGATGAGGAATTAATTTCGTCGGATCAAGACTATTTGTATTTTTATTCACTTAATTACCGGCGACGTAATTGTTTTTGAATTTTTGTTTTCAAAGCAGTATTTTTGTAAATATTTATTTTGTGATGTGCAATGTTTGCTTTTCTATTTTATTCTCAAAAGGTAACCAGGTCTTCATTGACTGTTCAGCGCATCTCTTGGAAGTAAAAAGAGAAGCCAAGCGGTGAAGAAATAAATAATTATTGATGATAGCTTTGCCAAACACATTACCAAGTTATCACTAAAGGGCTCAGATTACATGAAGGGATCGCACGTCAGTCACAGGGAGGTAGGCGTAAGGATTATTTTAAGCAATACCACTACACAATACAACGTAATGGTAAATTAGATAAGAAACTTATGTAAATAAAACATTTGATGGTCAAGATTTTGGGTTTAGGCGCATTTTCGGGTGATTTATCAGCGATGTAGCTGGAGATCCATCACCAACAATCCTTTATTAAAAAAAAAAGAACTATTAAACCTCCAAAACTGAATTTCAATTTCTGTAATACAGATTTTTGGAATTTATAGCTGTTGGTATATGTATGTATGAGAGAACTCAGCTTCGAATGCAGATGCGTGGGGTCGAATTCTGAGCTTTGTGCTTTTTCTGAAATCATGTGTCTTAAATCCTAGCTTATTTGTGACCATTAGACAAACGTGGCACTAAGACTGAATTTCAGAAATTATGCCATTAAGTTAATGAAATTGGGGTATGAAGTTTACATGTGTATTTTTCTCGTTAATTCTGGATTTTAGCTGTATGAAAATTGGAATGTGAGTAACATTTTTGAATGATTAGTTGTTTGGTACTCAATTACGCCTGAACTATAGAAACTAAGTCTTATATCGCAGACGAAGTTGCGCGGGTCAACTAGTATGTAATAGCCGTGTAGTAAATAGGTTTTAGATTCGTAAATAAAGAACAGTAATGGTTTAGGTCATTTATTTAAAACAACTCCTTTTTACAGTAATGAACGTTTGGTACTGTGTAAGTCTTTACATACATTAATAATACAATTGAAACTCAAATTATATCACAGAACAATATCTACTACAGAAATTCAGACTAACATTAGGAAACAAATATCATTTTTTATAATACTAATGGAAATATCAACTAAATAAGTTTGGTAAACCACAAAAATATAGGATAAGAATCACTAATATTGAACACTTCTTTTGGCAATTTGATTCTTAACTATGTACAAAATCTTACAGACTATATAATTCATAATAAACAATCAGTTTATATTAATAAACATTGCTATCAGTTAATCCGATTGTATTGTAAAATTTTATTTGATGCTCTTTCGTTGTTTTTTTTATTATGTCGACATTGCATGTTCGGTTAATCATTAACACAAAAAATACTTTATAATATTTCTTGCATATTAATATTAATATTCACTGAGGTATACAGAGACTCAGTACTCCTATATAAGGAACTAAAATATTTAATAATATATATGGTGCGTTAATAATGATGAATTAAATTAACAGGTGAATGATATGCACAGTATTTTAATTATTGATAAAAAGACTAGTCGATGACTAATTCATTATTGTGAATCTGATTAATTGATAACAATATGATGTTAGTGAAAATATGATAGCTGGCATCCAATTGCCATCATTAATTCATAGGTAACACTTATACATTATTCTAACTCATTAAAAAACTATAACCAAAGCAATCGACGCTCTTACAATCTAATATTAAATCAATTCATTAAAACTTAAAAAAAGTAATTCATAAAAAAGTAGGATAAATCCATTATAAATATATTTCGAGAAACTAAAAATTCATTGTGATATAAGAAGACGAATAATTGTAAAAATATTATTAACATTTGACTAAAATTTCCTACTGTTCATACTGCCACAATCACACACATACACCGCACTTGATAAGTACCTGAAAAACAGAGACATTATATTAAAAGATTATTTAAACTTCTATATTTCTTCAACAGTGAAGATGCGACGAGGCGAATATTCTGTTCTTCCTCGTACCTTTCCATTGTTGCCTGAAATACAGGTAAATTACCTAGCTCAGGAACAGGAAAATGTTATATTTTTGTACTTTAAATAACTAACTAGGTTAAGACGAATTTTATGTAGGTACTTTTGAAAACTGAATAAAATTTTCTCTTTTTTTTATAAAAATATCCCCTGGCCGCTTCTTTCTGTGCTCCTAACTATTTGGATGCGATGAACTCGACAACTACCAATTTACACAATATAGTGATTCTTGGGGTAATTTGAAGAGTGATAAATTAACGGAAATTCGGTGTTAAAAGTTGAAGAGGTCGCAAACAATTACGCCAACTGGGAGCCGCGTAAACTAGCAAAGATACAGTTGACTAATGTACTAGCGAATTCAAATCAAATCTTCAAAAACTCGTTGATAGTATATGTCAATCTCTTACAGTTGACTTACAATTACCACTTCTATGTACAAACTTTTTATTAAAAACATTGCGTTATTTTCAAAGCTATATTCTATAATTTAGTATTAATTCTTATCCAAATAAATATGTTAGTTAACTTAGACATTATATCAATTGGATTAATAGTTTTTGAGACATCATCGTTAGGAGTGTGTAACAGCGAATTATTTTAAGCTCCGCTAGCCAGCGTACTTTTCTTGAGATTCCAGCAGCGAATTAATCCCATCTGCCCCGCATTGCTCGTATTCTCATGGTATTAATAATCCAAATCGGTCTACTGGCGTCAGAGTAATAGGGAAACATATTATACACATTATTGAGGAGTTTCTATGATGATATAGGGTCACATTTGGGTCATATTTTTAAAAACTCACAAACAAGTTATGTATATAAATACCGTAATCGTCATAGGTTTGCCTATACTGTTTGAGGAATTCCTTCGATTTCACCAGGATCAAATCATCAGAACCCGACCGGACAATGGGACCACCTGAATAACGCCATACATGAAAAAGCATCAAATGAGAACCTCCTACATTTTTGAAGACCAAAATCAACACGGGTAAAGCTGCGGGGGGAAGCTAGTAATACCATATTATTATTCTATGCCTTGATAACTTCCTGGCACGCGTGTTCGAATCCTGAGCTGGGCATACACCAATGTGTATTTTTTTAAGTCTTGCCAGTAGGTGTGTTTAATCTATTTAGAATGTTAACGGTGGGGGAAAACATCGTGGGGAAACTCACATGGCTGAGTTACACTTAGTCATGTTAAGTCAACCTCCTATTTCGTGAGTTCAGAGTCCAAGCAAACCGTGGAAACTCTAAACACCAGGTGGGAAAAAAAATGATATTCAGAAGTATTAGTACCTCTATCACCCCTTCGGATATTAACGGCGTGAACGTTGTGTTCAGCGAGTTGAGTATCATTAATCACCACATTATTTATTTTTTAAGTCTAGTAGTTCAGCAAATAGTTAACTGAAATTACTTACCTATTATTCCTCATTACTCTTACTATTCTCACTCCCGGTTTCACTAACTGAGGAAGACCTGACTGAAGTCTCTTTAAACTGACTAATAAAGTCTAGAAGTTTCTTCAAGTTCCTCTGAATCTTGATTTGGTCAGCCAAAAGCTGTCTTTTTTCTGCATGGTGTTCGTCGAGGTTTTCTTTGAGGGAAGCTGCTCTGGATTCTAAATTTCTTAGCTGAACACATAGTTCTATGTTCTTTTGTTGAAGGCGTTTTCTTTCTGCTAATTTGTCTGCAAAACAAAAAGTTTTATTTATATAAACTTAATGGACCTGGGCCTGGAACAGAGTTAGTGCTAATTTAAAGTTACTATGTAGCTGGGTAGTGTTGGCTTAAAAAAGTACTATACCATTTATTCCCGTGGGTGTTCGAAAGAGGAGGGGCTTTCTAAGTAATTTTTGAGCGATGCGGTCGGAGACCCATTACCTAAAACCTTTATTTTACAATATTTTCCCCACACAACTTCCAGAAATGGCTGAGGAATTTTTTATTCGGAAGCTCTGGCTACAAAACCTAGTAATCAGTATGGGTGACCATCGTGGCAAATTTTGTTCCGATCGAACATGATTAGGGTGGAGTTTTGCGAAGCGAGAAACAAACTCGAAGTTAAACTTCGTTATAATATAATATATATGATATAATACTTGTGCACGTGCTGGTCGGTTTAAAACAGTCTACAGTACCATATCATGACATACATAGTGGTATCAAATAGTGTCTAGAGTATTATACCAGACACTACCAGCAGCTTGTGCACGTGCTAGTCGTTGGTGAGGCAGTATAAAACAGTTTCACTACAGTACTATATGCCATCGAGATGCCAAATCGGAGCGAAGTGGCGAATGATTGACGAGTACTCGGAGGGGTCCCACAGACTAACGTGAAAAATTTTGACTTTTTTTTTGTTGCATGTAATTTTATGCTTGTTGTTTACTAATTTGAGGTCGCTGATTTCAAATCTACTTTCAGTTTTTCTCTAACATCTTTTGTTTTTTATATACAGTGGTCACACGTATTTCTTTACTAGTAACACTTTAAATACAAATCAATCGTGCTATTCACTAAAAAAATATATTTTGTAACAATGTCAACGACGAGAAATAATTGTAAAAACGATCCTTACTGTTTTTGTAAAATTTTAAAATTTAAATATTGTATGGAAGAAATAATGAAAGCAATGAAAAGTATGAAACTAGGGAAAGCGGCAGGGTATGACAGGATAAACACTGAAATGCTGAGGGCTGGTAAAGGGGTGGTGGCTTCCTGGTTGTACTTCCTTTTCCAAAAATGCTGGTCGAGTGGCAAAGTGCCACAAGACTGGTGCAAAGCGGTAATTGTGCCTTTATATAAAGGAAAGGGGTCACACCAGGAGGCTAGAAACTACCGTGGAATTAGCCTACTCAGCATTGTCGGTAAATTGTATGCAAAGGTTTTGATTGAAAGAGTGATGAATGAAACGGATGATAAAATTTGGGATGTGCAAGCAGGATTTAGAAAGGGAATGGGATGTATGGACCAAATCTTCTCTTTAAGGAGCATCACCGAAAAGTTTTAGCTAAGAACCGAAAGGTGTATTGCTCCTTCATTGATTTAGAGAAGGCGTATGATAGGGCGGTAAGAAAGTGTTTATGGGAGGTGTTATCCAAGTTCGGTTTGGGGAGACGACTTATACGTGCACTGGTATCACTCTATGAGGATTCCAGTGCATGTGTGAGAGTAAACGGGGAAAATACTGACTGGTTCGGGATCTCTCGGGGTGTCCGACAGGGTTGTGTAGCTTCCCCGTGGCTCTTCAATTTGTTCATGGATGACTGTTTAACAGAGTTGCGTGAAAGTGATTATGGATTGAGAATGGGTGGATTCATCATTAAATGCCTCCTATATGCCGACGATCAAGTGCTACTTGCATCATCGGTGGAAGAGCTGCAAGAGATGATGAATATTGCGTGTGCGTCTTTTGAAAAAAAGGGAATGAGGGTGAATGTGGATAAAACAAAAACTATGGTTTTTGAGAGAGAGAGGTGAATATGACCGAATGCGTGATTGAGATTAATGGTAAGAAAGTGGAACAAGTGAAAGAGTTTGTATATTTGGGAAGTTTGTTTACTAGGGATGGAAAGTGTGATGAAGATATCGAGAGAAGAGTGAAAAAGGGTAATGCGGTAAATGGAGCACTGGATAGTCTAATGTCTAGTCAGTCGGTGTCTGAAAAGGCCCGAATGGCTGTGCATGATGCTGTCCTTGTTCCTCCGCTTATGTATGGCAGTGAATGTTGGGTGTGGCAGAAGAAGCATGAAAGTAGAGTGAATGCAGTAGAAATGAGATCCCTCAGAAAAGTGTGTAATGTAAGGTTATGTGATCGTGTGAGGAATGATGTGATTCGTGAAAGGTGTGGTGTAAAAGATGGTATTGTAAGAAAGATAGAAAAAGGAATGATGAGATGGTTTGGGCACATAGAGAGGATGGATGACAGTAAATTCGGTATGCAAAGTTTTTTTTTGGTATTTATTAAATATTTTTATTCGATAGCAAACACGAAAATAAAAAACCAATTTGAATATTTTTCATTTAAAATGAGTAATTGCAAAGTTATGATTTTTTAAAGATTGTTCAACTTTTGTACTTAATGACGTCATAGATCGAAAATATCACGTAGCGACATGCAAATAAAGCGAAATGTTTAGTAAATATGTTGTTAATTGCAAAATATTTCACGAATTTGTGATCCCAAATGAAATGATTACGATATTATACTAAACAAACCTATGATTTTCGATATTTTATTAATAAACTGCAAGAACGAATGTCTTTGACATAACGCTGAAGGTCAAATACTGCTACAGTTTTTTGCTAAAATAACGGTCATCTTAGCTTTGTTTGATTTAATTTCAAGAAAATATGTTTTAAAAACATAATATCTCGAAATGGTTTCGTAATCAGCACCACTTTTGTAAAACTTTGCATACCGAATTGGTGAAAGAGATATATAGAGCCAATGTGGAAGGTAATGTTAGTAGAGGACGACCTCGGAGGACACATTTGGATCAAATAGAAAATGTGCTCAAAAAGGCAGGTGTCCGCAGTATGAAGAATAAAAGAGCATGTATGAAAAGATTGATGGATGTAAACGAAGCCAGAGAGGTTTGCCAGGATCGTACAAGGTAGCGATCGATAGTCTCTGCCTACCCCAAAGGGAACTAACGGCGTGAGAATATGTATGTATGTATGTATGTAAATATTGTAGACTAAGTAGACTGTGCCATATTTTCCGTCTATCGAGCAACCCACGTTTTTTCACAATTATACCAGTATTTTTTGTTCATTACCGATTTCAGCTTACATTAGGAATTATTTTTCACTTTTTAGTTTGATGTGCTTTAAAAGCGTGTTTTTTAGTTTTTTTAACTATATTTATTTTTAACATTTTAGTACTGAATCATTTGAAATTATTTAATCCTGGCGACCCTAATCAGGATAATGGGATGAAACTATAAAAATATTATACTGTCCTTGATTCTCGATAAGTGTACAGATTTTAATCTAAATCGGTCCGTTTAAAGTGGGTCAAAATCGAGTTTAAAGGAGTCGGTTACATACATACATACAGGTGAAACTAATATAAGCGTGTTAAAAAACCCTTCGAAATGCTGTTACCCTAACTTTTTATCTATTACCCGGCCCGACCGAATGTTTTTTAAGAGTAATGTTTGCTTTTCTAGTGATAATCTATAAAAAAAACTTTTATAAACGCGTTTTTTTATACATATGATACAAACAATCTGAGTTCGAATCTGAAATCAGCACCCCCAAAATGCATAATAATGGACAAAATGTTTCATGCAACAAAAATGCTGTTCCCTTGTGTTATTAATCTGTGGTAAGTCTGAGCTGGTGGTGAGTCTTTTGTGTCAAATCTTGTCATCAGTGTGAATGACTATCGAGCAAATTTTTTTTCCGATCGGTTCGATGGTTTGGGAGGAGTTCCTTGCCATACTTAGTTCCAATAATACTATATTATTTTTACCGACTCGCTGCTTAGGTAATCTGTTTCCTAATTAGAGTATTATAAACATTATATATAATAATAATCGGGATTAACCAACGAATAACGTGGTATATTTTACAGTCAGCCCGTGACCACGGCACCAGTAGGTGTGCCGAACGTGGGGCAAACATATCACGTAAGTGATTTAAAATACTCGTTGGTTAATGCCGATTATTATTATATATAATGTCTACAAACCGCGAGTGTTAAAAAAGTGTATGAGAGTTTTATAAATACAAAAACATGAAGTCATGAAGTATCTATATAAATGGCAGAAACAGTTAGCTCGAAATGACGTACCTGCATACTTGTACAAGTGCAGGAGGCGGTGTAAAACAGTGTGTCTACAGTACTATATCATGCATGACAAACATAGCGGTATAGTGTCTTTCACAGTATTATATCATGAAAAACATAGCGGTATAAAACAGTACAGTTCCATACTAGGTGGGCATGAACGCTTCGCGATGTCATATCGGAGTCTGATTGATATTATTACTCCATGGTAAGTCTGAGCTGGAATTTTGTATCAAAACCTTGTCATCAGTGTGGGTATCCATCGTGCAAAAATGTGGTCCTGATCGATTCTATGGTTCGAGAGGAGTTCCTTGCCAAACTTAGTTCCAATAATACTACCGATTACATCCGACTGCCTGCTTAGGTAATCTGTTTCCTAATGAGAGTATTATAAGTGCCCGATGTCATTGAGTACCTACATAAACGACAGAAACAGGTAGCTCGAAATGTCGTACAGTCTGCATACTTGTGCACGTGCTGGTCGGCGAGGCGGTATAAAACAGTGTGTCTACAGCACTATCTGATGACATACATAGCTATATAAAACAGTGTGTGTACAGCACTATATGATGACATACATAGCTATATAAAACAGTGTGTACAGTATTATATCAGACAGTACCTGCATACTTGTGCACGTGGTCGGCGGTGGTGGGCGTGAGGCGCGGCTCGGGCAGCGCGCGGCTGCACTGGGCGCAGCGGCCGCCGCGCGCGCACCCCGTGTGCCAGTGCACGCCGCACCAGCACCGCACCAGGAGCGAGGGCACGTCTGGAATGCACAGACATACAAATGAACATACATACATATACTCACGGCTATAAATCCCTTAATGGGGTAGCCAGAGCTTTGGAATGAGAAATTCCTCGGCCATCTTTGGAAAGTTGAGTGGGGAAAAGATGGTAAAATAAAGGTTGTTGGTGATGGGTCTCCAACCGCATCGCCCAAAAATACCTTAAAAGCCCCAATACCGTTAGTCGCCTCTTACGTACACCCACCGGAAGAAATGGGGTAGTGCTATTCTAAGCAGACACTACACAGCAATTATTAAGTTTGGTAAGCGGTAAAATCATATTTATAAATGAAATAATCATTTATAACAAAATGTAAAGATAAATCTCTATTTTTTATGTCAAATTGTAACTAAATATTAAGTTAAAATACACTTCTAAACTGCTAAAAAAACTTTTGGGGTAATCTTTCTCAAAAACGGCAGCAATTTAGGACAAGCGCAAAAAAAACCTTTCCAACGACGTATCACTCATCCTGATTGGTGCTGGGACCAGGTTACATACATTTGTGCCCATCCTCCTTTAAAACTAATGTTATTCTAACATTGCTTCGAAAGGATTTTGTAAAGAGACAAAGCGACAACAAGATACTCCTTACATTCACATGTTTTTATGCATCGATTATTTATCATGCTGAACTCATGTAGGTTCATGCAGTCTTAAATAGAAAAAGGTAAGAGATTGGATGTCTGTGGTTGAATGGTGGATTGTCCATTTGAATTATTTTTTGTTGTTATGTTGGCACTACTGTTTTAGCACGGAGTTTCAGTTTCATATGATATTAATATTAAATATTTTTATATTTTATGTGTGTTGCGAGTTTCACAATTAATCTTGACGTCAAACAAAGAATTGGAGCACACAAATGGTATTTCGTGCTCAGTCGCTTAAAACGTTAGAGAAGGCTTACAGTGAATAGAATATGTCAAATACAGGTGCTTATGAGTGCTACAAGGCGCTTTTAAAGCGATCAGAATATGATTGAAGTTTTGTCTCGTTCTGGCAGACTATCAATATCTGAACAAAACAACAACTGAAGTTTACATCGCAAAACAGAAGAAAATAGTGACTGAAAATCGTCATTCATTTTAGCGAAAGATAGCTACCGAACCTTATGTGTTACATGAATCGATTAGTACCATTATAATTAATAATTTGGGTATGAAACATGTTTCCGCTTGCTTAGTCCCAAATCGAAATGTTCTTCAAAAACTCAATCGCTTAGGATTGATTTAGACTGTACACTAGAATTATTACAAAACAAAAAGATAATTAGATAACTTACCACTTCTTCCACAGCCATGGCAGACACTTTTGGTGTTATACACAGGCTCCAGAGATAGACCTTCAGGAAGATTAGAAGCCCATTCTGGTCGACCGTTGGTCCAACCTTTGGCTTCCGATGAAGATCCCGAAGGAGAGCCTTCCCGAGATGAGCGCTCACTTTGCTTCTGGAAGCATTAATAAGTTAATGTTGTTGGTTTGAAAAAATGTAATGTTATTAAACTTTTGGCAACGTAAAGTGTTATAATGAATGTTGGTTGCATGCGCAAAATCAAGTTACGTTCCACGACACGACAGTCCGATGCTGTTGGAAGATGCATTCAAACAGATCTGAGTTATTTGACTGTGTTTTATAAAGTATATATTGTTAATAAGTTTTTCTCAATGCTTTCTTATGACTTAACCACATTTTCGCTGATTTTTTTTCGTAACAATTGTACGTTTCATTTATTGTACCTGTGATATTTTTTTGTAAACAAAATAGAACCATCGTTTTTTTACAAACTGTATCCCTCGATTTTACACGCCTCTTATCTACAGCGTATGCTGTCTAAGTATCCAGTTAAAATTTATTGAGGGAAAAGGAGTTCTAAAAAGTGACCAGGAAGCTTGTTTCTAGACCCCCTCATACATACATACATATACACACGGACATAGATCCCAAAAAGGGGTATCCAGGGCTTTAGAACTAGAAACTCCTCAGCCACATTTGGAAGTCGATAGGTAACAAGATGGTAGAAATAAAGTATCGTTGGTGCCATCACTAATGGCATCAAAATAGGGAAAACCACTTAAAAAGCCCCATACTCTTGGTTGCCTCTCACGAAACCCATTGGTAGAAAGAAGAAGTGACATTCTAAGCCGGCACTACACGGCCCCCTTATCTGTCATCGTGATTGCGGCATTCATCGCATCATCTATTTATACCCGTGAATTTAAGTAATCTAGGTAATGTGTATAATGTGACTTCACCTGTTGCTTCCTGAGCTTGGCTGATCGGGTTTGCGGTGGTTCACTGTGGCTTTGCAGATATGGATACTGATTGTACTTTTTACGTTTCTGAAAATAATAATAATATATATTACAAAGAGGTGTTAAACGATGTGTTTTAGGCCGTACCAGCCCCCTATTAAAGATCTTTTGGGAGGTCGATTTTATCGTAAGCTGCAAGGTTGTCGCTGTCCTATATTTGTGTGCATTTTAATTGTGACAACATCAACAACTGTTTTAATTGTTGAACAGTTCTTTATTATATATGATAATTGTGCATTTAAAGAATGTTCAATGGCCAGTCATTAACATTAACTATAATAATAAAGAAATCTCAGTAAGGAACCTTAGGCTTGGTACAACTTAGTCTAGATTTCATAACTTTTTAGAGATAACCGGGCAGCTCTAACGGGATTTGGCTAGTTTTTTACAGAATGTTTTGTTGGGATACTATATTTCTGTTTAACCTTCATTTTCATTATCTCATTCAGGATTTGAGCCCATTCGTCTTACATCTATAATATTACATTATTCTTATTTACAAAAAAAGAACAAAACACCATTCAAGTTAAATATACTTAAAAATATACTTACTGGTAGTGAATCATAGTTGCCGTACAAGAAATCATTTCTATTTGTGCTTGTGGTAGATCTTTTCCGACGCTCATTTTGCTTCTTCACTAATATTTCTTTTTGTTCATGAGTTACCAAGCCCACCAATCTAAAACAAAGGCCAATAAATTAAAATACTAGTAAATTTTAGAGGCACCTTAACTTACAGATTCTAGGTCGGATCTAAAGATGAAAATATTATAATCTCTTGACTCTTTGTTTAAATATTCAGAACAGATGAACTAATCATTATAATTAATTGGGAGAACAGTAACTTCAATACTTTTTTAAATTTATTTCAGTGATGAATAACTTCTACGTGTACAAAAAATATGCTGCTTTTTTTCTATGCATGTAATTGAAAATAATAAAAAAAAGTCTTTATTTCAGGCGTCTACATGTGGCCCATAGAAATATAACATAACATAACATAAACGTTCACGCCGTTTATCCCCGAAGGGGTTGGCAGAGGTACCAATACTCCTGAACTCACATGGCAAGCGCCATCTAGTTAAAAAAAGAATTGATTGATTGATTGATTTTTTTTTGTTTATAGAAATATAAACAAAACAAAATCAAATATTTTTAATAAGAGACTATCAGACAACTTATTGGTAAGAATAATAAGTATTTCTCCGAAAACAAGTAGACAGGGGTGCAGAACCAATTAGATTACTAATCCACCTGAGGCAATATTAAGATGTGAAAGATAGTGAAACAAAAGGTTTGCTAATATATCACTCAAAAGCCTCTTGATAGGTTGTCTCATAAAACACCCACACAATAAAAATTTAAAACATCTGAATCGTTTTTAATGTACAGTGAAATGGCGTTATAAACTCCTTCAGAAAACCTGGGCTGATGTAAAACCCAACCAAAGAATAAAAGCAAACAAATATGTAAAGATTACATTAATAATAGTTACTAATAAAAAAAGGAAAGAAAAATTTCGACACCAGCGGGGATTGTTTTTTTTTAAAGAAACAAAGGAAAGTACAATTTCGCACTAGAAGCCATTGACACTATAGCTCAATTGGCAGAGCGACGGGGGCGTATACCCGGAGGTCGTGGGTTCGATCCCCGCTTGTGTCGAAATTTTTCTTTCCTTTATTTATTACTAGGTTTTTGCCCGCGACTACGTCCGCGTGGACTAAATTTTTCGCTTCCGGTTTACATCCAAAATACCAAAACACTATCTTAACTTCTGTTTTTTTTTTATATTTATATTCCTTGGGCGTTGTAATAGATATAAAAAACATTAAGACTTTTTAAGTGATTATTGGGCGATGCAGTTGGAGACCCATTTGACTACCTTTTCCCCATTCAACTTCCAAAAGTAGATAAAGAATTACTATCTCTGAAGCTGTGGCTACCCTTTTTTGGGATTTATAGCCGTTAGTATATACTCATTATTGATCAATGGATGATTAGCATATATTCCTTTTTGTAGTTGTTATATTAGTCAATCGCATCCAGTTTCAAATTTCTAGATACAGTATATTTATAGATCAAAATCTGTATACTATATTTCAATCCCTTAGGGGGTGAGTTCCAAAAAACCTTTTTAATTGTTCATAAGAATCATGAAACAAACCATTTTGTACCACGTTTCTATGTTCAAAAATGAGAATATCTTTAGTAAGTACTTATGGATAGCAGATTGGCGACCCGGTGCTGCCCCCTACACTGACTGTTAGTGATGTGTGAGAGATTGCAGCCAATCAGTCATCGGTCAATAGATGGCGGAACTAAATTAAAATTGAGATATGTTCTATTATTTGAGGCTATGCATTCTGAGGCTTAAACACAGTATTAATTTATGCGTAAGTATAGCACAATATATCTATGAGCATATTAGTTTAAAAATAGTTACTAAAAAAGTTATAAACATATTCTCAAACATACCAAATGAATACGCAAAAATCATACCATATCCTTTCAATTATCTTTATTCATACATATTCGCATAGTCGAATGTGAAAAAGAAGGAATAGTGCTTCCTATTATTCTAAGCTTACACAAAAGCAAAAAAAAATCGCAAAAAGATTGCGATGCCCGAGATTTGAACCTGGGTCTTCCATTCGATTAGTATTAACCGAACGGTATACCGCTACGCCACGAAGACGTTAGTGTTGACTTCAAAATTTTGATAACCTATATATCTAGTAGTCATACTATTGACAAACAATTTTTTTTTTTTTTTTGTGTTTTGAATCTGCAATCAGTCGGTGGACCATAAGCGGATGATTTGAGTGAATTGTCTTGACGTTTAGAGTGTAGCAGAGAATATTGCCTCTGAAACTCTTTATCACAAAACATCTTTCCTCTTCAGTCGCCGTACAGAGCGAGAAGTGTCCAGTAGTTGGTTTGCTAGAATATTTGGGTGTGCGACTAGTCGGTCAGTATATTTAGCTTTTGACTCTGTTATTTCTTCAGCCACTGTGGGTATGATAAGGTAACTGTGGATCTCATCGTTTCTTGCAAACCAGGGAGCTTTGGCAATTGTTCGCAGGATAGCATTTTGGACCCGTTGCAGGCAAACAATGTTGCTATTGCTAGCTGTACTCCATAACTGAGCACCGTATGTCCAGATTGGCTTTAGTATACTTTTGTATATTAGAAGTTTATTGTCTGTTGACAAAACAGAATTTCTCCCTAATAGCCAATAGAGTGATTTGAACTTAGTATTGATCTCATCTCTTTTCTTTTTAATATGGTTTTTCCAAGTCAATCTTCTGTCCAAGTGGAAGCCAAGGTATTTGACGCAATCAGTATGGGGCAAGGTATCTGTGCCTAGTTTGACCGATGGGCAGTCACCTTGTTTCAGGGTAAAGGTGATATGAGTAGATTTCGAAGCACTTGCCTGTATTCGCCAATTTAACATCCAGGAGTGTACCCTATTTAGTTGACTTTGCAGATTGGCACTAGCTTTTGCTGGGTTTGAGTCAGACGATAGCAGAGCAATGTCATCGGCATAAGTAGCCACCGTAGCATTAAATGGACATTTATTTTGATGAAAATGGATGAAACCCTTATTTTTTCCAAAAAGACTATTAATGAAGAGTCAGATAAAGTTGTTCGATGAAAAAAACCATATAAAAGTTATGTTTTTTTTTATGTTCCTGTAGGAACCCTTGCAAAATCCGGAATAAATGATATCCTATATGTTGGCCAGGTGTATAAGCTACATTCATACCAAATTTGATCAAGATCCATCTGGTAGAATTAACGTGATGACCGGCCATACAGACAGACAGACAAACAAGACTTTTTTTTCAAAAAGCGCAAATTTGGCTTCAGTATCGAAAATTAAACATATTCCACCGGTTTTTAATTTTTTTTCTTCAGTGTACAGTTTTGACCTCAGTACAGTCTTATTATAGTATAGATAGATAGATAATCCCCACATGAGGTTTTCATGAACAAAACACATTCCTATTAATAATAGTTAATTAAGTAGTTACCTCAGAAACCTTTCCTGCGACACATGTTCCCCATTAGCCGGCAGCGGCGGTGGGGAAGGAGTGGGCGATAACGAATGAACATTGTCTGGCGGGGGAGAATCTGAGTCTGACCTCGGCTGAGTTTGCCAGACGTTTTCGTGTTGCGTCTTTACGGTACTAGAGCTGGAAATATAACTTATTTTATTTTAAGTCAGTCTTTACTATGACAATAGAATGCCAATGGAAATCCCATCATTTTCGGTTGTCATTTTAGAGATTATTTGGAACAGACAGCATTGAACAGATAGGCACACAAAATATATATTCATGTAGCAAATGGGCAATTACTTTTAAATTATAAAATTACAAAAGAAACGAAAATTGTATTTATTTGCATAGATAGAATTTTATATTTCTTATTATAACTTATGCTTTTAAAGCAAGCACTAATGAATTGTTTAACATGTTCTAACCCAAGCAAAGTTCAATATTTATGGAATGGATCCTAATTACAAATAGCCAGAACCGCAGAAAAAAAATTGGAAATTATAAATGGAAAAAATGGTAGAAGGTAAATGAATGGGGAAAGGCTTGGTTATTATAAAAAGAGAATACACTTTAAATTTATAATAAGATAATGATAAAATGAATAGTACATACATTAACGACTCCTTCACTTTATTCAAAGCATTAGCTAGATTACTTCTGCTATCATGCATAGAACTTGACTGATAGTTCCTGGAAAACCGATCTTTATCTTCTGCATCGCTGTTATTTGTATTCTCTTTCTCACTGGAAGACTTAACTTCATTTTCAGAATCTGACAAATCATTATTTGATATCTTGACGCCATTTTCAGGTTTTACATGTATTTCATTTAATACAGAGGGCTTCAAAAGAGAGATGGACCTGGATTTGCTTCTGCCTTGTTTTTGATGCTCGCGTAGTTGTTGTGCGATGTAACGATTATCATTATCAATGTTGACTTGTCTGTTCTTTGCTTTTAAACGTAGCTGATATAGTTCAAGCTCACGACGTAGTCTGTCAACAACTCTTTTCTGGAATATTTATGATAAAGGATTAAGATACCTTGCAATCTGATAGCACAGTGGGAACACCACCCTTTCCCAAGCAGGTAAAGGAATTTAGAATCCTGTATCGAGCCTATACCAATGTGTCTTTTCTTAAGTGATATCTTAACAGTTACTCTTGTGGATAAGAATATTTGAGTATAGGTTGTTTCATGAGTCCCAGTTGGGAGTATTATTAATTGGGAATATTTATTAGTATATATGTTTATTCTAGCAACACAAATAGGTAATGCATACAAACATATACTCACAACTATCCGAAAAATGGTAGCCATTACTTCTGAACTAGATATCCCCCAACCGATTTTGGAAGTTGAGGAAGAAAAAGATAGTATACTAGATTGGATTGTTGGTGATGGTGGCCACACCCAAAGGAAGAAATAGGTTGATACTATTTAAAGCCAACTCTACACAGCTAAATAAGCTAAAGATTGTCTAGAATATTTAAGCGATAAGACCATCAAATGTAGTTCTGTTTAAGAATACAATTAAAATAAAATGTTTTACTGTGTTCAATACAAAGAAATAATTTAAATAAAGAGTGCTTTATTATATTCTAAACAAACATTGGTTATTTTAAATTATTATAAAAATTTAGTTTTTGTAATTGTAAATCAAAATCAATTATCACATGTACTAAACATCATTTAATTTAAATATATATAAATAAACATATATCCTGCACTGCCACAAACCTTAAAAAGGGATAGCCTGCTCGCTAGTTAACATTAATGCCATGTACTTTAAGTGCATACAAAAATGAGCAAAAATTGTGAATATGAAACAAATCCTTCCTAAGTTAGCCTTAAAGTGAGATCATTATATTGAGTTGTGGTAGCAGATACAATCATGATGACCTACTTAACAGTTTAGATATGAGTATTGTGCTTATATGTTGAACCACTATACACATTGGAGATCTCCAATTTGTAAGACTCAATATAGAAGAGAATTAAGTTACACTTACACTATTTAAAAAAAAAAAGCTCATCTGAAATTTCTTCTGAACAAGTTTAAGCAGAGAACTTTAGGAGAAATAACTATGTTACTTTACTTTACTTTACTTAGGTTAAACAATAATATCTCACCATAGTGCAAGATTTCAACGTTAACTTTTAAGTTACATACATTAATCCCTAGAAGGGGTAGCCAGAGCTAAGGAATTAGAAATTCCTAAGCCACTCAGTTAAGTGGAGAAAAGATGGTGAAATAAAGGTTGATGGTGATGGGTATCCAACCGCATCACCCAAAAAACCATTAAAAAGCCCCAATACCCTTAGTTGTCTCTTACATACACCCCCTGGAAGGAATGGGCTAGTACTATTTTAAGTCGACACTACACAGCTAAGTAAGTTTTAAGTTGTAGATATAAATAAATATATAAGGATGTACCTATTAGGTTTTTAGGATACACAGATTAGGTAAGCCCCTGGAAAGATACAATGACCTGTGGTAAGGGATACTAACTCTTCAATAAACTATAAAATTTAATACATATATAAATAACATACAAAAACACACATTCATATTAATTACATAAATGCTCTGAGCATGATTTGAACCCATGACTTCCGAACCCAGAATCTAGTCAAATACCAACTAAGTTACAGACATCAATAGTCAATAATATATGACAAATGTGTCATTATAGAGCTTAAATGTTAGAGCATTACATTACTTTCCCTAGTACATAGTTTCCATTTATTTATAAAGATAAGTTTATATTTATATACGCACAAAAAAAAACTTATAATATTTAAGTGCTGTTTTTGTTATTTTTTAAATTTTAATTATTAGTATTTTATCATTCTATGTACACATGTATAACAGTCTGAAAAGTCTATTTTAATGTTGCCTAATAAGTAAATATTAAGAATAATTTTCATTAAGGACATAGAGTTAATACAACTTAGAGAAAATACCTTTTAACTAAAGAAAGTAATTTTTAGCTTGTTATTGATAAACATGTGGAAATTACGATCATAGTTATGGTGGTGTATGAGATGATATTTTCTAATTAAGAAGATGATAATTTCTAATGATAATCTCTAAAATTTATGGAATGCCCAAGTTATTTAAAAAACCACTGCTTGATGTGTTATGCAATAAAGATACATACACCATTAGACTACAACATTCTTGTAAACTTATAATGCTAATAGTAAAGAAGAGAAAACTTTTTGTTACACATCAAGCAAAAAATAACTGCAGTAATAATACACAAACAAGTACATTTAGCAATCTTATCACTAAAAGTGATCTTGCCTAGGCAACCTTTGGATGGTTATGTCAATCAGAATGAGTTAAATCAGGCAGATGTACAAAAAAATGAATAAACAAATAGTTTGATTGACATCAATGCAAGCTTTTTCCTTAATTTTATTTAAAACCAACTATTCCCAAACACAAGTGGATGTCTAATAATATTTAGCATGCATGGCCATGATTAAAAGTTCTTTCATTTTATGAACTTGTATCTTGTTATTTTTCTGCTACCAAGCTGCATTCAAATAGAAAAAAAATCAGCAAATGTAAGACTTTATATCATTATTTTCAGTTTATTGAAAATTAACTTGAATTTACTTACTTGATTCTGACCTATCGCCACAATGTCTTTTTCAGCTTCCTTTACTTTAGTTTTCAAGTGATCATTCTAAAATAAATACAATTAAATTATTAGTTGTAAGTTTACATATTGACAAAAGTTTCCAAGGCTTCTCAACTTACGTTTTCATCTTCTTGTAAACGTGTGACCCACATCTAAATACAAAAGAATAAAGATTAGTAAGGATATTAATTAAAAAATACGAAATTTAAAAAGTGGTTGCACTAATTAACCTGGTGTACGCGAATAGCATTTTTTAGTTCAGTTTGTGTTTTGCGAATATCTTCTTTGATTTCGTTTGAAACTTCCATGTTGATATTACTTCACTACTCAAACAGTAAATACACAACACACGCGATATGTACAAACAAAAGTTTAAGTAATTATAAACCATCTAAAATACATTATTAGCAAGTGTCTTTTCATTTCAACATCCGATCACAATCTTCTTTTCTATTCAAACTGAGTTAAACTTGCAAACTTGATGAAAAAATTTATAACACGAGAATATTTGAGTTTGTTATATCAACAAAAATATAATTACATAACAAAATAATATATGTTCTTCATCGAGCAATAACAAAATTTTGCAAGTCTTTCTTCACTTTTTCGTTTTCGTTTCGTAAATTTAACACACACTAACGTACAATGCTAACAAATACAATCGCACTTTCTGAGTTTCCGAAGCAAAGAATACACAAACACCACACACAAACGTACGTACACACTTTCGTGACAATACAATACAAACAAACACGCGCGCTACTCCAAAAGAATTATTTAAAGCTACGTTTACAGACGTCAATATACTTTGATATTGTACTTGTAAAGCGGCCAGTACACAATGGCCAGTGATGGGCAAAGCAAAGATCCGCAATGCACAATTGTAGGCCACGATCACTTGGTGTTCACACAATGGCCCATTGCTCATTACTACCTGGCAATCCACTTGCGATGGACGTCAAAGTAATTATGGCTGCAGCTATTTATTTATTATTATGTATGTAATTTATTTTATTTATGGTGCTATTCATGTTATTTTACGTTATATAGTGATTATAAATACATTTTGCAATAAAATATTCCAAAAAAGTATAAGTATCTATAAACAATGGCCCACTGTGGAAACACCACCGGCCACGCTACGCCACGATTCCTTTGAAGTGTGCCCAAAAACTGACAACTTCACCATTGTGCGCCACGATCGGCAATTGTCCGCCATCATGCACCATTGCCCCCTGTACATAGTGGCGATGGTGAGCAGTGGGCCATCGTCGGCCATTGTGTACTGGCCGCTTAAGCTATTTTGATAGATGTACAACAGCACAAAATATAATTTGGGTGGTCGTACATAGTCAATGAGGGATTTTTAATCTGATAGTTCTTCGAGTTTCACTTAAAATGCATCAGATGCATGGAAGTACTATCTTAATAGGAATGCGCACTGGCGTCCTAAAGTGCTAGCGCTATTTTATCGACACGATAACGGTTAGAACGAGATGGCAGTATACGATACTAAGTAAGTGCGTAAGAGATGGCTGCTTTATCCCACGCGATAACTAGTTTAAACACGGCTCGTGCTTGCCCTTCTGAACAAGGTTGGCTAACTAGATAGCTGTGTCTTGTTTTAAGCAGGGTGACCATCTGATGGTGTTTAAATGAGAGTTCCTCTAAATGTTACAAAAACACTTAATTTGTACATACATACATATTTCTTATTAATAGATTATGAAAGAAGGGTTAGCCAGTGCTTGAGAATTAAAATTTCCTCTGCGACTTTTCGAAGTTGAGTAGAGAAAAAATGGTAAGTAAAGGATGGTGGTATTAAAATGATAATAAATTATCAAGTGAATAACTTCAAAAGCCCCAAACCAAAAGCCTAAGTTACTTTTTCCGAGGCGCAAGAAGAAAAATATTTGAGCTATGTTAAGCTGACACTAGAAGGCATCTTATTTCACTTATTTTATTTATTTGAAATAGAAAATCACTTTAATTTTCACTATATTTTGATCTGCCAACTTTTTTTTAGTTAAATGACAAAAAAAAACCGAAACACACGAAAAGATGATTAATTTTGGACACCTTATTTTATATGGTTTCCATGGGGATACCCGCTATAAATATGATTTTACCGATTAGCAAACTTAATAATTGCTGTGTAGTGTCAGCTAAGGGCTAGCGCATACATACAACTTTTAAATCGACCAAACTGTTTCGTAGAGTTGTGTACTTGTCGTGATTTCTGCACAACTAAACTGTTGATTCGACGGAGGTGCACATACAACCGATTTCAGTCGATTTGTAACCCAAACAAATCCAACAGTCTTGTGCAGGCAACGCTCAAGTTACCATGTCTTTTAACCATAAAGTTTTATCTTGTGCTATACATTATATACGTTTTAAAACAGTCGTGGATCGACTGTTTAGTCGATGGTATGCGCACTTCAATACATTGTAATACAAAATGAGCGTGAGATCGATAGTTGTCCAACTTTTTAATCAAAAGCAGATCGATGAGGCTTTTTGATTTTTTTGTCGATCAACTATCGAGTTGATAATATGCGCACGTTCAATTATTGCTGTGTACTTATGAAACACAACAAAATAGTTGTTCAACTAAAAATTGTATATATGCGCTAGCCCTTAGAATAGCACTACCCCATTTCTTCCGGTGGGTGTACGTAAGAGGCGACTAACGGTATTCGGGCTTTAAAGGGATTTTTGGGCGATGAGGTTGGAGACCAATAACTAACAACCTTTATTTTACCATCTTTTCCCCACTTAACTTTCCAAAAGTGGCTGAGGAATTTCGAAATCCTTAGCTCTGGCTACCCCATCTTGGGATTTATAGCCGTGACTATATGTATGTATGTATGCAAACTTAATAAATTATTTATCTCTAAGTTGATAGACAATGATAATAATTAAAAAATATTATACAGGAATAGTTGGTTACCTGGTTTTTATAAAATCTTCCCTATAAATAAGTTTGAATTTGTTTTTCTTTGAACTTAATCTCGACTGGCAACCGCGCGAGCGGGACACACTTCTCTAGTTCGGGCTCTCGTTTGAGGACATTTCTCTGCTTGACAGTGTTCAAAAAATTATAAGCTTTATGGCAAGGTGATAAATTGCATTATTGTGTACCATATTTTTGTGAGTGCGGTCTCCTGTTTAGTTAGTAGTACTCGTACCCTATATTGTCTGTGGTTAGTAGCTTCATGATCAGATGGCCTAGGTTCTAGCACTAATATGTAAAAATCTGGCCAGTCAAGTTAACAGTCTGAACTGAGTTATTAGGCAAAGCAAATAATTTTATTAATATTTGGAAGGGTCCGAATCGACGTCCATTTAAATTCTCTATAATAAAAGCTTATTTCGTGATGAAATATTTTATTCCAAATACCCAGTTAGATAACCAAGAAGCAATCGAGACAGTTTATTGATTGGATAAGCAAATTAAATTAAATTAAAGTAAAACTTCACAATATCAGGAAATTTTGCATGTCCGTTCAGCTATGGTTGTAACAATGAATAAAAAAATCACTTTCAAGTTTACACTCAAATTAGTTTCGTTATATTGTTTAGTATTGTATAAAGAATATATTTAAAAAAATATATGTCATATAACTAATTCAAAAGAACAAGTCCCGCGTTATTAAACTTTGTTAAAAAAAATCCATCATTGGCAGCAACTAAACAGTTTTTGACTTAGTGAAGAAATGAAATTTTGAAGAAATGGTTTAACCTTGAACAAGCGTCCCTGAAGGGGGGTTCAGTTCACTGAGTTCAGTCGGACGGCACGCTTTGAAGCAAAAGGACGCGTCGGAATTAAAACTGTTAGTAGTTCAAAATCATTCTCCAAACTTTGTAATTTTTTGCATCATTGTTATAACTATTTATTTTTACCTTATTTATTCTTATTAAAGTATAATAATAAGGTGGTAAAAGTAGTTTTCGTTAAATTTTAAAAACATGCACTCCTTTTCGGTTCATTACCTTCAATTTATTTTTATTGCGCGTAATTTTTGGAGAATTCATCACTATTAGCAACATTATCATTATCGGCAACGTTGCAGTTGCCGACATTGAAATGTGTTGCCAATAATGATTTAATAGGTACACATAAGTTATGATAAGTTAAAATGTTATTTGTAATAATATATAACGATTTTCTCGTTTATAATATTGTGTAAGCATGAAAAGGGAGAGATCCTACTAAAGTGAAAGCGATAAACTTAATGTTAGTAACTTCTTCGAATACGGCCGATAGTAACTTGATATAATATTATTGACTATACTATACGACGTGATAGCGCAATGGGTAGAACACCGGTTATCGTGCAAACTAGTGTTCAAGTCCCGAGTCGGGCCTACACCATTTTGTCTTTTCTAAAGACATGTGTGGTTAATTTATCACGGTTGTTACAAGTGAGGGAAAACATCGTGAGGAAACCCACATGGCTGAGTTGTACTTAGTCATGTGTGACAGTGTATTCGTACAAAACGGCGATGTGCCTGCCCCCTATCACGTGAGTACACTGTGCAAAACGTGGGTGACAAAGTCACGTGATGTTCAGAAGTATAGTACATCTGCCAACCCCTTCGGGGATATTCGGCGCGAACGTTTATGTTTATGTTATGTAAAATTATTAAAATTTTGGGAAAACGGGAGACGTTACTCAATTTTTTAAGCGTCCGTCGCGTGTTCAGCCTTAATGGCTAAAGTTACATAGAAATTATGTATGACGGAAATATTCTACATAAAATTGTCTAAAAAAATATCCCGCAACAGCATATGCATATATATTTTACGGTTGACGCACATTAACACGTGTCACTCCTGATAGCTTAGCAGCATTCGGAGCATTCTGATTATATTTGTTTACTCTTACGTTTATAATACTCTCACTCATCCCTAATTTTTCGCCGTGTAGTGCCGGCTTAAATGTCATTACCCCTTTCTACCCACGGGTGTCGTAAGAGGCAACAAAGGGTAGGGGCTTTCTAAAATGTTTTTTGGGCGATGTGGTTGGAGATTCATTCCCAACGATGCTCTATTTTTACCATCTTGCCCCTTATCAACTTCCAAATCTGGTTAAGGAGTTTCTAACTCTAAAGCTCTGGCTACCCCTTTTAGGGATTATGACTGTGAGTATGTCGTATCCGATACAAAGAGTTGTTGAAAAGAAAAAAAGTTTCTGAGAATCCTAAAAACTTACAAAAAGAAGAATGAAAGTCAGTACAGGCTTATAAAAAGATTAAAAAAGAGATGAAACGAATTAAATATTCACAAATATTATAATGATTTTTGTTCATGAAAACCTCATGTGGCTATTATTTCTACTAATTAAAAGGATAAATAAAGGAAAGAAAAATTGCGACACCAGCGGGGATTAAACCCGCAACCTGCGGGATATACCCCCATCGCGCTGCCAATGAGCTATAGTGTCAATGGCTTCTAGTACGAAATTGTTTATTCCTTTGTTTCTTTTACATTTTTTAAGTTGTTTAGGATTTTTCACAAATTTGGAATTATTTATTCTTTATTTATTAGAAATAATCTTTGACTATAAACACTATAGACAGAATCATAATGCAACGGGAGAGTACCTCTTTTAAATAGCAATATTTTTCCCTGTAATGTTGCGATCACTAGAAAACAATTACCCCAAAATACTATAATCACCATTCTAAAAGCTACTTTTTAATTTAAAATTGATTACGTCAATTTATTGTTTAATTAAAGGTTTACTGTTTACTATATTATTTCCTGCAATCATATAATTATACATACTTGCTCCTAGTATTATACAATCTTTTTTGTTTAATTTTACCATTTATACTGATGTTTAATACACCGTGAAATCTAAAGCAATGTACTAACTATCAGGGATGAATCTTCCCATGATTACGAATAAATTTTTGTACGGGACTAACTTTGTTACTGGACAAAAAAAAAACAGCTGTTCCATAAGTGCAAGTTATGTAAATATCATACGGGTCATCATGGGTATAGTGGGTGTTATTGACCCGGTCATGTATTTTGCTAAATAATTCCGTTAACACAATGTCGGTTAACTATAACATAGGTAGTTTTAGAATTTAAGAAAATATGTAACGGTAACTGTGGTAATGCAATCTGATTGGTTGATTTGGCGGCGCTGTGACGCAGGCAGTCGGCCCTTACTATCCGCGATAAGCGCAGGCGCTCTGTTTGTTTGTGTAAAATCCTTTGTGTTTTGCCGAAATATAAGCTGTTAAAGTTCTACTTGTGTTCACCATTTCATCCCGCGACGTCTGATCCCTAACAAGTGGTCTTCGAGCCGGATCAACATATGTTCCACACGCCGCCGAAAACCGTTATGGTGAGAACGCGAAGCATAATACGCAAAGAACGCGAGCAGTTAGAGAACAAACCAATGGAGGATAAATCATCTCAGCTTTTAGCACAGCCATCAACCAGTTATCGTCAGCAGACCCCTGATGTGAACAGTGTGAAGTCGGAACCTAAGTTGCTACCCGGGCAAACGGCCGGCGCGCTGCCGCCGCCATTGTCCGAGCCGCCGCATCGAGCCGTTTCAAATAAATCGAGATCAAAATGTTCGACGTCGTCGTCTCTGCTGGCGCAGAGAAAGCGGTTGCAATTGGAGGCTGAACGAAAGAAAGCTGAAATAAGGATGCAACTGATAGGGTACAGATAAGGAACTAGAAGCCGATATAGCAGAATTAGAAGAGGAGAAGTTATACAGTCCACGAAGTAGTGATATTTGTACAAGACGTGGTATTGAGAAGTGGATGGACCGCAGCGCGCAAGAGCTGGAGAAGCAGCCTGCCCCCGAAGATGGTATGAATACGGGTGAACTGCACCAGCCACCGGTTCCGACCGCTGGCACCTCCGATGGGACTATCCAGATGCTTGCAGCGGCAGTACAGAATCTGACAGCCGCCTCCGTCCACAACAAAACAAATACCAACCTTTTGAGCCGTATTTGTACGCCACGAGATTTGCCAGAATATTCTGGAGATCCACTTGAATGGCTTCAGTTTAAGCAGGCGTATGAAGAATCGACCGAAGTGTGCAAATTCACCCCGAAGGAAAACTTATGGCGATTACGCAAGTGTCTGCGAGGATCTGCAAAAGAAACCGTTTCAGCTTTGCTAATGAGTGCTGCTTCACCCGATAGCATAATGGCTACGTTGGAGTTACGACACGGTGATCCGGAGTACATCATCAACAGGCTCGTGCAGGATATCAAGAAGCTGCAGCCGATGTCGCGGGAGTACCAGAAAGACATTGTCAACTTTTCTGTGAAAGTGCAAAACTTTGTCGAATCCGTGAAAATAGTGGGACGCGAGGAGCATGTGCAAGGACTAAGTATTGTTTCATTATATTTCAATGTTACATCCTCAAGATTTAGTAAACCATGTAGTCCGATCCAGGATACGCTGCATGGTCACACCGTTCAGAGCGAAAATAACTATTTTTCAACTCATTCCGTTCACCAATCGGTCTCTCGTCCCCCAATCCCGCTCCCATGCTCGGTTCCTCATTCTTTTTAGGTGTGCTGCATTGGAAACACGTCTCGTCTCCGTAAAATAGAAATAGTTACAATCATACAGTTTCAGCTTTTCAGCTAGAAAATGCCAGTGTATAATGACTGTTCAAGTAAATATATGAATTGACAAGGACCTACCTCCGAAATACTATATATGTAAATTCATTTTTGATAGTTGGCGGCAAAAATGGCGGTGAGTAATAAAATCATTTTATGTTCTTAAGCCCCTTAATGAGTTATTATACTTATACAGTTTTTTCTTCAATCCACTTTTTT
Organism: Bedellia somnulentella; assembly: GCA_963576735.1. Taxonomy (NCBI): domain Eukaryota; kingdom Metazoa; phylum Arthropoda; class Insecta; order Lepidoptera; family Bedelliidae; genus Bedellia; species Bedellia somnulentella. The sequence goes on from OY755171.1 coordinate 14,450,564, forward strand.
AAGTGATGGTGCGATACTGCGCAGAAAGTGACATAATTCTAATTAACTTTATCAATGACCCACTTTTTAGTCTTATTAAAGTGATAATAAGTAATGTAATATTACCCAGAAGATTGAGGTAATGTATATCTAAAGTGGTTTTACCTACGCGATACAGCGTAGAAAGTGTCATGAATCATAAAAACAGTAAAGATGTTCAATATTAAAATTTTCTTAAAGAGATAATAAGGAATATTAACCAGAACATTGATTGTCATAATGTATTTTCTTGAACTGGTTTTACAAGATATCCCACAAAAGGTGACATGATTAATATGTATAACCAACTACTAAAATTTCAAAACGTGATAAGGCGTTATACCAAAAGGTTTTTTTTTTTTAAATACTTTTCTTTTGTACGAGATACCTACTTCCCAGAAAGTAGCTTTATTCATTTCAGCATTATCATCAATCAGTACATAGTTACTACATGTATATTAAATAATACAATGTGCACCTACCGTACGTTGTCACAATGAATAATATTATACATACATCGACAACTTTTTAATCTTCTTAAAGAGGTAATACGAGTTGTTATCCAGAAGATCAATTGGCATACGCCTTCCTAAAGTGGTTGTACGAGATACTTAACAGAAAGTATCTTTATTCATTTCAGCATTATCGTCATTCAGTACATAGTTACTTCATGTATATGAAATAATACGGTGTGCACCTACCGCACGTTATCACAATGAATAATATTATACATCGACAACTTTTTAATCTTCTTAAAGAGGTAATACGAGTTATTATCCAGAAGATCAATTGGCATGCGCTTTCCTAAAGTGGTTGTACGAGATACTTCCCAGAAAGTAGCTTTATTCATTTCAGCATTATCATCAATCAGTACATAGTTACTTCATGTATATGAAATAATACGGTGTGCACCTACCGTACGTTATCACAATGAATAATATTATACATCGACAACTTTTTAATCTTCTTAAAGAGGTAATACGAGATATTATCCAGAAGATCAATTGGCTTGCGCTTTCCTAAAGTGGTTGTACGAGATACTTCCCAGAAAGTAGCTTTATTCATTTCAGCATTATCATCAATCAGTAAATAGTTACTACATGTATATTAAATAATACGGTGTGCACCGACCGTAAGTTTTTACTATAAAAACGTTGAGTTGTCGGAAAATAATGTGTCATACGAACCAGTACGAATGACGTACCCAAGCAAGAAGAACCTAAAGGTCGAGACGACCATAGTTCCCATCACTGACGAGTTCTCTGAACATTGGGGTTATATATCCCAGCAGGATTAACATGAAACAGTATGATGGTAAATATATCGACAGGTACCTGATAATCTACTCAGTGAATTTCACTTGAGGTGCTGACTTTGCCGTAATAATAGTTTGGAAAAATCACAAACACAATATCAGCTTTGATTGCCTTTTGGCTCTTAGTTACATATCCAATATGTTATGGATAAATCAACATCATTATTTTGAATAATCACATGGTAATAATGTTTTTCATTATTACTCACAAACGAAAATTAAAATAGTTTTCATTATTACCCACATACAAAAGACGACGGACTATCTTGCTGTCTAATTATGATGCCCACATGGCATTACTAGACCGCCGCCGCAACTGTCCCCGCTCGCTACGGTTGTGCTTGTACCTGCCGTGATGAAGACCGTGATGGACATGTCGCGTCACTGCCGCCGCCGCCACCGCCGCCGGCCGCCACCTGCTAGACGCTCACAGGTACACTCAGTGTCGTCACAATGCACATAGGTGCTGATGATGCTGATGATCCATTCATATCTTTGTAAATTATGACGTCGTGGAAGGGTGTTAGAATTTTTTTTCATAAAATTCATTATTACAACTAATTTTTGAAATTTTTGAGGGCCACGTACCAGAAACGTTTTATTCATGTGTTGTAAATGAAATATATGTATTATATACAAATATTCATATATGTGTGATTGAGATTGTAGATTAGTTCTTAAACCGAGAAATTCATTCAGAGATCATAAGGGAATCATCTCGAATAACACAATAGATTCAAAGGAATCTTACATTTTGTTTCTTTTAGCAATTGTACGTATGCCTTTACCAAAAGTAAAGAACACGAAAAAATGTAGTTTTCACAAACTTGATAAATTTTATCGTTTTCCTTCTAGACCATTACCTTTACCGTTTATCTTTACGAATGTCTCTGTTGGTATTGTTACGACATCTGTTCGCAAGTAGGAGATAGGATTTGCCACTACTAGATAACAGATGGCGTTACTAGTATTCTAATAAGTAAAGGAATTACTAGATGTTTCTCGAATATCGACTTTTCGAGAATGTGGTACTAGAACTTTCTGTAATATTCGCGTATTTGAGATTTGGCATATATAAAGAGCGACGCGTGCTACGGAGTGATTCGAGTGCGAAGAACTAAAGCGAGAACAAGCGAAATACTAGAGCGAAGAAATTAAATACGACAGTGCAGTGATATACGGATTACGGAAATAAGCTTAACGGTGTGGACAGTGTTACTATAACGGAGTAAATTAGTGTTGTTAATTAGTGCGAGTATCGATAGTTAATTATCGATAGTGTTTGTTGTGTTGTGTAAAGTGCGTTATTGGACAATAAATATAATTACACCTTATTGCACGAAAGTGTGACTGGTATTTATCAAATTAAGAACCCGGTACGTAACAATTGGTGTCAGAAGTGGGATCTGAAGATGCCAGTTATGCCGAAGGAAGACGGAAGAGAGGGTGTGAAGACACGCGCTCAGAAAGCCGCAGAGGGTGAACAGCTGTCGGAAATGAGTTCATCGGTCACGAACCCTCGGAGTGACATTCCAGAGGAGACGTCCGCGGTGACTAACGCGCCGTCTACATCAACGGCGCCGGCGGCCGCAACTAATACTGACTTGACGATGATAGTTGAAATGTTTCAAAGCATGCGTGAAGCACAACAAAGCATACAGGATGTTGTGAAAAACATACATTCGGAGGTACAGGATGTTAAAAAAAACATACATTCGGAGGTACAGGGTGTTGTGAAACAAGAAGTTCGTGAGTTGCGCGAGGAACAGCAAACTAAGTTCTCACAAGTTCTCACTGCGGTCAATGAAGTCAGTGGTCGGGTGGTTACTGTGGAAAAAGACGTGGAGCAGATGAAGGAGCAGGTAACCACTATTGAGAAAGATATCGATGACATGAAGACCGACTTCCGCGGAATGGAGAAAAGGGTTCTGCAGCTTGAATCACGACCGGTCAAGGTTGTCTCCGGTGAGAATGTAGTAGCTGTCCATGGTCCTCGTGTGAAGGTTCCTCCCTACGACGGAACAACATCCTGGTCGGCGTATAGACATCAGTTCCAGACTGTTGCGGCTGCCCATGGTTGGACTGATGAACAGTGTTTGACTGCACTGACGGTGGCGCTCCGAGGTCAAGCACTGTCAGTAATAGAGGCACTGCCGACTCCGAGTGGTGGTTTCAAGGACCTGCTGGATGCGTTGGAGTCTCGCTATGGAGAGCGACACCTGGAGCACGTGTTCCGCGCTCAGCTGCGTGATAGGGTCCAGCGTTCTGGAGAGGGACTTCAGCAGTGGGCCCTTGAAATCGAGAAGCTCGTCCGCAAGGCCTATCCCAGTGTAGATCCGAAGACGGTGGAAATGAACCTGGTGCAAGCATTCGTCGACGGCATCAGAGATATCGAAGTGAGAACAGCGGTGAGACTTCAACACCACACGTCTCTCAAGGATGCCTTGGCGAACGCTCTAGAAGTTGAAGCTTGCCGCCAGGATACGCGCCAAACTCATCGACTTCGTGAGATTGCGGAAGCAAATGAGGACGTCAAGGTCATTAAAGCACCCGTCGGAAGGAGTACTGGACCGATTTGTTATGGCTGCGGGAAAAGGGGCCATTTGAGATTAAGTTGCCCGCTGAGGAAGGAAGAAAAGAGGCAGGCAGAGGCTCCTGCCGCAAAACGAGCATTAGCCAGGACCGGGGGGCAGGTGCTGGCTAGAGAGGAGAAAGCCCCGACAATGACCATCTCACAAGCCTGTAACGGGAACAGTTTGGTGATATTGGGCTGTGTCAATGATCAAGACTGTAAGATGACCCTTGATACTGGAGCGTCTAGAACGGTGATCAATCCGGCACTGGTGAAAGCAGCGAATATCAAGTATAGCAGAGATACTAAGTGTCGGCTACTCTCCGCCTCTGGCCAGCGAATACCTGTCCTTGGTGAACTCTCAGTCAGGATGATGGTTGGCGAGACGTCGTATACTCATCAAGTCATTGTGGCTGAGATAATGGATGAATGCATACTAGGACTGGACTTTATGAAGAAATATAACTGCCGGATTGACATAACGAGAGGAATTTTCAAGTGTGGCCAGGAAGAAATCTTTATACTGGGTGGTCCCGTCGGTGAAGTGACATGCTTGAAAACCATCAATATTCCTGCGCGTTCTCAGAAGTTGGTTCCGGTGATGTTACCTGTAGACAGCGAGAAGAAGAGGCATCGTTGTGTGTTGATTGAAGAGACAGGGAAGAACGGGCCAAGGAAATTTCTGACAGCAAGAACTTTGGTTACAAGCAACAAGACGGCAATAGTGAAGGTAGTCAACCTTGACCAAGAAGATGTACAGCTTAAGCGGGGTGAAGTAGTTGGTCAGTGTGAAGAAGTAGTCTGGATGAGGAGCTGTCATTCTCCAAATGGGAAAGTCAAAGTGAAAGTCGATAATTCAACTGTAACTGACTTGTTAAGTGAGATCCAGGATGACTTATCTTACTTGGAGAGGATCAAGGTTAAACAGTTGCTGGTGAAATATGCTGACATCTTCTCAAATGCAGAAGGGGACTTAGGCAGAACATCTTTAGTGCAACACAGAATTGATACAGGGGACGAAAGACCTATTAGACAGAGAGCAAGGAGAATCCCAATCGCTAAGGAGAAAGAAGTTGAAGAATTGCTCGAAGACATGAAAAAGAAGAAGGTCATTAGTCCGTCCTCCAGTCCGTGGTGTTCTCCAGTGGTTCTTGTTAAGAAGAAAGATGGAAGCACACGGTTTTGTGTTGACTACAGGCAACTGAACAACGTGACAAAGAAGGACAGCTATCCTTTGCCAAGAATAGATGACACTCTGGATACTTTGAGTGGCATGAAGTGGTTTTCAACCCTGGACTGCAAGTCAGGCTACTGGCAGGTGGAAATACATCCGACTGATAAAGAGAAGACTGCGTTTTCAACTGGAAAGGGTTTGTGGCAGTTTAACGTCATGCCTTTCGGTCTCTGCAACGCGCCAGCTACTTTTGAAAGGCTTATGGAGTGTGCGTTGGCGGGATTGGTTGGCGAGGCTTGCCTGGTGTACCTCGACGACGTGGTCATAATAGGCAAAAGCTTCCAAGACCATCTCAAGAACCTGGAACAAGTCTTTCAGAAAATTCGTGGAGCAAACCTGAAACTGAATCCGAAGAAGTGCCGGCTGTTTAGAACTTCAGTGAACTATTTAGGACACGTAATCAGCCGAGAAGGAATTCAGACGGATCCGGAAAAGGTGGAAGCTGTGCAGAAATGGCCGACGCCAAAGGACAAAACAGACGTGCGAGCTTTTCTCGGCCTTTGCTCGTACTATCGACGTTTTATAAAAGGGTTTTCTGAGATCGCCAAACCATTGCATCGGTTGACTGAAGATAAGAAAACCTTCTCTTGGGATGATGAATGCGAGTTATCTTTCAATGAGCTGAAGAAGAGGCTTTGCGAGACACCTATCCTTGGATATCCACAGCCAGAGGGACAGTACATCGTTGACAGCGATGCTAGTAATATGGCCATTGGTGGAGTGTTATCACAGATCCAAGGTGACAAGGAAGTTGTGATCGGATATTTCAGCAAGTCTCTATCTAAAGCGGAAAGAAACTACTGCGTCACGAGAAAGGAACTTCTAGCTGTAGTGAAGACCTTACAGCATTTTTACAAGTATTTGATTGGGAGACCGTTCAAGCTTCGAACTGATCATGCTGCACTGAAATGGCTTCTCCAGTTCAAAAACCCGGAAGGACAGGTAGCTCGATGGATCGAACAGCTACAAGAGTATGACTTTTCTATCGAGCACCGTAGTGGTAAATCTCATGGCAATGCAGACGCGCTTTCACGTAGACCGTGTCCGGAAGACTGTAAACATTGTAGAAAGCAAGAGTCGAAGGAGGAGGTCGTGAAAGTGACTCGAATTTGTCCATTGGATGGATGGGAAACAGAAGCTATGCAGAAGGCCCAAGAAGAAGATGAGAACCTCAGACCCATCATGAAATGGAAGAAGGAAAAACACGATCAACCGGCTTGGAGTGAAGTAGCGTCCACAGGAGTGAGTACGAAAGCTTACTGGGCGCAATGGAACAGCCTAGTTCTGATCAATGGTCTACTGTACCGGAGGTGGGAGAAACCCAACGGTAAAGAAGAGCACCTACAATTGGTCGTGCCCAGAGCCAAGGTTAAAGATGTACTGCGGGAAACACATGACGGTGTTTCGGGCGGGCATCTTGGGGTAAATCGTACGTTGCAGAAGGTTCGTGCGAAGTTTTACTGGCTTCATTGTAGGGACGACGTACAGGACTGGTGCCGGAAATGTACAACGTGTGCCGCGGTGAAAGGTCCGCAGACCCGGAGTAGAGGGGGATTACGGTTGTACAATGTGGGAGCTCCCTGGGAGAGGATTGCCGTTGATGTGGCTGGACCGTTTCCACAATCAGAGTCCGGAAATAAATATTTCATGGTGGTGATGGATTACTTCACTAAGTGGCCTGAAGTGTTTGCCATACCCAATCAAGAAGCAATAACTGTGGCTACAAAACTGGTTGAGGAAGTGATCTGTCGATTTGGCGTGCCCCTGGAGATACACTCTGACCAGGGAAGAAATTTTGAGTCACAAGTATTTCAAGAGGTGTGCAAACTGCTTGGAATGCATAAAACCAGGACGACGCCATATCATCCTCAGTCAGATGGAATGGTGGAGAGGTTCAACCAAACACTGGAGAGACAGTTGGCGAAGATGGTTGAAAAACATCAGAAGGACTGGGACAAACACATTCCATTATTTTTACTGTCTTACCGGTCAGCTGTTCACGAAAGCACGAAGGAAACACCTGCTTTCGTCAATTTTGGAAGAGAGCTACGATTGCCTGTAGATTTGTTGACAGGAGGGTCACCAGATGAGCCGCAGAGTGTAACTGAATATGTAAGCGATTTGAGGGAAAGAATGCAAGATGTACATTCCCTAGTGCGTGAAAATGGTTTACATGCTAGTGAAAAGATGAAAACCAGATATGACCGTAAAGCTAACACGCCGCGTTTCGAAGAGGGTATGCTCGTCTGGTTACACAATCCAACTCGCCAGAAAGGGAAGTCCCCTAAGTTACAAAATAGGTGGGAAGGACCGTACAAGGTGGTCACTAGAATAAACGATGTAACGTACAGAATTCAACGCCAACCTAGAGGGGCTTGGAAAATAGTTCACATCGATCGACTTGCGAAGTACCATGGAAGCAATAATACTCGGGACGAGTATTAATGTAAGGAGGGGGTAATGTTACGACATCTGTTCGCAAGTAGGAGATAGGATTTGCCACTACTAGATAACAGATGGCGTTACTAGTATTCTAATAAGTAAAGGAATTACTAGATGTTTCTCGAATATCGACTTTTCGAGAATGTGGTACTAGAACTTTCTGTAATATTCGCGTATTTGAGATTTGGCATATATAAAGAGCGACGCGTGCTACGGAGTGATTCGAGTGCGAAGAACTAAAGCGAGAACAAGCGAAATACTAGAGCGAAGAAATTAAATACGACAGTGCAGTGATATACGGATTACGGAAATAAGCTTAACGGTGTGGACAGTGTTACTATAACGGAGTAAATTAGTGTTTTTAATTAGTGCGAGTATCGATAGTTAATTATCGATAGTGTTTGTTGTGTTGTGTAAAGTGCGTTATTGGACAATAAATATAATTACACCTTATTGCACGAAAGTGTGACTGGTATTTATCAAATTAAGAACCCGGTACGTAACAGTATTTAGTAAATACAGGGCTCCAATAGCATAACTGACACAATTGAAACCTCTCCATCGCAAAACCACTTACGTGTTTGCAATTGCCAACATACAAATTTGAATTTGTTACTTGTTCATATATTTCTACATATTTAAATAAATAATTTTCTAATATAAAAATTATATATAAAAAGCAGTTGGTCTTTGGAAGTTTTTACACTAAACTTTTATCATTACATTTTATCTGAATCGCCTTTTGCAGAACGTATTTATAACTGCTTATGGGTCCGCATGCAAGGGCGGTTATTTTTATGTCTATGGTCTTTTCATGGTCATACGAGGTCAAAACGAACTGAAGATAGTTCCCTTTTATTGGGTTTGAATCTAGTTGGTTTTAGAAATATTACTATACAAAAGCATATCGCAGGTATGTAGCAGGGTAGGTATGAAATTCCCTTATATTTCTTACGTCAATAATTTACTTTTATTTAATTGGATAGTAATCGAGAGCATGCTATCGTTTTTTGTTTTGTATGTATACATACAATCATATCTCACGCCATTGGTTCCCGTTTGGGTGTGCAGTGACTGTCGATCGCCGCTTTTAGCAACCAAACAATATTTTCGTAAACCTATGTATAACTAAAACACATATTCTGTCAGGCGAGTCATAAATATACCTATTTACATCACAAGCAAAACATATTGTATAATATTTATACATATGTTATATTTAATTTTAATACAATAATATTCTTGATTGCAACATGATCTTCATGCTTATAATATTTTTTCATTCCATTTGTACCTTGAAACTGCAGTTCTCAATGTTCCCTTTTTTGCACATTCGACATATATAAAATAAAGGTGTAGAAATACAGACTTTTTTTTTTTGGCCTTAATAAATTCAAAGGCTCTCTCTTTTTTATTTATTTATTAAGTCAGTAAATATCTTTAAGAAAATCTTATAAACTTTAAAGATATTATAATAATGTCTATTACCAAAAGTCTAACAAAAAGAAAGCATTGTTAATTCTGTCTTGTTCTGATTATTTTTCTAGTCGAATTAGTTAAGCAGTTTCTACTGAAATCGTCTAAAATATTGTTAACTATGGTATGGTCATATATATACACATGTATATATGGTTGGCAATAGTAAGTACTATTATACCTCTATAGGTATGGTGTATCAAATACAGAGTGCACTCATTAATAAGTTTAATGTCTTAAATTAATCAACCAACAACAGTTTGGCGACAAATTCAAATCAAACTTTTCCTCTTGGTTTGGACTTATTCCTAAGCATATAAATATAATTGTATTTTAATCTCGGGAGTATAAGTAATTTATAAATATTATTCTTAAAAATAAATTTAAGAAAGCATTCTTATCTTCTTGTATAGATCTCAAGATATAGTTGCTACATGTATTTTAATTCTTCTTTCAAATACTTTGGCTACAAAGATTCATCTTTCTATTTTGAAAGAAATTTTCGTTAATCATTTTACATTTACAATGACATAAACACTTTTTGGCTGCGTACTGATCAGGGATGCCCATAGTTTAAGAAAGCAAGTAGATAGACTGGCTAGTCGACCTGTTTGGTATAGCTTTATTTTTTATCATCCTATATGTGATAAACAAAATATGTATTTTGACTTTTGGTATTATACTAGTTTTAGTAGTAAATGACAGTTTTTAAATACTTTGAAATTTAATGGGAAATGGACTTTCACCAATACCTTTAATTGTAATAATTTTATTGTTTGCAATAATTTATTTAACCAAATACATGTTATCATTTGCAACCAGAACTCTAAACATCTACATGGTTTACTAAATCTTGAGGATGTAACATTGAAATATAATTTATGGTTAAAAGAACTTACCTAAGTGAATTTCTACCAAAATTATATGAAATGTTACATCCGAAGAGATTTAGTACCCACCCTAACCCAGAGAAAGGTGAACCTATCTAACCCTTCAGTTGCAAATTCACAGCTAAGATACCTCTAAAATAAATGAGGAACCGAGCATGGGAGCGGGATTGGGGGACGAGAGACCGATTGGTGAACGGAATGAGTTGAAAAATAGTTATTTTCGCTCTGAACGGTGTGACCATGCAGCGTATCCTGGATCGGACTACATGGTTTACTAAATCTCTTCGGATGTAACATTTCATATAATTTTGGTAGAAATTCACTTAGGTAAGTTCTTTTAACCATAAATTACTTATATCTAAACTTCGTACTGTGCTCGTTTCAAAGTGGTCAGACTATAGTTATCCACTAATTAAAGCCGGTACAAAGTCGCGCTTAAGTATTATGTCCGAATTTCTCAACACGGAAGCAGTGAAGATCGCCACCACGGCTAATATTTATCTACAGAGTTATCGCACCGATCAACATAAATATAAACAACACGATAGCATCGTTCGCCCGCAAGCTATTTTACTACAAACCGAACAACGATGCACAGATGGTCATAGTGATAAGTGTCGTTTTTGTAAACAACAAAGTCATAAACTGCCAGATTGTAAACAATTCAAGAGAGCGTTACGTAAGGTACGCTGGCAGTTTGTTAAACGCAACGGTATTTGTTATAAGTGCTTAGAATCCCGTCACGAGAGAGATATATGTCCAGCGCCAGCGTGCGATAAGGATGACTGCGGCGAAGCGCACCACAGACTGCTGCACTTCAATAATTCGTCACAATTTAAAAGTGTGACATCAACAAAACGGCCCCCTGATTATGTATCTTTTGCGAGTGACGATTGTGTCGCAAGTTGCACGATTGTCGTTGTCAATGTCATAAATTTGTATGCGATCTGACACTTTTGACAGCGACAATATTGCAACTTGCGACACAATCGCGGTCGCTAAAGATACATAATCAGCCCGCCCGTTACGCGATAGAGATGACAATAAAGATTTGTGTCTCTTTTTAACATATAAGAACTTCAATAAGGGCTTCTCTTTTTAAAATGGATGACGTAACATCGCTCTGTCTATATTGTTTATAGTCAAAGCTGTATGTGAATATAGCTGAAATAAAATATAGATAGGGAGGGTAGATAGAGTACACAGACTATAAAGAGATACTACGTATAGAGTATCATAGACAAATCTACATGTAGTCTGTGCACACGAAACCAATTGTCAAATTTGTGCGAATCGTATTTATCGTAGAATATTAGGTTTTTCATAAAATTTCATGTATTAAAATATTTAAATTAGTATACAATTTAATGTTATCTTGTCTTAGTCTTATTGATATGCAAGTTTAGTTAGAGCAGGAACGGTTCAATAGTTAACCTCGCCAAGGAAAACATGTTTCAACTATAATATTAACATTTTTACGTGAAATTAACTTAAGAAATGGCCAATAAGCGTCAAGCAACAACTGAGCTAAACGACAGAAATTGGGATCAAGATGATCCAGAAGAACATGAAGAAATGGGCACATACCAGAAGGCATCCAAGGCTGAAATAGAAAAACGTGTTATAAGAACAGCTAAAAGACGAAGCGTCACACCTATCTCTGAAGAGGTAAGTCCCAGGACACATTCAATTAATTCCAACATGTTGTACTCACTCAAATATGAAATTGCATTCAAAACTATATGATATTTAGAGAAAGATACATGAAAACATAAAGGTTAAACATAGTATATCCCTAAGGGTGGCTCAGTGTTCATTTACTACAACATCTGTGGTGTAGTAGGTGACTTCTCCCTGGTTCCAAAGGTTCTCAGTACAATCCCTTGCAAGGAGAAAACTTTATGATCAATATGGATGTTTTATGATTCATTTCATATTATTTAATCATTAGTTAAATTTTGTGTATAATATTGTCAAGTTGGTATTCCATTCTTACAAGTTAAATTGTATGCTTGGACTAACTTGATCTGTACACTGTTGTGTGTTTGCAAGATTCAGGCAACATTAGTTATATAATTAGCCTTTGTTGTGCATGAAACCTCATGTGGGGATTATTGAACTAATCAAATAAGCAAAAAAACTACACCAGCAGGACTCGAAACCGCTGACACCAGTTAGGTGTAAAGAAACAAAGAAAGACAAATTTTGAATCAGTGGTTACTTAGCACCATAGTTCAGTTGGCAGAGCAACCAGGGCGTAGTGTTTATTTTTTTTTCTTTATTTATTAGTTAAACTTTAGTTATAACTTATAAATGATTGAATTGAATAGAAAAAGTGATTATTGATCTTTGCAATGGAGTAAAAGGAAAAAATACATTGGAAAAAAATATTTATAATCAGTAACTTATCATAGAAAAATAATTCAGTTAGAACACTTTTCAAAAGTAGTGAATAGTGTTCCAATAATATTTAAATTACTATTATTAATAAAACTAAGTATGAGGCATAAGCATTTAAACTTTTGGAATTTATTGCATTATCTAGTCTCTGCCTACCCCAATGGGAAATTATGACATGAGTGACTAATATATTTCCGTAACTCCAATATTGATCTTCATATTTTAAAAGTCTGTACATTATTTTATCAATACCTCAAATAAGAGACTTACATATTTTTAATGTGATAATGTCACAGAAACAGTAGCAATGCAACATTTTCTCATGCACTCTATTGGCCAAAGAATGTGTGTGAGTACACAGCAAACAGCAGGACATGGGTGTAAAATGTTTGGTCAAATTGCTTCTTCTATTCTTATGACATTGTTACAAAAATATTATTAATTAACTGACATTACTGAAAAACCAATATTTTAATATGAGTAATAGATATTGACAAAGTTTTTTTGTGTAGGTAAAGTAGGTTAATATTTTGTTTATTTATCAAATATATTTTATTTATAAAATAATGTTTTCTTTTACAGCCCCAAAAAAGTTTATTCAGTGGATTTGGAGGTTTCAACAAGCCACCACCATCATCATTTGATTTTCTTGCAAATCTAACAAATGGTGTTAAGACCAATGGATCATCCAAAGTTGAAGATACTGCTTCAAATAAGTTAGGCAGTGGCAGTAACGGTGGTGGTTTATTCAACATTCCAACAAGTACCAATGCTCCTCTTGCCAGTGGAACTCAATTCAAATTACCTGCAACTACTGCAACTCCTGTTTTCGGCATATCTTCATCACCAACTAATAACACAAACATATTTAGCACGGCTAAAACTAGCCAGAATAGTAATGAAGTTCCTGCTAATACCTTCAGTCAAGCTACTGGAGGATTCACATTCAAATCCAACTCTAATACAAGTATGACTTCTTCAACATCATCAACATCCTCCAAACCACCATTTGAGTCATCTAACACGAACTTATTTGCTAAAACTACAAGTCAACAGTCTGTTCCTTCGGCAACATCAATAGACACTGGTAAAGATGAGACTAAGGTGAAAAATGAAAGTGAAGCCAAGAAATTGGTCTATTATGGAAAGCTAAAAGCTCTTAATGAATGTGTGTCAGATTGGATTAAAAAACATGTGTCAGAAACACCTTTGTGCATATTGACTCCCATTTTTAGGGATTATGAGAACCATTTAAAAACAATCCAGGCTGATTACCAAGGTGCAGAAGAGAAGGAGGACAAAACCCTTTCTACAAAAAGTTCCACATCAGTTACAACAGAAAGTAGTGTTTCTGCTAAGACATCAACTTCAACCATTTCTTCATCAAACAAACCAAATTCAAATACAGGATCATTCTTTACGCAAAATACAACATCACCTACCACAGAAACAAAGCAACCAAGTTTGTTCTCTCTATCAAACAAAGCGAATATTAATACAACATCATTATTTACACAAAATCAATCAAACTCAGCCACAGAAACAAAACAATCAGGTCCATTTTCCTTTGGCATTAAACCAGAGACACCAGCAACAAATAATATTGGTTTTGGTGTAAATCAGGTGTCACCTACAAAGAAAGAAAATACATCAGGAATCTTATCTGGTAGTTTCACAGAAAATAAAACTTTTTCATTTGGCATAAATAAAACACCTAATAGTACTGAAAAGCCTTCTGGTAATTTTTTGTTTTCAACCAACACATCAGGAGGAAACACACAATCGTCAACACCATTCTCTTTCGGCACTAATTCCAAATTTAGCTTTAGCCCAAATACAAATGCAAGTGAAATAAAAAAAGACAGTACTGCAGAAGAGAAAAATGAAACCGAGGATGACGATGCGCCACCTAAAGTAGAATTTACTCCAGTGGTTGAAGAAAATAGTGTATTCGAAAAACGTTGTAAAATTTTTGTTAAGAAGGACAAAGATTTCATTGATAAAGGTATAGGTACCTTGTTCGTAAAAAAGATAAATGAAACTGGGAAGCATCAGCTCTTAGTGCGTGCAAATACTAATTTGGGAAATATATTATTGAACTTCCTGCTATCATCAAGTATCCCAACACAGAGGATGGGAAAGAATAATGTTATGATGGTCTGCATTCCAACACCGGATAGTAAGCCACCGCCAACACCAGTGCTTGTTAGAGTCAAAACTTCTGAGGAAGCAGATGAATTATTAGAAACTCTGAATAAATATAAGGCGTAATCGTATAATGAATTTATTTTTTGAATTATAGTTTTTTGCCTGTATTGGTTACTTTTGTATTTTATTTACTTGGCAGAAATTAATTAATTATTATTATTATATTAATTAATTACTGTGTAGTGTCGGCTTAGAATAGCACTACCCAATTTCTTCCGGTGGGTGTACGTAAAAGGCGACTAACGGTTTTGGGGCCTTTGAGGGATTTTTGGGCGATGCAGTTGGAGACCCATCACCAACAACCTTTATTTCACAATCTTTTCCCCACACAACTTTCAAACGTGGCTGAGGAATTTCTGATTCCTTAGCTCTGGCTACCCCTTCTAGGGATTTATAGCCGTGAGTATATGTATGTAAGTTAATTAATTTTCCATTTTATAGACTTAATATTGGTTACATTAGGGGAAAATTAAAGCCAACATACATACACTCAAATTTTGTTTTTGCTTACCTATTATGGGCTTGGGTATGTGATAAAATCTGTACCTTTCTATAAATATAGTGACTCATTTATCAAGTTTTTAGCGAAATATGGCAAATATTAAAGGAAAATCTAAGGTTTAACTTGAGTTAGTACTTGTGACACCGCGCCATTGCCGTTACACTAATGTAACAGTGGAGCTTTTTTTCCTAATCATTACACCAACACTTTTATGACATGAATTTAACAATCCTGCAGAGAAATATATTGTGGACATTATACACCGTATTTGCTCTTGCGAAATTTTCTAGTTTTCTCAATGGCTAGAAAACAGCTTTTCATGTGACTACTCACCTGACTAGGCGTGGGCTCAAATTCCGGGTCGGGCCTACACCAATTTGTCTTTTCCAAAAGTCATATTTGTGGTTAATTTATCATGGTTGTTAACGGTGTGGGAAAACATCGTGAGGAAACCCACATGGCTAAGTTGTACGAATACACTGTCACATGGCTAAGTTGTACTTAGCCGTGTGACAGTGTATTCGTACAAAACGGCGATAGGCCTGCCTCCTATCACGTGAACGAGTACACTGTCCAAGCAAAACGTGGGTACCTTCTCTGGACACTAGATGGCGCTGCCATGTGAGTTCAGAAGTATTGGTACCTCTGCCAACCCCATCGGAGATAAACGAAACTCCCAAGAAGGGGTAGCCGAGGAATTCGAAATTCTTCAGCCACTTGGTAATTTGAGTGGGGAAAAGATGGTAAAATAAACGTTGTTGCTGATGGGTCTCCCAACCACATCGCCCAAAAATCTCTTAAAAGCCTCAATACCGTTAGTCGCCTCTTATGTACACCCACCGGAAGAAATGGGGTAATGCTATTCTAAGCCGACACTGCATAGCTTTATCATATAGATATTAAAAGGTACACTTCGTATGTAATGTAGTGTCTTTCCAATGCATTTAATAAGTGGCACTGGTGGTCAAAGGTAGCACAACAAGGAAGAAGCAATGGACTGGGATGTGACAGATAAGCCGTTTAACTTATTCTATTAAAGCTGATTGTACCACTACATAGAAATAGAAGTACTACAAAGATGGTCTAGTTGGATGTACAAAATAAACTGCTACAAGCCTGAAAGCATTTAAATTAAATTTCATTGATATTCCTAAAATTACTTACCGACTTACTGGTACTCACACCCATTAGGGTAGACTATCGGTCGCCACTTAGTGCGATCTTGACAAACCTCTCTTGCTTCCCTTGCGTTCAATATTCTTCACACTTTGGACCCCCGCCTTAATTAGAACATTTTCTATTTGGTCTAGAAACGTTTTACGAGGCCATCCTCTATTAAAAATACCGTCCACATTGGCTCTATATATCTCTCGCTACTTTATTTCATGCATCCTATGTATGTGCCCAAACCCTTAATATTCCTTTTTCTATCTTGCATACTACGTCATCTTTCACACCTACTTGTACACTATTTCACACAACCTTACCTTACATATACTTCTGAGGGATCTCATTTCCACTGCATTAACTATACTTTCATGCTTCTTCTGCCATACCCAATACTCACATAAAATTAATGCGCATTATAGACCCTAAGTTTTTAAAACCACCCTTAAGCACTGCATAATCCAGGACATCTCAGGAGTGAAATAAAAGTATTATACATATAATTCTTAGCATATTTTATGTAACAACTTATTGCAATAAAAATATTACACTCACAAATACTACACTATTATATATTTCACTTATCATATCATCAAGCATTGATCACAGTATTACTTGATGCCATTTGTCCGAGCCCCATTTGAATTCTCTGCATATGGACTTCAACATTTGTTTGAAATATACTTCTATGGTGAGGGTCAAGTTTCATTTTAATTTTATCCATAGTTCCTTGCAGCACTGTTAACCCATATGCATTCTGATCAGAGTCAGACAAATTTTTCACTTGAAGCATCAATGCAGTTAGGTTTGTAATTATGTCTATTAGATTCGGATCCTTTATAGAACCACTGTTGTTTTTTTCTACCAGTAAAGCAGCTTCTTCCCTACACCGTTCCCTTAATAACGAGGGAGCTAGCATAGCTGCCAAACTTGGTTCAGGCGCTATTTGCTGACAATATATTTGGATTTCATTCATATTTTCTTGTAGTTCCATATTCATTCTTTCAAGATCAATGACAATTGATGCATACTTTTTCTCAAATTCCTCAGGCATATTTAGGCCGTAAGGTTTTCTTTTCTCAGCTTCATTATTAAACTCTCGTAGACGGTCAATTTTATCTCTCTTTGCTTTGAGAATTTTATTCAGTGTTACTATAAGTTTTAACAAATGAAATGCATATCCATTCACAGTTTCCATATCATCACTTAAATGACTATAGCCAATCATAGGATCGCTAACATTATTACTTTGACCAGTTGAGCACACATTATAAATTTCCTGCATCACATTTTTTGGTCTGAACTTTGGCGTTGGAGCTGCTACACTTAGTGATTCTGGTGGGTCATTAGATAAAACTTCATAATCAGGAACAGAGTGAGTTCCCAATTTGGGCCTCTCAAATGATATTCTGTATGTGTTATTTGAAGTATCAACAGCATCTATGCAGCCTGTAAATAAGCCATCTTGAGGTTTCCGTAACCTGGCTGTTACCTTTGAACCCACTACCAGTTGCATTGGTATTTCAGATGGTAAGTCTTTTACAAATATATCTACAGACTTTCTTTGTTGAATATATCTTATTAATTTTCTCTTCCTTTCAAGCTCTCTCCTTTCTTCCAAAAAAAATGCTTGTGAACACCTACGTGGTTTTCCCATCATTCTCCTGATCTTAGCCCATTGCACTTTTGTTAAGTTATAATTTGTTATTTCAGGAAATGATTCTCTGAGGCAAATCATGAAATCATTTTCGCCATCAAATAAAGCTTTATCAATATTACTGTAAAAGTATTCACAACACACCCACTTATGAGCTTTTGGCAGTTTCAACAAATTTCTCAGTCTCATTCCAATTTTTTGTCCAGATTTGCGATCTGGTGATTGCGCCATTTCTGTACCTTCATTTTTCTCTTCTAATCTTTCATTTCTTTGGACTTTAGATGGTGACTTTTGCTTCTTTGCCGATGATAACTTTATGAGTGTTTTGGACAAAATCTTTGGAGTCTTTTTAGGAGACTGCCTTTGTGGAGACGTGTTTACAAACTCATCAACAAATATAAAACGATTTTTTTTTCTAATACGAGCAGGCATACCTCGGGCATTCAGCTTTTGCAAGGGTTCGCTTGGTGCAGGTCTTGGTGGTAATTTCGTCCCCACTCTATGCAAGCCCAACGCTGCTGGCCCAAAAGCCTGCATTTCTTCGTTTTCGTCGGGTAAATCCATGGGCTCATCTTTGATAAAATACTCATTCGGTGAAAACTCTTCATCATCAACTGTAGATAAGAAAACGTTATGTTATAATTTCAATTTAGAACAATCGTATTATCTTTTAAGTAGCTCTATATAGCTTGTTATGCGTTTTTTAAACACAGCCGATCACAATCAATTCAATACTAAACAAAAAGTGACAATTAGTTCAGAGTTCGTACATGAAAAAATTTGAATATTTTCAAATTTTGAATCAGTGAACTAAAAGTCAGGTGCTCCAAGTTTAAAAGTTAATCAAAGTCAGTTGTTCATTTTAATTATACATAATTTAAAAGTGAGTACATTTGAAATTTTTCTTGTCATAACAATTACACTTAGGGTAAAAGTAAATAAAATTCAAATTTAAACTTACTTCCTGATTTTTCCGCCATGTTGATATCGCTAAATTTTTTGAAGCAATTCTATCAACAGCGCCAAACTCGACTAGGTGTTGCCAGATTTTCGATATTCGTTTTACTTTAATCTATGCATAGTATACTTAATATTGCACTTACTATTATCTATTTTCGTTTTTAAAAACTAAAAGTAAACAAAATTATCTCAATTTAATGATGATTAATTAAACTTCGATAGTAAAAACTTAGGTTAGCTAATAAGATCAATAATGCAATTAATGCACAATCAAATCATCTTAAAACCATCAAAGAAAATAAATTTAATATAAAAAATATAGTTTATAATACTGTTAACGACTAGAGTAGCGTATTTTTTAAACAATACATATAAACAATGCATATAATTTGAATTGACCAGCCAACCCAGTTTTCCCTAGCACGGGTTTTCGACTTTCAACAAGGGCATCACCTAGTTTAAAAAAAAACCTGTCATAACATCATTCATCTCAGGTTCGTTCATTTCGTTCAACCAACGAAATAAGCCAAAGCATGGAAGTTATCCAAAGACAGTGTATTACGATCTAATATTTAATCTGTGATTACGATTTCTATATACGGATTGCAATAATGCTGGGTTTACATTATCCAAGTTCGTTCTTGGAAGCTTCATGGATACGGTCAACTATAACATTACCATAACCGCTCAGCTCATCCACTTGTTTTTGCTAGATAGCGCAAGCTCCTCTAATTGTAACTAGTATTCACTAATCAATCACACACAAATGTATTAACATTATTTTTATTGGAAAGGTTTTTAACTATTATTTCAAATTTTTCTACTGATTTATAAGATGATAACAGTTGCAATAAGAGGAGCTGCCGCCAAATGTTTTAGAATTGTTTTTTCGAGCTATCATTCCGAACAAATAGTTTCCGGATTTTTTAATATTCTCGTGAAAATATTAATAAGTATTTCATTTGACTTCTGACTATGAAAAAACTAACTAAATAGGATTGAGTACTAGCGTCCTAAAGTGTCCTTAACAAGGATGTCTAACTACATCGCTGCGTCATGTTTTAATTAGGGTGACAATCTGTTTGTGTTATAATGAGAGTTCCTCTAAACGTTACTAAAACACTAATATTTACAAACATACATATTCTTAATTAATAGGTTATTAAAGAAGGGGTAGCCAGAGCTTCAGAATAAAATTTTCCTCAGACACTTTTTGAACTTGAGAAGAGAAAAGATGGTAAATAAAGGACGGTGTTATTAGAATGATGATAAATTATCTAGTAAATAACTTCAAGTGCCCCAAACCAAAACCCCAAGTTGCCTATTACGATGCACGAGCAAAAAAGATCTGTGCTATTTTAAGCCGACACTAAACAGCATCTTATTTCATTGATATTATTTATTTCAAATAGAAAGATAGAAACCGTGCGAGCGGGGCACACGCCTCTGGTTCTGGCTCTCGTTCTAGGACAAGATTTTACTTGACAGCATTCATTAGATTATAGGCTTTATTGCGAGGTAATAAATTACATTGTTTTGTACCATTTTTTTGTTAGTGCGCTCTCCTATTTAGTTAGCACCTCCAATGGAGGTGCTAACTAAAAAGCATGGAGCATGGAGGTCCTCCATGCTCCATGCATCTGACAGTCATTTTTTAAAACATGTTAAAACCACTGTTTTTTTTGTCATATGTCAGTATTGACGTTCTATTTTGAATAAGAACATTTGTCATATTCACAAACACAAACTATTATCAGCACAGCACTGAACTTACTATTACCACATCATACCTAACCTAGTATGTTTTATCTTTTAGCAAATCATTAAAACTGAGTACTTTTTATCGAATCATGATTTTTTGGCTTGAATGGTACGGGATAAGTCTGCTTTTATTCAATTTGCTGGAATTCATATCAGGAAATATGGAGGAAATAAATGTTTGTCAAAACAAATACTATGGCTATAATGCAGTGACTATTGCAGATGTCACTTTAGGAGCTGTTGTTAGCCTTGAATGTAACTATTGGTGAATATTTAAAATTTCTTATTTTCAAAATAGCTCAAAAAGACTCATTCTTTTACGCCGTATATATCCCCGAAGGCAGAAGTCCCAATACTTCTGAACATCGCGTGACATCACTCATGTGATAGGGGGCGTTAGGGCTTTTTGTAAGAATACACTGTTACAAGACTAAGTGCAACTCAAGTGTGGGTTTTCTCACGATGTTTCCCCCTACAGATAACGACCATGATGAATTTGCCATACATATGACTATACTTTAGGAAAAACAAATTGGTGTCGGCTCAACCCGAGATTTGAACCCACGCCTTTCAGTATGAAACACGTTTGTTCCACCCATTGAGTTATCACGGTTAAGGAAAAGCTAAAATCCAAGGACGTTAATTGCTTTAGGTGATAATGATTATTACTGGAATAATAAGTTGCTGTGTAGTTTCGGCTTAGAATAACACTACCCCATTTCTTCCGGTGGGTGTACGTAAGAGGCGACTGACGGTTTTGGGGCTTTTGAGGGATTTTTGGGCGATGCGGTTGGAGACCCATCACCAACAACCATTATTTCACCATCTTTTCCCCACACAACTTCCAAAAGTGGCTGAGGAATTTCTGATTCCTTAGCTCTGGCTACCCCTTCTAGGGATTTATAGCCGTGAGTATATGTATGTAATAATTTTCAAGACCGTTTCACCAAAGTTAGTAATTTTTTGCACTTACAGTGATGACAAAGATAATTTTCAGCCAAAAATATGGTTTTATAGAGAACGAGGAAAACCATTGAAAGTCAAAGAAATTATACTGGGAATGAATGCCGATAAAAGACTATCGAAATTTTCAGTAACAATTGCACATCGCCTAGATATTAGAAATTTTACATCTAATGACGCCGGCATTTACATTTGCAAAATGTACTCTGCCGAGAAGGAAAATGCTTTCACTTATGTTTTAGACGGTAACATGAAATCCAGCAATTAAGTATTTTAATAACTCTTTATATTTTCTTTCTACACTTTTGTTTTTCTCAAATAGGAGTCTTAGCAGACAGAGCAGTAGTAACCATTAATAAATGGAGTCAATGGCAGAAATTCAAATTAAACGAGTTAAATTCTGTGAACAGAAAGCTTACCAATTTCGAAGATCAGTTCCTAAAAGACTTTCGCAGAAAATTTGGAATAACCTTTTCATTGCACATTGAATGGGGTCCTTGGACGTCTTGTGAAGAATATGAAAAAAGCATTGGGAGAAAAACTATAATGGGATACTGTCGCTTACACATATCTCAATACTATAGTCCATCATTTGAACAAAACAACGTGACGGGAAGTATTGCATTGACTTATTATCAAAGCATAGTATAAGGGTTTAGGTTTAGGGTTAGTATAAGGGTAGTATAATTTCGTGTGATTTTATTTCATGTAATGATGTGCAGGTTACTGAAGCATGGAGGTTTTATTTAGATGATAATTATGACATATCATGCCATTCTATCAAGCTAAATAATAGTATCCCACAACTGAGTCGCCTGATTAGAAAGATTCCTAATGTCAGACTTACTCAAGAATGTAAATTACCAAGTAAGTTTACATACTGTATTCTACGTTTTACGCTAATTTTAAGAAGATACACTTATAACGTTATAACATATCTAATGCCAATATTTTAGATTTAAAGCAGATCAAAACAAAAGGTAAAAAAGCTAGAAACAGGTACGTCATTATTAAACGTGTGCCAGAAAATAGCCACGTTACTCTTGCATGTCTTAAATCAAATATGTTGACTTCTACAATTGAATGGTACAAAAACGACATTCTGTTGAATAACTCATACAGGTATGTGTGTTGATTACTTGTTTCCCCTAAAAAAATCATTTTTACATATATATATAGCGACGGCTGTAAGCCAAGCTTTGAAATAATAGAAAAAAAAGTAAAGCAGATAAAACATTGTACGTAATATAAAAGGGAGGTTCTTTAATAGCTCCAAAAAGCCTTAGTCGTCCCAAAAACACATATGGAGAGAAATAGGTTAGAGCTATTCTAAGCCGACTGTACACGGCAAAATAAATATTACGTTTTCAAGTTTACAATTTATTTCCATTTCAATGTTCATAAGAATAAGTATAATCCCCTTAAAAATTACAAACTCTTTACATTTCATACTGTCTATGTATTAAAAAAGAAACAACAATTTTCAATCGACGTAAATCTAAGGGGTGTATCAATTCGAAACATATGTTATCATATACAAAAGATACCGCATCATTTTTGGTCGTAGTATCCGATTTTGATAATTATTGTTTCGCTGGAATCTAAATAGGTTCTTTTTAATGTAGAAATATAAATATATTAACATAATTTATTTGGATGTATTCTACTTCTCACAGATTCTAATTAAATTAAATAATAATGTGCTTATGTATGTCGTAGGATGATTTGATGTTTAGGTTTTTTGCAAAAAACCTAGGGATTTTGCAAAAATTCGGATAATTAGACAACGGTTATAATATTTTCTAATCTTACTAGGATTTTTGCAAAAAAACTAGTTGGTTTAGTATGAATCCGAAACGAAATGTCAGTTTTTATGAATACTGTGCACTGATTGGCCGATTGCAGTGCCTCATAAACACGTCGTCTCTGATTGGTTGTTAACTAAGACGTACTTACTTCATTGTTCCTACCTACATTTAATTTGATTGTTATTTTAATTTTAGTTACATAAAGTTCCTAAGTATAAAAATGGTATTGTCATTTCCCTTTATAACTCTAGCTTTAATACCTCAATACTACAATTTAAAAAGTACTTACTTTATTGTTCCTACCTATATTGAAGACGTCCGTGGCCGAGTAGTCACCTTACTAGCTTTTCGGTCTGGAGGTTGCGGGTTTGAGCCCCGCTGAATGTGATGGGCATATGTGTATTATACTATATTAAATAATAATTTAATAATAATATAGAATCCCATATTACAAGTGTTACTTAGTTTGGGGTAACTTGATCTGTGTATAATATGTCCGAACGTGATTGTAATTTTACTCCAACAAAAGAGTAAAAATTTTTATTTAATACCTAGTATCAATTCAATTAAGTAATGTCATTTCTTACCATTTATAACTCTAGCTATAATATCTCAATACCACAATGACGAACCAATCAGAATAAGTGTAGGCGAGCAATCAGAAATCAGCCAATCAGCATTAAAAAAGTACAATCTTACTAAACCAACTAGTTTTTTTGTAAAAATCCTAGTAAGATTAGAAAATATTATAACCGTTGTCTAATTATCCGGATTTTTGCAAAATCCCTAGGATTTTTGCAAAATACCTAAACATTAAATCATCCTGCGACATGTATAATACATAATATTCAAGGTTTAATATGGCACAATGGGGACATGAACCGCACCTTACAATCGATGAACACAATACGCTATATATTCTTCATGCAACAAAAAATGAGGAAGCGGTGTATACTTGTATTTTGAATGGTAAAAAAACAAAGAAATTTGATGTCAAGGTTATATCATATGCCTTAAAACTCAACGAAGGTCTGTTTTCTTTGTAATTATTATTTATATCAAAAATACCATTTGCTGCCAAAATGTCTTTGATTTTGTTTCACAGGTTTGCGTCACTACTACCATTATTTCCAAATTATTTTAGTGTTTACTCTATTGTGTTATTGTGCTGGTCTCAGCATAGCTTGGCATCGTCGATCTTCATTTGCTGATCCTTTGCGACAGACACAAAACGATCTTTCAGAAGATTGTACAAAACATGATGAAACGGAGAAGCTTTTAACAGATAGTGATTAATTGTATCTTGGAAATAAATACTTAGTATTAGATTTGTTATTTGTTCTAAGAAGTTTTTGTGATGATGATATATTCATCAAAAAGTAAGTATAATATTAGTATGAATGTACATAAAAATACTCAGTTCATTAGTTCCCATTGGGGTAGTAGGATGATCGTGCTAGACCTCTTTTACTTATTTGCTCTATCAATATATTTTTAAAAGTATTATGTTAAGTACCTCGGCAAACTTCCTCGGGGATATACGGAGTGAATGGTTGAGTTTGAGTGTCTATTTTTATTCATTAAAAAAAATCATACCTCTATTATCTTTCTCCATAGTTTAGAGTAGTCGCCCCACTTAATTCTCCACATAAGTAAGTGGCTCTAAAATTTATAAAAAAAATATATTCTGTGAATTAAAATCAACCAGTTTACTAAATCCAAGTTCTTTTAAAGTTTCATTTGGAAGCTTATTGGATAGTGTACACAGTTTAGGTGTGATTTTTGGATGCGATTTTGTTTGGACTAGGATTGATAAATGCGAACAGAACAGACCATGCAGATGGCTTTTAAGATTTATGTTGACGAGGCGTAATCCTGGGCTTACATTATCCAAGTAAGTCTATTCCAAGTGCAGTTGAGTTCACTTGGAAGCTTTTTGCGTAGTATAAATGAAGTCTTCGGTGCAGTATTGTATGGACTTGTAATATCCGAATGGGCTAACTTAGAGCAAGTATTTTGGTTGTAATGCAATGCAAATGCGGCATTAGGAACAATACTCAGACAGATCCATGTCCTTAGATCAAAAATAAATAGTAGGTAGATCTGTCTGTAGAGTGCAGAGGTAATTTGGATCTGTGTCTGTTTTTTGTGATGAATACTGTGGCTCAAAAGGTCTGGAAACCAGAGCCGTAAAAGAATAAAAAATAAAGTTTTGTTACCGAAATGAGAACTAAATAAGTTCGCCGCGGCTGATTCGACCGAAAAAAATATGATAATCTTCTTTTGGCGGGAGGA
Source organism: Bedellia somnulentella (assembly GCA_963576735.1). Classification (NCBI taxonomy): domain Eukaryota; kingdom Metazoa; phylum Arthropoda; class Insecta; order Lepidoptera; family Bedelliidae; genus Bedellia; species Bedellia somnulentella. The sequence goes on from OY755171.1 coordinate 14,476,232, forward strand.
TCAGCTGTGATGTTTAGTTGACGTTTCCGCCAATGTTTGGCTATTGACACCGAAGATTGACGTGGATGGATGGATGGATATGAAATTAATGGAATGTTTAATAGTACATTATTCAGTTTTCTCGCTTACTTTTAATTGACTCCAATGTGGGATGGTTGCAAAACAAAGAATATCAAAAAGAAACCGTTTACTGTAAACTAAAATTCTATTTAAAGCTCCTGGAAATTAAGCTTCTCAGTTTTGTTGCTTATTGTGCTTTGTTTAATACTTTTAGTAAGGGTTTGAGTCATTCTCAATTTAACTTAGATTTTCGGTTGGCTCAAAAATCGGAAAACCAGGGCCGTATAACCATTATTTATATTATCTGTGCCATATAAAAAAAGAATTTCGGTGAAAATAGCCTCGGCCAAATAAGGTAACTAAGTTTTTAAGTTGAACTTACTTGAAATAAGTTACGTTCGTGTTTACGTTACGTAGACAACAATATAAGATGAAATTGAATTTCGTGCTTGTGCTATTAATATTTAGTATTGCCTGTTGGAAAGAAGTAAACGGTGAGTAGATATCGTTTTCAATTACGGATGTAGGCTACCTTTCAAGGTAAAGTGAGAGTAGTTTTAAAGTTGTACCTACTGTATTTGTCACATTTACTTTCTAAGCAATTATATTTTTGACTGATATTAAACTGTCTTGTAGTAAAGAATGTTAAGAAAATTATTCGCCGCGTTTTCATGACTTAAAATTTAAGTTGTCTTTGTAGAAAGTATAACTTATGCTATGTTTCAGCTGACTTACTCTTTGATAATTCTGATTGATAAACATCTTCTAGAAACAGTTTTATTTTTATCACATCACGAAACTTTAAATTGCCCGTTTTAAACTTATTTTATATTTTGTGTAAAAGTTTTTCCTATTATAAAAGATTGGAGCTTGATTACATTGAGACCTAGTTTTTTTTCATATTTTGATGTAAACTTAAATATGACTCAGCCCCATTACTCAATAATTATTATGAATCTAGTTTTAGGATCAAATCCTGATTCAGCTAAACCTCTGTGATCTTTCTTGAGTCATTTAGTAGATGTATGAAAGCAAAATAATAACGCTTGATAATAGTATGAAGAAAAATTTTAACTTCTACTAGATTTTGAAGTGTCAAGTTTGAAGTCCATAACAAAAGTATTTCCTCCTCTTTTTCAACTTAATTCAATTAAAATTGCAATCTAATGTTACAGGTCTCCACAAAAGATGTATAAGATGTAGATCACGTGGAGAGCTGGGGACTTGTGGTGACCAATTTCCCTTCAATGTGACTGAGCCGGAAGTAGAAGTAGGCATTCATGTTGTTGCTTGTCCATCAGGATGGTGTGGCAAAATAACAGAAGGTGCTTCTGGTGCATTTAAGACTGATGGTTAGTAAAAAGTGTGATATTGTCAATGAATTTTAAAAATTTTACAGATTATAGGTGACTGTCTGCTGGGGTTTTCTGAGTTCTGTATAAAAAGCTAACCCATCAATATTTATCAAAAATTTAGAAGAACCTCTCATATATAAGCTTAGTTGTAATAAACCATTTGTTAAATAGACACTAGAACTACATACATACATATAATCAGGGCTATAAATCCCTAGATGAGGAATAAAAATTCCTCAGCCACTTTTACAAAGTTTAGTGGGGAGAAGATAGTAAAATAAAGGCTATTGGTGATGGGTCTCCAACCGCATCGCCCAAAAATCCCTGAAAAGCCCCAATTCCTTTAGTCGCCTCTTACGTGCACCCACCGGAAGAAATGGGGTAGTGCTATTCTAAGCCGACACTACACAGCATTAATAAAGAAGAATAAGAATCTCACAATCCTCTTAGGTCAAATAAAATGTTAATTCTAATATGAATTTTGTTATGTTTTCTTTCAATGATTTGTCCAAAAGATTTTAGCCGTTTTTCTTTATACAGCAATGCATATGGAAGAACACCACCTGATATGAGGTATAATTTCAAATTTTTGAAAAGGACTATACCAATAAAGGTCTATATATAAGGTGTCTTCTAAAGTCATAAGTATACTTAGTAAATAGTGACAGAAAACATTGTGAGTAAACCCACATGAATGACTCATATTCTGTCATGTGATAGTATGTTCTTACAAAGCTTAGATAGGTATGCTCTGTATGCATATTATTGCTTGTAAAAAGTTATTCCTTTTCAATCTTTATACTTACAGATTATGGGGCAGCCACACAAAGAATGTGTCTTCAGAGACCGCCATCTGACTATGAAGAAAGATGTGCCTACACATTATGGGACCACAGAAAAGTATACATGTGTTTCTGTAATGGTGACCTCTGTAATGCATCACACAAAATATCAATAACACCCTCTATACTTTTTATTTCAATATTTGTTTTATTATACAATTTGTTTTAAGAGCCAAGTCAATGTATACATTGAAATATGTGATAATTTCCGTCCTTTTCTTAGTAAAGTTAAGTATAAAATTAGAATTTGAGTAATAAATCAAATTTATTAAGGCTAAGTACCATTATTTTATCCACATTCTGTTCTATTGTGATATTTTTATAGTTATTTAACAATCTTGTCTATGTGAAATATTCTCATTAATTAGGCTTAATACATTTTATTGGATGATTCAGCTATTTATTTACTGCTAATTGACTGGCAAGTTTGATATTATTTTATCCAGAACTTTAGTGATGCTTGTTATTGCACAACAGTACTGTTAGTTGCAATAGCAGAGAACTCTTTGTTTCTTTGCATATTTTATACCTGAAGTGTTCAGTTAACCATAAATTATAGCTTTAAATATAACTGAGTAGTTAATAACATAAATTATTATGGAATTATAATGAACTTTATAATGAAGTTGGTTCAAATACTCAAATCTTAATCCTATTAAAGGTTCAACTACCAATTTGTGTTCACAAAAACTACTTGGTATTTTTTTGAAATAATGATTTTATTAATAACAGTGGAGTTCATAAAGGTTAAATCTTTTTTAATAATGCTTTATTGCTAAGAAGATGTTTATACCCTTTGTTTTAAAGTTTAGACCATGTGTCTCATATGATCATTTGCCTCCGTTTTTGTGTGAAAGTTTACTATCCTTTCCCTTTATTTCTTTTCTAATGCATATTATGTGTATTACCCATGGATGCACCTGTAATGCAGTGATGACTATTTTCGTTCATTATTAAACCAGGTGTATTGTTATTAAATTTATGATTTCTGTGGGTTATATGTTTCCATTATAAGTATTTTTATTAAATAAAATGATCAATATAATTTAATGTAGTATATGATAAACAACTTAAAAAGTTATCTTTTAAAATTCTTGTCTCTTATATGCAAAAAATATATGTTAATTATATGTTTTTTGAAATGTCATTAAATGTAAATGGTACTTATTAATGATATGTTTTTAGATAGATATGTTAAGGGTACAAGTCATTTATTACCTTTTATACAAAGTTTATAATTATTCTCACTGTACATTTTATAAATATTTTTACTGAAAACTGTCATTGCCACTCAAACTAAACTAAGAAATACACTTTTTAAACTCTCGCGGTTGAAAGACATTATATATATTTAATAATTGGGATTAACCAACGATCATTTTTTACGGGTAACATCAGCCCGTGACCACGGCACCAGTCAGGCAAACATATCACGTAAGTGTTTTTTAAAAAATGTTTGGTTAATGCCGATTATTATTATATATAAACTAAGAACTATCCATAATATTTGTACTAGGACAATATTCTGATGAAGGATGAGTTTGCACATAGTTCTGACTAGAACTATATGCAAACTCAAATTATTTGGTAACAAATATGACTCATTGGTGGTTGATAAGATGTGATCGGCCTGAAATATTACCCATGGCTATATATTTTAGTGTATGGCGATTGTTTAAAATATAAGGAAATATATGATATAAGTACATACATATACATACATAGTTAAATCAACAAACCAATGTTTTCACCTACTTTTGGAAGTAGAGTGGGAAAAATATGGTCACATAAGGGTCATTCATACTACGTTTTCAAGCTTATTAATCTATAATAACTTGACATCGAGCATACTGAATAAGAAAACAAAATGTAAATATTATAGACATTTATTTTAATATGTTACTACGATGACTCTTAAATTAGCAAGTACATTTTACACGTTTATAAAAAATACATATTTCTATCAAATTCGTTTTTTTGGCACTTTATTCCAACTAAACCCTGTAGTATGGCCACTTATGTCGAATGCTGCCCAAACGATGTGGTTCAAGTTGGTTCGCTGTCCTCAATTGCTGGTTTTCTAGTAAAGACTCAATATGGGATATGTCGTGGAAATAGAAAAGTCCGTGTTGTGATGACTTTTCTATGGCGGCTACAGCCTCGGAGCCTTCCAGTAAATAGGGGTCCTGGAATTCTGGTGCCGGTTTTTCTGTTGATGAAAAAAATATTTCATTGAGAAAATCTTAACGGAATATGGCTACCTAATTTTGGGATTTATAGCCATGAGTATATGTGTTTATTTATTTATGTACGTATTATTCTCACTTCGGACCTCTGCTTCTATAAGACTGTTTTCAATCTGGTCTTAAAATTTCTTGCGTGGCTTAAATTGTCTTCTACTAACAATCAATCAGCCTCATTATCTCTGTATATATTAATTTTTTCGTTTAATTTTATTTATAAAGAGTACCATAAACAAAGGTTGGTTTTACATTGTGCTTTTTACACAGTACATATCATAATTACCTGACAGTACCTCTCCGATTTCGTTATCATTTCTTCTGAGATGTTGTCCGAAGTTTGTAGGCGATACAGCATTAGGGAACAGTCCTTCAGGCCACAAAGATTCAGGGTCTGGGGAGTCCACTTTGTATGGAGACGCCGGGTAAAGTGGGATCGGAACCTCTGAAAATAGAAGCATTTTGTATGTAACTAGAGGGACCTCTATCGTCCAGCGATCGAAATTCGATCATTTTGTTTGTAAGAATATAATTATAACTTTCTTACTATTTACAGGACGGCTTAGAATAAAAGTAGCCCTCTTCTTCCCGCGGGTGTCGTAAGAAGTGACTTAGCTTAATGGGGATTTTTAAAGGATTATTGGATGATACATTTTATTTTACAATCTTGTTCCCACTTAAGTACCAAACGTGGTTGAGGAATTTCCGATTTTCCTTTATGAGAGTAATAGCCATATGTTATGTATTTTACTTTATATAAATAATTTTGAAGACAAATTTAATTTTCTTATGTCATTTTGATTAACACTACAAACTTAGACCATAAGTTGGACAAAAAATAAAAGTTTCAATTAAGCGTTTATGTCATGTTATATCCATTGTTGTGTGTGTAATGCATGTTATTAACAATTTTCCATTATCAATACAAATCAGTAAGTAAAACAGTATAATACCTTTTATTTATTTATTTATTTAAAGCCAACCAACAGTGTAAGAACACAAATATCACAGAAAAAAAACACAGGTAAATACAGCTGATCCTTAAACCAATTACAGGTCAGCATATAACATTCAGTTGTCTTCATTTACACATAATTTTTTCATGAATTCTTAAAAAATAATAATACAATTTACAAATGAAATAAATATATTTATAGCAATAGTTAAAAGTTCAATAATTAAATTGCTATTAACGAATAATATTTTGTGAAATCAAAAATTTAATTATTAGGCATGACAAGTGATAATGAAGTAATAAATAATGAAATCGATAAAATTAAAATAATGATAAATAAAATTAAGTTAAGGAACTCCTATTAAATTTACTGTCAGTGTGGGTAAGCAGAGTAACCTACAAAGAGAAAATTAAAATACTAAAGCTAAAAAACCAATTGTTTACATTATACATTAGACAATGTGAAATGGAATTAAATTAAAATGGGACCGGAACCGTTAATTGTGTGCATATTGTTTAACAAAACTAACTAATTATAAGATAAAACAAATAATAAGATACGGCTTATCTATTGACAAGTGTAATATATAGGAAAGTTAGGTCCTATACCGCCTTACCGAGGATTTTTCCCTTGAACAATTCGACGCTATCATGGAATACATCAAGTTGATGTGATTTACTCAAAAGATTATAGGTTTGCATCAGCCTATGCAGTGGTTGATTTTACAGTACATGTGTCTGCGCAAACTCTACGTGCGTGCAATCGTGGTACGTTAAAATGGATCTTTTCCAACAATTCAGGGCAGTTTATTTTGTTATGTATCATTTTGTAGAGAAAACACAGATCAAGCATTTTTCTACGGTCACGGAGAGATGTCATATTGAAATGTTGTAGCCGTTCTTGGTATGAGCACCTATGACTAATCTCTGGGGAATGATATGCCAAGTATCGAGTAAATGACCGTTGTATGTCCTCGATCCTCTCACCATGAGACAAGTAAAGGGGGTTCCAGGTAACACTACCGAATTCCAGAATGCTACGGACTAGAGTGTTGAATAAATAAATCTTGGTGGAGGTTTTCTTGAAATCTTTGGCAATCCTTTTAATAAAGCCTACTACTCTACAAGCTTTTCCAATCATATTTTCATAATGGGGAATAAATGTAAAATACCTTCGCTGTGTTACATACCTAAGAAGTTATTATTAAGCCAAGGTGCATTATTGTTGTCGTGGAATCGTATGTCTTCGGCGATGAACGGAACTGCTGGTTTTGCTTTACGATAGCCCCCGGATCCAGCTGAAATAAGTGGTTTATGTTATTTGGTTTGAAATTTATGATGATGGGATCGCTGATGTAGGAGTTCAGACTGCCAAACTCAAGTGGACCTGGGCCGGACTTGTCTGTCGAATGCATCCGGAAAAATGGACTAAAACAGCCACTGAATGGGTGCCTACAGATGGACACCGGCGTAGGGAAAGGCCTAGGCGGCGGAGGCGTAGCAGGAGATGGAGGGACGACCTCGACAGGTTCGATCCAGGGTGGTTGTGTACAGACTTAAACATTTTTTTTAAGTGTGTAGTGTCGGCTTAGAATAGCACTACTTTGAGGCTCCTTAAGTGTTTTTTTGTGGCTTTTGTTTTACAATCTTATCCCCACACAACTTCTAAAAGTGGTTGAGGAATTTCTCATTCCGAAGCCCTGGCTACCCCTTCTAGGGATTTATAGCCGTGAGTATATAAATATATGTATTTTTTACTTACATTGCATTCCATAGTGATGGATCTTCCTTTGTGATTTCTTCGGCGTGTGAACGCCTATGGGCTGACCTACACCATGGGAGTAACTTCGCGCTGGTGTGTTGACCGTGATGTACGATGAGAACTTTTGAGCAGGCTCCGAGTAAACAGTGTGGACTAGTAGCAGAATAATACTGAATGACGTTTTGAATGTTGGTACAATCTGTGAATAAGAAATATATGATAAAGAGTTTTTTATGTATAAAATCTTTAGCACATTGCAAGGCACATGAAGACTGCAGTTATTTAGCGGAATTAAGCGAGTCAACCATAGATAATAATATTTTTATATTAATATTTGTATTGCTATGGATTTTCGCAAAGTAACGCCTAATTCAATCCAATAGTATAAAATCTTCTCAAATCTCGGGTCGACCTTGCTTATTTAAATTTTGTGTGTAAATTTATTTGGTCTGGGAATAGGACGTTACACATAGATAGATAGATAGATAACTCGTTTATTTATGTTAACATAACACCACATACAATATGGAAAACAATACATAAAGTGAAAAAAACAATATTTTTGACCTAAAAATTAGTGTTATGGTAACACAAACTAGGTCCTAACTCAGCGCTTGATATTGCCAAGTGGCAAAACAGCAAAACACTGGTTTTCAGTTAAGGCCTACACTAAACTACAAATCATTAAATAATATATAAACAAAAAAATCTGTGTCTGCCACATTTGAAGTAAACAAAATTAAATAAATAGTAAAGGAACAGACAGTAAACTAAACAAATGCACAACAAAAAAATAAAAAAGAATATCGTTTAAAATTATCTTTAAACATATTCGCTTAGTCTTAGAACATTAAATAATTAAAAGAACAAGAAAACAATAATATAATCAGTATTCACAAATTCTCAAGTAAAAGTTCACATGAGAAAACCAAGCAATTTATACATTAGTTATTTTTATTATTTACTGGAAGTTTACTTGCAGTTTACATATCTCCCCTAATCACTAAAGTGAGGCTATTGCTTTCTTCTGTGGATTTGATAATTATTTCCAGATTTTGTAGAAAGACCACAATTGTAGGGACAGCAAGTATTTTATATAAACCAAATGCTAAAGTGTCGCGAAGAATTGGTCAGGACAGTTTATTTGAAAGTTACTTTGGCAAATTCTATAAGCTTAGTTCAACGAAAACCAAGTAAAATATCAATTATGATAAGTGACTAAATGTGAAGTTTAAATGAAAATTGAATATTTCAATAGATGTGAATCTTTTATCCGACCGTGTTGTCTGAATGAAAGATCTTCATACATTTTGAGGGGAGGCCCTTTTGGAATTAAGCACAGTGTACTTTATCAAGGTATTCGTCTATCTAGGTAGTTGCATAATGAACTCATCAAAAGTGTTTCTCTTGTTAATGCTGTAATATGAAAACAAGTTACAAGTGTCGTACTCACGTACTCAGTTTTGCTTTAAGGTCAAAATTCATTAAGTGGTCCTATTTATTTTTAATACACTTGCTCAAAAAGTGGAGTATTGCAGGGACGTTTATCGTTCGGGATGTGGGCTATTATTACACACTCGTGCTTTTTTTTTGCCATTCCCGCACTTATGCGTTTTCTTTCCAAACTGTCAAAATAATGTATATTATTATAAGAAAAAAACCAATCATAAAGTTTAAAAAAAAACAAAGTAGTTTTTATGTTTCATGCCAATACGTAGATATATTTCTAAAAAGAATGTACTAATTTGTTTCAATATCAGATTTAATGATTTGATTGAATGAGTTAGGTTAGGTTTCATTTCATGTCACTTAATTTCATTTTCATATCATATCAATAAAAAGATTCTACTGTAGACGGCTGTATGGGCATAGTCTCTTTTATCCACCAGAATGGGTGAAAAAAAATCTCTGCTTAAAGTCTACTTTCCCTATGGTCTACGGTTGCCGCCATTTTCCAGAAATTTTCTTTGTTACTTTAGTTGTTTGTTGCACAAAATGAGTAATTTCGACTTTTTTGACCCTAATTTGTTAGAATTAACTCCACCGGAACTCGGTATGATTGCACAAAATGCTTCGGAAAACATTTTACCGGAAAAGTAAAAAAGTCGATACATATATACATACATACATACGACGAATTCTTTGTCTGGAGAGAAGACAAAATTAGTAGGTAAGTTAGTTTGTGTTTTTATTATTTTATTAAATTGCTTAATTTTTTCGCAACTGTATTAAAAATAGTCGTTCAGTACACGTGCCGAGCCGTCATTGCAACTCGTTCCGTTCTTTGCAATGACAGCCATTCCGCACTTGTAATGAAATATACTAAATAATAAAAATAAACTAATATACTAAATGCTTAGAATAGCACTACCCCATTTCTTCCGGTGGGTGTACGTAAGAGGCGACTAACGTTATTGGGGCTTTTAAGGGATTTTTGGGCGATGCGGTTGGAAACCCATCCCCAACAACCCTTATTTTACCATCTTTTCCCCACTCAGTTTTCCAAAAGTGGCTGAGGAATTTCTAATTCCTTAGCTCTGGCTACCCCTTCTCCCTAGAAGGGGTAGCCAGAGCTAAGCCAGCCAGCTTTATAGCCGTGAGTATATGTATTTATGTATGTATGTAATATACTAAAATATTAAATTGAGACAATTTTGGTAATCATACCTATTATAGATATGCATACTAATACCTATATAATTTAGTAGGTCTTTTTCTACTTTTTATATGATAAGTATGTATGGTAGGTATGTAATCTGGTCACTGTATTTGTAAACGAACTTTTCTAAAATAGACTGACTGTTTTTTTTATATTGTTATATTAGGTACCTACTAGCTGACCGGCGGGCTGATTATGTATCTTTAGCGACCGCGATTGTGTCGCAAGTTGCACTATTGTCGCTGTCAAAAGTGTCAGATCGCATACAAAATTATGACATTGACAACGACAATCGTGCAATTTGCGACACAATCGTCACTCGCAAAAGATACATAATCAGGGGGCCGACAGACTTCGTACTGTCAAATTAGCTTATGACAAAGCTTAAGGTGTTTTTTCCGGTTCTTTTAGTAAATCAGGCGTGAATATTTTATTGGTCAAATTTTTCCGGGATAAAAAGTATCCTATGTTATAATTTGGGTCATCTATCACTCTGCCAAATTTCATTCATATACATTATCTACTTGAGGAGCCTTTTTGCCCTAAACACACAAACATCCAAACATCTAAAATTTTACCATTATAATATTATTAGGATATTAGGATAAATGAGGTAGGTTGGGGTTGAGGTTTCCTAGTACATGTCATGTTTTCTTAGGTGTTTTGGTCTGTCTAGGAATGTTAACAATTCTTATCAGGCATTTTTTACATAACTTCGCTAACCAAACGTAATGCAAGGAACACATGAAACTTTGGTTCCCAGCCAATAATCTTTTACATATGTAATCGCCGTTGCTGTGTCCCAGTATTTCGAGCTTAAAATCCTCGGTTGCCAAGTATGGGAAAGATAATCCTAGAAAAGTCATATAATTCACCATCCTACCCTATTCCTTCACTCATTTCTCATTTTAAACTCGTGATTTAAATATGCATTAATTTACACTTACATAAATTTACTCACCGCTATAAACCGCAATCAAGAGCGGCCAGAGCTCAAGTATTATACGCTTTTCACCCACTTTGATCAAACTAAACAATGTAATAGGTACTCTTAGTTAGTGCATCAAAACATAACGTGATGTATGGAATTCGTACAACAGATCAACGTTTGCCGGGTTAATAAAATTTAATAACAAGCTCACAGTAACATAAACTTTCAAGGAAGTAACTTTTCAAGATGATTGCTAATGTATTTAACTAACTTTAATTAGTTACATAGTGAATGGTATGTGTTTTCTAGACTTTAGTTCAGCAGTTCTCCAGCAGATTAAAAAAAGTCAAAAAGTTTATTTTTCAAAATATAGTTAAATACTATCATTTTTTGAACGTCAAAATTTTAAATTTATCATTAATCCGTTGCTTCGGAAGGTGTTCGTAAAGAGAAGATGCAACAAAGAAACTCTTTACATTCACATTTTTTCATTTTTTCAAAATATGCTTTGTACAATTTTGGGTTAAACATATTTTTACTTTATAAAAGATTTTCTATGTGACCAAACCAAACGCTTGTTTGATAAAATAAAACTAAATTGTCCATCACAAAAAACCAATCACATAATGTGAGAAGAAAAATCCTCACCAGACAATTATTCCTGGGAAGAACGAGGGAAGATTTATAGCTAGACACGGCCATGTGCGCGTTGGGTCCTTGTCGTTTAAAAAATCTTGAACACTGTAGTAAGATTTTTTTAAAAGCATTGCTTTAATTGCCTTTTTAAAAAATGACACTGGCAATTCCAATATGCCAGAAGGAAGTTTTTTGAACATTTGGAGGGATAGTCCCATAAAGGAGTTACTTTATTAAGTCTCCACTTCAGTACGTTAAGTTTGTCCTTATTTCGAGTGTTAACAGTATGCCTATCACTAACTTTACTTTGCTTTGCTGTGTAGTGTCGGCTTAGAATAGCACTACCCCATTTCTTCCGGTGGGTGTACGTAAGAGGCGGCTAACGGTAGTGGGGCTTTCTAATGGATTTTTGGGCGATGCGGTTGGAGACCCATCACCAACAACCTTAATTTTACCATCTATTCCCCACGCAACTTCCAAAAGTGGCTGAGGAATTTCTAATTCTTTAGCTCTGGCTACCCCTTCCAGGGATTTATAGCCGTGAGTATATGTATGTATGTAAGTTTACTAAATTGGCCAATATGCTTTTTGGCATACATTAAATTTTCAAATATGTATTGACAAGGGACAGTTAAAATGCCAATATTTTAAATTTTTGGCGCAACGAATACCTCGACCTTAACATGTAGATAGATCGGTTAGCTCCCTATTGTAAGACAAAAACTTTATGAACATCAGCCGCTTTACCCCATAATAAAATACCGTAAGACATAATGCTATGAAAATAACTGAAATAAACAATAGCTGTTTCTATGTCTGCTATTTCTCCTTTCAGCCTTTTAGAAAGTGTTAGTATATGGGGTCCCTATTGCAACTTAGAATCGATAGTTAGCCCTAGGAATTTTGTCTCTTTCACTAATTCTACTTCTTCACTGTCAATAACAATATTTGAATCAACCTTCTTAACATTCGGTAAAGTAAATTTAATACATTTAGTTTTTTTGGCATTCAGAACCAGGTTATTTACAGTAAACCAATGCAATACCAGTGAGATAGCTTTATTTACATCGTCAAGAGATGTAGAAGATATCGCTACATTAAATATTAAAGAAGTGCCATCTGCAAACATAACTATCTCAGAATACTTATGTACCATATATGGTAAATCATTAATGTAAATCAGAAACAGTAATGGGCCAAGTATAGAACCTTGAGGAACGCCCATCTCTATTTCTGAGCCCTCCGACGTAGTTCCATTAATATCAACCTTTAAAGTTCTTTTATTAAGATATGATGCCATTAACTTCAGAGCTTGCTCGTCAAAACCGTAATATTTAAGTTTAATCAACGCTATTTCCTTTTTTACACAATCAAATGCTTTTTCGGGAGTTATACCATGAATTAAAAATATGTTTCATTAGTGACACTCCTGCATCTACAGTAGACCTACCTTTAGTAAAACCATATTGTTCGTCACGGAATATATCATGTTTGTTGAAATATAAAAGCATTTGGTTGAACATGATTTGCTCAAAAACTTTACTGAGAACTGGTAAAATAGAAATAGGCCTATAATTGGTAAAGTCCTGACTATCTCCTGATTTGTGTAGTGGGATGAGCCTACTAAACTTCATACAGTCTAGAAATTCTCCTATGTCTATACATTCATTAAAAAGTATTATTAAATGGGGTCAAAAGTATCATTAACTCTGCTAAGCAACTAGGAGAATATTTCGTAACCATCGAAATTAAAAATAATTACACTACAGATCGTCTGCCTATTTGCCAGACAAAACAGAATAAAAATTAAATAGTTACCACTTCATTCATATACTATCGTTGATTGAGATAATATTTCTGGAGGAGAATTATACAAGAAACAACAGCAATTAATTTTGTGCGAAAATGGTATCCACCATGATATCTCAAAAAAAATATATATTTAAATGTTAATTAATAGAGTGCATGGGAACTTTGAGATAACATAAACATAATTAGAATTTCGCGTGTATTCCCATGATCTTACGCTATCATCGTCAAGGTCGTCTGCATCACAATAACTACAAAAATATAATTTGGAAACTTTATGGTTCAAGGGCTTTTTTAATTTGAGAAAACTAAAGATCGCAATAATTGCGTTTAGTTTGGCAGGGCTCATTAACTGGATGCACATACTCGTATATATGCACGTTGGTCGTAAAGTTAGATTAGTTTTGTTAGTTAAATGTTGGTTTACCGTGAGAGTATAGTTTCATCACAATGCTTTGAAACATCTCAATTGTGGCTGTCACGTGATGGTGCAACTTGATGAGCCGCGCACTTAACATAGTTCTACTTTAAATGCATACTTGTACACCACCGTATATGGTAAATGTGTTTTTTGGTATTTATATGCTACGTGCGAAAGTTGTCCCGCCTACGTGCAATAGGAAGGTTATAGTCATCTTGATAATCTTTTCTGTCAGCTATTCAGACTAACATGGATAACATAGAATATATTCTGTAAACTATGTTTATAGCGATAATATGTAGCGATAATTGTACTTCTGAATAAGAATAAAATGTTTGTGGATTGTATAATTTGAAATATTAAATAGAGATGATCTATTGGATTATGTTAGTAATAATAAAGCTATACTGAAAGATATCCTTTCCCCAAAAAATAATTTTCGATAAGATACGAGTACATACTAAATTTTGCATAGAAATGCCTTGAAGATGATAACAAAAGAGTGAGTAAGTGTCAAAATGATGGCATACAAAGACTTTTAAAAAGATACATTTCATATCAATTTCATTATTGCTTGATGACTATTCATGAACACAATTTGTATTTTCTAATAAAGAACTATGTCGGGTAATCTAATAATGTAAGCGATTCGGTAATTTACAAAATTGCTCAAAGATAATCATCTATCACTAATTCCTTTTGTATGACGATTTTAATATCTTAGATAGAATCTACGATCAACCGATTTGGAATAGTCGTTTTCACTAATTTGATGGTGGTAATAAATTATTATATATTATATTTGTTTATGTATATATATTTTAATTGTAATTGGTAATAAGTGTAATTGGGGCAACCGTGAAAGCTCATGGCAAATCATGCAGACAGGCGTGAGTTCAAATCCCAGGTTGGACCTACACCAATCAGTTTTAAAGTCATAATGGGCGGTTGAGTTATCGTGTCGTTGCAAGAGCGACGGGGGTGTATACCCGAAGTCGCGGGTTCGAATCCCGCCTGTGTCGAAATTTTGTCGATATGTATATCGTATACGGCTTGAATGTTTGAGTTTGAAATTCGGTATGCAAAGTTTTTTTTGGTATTTATTAAATATTTTTATTCCATAGCAAACACGAAAATAAAATACCATTTTGAACATTTTTCATTTAAAATAAATAATTGTAAAGTAATGATTTTTTTAAAGATTGTTCAACTTTTGTTCTCAATGATGTCATCGATCTAAAGAATCACGTAGCGACATGCAAATGAAGAGAAATGTTCATAAAAATTGTTGCTGCTTGCAAAATAAATCACGAATTTATGATCTCAAATGATATTATTACGTTATTATAATTTATAATTAATAAACCCATGATTTTATTAACAAACTGCGAAAATAAATGTCTTTGAAATGACATTGAAGGTCAAACACTATTACAGTTTTTTGATAAAATAAAGATCATAATAGCTTTATTTGGTTTAATTCTAAGACAATATTGTTTAAAAACCTAATATCTCAAAACGGTATTGTAATCAGCACTACTTTGGTAGAACTTTGCATACCGAATTGGTGGTAATTATTCAACAAACTACAATTTATAAGAATTAAGTGGCAGCCGAGCCATTAAGTATTTTTCTGCAGTTCTGCGCTGTAGTTTCTGTCTACTCCAATAGGAATTAATGGTCTGAGTATACTATAGAATGTATCAAATAATATTTCGCCAACACAAAGACACTGTACAATATAGTTTTCAGAATGCGCGTAATTTACAGTAAACAGTTTACCACTTCAAATAATCAAAATATTTCTGTATTAATGAAATCGATTCAAAAACTCTTACAAATCGTGTCTATTTAAAACGCCAAGTTTAGTTTAGAAGTCGTTCAGAAAATTGGACATCATAATGAACAGTAGAACTTTAACTGTATTTTGCTGCAATTATGACGATCATTTCGAGTTATTACGTTCAAGTAATTGAACGTTTATTTGAATTTTCTTAAGATTGTGACTAGCCTTGCTAGAGGAATTTCAGAACGGATAATACTCTAGCCGTAAAACGGATGACTTTATGAATTATTTATAACATAAAGGTTCATAATAACACTCGGATCTTTATAGTTTAATTAGGATAGGTATACTGAAGTGGTTGGCATTGGATTATTTTATGAGAATCATTGAAGAATTACTATTAATAAACTTTAGTAATTTAGGGTCACATTAAAATCTCAATACAGTAGAGCCCGTTTAATACGATCACGCTCAATACGACTTCTCGCATAATACGCTGCTATACGTATTATGCGAGAAATCGTATTAAGAGTGATCACATATTTTGTGAAACATATTTTCATACATTTCTTAACGCTTAATACCATCGATCGTCTTCCCGTTTAATACGCCCCTGCCCGATCGTCATTTCTTGACTTGTCGCGCGTACGCTTTGATTGTTTTGGAATAGTGCATTATTTGTTTGTTACAATATGACAACAATTAAGTGAAAGGCAAGGTCACTTAAAAAAAATTTAAATATTGAAAGTTTTCGATAAAAAGTTACAAACAACGAATCAAACTCAGTTAGCTGCTGAGCTTTACTTACCTGTTTCTACGTTACGTACCATTTTAAAGAATAGAGAAGAAATTAAAGAAAGATACAGATTGGGAGGTGTGCAGAGTAAAAAGCAAATGGTAGGAAAGATTTATAAATTGGAAAAAAAATTGGTGGAATGGCTTCATCAAGCACGAGCTTCAAAACTGCATAAAAGTGGCCCCATAATGTGAGAAAGCGTCTAAGGCATTATCAGCTAGATTTAAGACGCTATGATGCTTCTTTGCATGAAAGTGAAGATGCACTGCAAAAGTATTGTTATGTTGAAATTCTTTAATTGCTAATGCATCAAAATCTTTCTGTAAAACAAAAATAAGTGATTATTTTAAATAATTTATTGAATGTACATAATTTCAAATATTATGAACAAAATATGTAGTACAATCGCTTTATTTTCCCTATCCCGAATAATACGCTTTCTTGTTTAAGACGCGTTTTTGGTAAGGTCCCTGAGAAATCGTCTTAAGCGGGTTATACTGTATCTTCTCCTATCCTAGATCGATCTGTATGGTTCTATGGTTTATTGACAACACTAATAGTAATTTATTAAAGGCAGTTTATAGATCCATATCGGTTTATTATAGCACTATCCCATTTCTTCCGGTGTGGGTGTACGTAAGAGGCGAGTAACGGTATTGGAGCTTATAAGGGATTTCTGGGCTATGCGGTTGGAGACATACTTATCACCAACAACCTTTATTACACCATCTTTTCCAAAAGTGGCTGAGGATTATCTAATTCCCTAGCTCTGGCTACCCCTTCAAGGGATTTATAGCCGTGATTTGTATGTGTGTAATTATATTTCGTATAACAGCTTAGTCATTTATATCATATATCCAGTTAAGCATATCGTATATTCAGATGAGTATCAAATAAACAGACTTTCATTCCTCTTTGTTACATTAAATTCCAATTATTGAAAAAGTTCTTGCTTTTACGTTCAAGCTGATGATATTCTAAAAATCGTCGAGTTTTTTTTGCTTACAGCTGTCACTTGCGAACGAATGGCAAGACGTCAAAGAGGTGAATGTTCCTTATTACTTAAGAGTCATCATAATGAATCTTAAAGTTCATAAATTTTATTACGATGACGAAACTAACCGATTGTTATTAACTCAGTTGAACTAAGTGTTTGCTACTTTCTCTAAAGAAGTGAATATATACAAAAGACTTAACGCTAAACTTGAGTAATTAACCTCTTTAAACTCGAGTTTCATAGAAATATATATAAAGGACACAAAAATAATAACTAGATATTTAAGAAATACTTTTTTTATGCGTTATGCTGAACTTGTAAAATTCAATAAAGTCCAATAAGCTAAAAAGTCAGAAAAAGTTTCGTAATAGATAAAATTATAACAAATTTTATGTAGTAGTATGTAGAAGTAGGTAGGCTTTTTCAGTTATGTTAGACAGACGTGATAGTCCAATGGGTAGAACGACCACCCGTCAATACAGACAGGCGTGAGTTCAAATCTCGGGTCTGGCCTACACCAATTTGTCTTTTCTAAAAGTCATATGTGTGGTTAATTTATCATGGTTGTTGACGGTGAGGGAAACCATCGTGAGGAATCACACATGGCTAAGTTGTACTTTGTCATGTGACAGTTTTCAGACATTCGTACCAAACGGCGATAGGCCTGGCCCCTATCATGTGATTACATTGTCCAAGCAAAACGAGAGTACTCTGAACACCAGGTGACATTATCAACCTCTGCCAACACCTCCGGAGATATACGGCGTGAACACTTGGGGCTTGAGTCTTGAGTTCGAGCGATGCGGCTGGCGACCTTTCCCCAAAAAACTTCCATAAGATGCTGAGAAAATTCTTATTCTGAAGCTTCCTTTTAGGGATTTATAGCCCTGTGTGTGTATGTATGTAGGTATAAACAATTAGTTAGTCCATTTACCTAACTTATATCAAACAATATTATAGAGAAAGTCCAAAACATGTTGTTATTAAATAAGTTTTGGTTTTATCTAAGCAAGATTAGTAGTAGTAAAAATACGAGTATAAAAAAGTTTATCAATGTCGTCTGCCAATCATCTTAAAAAAATGGATATATCTTGCAAAATCATCAATAGAACAATTAATTTAGCCTTATTCGAAGAGCCAGACTGGATTCTAGAACCCACTTCAAAGTCAATGATAAAAATCATGTTAGTAATCCAAGTGATCCAAATAAACTTCAACAGCATTGAACGGAAGAAGTTTGACATTGACCTCAGTACGTTCCATTCAAACAACAATTGGGTAGTCTAATGAGCAATGAAGCTGCTAAAAGCCTACGCATGTCAGTTTGATGGGTTATAGTGAACGTGCAAGGCGAGATTGAATTATAACGTTTTGTTAATGGCTCTTGTGTGATACGGTTAATATTGTTCGTGTATGCAATGCATTTTAAATAACTGCCGGAACTTCGTCTGACACGATATTTGTATTTGATTTATTGATAAAAAAAAACAACCTAATTTTTAAAGGAATAAGAAATTCCTGGAAAGAAATTGGACACTGATGAGGTGAACCAAAAGAATAATTTTATACAACGAGTAAAACAATATGTATTCGTGTGCTTTATTATGAGGCTTTCAATAAGTATTTATGAACTTAATCCAACAATCTAGAGCTATTTAAAATTTGAGCACATAGCTATCATTTTGATAGCTTAGTGGTCAGATAGTTAGATAGCTAGGCAGTTCTACTGTAATAAATGTAGCTACTTTAAGAAATCGAGTAGGGACACTGGTTCAAACATAATTCATTGGTAATTGATTTCCAGCAGAATCTCCCTAAATAATAATTAAATATAGTTATATTCTAAACCAAAACTATACTTCTCTACTAAGTAAGTTAAATGATGATCAAGTCAAGATGAATCCTGAGTAAAACAATTCATCCGCTCAAATATATGCCAAGTGAAGTCACAAAACAGTATACGACATTCTCTTTTGATAACAACTTTAAATTGAGTCGGATTTAAAATGAATGGTGGATTGAAAGTAGCTTGGATTACATAAACTTTGTTGTTTTTATCAATTAGAGTTTTTATTATTACCGTCCTCCGCTACTATTTTCATGGAATCTTTATTGCGACCCGGTTTTTAGGATTCCGTAACCAATTAGCAAAAATGGAGTCCATATTGATTCGTCCTGTTTGTGTGTCTATCCGTAATTGGCAAAACAATTTTTTTAGAATGTAATTTTAGAGAATCTTTTTGTAAAAACAGTAACCATACCTTTTGATGAAGTATTAATTTCGACTTAAATCGTAGCAATGACTGTATTAAACGTAAAAATTATGTGTCAAAAATATGCAGTGTTGAACTAAATTGAATAAAGAGTTAATTATCAATGCACTTATACAATATTTGGTTGACTCTTCTCTATCATCACTAGCCAATATTTCCTAAATGATATATTTACTTCTACCGATAAAAAGTGTGGTGTACACACTTTTTATCCTCTTACTTTGATAAGAGTCTGAGGAATGGATTATTATAGAAAAACATCACATCACATCACAAAAACGGGGTAACCAAAGCTTCAGAATTTGAAATTTCTCAGTCACTTTTAATTAACTTATTATTAGTATATTAGTTAAGTGGGCAAAAGATGGTAAAATAAGGGAAGTTTTGTGAAGAGTCTTCTGCCACATAACTCAAAAATGTCTTTAAATCCCCTAAAATCCTAAATCGCCTCTTACTACATCTACGGGAAGAAATTTGTTAGTGCTATTCCAAGTAATTTTAAAAGTTAGCTCATTTTGCTTTTGAAGGCCTTTACTCTGCAAATCCGTACCCTAAAATCAATTCAACGAAAACAAGATACAATTACATCAAAATTGTTACAAATTAACATCGAGCAAATGAATAGTAACACATCTGAACAATCCAAAGCCTTCGTAAGTGCGATGTGATCTCTGATAGATTTCGCAAGATAGTATTAAATCTCACAGCGAGTACAAAGACACTACCGCACTTGATCGTGGATATCGGTTACCTTGCCCGTCACTGCTCCACTTTACTTGTGAATGGGATTAGAATGGGATGCACGTTTGTAATTTCTGTTGATAAATTAATGATTTACTTTGTGCCTTTCTTGAGGGGATAGTGAAGATGTGAAGATAATTATATCATCATATCCTCTGCTATCTACGTGACAATGACGGATATAATCCAGCATTTCTGATCATATCCTTACTTTTAACGATAATATCATATTAACATAAACATATAAACTTAAGTTTTCCTAGTTACACCACCATTAATATAGGTTCTCGAGTATAAAAAATAAATGATACGATATATTTCAAACATGCCGACTCTATATGGTTATATACATACGGCTATAAATCGCAAAAAGGCGTCACCAGAGCTTTTATATTAGAAATTCGACAGCCAGTTTTAGTAGTTAAGTGATGAAAAGATTAATATTAAAATAAGGGATGGTTTGTAATGACTTCACTCGCATTTAAGGTTACAATTGTACAATTATTTTGTTATGGTATTTAATCGAAGCTCAAATCTGTTGAAAAGATTCTAGTGTCAAGTACATATAATACATTCATTGCTTACATTAAAAAACTTCACGCACTGCCATTTGTTTGGCGCTATATTTGCTCTTAACTAAAGAAATATTTACGGTAAAAATATTGAGAAAACGTAATGCAGCTTTTTAAGACGCAAATCTATACAAAGTTAAACGAAAATATTCTTACAAATTACATTAAACGGGTCTCTATAGTTTTATCATATGCATTAAAATACAATCACGTAAACGTAACGTAACAACGCCTACACCTTAGAGAAATAATATGCAATGTTCTATTTACATATCACTTGTTGCTTTGACTATTAATAAAACAAAATCCCTTTGCGCGGCAACCTTGATATATATCATGGAAATTCGTGACTGCTTTTACTACTCGTATGTACATCCTTGTCATAAAATGTTTACTAAACTCCACACATCTAAATAGATTTGTACTCATTGTTTGAAAGCAAAGAATCTCAATGAACGGCCTCCGAAATAATTGATGATCTCAAGTTCACTCCAACGATTTTTCTAGATCAACGAGTGAGATAAGTGAGTACAATATGATGTAAGTTATTCTACAAAGTAAATCACTTATCTAAAAACATATGTTTGAGTTTGTCCTTGTTTAGTCATAAATCTTATTGCGAAAATTAGAATTAATTATTTGTTTCTGATTTTAAATGTATGATTTGCAGTTTCATTGTTACAACAAGACTATTTACTTTTCTATACCCTAAATATATATAAAAAATGGTATTCATCTCCAATTAAAAATAATTGATATTGATCCAGTTACTGTTACTAATATTAATCAAATTCTTAGATTGTAATATGGTCTTTTACTTATCTTAATATTTACGATTTTCAACTTTTTTCGTATATAAATATAACCTTCAGTTTTATTTGTTTAGGATTTTCTACCTAAACATAAAAAATATTATCATCTAAACTCAACTTCACTTTCTGCCTTTATATAAGTGTGATATACAAGTTCTAAACTCAGCCGAGAGTATGATCTACGGGAAATCAACGTATCGTCGTACATTCATGACAAAGTACAGTGGTTACATTTCAATTTACATCAATAAGAAGCAATGGCTAATTTATTTTTAAGCGACATTCTCTTTTCTGGCGTCGAAATAAAAAATGTAATTAATTTAATAATAATAATAATAATCGGATCGGTCGCAGTCGAGGGTATTTCTCAAAAAAAAAAAAGTCAAAAAGTTTATTCTTCAAAATTAAGTTAAAAACTAACATTTTTTGAACGTCAAATGTTTTTAAATTTATCATTAGTCCGTTGCTTCGGAAGGTGTTCGTAAAGAGAAGAAGCAACAAAGAAACTCTTTACATTCACATTTTTTCATTTTTTCAAAACATGGTTTGTACAATTTCAGTTTATTAACATGTTTTTACTTTATAAAAGATTTTCTATGCGACAAAACCAAACGCTTGTTTGACATAATAAAAAATAAATTGTCCATCACAAAAAACCAATCACATAACGTGAGAAGAAAAATCCTCACCAGACAATTATTCCTGGGAATAACGAGGGAAGATTTATAGCTTTACGGACACGGTCATGTGCGCGTTGGGTCCTTGTCGTTTAAAAAATCTTGAACACTGTAGTAAGATTTCTTTAAAAGCATTGCTTTAATTGCCTTTTTAAAAGATGCCACAGGCAATTCCAACATGTCAGAATGAAGTTTGTTGAACATTTGGAGGGATAGTCCCATAAAGGAGTTACTTACTTTATTAAGTCTCCACTTCGGTACGTTAAGTTTGTCCTTATTTCGAGTGTTAACAGTATGCCTATCACTAACTTTACTAAATTGACATATATTCTTTTTAGCATACATTAAATTCTCAAATATGTATTGGCAAAGGGACAGTTAAAATGCCAATATCTTTAAATTTTTCGCGCAACGAATACCTCGACCTCAACATGTAAATAGATCGGATAGCTCGCTTTTGTAAGACGAAAACTTTATGAACATCAGCCGCTTTACCCCATAATAAAATACCGTACGACATAATACTATGAAAATAACTGAAATACACAATGCGAGCTGTTTCTACGTCTGCTATTTCTCTAATCTTACGCACGGCATACGCTGCTGAGCTCAGCCTTTTAGAAAGTGTTAGTATATGGGGTCCCCATTGCAACTTAGAATCGATTTATTATCCCTAGGAATTTTGTCTCTTTCACTAATTCTAGTGGATGTCACTATCCCTCATGACGAGGGTCTCGTGAAAGCCGACACCGAGAAGCGTCGGAAATATCTCGATCTGGCTCACGAGATCACCGACATGTGGGGTGTGACTTCGAATTGTTTTGTCCGCGAACGGGTTAATTCCAACCAGCCTCGCGACCAACTTGAGGCGGTTGGATTTCTGTGGCGTGTCGGTTCCAGCACAGATGCAGAAAGCGGTGCTGCTCGATACGGCTCGTATCGTCCGTCGGTTCTTGAACTTTAATCCCTGACCCCGACCGACTGTGCTCTTGTCGGGGAGTACCGCCTCTCCCATTTAAAATTCTAATTTTCTGTTTCGGCCATGGGAGAGGCGAGAAACTAAAGAATGTTCCCAAAATAATAATAAAACTCTTTATTGCACATTACAAAATAAAATCAACAATTACAAAAAAAGATCGGTATAAAAGCTAAAGTACAACTGGCGGTCTTATCACTAAGAGCGATCTCTTCCAGACAACCCATTAATGGAAAGATTTGCTGGATTAAAAGCAATTTAATTGGTTTACACAAAACAATACTTTCATTATTAAGGCTATGAAGTTCATTGTAAGTGGTGTGGTAAAGTTATTATTTCGAAATTGTTATTACTGGTCACTAAAAATAATTATATTAAGGCACACAAACCGTTTCTGTAATTTTGATCTTGCGCTAAATCTACATATACAAGCATATATTTACTCATGATTATTAATCCCAATAAAATATTTTAAGGCATATTAAGTATATTAATAAATGAAACACCACACAATATCAAGCTTAGAGCATCTACCCTTATTCGATTTGACACACACGCATTATATTCGCTTTTATTTATTTTAAAACTTTTGTTAAAGTCTGTGGTAAATTCAAAATGGTCACAATGGCAATATATCAATCAATTAATATTTTTCGTCTCTAATATTAATTGTCTGAGATTATGATCGATTTCCGATCATTGGACTAATACGAGTATATGACACCTAAGATTTTAGGGTAAGACATTTAGGATAAGTAATTCACTATATATTATTTAGTTACGTTATTTTTATTTTTGTTAGTTTTGCATTAACTTTTTAGAAAATACTATATCATATTTTTTGTTCATTCATTTTTCTATAATGCTGATGATGAATGCTGTGTAGTGTCGGCATAGAATAGCACTACCCCATCTCTTCCCGTGGGTGTCGTAGAAGTCGACTAAGGGAAAAGGGCTTTTTTTATCTTCGCCCCTACACCAATCCAAGGTCTGCCGTGCCGAGGGATGCGTGGCCAGGGGTGAGCCTGGTCGTTAGCGTGCCGCCGTCCCGGAGCCTGGTGAACTCCGGGTACTAAATAACCTTACCTAGTCAAGCGGGGCTCTGGCTAGGCGGACAGTATATTTCCCTTGCTTTACGTGGGAACCGAATGTGTTTAGAAACTACAATTAAACGCGGTGGCGGCGATGTGGCTCGCCACTCATCACGCCATGGTTCCTCACGGGGCGAAAAGTGGGCTAAAGAGACCCGCTTTAGTACGATGAATGTGTGTGGAGGGATGCATGAAAAATTAGATGAAGTATGTTTGATTATGGAAGAAAGAAAACTAGATTTTCTGTGTGTAAATGAAACGAAGCGCAAGGGAAAAGAGGTTTCACAACTTGGCCCATTTACAGCTATCTGGTCGGGAGTTGCCGAGAGTGATAGAGCTTGCCAAGGCGTGGGACTTCTGATATCTGAAAGGATGGCTAAGTGCATGAAAGATTATGCGTGTGTGAGTCCAAGGCTCCTATGGATAAAGGTGAAGGTAGGGCTTGTCCGGAAGCGCATAATTTGCGTGTATGCTCCGGACATGTCCAGATCACTATCCGAGAGGGAGGAGTTTTGGAATCTGTTAGACGATGTTGCGAATGGGTGTGATGAAAATGAGAAAATTGTTATGTTAGGAGATTTTAATGGTTGGGTTGGTGTGTCACGCAACGGTTGTGAAAGAGTTTTAGGAAAGTTTGGTGATAAAAGAGTGAACGAGAATGGTGAGAAAGTGATTGATGTATGTTTGGAGAGGAATCTTTGTGTTACGAACACGTTGTTTGAACTCAAAGATATCCATATGTATACTAGACAGAGAGGAAGCGAGAAAAGTATGATAGATTTTGTGATAGTGGATGAAAGGCTAAGAGCAAAGGTTGTTGACACCAGAGTCCATAGGGGCATTAACGTTGGCACAGACCACTTTCTCGTGATATCACGATTAAGGGGATTGTGCACGCGTTGGCGTTACAGGGCCAAAGTGTCGACAACTGAATTTGCGAGAATAAAAGTGGAGAAATTGGAAGAGGATGAAAATATTAGAGATGAATATGTGAAGAAATTGGACGACAGGCTAAGTTGCGTGGAGATGAAGGATGAATTGGAAATAGAAGAAGTATGGGATGTGCTCAAATCGTCAATGGTTGAATGTGCGACGGAAGTATGTGGATTGAGTAAAAGAACAAATAGACCACCAACAAGTTGGTGGGATAAAGATGTGAAAGAGGCAGTTGGAGATAAGAAGAAAGCTTGGTTAGATTTACTAGCGATTAAAGCTAGTAAACGAATGGATGCGAGAGTAACAGATGATGTAGTGAAGAACAGTGAAGATGAATATAAGAGAGTTAAGAATGAGGTTAAGAAGAAAATAGAAAAGTTAAAGCGTGATCTGATAGAATGGTGTGAGAGGAAACTCTCAGATAATTTCCGGAATAACCAAAAGTTGTTCTGGAAATATATACGGAAAGAAAAGGGAGTTTCCCAAAACACGAGAGTGAATGTTGTGAGAGATGAACAGGGTGAATTGGCGACGGATGAAAGTAGCATAAGACGAGTATGGAAGAACTATTTTGAGGGACTCTTTGAAAAAGAGGATTCATCCATTTCTTCGCCAATCAGCAGTAATGTTGATTGGAACGACGTTATGGGTGACTTTAGTGACAGTGAGATCAGTATGGAAGAAATAATGAAAGCAATGAAAAGTATGAAACTAGGGAAAGCGGCAGGGTATGACAGGATAAACACTGAAATGCTGAGGGCTGGTAAAGGGGTGGTGGCTTCCTGGTTGTACTTCCTTTTCCAAAAATGCTGGTCGAGTGGCAAAGTGCCACAAGACTGGTGCAAAGCGGTAATTGTGCCTTTATATAAAGGAAAGGGGTCACACCAGGAGGCTAGAAACTACCGTGGAATTAGCCTACTCAGCATTGTCGGTAAATTGTATGCAAAGATTTTGATTGAAAGAGTGATGAATGAAACGGATGATAAAATTTGGGATGTACAAGCAGGATTTAGAAAGGGAATGGGATGTATGGACCAAATCTTCTCTTTAAGGAGCATCACCGAAAAGTTCTTAGCTAAGAACCGAAAGGTGTATTGCTCCTTCATTGATTTAGAGAAGGCGTATGATAGGGTGGTAAGAAAGTGTTTATGGGAGGTGTTATCCAAGTTCGGTTTGGGGAGTCGAATTATACGTGCACTGGTATCACTCTATGAGGATTCCAGTGCATGTGTGAGAGTAAACGGGGAAAATACTGACTGGTTCGGGATCTCTCGGGGTGTCCGACAGGGTTGTGTAGCTTCCCCGTGGCTCTTCAATTTGTTCATGGATGACTGTTTAACAGAGTTGCGTGAAAGTGATTATGGATTGAGAATGGCTGGATTCATCATCAAATGCCTCTTATATGCCGACGATCAAGTGCTACTTGCATCATCGGTGGAAAAGCTGCAAGAGATGATAAATATTGCATGTGGGTCTTTTGAAAAAAAGGGAATGAGGGTGAATGTGGATAAAACAAAAACTATCGTTTTTGAGAGAGAGGTGAATATGACCGAATGCGTGATTGAGATTAATGGTAAGAAAGTGGAACAAGTGAAAGAGTTTGTATATTTGGAAGTTTGTTTACTAGGGATGGAAAGTGTGATGAAGATATCGAGAGAAGAGTGAAAAAGGGTAATGCGGTAAATGGAGCACTGGATAGTCTAATGTCTAGTCAGTCGGTGTCTGAAAAGGCCCGAATGGCTGTGCATGATGCTGTCCTCGTTCCTACGCTTATGTATGGCAGTGAATGTTGGGTGTGGCAGAAGAAGCATGAAAGTAGAGTGAATGCAGTAGAAATGAGATCCCTCAGAAAAGTGTGTAATGTAAGGTTATGTGATCGTGTGAGGAATGATGTGATTCGTGAAAGGTGTGGTGTAAAAGATGATATTGTAAGAAAGATAGAAAAAGGAATGTTGAGATGGTTTGGGCACATAGAGAGGATGGATGACAGTAAATTGGTGAAAGAGATATATAGAGCCAATGTGGAAGGTAATGTTAGTAGAGGACGACCTCGGAGGACACATTTGGATCAAATAGAAAATGTGCTCAAAAAGGCAGGTGTCCGCAGTATGAAGAATAAAAGAGCATGTATGAAAAGATTGATGGATGTAAACGAAGCCAGAGAGGTTTGCCAGGATCGTACAAAGTGGCGATCGATAGTCTCTGCCTACCCCAATGGGAACTAACGGCGTGAGAATATGTATGTATGTCATTTTTCTAAGGCTGGGAATCCATCACCAAGAAGACATCATCCAAGACTAACACAGATTAATCTTTGACCTTTCATCTTGATTTATAGCTCCATATTGTCTATGCTTAGAATTGGTGTGAACTTTTTCCATGAGAATCGTACTATATCTTAATGTGATAGGTGACGAAAGGTACTATATAAATGTTAATATTTATATAATTTAATGTGATAAAATACTTACTTTTAATAAGAATGAATGAAATCACACATATATCGTATTATGAAAAATCTATTACATTATCCGTGTGTCTAATATTGATTTTAAATATTGTCTATTATCCACACTATGAATTATACTATGAAATACAATCATAATAGGTCAATGGATAAGAACTTTCGTCCGTCATGCAGGCAGGCGTAGGTTCAAACCTCGGATAAGGCCTACACCGATTTGTCTTATCTAAACCCACATGTCTGAGTTGTGTTTGTGACAGTGTGTTCGTACCAAACGGTGATAGGCCTGCCCCCTACCATGCGAGTACACTGTCCTAGCAAATGTGGGTAATCTGAACACCAGGTGACAATGTTACGTTATGTTAAAAATGTATTTAGTCCCTCTAACAACCACTTCAGAGATATTCGGTGTGAACATTCTTTTACATGTTAAGAAAAAATATAGAAATGAAGAAATTAGTAAATCAGATTACTATGTAAGTAAACCTATTCTTTTCTATTACCAGAGATGCTCTCATTCAAGCTAAGCAGCCTATATTATGTATAAAACTTGAATGGACGTTTCCACTCCAGTATTTCCAGTTGTTACAAGTACACTGAGGGTCGAGAGGTCGTTCTACCGATGCATAGCCTGCGGTGCTTTCACCAGGCAAACTAACTTGGAATTCCATATACGATACCTTCAAATACTCTTATTACTATCGCTTGGAATTTTTGGTTGATAAATTATTAAGTTGTTTTAAGGTTTTTTTTTAATGAAGTTTATTGGGTATATATGCTTCTGAGGCATAGAAACGCACTTCGTGGGTATTTTAGCGAATTATTGGAAATTATTATTAGAATAAAGATTATGATGTTATTAATTTCTAATCTGTTAGCGAACTTTTATATGAAGATACAATTAAAAGTTAAAATACATGACTTCAGTTGATTTCAGGAAAGTTTTCGTTTCTAGTGGAATACCAAATACCTGAATTACATTCATATGATCAAATGTATACAGAACATATTGAAAGTGAATGTGGTAAATATGATGCCATCAAACCTTTGGCCATCCATACACCATCAATTTAGTAATGTTTTTATTTTTATCAAATCCCTTACGAAATTACTTGTGGTTCCATATGTTTTTTGACTTTGACCTACATTTTTGTTATAATAACACTCGTTACAGTATACTCATGTTGGTTTGGTATGATTTATAAAAGTGTGTTGATGGTGTAATCTTTCGCTTTTTTGCCGCACTTTGGAATGAATATTGTTGATATTACAATCGCAGCTGTATTACAATAATTGCCTCAGCAGATCGTTTTAATGACAAAAAGTTTCGTTTAGTATTTGTGAAAATTTGTGTGTTTATAAAAATGTATAGGTAAAAAAAGCGTTACACAAGAAAAACATGTTACAAATTCGAAATCATTGTTTTTATAAAAATATAACTAATATTGCAGACAAATTACACGGATCAAGTTAACCCCTAGAGAGAACAATGGCCTGGTAAGGGATACTAATCTATACTAATATTATAAAGAGGAAAGGTTTGATTTTTTGTTTGTTTGTTTGTTTGAATTGAATAGGCTCCAAAACTACTGGACGGATTAGAAAAATTCTTTCACTGTTTTGATGCTACACTTTTCCAGAGTGACATAGACTATATCTCATTTTCAAAAAAATTAGGGATCCTTACGTAAACTTCAAAAATGTAACCCAAGGTGTTAAAGAAATACCAAAAAAAAACCTTTTATCGCGTGCGCTGCGAAAACTATTGACAATAGAATAAAATTATGTACAACAATTTTATAGAACACATCATTATCTAAAAAAAATGCCCCGACAACATGTCTCTTACTATTATAGTTATCTCACAACAAGCGTCATAATATAAAATTATTTAAAAATTAAATTAAAATCCTGCTTTAGAAAGGGCTCTTTATATGGACCTATCTAATCCTTATAAAAAAAACGTATATATTATTTCAGACTACTTCAATACCCTTATATTACTTTTTGAATTATTCGATTTGAACATTCCATTCGAAAGTTATCTCGATTTGAAAAAATAGATAAAACTCCGCTCGATTAGCTATGCATAGTAAGTTGTTGCAGGCGTCACGAAGGGGTACGGGAGGCTGCTTATCAAAGAGTTAAAGCAAAATTTAATTGTAGCGACTATTATCACTGGCCCAGCAGCCGGTCAATTAGCTCATATACCGATGATCCCAACTGATCTGCCAATTCCATTTAAACGGCTACAATTTTCGGTTAAAACATCTTTTGCTTTAACAATTAATAAGTCCCAAGGCCAAACCTTCAAATTAGTAGGGATTGACCTGCGAAAGAATTGTTTTACTCACGGTCAACTGTACGTTGGCCTGTCGCGGGTGGGAGCTCCTGAACATCAATTTATTTTGCTGCCCCAAAATACAACAACGTCAAATATTGTTTACAGGGAAGCTCTAACTCTATAAATTGAATGGCTTTTGATGTAATTACTCATTATGAAAAATAAAAAAATATATCTAAATATAAATACAAAAAAATATAACATACATACATACATATACTCACGGCTATAAATCCCTAGAAGGGGTAGCCAGAGCTAAGGAATTAGAAATTCCTCAGCCACTTTTGGAAGTTGTGTGGGGAAAAGATGGTGAAATAAAGGTTGTTGGTGATGGGTCACCAACCGCATCGCCCAAAAATCCCTCAAAAGCCCCAAAACCGTTAGTCGCCTCTTACGTACACCCACCGGAAGAAATGGGGTAGTGCTATTCTAAGCCGACACTACACAGCAAAAAAATATAACATAGCTTAAAACTTAAAAAAAATATATTAAAACAATAATACATGTAATAAAATAAAAAACAAAATGTTAATGATAATTTATGCCCGAGCGAAGCCGGGACCAACCCACCAACTCGACCACGGATATCGTCGTCTACTAACTTTATTCTGTAAATAACGATCTAGCCCTGTCTACACGAAAAGCAAATATTTTTTTATTATAAAGACTTTCACTTAATTACATCACTCAATAGTAAGCTCATAAAATGCTCATTTTTATATTGTTTTAAAAATTCTTATCTTAACTATAAAAAAGTTATTCTTTAATTTAAAACATTGTGATTCAACATACCAATAAATTACATTATGAAAGTATGCCTAAATTTTTGGCTTCCGATTACCAAGACAAGTTAAACAAGTTACCGATCTATATTACCTTCCCCGCCAAGCCTCATTCATAACATAACACTTGCCAGCTAAATGAGAACGGTCAACAAACACGAATCAACAGTCAAATGTGTTGACAAGCTAACTGCTTCATCATCGATTTTCTATTAACATACATGCTATTACAGAACACTAGTTATTCAGCATTTTTATTGTACAAGCATACATACATATACTCACGGCTATGAATCCCTAAAAGAGGTAGCCAGAGCTTCAGAATAAGAAAATTCTTCAGCTATTTTTAGAAGTTAAGTGGGGAAAAGATTGTAAAATAAATGTTCTTGTTGACGGGTGTCCAATCGCATCGCTCAAAAATCACTTAAAAAGCCCCGATAGCCTTAGTCGCCTTTTACATGAGAAAAATGGGGTTGTGCTATTGAAAGCCGACACTATACAGCAATTTTATAGCAACAATGTTTTTTTATAGTGTTAGCTTAAAAAAACACTAAGCCATTTCTCTTTGCGTGACTCGTAAGAGGCGGTATTGGCTCTGTGCTGACTATCCTCTAGTTAACCATCTTTTCCCCACTTAACTTATGTATGTGGCTGAGTATTTTTCTAATTTTGAAGCTCTGGCTACCACTTTTTGGGATTTATAGCCGTAAATAGCCTTATTAAGTATGTAGAATAAAAGAGCATGTATGATAAGATTGATGGATGTAAATGTTAAAGCTAGAGAGGTTTGCAAGTATCGTACTAAGTGGCGATCGATAGTCTCTGCCAACCCCAACGAGAACTAATGGCATGAGTATATTTAATGTTTTTTTTTAAGTAGCCTTATGTATGAGGTCCTTATGGTCCTAATAGGTTAGGATGCATTTTTTTATCATAATCGGCAACAACCTTTCTTCTTTCAATATATCCATTTTGAGTATTGACGATATATTGAACGTTACATGTTTCTTAGAAGATGTAGACTATAAGCTTATATGTGTGTGTGTGTGTGCAACATATACGCGAATTACATCTCCAATTTGTGAAAGGGTGAACGATTGAGATCAAACTTTCGCTGTTGTACCTGATACAGAGAACACCGATCAGCAAAAGCGGTTCAACGAGCTTTTTTATGTAACATATATAATACTCGGTACCATAAAATGCATAAAATGCAAATTTGACTTAATTAATGAGTGGAAAAAAGATTACTTAAGTTGCTGTTTGCAGTTCATATTGTTGAATTTATTTATTAAAACACTTTATTGCATACAAGTAGGAACAGTATTTTACAAAATAGGTACAGATCATTACAGTTAACAGTCTATGTACACAAAGGCAGACTAATCGCCATAACGCGATTTCTTCCAGCCAACCTTTGTTTGTATTTTTGTTCGTCACTGATCTTGTCTGACAGACTGTATATTAGCCGAAGGACTTTTCTTTATTATAATAAATATTTATGCAAAGTTATTATTTCAATAAGTAACATGTGAAAGAAAATTATAAAAAAATAGAGCCTATAAATGGTATCCAAAATATCATCTATCACCGGTTTAACTTCATGAGATTTAGATACACTTTTCGAAGGAAAGCACTACAAGGGAATGTATACTCAATCAAACGTAAAGGTAGGTGCGATAATGATACCTTGATTGTTATATATTAACTATATTGTAACTCATTAGAAAAAATAATCTATTTTTTTATAGTAAATGATTTTAAAGCTAATATATATCATTATACCATTATGTTTAAAAATACAGTAGTTATACATTGCCGTGTAGTGTCGGCTTAGAATAGCACTACCCCGTTTCTACCAATGTACGTAAGAGGCGACTAACGGTATTGGGGCTTTTAAGGGATTTTTGGGCGATGCGGCTGTAGACCCATCACCAACAACCTTTACTTTACCATCCTTTCCCCACTCAATTTTCCAAAAGTGGCTGAGGAATTTCTAATTCCTTAGCTCTGGCTACCCCTTCTAGGGATTTATTGCCGTGAGTATATGTTTATGTTATGTTATGTTATACATAACTTAAGTCAGTGTTCCGCAATCCAAGTAAACGGAATTTATAGCGGTATTATTGACATTACAATCCCTCCACATAGCTACTTCATATAACTGTATAAGATGTAAAACTGTCTTACAAGATGTAAACATGTAATAAATAAAAGCATCAAGGTAAATTTTTAGTTCTTAGTTCTCTGAATTACTTAAAACATGTTTGAATGCCTACCACAAACTAATAAACTCCTTCACGACACATCTTTTTACTTCACCTTTGATCTTTAGAACAGTGGAAGTAAACAGTTAGTTCTGGCAAGTGTATGAAATTGTGAGAAATAACACTAGTTACTTATCACAGTGAACATGCTGTAACCGTCTTTAGTTGACCTATGATCCTAATTACTACGCTAAGTGGGCAGATTCGTAAGCGCAGTATTTTTTCTGCTCAATTAACATAGATTGTATAAAACCCACGTTTTAATTAATTGCTTTTTAATAGAATTGTGATTGTGAGGCTGTAATATTCGTACTGCCTCCGTGGTCTCGCGGTTAAGCGCTTGGCTTCAAGGTCTCGGGTTCGATCTCCGGGTGGTAAATTTAATGTATGAGATTCAACCCAGTTTGGAAAGATATTGCAGGCTCGAATCACCTGATTATTCGAAAATTAAGATGCTTCGAGAGGGCACGTTCAGCCGTCGGTCCCGGCTACAATCACGATAGTAGTCGTTAGTCTGCCAATCCGCGAATTGGCCATCGTTGTGGACTAAGGCCAAATCATCCAATATAGGGTAGGCCCAATCCCCTAGTGGGGACATATATGGGCGCTGAGGAATATTCATACAAAATGATAACCAATGACCAAACTACAAAGTCCGATTTGCATGATTTTTGGTAATGTTTTTGATATAATCCAGGCTCTACCGTTTTTATTACAGTGAGTTAATAAGTAATCAATCTTTTACGAATGTTACCAAAAATATTTTACGGATGTTTCTTAAGAAAAGAACCACTTGGCCACGGTTTAAAATATACTGAATGTAAAGAGAAAGAAAATCTTTAATTCTAGTGGAAAAATTACCTCCTGGTTTGAGAGCAGAATGCGGGTGTTTCTACAATATATCTCTGTTGCACAACTACTTAAGCGAAGAAAATATATAAATATTTTTTAAAACAGTCACAACATTCTCACCCCACGACCTCACAATACTCTTAATAATACAGTTATTTCTATTTTCGCAGGTCTAAAAACTATAAGGTATGATTTGTCGATTATTGTATTTACGTATTATAGACTTCTAATTATCAAAATCAGCATACGATATGTTTAACTATTGCTGTGTAGTGTCGACCCAGAATAACACTACCCCATTTCTTTCCGTGGGTGTTCGAAAGATGTGAATATGGGTATTGGGGCTTGTAAGTGACTTTTGGGCGATGCGGTTGCAGATCCATCACCAATAATCTTTATAGTACAATCCTATCCCCACACAACTTCCAAAAGTGCCTGAGAAATTTCTCCGTAGCTCTGGCTACCCCTTCTTGAGATTTATAGCTCTGAGTATAAATATTTACGATAAGTTTAACTGTCTGAGTCAAATCAAATAAATAGCTAAATAATACTAATTCGCATTCAAGATCGATTGCAGGCTCAACTAGGGTTTATTATTACGATTTAAGTGCTAGAAATAGACGCGACACGACAAAAAACACACCACAATAGATTTGAGAGGACTAGATTGTGTATTTGTAAAGTAACAAAGGTTGTATATTTGACAGATGCGGTCGGTATCTTGGAATTGCGCAGACGCATTGACCTTGCTTGGATCACGTACCTCTTTATTGAGTAAATCTTCCTTTAGATAGTTTGGTCTGGTTCCAAATTTCTACGTAGAATGTTTGGGAGTGATTTTTAATTCTGCATACTAGTACGTTCAGTTTGTAAATGTTAGTTGGTTTTATGAAATAAAGAGTCATTCATATATATACTCACGCCCCGTTAGTTCCCATTGGTGTAAGCGAGACTATCAATCGCCTCTTTGTGCGATTCTGGCAAACCAGTCTCAAGCTCCGTCTGCATGTATCAATCTTCTAATATTACTTTCTACATTGACTCTATAAATTTATTTCAACAACTTACAATCATCCATCCTCTCTGTGGGCTCAAACCATCTTAACATAACTTTTTCTATCTTTTTTACAATACCATCTTTCACACCGCACCTTTCACGAATCACGTCATTTCCCACTCGATCACATCATCTTCTCTCATCAAACTTTTCTGAGAAACCTCATCTCTACTACATTCACTCTCCTCTCATGCTTCTTCTGCCACACCCAACATTCACTGCAATACATAAGCGAAGTAACCAGAACAGCATCATGCACTGCCATTCGGGCTTTTTCCGATACCGACTGTCTAGTGTCTAGACATTACTAGTGTAACGCGATTAATGGACACTATTCAGTGTTCCATTAATCGCGTTACACTTTTTCACTCTTCTCTCGATGTCTTCATCATACTTTCCACCCCTAGTCCACCTTATAATTAAAGTCACGGGTTACACTTAAATTTCACATTGGGGTAGATAGAGTCTATTGATTGTAACGCTGTACGATGGTGTAAAACTTTCTTGCTCACCTGACACTCATGTTATCTTGTATAACCATCTGCCAGCCTTGTCAAACTGTGCTCCGAAAACTTAACAAATCAAATCTATTTAAATATAAATATTCGGGCAGTTGTTTAAATCCCCCAGTCACTAAATCATTATTTACTTACCTAGAAAATTTATTTAATAATTACTTTATTCAGAGTTAATGATTCATGCCCAATTCCGAGTAATGCAAACACATTACTTAATCAATTAATGAGTATGAATAATAAACAACGATGATTTAATAAATACGTACCTTTAATGTCAATCAAATAAGTAGAATTCAATATTAGATGATGTGAATTTCCGAAGGTTGTCTATTCAATATTTTGATGTGTTCATAGTTTAAGGAATATTTTGTTTTATTACTATCTTAATCCGGAAATAACTAATCAAACGAAACAGTTCTAGAGTTTGTTCAATCCATTTGATATGGTTAAATAACAAACACGTTTTTATTTACTAGCAACCTTAGTGTCAGGTATTCCCATCATAAGTATAAAAATGGTTAACTTAAAAAGATAATTTCGACGAATTCCAAGTTACGATAACTATTCTTTACTACAATATGTCAAATGTCTGTTAAATTTTTATGTGACAACTAGCATTTGAGCTTTTGTTCATAAGGCTGCCCGTTGATGTCTTTTGTTTAGTACCTAAAACCGGCGAAATTCTCCATGTTCACTTAGTGCAAATGACATCGCCTTTTCACTTGGACAGTGTTAAAAATTCTGAAGCTAATTTGTATAGATTTTTTTAATTGTACACGTGTTTGATAAAATTAAACGCGGGACTGTGATTCGTGGTTGTGATGCACTAGTTAATAAGGAAGTAGATGCTGCGCTTGCACTCCGCAAATATTCTAGAGTATTAATTTTAATATATTAGGTTTCACATTAATAAAACTAATAATTTCTTGGTACTAAGTTATGGTGTTTAATGTCAATATTACTAAGTTATCAATATAATATCGGCTGAGATCGTTGTTATAGCAATCTTTAGGCGGTGTCGACTAGTGGACATCAATAATGTACTGAAATTACGATGTTAAGAAAGGGTGATACCTTCATTTTTTCTATAAGTATATCTTTCACCGCTTACGTCATCTAACAAACTATCAAAAGCGAATGTCACTTTGTATAAACTATTACTTTCCTTATCCCATTTACTTTTTACTAAAAAACATTTATTTGTTCCGGAATCCTGTTAGCAACTAATATTGGTGTTGTGGTCAACCTTGTTTTTGTTTTAGCTGGTTCTACAAAAAGTTTTATAATGTTTCACGATCTTCACGCCAAATTAATGGATGCCATTACATTTGCTCTTAAGTGTTTATATTGATGTCTATATTGTTGCCTGATATATCCTAGTGAAGACCTTGATCTGTCTGCATCGATGTTAATTTGTAACTGAAAATGTATTTACTTAACCCCGCTACTCTTTACCGGGTTTCATAAAATTACACCTTCACGAAAATATATACATATACACACATACAATTAAATTAGAGTAGGCAGAGACTATCGACAATTCAAATATTTTAATTTACTGTAAAACTGGCAACCTGAACTAAACAGACAACGGAAGTTTATATTCTTTGCATGCTCAAGAGTAATATTGTGTAGTATTTGAAAATTAAATAATATTTTTGCTAGGTTGCATCTACTAAATGCATGTCTAGAAAAAATGTATACAATTTATGCGACCGTAAACATGAACTTTACATTTATCAAAACACAATGACGTCGGCACTTTTTCGAGTTGGAAGCAATTATTTTTTGTTTAATACTACTTTATTTGTCTGACCTACATGAGCATTGTTGAAGATGAGTAATGGCCGCTTCCTTTCCGAAAGGTATTTCATCATAATCACATTCACATTGATCGTAAGATCAAGTAAGTACTGTCTGTGATCTAATCTTTTTACAGTGAATGCAAATTTCAAGATCTTTTGCCAGTAAATATCGTTGTTGTTTACCGAATTTAGAAATATATTTGGCCCTGATCTATTCGTGTGTTTTATATGAAAACAATTAATGTGTGCGGTAAGGGGCTAGTACGTAAAGTACGAGATATTTGTAATTAGGATGTAACGTAGCTGCCCCTATCAATCGATACTAGAAATGGGTAAGGTAAGTTGAAGTCAAGTTTACTTATTTCTGTCTTATTTTAAACTCTAATCAAGACTCAAAGACACAAATGTTTACAACATATATCTGAAGGGATGGCCATGGTACTAATACGTCTGAAATTCACGTGTAATTTTCACCTGTTGTTTATAGTACCTACCATTTTGCTTGGACATTGTATACACGTGATAGGGGGCAGGGCAGGCATATCGTCGTTTGGTACGAATACACTGTCACATTTCTAAGTACAACTTAGGCATGTGGTATGCCTCATGATGTTTTCCCTCTCTATTAACAACCACGATAACTTAACGATACTTCAGATAAGACAAAAATTAGTGTAAGCCGACAATAACTTAATCAAAAAACGACTATTATTCAATAGTCATTCACATAGGAGTGCTAGAATTATTCTATTTTAAAAACACTGTGATGTAGTGGACCCACACGCTTTTCTAGTTAAATTGTTCGGATTTCGGAATTTCATTGGCATTATCCTATTAATATTACAAATGTGGAAGTTTAGATGTTTGGATATTTGTGTGTTTGAGGCAAAAAGGCTCCTCAAGTACTTAATGTATATGAATGAAGTTCGGCAGAATGATACTTTTGATCCCTGAAAAATTTGATTAATAAAATATTCATGCCTGATTGAACTAAGAGTACCGGAGGCTTAAGCTTTGTCATAAGCAATTTTGACGAAGTCTGTCGGGTCAGCTAGTCTATCTATATATATTCTTCTGTTTCTATATAATAAAATGGATCGCTAAATGCGTTGCAAAGCACAAAACTCTTAAACGTCTAGCTAGACCAATTCGACTGATTATTTATGTAAAGGGGTACTTAAAATTTAGGGAAGCTATAGAAAAAGTGGAAAAGTTGTGAGGATAATATTTAAACCATCTTTTTTCTCATCGTGAGGCAGAGACCCTCAACGGGTCGGCTACATATGACAATTTGACGACATTCATCAAGTGAATGGCAACTACAAGATAAGCCAATAATAAAAGATCATTACAAAAGTGTGGCAGCGAGCAAAAATA
The DNA here is from genome assembly GCA_963576735.1 of Bedellia somnulentella. Classification (NCBI taxonomy): domain Eukaryota; kingdom Metazoa; phylum Arthropoda; class Insecta; order Lepidoptera; family Bedelliidae; genus Bedellia; species Bedellia somnulentella. The sequence goes on from OY755171.1 coordinate 14,515,025, forward strand.
TAAATGAACTGCACTTATACTTTCTTTGCTACTTGTTTGTTGGGCTGTACTGAGATATTTGTTTAAACTCTTTATAACTGTAATTTATTATGCATTTAACTAGATTTTATGATCGTATCTTGAAAAATTATAAACAAAGTAAATCCACATGACACTGAAGATTATTTCCTAAGAATCCAAATTCCGGTTTTAGGTAAAGCTACATGGGTTAATTAACATTAATTTTATCATTTACTTTTCCAGAAATATCTATGCTTCCGACAAAGAAACTATTTTCCAGCGACCTCCGACCGATTATAATACTTAATAAGCTGCCTTATCGTCAATTATTGGGTTAAAAAAGGTACGGACAACACATAAGACAATTACTTATTATTAAATAAGTGACATGGCCAATTCTTTTTATTAACACGCTGATATTAGGTTAACCTGTATGTACGAGTATGTATGTATTCCTTTGGACTCGATTTTGATCCACTTTAAAATACCTTCGAGAATCAGCAACATAATAATAATTTCATAGGTTTATATCATTATCCTTGAATTGATAAATAAATATAGTTTAAAAAATAATTTCAAATGATTTAGTTCTATCTCATTTAGTTCATTAAATTTTTCGTCTTTTGAGCAACCTACGCTTTTTATGATTTTCACCTTATATTGGGAATTATTTTTTACGTTATAGTTAAATGTGCTTCAAAAGCGTGTTTTTCAGATTTTTTAACTAAATTTTTTGCTTTACTTACATATACGATTTTCAAATGAACAAATTAAATTTGTAATTTTTACCCCTAGGAATCGATCCCGAAACCTCTGGATTGTGTTGTGTGTTTCACGTTAAATATCCACGTATTTTAAGAATATTGAGAAAACGTTTATTATCATCACGGTCACAGATATACATATAAAGCAAAAGTAAAGCCGAAACTACTATACCCAGAAACTCAAACTTTTGTCCAGTAGTGTATCTTATTACGTAAATGAGCATTACGAGGGAGATTCAAGAATTACACCCCTAAGGGTATGAAATAGTATATGTCCTTGTATTTGCTTAACATTTTTATCAATGAATAACAAAAACGAGTTATTTAAAATAATACGAAGAAGATAGAATAATAACCGCAACCGTGATAGCTCAGTGGGTAGAACACCGCTTATTGTACAGACGATAAGAGTTATAATCCCGGGTCGAGCCCACACTAATTTAACTTTTCTTAAGTCATATGTGTGGTCAATTTATCATGGTTGTTAACGGTGAGGGAAAATATTGTGAGGAAATCTCCATGGCTGAGTTGTACTTAGTCATGTGACAGTGTATTTATACAAAACGGCGATAGGCCTGCCCCCTATTGTGGGAACTCTAAACACAAGTTGACAAAGTCATCAAAGTCGGTATTCAGGAGTATTAGTACCTCTTCCAACTCTTTCGGGGATATACGGCGTGAAAGTTTGAGTTTGAGTTGATAGAATACTCAAGTTAAAACTGGAACTCAGACTTAACAATTAATATCTCCAAAAGACCAAAAGGTGTTACTTTCCACGTCTGGATCGTAGACGTTTGAATTTGGATTGAATGGAGTACCATAAACTATTTTCAATACTCTGTATAATCAAAAGAATGGTAAACGTAAAGACATTACAGATGATCTGCGATTCAGGTTTGCTAGTGTTACGTACTATCATAAAAACTGAAGCTTTATTTTAGAAAGGGAATTTAAAATGGGTAAATATACTAGGTGGTTAATAAAGCTTCGTATACCGAAATTAGGAGCGAAACGAAAAAAATTAGTGAGATAGCAGCTTGTTTACAATAGTTTCCCATAGAATTACAAGGAAACTTTCAAGGACGATCATTCCTTAATAGTAACATTTATTCGGAAAATCTCTCCGTCACAACCTGTTTCTTGATGCCTTTGACCATCATGCAAAATTTGGTTGTGGTCGGATATACAGTTTAGGAGTTGATAGAATACTCAAGTTAAAACTCAAACTCAGACTTAACAATTAATATCTCCAAAAGACCAAAAGGTGTTACTTTCCACGACTGGATCGTAGACGTTTGAATTTGGATTGAATGGAGTACCATAAACTATTTTCAATACTCTGTATAATCAAAAGAATGGTAAACGTAAAGACATTACAGATGATCTGCGATTCAGGTTTGCTAGTGTTACGTACTATCATAAAAACTGAAGCTTTATTTTAGAAAGGGAATTTAAAATGGGTAAATATACTAGGTGGTTAATAAAGCTTCGTATACCGAAATTAGGAGCGAAACGAAAAAAATTAGTGAGATAGCAGCTTGTTTACAATAGTTTCCCATAGAATTACAAGGAAACTTTAAAGGGCGATCATTCCTTAATAGTAACATTTATTCGGAAAATCTCTCCGTCACAACCTGTTTCTTGATGCCTTTGACCATCATGCAAAATTTGGTTGTGGTCGGATATACAGTTTAGGAGGAGTTAGGTTACATGCGAAATACAAAAGCCGGGGGTAAATGTAGCTTTGATCCAAAAAAGATACTGAATAAAGTGAACCATTAATTTGGTTATTAGTAATTTCATTCTTTACAATATAAAGCTTAACTTAAACAAATAATGTGCATATTTTTTTATTTTGATTCAATAAATAAATGAAATGATTGGATTTGATTTGTTTTAGATATATTATTTAATTTAAGCAACCGTGATAGCCCAGTGGGTAGAACACTCGGTTATCGTGCAAACGACTAGTGTTCAAATCCTGGGTCGGGCCTACACCAATTTGTCTTTTCTAAAGACATATGTGTGGTTAATTTATCATGGTTGTTAACGGTGAGGGAAAACATCGTGAGGAAACCCACATGGCTGAGTTGTACTTAGTCATGTGACAGTGTATTCGTACAAAACGGCGATTGGCCTGCCCCCTATCACGTGAGTACACTGTCCATGCAAAACGTGGGTACTCTGAACACCAGGTGACAAAGTCACGTGATGTTCAGAAGTATTAGTACCTCTGCCAACCCCTTCGGGGATATTCGGCGTGAACGTTTATGTTTATGTTATGTTATTATTTAATTGTTGAAAAAAATTGAGTTAATAGTCTAAAAATGTTATGAATCGTTATAGTTCTATTGTATTTTATTTAATAACTATTTGATATGTTAAATTTAAGACAAAAATTTGTATTGATTGACCTTTGAAATAATTTAGTAAAAGTTGCCTAATAATATTACATGCAAAACAATTATATTAATGGTTTTAATATCTTGCCTTTGATGATAAAACTTTAAAGTGGATAAAAGTACAAATGGACGTTATGATGGTACTAAATTATTGATGGTATTAATTTAGGGTGAAATTAATATCTTCGAACATAAATAATTGCTGATGACTGTAATTCAACGCCATTCTCTGAAATTCGACACCAGTCTCCTAATAAAACAATGTGTTCACAAATGTATTAAAATAAAATAAAATATTTAAAACTATAATATAACTAAATATTAAAACTTACCATTTTGTTAATAAAGCCTTCTATTTTATATTTATTATCACCTAAACAAGACACAATACGCGTACACTAGTATTTAATAATCAAAAGTTTGAAATTCTATGATAAATATCCAAGTATATATTTTAAACGCACAAGAGATTAAAATATTGAAACTTAAATTAAATAAATGAAATTAACTTTTTATTAGTATTAAAGTTTTGAATACGGCGCGATCGGATCGGATTTGTTTTTTACGCATGCGCGTTAAGTACTGCGACTTGTATTTCATCTGGCGCACAGAGGCTATGGTTTAAAGCATTCACCGCCACCAACACCGCTCACTCACCACTCCCGCCAAATTGTCTTCCGTAAAGAAAAGCATGTGATGAGCCGGTCAAAGTGAATTGCAAAAGTCACTTATAAAGCTTAAGGTCTTGTCTTAACGAACTAAGACACCATTTGTTGTTACAATATATATTTACTCTCTCCTCAGCCTTCTAAATTTTATTTAAACTAATTAATGGGTTTATATTAAAGTTTTTATTCAGAATACACAACAATCAAATTAATGACCAGACCACTACCGTAGCAAGAGGCGTGTGAGGAAGACTATACCACGTGAGAAGTGAGAAACTGACAGATTATTCATATACATACAATATCTGTCAGTTTCTCATTTCTTGCGTGACATACTTGCTCTAACACGCCCATGGTCCCTATACTGTAAGGCTCTAATACTTTTAATATTTGGAAATGCAAAAAATGCGTTATTGTCTGTCATATTTACTAATTACCTGTATTATTTATTGGAACTATTTATTTCATTGCATCAAAATGAGGTGTTTAAAATGCTTTTAACATGTAGCGGCCCTAAAACATGATAAAACTAACTGACTAATACAAAATTTCAACAGGAAATTACATAAATAATAGTTTACGAATTCAAGGTCCATAATGGCCAGAGACTTCGGCTCATTTCGTATCTCAGAAAATTCAGATGCTCCGATCCTTAGGAGAGCACGTAAATACGTCAGTCTCGGCTACTATCACGTCGTTAATGTCTACAAACATGAGTAACGCCAACGGATCTCCCGTTGGCGTTATTCAACTGTGGTTAAGATTAAAATAGAACAAATTAATATTTGATCTTTAACTTTACTTTACTATACCTACGTTATTTGAGGTAGGCTTTGTTTATTTTCATTTTTGTTACACTAAGGAAGGGAGAGGCAAATGTATGTAAAGATGTAATATCTATTGCTGCTGGGCAGTGGTCAAAATATTACTGCCATAAAACTAAAAGACCTATGAGGATTTGCTGTTAGAAATAATGACATTAATGTAAGTAATAATAAAACTGTATTCATATTTTAAAAATGCTAGAACTCAGGTGGGGAATCAAAACAGAATTGTTTTTATTTATTATTATTTTTTAGACTGCGTTTGTTTGGGTCTTAACATTAAGTTTTACAACAAATCATGATATCTAAAATAAATTAAATGCATTGTCCTTGATTTTTTTCTACTTATGTAAGTGCTTTGTAGATTTTGTATGAGGAAACTTAGGAAATTGATGCTTTTTAAGTTATTTTTGGTGATGCGGCTGGAGACCTAGGACCAACAACCTTGATTAAAGAATCTTTTCCCCACTCACGTCCCTTAAGTGGCTGAGGAATTCCCTTTTTGATTTTGTAGCCATGAGCCGTGCGTGTGTTTTTGTATATGCATGAGTGTTGGAAATGACCAGCTTTTGCCATGCCTACGTTTGTACAAAAACTGGGATTGCTCCGTATGGAACAGCAGATGCAGAGAGTCGTAGGTTCAAATCCCGAGTTGGGTCCAGTCATCAATGTGTCTTTCTAAAGTCATATGTCCGGCTAATTAATCGTGGTTGTAAACGGTGAGGGAAAACTCCTTCTTAATAAAATAGCTGTTTATCAACTATTACTATATATAAACAAAGACCACGTTGTGTGGATAATAAACATACATGTATAATAACATAAAACAGCTCTTAAAATGAACGAATTATGCATAATGCAATCACACTTTGTAGGATGGCTACAGACCTGATATATAGGATATAATGGTGATATCGTACATTTGGTTATTTATCGTGACTCTTTTATTAACTACTAGCTTTTTGCCCGCGACTTCGTCCGCGTGGACTTCTTTTTTTGGATCCGGTTTACATTCAAAATACCGAAACACTATCTCAACTTCTGTTTTTTATATTTATATACCCGCGGGCGTTGTAAAGGATATAAAGGACATTGAGGCTTTTCAAGTGATTGTTGGGCGATGCAGTTGGTGACCCATCACTAATTACCATTATTTAACTACCTTTTCCCTAATCTATTTCCAAAAGTTGATGAAGAATTACTTTCTCTGAAGCTATGGCTACCTTTTTATGGAATTTATGGCCGTTAGTATAGACTCATGAATGATTGATAGATGAGTTTCATAAATTCAATCGCACCAAGTTTTATGTTTCTAGATACAAAAGTGAAAAAAATCTCTATATTAACTTTCATTTGCTATATCAACCTCTTAGGGCTCAAACACATAAACACTTTACGACGACGCAACGTACAACGATGCGGCGTCGTTTCACGATACGACGTCGTGACGTTAGAAACTCACGATGCAATCCTGCGCAGTTGTTATTCAAAATTCAAAGATGACGGATGTTATTGAAGTCGATCATTTAATTACCTTAGTCGAGCAGCGTCCCGTACTATGGGACAAAACATCTGAAGAATACAAGAATAAAAATTCAAAAACAACAGCATGGAAAGAGGTGTACGATGTCGTATTGTGAAACGACGCCGCATCATTGTACGACGCGACGTCGTATCGTGTTTATGTGTGGGAGCCCTTGTTTAGGGGTTGAGTTCCAAAAAAATCCTTTTTAATTTTTCATAAGAATCATGAACCAAACCATTTTGTACCAAGTTTCTATGTTCGAAATCAGAATATCTTAGTGAGTACAAATACGAATAGTAGTTTGGCAATTCGGCGGCGGCGTTCCGGTGCTGCCCCCTACACTGACCGTTGGTGATAGTGGGAGAGCTTGCAGCGATTGCTCGGGATTCGGGGATGGTTAGTGGTGGATCTCCATACAAATTAATCGCTGAAGTAAAGGGATAGTGCTTGCTATTATTATATATATATTGCTATTCAAAGCTAACAAAACAAAAAAAATAATACAAAAAGCTCAATCACCTGAGATACGAATCCGGAACGATTGATTCATATTAGTTCTAGTTAAATATTCGGCGATGGCAAATTTACTTTCCGCCCACAGCATTCGCTCGCGTGGAATTCGGTTATATTCGATATAAAGTATAAAACTTCTCATTTTTACAGAAAAATCTAAGAAGAGCGATGTAACGCTGGATATGCTGCAAAACTGAATGGTATACTATATTAAATGTTTTCCCTTGTGGAGCCAAAACATGCAGACTTTGGGCACTGGAACCTGGGGACACGCTACATAGAGCTGACCATGCGAACCAGCAACCCTTAGAGTTTAGCCTTGTGCTTTATTAATGGTCATTGCAAATTAAACCCTTATAAGAAATTGAAGTCTTTTAAATGGAAATGGGAGGTCTTTTGGAATAATCGGAATCCGAGGTATGAGTACACTTTTATCCTTGGCGGCGCCAGTTAAAATATAATGTTCCGCCCAAGCTGAGTGACACGCAGCCTGGTACCATTACACAGTCTAGGGGCATCGAGATTACGCATGAGCATCACCGGAACACCTCCGTTTAGTTTTATTTTAAGAGAAGGCACCCCGCATGATTCCAAAAAATTTAAGAACTCCACAGGATATGACGTACTATGCTCTGTTTCTATCACTGTGTCAACAGATAAATATTCAGTATTTTCTCCCATAACTTCATCATTCAAAATATTTTCATTTATTTTAGTGACCGTTTAATTTTTTGATGCTAATATTGCGCGTTTGCACAGCACCTACAAAAAAGCACTAAACTAACCTAACTGTTATCCAACTACTGCCTAAAACCTGAAATCTATAAAAAACACAATTCAGTCTAATATGTTAGGAACCGAAAAATATCCAAAACTAAACTATAAAAATCTATACGACGAACAAAGCGCACTAAACTAACCAACTATTATTCAGCCTACAGCGATAAACCTAAAATCTATAAAATGCACATTACAATATACATTATACAATGGTAGAAACCTTAAAACACACACACATACCAGTAACTAAGTAAATGTCTCGAAAAGTGAAAGTAGTGATGATATAATTTAATAATATTGCCAAAAATCAAAATATGTCGGAACCTTAATGTTTATCAGTCATACACATGAAGTGTATGTAACAAAGATTTATTCTTAAGTTGTTGCATCAGATTTTGGGTTTATATACTCTAATAAAGAAGAAATCATACTGCTACGTAGAAAGTTCAGACAGCGCCATCTATTGGTGAACATGCAAACAACGCCGCGCTTTTTTTTAAGGTTTCAGCTAAAAAGTTGAGGATTGCGCTGCTAAAATCCACAAAGTGAGGATGTCGGGAAGTTTCCGGCCCCTGGTTAAAGCGTAAGATATCATCCCATTTCTTAAGTAGCTTAAAAATACCACGTTTTAAAAAATACCCAGCGCCATCTCTTGCATTCCTCGAGAACTAAATATTACCTTGTTTTACTACTACTACTCTAAGTGGCTGGATTGGAAATATGCTAGGACAAAGAGCCGTTCAAGTAGCTCTAAACGAAGCCACCAGAGCAAGAGTCATGAGAGGATGCCCCCAAGGAGGAGTACTATCCCCACTCTTGTGGAATATGGTGGTAGACGAACTTATACGTCGACTGAACAACAAAGGATACTATGCAATAGGATATGCAGACGACATAGCCATCCTCATAGACGGTCCAAACGAGAAAATAATATCAAATCAGATGAGCCAAGCACTGAAAATCGTAGAAACTTGGTGCAAAGAACAACAATTAAGTGTAAACGCCAATAAAACGGACATGATCCTATTCACAAGAAAAACCAAAATAAATTTCGACAACCCACCAACACTCTTCGGGACAACACTCAAACTATCGAACGAAGTAAAATACCTAGGAATCACCCTAGATAGCAAACTCAACTGGAGTAAACACGTGGATAGAACGATAACTAAAGCCACCATTGCATTATGGCAATGTAAAAAGATACTAGGGAAAAACTGGGGACTTCATCCCCGGATCACACACTGGCTATACACCACAATTATAAGACCAATTATCTCTTACGGAGCACTAGTATGGTGGCCCAGAACCGTACAAAGCACCTGCCAAAAAACCCTGGAAAAAATGCAACGGGCAGCCTGCATAGCCATAACAGGAGCCATGAAGACAACACCTACGGCAGCCCTCCAAGCAATGTTAAACCTACCACCGCTACATCTATACATTCAACAAGAGCCATACGACTTGAAACAAACAAAATGCTACGCAAAGACTGCAGAATAAAGCACACAACAATAAAAACAGAAGCCTACCAATATCAACCTATGATAGAAGGACCATGCGACAAAATAAAGAAGAGATACATCTTTAATAAACAATACGAAGTTCTACTACATGAAGAACAAAAAGACTACTCAAAATCCAATGAATTACGGATATATACAGATGGATCAAAGACAAAAGAGGGAACAGGGGCAGGAGCCTTCTCACATGACCTCAACATCAAAACACTAGGCCAATACAACACAGTATATCAAGCAGAATGCATCGGAATACTGCTAGCTGCCACAGCCATACTGGAAAGAAAGGTAAACACCACAAATATCAAGATACTCTCAGACAGCAAAGCGGTACTGCAAGCACTGAAGAGCAACACCACAAATAATGGACTAATCCTACAATGCCATCGAACATTAGAGGAAGTCACTGAAACAAATGAAGTCACACTACAATGGATAAAAGGACACAGCAATTCGCTAGGAAACGATGCAGCTGACGAGCTAGCTCGTAGAGGATCCCACAACAAAATAGAAGGACCAGAACCAATTCTACCAATTCCCTTCAACCAATACCGCACCTGGTTGAGGCAACGCACACAAGAACAACACAACTCTCTCTGGCGTGAAATGACTGAATGCCGCCAGTCAAAAGAAGCGATGCCGGACATAGATAAAAGACTAACAAGACGACTACTTCAACTAAACAGGAGAAGCCTAAGAATGATAACAGGAATCATCACTGGTCACTGCTCATTGAACAAACACTTTCACAACATCGGTATAACGGATAGCCCTCTGTGCAGAGCATGCATGGAGGCCGAGGAGACAGTAAATCATGTCATGTTTGAGTGCCAGGCTCTAAACAGCCCGTACTCAAAAGATAGGACAAGAACAGGTAGTACAAAAAACTTTTTAAAAGACTTAGGACAACTCGAAAGATTTTGGACAGAGTTTGGGTGGATTGAGTGAGACGGCCAGGGCCCACGTAAAAAAGTTCCATTAGGGAGCTATGTGCGGAAACCAAACTACTAATCTATCTATCTATCTATTACCTTGTTTTAAACGACACACAGCGCAAGCAAACAATATTTTTGTTAGCCCTCGGGAACATATTTTTTCCGGGATAAAAGTACTCTATTATTTAATCTGGACTTCTAACTATATGTCTGCAAAATTTCAAAGCAATCGGTTCAGTAGTTGCGGCGTGAAAGCGTCACAAATAAACAAACAAACAAACTCACTTTCCCATTTATAATATAAGTAAGTAAGTAAGTATGGAAGTATGGATATGGAAGTATGGATTTTTATTTAAAATATTGTGTGATAAGCTTGTAATGTTAGATTATGCGATCGAGTGAGAAATAGCGTGATTCGTGAAAGGTGCGGCGTAAAACGTGATATTGTAAAAAAAATAGAAAAAGGAATGTTAAGATGGTTTGGGCACGTAGAGAGGATGGATGATAGTAAATTGGTAAAACAGATTTACAGAGCTAATGTGGATGGTAATGTTAATAGAGGATGACTTTGGAGGACACATTTGGATCAAATAGCGAGTGTGCTTTATGCGGAAGAATAAAAGAGCATGTATGAGAATTGATGGATGTAAACGAAGCTAGAGAGGTTTGTCAGGATCCTACAAAGTGGCGATCGATAGTCTCTGCCTACCCCAATGGGAAGTAATGGCGTGAGTATATGTATGTATGTATGTTTTTTTAAATAAGGTATAAAGCATCTGTTTATAAAACAGTAACCAAACGAGACTAGCTAGTTGGCTAGTTTCAACTCTACAAGAAGTTAGTTGAAGCAGTAGCCATAGAAATCGCTTGAACGGGAGTTGTATGGGGTGAAAGTCACAGTAAGAGCCAAGTGTGTGACTATAGGGTATTATTTTTTATTTTTATTTTTATTTATTTATTTGAGAAACAAACGGTACACAATATTTCAAATAAGACAAAAATACAGAGAAGTTCTTGACCTATAAAGTTTCTACCAATTGATATACAGACGATACAAAAAAACGCAAATTAAATAACTAATGAAAACAAAACAATTATACATCAGTTGTAATGTGGATAATTTATACAGATGAAATTAAGTAAGTTAAATGAATTCTATTGTCATTCCCACCAGACCAAGCAAACACTACAAGATTACAAAATATGCATATAGATTTTAGGAAATAATGTTAATAATATTTTATGATAATAAAATATACCTAAATAAGATACTTACTTTTCAAGGTTAAAAATACATAAATTAATAATATATAAGATAATTATGAATGAAAGTACTTAAAATACATACTTTAATATAATAACATAATAAGGCATTATTACACAAAGGCATGTATTTAACGCGGCGACAAATTGATACCATTCCGGGTCGTAAAAAAACTGAAAATGGATAGTAAATAATCTACTTTGGCGACTAATTAGAGGTAGCATCTTAACTAGAAAGCGGTTGCTTTTTAATGAGTTATGAGGTTTTATTTAAATTTTATCTGGCAGTGATATTCTTTTGTGGCAATCGAATTTCTTCTAAGGCGACAAATCATTGGCGGATAAAAAAGTTAAAATAGGCATTCATAAATTCTAAAATGCGGTTGTCTATAAACATGACCAAGGTCTGAAATAAATACAAACAAGATCTTAAAAAAATACTTTTGGCTACAATTGTAGGGATCTAAATTAACCAAATTGTGATATGCTATAAAACTATTCTTGGTCTATTTTATTAACCTTCCCTCTTTTAAATGAACCTACCTACTTTGAGTAACAGCGTGTCGACGTCACCCCGCTTCGCGGGGTGCATATTTCCACTCTAAGGGACACAAGCTGACCCTAACTTAACCTAGCACAAATACAATTGTGGTGATTAATTGATTTTTAATGCGATGCCCCCATGTGGGGGGTTTCGCTCCCCCGTCCCTCCTCTGTTTCCTTTTCTAACTTAATTGCATCTGCCCATTAGGCTGGGTGAAGCAATTTTTAACCTAACCTAATTTATTTTATTTTTATTAATTATGATTTTAATACACAAAATATGTCATTTACTAAAATTATAGTCACAAAAACTTGCCGCTTGCTATTGGCTAGAAACGCGCTCAACCCCCCGCTCCGCAGCCTCCGCACTGCTCAGACACACGAGCGCATTTGCCGCCTTTTCAAGAATTTACGAATCTGCAAATAATATTCTAATATCCAAATAAATTATTATAATACCCATTTTCAGTTTTAAAGCTACCTAAAAATCGCTGCCAGATGTGTACTTTTATAATGAAATCCAATAGTTGCCAGTGAAAAATGTATGATATCCACTCGGAAAAATTAGTCGCCACATTAAGTTTTATAATACCTTAACCAGTTTTACACTGATCCCGCTTGATATATTTGATACCTTACAGTAGCAGCCGTTTTTTTAGTTTTTTGATCCTAGCATTTTGTTGCTTGTATAGTTTAATAGTTGCTAAGTTATTTTATCACTGCAAAGTTCGTTTTTTGTGACTTAATAGAAATATGCCTAATAAGGATTTCAGTTGCCGTGTTAAATATTTGCCTTACACAAATGTCCACTACACCTGTTAAAGTAAACACCAAATACGTTAAAATTGATATATTAATCAATATAAAAATAACATATTCACATTCTTGAAAAACTTCTATAATACACAGGAAAAAATATAGAACAAAAAGCAATCTATTTTATATACGTCAATTCTTAATGACAAATCATAAATTCATAAATTGTTAAATACAAAAGAGGTTTGTTTAACACTGCCCCTTAATTGAACAATTAACAATAACCAAAATTGTACAATTATAATAACTGAAGCATAAACAGAAAACATAACAAAAATCATAAATTTAAGCACTTAACAAAATATTCATGTTTCACTTTACTTAACGCTTTTGTCATTAAATCTGCTTCTAAATCTTTAGATAGTTTATAACACAAATCAATAATATTATTCTTAACACATTCTTGTATAAAATGATGTTGTACGTCAATATGTTTTGTACGTCTGAAACATTTCGTATCAACAATTTTTAATGTACTACGGTTATCGTTGAATACAGTAATTGGTTTGTGATTCCTGTAATTTAATTCATATAAAAAGTTGTTGATAAATTTTGCTTCTTTCACTGAATTACCAAGAGCATAATATTCAGCCTCAGTACTAGAACAAGCAACAAGTTTTTGTTTTTGACTGTACCAATTAACTACACAATGACCAAATTTCGAAATAAATCCAGAGTATGATTGCCTATCATTAGTATCCCCTGCCCAATCTGCGTCGGATAAAATTTCAATTTTACTACTTCCTCTCCTAAATTTTAGTCCGTAGTTGATTGTGCCAGACAAATATCTTAAAACACGTTTTGCAGCAAGCCAGTGAGATTCATCATAACATGTGTTATATTGACTTAATTTGCTACAACAGAAAGCTATATCTGGACGGGTGCATACAGCAAGATACATTAGACTACCAATAAGTTCTTGGTATGGAAATCTATTATCAACATTTTGTGCTTTAGGCAAGTTAAAATTGACTTCCATTGGTGTAGAAATCGGGTTACAATTTTCCATTCCGAATCTAATCAAAACATTTTTAATATATTCCGATTGAGTTAAAGTTAAAATACCGTTCTCCCTATCTCGGTCCACTTTCATACCTAGTGCTTGTTTGACAGGTCCCAGCAACTTAATATCGAAATGAGATTTAAGTAATTTGTAAAGTTTTTCTTTTTGCTGCCTATCAGAACTAAAAACAAAAAAATCATCAACATAAAGTGCAATAATAACTGCATCTTTAATATATACACATTTTTCGCTCTTTAATTGTATAAAGCCATCTGTAATCAATACTTCGTTAACTTTTTCATTCCAAGCACGACTTGCTTGCTTAAGACCATATAAGCTTTTTCTTAGCAAACAAACTTTATGCTGTCCTTCAACAACAAAACCATCAGGTTGTTCCATATATATAGTTTCTGATAAATTTCCATGCAGAAAAGCAGTATTTACATCAATATGTTCAATATCCATATCATACTCAACACTAATAGCAAACAATAAACGTAATGTGCAGTGACGAACTACAGGTGAAAAAGTTTCTTGGTAATCAATACCATAAATTTGATTAAAACCTTTTGCAACTAAACGAGCTTTATATTTTTCAAATTTCCCGCTGGGATCTACTTTCTCTTTGAATACCCATTTACTCTTAATAATATTTCCATCTTTAGGTCTATCTACAATATCCCATACTTTATGTAACATAAGAGAATTATATTCTTCTTGCATAGCTTTCAACCAAAAAATAGCCTTATCACTATTAATAGCTTGCTTAAAACTTTTCGGTTCATTCATATTAAAGAAAGATAAATCTGAAAAATAGTTCATTTCATAATCTCTGAACCTAATAGGTAGTTTATGTTCACGTACAGGCCTAATATTTTCTATATTTACATTTGCATCATCAGGTAAATTAATATCGATAGGTTCATTTTCTATTATTGAATTGTTAGGTAAAGAATTCATTTCAACTTGCTCATCATGTAAAACTACTTCTTGTACAGTAGATTCATTATTAGATAAATCAACATCAAAAAAGTTTGTACTAAAATCTTCTTTATTATTTACATCATTATTTATTATCATCACATCTATATTATTGGATGAATTTGGAACTTTAGAAGAATCATTTTTATAACTAATACCTAAAGTGTTCTCAATAAATTCAACAGATCGAGCTTTAGTTAATTTAGTTCCATCATCTGGATCGCCTAGTCTATAACCCTTAGTGTAATCACAGTAGCCTAACATAATAAATGGTTTTGACTTCGGATCAAGTTTAGTGCGTTGATGGTTAGGAGTAAGTGCATAAGCAGTACAACCAAATACTCTAAGGTGGCTCAAATTAACTTTACGACCTTTCCATAACTCTTCAGGAGTAATTCCAGACAAAGCATTAGTTGGACTTCGATTTTTAAGATAACATGCCGTTTTTATTGCTTCTGCCCAATATTTTTTATCTAAATTTGCATCCTGCAACATTGACCTAGCTTTTTCAAGTATAGTTCTATTGAGTCGCTCAGCAACACCATTTTGTTGTGGAGTATAAGGAACCGTTGTTTCGTGAATTATACCACATTTTAATAAATAATTTCTAAAACTTTTGTTGCAATATTCGGTGCCATTGTCACTTCGAAATCTTTTAATATTTAAATTTAATTGGTTCTCCACCATCGTTTTAAATTCAATAAATGTATTCAATACCGATATTTTATCTTTAGATTTAAGGAAATAAATAAATGATTTACGAGTATAGTCATCGGTAAACGTTATAAAGTAACGAGGTCCGCTCCAACTATTAACTGACATTGGACCACATATATCAGAATGTATTAAATCTAGTTTAGTCTGACTTCTATGTGCCTGACCACGCGGAAAACACATACTTTTTTGTCTTCCTTCAATACAAGGAACACAAGGTTGTAAATTACCATTTGTAAAATTAACACCGTTTGCTATGTTACGAAGAACTAACATACCTCTATAACTTAAATGTCCAAGACGTCTATGCCATAACTCTACAGAATCTGAATTGGTCATTAAAGCTTTACCGTCCGGGCTAGTACTATGTTCTTGGTAGTTGACAGATGATTCTAAAGAAACCGGTTTTTGATCAAGTTTGTAAAGACCGTTCACGTTGCTAGCTGTTAAATCACAGGAACCAGTGATAGTTACATTATCTTTCCTGTAAATAAAACATTTATTAATATCAAATATTAGTACATATCCCTTTTCCGTAATTTTATGAACAGATAAAAGGTTTGCAGCTGCATTTGGAACCTATAAAGCATTCCTTATAGTTATTTGTTTGTCATCAAACATAGTAACATTAATATCACCTGAACCTTGACTATAAATCTTTTGATTATTAGCTGTAGTAATCTCTGAAATATTATTCGGAGAATAATTGGTTATCCAATCTTTATTATTAGTCATATGATTAGTTGAACCAGAGTCTAAAATCCAGCTACAGTCAGTGACATTACTTACGTACGACTTTTCATTTAAGTATAAAGAAAAATTTGCGGAACTTCCCTTTTTAGATGAATGGTCTGAAGAATTATTCATAAATTTCTTCTTTCCCTTTTTAAACTTAGGACATTTTGGCTTAATATGGCCCTTTTGGTGACAATTGTGACATACAGGAACAAAATAATCTTTTGTCATCAATACTTTATCAGTGTGATTAGATGTTAACATATCTCTTTTAAATTCTCCTTGAATTAATTGACTTTTCACAAAATCTGAAGTCAACTTCGTGTGAGTAGCTTCCATCGCCATAATCATAGCATCAAAATCGGATGGTAGACCTATAAGCATTAATTCTGCTAGCTCCTCGTCGTCAATATTGATACCAATATCTGCCAATTCTTGAGTAGTTGATATGATATTGCCAAGATATAAATCCATATTATTAAAGTCCACATATTTAATATTTGCTAATTTTCGTTTTAGATTTAAGCGTCGACTTATGCCTGAATTCTCATAAGCCGCTTTTAACTTTATCCAGGCTTCATGAGCAGTTGTTGCATTTCTTACATGTGGATAACATATCGATTCCACATTCAAGCAAATTTTTGCGTATGCTCTTTGGTCTAATGATGGATTAGAGGACGATGCAACTTCACCATTTGTAATATTCCAAAGACCATTTTCTATGAGCAATAATTTCATTTGGAATTTCCATGTGCTATAGTTATTAATTCCATTTAATTTTATGATATTCATATTGGAGTTGGTACTTATTATATAGTTACCAGATTCATGTGAAGATGATGATGTACTTGGGTTTTCCATTTTTTATATAATTTTAAAAAATGTTTATTAACTAATTGCCCATAACCAATGTTAAAGTAAACACCAAATACGTTAAAATTGATATATTAATCAATATAAAAATAACATATTCACATTCTTGAAAAACTTCTATAATACACAGGAAAAAATATAGAACACAAAACAATCTATTTTATATACGTCAATTCTTAATGACAAATCATAAATTCATAAATTGTTAAATACAAAAGAGGTTTGTTTAACAACACCTCCCCGCCCCGCACTGCACTCTTGTCGTCTTGGCGCATGAGTGTTCTTCGGACACCGTATTCGTGTGTAAACTGGCCACTACATCAATAGTGTCGAAACTTCTTGTGTTTTATGCGCATACATCTAGATTAATAGTGAATGTATGTAAAAAGTAATTGAAATTCTTAAAAATTATATATACTTTTTTTTTGTAAAAACATAACATAACATGACATAAACGTTCACGCCGAATATCCCCGAAGGGGTTGGCAGAGGTACTAATACTTCTGAACATCACGTGACTTTGTCACCTGGTGTTCAGAGTACCCACGTTTTGCATGGACAGTGTACTCACGTGATAGGGGGCAGGCCTATCGCCGTTTTGTACGAATACACTGTCACATGACTAAGTACAACTCAGCCATGTGGGTTTCCTCACGATGTTTTCCCTCACCGTTAACAACCATGATAAATTAACCACACATATGTCTTTAGAAAAGACAAATTGGTGTAGGCCCGACCCAGGATTGGAACACTAGTCGTTTGCACGATAACCGAGTGTTCTACCCACTGGGCTATCACGGTTGCGGTTTTTTGTAAAAATAAATAATAAAATAAAATAATCATTTATTTCAAAGTAAAAAGATAAATAAATCTTTGTTTTTTGAACGTCAAATTTCAACAGTACTAAGTTTACTTCGGATTCGGAAGGTGTTTTGTTGAGAGAAGAACCCGTAAGAAACTCGTCAACACACATCTTTTTTTACGTCCATTACAATTTTGGTGTTTGTCCAGAAACATCCTGCACAGAGCCCTGATGACACCAAGCCACTTCATCATTAATGTAATCATTAACATTGTAATAAGCTTTCGAACTAAGATTCTTAACTACTGTTTTGAATTTTGTTTCAGATAAATTTAAAATGTCCTCAGGTATTTTATTATACATTTTTACGCATAACCCCATGAAAGGTGTATTCGCTGGGTGCGCGACGGCAGCGCCAACTAGCGTTCACAATTATGGCGGACATTGAAATGTCAAATGGGCGGCTGTAAACAAACAAATAATTTCAAGAAAGTATCGTAATTTATATATATTCTATTTGATCATGTAAATCTATAGCGTCGATAATAACGCTGATGTTTTGTATTACCCGTCTAGAGTGACAATAAATAAATTACAGATAGTATACACGGACTTTCTCACCGCTGACTTCACGAGAAGTAAGTACAGAAATAAATAAATGTAATCGAATAAAACATAACATAACATATACTCACGGCTATAAATCCCTAGAAGGGGTAGCCAGAGCTAAGGAATTAGAAATTCCTCAGCCACTTTTGGAAATTGAGTGGGGAAAAGATGGTAAAGTAAAGGTTGTTGGTGATGGGTCTCCAGCCGCATCACCCAAAAATCCCTTAAGAGCTCCAATACCGTTAGTCGCCTCTTACGTACACCCGTCGGTAGAAACGGGGTAGTGCTATTCTAAGCCGACACTACACGGCATCGAATAATACATTTAATAAATATTGCAGATGAAAATTTATGACTGTATTGTTGTTGTAAGTAATGAACTCTTTTATGTATTTTTAGTTAAATATGGCGAAATTAATTATAAAAACTGGATTCCAAGCAATAACGCACGACATCACTTTCCAACTACAAACGACAATAAAAGAAAGAAAATTAGTTTTAGCTCAACATGTGCAAGATGTAAAATCTGAAAATAATAATAAACAGATTCTGCCAAAGCGTTCTTTTACTGGTAAAACATAATAAATCTATAAAAATTATGAAGTAAGGTGAATACTGTTGTTGATTATCTGTTAAAGTATATTGTTCTGTTCTATTAAATAAAAGTAAATTGTGTTATATATTTTGTTTTATTGAGTTCTGCAAATTTACTAATACACAACAAATATGAAAAATATCATGTGTATGGCAAAAAAGTTTTAATAAAGTCTCAGCCGTTGTATTATCGACATGAATCCTAACCCAAGCGATACCGATGTAAGTAGCATCCTGTCTCATCTCTTGAAAATTCCCTTTTATCACTTCGAAAAGGTGGCATAACAATTCCTATTTCTTTTCCACTTTCATTTAAATTTTCTTTATTTGTGAAAGTCCTTTGTCAGCCAAAACAATGTCTCCATTTTCTAAATACCTAATCAACTAATCCTGATTCAACTGTTATTTGAGCATAGCTTTTCCTTCCACCGGCCACTTTTGATATAAAGGAATGAAGCCTACTGGTGTAATACCTATGAGCACCTTTGCAGTAAATCCTTTCTTGTAGTATGAATACCAACGCTTATCAACTGTAGATGGTATTTCTACTTGAAACTCTGTACAATCAATAATGACTCAAGTGTTACTGTAATTTGGATGAAAGCAGGCCGGCATTAGTAAGAAAGGTTGCTTGATGAGCAGAAGTCTTCACAATAGTATTACATCCTTGGTGCTTGGTTTTTTTTGCCAAACTTGATAATCTTCGAATAGCTTGATATTTCAGTTTTAACTTCAGAGTAACATATATCTTTGCCACTATGTGTATAAATATTGCAGATGAATGTTTTTCCTTCATTTCCGATACGCGAAAATATAATAACTCGGCATTATTTGTCAATTTTAGTACTATGAATATTTTCCATCATTTGATTAGCCGCCGTATGTTCCTTTTTTTGCCACAGTGCGCGCTGTGATCGATTCGTGTTCCCCCACCCCCTACTTTGCACCTAGCGAATTTACTTTTGACAATCTGTATTTAGGTATTGAAATTTTATTGTTGTCTCCTTTGACTATGAACACTATAGACAGAGCGATGTTACGTCATCCATTTTAAAAAGAGAAGCCCTTATTTAAGTTCTTATATTTCCTAAAAAAATATTATCTATTTTTATTTCTATATGTCATCTTAAAATATACATATATTTGTATCTATTAATCTCTTTCTGACTCTAAGATATTTAAAAACAGTAATAATTAAATTTCGTTTATATCGGACTTGTTTCAAAAAGTAAGCTGTTTCTATTTCACTCTGACGCTGGCAGAATGTATAAACTGTATACGAGGGCCAATGAACAAAATAATAATAATAATAATAATAAGTTCTTATATGTTAAAAAGAGACACAAATCTTTATTGTCATCTCTATCGCGTAACCCCATGGAAGTATTATTTAAACAGGAACGCGCGCTGACGACCTAAAGTGTCCTGAAAAAGGATGGCTAACTAGCTAACTGTGTCTCGTTTTAAGTAGAGTAACCATCTGTTGGTGTTTTAATAAGAGTTCCTCTAAAGGATACAAAAACACTTATATTTACATATTTTAAATGTTTTTGTTCATGAAATCCTCATGTGGGGACCTGATGAACTCGCAGCCTTTGCCACGGTAGCTCAATTGGCAGAGCGATGGGGGCGTATACTCGAGGTCACGGGTTTGATCCCCACCCGTGTCGAAATTTTTCTTTCCTTTATTTATTAGCTATATTTACATACATACATTATAAAAATATTATAAAAACACTTATATTTACATATATACATTGTTTTTGGTAAATCAACGTGTTTTTTATACATATTTATTCTTAATTAATAGATTATAAAAGAATGGGTAGCCAGTGCTTGAGAATTAAAATTTCCTCAGCCACTTTTTGAAGTTGAGTAGAGAAAAGATGGTAAGCAAAGGAAGGTGGTATTAAAAGGATGATAAAGTCAAAAGACCCAGAACCCTCAGTTACCTCTTCCAAAGCACGCAGGTAGCAGAAGATTTGTGCTATTTAAAGCCGTCACTACACAGCATTTTATTTCACTTACATGTATACTTATATACTTACAAGTTGCGTGGGGAAAAGATGGTGAAATAAAGGTTGTTGGTGATGGGTCTCAACCGCATTGCCCAAAAATCCCTTAAAAGCCACAATACCGTTAGTCGCCTCTTACGTACACCCACCGGAAGAAATGGGGTAGTGCTATACTAAGCCGACACCACACAGCTATATTC
Source organism: Bedellia somnulentella (assembly GCA_963576735.1). Lineage (NCBI taxonomy): Eukaryota > Metazoa > Arthropoda > Insecta > Lepidoptera > Bedelliidae > Bedellia > Bedellia somnulentella. Next base: position 14,536,104 of record OY755171.1, read on the forward strand.
AAATTCAAATCGTTTAATGCATTCATGTGGTAAAGTTCGAGATGATACAGGTTATTTTATTTATTGTTCCTTAACATGAACCCATATTTATCACTATATTTTCTTAATTAAATGATAAAAGCTCCAAAACACTCAAACAGATGATAAATTGTGGACACCACATTTGTCTTGTTTCGATGGGGATACCCGTGACAAATATTAATATCCCTTTTGCCAAACTTAACCAATTATTTATCTCCAAATCGAAAGGCGACAATAATAATTAAAATAAAATACAAAAAGGAACAGTTAATAATCTGCTTTTTATAAAATATTCCCTATAAATAAGTTTCAATTTGTTTTTCTTTGAACTTAATCTCGACTGGCAACCGCTCGAGCGGGACACTAGACTTGTTCCCGGTCGGTCAGTTTTGAGAGCGATCTTAACTAGTTCATTCGTTTTCGTGAACTAGTTCAGCTTTCTAGTTCTATTAGTTCTCTTAGTTCAGCAGATCTATACATTATAGAGACATAAATTCAGTTGAACTAAACCATATTGTGAATCTTATAGTTACGTCGACCTAAACAAATATCGATTATATATTTTATGTAAGAATTGTTTATAAATGTTGAGGAGTAAACAAAACGTGTTAGATATCAATGTTTTCAATCTGATCCACGAAATTCGATCTTTCTGAAAGTAAACGAAATTTCGATTGAAAACCTACATACTTAAATTAATGCGTAGTAGGTTTGATTGAACTATTCATTGGATTTAACAGCTTTATTGTCAATTATTTGTTTTATACTTTTTTATGGACGGAATGTTTGATAGGTATGAAAAATGTATTAGAAAACTAATTTGAAAAAGAATACAAAACAATGTCAAATGAAAACAGACTGGTAATCAGTACGAAGATTTGATTGGTTGACAATTTGACATATCCAATATGGAATGATTTTTCTCTCTTGTCATTGGTTGATTTTTACGTGCTGCATTGAAATAAACTGACCGTACTCAATTTAATTTAATTCTTATTCTATTAGTTCAGTTATACGTGAGCGCAAAACTTTGATTGGTTGACAGATGCGATATTGATATCGATGTCTTGTCATTGGTTCTTTGGGTATGTCGTGTGGCATTGCTGTACGTAAACTAAATTTCTATTGGTCTAGTCATTGATACAAACTTAATCAACCAATACGGATTACTGAACTAGTAGAGAACTAATAGAACTAATAAGAAATCTCGTTGAGATTTGTTCTTAGTAGTTCAGTACTGGGAGTTCATTCCTAATAGTTATTAGTTCACGAACTACACAAGTCTACGGGACACACTTCTTTCCCACACGGCTCTCGTTCTAGGACGTTTCTCTGCTTGACATTCTTTAAAAGATAATTAACTTTATTGCATGGTAATAAATTGCATTTTTGTTTACCATATTTTTGTAAGTACGCTCTCCTGTTAAGTTAGTAGCTTCATGCGTAACCCGTTTTGTTGATGTCACACTTTTAAATTTTGACAAACAAAGCGTCGACTTGTGAGCGATTTTGGTTTTCTTTTGATTTTGAGAAAGATTTTATTTATTTGTATATTGTTGTTGTGACAAAAGAGACTCCATTAGTTAAGTTATTATTTAGTGAGGTATGGTTGGGTGTAGCGTGCTTGGCTGCGGAAGCCACAGCGAAAAACACATCGAAGGATTGACTTTCCACAAGTGAGTGAGTTTTTTAATGTTTTTTACAGATAAATACATAGTAAATACATTGCGCGATCAGAAAATAAGTGATTCAAATGTTAATTACGTTGAACTAGATTACTAGCATTTTCTTTAGTTATTTTGAGCAATTTTTTATTAGCATAACCTAAAAATATGCAGTATCTCAGTATTACCCTGTCGTTAGGGTAAAATTTTCAAATTAGTAAACTGATGTTAGTGAGTGAGTATATTATGAATTTCGTCGCGCTATAGCGACGCTGAATGATTTCCAATTGTTATCTACGGAATTAGTAAGTAATAAATTTGTTATATTTATTTAATTTCTTCGTATTCATTACAGTTTTCCTAAAGACCCGAATCTACGAGAAAAATGGATTGCGACCACTGGAAGATGCAATTGGAAATCAACCAAAGTTTTGAGGCATACTATAAAATTGAAAGGCACCTCGTTTTTGTCCAAAGACTAAGCTTTGGCTCAAATGGTCGCAGTTGTTTTGAAAAAGAATTTAGGTGAAAGAATATTTCCGACATTAAACGACCACATCAGAAAGCAAAATCCGTTCGAAAACCACCTTGTGCTGTTATGTTAATAAAGGCTATAGCTTTAAAATACTTAGATGTACGAATACATCATCTTTTGAAAAATGTGACTGAAATAGACGAATGAATTCGAAATTTTCACACGAAACTGATTTTGTTTAAAGGTCAATAGTAAATAATGCAATAAAACTCATGTACAAAATAGTGCTGTCTTTTATTTTTCAAAATACAAACATAGACCCCACTATACCCATGATGACCCGTATGATATTTACATAACTTGCACTTATGGAACAGCTGTTTTTTTTTGTCCAGTAACAAAGTTAGTCCCGTACAAAAATTTATTCGTAATCATGGGAAGATTCATCCCTGATAGTTAGTACAATGCTTTAGATTTCACGGTGTATTAAACATCAGTATAAATGGTAAAATAATTATATGATTGCAGGAAATAATATAGTAAACAGTAAACCTTTAATTAAACAATAAATTATAGTAATCAATTTTAAATTAAAAAGTAGCTTTTAGAATGGTGATTATAGTATTTTGGGGTAATTGTTTTCTAGTGATCGCAACATTACAGGGAAAAATATTGTTATCTAAAAGAGGTACTCTCCCGTTGCATTATGACTCTGTCTATAGTGTTTATAGTCAAAGGTTGCCTCTCATATTTCGAATATGTCACTATTTTTTACAAAAGACGCCTGATTTTTTCTAACATACATAATATTTTCATAAATATATTGACATGGCAGCGTCATTATATTTGTGGTTTTAAACAATTCTCTCTCTCAGGGAATCTCGTGACCTCAAATTATAATAATGTATAAATTGTTTATTTACATAAAAAATATAACATGGGCTTATGTTTGTGTTATTCTGTTTTTTGAACATTGAAAAGAATTTTAAAGCATTAACGATACGGATTAACATCGTTAATGAAAACTATATTATTGCCACTACTCTATGTCATTCATTATTATTAATAACGGAGAGTGAAATTATGTCACAAATTCAATTTAGAAAACCTGATATAAACGTTCTCATGCTTATGATCGAATGAAATTATAGTCTATTTTAAAATGAAATCAGTGGATTAGAAGTACTACGGTATTTGCCGCGGCGCGTGTGTTCTATTCTGTCCCTGTATATTACAATACTGTTTGGTTCAGTAACAGAACTGTTCTGTCTGATCGTTTAGAACCGGAAGTAGTTTGAAATTAACACCTATATACTATTCGTCGCCCGTGTAGGTCTACGTGGCGTTTGATTCTATATTAGTACCTTAAGGGTTACCTTCTCTTTTGCTATTTGATACCCTAAAAATGGCGGAGTGAAAGGCAAATGTTTCCTTCTAACGGAAATACAAGAGAAACAAGGGAAAGCCCTTTTAGACCCAACCCCTTGGAGGTATGTTGCCAATATTATCTATGAATCAAACTTTGACAGATGCTATTGTCCATTCTTCAGTTTTTACTGGAGAAACTCTTGCTATTTTAGAAGCCGTCCAATTCATCCAATCCCATTCCATTAATAAAGCGGTTATTTTCACAGACTCAAAAAGCTGTCTACAAGCTTTACAAATCTATTTCATGCCAAAACCAAATTTCCATTAATCCTTGATTTGAAAACTGCTTTACATCGATGTTTTCTTAATAACATTAAAATAGTCTTAGCTTGGATTCCTAGCCATTGTGGCATTTCAGGGAACACTCATGCCGATTCTGCAGCCAAGATTGCTTGTGATTCAGGAATTGATACCAATAAACTTTATTCTCATGACCTAGTAGCCCAATCATCAGTATTCCTTAAAAATTCTTGGTCTGAAAATTGGAAATATTCTATTCAGTTTAAAGGAAAATTTTACGCGGGTATTCAACCGGAAATTCCCTCTAAGCCTTGGTTTTCATTAAATATAAACAATGCTCAAAGACATCTACCTCTACCATATGTAGAATGATACTAGGGCATTGTTGTTCTCCAGTTTTTCTCACTAAAATTAAAATTAAAGATAATTCGTTATGTGAATGTGGACTTGAGGAAGGAACATTGGATCATTTATTTTTTAACTGTTCAAAATTAACGACATCATTTTATGATACTCTCCCTTCTTTTATTCCTAAACCTACTAACATGATAAATGTATTATCACTTGTTCATACTGACTTTGTGAAAACTTTAAGTTATTTCATATCTGCTAATGGAATTAAATTATAATATCATAGATCAAATTCGTAAAAACTTATTGTCTATTTTTATTTCTATATTTCATCTTAAAATATACATATATTTGTATCTATTAATCTCTTTCTGACTTATAAGATATTTAAAAAACAGTAATAATTAAATTTCGTTTTTATCGGACTCATTTCAAAACGTAAGCTGTTTCTATTTCACTCTGACGCTGGCAGAATGTATAAATTGTATACGAGGGCCAATGAACAAGATAATAATAATAATAATTAGACATTAAGACATTAGCTTTATAATACCCAGGGCTTTAAAAAACATTAAAAATCATATCGTTATCGTTGTCACACAACACTAATGACATTATTTTTAACGACAATATAAAAATATATATATTAATATAAAATATACAATAAGCTTATTAATGTCAGTATATCCTACCCTTTCCACGAGTATAAGTGCATTTCTATATACAAGATAAGGAACGGGTTATTTGCTGAAAACATTCTCCGGATTCATCGTCAATTTAATTTCAATATCTTATTCCCAGTGAACTTCCACAATTCGCTGAGGAATTTCAAATTTGCGTGCGTTAAGCTGGCGTACCATGAAGCTGTATCGAGCTGGTTACTATGTCAAAAAACTCTGCATAAATAGTGCCTAATTAGTGTAAAACTAAAAAAAATAGTGCCTCTTTAGTTTAGGAAATAAACACCATTTTCACTGTGTACGCTGGCGTAACGTCAAGCTAGCGTACACATCGCCGTACTCGAAAACGGCTAATTGTAAAGCAACAGAGTTTACACGAAAAAACTCTTCCTAAATACTTCTCCCGTTATGCAAAATTTCATAACGATTGATCTTGTAGGAACAGAGATATTGAACAAGACTTTTCAATGACATACCGTCCGTCCGTGCTTATAGAAAGGGACCTTTTCTTTTAATAAACTCTATATGTATAAATAGTGCGTGAAATTCTGCCTCTCGTAGTGTAAAAACTTTATGCTAATACGCAGTGGAAAGATTTAAAAAATCTATGTTAAGTTTTAGGAACAAATGAATAGATGTACAGACGCGATCAAAATGTATAACTAATCAAATTATGTAGGTAATTATAGCTGAAACATAGCGTTATTTTCTAATAGAAGTTACTTGTTAAGCATGATGTGTTTTGACATAAATAAATTAAATAAGTATCTTTACCTACAACAAAGCATAATTTTAAATGTTAATGTGAAATGGACTATTATACTTTTTCTCTCGCGTTTGAACGTTGGGTTGTCAGCAGGCAGTGGAGTGGGGGTGATCAACAAGCGCAGGCGACGGGTAGTGATGTACCAACTCGGAAAAAGCCAAACTCGAGTTAACCCGAATTAAGTTATTCGAGTTAACTGGATGGGCAAGTGAATGTTTTTTTGAGTTTTGTCCAAATTATCCCATCTCCTTGGCTGAAATTCTTTAAAAATTTGAACAGGCAAATCATATATTTATCTATTGAAATTCTGTCAAATTAGAGGAAATTTGACAAAGCATAATATAGCTTTTACTTTTGAAATGTATTCAATTGAAGAAGTTGATAGGGGACAAGATGGTAGAAATTAAATATCGTTGGTCAAGGATCTCCTACTGCATTGCCCAAAAATCATTTAAAAAGCCCCATAACCTTAGTCGCCTATATCGACATCCGTGGGTAGAAAGGGGTAGTGAGTGACAATCTAAGCCAACACTGTACGGCACGAGTATTAAGTATAATATATAAATATAATTATTTTATGAGTGATACCATACACTATTTGCACCTAACACGTACAGTCGTACACTCACTGACGTAGATTCGAATATATCGCAATATGAGCTCCATGTTGGTTCCATTCGGTGTTCCAATTCGAGTTACAGACTTTTCAACTCGAGTGGATACGAATTGCGCCCAGTTGCAGTTAACATTGCTGAAATTGCCGTTGCCGACGACAACAAACAAACGAAACAATTGTTGCCGTTTTAGTTAAGTTAAATATTCTTTGAATTTGAATTATTTGAATGTTACTTTACTTTTAATATACTCATCAGTGTCGGACGGACCATGTATTAAAATTTGTTTCAATTGAAACAATTTTGTTGTTATTAGTGTGGCAGTAGCAGTCAGTTTATAACATAAGTTTACAAATTATTATTTTATGTTATTCTTGATGCTATTTTGACATTCGAATTGATTTAAAAAGTTAACTCAACTCTTTATTTTGTATACTAGGTTTTAGATGTCCTGGTCCTAACCAGTCAGCCCTAGCCAATATGGATGTAAATGGTGGAATACTTTCTTTTCATGTAGTGTCTATAATTATGCCATTATATGACAGATTTGTATGGAATTTCGCAATATGGTTAATGAGAGTTTGCATTTCGTCGGTCAAAATTGAGGAAAGTTGAAAAAGTAAAATATAACTTCGTGTATGCTTCTACTTTTATTATTTGTATTAATAATTTGTTTATTTTGTACTAATACGTAACAGATAGATAAATAAACAACATCTATACTAATATTATAAAGAGGAAAGATTTGTTGGTTTGTGAATGAATAGGCTGCGAAACTACTGGACCGATTTCAAAAATTCTTTCACCTTTGGAAAGCTACATTGCTTATACTGTGATTTTTTACGTAGGTATTTGTTAGAACACTCGGTTATCGTGCAAACGACTAGTGTTCAAATCCTGGGTCGGGCCTACACCAATTTGTCTTTTCTAACGACAAAGTGTGGTTAATTTATCATGGTTGTTAACGGTGAGGGAAAACATCGTGAGGAAACCCACATGGCTGAGTTGTACTTAGTCATGTGACAGTGTATTCGTACAAAACGGCGATAGGCCTGCCCCCTATCACGTGAGTACACTGTCCATGCAAAACGTGGGTACTCTGAACACCAGGTGACAAAGTCACGTGATGTTCAGAAGTATTAGTACCTCTGCCAACCCCTTCGGGGATATTCGGCGTGAACGTTTATGTTATGTATTTGTTTATTTTACAGTAACATCATTATATGTTCTATTAGGCCATTTAGGCCAAGAAAATAGTACTAAAAAAATGTACTGTGTACTGTAATAATTAATACCTAGTTGTTTATGGCAAATTAAATATAAGTTTTATGATAAACCTATTTCTTTTAATTTTTCCATTTTTTTACTATTTCATTTGCACTTCGAGCTGTATTTATAGGTAAATAAAGTTAATATTCTCCTAGATCGGTGTTTGACCCACGTTTCAGTTTCAATTATAATTTTTAGAAAAAAAATACAAAGCACTTTTCATCAAACCTGTACCTGTACTATGAACAGAAATTAACACAGAATTTTTAATTAATCCACTGCGTATTTGCATAAAGTTTTTACACTAAGAGGGGCAGAATTTGATGCACTATTTATACATATAGAGTTTATTAAAAGAAAAGGTCCCTTTCTATAAGCACTATTTGTGTACGCTGGCATAACTCCAGGATGGTATGTCATTGAAAAGTCTTGTTCAATATCTCTGTTCCTACAAGATCAATCGTTATGAAATTTTGCATAACGGGAGAAGTATTTAGGAAGAGTTTTTTCGTGTAAACTCTGTTGCTTTACAATTAGCCGTTTTCGAGTACGGCGATGTGTACGCTAGCTTGACGTTACGCCAGCGTACACAGTGAAAATGGCGTTTATTTCCTAAACTAAAGAGGCACTATTTTTTTTAGTTTTACACTAATTAGGCACTATTTATGCAGAGTTTTTTGACATAGTAACCAGCTCGATACAGCTTCATGGTACGCCAGCTTAACGCACGCTCAAATTTCGAAGTTCTGACTATCCCTTCTAAGGATTTATGAGTCGTGAGTATATGTTGTTATGTATGAAGATGTGGGTTGGTGCTATTTTAGACAAATACTAAACTGCTATGTGAAAAATATACGACAAACGCGGGCTAAAGTATTTCCACCATGACGAAGTAAACAGATTATAACTACCTATTATAAAACATCCATGATTTTATTTGTTAAAGTAATGCACCCAGGTTATTTGCTGGTAAGCATGCAGAATAATACAATTTCAGGAGCACTCGATTACGAAGTGCTGTACCAACAAGTTTACGGACTCCTTAGTAGAATGCACCAACTGTTTCATATAGGCAAACCATTATGTACGAGAGGCCTTTTCTCGCCACCACTTGTCCTTTAAGCCTTGTTCGGACTAGGCTAGTATTTTCGTCTAGTGACGAGTAATTTAGTAGCTAAACTATTCGCTACTGCCTAAAAATCGTTCGCATTACAGTCGAGTAAAACTCACAAGTCAGTGCTACTCTGCAAGATGAACAGGCTATGAACATGTACATTTTCACGTCAACTAATGAACTCCACTAAATCTACAGGTTCGCACTTGTTTAGCCGGCGGCCGAGTGAGCACGGACGCGTGGTGGGGGGTGCTACTCGCTACTATACTATAGAATAAAATGGATTTACTCGACTAAATTGCTTACTAATCCTCTCGACTAATTTTTTGGTGTTCAGACACGTTTAGCTACTAAATTACTCGCCACTAGACTAAAATACTAGCCTAGTCCGAACAAGGCTTTACTTCGCGAACATATGCCCGCAACTCACTGCCCACTTTGCCTGACTAGCTCTGCCTGGTTACTACCCTGGCGTTGGTTGGCGTAGAAGAAACCGGTGCGGTGCTTTTGGTTTGCCTTAGTAAAAATTTCGTCATTGTCATCAAACCAATCCTCGTGTCTAGTAGGTATTGGAAGCGACCCCGACTACATTAGACGACAGCTTTAGCCAATTAGCCACAGCATCACCGGTCTCCACGCGTGCACTGCCAGAACAGCACCACTTACTGACTGAGCGTAGGTCTCCCGTATCTCCAGATTTTGTAGTTTCCTACATCTAGACGCTCAGGCTTAACTCCGTGAGATCTACGCGGAGGACGGAGACGAAACTTTAGTTTAGTAATGACAAGCCTCAGGTCTGTCAAGCAAATAACATTAGCGTCACGCATTACACGGGTGATATGGATTTGGGAAATATGGCGTTGTCGGACGTTTACATATACAATTAAATGCCAATGATTTGACCTAGGATCATGTGGTCTTGTTCTTCGCTAGGAGTCTGAACATGGTGTTGGTTAAAACTAGCTCAAACTGAGCACAAAGGGTTAGGATAAGTGGTCCGTTAATGTTCTTATCTCACAAACCACGCTTAAAAGACGTCGCTTCAAACTCGGGCGTTGAAGTCACCCAATAAAGCACCTGGTCTCTTGGAGGTAATTTGGACAGACTCTGCGCGACCTCTTCATAAAACGTGGACTTAATGTCATCATCCTTATCCATCGTCGGTACATATACACTAATAAGGTTAATATAATTGTGTCCATCAAGCGCAGCGTGGCAACACAGTCCGAGATATGAATGGGACACTCCTCCAGTTTATATGCAATGTGATTTTTAATTGTGAAACTGACACCAGACCACCTGGGCTTCGAGGCAGGAGTTACTTTTCCAGAAGATAGTATACCCGCACCGGTGCTCCACCCACAACTGTTTCACTGAGTGCAGCAATATCCACACCATAGTGGCGGAATTTTTGGGATACGAGGGCGGGCTTTCGAGGAGGACATGTGTTTGTCCCGCGATCAAGAAGAGAGCACACATTGCAAGCCGCAAAGTTTCCTATCCTTTGATTTGGGATAGTTTTTAGTTTTATTTGCATGCTTTTGACCATGAATTTAGTGATGCAGAGACAGCCGTAGTTAATGCCCCCGAATATGATAGGTTAAACTTATTTTAGGACACCTTTTCTAGTCCCTTCCCCGGATTGACATCACAGACAGACCTCTGTACGTCTGGCCATCTCGGGTCTCAACTGATCGTTTAACCACCCATCTCACAACCACCCGTCTTTCAATAATCAACTGCCAAGTTTGATAATCGCTACCGCGACGGCTGCGTAACCGCACAAAACTCCGGTCTCGAGAGTTTTGAAAATAAAACTCCATTCCGCCACCGCGGCGAGCGCGGGTGAATATCGCTCCGTGAGTTCTTAGCCTTATATATGACAGTGGCGTGAAGGGCTGCATATAAGCATTTACAGATCCACAAACTTTTCTTGGCCGACGACGGCTGAATTGGTACTACTGTCGCCATTTTGAAATTTCAGACTGTCATTGTCAGTTGGCTCTCAACTAAATAAAACTTATAGTGTGACCTACGTTTATGATATATTATTTCTTTTTGATATTTTTTGTAGTAGTAACTTTTTTATATAATGTTACTTTGCTTATTAAATAACGTTTTTCATTGAAATATAAAAAAAATATAAAAATTATGAACTATATTTATGTACTGTATTTTTTATTTACTTATACAAATTTAGAATAGAAAAGAAATACTCTTTATTGCACATCGAACAAAAATCATTTATGAAATTAATAAAACAGTTTACAGAGAAGTACACTTGGCGGTCTTATCGCTAAAAGCGATCTCTTCCAGACAACATTTGGAAAGTAAGATCAGAAAATTCATGGTATGTATACAGTCATTCGGGTAGATATACAGGACAAGGCCAAAAATAAACAAATATATTTAGCTTATATTAAAACTAACTTATTTAATTAAAAATAATTATTAATTAAGTTACATTTTAATACATAAACAAATTAGCCTGTATACTTAAAAATTATTCTCCTTATATTGGTTAATTTTTATTTACTGGCAAAACTAATATCGATGGCAGCGACGCTCTTACCGGCCAAGAAAAGTTTGTGGATCTGTACAGTAAACGTTGTTTAAGTGACGCATAAAATAGATTTTATGTCATTTAAAGTCTTTTTTTTTTAGACCTATCTTTTAACTAAAAACGTTTATAAAAATGGCTGCAAAATGCTGTAAGTAAGACAGGTTGTCAGGTTTCCATTTTTTGTCTATGAAGATGATATTCAAAACTATAAATCGACCCAATGTGGCTTAACAACCTTTAACCTCCTGATGCCCAGCCGTTCTTATTATTTTTGTGACTATCTGCCCACGGTCCTCACACAAGGACTATTGCGTTTACCTAGCTTACTGCCCAGAAACTTAAACTTGAATAAATGTCGCAAAAAATATTATTTAGTGTTCCTAGTACTATGTACGGGTAATGTATTAAAAAAGTAACCAGTCTCAAAATAGTTTTAAAGCGGAAATAATTAGTCCTCATGTGAGGACCGTGGGCAGATAATCAAAGTAAAAAAAATACTAATTTAAATGTTGTTCAAACGCAAAGTATTCGTCCTCGGAGAAGGACCGTGGGCATTTAGTCCAGAAAATGTTTTTTATTGCTTGGGCAGTAACAACTTTATTTGTTAAGTACTCACATAAGGACCGTGGGCATCAGGAGGTTAAATTAAAGCAGGGCGGCGTGTCGTCTTTCACGACACCCGCGGGAAGAATTGGGTTTTTGCTACTCTAAGAGCCATCTAAGAGCACACAGCTATATAGCTAAGGGGTAAATCATAATCTGTTATAAGATACTAACATAAATAATAAATAGAAAAACAATATTTTTATATCATGTAATCCGGCTGAAGCACACTTTAATCTTCAGAGTCGTCCGCAGCATGTGGGTCACCATAAAGTTGCTCAATCATCATTTCAATATCTTCTCTATTCAAATCCAAACATAACGTGCCAACTGCATCTTCAACGCCAATGGTACCATCATTTGCAATATCTATTTCTTTAATGAAGGCTTCCAACAATCGCGGTGGCATTTTATGACCCAGTGTTGCTAAAGTTTGCCGTAAGAAGGTCCGATCCATTAACCCACTTCGTTCAGGATCAAAGACTAAAAAGGCATTTCGAATTTCAGGTTCAGGTTCAATATCTCTTTGTCGAATAGTAACCATATGTACGAATTGTTCAAACAATATGCGGCCATCAGGATCCGGTGGTTTTACACAATACTCTATCAATTCATCTGTTTGCTCAGGTGTGTAAGTAGACAGTAGCAAGGCATCAAGCATGAAAAGTAACTCTTTTTTCCTAATAAAACCGTCTAAATCATTATAAACCGGAGTATGATTTTGGAAAACTTCCCAAAGTTGTTCAACTTCCGCCAACTGATCATGCCTCAATTCAAATTTCCGTTTATTGGGTTCTGTTTCTTCTAGATCATACGGAGCTGTAGGATCTGGAGGTGGTTCCTCTTCATACACTTCTTCATCTACTGCATCTTTCTTCTCTTCTTGGTGGGGTTCAAGATCAGGTTCTGTGCCTTCATACTCACCATATTCTTCTGTTATTAATATTTCTCTTAATTTAAAGTACTGATCTTCATCAAATTCTCCATAAACTTCACCGTATATAGTTTCTTCAAAATCATTGTATTCTGCAAGGGCTATTTGGTTATCAGTTTCTTCTACATTCACTTTTTCTTTCGACATACTCACTATCATGCTATACACATTAGTAAAGAGTATTCAATTTCTATATCCGTATAGAGCAAGGGAAGAAGACAAATTTTAAGTTATATTATAAAAATTATTAAATCAAAATGTATAAAATCATTACGGTTTTAAAATAAGTAAAAGCTTCTAAAATAAGTAAAACATGGTAAATAAAGTAACCACGTAAATTATGTCATATTATTGACTATTGACATTAACAGAAATTAACCAGTAATACAGATCCACAATCTTTTATTGGTCGGCGGCGACTACTGGTACTACTGTCCCCATTTTGAAATATCAGCCTGTCATTGTCAGTTAGTTCTCAACTAAATAAAAATTATAGGGTGACCTACGTATATAATAAATTATCACTTTCATAAATATTTTTTGTCATAAAAATAATTGTTTTTAAAGACAATTATTTTTATGATGTATCTTTGCTTATTAAACGCTTTTATTTCCAGTATTTAATATTTAAAAATTATGAAAATTATTATTTATTTTGTTAAATTTTATCTAAGTAGGCTAACGCCGTCCGAAAAGTTGTGCGCACATAACTATAGCGGTGCGGGTTACGGGAAGTGTGGAAATGCTCCCGAATAAGATTTCACTTCGTATACACTGATGCGTGGGTTCTAATCCTAATGCGGGGATGCACCAATGTGGCATTTCTTAAGTCATAACTGTCTGACATATATATAAAAATACAAGGCTGCTAACAGCAATAGAAAAGTGCCCATAAATTCACTGACCCAGCAAAATGAATGACCCAGACGATATCTAATGTTTAGAATTATTTTTCTGTGCCACCTTTTTAGGGGATCTATGTGTGAATATGAAATGTAAAAGACAGTACACGACAAGGTAAGCCTCTGATTTACAGGATTAAAAAAATGATTTTATGTAGTTACCCACTTTTTAAACTCTGAGTATCACAAATAACAAATCCTTGAGTATAAAATAATGAAACAGGTTGCAGAGAAGTACCATTGGCAGTGTTATCGCTAAAAGCGATCTCTTCCAGACAATATTTGTAAGGTAAGATCAGCAAATTCAGGATACACCGACATTCGGGTAGACATACAAGACAAGGGCAAAAATAAATAAATATTATTAGCTTACATTAAAATGAACTTGTTTACTAACAATAATAGTTAAATAGTTATTACATACATATACTCACGGCTGTGAATCACTAAAAGGGGTAGCCAGAGCTAAGGAATTAGAAACTCCTCAGCCACTTTTGGAAAGCTGAGTGGGGTAAAGATGGTAAAATAAAGGTTATTAGTGATGGGTCTCCAACCGCATCGCCCAAAAGTCTCGTAAAAGCCCCAATATCCGTTAGTCCCCTCTTACGTACATCCACCGGCAGAAATGGGGTAGTGCTATTCTAAGCCGACACTACACAGCAACTAGTTATTAATTAGATGAATATAATATAAATTGTTTTATTCAGACATTTCAATACATAAATAAATTAGCCTGTATGATGTAAAATTATTTCACTTATAATGGTAAATTTTTATTTACTGGCAATACTAATATCGATGACAGCGACGTCCTTACCGGCCAAGAAATGTTTGTGGATCTGTACCATTATTTAGCTTTTTGACACATCTCGACTTATTATTATTATTAAATTGTTCATTGGCCCTCGTATACAATTTATACATTCTGCCAGCGTCAGAGTGAAAAAGAAACAGCTTACTGTTTAAAACAAGTCCGGTAAAAACGAAATTTAATTATTACTGTTTTTTAAATATCTTCTGAGTCAGAAAGAGATTATAGATACAAATTTATGTATATATTTAAATATTATATAGAAATGAAAATAGACAATAAGTTTTTACGAATTTGATCTATGGTATTATAATTTAATTCCATTAGAAGATATGAAAAAACTTAAAATATTCACAAAGTCAGTATGAACAAGTGATAACACATTTATCATATTAGTAGGTTTAGGAATAAAAGAAGGGAGAATATTATAAAATGATGTCGTTAATTTTGAACAATTAAAAAATAAATGATCCAAAGTTCCTTCCTCAAGTCCACATTCACGTAACGAATAATCTTTAATTTTAATTTTAGCGAGAAATACTGGATAGCTACATTGTTCTAGTCTTATTCTACATATGGTAGAGGTAGATGTCTTTGAGCATTGTTTATATTTAAAAAACCAAGGCTTAGAGGGAATTTCCGGTTGAATACTAGCGTAAAATTTTCCTTTAAATTGAATAAAATATTTCCAATTTTCAGACCAAGAATTTTTAAAGAATGCTGATTATTGGGCTAATAGGTCATGAGAATAAAGTTTATGGGTATTAATTCCTGAATCACAAGCCATCTTGGCTGCAGAATCGGCATGAGTGTTCCCTGAAATGCCACAATGGCTAGGAATCCAAGCTAAGACTGTTTTAATGTTATTAAGGAAACATCGATGTAAAGCAGTTTTCAAATCAAGGATTAATGGAATTTAGTTTTGGCATGAAATTGATTTGATTGTAAAGCTTGTTAATGGAATGGGATTCGATGAATACAAACATGATGATTTTCAAACAGCGGAGCCGACATACTCTGAGTTCAAAAGTTTACATGCGTCAGTATAAATGACAACCCAATCTTTCCAAAGAACATCAATTTTATATTTTAGTTCCGTATGAGGAGAGAAGGACTCTTTTTCTATACCTAAATTTAAAATGATTTCTGGGAGGTAAATTAAACAAGCAAATTGAGTAGAAAAAATGGGATTGGATTGATATCTGACTAGAGAAGAAAGGGAATGATTAAATTTATTTATACTTTGAAAAACACGTGGAAGGGACTTGTGAGACCAATAACGGCTGGTTACCACTTTTAGTGAAAGAGATTGTAAAGATGGAAGTAAAGGATGAGACGAAGATTGCAAAAATTTCGTTATAAATAACATAACATAAACGGTCATGCCGAATATCCCCGAAGGGAATGGCAGAGGTACTAATACTTCTGAACATCTGTTCAGAAGTATTAGTACCTCTGCCAACAACATTCTGTCACCTGGTGTTCAGAGTACCCACGTTTTGCATGGAGAGTGTACTCACATGTTAGGGGCAGGCCTATCGCCGTTTTGTACGAATACACTGTCACATGACTAAGTACAACTCAGTCATGTGGGTTTCCTCACAATGTTTTCCCTCACCGTTAACAACCATGATAAATTAACCACACATATGTCTTTAGAAAAGACAAATTGGTGTAGGCTCGACCCGGGATTTGAACACTAGTCGTCGGAAACGCATGTCCGTCTAGCCACCCTGAACGAGGTGGATGTCTACGCCGATCATTTCAACGGTAGCGCAAGCAACTGACTTGTCATTGGCCTCCCCCCGCGCCCGCTCCTACTCAAGACGAACCACGGCTGAGGCGCTTCCCGCCGCTCGGCCACTCTTACTCTCCACCTCCACCGCGTCGGAATAAATTATTATTTTTGTATTAAATTGGAAATTAAATTGTTTAAATCAATTTAAGTCTTTTATGTTTTATTAACATAAAAAGTGGCGACCGTGACAGGACCTGCAATCTATAATACGGACATTTAACAATATTTTGCGAGTTCTCTAACCGCCGCCGTGTGGAGACAACATCGGACTGCGCGCCTACCGTGCAATTAGCAGCGACGCCGCTCATCTCCAGCTGGCCGCCTGCCAGCCCATTGCGCCGCATTCCCGAGCCACACCGGAGATCCCGAGTCAGCCAGCAGCGCCACCCGGAGCATACTCCAGCCAGCCAGCCTGCCTGTCTAAATTTGCCGAGGGCCTCTACTTCCACGGGAAGAAGACTTCGCGACCACTTAGCAGCGCCCGGATATCGCTTCCTATCAGCCTGCCTGTCTATCATAACTGTGAGCTCGTTCCTTTCTTTATTCCTACTTTTCTTTCCCTTCGAATTTAGCGAATTGTGATTTGGTTCCTCATATGTTTATGATACTTACAAAACTAGCTTACTTTAACCGTTACTAGCATACAGTTTTAGTAATTAAACAGTTTAAAATAATTTTCAAAATCACGGTTATTTCGATATACCGGCATTTTAAATTGTTTTTCTCAAAGTCGTGACATTGAATTCTTCGAGTCGTTGACCTTGTTTGATCATTATAAGTCTATTGCAAATATAATTAATCTTTCAACATAGACAAACTATCAATAATCGCTGATGTTTTCACTTTGTATAGATACAGTTAACATAAAGCGATTTAAAAATACAAATCATTATTACTGCATTTGATCCGTTAAATATTTAAATAAAACACACTTTGCCTTTCTGTCATTATCAGAATTTTTTGAAGAAATGCGCTATGTCACTTGTTGAACCATTATCTATAATTTTTAATAAATCTTTGGATAGTGGTAGTTTTCCTCTAAAGTGGAAATTGGCTGGAGTCATTCCGGTTCCCAAGACAAAAGATCATAATGATATTAAAAAGTATCGCCCAATATCGCTTCTGTGTGTGTTTGGTAAGGTGTTTGAATCCTTAGTTAAGAAAAGGCTTTATTGGCACGTCAAACCACAGCTTATACACAATCAGCATGGTTTTATGCATAAAAGATCAACGTCCACAAAGGAGATTGACCATTTTGGACCAAATGCTGCCCAGGCGTGGGAATAGTTTTTTATTTTACCTTACATAAAAGGGTATTTAAGAAAAATTATTAAAAAAAACAACATCCACGAGGTTGTGTACTACCCGATAATATACCTTATGGTTTTCGTAGCACTTTAACTTTTGATATTTGATATTTATCACTGATCCATCATCGTACTGTAGCTTTTACTGGAAGTTTTCGTTACAATGCAACTAAGTGTTGGAATAATATTCCTCCACCAATGCGTGAAATATTAAATAAATTTAATTTCAAAAAACAGTACAAAACGCTCCTTCTGAATCAACAAAAAATTAATATCTCAAAGACTTTCTCACACGTGCAAGTAAACTTCCAGTAAAATAATAAAAATAACTAATGTATAAATGTATTGCTTGGTTTTCTCATGTGAACCTTTACTTGAGAATTTGTGAATGCTGATAATGTTTTCTTGTTCTTTTAATTATTTAATGTTCTGAGACTAAGCGAATATGTTTAAAGATAATTTTAAAATATATTGTTTTTTATTTTATTTTTTTTGTTGTGCATTTGTTTAGTTTACTGTCTGTTCCTTTACTATTTATTCAATTTTGTTTACTTCAAATGTGGCAGACACAGATTATTTTGTTTATATATTAATTAATTATGTGTAGTGTAGTGTAGGCCTTAACTGAAAACCAGTGTTTTGCCACTTGGCAATATCAAGCACTGAGTTAGGACCTAGTTTGTGTTACCATAGCACTAATTTTAAGTTTAAAATATTGTTTTTTTTTTCACTTTGTGTATTGTTTTTCATATTGTATGTGGTGTTATGTTAACATAAATAAACGAGTTATCTATCTATCTATCTATTTCATTTTTTTATAATATTTACGTTGTTGTTTAATATTATTATCTTATTTATTCTTCCTCTAGTCAGTTCCCGACCTCGCTAGTATCGCAAAACAAGTTTTTTGTACGTTGACAGCTTTGTATAGCACTGTCTCTTTTTTCAATTCCAAGACAAGTTGATCGAAATGTACGGTACAAATCACAGCGAGATTTGAGAGAAATCGAAAGTCTTGCTTCCTCATATTCAGATGTGTATGTATACCTGTTACTCTGTACCTGCTTGCGCGCGCGCTCTTTTGTTTGTATCGCAGTCTATCACCACTCTTTGACGTGAATCGTACTGTGCACTTATCTCCTTATTTTCTTACTACCCGGCATTACTTTTGGACTATCGTATCTGCATCACTTATCGACCCGGCTATTCATTTTTTACTTGACGAGAACAATCATGGGCTCCGTTCAATTAATCATTATTGCTGTTCGTGTTTTACTAGGCGGCGAACGATCGGCAGTTGTGCTCACGTTGTTTGCCTAGTTTGATTTTTGGGGTGAGCTAGGCACGAAGACGTTTTGAGGCGGCCTGCTTTATTTTTAGATTCAATAATCATAGATGACGATGAGGATGATTGGTTAGGTATCATTAATGTTTACAGCATGATCATGTAACGAATAAATGATTGAATTATTAAAGCACTATACTTAACAAGTGTTTTAATAGTAATAAATAATCCATTGTTCACAATATACCGTGTTTTATTTAAAAAAAACAGCTGTTGGTTATGATTTTGTCGTCAATGTAAATCCTATGAAAAATATTTTTTTTCTCAGTACTCCTCGGATAGATTCTAAAGCGCTTTAGGTTACAGTCTGATATTAGTCTAAGGAACATTATGTACCATTATTCAATGTTGGGCAGCACTTGGTCCAACGTTCATAGAAAAATGGTCAATCTCCTTTAATTCAATTTGCAAGCGATGTCATGACTGTTTTGGATAAAAACGTTGAGGTTCATGCAATTTATGCTGATTTTTCAAAAGCATTTGATATTGTTGACCATGAGATCACAAGGTTGAAGCTAATGCGGTTAGGTATACACGGTTCTCTCTTGCGTTGGTTTAGTAGCTACTTGCAGAATCGTAGCCAGTTGATTGCATGCTGTGGTTACAATTCCCAGACACTTTCTGTTGCCTCCGGTGGTCCTCATTTAGGTCCTCTATTATTTATAATTTTCATAAATGACATTTTGGAAAATATTTCTAAATCAAAAGTATTACAAATATGAATATTCTGTTCACTCAGATTGCATCGAAAGAATTCAGAAACGGTTTTTTGTTATCATCTGAGCTACGCCGATAATAAATCCCGTGTTCTTCCGACTTACGCCGATCGTCTTCACTATTATGGCCTTGATACCCTTGCCAATCGCAGAACGCGGGCAGACCTTGTCATATTGCATAAAATTTTGAATAACGATATTGAAAGCCCCGATTTACTGCAAAAAATCCATGTAAATGTTCCTCGCATTACAACTAGACTGGAAAACCAGTTACCATTCAAAACGAATATTTGTCACACAAACCTAGGCTTACACGCTCCCCTTACTCGTATACAGAACACATGCAATAGACTTAGAGCTGACCTGGACATTTTTGATGGTAATGTTAGTAAAATCAAAGATATGAAATTGTAATTGTTATGGTCTTTTTTTATTTGTTTTTTATTTTAGTTCCTATTTTGGTTCCTTTTTATTTATTAAGATTAAGTTTTTGTTCTTTTGTTAGTCCATTTAAGTCACTTAGAATTTAAAATTAAATTAATGTTCACAAAATCATAGGCATGTTGACTCAAAAGTTTTTAGGTTCTACAATGCGCATGTTGCTATGAAATGTATAGATTGAATTTGTTATCTTGTTGTAAGCAACCTGTTTTTTGAGCAAATAAATAAATAAAAAAAATAATAAAAAAATCAGCATATTAGCGTATATATTATCTCAATTCCAGTGCATGCACTCGTCGAGCGCGCGCTTGAGTGACGTAACCTAGCCCACCCGCCGCTAGCCGACAGTGCCCCTGCCAGCCGCCTCGCGCCCCGTGTAGACGCAGTGCGAACCGGTTTCTTATCTGCGCCCGCTCAGCTAGTCTTTGAAGCAAGGAGCGTATCGTAACATAATATATTCTTTATTATTTTGCTTTCGTTAAGTCAGATATTTCATTGCAATGGCTTCCGAATCCGGAAAGGATGATTCGCTTAAGACTTTAATTGTTAAGCGCAGTAGCATTAAAGGACGATTAACTAATTTTAAAAATTATATTGAATCTTTTAATTTCTCAGATTGTATTTGTGAATTGGAAATAAAACAACTTGCGATGAAATTATCTCGCTTAGAAGCTTTACTTGTTGAGTTCGACGGGCTGCAGAGCCAAATAGAGTTACTAAATGATAATAATCAGGAAAGTGAGTTAACTATGCGCGATTTAATGGAACAAGAGTTCGATTATCTTGTTGCCTTAGCACAAAAGCTCATAAGTGATAATGATTTTTCAAAGCCTCATCTTAATTGTCACTCTAATTCTTCCACTTGCTCTAATCATTGCAATAGTGAACACGATGGTCTGTCATTCAAACTGCCTGTCATAAAAATACCAAACTTTGATGGGTCATATTTTAAATGGCTAGAGTTCAAGGAAACCTTTGTATCTTTGGTGCACGGAAACAGTAAAATACAGGGGATTCATAAATTTTATTATTTAAATTCATATTTAGAGGGAGAAGCTGCTCGAGTCGTTGGGAACCTTGAGGTTTCAAATGAAAATTACCCAAAGGCTTGGGACCTCCTATTATTATTATTATTATTAGACGGGCGGTAAACGCCACAGGTTTCCGCACTGAGCCCGGCAAGGCGGACCATTGTACGTGGACCAAGTGGTCAACTAGCTCTCCCAGCCTAATTCCGTCCAGAAGGCAAGTAGCTTATCCAGGTCAGCTACCGCCCCTGGGAGCGACTTTATTGTTCCTATAGTGTTTTTTCGGATATCGGCCACTCCAGTGCATTCCTGGGGCACGTAAGCGACCGTCTCATCAGCCTTCATGCACGCACGGCATAGAGGGCTGTCGGTGATGCCTATGGTGTGTAAGTGTTTGTTTAATGTGGTATGTCCTGTAAGTATTCCAGCCACTGTCCGCAGGTCCTTCCTACTAAGTCGTAGTGCGCGCCCGGTCAGCTTTATGTCAAGGGTTGGCATAGTTTCCTTTGACTGTCTGCAGCCAGGCTCTTCCTGCCAGTGTGACTTGGAGAGAGAGTGTGTGCGTTCACGTTCTCAAAAGGCAGGGGGATAATCGGTTCAGGACCCTGCAGGTTCCTGGCCGACCCCGCCCTAGCCAGTTCGTCAGCCGCGTCGTTTCCCAATGAGCCGCTATGACCTTTAATCCATTGAAGGGTTATAATGTTTTTCCGGGCTACCTCCTCCAGAGCACTGTGGCACTCCAGGACTAGTCCTGAAGTGAACACACAGCGATCCAGAGCCTGTAGCACAGATGCACTGTCCGAGATGATTTTGACATGCATATCGGACAGCGCACGGGCTTTGATTGCCATTGCCGCCTTAGTTATTCCAAGACACTCCGCTTGGAATACCGTATTGTGGTGGCCTAGGCTTTTGGAGATTTTGATACTGAGGTCTTGTGAGTATACGCCCGCTCCAGTCCCTTGGTTGGTCTTGGAGCCATCTGTATACACACGCACCTCTTTAATATCGGAGTAGTCATGTTGTTCCTCTTCGAGTACAACAGTGTAGTTGTGCTTGGTTATAATGGTTTTTGTTATCCTATCACATGGTGCAGCAAGTAAGGGCTGATATTGGATGGCCGCTGTGTAAATATTAGTGTGTAGGATTCTGGAGTCATTTTTGAGGTGTCCTGCCTTTTTCAGCC
The DNA here is from genome assembly GCA_963576735.1 of Bedellia somnulentella. Classification (NCBI taxonomy): domain Eukaryota; kingdom Metazoa; phylum Arthropoda; class Insecta; order Lepidoptera; family Bedelliidae; genus Bedellia; species Bedellia somnulentella. The sequence goes on from OY755171.1 coordinate 14,558,360, forward strand.
TAAGTGAGGACATCGCTGCCTCTTGCTTTATGTGTAAGTGTAAGGGCGGCAGATTCAGTAGCACCTGAAGAGCTGCCGTGGGTGCGGTTCTCATACAGCCCGTGATGGCCATGCAGGCAAGCCGTTGCATTTTTTCTAGGTCGTTTTGGGCTGTTGTTAATCTAGTTCTCGACCACCAGACCAGTGAGCCGTAGGTTATCACAGGTCTAATAATGGTGGTATAAAGCCAGTGTACGATCTTAGGTTTTAATCCCCAGTTTTTACCTAGTATCCGCTTGCACTGCCATAGCATAGCGCTGGCTTTTTTTATTGTGTTATCTAAATGTGGTTTCCAGCTCAGTTTGTCATCTAGGGTAATTCCTAGATATTTAACAGTCTTGGAAAGAGTGAGTTGGGTTCCAAAGAGTTTTGGAAGTTCAAAAGGGGGGAGTTTCCTTTTGTGAGTGAAAAGAGTTAGTTCAGTCTTTTTAGGGTTTACTTTCAGGTCGTATTCGTTACACCATGTCTCCACTACTCTTTATGCTTGACCCATTTGATTGCAGAGCGTGTTTACATGATTTCCATTTAGTAGGATAGTGAGATCATCCGCGTAGCCTACAGTAAAGTAGCCTCGGGCATTGAGCCTCCTAAGTAGAGAGTCGACCACCATGTTCCATAGGAGTGGGGAGAGGACCCCCCCTTGGGGGCATCCTCTTGTCACAATGGCTCTTGTGGTGTCTTTTAAGGTTACTTGGACCGCTCTGAGTCTCAACATGTTAACAACCCAACCCCTGAGTGTGGAGTTAACACGGAAGTCTTTCAGAGTTTTCTCGATACAAGGTATGTTAGTTTTATCGAAAGCACCTTCAATATCTATGAAGGTGCCTAGTGTGGATAGCTTAGTGCTGAGTGCACATTCAATTTTAGATATTACGTTGTGTAGTGCAGTCTCAGTTGATTTATCTTTAGTGAAAGCATGTTTATATGGACCCCTCCATCCTCCATTTTTTCGCAAGTGATTTTTCTCTTATATGTCTGTCACAGAGTCTTTCCAGAGTTTTTAAGAGAAAGGATGTAAGGCTGATGGGTCTAAAGGACTTCGGGTCGGTATAGTCCGACTTACCGGGTTTGGGTATGAAAGTTACTTTGACTTCGCGCCATGGTATCGGTACATATCTGTAAGCGATGCATGATTGATATATTTTGACCAACCAGGGGGATAGGATGTCTCTTGCCCACTGGAGCAAAGCAGGGAAGATTCCATCTAGGCCTGGTGATTTGAAGGGGTTGAAAGACTTAACCGCCCATTCAATTTGGTCATTAGTGACAAGGTCTCGTGAGAAGAGCCTGTCAGCTTCGGTAGGAGGCGTAATATGCTCCTCATTCCAGTCAGTGTCATCAGTATGATGACAGTCTGGGAAGTGGCAGTCTAGGAGCAATTTATGTGTTTCTGTATCTGTCGTGGTGTATGTATTATCAGGTGTTTTGAGCGGCCCTACGGTGAGGTTGTTATCAGTAGACAGAATTTTTCGAACCCTAGCCGCTTTATTGTTCGATTCTATTGATCCGCAAAACTTTCGCCAAGCTTGCCTTTTGCTAGATAGGATTCGTTTTTTGTAGGTGGCTAACATGTTTTTATAGTTTTCCCAGTCTGTAGGTAGCCTGGAGTTTTTTGCTTTATTGAAAAGTTTGCGTAGTTCACCGCGCATTTTTTCCAACTCCGGGGTCCACCACCTACTGGTTTCTTTCCCTGGGATTGTTGGTTGTTTAAGTGGGCAGGAGGCTTCATAAGAATCGATTATAGCTGCGGTTACTACTTTAAGGTCATTTTCAATTTGTGTAGGGCCATCTATATTCTCGTTGGTGAGTGTATTTAGCTTACTTTTAAGAGAAGATCTATATGAGAGTACATTCGTAACTCGAGGGTTACGTTTAGGAGGGGGTAGTGTGTAGTCACTGGTAATGTTAAAACAGATCCGCCGATGATCAGCGCAGCTTAGTTCTTTTGACAAGTGCCAATTTGAGACTAAGTGGGACGCCCCGGTGCCAACTAGTGTAATGTCAATGATAGTTTGGCCCCTGGATGTAACCCATGTGGGCTCCGATCCTATATTTGCTATGCTAAGGTTAGTAGAGAATAAATAGGTTGATAATACCTGTCCTCTTTGATTGGCCGCGTGGCAGCCCCACAGCGGATGATGCGCATTTGCATCGGCTCCGATGATGAGCTCAGTACCGGACTGCTCACAGTACTGCACCAGGTCGACCATTTCTTTAGGTGGGCAGTCGGCGTCACCGGGCATGTAGCAGGACGCTAAGACCACATCTGGGATCACCCTGCTAGCTGTTGTGAGATTGATAGCTATCAGGTCTCTGGAACAATATTGGGTGAGTGGCATGCTTTGAATATATTTAGGAATATAAATGCATGCCCTTGGGTTTGTGCATGTGGTGTCGCAGATTAACTAACCTCCGATGTTACTGAGACCACATATACGGTTTGCCCTGATCCACGGCTCCTGAATCAGAGCAATACTGTTGATGTTTTTATCCAGCACTGTGCGTAGGGTAGCCGTCGCCGCTTGACTGTGCTGGATATTGGCCTGGAGGATTGAGATGGTTTTAGGAGGGGGGAGCATCTTTAAGGATCTCCGCTTCCAGCTCCTCATCCAGGTCCAACTCGGAGTGTGTCCTGGGTTTTGACGTCATCATGGCCTCTTCCCAGGGATCCGGGACGAGGTCATTGTATGCCAGCCGACCGAGCTGGTCCACGGCCTCTTGGAGAGCTTCTGGTTCCTCCACAGGCCTGCTGGTGGAGGGTTGCGGCTCATCCGGCCTTGGAGTCGTGGGGGCAGGTTCAGCTGGGGCCTCAATCGGCGCCTTCGGATCGGGCGGCGTGTCACTAAATTTACCCCTCCCTACTACAAACTTAGCGAACACCGACCCGAATCCAAAAGCGATTCGGCGGTCGCGAAGAAGCAGCTTCTCCACCTCTGCCGATGACAGGCCTAAAGTAAGGAAGGTGCCCTTCTTCTCTCCGTCGACAGTCGTCGCTTTGTATGGGTGCCACTGTGGTATGTCATACCAGCGCCCATTTTGCTTGCAAAGCAAAACCTGGAGCTTTTTCAGTGGCCCCGTATACTTAGGGATGAAGAGGGCAATTCGTGTGCGGGTGGGGATGTCGGCCTGGTTGACCATTTTAATCTTGTCGCCCGAGGGTAGCGTCACGGCGGATGCAAATTCCTGAAGCCAGGTAAGAGCGAAATCGTCCTCACACTGGATCTTCAGCGTACCCTCGGACAGTTTTGGGCAACCCCGAAAAGCTGGCGCCACCTCCACATCACCGGAGTCCATAGCCGCAAAGACTTGTTCTTCGATTCTTTCCCCAAGGTACTCGGCCTCCGAAGTGGTCAAGTCCCTCAGGGACGTGGTGATGAGCGCCACTGAAAGTTTGGAGCGGTCGGAGAGAGCGGTAAGTTCTCTGTCCCTTGATAGTTTTTGCCCGTTTGGGCTCGACCAGCTATGCCTCGCCAGCTGGGACCTCCTATGCCAGCGATTTGAAAACAAAAGGCAACTAATTAATAATCATTTAAATTCTATGTTAAATTTTGAATGTTTCCGTGAAACCAACAAGTCCTTGAGATACATAGTAGACCATGTGAACAAAAACTTACGAGCTCTTAGTTCTTTAGGGCTGCCTACAGACAAGTGGGACGTTTTAATTATTCATTTGGTTACTGCCAAACTAGATAATAGCACTTGTTTAAAATGGGAGGAGCACAGAAGCACTATATCGGACATTCCTTCTCTCGACGATTTTTTTACTTTTCTTAGAACTCGGGCAGATATACTTGAATCTATTCAACGTAGCAAGCACGACACAAGAGATAAGACAAGACCGCCTACGCTTCCTCCACCAAGGGCCCAAACCAAATCATTTATTGTGACTAATAATAATAAACCTATTAAACAAGATAAACGAGCTTTAAAAATATACGATTGCGTTTTTTGCTCGTCCAAGCATCGTATATATGATTGCGCCTCATTCAAATCTAAGTCACCGGCAGAAAGAATAGCTTTTGTTTCGACTAATCACCTTTGTAAAAACTGTCTTAGGCCTGGCCACGATGTTAATCATTATTCCCTCCCTGGTTCATGCTACACTTGTAAACGCCGCCATCATTCCTTATTGCACAATTCGGGTGTAAACAATGAAAATGTGAAGTCTAATGACAATATATCCAATTCTATTGCCATGTCGGCTATTTCTGAATCCCCAGAAGTTTTGTTGTGTACAGCCCATGTAAAGATATCAAATCCCAACACTAATGAGACCATTTTAGTGCGGGCTCTACTAGATAGTGGGAGCCAGTCTTCCTTCAATAGCGAGGCTGCAAAACAGCAATTACACTTGTCACCTGAAGCTTCTTATTTAAGTATAGTAGGCATCGGTAATACTCCACTTAACCTCAATACAGAGAGATGTTCTATTTACTTACAATCAAAAAATGAGTCATTCAAAGCTATGTTAGCCTGTCTTGTTTTACCTAAGATTTCACATGATTTACCTAAGGTTGCGTTTGATTACAGAGCTCTAAATTTACCTAGTGTTGAACTAGCTGACCCCCGCTTTCATCAGCCTTCCGCCATAGATATGTTGATAGGAGCTGACTTGTTCTGGGACCTTATAGGCTCAGAACAACGTATCTTAGGCAAAGGTAAGCCCTACCCTATACTTCGTAGCTCCAAGCTAGGATGGCTCGTCGCGGGTCCCATGCCAATCCTACAAACATCATTTCAAAAAACGTCGAAGCCAGTCATATGTAATTTTTTATTAAAGGAAGATGATGATATGTATAGTAAGTTTAATGATAGTAATATTCCTACCAATTTCTCACATAATCAGGACAGTTGCCCTATTCTAGAGAAAGGAATGACAAAATTCTGGGAATTGGAAAGCTTTCCTCAAACTACACCCTATACTAAAGAAGAGAAGCTCTGTGAAAAACATTTTCTTTCTACAACTACACGCCTCGAGAATGGTCGCTTTTGTGTAGCCCTGCCGCTACGTGACAATCGCGACCGTCTAGGCGATTCATATTATTTAGCAAAGAAAAGATTTATTAACTTAGAAGCCCGTTTTAAAAAACAACCTATTCTAAAGCAGGGCTATTCTAGTTTCATACATGAATACCACAGACTCGGTCATCTGTCTATCGCACCAATACAAAAACCTTTAATTTCATATTTCCTTCCTCAGCCTCACCACCCAGTGATAAGAGAGAAAAGCGAATCTACTAAATTACGCGTCGTGTTTGTTGCCTCTGCTCGCACCACTTCGGGTATATCAGTCAATGATATACAAATGGTGGGACCAACTATACAAAACTCCTTATTCAATATTCTTATCCGTTACAAGTGTGTCCATTTAGGGGTTGTCTCTGACTTATCCAGATGCTTTTATATTAACTCTAAGACGTTTCATCGCTCGCAGTGGCATACCCGATACTATATACTGCGACAATGGTAGAAACTTTGTTGCCGCTGCTAAAGAGATAGGCATCTTTTTAAATTTAAATAGTGACTCTATTCAAGGTTTTGCAGCCAGTCAGGTCATTAAATTTAAATTCTCACCAGTTTACGCTCCTTCATTCAATGGTTTAGCCGAAGCTTGTGTTAAATCGGCTTAAATTTTTATGTTCTATTGAATATTGCGATGGTAATATATTCGTCTTCTATATCTGCTGTATGTTTGTAGGTACACTGTAATTATTATATTATTATTTTTTTGTTTATTTAGTATATATCGTTGTTAAATATGCTTATTAAAATTTAATATATTTAAACATATTGTATGTATGTCCACTACTCTGTTGCGTTTAGTGTAATGCTCGCAATTTCACTTGTGTCGGTGCTGACTGAAAATCAGTGTTGTGAGTTCTCAGAGCTCACAACGTTATGCTGAGTCAGCACCGTTTCGCTGTGCAGAGACCTTTGTAAATGGTCAACTTATGTTGTTATTTTAAAAAAAAAAAGTTTTTTATTTTCTATCTTTGTCTTCTTCTATCTTTTTTCATGTTTTTTTTCTAATGTTGTTTTTGTCAAAGTTTTTATTTTTTATTTTTATGTTTAACTGTAAGTCTCTTGCTCATCTGTGCAGCGAATAAATGTCTCTCTCTCTTTCTCTTTCTCTTTCTAAATTTCACTTTAATAGGATAATAGGAAACATTCATTTAACATTTGAGGAATTGTCTTCACTGTTCGCTCAAATCGAAGCTATCCTTAACAGCCGTCCTCTTTGTCTCCTTAGCCCCTCTCCAAACGCTTTCCAACCGCTTACCCCCAGCCACTTCTTGATAGGCAGGCCCTTAACGTCATTACCCTCTGAAACCTATATTGAAAACAATATAAATCGTCTCGACCGTTTTCAGCGGCTAGAACACCTGAGGCAGCACTTCTGGAAGAGATGGTCGAGTGAGTACGTGTCGGAGCTGCAACAACGCACCAAGTGGCGAATCAAATGTAGAGAGCTCAAAATAGATGACCTAGTCCTAATCAAGGAGGATAATATTCCACCTTTATGCTGGCGTCTTGGGCGAATAAACAAGTTGTTTCCCGGAACCGATGGCGTATCACGCGTAGCAGATGTGGTCACTAATAAAGGGATTGTACAAAGAGCGCTGAACCGCCTATGTTTACTGCCCACATCAGAAATATAAACTAAGTGGAAGACTTTGAAACCACCAGCAGGAGCTTTCAAGGGCCGGGAGCATGTCTACGCCGATCATTTCAACGGTAGCGCAAGCAACTGACTTGTCATTGGCCTCCCCCCGCGCCCGCGCCTACTCAAGACGAACCACGGCTGAGAGCGCTTCCCGCCGCTCTGCCACTCTTAAGAGCTTATTCCATTACACTTTTATCGTTGCCGAAATCGGAGGTCCTTCACAGTCACTGCCGCAGAAGGCCACAGACGCTTGTTATTCCACTACACCGATTTCAGTTTCTGAATCATTCGCGCGCGCGATTTTTGCGGGCGGTCGTACGAAATTGCTCCTGTCTTTTTTTTAAAACGCTCTCTATCAAACTCTCTTATGGACTATCCCACTCTCATTCAATAAACGACGACACATTGCGTCTATATATCTCTTTCGCTACTATACTTACATATATCCTATTCATGTACACAACCTTTTCCAAATATTTTTACGTCATATATCACACAAAATATTAAATAGGCGGGAACTCCTATATGACTTAAAAATAAAAGCATATTTATTAAAAAGTTTGCCGGGGTCGTACGAAGTGGCGATCGATAGTTTCAGCCTACCCCAATGAGAGGTAATGGCGTTAGTATAAGTATGCATATATGTGATTGAACGTATTTGCTTACCCCAATGGGAAATAATGGCGTGAGTATATGTATGCATTTATGTAATTATACGCCTGTGCCTACCCCCACGGGAAGTGATGGCGTGAGTGTAAGTATGCATATTTGAAACAATCCGTATCTGCCTACCCTTTACGGAAAAATGGCGGGAGTTTAAGTATGTATGTATGCAATTAAAATTATCTGCTTACCACAAGCGGAAGTAAAAGCGTGAGTATATGCGCGTATGTATGTAATTAAACGTATCTGCCTTCTCCGATGGGAAGTGATGGCGTGAGTATATATAATATAATATAATTTGCATGTATGTGATAAAACGTATTTACCTACCCCAATCGGAAATAATAGCGTGAGTATATGTATGTATGTAAGAATATAATTATACATATCCGCCTACCCCTATGAAATGGAACCCCTACCTACCTAACTACCCCTGGAATTAATGGCGTGAGCATATGTATATCTGCTATAAAACTTTTATTATCTTTTTTTTGTTTACGTAATTTGCAATCATAGGCATGAAAAATTTTGGCACGTCCTCTCGCTGTGGCGGGCGCGAGGCGACTAAATCGTCTGAACGTTATTCCACCTTCCTGAAGCGGTTATTACATTACGCAATATTCAGACAGTCTTAGTAAGACTGTCTTAAAGTCTAACTAGACAAGCTCGCTATTAGACTGTGCTGAATACCGACCGCATGCTAACTCATTTTCAAAGCGTACGTAGCCGGTGGCGGTTGTCATAACCGCTTAAGTACGAAGTGTTTGATTGGAATAATCTTTATGAATTTTCTGCCATAAATATGGCATGTCTCGATACAAATCGAGAACATTAAAAAGCACTTCTTTTTCCTTTGAACAAGCCATTTTACACGCCCCGCCACAGCAAAACACATGTCACGCACGCCTTCGCTCTGCGGCTGCCGCGCGATAAATGAACAGTCTAGCGTGCTAAATCTTATTACACTACGCGGTATTCAGCAAGCAAGCAAGTAAGCACGGCCGAACCCATTCGGTCGCTCTAATTAGACAGGCTAACTTGCTAACTCTTATTACACCATGCTCAATCTAAGTTAGACTGTCTGAATATTGCGTAATGTAATAACCGCTTGAGACGGAGCTACAAAAAATGTAGTGAGCTAGGAGCCGAAATTTGTCTCTTTATCGGAAGCCTAGCGTTCTGAACGTTATTCCACTAGTCTGAATTCAGATTCTGTGGCTGTCGGACGTCTGAATTCAGGCAAATGGAATAAGCTCTTTACTCTCCACCTCCACCGCGTCGGAATAAATTATATTATTTTTGTATTAAATTGGAAATTACATTGTTTAAATCAATTTAAGTCTTTTATGTTTTATTAACATAAAAAGTGGCGACCGTGACAGGAGTTGGAGACCTTGAGAGGAGGAGTTGTTTAAATCAATTTAAGTCTTTTATGTTTTATTAACAGTGGATTTCATAATAAAATGTTTCTTCCGATTTTTTACCCCAAGTAAAGTCATTTACAGAAACATACATAATACAAAATGGGTCCAAGAAACTTCGTGAACATTAAAATACTTAAGATAAACATAGCTTTCTTACTTACAGTTTAAATAAAAATAAATTGGTGGGAAGTTTTAAATTAATATTTATTGTTACCTATAGGGTTGGTATGTATTATTTGGGTGAAAACCATTTAAAATAACCGATGTGACAAATGAAACCATAACAAGAAAGAAACCCCTAACAAAAAAGTGACAAATTAAAACTTAGGGTCTTTTTTCTGTAAATGACGTAGGCAGGGTAGAAAATCGGAAGAACCATATTATATGCATTCCGGATATCCACCCCGTTCAGGGTGGATAGAAAGACACGCGTTTCCGAATATCCACCTTAGGGTGGATAAACGAAATAAGCCAAACTACAACAAACGACGGGCAGTGCTACCAGCTTAGATGTTTTCTCCCTGTATTTTAGCATATATTTAGGTGTATTTTTGAGGTTTTATTCAGGTTGGATATTGTGTTCTTACCAAAGATTATCAACATCCACAAAAATTCTACTGGTAGTAATAGTTGCAATTAAAATAAATAAAAATGATGTGATACAACCGTGATAGCCCAGTGGGTAGAACACTCGGTTATCGTGCAAACGACTAGTGTTCAAATCCTGGGTCGGGCCTACACCAATTGGTCTTTTCTAAAGACATATGTGTGGTTAATTTATCATGGTTGTTAACGGTGAGGGAAAACATCGAGAGGAAACCCACATGGCTGAGTTGTACTTAGTCATGTGACAGTGTTTTGGTACAAAACGGCGATAGGCCTGCCCCCTATCACATGAGTACACTGTCCATGCAAAACGTGGGTACTCTGAACACCAGGTGACAAAGTCACGTGATGTTCAGAAGTATTAGTACCTCTGCCAACACCTTCGGGGATATTCGGCGTGAACGTTTATGTATTATGTTATGTTATGTAAAAATTATGTAGAAGACTGAATTAATATTTTGTAAAATACTAACCACCTGTGTACCAAACACCTAATTGTTATTACCATCCTATATTTACGAATACGACTGTTGTTTGTTTTTACTGGTGTAAATTAAGATTATTAATTTTTTTCAATATTTTTAAATGAAAAAGTTTATGGGGTTTCACCTTTCTTTTAATTATTATTTTTCAGAAGTAAATAAAAATATGTTTTATGGAGGAGTTAAATTCCCTATGACATGTGTCTTGCTTGACGAAGAACATGTATTTTGTTCATCTTAAATATCTTATTCCATGTATTATGCAAATAAACATATTGCATTTCATAAAATTTAAGTATATCTAAGAGATCTATTGAAGTAGCTTGCTATATGACGACGAAATTTTCTAATTTATTGTTTATTATTCTTACTCTATAATTTCTTTTGGTTTTTAGGAAATAATGGGCTTTTGTTAAGTTTTTGGGGTTAATATTTTAGACAGTTGGCAACACTGTTGTATGGTTGGTTTGGTTGATGTTGAGTTATAAGTTTAAGTTTACTACTCAGTTATTTATTTCTTTACTTTACTTAAATTCAATTGTTGATGTTTTTTGATAAAATATAATAACTGCAACTGCACTAAGATGAAGCCCACTATTATAGCTGTTTTAGTTTTAATTACAGCAGGCAGTAGTAAGTGGTTCTAAACATATACATGAGGGTGTGGTGGTTGGTTAACAATTAATCATCACTTATAATAAGGAACCTAAGTGAAACCTATATTAAAAAGTCTATTAAACCATTAGCGAATAAACCTTTTCTTTATAAAATCATCGTTTCCTTTTAGGTGTTGCTATTTGGTGTTACCAGTGTTCACCGGCCACTCCTGGGTGTATGGAGCCTTTTAACTGGCGAGGTATTGGATACCTGGGGAGCCCTTGTCCGGAGACGGAAGATATTTGTGTTAAATTAATTGAAAGAAAAGGAGGTTAGTAAAATACACTAGTTTCATAATTTGGTTTTCGGCAATGTTACTTTACAGATATTTGTTATCTGCTATTCTATCTAGAGCTAAACAAGTATGTGCAAGTGTTTAAATGATGCCATTATAGTAAAGCTTTTATGCCATGTTATAAAGAAACACTAACTAATAGCCATAGCATCTCCACATTGAATAACATTAAGCATGTAAAACTATCCCCCATTGCAATTAATTACCTGATATTTATGTCTAATATAAATTGTTACATAAATATAATTAATGCATGGATGCTATGAAATCTTAATGTGTTGGAACAATTTAACAATTTCTGGTATGATTTACCGTTCATTTGTTTAGTATAAAGCTTATATTTTAATGTATTCTTTATTTTAGCTCAAAGAGTGGTAACACGAGATTGTTTAAGCAACTTAAGGACATTCAGAACTGATATTCCTGCAGACACTTATGAGGGATGTCGCCCTGCTGCCCAGGATGTAAATCTTGCACACTATGTCAATAATAGTATTAAAGAGCTTGATTTAAGGAGGTATGTATTATTTCCTTGATTTTTGTTTGATCCAATTTTGCTAGATGTTTTATATTTATTTAGAAAAAAATGTTACAGAAGCCTTAAGATTTTCACCCTAAATCCTAAAAACAAACTTTTGCTGACTTATTGATGAAAACTGAAAACTTTTAAAAGCCATACACTAACAATTTAATGAATATAATTAAACACTGTTCTAGATATTAAAGACTCAAACATTCTCATTGTATATCCCCGAAGGGGTTTGCAGATGTACTAATACTTCTGAACATCACTTGACTTTGTTGCTTAGTGTTTGGAGTGCCCACCTGTTGCTTTGACAGTGTACTCATTTGATAGGGGGCAGGTTTATTGTGGTTATGTAGAAATACACTGTCACCTCACTTAGTACAACTAAGCCATGTGGGTTCCCTCACCATTAACACCCATGATAAATTAACCACACATATGACTTAAGATTTACACATATTACTTGCTGTGTAGTGCCGGCATAGAATAGCACTACCCCATCTCTTCCCGTGGGTGTTTCGTAAGAGTCGACTAAGGGACTTCAGGGCTTCTATCATCTTCGCCCTTACACCAATCTAAGGTCTGCCGTGCTGATAGATGCGTGGCCAGGGGTGAGCCTGGTCTCTAGCGTGCCAACGTCCCGGAGCCTGGTGAACTCCGGGCACTAAATAACCTTGCTTTGTCAAGCGGGGCTCTGACAAAGTGGACAGAATGCTTCCCTAGCTACTCGTGGGAATCACATGTGTTTAAATAAAAATCAACACGGAGACGGCGATAAAGCTCGCCACTTATCACGTCATAGATTCTCGTTGGGCGAAAAGTGGGCTGGAGAGACCCGCTTTAGTACGATGAATGTTGGCGGAGGAATGCAAGAAAAGTTAGATGAAGTATGCCTGGTAATGAAAGAAAAGAATTTAGATTTGCTGTGTTGCACAAAGCTGCAGCTGAGTTAAGGGACTTCCTAGTCGAAATAGAGAACGATACCCTCCAACAAAAATTAGAGTGTTTAAACCCAATGTGCGATAATGAATATTCTTTATGGAAAACTGTTAAATCCACACTAAAGCCCCAACTTGCTCAGTACCCACTAAAAACCGAAGACGGAAATTGGGCTAGGACAGACTCAGAGAGAGCTGAAGCTTACGCGGCGTTTCTGAAAAATGTGTTTAAACCTAATGAAGACCTCGGATCAGACACTGTAGATGAAGAAGTCAGCGACTATTTGGAAAGTGATCTACAACTCAGTCCACCTTTGACAGCCTGTACCCCTTCTGAAGTACGTAGGACGATCCAGAACCTACAATTAAAGAAGGCGCCTGGTTTTGACCTTATAACCGCTGAAGTATTAAGAGAACTGCCAAAGAAAGTCATAACTCTCATAACTATTATTTTCAACAGCATATTGAGAACTGGGTATTTTCCGAACATCTGGAAAGTGTCCCAAATAACAATGGTACTCAAGGCAGGAAAACCCCCACATCTTACGTCTTCCTACCGACCAATCAGTCTGCTACCAGTCCTCTCAAAAGTCTTCGAGAAGGTACTCTCTGTGCGGTTAAAAACTTGTATGGCAGATAAGAAACTAATCCCAGAACATCAATTCGGATTCAGAAGCAATCATTCAACAGTGGAACAAGTACACAGAGTTTGTGAAGAAGTGAGAAACGCACTGGAAAAACAGCTTTATTGCTGTGGCGTATTTCTGGATGTGCAACAGGCGTTTGATAAAGTTTGGCATAATGGCCTACTATTTAAAATCAAGAAGACCCTACCTCATAATATGTTTCTGCTACTGAAATCATACATTGAACACAGGTCATTTTATGTTAAAATAAACGATTCTGTTTCCGATATGTATGAAATACAAGCGGGGGTACCACAAGGATCAGTCCTAGGGCCGACATTGTATATTATTTACACCAGTGATGTTCCTGTGTCAGAAACAGTGATGACTGCAACGTTTGCAGATGATACTGCTGTACTAGCTTCAAGTGATAGCCCAGAGCAAGCTTCAGCGACTTTGCAAACACACCTTAACAAGATACATGATTGGATGAAGAGTTGGAAGATCAAGGCTAGTGCCGCTAAATCCAATCATATCACTTTCACCCTAAGAAGGAAAGATTGTCCGGGGGTCAAATTTGGAAATGAGCACTTACCACACACAGATTCTGTAAAGTACCTAGGTTTTCACCTTGACCGGAGGCAAACCTGGAAAACACACATCCAGAAAAAACGTGATGAGTTGAACTACCGTTTTCGATCTTTACAATGGCTGCTCGGCCCGCAGTCAAGACTGTCACTTAACAATAAATTGCTTATTTATAAATCCATACTAAAACCTGTTTGGACATATGGTATACAGTTGTGGGGTACGGCAAAAAACAGCAATGTTGAAATACTGCAAAGATTCCAAAACAACGCACTGAGGACCATAGCAAGAGCTCCCTGGTTTACAAAAACTGAGGAAATACATACATACTTAGAAATTCCTACCGTGAAAGAGGAAGTCAAGCACCTTACAAAAGCCTACAGAGACAGGATTACAAATCATGAAAATGAATTGGCGCGGTCACTAACACAGCCAGAAATGACGCGACGCCTGAAACGAAGCCACATCTGGGATAATATATAGTCAAAGTTAAATAAAATATAATATCAATGAAGGACAGTCTATCAATGGAGAGGCCGGTCCTGAAAGCCACGATACCGTTCAAAAGAACTGCTTATAGTCCAACGACTGATCGCATGTTGGAAAGAAAAAAAAAAAAAAAAAAAGATTTGCTGTGTGTAAATGAGACGAAGTGTAAGGGAAAAGAGGTCTCGCAACTTGGATCAATTACTGCCATCTGGTCGGGGGTCGACCCTAATATCAGAGCTTGCCAAGGAGTGGGACTTCTTATGTCTGAAAGGATGGTTCAATGTATGTCAGAGCATGAGTGTGTGAGTCCAAGGCTCCTCTGGGTTAAGTTGAAAGTGGGTTTGATCCGGTTACGCATAATATGCGTCTATGCGCCGGATATGTCGAAAGCACTAACTCAGAGGGAAGAGTTTTGGAATTTATTAGGTGATGTAGTGAATGGGTGTGATTTGAATGAAAGGATAATTATGTTAGGGGATTTTAATGGTTGGGTTGGTGTGAAACGCAACGGATGTGAACGAGTATTAGGAAAATATGGGGATCAGAGAGTGAATGAAAATGGGGAAAAATTGATTGAAGTATGTTTGGAGAGGGATCTTTGTGTTACTAACACATTGTTTAAACACAAAGATATCCACATGTATACAAGGCAACGAGGTAGCGAGAGTAGTATGATAGATTTTGTGATTGTGGATGAAAGACTGAAATCAAAAGTGGTTGACACTAGAGTCTATAGAGGTGTCAACGTGGGAACAGACCATTTCCTCTTCATCGGTGGCGTCATAGGACTAGAGTGCCAACTACTGAACCTTCGAGAATAAGAGTAGAAAATTTAGTAGAAGATGAAAAAATAGGAGATGAATATGTTAAGAAATTGGATGAAAGACTGAGTTGCGTAGAAATGACGGATGAAATGGAAATTGAAGATGTATGGAGTGTGCTCAAATCTACGTTAGTTGAATGTGCGACGGAAGTTTGTGGAGTGAGCAAAAGGAAAATTAGACCATCAGCTAGTTGGTGGGATAAAAATGTGAAAGATGCAGTGAATGAAAAGAAGAAAGCTTGGCTCGATTTACTAGCCATCAAAGCTAGTAAACGGATGAATGTGTGTATAAATGATGATGAAGTTGAGAGATTTGAAGATGAATATAAGAGAATAAAGAGAATGGTTAAGAATAAAATAGAGCAGAAAAAGCGAGATCTGAAAGAATGGAGTGAAAAGAAACTCTCCAATAATTTCCAAAACAATCAAAAATTGTTTTGGAAATATATCAGACGTGAAAGGGGAGTTTCACAAAACACCAGTACAAATGTAATGAAGGATGAAAAAGGTGAATTAATGACTGATGGAATTAGAATAAAAAGGGTATGGAAGGATTATTTCGAGGGTCTCTTTGAAAAAGAGGATGACCCCACCACTACTTCAGCAATTGATATTAATATTAATTGTAACGAAGTGTTGGGTGATATGTGTGAAAGTGTGATAAGTATGGAAGAAATTGTAAAAGCGATGAAATGTATGAAATTAGGGAAAGCGGCAGGGTATGATAGAGTTAATATCGAAATGCTAAGGGCTGGTAAAGGGTTAGTGGCTTCTTGGCTGTTCTTCCTTTTTCGAAAGTGTTGGGCACTTGGCAAAGTACCAAATGATTGGTGCAGAGCGGTGATAGTGCCCCTATATAAAGGGAAAGGGTCACGCCAGGTAGCAAAAAACTACCGTGGTATTAGCCTACTTAGTGTTGTCGGTAAATTGTATGCTAAGGTATTGATTGAAAGAGTGATGAAAGAAACTGATGAGAAAATCTGGGATGTGCAAGCAGGGTTTAGAAAGGGAATGGGATGTATGGATCAAATCTTCTCCTTAAGGTGCATCACAGAAAAATTCTTAGCAAAGAACCAAAAAGTGTATTGCACCTTCATTGATCTGGAGAAGGCGTATGATAGGGTAGTAAGAAAGAATTTGTGGGAGGTGTTGTCTAAGTTCGGTTTGGGGAGCCAACTTATACGTGCATTGGAGTCACTCTATGAGGGTTCCAGTGCATGTGTAAGAATAAACGGAGAAAACACGGACTGGTTTGAAATCTCTAGGGGTGTACGTCAGGGTTGTGTAGCTTCTCCGTGGCTTTTCAATCTGTTCATGGATGACTGTTTGAAAGAACTACGCGAAAGTGATTATGGTCTGAGAATGGAAGGATTCATCATTAAATGCCTCTTATACGCTGACGATCAAGTATTACTTGCATCAACGGTAAATGAGTTGCAAGAGATGGTGAATATTGCGTGTAAGTCTTTTGAAAGAAAGGGCATGCGAGTGAATGTGGACAAAACCAAGACAATGGTTTTCCAGAGAGAGGAAAGTATGACAGAATGTGAGATTACAATAGGTGGCAAGAAAGTGGAACAAGTGAAAGAGTTTGTATATCTGGGAAGTTTGTTTACAAGGGACGGAAAATGCGAGGAAGATATTGAAAGGAGAGTAAAAAAGGGAAATGCGGTAAATGGAGCCATAAACAGTCTAATGTCGAGCCAGTTCCTGTCTGAAAAGGCGCGAATGGCAGTTCACAATGCTGTACTGGTTCCTACGCTGATGTATGGTAGTGAATGTTGGGCATGGCAAAAGAGGCATGAAAGTAGAGTGAATGCAGTGGAAATGAGATCCCTCAGAAGTATATGTAATGTAAGGTTGTGCGACAGAGTGAGAAATAGTGTAATTCGTGAACGTTTAGGTGTGAAAGATGACGTAGTGTGCAAGATAGAGAAAGGAATGTTAAGGTGGTTTGGGCACATAGAGAGGATGAATGACAGTAAATTGGTGAAAGAGATCTATAGAGCCAACGTGGAAGGTAATGTGAGTAGAGGACGACCACGGAGAACACACTTGGACCAAATTGAGAGTGTGCTCAAAAAGGCTGGCGTCCGAAGTATGAAGAATAAAAGAGCATGTATGAAAAGATTGATGGATGTAAACGAAGCTAGAGAGGTTTGTCAGGATCGTACAAAGTGGCGATCGATAGTCTCTGCCTACCCCAATGGGAACAATGGGCGTGAGTATAAGTAAGTAAGTAAGTATGACTTAAGAAATGCTTATTCCGTTTATCCACCCTAAAAAATCCTCCCTAAGGCGGATATTCGGAAACGCGTGTCCGTCTATCCACCCTGAACGGGGTGGATATCCGGAATGCATATAATATGGTTCTTCCGATTTTCTGCCCCGCCTACGTACAGAAAAAAGACCCTAAGTTTGTAAGATATTTTTATTCAAACTGTAAGTAAGAAAGTAGGTATGTTTATCTTAAGTATTTTAATGTTCACGATGTTCCTTGGACCCATTTTGTGTTGTGTATGTTTCTGTAAATTACTGTACTTGGGGTAAAAAATCGGAAGAACCATATATGCATTCCGGATATCCACCCCGTTCAGGGTGGATAGACGGACACGCGTTTCCGAATATCCGCCTTAGGGAGGATTTTTTTGGGTGGATAAACGGAATAAGCCGAAATGACAAATTACTCACTGTCTGCACAATAAGAGGTGTTCTACCCACTGAGTTATCACAGTTGTCTAGATTAGAGTTGCCATGAATAATGATTTTGCATGACCGAATATTTGACTTCGAAAATTTAATAGAACTTTTGTCTTTTATTTTCTTACCAGTATGTTTTGTTACTTACCTTATATGCTGTCAGGATGTGGCATATGGAGGTATAGAGCTTATAGTGCTAAGTAGAGTGCTAACAATTAGTCTGTTTACTCTTAAACAAACTGTAAAATTTTCTGATGAAATTCACTTGGATCTTCCTCACACATTCTATGCCTTAATTGACCCAAGTATTCATTAAGTGATGCATTAATTGAGTACTAAATTTATTATAACATATTTGGTAGGCGTTTAAACGCAAGCCTTTTATCTTTGGGTCACTAGTAGTACCTGTCCTGTAAATACTTAACCATTCTTCAGCATGTATGCCTCATGGAAACTTCTCTTGAACTACTTCCTTTTTATGATGGAGTTTATGTCCAAGAGAGTTATCCAAGGGATTTTTAAACTTGCATTCAATTGTAAGACAGGCAATTTTCACAGTCAATGTCTACTCTGAGCCTTTTATTTGCGTGAGGTCAGAATGACACTACTTTAACTATCTCAACTTGCTAAGGAAGTTTAGGGTCACCCTAAAGTTCTTGAACACCTTAGTGAGCGACATGCTGTCACCCAGATGTGTAACACTGTAGTCCACTATGCCGTTTCACTCGAGGAGCATGTGCTCCATTATTTCTTCCTTTGCCATGTATGCTCTTTAGAGAGTGCTATCTGTAACACCTATAGTAAACAAGTGCTTGTTAAAAGGCCTGTCTTTGCTGATAGATCCTGGGTAAAGCTATTTTTCTTGTCTGCAGACACTTCCCGAAGACCAGCAGCACTTACCTTGAATAATCTTACCTACTATTGTTTTTAGCTGGTAGTTTGGTAAAGGCAGAATTGGTTGTGAGCCCATAAAAAAGGTTTCATTTCCTCTTCTAGCAGTATTATTGGTTTGTTCCATCGCCGTTAAAGCTTTCGTATATGAGGTCTGATTTACACTCGTAGCTTATTAGGGATTGCAGGACTAATTTATTGTCTGAGAATGCAGATAGAAAGTTTTTTTCACTAATATGTATTTATTTTTTTACACTTAAGAGATTTCTATTCTATTTTAACGTGGTGATTCGAAGCTACATACAATGTTAATGGACTTTTTTAAGTACATAATTACGACTAACATTTTGAAAGATATTAATCAGCTAAGAACAAATATAAAGTCACGAAGTTCTTGCAGTTGAAACATTAATCCATTTTTATTGTTTCAGAGATATGTACGATGATACAACATGGTGTTTTTGCTTTCTGGATCACCGGTGCAACGGCGCTTCATGGTCCACATACTCAATACCATTACTAATATTGTCTGCTGCGCTATTGTTGTGACCTATTCATACCTCAGTTGTGCATTCGACTATGAATTTTGACAAGCCGATTCGCGACCTAAAGCACAATACACGCTGAGATCGCAGGGCCGCCAATCATTGCCCGGCGACACAACCCGGCGGCCTATGTTGAAAAAATCATGTGACATGTCTATTTTATGTATGTAAACTAGATCGCCGATAAAAAGTTGCAGACATATGTCGGTGGCCCGGCGGCCTCAGTGTGTATTGCGCTTTACAAGATATATATATATATATATATATATATTTAATAGATTTAAGACCGTCTCGTTTTTAAATGGTTTTGCATTTATTGCTTTGTAATTAATCTAGATGTGACACGTAATAATTTTGCTATACATTAAATGTAGTAAGATAATTTTACTTAAGATTACACTTTCAGAATCATTGTATAATATATTATTATATAATTATTTTATAATTTTAACATTATGTGAAGCTGATATTTACAATGTTATATACATTAATATGTTGTATGAGTTGAGTCTTATTTTGGATAAAAGGTTCAAGAATCTCAAGAAAATGTATTGTTCTGTCTAGCTTATCAGTTAAAATGACAAATAAAATTACAATATTGTTGTAAAATTCTTATTGTTTTACAAATGTAAATGCTGATTAAGTGTTTTTGCAAAGTTTGTGATATAATCCGTCCATTTTAAACGATATTTATTAAACATATTTAAAGATAAAGATCTGTGTTTGTCATATTCAATAAAATATGATGATTTTAAATCTATTTTTTTTTATTCTTAAATTTCTCCCTATATAGCATTTTCGTCACTGTGGGATGCTATAGTAACTTAATTTTAAGGATATTGAAACAAAACCTCTGCCGTCATTCCATCCTCAACCACTGCCTTGTTGTGTTTCATCTGTTTGAGAGCCAGCCAGCCAATATGTCAGTATAATTCCGAGGAATTCTTTGGAATTCTACTGCTCATTCCCTGCTAATCACTCTGTAATCTGTAGTCGGTAATATGGTGTAAATATATAAACTTGGCATCTAACACCATATGTTCACAAAATTTCGGCGATGCGGCTCCAACCCGTCACCATAATATACCATCTTTCCCCGCTCAACTTTCAAAGGAGGAATTTCTAAAGTGCATTTATGTCATAGAGGGCAGGCCTATTGCTGCTTTATAGCGAAACGATTAAAATAATAATAATTTTTAAAATAAACGATTACATAACTAATTACCATTCAGACCGATTGATTTTCTTACGATATGTTATCTCCCAATATTACCAACCTAGATAAATGAACTAATGTAATGCGGTAAATGGAGCAGTGAATAGCCTATATATGACCAGTTAGAAGTTTCAGAGCAGAGTAAATGCAGTAAAGATGAGGTCCCTCAGAAAATATTGTATTTCTAGGTTATGTAATCGAATGAGGAAAAGTGTGATTCGTAAAAGGTGAAAGATAGATAATATTTTATTCCAAACTTAAAAAATGAAAGTTCGGTTAAAACAAAAATATATTTAAAGAGATGATCCTAATGGGTTTCGAGCGAGCAATACAAACGAATAAAAAACTATTTAATTTCAAAGAACACTTTTAATATATACCTACCTATGTGAAGTTTAGCACTAGAAAAAGGTGAAGCTTAAAGTAATTTTTTTAAAAAGTAAATTGTAGTATTATTATAAGAAAATTAGTAATGACACTAAGAAGATCGATCAAGAGATGCGCGTCGACACACCATAGATTGAATACAGCATACTTTATTGAAGATACTTACGTATTAAAGTTTTGATTTGTTTCGCTTTGATTCGCACAGGACCTGAAAAGCCAAAACTGAGCTTTAGCAACCAATATGTTAACCGTTTGAATTACATTATAAATGTTGTGTATTTTTAAGGAACACAGACAAATCAGGGGCTTATAAAAAGTTTAAAAATGATTTGGTTAGAAACCCACCACTAACATCCATTTATACTTTCACCTCGGCCGAAAGATGCGAGGAATTTAAAAACACTAGCCATGTAATAATAAAACAAATGTTCATTACGTATTATTAACATGATTGAGGTAATAATAAATTTCAGTCTGAAACAAAAATTAAACTGTAAGTTAAAATTTTTACTAAAGTAGTTGGAATATTAATTAGATAATTCAAGTAGCTTACGTTGTCTTGCAATTTCTAATACGGGTGAAGGGTAAATTCTGAATATTTCAAAAATATACGATTTAATAGAATATGGTTTTATAACAGATTTATATTGAAATTTCTGCAAAGCATTGATATATTTAAGTTTCGTAGTCAAAATTAAGACTATATGATAACAACGAAATATCAATAGAAAAAAAACTGTAGTCACACACATACAAAACATATCAAAAGCTTTAATGAAGTATTTTGTTAAAAGGACAGCTGTGGTCAACACAACAAAATGAAAAATAGATATTTTTAATATTAGCACTAAACAAATTTTGTACCACAAACTATAAAAGTTTTTGTTGTGTTGAATTTTCATCAGTCTATCAATTTGTTGTAATTTATGGATCAAAGTAACTGATTTACCAGAATCAAATACGTAGATGTGTAAGAAATTAATAATTCATTCAAAAAGTTAAGTGCTTTAGGTGGTATGTTATCAAAACTTTAATAGAATTTAAGTTGACAAAATATTGTGTCTTGAAATTCGAAACAGCGTTTAAGATGAATAAAAAACCAGTAGGTAATGTTTCTAGAAACAGCCCGTTGTTTGAGACTGGGCACGGTATCAAATTGATGTCTTGCAATTAAATTACACGACTTCTTAATAACATTGAGTTACTTGCGTGCGTTAAGCTGGCGTACCATGAAGCTGTATCGAGATGGTTACTATGTCAAAAAACTCTGCCTAAATAGTGCCTAATTAGTGTAAAACTAAAAAAAATAGTGCCTCTTTAGTTTAGGAAATAAACACCATTTTTACTGTGTACGCTAGCTTGACTATTGCACTATTTTTTTTAGTTTTACACTAATTAGAGAGCTAATTTGGCACTATTTAGGCAGAGTTTTTTGACATAGTAACCAGCTCGATACAGCTTCATGGTACGCCAGCTTAACGCACGCAGTTACTTGCTGTAAAATATGAAACGAAAGATTTGATGAATTCACTTAGTATCATTTTTGGTGTGATGAAATTACCGTTGTAACATTAAACTGAACGATAATTATTGAGAACCAACCCATTTCGAAAAAAAAGTTATTAAAATTGTATTATTAAACTTAAACGACAACGATGCTTATCTTTTTAGGGTTCCGTATGCTCACAATGTTTTCCCTCACCGTTAAGATCCATGATAAATTAACCACACATTTGGGATTTGAACCCTTATCGTCTGCACGATAAGCTACCCACTGAGCTATCAGGGTATACAATATCTTGTATAATGGAGTGGAGTGCATCGTGTCCTGCGCAAGCCGACTCGAACTTGGCCCCTTTTTATATCATACAAAAGTCTTTAATAGCATGAATAAGTATGCTCCCATGATTATTCGGAGCTGTTATGTATGTTATGTCCCCTTTCTACCCAAGGGTGTCGTAAGAGGCGACTAAGGGTATGTGGCTTTTAAAAGTTGTTTTTGGGCGATGCGGTTGAACACCCATCACCAACGATACTTTATTTATACCATCTTGTCTCCTATCTACTTTCTTTTTGGGATTTATGACCGTGAGTATATGTATGTATGTACGTTACACTTATCACCTGCTTCCCCATTATCATAGTAGAAGTCGACCACGGAGAAGAAGTTTAGTTCAAACAGATAATATGCTAAAAAATGCATGTCTGAAAATATTGGTGAATGTAAACTAAGGTTGAGAAGTTTGCTAAGGTCGTAACTATAGCCTCTACCTACCCTTTTGGGAACAAATAACGTGACAATGTGCTAGTATCATATTGTTCTCTTGATAAAATTCAATAAAAAGCATACATAAATCATATCTTCTTAACCAACAATAAATGATTATTCCAAAGACTTTGCAAGTGAATGCAAGTGAACTTCCAGTAAGTTAATATAATTTAATCCTTATATATTAAACGAGAGAGGGTGGATTTTGTGAACCAGCCTGTGTCGCAATGCTAAAAGCTAGAAAAAAATTTCAGGTATGGAATTGAAGGAAGGAAGGAACCTTAAGTTTTAACGAAAACTAATTGTTAGCGATTTATAAATTGTCAAAATTGGCCCAGACTTTGCTAGAGTAAAAGCGCTTGCAAATGTGTAAGTCACAGCTTTTAGTATTATATTACATCGCCCAAGGGAATGTTAATATAAAAAAAAAACAGAATTTAAGATAGTGTTGTAGTATTTTGGATGTAAACCGGATGCAAAAAATGTAGTCCACGCGGACGTAGTTGCGGGCAAAAATCTAGTGTATCTTGAGTTCACTACTTTAACTGTGCATATCATATATATTTTTTTACTGTACTTTCCTTTATTTATTTGTTTTCCTTTAAATGTGGCAGGCACAGAATTTTTGTTAATATATTATTGTGTGGAGTGTAGGCACTGACCTCCATTATACTATATAAGTACGCTGGACTAATGATACGTATCAAAATGACAGCTATTTAGGGCCGGCGCTCACTGCCGGCATGGCATGGCAAAGCATTTCGGTACAGATATAGCATTTTTAATCTTATTACCATGAGTATAGAATTCATTTTACTTTATTTTGACACAACGATGCCGACGTTCTGTCCTACCGCGGCCTCCCTCGGCATCGTTGTGTCAAAATGAATTCTATACGCATGGTAATAAGATTAAAAATGCTATATCTGTACCGAAATGCTTTGCCATGCCATGCCGGCAGTGAGCGCCGGCCCTTACTGTGCCAATTTGAAGCGCCCCCAATGAAGGAACGAGGAACTAAATATGACGTAAACTGCAAAATGGCCAGTGTTTTTTTTACCAGAAAGCATAATATATCTATGGTTTTTAGAAACAATTATAAATCAATAGTGCTGTAAAGTTTCGTTTCGATGAAACTTAGCCTTTCCTTTAAGCAGAAACATTTTATCGATATATTTTAAATTCCTGTCCCATCTCTTTTATTAGTTCCTTGTTCCTTCACTGCTGCCGTAAGCGCCAAAATGGCGAAAATCAAATCGCCTCACTGTCACCCGGCCTATAATCAGTCCAGCGTACTTATATAGTATAATGGAGGTCAGTGAGTGTAGGCCTTACATACCACAAACTTTTCTTGGCCAACCAACGGCCACTACTGCTACTACTGTCGCCATTTTGAAATTTCTGCTTGTCATTGTCAGTTAACTCTCAACTAAATAAATCTTTTAGGTTTATAATAAATTATCATTTTCAATAATATTTTTTGTAGTGGAAACTTTTTTTAAAGACAATTATTTCCTTATTAACCTTTATTTATTCATGTTTTTTGCTTATTAATAAACGCTGTTTTTGTTTTATTATTTTATTAATAAACGGGCACATGACTATAGCGGTGCGGGTTACGGGAAGTGGGGAAATACTCCCGAATAAGATTTCACTTCGTATACACTGATCCGTGGGTACCAATGTGTTATTTATTAAGTCATAATAGTCTGACACATCAGTAAATTCAATTCCCTTTCTATCTAAAAGAACGTTTTCAATTTCTATCTTCTTCCCATAACCTTAATTTACGTTCAGACCATAATCTTCAATTAACCATTCCCTCTCATTCAACCAATTTCTATGGCTCCTCTTTTTCTGTACACGCTGTGCAATTGTGGAACGCACTTCCTGTGGAGGTGCGACTGGCTAAATCCCTTAATGTGTTCAAGGATCTGGTGAAACAACACTATCTCACTGAAGCGCTGTAATACTGTTGCTTTTTAAATTATATGTATTAATTATATTTCTAAAACGTAATTGTGTATTTTATTTAGGTATTTGTATTACTTGTATATATAAAAGTATGTAGTTATGTATGTATGTGTGTTCATATGTGTGTAATATGTACCTATATTATTTTGTGTAATTAATATTTATGTTATTATTTCAATTAAATAAGTTAGTTTTAAAGTAAGCTTGTTTTGTGCATCTACCTAGATAACTAGTTTACCGATCTCACCTTCCAAAGGTTGTCTGGAAGAGATCGCTTTTAGCGATAAGACCGCCGATTGTACCTCACTGTAAACTGTATGATAATTTCTTTTGTAAATTTGTGTTTGATGTACAATAAAGAGTTATTCTATTCTATTCTATTCTAAATTCAGGGTACACAATCATTCGGGTAGACATACAAGACAAGGGCAATAATAATTAGCTTATATTAAAACGAACTTGATTACTTAGAATAATAGTTATTAATTTAATTAATACTATATAAATTGTTTTGTTAAGATAAGATAATTTATTTACTCCAAAATGCCTAGTACATGTTATAGCTAAATATACAACACAAACAAAGTTCCTGGTCAGGCATACTTAAGTAGGTTCATTGACGCCATAATAGGTCGAGCCTGTGCTATGGACGCCAATTTCCAAAGGAAAATTTATAAATTTACTGGACAAATTTAAATCAATAAGTTGTGATACAATAAATATACAAAAAATAAAATAGGACAGTGCTAAAACAAATCTTATAACAGTTTTATACAAACGTTTCAGGAAAGAAATAAAAAAAATTATAAAATTAATGGAAAAAATAAATAATATGAAAAATTATAAAATAAAAATATGGGAAAGAAAATATCTCCTTTGACGCATACGTGTGTTGTGTGTTGTGTGTGTGTGTGTGTGTGTGTGACATTTCAATACATATATAAATTAACTTGTATGATTTAAAACTATTCCCCTTATAATGGTTAATTTTTATTTAATAGCAAAACTTATATAGATGACAGAGCGACGCCCTTACCGGCCAAGAAAAGTTTGTGGATCTGTAGCTGAAAACCAGTATTTTGCTGCTTGTCAATATGAGGCGCTGAGTTAGGACCTACTTGTGTTACCATAGCACCAATTTTATTTAAAAAATGTTGTTATTTCACTTTGCGTACTATTTCTTTTGTTGTATGGTGTTATATTA
Source organism: Bedellia somnulentella (assembly GCA_963576735.1). Taxonomy (NCBI): domain Eukaryota; kingdom Metazoa; phylum Arthropoda; class Insecta; order Lepidoptera; family Bedelliidae; genus Bedellia; species Bedellia somnulentella. The sequence continues at coordinate 14,584,366 of OY755171.1, forward strand.
ATAAGCATTAATGAGTTATCTATCTATCTACATTTATTCAATATATTTATTTTATTTCAATAGTCCATTTCATCAAAGGTTAATATAAGTTTTAAAAAGAGTATAATCTAGACCTAAGCGACTGAATTTGTTGTTAGTTGGTTTTAAACGTACTGTACATTACGTATTACATATTATATTCCTTTGAAAGTGGCAGAGACAGGATTGTTGATATGATATTTATCTTTTATGGGATATTGTATGTTGTAGGTCTTAACGGAAAACAATTTTTTTGCCCCTGGGGACAACACACTGGTTAAGTACAAACGTTGAGTTAGGACCTGCCGTGTTACCATATCACTAATAAGTTCCATAAAGTAAATATTGTTCTCATATTTGTGTACAGAAACATTTTTGTTGAAATATATTTTATTATTATAAAATGAATTTGACAATACAATTTATGATTAATTGAAATATAACTAAAACCATAAATATAGTTATTGAATATAATAGTTTTTGTGTCAATACGAATATCACCCTTACCGACAACCTTCAATTTCTGACCATTTGCGTCAGTAACTGTACCAATGTTGTCTCTCTCGTAATTCTCGAACAATTTTCCTTCGGAACACATATGAGTACTTGCTCCAGAATCAATAATCCAATTTACCATGGTGTAGTTGGTTTTTCAGTGTATTCAAAGCAGTTAAGGAACATTTCTCGTTTGAAATTGTATTGACAGCTTCTTTTGCATACATTTTCTTTTTCTTTTGATTGATGTTCTTAAGTGGGCAATTCGGACTTTTATGACCAGGTTCTTTGCAATTAAAACATATTATTTTATCATACTTATTTGTAATACGAGTCGAAATACGACATGACACTTCAGTTTGCAAACAATCATCTTTTGCCATTTCGCTCAAAAGTTTGGTCTTAACTAAATCGCTAGTAAATTCTATGTTTGTATGTTCACCGGCAATAGTTTACCGCAAATTATCGTGTATAAGACACATCCGCAACTTAAATTTCCAAGATGGATAGCCATCTCTGTTTGTCAACATTTTTATGCTATTGACAAAATGTGAACCCATTATATCAAATCAACGTGCACTATGAATAAAAATCTTTTAATAATTTTATTACGCAACACAACGTAAAACCTTTTAATTGTTTTACAAACTCATTTACTTATATTTTAATTTTTCTAGAGCTTCGAGCTGATAACGTGTTGAAATATATATTATTTATTGTTATAAAATGAATTTGACAATACAATTTATGATTAATTGAAATATAACTAAAACCATAAATATAGTTATTGAATATAACTGATTGCTTATTACAACAATTTTATTGTATTGTGTTATATTAACATAAATAATAATGGTAATAACCAATATTAAAACTTTTACTTACCTTTTTATGGAAGAGCAAATACAATTTAAAGTAATGTAAACTGCAGTAATGTCAGTATGTACAAAGCGATAACGCCAAAAAGACTCATCATAAACTTGACGTTCATCACCCACATGTTGAAAATGGAGAACTTGGGAGACCATGCTTCTATAACTCTCATAACTCTTTTAGCTTTTTGCGCTACCTGGTCTGGAAAAATAAATATTAAGTACAGAATTTTGAAACAGCTGACAAAAAACTTAAATATCAGACAATGATAAAATATTGGATTTTCCTATTGGCTTTTTAGGGTTTCATAGCCAAATGGCAGAAAATGAAACCCTTAGACCGTCATGTCTGTCCGCGTGTCACAGCAATTATATGTGTGGGAGTCACTCGGTGAATTCACAAAATGTGCCCTAATTTAATGTTTTTTGACATGAATTCCTCATGTGGGGATTATTACTCATAAATAAAAGATGTTATTAAAGGAAAGAAAAATTTCGACACTGGCGGGGTTCGAACCCGCGACCTTCGGGTATACGCCCCCGTCGCTCTGCCAACTGAGCTACAGTGTCAGTTGGCATCCAGCGCGAAATTTCTCTATCCTTTGTTTCTTTTTTACACGTTCAAGTAGTGTTTGCGTTTCCTACCTCCGAATTTTAACTAATTCGGACGGCCACTTGTCTACCTTTTCAGATAGAATGCAAATGTTGGAAACGCCTAACTATCACATAATTTAATGTTTTTTGACATGAATTCCTCATGTGGGGATTATTACTCATAAATAAAAGATGTTATTAAAGGAAAGAAAAATTTCGACACTGGCGGGGTTCGAACCCGCGACCTTCGGGTATACGCCCCCGTCGCTCTGCCAACTGAGCTACAGTGTCAGTTGGCATCCAGCGCGAAATTTCTCTATCCTTTGTTTCTTTTTTACACGTTCAAGTAGTGTTTGCGTTTCCTACCTCCGAATTTTAACTAATTCGGACGGCCACTTGTCTACCTTTTCAGATAGAATGCAAATGTTGGAAACGCCTAACTATCACATAATTTAATGTTTTTTGACATGAATTCCTCATGTGGGGATTATTACTCATAAATAAAAGATGTTATTAAAGGAAAGAAAAATTTCGACACTGGCGGGGTTCGAACCCGCGACCTTCGGGTATACGCCCCCGTCGCTCTGCCAACAGCTACAGTGTCAGTTGGCATCCAGCGCGAAATTTCTCTATCCTTTGTTTCTTTTTTACACGTTCAAGTAGTGTTTGCGTTTCCTACCTCCGAATTTTAACTAATTCGGACGGCCACTTGTCTACCTTTTCAGATAGAATGCAAATGTTGGAAACGCCTAACTATCACATAATTTAATGTTTTTTGACATGAATTCCTCATGTGGGGATTATTACTCATAAATAAAAGATGTTATTAAAGGAAAGAAAAATTTCGACACTGGCGGGGTTCGAACCCGCGACCTTCGGGTATACGCCCCCGTCGCTCTGCCAACTAGCTACAGTGTCAGTTGGCATCCAGCGCGAAATTTCTCTATCCTTTGTTTCTTTTTTACACGTTCAAGTAGTGTTTGCGTTTCCTACCTCCGAATTTTAACTAATTCGGACGGCCACTTGTCTACCTTTTCAGATAGAATGCAAATGTTGGAAACGCCTAACTATCACATAATTTAATGTTTTTTGACATGAATTCCTCATGTGGGGATTATTACTCATAAATAAAAGATGTTATTAAAGGAAAGAAAAATTTCGACACTGGCGGGGTTCGAACCCGCGACCTTCGGGTATACGCCCCCGTCGCTCTGCCAACTGAGCTACAGTTAGGGTTTCTCATTTCTCGACCTTTTTCATTTCCCGGAGCACGAGAATTCTCGACCACTATTTCCCGGGAATTCCCGGGTTGTCGAGAAATATGGAAATTTTTAAAAATAATGTGTGATTAAAAAAAAACTACGCTTTTTATGTAATATTCAACAACATTTATTAATCAACAACGTTTATTTTTAGTTTCATTCGACTTTAAGTATAGAAATCTTTAATTAAGCGAAATAAGCTCTAGCGAGATCTTTTAATCATTATTTCTACAAACAAGTAGGAATAAATAAATAGTCTTTATTGAATGTTTTTGTTCATGAAAACCTCATGTGGGGATTATTACTAATGTATAAAGAATAAATAAAGGAAAGAAAAATTTCGACACAGGCGGGAATCGAACCCGCGACCTCGGGTATACGCCCCCGTCGCTCTGCCAATTGAGCTACCGTGTCAATTGGCTGCCAGTGCGAAATTCTTTATTTCTTTTACACTTTTAAGTAGTGTTAGCGTTCCCTACCTCCGAATTTTTTACAAATTCGGAAGGCCACTTGTCTACCTTTTCAGATAGAATGCAAATGTTGAGAAAGCCCGCCTGGGTCGAAATTTTTCTTTCTTTTATTTATTCTTTATTTATTTGTAATAATCCCCACATGAGGTTTTCATGAACAAAAACATTCAAATTATGTGATAGTTAGGCTTTCTCAACATTTGCATTCTATCTGAAAAGGTAGACAAGTTTCCAGACAATGAGAAAACCCGTTCATTTTCTGTCGATGTAGGCTTTGCTAACATAACAACTTTGTACAAGTTTTCCAGATTAGGTGTTCTTTTGCCAGTTGATTCATATAACTGAAACCCTTTTTTAATCAACCTTCTTGATAGAACAGTTTCAATATTGCTTGTAGTGTCTGTGGCTGCCATTTCAATAGCCTGTTTTAGTTTCTGCTCAAAGGATGTGGCTTGCTTGAGTTGCTCGTTTTCTGATGACTGTATAAGAGTGTCACCTTCATCTAAATTAGAGCTGCTAGGAAATAATCTATTGTACAGTTTAAAAGTCAAAAAAAAGTCAAAAAGTTTATTTTTCAAAATTAAGTTAACAACTAACATTTTTTGAACGTAAATTTTTTTAAATTTATCATTAGTCCGTTGCTTCGGAAGGTGTTCGTAAAGAGAAGAAGCAACAAAGAAACTCTTTACATTCACATTTTTTCATTTTTTCAAAATATGGTTTGTACAATTTTGGGTCATATTTTTACTTTATAAAAGATTTTCTATGCGACCAAACCAAACGCCAGTTTGACATAATTAAACTAAATTGTCCATCACAAAAACCAATCACATAACGTGAGAAGATTCTTCGAAGATTCAGTTCTTCTGTAAATCGTATCAAAGCTGTTTTGGTGCAATTTCGTGTACCACTTTCATAATAGTTCTGAAATATTGTTGGGTTGTGAAGGTATTTAATTAATGTAATCAAGTTAATATTCTGCCTATTTTCAATTTTGCTCAACAGATGGACCACGAACGTTGTGGCTAAATTATTTTCCATAGAATTTAAGTTATTTATCACACACCGCGTCGCACGCGCAAGCGCGTTGTTAAGTTTTAAAAATTTTTGACTGAATTTCTCGATTTCTCGACCACTTTTTTCTCGTCTCGAGTAAGGCAAAATTTCCCGGGAATTCTCGGTCCGAGAACTCTCGAAGAGAAACTCTAGCTACAGTGTCAGTTGGCATCCAGCGCGAAATTTCTCTATCCTTTGTTTCTTTTTTACACGTTCAAGTAGTGTTTGCGTTTCCTACCTCCGAATTTTAACTAATTCGGACGGCCACTTGTCTACCTTTTCAGATAGAATGCAAATGTTGGAAACGCCTAACTATCACATAATTTAATGTTTTTTGACATGAATTCCTCATGTGGGGATTATTGCCAACTGAGGCAGAGCGACGGGGGCGTATACCCGAAGGTCGCGGGTTCGAACCCCGCCAGTGTCGAAATTTTTCTTTCCTTTAATAACATCTTTTATTTATGAGTAAAATGTGCCCTTTATATAGTAAGTTATGAGTTTAAATTATAACTGTGCCTATTTAATTTGTTGTTCCTTAATGAAATTTTTATTTTTATTTAATGATAATTAATTATTTTTAATGTTAATTAATTATATTAATGTTAATTGATTATATTTAATGTAAATTAATTTATAAATGTTATAAATAAGTTATAAGTTTTAATGTAACCTTATTGTATTTTTTTGTTAGTTAATTAGTTTTTATTAATTAATGGAATGTAAAGATTAAAACTACAATATCAAATTAGGCTTGTCCTGTAATGGTATTGTCAATGTGGAAAAATAAATAAATAAATAAAATAAATAAATGTTAGAGCGCACACTACTGCGGACTCACTCGCCCATAGCAGCGTCTCACTAATATTCCTACATCGCGGTATGTAATTGTTTATCGAACTAAGTATAAATACAAATTTTAAGTTGGTACACAGCAGGGTGTGTTGGTCAGTATATCTTTGCTGTCCCCATAGTGGTTACCCCTCGATAAGAACACACGCTTCCTTCTACTACATTTCTCGATCTACCCTCAATTTCTACTCCTCGCTTACCTTACCACACCACTCATTCAGCAGAGCATCTACAGGCACGCAATCACCGGCCTCACTGCTCCCACTGAATTTAGTAATTGATAATAGGTACCTCCTAGCTTTGATATCGTATATCGAATAGGAGGAGAGTAATGTGGGAGTCATGTTAGAGCGCACACTACTGCGACTCACTCGCACATAGCAGCGTCTCACTCATATTCCTACATCGCGGTATGTAAATGTTTATCGAACTAAGTATAAATACAAATTATAAGTTGGTACACAGCAGGGTGTCCTGGCCAGTATATCTTTGCTGTTCCCATATATGTAACACCCATTCGTTAATAAACTTGCTTACTTTTCACCAAAAATCGCTAGTTTAACTTCGCTTCATAACTTAACATTGCCTGATAGTTTTATTAAAATTACAACCATACAATTTTAAAAATACCATTTAAGTGCCATATTCGATAATAATTCGATCAACCGGAAACATAAAATAATTTATTTATTTATTTATTCATACATGATCACCATCATTACAGGCACAGCCTAATGCAATGGCATCGGAAAACATAAAATCTTATAAAATACATTCATAATAAATTATTAACATTAATAAAAAATAAACAATTCTAATATATATGTAATTTCTTCACTTGTAGCAAATTATGTTTAATGCTACTATTGTGAATTCATTCAGAGTACACCAAAACAAGTCTACATCCTCAGCAATTAAATTTAATGTACTAAGAGCCCGAGTGACTGGAGCCTCCCCTAGTAGCTTGGTGCGTGCGAACGGTACAGCCAATAGGGCAGGTCGTCGCCTACGACCCATGTACCTGTCTGGTATGTTGAGGCGAAGCTGCTCCAGTACAACTGGATTGTCTAACTTACCTCTGAGCACTTTGAATAGGTACAACGCTAAAGAAAGCTGTCTCCTAACCCTCAGCTCTGTATATCCTACCATACCCAACACAAATAGAGTTGGTTAGTTAAGTGGGTAAAATGGGTATACCCCATAGTATTTGAGATATAGATAATGTTTGTTATGCATGTGTAAATGTGTATAACGGTATTGGTTATAAAATGTAGCTATGTTTTACAAACAAAGTTAGTGAAAAGAAAAGTTAGGTTTACAAATTGAGTTCTGTTCCATAATTTGACATGCTACTCTTGATATATCTCTTCTTTTACATACAGTATATGCCGGCTGGTCACCGCGGAGAAGGACGACCAAAACCCCCCTAAAACAAATTACTCTGAAAAAAGTAAAGAAGAAAACAAAAATGATAATTATCTCTATATTGCAAGTTTAAATGTTCGGACATTATTACAAGATAGAAGATTATTAGAACTAAACCATGCCATAAGCGAAATAAAATGGGACATCATTGGCCTATGTGAAACAAGGAAAAAAACCGAAAAAATGGAAGTATTCGATAATTTTATTCTCTATCACACAACTGGAACGAAGGGAAAAAATGGCGTTGGATTCCTTATAAAAAGTCACTTAAAAACTCTATAATCAGCTTCAAATCTTACTCAGACAAAATAGCTGCAATCGAAATTCGAATATCTGATAAAGAGATATGGACGATTGTTCAAGTCTATGTACCCACTGAAAGCTATAGCATGGATAATATGGAAATTTTCTATCACACTTTGGATACTGTGTTGGACTCTATCCATACAAAAAATCTAATTTTAATAGGAGATTCAATAAACAAATTGGTGAGAAGCAACAAGGGGAACAATACATTTTTGGTTACTACTCTCACGTGCAACGAAGCAAACATGGTCAAAGGCTGGTAGAGTTTGCACTTGAAAAGAATTTATTTTTATATATAAATAGCATGTTCAAAATCAAACCGCATCAGAAATGGACATGGAATAACCAGATGGATTATACAAAAATGAAATTGACTACATACTAACTAACCACCCAAAACGCACACACTATTTTAATATTATACACAATTTGAATATTGCAACAGATCACCGAATGATAAGGTGTAAATTAAAGCTAAATGAAAAAAGAAACAGAACATTTATCAAGAAAATAAATACCATGTCAAGAGACCTACCAAAGTTGACTGGAACAAGTAGCAATTATTGGGAAGAAAAATTTATAGAGTCCGTCACCAAATTGCAAGATATACAGGAACAATACGAAAACTTTGAATTAGTGATGAAATAACTGATAGAGCAAATTCCAAAACAGAGAAATAAAGAGAAGCAACCACTTAACACCTACACTTTACAACTTCTAAACGACACGAAAAAAATATACTAAGAAAAGGGACCTAAGATAATTAGGCGGCAAATTACAACAATTAGTAAGGAAATAAACAGACACCTATCAAAACACCAAAAGAATGAGAGACAAAGATTATTCGAAACATATATAGAGAAAACTGGAGCTATAAAAAAAGCATTTAAAGACCTAAGATGTAAGAGTGAAAAACTGAATGTGAAAAACAAAAAAGGTAAAAAGCTCTACAAAAGACCGGATATAATGAACGAGGCCAACAACTTCTACGAAAACCTCTACACATCAAATGACTCATCAGAACTACCTATATATTCGCCTTGTGACTCTACCCTACCCGGATGTATACTAAAAGCTGAAATCGAATGTGCAATAAACTCACAAACAAACGACAAATCACCGGTGGAATACCACGTTACTAACGAACTGCTGAAATCATTGTCAGAAACATTACAAGGTCCACTTCAATTATTGTTTAATAACATCCTTCAATCGGGAAAAACACCTAAGCAGTGGTCAAAATCTACAATTATACTGATCCACAAAACAGCCGATCGAAGTGACTTGGACAAGTATCGGCCTATAATCCTCATGTCAAACATATATAAAATATTTTCAAAAATACTACTGAATAGAGTGACAAAAATTTTGGACGAAAACTAGCCGCGCGAGCAAGCCGGTTTCCGCAAAAGTTTCTCTACAATGGATCACATTCATGTTGTATCACAAATGATAGAGAAAAGAAATGAATATAATAGAACTCTATACATGTGTTTCATCGATTTCACTAAAGCCTTTGACTCATTGAACTATAGGGAAATCTGGCAATCTCTAAGGCAACAAGGTGTTGAAGAAAGATACATAGCTCTACTTTATAACATATACAGCAATAATTCAGCAAGAGTTAAACTAGAAAGAGCAGGTAGAGAGTTCCCAATTAGGAAAAGAGTCCGCCAAGGCGACCCAATATCACCAAAAATATTCTCAGCGGTTTTGGAGTCTATTTTTCGTATCTTGAAATGGGATAAAAAAGGACTAAAAATTGATGGCGAAAACTTGAGTCACCTACGCTTTTTAGAAGACATTGTCGTTTTCTCGGAAAACCCACAAGACATCCAACAGATGCTGAACGATTTGGCAAGAAATAGTAAAAAGGTAGGTCTGTCTCTAAACCCGACTACAACCAAAATAATGACTAATGGCAGCAGAGAAGATGTTATAGTGGAAGGCAGAAATATAGAGTTCGTGGATGAGCGAGATGAGAGAGATGACCTGGGGCAGCGGGTATCTTTCAAAAACCGAATTGAAAATGAAATTAAGAGACGCATAGCCATTGCATGGAGTAAGTACTGGAGTTTCAAAGTCATGAAAAAAAACTATAAACATTAAAACAAAAAAGAAATTATACGAAACTGCTATTATGCCAAGTTTAATGTATGAATGTCAGAGCTGGTCCTTAAGGAAAGAAGGCGAGGATAGACTGGCAATATGTCAACGAAAAATGGAAAGAAGTATGCGGAATATCAAACTACAAGACAGAATAAAGAACATTGATATATAGTAAGAAGAAAAACAAAGATCTGCGACATACTAAGTAGAATTAAGAAATTGAAATGGAAATGGGCGGGACATATCTACCGAATGGAAAACTCCAGATGGTCAAAGCGTGTCACCGAATGGATACTACGAGAAGGAAAAAGAAGTAAAGGACGCCAAAGAAAGAGGTGGGCAGTCATTTTCCTACAACGATGTGAACCGAACTGGATGACAAAAGCTAGAGACAGAAGCTTGTGGAGATCATTGGGGAATGCCTACGCCGTGGAGGCGACACAAGAATGTTTTTAAATAATATTGACATAATTATAATAAATTAAAAATTAATTTATTTATATGAAATATAAATAAATTAATATAGTATAATGTTTAATTTAGAATTTTATTTATATTATGAATTATGCATCCAAACTTTTACGTGAATTAATTAGAATGTACATTATTTTAAATATTTCATGTGATATGTGAAAATGTTTTACTTAATAAATTTTAAGTACATTATAATATTCTATGCATGTACACCTTTTAAGTTATAAGTAGTAGAAATAAAGGCTTTTTTATTTTTATTTTATTATAGGTTACAGCTACAACGAAACCCTTTATAGGTGAAACCAACATGCATTGCATTTTCGGTTAATTTCGCGGGATTGCAATGTCCGTGGCCGAGTGGATAGGTGACGGAGCTTCTCGGTCCATAGATTGCGGATTCGATCCTCGCTCAGAGCAACATTTTTGTGATATTATTTATATGAGTATTATATAATATTCAATATATCATTGAGTTAGTATCCCATAATATTCACATTTTACCTACCTAACATTATGTTTCCTGAAGTCCGAGGTCCAATATATGAGATTGTACCTTTCCTTTGACACACTGTGTTGCTCTGTCGTTGCTACAAATCTTCTTACCTCCTACTCTATGATACCTGATATCAACTGATTGAAGTGAATGACCGGGTTTTCTTCATAGAGTTCACTCAGGATTTTCTTCATTATTAATCTCATGGTGATGAGTCCACCAGGAAGAAATCACCTTGGACCTCGGACTTCAGGAAACTTAATAACATTTTTATTGGTAGGTAAAATTTGAATATTATGTGTTCCGTTCCGTCCGAGGTTCAATATATGAGAGACTTGTTTGTTATCTCCTGGTGGTCTATGAGAAAATGAAACACATCAATCTGATAAAGAAAGAGTGTAATAGGTACTGCGGCAAACTATTATTTAGTATAAGGTAAGCAATGTAAGAAGTTCAAAATTAATCTAATATTTATATTAATTTAGTAATTTACTCAACTGAAAAGAAACATGATAATGATTTCTCACTGTTAATTCTTGTATCGTTAGAATCAACTATAGATTTCTGATAATACTTCCTTAAGGTCCCTTCGTGCTGCCAATTGGCTTTAGCTAATATATCGTTAATAGGATATTTTTCTAACCAATTCAATGAAGCAACGGCAGCCCTTAAGCTACTTGGTGAGGTCTGCACACCAGCTTCACTGAGTTGTCTCTTTGCCCATCCCCCGATAACAGTAGGTGGAGTGGAGCTTTAACAATATTTCCCCTGACTAAAATAAATAGATTTACTGTAGATCCCCTAATGCATTGAGTGCATTGTTTTAGAGCCCTTAACCCAAAATACAGGGTCTATAATTACATCGTCTGCCTTTAACAAAGTCGAACTGGATTGTCGATGTGAAACACTATCAGTTTTTGAACCGAACAATGGATGAAGGATAACAGAGTCACCCATATCAATAAAATGATCAGAATCACAACACAAAAGGGATAAATCGTGGACTCTACGACCCGAGGTTAAAAGTAGAATTGGCCTAGACCTCGCTTTTTTAACATACCCTTTTTATATTATAAATCGATAAAGGACATCAAACTTAACAACTTTGCCTATGGAATGCCTATCTAAAATATTGTAATTTTCAAAAAATAATAATAATTAAAAATTGTCGTACCTAGTTCAAACTGAGAATGTATAGAATGAGATTCCTTGCTTCAGTGAAAATAAGAAATTAAAAAAAAAACATCATATCTATGCTTTTTGCTCTGTAAACAAAAACATAACTTCTTTCTGTATTTTCCACTTTGACTATGAACACTATAGACAGAGTCATAATGCAACGGGAGAGTACCTCTTTTAGATAGCAAGATTTTTCCCTGTAATGTTGCGATCACTAGAAAACAATTACCCCAAAATACTATAATCACCATTCTAAAAGCTACTTTTTAATTGAAAATTGATTACGTCAATTTATTGTTACGTCGTTTTATTTATTGTAAAGGTTTACTGTTTACTATATTATTTCCTGCAATCATATAATTAAACATACTTGCTCCTAGTATTATACAATCTTTTTTGTTTAATTTTACCATTTATACTGATGTTTAATACACCGTGAAATCTAAAGCATTGTACTAACTATCAGGGATGAATCTTCCCATGATTACGAATAAATTTTTGTACGGGACTAACTTTGTTACTGGACAAAAAAAAACAGCTGTTCCATAAGTGCAAGTTATGTAAATATCATACGGGTCATCATGGGTATAGTGGGGTCTATGTTTGTATTTTGATAAATAAAAGACAGCACTATTTTGTACATGAGTTTTATTGCATTATTTACCATTGACCTTTAAACAAAATCAGTTTCGTGTGAAAATTTCGAATTCATTCGTCTATTTCAGTCACATTTTTCAAAAGATGATGTATTCGTACATCTAAGTATTTTATATTTGGTTGATTTCCAGTGCATCTTCCAGTGGCCGCAATCCATTTTTCTCGTAGATTCGGGTCTTTAGGAAAACTGTAATGAATACGAAGAAATTAAATAAATATAACAAATTTATTACTTACTAATTCCGTAGATAACAATTGGAAATCATTCAGCGTCGCTATAGCGCGACGAAATTCGTAATATACTCTCTCATTAACATCAGTTTACTAATTTGAAAATTTTACCCTAACGACAGGGTAGGATGAAAACGTGAATTATGGGAACACTGAGATACTGCATATTTTTGGTTATGCTATTAAAAAATTGCTCAAAATAACTAAAGAAAATGCTAGTAATCTAGTTCAACGTAATTAACATTTAAATCACTTTTTTTCTGATCGCGCAATGTATTTATTATGTATTTATCTGTAGAAAAACATTAAAAAACTCACTCACTTGTGGAAAGTCAATCCTTCGATGTGTTTTTCGCTGTGGCTTCCGCAGCCAAGCACGCTACACCCAACCATACCTCACTAAACAATAACTTTTTTAATGGAGTCTCTTTTGTCACAATAACAATATACAAATGAATAAAATCTTTCTCAAAATCAAAAGAAAACTAAAATCGCTCACAAGTCGACGCTTTGTTTGTCACAATTTAAAAGTGTGACATCAACAAAACGGGTTACGCGATAGAGATGACAATAAAGTTTTGTGTCTCTTTTTAACATATAAGAACTTAAATAAGGGCTTCTCTTTTTAAAATGGATAACGTAACATCGCTTTGTCTATAGTGTTCATAGTCAAAGATTTTCCAGTTCAATCGCTCGCTTACCGGTTTATTTTCATGATATTATTTTTCAACGACGATCAATACAACTAGAAAATACCGAAAGAAGTTATATTTTTGTTTACAGAGCGAAAAGCATAGATCAAATGTTTTTTTTTTAATTTCTTATTTTCACTGAAGCAAGGAATCTCATTCTATACATTCTCAGTTTGAACTAGGTACGACAATTTTTAATTGGCCTAGACCTCGCTTTTATAACATACCCTTTTTATATTATAAATCGATAAAGAACATCATACTTAAAAACTTTGCCCATGGAATGCCTATCTAAAATATTGTAATTTTCAAAAAAAAATGATAATTAAAAATTGTCGTACCTAGTTCAAACTGAGAATGTATACAATGAGATTCCTTGCTTCAGTGAAAATAAAAAATAAAAAAAAACACAAGGCCAATTGGCCTAGACCTCGCTTTTTTAACATACCCTTTTTATATTATAAATCGATAAAGGACATCAAATTAAACAACTTTGCCCATGGAATGCCTATCTAAAATATTGTAATTTTCAAAAAATAATAATAATTAAAAATGGTCGTACCTAGTTCAAATTGAGAATGTATAGAATGCGATTCCTTGCTTCAGTGAAAATAAGAAATTAAAAAAAAAAAACATTTGATCTATGCTTTTCGCTCTGTAAACAAAAATATAACTTCTTTCGGTATTTTCCAGTTGTATTGATCGTCGTTGAAAAATAATATCATGAAAATAAACCGGTAAGCGAGCGATTGAACTGGAAAATACAGAAAGAAGTTATGTTTTAGTTTACAGAGCAAAAAGCATAGATCAGATGTTTTTTTTTAATTTCTTATTTTCACTGAAGCAAGGAATCTCATTCTATACATTCTCAGTTTGAACTAGGTATATGATATTTTTCATTATTAAATATTTAGATAATAACAATATTTCAGATAGGCATTCCATAGGCAAAGTTGTTAAATTTGATGTCCTTTATCTATCTATAATATAAAAAGGGTATGTTATAAAAGCGAGGTCTAGGCCAATTATTATTATTTTTTGAAAATTACAATATTCTAGATAGGCATTCCATGGGCAAAGTTGTTTAGTTTGATGTCCTTTATCGATTTATAATATAAAAAGGGTATATTATAAAAGCGAGGTCTAGGCCAATTCCAAGCCGACACTACACGGCTGATAAATATACAGCGGATAAAAAATGGCAAAAACAAAAAATATATTTTCGCGAAACGTCTACGACTGCGAAACAATTGAAAAATATTATGAAACAAAACGTTTGTGTCATCGGGTGTCAGTCAAAATGGCGACTGAAATTTTTCTGTCAGCAACATTAGCAAAATACTCGACAATCAGAATTTTGCGGATAGATGTTGTCGACTCAAAATCATTATTTTTACATGTTTTATTATTTAGGTAAGGTTTCGATCGACTCTACGTAAAGACGAAATTATTAGTTTAGATACGGACATATTTTACACAGATCACGTTAGCCCCAAACTGAGTTAAACTTATATTAAAGATCCACAAACTTTTCTTGGTCGGTTAGGGCGTCGCAGTCATCGATATTATAGTCCGGTCAATTTAGGCCTAAAATAAGGAGGAAGGTTACATAAATTCATAAGAAGCTGAAAATTGGCACAATTGTTCAAAACATGATTATAAATGAAACCTCAAAAGTCCCCATCGTTCCGAGGTGTGCTAAAAATTTTACACGAGGTCAAATGTAAAAAAAACGAGTTTTTTGCGATTTTAAGCGACACGGTGAGTTTTTTCGCAAAATCACCCCCGTACGAAATTGTAGATCAGAAAATTCTCTACAAAAAAGATATCAATATTTTTTTTCCCAAAAGCCACCATTTTGAAGATATAACGCGTTGAAAAGTTCGATCATTGGTAATCTTCATACTTTCACATGTACGCCACGTATGAACATCACTTATAAGTTTTACTTCCACCAGCACCTGAGAAACTTCTCAACTCAATATTTTATTTTGCAACTGTAAAAAAGGTTGTAATGCTAAATGTGGATGCAGAAAAGTTGGACTGTTTTGTTCCCTGGCATGCACAAACTGCCAAGGCCGATCGTGCTCTAATGTTGAGTCAGCTAATCTAGAAGACTCATATGATACCAATGAGGAATCGCTAGTGGGACAGTTGATCTGTGAAATAGAAGAAAAAGAAGAAGAACAAGAAAAAGACGAAGAACAAGAAACAGTAATCCTGGAAAATTACGAATCAGACCAGGAATATTAATCATTTCATTTTCAATTACACCGCCATTATTTTAACTAACCGATATGTACAATAATATTTTACAATAGTTTTAAAACAAATTAAATCACTGCAGACCCGTTGAATAGGCCTACAGAACAGAGGATATCACGTTAAAATAAAACGCGCTAAGTAGCCCTCATAGGTGGCGTGGAAACGTGTGCAAAGTATGAAGATTACCAATGATGGAACTTTTCAACGCGTTATATCTTCAAAATTGTGGCTTTTAGGAAAAAAAATATGGATATCTTTTTTGTAGACAATTTTCTGATCTACAATTTTGTACTAGGGTGATTTTGCGAAAAAACTCACCGTTTCGCTTAAAATCGCGAAAAACTCATTTTTTTGACCTTTGACCTCGTGTAAAATTTTTAGCACACCTCGGAACGATGGGGACTTTTGAGGTTTCATTTATAATCATGTTTTGAACAATTGTGCAAATTTTCAGCTTCTTATGAATTTATGTAACCTTGAATGTATAAATTGACCGGATTATTATAAACTAAGCAGAAGTATCTACCTACATTTTGTACCTAGATGTGTATTATGAGTCATATTTCAGCAAGGGTTTCATCTGGTATTTATATAAATACACCCCTTTGTAACGAGAAAAATGTTTAAATAACTTCTATTGACTGTTGTTAAATTATTTACGACAGGATTAAGTATCTCTACAAAAAATGTTCAGTGAACTATAAACTAATTTACCTTCTGGATTTTTTGAAAGAATTTGTACTGCAAACTTCTTGGTATTTCTGATTTCCCGCTCAAATACCTCACAATAAACGCAGATGACAGCAACCATCATCGGATCTATTGCCAGGTTGCCGATTGTCATAAGCAAATCGTTTGTGGTCATGCCCTGCAATCAATTTTCTAGTATAATTAATGGAATGTTTTAGATAACATACATACATACATATACTCCCGCTATTAGTTTCTATTTGGGTGGGTAGCGATTATGATCGCCACTTTGTTAGATGTAGGCATAACGTCCGATTTTTTTTACATTCATCCATCTTTTCATACATTCCTTTTTATTATTTACACTTCGGACACCTAATTCTCTTTTTGATCAAAATTTGTCCTCTATGGACGTCCTCTCCTAACATTACTATCCACACACTGTTTAAAGAAGTGAACGAGTATATGACTAAAACGAAAATTTGAGGACCTAGTTTATAACTTTGTATTTAAATGTCTTTATCATCGGTTGTTGTATGCACAATAGATATATTTATATATATTATACAAAGACAGGCGTGGGTTAAATCCCTGGTCAAGCCTACACTAATATGTCTCTCACCACTCACCAGAGAGACTACATCGTGAGGCAACCCGCAAGGCTATGTTGTACTTTGTGACAGTTTCCCCTGATGTTCATGAGAATTGGTACCTCTGGATATTTGGCGTAAACGTTTGAGTCTTTGAGTATTCTTGTTATACCAGCATTCCCAAACAGAATATTTCAATAGTTTTAGTTATTTTGGGACAAATTTCAAACCGAAAAAAAAACACTTTATTTTGAAACGATTGTCACTATAAAATTAAACTTACATGATCTTTTTGAATCCTTATTATAGCAGCGCCAATTAGAATAAGTTCCCACATTAGAGTAAACACGACTATAACGAAAATCTAAAATGAAAGTTAGTGATCTTAAATATTAATCTAGAAATAATTTATAAATGTATCTGTTAATTTTAAAATGTTTCAAAATTTCACCTGTCGCCGGTACATTTTTTGAAAAATGCGATAAGATTTAAAGATCTGCTTTAAATTTAAATCGACTGCGCACTCTTTGAAATGCCTGCCATCTTCAGCAATTTGTTTCTCCATGAATTCAAAAGTCGGGAAACATCTGAGTTTATCAATACATCCTCTTTTATAATTATATATCTTTCTTTCTTGAACTAACTGGGTTCTTATAATGCAATTTGTATATCGCAAATTCATCAGCAATAATGTAGATATGTAAAAAAATAATCCTAGTTCCAAAAAATAAGTATCGGAAATCCATGCCAAGGTGACGAAAAGGATAGAGGTAGAAATATCTTTGCTAAAAATAATAAATATTATATAGGATGATATGTTTATTAGTGGTAAAATTATGCTGATTGTAGTCATATTGCGTATTAACATATGCATATTTTTATTTTTTTCTGTACCCATAATTTGATTGATTCTATGCATGTTAATAAAAAGTGCCGTTGCGTGGGATGAATCCAAAAATCTGGCATCGATTAAAACTAAAGTGAATTGGAATATTTTAGACAGAGATGCGGTGATGCCCAAGCTTTTAAGAACATCTTCGTTAACAATTGTGATGTCTCCAAAATGGGATTGTTCCACATAGATAACAGTATAAGCCATAACCAAAAGTAGAAAAGTTGTTATCTTCTGGCGAATTGTGGGTCCTGTGACAAAACGATGTTTAACAATTACTCTATTGCAGCAAAGTATTGTTTGAACAAACAGATGTGGTGAAAACGATTTCACAAAGTCTTCTCCCAAGATATCGGATGAAAGGTATTCGCTGGGTTTCATTGTGAGAAATACGAAAGTTATCTCACAAATGACGGTTAACGACTAATATTTATAAAAGGTAGCAATCACACATAATTACTAGTACGTGTCTAATGTATTTCTTTAATTAAAGTAAAATTGGTATTCATGTTCACACGTTGGTAATAAATGCATAATTAATACGTTCATATATATATTGTTTTTTTTTTATTAATCTGGGCTTGAGTGTTTTAGCTGCATTGTCCCTGAGCACAGAGGAGCCGCCTTAAGTTACAACAAAACAATAAAAGAATTGAAAATATACTATTTTGAAAAATAATGTTTTACAAATTTGCCATCTACTTTACATTTTCCGGATTTTGTGTTATTGCCGGAAGCAGGCTTCTTGGCATTTTGTGTTTATTTTCATTTCTAAATGTACTGGTCGATTGCTTTTAACCCTAGACACTTAACGTTCGCTCGCCCTCTAAAAACCCTTACCATACGTGGATGCGACGAGCATATTCTTAAGTGCTTTATTTTAGTAATTTAATGTCATATACTGTAATATTTATTATTTATCATATAGTAGGGGAGGCCTTAATGCTAAATTTGCAGTTGCTCGAGCGTCGTAGAAACCTATTGGATTTGATAATTTATGATTCAAAATGAAAAAAAGTCTACAGGGGGACAGAGCGTATAAAATTTTTTAAAGATGTAAAAAAAATGTTGTATAGAAATACTCGAGCGTGTCAGCCATTAACAGTATAAACGCGATTTATGTTTCTGATAACCATTATATATTAATCTGACGATTTATGCAAGGGATATCGTCATTCTATCCATTATAAATTAAATTTAACAACAATGATCAGACTTAACGCCTGCATAAATATTACGGCAAAACACCATCGCAGGAACATTGCCGTCACACGCATCGAGCGCTTGAAGATTCTTCACCAGCTAATCTCTTAACGCCACGTCCAAATCGACAGATTTTCTAGATATACACTCTTTTAAATGTAATTAACCTACCTTTACTTAATCTGACGCGCTCAAGTTTTTCGGACGGTTGTTATTTTTTTACTAATCTGACGAATTCACCTCAGCATACTCCGCTATATGAAGGGTTCATAATCCGTAGACATACATTACAGGGTACAAGGATTCTTCCTATATAATAATCTGATAAGATCGAGTCACTTCAAAAATCCCCGATTCGCCTCCCCTACTAATATGAACCAACTTGAATTCTTTAAAATAAAACAATAACCTTTTTTTATTATTTTCTTTATTAGTCTTTAACTGAGGCACTGTTTTCCATGTGATTACTTCAGACATTAGGTACTATTAAATAAAAATAGAAAATAAAATAAAAAAAAATCTTTTCCATTGAGCACCTTTAAAAATTAATATTTTATTATTTAGAAAAAAATTAAAAACAGATTGTTTTTGATACATTGCTTCTGCAGAAATCAACCTTATGTTCACCGAAAATTGCAGTGTTACATTTTGTCAACAGTGATTTCGTCATGCGTCTTTTTTTATAGGAGCACATACCACAGACTTTTCTTTTTCGATTGCAGATCACTCCGAGATGACTGCTGACCTTGATCGAAATTTTATCTTTTATGAGCGACAGAATAGTAAGAATTTTCAGTCTGATTTTCAGTCACGGTTCAAAAAGCTGCGTATGCAGTTACTTCATTAAATCACGCTGAGTCATATTTTATTTCCCCCTTTTCAGCGGTTTGTTGTCTTCCCCTTTTAATAAAAAAATACGTTATACACTCATCAAACAGCACTCATCTTGCATCCAGGATAAGACCTGCAAAAATGCATAAACTTAAGTTGAGAAAAATATATACACAAAACTTAACCATTTGTATTTGTATTTGTATTCATTTGTATTCGGGGATATTCGGCGTGAACGTTTATGTTATTTTATGTTATGTTTATGTTATTAAGCATTTGTCGAAACGACGAAAATTATTGGAATATCTCGTAAAATAGTGTATGTTTAATATTTGAGCGCACACTACTGCGGACTCACTCGCACATAGCAGCTTCTCACTCATATTCCTAAATCGCGGTATGTGAATGTGGCATACAGGTAGGTGTACTGGCCAATATATCTTTGCTGTTTCCACATGTACTTACCTGCTTGACACGGTTGCCTGCTAGAACCAGGTCGGCGAACACTGAGTTAGCTAGGACCGTTGTCAAATAAATTTTCTGTCGTGTACTCGTCGGATCGGCGAAGTGTCTAGGGTTAAAAAAACAATAATTATGCAATAAGTCTGCATTGAAGATAATAAAATTATACCAAAACAAATAGTAAACAGTAAACAAAACATATAGTAGTTAAAAAAGTCATCTCACAAAAGTGAAAGCCGGTAAAAATATAATAAAAAAAATATAAAACATCATTAAAATAATAAGCCTGTGGAGTGTCAGCTTAGAATAGCACTACCCCATTTCTTCCCATGGGTGATCGTAAGAGGCGACTAAGGGTGTGGGGCTTTTTTATGTGGTTTTTGGGTGATGCGGTTGGAGACCCATCGCCAATGATACTTTATTCTACGATCTTATCCTCTATCAACTGCCAAATGTGGTTGCAGAGTTTTCTTATTCTGAAGCTGCGGCTACCCCTTTTTGGGATTTTCAGTTGTAATATGTATGTATGTAAAATAAAGGCTCACGCCTGGCCACTCAACCATCGGCACGGTAGTCCTTGGATTGGTGTTAAGGCAAAGATGTTGACTGCTACGAAACACCCACGGGAAGAGAGGGGTAGTGCTATTCTATTCCGATATTACACAGCAAATTACATACATACATACATACATACATATACTCACGGCTATAAATCCCTAGAAGGGGTAGCCAGAGCTAAGGAATTAGAAATTCCTCAGCCACTTTTGGAAGTTGCGTATTGCGTGCAAATTACATAGTTATTTTATATCAACTGCAAATAATAGTCTTTAAAAAAATTGGTTGAATTTTCATTATTCTGAGCAATTGCAATCCCAAAGGTGTAATTAGATCGGCATCAGTACAATACATTACCATACATTTAAGTTAAAAAATTACTTCCTTGCAAGCAAAAAATAAACCAGTTGTGACTTGGAAATGGAATCTACTGGATATATATCGGGGTGTTTATTACACAAAGATTTTGCAAAATGTTACGCTCCAGTTCATGTGCTGCAGTCCGCTCTAGGGACAAACAGAGTACAAATAAAAGGAAGAGTTGTCTCTGAAATTAACTGGAATCAAAGAGTCTTTAATATAATTCTATCAGCAGTTACGACAGTAACTATATTCATTTGTGGGTTTAAATTTAGTGAACGGCTCTCAAATAAAATAATTGCAACAGAATATGGTGTGGCCTATCTTGTACACTTCTTATCTTATATTTGTTACACGATACATTCCAGATTTTCATCTACGAATTCGAACCATGTGTTATTATATGAATTGATAAAAAAAGTTGATACCATTCTTAATGTTTCAGCGCAAATATACAGTATTAATTATTATTTTAACGTTGTGCTAGTATACGGTGTTTTAGCCATTTTTAGTGTTTGTTACGGTTTTTATATATATTACTTTTTTCAACACAATTATTGGTTACCAGTATTTTCTGCTGTTCCAATATTTACTTTCTATTTAGATCTATTTTTGTTGGGTAGTTTGATTTTGTATTTAATTATTCGATTAAAACTGTTTATAATATTGTTTAGATACTATGTTCGAAACTTACATATTATACATGAACAAGAACGTAATAATTTTAATGAATTGTGTTCGCATAATACCTACAAATATATAACTGACAAAGTGATAGTTTATTGTTTGAAGTTTATTTTGTCAGCATATAAAACTCTACAAATTATTTATAGGTTTGGGGTGAGTAATCGCAATAAACTAGGGAAACTAATCTTTAGTTTAAAAAATTAAGATTAAATCTATTTTTGTACTTAAACACATACATAACGTATGTGTCATAAATCATACAGCTCTGAAAATAAATGGCTTATAAGCAGCATTCAACTTTTGGAAGTACAAGAGTTTTTGTTTGTTTTAGGTACTGAATCTGGTAGCGACAACATTTTTTTACTTATTATGCGCAATTAACCTTTGTTTTCAAGATTTTGGTGAGAATGTGAGAAAATTTATATTTGTTACATGAACTAGCTAGATTACTAGTAATATAATAATTATATTTATAACAATTTCACAGATGAATGCTCTAGATTATAGAGGAAGTTGGACTTTCGTTATGTTCATGGTGTTTATGATCTTGAAAATCGTAATATTGACGTTGATTAACATACATTTTGGGATCACCATTAAACATTTAAGAGAAATGTGTATAAATATGATGTCAAATACACCTTGTAGTAAGTAAAATTTATAAATTACTTAAAAAAAAAAAAGTATCTTAATGGTCCTTTGGTGACCACTAATATGAATAATATAGAATACCCTTGAGCTTGAAAAAAGTTAAACCTGAATTGTGTTATAAAAGTAGCCATCTCGCCCTTGTGCCTTATTCTTATTAGGATGTTAAGAAATGTATCAAATACTACCAATACTATCTATTTATTGATTATCTTTTGCTTTTCATAAGTATTTATTTAGAACTTCGCATACAATATAATGTTGTAATATAGAGAAATACTACATACATACATGTACTCACGCCATTATTTCTCATAGGAGGTGGCAGAGACTCTATCGATTGCCACTTTGTAGGATCATGGCTTACCTCTCTAGGTTTGTTTACACCCATCAGTATTTTCATACATGCTGTTTTACATACTTTGGACGCCTGCCTTTTTGATAACAGTCTCTATTTGATCCAGGTGTGTCGTACATAATATAAAGGTTTTACATAACAACAAACCGATATTTTGTGCCGAGAAGGATACCATACACGGAAAATAGACTGCCTGCCATGCAGATGGGCATACCTGGGTTTAATCGTGAATGGGGGGAGTCAGATCCTGAACCCTTGTGTCTTTTCATATGTTTAGTTTAATTTATTTCCATAATGGTGAGGGAATCATCTTAACCCTAGACACCTAACGTTCGCTCGCCCCCTATAAACCCTAACCATACGTCGAATCGACGAACATTTTTTTAAGTGCTTTATATTAGTAATTTAGTGTCATATACTGTAATATTTATTATTTATTGTATGAACCAACTAGTATTCTTTAAAATAAAACAATCAACTTCTGTTTTGATATAATTATATTTATTTTATTAGTCCTTCAGTGAGGCAACATTTTCAATGAGGATAGTTCAGACATTGGGTACTATAAAAATTAAAATTAAGAAAACAACAGTAAAAAATCACTTTTTTTTTCACTTTCGAAAAAAAATAAAAACATAAATTTTTTGATGCACATCTCCTGCAGAAATCAATTATATTTTAACCGAAAATTGCAGTGTTACAATTCGTGCACAATGACTTCGTCATGCTACATTTTTTGTAGAAATATATACCACAGACTTTACTTTTTCTATTTCTTGTTGCCTCTGGTAGCTGCAGATCACTCCCAGGTGATTACTGACCTTGATCGTGAGATTCATTCTTGAAATGATATCTTTTACATGCGACGGAATAGTAAGGATTTTGCAGTCTGATTTTCAGCCGCGGTTTAACTAGCTGCGAATGGAGTTTCTTGTTAAATCACGCTAAGTAATTTTTTTTTCACCGTTGTTTTTGTTCGGCCGTTGTTGTTATAGACGTAAGCACAGAAAAGATACAACATATTTTCTGTCGTGTGCTCGTCGCATCGACGAAGGTTAGGTGTCTAGTGTTAAGGGTAGCGACATGACTGAGTAATGTTTTTCTCGTATGATAGTGTATTCGTGCAAAGCGGATGTACGCCTGCCCCATATTATACATGTGTCAGGGCAAGAAGTGGGTACTTATATCACCTTGTTCACCTTTTATACATAAGAAAAGGTATCTAAATGAATTATTTTGTTAATTATTCCATTACTAAAAGTGGTGTACTACGGGTTTCAATACTTTGATGAAATTTCCTAATTTTCAGAATCACTCTTTGTAACATTAAAAAGAAAACTCAAATTTTATCGTTACGCAAACTTTAAGGCTGCAGTCGTTTATGTAAATCCTTCAAAACAGGATAATAAACTTGCAAAAGATTCTGTAATACGATCTGTAAATGGCCCGATACGAACTTACTCTCAAATAATACGCCCAAAACTAACTTTATTTGCTTCACGAAGGATTAGTCTAACAGCCAGTGAAGAGCGTGCGTTTTGTAGGAATTCACCATCACATGACTAAGTACAATTTAGCCATGTGGGTTTCTTTACGGTATTTTCGCTTACCGCTAACAAGCATGATAAATTAACCACACATATGACTTTAGAATATTAGTGCAGGCCCGACACGGGATTTGAACCCACGCCTGTCACCATGAGAAGAGCGGATGTTCTCTCCATTGAGCTATAACGGTTGTTCAAGCAAAACGTGAGTCATCTGAGCTCCAAGTGACAAAGTCACGTGATGTTCACGTGAAGTATTAGTACCTCTACAAACCCCTTCTGGGACATACGGCGTGAACGTGTGAGTTGTTTAAATGCATTTCATAATTGGCTAGTATTATATTATTGGTCGATGAAAATATTGATGATGATGATTATTATCTAAAAAGAGCAACGGCCGATCATTTTAAAAAAACCATGAAAAACTTATTCATATCTTGGAAACGATAGGACTCGATACAAAAGACATATCAATAATAAAACATCTCTACTGGCAGCAGACAGCAAACGTACGCATGGAACACGAACTCATCGCCGTTGCTCTTCAATATCTATGCTGAAGAGATTTTCTCAGAAGCCCTTAAAGACGCAACTGAAGGAAATGTTGTAAATGGGAGAACCCTCAACAACATTTAATATGCTGATGATACTATCCTCCTTGCCAGCACAAGGGAAGACCTGCAACAGCTGCTAAATCATTTTGAAGCAACCAGTGCAGAAAATAGCCTAAATATTAATTTAAAGAAGACCAAATACATGGTCGTCGGCCGTACACAACCATCTGCAACCCTCCACATTAAAAATCAACCGCTGGAAAAAGTTCGTTAAAAATATCTCGGTTGTATTGTGAACGAAAATGAGGACCACGCTGTGGAGGTCAGATGTCGTATCAAACAAGCCAGGGCGACATTTATCAAAATTAGTCATCTGCTCTGCAATCGTAATCTCAAACTCCCCATAAGATGCCGTTTAGTGCGGTGTTATGTATTTTCAGTTCTTCTGTACGGAGTAGAAGCATGGACACTAATTCAGACCTTGTGTAAGCGGTTAGAAGCTTTCGACGAGCCTACAGAAGAATGTTGAAAATATCCTGGACGGACAGAGTAAGAAATGAAACGGTTCTACAGAGAATGCACAAAGATTTGGAGTTGCTGAAAATTATAAAGATTCGCAAGTTACAATACATGGGCCTCATAATGCGCAATAGAAAATATGACCTCCTCAAATTAATCCTGCAGGGAAAAATACAAGGTCGCAGAAGACCGGGCCGTAGGAAAACCAACTGGCTTTAAAATCTGTCCAAATGGGACAACTACAGTTCCATCGAATTGCTCCGCGGCGCAACATCACGGGCCAAAATGGCCATAATGATAGCCGACCTCCGATAGGAGATGGCACCCACAGAAGAAAAAGATCATTATAACGCATTTAGCGAAATGGCAAACATATTTAAAGTACTGAAAAATTAATAACTTTGAAATAATTTTACCAGATCTGCCATGGATATATTTTATTTATTAAGAATTAAAATCTTATATTCGGTTTCGTTGCGTACACACTTCCGCAGACAAAAAAGTCTATAAGGCTTGAAGGCTTTGAGACTTAAAAGACATCATTGGTTGAAATAAAATAAAAAACATTTATTTACAAGAAATGAATAAAATGCAATAAAATGGTTGACAAATAAATAGGCGAGTAAATATCAGGATGAAATAAAGTTTTACATTTATCTGAAACATTTTTTAACAAATTTATAAATATTTACCAATTTAAAAATTTAAAATTTAATTTAAAATAAATATTTAAAAAACGAAGCAAACAATTTAATTCACATGCTTAAAGAGCTTATTCCATTTGTCTGAATGAAGACGTCTGAAAGCCACAGAATCTGAATTCAGACTAGTGGAATAACGTTCAAACTGAAATTTGTGTAGTGGAATAACAAGCGTCTGCGGCAGTAACTTCGAAGGACGTCTGAATTCAGCAATGACAACGTGTAATGGAATAAGCTCTTAAACAATAAGTAGAAATAATAAAAACAGAATACTGTTAATAAAATGATTATTATATGGTGCAATAAAATCGTAAAGTTTGGTTTCCCAGCTTCTGCACGGCCGTCCTCTACTAACAACGCCATTCCTTTCTCTCTATATTTCTATGCAACCATACCTTTATCCATCCAATCTAAGTGTTGGGCACCACCACCACTTCTTTCAGTCAATCATATTTTTTTATCTTGCACATATGTCATCTTTCACACCTAATCGTTCACGAATTTGACTATATCTCACTCTGCCGCACAACTGCGTATAACGAGTCCACTGCATTTACTCTAATTTTTATGTTACTTCTGACATGCCAAACTTTTACTACACATAACTACCATTCGAACCTTTTCGGAGAACGACTAACTCGACAACAGGCTGTTAATGGCTTAATTCTCCATATTACCTAAATATATATATAAATATACCTCCATTAAACTCTCCTTTCAATGTCTTTCTCACATTTCTCGGTATATAACATTCCTCATACGTACATTCAATATCAATTTTATTGTAAGTATCTCCTAGGACAAGATGTCAGTACCTTCTATCTTTTCTGAGAGTTTTGTTATATTTAATAACCTAACTGTCAGAATATACCCTTTTCAGTTTGTAATCACATACCCCTCTTGGATGAAACTATTCGTAATTATTTTACCGTTGATTTTCACCATCATCATCATCATCAACCAATAAATACCCAACCAATAACTGGTGAACTTATGCTTCCCATAAGCATGAAGTGCTGCCCTCATCCATCATCATTCTTTACCATATTTGAATGACTTTTGAAATGTATAAGACAAGACAAATTTAAAAGACAGAACCTACCTCGAATTTATTAAAAATAAATTACCTAAATTGTACTTGTGTATTTTTTGTTTTGCAGAAACCATCGAAAATCTTACGAAAACTATTATGAGCTTATTGGATGCTGAAGAACCAGATTATTCTGTATACGGAATTTTCAATATTGACATGAAAATGATCATATTTTTGTTGTCTTTTATAGCCAACTACGCTATTATTTTTGTGCAATTAGGTAAAGAATTTTCTGAACAAGAGTTTGGTGTTAACGTTTTATCATGAAGAGTGTGTTTTATTGCTATCAATGTTCTTTAAAAATTTATAAAAATATTGAACAGAAATGTTTTTTTAATGCTTTACCCATGACGTGACCATCTCAGGAGGACTACTCTTCAGCGCTTCGTCCGTACCTCTTCTAACCGATTGTTAAATATATTTATATCGCACTAGCTACTATGAAGGTCAAACGAAGTTTATAACACAATAAAATGGTCTCTTTTTTTACTACGAAAATAAACGACTTATTGCTTTGGTCTCGTTTTACCACGGTCTTGGCATTGTTCAAATTTATTCTTATCGTTATTACGATTCAAAATAACACATCTTAACAAATATGCTGTGTGGCTTCAGTTTCGGAGTCGTTATAGCTCAGTGGGTAGAACACCGCTTATCGTGCAGACGATGAGGCTTGAAATCCCAGGTCGGATATACACCAATTTGTCTTGTTTAAAGTCATATGTGTGGTTAATTTATCATGGTTGTTAACGGTGAGAAAAAACATCGCGAGGAAACCCACATGGCTAAGTTGTAGTTTGTCATGTGACAGTGTATTCGTACAAAACGGCAAAAGACCTGCCACCTATCATGTGAGTACACTGTCTTATCATAAGTGGGTACTCTGAACACCAGGTGACAATGTCACGTGATGTTCAGAAGTATTAGTACCTCTGCCTTTTCCTGCGGGGATATACGGCGTGAATGTTTGAGTTGAGTTTGAGAGATTCGGTTTAGAATAGCATTACCCCATTTCCTCCCGTGGGTGTTGGTAAGAAGTGACTAAGGATATTTGGGCTTTAAAGTAATTTTTGGCGATGCGATTGAAGACCCATCACACAGACATAGAATTGACGCTGGCAAGCTATACACCATCTTATAGGCTGGTTTTTTATTGACATATTTGAATATAGAACACACTTCTTTTATTTATTTTTTATTTAAATGAGCATCATTTTTCCGAGAATCTGGCGGGAATTCACTGGCAACAATGGAGCTCAGTCGACGTGATTTTCGCGCTATGATTTATTATGACTTTAAAAAAAGTTAAAAGCCTCAAGAATGTTTCGAACTTTTGGCTACTACTTTTGGTGAGTCTGCTTGTTCCCAAGCAACAGTATTCAATTGGTTTGCTAAATTTAAAAGAGGACGGGGATATCTCGAAGATGAAGCGAAGACTGGACGGCCGCCAACCGCGGTCACGCAAGAAAACGTTCGTGCAGTCGAAAAACTTATTCGCGAAAACCGACGAATTACATATTTAGAGCTAGAGCGAGAACTAGGAATTGGATCAGCAGCAATGCAAACCGTAATTCACGACCACTTTTCTCTCCGTAAACGTTGTTCGAGATGGCTGCCGCACAAACTTACCGATGAGCAGAAAGACCGTCGGTTGGATTGGTGCCTATTCGTAAGATAAATTCAACGGAGGCAAGAAAAAAAACGTATATGATATACTGACTGGTAACGAAACATGGCTATATAACTATGATCCCGAATCAAAGCGACAGTCAACTGTATGGTGCTTTGAAGACGAGCCAACTCCAACGAAATGTCGCCGTGCACGAAGCACACAGAGACAAATGGTCGCCTCGTTTTCTGCAAAACGGGTCATATTGCTACTGTTGTGCTAGAGAATGAAAGAACGGTGAACTCCGAATGGTATGTGACAGTTTGTGCTTGAACAGTAATATCAGCTTGGTGTGACAAGCGACCGAAGTCAGGAATCCGGCACCTTCTCTGGCACTACGACAATGCGGCGCCGCACGCGTCTGCCAGAACACTAGACTTTTTCAACTCGAAAAATGTGTCAATTCTCCCTCACCCGCCATATTCCCCTTACCTAGCGCCTTGTGATTTTTACTTGTTTCTAAAAATCAAAGAAAAACTAAAGGGGAAGAGGTTTAAAAGCAAAGAAGATGCGCTGGTTGCCTATAATTTCGAGATCTTAGGTATCTAAAGAAGAGTGGTCACAGGTATTTTCCAATTGGTTCAGACGTATAGAAAAGTGTATACGTGCTCAGGGTAAATACTTTGAAAAGATCGATTCTTGTAATAAAGAATAAATTTTATAATTTTTGAGTATATACTTTCTTTTGGCATGCCCCTCGTATATACACAGTATAGTTATTACACGACATGATGATAACAATAAATAAATAAAAATAAATAAATATATATACGGACATATTTTACACAGATCAAGTTAGCCCCAAACTAAGTATAACTAATAATAATTTATAGCATTGAGTATATGTATGTATGTTTCTATGGGATACTAAATCAACGATATATTTAATATTATATAATACACATATAAATAACATCCAAGACTAAGAAACAATCATTTATGGTCATCACATAAATGTTGCCCACAGCGGGGATCGAACCCGCAACCTCCGGACCGAGGAGCTAGTCACCTATTCACTCGGCCACGGCTGTCGTCTTTAAATCGAAACTTAAGTGGTGCCAAAATAACGCTGAGCAAATCAGAATGGATATAATAGCGTCGCACCACTCGGGAAAAAAGTTTTCAGCTTTTTGGAGGGCAGCTAAAAAAGTAAATCCTACGTCTAGCTTAACCGCGAATATAGAAGGGGTGGCGGAACCGTCACAGATAGCGGAATTGGTCAAAGCTCATTTTAAAGTTGTTCCCCATTCTGACGCGGTTGCGAGTTCTTTTACCGATCTAGTAGTCGATCAAACGCTGCCCCTAAGCCGGTTCTCGGCTAAGGAGGTAGCCCAGGTCATTAGCGGCATGACTCGGGGTAAGTCACCGGGGCATGACATGCTTAGTGTTGAGCACCTTAAATATGGTAGTGTGCATTTAGCTAGAGTACTAGCCCTGTTGTTCACAGCAGGACTGAGACACTCGTACTTGCCTGAGCCGTTGATGCGTACTGTTGTTGTCTCCGTTGTGAAGAACAGGACGGGTGATGTAGCTAGCATTAGCAACTATCGGCCTATCTCCCTTGCTACAATTGTTGGTAGGGTGCTGGATTGTCTGCTTGACCAACGGCTCAGAAAGCATACGAAGCTGCATGACGCTCAGTTCGGGTTTAGACCCGGTCTATCGACTGAGTCGGCCATAGCGTGTCTCAAGCATACCGTCCAGCATTACACTGACAGGCGGATGCCTGTCTTCGCCTGCTTCCTCGACCTTTCCAAAGCTTTCGACCTTGTGTCATATGAGAGGTTGTGGGATAAGCTGAGACACGAGACCACCCTCCCAGTAGAACTTATACTACTCTTGCAGTTCTGGTATAAAAACCAGACTAATAACGTCAGGTGGGCGGGGTCTCTGTCGTCTTCTTATTCCCTGGATTGTGGCGTTCGACAGGGTGGAGTCACGTCGACTACGCTATTTTCTCTGTATATAAACCGACTGATCGGTGAGCTCAGCAGCACCATGGTGGGCTGCTCTGTTGGTGGAGCTATGATTAACAACATTAGCTACGCCGATGACATGGTGCTGCTGAGCCCATCGATAAGAGGGCTTAGGGTACTTTTAAAAAAGTGTGAGGGCTATGTTGAGGCACACAGTCTGGAGTATACCCCACTAAGAGTGAATTGTTAAGTTCTAGTCCGTGTGTCCGTTAGCATTGTACATAATATCAGGTAGCCTGTTTGTTTATAATGTAAATAATTATTGCTTGTTTTAAATTTTTTAATTGTGTTGTTTTGTATCATACATATAGTTAACTAAAAATAGTCTTAAGTCTTCTTACTAACCATTGTATGTTATGTACCTTGTTGTGCGAAATAAAGAATATTATTATTAAATCGATAGCACGCTAGCAAGTAAATGCGTAGTGTGACAAGCTTTATGTTTCACATACTAGATCATACTACGCGTTCTTTTGCTACAGTTCCCTTTCTACCATGTCTCGTGGTACTTAATACGTACCAAATGACTACTGGTGTACTGCTGGACTATAGGGGTTGCAGTTACGCCAATCGAAGTAAGAACATCAAAAACACACAGTCACAGTGTCGACTGTCGGACTTAGCTTCAATGCGTTTTCTGAATTGATTGGTCAATATTTTTAAAGGCACAATTTAGGAACAACCAAGGTGTAATATATAGAAATAAAAAAGTGCATAAATTCAAACCATATGCACTGAAAAGAATCAAAATCTTCCACTTTCATGGCTCCTCTAGGAGAAACACAGCTTGAAGTTAAACTTTTGTGATTATATATTTTTTGTGAGTAGCTTTAACACTTTACTATTGCACTTATATATTCAATCTATCTGATAACGGATTATTTCGGTAATAAAGCTACTTACCTAATTATGTTTGTAATGGTAGTTGAATTGAAACAATAACGTAAAGTAATATCAATATCAATCGTCCACCAAGTTCCACAAACTAAACATTATTCATGATGGCAAATTCTGAATATTTATCGAAACGGATGATTGAAGAAGATTTTATTAAGTGTTTTGCTCCAATACACGTGTTGCAGTTAGCCTTTGGATCAGCTCGAGTGTACCTAGAAGATAAATTCGCTTTTGAGATCAACAATTTTCATAGACTGTACAGTATAGTTTTGCTACTAGCTGTGGGAGTATCTATGTATCGCTTTGAAGTGAATTACTACGACGTATACTACGATTCCCAAAAACTTCTTTACTATCAATGCCTTCTGGCAGTAGTCGAGAAATATCTGTCATACATTCTTTATATTTTTCATGTTCGATTTACGACCCAAACTCTTAATGCTGATCTTTATGTATTGCTGCAAAAAATTAATTACATTCTCAAGTGTGATGATCATGAAATGGATCGCATACACTACTGGTTTAATATATTATTTGTGTATGTTACACTTCTAATATTTTCCCTTTCATTTAGTTACCATGTTTATTATACCTTCGTTGATCATTTGTGGTTAACAATGTTTGTCGCTCTAGCTATTTTCAAATTTTATATGGATATTCTTCTGATGGCAAGTTTGTTAACGTATTTAACTCGTCGCTTACACATACTTTCCCAAAGGTTTAATGCGTATTGTACAAACTATAATGAACAACTTAATGACAAGAAGATTCTTCAATGCTCGAAGCTTATATTACTAGCTTATAAAATGATTGGGCGTATATATAGATTTGAGGTAAATACTTACATATTATATTTTTATAAATCACTACAGTACGTCAAGCTAATGTTGGCACTCCGCTGCGGTAAAAACACGACAATGTGCGATTTGATTTTTGCTCCTCGTTTTGGTAGTTACTAAGGCGCTATGGATACAAAGTAGCAGTTTTTGTAGTATTTATATACTAAATGTTTTTATGCAAATTACATATTTTTATAAAATGTTTTACATACCGAAGGTTAATTATCCAATTTCCCAACATTTCAATTATTGGATAGAAGTCTTATTTTTTTTATGGTGAGTAAATCAATATATTTCGTTAGAATATTCATCGTTTGAATTATCACCAAATACTTGTTATTTAAAAGGGATCTATAGAGCTAGTGTGGATGGTAATGTTAGTAGAGGACGACCACAGAAAACACTCTTGGACCAAATTGAGAGTGTGCTCAAAAAGGCTGGCGTATGAAGTATGAAGAATAAAAGAGCATGTATGAAAAGATTGATGGATGTAAACGAAGCTAGAGAGGTTTGTTAGGATAGTACGTACTGGCGATCAATAGTCTCTGCCTACCCCAATGGGAACTAATGACGTGAGTATATGTATGTATGTTGTTATTTATACTATCTTCTCCTCAATGAACTTGAAAAAGGGGTTACGGTATTGTTGATTCCGAGGCTCTGGCTATCTTATTTTGGGATCTAATAATATTAAGAATCGTAACAATTACCACGAGTAAACCGATTGGACATCAATGCAATAAAAAAAACAACTGTTTACTTTGCTTTCGGAATGACCTAACGACAAGTAAAAATCAAATCTTACGACGTCATAATCAGATTTTATCGCAATGGAGGAACAAAAGTTATTTTGATAGGCTGCTAAGTAAGTTGCTTATCAGTTTCTTAATGAGAAGTGGGATCAGTATTATAGAAAGAAAGAAACAAAGAAGTGACAAACCTGCTAAAATTTTGTTGAACCCGCGCTCGAAGAGTTACGCAACATTGTCAATATTATTTTAGTTAGACCTATTAACGCAATTTTTAAGAAAAAAAACAGAACATTTGTATAAATTAATTTTATTCTTGGTCGCTATGCCAGCAACATCATCATTGGCCACAGCATCTGTTGCAGATGTTTGTTGCAGCGCTCATGGGTTACGGGTTGCCGCACCGCCGTTGGTGGCTGTAGAGCCCTATGGCTGCGCGGCATTTCTTGCCACATCTGTCGCAAACGAAACGAGAGTCTGTAGGAGGTGGGAGATCACGACGAAGTCTTTTTTGCTTTAGATTCTCCAGCCAGTCTTCGTCATGTTTCACAGTTCCGACTTTGATGTCATGACGCCATTCGGATCTCATTTCGGCGCGTTTCTCCCAGCCATCGGATTGTATTCCGAAACTACTCATATCTCGCTTACAGGAGTCTTTGAATCTTAGGGTAGGGCGCCCAACAGGTCTCTTCACGTCCGCTATCTGGCCCATCATTACTTGACGTGGTAGTCTCTCGGGGTCCGTGCGATGTACGTGACCCAGCCAACGAAGTCTTCTCTGCTTTAACATGGCAGTTATACTGCGACAGCGCGTTTTGGACTACTGTCACCTCGTTACACATTTTATCTTCCCAAGTGACTCCAAGTATAGTCCTCAGACAGCGCATGTGGAAAGCGTTGAGTTTGCGTTCTTGCTTCGCGTATGTAGTCCAAGTTTCTGACGCGTAAAGCAATATGCTCAGAACGCAGGTCTGGTAAACAAGAACTTTGGTGTATGTGGTGAGTTTACAGTTCCTCCAGACGCGTACAAAAAGCTTTCCGAATGCTGTTGATGCCCTGCCAATCCGAGTATCTATCTCTTTGTCGCTGGACATAGATTGTGTTGTAGAGCCGAGATAGCAGAAATGCTCCATCACATCAAGTGCAGCACCGTCGAGTGTAATGTGAGGAGCTTGATTCACGCCTTGCGCCATGACCACGGTCTTCTTGGTGTTCACGCTCATGGAGAACAAGCGACAAGCGTGACTAAATCGCGTCACCAGCTCCTGGAGTTCGCTTTCAGAGTTTGCGACTAGTGCAGCATCATCTGCATACAGAAGTTCCCCGACAATTAAATCCAGACGCTTGTTTTTGGATCGAAGAAGGCTGATGTTACATAGTTTTCCATCCTTTTTAGTATGCAGATGTACTCCGACATCACAATCTTCGAACGCAGTCAGAAGTAGTGCCGAGAAGAAGATACCAAAAAGCGTGGGCGCCAGCACACTGTCTTACGCCGCGGTTTACACCAAAGGACGCTGATCTCTCGCCATCAAAGATTACTGAGCCGTTCATATTATCATGGAAGGACCTGATGAGCAATAGAAGTTTCGGAGGGTATCCTATTCTGGTCAGTACTTCATATAGTCCTTCTCAGCTCACGGTGTCAAATGCCTTATTTAAATCCACGAAGGCCATATAGAGCGGCACACGATGTTCGCAGAATTTCTCTTGAAGTTGCCGAAGAGTAAATATCATATCATTATTTATATCATTGGTCGAACGGCCAGCTCTGAACCCACACTAAGATTCCGGGTAAATCCGAGCGGCTAAAGTGTCTAATCTTCCTAGAACAACTTTTGCAAGTGCCTTTCCCGCGATAACCAATAAAGATATGCCCCTGTAGTTATTACAATCGCCTCTGTCTCCTTTGCCTTTATACAAGGTAATGATATCGGCGTCCCTCATATCCTGAGGAATGGTCCCCTCATCTCAACAAAGAAGTAAGAGTTGGTACAGGAGACAAGAGACGCAGCCAAGCTTCACCAGTTCAGCAGGTAAGTTATCAGAACCAGTACTTTTACCCAGTTTGAGACTCTGGAGAGCTTTAATGAATTCGTCAGCTGTAGAGGGGTCATCAAGCTCAGTCAACACGCATTTAGGACTAAAGTTAGCCAGAGCTTCAGGGTGTATGGAAACTTCTTGGGAGTACAATTTTGAGTAATGCTGTGCCCATCTATCAAGTTTCACCGTTTTGTCTGTAATCGGGTTTCCATCTTGGTCTTTTATTGCGGCACGCTTACATTAAGTCGGGCCAATTGCGGTGTTTATTCCCTGATACATTCCCTTGAAGTCACCCACATCCTGGCACAGTTGTATGGACTGGCAGAGTTTTACCCAGTACTCATTAGCACAGCTACGACTGGTGCGTTGTACGTCTGCTTTATCGGCCTTGTATGCAGATTGTTTGGCGGGTTCTCTGTGATTGTTCAGGAGATCTATGTGTGCTGTTCGTTTCTGTTCTATCAACGGTAACAGAAGGTTTTTGTACTCTGCATACACTGGTGATCTTTTCCTTCTTGCCAAACACTTGTTCGGAAGCCTGCGTTATTTCTTTCTTTATCAGCAGCCACATCTCTTCAACACTCATGGAAGCTTCCAGAGTTACTCTGCTAAGCTTATGCTCAATTATGGCTTCAAACTGTAGACGTATGTCGAGCATGGCAGCGGTATTAAGCACAACCTTTCGAGGCGGTTTCTTAGCAGAGTGGATTTTCTTCGGGATGTGACGTGATTTAGCCCTAACCAATGAGTGATCAGTATTGCAGTTAGCACTGTGATAGTTATGGGTATTTAGAATGTCACGTAGGTCCTTTCTCCTGGTGATGGTGAAATCAATCTGATACCAGTGAGCTGAGCGCGGGTGTTGCCAAGATACTTTGTAGATGGGTTTGCACTTGAAGTATGTATTCGTCACACAGAGAGATAGAGATGCGCAGAGTTCTAGCAAGCGTTGTCCATTGTTGTTAATCTTGCCGATACCATGATCCCCGATGCAATCCGGCCAGTCTTCAGATTTGCTTCCTATTCTTGCATTAAAATCGCCAAGCAATAGAAGCTTGTCCGAAGATCGAACGCCCTCCAGGCAACGGCGTAAATCCTCGTAAAAGTGGTCTTTCCGTCAGCAGTGGCTTTAAGGGTTGGTGCATAAGCTGATACAAGGGTAATAGGACCTGAGAATGACATTAGCCTTAGTGCCATTATACGTTCAGACACACGAAAAGGTGATTCGATACATCGCAACAAGCTGTTACGAACGGCAAATCCGACACCGTGCTCGCGTCTGTCTCCATGATCTTTTCCTTTCCCAAAGAAGGTGTAATTATCTTCGAGGATGCTGCCCTCGCTAAAAGACGGGTTTTCTGTAGTGCGGCTATGTCAATACGAAGGCGGAGAAGATCTCAATCAATGATGGTTGTTTTTCTTAATTCTGGTACGCCGTCGTTAGTTGTTGTATTGTCGGTTCCAAAAAGCATAGTTCTCACATTCCATGTTGCGAATCTTGTGACAGATAAGATGTTGTTTTGTTTGTTGGAGTGTTTGTTGTTATTTGTTTTGCCAGGTGCATTAGGTGCTCATCCTGTTTCAGACACTATGACATGCCTGCTGCTCCTCACACCCATAGAAGCGCAGAATGAGGGGTGGATTAGTACCTTATTGGCTGGGGGCTGCCCAGCTAAGGCAGGCGGTAACTAGTCAGTTAGTCGCGATGGACTATCCTACCGTCAGGAGTCACCCCTGGCGCCCGCGCACACCCCCAATTAGCGCAGAGCTTATAACCGGTGACTGCGACTCCCCGTGTTGTTATTCACACCTTTTCAGGTACAAGTGGAGTTGCCTCTCCACAGGCGCTGCATGCCTGGGATGCAGTTTAGAAAACACGAACTTGCCCAGCATCCGTGTTCCCCTCTCGACCTCTTCGACAGTACCCCCAGGAACGACGAGTCATTACGTGAGGAGCCGAGTCGGTTGCAGAGGTTGCCGACTTGTTCAGGTTGAACCCTATTGTCGCCTACGGTACCCCAGATCCGTTGCCTCCTCCGCTGACATACACCGTACCGAATCCCATCTTTTCCGCTGTAGTCACCGTTGAGGTCTTCACCCGTAACCCTGGGCAGGGGGCCGCGATATACCCCGCGGAACTGGGTCCCTGACTGACCTCAGCCACCGCCTTGCTCCGGCCTACTGAAGCGAGAGGTGCCCAGCCCCCACGACGCGGACACGCCAGTCAGGAACTACTCCAGTGGAGAACAAGGAAGGTGACCCTATACTCTCTGGAGTCGAGGGCCGCAACAGTTCACTAGATACAGCCTGGTGACAGACAGAACGCAAAGTCTTAG
Source organism: Bedellia somnulentella (assembly GCA_963576735.1). Taxonomy (NCBI): domain Eukaryota; kingdom Metazoa; phylum Arthropoda; class Insecta; order Lepidoptera; family Bedelliidae; genus Bedellia; species Bedellia somnulentella. The sequence goes on from OY755171.1 coordinate 14,622,015, forward strand.
TAGTTGGGTCCCATTTTTACCTTTCAACATTAATTTCATCATCTAATGACTAGTCTATGAAAAAGTGGCTTCGTTGAAATGCTGAGTATAAGCTCAGACCAACTAGTCTGAGAAAATAAAGCAATAAAATTTCATACTCCCATGACGCCGTGAGTTTTAGTTACCTTTCGGTGACCAATCCATAGTAAATTAACGAACTCCTAGAACGTTCAACTATTACGGGAAGCAATCAAAAGAAACTTTGTTTAGAATCTAATTCTTTGAAAAGCATTCCATATTACGAAAAATCTAAATTCTAAAATTTAGTTTTCTTAATAAAGTACTAAGATTTTTAACGTTTAAATTTTTATCTCAATTACTTTACTGTAACGCCATTCATTTACCTTTTATTATTTTCTAGGTGGTGATTTTGATAGAGGGATTTTTTATTTGGTCTTTTCTCGTGGTCTCTGCTGTTATTCAAGGTGTTAGAATACAGGTAAATTGAAACTAGTCGTTATTTCCTATAAATGTAATCTGAAAACAATGTCCAAGTTTTCTCTCCACTCTGAAACTTATATTTAGTTAATTTTTTTGCCAGAACGCGGATGCTACAAGATATGAGTAAATAAAAATATTACATGCATAAGCTATAGTCAAAGATCGATAAGCAGTCTCTTTGTGGAATGACTAACAGCAGAATTAATTCTTATTTTGGCCCTTCGACCAAGTTTTGTTAACCTAAGCCTAGAAGTTTCCAACTTTTCAGTCTAGAAACGACTCATCGAACAACCCATTTACCCAGATATGATAAGTCGTTTTCAACCATAGATTCAAAAACGTTAGATAGGTCATTTACGAGGAAATCGGCGCTTACGAGTGTCACCGATTGCGGCAGATGAACGCACACCACTCGAAATATATCCAAACAACACACCAAGAAATACATTTGAAATATAAGCGAGATAGCACATCTTAAAGCAAGCGCTAAAAAGAGATAAATATATTTTCTCTGTACCGTCGTGAAATATGACACTAAGACGACCGTTTGACATAGAATAATTAAGGCCTATACGCACGATTTATTATAAATTATAATTAAAACGTTGTAAATTTATAATACTTACGAATGATAAGTAATCTCATCATTTTAGTTTTTTTTGTGCTATAGTTTGTGCAAAATCTCATTACAGACGACGGCATTCTCGATTATTTTGATAAACGAACACGCCAAAACAGGTGAACGATTGCGACGGCAGCTAGTGCGCGACTGAAATCAGATAAGCCATTTAGCCTGTCTTTTAAGTGCCACTTATGAGCGCGCATGACTTATCTACGGTTTTTTATTAGTACATCTATGTTTTCAACAATTAATTTTGGTATTTTTTAAGCATTATGGATTTGAAATTTATCTATTTATAAGTACATATACTTTAATTGATTTAAAAGTTTATGCATTTCGACCATTATTAAATTCAAATTGCGTTTTATTATATATAATTTAACAAAAAAAGAACACATCCCGATTCAATTGAGTTCTGACGTTTGCCTGACCAAATAGGTTCCTCCTAGGTTTGAAACGGGAGCACCGGAGCTTGGAGGATTCACTATAAAACATACCTATACAGGGTGTCCAGTAAATAAACGTCCAACCGTTAACCACCAATAGAGGACCCTGTGAAGTGCCCGGAAATGCATTTTTTTTATTATATTAAACCTGGTTTAGAAATAAGCCAGGTTTAAGTTGTCCTCCTCTTGCTAACCAATTCTCCTCTAATCCTCAATTTTTGCTAACCAAGCTGTTCTTTGCTTCATTAGGAGTCTAATAAAAAAAATATATGCCGATATCCCTATTTTTGCCCTCTTACCATAACAAAATAGCCCAAAGGAATTTAAAAAAATAAAAAACAACTTAAACCTGGCTTATTTCTAAAATAAAAAAAAATGCATTTCCGGGCACTTCACAGGGTCCTCTATTGGTGGTTAACGGTTGGACGTTTATTTACTGGACACACTGTATATAAAAGTCCATTTGTTGTTCAACGTCGTAAATTTCATACGGCTTCGCCTTCTGCGAGCCGTAACACAACTCGGGGAGTGGTTCAGGAAGTGGCAGATCGAGGTTAATCCCTCTAAAAGCGCAGCCATGCTCTTTCGGAAGGGAGGCGCCTCACACAATCCGCCAAGGCCTGTTTAACTCTTCGGCACACCTATTCCGTGGGTGAAAAAGACTAAATACCTCGGTATTGTCTTTAATCGCCGGCTTACATGGCATCACTACATCAGATACATACGCAACAAAGCCTCAAAGGACGAATGCGTCCTGAATAGACTATCACCGATGCTTTGAGCTCGCAGTAAGTTATTACTACGTCACAAAGTTACACTATACAAAACATGTATACGGTCAGTCCTCTCGAACGGTAGTGTTGCGTTCGCACACGCCAGAGAGGGCTTGATTTACCGCCTCCAGGTGATACAAAATAGGTTCATGCGCAAGACGGTAATGCGCATGAACCTATGGCGCCTTGGTATGTTAGGAACTATGATCTCCACAGTGACTTAGGACGCAATACAATCAGGGATCACTTCAAAGAAATCTCACGTGAATACTTCTGACTCACTGATCACCCCAGCCCCTTACTCTGCGCTTCGCTCGACTACACTATTTCACTGGATGTTGGAACTCGAGAGAGACGCCCTCGTAGCGTGCTCTCGGATCCCGACGACCTGCTCACCCGCGAGCTTAAGGCCTCAGAGGCCACCAGCACTCCCGGACAAAGAACACACCACTCGAGACACCGACCTCGCCGGCGAGGTCAAAGAACCCCCAACCAGAACCTCCCTTGCCGTGCCACTGGCATAGGCCTTCCGACGACTGACGCGAGAGTTCGCACTGTATGACATAAGCCTCCCGCTTGGTCACCTTGTTAGGGCTCCTTTCTCCCTCTATCCGATTTAGCTTAGGTACACACCTTTGCCCCGCCAGGGCGGCCCTCAGCTGCCCGGCACACATAAAGTCGTGGTGAAGCCGCACGGGCCAGCCGCAACCAATCCTTTCGAAAAAAAAATAAAACCTCCTTAATGTTGGTTTGGAATAAAACACTATAATTAAAATTTATTAAATAAAATTAGTGCTAACATTTAAAAAAAACAATAATAAAGTGTTACCTAATCTTTTAGGTTATTCACAATATGCATTGGACAAGAAATGGGTTAGTGTCAGTGTTACACAAATTTATTTAAAACCAGAATAGAGCGAAGCGCCGCAGAGTGAAGTCTTTAATAATCTGTTAATTGTAATGATTGCCAAGTACCAGCCATCATTGGTCCATTCTAGATTAACCTTATTCTGGTCAGGATTTATCAGTACATCTTAAGATTTACCAAAAAAGGTCTTTTACAGTACAGTGTCACATACATACACGTATAAACATGCGTACAAGATACGAGCGAGAAATTTAACAATTTTCGTCTCAGTAAGGTAGAAAAAAGATTCTTAGCAATTGAGAATGACAACTCACTCTTTACTTACTAACAACAACATTAATATTTAAAAATGAAAATATGTCTCTTTTAAATCAAATTAAATAAATACAAAAACAAACTTACATTTCATACAAAGTAAACTACATAGTACGAATCAGTTTAATAAGATGTTTTTGAAGAATTAGATAAAAGTGTTTCTGTCAAATATCCATATTATGAGCATTGATTTATTTTATAGGTGTAATTAAATATTCCGCAGATATTTCCTATGGAAGGTGTATGGACCGTGACACTCTACGTATTATTTTGTTTTTCTGAAATATTGGCATTGACTTTGACTACAATGAGATTCAAACACAAAGCACAAAATCTAAAGTATTTGTGTACAGACAGACTGGCTAAAACGTCTTGCAGTATGTATAATTTTTATTTTTTTATTTACACCACTTCAATTATCTTGATGTTGATGATATCGTGTTTTTTTTTACAGAAACAATTGGACAACTCTCAAAAAAAGTGCTTGATATGTTAGATGCTGAAGACCTAAACATTTCGATATATGGAATAGTTAAACTTGATTTGGCTCTACCTCTTCTTTTACTCAGATTAACGGCCAACTATTGCATTATTTTAATGCAGTTAGCAAATAATTAGCTTCTTATTAATACTACAATTTGACATTGTTGTTTTAATGTAGATCTCATTTAGAATATAGGAACTGCACTGTGTTTAATATAGGTTATTTTGACCAATTCGGTGTGTAAAGTTTTATTTAGATTTTTACTTTAAAAAAAACTGCAACTGACACAAAAGAACAACCACCATATAATTTATGTTGAGGTATAGTGTCAGCTTGAAATAACACTAACCCATTTATGCTCAAATGTGTCGTAAGAGTCGACTTGACTTATTCCTATATGCCACCCTCCCTACAACTTTCCCCCAGGGTAGTATATAAGAATTTCGTTTTTATGATCTTTCTTTTTCCCGCTTCCCACACTAAAAATATACAGTTGACAACAAATTATGTAGTATTATGTATATGTATTATGTACTAAGTATGTACAGTCGCCATCAGATATATCGGAGCGGCCGAGGTACTCAAATATATCTGAGCAGCAATAAATTTCAATAAATTCTTTACGGTAAATAAGGTCAAAAAGCTCTGAACATCCAATTCGCCACAAATATATGAGCAGTGGTTTTTCAATTAAATCTGAACACCCAAAGAGACAATAATATCTGAAAGCGCAACTCGTCAAAGTTATCTGCTCAGACAGGGTGATCATAAATATCTGAACATTTAAGAAAAATATACCTTAAAGCACTAAGCATACAGTTTAAAATTCTTAATCGTACTACGCTAGAATACATTTTCTACACAACCACCATTTGGTTTTATCAATGTCAAAACTAAAAAGAGTCTTCTGCTGGGAGGTATGCCCCACTGGTTGTACGGTACCAACTAGTTGTACGGTTAGTATATTAATAGAAAAAAAATACTAAGTCATTCCCCACTGATCAACTCCATTTTTTGACAGAAACAGGTAAGTACATGGTGTTAATAGAGGAATGGGTTTGTAGTTGTATAATTTTCACCGGTACAAAAACATCAAGAGGTAAAATAACTTAGAATTTTTGAAACATGAATGACATTTTTTACATTGTATGTACCAGGGTAGCATAAATATAAATGCAGCTTTAATAAAATGAAAGGATAAACTAGTTTTTGCAAAATTGTACTTTTTCCTGCTGTTTTCTGAAACGTATTATATGTATTCATATATATAATTATAACGTAATATATAGCATTATATTAAATGAGGACAATAAATCTAAAGACTTAATAAATAAAATAGAAAAAAAAATAACATGAATTCTTGATAAAAATAAACACAAGTTAGGATTTGAACCCTGACGCAACGGATTACAATTATGATTTCTATTCACTAAACCGCTAGGCCATGGTGACTGACACGAAAGTGGATGAAATATTGCAAAGCATTCGTACTTATTTTGATTTGGCAGCTTTCATATTACCATAGATATAGAAGCACATGGATTAGCAGTAAGTGACAAACGTCATAGCATAAACGTCAACAAAGGCAGGACCTCTCAGAGACCATAAATTCCTACAACGATTTGGACATAAAACATGAAAGAAAATAATTGACTTATTTTAACCTTAATGATTTTTTGATTAAGTTATTAATATTTAATAACTTAATCAAAGTGAAAAAAATAAATCTAAATCGAATACATATTCTTTGGCAAACACAAAATTATTAGCCGTTTATGTCCAAACTAAGACTGTAATAAATAATTACAGGTCTATATGATCTTAAACCAAAGTTTTCAATGCAAATATATGATAAAAAATATCTTGTGTCATCCATCATAGTACTACAATTACTGTAAAGTTTACAATTGGGCAAAAATAACAAATACGTGAATTTTTATTAATTTTAATAGGGCTAGTATGGGATCCGCCATACTAATGTCACGCACACACATTCATTTACGCACACCGTTGTACTTTTTTTTGGTCTCGCCTGTCGTATTTGTATTGCCATTTGTATACGTAATTATAGCATAATAAATCTACGAATCTATATATATAAAAGAAAGTGGTGTAATAAGAGATGAACAGGGTGAATTGGCGACGGATGAAAGTAGCATGAAACGGGTATGGAAGAATTATTTTGAGGGACTGTTTGAGAAAGAGGATGCATCCATTTCTTCGCCAATCGACAGTAATGTTGATTGGAACGGGGAGATGGGTGAATTTAGTGACAGCGAGATTAGTATGGAAGAAATAATGAAAGCAATGAAAAGTATGAAATTAGGGAAGGCGGCAGGGTATGATAGGATTACTATCGAAATGCTGAGGGCTGGTAAAGGGTTGGTGGCTTCTTGGTTGTACTTCCTTTTCCAAAAATGCTGGTCGAGTGGCAAAGTTCCACGAGACTGGTGCAAGGCGGTGATTGTGCCTCTATATAAAGGAAAGGGGTCACACCAAGAGGCTAAAAACTACCGCGGCATCAGCTTACTCAGCATTGTTGGTAAATTGTATGCTAAGGTACTGATTGAAAGAGTGATGAATGAAACTGATGAGAAAATATGGGATGTGCAAGCGGGATTTAGGAAAGGAATGGGGTGTATGGATCAAATCTTCTCTCTAAGGAGCATCACCGAAAAGTTCTTAGCTAAGAACCAAAAGGTGTATTGCTCCTTCATTGATTTAGAGAAGGCGTATGATAGGGTGGTAAGAAAGTGTTTATGGGAGGTGTTATCCAAGTTCGGTTTGGGGAGTCAACTTATACGTGCATTGGTATCACTCTATGAGGATTCTAGTGCATGTGTAAGAGTAAACGGGGAAAACACTGACTGGTTCGGAATCTCTAGGGGTGTCCGACAGGGATGTGTAGCTTCTCCGTGGCTCTTCAATTTGTTCATGGATGACTGTTTGACAGAGTTGCGTGAAAGTGATTATGGACTAAGAATGAGTGGTTTCATCATTAAATGCCTCTTGTATGCTGACGATCAAGTGCTACTTGCATCGTCGGCAGAAGAGTTGCAAGAGATGATGAATATTACATGTGAGTCTTTTGTAAGAAAGGGAATGAGGGTGAATGTGGATAAGACCAAAACGATGGTTTTTGAGAGACAGGAAGATGTGACAGAATGCGTGATTGCGATTGATGGTAAGGATGTGGAACAGGTGAAGGAGTTTGTATATCTGGGAAGTTTGTTTACAAGGGATGGAAAATGTGATGAAGATATTGAAAGAAGAGTAAAAAAGGGTAATGCGGTAAATGGAGCAATGAATAGCCTAATGACCTGTCAATCGGTGTCTGAAAAGGCCCGAATGGCTGTGCATGATGCTGTTCTTGTTCCTACGCTTATGTATGGAAGCGAATGTTGGGTGTGGCAGAAGAAGCATGAGAGCAGAGTGAATGCAGTAGAGATGAGGTCCCTCAGAAAAAAATGTAATGTTAGATTATGTGACCGAGTGAGAAATAGTGTTATTCGTGAAAAGTGTGGTGTGAAAGATGATATTGTAAGAAAGATAGAAAAAGGAATGTTGAGATGGTTTGGGCACATAGAGAGGATGGATGATAGAAAATTGGTAAAAGGGATCTATAGAGCTAGTGTGGATGGTAATGTTAGTAGAGGACGACCACGGAGAATACACTTGGACCAAATTTCGAGTGTGCTCAAAAAGGCTGGCGTCCGAAGTATGAAGAATAAAAGAGCATGTATGAAAAGATTGATGGATGTAAACGAAGCTAGAGAGGTTTGTCAGGATCGTGCGAAGTGGCGATCAATAGTCTCTGCCTACCCCAATGGGAACTAATGGCGTGAGTATGTGTGTGTGTGTGTGTGTGTTAGTAACACTATTTATAACTCAAGAACGGATGAACCGATTTGGCTAAAATTTTTTAGAGAGGTAGCTTAGAACTAGGAAAAGGATATAGGATATACTAGTGGATTGGCCTAGTTTCGCACGGGTAGCGTAGTTTTAAAAATATCTGAGGTTTCTTCAGTCGCTGCTGAACCTTTGTGAAATTTAGCACCACTTATAGCACTCCTGAATAGTTTAGCTTTGTGATTGTGAAAGCGCTTTAATGAACGGTTCAGTATCTCCGACAACAAACCCATGCAAACAAAGAATCAGAATTTCAAACTTTGCACACATCATACATATACTCACGGCTATCTTTTGCCCGCGCAACCATTACTAAAAAATAATCCAGCATGATTCAGTATTCACGTGCGACGACAGGACGCGATGGCTTATTTCATGTATAAGTTTGTTGTTTTTATACCGATTTCTATGTTTCTTTTTTATTGAATAGGTAATAATGTAAACTTTTTTAAATAAGAGATGAATGAGAGAACTATAAATGTCATAGTAAATAAATATAATCAGGATGCACCGAACTGCTAAGCTATCAGGAGTTACACGTGTTATTGTGAGTCAACCATAAAAGATAGACATATGCTATTGAAGAATATTTTTTAGAAAATTTTATGGCAAATATTTCCGTGATACATGATGTCTATGTAACTGTAACCATTAATGCTGCACACGCGACGGAAGCTTAAAAAATGGAGTAACTTCTCCCGTTTTCCCTAAATTTCCCTTCACTACTCTACTGAAAAGTACACTATGACCTGCCTAGGAGTATGACGAATAATTCTACTAAGTATTGTTAAAATCCGTCGAGTAGTTTTTGTTTCCATAAGGAACATACAAACCGACAGACAGACAGACAAACAGACAGACGGACAGACAGACAAAAATTTTACTGATTGCATTTTTGGCATCAGTATCGATCACTTATCACCCCCTGATAGTTATTTTGAAAATATATTTAATGTACAGAATTGACCTCTCTCCAGATTTATTATAAGTATAGATATCATCATGCTAAATATCGTAGGGAGTAAGCAGTATAAAAACTTTACACCATCCGTGCGAAGCCTGGGCGGACCACTAGTATTTGATAAAATACATGCAATTGGCAAATATTTTATTCAAAAGTCTTTCTTGTTACAAGACTGTAAAGTTGCTTTACGCAGATTTCTATTTTGTATACCTACTCATTTTGATACGATTACATTTGAACTGTATGCCTAGTGCTTTAAGGTATATTTTCCCTAAATGTTCAGATATTTATGATCACCCTGTCTGAGCAGATAACTTTGACGAGTTGTGCTTTCAGATATTATTGTCTCTTTGGGTGTTCAGATTTAATTGAAAAACCACTGCTCATATATTTGTGGCGAATTGGATGTTCAGAGCTTTTTGACCTTATTTACCGTAAAGAATTTATTGAAATTTATTGCTGCTCAGATATATTTGAGTACCTCGGCCGCTCCGATATATCTGATGGCGACTGTACATACATACATACATACATACATATACTCACGGCTATAAATCCCTAAAAGGGGTAGCCAGAGCTGAGAAATAATAAATTCCTCAGCCACTTTTGGAAGTTGAGTGGGGAAAAGATGGTAGTACAAAGGTTGTTGGTGATGGGTCTCCAACCGCATCGCCCGAAAATCCCTTAAAAAGCCCCAAGTCCGTTAGTCGCCTCTTACGTACACCCACCGGAAGAAATGGGAAAAGTATTTATTTATAAAGCTTTGCAAAGTTAAAAAGTAAACAATCTTGGGAAGTACTTAAATTTTAATGATACATATCAACTAGAGATGCACCAAAATTCGTTAAACATTCGGTATTATCGAAGTTCGGCAGATTTACCGAAGTTCGTATTCGGCCGAATTTCGGTTAGATTTGGCAGATTTATTTATTTATTTGAGAAACAAACGATACACAATATTTCAAATAAGAGAAAAATACAGAGAAGTCCTTAACCTATAAAGTTTCTACCAATTGTTATACAGACGATACAGAAAAACGCAAATTAAAATAACTATTGAAAACAAAACAATTATACATCAGTTGTAATATGGATAATTTATACAGATGAAATTAAGTAAGTTAAATGAATTATATTGTCATTACCACCAGACCAAGCAAACACTATTATATTTAACCGAAGTTTGGCCGAAATTCGGTAGATAATAAATAAATAATAAAATGTACTGAAAAGTAAATAAATAGCTGTGTGAGTCGAGTTTTGGTGTTTGTTTTGAATATAAAAGAAACGCATTAATAAAATATTCAAACATAAAGCAACTTAACATAAACGTTGTTATATAATATATATTGCCGTGTAGTGCCGGCTTAGACTGTCGCTACCCCTTTCTACCCACGGGTAAGAGGCGACTAAGGGTATTGGGGCTTTTTATTGGATTTTTGGGCGATGCGGTTGAAGATCCATCACCAAAAACCTTTATTTTACGATCTTTTCCCCACTCAACTTCCAAAAGTGGCTAAGGAATTATAAATTCTGGCTACCCCTTCAAGGGAAATACGAGGGGCATGCCAAAAGAAACTAGATACTCAAAAACTATACATTTTTTTCTTTATTACAAGTATCGATCTTTTCAAAGTATTCACCCTGAGCACGTATACACTTTTCCATACGTCTGAACCAATTGGAATATACCTGTGACCTCTCTTCTTTAGATACCTCAGAAATCTCGAAATTATAGGCAACCAGCGCATCTTTGCTTTCAAATCTCCCTTTAGTTTTTCTTTGATTTTTAGAAACAAGTAAAAATCACAAAGCGCTAGGTCAGGGGAATATGGCGGGTAAGGGAGAATTGACACATTTTTCGAGTTGAAAAAGTCTAGTGTTCTGGCAGACGTGTGCGGCGCCGCATTGTCGTGGTGCTAGAGAAGGTGCCGGATTCCAGACTTCGGTCGGTTGTCACACCAAGCTGATATAACTGTTGGAGCACAAACTGTCACATACCATTTGGAGTTCACCGTTCTTTCATTCTCTAGCACAACAGTAGCAATATGACCCGTTTTGCAGAAAAACGAGGCGACCATTTGTTTCTGTGTGCTTCGTGCACGGCGACATTTCGTTGGAGTTGCCTCGCCTTCAAAGCATCATACAGTCGACTGTCGCTTTGATTCGGGATCATAGTTATATAGCCATGTTTCGTCACCAGTCAGTATATCATATACGTTTTTTTCTCGCCTCCGTTGAATTTATCTATCATGAATAGGCACCAATCCACCCGACGGTCTTTCTGCTCATCGGTAAGTTTGTGCGGCACCCATCTCGAACAACGTTTACGGAGAGAAAGGTGGTCGTGAATTATAGTTTACATTGCTGCTGATCGAATTGCTAGTTCTCGCTCTAGCTCTACATATGTAATTCGTCGGTTTTCGCGAATAAGTTTTTCGACTGCACGAACGTTTTCTTGCGTGACCGCGGTTGGCGGCCGTCCTGTCTTCGCTTCATATTCGAGACATCCCCGTCCTCTTTTAAATTCAGCAAACCAATTGAATACTGTTGCTTGGGAACAAACAGACTCACCAAAAGTAGAAGCCAAAAGTTCAAAACATTCTTGAGGCTTTAAACCTTTTTTCAAGTCATAATAAATCATAGCGCGAAAATCACGTCGTCTGAGCTCCATTGTTGCAAGTGAATTCCCGCCAGATTCTCGGAAAAATGATGCTCATTCAAATAAAAAATAAATAAAAGAAGTGTGTTCTATATTCTCTAAATTCTTTTGGCATGCCCCTCGTATAGCCGTGAGTATATGTATGTATGTATGTATAATATATATTAAAAAAATACTTTTATAAATCAAATACTTATCTTATACGTTGCCGTGTAGTGCCGGCTTAGAATATTACTACCCCTTTCTACCCTAGGGTGTCTTAAGAGGAGTTACATGCAGCTGCAGCGTTTTTAGACAAAATAATTAATGATTTGTATGCAGCAGAATAAAAGTAATGAGAAATACATGTTTTAATTATTTCTTAGTCCTTTTTTCCCCTTTGTTTTGGTACAAATAAGGAACTTTGACATCCATTTTCTCGATATTACCATGACTCACAGAAATGGCACATATACCATTGTAACCTAGATTTGATTGCCTACCCATCAGAACTAATATTATTTTTGTTCGCCTTGGGTAATTGTTCTATACAAAATGCCCAATGTCCTTTATGTATGAAAACTAGACCGCCGACAAAAAGTTGTTAACATATGTCGGCGGTCCGGCGGGCTCAGTGTGTATTGCACTTGATATTTACAATGTTATATACCTATACATATATATATGTGTGTCAGTCGAGTCTTATTATGTCTAAAATCATTCAAGAGTCTCAAGAAAATGTATTGTAGGGTCTTAGTGAGCTTATAAGTTAGAATGACATAAAAAAAATTAGAATATTGTTCTAAAATTCTTATTGTTTTACAAATTGAAATACTTATTAAGACTGTTTTTACAAAGTTTGTGATTTAATCCATTCATTTTATAGATATTTATGAAATATATTTAAAAATCAAGATCTGTGTTAAATTTTAAATATGCAATTTTTAATTTCGCTTGCGTGACAGCAATAATAGCATCCTGAGCAGCATAGCTGAACGCCTGTATTGTTCCATACTAAGGCATTGGTTGGGTATGCACCTCAGGACTGTTAATGTGTAAATTTTGTACATAACATATATTAATTTATTGTGTCATTATTTTATCTTCTAACATAGTTTTTTAAGTTAATCTTTACTAACATACATACATACATACATACATATTCTCACGCCGTTAGTTCCCATTGGGGTAGGCAGAGACTATCGATCGCTACTTTGTACGATCCTGGTAAACCTCTCTGGCTTCGTTTACATCCATCAATCTTTTCATACATGCTCTTTTATTCTTCATACTGCGGACACCTGCCTTTTTGAGCACATTTTCTATTTGATCCAAATGTGTCCTCCGAGGTCGTCCTCTACTAACATTACCTTCCACATTGGCTCTATATATCTCTTTCACCAATTTACTGTCATCCATCATCTCTATGTGCCCAAACCATCTCAACATTCCTTTTTCTATCTTTCTTACAATATCATCTTTTACACCACACCTTTCACGAATCACATCAGTCCTCACACGATCACATAACCTTACATTACACACTTTTCTGAGGGATCTCATTTCTACTGCATTCACTCTACTTTCATGCTTCTTCTGCCACACCAAACAATCACTGCCATGCATAAGCGTAGGAACGAGGACAGCATCATGCACAGCCATTCGGGCCTTTTCAGACACCGACTGACTAGACATTAGACTATCCAGTGTTCCATTTACCGCATTACCCTTTTTCACTCTTCTCTCGATATCTTCATCACACTTTCCATCCCTAGTAAACTAACCTCCCAAATATACAAACTCTTTCACTTGTTCCACTTTCTTACCATTAATCTCAATCACGCATTCGGTCATATTCACCTCTCTCTCAAAAACCATAGTTTTTGTTTTATCCACATTCACCCTCATTCCCTTTTTTTCAAAAGGCGCACATGCAATATTCATCATCTCTTGCAGCTCTTCCACCGATGATGCAAGTAGCACTTGATCGTCGGCATATAAGAGGCATTTAATGATGAATCCACCCATTCTCAATCCATAATCACTTTTACGCAACTCTGTTAAACAGTCATCCATGAACAAATTGAAGAGCCACGGGGAAGCCACACAACCCTGTCGGACACCCCGAGAGATCCCGAACCAGTCAGTATTTTCCCCGTTTACTCTCACACATGCACTGGAATCCTCATAGAGTGATACCAGTGCACGTATAAGTCGACTCCCCAAACCGAACTTGGATAACACCTCCCATAAACACTTTCTTACCACCCTATCATACGCCTTCTCTAAATCAATGAAGGAGCAATACACCTTTCGGTTCTTAGCTAAGAACTTTTCGGTGATGCTCCTTAAAGAGAAGACTTGGTCCATACATCCCATTCCCTTTCTAAATCCTGCTTGCACATCCCAAATTTACTTACTTTACTAACACTAGTTTGTATTATTTTGTATGGACTGCATTTGTCTGAAATAAAGATTTATTATTATTATTAAATCTTTTTTTTTCATTTGCCCTTAAATTTTGTCTGTGAATATCATCCATCTTCTGCCCTTCCCTTCAATTCAATTCAAACAGATGAAGATGTCAGTATTCCTCAGTGGAATACTGCTACTCATTCTCTTGTAATCTCTCTGTAATCTGTAGTCGGTAATCTGGAGACCCGTCCTTTAATTTAATAACAACCTTTATTTTACCATCTTTCCCCACTCAACTTTCAAAGGAGGTATTTCTAAAGTGCATTTACGTCATAGTGGGCAGGCCTATAGCTGCTTTATAGGATGAAACGATTACATGACCGATTACCACTCAGAATATTGATTTTTTTAAAATATGTTATCTCTCAATTTTAACTACCTATATAAATAAACTAATGTAATGCGGTAAATGAAGCAGTGAATAAATGTCAATGTAAAACCTTATGTCCTATTGGTAAAATAAAAATCGGTGTCCAAAAAGGCCCGTATGCCAGTGCATAATGTTGTTCTAGTTCTTTTGCTTTTATATGATAGCAAATGTTGGGTGTGGTAAAAGTATCAGAGCAAAGTGAATGCAGTAGAGATGAGGTCCCTCAGAAAATATTGTATTATCAGGTTATGTGATCATATGAGGAAAAGTGTGATTTGTAAAAGGTTAAGATAGATATTTTTTTTGTTATGGTACTTTTAAAGCTAGGTATCAGCGAATTTTAAATACTAAAAATACGCCTCATAGTTTCAAACAACTAAATCACTGTTTCCCAGTTTAATTCAACCTTTGAAAATTTATGTTCGGGTAAAGCAAAATTATATTTAAATAGATAATCTTAGAGAATTCAAGCGAGCAATACAAACAAATAAAACTATTTAATTTCAAAAAACACTTTTAATATAAGTTTAGGATTAGAACAAGGTGAAGCATAAAGTTATTTTTTTAAAAAGTAAATTGTAGTATTATAATAAGATAATTAGTAATGACACTGAGAAGATCGATCAAGAGATGCGCGTCGACACACCATTGATTGAATACAGCATACTTTATTGAAGACACTTGTATTAAAGTTTTGATTTGTTTCGCTTTGATGCGCACAGGACCTGAAAAGCCAAAACTGAGCTTTAACCAATATGTTAACCGTTTAAAAACCTTTGAATTATATTATCATTAATGAATTTTGTGTGTTTTTTAGAAAACCAGACAAATAAGGGGCTTTTAAAAAGTTTAAAAATGATTTGGTTAGAAACCCACCACTAACATCCATTATACTTTCACCTCGGCCGAAAGATGCGAGGAATTTAAAAACACTAGCCATGTAAAAAAACAAAAAGCTCATTACGTTATTATTTACATGATTTCACAATAATTCGATTTATACAAAATTACCTTCTACGTGACGTGAAAGTATATTCGTCGTATGTTTATTCATATACCTGAATTCTTGTAAAAGCGTCTCAATTAAAATACATAATAATGTAACAACAGCGGCTGCGACAACGATATTAATTAAAGTAATAATAAATTTCAGTGTAGTATACGTCTGAAACAAAAATAAAACTGTAAGTTAAAACTTTTACTAAAGTAGTTGAAATATTAATTAGATAAAATTCAAGTAGCTTACGTTGTCTTGCAATTCCAATACCATGAATACAAATTCTAACAAAACAAGAATAGTTGTGTTACATATTAAAATAAGAGTTTGAAACCAGAATGCGCTTACGAATGTTTCAAACGTGTTTATTATTTCTTTGACATACTTTTCAAGCTCAATCATGTTAAAATCTCTTCCATCTTGAAATACTAACTGTTTTAAATGTTCGGGTGAAGGGTAAATTCTGAATATTTCAAGAATATACGATTTAATAGAAAATGTTTTTATAACAGATTTATATTGAAATTTCAGCAAAGCATTGATATATTTAAGTTTCGTGGTCAAAATTAAGATCATATGATAACATAACGAAATATCAATAGAAAAAAAAACTGCAGTCACACACATACAAAACATATCAAAAGCTATAATGAAGTCTTTTGTTAAAAGGACAGCCGAGGTAAATACAACAAAATGGAAAATAAATATGTTTAATATTAGCACTAAACAAATTTTGTACGACAAACTATAAAAGTTTTTGTTGTGTTGAATTTTCATCAGTCTATCAATTTGTTGTAATTTATGGAACAAAGTAACTGATTTACCAGAATCAAATACGTAGATGTGTAAGAAATTCATAATCGAAGTTAAGTGCTTTAGGAGGTATGTTATCAAAACTTTAATAGAATTTAAGTTGACAAAAGATTGTGTCTTGAAATTCAAAACAGCGCTTAAGATGAATAATAAAACCAGTAATGTTCCAGAAAAAGCCCGTTGTTTGAGACTGGGCACGGTAACAAATTGATGTCTTGCAATTACACGACTTCTTAATAACATTGAGTTGCTTGCTGTAAAATATGGAACGAAAGATTTGATGAAGTTCTTGTCCAGAATATCCGGACAAATGTATTCACTTTGTACCATTTTTGGTGTGTTGAAGTTACCGTTGTGACATTAAAATGAACGGTAATTGAGAACAAACCCATTTTGAAGTAACAGAGTTATTAAAATCGTATTATTAAACTTAAACGACAACGATGCTTATCTTTTTAGGGTTCCGTATGCTCACAATGTTTTCCCTCACCGCTAAGATCCATGATAAATTAACCACACTTATGACTTTAGAAAAGACAAATTGGTTGTAGGTGCGACCTGGGATTTGAACCCTTATCGTATGTCCGATAAGCGGTGCTCTACCCACTGAGCTATCAGGATATACAGTGCCTTGTATAGATAATGGAGTGGAACGCATCGTGTCGTGCGCGAGCCGACTCGAACTTGGCCCCTTTTTATATCATACAAAAGTCTTTGGTATTCTGTTCATATGAAAATTCATTTTTTTACAAAAATCACATCTTATCAATCAACAATAAATTATTATTCCAAAGACTTTCTCTCAAATGCAAGTGAACTTCCAGTAAGTTAATATCAATGAATATATCTTGAATTAACTATTTTCTACTGTGCGTATAACATAAATGTGTTCTTTCTTTCTTCATATTCGTTTAATGTAATTATTTTATTTCATTTGCCCATTTAAATCAAAGTTTAGATATCAGTTATAAAAATAGTATAATCTAAACCTGTAAGTCTTAATCTGATATTAGTCGGTTTTAATCGTACCGTATTTTACATATTATTTTCCTTTAAATGTGGCAGACGCAGTAGTGTTGATATGATGTTAATTTATGATACTATATTGTATGATGTAGGTTCAAACGGAATACCAGTGTTTTGCCCCTGGAGACAACACACTGGTTTAGTACAAACGTTGAGTAGGACCTATAAGTTCCAATAAAAAAATAGTTTTTTTCCTATTGGTGTACTGAAACATTTTATTGTATTGTGTTATGTTAACATAAATGATAATGGTAATTACCAATATTAAAACTTTTAATTACCTTTTTACAGAAGAGTTCATAAAATTTAAAATAATGTGAAATGCAGTAATGTCAGTATGTACAAAGCGATAACTCCAAAAAGACTCATCATACACTTGACGTTCATAACCCACATGTTGAAAATGGAGACCTTGGAAGACCATGCTTCTATAACTCTTTTAGCTTTTTGCGCTATCTGGTCTGGAAAGATAAACAATAAGCACAGAATTTTGAAACAACTGACAATAAACTTGAATATTAGACAATGATAAAAAAATTGGATTTTGGCAGAAAATGAAACCCTTAGCCCGTCATGTCTGTCCGTGTGTCACAGCAATTATATGTGTGGGAGTCATGTTAGAGCGCACACTACTGCGGACTCACTCGCACATAGCAGCGTCTCACTCATATTCCTACATCATGGTATGTAAGTGTTTATCGAAATAAGTATAAATACAAATTATAAGTTGGTACACAGCAGGGTGTCCTACAGTATATCTTTGCTGTTTCCATAGTGGTGACTCCTCGATAAGAACACACGCTTACTTCTACTACATTTCTCGATTTACCCTCAATTTCTACTCCTCGCTTACCTTACCACACCACTCATTTAGCAGAGCATCTACAGTAGGGTTTCTTTTTTCTCGAACTATTTGAGTTCTCGAGGCATGAGAATTCTCGAGGCGGAACTCTCGAGTCTTCTCGAGTCTTTAAGAGAAAACCCATAAATAAGGTAAAAAAACCGGTCATCTAGGGTTCCGTATAATCCTGTAGGTATATAAGTAAAAGTTCACCCATTACGACTTTTTTTTATATTATTTTTTATTTTATGATGTAACTAAAAACTTACGGTTCTCCTAATGTACTATAAGACGTTACTTCTTACTAAATTTCAAGATTCTAAGATTACTGCAAGTACCCTGTTGGTTTTGATTCCCGTGCAAGTTTCGAAAATTTGCAGAAATTGGTGGCCTAAATGGCTTTATCTTTTGATTGCGTTGGCATAGTAGTTTGATTTTTTCAGCTTCCAGGGACAGGAGACCTGAGTATGATTACTGAGTATTACTATTATATTTCAATTTGATAGCTTCACGCGTTCCTGAGAAAAAACGGTCTTGACAGACGAACAACAAAGTGATTCTATAAGGGTTCCGTTTTTTTCCTTTGTGGTACGGAACCCTAAAAAAGTATTATTATTAACATAGGATCACTTTGATTGGTAACAACAACTTATAATCTTAATAAATAAAGAATAAATAAAGGAAAGAAAAAATTTCGACACAGGCGGGGATCGAACCCGCGACCTCGGGTAAACGCCCCGGACGCTCTGCCAACTGAGCTACCGTGTCAGTTGGCTGCCAGTGCGAAATTCTTTTATCCTTTATTTCGTTTACACGTTTATGTAGTGTTTGCGTTTCCTACCTCCGAATTTTTTACTAATTCGGAAGGCCACTTGTCTACCTTTTCAGATAGAATGCAAATGTTGAAAACGCCTAAGTATCACATAATTCAATCTTTTTGTTCATGAAAACCTCATGTGGGGATTATTACTAATAAATAAAGGAAAGAAAAATTTCGACACAGGCGGGGATCGAACCCGCGACCTCGGGTAAACGCCCCGGACGCTCTGCCAACTGAGCTACCGTGTCAGTTGGCTGCCACGCGATGCGAAATTCTTTTATCCTTTATTAAATAAAGGATAAAAGAATTTCGCATTCTATCTGAAAAGGTAGACAAGTGGCCTTCCGAATTAGTAAAAAATTCGGAGGTAGGAAACGCAAAAACTACTTAAACGTGTAAACGAAATAAAGGATAAAAGAATTTCGCACTGGCAGCCAACTGACACGGTAGCTCAGTTGGCAGAGCGTCCGGGGCGCTTACCCGAGGTCGCGGGTTCGATCCCCGCCTGTGTCGAAATTTTTTCTTTCCTTTATTTATTCTTTATTTATTAGTAATAATCCCCACATGAGGTTTTCATGAACAAAAAGATTGAATTAACTTATAATCTTATAATAGATATCCTATAAGGTAAAATTTGCATCAGTCTAACAAGTATCTAGTTTTTAAAAAATATTTTAAGTTTTGTTATTATAATTCTAATCTCTGAACTTATATTGGAAAAGACAATAGTTAAAATATGATCTAGAACTTTACTTACATAGTATTTAATTTTACAGAAACAAAAGATATGATTTCCAAAACAAATACACTTTTACAAAAATCAGTGCGACGATCGACTCGTCTGACAGGCGGCTTCTTATTTTGGTAACTATTTGGTGGCGTGTACCAAGGAACGTATATAAGATGGTAGGGTGTTTTTAGAAAATAGCTGCGTAATAATTGCTCGTTTAAAATAACAAATTGCATCAAAACAGTGATAAATGAAATTCATACTATATATAAGAAAGTGCTGCAAGTGTACAACTGTTTGCAAAGTGAATTATTGTGTAAACACGGAGGAATTCAACCAAAACCCCGCGCACAATCAAATTGCAAAAGTGCAACCAATCTTGTTTAAAAAAAAGATTTGTGTCAGGAAATATTGATTACAGAAGATGAAAATATCAATATACTTGCGAAAGCAATGAAACTGTAAGTACATCAGACCATTTTGGAAGATTTCCAGTTGTTATAACCTTAAAAAATGCAAATGATGATTCATACATTATATTGAAAATACTTAAAACTAGCGCCATCTAGCGGCGAGTAGCAAACTCGAGAAGTACACTAAGAAGGAACGAATATCAAAGAGTCTCAATCGATATCTGCTAGAGGGCGGTAAATATAAGCAAGACCAATTCCCGCTACCTAACACTAGAGGGCGCTAAAAAATATCGATACAGTAAAAATGGAACAAAATATAATAAAGATGCTTGAAAACATACAAATTGAAATACGAACACAGAGACAAGATATAAACGATAAGAAAGAAAAAATAATTCATGATATAAATAGAAATATCGATGAAAAGTTCAAAAATTTAGAAGATAAAACAATTCAATTGGAAGATATTCAGAAAAAACAACAGGAGACTATAGACAGGCTGGAGCAACAAATGAAGCAAAGAAACGTGATATTATTCGGTGTTTCAGAAGAAGAAAAGTCTTATAATGATTTAGTTAAAAATGTAATTAATATAATTAACACCACAAAAGCAAAAGGCGAGAAGAATGAAATTGTCTTAGTAAAAAGAATCGGAAAACGATCTGAAAATCCAAGGCCGCTATCTATAACATTTAGTACAATGGGAACAAAAATTGAAGTACTCCAAAATAAAAAAGGTTTAAAAGATATGTACATTAAAGAAGATTTTACTACAAAAATATTTAAAAAAAGAAAAGAACTACAAATAGAATACAAGGCTCGAAGAGAACAAGGGGAAAATATTATAATGCGCTTCGATAAAATAGTGACAATTCAATCAAATAAAGAAAATAAGGAAACAAGCGGACATCAATCAAGAAACTCTAAAAGAAAACCTATGTCCCCACCAGATCCGCAATGCTCCTCGCAGAACAATACAAATAACATGGCAAAGAAAAACAAACCAACTCTAGATTCCTATATTATATCAAAAAAATTGTCACCAGCCCATGCCTTGAGCTATGGTGATAGCGAGCAAGAATAGCAAATAACACAGGCCCCTCCAAAAAATTACTTTACCAACAAGTCAAATAATATCTCCCCCAATACGGCTGGTCTCCGTGGGGGTAGTAGACCGCAACCCTCCATAGAAAATGCTAAGACAGCTCAATTAAATCAGAAAAATACTTTAATATATATAGGCACGTTAAACGTTAGGTTACTTATAACCACATCTAGACAAATTGAACTACGACATGCATTACAAAACTTGAATTGGCATGTACTAGGCCTTTCAGAAACAAAAATCAAAGGAAATGAAATTTTAGAAAATGAAAATGACATTTTTATGCATTATGGCTGCATTCAAAACAGAAACGGAATTGGATTCCTAGTAAAAAAGGGATTAAAACATAACATATTAGAATTTAAACCGATTTCAGACAGAGTAGCAAAATTATCCATTAAAATAGAAGAAACAACATTTAATATTATTCAGACATATGCACCAACATTCTATCAAGATTTACTGACATCCCTCAACGGCACTAACAAAGATACTTTTGTCATTGGGGACTTCAATGCTCAAATTGGTGTGCCAACTAGCGAAGAAAGTTACGTTATGGGTACATGGGGATATGGCAAAAGGAGTCCTAGAGGAAATATGCTAATAGATTTCTGCTTTGAAAATCAGTTATACATACTAAATACACATTTTAAAATGAAACAGAAAAATAAATGGACTTGGAAACATCCAGATGGGATAACAAAAAACGAAATAGACTATTTTCTTACAAAAAATAAAAATGTAATCAAAAACATTGACATCATATATATTAAAAAATAAAAAACAAAAGACACAGGCTGAGAAGAAAAGACTGAGTTATTTATATAAGAAAATTAAGAAAAGAATACAAAATAATTACAAAATTAGTAGACTTACAGTAATAGAAAAAGAGCTAGAAGAAAAGGCATCTGTAAAACGTGCATTGAAAAAGTTGGATACAAACAAAACTTGGATCTCAACACTTAAGAATAACGCCAACATAACACAAACCAACAGAAAAAACATACTAGAAATAGCAACTGCGTTCTATGCTACACTCTATAATTCAGAAAAACAAACTATAAGTACAGTAAATTCATTCGCAACCGCAGAAGAAGAAGAGCAGATTCCTAAATTAATACAAAGTGAAGTCAAATATGCTATAGAGCGACTCAAGACAGCGAAAAGCCCGGGCGAAGACAATATATCCAATGATGCCCTTAAAGCCATTGTAGAGCCACTTAGCCCTGTCCTGACTAAAATTTTCAACATAATTATAAATAGCGAAAAAATACTGACAGACTGGGAAACAGCAGTGATAACCCTACTATATAAAAAGGGTGCTCCAGTAGATATGGGAAACTATCGACCGATTAGTCTTCTACAGAGCTTATACAAAGTATTTACTGCTGTGCTCTTGAAAAGACTACTCAAACCGTTGGATACTATTCAACCGAGAGAACAAGCAGGATTTAGAGCCGGATTCTCGACTACAGACCATACATTTACATTCACTCAAATAATAGAGAGATACAATGAATATCACTTAAAACTCTACATCGCTTTTGTCGATTACTCTAGGGCGTTTGATTCAATTTCCCATGGCTCTGTGTGGCTTGCTCTAGAAGAACAGGGTATACAGGAAAAGTACATAAATATATTAAAACAAGTGTACTCCAGAAGTAAGTCGCTTATAAAGCTGGAAAGCAAAGGAGAGCCATTCGACGTAAAAAGAGGAGTTCGACAAGGTGACCCGATATCTCCAAACCTATTCAATGCAGTCCTTCAGCATATTTTTCGACAGCTTGATTGGCAGAACATGGGGATAAAGATAGATGGGGAATACCTGAGCCACCTAAGGTTCGCCGATGACATTGTCCTGGTAAGCGAAAGCCACTCCGAATTAATGTACATGCTGAATACACTAAACAGTGAAAGCATGAAATGCGGCCTTACTATGAACTCAGATAAAACCTGTCTCATGACGAATGGAGAGAAGGTACAAATAACTATCCAATCAAAAGAAATAGCATATGTCGACAATTATATATATTTGGGACAATGTATCTGCTTTCGCGATCCGACAGGAGGCGAGGTAGAACGCAGGGTTAAACTCGCCTGGAAAAAGTATTGGTCATTGAAGGAGGTATTTAAATCAAAGATACCTATCCGCCTCAAGAGGAAAGCATTTGAGACCATAGTAACACCTACCTTGCTCTATGGATGTCAGACCTGGGCCCTCACAAAGGATATTCTTAATAAAATAAAAGTATTTCAGCGAGCGGCTGAAAGAAGCATGCTAGGCTTTAAACTTAAAGACAAGAAACGAAATGTGGATATACGGAAAATAACAAAGATAAAGGACGTCGCAGAACTAGCTTGCAAATTAAAGTGGAGATGGGCCGGTTATATCGCGCGTACCAGAGATGGAAGATGGAGTGAAAAGATTATACATTGGTTCCCGAGAGACAAGAAGCGTCCGCGCGGCAGACCGCGCATGCGCTGGAGTGATGACATCGTCGCTCTGGCCGGACCCACCTGGACCAGACTCGCACAAGACAGACCTACTTGGCAAACTATGGAGGAGGCCTTCGCCCGACAGTGGGCTTTCGATTGACACGTAATCATGAAATTAATACCTATTCTGTTTTATGTGAAAGTTATGATTTTGTGGTTTATGTTTGAACTTATTTTAAATTTATATAGGTACTATACATTTTTAATTTTATTTTTATTATTTTAAGTTTTACAGTTAAAACTATTAAAATTAATTTAATTCATACTATTTTAAATTTAAATCTTAATTTAATTTTTATATATCAATTAATTTTAAACTGCATGGAATTTATACAACAAAATGGCTTAATTATTATTATTATATACCAAGGAATGCAAAATTCGAAGTACCAGGGGAAGAATTTACACGATAAAAAATAATAATATTTTATTCGAATATTCAGTATTCAGTGCCTCGAGAATTCTTGAGGCACGGTATTTTTTTCTCATCTCGAACCAATACACATTTCTTGACGCTTCTCGAGCAGAAACCCTTATCTACAGGCACGCAATCGCCGGCTTCACTCTCACACTGAACTTGGTAATTGGCTACTGCGGACTCACTCGCAAATAGAAGCGTCTCACTCATATTCCTACATCGTGGTATGTAAGTGTTTATCGAGCTAAGTATAAATACAAATTATAAGTTGTTACACAGCAGGGTGTACTGGCCACAATATCTTTGCTGTTCCCATATATGTAATAGTAATACCCATTCGTTAATAAAATTGAGTACTTTTCACCAAAAATCGCTATTTTAACTTCTCTTCATGACTAAACATTGCCTGATAGTTTTATTACAATCACAACCATACAATTTTAGAAATACCATTTAAGTGCCATATTCAATATCAATTCGATCAACCGGGAAAATAAAATAATGTTTGTTGTGCATGTGTAAATGTGTATAGCGGTATTGGTTATAAAATGTAGCTATGTTTTACCAACAAACACTGTGAAAACAAAAGTTAGGTCTACAATTCGAGTTCTGTTCCATAATTTGACATGCTACTCTTGATATATCTCTGCTTTTACCTATGCTTGCTACAACGAAACCCTTTATAGGTGAGACCAACTTGCACTTGGCAAATTTTCGGTCAACCTCGCGGGATTGCGACGTCCGTGGCCGAGTGGATAGGTGACCAGCTTCTCGGTTTGGAGGTTGCGGGTTTGATTCCGCCGAGAGCAACATTTTTGTGATGAGCATAAATGATTGTTTCTTTGTCTTTGATATTATTTATATGTGTTTTATATAATATTAAATATATCATTGAGTTAGTATCCCATAATACAAGTTTAACTTAGTTTGGGGCTAACTTGATCTGTGTAAAATATGTCCGTATATTTATATAAATACACCCCTTTGTAACGAGAAAAAAGTTTAAATAATTTCTATTAACTGTTGTTAAATAATTTACGTCAGGATTAAGTATCTGTTAACCTGTGTGAAGTTGGTTGCCAAAACTGGCAGCCATTATAACACGATCAAATTAAGAAGTAAAAAAGTCTATGCTAATTTTTTGGTTCCATTTGCCAGAATAACATGTAAATCAACAATTTTCAGTAATTATTATGTTATATGTATCCATACTCATCCGGACATACATCCATATCCATCTGTAGAGAGTGCACATGCCTGCAGGTAAAATAAAATTAAGCACACATATGATGTGTGGTTAATTTATTATGGTGAGAGACAAACTCGTGAGATAATCCACGTGGCTATGTGTAATCAGTCATGTGGCAGTGTCACGTGATGTTCAGAGGTACTGGTACCTCTGCCACACTTTTGGGGATATTTGGCGTGAACTTTTAAGTCTTTGATTATTCTTGTTATACCTGCATTTCCAAATGGAATATTTCAATAGTTTTAAACCGATATATTTTGCCACGGGAATAGTTTTGAACAGAAAAAAAACACTTTATTTTGTAATTAATGTCAGGGTAAAATTAAACTTACATGATCTTTTTGAATCCTTATTATACCAGCGCCACTTAGAATAAGTTTCCAAATTAGAGTTAACACGACTATAACGAAAATCTAAAATGAAAGTTGGTGATCCTAAATATTTATCTAGATATAGACATAATATTAATTTTAAAATATTTCAAATTTTACCTGCCGCTGATATTTTTTTTGAAAAATGCGACAAGATTTAAACATTGGTTTTAAATACTCGTATAAGTCAACTGCGCACTCTTTGAAATGCCTGCCATCTTCGGCAATTTGTTTCTCCATGAATTCAAAAGTCGGGAAACATCTGAGTTTATCAATACATCTTCTTTTATAATTATATCTTTCTTTCTTGAACTAACTCGGTTCTTATAATGCAATTTATATATAGCCAAATTCATCAGCATTAATGTAGAGATGTAAAAAAATAATCCTAGTTCCATAAAATAAGTATCGGAAATGCCAAGGTGACGAAAAGGGTACCTAGAGGCAGAAATATCTCTGCTAAAAATAATAAATATTATATAGGATGATATGTTTATTAATGGTAAAATTATGCTGATTGTAGTCATATTGCGTATTAATTTGATTGATACTATGCATATTGATAAAAAGTGCTGTTGCGTGGGATGAATCCAAAAATCTGGCATCGATTAAAACAAAAGTGAATTGGAATATTCTAGACAGAGATGCGGTGATGCCCAAACCTTTAAGAACATCTTCATTAACAATTTTGATGTCTCCAAAATGGGATTGTTCCACATAGATAACAGTATAAGCCATAACCAAAAGTAGAAAAGTCATTATCTTCTGGCGAATTGTAGGTCCTGTGACAAAACGATGTTTAACAATTACTCTATTGCAACAAAGTATTGTTTGAACAAACAGATGTGGTGAAAACGATTTCACAAAGTTTTCCCCCAAGATATCGTTTGAAAGGTATTCGCTGGGTTTCATTGTTAAAAATACGAATGTTATCTCACAAATGCCGGGAATAGTGGGGATGCCGGGGACTGGGGGCCAGTGTTTTACTGTGTCCGTCATTAGAGGGATTTTTACCATAATCGTCACGCTTGGCATGCGGGTTGGCGATTGCAGTAAGATCTTAATAGTTCACAGTGGAATGCTGCTGACCAGGCTCACTCCTGGCCACTCAACCATCGGCACGGTAGACCTTGGATTGATGTAGGGCCGAAGATGGTCAAAGCCCAATTCACTTAGTTGACTTCTATGAAACACCCACGGGAAGAGACGGGGTAGTGCTATTATTCTATTCCGATATTACACTGCAAATTAAAAAAACTAGAATTTTCATTATTCTGAGCACTTGCAATGTTGTTGTCGTCCTATGGCACCCCACTGGTGCACAGGGCCTGCACAAGCTCCCGCCACGCCTTCCCTGGCCGCAGCTCGCTCTCCACGCTCCGGCGCCAAGTGTGTACGGGACGGCCGCGGGCTTGCTTGCCGTCCGGTGGTTTCCACTCGAATGCGATGCTGGCGTTTGTGGTCCCTCTTCGAAATGTGTGCCCCATCCACCTCCATTTTCTCAGTGCGATGTCAGTCACAGAGAAAAATATATACACAAAACTTAACCATTTGTCGAAACGACGAAATTTATTGGAATACCTCGTAAAATAGTGTATGTGTAATGTTTGAGCGGACACTACTGCGGACTCACTCGCACATAGCAGCGTCTCACTCATATTCCTATATCGCGGTATGTAAATGTGGTATACAGGTAGGTGTACTGGCCAATATATATCTTTGCTGTTTCCACATGTACTTACCTGCTTGACACGTTTGCCTGCTAGAACCAGGTCGGCGAACACTGAGTTAGCTAGGACCGTTGTCTAATAAATTTTCTGTCGTGTACTCGTCGCATCGGCGAAGTGTCTAGGGTTAAAAAAACAATAATTATGCTATAAATCTGCATTGAAGATAATAAAATTATTCCAAAACAAATAGTAAACAGTAAACAAAACATATAGTAGTTAAAAAAGTAATCTCACAAAAGTGAAAGACGGTGAAAATATAATAAAAAAATATAAAACATCATTAAAATAATAAACCTGTGGAGTGTCAGCTTAGAATAGCACTACCCCATTTCTTCCCATGAGTGATCGTAAGTAAGTTTTTGGGCGATGCGGTTGGAGACCCATCGCCAATGATACTTTATTTCTACGATCTTGTCCTCTATCAACTTCCAAATGTGGCCGCAGAGTTTTCTGATTCTGAAGCTGCGGCTACCCCTTTTTGGGATTTTCAGTTGTAATATGTATGTATGTAAAATAAAGGCTCACGCCTGGCCACTCAACCATCGGCACGGTAGACCTTGGATTGGTGTTAAGGCAAAGATGGTCAATGGTCCTATTCTCTTAGTTGACTTCTACGAAACACCCACGGGAAGAGAGGGGTAGTGCTATTCTATTCCGATATTACACAGCAAATTACATAGTTATTTTATATCAACTGCAAATAATAGTCTTAAAATTGATTGAATTTTCATTATTCTGAGCAATTGCAATCCCAAAGTTGTAATTAGATCGGCATCAGTGAAATACATTACCATACATTTAAGTTAAAAAATTACTTCCTTGCAAGCAAAAAATAAACCAGTTGTGACTTGGAAATGGAATCTACTGGATATATATCGGGGTGTTTATTACACAAAGATTTTGCAAAATGTTACGCTCTAGTTCATGTGCTGCAGTCCGCTCTAGGGACAAACAGAGTACAATTAAAAGGAAGAGTTGTCTCTGAAATTAACTGGAATCAAAGAGTCTATAATATAATTCTATCAGCAGTTACGACAGTAACTATATTCATTTGTGGGTTTAAATTTAGTGAACAGCTCTCAAATAAAATAATTGCAACAGAATGTGGTGTGGCCTATCTTGCACACTTCTTATCTTATTTTTGTTACACGATATATTCCAGATTTTCATCTACGAATTCAAACCATGTACGAATTATATAAATTGTTACAAAGAGTTGATACCATTCTTAATGTTCCAGCGCAAATATACAGTATTAATTATTATTTTAACTTTGTGCTAGTATACGGTGTTTTAGCCATTGTTAGTGTTTGTTACGGTTTTTATATGTATTACTTTTTTCAACACAATTATTGATTACTAGTATTTATTTATTTATTTAAACACTTTATTGCATACAAAACAACACACAAACAGTATATTACAGAATAGGTACAACAGTATATGTACACAAAGGCGGACTTATCGCCTTAACGTGATTTCTTCCAGTCAACCTTTATGGTGAGGAACAAATAGACAACTCTTTAAATTTAAAACATTATGGTCACAACTTATTTACAACCTGTATATTAAATAATAATATGCTGTGTAGTGTCGGCTTAGAATAGCACTACCCCATTTCTTCCGGTGGGTGTACGTAAGAGGCGACTAACGGTATTGGGGCTTTTAAGGGATTTTTGGGCGATAAGGTTGGAGACCCATCACCAACAACCTTTATTTTACCATCTTTTCCCCACTTAACTTTCCAAAAGTGGCTAAGGAATTTCTAATTCCTTAGCTCTGGCTACCCCATCTAGGGATTTATAGCCGAGAGTATATTTATGTAAGTATAATAATTATTATATTATTATATTATATCAAATATACTATGCAATATCTTAATTAATATACATGTATACAGCGTGTTAGTTTGACGGCGATTGTTACTTCAATATTAATTCGTATATTAAAGTTTAATGCTTAATATCCACCATATGAAATAAACAAAAAGATTAAAACCGCTTTAGCAGAAAAACTTACTTTCTCCATCAGATGGAAAACTGTGGTTATCTACACTAGCCTAGCGCACACACTCTTACCCGTATAATGTCTCACTCACACTCAGAGAACAGCGGGCGCGTCATGTGACCATCTAGTCTTGCGCACACTTGCTCGTGACCGTATAATAATAATAATAAAATGGCGTAGGGATGTGACGACCCCACCGCCCATTGTTGGAATGGCAGGATGAAATGTTTACCAGCTTGCCATTCCAGCAATGCAAATAGTCAGCGCTTGAGTTTGTAGGTGTTGACCGTGTCTACAAACTGGTCTCAGCGCAAAATAGAGCAATAACGGTCTCCCCGGGGCAAGTGAGCGAAAACCCGGGTGAATCTTCGCTCATCGTAAAATGGACAATTATAATAACGATGAGCGTATAGGGCCGCTCCCCAGGGGTTATCGCTGGGGCGCGTCTGGAGCTGGGGCTGGACGTGGCAGCATGCGGTCCCCCAGCCGCCGCAGACCGGCCCGACCACCTGGCCGGTCTGCGCGACCACCTCAGCCACCAGATGGCTTGGCATCGGTTGGGACTGGGGCAACTCAGTCCCAGCAGTCGGTGCCCGCCGCTGGTGGAGCTAGGCGCCGCATGGCATGGACGGTTGATATGAATAGAAATGCCATGTATGAATAGAAATGCCATGCGGGCCTACTTTAGGGCCTCAGGATCAAGAACTGGGCGGACGGGTTATCGGGCAGCAATGTACCGCGAATTTATGCGGCTGGAGCCCAATTTGACCGTCACAGAACAAAACCTGGCGGATCGAGTTCGGTACATACAGCGCTCAGAACTTTTTAGCACTACCGAACTCGAACAATTGCGACGCGAGGCTGTTCCTCCGCTAGACGAAGAGCCACCTTTGCAGGTTCTCCCTCCAGTCCCTGAACGGGAAATACGGAGGGAGCCAATTGCTAACCTGCCGGATGTGGGTGGTGCGGAAAGCGATTGGGGAACAGTCTCCCTGGATTTGGATTTGGTGAGGAGCGCACTCGAAGAGACGATCCTGGAATATCGCCAAGTGCCTCTCGAAAGGAGGCCAAGGCTGCCCCGAGTTCCTCTCAGCATCAAGGTTCGGGATGTCGTTGAGGCCGTCAATAACATGCTGCCCTCATTTTTAGAGAGCAGCATGGACCTTTGGGATACGGATTCAATTCTCTTTGGCGCCGCAATGACAGTTTGTCAAATTGTCGGCGTCAGGATGCCGCCAACAAGAGCTGGTGGCTCCCGCCAGGCTGGCAGTACTAGTCCCAAGACTAGAACTAGACCAGCCTGGATGAGGCGGATTGAAAGCCGTATCACAAGGGCCAGGGTCCTCATCGGCAAACTGACCAGCTTCAGATCAGGCAACAATAGGCCGAGGGTGGTGCGCTTTGTCAGGGAGGCATTCCCTGGTGAGAATGTTTTTGACAACTCACCGGAGTTTGCCTGTAGACTGGTGGAGCGCATCGATGATCTGAAGCAGAAGATCGCTGCTTGGGGTAAGCGCATTAGGCGATATTCTGAAAGGGTAAAGAGGTACCAACAGAATCGTCTCTTCATGAGTGACCAGAAGAAGTTCTACAGAACTTTGGAGCGTCCCGATGTGGTTTCGACAGGTCAGCGACCGGAAAAAGCAGATGTAGTTGCCTTTTGGCGTGGGCTTTGGTCGCTGCCTGTTGATCACGAAGAGGGCCGATGGTTCGAGGCGGTCGAGGGAGCGTGCGAGCCCATAGCGCCCATGAAACCCGTCAACATATCCGAGGAGGATGTGGTGGCTGCGATCCGTAAGGCTCCGAACTGGAAAAGTCCGGGGCCGGACGGATTGCACCATTACTGGTTGAAGGGGTTCACGCGCTGTCACGCTACTCTCGCCCGTCAGTTCCAAATCGCCCTCGAGAGTGGGACGCTCCCGAACTTCTTAACTACTGGGGTCACTCATTTAGCTCCAAAGAGCGATGCTACCGCGGATCCATCACAATACCGCCCCATTACTTGTCTTTGTACAATTTACAAGACCTTGACATCCGTTCTGAGCTCCAAGATTACTCAACACATTGTTGATAACAATGTGATCTCTGGAGCTCAGAACGGATGTAGGGGCGGTAGTCGCGGTAGCAAGGAGCTGCTCCTCATCGATGCGGTCGTAGGCCAACTGGTCAAACGCAACCGTCGGAACTTCTCCGCTGGCTGGATAGACTACAGGAAGTCGTTCGATTCGGTACCTCATTCATGGCTCATGAGGGTCCTCGAGCTGTACAAAATTGATAGTGCAGTTCGACACTTCTTTGGGCAGTGTATGGGGTGCTGGAGAACGATCCTGAGTTTAGACGGTCAGCGGATGACGGACGCGGATGACCAAATTGATATAAGGCGAGGAATTTTCCAGGGCGATTGCCTGAGTCCAGTTTGGTTTTGCTTGGCCCTGAATCCTCTAAGTACACTCTTGGAGAATTCGGGGACAGGCTTTCAGTTTCGGAGAGGCGGACCACGCTTGCCTCATCTCCTCTACATGGATGACCTGAAGCTTTACGCCCCCACGGCTGACAGATTGGCGGAGCTACTGACGATCACTAATGATTTCAGTGGTTCCGTCAAGATGGAGCTCGGGGTCGATAAGTGTGCGGTCGTTCATGTGGAGAAGGGGCATGTCGTGCACTCTGATGGTGTCGATGTCGGCACCAATCATTTGAGGGCACTCTCCGAGGCTGAAACATACCGGTATCTGGGCATGTCACAAACCATCGGTGTGAAGGTGGCAGACGTGAAACAGGGTGTTTGCGAGGAGTTTTATGAACGCCTGAAAAGTGTGCTTAATAGCTACTTGTCAGGCGTTAATAAGATCCGAGCCATTAACTCCTGGGTCATGCCTGTACTGATGTACACGTTTGGCGTGCTCAGATGGACTCAGTCCGAACTAGACGCTCTGGACAGACGAGTCCGCACGACGATGACCTCTCATCGAATGCATCATCCGAGATCGTCGGTTATGAGATTGTATATCCCGCGGAAGTGTGGTGGTCGAGGCCTCTTGAGTGCCAAAACCATGCACAACCGCCAGGTATGCAACCTCAGAAACTATTTTTTGACGATGACGGATGATAGTATTCGGGGAGAGGTGGTCGCTAGTGATAAAGGACTGACTCCCTTATCGTTGGCCTCACAGGATTGGCGAAACCCGGAGGTACTTAGCACCTCTGATCGGGAGTCCGTATGGAAAGAGAAGGAGCTGCACGGGAGGTTTTACAAGGTACTTCACGAACCTTTCGTGGACCGTAAAGCCTCCCTGCATTGGCTGCGTTTCGGGGACCTCTTTGGGGAAACCGAAGGTTTTGTCTGTGCAATACAGGACCAGGTTATCAAGACGCGGAAATATCGGAAATACATCCTAAAGGACGGTACCACAGACATCTGTCGAGCATGTGGCCGTCCCGGAGAGTCACTTAGGCATGTTATTTCCGGTTGTTCGGCTCTTGCTAACACTGAGTACTTGCACAGGCACAACCAAGCAGCCAAAATCCTGCATCAGGAGCTCGCTCTAAAATACGGACTCTTGCAACAGAGGCTGCCGTATTACAAGTATCTGCCGGAGCCAATCCTAGAAAACGACCGTGCCAAAATCTATTGGGACCGATCTGTTATCACGGACAGGACTATTCTAGCGAATAAGCCTGATATCGTGGTATGGGATCGGTCGCAGTCGAGGGTGTTTCTAGTGGATGTCACTATCCCTCATGACGAGGGTCTCGTGAAAGCCGAAACCGAGAAGCGTCGGAAATATCTCGATCTGGCTCACGAGATCACCGACATGTGGGGTGTGACTTCGACAGAAATAATCCCAATTGTTTTGTCCGCGAACGGGTTAATTCCAACCAGTCTCGCGACCAACTTGAGGCGGTTGGATTTCTGTGGCGTGTCGGTTCCAGCACAAATGCAGAAAGCGGTGCTGCTCGATACGGCTCGGATCGTCCGTCGGTTCTTGAACCTGACTCCCTGACCCCGACCGACTGTGCTTTTGTTGGGGAGTACCGCCTCTCCCATTTAAAATTTATATTTTCATTTTCGGCCATGGGAGAGGCGAGGAACTAAAAATCATGCCTAAAATAATAATAATAAAACTCTTTATTACACATTACAAAAAACAACAATTACAAAAAAAGATCGATACAAAAGCCAAAGTACAACTGGCGGTCTTATCGCTAAGAGCGATCTCTTCCAGACAACCCATGAATGGAAAGATTTGCTGGATTAAAAACATGTTCGGTAGATGTCCAATAAATTAAACTGATTTGCTTGATTTGAATATGGGGTAGTGTAATTCAAACATTTTCAAGTGAAAAGATTGATAGATGTAAACAAAGCAAGAGAAGTTTGCCAGGATCGTACGAAGTGGCGATCGATAGTCTCTGCCTACCCCAATGGGAACTAATGGCGTGAGAATATGTATGTAAAAAATCTATCTCTATTAATTAACACCGACGATTATAACAAAACTGTCGTCCTAAATAATCAGCTACCGCTATTTTTGTTTTACTTTACATCTCTGCCTCCCCAAAGGGTAGTAACGGCGTGAGTATGTATGTAATGTATGTACTTCATGAGCGTAAGATAATAAAGTTAAAAACAAATAGAGACCCTCGAAACGATGCATTTACGTGGCATAAAATAAAGTGCGCAAGAGATACCTATTCATTCATTAACCGACATCGAAATTGGAGAAGTTCTTGGTGTTTACTAAACTCTCTAGGGGCTAAAGGGCTCTAAACGGGTGTATCTGTACTCTATCACAGTTAACTTAAGAATACGAATAAAAATAACTCACCCCGTTTTGATTGGCAGTGGCAGATCCGGGCTATCACCTTTATTTGCGCAAAACGCAGAACATTTTGAGAATTAACATTATAAAACACCAACACTGAACTTTGCTGGTTCGTGTACGCCATATTTACTCAACACAATCACAACACAAGATCCTAAAACTGAACTCACACTCCGAAAATTAATGCGAAAAATCAAAGTGACATCCAATCATAAGCGACACAAACACAATGAGCTACAAACAACTAACTTAGTACTAATACTGTTCCTTTGATAAAATGCCGACAAGCCCGCCCGACTTGATACGTATGCAGATTTTGAATTTCGCGGCGATCGATGTTTACGAATTATGAATTTTTCTCTGAACATACTGCCGCATTCCAACGCAGTATTACCTATGGGGTAGTGTTATTCAAATTTATCACGTCAAATAATAACATGTAAAAAATAAGAAGATATTAGAAGCTAAGTTCGATTGATTACTTTACTGGCCTTGATTTGATTTGGCCGCCGGTTAAGGGTCACGGCGGGTCGCAGCTGTCAGCTGAGTTGCCCGCCTTGTCATCGCGTTTCACGCACACATTGAGCGTGTTGGTGTCAATAGTACTACTTTCTTAGTGCAAATTATAACAAAATTTGAAAAAACGAATTCTGCCTCTATACGTGATAATTAATCATACTTTTCATTGAAAACAGTCGTTACAATTACATCCTGTATACATACTTATATTATAAATACAAATATATTTATATTAATAAATACAAATATATACATATACCTAACTTAATAAATGGGACTAACTAAATAAAAAATTGGATTTTAGTTTATTTTTAAGTATATTTAGTGATGATGACAGACGTATGTCAACTAGTGAGATCCACAAATTGACTGTTATGGCTGCAAAGCAATCACTATATGTAGCACTGTTATGAGAAGGTACACTCAACATATTATTCTTCTGTCATCGCAAGGCATGGCCGTGGGAGCACAATTATGTAAACTTACAACGAAGATAATTGGGGGCAGAAGGATTATTAAGGGTATTATATATTTATTTATTTACGGAAAACAAACAGCTTTAACACAACAATTAGCAAAAAACAATAAAAATTAAAACATAGCCAGAAACAGTTTTCACATATTGGTAACGAACATGCGCTTAATTAAGTATTACTGTAAATTAACTAACAATATAAGAACTAGGAAAGATAGTAGATTAACAAATTTGATAATAAAAAAAAATGCAGTTGTAATAATGAACTGGATAGAAATAGAAAGATTTGTGATCATCCTAAAAGAATAAATTTGCCATATTTTTTTTAAACAGTGAGGTATTGGTATTAAAAAAGTCTAAATCAACTTGACTACTCAGTGAATTAAAGCTTCGAGCCGCTCGAGTCATAAAAGTATTTCTGCGATAGTTCGTACGAGCAAGCGGAACAGCAAGAGTTTGTTGATACCGTGAAGTTGAGCGCGGTACCCTTAAGTGGATAGAGGACAATAAATTAGTGCAATCAATCATACCATTTGCGATTTTCATCAGAAAGTCTACATCTGCTATTTGCCTCCTAAATTCTAGTGGAATAAAATGGTATCTCTTACATCGCGCTATATAATTGGTGTCTATAGGTCTTGATTTGTATTCTAAATATCTCAGGAATCTTTTCTGTAAGGATTCCAACCTAGATATATAGCATTTATATCCGGGATTCCAAACTGGAGATGCATACTCTAAGATGCTGCGCACATATGAGCAGTAAATATTTTTTATAGCTTTTATGTCATTGAAATATTTGCATGACCTGATTAAAAACCCCATCATTTTTGATGCTCTGTTGACAATAGATGTTATATGTTTGTCGAAGAGAAGCTTAGAGTCCTGAATAATGCCCAAATCCCTCATTTCATTTACCCTAATTAGCGTCGAATCTTTAATGCAATAATCAGTTAGAGAAGGTTCTTTTCGAGTAAATGACATCACAAAACACTTTTCCACATTCAAATCCAATCTGCTTTTTTCGCAATAATCTTGAAATCTACGTAGATCATCCTGCAGACTATAGCAGTTCTGAAGATGATCCACAACCTTCATGATTTTCATATCATCAGCAAATAAGACAATTTTTGAATAATGGAAACATTCTACTATATCGTTAATAAAAATCACAAATAATAAAGGGCCAAGAAGAGAACCTTGAGGTACACCAGAAGGTATTCCTATCCAGTTAGATATAAACCCATTGGCAACAACACACTGGGTTCTTTTAGAAATATAGGATTCGAACCACCGGAGCAAATCACCATGAATATTTCTTTTAATATATGTAGTATAAAATGAACAAATCTAAACTAATTAAATTTGGATTATTTAATGCAGGTTCCCTTGGAACGAAACAAGACGAATTAATTTCAATTATCGAAAGGCAGAACGTAGATTTCTTGGCCATAAATGAGACATGGTTGAGAGCAGGTGAGGATGAGCGTGCCCCAGTCGTGCCGGGATACAGGCTACGCCACATACCCCGCTCGGCTAGCTCAGGACGTACCCGCGGTGGAGGAGTGGGTTTTTATATAAAAAAGGGCCTCAACACTCGTATAATTAATCATCCTGTCTCAACTGTAGAACAAATGTGGCTATTTTCAAAGATAAACACGCTTTCTGTTGTTATTGGGACCGCTTACCGGCCGCCATGGCAACATGTTGAAACTTTTCTTGATGGATTAACCGAGACCTTAATATCATTTCAAAAATATGATAAGGTTATATTATTAGGGGACTTTAACATCGACATTCTTAAGCCTAACGATAATAAGACACTTTACCTAAAGGATTTTTGTATTACAACCAACTTATGTCAGTTAATTAACGAACCTACACACTTTACCGATAATAGCAAATCCGCTATCGACCTTGTATTAACCGACCTGTCAGTACGCTCTGTATCTGTTAACTCAATACCAGCCCTAGGACGTCACGCTTTTATTAACATAGAATGCAATTTAAAAAAACCAAAACCCATTCCCCATTACATTACATATAGACCTCTTAATGATATTATCCCCGAGCTATTTTCAAATGATCTGTACAGTACTGACTTAAAGAAACTTCACGGTGTAGCAAATATTAATGATATAACAACAACATTAACTGCTTACATCACAACTATTTTTGATTTACATGCCCCAGCAAAAACATATTTTGTAAAGGAGCAAAATTACCCTTACATTACGGATAATCTCAAATTTCAAATGGAACTAAGAGATAAAGCTTATTCCCGTTACAGAAACACTAATAATTCAGTTCACAAAACCTACTACAAAGATTTAAAGCATTTAGTCAATACAAGTATGTTTTTTGAAAAAAAAGCCTTCTTTCAAAAGACTATTAACGAAAATATTAAGAATACCAAATTGCTTTGGAAAAACCTCAAATCGTCCATTTTACGTAAACATAACGACTCAACTCTTCCTGGACACTTTGACGACGCGAATGACATTAATAAACATTTTTTAGACATACCTGGTAACAATATTGTTGATATTTCATACTTGACATACTTCGAACACCATAAACACGGTACATCTACTTTTCATTTGGACACAATTACACCCGACCAAGTTTCGCAAATGATTAAAAAGCTAAAGTCAAATGCACAGGGTTATGATTGCGTTTCTCTCTCTATGATCCTCATGACACTTCCCATTACTTTAGAGACTATAACCTTTCTTATCAACAAGTCTATAGAAACATCTACCTTCCCTGACTTATGGAAAAAGGCAGTGGTGACACCAATACCGAAAGTCAACCACCCAACTGAGCTTAGGGACCTAAGACCTATAAGTTTATTGTGCTGCTTATCGAAAATATTAGAAAAGGCTGTAAGCGAGCAAATGACTAAATACCTTGAAGATAATCATATTCTACCTGTTCTTCAATCAGGTTTTCGCAAACAACATAGCACGACGACAGCTCTTCTAGATGTGATAGACAATATACTCGAAGCGCAAGATAATGGCAATGCATCTATCTTGACACTACTAGACTGTACCCGAGCTTTTGAGTGTATGAATCACTCCCTAGTTCTCTCCAAACTAGCATACTATGGGTTCGACCTGCCTACCATTAAATGGTTTGATAGTTACCTCAGCTCTCGCTCCCAAATTGTTAAATTAAAGGGCAAATATGGTCGCACTATCTATTCGGAAGAACAAGTGGTAGCGAGAGGTGCCCCACAGGGTTCTATTATCGCGCCATTATTGTTTATATTATACACAGCTGATTTGCCTAATTGTATAAAACACTGCAAATATCACCTTTTTGCCGATGACCTGCAAATATATTTGCCAATTTCCCCAAGCCAAAAAGAAAAATCGGTTGAATGGATGAACAAAGATCTTGAAAGTATAAATGTTTGGTGTCAAAGAAACTGTCTCGTAGTTAATCCCTCTAAATCGAAATTTATGATCATTGGTAGCAAAATACAGAGAGAAAAAGTCACAGCAAACCCATTTTCAATTAAAATAGGTGATTCTGAAATACAGAGAGTTGAGAAAGCTCGTAGTTTGGGACTTATAATAGATAGCGATCTCAAATTCGAAAGCCACGTATTAGAAGTAGTAAGGAACTGCTTCTACAAACTTAAAATAATCTACAACATTCGACAATACATTAATGTTGACTTACGAATTAGTTTGTGCGAATCCTTAGTACTAAGTAAATTAAATTATGGCGATATTGTTTACGGTCCATGCATATCAGCTCGCTCTAAACGGCTCATCCAGCGGGTGCAGAATGCATGCGTACGATATTGTTTTGACGTAGCCCCCAGATCACATATTTCCCCCACTTTGAATAAATTAAAAATGCTAAACTTAACATCCAGAAGACATCTGCACTTAGCCACTCTCTTATTTGGTGTCGTCAAAGAAGGAAAACCATCTTACCTTTATAATAAACTTGTTTGGTCTAGATCAGTGTCCAAATATGAAACAAGGGCATCCTCCACTCTTCTGTTAACCTCTCTGCATCGGACGACTGCATTTCGTGGTAGTTTCCGATTTGCCGCAAGTAAATGCTGGAACGATCTACCCCCACCACTAAAGTTCATACAAACTAAACGAACATTTCAGACCCGAATGAAAGAGTACCTCATAAATTTACAAGCAAATCCTCACTAAATATCAAACTTGGCTTTCATTGAGATACTAACCATTGATATTTATAAGTTTTACTTATCACTTTTTTTCTTATATTGTATTTTGTTTTTTTGTTTATATATTCTTTATAAATTACTATCGGAAAAATTATATCGAAACTGTTTCTATATATTTATACGCAACCTTTGTTTTAAATTAGTGCCTTATCCCTCACTTCTCAGCCCGACCATAGTAGATAGCCTCATTATATAGTGTTGTAAATTAATGAATATTGTTTCAAAATTGCAAGCGTTCATTGTTGTTTTTACTTTTATTTATGTTATAATGTTTTCTTTTTCCTCATCAAATATGTGTCTTATGAGCTTTAGTAAAATAGCTGTAGTATTAAATGTGTCAATAGTGCAATTTTAAAAACCTATATTTAAGTTAAACAGGGCTTTGACTGAAAATCAGTGTATGATGAGTATATACTCTGTCATGCGAGTGCTGAGTCAAGGCCTTTTTGGTAATGTTTTTTTTTCTTTTTTTGTATATATATATTTGTCATTGTCTTGTGTTAATTACCAAATAAACATTATTTCTTTCTTTCTTTCTTTCAATACCTAATGCTCTAGTCTCTCCAATAATAGAATATGATCAATTCGATCAAATGCCTTTCGGTAATCAGTAAACACAACATCAACCTGTCCACCCGCATCCATGCTGTTTGAAATAAAATCATGGGTTAATATGAGATTGGAAGTTGTGGACCGTTTTTTCAAAAAAACCATGTTGTTCTGGCGATAGTAGGCATTTAATTGATTCATAAACCTGTTCATAGACTATACGTTCCAATATCTTGGCGAAACAACTAAGTTTTGATATTTCTCTGTAATTTTCTATACAACTTATATCACCTTTTTTGAGAATAGGAGTTATAAATGCCGATTTCCAAACCAATGGTATATAACCCTCTTGTAGTAATCTCTTAAATAAAATTGATACCGGAAAAAGTAATGAGTCTGCACAGTTCCTAATTACAATAGGAGATACATTATCTGGTCCTGCACTCTTCTTGATATCTAATGTCTTAAACAGCTGAAGGAGGCATGTGGGATCTATTTCAATGGTTGAAATAGCATTGACGAGTAGATTCGATTTAGTATCTGAATAATTTGGAAGGATCCTTGAATCGGATGCTACGAAATTTTTATTGAAGTAATCGGAAAAAGCATTGCATATATCGACCCCAGAAGTAAACGATCGATTTTCGTAGGTCATAGTAGATAGTATATCATTGTTTCCTTTTTTATTATTTTTAATATATGACCAGAAAGATGATGGATCAGAGGCAATATTATTTTGTATGCGTGTCATATAATCAAAAAAACATTGACGTTCTACATCCTTCACTCGCTTGCGCAGTATGGAAAAAGATTGGTAATCAGACAAATTATTGTAAATTTTAAATTTTCTATGGTATTTATTTTTTTCTTTAAAAATATTTATAAGAGCTGGAGTGAACCAAAGAGGTTAAATATTTTTATTACCATGCTTTTTAGGAATATATTTTTCAATCAACTCATGCAAATAAGAATAAAAAACCGTTGATGCACTCTCAAGGGAAATTGAAGAGAGCTCGTCTACCCAATATATGTCATTTAACCTACTTTTTATGGTTTCATAATCACCCTTGTCATACATATAAATTTTTCGATGCTTTTGATTTAGAAGTTTAAGGGAAGCTATTTGAAGAACGATATCCAATGCCCTATGATGTGAATCCTCAAGGACCAGCGGACTATCACACGGTAAAACTGTTAAAAACGTATTAGAGATAATTAAATCTAAAATACGATTATTGATATTTGTAATACTATTGTACTGATTCAAATTGCATTGGTTAAGGGTGTCAATAAAGTTTGCCTGATAGTTACCTATTAAAGAAGATACTTCGTTGTCTGAATTCCATTGGATATTTGGTAGGTTAAAGTCCCCTAATATAAGAAAATATTGGTCAGAAGTACCCAAAAAGATATCGTATATCTTAGAAGAAAAATTTTCAAATTGAATCATCAGGGAGTTACCCAGATTTTCCTTGCATATATATACAGTACAGACATTAATTTTTCTAATTTTACCGTGTAATGAGTTTAGCGTGATAGTTATCCAAAGATCCTCAGCCGAAGATCTCCAGTTCCGTTGCTCAAAAGCGTAATACAGAGAATATGAGTATTCCTCCGAAGTCGAATTGGGAGCCACTTTAGTTGAGTTCGGTACTCAGAAATATGATCGTATTTACGTAATCCAAAAATAAATTGGATACGTAAATTCTTGAGACGTTCGAGTTTGTTAAGTAGCTCCTCTGTGAGGTCAAGATAGCTTACGTCTGCGTAATCGAGAATCGGAAGCAGTAGAGACTGAGCCAGCGTAATCTTAGTGTGGTGATGCAGGAAAAATTATAAGCGCTTAATGAGTGACAGGATGCAAAGACTTTTTTACTTACGGCTTCCACTTGGAGCAACCACGAAAATGTACTTTCCATAATAACTCCCAATTTCTTGACAGAATTGACGAAGCGAATATCGGTGCCATCATAGGTCAACTTCTTATCTAGAGCAATATTTGCCTTATTCAACAACCTCGAACTGCCAAAAATAATTGCCTGTGACTTATCAGGATTCATCAGAAGTCCAAACTTCTTCACCCATTTCGATATTATCTCCAGGTTGTTATTTATGACATCAACTTCCTCACAGCCCATAAATGTCCCCACCAAGGGGCTCGAGCCTACCCTATACAGGGCGATTTGGCCATAGTCCACCACGCTGGCCGATTGCGGGTTGGCAGACTAACGACTACTACAGTAATAGTAGACCGGACCGACGGCTTAACGTGCCCTCCGAAGCACGGAATCATCTTAATTTTCGGATAATCAGGTGATTCAAGCCTGCAATATCCTTCCAAACTGGGTTTATTCTTACAAATTAAATTTGTA
Source organism: Bedellia somnulentella (assembly GCA_963576735.1). Lineage (NCBI taxonomy): Eukaryota > Metazoa > Arthropoda > Insecta > Lepidoptera > Bedelliidae > Bedellia > Bedellia somnulentella. Next base: position 14,664,338 of record OY755171.1, read on the forward strand.
TGGTTACCACCCCTCGGGAATCGAACCCGAGACCTCCGTAAACGCTGACCGCTAGACCACGGAGGCAGTCAGCTGTCGAGTTTATATCTTCCGGAAGAGCACTTGTGTAGATTTGAAGGTCGTCTGCATATAGGTGATAGAGATAAGTAAGTTCTTTAGCTAAGATATTAATAAATAGTGAAAAAAGCAAAGGAGAAAGTACGCCGCCTTGCGGGACGCCAGCCAGTACCGGGCACCAAGCAGAGCTCTCTGCGTTGGTACGCACGCACTGCTGACGACCTTTATGGTAAGATTCGAACCAATTGGTGACTGTCGGAGATACATTAAGAGATCTTAAATTGCCAAGAAGTATATAAAGATCAACGATGTTAAATGCGTTGCTGAAATCTAAAAGTGTAAGCACTGTAACTTGGTGATTTTCCATATTTAATCGAATATCATCAGTGACCTTGATGAGAGCAGTAACAGTGCTATGACCTGTTCGGAACCCAGACTGGAAATCGTTCAGCAAGTGGTGAGTGGAAAGGAAGTTGGAAAATTTCTAATAAATAAAGAATAAATAAAGGAAAGAAAAATTTCGACACAGGCGGAAATTATGTAATAGTTAGGCGTTTTCAACATTTGCATTCTATCTGAAATTATAGACAAGTGGCCTTCCGAATTAGTAAAAAATTCGGAGGTAGGAAACGCAAACACTACTAAAACGTGTAAAAGAAATAAAGGATAGAAGAATTTCGCGCTGGCGGCCATTGACACGGTAGCTCAATTGGAAAGAGCGACGGGGGCGTATACCCGAGGTCGCGGGTTCGAATCCCGCCTGTGTCGAAATTTTTCTTTCCTTTATTTATTCTTTATTTATTAGAAATAATCCCCACATGAGGTTTTCATGAACAAAAATATTTAAATTATGTAATTGTTAGGCGTTTTCAACATTTGCATTCTATCTGAAGAGATAGACAAGTGGCCTTCCGAATTAGTAAAAAATTCTGAGGTAGGAAACGCAAACACTACTAAAACGTGTAAAAGAAATAAAGGATAGAAGAATTTCGCGCTGGCAGCCATTGACACGGTAGCTCAATTGGCAAGAGCGACGGGGGCGTATACCCGAGGTCGCGGGTTCGAATCCCGCCTGTGTCGAAATTTTTCTTTCCTTTATTTATTCTTTATTTATTAGAAATAATCCCCACATGAGGTTTTCATGAACAAAAAGATTTAAAGTTGGAAAATTGTTCGAATACGAGGCGTTCAAGAACTTTTGATAGGAATGGTAGGATGGAAATTGGGCGAAATTGGGATAAGGTGGTTGGGTTAGGAACTTTAGGAATAGGGACAATGAAGGTATTCTTCTACATTCTAGGGAATGAAGAAAAGAGTAGGGATAAGTTCATTAAATTTGTAATGTGTGGCCAAATTATTTCCAGAATAGGATTAATCATTAAAGTACTAACGTTGTCAGTACCTGTTGCCTTGCTGGTTATATTAGAAATACATCTTTTAACGTCACGACCAGAGACCAATTTGAAAGTGAATTGTGGGCAATCAGGGGTAGGTGTAGAAACAAGATTGTTCAGAGCCTCAGCTTTACATTGATCACTAATGGTTGAAGGAGGAGTTGAGAAATGCGTGTTAAGTGCATTGAGGTCTGTATCTATAGGAAAATTGGCCTGAGATTTTCCTATGCCCAGTGTTTTAAGGAATAACTGTAAGCTGTCACAATCGTCAATGGAAGTATGGATATATCGGCGTTTTGCATCTCTACACACTCTATTACAGCGATTCCTCAGCTCCTTATATTATTGCAAGTGCTCATCCGTCGGTTGCTTTTTATAGCAATATCGAGCATGATACCGCTTAGTCATGAGATTTTTAATTTTGTCAGTAAGCCATGGAGCAGGTAACTGTTTCACGTGGACTGAACGAAGGGGAGCGTGTTTGTCATAAAGGTCGGTCAGGAGAGTATTAAACCGTTCAACCCTTACATCAATCTCGTCAATGCTGTCTAGTTGTGCCCAATCAACAGCTTTTGCATCTTCACATAGCTGCTGCAAGTCCATTCTCTTAAAATTGCGCAGGAGAATAGTACGCTTTTTCGGTTTGGGAGTACGGATTTTATAAGAGAGATAAAGAAGATCATGGTAGGAGAAACAGTCAGCAGTTAGTTGCCCATGATTGAGGACGAGGTCAGGAGAAGAAACAGTTATTAGATCTAGAAGTGTAGGATTGGAGTGAGGTGGATGGTGAGTAGCATCAAGAGGCAAGATGAGGAGATTTTTTGCTGTTGTGATAATAGGAGCATAACGCTATTGTGCGGAGATCGTTTTTTAAAAGACATGTATTAAAGTCACCCATGCCATGACTATGGTGTTATCAAAATTAGGAGTATAATCATCGAGGAGTTTTTCATACGTATCAAAGTAATTGACCATCATACAAGGGCTATAGTAGACTCCGAGGAGAACCCTACTGAAGTTGAAACGCACTTCTAAGAAGAGATGCTCAGCCTTCCCATTATATTCACTCGCAGATCTACTGACAATGGTGTGAGGAATGTGGCTCCGAAGGTATATGGCCACTCCACCGTCACCTTTATTCGTGCGATCGTAACGTACTAATTTAAATCCGTTCATTGGGTATATAGAGGAGTCAAGAGAGGGTTTTAACCAGGATTCAGAAACTTGAATGGCATGTATATTGCTATTATTAAATGACGTAAGCATATCGGATATATAACTTAGTTCTGGATAAAGACTTGGTGCTCCCACCGGCGCTCGCGGACTCATCAACAACCATTAGCACTCCCGACACCGACCCCGCCTGCGAGGTCGTAGAACATAACACTAAATTTAGAGCCACACTAGACTCAACGCCTAGAGTCTCTTTTATTGTTATACTCACCCTATCTGACTTAGCTTAGGTACACTCCTTTGCCGCACCAGTGACGTACAAACGTCAAGGTGACGCCGCATAGACCGCAGGGCCAGCAGCACCGAACAGGAGGGTTTTAGTCAGTACAACTCTAACATACCCCCGTTGCTCTCTCGAGTGGCGGGGGATCCTTTGAGAGTTTACCCCGCGGGACATAAACAAAAAAAAAGACTGGGTGCTCTTAGATAACATTTTTTTCTTTCAGGACTGAGAAAAATAACCATGAAATATTTCCTCAATATTAGTCCTTTAACGATATGTACGTTTTTTTAATGTTAGATTATTCAATGGAACATTTTATTTGATTGTATAATAAAGAATTGTAAGTCACGGGTTTATGGCCGTCTCATCCTTTGAATATATAAATCTGACCCTAAATAATATGCAAAATCACCATCCAATAGTCGTTAAAAGCCCATAAAAAAGGTAATGTCTAAATCGGGCTTTGGAATGAGACCACAATCCGAATGTTTTGATTGAATACAAAATAACTGTAAAAAATATAAACGGTAGACCATCTACCAGTCAGCGTATCGCTGTAAGACGTTTTTGAGTTTAAAATTATATTAGAATTGTGGTTGGGAATTTTCATGTCAATATGAGGTAATGGAGATTTCTTTATTGCGTAATCGATTATTCAATTTAAACAAAAAACAATAAGATTAGTTGTTCAAATTAGCATGTTCATGCATACAATGTTTGCAATGAATATGTTTTGAAAACCGTTCAACCGAAGAGCAAAATTCCACCAATTTCGCAAACTTACTACTTACAAATTCATAAAATATTTGAAACTTATAAATTGAAGTGAGTATTTATAAAACTCTTACTAGTTATAAAAGGTGAAGAAGCAGAGACTGTTGGGAAAATCCTAGCCTCAGTGAAGTAAACCTGTACGGTGTTTGTATGATTAATTCATGAGTATCGAATTGGAACTGTCTGAAAATCAGTGCCGTGAAGGTAAGCCTATAATATGTGACTTTTTGCGAAGTCAGTGTCTTTCGTATATTTTTCTGTTTGTGATTTTTATTGGTCGAGTGTTTTATCTTGTTGTTTGAGATTTTATTTTGGACTGTCTTCCTTTGGTTTTTTCAATCTTTTATAGTTTGCTGTATTTTGCACAGTCATTTTTTATTTTTTTTATTGTTCTACTTTCATTTTGCTGTTTTTTTGTATGTGTTTTACTAAGGCGATTTTTATCTCTCACCCTCACTCTTCTAATTCAATATGTTTAGGAAAAAATATAACGGTAAAGTGTTTTTTGTCGTCTTCTTCTATTGAATAAAAACGTAATGAAACGACGGTACATTCAATATATTTTTAGATTATTTACATACATATACTCACGGCCTTAAATCCCAAAAAAGGGTATCCAGAGCTTTAGAGCTACAAACTCTTCAGCCATATATGGAAGTTGCTAGGGCATAAGATGGTAGAAATAAAGTAACGTTGGTGATGGGTCTTAGCTACAAATGAGTCTTACTATTATAGCCTATTTTATATCTTCTATTTTACCGCTTAAGAGAATAATTTGGTTTTATTTTCCATTCCAATTCTGTACAGTTATTCCTTTTAAGAGCCCGCTTTTACGATACTTTATACTATAACTTATAAATTTCGAGTTACTTGGCAAACAAAAGCAGAAAATTACCTTTCTAATTTTCCCTGTATTTTTTTCCTATTAAATTTGTTGCATAGATCAAGATATCAAAGCATTCAGAAATGAAATAAATAATTACATATCTATTTTCATACTTCAAGTCTAAGTGAAACTAAGAAATAAGTAACAGTGTTAACTTAAACAAATAAAATATAGCACAGCGGCATTCTCAAAAATTTAAATAACATTGATGAAGGTATTTATTACTTAAAACTTGTATTGTTTGATCTTTCTTAATAAAATGATATTGTTTTTGTATGAGTAGCTATTAATTATACTTTAAAATTTAGAATCTATGATTAATATATGAATGTATGAGTTTTGTTAAACAATGTAATTAATAGTATATGAGCATAAAGTCTAAGAATATTAAAATTGTTAAATCTGATTTTAGTCATAGATAAAAACATATTAATTAATAAAATAAATATATAATTATTGTATAATAATTTATGACCTTTTATTATATACGCTTGTGACGCCTGCCTGTTAGCAATTTCTCAGTAATTTTGCCTTAAATACATAAGCTTTCTAAAAACAGTAGCCAGAGATTCAGAATAAGGAATTTCTCAGTGACTTTTCGGAGTTGAGTCAGGTGAGGTCGGGAAACAAACAGATAAAATTTGTCAGTTTACTATCAAATATGATAGAGAAAGATACATTAGGCTAATAAACTGGAAGGAGAGAGGACCGCGTACTACGAACTCTGTGCCCGCGGGAGCGTCTGCAGTGCAACTATCGACATGACTGTAACTTCAAACAAGATTGTAAGGAATACCATTTGTATTATTTATTGAAGATATGTTTTTACGAGCCTTTATAGGTAGACTCCATGATGGATAAACGTCCTTTTTCTATGGAAGTCTACTGCACAGCAGGATGTAGTATTATTTATAATTTGTTAATACCAGAAAAACTATCAACACTTAAAATTATTGCAGGAAAGTGATGCAGGAAAATTATGCCGATGGGCTTTTATGATGATGATTTTATTATCTTTAATAAAAAATAACCTTAAATGCATTCAATAAAGCAACAACATGTAATTAGCCTTGCAGAGAACAAATCTTGTTTCAGTTAGCCGGTAGGTTAACGGGTCTTATATCGCTGCGGCTAAACTTGGGCAGATTAATCGTTCTACCTTTGTTGTAGAAAAACTTTGCTTGTTAGCTTGAGTTGTTTCCAATAGTTGAAATCAATGTAATGTTTCATTTAAATAATTCGTACCTATTTGACTCGATAAGCCAATTTTTGTATGAACAGCAGTACATGGGGAAAAATGCTGAAATTTTAGACAAGGAGCCCAGTTGCACTAGGTACCAATGTGGGAGTTATAAGTTCAAATCCGGTGATAGGCCTACCAAATAAATCTTTCACTTTTGGGCGTCATTTGAACAAGTAAATATATTTTATTGCATTGGGTATAGAGCTTTTTTAATATTTTTTTTGATTAAGCGTTAAAATTGTTTCTTTTTTTAGCAGTATCTTTGTTCTATCTTTTGTCGTTTTGTTATATTGTCTTAGATGACTTAATTATCGTTGCTATCGTCTTGTCTTTGACACGGTAGTGAAGAGTGTACTTAAAAAAAGGGGCATACTTCAATTAAAAAAATTACTTTATTTATTTGTGTTTGAAATAAAAATACCCTCTAAGAACCCTTTGGAGAAGTTTTGAGCAATCGAAGTACTTATTGAGCTATGGTTATTCTCAAGGAAAATTGTGATGTATTTGGCCTTAGGTAAATGGACAATATTTACGCGGGGTCATAACAAGCGGATAAATGGAAATACTCACAACCCTTGATTAACAACGGATTTTTTATACACGAATTATTAATTCTCAGAAAGTTTAACCCAGAATAAATTTTACGTCCTGTCAATAAGAAGTGAAATCCCACCAAAAACATTCTGTAAAAAACTAGCCAAGTCTTGATAGAGCTGCTTGTTTATCTCTAAAAAGTAACAAAATCTCTAAAATAAGTGGAGCCAAGTCTAAGGTTCCTTACTGCGATTTATTTGTTATTATAGTTAATTTTACGTGACTTGGCCGTTGAACATTCTTGACACGTTTAGTATGTATAAGTTTATTTACTAACTTATTTGCAGATTTATTCAAATCTTCCAAACTTTTTCACTGAACATTTTTTTGTGATTCTAATCTAGTGATTCTGTGATTCTAAGTATGGTGTAAAAGATGATATTGTAAGAAAGATAGAAAAAAGAATGTTGAGATGGTTTGGGCATATTAAAAGGATGGATGACAGTAAATTGGTGAAAGAGATACATAGAGCCAATGTGGAAGGTAATGTTAGTAGAGGACGACCCCGGAGGACACATTTGGATCAAATAGAAAATCTTTTTGAGCAAAAAGGTGTCCGAAGCACGAAGAATAAAAGAGCATGTATGAAAAGATTGATGGATGTGAATGAAGCTAGAGAGGTTTGCCATTATCGTACTAAGTGGCGATCGATAGTCTCTGCCTACCCCAATGGGAATTAACGGCGTGAGAATATGTATGTATGTATGTAAGTTCAATATACATGACTACGGCGTAATATATGACCGATGCAAACGCGTAGTCGCTAGTCGCTAGGCTACGACTTTTCATTTCAGTACCGAAAAGCGCGCGGCCGTGAAAGCTCATGTCGCTCGTAGCAAAATATGTAATTGTTACGTTCGCAGCAAAGAAACTTAACTCTTATAGATAAACAAAGGTATTTTATATGCTTATATATATTTTGAATGTACTTTTGCCTACAAGAACTAAGTAGTAAATTAATTGAAAATAAAAATTAATACACAAAAACAGAAATTAACCAAGTAAATTCAAAACATTATAAGTTTAATATTAAATTAATATTTTTTTCTAGTTATCATTAAAAATAATGAAGAATATTATGCGTTTGGGATTATACTATCAAAGTTGAGTGAATGCAGTGCAAATAAGGCTACCAAGCGTCTAAAATAATAAATTTATGTGATGTTAGAAGGAGTAAAAAGTATTTGATAACGTGATGTGATGTAAAAGCGTAGCGACAATAAAGTTTAATAAAATAATCATTTATTTCAAAGTTAAAAGATAAATCTTTGATTTTTGTACGTCAAATTGTAACTTAATACTAAGTTTACTTCGGATTCGGAAGGTGTTTTGTTGAGAGAAGAACCCGTAAGAAACTTATAAACACACATCTTTTTCCGTCCAATATAATTTTGGTGTTAGCCTGGAAACATCCTGCACAGAGCCTTGATGACACCATTATATCATTAATGTAATCATTAGCATTATAATAGGCTTTCGAACTAAGTTTTTTTTAACAACTGTTTTGAATTTGGTTTCTGATAAATTTCAAAATGTCCTCAGGTATTTTATTATACAATTTCGCATTAAGGTGTATTCACTTTCAAATGAAATTTGATGATAGATAGATAAGAGTACACAGAGCGGATGTATGAAGGTAATGTGACGAAGACCCAAAACATTTCAAGATCAGATAAAATGGTTTACAAAAGCCGTTTACATAGGTTACTTACCAGAATAAAAGAGAATGAGAATATTTATGAATAAAGGAAAATAAGAGAGGTTTTACAGGATTCATTTCTTAACAAGTGCGATTAATAGTCGTAATTAAATTAGCAGGAATAAAGCCAGTTATTTAATAGTTCAAAAAGTCCAATTACGTAATACGTGGCAAAACTATCGTCACTATGTCACACACTATCACATGGCTACTGTAGAACCCAACTATATGGGGTTTCTCCACCGTTAGAAACCTTTATAGTTAAGTTATTCATGAATTTGAAAGAGACACATTGATGTGGACCCGACTCAGGCTGAATTGACTCAGAACCCCGGTTCAACCCACGCTCACAAATATTTAATTATATATGTTATTATAATTTATGATCAATGGTCCATCAATCCAAATAAAGCCTTTTAAAACGCGAAATATATTTGTTTATGATGAATCATTACGTTCACTTCTTTAATAATACATACATAAACATAATCGTTCATGGCATTTATACCCGGTAATAATTTAGTATTCTTTCATTATGCTATATTATTTTGTTTTATTTCTATTGTAATTAAAGAAATGGACGTTTTTGTCAATGCAACTCTGGATTCTATCTATATTGTTTGTTTTATTGTGTTGTTTATTTAAGTACCTCTCTACATAGTTGGGTATAGTTGTCACGTATAGAGACTATCGATCGCCACTTCGTATGATCCTGGCAAACCTCTCGAGCTTCGTCTACATCCATCAATCTTTTCTTACTTGCTCTTTTATTCTTCATATTTCGGACGCCTGCCTTTTTGAGCACACTCTCAATTTGGTCCAAGTGTGTCCTCCGCGGCCGTCCTCTACTAACATTACCTTCCACATTAGCTCTATAGATACCTTTCACCAATTTCCTATCAACCATCCTCTCGATGTGCCCAAACCATCTTAACATTCCTTTTTTTATCTTACTTACAATATCATCTTTTACATCGCATCTTTCACGAATCACATCATTCCTCACACGATAACATAACCTTACATTACAAACTTTTCTGAGGGACCTCATTTCCACTGCATTCACTCTGCTTTCGTGCTTCTTCTGCCACACCGAACATTTACTGCCATACATAAGCGTAGGAACAAGAACAGCATCATGCACAGCCATTCGGGCCTTTTCGGACACCGATTGACTAGACATTAGACTATCCAGTGCGCCATTAATCGTATTACCCTTTTTCTCTTTGCTCTCGATATCTTCAATAAGAGGTTAGAATGTCTGAATTAAAGATATGATAATCGGTACATTTGTACTAGAGATCTCGTACCACAGCAAATCACAAATAATGCATTTTTTTATTGAATAAAAATCCATTTATCACTTTGCGTAAAACGAACTCATTTTAGTAACTGTAACCATCTTGAAACATATGTCACGGTTTTATTTTATTTAGAACTTATATCTGTAGTCCAAATTAAAGAGAAAGTTTATAATCTCTCACTTTAAAAGAGTGACAACCTAAAAAGTTCATTATATATTTGTTGTGATTGCCTCCAATGGTTTAGCAGAGGTCACAGGTTCCATTCCCGGGAAAATATCTACATACTCAAATTTGCGGAACATTTTAGTTGGGTTGGTTCAGTTGTTTATATTTGCTAAGAGTTTCATTCCTTATATTTATTGGAAACAATGCCAATATCAATTAAAACTGAAAGCTACAACTTCTACGCTGCTAAACAGTTAATCAAAGGGAGCTGGAAAATTTATGATATTGACTCCAAATTGGTTGTGTTTGATTAGAAAATAAAGTTACTAGTACCTTAGTTAATGAATATGAGTTGTCTTAAGTTTAAAAGGTCTAATAATTTTAGTAACTTTGTAGCAAGAGTACTAGAGTTTCAAATCATAATGGGTTTTAAAGGATTATGGATTTCATTCCATGATATGGGACTCGATATTAAAAACGGTTTTTTATTACTTCGATACCATTCAATATTTTCTGTCTTTTCTCAAATTTGGAAAACAGCAGTTTAAAAAGGTGTTCCATAATGCGGAATAACGTAAATAACAAGAAACTACGAAATTCAACACGGCATATAAATTCGATCAATCCAATCACTATCCTAGCCTATTTAAACCTACCCCAAAAATATACCTACACATGCTCTATCGACGATTGCCACTTTGTCCCGACGGACGAAGTAAACCTCTCGCTCGAGCTTCGTTTACATTCATAAATGTTTCGGTACGTACTCTTAATTTTCGCACATCAGATGTCTGCTTTTTAAGCACGTTTTCTATTTGTTCTTAGTGCTAGTATTTAATCCATATATATAAATGCATACGTAAGTATAGCTTAATATATCTATGAGTTAATCCGAACTCCTCCGGCATCGTGTTCAACAAAAATACTAGTATATTTTTAATAATGCTAATCCGCCAATAACAATTCTTTATTTTATAATTTATTTAATTAAATTAATTTCGAAAAGCAGCTGAATATTTTTTTTATTATTTCTGGTTACCCCTTTTTAAGGATTTATAGCCGTGAAAATATGGATGAATGTATTAAAAAAGAAAATACTGAATTTTGCCTTATAAATGCAGAAATAATGTACTGACTGTTAAACTGCATTTACAATGCACTATTTTGTCCAGCATTTTTTTAGCATTTACATAACCATAACATTACATGTATTTATAAAGATTTATTATAAATTTGTTTGGTTTTAGATGAAAGCTTGGACAGCTCATGACCATGACTCGTCAATCCAATGCTGTCGAACTCTTCACTTGAAACATGCTGCCTACGCCAGCGCTCTGTATACATTGGTAAGATAGCAAAAGAATAAAAAATACAATATTTAAATTAAATATAAAAATATTAAATTTACTGAAATAGTTTTTATGGAAAGTTCGAATAACTGCCTCAATAATCTTGTAGTTAAACGCTTGACCTCAAATCTGGAGATCTCGGGTTCGATCCCCGGGGGGTAAAATTACATATTTTTGTAAGATTAAACCCAGTTTAGAAAATACACCCAGATAAGCCGTTGGTCCCGGCTATTATCATCGTAGTAGTCGTTAGTCCGCCAAACCGCACTTTGGCCTAATCACCCATTACAGGGTGTCGGCTTGAGCCGATATATGTGCTGTAAGGATGTCTAATTATAATATCGTAATATGACAATGACTTCACATCCTTTATTTCAGAATATATCGATTGTGGTAGTGCTGCTGTATAGCTGGAGAATAGGTGTCAATGCGAAGACGTACAGAGAATTGGATGACGTATACTATGGTAAGATCTAAGATTAGCTAAATACGTAGTATTTTAAAAGTATAGGTCAGAGAGGTCGAAAATGAAACATAATTTCAGTAAAATATATTTGTATAATGTTTTAAGACAAATTATTTAAAGGATAATCAATATTGATCTATTCTTACATACATACATATACATATACTCACGGCTATAAATCCCTAAAAGGGGCAGCCAGAGCTAAGGAATTAAAAATTCTAATTCTAGATCTTTTCTTATTTGGACTTAACCACAAACTAGTTAATAGTATAATACGCGTATGTGGCACATCTAATGCACATCAGTCACATAAGTAAAGCATTTTAAATTGAATAATGTATTTAATTAAATCTGCACTAAACTACAAGTATAAGTGTGCTTACTCCTTCGTCTGATTTGTACGAGTTAATATATAGTTAAACATATTAACTGATATACCACCATAAGGTTAATACCTACGTAGTTCAACTTAACCTTTCAAGAAATAAAGTCGTGATAGTAAGGAAGTAATATTCAAAGACTTATTAAATTCCAAAGTTCAAAGCTGCCATAGAGTTACAACGCAAAGTTTTGCTGGTTCGATCCAACTATTCGTGGCTGGATGCAAAACTGTTTTCTGCAAACTTCTCAAAAATACTGAGCGTAACTTTAACTTAATAGTTCAGAAGCCGATTTAAAACGAAACCTATTGCACTTTATTGGAAGAATATAAATAAAATCTTACGAACTAAATATCGTGCATTAATTTGTGAATCTTATAGTTTTTTTAACAGCTATATCATGGAATATAAAAATTTCATTCATTTTAAAATTTGTTCTTGGTTTAGATTCAGACGAAAAGTTGGAATATGAAGCAAAGTAAATCACAAACAATGTAATGAAACAAAAGTGAAGAATAAAATTAGAAAATCCTCAGCCACTTTTGGAAGATGAGTGGGGAAAAGACGGTAGAATAAAGGTTGTTGGTGATGGGTCTCCAACAGCATCGCCCAAAAATCCATTAAAAAGCCCCAAGTCCGTTAGTCGCCTCTTACGTACACCCACCGAAAGAAATGGGGTAGTGCTATTCTAAGCCGACACTACACAGCTATATAGCAAAGTATAACCTTTTGCAATTATTTATTTCTGATGATTTGCTTGTCTTGTCAACGGGTTACTGCTTGAATAAACGTTCTACACCGATATAAATATAGTTTTTAAAATAAATACTTTTAATTTATTGCTCATTATATAAAGCCAAAAATAATAGTAGTTGAGGTCAAAATTTTAATTAATTATTAGATGTTTATCGCCAAATCTCAACATCATTTATCTATCACTAAGTACTTGTGTACTCGATTAATCAAACGTCAATAACACTCGAACACGCCGCCTTGGTATTAAGTTATCACTTACTAATTACATACGGGTAAACTGCTTGAAACACGAACATGTGTATTCATGTGTGTGTGTGTGTGTGTATGTGTATGAATTGTCATTGTTTGTATTAATAAATTAATAAAGAAAATGCAATATTCAAATGTGCCGCGAAAACGCGACTTTAAGTAATATGGCGGCTGTAGCACAAATGACGTCAATTCCGCATTAAACACCAATGAGCGACGCGATACACAGTCTGTTTATGTGCAATCTACGTCATTATAGAAATAGCCAATCACGGTCGTTTTTAGTCACGTGACAGTTGCATCAAAAATACTTATTTTTGAAGACGGATTTTAGTGAAATAGTGCAATATTTTTATCTCGCATTATTACATATTGCTCCAAAAAAGAAATATTAAGACTAATGAAATAAAAGAAATGTATATTTTTATTACAGTCAAATAGCCTATCCAATCATATTATAAACTTCAAACGATTTAAAATAGAAAAATCGAATCGAAGAATCGAATTTAAGATACAAAAATCATATCATGTTAATCTAATCATATTATTAAGTATTAAGTTATCACTTACTAATTACATACGGGTAAACTGCTTGAAATACGAACAGGTGTATTCACATAGGTTTGTACTGTTTCATTGTATGTGTTAGTCTTAACTTAAGTATTTATTCTGCTTTTGTAACATATTTTCATAATGATAAAACAATCATATTATAAACATCAAATGATTTAAAATAGAAACATCAACAGTTGTCATAAAAATATTGAACTATACTTATATAATGGCTAAATGATCCATAAAGTATTTCTGGTAAATCTAATCATATAAACTATGAATACGTAGTATTACTCACTACAAATTTGATTTTGAAAATGTAAACGCAAGAAAATTATATCAAACTAAGTATACTTTCTCATATAGTTTGAGTACATTCATGGAAGACAATTTTAAAGATAGTAAAGTTGGTCTTTGTTACAGGTGTCCAAATTGCCTATTTCACAATAATAGGAACACAAATGTTCATGATAATGCTGAGTATATTTCTGTTCTACGGAATTTATAAAGTGAGTAATAAACATTATTTCTGCGTATTATCTTTAAAATTGCACTGTAAAGTTAAGCACAGTTTTTGTTTATAAACCATTATAATTAACTTGTACGCTTTTCTTGAATAGACTATTTGTATTTGTATTTATTATTTATTTGTATCATATTTTCAAATCAATCTCGCTATTTTATACACTTGGACAATAAAAAGGAAAGTTATTTTTATTTGAAAGATAAAGCTTTGATGAGCGTTATTTTACTGTGTTTATACGCTAGATTTGTAAAAAAAAATGTGTTTTAGGAAATAATTATAAGTCAGTATGATGCAGTTTCCACAATTATGATATAGGAATCAATTTATTTAGGACAGGTCTTCAAGAATGCAAGTTTTTCATTTGGTGATGTAAACTTGAAAATTTAGAGAAACAAGTTTCTTGTTCGACGGTTCTAACGTTAAGTTAACGTTAAGGCACACTTATTGTAAAACGTGGGAACTCTGAACACCAGGTGAGAAAACGTGATGTTCAGAAGTATAACACCTCTGCTGTATAATGCCTCTGTGTAAAAGCTGTTTTTTTAGAATACTTAATATTTAAGTTTTTAGATTTTGTAAACACTTTGTTGACTATCTGTAAAACTTATTAGGAACCAAAGAACTGATGAATGTTTGTTTTTAGGAAAACATTGCTTTTCTGGTACCTTGGGTATTCGGCTGCATCACGTTCATGGCATTGGAGACCATGGCTATGGTCTACTCGAACGTACTGAGAGATCATGTAAATAAGGTATGTATTGGAACCGTTATAAAAAATAAGTGTAGTGGTCTAGGGATGCATTTTATCTGAATCTACCAGTTTACTAATTCGTAGCCTAAGACGTAGCCAGAGAATAATCACAATTAGGAGTAGGTACATACATTTGCTGTGTAGTGTCGGCTTAGAATAGCACTACCCCATTTCTTCCGGTGGGTGTACGTAAGAGGCGACTAACGGTATTGGGGCTTTTAAGGGATTTTGGGCGATGCGGTTGGAGACCCATCATCAACAACCTTTATTTCACCATCTTTTCCCCATGCAACTTCCAAATGTGGCTGAGGAATGTCTCATTCCATAGCTCTGGCTACCCCTTCAAGGGATTTATAGCCGTGAGTATATGTATGTATGTATGTATAATACATAATATAATGTATACAGACATATTATACACTGATCAAGCCAGCCCAAAACTAAGTAATCTTGTAATATGAGATACTAACTCAACGGTATATTTAATATTGTATAATACATACATAAATGTCATCTAAGCCTAAGTAACAATCATTTATGCTCATCACATAAATGTTGCTCTCAGCGGAGAACGAACCCGCAACCTGCTGCGCTGCAGACCGAGAAGCTAGTAACTTATCCACTCAACCACGGGTATGTCTGTATATATTAATTTACTTTGCAAAGTAAGCGTTTCCTAGGAATGTAGCGATAGTACATAGAAACAAAGTAGACGTAATTAATCAGATACAGTTGTTATCTGATTAATTACGTCTTCGTATAACTATTGTCTTCATTGTTGTTCCTTAATGACGCGTGGACATGGTGACCTAAAGGTTGAGAACTGATTATGGACAGAATTTCAAAGTAATCAAAGGCGTATAATTGATATTTATAAAGTACTGATGGACCGATCCGGCTTCGCAACAATCTTCCTTCTGACATATTGTGATTGCCTGTGGTATCTTTTAAAAAGGCAATTAAAGCAACGCTTTTAAAGAAATCTTAGTACAGTGTTCAAGAATGTTTTAAACGACAAGGACCCAACGCGCCCATGACCGTGTCCGTAAAGTTATAAATCTTCCCTCGTTATTCCCAGGAATTGTCTGGTGAGGATTTTTATTCTTATTAATTAAGTTAAGTTATTCTTAAATCATTAGAAGAAAAATCGAGGAAGATCGAATCATTGGAAGCGCAAGTCAATCATCTGGTCAATCAAATTTTGTGATTAATTGCATTTTAGGGAACACATTGTCAATATTTCTAAAAGGGCTTTTGGTCAATATTCGAGCTATTGTAGCATTATACAATGCTTTAGATAGAAGTAATTTGGACATTGATGCACTTGTCTGGTCCCCTCATGAAATTAAATATAGTCTTATGTTGGAACGAATACAGAATAAGTTTGTAAGGTATCTTTATCTCAAATACTATAGGGTATACCCATTTTACCCACTGAACTACCCAACTCTTTTTGTGTTGAGTATGGTAGGATATACAGAGCTGAGGGTTAGGAGACAGCTTTCTTTAGTGTTGTACCTATTCAAAGTGCTCAGAGGTAAGTTAGACAATGCAGTTGTACTGGAGCAGCTTTGCCTCAACATACCAGACAGGTGCATGGGTCGTAGGCGACGACCTACCCTGTTGGCTTTACCGTTCGCACGCACCAAGCTACTAGGGGAGGCTCCAGTCACTCGGGCTCTTAGAACATTAAATTTAATTGCTGAGGATGTAGACTTGTTTTGGTGTACTCTGAATGAATTCACAATAGTAGCATTAAACATAATTTGCTACAAGTAAAGAAATTAAATATTAAATTACATATATGTTAGAATTAGTTATTTTTTAATAATGTTGATAATTGATTATGAATAGATTTTATAAGTTTTTATGTATTTTGATGCCATTGCATTAGGCTGCGCCTGTAATGATGGTTATCATGTATGAAAAAATAAATAAATAAATATTTCGTTTCACGGAGTTTCTTAAATTGATAGGAAGTTAAATGGCAAAGTATGTTATTTATCTCCTTTCCGCAGCGTGGCGCCAACTCCGGATAATATGATTGCTCAAGTGAAATGGCAATTGCTTCTCGCTTTGATTCTCAGTAAAATAATATAATAAAATTTTCAATAGTCAATGTGGCGACGTCTGTGCCGAGTGGATAGGTGACTTCTCGGCCGGGGGTTGCGGGTTAGATCCCCGCTGAGAGCAACATTTATGTGATGCACACAAATGATTGTTTCCCAGTCTTAGATGTTATTTATATGTGTATGATATAATATATATCGTTGAGTTAGTATCCCATAATACAAGTTATACTTAGTTTGAGGCTAACTTGTTATGTGTATAATATGTCCGTATATATTATTCTTTTATGTAACATCGACCCTTACGAGAACTGCGTCATTACTGACTTCAAGTATAAATATAATGTTGTTAAATTTATTTATTGAGGCCGTAATTATGTTTGTATGTAGAATTTCAGATAGATTTTCTTTGCCAAAATTATTATCATTATAATATCAATTATAATTATATATTATAATATTAATTCGATAGGAGTAACTAATATAAATGTATTACATAACAATTATAACTATAAATAGACTTTGCAAATTTTAAATAATGTGTACGATAAAATATGAACTAAAATAAGTATCACTGATGATAAAGTAGTTTAATGAAGTCGAATTCAGTACTATACAATGTATTTATTTATTAATATACGATAATGTAACTAAACCAAAAGTTTTTTGATGTATTTATATCACATAATAGTATACATTTATTTTATGTAACATCAACTAAAAAGACCTAAATAAAAATAAAACTTCCCATTAAAAACAAAGAACGTCTTAAATAAATCAAGGCGTTTCTATCACCTGGTTCTTAATGTTCCCATTCAGGTAGACAAAAAGTACATAACTGGTAACTTTATATAATAACTAAAAATAACTTTATTTATAAGATACAAAACATGTGTGGAATAACTCGGCACAGCACTCGATTCAATCTAGACTGAAGTTATTCATAACTTTACATACTTCTATCATACATATCATAATCTTTGTTTCAGCAATTCGACGCCATCTGCAAAGCTGAAATATCATTCTTAATTCCAAGGATAGTGCTAAATGTAAGTTGAAATTGTATCGTTCAGATCCTAAATTTGTTTTACTCTAAGAATGTTTTTCTAGAATATTTTGCTGTAGTTAGTGAAGCAAGTATTACATATATTTAACAAAAAAAATAAACTGACGCTCCGGCTTGCACAACACAATACTATGTGACATTATTCATAGAGGATACATAAAACAAATGTTTTATTAAAAAAAATATTCGGAACGACCTAACAATAATAGTGCAAAAACAATTTTCATCATCTGGGAGAACTTATGTAAATCTTTAATACTCAAGAAGAAACCTACATAGTTCTTTGTTTCCTTTATAGTATCGTTTTCTTTATATTTTTTTCTTTCTTTTCTTCTAATTAATTAATTTCTTTGGATTTTTGGGCGATGCGGTTGGAGACCCATTACCAAAAACCTTTATTTTTATCATCTTTTCCCCACTCAACTTCCAAAGGTGGCTGAGGAATTTATAATTCCTTAGCTCTGGCTACCCCTTCTAGGGAAATACAGCCGTGAGTATATGTATGTATGTATGTTTTCTTTGTAGTATCGTTAGGAAAGTCTTTATAAATGTTAGGCTACGACCTTTTTTAATGTAGGAATTCATACCTATATTTAATTGTAGCACATCTACGAGTAGAAACTGTCGCAGGTAGGTTTACTTTCCTAGTTATGAAGTAATTAGCTGATTAACTTCGTAATAAAAATTGTACAGGAACACGTCTGAATATATAGTATTTTAAAAACGGATAATGATTTCAAGTAATCCGTTTTTAAATAAACAAATAATTGATATCAATTAAAGTATGACAAAATATAGTTTGACTTGTACCAATACCAATATTAACAACGTTTAAAATAATCGAAACAATAATAGTTTCGGCCTAATTCAATAGGAATTATTCTATAAAAAAACTAATTATTCATTAAATACAGCGAAAAAAGCTTGCAGAACTTAAAAATAAATAAATGATCATACATACATACATATATTCACGCCGTTATATTAGTAAATGAATAAAAACTCAAAACTACGCAATTTTTTCAGAAAGGTGTACTTTCTCTTTTTTGTAGCAAATTCTTTAACCGTCGTTTTCTCTCATACTCACGTTTTATTTAGGAATAAACACAACAACGGTTTTACCCGTTTTGGTATGTAAACCCAAGGCTGTCTTCATTGGTGGCTTCTTTCCCTCTGAGCTACCAAGTCAGTTCATTAGTTACTCGTTTATATAAAAATAGGTTTATTTATTTGTCATAGAAACTTTAATATTCCTCCGTCTATTTCTATCACGTTTGCCTCTCACAAGGAACGCTTTAGTATAAAGAAAGTACTTTGTGGCTTTACTATTGAAGCGATCCGTATTAATGGTAAAGGATATGCTATAAACCTTGAAACGCGAAAAGCATCGTGATATTTATTGACGTGTAGCGTACCCTTTTGAGCTGAGGAGGTACACTTCACCTGTTTTTTTTTATTTACCTTACTAAAGGGTACGCTAATAATTAATCTTTCCATTCATGGGTTGTCTAGAAGAGATCGCTCTTAGTGATAAGACCGCCAGTTGTACTTTGGCTTTTGTACCGATCTTTTTTTTGTAATTGTTGTTTTTTTGTGATGTGCAATAAAGAGTTTTTGTTATTAAAGGTACTACTAAAGAATCGTGTACTCATTTTGTTTTATTATGTCAAAAACTCAAACGTGCACGCCCAATATCCCCAAAGGGGTTGGCAGAGGTACTGATACTTCTGAACATCACATCAGGTTAACATGTGGCTTTGATAGTGTACTCACGTGATAAGGGGCAGGCCTGTGGCCATTTTGTACAGTCGCCATCAGATATATCGGAGCGGCCGAGGTACTCAAATACTTCTGAGCAGCAATAAATTTCAATAAATTCTTTACGGTAAATAAGGTCAATAAGATCTGAACATCCAATTCGCCGCAAATATATGAGCAGTGGATTTTCAATTAAATCTGAACACACAACGACACAATAATATCTGAAAGCACAACTCGTCAAAGTTATCTGCTCAGACAGGGTGATCATAAATATCTGAACATTTAAGGAAAATATACCTTAAAACACTAGGCATACAGTTTAAATGTAATCGTACAGATGTAATGAATTTTCCTTTTAAAAAATGAGTAGGTATACAAAATATATATAAATCTTCGAAAAGCAACTTTACAGTCTTGTTACAAGAGACACATTTGAATAAAATATTTGGCAATTTACAAAAATGGTAACATTACTGTCATTGCATATAATTCACTTTATTTATTTATCAAATATTTACAGATTTATTGTGCTATACTTACGTATATAGATTGGCAATACAAAGTCGACAGGCGAGACCAAAAAAAAGTACAACAGTGTGCGTAAATGAATGTGTGTGCGTGACATTAGTATCGCGGATTCCATACTAACCCTATTAAAATTGATAAAAATTCACGTATTTGTTATCTTTGCCAAATTGTAAACTTAACAGTAATTGTAATATTATGATGACAGAAGATATTTTTATCATATATTTGCATTGAAAACTTTGGTTTAAGATCTATAATAAGCATGATAATAAGACTGGTAATTATTACAATCTTAATTTGAACATAAATGGCTAAAAAATTTATGTTTGCCAAAGAATATGTATTTGATTTAGCTTCTGTGCTGTTAAATAATAATAACTTTATCAAAAAATCACCAAAGTTAAGACTTACATACCAGAATTAACGAAAATAAATCATATTTTTTTTCATGCTTTATGCGAAAACCGTTGTAGGCTGTTATCGTGTCCGTGAGAGGTCTTGCCTCTGTTGACTGACGTTTATGCTATGTTTGTCACTTACTGCCAATCTATGTGTTTCTATATCTATGGTTAGTTTAAAGCTGCCAAATTAAAATAGGTACGAATGTTTTGCAATATTTCATCCACTATTGTGTTCATCACCGTGGCCTAGCGGTTTAGTAATTAGAAATCAGAAATATAATCCGTTGCGTCATGGTTCAAATCGTCACTTGTGTTTAATTTTTGTATTTTTAAGAATTCATGTTCTTTTATTTATTTTTATTTATTAGACCTTTAGATTTTTTGTCCTCATTTAATATAATTATATATATGAATACGTATAATACGTTAGAGAAAACTGCAGGAAAAGGTATAATTTTGTAAAAACTAGTTTATCCTTTTATTTTATTAAAACGCCGTGTAGTGTCGGCTTAGAATAGCACTACCCCGTTTCTACCGATGGGTGTACGTAAGAGGCGACTAACGGTATTGGGGCTTTTAAGGGCTTTTAAGGGATTTTTGGGCGATGCGGTTGGAAACCCATTACCAACAACATTTACTTTACCATCTTTTCCCCACTCAATTTTCCAAAAGTGGCTGAGGAATTTTTGATTCCTTAGCTCTGGCTACCCCGTCAAGGGATTTATAGCCATGAGTATACGTATGTATGTATGTATGTATGTATTTATTAAAACTGCATTTATATTAATGTAAAAGTAAAAAATGGCATACATGTTTTCAAAAACTCTAAGTTATTTTACCTCTTGATGATTTGTGCCGGCGAAAATTATACAACTACAAACCCATTCCTATATTAACACCATGTACTTACTTGTTTCTATAAAAAAAAAGAATTGGTCGGTGGGGAACGATTTAGTATTTTTATCTAATAATATATTAACCGTACAACTAGCTGTACGGATTAGTTGGTCAGTGGAGAATACCTCCCAGCAGAAAACTCTTTTTAGTTTTAACATTTGATAAAACTAAATGGTGGTTGTGTAGAAAATTTATTCCAGCGTACGTACTAAAATTAATAAACAAAGAATATTAAACTGTATGCTTAGTCCTTTAAGGTATATTTTCTCTTAATGTTCAGATATTTATGATCATAACTTTGACAAGTTGTGCTTTCAGATATTATTGTGTCGTTGTGAGTTCAGATTTAATTGAAAACCGACTGCTCATATATTTGTGGCGAATCGGATGTTCAGATCCTATTGACCTTATTTACCGTAAAGAATTTATTGAAATTTATTGCTGCTCAGAACTATTTGAGTACCTCGGCCGCTCTGATATATCTGATGGCGACTGTACGAATACACTGTCACATGCCTAAGTACAACTTAGCCATGTGGGTTTGCTCACGATGTTTTCCCTCACCGTTAACACTCATGATGAATTAACCACACATATGTCTTTAGAAAAGACAAATTGGTGCAGGGCCGACTCGGGATTCAAACCCACGCCTGTCTGCATGACGGACGGGAGTTCCTATCCATTGAGTTATTAGGGTTGTTTAATCATTGTTTTATTATGTGTTATGAAATATTTTCAATAACAATTACATTTCCTTTACAGTGTGTATGCATATACTGCGTTCTCCGACTATACCACGTACTGCGCTCCGGCGTGTCGTGGAGAGGCTCGGCGGCCATTGCACTGTGACGGCTGCCCCGCCCCCGCGCATCCCGCCCCGCCCCGCCGTGCCCCCGCGACACCGCGCTGTTCCTGGAAGCCGCTGACAGTGACTCTGATGCTAGTCTACATTCGCTTTGACGGTGTTTTATAATGAGAACTGTTTTGGGAAGCTCTGTTGTTTAGGGATTGGTTGCTGTAAACTCACCATAAATGTATTCATTATTTTACAAAAATTTTGTCGTTTTATATGTAGCCGAGCAATTTATTTTCTGAAGTTTATTTCAATTTTAAATCTTCTTTTTGGGTTTTAAAAGCGGTGAGTGGAGAGAGCTTTGTAATTAGTTGAAAATTAACCAAGAGTCGGCAGAACTTAGTTCTGGAAAAAGACTGGGTGCTTTATGGTTATTAACTTTTCATTGAGGACAAAGAAATTTAACCATGCAATAAATAATATCCGATCAATGTTATTTTATCATCTGTATTATGAAGTCCTTTGACATTCAGTACGATTTTTAATGTTGGGTTATTACATGAATCATTTTTATTTTATTGTATAATAAAGAATGGTAAGTCACAGGTTTATTGCCGTAACGTCTCATCCTTTGAATATTGCAAAATCACCATCCAATAGTCGTTAAAAGTCCATAAAAAAGGTAATGTCTAAATCGGGTCCAGCTTCGGTACGAGACCACAAAACTAATGTTTTAATTGAATCCATACTTCCATACTAATATTATAAATGGGAAAGTGAGTTTGTTTGTTTGTTTATTTGTGACGCTTTCACGCCGCAACTACTGAACCGATTGCTTTGAAATTTTGCAGACATATAGTTAGAAGTCTAGATTAAATAATAGAGTACTTTTTTCCCGGAAAAATGTTATTCCCCCGGGATAACAAAAATATTGTTCATTTGCGCTGTGTGCCGTTTAAAACAAGGTAATATTTAGTTCTCGAGGTATGCAAGAGATGGCGCTGGGTATTTTTTAAAACGTGGTAACGATGTATTTTTAAGATACTGTTTAAGAAGTGGAATGATATCTTACGCTTTAGCCAGGGGCCGGAAACTTCTCGACATCCTCACTTTGTGGATTTTAGCAGCGCAACCTTCAACCTTTCAGCTGAAACCTTATAAAAAAGCACGGCGTTGTTTGCATGTTCACCAATAGATGGCGCTGTCTGAACTTTCTACATCGCGGTATGATTTCTTCTTTATTAGAGTATATAAACCCAAAATCTGAAGCAACTGTGCATGATACATGAGCGAAGTTGTTATTTTAAACTTCGCCGTGACTGTCGTTCCGGTAAAATAAAATAACAACGAAATGTCACAGTGACTTTGTCACCTCGGTTACTTAATTAAATACTGATGTTATACTTATGATAGTTACGCTTGGCTACTCAATACTAATATAGTGACCGTGACTGTTGTCACTGTATAGTGGTTTCAGTGACTTTGTAACGTTATGATCAAGTCACGAAATTATCTCAGGACAATAATAATTGATTCAAAATAAAATTTAGTTTTTTGTAGCAAGCAGAGATAAATTCGGGAAACTATGTTGGAAAGTATTCCACCACTTCAGCGGGTATTCTTCTCTCCCCAAAATTGGTACAATATTATTTTGTAACGTAGTTATTTCATACCGTGTCACTGTGACTTTTGTGGAAGGCAGATCACAGTGATTTTATCGACGTGACGATATTTCATACTCATGTAGTTACTGATATGTGTGTTTGTTTTTAGGTTTTACCATTGTATAATGTATATAATGTAATGTGCATTTAATGGATTTTAGGTTTTTCGCAGTAGGCTGAATAATAGTTAGGTTAGTTTAGTGCACTTTATTCGTCGTATAGATTTTCATAGTTTAGTTTGGGATATTTAAATATTTATAGGCAGTAGTTGTATAACAGTTAGGTTAGTTTAGTGCTTTTTTCTAGGTGCTGTGCGAACGCGCAATATTAGCACCGAAAAATTAAACGGTCACTAAAATAAATGAAAATATTTTGATTGATGAAGTTATGGGAGAAAATACTGAATATTTATCTGCAGACACAGTGATAGAAACAGAACATAGTACGTCATATCCTGTGGAGTTCTTAAATTCTTTGGATCTATCTGGGGTGCCTTCTCATAAAATAAAACTAAAAGTAGGTGTTCCGGTGATGCTCATGCACAATCTCGATGCCCCTAGACTGTGTGATGGTACCAGGCTGCGTGTCACTTTAACTGGCGCAGCCAAGGGTGAAAGGTACTTTGGATTCCGATTATTCCAAAAGACCTCCCATTTCAATTTAAAAGACTTCAATTTCCTATAAGGATTTCATTTGCAATGACCATTAATAGAGCACAAGGCCAAACTCTAAGGGTTGCTGGAGTACACTTGGAAAAACATTGTTTTTCGCATGGCCAGCTCTATGTAGCGTGTTCCCGGGTTTTCAGTGCCCAAAATCTGCATGTTTTAGCTCCACAAGGGAAAACATTTAATATAGTGTACCATTCAGTTTTGGTTTAACAACTGAGCATATCCAGCGATACATCGCTTTTCTTAGATTTTTCTGTGGGATTGAGAAGTTTTATACTTTATACCGCAATATAACCGTATGCCACGCGGGCGAAGATGTGGGCGGAAATTAAATTTGCCACCGCCGCATATTTAACTAGAACTATTATGAATCAATCGTTCCGGATTCAGGTTCCATAAATTCCATAATTGGGTAGTCATTGCTTCAGAGAAAGTAATTCTTTATCCACTTTTGGAAATAGACTAGGGAAAAGGTAGTTAAATAAAGGTAATTAGTGATGGGTCACCAACTGCATCGCCCAACAATCACTTGAAAAGCCTCAATGTCCTTTATATCCTTTACAACGCCCGCGGGCATATAAATATAAAAAACAGAAGTTGAGATAGTGTTTCGGTATTTTGAATGTAAAACGGATGCAAAAAATGAAGTCTACGCGGACGAAGTCGCGGGCAAAAAGCTAGTATAAAATAACTGTAAAAATATAAACGATACGCATCTACCAGTCAGCGTTTCGTTGTAAGACGTTTTTTGGTTCGAATTATATTAGAATTATGGATGGGAATTTTATGTCAACATGAGGTAATGAAGACTTATTTAAGACTTCATTGCCTAGTAGATTATTTATTTTTAATTGAAAACTAATTATTATATTTCTTTTTAATCTATGTACTTAAATACATGTTATAAGCGTGTTCGTATAATACATCTACTATGATAATAAAATATTAAAATACATCTTTATTTTAGCTGTAACTAGCAATTGGCCCCGGTTTCGCACGGGTCGTTAAAGTATTGATAATATTTAAGTGGAATTGCCTTTAGCCTTTCTCAATGCACGGGTGATCTAAAACTAAAGTTTTTTTCTAATAAGACGCAAATTTATTAAGCAAATTAAAGTGCTCCTTTCTAACCAAATATAAGTTATTTCCCTCCTATACATAAATAAATTACATTAAAACACACATCTACATACACAAAACACACATCATAATATTTTCCTCACCCCACAACACACACTAGCAACACTTTCTTTTTATTCCCCAACAGCTAGTTAAGCCTTGTTTATATTTTTCAAAATTATTATGTTATAAATTCAAATCTCTTTTTTATACTTAATTATCCGCAAAATTTAGTGCATGTTCATTTTCTAGTATATCAAAAGTTTTTTGATTGTTTTAATTGTTTATGATTACCAACCGAAAAATAAAAGCTCTTAATTGGCCTAAGGTAAGTTAATAGGTTCTGAATACCGTTCAACCGAAGAGTAAAAACCACCGATTCTGCCAATATATTTTAAGGTGTACTTACGAACATAACATAACATAACATAAACATTCACGCCGAATATCCCCGAAGGGGTTGGCAGAGGTACTAATACTTCTGAACATCACGTGACTTTTGTCACCTGGTGTTCAAAGTACCCACGTTTTGCATGGACTGTGTACTCACGTGATAGGGGGCAGGCCTATCGCCGTTTTGTACGAATACACTGTCACATGACTAAGTACAACTCAGCCATGTGGGTTTCCTCACGATGTTTTCCCTCACCGTTAACAACCATGATAAATTAACCACACATATGTCTTTAGAAAAGACAAATTGGTGTAGGCCCGACCCAGGATTTGAACACTAGTCGTTTGCACGATAACCGAGTGTTCTACCCACTGGGTTATCACGGTGTACTTACGAATACGAAAAAATATAAAAAAATTATAAATTGAATAAAGTAGTTATAAAACTCTACGTAGTTATAACAGCTGAAGAAGCTGAGACTGTTCGGAATATCCTAGCCTCAGTGAAGTAAAGCTGTTCGGTGTTTGTATGATTAATTCATGAGCATCGAATTGGTGCTGTCTGAAAATCAGTGTCGAGAAGGTAAGCCTTTAAGACTTTTTGCAAAGTCAGTGCCTTTTGTATTTTTGTTCTGTTTGTGATTTTTATTAGTCGAGTTTTTCTTAAATTGTATTCCCAGATATTAATTTGGTCTTCCTTAGGTTTTTTCAATCTCTTATAGTTTGCTGTATTTTGGAAAGTCATATTTTTTCTCACTCACATTTCCAAAAGTGGCTGAGGCATTTCTAATTCCTTAGCTCTGGCTACCTCTTCTAGGGATTCAAGCCGTGAGTGAGTCATATTTTTTTCAAATATTTTTTATTATTCTTTTTCTATTTTCCTGTATTTTGTAAGCCTGTATTTCATTAATAAAAACATATATCAAATTTTTCAACACATGACGAAGAACAAAAGTGGTTTGGAGCGCAACTGTACACGACGAGACATATCCTATTAAAACTGCGTACAAAACGAACTAACAAAATAACGACTCCGCATTGGTAACATAATTTTCAAAAACTCGAATATTTTAAGTTCGAAATTCATCATTTAGAAAACAGTTCACAGAATTTACGTATTACAGATGCTTTATTTTCCACAACTTCATTAGCACATGAACACATTATCCAGAAGTATCATTTCCCAGAAAGACTAAAACCAGATACTTAAAATGAATTTTTTGCATTTACCAACTATATCATTATTCCAAAGGTTTAAAAGACCAAAGTAACTTAATGTACCTATAGTTTTACAAATCGTAAGTCTCTTTAACAAGATATTATTTATGTTAGATTTTTTTATATAAAACGCGGATGCATGCGTGTTTGCATGCATGCTTGTTTGCATGCTTGCTTACTTGCTTGGTTGCATGTAAGGGGGGTGCAGGCAGAGAAGATTCAGGTCGCATTTAGTTAGATTAGGTTAGTTAAGATTATGTGTAAAACGAGTGAGCGGAGCAAAGCGGAGCGAGCACCGTAAATGCATGATGCATGCGTATTTCAAGATTCCACGCAAGCAAGCATGCTTGTTTGCATGCTTGCTTGCCTATATTCATGCATGTAGGGGTCGGAGGGTGGGGTAAACTACCTACATAAAATATGTCTGCAAAATCATTCATAGCAAATTTGTAGGCATCATGCAATACATCTGTATTTTAAATGTATGGAAAATGGTTTTATAGATTTAGTAATTATTCAGAAAAACGATATTGCGGAATTAAGGTATATCTGGTTTTTGATTCTTTGGGAATCCGTTCTAGTGGTTAATCAAAATGATAGTAATGAAAACAAAAGTCAAACGATGATCTGGAATGTATGAATGTGGTATTTAAAAATTTTAAAACAAACGGTGAAACAATTTTATGACAATTTAAAAAAAAGTTGATTAGTTTTCGGCACAATCATATTCTGGTTTAAAAGTTTTGGAAATACAGTATGTAACCCTCTGCATTTCATGTTTTAGCTTTTTATGATGAAATTTTGCAATGTGTTTTTTGTCTTTTATATGCTATTTGAAACTTAACATGATTAGTAAAATTTGAAACAAGATGTGTTAAAGAGTGAAGCCGCCTTTAAAAAACACCTATAGAAAGCATCTCTTAGTTTTATTGACTTTAAGTAAATGATATTTTTCCTTTAAAACTCAATAATAATTTGAACTTTATTTTAATTTTGCGGTTGCACTATTGTGCTATTTAAACAAATTCAGTACCATTTGAGTTACTTGTGTAGATATATGATATACTAGTTGAACCGCGCAACTTCGTCTGCATGACAGAAGATATACTAGGTAGTA
The DNA here is from genome assembly GCA_963576735.1 of Bedellia somnulentella. NCBI lineage: Eukaryota > Metazoa > Arthropoda > Insecta > Lepidoptera > Bedelliidae > Bedellia > Bedellia somnulentella. The sequence goes on from OY755171.1 coordinate 14,692,639, forward strand.
GTAGTAGTAGTAGTAGTAGAAGGTAATTAGTTTTTCTATGAGTTTAATAAATATCAAACATGTATGTAAAAATCTAGGCATTTGGTCCGTTCAACTTACTTAGTCAATTTTAAATTTTCAAATGCTACGTCCAGATTCGAATAATTATACGTATAACCTTTATGGACCCCAATTTAAACCACTTAGGGGTTAAATTTTAAAACTCCTTTTTAACTGCGCACTTATATAACAAAAGGAACCCTTCTGCAAATTTTATGTGTCTAGGCACAAAGGCCTGCACAAATTAGAATGAAATAAATTCGAAAACTTATATAACTATTTTCGTACTTTTAGGTTTAAATACATGTAAGAAATCAGTAACATTGTCAACAATACGTAAAGTAAGATAGCACAATCGGAATTGTGTGAAAATATAAATTAATAAACAATAAAACATGTATCGTTTTGTTCTAAAAGAGTATATTATACGGTTAAGTATTACTTAAAATTTAAGATTTAGAGTCTATAATTAATATATGAATGTAAATATAATATATAGTTAAAAAATGTAATTAAAGTTTATGAGCATAATTAAAGTTAAAGATTAATAATCATGCAAATATAAAATGTTGATAATACAACAAAAGTTCTTTTTATTACTTTCGCACTATATTTTGTCATATATTACTCCCACAACAGTGTAACCAGAAATTCAGAATAAAGAATTTCGCAGCCACTTCTCGGAGTCAAGTGCTGAACAGATAAAGTAAAAGGATGGGTTGGTGCTAAGTGAGGGGTGACATCGCCCATTTCATTTAAAAGTACTTAGCCATGCGTCCGTGTATTCGTACAAAACGGCCTAGGAGATAGGCCTGCCTCCTATCACATGAGTACATTGTCCAAGCAAAACGTGGGTACTCAGAACAGCATGTGACAATGACACGTGATGTTCAGAAGTATTAGTGAGTATTAGTAAAGTTTGAGTGTTTTTGAGTTGAGTTTGAGTAATAAAAAATAAAGAAACCTTATATAAAGCAACAAAATGTAATTAGCTTTACAGAGAATGAAACTTGTTTCAGTTAACCGGAAAGGTTAATGAGCCTTATATCGCCGCGGCTAAACTTGAGCAGATTAATCGTTCTACCTTTGTCGAAAAACTTTGCTTGTTAGCTTGAGTTATTTTCAATAGTCCAAAGCAATGTTATTCGACTCGATAAGTCGATTTTTATATGCGAAGCAGTAGATGGGCAATGAAGCAGAAAGACAGAGAGCCCAGTTGCACTAGATTTATAATGTCAGATTTATAGGTTCTAATCCAGTGATGGGCATACAAAATAGTAGTATAACTTTATTATATACGAATAAATAATTCTCAGAAAGTTTTACATATTTAATCGTGTGTAAAAATATGAACCAATTAGAAGGATTTTTTCAAATAACTCTGGCGATATCGGGTAGAATCCAAACAGAGAGCATTGATGTGCTACATTGTAATATTCAACGCTCTTGTGAATTCTCAGTACCAGTGATAATAAGAGATTTTTATTTTTATTGATTAAACGAGAATTCCAGGAATTTTGTATCATTGGTAATTGCAATTTCTTGCATAAATTACCTCTCTACAACTTTATTTGACTTTCATCAATACTTAAAAGTGAAAACAAGACGAAAGTAACAATTACTCTATGTTTGCAATTTAAGGTAAGTTTAGCGTTATTTTAAAATTTGCTGCGATATTTTGATTATATATCAATACATATCATCGCGCCATTAGTTCTCATTGGGTTGTCAGAGACTGTCGGATGACACTTTGCAGTGTCTTATTTACATTCATTAATCTTTTCATACATTTTATGATTAAAAGAACATACTTAAGTGAATTTATACCAAAATTATATGAAATGTTACATCCGAAGAGATTTAAAAATACCATGTAGTCCGATTCAAGAAACTGAATACTGATACTGCATGTTCACACCATTTCAGAGTGAAGAATTGTGATTTTAACAATTGTTCCGTTCAAAATTCGGTCTCTCGTGCTCCAGTCCCGTTCCTCTGCTCGTTACTTCATTTATTTTAGATATATCTAAGCTCTGATTTTGCAACTGAGGGGTTAGATAAGTTTACCTTTCTACGGGTTAGGGTGGGCATTAAATCTCTTCGGATGTAACATTTCATATAATTTTGGTAGAAATTCACTTAGGTAAGTTCTTTTTACCATAAATTATATTTCAATGTTACGTCCTCAAGATTAAAAAATACCATGTAGATGTTAAGCGTTCTAGTTGCAAATGATAACATGTATTTGGTTCAATAAATTATTGCAAACAATAAAATTATTACAATTAGAGGTATTAGTGAAAGTCCATCTCCACATTAAATTTCAAAGAATTTAAAAATGGTCATTTACTAATAAAACTAGTATAATACCTAAAGTCAAAATACGTATTTTGTTTATCACAATTTTTGGCTGATAAAAAAAAGATACCAAATAGGTCGACTAGCTAGTATATCTACTTGCTTTCTTAAACTGCCAATGGGCATCCCTGATCAGTACATAGCTAAAAAGTATTTATGTCAATGTAAATATAAAATGAAAAATAAAAATTTCTTTCAAAATAAAAAGATAAATCTTTGTAGCCAAAGTATTTGAAAGAATAATTAAAATACATCTAGCAACTATATCTTGAGATCTATACAAGAGGGTAAGAATGCTTTACTTAATAAATTTATTTTTAATAATAATATTTATAAATTACTTATACTCCTGAGATTAAAGAACAATAATATTCATATGCTTAGGAATAAGTTCAAGCCAAGAGGAAATTTTGATTCGAATTTGGGCTCCATGCATATACATATTGATAAGTTAGGTTTAAAACTAACACCCATTTATATTTCACAAAAAATCGCCACACTATTGTTGGTTGATTAATTTGAGACACAAAACTTATTAATGAGTGCACTATGTATTTTATGCACCATACGTATAGAGGTATGATAGTACCTACAATTGCAAACCATATATATATGACCATACCATAGTTAACAATATATTCGACGATTTCAGTAGAAACTGCTAAACTTATTTAACTGGAAAAATAATCAGAACAAGACAGAATTAACAATGCTTTCTTTTTGTTAAACTTTACGTTGGATACATTATTATAACATCTTTAAATTAGTTGAATTAATTAGGTCGATTTTCGTATAATATTGCGTTTGGCTGGGTGTGGATTAAGATACCTGAAGGAAAGATATTTTCTGGCTTTACAAACCATAAAGAGGGCCTTTGAATTTGTTAAGGCCAAAAAAGTCTGTATTTCTACAACACTCTTATTTAATATAAATCAAATGTTCAAAAAATAAAACATTGAGAATTGCAGCATCAAGGTACAAATAGAATGAACAAATATGATAAGCATTAAAATCAAGTTGCAATCAAGAATATCAATGTAATCAAATTAAATATAATATATATAAGAATATAATACATTATTATATAATACATATAATACATTATAATTTATCATGGTTGTTAACGGTGAGGGAAAACATCGTGAGGAAACCCACATGGCTGAGTTGTACTTAGTCATGTGACAGTGTACTCGTATTCGTACAAAACGGCGATAGGCCTGCCCCCTATCACGTGAGTACACTGTCCATGCAAAACGTGGGTACTCTGAACACCAGGTGACAAAGTCACGTGATGTTCAGAAGTATTAGTACCTCTGCCAACCCCTTCGGGGATATTCGGCGTGAACGTTTATGTTATGTTGTGTTATGTAATACATTATATATATAATTTTTATATTACATAATTCTTTATCTAAATATGTTAAAGAAGATGAACAAAGTTACAAATTCACATTTGTACCTATTTTAGCAATTGGCCTAGACCTCGCTTTTATAACATACCCTTTTTATATTATAAATCGATAAAGAACATCATACTTAAAAACTTTGCCCATGGAATGCCTATCTAAAATATTGTAATTTTCAAAAAAAAATTATAATTAAAAATTGTCGTACCTTGTTTAAACTGAGAATGTATAGAGCTAGATTCTTTGCTTCAGTGAAAATAAGAAATAAAAAAAACATTTGATCTATGGTGTAAACAAAAACATAACCTCTTTCGATATTTTCCAGTTCAATCGCTCGCTTACCGGTTTATTTTCATGATATTATTTTTCAACGACGATCAATACAACTGGAAAATACCGAAAGAAGTTATATTTTTGTTTACAGAGCGAAAAGCATAGATTAAATGTTTTTTTTTATTTCTTATTTTCACTGAAGCAAAGATTCTCATTCTATACATTCTCAGTTTGAACTAGGTACGACAATTTTTAATTATTATATTTTTTTGAAAATTACAATATTTTAGATAGGCATTCCATGGGCAAAGTTGTTTAGTTTGATGTCCTTTATCGATTTATAATATAAAAAGGGTATGTTAAAAAAGCGAGGTCTAGGCCAATTGCAAACACGTAAGTGGTTTTGCAATGGAGTGGTTTCAATTGTGTCAGTTATGCTATTGGAGCCCCATTTTTACTAAATACAAACAGAGACATTCGTAAAGACATTAAAGCGGTAAAGGTAATTATATAACCTAGAATGAAAACGATTAAATTTATTTAGTTTGAGAAAACTTTATTTTTTCGTGTTCTTTGCTTTTGGTAAAGGCATACGCACAATTGCTAAAAGAACCAAAATGTAAGATTTCTTTGAATATATTGTGGTAATCGAGATGTTGGGATCATAAGGAACTCTGAATGAGTTTCTCGGTTTTAGAATTAATCTACAATCTCAATCACACATATCTGAATATTTGTATATAATATATATGTCGCAGGGACATGATAAATATGGGGATTTGGTCAATTCCCTAAGGGATTTGATCAAATCACGGAGGATGTTAAAATAACAACACGATTTTATCTTTTCCCTAAACAAATCTAGTGAATTGAACAAATGAAAAGCATGCATCAGGCATTTAGGTGCTCGCTCCGCTGCGCTACGCTCGCTCGTTTTATACATAATCTAACCTAACCTAACCTAACTAAATGTGACCTAATTTTTCGTTGTCTGCAGGGAGCTTTCGCCCCCCGACCCCCCCATATGTAGGTATATCTTACCAAATAAATCTTTAAAATACCATTGTAATATTATTTTTGTCATTCCACTGAACCAATTTAGGGATTTGTTCAATTCACTAGATTTGTTTAGGGAAAAGATAACATCGTATTGTTATTTTAACATCCTCCGTGATTTGATCAACTCCCTTAGGGAATTGACCAAATCCCCATTTTTATCATATCCCTGCGTCATATATATTTCATTTACAACACATGAATAAACCGTTTCTGGTATGTGGCGCTCAGAAATTTCAAGTTGGTTAACATGATGAACTTTATGAAAAAGTTTTCTTACACCCTTCAACAACGTTATAATTTACAATGATATGAATGGATCATCAGCATCATCAGCACCTATGTGCAGTGTGACAACACTGAGTGTACCTGTGAGCGTCTAGCTGGTGGCGGCCGGCGCGGCGTGGCCCAAAAAGGCAATTTCTCAAAACTATTATCACGGCATAGCCAGCACCTCAAGTGAAATTCCCTTTATAAATTATCAGGTATCTGTCGATATACTTACCATCATGCTGCTCCATGGTAATCCTACTAGGTAGGTAAAAACTTACGTTCGGTGCACACCGTATTATTTGATATACATGTAGTAACTATGTACTGATTGATGATTATGCTGGAATGAATAAAGCTACTTTCTGGGAATTATCTCGTACAAAAGAAAAGTAGATTATCAGTATTTTTGGTAATATTACGCATTATCACGTTTCCAAATTTTAAAAGTTGGTTATATATACTAATCATGTCATCTTGTGGAAAATATCGTGTAAAACCAGTTCAAGAAAATACATTATGTCAATCAATGTTCTAAGTAATATTACTTATTTTCTCATTAATTTTTTTTTTAATATTGGACAACCTTACTGTTATTATGAATCATGACACTTTCTGTGCTGTATCGCGTAGGTAAAGCCACTTTAGGAAAGTACATTACATCAATCTTCTGAGTAATATTATGTTACTTATTATTACTTTACGTAGACTAAAAAGTGGGTCATTGATAAGGTCATAAGAATTATGTCACTTTCTGCGCAGTAAAAAACCACCACTTAAAAAAGTGGGTTAAAAAAATTACCAAATAATAACTCATTAAGGGGTTTAAGAACATAAAATGATTATATTACTCACCGCCATTTTTGCCGCCAACTATCAATAGTGAATTTACGTATATTTCGGAAGTAGGTCCTTGTCAATTTATATATTTATTTGAATAGTCTTAAACACTTGCCTTTTCTAGATGAACATAACTGATTAAAAATTATTTAATCATTTTTATTTTATGGAGACGAGACGTGTTTCCAATGCAGCACACCAAAAAAGAATGAAGGACCGAGTAGAAAAACGGGACTGGAGCACGAGAGACCGATTTTGAACGGAACAATTATGAAAATCACAATTTTTCACTTTAAAATGGTGTGACCTTGCAGTGTATCCTGAATCGGACTACATGGTATTCTTAAATCTTGAGGATGTAACATTGAAATGTAATAACTTTTATTTTTCATACCTCGGACGCCTGCCATTTTGAGCAAATTATCTATTTGATCAATATTTGCCCCAAAGTCACCTTTTAGCCTTCTAGTGAAATTATCATCCACATTGGGTTTATAACTGTAGTGTCGGATTAGAATAGCACTACCCCATTAGTTCTGGTGGGTGTACGTAAGAGGCGACTAACGGTATTGGGGCTTTTAAGGGATTTTTGGGTGATGTGGTTGGAGACCCATTTTCAAAAACAATTCTTACACATCTTTCCCAACTCAACGTCCAAAAGTGAGCTGAGTTATTCTCTGATTCTGAAGCTCTGGCTTCCCCTTTTTGATATTTATAACCGTGAAGCTACGTATGCTCTGTTTGTAGGCTGTCGAGTCAAATTAAAGATACTATTCACAGTAAAACAATTTATTTGTATATGAAATTAAAGACTTATGGCAATAATATAATAATTTCCTATAAAGAATACATAAAATTATACAAACATAAATATATTATGACTAAAAAAAATATTAGGAGAATTAAATCGTACTGTGCTAATTAAATAAAAAGCTTGGAATTAGCGATTATTTACTTTGGTAATTTGAACTATTAAAAAAAATAGCTGAAGTCTTTTAAATTTTTCTGTGATTCATTTCCTAAATGCTACAAAACTCATATGTTAATGAGGTTTACGTGCATCCATGTGCTGAAAAAACTATTTTGAATTCTTGAATGTTAAATTTATTTACATTTTAATGCATGTTCATTATGGTTAAATTAATCTGAATAAAAATATTGTACATCAAAAGTGATCCATATTATTCCTGAGTGTAACTATCCAAATCAGGTTAAATTGTGGGAATTCACAGTGTCATTTTTCAAACTCAACGCAAGTACACTAAATTTTAATTAAATACATATACAAATTAATATATTTTGGTATAAGACTGTGGACACATCCATAGTCATTGAGTTAAATGCGATCATTTAGGCATTAAAAACTGACACTTCAATTTTATTTAACTATAAACCTACAAACTGAAGTACACTATAAGCCACACTAAACAATATACAACAACTATAAAATCAAAAATCAAAATCAAAAAACCAAAATCATTTTTATTTGCATAAATGTGGTACAATGAAGATGTTGAATTATTATAATCGGTCTATCACATTTAACTATATATGCTAGCATGCAAATATTTACATTAAAAAAATTGAATGAATGGATTATTTATTATACCAATACAAAGCGATATTAAAATTTAGTTACTATTGCCCCAAATATTTCGTCTGTTTTCATAGGCAAAGATTATGATTTCCAGAAGAAACAATAAGATTGAAGCATAAATACCGCGGAGCAGTATGAAGAGTGCGTTTCTCATGTGATCCATACTAAGGGCAAATGCAGTTGATTTTGTTCTAAAAGATTTTGTGACTTCATTAACGACGTAGTTTTCGAAATATAACATGTCGCCATATTCTCTTGCTCTTGTAGTTCCTGCTCTGAACTGGGCTTCCAAAGTATCGCCGCGACGAATGTAGTACAGCAACGGAACGGAATATATTTTTTGTGCTACAATATGATAGATTTTAGCAAATCTCGCAATCTCTTCCTGGCTTTGGGCTGCATACTGGTATTCTTTATTGTACATGAAAACTGCATTTTGAGATGCATAGTTGGATTTTTCCAATACTTCTAATGGATTCTTAACTACTTTAAATCTTTCTTTACCTATCGTGCAACTGGAAGTGTTGAACCCTGATCTAAAAAGAACTTCATATATGGTATCTATATATATAGTTTCGGAATGGAGACATATTTCATCTATGTCATTAATTTGACTTTTTTCATGTGAACTCAATAAATAATATAATAAAACAGATTCAAAAGCGACTCGTACGAAAAATGAAGAACAAATTAGAAACAAATAAATAATGCGAAACTTTCTTTGATTAATTTTAACATCTTTTCCGATTAGAATTGCAAACAATTGAAATACATACACACATAAACTTGAAAGCAATGCATCTTCATTCTTTGGTGAAATAAACATAATCATGCTCAAAATTAACAAGTTCACTACTATTATAGTTATCCAAACGTTTAATGGAATCATTAAAAATAAACCTTGTGCATTAGCAGATTTTCTTGTTAAGACCACCGCTATCAAATCTTCAAACTGTAATGGTGTCATTACTGATACAAAAAATATGTCTAACAATGGAAGTGCGCCTATAATTACGTCTATCTCTCTGTCATACAAAGCTTTCAAGAGACCTGTGCCATTCCCATCAGAATCAATGTACCCCAAGTCGTGGGTACGATTAACAACGTCAATATCATACGTTCCCACATACACTCCCATTAGAGCGACGTCAAGTCCTAGATATTTAAAAGGAAATTTATATTTAGTTGTATTATCAGGTTTATATGCAAATGGATAAACTAAACGAACACCAAATTTCACAGGACAAACATTTGCAACCATCGATTTTAGTGTTTTTCTTTCTTCGGGTATTATTTGTACTGATGACGACAAGCAATTAAATATTTGAGGCTTCAATCCATGTTTTCCACATCTTGATATCTCGTGCCAGTATTTTATAATACCTTCTTGTTTTCTTATAATGTACACATTAAGTAGCGAATGGGATTTCAAAACTTCCATTATTTCATACACATCAGCACTATTTTCAAGAACGACAATGAAACGTGAATCTGATTGCCATGTTTTACATAGTGAATGGTGAATTATTTTAATTAAATCATCTACAGTATTAACAAATAGCAAATACTGACGCCATACAACTAATCGAGAGCAAATTCGGATCTCCTTGGATCGAACCACCATGCTATGCTTATCTTTGATAACGAGTGATTTGATCATTTGGTCGGTAAATTGTAGCGAATCAAGTTCAGATTCATAGGGATAAACCACAATATCGTGAAACGAGAAAATTTCACTTATAAATTTGGCGACACATTTAGACTCATTAATCTGCTTACGTACTGACTCTGAAATGAAAAACCAGTTCACAGATTTAGACAAGCAAATGACTAAAAACTGAAGAGAACTAAGCAAGCACAAAAGTACTGGAAATCTCATTTTAAATACGAGCGCTCAGTCAGAAGTTAATAAAAATAATGATAAATACTAAGTGGTAAAATGCATTATATTATTAATCTTGATATAAAAGCTTTATGTGAACCATCACAAAATTAAAATATTATAAAAATAAAAGGAAATTGTAGAACAAATGTATTTACCGATGATTAAAGTGCTTTTACATCTAATGTATTGCGTAGACTTGTTGGATAAAAACATTTCAAATCAGTTTGATTTATGATAATTTTGTCATCCTATAAAATATCATATCAATATCATTTAGTGCGGGTGTCAAATATAACTAATTGTTTTAAATGTACTAAAAAAGTTAAAATAAATTGAGCTAATGAGGAAGGTAGTGTTAGTTGGGGACGACCATGGAGGACACATTTTAACTAAATAGAGAGTGTGCTCAAAAAGGCAGGTGTCCGAAGTATAAATAATAAAAGTGCATGTAGAATACCCTTAAACGCCTTTCACGAACGCCTTTGTAAAGAAATGGGGTAATGCTATTCTAAGCCACTATACAGCAGGTGGAGTTATTATAACCTTGAAATTTTGACGTTCGACAAATGTAAGTAATGTTTGTATTATGTAGTTTTTAATTTTATGCTAAATATCAGTGAATGTTCTTTCAATTTATAAAGGGTTTGTCTGAATTCCAAGTTACTGAAATTCACCAGAACCTCTGCTATCTTTTCGCGGACATTTAGCGCGAGTATAAAGTTTCTGATTAAATACGCAATCATCCCCTTTTAAGTTTTCCCTTGATCTTCTTTCACTTAAATGTGAACCACTACTTCCGAGTACAATGTACACTACTGTGAGAAGTCATGTTTACTTTGCAAGTGTTGAAAATTTTCTCAATACGAATAATGACCTTTAACTTAATCAACAGAATGTCATATAAACAAATTTAATGTTTTAATTATTATTGATTAGAAACTGTTTTAATGAGTAATATGATGAGTCTCGGTCAAAAGTGTCTTAATAGTGAATAGTTCACATTTTAAACGTTCAATTTTAATTATATTTATTTCTTTTACAAATTATTGTCTTTTAAGGCAGCGACAAATCTTGAAGTTAAGTGCCGTAATTAGAGATGGGATTTTGCCCAGGCACTTTGGGCGGGTTTGAATAAATCCAATAAATTGGGCATGAGCCCAATAGATGTCCATAAATGCCTTATAAATGTCCATTACGTGGGCAGAAATCTTATTTAATTTATTTTTTAAAATATCATTTTTGTATGCAGTGTTGTTGATGTTATTATATATAAATTATCATAAAATTACCTATTTTATTTAACCGTGATAGCCCAGTGGGTAGAACACTCGGTTATCGTGCAAACGACTAGTGTTCAAATCCTGGGTCGGGCCTACACCAATTTGTCTTTTCTAAAGACATATGTGTGGTTAATTTATCATGGTTGTTAACGGTGAGGGAAAACATCGTGAGGAAACCCACATGGCTGAGTTGTACTTAGTCATGTGACAGTGTATTCGTACAAAACGGCGATAGGCCTGCCCCCTATTACGTGAGTACACTGTCCATGCTTAACGTGGGTACTCTGAACACCAGGTGACAAAGTCACGTGATGTTCAGAAGTATTAGTACCTCTGCCAACCCCTTCGGGGATATTCGGCGTGAACGTTTATGTTATGTTATGTTTATTTAAAGAATATAATTATAATCATAATAAATATATTTTATGGTTAAAAGAACTTACCTAAGTGAATTTCTACCAAAATTATATGAAATGTTACATCCGAAGAGATTTAGTAAACCATGTAGTCCGATTCAGGATACACTGCATGGTCACACCATTTCAGAGCGAAAATAACGATTTTTCAACTCATTCCGGTCATCAATCGGTCCCTCGTCCTCCAATCTCGTTCCTTCATTTATTTTAGAGGTATCTTAGCTGTGAATTTGCAACTGAAGGGTTAGATAGGTTCACCTTTCTCTGGGTTAGGGTGGGTACTAAATCTCTTCGGATGTAACATTTCATATAATTTTGGTAGAAATTCACTTAGGTAAGTTCTTTTAACCATAAATTATATTTCAATGTTACATCCTCAAGATTTAGTAAACCATGTAGATGTTTAGAGTTCTGGTTGCAAATGATAACATGTATTTGGTTAAATAAATTATTGCAAACAATAAAATTATTACAATTAAAGGTATTGGTGAAAGTCCATTTCCCATTAAATTTCAAAGTATTTAAAAACTGTCATTTACTACTAAAACTAGTATAATACCAAAAGTCAAAATACATATTTTGTTCATCACATATAGGATGATAAAAAATAAAGCTATACCAAACAGGTCGACTAGCCAGTCTATCTACTTGCTTTCTTAAACTACCAATGGGCATCCCTGATCAGTACGCAGTGGTACCCAAAAAGTGTTTACGTCATTGTAAATGTAAAATGATTAACGAAAATTTCTTTCAAAACAGAAAGATGAATCTTTGTAGCCAAAGTATTTGAAAGAAGAATTAAATACATGTAGCAACTATATCTTGAGATCTATACAAGAAGATAAGAATGCTTTTCTTAATAAATTTATTTTTAAGAATAATATTTATAAATTACTTATACTCCCGAGATTAAAATACAATTATATTTATATGCTTAGGAATAAGTCCAAACCAAGAGGAAAGGTTTGATTTGAATTTGCGTTCCATGCATATAAATCAATATTCATAAGTTAGGTACAAAACTAACACCCATTTATATTTCACAAAAAATCGCCAAACTGTTGTTGGTTGATTAATTTAAGACATAATTAACTTATTAATGAGTGCACTCTGTATTTGATACACCATACATATAGAGGTATAATAGTACTTACTATTGCCAACCATATATACATGTATATATATATGACCATACCATAGCTAACAATATTTTGCACGATTTCAGTAGAAACTGCTTAACTAATTCGACTGGAAAAATAATCAGAACAAGATAGAATTAACAATGCTTTCTTTTTGTTAAACTTTAGGTAATAGACATTATTATAATATCTTTAAAATTTATAAGATTTTCTTAAAGATATTTTCTGACTTAATAAATAATAAAAAAGAGAGAGCCTTTGAATTTGTTAAGGCCAAAAAAAAAGTCTGTATTTCTACACCTTTATTTAATATATGTCGAATGTTCAAAAAAGGAAACATTGAGAATTGCAGTTTCAAGGTACAAATGGAATGAAAAAATATTATAAGCATGAAGATCATGTTGCAATCAAGAATATTTCTGTAATAAAATTAAATATAACATATGTAAGAATATTATACAATATGTTTTGCTTGTGATGTAAATAGGTATATTTATGACTCGCCTTGACAGAATATGTGTTTAAAAAGAAAACCATATCTTGGCCTGTATCAGTATTTTCCTTTAATTATACGAAAATATTGTTCGGTTGAACAAAGCGGCGATCGACAGTCACTGCACACCCAAATGGGAACCAATGGCGTGAGATATGATTGTATGTATACATACAAAACAAAAAACGATAGCATGTTCTTGATCGTAATATCCAATTAAATAAAAGTAAATTATTGACGTAAGAAATATAAGGTAATTTCATACCTACCCTGCTACATACCCGCGATATGCTTTTGTATAGTAATATTTCTAAAACCAACTAGATTCAAACCCAATAAAAGGGAACTATCTTCAGTTCGTTTTCCTCGTATGACCATGACATAAAAATAACCGCCCTTGCATGCGGATCCATAAGCAGTTATAAATACGTTCTGCAAAAGACGATTCAGATAAAAAGTTTAGTGTAAAAACTTCCAAAGACCAACTGCTTTTTATATATAATTTTTATATTAGAAAATTCTTTATTTAAATATGTAAAAATATATGAACAAGTAACAAATTCAAATTTGTATGTTGGCAATTGCAAACACGTAAGTGGTTTTGCGATGGAGAGGTTTCAATTGTGTCAGTTATGCTATTGGAGCCCTGTATTTACTAACAACATAACATAACAACAGAGACATTCGTAAAGATAAACGGTAAAGGTAATGGTCTAGAAGGAAAACGATAAAATTTGTCAAGTTTGTGAAAACTGATTTTTTTCGTGTTCTTTACCTTTGGTAAAGGCATACGTACAATTGCTAAAAGAAACAAAATGTAAGATTCCTTTGAATCTATTGTGTTATTCGAGATGATTCCCTTATGATCTCTGAATGAATTTCTCGGTTTAAGAACTAATCTACAATCTCAATCACACATATATGAATATATGTATATAATACATATATTTCATTTACAACACATGAATAAAACGTTTCTCGTACGTGGCCCTCAAAAATTTCAAAAATAGTTGACATAATGAATTTTATGAAAAAAAATTCTTACACCCTTCCACGACGTTATAATTTACAAAGATATGAATGGATCATCAGCATCATCAGCACCTATGTGCATTGTGACAACACTGAGTGTACCTGTGAGCGTCTAGCAGGTGGCGGCCGGCGGCGGTGGCGGCGGCGGCAGTGACGTGACATGTCCATCACGGTCTTCATCACGGCAGGTACAAGCACGACCGTAGCGAGCAGGGACAGTTGCGGCGGCGGTCTTGTAATGCCATGTGGGCATCATAATTAGACAGCAAGATAGTCCGTCGTTTTTCGTATGTGGGTAATAATGAAAACTATTTTAATTTTCATATGTGAGTAATAATGAAAAACATTATTACCATGTGATTATTCAAAATAATGATGTTGATTTATCCATAACAAGGTTATTGGATATGTAACTAAGAGCCAAAAGGCAATCAAAGCTGATATTGTGTTTGTGATTTTTCCAAACTATTATTACGGCAAAGTCAGCACCTCAAGTGAAATTCACTGAGTAGATTATCAGGTACCTGTCGATATACTTACCATCATACTGTTTCATGTTAATCCTGCTGGGATATATAACCCCAATGTTCAGAGAACTCGTCAGTGATGGGAACTATGGTCGTCTCGACCTTTAGGTTGTTCTTGCTTGGGTATGTCATTCGTACTGGTTCGTATGACACATTATTTTCCGACAACTCAACGTTTTCATAGTAAAAACTTACGGTCGGTGCACACCGTATTATTTAATATACATGTAGTAACTATTTACAGATTGATGATAATGCTGAAATGAATAAAGCTACTTTCTGGGAAGTATCTCGTACAACCACTTTAGGAAAGCGCATGCCAATTGATCTTCTGGATAATAACTCGTATTAACTCTTTAAGAAGATTAAAAAGTTGTCGATGTATAATATTATTCATTATGATAACGTACGGTAGGTGCACACCGTATTATTTGATATACATGAAGTAACTATGTTCTGAATGACGATTATGCTGAAATGAATAAAGCTACTTTCTGGGAAGTATCTCGTACAACCACTTTAGGAAGGCGCATGCCAATTGATCTTCTGGATAACAACTCGTATTACCTCTTTAGGAAGATTAAAAAGTTGTCGATGTTTAAGGTTATTCATTGTGATAACGTACGGTAGGTGCACACCGTATTATTTGATATACATTTAGTAACTATGTACAGTCGCCATCAGATATATCGGAGCGGCCGAGGTACTCAAATATATCTGAGCAGCAATAAATTTCAATAAATTCTTTACGGTAAATAAGGTCAAAAAGATCTGAACATCCAATTCGCCACAAATATATGAGCAGTGGGTTTTCAATTAAATCTGAACACCCAAAGAGACAATAATATGTGAAAGCGCAACTCGTCAAAGTTATCTGCTCAGACAGGGTGATCATAAATATCTGAACATTTAAGGAAAATATACCTTAAAGCACTAAGCATACAGTTTAAAATTCTTAATCATACTACGCTAGAATACATTTTCTACACAAACACCATTTGGTTTTATCAATGTCAAAACTAAAAAGAGTTTTGCTGGGAGGTATGCCCCACTGGTTGTACGGTCCCAACTAGTTGTACGGTTAGTATATTATTAGAAAAAAAATACTAAGTCGTTTCCCACTGACCAACTCCATTTTTTGACAGAAACAGGTAAGTACATGGTGTTAATAGAGGAATGGGTTTGTAGTTGTATAATTTTCACCGGTAAAAAAACATCAAGATGTAAAACAACTTAGAATTTTTGAAACATGTATGCCTTTTTTTACATTGTATGTACCAGGGTAGCATAAATGTAAACGCAGCTTTAATAAAATAAAAGGATAAACTAGTTTTCACAAAATTGTACTTTTTCCTGCTGTTTTCTGTAACGTATTATACGTATTCATATATATAAATATAACGTAATATATAGCATTATATTAAATGAGATCAATAAATCTAAAGGTTTAATAAATAAAATAGAAAAAAAAACATGAATTCTTGATAAAAATAAACACAAGTTAGGATTTGAACCCTGACGCAACGGATTACAATTATGATTTCTATTCACTAAACCGCTAGGCCATGGTGACTGACACGAAAGTGGATGAAATATTGCAAAGCATTCGTACTTATTTTAATTTGGCAGCTTTTATATTACCATAGATATAGAAGCACATGGATTAGCAGTAAGTGACAAACGTCATAGCATAAACGTCAACAAAGGCTGGACCTCTCAGAGACGATAACAGCCAACAACGATTTTGACATAAAACATGAAAGAAAATAATTTACTTATTTTAACCTTAATGATTTTTTTATTAAGTTATTAATATTTAATAACTTAATAAAAGTGAAAAAAATAAATCTAAATCGAACACATATTCTTTGGCAAACACAAAATTATTAGCCATTTATGTCCAAACTAAGACTGTAATAAATAATTACACTGGTCTATACGATTTTAAACCAAAGTTTTCAATGCAAATATATGATGAAAAATATCTTGTGTCATCATATCATCATCAATGTCATCATAGTACTTTTTCTTGGTATTTATTAAAGATTTTCATTTGATAGTAAACACGAAGATAAAAGACTAATTTGAATATTTTCCATTTAAAATGAGTAATTGTAAAGTTATGATTTTTTAAAGATTGTTCAACTTTTGTACTTAGTGACGTCATCGATCGATAAAATCACGTAGCGACATGCAAATGAAGCGAAATGTTTTATAAAAATGTTGCTGATTGCAAAACATATCACGAATTTGTGATGTCAAATGAAATTATTACGATATTATACTAAACAAACCTATGATTTTCGATATTTTATTAATAAACTGCAAAACCGTATGTCTTTGAAACAACATTGAAGGTCAAACACTGTTACAGTTTTTTTATATAATAACAGTCATCTTAGCTTCAATTGATATAATTTCAAGAAAATATGGTTATATATCTCGAAATGGTTTTGTAATCAGCATCACTTTAGTAAAACTTTGCATACCGAATTAGGCAAAAATAACAAATACGTGAATTTTTATCATTTTTAATAGGGCTAGTATGGGATCCGCCATACTAATGTCACGCACACACATTCGTTTACGCACACCGTTGTACTTTTTTTTGGTCTCGCCTGTCGTATTTTTATTGCCAATCTATATACGTAATTATAGCATAATAAATCTGCGAATCTATATATATAAAAGAAAGTGGTGTTAGTAATACTATTTATAACTCAAGAACGGATGAACCGATTTGGCTGAAAATTGTTAGAGAGGTAGCTTAGAACCAGGAAAAGGACATAGGATATATATCATCATGCTAAATATCGTAGGGGGTAAGCAGTATAAAAACTTTACATCATCCGTGCGAAGCCGGGGCGGACCACTAGTATTTGATAAAATACATGAAGTGAATTATATGCTATGACAGTTATGTTATCTTTTTTGTAAATTGGCAAATATTTTATTCAAATGTGTTTCTTGTTACAAGACTGTAAAGCTGCTTTACGCAGATTTCTATTTTGTATACCTACTCATTTTGATACGATTACATTTAAACTGTATGCCTAGTGCTTTAAGGTATATTTTCCCTAAATGTTCAGATATTTATGGTCACCCTGTCTGAGCAGATAACTTTGACGAGTTGTGCTTTCACATATTATTGTCTCTTTGGGTGTTCAGATTTAATTGAAAAACCACTGCTCATATATTTGTGGCGAATTGGATGTTCACAGCTTTTTGACCTTATTTACCGTAAAGAATTTATTGAAATTTATTGCTGCTCAGATATATTTGAGTACCTCGGCCGCTCCGATATATCTGATGGCGACTGTACTGAATGACAATAATGCTGAAATGAATAAAGCTACTTTCTGGGAAGTATCTCGTACAACCACTTTAGGAAAGCGCATGCCAATTGATCTTCTGGATAACAACTCGTATTACCTCTTTAAGAAGATTAAAAAGTTGTCGATGTATAATGTTATTCATTGTGACAACGTACGGTAGGTGCACATTGTATTATTTAATATTCATGTAGTAACTATGTACTGATTGATGATAATGCTGAAATGAATAAAGCTACTTTCTGGGAAGTAGGTATTTCGTACAAAAGAAAAGTATTTTTTAAAAAAACCTTTTGGTATAACGCCTTATCACGTTTTGAAATTTTAGAAGTTGGTTATACATATTAATCATGTCACCTTTTGGGGGATATCTTGTAAAACCAGTTCAAGAAAATACATTATGACAATCAATGTTCTGGTTAATATTCCTTATTATCTCTTTAAGAAAATTTTAATATTGAACATCTTTACTGTTTTTATGATTCATGATCATGACACTTTCTACGCTGTATCGCGTAGGTAAAACCACTTTAGATATACATTACCTCAATCTTCTGGGTAATATTACATTACTTATTATCACTTTAATAAGACTAAAAAGTGGGTCATTGATAAAGTTAATTAGAATTATGTCACTTTCTGCGCAGTATCGCACCATCACTTAAAAAAGTGGATTGAAGAAAAAACTGTATAATAAGTATAATAACTCATTAAGGGGCTTAAGAACATAAAATGATTATATTACTCACCGCCATTTTTGCCGCCAACTATCAAAAATGAATTTACATATATAGTGTTTCGGAGGTAGGTCCTTGTCAATTCATATATTTACTTGAACAGTCATTATACACTGGTATTTTCTAGCTGAAAAGCTAAAAAATATATGATTGTAACAATTTCTATTTTACGGAGACGAGACGTGTTTCCAATGCAGCACACCTAAAAAGAATGAAGGAACGAGATTGGAGGACGAGGGACCGATTGATGACCGGAATGAGTTGAAAAATCGTTATTTTCGCTCTGAAATGGTGTGACCATGCAGTGTATCCTGAATCGGACTACATGGTTTACTAAATCTTGAGGATGTAACATTGAAATATAATGTCGAGCATGTGACCGTCCCGGAGAGTCACTTAGGCATGTTATTTCTGGTTGTTCGGCTCTTGCTAACACTGAGTACTTGCACAGACACAACCAAGCAGCCAAAATCCTGCATCAGGAGCTCGCTCTAAAATACGGACTCTTGCAACAGAGGCTGCCGTATTACAAGTATCTGCCGTAGCCAATCCTAGAAAACGACCGTGCCAAAATCTATTGGGACCGATCCGCTGTCACGGACAGGACTATTCTAGCGAATAAGCCTGATATCGTGGTATGGGATCGGTCACAGTTGAGAGTATTTCTAGTGGATGTCACTATCCCTCATGACGAGGGTCTCGTGAAAGCCGAAACCGAGAAGCGTTGGAAATATCTCGATCTGGCTCACGAGATCGCCGACATGTGGGGTATGATTTTGACAGAAATAATCCCAACTGTTTTGTCCGCGAACGGGTTAATTCCAACCAGCCTCGCGACCAACTTGAGGTGGTTGGATTTCTGTGGCGTGACGTTAATTACAAGTCAACGGCCAAGTCACGTAAAATTAACTATAATAATATGGCGTAAAATTAACTATAATAATGGCAGTAAGGAACCTTAAACTTGGTTCCACTTATTTTAGAGATTTTATTACTTTTTAGAGATAAACAAGCAGCTCTATCGAGACTTGGCTAGTTTTTAGGGTTCCGTAGCCAAATGGCAAAAACGGGACCCTTATAGATTCGTCATGTCTGTCTGTCTGTCCGTCCGTCCGTCCGTCCGTATGTCACAGCCAGTTTATTCCGAAACTATAAGAACTACATTATTAAAAATTGGTGCGTAGATGTATTCTGTAAACCGCATTAAGATTTTAAAATAAAATCTGAAAAAAAAAAAAATTTAGTGTTCCCCATACATGGAACTGAAACTCATTTTTTTTTTTTTCATCAAACCTATACGTGTGGGGTATCTATCAAAAGGTATTTGTAAATGATGTTGAGGTTTCTTATATCATTTTTTTCAAAACTGAATAGTTTGCGCGAGAGACTTTTCCAAAGTGGTAAAATGTGTGTCCCCCCCGCGTAACTTCTAAAATATGGGCATGATAAAACTGAAAAAAATATATGATGTGTATTACTATACAAACTACAACGAAAATTGGTTTGAATGAGATCTAGCCAGTAGTTCTATTTTTAAACGTCATAAATCAAATTACTTACCTAATTTATTAATTTCACTGAAATATATAACAATAATTTTACTATCACACATATTCATTACACGTAGGTTACACATTATATTTATATAGTAGATAACAGGTCAATCAAACTTACAACGAACTACAAAAACTTGTATATTACTATGTTACCTACCTGCTGCTAGTGCTGCTACGGAACCCTTCATTAGCGAGTCTATATCGCTCTTGGACGCTTTTTACAGAATGTTTTTGGTGGGATATATATGTCGTAGAATGATTTGATGTTGAGGTTTTTAGTAAAAAATCTAGGGATTTGGCAAAAACACGGATATTTCTTGTAACAAAACTAGTTGTTTTAGTATGATTGCGAAAAGAAATGTCAGTTTTTATGAATACTGAACACTGATTGGTCAATTGCAGTGCCTCATAAACACGTTATCTCCGATTGGTTGTTAATTAAGACGTACTTAATTGTTTCTACCTACATTTAATGTGATTGTTAATTTAATTGTTTATTGTCAATACTACAATTTAAGTCATATTAAATTAACTGTTCCTACCTACATTGACGAGACGTCCGTGGCCAAATGGATAGGTGACTAGCTTCTCGGTCTGGAGGTTGCGGGTTTGATCCCCGCTGAGAGCAACATTTATGTGACGAACATTCATTTAGATTCTTTCTTAGTACATACATACATACATACATATACTCACGGCTATGAATCCCTAGAAGGGGTAGCCAGAGCTAAGGAATAAGAAATTCCTAAGCCACTTTTGGAAAGTTTAGTGGAGAAAAGTGGTACAATAAAGGTTGTTGGTGATGGTTCTCCAACCGCATCTTTATTGTTGTCTTTCTTAGTCTTGGGTGTTAATTATATGTGTAATATGTAATATTAAATATATCGTTGAGTTAGTATCCCATAATACAAGTCTTACTTAATTTGGGGCTAACTTTATCTATGTATATGTCCGTGTATGTCATTTAACTCAAACAAAAAATAAGAAAATAATAAAGTTCCCGAGTATAAAATAAGTATTTTCATTTCTTACCCTTTATAACTCTACTCGTTTAATAAATATCTCAATACTACAATGACGAACCGATCGAAATAGGAGTAGGCGAGCAATCAAAAATCAGCCAATCACCATTTTTACTAAACTGACTAGGTTTTTTTTGCAAAAAATCTAGTACTATAAAAAAATATTATCACCGTTATCTAATAATTCGTGTTTTTGCAAAATCCCTAGGTTCTTTGCAAAAATCCTTTACATCAAATCATCCTACGACATATAAAAATACTGTTAGTATATTACTAATAGTTACTATTGTTGGATATGTCGAGCAAGGTTGTAAAGAAAAAAAGATTATAACTTCTATTTATTAAATTTTATTCCACATTTATAATCAGACAACAGTTTAAACACCTCAAATTTAGAAGTGTAAAGCTGTGTAAATATAATTTATAATTACCTATCTTAATTACAGTATTTAAATAACATCATAAGGAAAAGATATTGAATTTAAATTTGGCACACATAAATATGGAGGGTGATACTAATGTAGTTTTAAACATTTGTTGTAACAATATTGTATTATGTAAATAATTCACAATTTCGCATTGTGCGTATGTAATGTAATGTGCTACAAGGCATATCGAAAAACATCCTTTATACATACATAAAACTATGTTATAAGAGTAAATAAAACATTAAAACATAAAACATTATAATTAATGATAACGCACACACAGTTTTATAATTTGCAAAACTCAATAATGTGAAACTTTTATCACTATGACACTGAGACTTTTGTATAAATTCATAACATCTTAAACCAAATAAAAAAACACATGTACTATTTCCAAAGCTTTGCGTATCACAGCATACATGCTCCGATTTTAGTTCATTCCTAAAATACATTCTTAAAAAAATAAATATGAACTGATTGATGGTGATAGATTGGAGCAAAACTTTCTTTAGAAAATTTTACAGTCACCTCGCTGTTCCATATCGTTTGGATTTTGTGACAAAATTTGGATTCTTTTTTTGTAACGTACACCACATCTCTCTTAGAATTTCAAAAAACTAGCTACTTTATTGTTGTATAACATTTTAAAACAAATTGTAAAATTCCTATTTATAAACTTAATACTTAACAACAAATATAACAACAAGTACTCAATGATTCAATAAAAAATACACAATTTAAATGAAATATTAGGAATATACACTGTCTAGATATATTTTTATATATTTTTAGATTTGAGACATCCAAAGAGCTATGTTTGGGTTTCTATGGTAGAGACCCTTATCCCTATCTTATTAACAACACCCTGTGAAACTTCATCCACGTTCTGTAAATATATGCAGAAAAAAACATTGCAGGTAATTTCTCGCTGTTTAATTTAAAATTTGCATCGTCATCAACGAAACAATATAAAATGAACTTAAAGGTACGTAAAAAATGATAAGAATGAGAACCGTGAAAAAATTTGCACCGATACTCTTTTTCTAGTTTTCAGTTCGTTTCGAAGTCAAACTCGTCTCGTGACAGATCCGCCAAAGATATAACTAATATTTACACTGATATTTTATTGTTACCATATTAATTGTTGATTCAATTTATACTATCTTCCTTTTGTATATTTTTTCATCAAACAAAAATCAAGTTAATGCAAAAATGTTGTTAATATGATTTGTAGTTATGAAAACCAAGCCTCCCAAATTGCTAAATCATGCATAAACACCAGGTTTTCTTTCTACCGAATAATTGCAACAAATTATATTAAAAAAAAGTTATGAACAAGTTAAAAATAAACTAAATTGTCTTGGATATGTGAAAAGTTAAGAAAACCATTCAAATACTTCATGATACCTTTATATGTTCTCATCTTCGGGGTCAACACTGATGTATTTGAAATTTCCAGAAGGTACATTTATGTTCTTATAATAAGTGATAGACATCGAATTGGGTACAAACATAAAGATTATTTTATTTTATTTTATAATAATGTTTCTGCTCCTTTCGACTTCCTTAATACTTTGACATGCACGCGAATTGTTATTTCAAGATGCTGATTATATCAGCTGTGTACATGTATAACACATACTTATTAAAACTTATTTACATACACATTTTTACTGGTTATTTATAATTCTATATAAAATCTATGACATTTAACAATTTTGAATGAAAGTGCTGTAAGGATAGTGTTCGTAATATCGTACTAATTGTACCAATTTGATACAGTCACATATCAAAATCGTACGTATCAGCAAATATCTTTTACAATAGTTACTTTAATTTAACATTAAGATTTTTTCACGTTTAGTCACTCTAACATCCAGCAATTGACATCTAAGTGTACTACTTATTTTCATTGTAGCGTTCAGTTGTATATCATTACGGCATCATTATTGTATGGAAGTCTTAGGTAATACTACAATGATCAATCATTTGTCACTCTTTTAAGGAAGATTCTGTTCTCATTCTATCTAATAAAGCCGATCGATTGTTTGAATGAATAGGTATCCTTTTTACAAAATATCCGTCTCCTACATCTTTCATAGTAAAATTGTAGGAGTTCGTTATGTGGGTCGCGTAGATTTATGTGAATGAATGTAATGTCACAGGTTCGAAATCTTCGTGCGCATCTCGGAGCGGGCGGTGCGGCGGCGGGGCGGGGGGCAGCAGACTCGTTCCTTCTGGTATATACACATTGGTGACGCGCTCCTGGAAAATTTAATATATAGTAAATAATTACATATCTGTGAAGTAGGAGTCGGACTCAACCAATTATAACGTTTTTATTAAAGATAGCATTAAGGAATTGTATTTATAGAGACGATCAAAGATTATTGTGGCTGTATTTTTATTAGAGTAGTGAATTATTATGTGACAATATATTCGTAAAAAATGGCGATAGGCCTGCCCCCTATCACGTGAGTACAGTGTCCAAGCAAAACTTAGGTACTCTGTACACTAGGTGACAATGTCACGTAATGTTCAGAAGTATGAGTACCTCTGTCACCCCTTCGGAAAAATATACGGTGTCGACGTTTGAGTTTGAGTTGAGTTATTTTACTTGGTACCATAACTTCATACTGTGTGGTGTAATACCCGCTTTAGTTACTTACCTGTTGTTTGTCGTATTTAAATATTCCCTGGAATCTATTTGGACGTCGGTCAAGTTGCTCGCCGCTGCTGTTGCCAGGGTAGTTCGGGTTGTGGAACGTAATGTGATTACTCGTTTCTCGGTAGGTTTCTTTTAGGTCATTGTTACGATTTGATGTTTTCTTTACTGCAATGGAATATTAAAATATTTTTTTTTTTAATGCATTAGTATACGAATTATGTCTGTACATGTACATATTGGCGTTTAATAATTACTGCCTGTTACTAGCCAGCTAGAGATAACCATGTAAGAAATAGGTGTGTTTAAAGTAATCTGGAATCTGAAATTATTGCTACAGACTGTAACAATTATGATAAATGCTGTTTTGAGAACAAAGTTGTTCATTCCTCAGTCAACTGTAAAATTCAGTTAGAAAATGATGATGATCTTATTCTTACTAACAAAATATATTTATTACTTACTTATAAATAAAGCCGTCAGTATTGTGCCTATAACAATTAAGGTGCTTAGAATCATGCCGATAATTGATAAGGTGTCTCTGCCTGACGGTGGCTGAGTCGGTTTTATTGGGGGTCCGAAGTTACCCATCTCCATATCGACGTAGTCGTAGTGCGACGGATACGATGATGGCATCTTTAAACTAACTTTAGCTTTTGGTTCTGTAAGAAAAAAATACAGATAAAATGCTAATTGCAGTTCTACACAACTTTCAAGATACAATTTTGGTAGCTTTTATTATTTTTGGAAACAAATAATTTTAAATGATATATCCATGAATAACTGATTGCATTGATATAAGCAGTTATTTATTTTTTGTAGCGTTTTTATTTATTAGAATTTTCTATTTGCTGTGTAGTGTCGGCATAGAATAACACTACCCCATTTCTTCCGGTGGGTGTACGTAAGAGGCGACTAACGGATTTGGAGCTTTTAAGGGATTTTTGGGCGATGTGGTTGGAGACCCATCACCGAAAACCTTTATTTTACCATCTTTTCCCCACTAAAATTTCCAAACGTGGCTGAGGAATTTCCAATTCCTTAGCTCTGGCTACCCCTTCTAGGGATTTATAGCCGTGAGCATATGTATGTATGTAATTTTCTATTACAGCAGAGCTTTTTATTTTCACGATATCGGTTAGAATGAGATGACAGTAAATGATACTAAACAAGTGCGAAAGAGATTACTGTTTTAAACCACGCGATATCTAGTTAAAAGGTCGCTCGTTTTAGCTACGAGCATGCCGCATAGTATATCTGTCTAAAATATATCCTATCAAAAATGGGAAAGATAGTTTTTTTTGTCTCTAGTACATCTATCAGTGTTAAACTTGCAACCTTCATTTGAGTCTCTAACTAATTGGAGCCAAAGGATCACCGTTCACGATTATACACTGAAATAACAAAAATGAGGCAATTTATAACTCATAAATATCAAACATAACAAAAAAAAATACTAATCTCTCTCACAAAAATATAAGCACTTTAAAAACACCTTCAAATAAGTTTGTTAAAAAAAACAATGTTATATTTACCAGTAGAACAAGGCTTTGAATCCGCTTCATCTGGACAAGCGCAAATATAGTCATACTTTCTGAAAAGACAAAGATGGGTGCAGCCTCCGTTGTCTTCCCGACAAGGGTTCCAACCGCTCTGCCTCTCAGATGACACAGTTTTTATTTCCATAGTCATTTCAAGATCGGTTCTTATCGCGGTCACATTTTTTCCTGTTCGTTTGTCAGCCCTCATCACGGACTTTTTGTACCAGTCTGTCCAGTAGATATACTCCTTAAACTGCAAAAGTTTTTTTTAAATTAATTTGTATGCACATTGTATTGTAATTTAAGTATTTTGATGTTTATTGTAGCTTTGCTGTAGTAACTTTGATGCAAACTAACGCTTATCACAATTTTTTATAGATAATTTTAATATACGAAGTTAGAAAGTTTCCTCCACTGATTACGAGTGTTGTGATTTAGGATATTTATTTTTAGTTTCGTTTTACATTATTATTTTTAAATGAAAACATACATGCATACTCACGGCTATTTATCTTTAGAAGGGGTAGCCAGAGCTTTGGAACAAAAAAGCCTTTCCTCAGCCACTTTTGGAAGTTGAGTAAGGAAAAGATGGTAAAATAAAGGTTTGAATGTTTTTGTTCATGATAACCTCATGTGGGGATTATTACTAATAAATAAAGGATAAATAAAGGAAAAGGTTTCAAAATTATTTATTCCTTTATTTATCAGTAAAATAAAGGTTGTTGGTGATGGGTCTCCCACCACATCGCCCAAAAATCACTTAAAAAGCCCCAATACCCTTAGACGCTTCTTACGTACACCCACGGGAAGAAATGGGGTAGTGCCATTCTAAGCTGACACTACACAGCATATGAAAACCTTAAAGATTTGTGTATTGTGCATATATTGTGCATTCCAATTAAGAGAATCGGCTCAAAATATACTATTAGTTGTGTCATATAGGTTATGTTCGTGAACTTTTATTTTATTTCAGCAAACCAGCCTTACACAAAATCTTTGTATTTGAGGTTTATTTTCGGGAAGCTATTAGGCAGACTTTTGGTAATAGTACAGCAAATTTGTTACAAACAAAAAAGGCATGTGACTTGGAAATATCGTGTTTGATGACTCGAGCGTTATTAGTAGCGGAATGTATTAATTAAAGTTATTATTATACTTATAATGTTACGAAACAATCTGTGCATGAGACTGATTGGGCCGATTTATCATAAAAATTTAATTACCTGGGTCATCCCGAAAGGATTTTTCGCATCAGGAATGAGTTGAACCCTGTGTTTTCCATCTAAATCTGACGTATCTACCCTATCCTTAAGTGCATCCGTCCAATACAACCTTCGTTCCCTATAGTCAATCGTAAGTCCATTAGGGAAACCAAGGTCGTTCTTGACAATGCTCATTCGTTGGCTGCCATCGAGGAAAGATCTTTCTATACTTGGGCTTTCTCCCCAATCACTCCAATATAAGTAACTGAAATAATAATTAAATATTAAGCATAAAAGAGAAATTTCCGCATCAGCAGAATTGGAAATAATATTTACCCTTTTGCGGGAAAGAGGGTTAATGCTCTTGGTTCAGCTAAGTTCCTTATTAGTATTTTCCTGCATGTACCATCTATTTTCGCTACCTCCACGACCTGAAAAGTTTGTATAGTTTAAATAGATAAATGTATGTTAAAATATGCGAGAATTGTAGCCGTTAGTGAAAATTATTCTGTCTATATAATATATGAATAAATAATTTTAGAAATTACCTTATATTCGTTGTCGGTCCAATAAATATTACTGGCAATCCAATCGACCGCTAGACCGTTAGGCGCATCTATCTTATTTTTAATTACTACTTTAGTTTCACTCATATTCAACATGTTGATAGATCTGTAAAAACAAAACAATCTTTATTTAATAATCATTCATTATCATAAAGCAAACAATATCTTAATATAGTTTCTAACTCCAGGTCTGTGTAGAATAGTATTTTTTTTCTTTTACCATTGACTTATAAGTAGTAACATTATAATTTTGGTAAGTTAATCAAGGTTATTTCAAGAATGTAAAATATTTATTTACCTGATGACGTTTTGATTTATATCGGTAAAATATAATTCTTTCCGGTCCCAATGAAAATCGACTGCGATCGAGTTTTCCACTTTCTTAATAGGAAGTGTAACATCCCACTGCTCTGGTGTATCTAAAGATATCAAAGCTACACTGCCTCTGGTAGCAAAAACGAGGAAGTTGTCAGGATGAGGTTTGCATTTCTTCGGGTCAGGATTTTTTTCATTTTCAAATAATAGTCCAGTTGGACAAGCGCAGGAGTAACCTCGGGAAGATCTCAGACAAAGATGAGAACATCCTCCGTTATTCACTCCGCATGCATTATCTATAGCGATTTCACCCTGTAACGTTCCAATAGTTAGACATGCATATTTTGTTTCAAACATTTCAGAATCAGAATATTAAGGCTAGAAGATTACCTGTACAGCTCTTATATCCATCAAGCCTTCTAGATTCTCTCTTACAATAGCTTGATTTTTACCAGTAGCTTTATCAGCCTTATGGAGTGCTTTCGTTTTCCAATCAGTCCAGTATATATGTTTATCGACTATCACAACACCATATGGATATTGAACTTGACTGATGACAGTTCTACGATCATTTCCATTAAAGTCTGAACTTTCAATGGTTAGTACTTTGGCATCGTTCCAGTAGAGACGCCCTTCCTTCCGATCTATTGCTAAACCGTTCGGCCATTTGATGTTGTTATCCACAAGGACACGTCTGAAAAATATGTATGTTGCTATTTTATCTACATAGTTTAAAAAAATATTAGAGATAAGCAATAAGAAAACATTGAATTCGTGATAAATAAAGAATAAATAAAGGAAAGAAAAATTTCGGCACAGGCGGTTTTCTCAAATTTTCTTTCCTTAATTTATTAGTAATAATCCCCACATGAGGTTTTCATGAACAAAAGCATTCAAATTACTGAATTTGTGGCAGAGAAAACCATTATAAAGCAAGAAAACCTAAATTGTACAGGAATAATATCAGTTTAGTTAAAGACTTTCTCCATTTTTAAGATCATTATTTTTATAGTATTATTATATTGCTATTCCATATTGTAAACTATAAATATGCGTATTGCTAGTAACGTGTGATTTTTTTCATTCTAGCTGAGTTCCTTTTCAGTTAGTAAAATTTAGAATCTATGAGATTTATGCACTGCTTTGATACATTATTAAGAAAAAATATATACCTGTTTTTGCCATTCATATCAGCTCGTTCTATTTTCGCAGTCGTCCCCCAATCAGACCAAAACATGTAACCATGTTCGTAATGCAAAGAAATGGCTCGGGGTGAATCTGTATAATAACAGTTTAAATTTAAATTCTACTATGTTTCTTGAAGTTAATGAAATTATTATTCACATTGTTACCGACTTAACTATAACATAATTCATAAGATAGAAACGTTATTAACAAATATTATTCAAATTGCTGTGAGTGTCTTAAAAAAGAATTTCCAGTGATAATCATAGCTTTGGAAATGATTTCCGTTTTTATCAAATTAAATCACCGTGATCAGTCATTGAAAGCCAATTTACTATTACTTACTTATGCTCACGCCCATTATTCCCACTAGGGAGGCAGAGACTATCGATCGCCACTTTGCACGATCCTAACAATTCCTCTTGCTTTTAACATTCATTATTCTACTCATGCATGATCTTTTATAATTTTTTCTCCGGACGTTCGCCTTCGCAGATATGTTTTCAATTTAGCTTTCACACGTCTTGCGCAGCCGTTTTCTCCTAACAACACTATCCATATATCCTTTGCCACTTTCATCCATCTTCACTATCTGCCCAAACAACCTTAACATTCATTTTCCTATCCAGCACACTACTTCATCTTTCACACCTAACCGTTCGCAAATCACACTTTTTATCACTGTCACCCGATTTCTGAATTGAGTATTCCAGCTGAGAACAACTTAAGTATCGTTTTGTCTCATTCAGTTGTTAAGATTTCAATGCGACAGAATGATACTTAAGTTGTTCTCAGCTAGAATACTCAATTCAGAAATCGGGCGTAAGTCGCACAACCTTGCATTAGATATGCTTCTGAGTGAGCTCATTTCCACTGCTCTAATTATACGTTCATGCCTCTTTTTCCATGCGTAACATTCACTACCATACACTTTGCAACGCAATCACTGTTGATCCAAGTAATAAGAGTCATTTAACGATGAACCCTGTCATTCTCAATCGATAACACCTCATCATCAGTTAGTCCTTTTTAGTGATTAGATATCATCCAACAATGACTTAAAATGTCCCAAAACCTTAGTTCACTCGCAGGACACCTACGGGATGAATTGGGTTGGCGCTTCTGGTCTAAGCCTAATACTACAGAGGAGATAAGTATGTACGTAAATAAAATGCACACCAGAAGTTTTCTCAATCTACACCTATGCTGTGCAAAAGGCTTAAAACGGCCAAGTAAGAGTAGAGTTACATATATAAATCATTGTAGCCCTCAAAGGTTAAGATAAATAATTAAGAGGCTAATTATTAATTTATTTTATTTTTATAATTTTGAATAAGTTTAGGATATTGACGTTATAAAATATATAGTAATAACTTTATTTTGGTAAACAAACTTTTTGTATGTATTTATTAAATAGTTTTTATTCATTCAAGTATAAATTACCTAGGCCAGTCCAAATCAGTACTTTTCTGTGAGTACCATCTAACTCTGCCACTTCAATGCTGTTGCGCCCACCGTCAGTCCAGTATATCTGAAATGATAAGGCACCGGGCAATTTGCGTACTTGAGTGTCGATCTAATACACACACTATTCATTCTATATATGTATATGATCGACTTCAAAATTTGTACGCAAATTGCTCTCTGTAATTAAAATAACAGCCATGTTTCTCAATACGCAATACGATATTTGCATATTTATGGATTGTTCTGATAGCAATAATAGTTTACCTATCTTAAATCTAGCTTATTCTAATTTCCGTGTGTAATAAATAACCTAACCTACCTTCCTGCCAATCGAATCAATAACGATGCCGTCAGCTGTATGCAAGCCTTTGCCAATTATAGTTTCATTTTGTTTGCCTTCCCTGTTCGCTCGCTGAATCTTCTTTTGAGCAGTATCAGTCCAGTAAATTAGGCCTGGTGATAAGAAATATAAAATTTAAAAAATGCCTTACTTCAAGTCGGCAAAATAATAGCAAGTATATGTATAAAGTAAAAAAATATACAGAAATCACAGTGGAAAGTTTGTTCAGTGATTATAAGTGGTTGTATAAAATAGTAAATTACATTAGCATAATAACATAAACAAAAAACATAAAGGCCTAATACTTCTGAACATCTCGTGACTTTGTCACCTGGTGTTCAGAGTACCCACGTTTTGCATGGACAGTGTACTCACGTGATTGGGGGCAGGCCTATCGCCGTTTTGTACGGATACACTGTCACATGACTAAGTACAACTCAGCCATGTGGGTTTCCTCACGATATTTTTTCTCACCGTTATAATTTAACCACACATATGTCTTTAGAAAAGACAAATTGATGAAGGCCCGACCCGGGATTTGAACACTAGTCGTTTGCACGATGACCGGTGTTCTACCCATTGAGCTATCACGGTTGCTGCACGGTTGCGGTTGCAGTTGTATAATATATTCTATATCTCAAAAACATCTGAACGTTTGTTGTTTATAACATATATTTTTTCGTAAGTATATTAGTCGCATTTTTTGCCCTAATTTACTTTGACATAATAAATATGGCATAAACTTTAATTTCATAATGATAACGAGTTGTAGATGTGGTTGTGATTTCTTCAATACTGGCTTATATTATCTCGCTCACCAGTTTTTTGATCGACGTCAACTCCCAAAGCATTCTTCAAGGAAGGTAAGGGCAACACGACATCAACCAAATAAGGAACATCTAACGATACTACTCGAATATCAACTCGATGCGCAAATATTAAGTAACTTGTTGGTGCGCTGTAGCAAGTCTTTCCGTCTTTCTGTAAAAATAAAAACCGTAACATCTTTTAGTACAACCATGGGTTGTAATAAAAATTAGCTCACATTTATGACAAATATTTATGTATCTAGTGGTTCATATCTTACACAGATTAAGAAAGTAAGATTTAATTACGTATACACATATTTAAACATACATACATATACTCACGACCAAAAATCCCAAAAAGTGGTGAACATAGCTCCAGAGCAAGAAACTCCTCAGCCACATGTGGTAGTTGCTAGGGGACAATATTGTAGAAATAAAGTATGGTTGGTAAAGGGTCTACAACCGCATCGCCCATAAACCACTTAAAAAGCCCCATATATATTTAAAATAAGTAACTATTAAAAGTATCTTAGTGGCACTTACGTGAAGCTTTATTCCAATGGGGCAAGCACAAGTTCTACCTCCCGGTTTCAGTAAACAAAGGTGGGAACATCCACCATTGTTATTACGACATCTGTAAATTATTTTTATGTATTAAATTCAATTAATATATAAATTAGACCGAATCGATCGCTTGGCATAACAGAAGAGGGATAAAAAAGATCGCATGAAAAGGAAGATGCAATTGAAACATAAAATGAAACACAAGAGAGGATTACAGGGTCTTGCATAATGAAGATATTCAATTATTTTTTCAGCAATAGAACATTGACACACTAAGTATGTACCTATTAGATGCTGCAACCCGTTCTTTGTGATACACGCGAACATCCATCAAGCCAGCAACACCAGCGCCAAGTGTTCTCCTGTTCTTTCCGGTTAGTTTATTGGCTGCTTGTATCGATTGCGTATCCCAGTCAGTCCAGAAAACTTCGTCGCCAAACAAATCAAGGCCAAATGGATGTGGTAGATCTTCGCCTAAAAAATATTTATAAAAAATACAGATGCAATATGAAAAAATAAAAGACCAAAACTGAATTTAACTTCGATACAGATTTTCTCAAATCTACAGAACTCTTACCTGTATGATAAATAACACATATATAGTGGTTTTACTACTAAAACTATTTATTTACCTATCAGGGTTTTTCGATCAGTTCCGTCAAAGTTTGCATATTCAATGGTTCGATTTCCTCCATCAGTCCAGTAAATTTTATTGGTTCCAAAATCTAGAGCCAAACCGTTCGGCCATGTCATTTTTCCTACAATAATGCGTTTTCTGTTTCCACCATCCATATCGGCTCTTTCAATGCAAGGTGATGCTCCCCAATCCGACCAATACATAACTCCTCCTATAATGTAAATTATATATTTTCATTAATTTATATCATTTTAAATTTAACAACAACAGTTTAAACATACAAAAAAAACAATATTTTGAAAATAAAGTTAAAATTTTATTTATAAATAGTATTTAAGAAAATACTAGTTGTAACCATTGCAAAAGATGTAAACGAAGTTATGTCCAAATAATGGAAAGTCAAGTATTTTTTTTACCTTTAGGATCAACGACTATATCCCTTGGCTTATCAATACGGTCCCATGCCAATAGAGTTCTCATAGTCCCGTCAGTATTGGAAACTTCTATTCTATTCGTCCCAGCGTCGGTCCAATATAACTTGTCTGTAATCCAGTCATATGCTAAGCCAGCTGGTGAAACTGAAATAAAAGATAATATTACATAATTAAAATCACCTCATCTGATATCATTGCGACTAGAACGTTCATTGTATATTGATAACTTACTCAAATTGGAAGAAACTATGACAACCTGGTGGGAACCATTAAGAAAAGCACGGTTTATAGTGTCTTTCTCGACGTCCGTCCAGAAGATGGAGTTAGTATTATGATCCCAATCCATAGCAACGGCTGATTTGATGCTGTTCACTGGTATCACCTGTTCATTAATCAACAGTACAAATTTGTAATTAGTACAAAACTTTATAATAAAATACGTGAAATAAAAAATTGATCTTTACCATGTCTATAGAATCAGTCTGTTTCTTCGGGTTCAATTGTTTTAATCTGAGATCTTTACGTCTTGCATACAATAGTAAGTTGTCCGGAGATTCATGACAAGTTCGGCTAGAATAATAGAATAATTAAAATCATCTGCCAGAAAAATCTACATACGAATATTATATTTCGTTTAATCATTTTTATTTGGAGAACTAACAGGACAAATAAAGTATGTAAATTGAAACTATGAGAATAAACTAAACTATTAACAAGTTCTCACCAATAACATACCCTGCAATTTCATTATATAAATAATATACCCTAAAATATCTTACCCATCAGAGTTCATATTGTAGCCGACTGGACATCTGCATGTGAAGGTGTTGCTGTTAGGAAGACACAAATGGGAGCATCCGCCATTGTTTCGGCCGCAGTGGTTACGGTAGGTTTTTAGCTGACGCATGGGGTGATAGCTGTGGAAGATGGCATATTTATTTTATAAAGTCATGTTTATCAATAAACAAAAATTACAGTACTACAAGTAAATGCCTGTTTAAAATTACTCTAGCCAAACCTCCTACAGGTGGCGTAGGAGGCGACTAAAGTTGTGGGGTTCTCTTGGTTATTGTTGGTCGATGTGGCTACAAACCCATGACCAACGAAAATTTAATTTTAAATTTTCTCCGCGATGTACCTTTAAATTAGGTGTAGAATAGCATTACCTCATTTCTCTCCGCGGGTGTTCATAAGAGGTGACTTAGGGTATTAAGGATTAAGTGTTTTGGGCGATGCGGTTAAAGACCCATTACCAATAACATTTATTTTACAATCTTTTCCCCACTCAACTTCCAAAAGTAGCTGATATATTTCTAATTCTGAAGCTCGCGGTACCCCTTTTAGGGATGGATATGTATGAAGCCTTGTCCACCATTTTTGGGATTTAAAACGGTTTGAAAAAAAAAACATTTATTTGATTCATCATTACAAAAACACAATACATTTCGACCTATCCTAGTAAGCCCCGTAGGGCCTGTAACAGGACAGCGTCGGTCTTCCGATTCGTGGCATAGTGTGGTAACATATTTATTTCATTAGTATTCCAAATTTACATTATAAACCATTTTATTTGGATTTTATTATTAAATATTTATACTTTTATGCTTACTCATAATGTACATTTTTAGTAACATTAAAATAAATTATATGAATATTCTGTAGAATTAATAATTAAATGTTAACAAGAAAAAGGAGTATAATGTATGTATTTGTTGACATACCTGTGTATATCCATAGGGACATTTAAATTGGCATGTACAGTTTGTATTCCTCTTCCCGTTTTCTTATTGACTGTTGATATACTTTTCTTGTGCCAGTCCGTCCAATAAATTGCGTCTTCAAAAATCGTTATAGCAAATGGATGCGGCAATCCTTTGTTGGTTACCTAGAGTTTACAATAAATATTAATTATTTATTTTTATAAATGTCCATCATAAAATCATACTTTCCAGATATTATGTCTTTCAAGGCCTAACTCATCATTAATAGCCTAATGATGAGTTAGGTATAGTATAAATATTATATATCTGACATTAAAATTATCAATAGTGTTATAGAATGTTAATTTACCTTTTTTCTATCACGTCCATCAAAGGTAGATCTTTCTATTACGTGATGTTTAGCATCCGCCCAGTAAATTTTGGATTCAGTATAATCTATCGTCAGTCCATTGGGC
Organism: Bedellia somnulentella; assembly: GCA_963576735.1. Lineage (NCBI taxonomy): Eukaryota > Metazoa > Arthropoda > Insecta > Lepidoptera > Bedelliidae > Bedellia > Bedellia somnulentella. The sequence continues at coordinate 14,728,226 of OY755171.1, forward strand.
CAGAAGATTTGATCAACAATTACACTTTTTCTTCTATTGCCATCCATATCTGACCTCTCTATTTTCGGGTTGGGTCCTATATACAAAATATATTTTATAATTAATATAAATTCTAAAAAAAATGTTTGTCCACTGTGAGGAGTACAATTACAGATACAAAGAGAAAGTCATAAAGTTGAATATAGTTTGGGGCTAACTTGATCTGTGAAATATATGTCGGTCTGTGTCCGTATATATATATATATATATATATACATTGCCATTACAGGTAGAACTATACCAGCAAATAGATTGCTCTTTCCACGAGATAACTGACATCTGGGGTGTGACTGACGGAAGTACTCCTATTCTTGTTGCTCTTAGATGCACTATTTGAAATGTGTATTGCCCGTCTATTTTGTGGGTCTCTGACTCTGATGGACGGAAATTGAATTGGAGAGCCGCTATCATTCTATTAATAATTTTTCATCAATAATAATACAGCAATACTTTAGTCTTATGGTTGATTTTAAAAGAATGCATAATAATCCACTTATCATACCAATTAAGAAAGAAAGAAAGAAGAAAGAAAGAAAATACGTTTATTCGCCGTTGTAGGCACAAGAAAAACAATTATTTTACAAATACAACACACATAAAACAATAAAAATATAACAAAAGATACACATGTATAACACTTTAACGCCACAGTATAAGATACAGAGTATCAGTACTTCTTGCGCCACTGCAACAGCGAATCGGTACTGTCTCAGCATTTTCTGTGAGCCTTCGATTTACAGTACCGATTTTTAGCCAGCACCTTGTAGAGTGACATCTGAGGCATCTCACAATAAAAGTGTGGGATTCGATAAGTGAAACTTAGCTTCAATGAAAGACATATTCAAAGTCAAGGACTCTATTCTACTGCTGTATAATATTTAGGTATAATACAAGTAAGTTTTTGTAAATAATGATAACAACTATAATACATATATATATATATATATATATATTTAGTGCAATTAGTACAAAAGGTTACTGATGAGCCAGCAGGAACTCCCTTGGTGGTGGGAGGTCGTTCCAGCACTTGGACGCTGCAAATCTAAAAGAACCACGAAATGCGGCTGTCCGATGTATTGGCAAGATCGCCCTGACTTTGATCTGATAGCCAATATTAGACCATTGCAGTTTTTTGCACAAATAAGCCGGTGATTCGCAATATGCACAAACTATTACTTAGTTGCTTTTGTAATTTAGTTAGTTTTATTTTTATTTAAACCAGCTTTCTGTTTCTTTTTCTCTCTTAATTAAGACTTGTATTATTTGTTGTGTATTTTAAATGTTTTCCCTAGATTCATGCGATACAGGCAATGCCTAGTGCGTGAATGATTGTAAATTCCAATGTAATGTGTTTTTCTTGTAATCTATGTCTTTTGTCTTTTGTCTTGTCTTGTCTTGATTCTAGCCTTACTACATCGAACATCAAAGTGGCGAGATGTAATCGTCAGAGAGATGTAAAAAACATGTTTAAGCTCACCCCAATCAGTCCAGAAAACCAATGCATCGCCCGGGTGAACTACGATAGCTCGAGGCTTGTCAAGATCATTAGCGGCAATAACAGCTCTATGAGTTCCGTCTAAAGATGCAACTTCCACCCGTCTAGTGCCAGAGTCTGTCCAAAACAAAAGATCGTGAATCCAATCGACTGCAATGCCACCTGGAGTTTCTACTCCCCACCTGATTACATCTAGAAATAAAAAAGGTACGTTTAATAACGGCTCTCACAACCTTTTGCCTTGTATCATTCGAAAGATTTTGTTCTTACCGCTGACATTATTTGTATTGATTTTTGCCACCCGTATTACTCTTAAATTATTCTCAGTCCAAAACACTAATTGCTTCTCGTAATGATAATCTAGGGCTACTGCATTGTGTAGCCCTTTAACAACTGACATATAATTTTGACCTGTGAGCCATATCTGCAAGATAAAATTGGGAATGACAAAATATATCGTTTGTATTGTATTACAAAGTTAAAATATATTTTTAGCTAATTATAAAAAATATCTAACCTGTCGAATTCCAATCCGGTTCGAAAACAATAAACTGGGTGACTCTCCGACAGGTTTGCAAGATCGTCCATCAGGTCTAAGAACGTAACCTGTCATGCAACCGCATTGAAAACTTCCTACTGTGTTAGAACATGTTTGAGAGCATACTGGATCTTGCTCATACATACATTCATCCACATCGTGACAACTACAAGAAAATATTTAATTTAGTAAAGAATTAATAAAAAAATACTATTCAATCTATTTGATATTTAATACCTGTATCCATCTTTAGCCAACATAAATCCTAGAGGACAAGCACACGCAGATAGCCCTTCATGCGTCGTAATACAAAGTTTTTCGCATTTATCATTCGACGTACATTTTCTTTTTTTAGGGCATTTGTCTTCATCGTCACCTTTGGGACAGTCTCTCATACCATCACAAACATGTTTTCTATTGACACAGTTTTTGAAAGCGCTGCTAATAGGATTTTCTTGAGACCTGCATGTGTATTGGTCGATTTCACAAAACACTTCGCAGTTAACTTCATCTTCGCCATTTGTGCAGTCACGCCGACCATCGCATACCCAGGATTTCTGTATGAATATAAAAAAGCTTCAGTATTTAAAAAATACATCGGTATGACGGGTAGCACGTATAAAAGTAGCAACGTCTACCAATTTGAAAAGTCATCTTACCAATATACATTTCTTATCGGCGCACATATATTCGTCTGAAGTGCAGTTTCGCATTGCGTTAGGTTCACAGTTCAATTCGTCTCCTCCGTCAGCGCAGTCGCCTTCAGCATCACAGCGCCATCTTTCTGGTATACATTTACCGTCACTACATCTGTTGAAATAATTAATCACCGTACAACATTCTGCATTTATAAGAACAAAAGATTTTTTAATAGGGATATTGATCAGAATTGGAACGTCGTTTATACACATCATTCATACACATACATATACTCACGGCTATAAATCCCTAGAAGGGGTAGCCAGAGCTAAGGAATTTGAAATTCCTCAGCCACGTTTGGAAAGTTGAGTGGGGAAAAGATGGTAAAATAAAGGTTGTTGGTGATGGGTCTCCAACCGCATCGCCCAAAAATCCCTTAAAAGCCCCAATACCGTTAGTCGCCTCTAACGTACACTCACCGGAAGAAAATGGGGTAGTGCTATTCTAAGCCGACACTACACAGCAAACATCATTCATTGATTGTAATTAATATAGGACATCATTGTGACAATTGTATGCCTGTCAGTAATAAAGAGTGATATATAGACTTACTTGAACTCTCCAGCATTGCAGGTGCCAGGCATCATAGGGCAAGAATCTTCATCAGTCCAATCTCCGCAGTCGTTGTCTCCGTCGCAATGGAAATTTCGATTGATACATCTTTTGTTGTCGCATTGAAACTCGTTTTCGCCACACCTCAACAGTTCGATTGCTAAAAAACAAAATCTGTAAACTTTCTCGTAAAAATTAAGAAAATTGTTATTGAAATGCTTTTTTAGCCAGATGTTAATATCGTTATACAGATATTCATATACTATACGCATTAAATAGCTAGCATGATAAGATTCATTATTTGTGAAGCAAATATATTACATTGAATCCTAATTGCCTTAAGCATAATAATTATCCAGATGGCAATTTCATGAGTTTATGAGTAGGTGCTGTTGTCAAAACTTCAAAAATTACATTATAGCTGAAAAAAGCAAATTTCTCTGCTCTGATCTCTTCAAAAAAGAAAATTCGTTTATTATTCCCGTGTAAGTCTACCTGACCGGTAAATATTTGAGTTATTAAATATTTGTACAACTCACGGCACTCGGCTTCATCCGATTGATCTGGACAGTCCGCTTCCTTGTCACATCGCCAGTGTTGTGAAATGCACTCGCCATTAGAACACATGAACTGATTATCTCGGCATCTATAGAAAAGTACAAATTAAAATACATACATACATTAACCCATGGCCATAAATCCCAAAAAGGGGTGGCAAGAGCTTTAGAGCTAGAAATTAATCAGCCAAATTTAGAAGTTGATAGGGGAGAAGATGTTAGAAATAAAGTGTCGTTGGTGATGGGTCTTAAACCGCATCGCTCAAAAACCACTTATAAAAGCCCCATACCCTTAGTCGCCTTATACGACACTCGTGGGTAGAAAAGGGAGAGAAATTCTAAGCCGGCACTCCACGGCATATCAAAATAGAAAAAGTTGCTATTGAAGATGCAGCAAAGATGGAATGTAAATTTAATCATTGCTACAGCTCTAGACAAAACAGAACTGAAATTTGAAAGACCAACCCAAAAAGGCGGGCAGTGTATAAAGAATTGTGATCTATCTTTTGATCTAGAATAATGGTTTTACAAAAGTTTTTCACACATGCTCTTTTATTCTTTATACTTCGGACGCCTGCCTCTTTGAAATATACTACAAATATAAACGATACAATCACACCGACCCCTTAGGGGTGATTTGGCCAAAGTCCACTACGCTGGCCTAGTTCAGCTTGCCAGAGTAACAGCTACCATTACAACCAAACCTTCCACGACAGTAGCTGAGACAGACGGCCTAACGTGCACTACAAATCATATAAAAGCACCATAATTCTCGGGTAATTAGATTAATCAAGCTTACTAGCTTCCCACGAATTATATATTACATTGAATTTAATTGTCATATATTGAATTTTTGAGTTTATCCTCCAGAAATTAAACTCAATATCTCCTGATTGTGAGCAAAGCGTGTTACCGCTAGGCCACGAAATTTTTTTTAATCACCTGCGAATATCGTACATCTTAACTTGTTTCGGAAGCTGACAACTTATTTACTTTTAATTTATTAATTCTTTTGTTTCGTTGTTTGCTGTGTAGTGTCGGCTTAGAATAGCACTACCCCATTTCTTTCGGTGGGTGTACGTAAGAGGCGACTAACGGTATTGGGGCTTTTAAGGGATTTATGGGCGATGCGGTTGGAGACCCATCACCAACAACCTTTATTTTACCATCATTTCCCCATGCAACTTCCAAAAGTGGCTAAGAAATTTCTAATTCCCTAGCTCTGGCTACCCCTTCAAGGGATTTATAGCCGTGAGTATATAACATAACTAACATAATTATGTGTCTCAAAAAGTTGCTTCAGCGCGTCTATTTTTACGGGTTTCTTAAATCTTCTTTTATTTAATTGATTTAGACGTTACTTTAACGAAAAGTACTGTAATAATGTTTAATAATTACTATAATTGTGATAAAGCATCACCCTAAATACAAGTGGACTCGATTAAAATCTTTTAAATATCCAGACATAATTTAGACAGATTAAGTTACCCCCAGACTATGTAAGACTTGTATTTAGGGATAGTAACTCAATGTTATATTTAGTATTATATAATACATATTTATATATCATCCAAGACTAAGAAACAATCATTTATGTACATCACATAAATGTTGCTGTCAGCAAAGATCGAACTCGCAACCTCCGGACCGAGATGCAAAATGCACATTAACAAAATATATTTCTGTTTCTAATACAATTTCCTTGAGAATATACTTGAAGCTTTCCTCAACGATATTCTATAAATAGCGTTATTATCAACTCAATGTTGTTGATAAAATCATTTTTCCATAAGACTTTGAACAAAGAGACAATATACAAAAGCCTTTGATCTAATAACACCCACTAAATGAATTAATGGGGGCACACGAGACGAGAGCTTATTTAATTTCTGTAGCGTCACAGCTGATCTATATTTAGACAAGTGAAGCTTCGTTTCGTTTTCGATTTATAAATTTTCTTCGGATGACGCAAATATGTTATGCCCAATATGTCGTTGGTATTAATCACATCAATGATGGTGTTTAATGAGATCGCCCACAGAGGATGCGAGGCTGGTTGGGACGTGGGAAGCGACCTGGCGTGGGCGGGTTGCCATGGAGCCGCCGCCCGCCCACCCTATCGATCCGCGCGTCTGACGATACCAGCCAACTAAACTTAAACGGCGGTGGATGCTGCTCGAACTTCTGATACCTTGTATATTTTTATACTTTATGTATATACTGTCTTTGTAACGGTCCAGGGTCCACTATTGTATAAAATACGTTTTATTAACATAGCTATGCCTTTTTAATATGAAGTTCGATAAACTATAATAAAAAAAACTGTTTTTAATTGTTAATATTAATAAACGCAATTTATTGTTTATAAAATCTCTTTTTTTCATAAGATTAAATTTTCTTTGCATGACAGTTTTGTTATTATTTCCCAAATAATTGATATTATTTTAGCCAACTTTACAAAAAAATATACTTAATATGCAGCGTCATGCCAATTTAACGGATTGAGGAATGTAATGACTTGTAAATATAATTTAAAAGTCAATTACATAAATTTAACGTACTCCGTTTAGGTAAATCGCTCAAGCCTTGATTCACTTGAATCAAGTCACTTGGTCTCACTGTGGGGAATCATTTGTATGAAAAATAATGATGTTAGTTCCTTACGATTAAATGTGTTTTTTATGTTTCCTGTCAAATTTATCATGTTGTATTTTTTTTATCAATGTGATTTATTGTAGTATTCTTGGGACTAGCTATGTCTGTGTGCTGTTGATATCTTTTTATTCATGCTAAAATCCCGATGTGTAAAATGAGGTAGATAGAATAAATTTAAATCGTAAGAGAAAAAAATGAATCTTTATCATTTGGATGCTTAACATCGCGATTTAAATTAAATATAATAATAGTTATAACATAACATACATACATACATATACTTACGGCCATAAATCCCTAGAAGGGGTAGCCAGAGCTAAGGAATCAAAAATTCCTCAGCCACTTTTGGAAGTTGCGTGGGGAAAAGATGGCAAAATAAAGGTTGTTGGTGATGGATCTCCAACCGCATCGCCCAAAAATCCCTTAAAAAGCCCCGATACCGTTAGTCGCCTTTTACGTACACCCACCGGAAGAAATGGGGTAGTGCTATTCTAAGCCGACACTACACAGCAAAACTGTAGTTATATTATTAAATTTACCCTAGGAAAACTACTTCCGTCTCGCTAATTGTCTTTATGTCATCATATGAGTGGGATTGTTATGTCATGATTAAACAACATTACATTGTCTGTAAAAAACATATATCTCTGTTCCCGTCGAGTAACTTTTAGAGCTAGTCAATACCCTTTTGTCTCCAACAAGGAAGCCTTTAGGGGAGGCAAGGGTAGCCTATTTGGCAATATTTCGGCACAATAACCTGTTGGTACAAATAATACATATTCCGGTGGGATTCTCAGCTGGAATAAAAGTAGTATTCGTAGAAAATCTGACAACCCACAATAGGCCAGCGTGGTGAGTGTGATCAGTTTAGACTTCTACCCCTCTATAGGGACATATGGCGGTATGTATGAATTAACATTAAGTTATGCAAAATAATATAATATAGCTACTGCACTTACTTCCCAGCAGTGCAGTTGGTTTCGTCGGAATGATCTTGGCAGTCGTTGTCTCCATCACATAGCCACTCTTTGTGAATACAGAGCCCGTTTGCGCATTGGAATTGCTCTTTGGTGCAATTTGCTAAGAAAGAAATAAAACGAAATTTATTTTCTGAGTCTTTTACGGCATAAAAAATTTAGTTGATGTGACGCGAACTTAACTCATTGTACGGTCTTTCGGGTGTAACCTTAAGTTAATCACATGTACATTAGCAAAGGTTAGATTTTTATACACACCTGACACAGTAAGTAAATGAACGAGACGTTTTCAAATCAAAAATTTGGATTACAAGAAAATAACATACATACATATACTCACGCTATTATTTCCCATTGGGGTAGGCAGAGACTATTGATCGCCACTTTGTACGATCCTGGCAAACCTCTCTAGCTTCGTTTACATCTATCAATCTTTTCATACATGCTCTTTTACTCTTCATACCTCGGACGCCGGTCTTTTTGAGCACACACTCTATTTGGTCGAGGTGTGGCCTCCGTGGTCGTCCTCTACTCACATTACCTTCCACATTGGCTCTATAGATCTCTTTCACCAATTTACTATCATCCATCCTCTCTATGTGCCCAAACCATCAAAACATTCCTTTTTCTATCTTTTTTACATCATCTTTCACGCCGCACCTTTCACGAATCACGTTATTTCTCACACGATCAGATAGCCTTATATTACAAACTTTTCTGAGGGACCTCATCTCTACTGCATTCACTCCGCTCTCATGCTTCTTTTGCCACACCCAACATTCACTGCCATACATAAGCGTTGGAACCAGAACAGCATCATGCACTGCCATTCGGGCCTTTTCGGACACCGACTGACTAGACATGAGACTATTCAAAGCTCCATTAATCGCATTACCCTTCGTCACTACAAGAAAACAAAGTTTATAGTATTTTAATTATAAGTTGTTACTACTATTATTATATATATATATAGTTATAACCGTGATAGCCCAGTGGGTAGAACACTCGGTTATCGTGCAAACGACTAGTGTTCAAATCCTGGGTCGGGCCTACACCAATTTGTCTTTTCTAAAGACATATGTGTGGTTAATTTATCATGGTTGTTAACGGTGAGGGAAAACATCGTGAGGAAACCCACATGGCTGAGTTGTACTTAGTCATGTGACAGTGTATTCGTAAAAAACGGCGATAGGCCTGCCCCCTATCACGTGAGTACACTGTCCATGCAAAACGTGGGTACTCTGAACACCAGGTGACAAAGTCACGTGATGTTTAGAAGTATTAGTACCTCTGCCAACCCCTTCGGGGATATTCGGCGTGAACGTTTATGTTATGTTATGTTTGTTACTACAAAATACTCGTGCCTACATTAATTTCCAACTCTAAATTATATCGTAATTCTGCACCTAGTAAAAATGCATAGGTAGCCGTCGTATTTGGGTTGTCACTCACCTAGAGTTATTTATAGACAATACAATTCAAACAATTTGGTTAATGCATCGTTAGCAATGATGAACATCGCTCTAAACAAACCAATCAATCAGCCGAGTGGTTGAACGTTCAGTAAAGTTTATTTAGTAAACAGAGGCAAAGGGAGCTAGCTGCTTAATTAGGTAGCTGATGGTCACATACTGCGCGGCACACCCTATAATAAACTGAACTTATAGACCCACCAAACTCTAAGTATTAGTATTGTTATTTAGCGCAAGTCTATACCTACATACACAAGTCAAAACTGGTTTTTTTGTTTTTGTAATTTTTAAATTGCACAATTTAAAATATAAAACTATACTTAGCTAAAAGGGAAAAAAACTCACAGCAATGTGTTTCATCAGAGAAGTCTCCGCAATCGTTATCTCCATCGCAAAGCCACTCCAGCGAGATGCAAACGTTCCCATTATTGCACAGAGTTTTGTTGTCGTGTTCGTCACACTCCCTCACGCAGCCGAGCTCGTCTTCGCCCTCCACACAGTCTTGCTCGCCGTCGCAACGCTTCTCCAGTGGGATGCAGGCGCAAGATAGCTAGTGGAAATATAATAATTATTTATAAACGGTTATTTTGAGAGAACAAATTCCATACACATAATATTGAAGATACAAAATATGTTACAAAATAATATGCTTTGAGTGTAACTCTCTCACTCACTCAACAAAAGAGTTGCAAAACTTAAGTGGCAATGGACAGGTCACATTAATCGCAAAACTAGCAGCCACATTTTGAACTCTCGCGGTTTGCAGACATTAAATATAATAATCGGGATTAACCATCGAGTGTTTTTAAAACAGCATGTTCTTTATTCTTAAGTCATCAGTTTAATCAGTCATCTTTATATAATTAGGTACACAAAAAAATAATCAAGTGCTAACTAACCATGCACCAAACACTGACACACTGAGTGTTAACTCAGTTCAGAAACAACACTTTAGAAACAATACTGAGGTACTAATATTTTTTATTGAATTATTAGGACTGGTCTTGCTTTACCCTTAATGTGATATGTTTGCCCGACATTTCGGCACACCTACTGGTGCCGTGGTCACGGAGTGACTGATGCGCTGGCTCGGCTGCTAGTTTGTGATTGAGGAGTTATTGAAGTACCCTCATTTCACTCAATCACAAAATGTTACACATAGATAGTCGCTGCCTACCCTAATGAGATCTAATGGCGTGAGTATATTATAAGTTATGTTATGTTCTTAACTATATAGTCACATTATGATATAAATCCTATCATAATAAAACATATTCTAACCTGACATGAAAAGGTTTGTTTGGAGCATAGTTGGTGGCAGCCGCCGCCGTCGTCGTGATCTTCGAAATCATCGGCTACCACAAGAGCTCCCTTGTCGTACACTGTGCGGTCTAAGACAAAACAAATCGTCACTGAAGTTTTTTAAAACTTAAGCTAATGAATCTCGAGACAACTTTGCTTGAGCCCAGAGTCTAGCTCCAAAAACTTCTACTGCTTAATGTACATAACGTAATGACCCTTAAAATGAAAATTTTGTATTCCTTGTCGTGCGTAACACGATATGTTCATTATAGATCTAATATTTCAGTCTTTTTAAAATGTTCACTGCAGTATAAAATAATTCTTGGAGATTGCAAAAGCTAAACACCATTGTGAACTTACGATGCCATGGCTCAACACGAGTGTAGGGGCTGTGAGGACGGAATCCAGGCCCCTGCATGGGTATCGGCGCCGGTGGAGGCTGATACGGTGGGACCCGACCCACCGGCGACCTGAGATCTGGAGATTCGGCAGCGCTGGTCCCATTGATCCCTTGGAAAATTGGATGGTCAGCATTTGCTAAAACAAATTTATAAAAATGAATAAAAATATTATATTTGCCAATATCGATTCCATGAATTGTGAGAGCAGCTTAGCTTTTATTTCAAAGAAACAACACCTACGTAACAACCTGAAAATAGAATATTAACCTTGTGGGTGTCAATTGTCTCGATATTTCTTAGCTGTTAATGGCTCACTTTTTTATTATATTAGAACATTTAAAGACTTATGATCTGCACCTGCAGTGGGAACTGAGGTCGAACAATGAGGTGGAATTCAATTGTGGGCGTTTAAATCTTTTTTCCCAGTCCACATTTATATTATAAATTCAGATCTTGATATTAGGTCATATTTGAACGAACTCATATAAAAAAACACTTAATAGTGAAAGAAAAATGGGCAATTAGCAGGGCTGCTTTTCAATTAGATTAATAATATTTGGCAAACAAAAACATGCTTACACTTAAGTTTTAATTCACTAGTCTTTGAGATATGATATGAACGTCAGCCGTTATTTTTGTTTGAGTAATTAGCTTAGTACATACATATACGCATGGCTATAAATCACAAAAAAGGGTAGCTAAGGCCTCAGAATATGAAATCCATCAGCCATTTTTTTCAATTTGTGTTGGGAGAACATGGTAAAATAAAGAATGGTCAGTGATGGGGTCTCCGGCCACATCACCCAAAAATCACTTTAATAGCCCCAAAACCCATAGTCCATCCCCAAGGGAAGAAACGGCTTAGTGCTATCCAAGATGACACAAAACAGCGTGTTTTATTAAATACTTTCATATTATAAACTACGCTTTAATGACTGTTTAGGTAAATTACTTGTACTTACACAGAGTAAAATCTAGTGTGACTAGAATAAAAAGAAGTAAGACAAGCATCTTGACTGGTATTGAGAGCTGGCTACAAGCGGCAGAATCGCGCCCCGTCTAGGTGACCTGGGCGGCGGCAGACAAGCTTCGGTTCAATGGTTGCAGCATCATCCCTATTATACACTTGCACCTGTAACACATATATGCTGTTGAATTTTGATTGTTTTTGTATCTCTCCTTGTTTTCACCATGTATTTAGACGATGCAAAGCTATTGAATATGCAAGGGCGTAGACGATTACATATTTCAACTTTGCTGTTCGCTGTAGTTAGGCTGCAATCGCCCACTTATTTGCAAAAAAAAATGCAATGGTCAAAAGTGATAATCAGTTTAAAGCAGAGATCGATCGAGCGATCTTGCCGATGCACGGGTCAGCGGCGTTTTGGTGTGCCTTTAGGTTTGCAGCGTCCAAGTTTTGGAATGATATTCCACCACCTATACGTGCTGTGATCAGTAGGGAAACTTTTAGGCGTATGCTTAGAGATTATTTGCTGGCACAGCAAAATCCCGCAATGTCCTAACTGCAGACTACCATTTATGATTATGCTTCTATATCCCATTATACCTATAAATAATATCATGTAGCATATTTTTATGCTCCTTCATATGTAAATATGTATATATATTTATTTTATATTGTAATTCTTATTTATCTTTGTTTATTTTGAAAACATATACCTCTATAGTTGTTAAATATGTTGTTTGAATATGTATAACAGTATGCCTAATACTTTGTTTCTTTAAGAGTAATGCTCGCAATGTCACTTAAGTCGATGCTGACTGAAAATCAGTGTTGAGATCTCCCAAAGTTTACAACGTAGTGCTGAGTCAGCAACGTTTCACTGTGCAGAGGTCTATCTTTTTGAATACTCTATTTGTATAAAAAAAAACTATGATTTATAATAATTCGTGTTCTAAGAGTACATTGTTTTTGCTATTCTTATTAAATTCATCATCATCATCATCAGCCTTTAGACGTCCACTGCTGGACATAGGCTTCCCCCAATGATCTCCACAACGACCGGTCCTGTGCTGCCCTCATCCATCGGCTTCCCGCGACCTTGACCAAGTCGTCGGCCCACCTTGTGGAAAGCCTACCCACACTACGTCGTGCTGTACATGGCCGCCACTCCAGAACCTTCGACCCCCAACGGCCGTCGGTTCTGTGTGCAATGTGCCCTGCTCATTGCCACTTCAGTTTCGCAATTCTTCGGGCTTTGTCAGTGACCCCGGTTCTTCTACGGATCTCTTCGTTGCGGATTCGATCGCGTAGTAAAACTCCTAACATAGCCCTTTCCATTACCCTTTGGGTGACTCGGAGCCGTCTAATGACGCCCATTGTAAGAGGCCACGTCTCTGTGCTGTAGGTCATGACTGGCAACACACATTGGTCAAAGACCTTTGTCTTGAGACTCTGCGGAATTTTAGACGAGAAGATATGGCGCAGCTTCCCGAACGCTGCCCAGCCGAGTTGGATTCGACGGTTGACCTCATTATCGAAGTTGGCTCTACCTAACCGAATGGTTTGTCCCAGGTATATATATTGGTCAACAACTTCGAGCGTAGAGTCTCCAAGTTCAGCGGGAGTGGGTACAACATGACTATTCGACATTATTTTTATCTTATTTATGTTCATCTTAAGACCCACTCTCTCAGACACTCTACTGAGATTATTGAGCACTTTACTCAAATCCTCCGTGGTTTCAGCCATAACTACAATATCATCAGCAGATCGAAGATGTGTGATGTAGATACTCACCTTTGATGTTGTCCTAGTCCAGAAGCTTAAAGACATCTTCCAATGCAGCAGTGAACAGTTTCGGAGAAATCACATCTCCCCGTCTCACTCCTCGCTGCAGTTGGATAGGATTCGTGTTCTGGTCCTGAAGTCGGACCGACAGAGTGGCGTTTTCATACAAACACTTTAACACCTCGATGTACCTGTAGTCAATATGGCACCTCTGCAAAGATTCAAGTGTAGCCCATCGTTCCATCACGTCATCGTCACGAGCCCTAGAACTTATGGCAGATTATACTTCTCGGTCTTCTGTATAATCTGGCGTAGGGTATGGATATGTTCTATGGTACCAAAGCCTTTTCGGAAACCGGCTTGTTTGGGAGGCTGAAAGTCGTCACACCCCCGAGAAAGACGATTCGTAATGACCCTCAAAAACAGTTTGTAGACATTGCTCAGAAGCGATATAAGTCCGTAATTCTTTAATAGGGTATTATCACCCTTCTAAAAGAACAGCACCACCACACTCCTGTTCCATATCTCAGGCGTGGATACCGTGTGTAGAACAGTATAAAATAACTTTTGAAGGGCCTTAAGGATCGGTTTTCCACTCGCCTTCAAAAGCTCTGCCGTACTTCCGTCCTCACCCGCTGCCTTGTTGTTTTTCAACTGTTTGAGAGCCATATTAATCTCGTAGAGGCTGACATCCGGGATATCTTCGGTATAGTGTCGGGTTAATCTGGCTCTTGGGTCTCTCGCCAGTTTAGTAGCAGGTCTTTGCGCTGACGTGTACAACTGCCCATAAAACTTTTCGAATTCTCTCAGAACCTCCGGCTTGGAAGATAAAATTCTGCCATCATCAGTCTGAGCAATATGTTAAAAAACCGTAGAGTTTGGATCGCATTTCACAGATCGCCCTATTCTACTATCTAGCCAAGCGTGGATGATAAAATCGTGAAACGTTGACGATGTAATGATCTGGTCAAATTAAGTTGGCCACATCATGAAATGTGACTATTTCATGAAATGATCGATCATTTCACGATGTGTTCAAATCTACGATATGGCCACGACATAATACATTATTTACCTATAAGCAACAAAAGAGCAAGTACAAAAAGATTGATAAATATGAATAAATACGTATACTTTTAATACTTCCTTTAAAGTAACTCCCCGCGGATATTTTTATTCTACTTATTTTCAAACACTTTATAGTTTTTTTATTATATGTCAATGATTTATTAGTTGACCCGCGCAACTTTGCCTGCGTGACTTAAGACCTAATTTCTATAATTCAGGCGTGATTGAATACCAATCAAGCTAAGTCCAGAATTGAAGAAAAAACATATTATCTTATAACCCCATATTTCCCCTATAGGGAAATGGGCATTCCAGGAGTTACTTTTCAGATGCTTATTGATATCATTAAAGGATTCCTTACTAATAAATAAAGGAAAGAAAAATTTCGACACAGGCGGGAATCGAACCCGCGACCTCAGGTATACGCCCCCGTCGCTCTGCCAATTGAGCTACCGTGTCAATGGCTGCCAGCGCGGAGCGGAGCGGAGTGGAGCGGATTCGGAGGTGGGAAACGCAAACACTACTTAAACGAGTAAAAGAAATAAAGGATAGAAGAATTTCGCGCTGGCAGCCATTGACACGTTAGCTCAATTGGCAGAGCGACGGGGGCGTATACCTGAGATCGCGGGTCAGATTCCCGCCTGTGTCGAAATATTTCTTTCCTTTATTTATTCTTTATTTATTAGTAATAATGCCCACATGAGGTTTTCATGAACAAAAAGATTTAAATTAGGATTCCTTACTAAATTTTGAGTTTAAAACTTACAGACACAGAAAAGAGACAATTTGTGTTCAAAATGCCAATTCGCCAACACAACTTCGCTGCTAATTATTACTCGCCCATGCGCAACAGCCAGGTGATGCAAAATGCTACATCGTAGACAGGGACCGGATGAACGGTTAAATTTTAAAATCCCTAAAACGACTACTCTCTTCAAATGGCCACCAAATCTTAAGCCTCTGTGCTTGCATTTCCGTTCATTAGAGCAACTCTATCGAAAGGAAAAGCCCAATTAAATAAATGAAGATTAAGGAAAACCGTAAATATAGACGCGCTGAAGCACATTTTTGAAAAATGTACATTCATATATATATACGGTTATAAATCCCTAAAAGGGGTAGCCAGAGCTTTGGAATAAAAAATTCCTCAGCCATATTTGGAAATTGAGTGGGGTAAATATTGTAATTATAAATAATTATTGGTGATGGGTCTCCAACCACATCACCCAAAAATCACTTAATAAGCCCCTATACCCTTAGTCGCCTCTTGCGATCAACCACGGGTAGAAATGGGGTAGTGCTATTCTAAGCCGAAACTACACAGCTTTTTCAGAAAATGTGGTATTTTTAAGAAAATGGTTTAAATATAATGGTGAATAATACAATAATAATAGAATTGAACAACTATCCGCGGTACAACTCACAAAATAATTTACACTAACATTTATTATTATTAACACTTCTTACTTACTATACTCACTCAATACCCCAGAAAAAGAAGCGATTTTACTACTATCATTAGCGAGTCTTGTCTTTAACTGAGGCGTCGCGCCATCTTGAAACTTTATTCGTCCATTTCGATTTGCACATGCGCAGTCACGCTTCTCTACTTGTTGAATCTGGATTCATTCATTCTTTGCGATACTACGCAGTAAGAATACTATGCCTTGAGATATAATGTTAGACCTTATTGATTATCTCAAACAAAGATGGAGAAATTAGGTACCTACGTACAAAAACTAGCTTATAAGAAGTAGCATAATGTTGTAGCACAGACAAAAGAGAAAAGTACATCAAATATTGTGTGCTAGCGCAAACTCCGTATATCACTGAGAGATTGTCAGAGGAGCTTACTTCTCTGAAAAATGCAATATTACTCTTCCAAATTATATCTATAGGATATATTACTATCAATCAAAATACTTACGTACCAATTGTACTCATGACTATAGATTAGTCAAAAGAGTAGTCAGAGCTTCTGGAATTGATATATTGTAGCAACTTTCAAAAGTTGAATAAGGAAAATAAAGGCAAAAAAAATTGCAAAATAAAGGGAGTATATCTGATAAGAAAACTCTATCGCTTCTTAAGACTTTCGCAGGAATAAATGGGTTAGTGCTCTTCTTAGCCCACACTACACCGCTATCAATAAGAATTTTAGTTATTTTTTTACCGTTTTTGCACAAAATAAAGTTTATTTGTCAATTAATACTTCAAAAAAAATTATTTACTTCGTCTTCTTTTATTGGCTTGTTACCATTTTAAAATCGTCATTCATACAACGAGAATGACACGAAAGCTCATATTGACATTATTATACAAATTTATTTTTATTTTAATACGTCAGAGGCATTTGACACCTTCTGGGATAAAAATGCTACGTCCTTGCTAGATAGGTATATAGATGTATAAATTGTATAGAATCTTTGAGTTTTTTAATTTAATTATGTTGTATTCTTAAAGAATCCCAAACAAAACAGTTTTTTCTTTCATCCCCTTTCCTCGATGAAATCTTATATCAGTAGAATAATTTGGTATTTCCAAGTAAATAAATACGTTAAATTTGAAGTAATCGATCAATACGCGCAGAAGGCTGCGCGGCTTAGTGCGCTCTCCCCACACCCTCGCCGCTTTTGTCATCCACTTCACCCCTGGCTCGTATTGCAATATTATTTTTTTATGAAAATTTATAAATATCTTTGTCTTACGGAACAAAAGAAAATATAGAAATTGATAGAAAATTAATCAAGTCCGAATTATTATGCAGCTACACATCAAATTTTATGTTACATTCCTTTTAAAGTAAATATTATATTTTAATATTATAACATAATTTAAGTACAAAATATATGTAAAAGATATGTATATAATAAACATAGTATTAATATATATTACATACCGCCCGCTTTCCAAGTATTTACAGTTTGCACTAAAACAACGTCCAAAACACTATCACCGCTGCTGGCTAGCGTAGCAGGAAAACGACTACGAAATGTCGTAGCAACTGATTTATACCAATATTCTACAGATTTTGTAGCAACACAGTCTGAAATCACTAATTTTATTTCATGGATTTAAGTATAGTTTGTGTTCACTTGAAAGCATGTCTTGCCAGTAGCACGGTTCTCGCGCAACTGCCTTGGTACAGAGATGGGAAATAGTGATGTTGATCAATTTATTCCTTTATCGATACAGTATTATTTAAGTTATTTTGAGTAAATGCTCATTGAAGCGAATCACATGAGGCAACTTTTGAGGCAAGGAATGCTTAATACCGATCGGGTGTTAAACTTTGGGATAAGCAGGCTTTTATGTTTTCATACACACATATACTTACTACTATAAATCCCTAGAAGGAGTAGCCGAACTCCAGAATAAGAAATTTCTCAGCCACTTTTGGTAGTTCAGTAAGGAAAATGTTGTTAAATGTAAAGGTTATTGGCGATTGGTCTCCAACCGCATCGCCGCAAAAAACACTTAAAAAGCCCCAATACCCATAGTCACCTTTTTCGAACTGGGGTAGTGCTATTCGAAGTCGAAATTACATATAGATATATCGAAACTATATATAGATTATAACACACTTAAATTAGCCTCATAAAATCTAAATATCTTAAATTAGCTTCATAAAACCACATGCTAGGCCCATCCCTATTCTAACATCCGCCCCCATCTCCGCCCTGCCCCGGGGCCGTCTGCCTTTTCATCAATGAATGAAATCTATCCTTAAATAGGTTTCTATATATAATATTTATTTTTATTTTTGAGGCTTATTAACAAACACCCAAGTCTAACACAAACTACGAGTAAATTTTCCTCGTTATTCCGTTAAGAATTCTTTGCCTAATAAGCTATTTCATTTTGTTTAGCAAATGGAGATATATACCCTTTTTTATATTCTTATTGTCCTGACTGAATAAGACTGTAAGGTTGTAGAGTATTTAAAAAGTTCTGACTGATTGATCGATTTAGACTGATGATATTAAGACTCAAATACACAAAGATGAATATACTTGCTTACTTACTAGGTTATACATATATATTTGTCTCTCCGCTACAAGATAAAGATTCATACCTAAAAGAAGTTCCACTTTTTAAAATGGGTTTTTTAGGTTATCTGGACCTAAATAAAACTAGGGTGCCCATACAAACTCAGTTATTGGAGGATGCAAGCAGAATATAAGGTATAAAAAAAAACATTATCGCAACAAGTATGTATCTTTCAGCATAGGACCGGTCTTTGTGGAGATCATTGGGGGAGGCGTATGTCCAGCAGTGGACGTCTATAGGCTGATGATGATGATGATGATGTATCTTTTATTTTTTACACGAAATTCGGTACATCATATCACCTAGTTTCCAAAATACGTGGACAGAAACCAAACCTACTTTCGTGATTTACTTATATTGTGTAGTATATATATACAGATTGTTATACTAATTCATGGGATAGCTGAGATTTCCATATTTTTAGGATTCCGTACCTTAAAAGAAAAAAAGCGGAACCCTTATAGGATCACTTTGTTGTCCGTCCGTCCGGCCGTTCGTCCGTTTGTCAAGACCATTTTTCTCACGAACGCGTGGAATTATCAAACTGAAATCTATATAATACTCAGGTCTACTGTCCCTGGAAGCTGTAAAAAATCAAACTCCTAAGCCAACGCAATCAAAAGATACAACCATTTAGGATTACAACCATCCACAAATTTTTCATTTAGGCCTCAAATTTCCACAAAATGTTGGTGGGACCATCACTAAACTGACATGGCTGATAAAATTAAGGTAGGGTTCCATGTTTGTAAAATAAAATCACATTTCTGTAAATCGCACAAGTTTTTTGCCCAAAAGAGAATACAAACATATACTCGCGGATAAAAACCCCAGAAGGGGTAGCCAGAGCTGAGGAAAGAGAAATACCTCGGCCACTTTAAGAAGTTTAGTGGGGGAAAGATTTTTGAAATAAAGGCTATTGCTGATGAGTCTCCCTGAACCGCGTCGTCCAAAACCCCTTAAAAAGCCCCAATACACCCATGGATAGAAATGGGGTAGTGCTATTCTAAGTCGACACTACACAGCAATATACATATTTAAAGAAATTAATAAGCTTTCATTTAAAAATACTTCTGCAATAAAATTTAGGTAAACATAAAAAAATGTCAAAATCATCAAACTTTTGAGACAGTGCAAAAACAGGAGGTGTACATTTTTTTGAACACATTAAAAAAACAACCTTTTCTGACATCTATAATAAAATGAATGAAGTTTTACGGTTTTAATTCAAATTCAAATTCATTTTATTTGCTATTTAGACACGGTACATTTGATGACACAACACAATTAAATAATTTTGGTTTCACATGTCTAACCTTTGCAGGCATGCAAATTCATAACATAATTAAAAAAAATATATAATTTAAAATTTATTACCTAATGTATAATTAATAATTTAATATCATATTAATATCAAAATATCGTTCATTAATGATTACACAACACTATTAAAAAAATCCTTCATATCATAAAAGCAGCTTTGAACCAACCACTCTTTTAGTTTATACTTTAAACGATTTAATTGACAGCTCTTCAAGTCATCTGGGATGTTATTAAAAATTTTAGTGAGCATCACTCGACAACATTTATTTCCCAAACTTGAATGTGAAAATGGCACTTCAATATTGTGCGGATATTTCTGCCGTAGTCTACTTCCCTCCTGATACATGGCTTTAAAACTTGAAATATTTTGTCGTACATATAAACATGATTCATATATATATATGGAAGTTAATGTCATTAGTTTTAATTCTTTAAAATAAGGTCTACAAGACTCTTGTGGGTCTATACCACAAATAGCACGTATGCATCGCTTTTGTAAAACAAATAGTTTGGGTATGTGAACAGAATTACCCCACACGATTATTCCGTACCTCAGGGCCGCTGCAACGTATCCATGGTATGCAACTAATGCTGTTTGGCGATTTACAGACACAGCTAAGTTATATAATACATATACAAATCTGTTAATTTTATTAAAAACATGTTCTATTTGTGGTTTCCATGTTAATTGCGAATCTATATTAATACCTAAAAAAGTCACTACATTCGTTTCACGAATTTGTTGCCCCTCATATTCAATTTTGAGATTTGGTAAATAATTAACTCTATTATAAAAGGGTATGAAGCAGGTTTTGTCTAAATTACAAGTTAAATTATTATATCGCATCCATTGTATTATCGAGTCAAGTGTTGCATTGATGTCATGTTCAAATTGAATGTCAGGATCTAATCTTAAAACTATAGAAATATCGTCAGCAAATATTGTGCATGAATGCCTTGTCGCGTTTGGGAGGTCATTAATGTATATTAAAAACAATAGGGGCCCTAAGACACTACCTTGAGGAATTCCCACTGGATTATGCTCTAAATTTGATTTATATTGCGTAATTTCAGACGCTTGATTTAATTTTTCCGTTACTACATATTGATATCGGTTTTCTAAATACGTGTCTATTAAATTAAGCGCTGGTCCTCTTATACCATACTTTTCACATTTTAATAATAATATAGATTTCTCTACATTTTCAAACGCTTTTTTCATGTGTTTCAAACTGTAAATATTCCATGCGTAGAGAATGGCACTAAGTGTTCTGATAAATTCCAACAGAGTTCGCTCTTCGATACATCTGCCTTAGTGTACCCTTTTATATAACTTTTAACCGAAAACGTTAGAATCACCTACTAGAGGTCGTTTGGTGTAAGAATTTTGATTATATACATTTAGAATGACTAAAAAAGGCGTCCCACGACTACGACACGTAGAGACATAGTGAGCCGCGAACTAGAAACAAATGGAATTCGGGTCTGAGCTCAAAATCGGTTCCACTCAATGAGAGTAGTTTTTGACCTTTGTCCAAAACACTACTGCACCCGCTTATCAAAGTGTGCAAAGTGAAAAGTTGAAGGTGTATCGTATCAGTAAATAGAAAATTCTAACCCCTGAATAAACCAATTATTACAATATCATTCTGGTTAAAATAACATAGATACATGCATATACTCACGGCTATAAATCCATGGAAGGGGTAGCCAGAGCTTCAGAATAAGACATTTTTAGCCTCGTTTGGAAGTTAAGAGGTGAAAAGATTGTAAAACAAAGGTTTTTGGTGATAGATCTCCAACCACATCGCCCAACGCGACACTACACCGCTAATTTTTATTTTAAATAAATATCTTAAAAACGACATATAACTAAGAGTAAATATTTTTTGAACGGAGGCACCAATTTATTTCTAATTTTAGGTTGATACCTGAATAAATAAAATATAGATGCCAGCGGGAAAGATTCCGAGTCATTCGAATAGAATAAAAAGTAACATTTTATATTACTTTACTTTGTCATCCTTTCCACGCTTAGTTATTTAAAATTTCGATTACCCTTTGCTACTTATTAATTTCCTCATCAATCGAGCTTTGATCATGGTTAAAGCTTTTCGATTTACTTAATGAATATATTTAAAAATGCTTGAAAATATATTTTTGCCGTAAACACTTGTGTCACAGAGTAGTAGCTTAAACTTCTATAAGTGAATAGTTCAATGATTCAATTTTTTCTCTTTTGTTATTATATTATTTATTATTATAATTATTCTTCTCTACTTGTATTACAACCTTGAGTTAAGGATAAGTGAAAAAAATAAGCACCCTTGCTATGTTTGCGCCCATTCATGGATTCAATTATGTAATTATATGTGTACCTATTAATCTATACTTATAATAAATCTGTAGAGAGGTCAATTCTGTACATGAAATATATTTTCAAAATAACTATCAGGTGGTGATTAGTAATCGATACTGATGCCAAAAATGCAATCAGTAAAATTTTTGTCTGTCTGTCTGTCTGTCTGTCTGTCTGTCTGTCTGTCTGTCTGTCTGTCTGTCTGTCTGTCGGTTTGTATGTTCCTTATGGAAACAAAAACTACTAGACGGATTTTAACGAAACTTGGTACAATTATTCTCCATACTCCTGGGCAGGTTTTTGTATACTTTCCAGCAGAGTAATAAAGGGGAATTTTGGGGAATTTTGGGAAAACGGGAGAAGTTACTACATTTTTAAGCTTCCGTCGCGTGTGCAGCCTTAATGGTTAAACTTACATAGAAATCATGTATCACGAAAATATTCTTCATAAAATTATCTAAAAAAAAATCCTCAACAGTTTATGTCTATCTTTTACGGTTGACTCACAATAACACGTGTAATTCCTGATAGCTTAGCAGTTCGGAACACTCTGATTATATTTGTTTACTCTTACGTTTGTAAACCTCTCACTCATCCCTAATTTAAAAAAGGTAACATTATTACCTATTCAATAAAAAAAGAATCATAGAAATCGGTAGAGAAACACCGAAATTATACATAAAATAAGCCATCGCGCCCGTGACCAAAACCGAATCGTTACTAATTTACATATAACATACTGGATGGCGCCAGTAGTTGCATCCTACAACACGTAATGATTTATTTTTTAGATTGTTATAAATACTTCATAGCGTTTTATTCCCAAATTTGCTATTAAACGGAAATACTGAACCGTTCATTAAAGCGCATTAAAAATCACCAAACTACACTGTTTAGGGAGTGCTATAAATTTAATAAAATGAAAACATTGCGCTGAATTTCACAATGCTTGAGCAGTGACTAAAGAAAGAAACCTCAGATATTTAAAAAAACAACGCTACCCGTGCGAAGCTGGGACGATCCACTAGTTAAATAAATAAATTTGTATAAGCAAATTATACTGGCGAAAATAAAACTTCAGATAAGTATAATTAAATTGTTTATTATTATTTTTTACACCAGCAGTAACAACTCTATTAACTTATTGCTTTTAAGACTTTTTTTATATATGTACAAGAAAAACCATAGTTTTCTTTCTGAATATATTGTGTAATTTTTAATTAGATACTTCCTATAATAAATTTATCATACAGTAATTTCCTAAACATCCATTTCGTTTTACTATATGATTTTTGGTAAAAGTTTAGACCAACTAAGCGATATAAAGAAAATGCTCGTAATACTAAATTGGAATTAGTTTGAAAGTACACCTTGGATTGACAGTAAGACAAGATCAATATTACTTGAAACTATACATTCGTTTGACCCAACTTAACTCAATATTCACGCCATATATACCCGCAGAAGTACTAATACTTCAGTACATCAGTTAGTTTTTTTCACTTGATACAGTTTTCAGTTTACAGTCACTAAATGGGGGAGACATGCCTATCTCTGCTTTGTACCTAAAACTGTCAGATAACTACGCACAACTCAGGCATGTAGGTGTCCTTAGGATGTTGTCCCTCACGACAAACAATTTGACAGATTAATCACATTTATGACTTAAGAGAACACATATTAGTATAGGCCCGACTACAGATTCGTAAGTACGTTTCTAACATTAGAAGCAGTGGTCTTCCCACTAAGCTGTCTAGGTTCAAATGTGCTTCATATCTAGATTTCCTAGTAAGTCTTTACTGAACCTACATCATTTGGAATGACCTGCTAATTTGTTCTTCTTTAGAAAATTTGTCAGCGAAATGAACGAAACCCTAATTTTCGATGACTTTGACTTGTGGTTGTATTGAGCACTTCAATTATGTTCTGAGGGTTTTGATTACGAAATTAAACTACCTTTTATTTTATTAATATAAAATAAAAAATAGATTTAATACATTTGCCGATTTTTAAGAGGATTGTGATGGACTGAAAGCTGTTTGAATATTACCAAGAAATCAAATCTATTTAACTTCACTTATAAAAGCAGCAACCGCCGTCATGCGATAAATCTATATTGTAAATCTAGTAAGCCAATACCCGCTTTTAGTTCTAGAAATAACGTTACGGGAGGAATTTTTTCCCGCCTACAAAAACTTTTGAAAACAGAAATATTTTTGTGTCATTCGATTTAGAACATTCTAATACATGAAAGACCGGTTCTTTTCCTAAGTGATAACCAAATTAGGATGTTATATAAAGAATATATATAAGCGCTGCATAAAAACCTATACATGGAGTAGAGCCCTCTATGGCTGCAAATCGTGGACAATGGCGCAGGAAGACAGGGAGAGATTTGATACTTTCGAAATGTGGTGCTGGAGAAGGATAGAGAAAATAATCTGGACGGAAATGGTAACCAATGAAGAAATACTGGAAAGGGGAAAGGAAAAGAGACAGCTGATGAGAATTATTAAAGACAGACGAGGCAAAATGATGGACCACTTGCAAAAACACGACCCAATTTGTTGTGGTGTTCATTCAAATTCTTTTGGAGATTTTAATAAAGGGTTTTTATTCGAAATTGTCACTAATAAATAAAATTTATATAATGATTTAACATAATTATAATAACATTAAATTTGCGTGTTTGTGCTATTCTAAGCTTAGTTTCTTTATATTTGGTTTTTAATAATCAACCGCATTTATTAAATATTTTAAATGAACTTGCTTGCTTATGAGAATTTATTTCATTTAAATGTAAAAGATGTATTTTTTAAATATTAATTCAGTAAAAGAAAAACAGTAAAAATAAATACAAATTCACGTACCAATGAAAATCGGTAACACTATTTCGTATTGACTCCATATCAATTATTAGGTGTCATAAATATATAAAATAATCACTTAATGTTAGATTATGTAGTGATTTCTTTTTTATAAAATAATTTTTAGTACATTAATATGGCAGTTTTTTATATTACTACTTTAAGCTTTGGCATGTATTTATATATCTTTATTTGTACATTATAACTAAATTTTCAGAAACATGAAATTACTTATTTTTAGCAAGTCAATTAATAAAACATTACACGAACATTAAAATACGCAACTATTTTACCAATGCTTATAAAGGAATTCATTACGTTCCATATATATAAACTTGACTACTTATTAAAAATACATAATGATCATTTATACATATATTAGTGTTTTCCTGGTGGTTCTTTACTTTTAATTACCGGTTTAATGTATACCAGTATGATATCTACAATTTAAGACTTTGTTTTCCTCAATTAATTTTCAGAAAACCACGAAAACTTACATGAATGATCAAAATTTCATTGTAATATATTTAATAAGAAACTGCTCGTTAATCGAATATGTAGAAGACCCAGTAGATAGCGTTGAACAGCAGGAAGCAGACGGGGAAGATGACCCTGGAGTAGGTGTCGATGACGTTGACATCTCTGATCTTGGGCATCGAGGGTTTGAAGACGGACGCGCCGCGGCGCAGGGCGTGGATCACCTTTGGCTTGCCCGTCGACCCGTCTGAAATATTCAAACATATAATTTTATTTAAAAGGTTTACGAAGTTATTTAATAGCTATATTATGTTCTGCTGCAGGCTATTTTTGATTATACGGATATGACGAAACATGTGTAAAATTTATTAGATACACATAAATGTTCTTTTAATTAAGTTTGAATTTTTTATGATTCGGTGTTGTTAATAAATGTAATAATAAATGTGGGTACTCTGAACACCAGGTGACAAAGTCACGTGATGTTCAGAAGTATTAGTACCTCTGCCAACCCCTTCGGGGATATTCGGCGTGAACGTTTATGTTATGTTATGTGTTGTTAAATGACTTTATTTCACCACCCCTGCCTAAAATCTGTCTTTTTAGTATCTTTGTTTTTATTTCCTGAGGAGACTACTTCAAAATATAAGTGTCACACTAATGAACTTATTAATGAATATTATTATTAATGCTGATGATGTTGTGTAGTGTCGGCTTAGAATAGCACTATCCCATTTCTTCCGATGGGTGTACGTAACAGGCGACTTACGGAATTGGGGCTTTTAAGGGATTTTTGGGCGATGCGGTTGGAGACCCATCACCAACAACCTTTATTTTACCATCTTTTCTCCACTCACATTTCCAAAAGTGGCTGAGGAATTTCTAATTCCTTAACTCTGGCTACCCCTTCTAGGGATTTATAGCCGTGAGTATATGTATGTATGTATTACTAAATAGATCAATACGGTAATGAGTTAAATATTTTTTAAAAAAACTTTAAAACAAAAAAAATTAGAATGTATGACACATGATCACAAAAATCTATAACTTAAATACATACATACTCACGGCTATAAATCCCTAGAAGGGGTAGCCAGAGCTTCAGAATAAGAATTTTCTTCTCAGCCACTTTTGGTAGTTGGGTGGACATAAGACTGAAAACAAAGGTTTTTAGCCGACACTACACAACATAAATATGACTATAATCCTTATATATTAAACGAGAGAGGGTGGATTTTGTGAACCAGCCTGTGTCGCGATGCTAAGAGCTAGAAAATTGGTTCAGGTATCAAATTGAAGGTCTCCATCTGAAGTTTTACCGAAAACTCATACATTTTCCATAACTGGATTAGTTAAATTGTTAGCGATTACAATAAATTGGAGTAAAAGCGCGCGCAAATGTGTCAGTCACGAGATTGAATTGATTCGCTCGCGAGCAATTTTCAATCTGGCGACAATTTTAATTACTACTAGTGGATCGTCCCAGCTTCGCACGGGTAGCGTTGTTTTTTTAAATATCTGAGGTTTCTTTCTTCAGTCACTGCTCAAGCATTGTGAAATTCAGCGCAATGTTTTCAATTTATTAAATTTATAGCACTCCCTAAACAGTGTAGTTTGGTGATTTTAAATGCGCTTTGATGAACGGTTCAGTATTTCCGTTTAATAGCAAATTTTGGAATAAAACGCTATGAAGTATTTATAACAATCTAAAAAATAAATCATTACGTCATGTAGGATGCAACTACTGGCGCCATCTAGTATGTTATATGTAAAATAGTAACGATTTGGTTTTGATCACGGGCGCGATGGCTTATTTTATGTATAATTTCGGTGTTTCTCTACCGATTCCTATGATTCTTTTTTTATTGAATAGGTAATAATGTTACCTTTTTTAAATTTGGGATGAGTGAGAGGTTTACAAACGTAAGAGTAAACAAATTTAATCAGAATGATCCGAACTGCTAAGCTATCAGGAATTACACGTGTTATTATGAGTCAACCGTAAAAGATAGACATAAACTGCTCAGGATTATTTTTTAGATAATTTTATGAAGAATATTTCCGTCACACATGATATTTATGTAGGTTTAACCATTGAGGCTGCACACGCGACGGAAGCTTAAAAAATGGAGTAACTTCTCCCGTTTTCCCAAAATTTCCCAAAATTCCCCTTTACTACTCTGCTGGAAAGTATACAAAAACCTGCACAGGTGTATGAAGAATAATTGTACCAAGTTTCGTTAAAATCCGTCGAGTAGTTTTTGTTTCCATAAGGAACATACAAACCGACAGACAGGCAGACAGACAGACAGACAGACAGACAGACAAAAATTTTACTGATTGCATTTTTGGCATCAGTATCGATCCCTAATCACCACCTGATGGTTATTTTGAAAATATATTTCATGTACAGAATTGACCTCTCTACAGATTTATTATAAGTATAGATAGATTGCGTTACTATAGTAATCACTTAAAAAACCTCAATGCTCTTTATATCTATTCAGCGCCCGCGGGAATATTAATATAAAAAAACAGAAGTTAAGATAGTGTTTTGGTATTTCGGATGTAAACCGGATGCAAAAAATGTAGTCCGTAGGACGTAGTCGCGGGCAAAAAGCTAGCATAAAATTATTTGCGATTGACATCTATAACCATACTGCTGAATAATATATATACATACCATCAAAAGCATCAATACAAGGAATGCCTAATACTATCTTAATTGATTTAAGTATTATTATGTACAAATATTTGATATGTCTGAGCAGGAAAATCACATAAATCCGGACACGATAAAAGTAATCCAAATGATTGCGACCTTTTCCTTCGACGAGATAAAAGAGATCAATCAAATAAGCTTAACCTAATATTCTGAGTGAGGCCTATCTTCCGGCACATATCTTGCGTAAGTAAGTGTATTAAAGTTGGATATTCTAGCATCGCAAAAAACCATGGATTTTTGTCAAGAAAAATATATAATATTTTAAGTTTAAGTTATTTATTCCGTTATTGAACCTCTCGCAGATATTAAACTGAAAGCTGAATTAGTTTAATGATTAAGTAAAATTAATTTCTGAATCATAAATACTTATAGTGGTAAGTACGTCTTAAAATACATACTAGCTATAGAACCTGAAACATGATAAGATGTATTGAGAGTAAAACAAACATTTATATATCATGCATTTATTTAATGTAAATATATTTTATCTTGATTTCTGCAACTTATATAATATTATACGGAGGAAAAAAATGTTTGTGTTTTTATTCGAAAATCTTCTAAAATACGTGTCATCAGAGAAACAAAACCATACAAGAACCAAACCACAGACATCTCTTAACGCAAAAAAAACAAACAAACACGGTATCAAACATATCCACTTAAATTACTTACTCTTCGAGTTCCTAGAATGCGGCCGAGTCCGAGAATTCACTATTAAATATATTTAATTATGCCACAGCTAATATAATATTATACAAAAAAAATGTGTGTTTGTATGAATTCGTTTAACTTTAACAGAGAAACACTTAAATTACTTACTCTTAGAGTTCCTAGAATGCGGTCGAGTCCTATATCTGAGCGTGGTGTGTTCCCGCTGCAGTCGGAGCGAGGGCGGCGCGGCGGCGGTGGCGGGCAGCGGCTTGCAGCGCAGCCCCAGCAGCGGGGACGTACGCCCGGAGCTGGAGCACTCGCGAAGCGCTATTATCTCGTCGG
This sequence comes from Bedellia somnulentella, assembly GCA_963576735.1. Classification (NCBI taxonomy): domain Eukaryota; kingdom Metazoa; phylum Arthropoda; class Insecta; order Lepidoptera; family Bedelliidae; genus Bedellia; species Bedellia somnulentella. Next base: position 14,757,527 of record OY755171.1, read on the forward strand.
GGGAGCGGGGCTCTTCTGGAAGAATATGGGAATATGTAGTTAAACTGCTTTGTGGTGTAGCGGTTACACCTTTGAGATCATGCTATGGAGGTAGAGGTACGATAACAGAAAGGGACTCTCTCTGTTTGTGATATGTTGCAGTTTAGATTATGATATTGTTAGCTGAATTACATTATAACAAAATAGGTCAATATGCTTCGAAAAGCACGTTTAGCCGTCGGCTAGGGTACTAGACTATAGCCAATTCACCCTGTTCTGACTAGGCTTAAGCCCCCTGTGAAGATAAATATGGATTTTGACGGTATTGGAGGATTTATCCAAGAATTCATCATTGTTGACTTCCGAGTTCAATTAAGTAAGTTTTGTGTGTGACTGGACTCTCTGAGTTCTGCTAGCGCGCATACACAAAATATATGTGTATAAAGTTTACTAGTATACTGCACGTCGCTTTATAAAATAAAAGTACTGTAATCTTCATTAAATAAACTTACCTGAACTCTTCAAATCCTTATCTAAACTTGTACTGGTAGACATTTGATCTTTATTCTTTAACTTGGCGCGTTTCCTAGCTCTGGCGCCCCAGTAAGTATAGTTCACTGCAGCATACTCAAGAAGAGCAGCGAAGACAAAGAAGAAGCACATCACTAAATATATGTCGATGGCTTTCACGTAGGAAATGCGTGGGAGGCTGCTGCGGACCCCTGTGCTTATTGTGGTCATCGTGAGAACAGTTGTTATGCCTGGAAATGGTTTAAGTTATAAATTCTTGTAACAATATATACGGATATATGACACACAGATCAAGTTAGCCCCAAACTAAGTAAGACTTGAATTATGTGATACTAACTCAATGATATATTTAATATTACATATTTTACATACAAATAACACCCAAGTCTAAGAAACAATAATTTATGCTCATCACATAAATGTTGCTCTCAGCGGGGATCGAACCCGCAACCTCCGGACCGAAAAGCTAGTCATCTATCCACTCGGCCACGGCTGTCGTCATAAAAGTAGTTTAATTATTATATTAATTTTATGATTTTTATTGTCAATTCATTAAGGTAAGTTTATTATCTCGAGAATACATTTCGTTAATGTAAAATGTAAGTAATCTGGACACGGATAACAGAAATCCCACGTATTGTCACCATCATTTTGGGAACCGAATTTCGTAAACTATATTGTTATAGTATCTTAATCGATATATCAGCTCGTTAGAAACCACTGGAGAAAGAAGCCTTCCTAGGGATGTTTGAAACAACCTTGCGCTACTCTTGTCCACCATGTTCTACGACCTTGACCAAAATCAGAGAATATAGAATTAATTCATTTAAAATTTGTATTAATAAGATCATAAGGAAACAAAAACAATGAAAAAAACTCTGATATACAATTTTGATGTTATGACTTAATTTGATCTTCTAATAAGCTTTGTAACTTTGTGTTCTTCATATAAACTCATAAGAACTTCATTAAATCTCATTAAAAAATCTTCAGCTGTAGCCTGTTACTAATCACAAACAGAAGTAACTTTGAATAGAAATTCGGTTCAAAATATAACTTACCCAAAGCAACTCTGGCTGAAGTCGCTTCGTGATTGATCCAAAAAGATACCCATGACAGCATCACAATCAATATACTTGGTAAATATGTTTGAAATACAAAGTATCCAATATTTCTTCGTAATTTGAAACTCAGTGAGAGCCTTTGGTATACCCCAGTCGCGAGTTTTTCCTGAAACCAATGCCATTTATTGTACTAAACATGATAACAGTGCTGTAGTAAGTCTCACCATTTATAACGCATGTATAGGTCAGTAAAAATTATCTTAAGTCTTATTTAATCTCAATTTCAATATTTAATAAACAGTTGTACAATATCAAATCAAAAGAGTCACTTTAAATTTAGTTTATTCACACTTCTATCTCTTTCGAGCTGTAACAACAAAAATTAAATTAAAAAATATTACCCTGGTTGCCCATTAACAAAATTATAGCTGTAAATTATGTAAAATGTGTAGTTTCGGCTTAGAATAGTACTACCCCATTTCTTCCCGTGGGATTTTGCAAGAGGAGACCAAGGGTAATGGGGCTTTTATTAGTATTTTTTTGGGCGATGCGGTTAGAGACCCTTCCCCAATAAGCTTTATATTACAACATTTTGCCCACTCTACACCCAAAAGTAGCTAATGAATTTCATATTCTGAAGCTGTGAGTACATGTATGTGTACGTAAAAGAAATAATGCTAAAATTCATCGAAAACCGCACAAACCTTCCGATCATTAGTCTCATGTCCAAGTATAGTGAACTGGGGCAGCTCGGCGCCCTCCACGCCGCGCACCGGCGTCTCCTTCCAGTACATTACCACGTCCGACACCGTGTACCCATCTGTCAGGGGCGCAATACTACGTTAGATTTGGATTATTAATCCATTTTTGTATGGAAGGGGAATGTTTATGTTTGTTGGTTTTAAAGTTATTTATATGTAAGCGATCACAAATTTTCTTTTTGCTTTTGATGTTTTTAAGGGATCATTTATTTTCCAAATTTAGGATTGGACAAGAACTTTTTGAGATGTACCCATAAATCTGGAAAACTTGGGTATATGTAGTTGTCTTAATATTATTAGCAGTAATATAATTTACATTCCGCAGTATTAACGTTTCAAATATTTGTCTTTGAAGATGAGTATATGGAAACGCCTTTAATTTTCTAATATTTAAAGTTAACTAAAGCGACATCAGCAAAGTTAGAAAGCAAGCAGAAAGAAGAGTTTTTCAAGTTTATAGTATGATGCAAAAGTTACTAAAAATGGTTTTCGTGAGCAAGATCTTCAATTATATATAAAACATATAGGATGTGAAATATAACCATATTTGTCAATTATTGCGTTTAAATCTGCATAGACTATTAGATTAGTACTATTTTAAAATACTTCTTACGAATTTCTCTTGGATACTCTTAATCATAAGTCAAAACCACACCTCCGTTATAATTTGTCACAACTAAATAGCTCGATCAATTCAACTGCGTTTTAGTGTAAATTTAGTTACGGAGTGGGAAATCTAAACAAAGTGAGTTCAAGAGAGACAATGGGATCAGAATATCCCTAATATAAGTATCTGAAAAAGATGCAACATTTACGACCTTTAGCTTTTGCAAAAGCGTAAAGTACATAGAACGTGGATGCATAAAATTAATTAAAGAAAGAGAAAAGCCGATTATGTGCAAAATCAATAGTCACATGATGAACATTTCTATATAGATTGATCATTTAAATTAAAATTTGTCTCAATTCCACGTGTGTTTGTGAAAATATTATATTTTGCCCCAACCAAGGAGTTCTTGTTGTACTGTATAATTAAAGGAGTCTTTGTAATAATCTGCTGTAATGTTATTTTATTTTAATCAAAAAAGTTTTTTACAAACACGTATGAATAGCATCAAAGCGGGGAAATAGTATTGGTGCAGATTGACAAAACTATGCGGAGCAAGAGATAGAACATAATAAAAACTATCCGCGAAAATTTCCCTTCTGTTTGGATTTTTAACGTGGATAAGATATAACAAGAATACAGCGGTTTTGCTGTTAAATTTTCATGGCAAAGGTATGCTATGAACTCAAGCGGCCTAACTAAAAAGAGCAGCAAAGCAAAAAGCCGGCATTCCTAAAGTTACAAGTTTATGATGTCACGCAGCTTTCAATCTCGACGTTGCAGTTCTAGCTGTATAAACTATGCGTGTGTAAACTATGCGGACCAAGAGATAGATCATAATAAAAAATATCCATGAAAGTTTCCTTTCTGTTCGGATTTCTAACATGGGTAAGACATAACAAGAATACAAAGGTTTAGATCCTACAATTTCTCGGTGAAGGAATGCTATGATATCATGTAAAAAAATAAAAACGGCAGCTAAGCAAAAGTTTGCAGCAAAGCAAAAAGCCGGCATTCCTAAAGTTACAAGTTTATGATGTCACACAGCTTTCAATCTCGACGGTGCAGTTCTGGCTGTCCAGCGGGTAGTAGTGCAGGTCCATCATGCAGGCCAGCGTCGCGGTGAACCGCATGCCGTACGTGATGCTCCCGTCGCCCGCGAGCCGGACCAGCTTGTTGCGTTCGGTCACGTCGTGCAGGAAACTGTAGAGGGATGTTATATTAATTTGGAGTAGCGTAGTTTAAACTAAATTCAACGTTCATTTATATTGTTTGATGATGTGATGTTCATCAATGTTCATTTGGCATTAGTTTAAATCATTTATATTAATGCTTTAAACTAAGGCCAAATCACCCCGGAGGCTCGAGCCTTGGTGGGGACGTATATGGGCTGAGAGGATAAAATGTTATGTGTCATTTTTGTCAGCTGCTGCTCTGAGTACTCAGGTTTTGATTGGACAGTGCATCCACGTGATAGGGGGTGGGCCTATCGCTGCTTTGTATGAATACATTGTCACATGTCTAAGTCGAGCCATGTGGGTTTCCTCGCGATGTTTTTCTTCACCGTTAACAATCTTGATAAATAACCCATAGTCTAACTATGTAGCATAAAAAACAAATAACTTAAGTTAATCTTAGTAGTAGTATTGTTGATTTATAGTCGAAATTGGTGTAATGAATGGTAGTTTTACAATTTATATAAAACGTAATAGTTGTGGAGAATATGAACCATTAAGTTATATTAACGAATTGAATTTTATTCCTAAGAGTTATTGTTATGAAAAATCACTCTTTCACTAACATTGTGAACCAATTAAATCAATTTTCTGCACCAATAAAATTGATTAAAGTTTTTGTAAAATATTGGTCGAATACAACATTAAGCAAGGCGAAACGCATACACTTCCAAATTTCAATTGATACATACATACATATATAAACACCCATATTCGCGGCTATAAATCCCTAAAAGACGTAGCCAGAGCTTCAGAAACAGAATCTTCTTCAGCCACTTTTGGAAGTTAAATGGGGAAAATATTGTCGAATAAATGTTTCAATTGATACTATTACACAAATAAGTTACAACAACGAAGATGTCGTATTAACCTATAAAAAAGTTCTTTCTAAATATATATGTATTGTTGGGAGAACTAGAAACACTTATGTAAAACTTCAATAATATTAACGACAACTTGTAAATAAAATATTAGAAAACTATTTTTTTATTTCATGTTTAGTATTATAGATAATTAGCTCGTGATTTTCCCAGGGCTAAATTTTGAAACACGTATTTTCATATAATTTTTCATAATACACTACAGATATGATTATGCTACCTTTTTATAACGGTAATAGCAAAAACATCAAAAATATAAACAGAGCACTCACCTGTTTTTATCATTCGCAAAAAATGTGTCCGGCACCCAAATTTTGTCAGCGAAATCCCCGGACAAAGTCAGAACTTCGTCGGGAAACCCAAATGCTAATCTCTCGTCCTTCCAATATTGATTCAAATACAACGTAATGGTATAATCCTGAAAGCGGAGTTACCGTTACATGATGCCTTTTGGAATATATTAACTTTGGTACGATTTGTACGAGTTTCTGTTACGATTAACATCTGAAAGGGTTTCATGATAATGGCTTTATAATTTTACTTTTGAAGATAAAAAAAGGTTTATTTTATTCCAAAAGCGCTTTAATCAAAACATCGTAATAATTACATCGAAAGTTTATGCCATGCTATGACTATGCTATTGTAAAGTGACGCTTAAAAAACTTGCGAAAATACACATATAAAACAGAAAAAAAAACGGTACATAGGATGGTGAAGATCGATTGGTCGACTCAGCTCTCATTCGAGCCACTTGATGTATGTCAAGTGAGAGCGGCCTTGCTCTCCTTCCTCATCTTTTAATAGCTTAATGAAATATGATGACGGGGCCAGCCTTGAGAGCTCATTCAAATGACCAAAAACCTTTTTAAGATTGTAGATTTTGACATTGAAGAAAAACAAAAAAGTATCCATTCAAGAGGAAGTTACAAAACATTTATTACATTATTGTTTTAAATGTTAAAATGAAGATGTATGTTAAATAATTTCGAAGTTTATTGACTAGTTTTATACATTCTTTATGATACTAAGTAAAGATACTTTTTGATTTATGTCTTTAAAAAAATAATAACATGCTCTTTACGCTTTTTGCATATTTTTTAAGTTTATCAGTCGTTGTTGAATACGTTTTCCAAAAGTCGGTTATAATATATTTTTAAGTGTCGTTGCATGATATATCAATACGAATACGCTGTTAATGACTAAATACAACTCAGTGATCTGTATTTCCTCACGATGTTTTCCCTCGCCGTTAACATTGTAGGCGACAACAAGTACAAATACGATTCGAATAAAAAAGACTATTAATTAGTTAAACTCATTTATCACCATAGTGTGAAAGCTTCTCTGAAGCAGTCTTGCTACGAGGTATTAAAGAAAAAGTAGGGCCATATTTCAGTGTCAATTAGGAAAATTCTCCTTAACGTTGGACTCAGAAAATATAATTAAAGCAATATATATTTATGTGAACTCTCTATCTTTCATGGAGGAATATGCCTAGTGGAGCGTTTTGTCTAGTCCCGTATTCTGACCTACCTCTATGAAAGAAGATTTAGTACATAAATTCACTCCATAAATTCATAGGAAGGGTAGGTAGATCTTCAGATTGGAAAGTCCTACATCCACTTTTGGAAGTTAAGTAAGCAAAAAATTGCAATACAAAGGTGATGGTGTCCAACCGCATCTCCCAAATAACACTTAAAAGCTCTAATACCCTTAGTTGCCTCTTACGAACGACCGTTGAAATTGGGGTAGTGATATTCTAACCCCTAAACAGCACATGAATTTTAAGCTTTTCAGAATTTGAATTACACATTCATTAGATAATTTTAAAATTTGTTACTAAGCACTTACCATATTTACTTCCGATATTGCATCAAAACTGGCAATTGTTAAATCCATTCCGACATAAAGAGGATCCCCTGTAAACATAAAAAACCTTCACATGCAATGTACAATGTAAGTACCATTTTTTTATGGTATATTACACGAAACGAAACTCGCTGTTTTATTCAGTATAAAGTCAACTCTAAACAAACACATGTTATGTATTACACATATATCAAAACTTGTTTGTTAACAACATGTATATGTATAGTGCGCGTCGTATTGTGAACTATAAGAACTAATTGCTTTATTTAGGTGAGATTAGTACTTAAATGTATAGCCGCACTTCAGGCTTTACCTGTCACCCGTAACACATCCATCAATTATAATTGTGGAATTTGAAATAGGGTTTCTCTTGCTTGAAGCATAAAATATTTTGTGTAAATGTTTTGATTTCTTCATTCAAATAATATAATGATGATTTTCGCAATAATAACATAATTTTTTGTACATTATATGAGGCCAAAAACGTAGCACAATTGTTTTGATATTCCGCTAAAAGCTTACTGAAAGTTCTGTACATTCCGAAATGTGTTCTTAATTCCACCTAAAACGTCTCGAAATCTATTAAATTTAAGTCCCCTTTTGGTCAGTCAAACGAATGAATTACAAACTCGAAATTTGTAGCCGCAGCTAGATCTTAATATGCTGAACCCGACCAGGATTTCCTAGCTCGTATTCACATAACTCAATTCAATATTGGTACTTTACGGTTGAGGAGTTGCAATAACATATATTTGCTGACTTCTTCGGATGTATTACCCACATTGAAAACGGTTCGCAGCTTAGAGGTAATACGATTTAGAAACAAAATTTCAATAGCATATCGCACTGAATGGTTCTATGCCTGATCTATGAATGAGTCCTGATCTAACATAAATTAGCATAGAAAAAAATCAATAAAATGATTTAACTAGTCATTGATACAAAATATGATGATAAAAATGAAGTAAATACGCGTTTCACACACTTTTTTTTTGAGATCTTTTCTATTCTTTCCACCCGGATTATCTAATGAAATCAAGTGACTGAGAAATAGTTGAATCGGAAGCCCCATAGCTAACCCGTTTCGATGAAGGTCGTGTAAGATGTGTAAGTCAAGTCAAGTTATTGGAATCAAGTAAGTTGGAGTTAAAAGTAATCCTATTTATGGTTACAACGATAATTGCGGAGACCAACCTTAGTCAAGGTTGCGGGAAGCTGATGCCTGAGACGGATGAGGTTCGTGCAAGAGCGGTCACTGCATGATCTTTACGGAGGCGGTATTTCAAGCAAGCGATAGTTATTGGCTAATGCCTAAATTGATAATGGTAATGAAAATAAAATATGCGATAAGAAGAGGTTACCTCCAAAATTGGGTCTTAGTCTAATATCGTATCCGTCCAGTATCCTCGTCACGGTGTGTGTCACGTTCTCCAGCCGGTCAGCCGCCGCCGCCGCGCGCTCGCTACTGTAATAATGTCACACTGGTTATAAAATACAGTATACAAACTCGTACATTTATGTACTGCTATTATTAACTAGGGAAAACCAAATCTTAAGAATAACTCCCTAAACATAAACTCTATGTCTTGTGAATTTACTCCACATTAAAAAAATCATGACTAGTTCAGCAAACCGTAAACCGTCATAAGTTGAACTTAGTCATGTGACAATGTATTCGTACAAAACGGCGATAGGCCTGCCCCTATCACGTGAGTACACTGTCCAAGCAAAACGTGGGTACTCTGAATACCAGGTGACAATGCCACGTGATGTTCAAAAGTATTAGTACGTCTGCAAACCCCTTCGGGGATAAACGGCGTGACCGTTTGAGTTTGAGATGACAAGTTTGGTCCAAAAAGCTTACTAGGGATGAGTGGATCAGCATTATACTATATATCCATAACCACTTCTTACTAGATGTTTAGAATGAACAAAGCGTGATGGTAAGACTAAGTATCGTTGGAGATTAGTTCACAATCACAGCGCTTTGGCGTAACTTACAAAACTAAATACGTAGTAAGACAGCCACAGGAAGAGATAGTGCATTTTAAACTGAAATAACTCTACAATTCACTATGTTCATATTAATTATTCTACGAGTAAATTATAACTATAATATACTGTTTTACCAATCAATCAATCTGGTTATGCAATAGTGTCGGGCGTTATAATTAATGAAATTATTCAACTAGTACTGATGATTATCCGGTAAAATTTCTAAATAGACTGTAACTCGGGTTTCCAAAGAAATGAAATTAATTACAAGAGTTGATGAACCATCTATCTTGCTGTGCAATTCATATCCACTTAATTTATGCCATGGCACCATATCGTAATTAAGAACATTACGTCAACGTAGTTTATTCAGCTATTCGAACATGTTGTTTCCAAAGGTTTAGGTCTAAATACTACATAGTTGTACTTCTAGGATCTCATTTACAGTACCAAATTACCCAGCAAATATACGATATTCAGAATTATACAATCAAGAAATTTGAAGTTTTGGCATTAGTATAAGAGTAGTATAATGGTTAAATACGGTGATTGCCGTAACACAGCAAGAATAATATACCAATTATGAGAAGAATAATGAAAGTGAGTGCATCAAGCGAGGTTCGTCAGGATTTCACAAAATGTTGATTGATGTTCTCAGCTTACCCCAACGGCATTTGGTGATATTTAATAACAAATAATACTATACACATAGTATACATACATACATATACTCACGGCTATAATTCCCTAGAAGGGGTAGCCAGAGCCAAGGAATTATAAATTCCTCAACCACTTTTGGAAGTTGAGTGGGGAAAAGGCGGTAAAATAAAGCTTTTTGGTGATGGGTCTCCAACCGCATCGCCCAAAAATCCAATAAAAAGCCCCAATACCCTTAGTCGCCTCTGACAACACCCGTGGGTAGAAAGGGGTAGCGACATTCTAAACCGGCACTACACGGCACATAGTATAATTAACCTATTATTTTACAATGCTAATGCAAGTACTATATATACATAATAATGATGTAACCTATTTTAATTATATAAAATTTATCTAAAATACTAACTTACAAGCCACACTATATCAATATTTAACCCAAAGCCTATTTCACCCAATCTATTTGTTCTGAGTTTCACTCTAAGAATCCGAGGCAGTAGGCTTACATTTAAATTATTCGTGAGGTTAGATAAAGCTTAGCGGATTCGTCATTTAGGTAAATCTCGGCAAATCCAATCATAGATTGGAGCTCGCCCGTGAGAGATTGCCTTTGTAACCCATTAGGAAAACGCTCGAGGTGCTCATATAATAAGGAATTATATGATTTCGATCATCACGCTTCATTACTACGCATTTATTTTATTTGAAAGCCTTTTTTACGACAGCGAAGCCTGAATTCTATCGAAAGGTCGCAGGATGAAATTAAGAGGTGGATATATGTATAAGAAGAAGAAGAAGAAGAAGAAAAACGTTTATTCGCCATTTGTAGGCACAAGAAGAACAAGTAACATAAATTTTTACAACTTAATTTTAACAACATTTAAAATTAATTAATTATAAAATAAATATTATATTATATTATTTTATTATAAATAAGAGTACTAATACCAATTATTCTTAAAACTAGATGGGGAATTCACATGATTTATCATGAAAAAAAAACAACTATATAACTAGAAACAATAAGGACACATAGTAATATTCTTTTACCTGTATCATATATTATTATTTTTTAATTACATCGTGAAAATACGGCTCTGTTAAATTATGGTTATCTTATAAGGATTGACAATTATTACGAAGGTTTTCCTCTCCTCTTAAGGTTTTTCTATTTTTTAAATATATGCCAAATACAATTTACACAACAAAAATACTATTAAAAAAATGACTAAGAATCCCATACGCGTGGGAATCAATTTATTTTCAGACCAATTTAATTAATACATTAAGTTACTTTTTCTTTACATAGTTGACTTGAAAAGGAAAACTATTCGAGTATGTAAATTCTTTACTTTACAAAGGCCACAGTTTATTTGGTTTTATCAAGTTTCGAACAATTTTAATATAAAGGTTCACTTCTAAAACCCTTTTAGTGAAGCAACTGTTAAAAGTAATTCGTCATTTAAAACAAAAAAAATATTCCAAATAGTATGGATTAAGATACTTATAAGTCTTTCTACTCTTTCTTATTTTTAGTTAAAGTTTAGTTTCCAAGCAAAGATATATTTAGTATCTCTAAAGTTTATTTAAGAAAGCGTTAAATAGGTACTTACTGCACATCGGCGAGCGCGACGGTAAGCTGCAGAAGAATAGCGAGCACGACGGGCGCGTGCAGCGTAGCGGCGGCAGCGCGCGCCTGCTCGCTGCTCATCGCGCGTCTATCCTCGCGCGCCTCTCCAAGCTCATCGCGCGCTTATAACACCCCCGAAAACTTAACAAAACTTATTTCACGTGCTTTTTCCTCAAACAGCTAGTGCGACGTGGCGTGAGCGAGTTCCCCGACGGCACCGAGGCGAGTGATCACGCGCGTGCGCGACTCGCCTGCCCACAACTTTACCACAAACAAAATTTCACTCCGTAAGTTTCTGAACGACCTCGCAGGCTCTTTTGCAAATACGCCCCAAATTATATTCTTATACTTTGATGAAAGTAGAGTACAATTATAACCATATATCGATGTAAAGAAGATACAAATATAATAAGAGGTTAATTTACTGTTAAGAAAGCGAAGATGGTAGATCTTAAAAAAAGAGTGACCTTTTTTTCAACTTTTGTTTTCATCATTCTTTTTTTAAACCAAACTATGAATTTCTAAAATTATTTTATCAATTGAAAGCTGTAAACTAAAGGAAAGATATATGCTACATATTATTCCTTACAATTAAAAAACTCTAGATAATCAAAATATATCACTTCTGGGATGAAAGTGGGGCGGGCCATTAGTTTATTATATTCACGTGCCAGAAAAGCTAACAACGAGCTTTGTTTCGATTTGGAAACTAATTTTACTGTAGGTACTACATATGGAGGCGTGCATATCAGTTGTATATAAGACTCAAGCATACACGCTGTATATTCTCGAATAGGTTGGCAGAGGTACTAATACTTCTCAACATTACGTGACATTGTCATCTAGTGTTCAGAGTGCCCACGTTTTGCTTCGACAGTGTATTCATGTGATAGGGGGCAGGCCTATCGCCGTTTTGTACGAATACACTGTCAGATGATAAAGTACAACTCAGCCATGTGGGTTTCCTTACGATGTTTTCCCACACCGTTAACAACCATGATAAATTAACCACACATGAAACTTGACTGAACTACACCAATTTGACTTCAGAAAATACAAAATGGTGAAGTGCCGGCCCGGGATTTGAACTCACGTCTGTCTTTTTTGGTATTTATTAAATATTTTTATTCGATAGCAAACACGAAAATAAAAGACTAATTTGATTTTTTTAAATTTAAAATGAGTAATTGCAAAGTTATGATTTTTTAAAGATTGTTCAACTTTTGTACTTAATGACGTCATCGATCGAAAATAGCACGTAGCGACATGCAAATAAAGCGAAATGTTTAGTAAAAATGTTGCTGATTGCAAAAAATATTTCACGAATTTGTGATCCCAAATGAAATAATTACGATATTATACTAAACAAACCTATGATTTTCGATATTTTATTAATAAACTGCAAGAACGAATGTCTTTGAAATAACGCTGAAGGTCAATACTGTTACAGTTTTTTGCTAAAATAACGGTCATCTTAGCTTTGTTTGATTTAATTTCAAGAAAATATGTTTTAAAAACATAATATCTCGAAATGGTTTCGTAATCAGCACCACTTTTGTAAAACTTTGCATACCGAATTGTTCTGTGGTAGACTCATGAGGTGACAACTGATATAAAATACCCAGAATAAGAAGTGTTAGAGCCATGCAACTTCTTAGCCCACTTATCAAGGAAAACTAAACATCGTAAATACTCAATACGCTCAAGTAACTAAACTCTCTACTAAGCTCTAAAATTCTAACGTGAAACTTGAGAGGTGCGACACGTAGGTCGGACGTAGTTGTGTGAGGCCGCCGGCTTCCGACATGCAGATCACAGATAAAGCTCAACGTATTATTGCTCTAGTCCTCAATCCCGCACTCGCCTCATCACGAATTCTACACGACTTTCTAAACAACTCACTCTGACCGATATCAAGTTTATATTGGAATTTTATTTATTTTATGATTTATTGGCGACTGAAATTAGATTTTATTTTATTGATTTATTTTGAAATACAGTTAGTTTGAGAGCGAAAGTCAGTTAACCAGTTTTTAGATAATTATTTGTATTGTATATGTAAATTACCTTTCATGGAAACTGATCTATTTATGCAATCTCAAAGCGAGAATCTGATCACTTGATAACGAAATATCAAGTGATGATCAGAAAAACATTAAATAACAATATTTTACCAACTTTTCCCCATTCAACTTCCAAAAGTGGCGAATTTCTCAGCTCTGGCACCCCTTCTAGGGATTTATAGCCGCCGTGAGTATATGTATGTATAAATAACATTCTTATGATGATCTGATGTGTGTTCAATATCATTTCTGAATCTTATGAAAAAAGGGAATGTATAGATATTATTCGAAAAATATTTGATGCTTTGTAATCCTAAAAGCATATCAGTTTTTTCAAGCACTTTTTCAAACCAATATTTATTTTAAGTATTAATTAACTGTTGATATATTTTCAAATCCACATTGTAAGAAACATATCACAAAACCGTCTGTCTGTAAATACAGCAATCTTCGAGAAAACCGTCTTATTGTAGTTAAGATAATAGAGGTGAGAGGTCAAAAAAGTTCTTTGTTAGACTGTCGCTCTTTGTGATGCATCCGAGGCACTCTCACGTGGCGATAATGACAGCAACGGATAGTAATTGCTTTTGGTGTCAGCTTTTAACACAAGTGCTAATTTTGGAAGTGCATTTGTATTTTGGTATTTATATGACAAAATTTTTGTAACGAAAGGTGTTAAAAGTTCACGCCGTATTACCCCGATGGAGTGACATAGGTACTAATATTTTTAAAATCCCGTGTAATTTTGTCACCATTTTTGCCTAGATAAAGCATCTGTATTATATTAAAAAGATACAATATTTCTCACATAACTTATTATCATTTAGTTTACTTTCCAAAACTAACACACTATTTTACGACCCTAAAGTATAATTGGCCTCAAATGTATCATGGAATCCATAATGAAGTAAATAAAAAATATTATTGTACTATTTTCTATAAAAGTGGGCTGTTTATCATAGTTGGTCAGCCCGTAAACCTTCGTAATGTTCGTCATTTCGTACAAACGTGGTGTAATCCCGCGAAGACGAGATCTTCTTTTAAATTGAGCTTTCGCTAGCTTTCAACTGTGCCACCATTTGAGAGAAGTAAATAACATAACAAATATTCAAAACTCAACTCCCCCGTATAAAAAAATACTATCACACAACTGGTAATGCAAATAAATAATAAATTATTCTCGTTAACAACAACAAGTATAATGAACTTATACTTGGGTTTCACAATTTCAAAATTACACTTTGATTATATTTTTGCATCCTAAAATAGAAAAGAGAGGAATACGTAAAATACTACATGCACACATATCATCCTTGAGGAATTATCTGATTAAGTATTTGTAATTTTTAAACATTGGTTTTATAAATAAAAAGCAATATTTTAAGCATTCCATAAAACAAAATAAAAACTGTCCGTTAATGAATATTTCCGTGACGAAGTGCATAAGAAGATAAATAAGGATATGAATTATGCTTTATATCGCGATATAAGATTCGTAGTTCTCGTAGCACCCTGACATCGTAGCTCTCAGATTCGTCGTCGTAGCGCGTTGTAACTACGAGACAAATTAACATTGATTGCCCCACATCCTTTGATAAATTGCTTATAAGGACATAGAACGAGATTTAATTAGGTTAGGAAAAGACTCATAAAAAAGTAATAAACCAATACATTAATTACCAGTGTGAACTATGATTGTCCATAGATTTTCTAAAACAATTCTCATATTGAAAAATAAAGATTCATACATAATTATGGTTTATGTATAAATTAACTTGAATGAGATTTTTTTTTTATTAAAGTGATTTTATATAGTAACAATAAATACACTCATTGAATAACAAAATCATAAACACTTATACACCATACTCATTTAAAAAACACCACTCCTACCTAGGAGTGCTGATTCGTTATCAAGTGACAAATTTAGTGTTACTTTTAAATTTGCTAAATGTGTAAAAGAATATTTTTTGCTAATTTTTATAAGTAGCAAGTAATCACCAGTATTACTTGCTACTTTATGAAATCTACTTTATTATACTTTAGTATTTTATACTAGTATTGATAACTAACTTCAATCTTTAGCGTTTATTTAAATTATTTGTTAAAAATGTGGAATCGAGCAACTTAACAATAAATAGCGTATACATATTACATATAAATATTCAAACGGTTTCGTTGTATGGTTATGTGAAATAGAATGAAATCTACAAAAATGTAATACTTCTTGGTTGACACGAGAAATATCTCGCGACATTCTTCGTCAATCTATTGTACTTGTGACACATACTACCAGACTTGGCGTTCTATCTTTTTGAAATCTTTGTAATGGTTTTATTGAAAACTTATTTTATATTGAAAATGAGATTGAAACTATTCTTTATTTATTTTCAGGTTCAAAGCCAGGATCAATAGTATAGTTATCATAGTAATATTTGAAAGTCAAAAATATCCAGTAAATTAACGTTTATTGTCTATAAATTATGGTTTTGTAGTTTTATAATAAATTGTATTATGATTCTGTAATGTTATGCTATTAAATACCACATATGGCACGATTTTTAGACAGCCAAATCTCCATAAAAATAAAGGCGTATTTTTCGAATAAGTAAAGATAAATTAAGAGATAATTAGCTGTGTAGTGTCGGCTTAGAATAGCACTACCCCATTCCTTCCGGTGGGTGTACGTAAGAGGCGACTAACGGTTTTGGTGCTTTTCAGGGATTTTTGGGCGATGCGGTTGGAGACCCATCACCAACAACCTTTATTTTTACCATCTTTTCCCCACCATTATTTCCAAAAGTGGCTGAGGAATTTCTAATTCCTTAGCTCTGGCTACCCCTTCTAGGGATTTACAGCCGTGAGTATATGTATGTATGTATGTAAAGATAAAAGTTCTTATTATTATGTATGTTTATAATTAACGATCACAAGAAATTCAACACGACTTGTTGTAAGTTCAAATTGTAAGTAAATACATTCGTGCAAAATTAAAATGCATACCACCAACCAACAAATGGATCCTTCCATCCGAAAACCTAGATCCCGCAAGCCTCCAAGGAACGTATCCAAAAACCGCACTTTGCAATCCTCCCCGGAGAAATACTCGGCGTTTTGTCAATCTATGCAGAATACTACGGAATCGATCAAAATGGAATAAAGGTCTATTTTTCCTCGGGTATGGACGACATATACCATGTTAAGAAGTTCAGACGTGGAATATATTATTGCACTATTTGGACGTTATTTAATGCCATATTATAAGTTAAAATTCTTACCTATTAAGTAATAAGAATGACTTTCCATAGCTTTAAGATGTCACCTAACACCAAAATTTTCTTAGTGAATGCGATGCAAGCATCGTAGACTAGAAAAAAGTAAATAGATATAATTTCTTTATATAAAACTATCCGTTCTAATACATACTTAAAAAGGTTATTTCTCTCTATAAAATTTCCTTGTTTATTGGCTCGCATCTCAACGAATAACGAAAAATTTACTGAAGCGATTTATTGGAAAAGCGACGAACGAATGCGCAAAATTAATCCAGATGAGAGTTTACTTCGTCAACCTTTATATTCGTTGAGGATTAAGATTTCTTTATATCGAAAGTAAACAACATGTTTTTATAAAAAGAACAAAAAAGCATTTAGTCAGTGGTAAATTTGGGTGGAATTGAAATAGTTGTTCTTACATATGCTTTTACTTTTGATCCTAACTAAAAATATTTACTTATTTGTAAAGTTATTAACATGCTAACTATTTTGCTATTAACTTAACTTTAACGTTATTTGATTGGTCATTGCGATGCACTTTAAAAGCTTTTATTTAACTTGCAATGTATATATATTTGTGTGTACGGGTGAAATCTTTGAACTCAATTTTGAAGTAGATATATTCAACCGTTTGTGCTGAAATTTTGTGGACGCATTTTGTTTGGATGACAATATATGATAAGATATGTGACGTCATTCTAAATTCAATATGGCGGATCATACAAGATGTCAGAACAGTTATATTTAATCCACTTATACAATATGGGTATCAAATGAAAGGGCTTGTTAAGAGTGACTAGAAAAAGAATATGACGTCATTCTGAATCCAATATGGCGGACCATGCAGGATGGCGGAATAGTTACCTTTAGTCTACTTTTACAATATGGGTATCAAATGAAAGGGTTTGTTAAGAGTGACTAGAAAAAGAATATGACGTCATTCTGAATCCAATATGGCGGACCATGCAGGATGGCGGAATAGTTACCTTTAGTCTACTTTTACAATATGGGTATCAAATGAAAGGGTTTGTTAAGAGTGACTAGAAAAAGAATATGACGTCATTCTGAATCCAATATGGCGGACCATGCAGGATGGCGGAATAGTTACCTTTAGTCTACTTCTACAAAATGGGTATCAAATGAGAGGGCATTTTGAGAGTAAATGAGATGACCAGACTGAGGAACCTAGCCAGCGATAACTAAAAAGATATAAAATAAAAAAAAAATATGTAAAAAAACTTTTTAAGAAAAAGCTTTTATTTAAACGCTCTAAAAAGAAGAAATTAAAAAAAATTAAGTAAAAAAACTTTTTAAGAAAAAGCTTTTATTTAAACGCTCTAAAAAGAAGAAAATAAAATATGCTTTTTGGATTATACTAACAACTCCTCATTATACACATTAAACATTGCGATGCATTTTTATATCTTATTAAACACGATTATTTAAAAAGTATATTCATATTTATTTACACATTGTTAGCACGCGATGGCCCCTATTACCTTCATTAAGTTTTATTAAGTAATATGCTAAAACATTATCATAAAATTACAGTGTATTTTTCAATTCTGATAATAACTAGGCATTTCTTCTATCAACGGCATGTGCCATCATGCCATGGGATTTTGGACCAGCCATAAAGCTAAATCTTTTCAGGATAGTATTGAATCTACATATGATTACGTTTAATTTTCCTACAACTGATAAAATGGACGCTTAGGTTTGATCATTATTAAAATACAGCCTTTAAATTGAATTCCTGCATGCTGGAATGTGTACTTGTTAACATTAGCTCTATGCTTGAAGAAAAACCTTATAAAACAGTGAATTGTTACTTCTATTTTATAAAACATTCCTATTTTAATTATTAACCTTATCATTCTAGGTTTTTTTGACGTATTCCTTTTTGGATATATTAATATCAAAGACAATCCACCGACTACGTTATCTACCTATTACTTGCAAAAATACTAAAATAAAAGTATGATTTTAATTATTTAAATGGAGTTCACTTCCTCGCGTTTCCCGAGCGTAATGTAACGTTCAGTGACATATTCTAAATGAAGAAGAAATTTTAATAAGACTTTGTCTTTAGTGATCTTGAAAAATCTTAACGATAAACCAGAAGATATCAATATTCTGATTTCCTTTCATATAGTAGATTCAGATGACATCGTGATTTAGGATTAGAAGGCGTGAAATATTATATAATCTAATTTAATTCCCTCAGTATTAGCCAGCGAAAGAAAAAATATTTTATTTTAGTTTAGTATAATAAATAGAGCTTTGTAGTGTCAGCTTAAAATAGCACTACCCCATTTTTCCCGTAGGTGTTCGTAAGAGGCGGCTAAGGGTATAGGGAATATTATATGATTTCTGAGCGATGCGGAGCGAGACCTATCACCGAGAACCTCTATTTTGAAATCCTTTCCCCTCTCTACCTCCAAAAGTGGCTAAGGAATTCTCTGGCTGCCGTTTTAAGAATTTATATATAATATATAAAGGTACAAATTAAGTAAATTATTTCTCATGTTGTGTAAAATAACATCTCAAAAATAATGTCTAATCTCATGTGAGGTAAGTAGGGATTCAGTGATTTTTAAGCTATTGTTGGGCCAAAAGGTTGAAAACACATCACGAACGACCCTCAAATTCTAATTCAAATTCATTTTATTCGTAATTTAGTTTATTTGATTGCCTCAATCATATCTTTTTTCTTTTAGATTCCCATAAAGACTTAAGTATTTTTTTATCTTGTTTCTACATACTCCTTATCCCTTTTTTAGATCAAAGCCTGAATTTAGATAGATTACAAATAACTACAAAAGCAACTTTGAGTACTTAAAATGTCTACCAAAATCAATCGTCCCAAAACTTTCTCAAATACGTATTGAAAAAATAGAATCATCATCAAGCGAATATATTTCCAAGTTGCGGTCAGTAGTGGTTCGTGGTTTATGGTGAAAACTCTTTGAGTTCTGACGCATGCGCGTGGCAGAATTGAAGGAGAGATCGCGGTAAGCACGCCACGGCGGGAACCGGTCTGCCATTAACTGTTCTGTTTTACCGCGGCACAACTTTCAAACAAACACTTCAAATCTTTCTTGAACTTTTAAGTTTAATTTCTAATTCATCAAAATGTGCCATTACAACTTTTTGGTTCGTTGTCTTCTACTGATGTGCGGGTAAGTTTTTTTCATAATATTTTAAGATTATCAAACCTACGTAGGTACATGTTTTCTTAATTGTTTTGAAATAATATATTTATAGTCATTTAATTATTGTAAATTTTGTTAAGAATTCTTTTGAAATGTTGTTCACTCAAAAAAACGAGCATTGTTTGTTTTGTCGCATTTATATATCCAGATCTGGAATGAGCTTGGATCAAATATAATAGCTTATGTATCCGTGAAAATATTTTGGCTCAAAAATATTCTATAGCACGATAATTTGGGTTTGAAGTTTAATGTTTAGTTTCATTATTAATTTCAGAGTGAATTATAATCGTATTATTTAGTCTAAATGTTGCTTCATATGTGTTGCTATTAATTCAGGGCTTCGCAATACACATTTTATGTTGCACGTGTTGAACGTTGTTACTAAGGGTACAGGACTATATAAATGACGGATTGGCGATCCAAACATAAACCATACTGTATTTCAACATGTTTTACCCCTTTTTACTTTCAAAATGTGGATCTGGTTACAGTTTTTTGGGATCATAGTATGGTATTAAAAAATAATATATTCTCAAACAAACAAACTAGCTTAGTGAGAAGAACACCCGCCTATCGTGCAGAGGAGCGTGGGTTCAAATCTCGAGTCAGGTCTACACCAATGTGATGAAACCCACATGGATAGGTACTCAGTAAAAATGGCTAAGTTAAGCTTGGACAATGCATTCATGTGATGGGGGTAGGCCTTCTCACCGCACTGTATAAACTGCCACATGACAATTTACAACTCAGGCAGGATTTCACCGAAGATTTCTTAGCACGGGTTATCATAGTAATAATAATACATACATACATATACTCACCCTATCAGTTCCAAAGGAGGTTGGAAGAGGCAATCATTTGCCACTTAGTACGATCCCGGCCAATCTTTCTAGCTTTATTTACATACACCAAAATTTTCATACATGCCTTTTTATATTCACTTTTCAGTAACCTGCCTTTTTGATAGTTTAATATCGTTGTTGATTGAACGCAACATTCGCGAAATGTGTGAAAATATAGTTAAATCTAATTAGTTATTCCTGCGTTCGGATGATGAAAGTGCTACTTAGATAAAATTTAACAACAACTGAACAACTAATGTAAAAGTAGAATGAAATGAAGTGTTAATCAAAAACGAAATATCCAAAAATGAGTTTTAGCTGTTAAGACTTTGAAAATAACGATTCCACAGATACTGATTAAAGTGGGAAAAATATGGTAAAATAAAAAATCGCTGGATGGGGTTTCAAGTGGAATTTCCCAGGCAATCACTTAAAAGTCCAAAAGTCTTTAGCTGCCTCCATATTCTGAACTGTTATCATTTTCACCTTTGGTCCTTTGTGGGAAATATTACTATTACATGCAAATAGTTTCATCAAGCCGCTTACATATATTAATATCTAACCAAACTATACAATCAAACTTTTGTTTCCTAATATAACTACGACTTGAACCTGTATTTAATATTTATATCACACATTTAAAATATCGCGAAATACATCATGATTCCTTGCTTTTCGCCAAAAATAAGTTCTTTAAATATGTTCCTCGCTGTTGTTCATATTTTCCTGTGTGATTATAACTTATAGATTAATTACGTTTGTAAGTCACTTCCAAAGAAATGTTGCTATTAAATACATTTGAGAAATGACATCCTCAAGGGACTCGTACGCATTTTATGTTAATGTGGTTCCCTTGTCAGTGTCGGCATGTCGCTAATAATGCATTATAAGAAGTTTCACACAGGAGCGTTGGCGGGTCCACATTTTCATTATTTATTTTTACTTAAAGAGATAATTATATAAGGTCCAGAAGTTGGTATAATTCTATAAACATTATAAGTTAATAGCACAATAGACTTTACTCAGCGAAGGAGTATGACAACCGCGTGTATTCAAAAGTAGCATTAGACCAGCCCTTCGGTTCAAAACATGTAAGAGTATATACGTCAAGTCTTTGAGACCTATTTATTGTACGTATAATATTGGGCCATCTTACACAAGACGAGATATATAAGATCTCACGCGTCTCCTACTACGGGGACAGGGCAAGGACTGAGAAAAACGATCTCAGTCTGAGACCGATTTCTCTTTAAAGTTTTAGTTGATTATTATATTGATAAAATATTTATACATAGATAACCAAATGGGATTATTAATCCCAAAAAGGTAGTAGCCAGAGTTTCAGAATTATAAATTCCGCAGCGGCTATTAGAAATTAAGTAGGAAAAATTAATTCCTAAGTCAATTACATAATAAAAATATTTTTAAAACTAGCAAGGACTGTAAGATATACCGTCAAAAAAACCATAACACACGATTGACTAGAATAAATTTCAAGAGCTGGCTGCATAAGTTCTTACTATTACAAATCGTTCTACTATTAATATGTTATTTTAACTTATTTTAAAAACATCTCAAAAATGATAATTATTTCATTATGTTTTGTTTCGAAAGTAGTTCAACAACCAATAAAGTTCCATTTTGAATCAACAATCTACTTTGCTCATAAATATTTTCAGTTCATTTTAATTTACATCACCCCAGCTTCGTTTAAAGTATAAAATGTTTACCGCGTGAAAGCGTCGAATTTCAACTATGTAAACAAGTGTGTATAAAACTAAAGCCGTGAACGAGTTTTCGCCAAACAATCAGTTTCGGAATGTTGATAAATGAAGTGAAAGTAACTCAAGATCGGTTCCGTTAAATATTAAAACAGTCTTATTTTATTCTTAGACATTAACTCAGCAAAAAACGGAGACACGATGTTGTTCTAGCCCATTTTGGTATTTCAAGTCGGCTGATTTATGAGGAGAGAAAAATTAGCGTAAATATCTGTATAAACAGGAATTTTCGTTGGACTAAATTGGATGGATAAAGTAAATTTGATGTTGGCTTTCTTTCTCTTACGTATTTTCTAAAAAACTGAGCATCGATCAAGTTATGTATTGACTTACTCTTTTCTAAGGTCTGTATTGAATCACAGATATCGTTTTTATAAAATTAAATGATTGAATAGGGTGAAAACCGATGTCGACTACGTCTGTGGCGGAGTGTATAGCTGAATAGCTTCTCGGTCTAGAGATTGTGGGTTCGAATACCGCTGAGTGCACCATTTGTACTATGTGTATAAATTATATTTTTGAGTCTTGGATGTTATGTATATGTGTATTTAATAGTACAGTATACATTATATTGTTAAGGTAGTATCCCATAATAAAAGTTAGTGAGTTGTACTTAGTTTGGGGCTAACTTGATCTGCGTAGTATCTGTACGTATATACATTTATTTGTATTGTGAAAGCATGATGCTATACAATATTTTTTTCTCAACACGTTTTAATTTTATTTTAATAATAACAGCGAATATTCTAGACTATAATCTACAGAATATTCAATACATGTTGATTTACATAAATAAGAATTGCTCGCAGTATGTTACATAAGGAATTTTGGCGCCCAATAAGTTAGATGTCTCATCGCTCATGAAGTCTTGTCGCTTCAGGCAACACTGGTTTTCCTGTACATGTCTGGAAAACGTGTGATTGATTTGAAAATAACATAACCGAAGTATAATAGAGCATCGGCATGAACTTAAAATGTTTTACAGAAATTTCGATAGTTTAGATTGGAGCGTGAGACGCGACGACGGTCGAGCTTTACGAATGTCATTACCATCACAATGATTTGGCTCCCAAACATCTCGAGTGTTGGTTTATCGATTTTCTGTTTCAAAGTTGTAGTGATTTTGAGATAACAGGATGATTGGACTCGTGTTCAGATATACGTTAATTTGATTGCGTCTGTTCAAGCCGGCTTCTATCTATCATTTTAGCAACACATATTAAAAGCTACCTTAGGATAATAACAGCATTTAACCCAAGTAAGATAATTTACTTTCTCTTATAAGATAATGTTAAACTGGTGATGGATTACCAATGAAACAAACTAATTATCTCATTACTGGTTCCTAGTATGATGATAATTTAAGTATTATCGATATACTTATATGTACTTACATAACAACAAATTAACACCTCCGAAGTGGGAAGAATAAAGGAGCATGTAAGAAAATATTGATGAATGTAAACGAAGCTTGAGATTTTTGCGATCGATTGCCTCTGCTTACCCCAATGGGAATTAACGGCGTAAGTATATGTATGTATGACACCTCTCTAAAATATCACTCCAAAAAGCAGCACTTACACGAATAATACATACATTAGACCGACGGTACTTGAGTAGCAGTATGAACCCGCGGCCTCGTCGGTCCTGTAAAACATGTAAATGTAATTGTGTCACAAACAGCGTCTACAGGCTGCCATAGCGCTTGCTGCATACGGATTCAATAAAGTGCTATCTCCGTACGCAAACGAACGTAAACTCAATGTTACACCTTATCACGTTTTGTAGAGCTTTTTTAAGGGCATTCAGATTTATGGGTTGCGCGTCACGTACTCGATAAGGAGACGATAGGGGAATAAGGATGTAGTGGTCTTTCATATAACACGTAAGAAAAGTTTATGAAGAGATTTTATATTGAACTACTTTTTCAGTATTTTTCTCAATAACTTAGGGCATTCCCTAAAACTCGTTAACTGAAATTAAACCTGAGTATCTTTATGGCTCTCACGTTTATGCCGAATATCCCCGAAGGGGTTGGCAAAGGTACTTACTAATACTTCTGAACATCAAGTGACATTGTCACCTCAGAGTTCAGAGTACCCACGTTTTGGACAGTGTACTCGCGTGATGGGGGCAGGCCTATCGCCGTTTGGTACGAATACACTGTCACATGACTAAGTGCAACTAAGCGTTATAGGGGGGCAGGCAGAGGTGAGTATATTTTTATGAATGTATGTATTAATTAAAGTAACCTAAGAAGTTGCTTTCAAAATAAAATTTGGGCTCGTTTGTTTACAAAAATATGCAATATTTTATTTTACATACATGCATATACTCACGGCTATATATCCATAGACGGAGTAGCCAGAGCTAAGGAATTAGAAAATCTTCAGCAACTTTTAGAAATCTGAGAGGGGAATAGATGGTAAAAAAAAGGTTGGTGATGGGTCTCCAACCGCATCGCCCAAAAATCCCTTAAAAGCCCCAATACCGTTAGTCGCCTTTTACGTACACCCACCGGAAGAAATGGGGTAGTGCTATTCTAAGCCGACACTACACAGCTACCAGTTCGTTTGTATTGTATATGTAATATTAATTTACAACTTTTGTAGAATATATATTAATTAATTTAGAAGAATAAAAAAATATCCAAAGATTAATAGATGAATGAACGAAGATTGAGAGGTTTGTAAGGATCGCACAAAATGGCGATCGATAGTCTCTGCCTACCCCAATGGGATCTAATGGCGTGAGTATATATATATGTATGTAACTTTTTTGATGTTACATTCTGAAGTTGCGTAACAAAATATTATGTATTCGAAAAAGCATCGCTGTGTTAATAAATATGTAAATGGTAGTCGTTTACTCCCATTCAGTGTCGTTGATTAGGTGCTAAGTTGTGTGACGAAGAGCGGGGGTCAGATTTGATTTGGTGCCAACTATCGACCGCTGCTTAACTCGTCAATGTCAATAGCTACTTCCTTAAATGACCTAACGCCCTGTTTCTTTGAGATCTTTAGCATTGACATTGTTTATTCATTTCTATTATTATTCTTAGTTATAGTAAAAAAATATACACTTATTTATGATTCAGATTCAGCATGAAATGTTTTAACAGACTGCGATATCCGATAAAATATTATTTGAGCATACCCTCTTAGAAATTGAACCCGAGAACGGGAACCACGGAGGCAGTCAATATATTGGTTGTTTTTGTAAATATTAGATATCGTGTTTCCATGAACAGATTTTGAGAATATGCTATATTGCAAATTATTCTCATTGAAACTATTATTTAAATTTTGACGTGACAACGTCTTATAAATTGGTTTGCCGGGTGACACTTCAAGAAACTGCGTTACGCTCCGCTCACGTTATGCGCTCACAATGAGAGCGAGTGAGAGGCACGCGTCCCTTCCACTCGGGCATGGTTAGCCCGCCTAAGAGCGAGAGAGACAGATGAAGTTATTCATCCTTCTTCCTACTGTACGAATGAATATTCACATTAAAATTATTTTACCACTGAAAGTCGTTGTCACTTAAAACTTTCGCCCGTATACCGACTTATACAGGCAACCAATTTTTATTGAGATCATTGGATTTGCACATGGCACACAGATCAGTATAGCACGAATTTATAATATTTTGTATGGCACGATGCAGTAATGTTCTCATCCGCCATAAAACGTAGCATCTTCCGTACTCCAGCCATATAATTTATTAGTTTAGGGTCATGCGAATAAAGATATCGGGCAGTCATCTGTGTCGAACAAAAACTGCAACAGTTGTTTCTCATAAAATTTAAATATAAAACGCTCGCATTTTATTTCAGGGTCTATACTGCCATATGTTAACCAAAGGCACAGGCTTTACCTGTAATGTATCTTGTTTTACGTACACCAGAGGTCGTCCAATGATCGCAATTCGAGTACAAATTTAATTTCAGTATGAAGCCGACTTGATATAAACTTTAAAATATAATGTGAACGTTAATTTATCCATAGACTTAGGAAAAGCATGTAAATGCATGTGGGTCAAATAAAACATATGGTTGTGTGAGTTATGCATTGATGTATCTACCTAAAGTGTATAATTATTCAAGAGAGTGAGAGAGAGAGAGACGATAAAAAAATACGTTATTATTATGCTAGTACCATACTTGAGCCAAATTGCATTTGCAAAGCGTAAAATTGGACGCCCCATGCTAAGGTTCAAAGACTGCGCAAAACGCGACATGATCGCATTCCACATCGACTGCGACAAATGGGAAGACCTCGCTTCTGACCGTGATGAGTGGAGGAAACTCATTCACGAGGGCTGCGGGACCCACGACAAGGCCTGGTTTGCAAATCTAGCACAAAAACGTGCCAAAGGACATGCTTGCGCTGTGAGTTCCATTCCACCGGACTCTCGGTTTGTGTGCGGGAAGTGCGGACGAAGGTGTCGTTCGAGAATTGGTCTTTTTAGCCACGAGCGACGATGCTCCTCTCGCATAGGCGCTGCTTAAATCATCTGACAAGATGTTGAAGGCTCTAATGATGAGTACCATACTGTACACATGTAACCGTCATGACTTTTTTTTTAATAAGAAAACCTACGATACTTGTATACTGTCACGATAATTTTGCTTTATTTACAGAAAATTAATGACTAAGGCGTTGCCTGCAATATAATTGCATCGTTTTATGCTTTAAATAGGATTTGCTGTCAGTCTCCCGGCGCAATCTAATTTATTCACGCTCGTGTTTCATCAATGTAGGGCTGGTAAAAAATTGTATTCATTTATAAAACCGAACCTTGTTTCAAGTTTCAATTTCAATACAATTTATTAAGCGAAGAGAGGGTGCATCTCTGATTTTATCATTTATGTACTTTTCTCTTATTGCAAAGCTGTTCACTTACTAGATTATGATCATATTGTTTTATTACTTTTATTTCTAATCGGTGATTCATTGTGTGATAATTCTTCGGTGATTCACAAACATAAACGTTCACGCCGTTTATCCCCGAGGGGGTTGGCAGAGGTACCAATATAGACAGTGTACTAACGTGATAGGGGCAGGTCTATCGCCGTTTCGTACGAATACACAGTAACATAGCTAAGTAACTCGGCCATGTAGGTTTCCCGACGATGTTTTCCCTACCCACTGGTAGAAATACATTCTATTCTAAGCCGACACTACACAGCTAACTATGTCTATATTTTTTTTCTATCTTTAATACTGGGATACCTGAATCACCGAATGATATATAAAGATATATATCTGATATGATAGTCCAGTCCTGTAAACAGACAGGCGTGAGTTCAAATCCCGGGTCGGGCCTACACCAATTTGTCTTTTCTAAAGTCATAAGTGTGGTTAATATATCATGGTGGTTAACGGTGAGTAAGAGGCGACTAAGGGTTTTATGGTTATTAAAAAAATTTTTGGGTGTTGCGACCTTTATTTACTGTCTTTTCTTCACTCAACTTCCAAAAGTGGCTAAGGAATTTCTTATTCTGTAGCTCTGGCTACACCATCAAGGGATTAATAGCCATGAGTATATGTATGTATGTATAGTTATCATTACCAAGATTTGCATTGATTATATTTACGTAATACCACTTTTATTTGGTCATAAAATTAAACTACAAAAGATTAGCTTAAAATTTTAGAAAAGCATTAATAAATAACTTCAAAAGCTTTTTTTGAATGCTGTTGGCTGTCGCGTTTGTTCCAGCACAAATAAATAAATAGTTACATCTATAGTAAAACCGGCCAGTTTTACTGTAGGTACCTAGTATTAATGTGGACTTTGCTGCTATACCTAGGTAGGTACCCAAAATCTACCGAACGGTAGTTCTTAGAATTTTCTTTAGTCGTCTATGATCTTAGTAATCTATATGTCAGGGGTTATGCATGTCTGTAATGAACTCCAAAGAGTATGAATACCATTTTGACTCTAACCAAAAATAATACCAATTACACGAAAATCATTAAAATAAACAAAATATTGTAAAATCACTAAGGTCATGGTGAAAGAAATGAATATAAATATTTAATTTAATAACATATTATAAAATGCACATAGAAGAGTGATAACAATGCAAATAAAGTCACAAATCTGATTCAGAAATACCAAAACGCTGAATAATGCAAAACCAAACTTTTTCATTGGCGAATGAATGATACCCATATCCCCATTCATCGTTAGTAAGATCTTTTTACTTTTTGGTTACATTATTGGAAATATATTCTCTAATGACACGGGCTATTTCGTTGGAAGCTTCCTCATATTTTTTGGTCACTTAATTGACCTAATGGTAGCAACTGTGACAACAACGCGGGACTTCAACTATATGCTGAAATACCAGAAGCGCACCTTTGAAATTGAATTCCTCTCACAAAGACGCCCTCAACCTATAACCTAGAATATTTCAACATGTGGCTGAATGGGTCAGTTTGGACAAATGTTAAGTTGGGAAGAGTTTGTGCAGAAGATCCTCCCCATATTCGGGCATTTCATAATGGCTTTCGGTTATATTCTGGAGCATGTGAATAGTGTGCCACCTCCAATAGCTAGCGCGTTTGTGCTGTTGGGACATGTCTGTGTGTTATGTAACACTGATGTTTTAAATCCGGCCCGACCGAATACGCATTTCATTAATTTGGTGTTTCTTGGTGCTAACATACTAGTTTTTGTTTACGATTGTCTTGCGGTACTACAAATATCTGCATGAGTGCTAAATTTAAATTGTATACATTGATTCTCAGCCAATTCATTTTAAGACTGTTCACGAATTGTCCTTTTTCCATAAATATAACGTCGGCCGGGTAGATCGGCGTAGATTCATGATTCCTCAATGACAAATCAGACACAGAAATAAATAATCACAGCTTTAATCAACTTCGCCACTATTCACAAATTAACTAAGTACAAATTATATTGCGTTAACACCGATTAGAAACGTATGACGGTTCCGAGCACAACCGATCCACTCTTTGTCCATCCTCAGAATGATCCTTGCCCGAACTCCATCAGAGGGCGCACGATTACCTCGTGACCACACCCTTCCGCTTCTTACCACTTAGTCAACTGAGTCAAATCAGCAACTCTATTAGGTATTACCGACACGTAGTCAATTCAGTAACTGTATTAGGTGCCGCCGACATGTAGTCAAATGAGCAACCATATTAGGTGCCGCCGACACGGCCATCCTGACAAGACACACGTCCTCGTGTGTTACTCGGCATCTGAAACAATATCAGATGGCAATACCACTTGTCCAAAATACTGACTTCCTCAATGAGGATTGTTCAATTTCAAAACAAAAAATACTTTATTACTTAAATGCTTTTCAGGAACTCACACACAAAAAGTTATTACAACAATCCTCACTAAAGAAAAGTCACTAATAAGTGTTCGCATTTATGGTTCATAGAGTGATCAAACAAACAGATCATCCCAGTGATCAAACAGTCAGATCTTCCCAGTGATCAAACAAACAGATCATCCCAGTGATCAAACAAACAGATCATCCCAGTGATCAAACAAACAGATCATCCCAGTGATCAAACAGTCAGGTCATCCCAGTGACCTAAACTCATATCATTAACGGTCATCCCAGTGACAGCGAAAATCAGAGTTGGTCATCCCAGTGACCCCAAAACACATCTTCAGCGGTCATCCCAGTGACCCTGAAACTCATCTTTAGTGGTCATCCCAGTGACCCTAAAACACATCGTCAGCGGTCATCCCAGTGACCCTGAAACTCATCTTTAGTGGTCATCCCAGTGACCCTAAAACACATCTTCAGCGGTCATCCCAGTGACCCTAAAACACATCTTTAGCGGTCATCCCAGTGACCCTAAAACCCCTATATTCATGTGTGGTCATGTGTCATCTTAGTGACCACTACAATTTAACAAATGTCTCACAAAAGAAAGTTTATACCTACTGACAGAACTGAGAAAATTAATAAATTTCACTCAACTCATTCAATAAGGATTCAGAACCCTCAATAGATTGATCGGTACTCGAAACGGGAATCAAATGAAATCCACTTGCACAATCAAAGAGTAAAAAGAAATTCGCGCCGTTCAATCGTGCAATTAAATCTGATGTGAAAGATACAGGAAACCAATCGGGCACTGAATTACTATTTAGTTCGCGATAGTCTACGCACATGCTATCGATACCATCACTTTTCTTTACTAATAACGCAGGGCTGGAGAATGGGGAACAACAGGGCCTAATTATGTTAGCTTGTAAAAGTTCATTGACCTTAGCTCTTATCACCCGCCGCCGTTCATCCGGCGTGAATGAATTTTCATTAACAAGTATAGTGTAAAAACCAACAATAAGGTTACTTACTATTTTTAAAATACCCAGCAACTCGCTTTTTGCAGCGTCACTAACATCGCATCAACTTGTGCTAAATTTATTTCAGACGCTATGTTTACTTGAGAACTGTATTCAACATTTAACTTTCGAGAGTGAAATTTGAGGTAGACATATTTACGGGAAAGCCTAGCGCTAAAAGGTCTCTACCTAGCATTATATTACAACGCAGGTACATATCTGGCAACACGTGGAGTAAAAAAACTCATATCTAAAATCACAGACCTTCACCTTACACAATATTTGTACTGTGCTAACCGTACTACTCAAGCCTATTCCAGTTAAATTTATAACATCGTTTTTTTTTTCCACAAAACTTTGACGCTACGCTCTCTTAAAGTAACGAGCATTCGGCTCCCCAATCATAATTAAAAATAAAGCGCTCACCAGAATGAGTCGGTGTACCTGAAGGTGGTTATACTGCAAACGTCAACTCTACTCGATGCGAGTACTGGTACCTGAACCTCCGGCGCTGGTGCCGCTCGTGCACCGGCGCGCAACGTGTCGCGTCGTTCCACAATTGAAACACACCAATAGCTTGATGAACTGGCTAGTAAAGAGTATGACGTCGCAGTTTTCCCGCTCACTGGCTTGGACTAGAAGCGATGTTTAGGTCTTATCTTAGACCAACATACATCGGCTTTGTGTCCAAATTTTCCACATGTGTAACATTGTGATAACCAATTGGATGCAGATCCTTTTAACGTGCGGCTCATCGCCACGACGAGGCTTCCACCCTGCAGTGGATGGAACCGTATTCGTACAGAATCCGTAGTTAAACACCAGGAGCTCGGAGTTGAATTCCGGTAGAGTGACTTTATCACTGGACACTGTAAGAGGTTTTAACGCTCCAATAAAGGTTAACATATTTCGATTTTGCACTTCAAATAAACTTTTCCATTTATTGTCACTTTCTTTATATTACGATTCACGAAATCGGCGTTGGGAGATCCCGCTTCTGATAACGTCGGCCGGGTAGATCGGCGTAGATTCATGATTCCTCAATGACAAATCAGACACAGAAATAAATAATCACAGCTTTAATCAACTTCGCCACTATTCACAAATTAACTAAGTACAAATTATATTGCGTTAACACCGATTAGAAACGTATGACGGTTCCGAGCACAACCGACCCACTCTTTGTCCATCCTCAGAATGATCCTTGCCCGAACTCCATCAGAGGGCGCACGATTACCTCGTGACCACACCCTTCCGCTTCTTACCACTTAGTCAACTGAGTCAAATCAGCAACTCTATTAGGTATTACCGACACGTAGTCAATTCAGTAACTGTATTAGGTGCCGCCGACATGTAGTCAAATGAGCAACCATATTAGGTGCCGCCGACAAATATATATCACTAATCTTGTGCTAACTATTGTGTTTGCTTTAACTGTTACATTTATTTGTATAAACGACGTGGTACATCAATGGGTAGAACACCGGTTATCGTGCAAACGACTAGTGTTCACATCCCGAGTCGGGCCTACACCAATTTGTCTTTTATAAAGACATATGTGTGGTTGCTGTGTAGTGTCGGCTTAGAATAGCACTACCCCATTTCTTCCGGTGGGTGTACGTAAGAGGCGACTAACGGTATTGGGGATTTTAAGGGATTTTTGGGCGATGAGGTTGGAGACCCATCACTAATATCCTTTATTTTACCATCTTTTCCCCACGCAACTTCCAAAAGTGGCTGAGGAATTTCTAATTCCTTAGCTCTGGCTACCCCTTCTAGAAATTTATAGCAGTGAGTATATGTATGTATGTATGTATATGTGTGGTTAATTTTTCACGGTTGATAACGGTGAGGGAAAACATCCTAAGTAAACCCACACGGCTGAGTTGTACTTAGTCATGTGACAGGTGTATTCGTACAAAACGGCGATAGGCCTGCCCCCTATCACGTGAGTACACTGTCCATGCAAAACGTGGGTACTCTGAACACCAGGTGACAAAGTCACTTGATGTTCAGAAGTATTATTCGGCGTGAACGTTTATGTTTATGTTACTATGTTTATATAGTGTCAGTGTAGTACAAGCCGTTGTTTCATTTGCACCATTGTTCCCTACCCTTCTGAATACGTAACAGTTTCTAATTTTAGTGGTCACTTATTGATAAAACCACTTCATACTCTTGATCGCCTCATGCTCAGGAAGAGATGAAAATAAAAATCAGGATAAGGACTTATTTCTTTTGATCATATGTTGTTTTTATTTTTTGAAGCTGGGTGTTATTAAGATAGAGTTTGTAGCGAACCTTTCGAAGCGTCAAGGGTCCTTTGCTGGAGGGCAGTCTTTGATGAGTTCGCACGATCGAACCATCCTTTTCACCAAAAAATATAAATCATACAATTAAAGGCACATAAGTGCTATTGAGCTCAAAAACGCAATTCCTTGAATTCTGGACATACAAACTTCGTAATAACGTATACTGCTATATACGTATAGCTTATTTTTCATTGAAATTTGTAAGGTTTGTAATTTATTTATATTTTACAGTATTTTTTTGACAAATATATATTTTGCGCGGTGTTTATGATAATGTTACTGAAAATTATAAAAAAAATAAATAATTTGTCGTTGTCATGTTTGAAAAGTAAAAGATCTAGGCCAACATTTAGAACCAAAATAATATTTGCATTTAATTTCTATAAAAGCCACTCACAAAATAGATAAAACCGTTCAGAAACTACGGATATAATCTCGTTAATGGTAGTTAGAGGTAGACAAAACATTACTACATATTAAGAAGTAGGATTATTTAACGATATTCAACGAATTTGTGTCGCCTCGGCACAGGTGGGTTAGCGCTATTCTTTGCTGACACTACACAATTTACCACTAATATAAACATTCAAATATATCGTATTTTAAAAGCGCACCTTTCTACTCGTATATACCATATACCACCCGAAAAAAACATAAGTAAAATTACCAACATGGAGTAAACTACAGTAACCTTCTCTTGCAAGTAAAGTTTTAAAAGCAAATAAATATTTCCGAGACTAAAAGTCTCGTTCTTTGTGATCAGGAACAGCCTTTGGCGGGACATGGGTCAGTGTAAGTAACACTTTATTGACACAATCACTTTCGCGTTTACGTTTATCACATATGAAAGTTTTCCTTATATCTTGCTAATGCATTTGGAAATAAGGTTTAAGAAAAAAGTAAATATCTTGAATGTTTCTGACATTACCAAGTAACATTAGAGAACTTTTCTATTCATGACTTTCTATCGCAAAACAAGTACAATTATGTTTATATATTTTATTTAAATGTTATTTTTGTTACTAACAAAAGTATTTAAGTTTTTGTGATTACTAAGAACTATATGGCTGAATAATCCGAAATAAATGATTTGATTTGAAAACGGGATATTGAAGTATTTTCGACGAAAGCTTGAGTTTTGATGCCCACGTAGAGGCTATCTGTACAAAGGCCTATCAAATGCTAGGATTAATTTTGCGTGCTGGAAGACATTTCAAAAGAAAAACATCTATGGTTTGTTTATACAAATCTTTGGTGAGGTCTCAGTTGGAATATGCCAGCGTGATTTGGAATCCCTACTATTCAAAGTACTCCAATAAGATAGAACCTTGGCTTGGCTTGACGCACTGCCGTGCGTCTTGATCCATACAGAAAAAAGCCCTTAAAGCCATACACTACAAATTTCATCATTCCAGAATGTCTTACACTAATCTACTTACTTACTAAAAAATACAACCTACAATCACTGACAGACAGACGACAACTTATTGACCAAATGACGCTCCATAACATATGTTTTAACCATTACGATTGCATTCCCCTGTCCAACGAAATAGGCTACCGCGTCCCGCGTCGGCCCGACAGCCGGCTGCCGCACACGGCCGTGTTCGCGGTGGAGCCCGTCCGCACGGTGGCTGGCGAGCGCGCCCCTCTTCGTAGGATTTGTGAATCACACAATAAAAACTACAGCTCTACAGACATATTTAATTCGTCTAAACTCCAGCTCAAGCGAAGCATACTGATAAATGATACCATTAAATGATCAATTTTAGTATATGACACACAAACACACATACATACATACACACACACCCACACACACACAAACACACACACACGCATAAACTTGTACAAACACAATCTCATTAAATAGATGTATTAGTTATAAGCTTTATAATGTTTAAATGCTGATTATATACTTTATACAAAGTTCAGTTTCATATAAGTTTTTAAAATATGTTTATTATGATAAGATAACATAAATACATACATACATACATATACTCACGGCTATAAATCCCTTGAAGGGATAGCCAGAGCTAAGGAATTAAAATTTCCTAAGCCACTTTTGGAAAGTTTCGTGGGGAAAAGATGGTGTAGTAAAGGTTCTCGGTGATGGGTCTCCAACCACATCGCCCAAAAATCCCTTAAAAAACCCCAATACCGTTAGTCGCCTCTCACGTACACCCACCGGAAGAAATGGGGTAGTGCTATTTGAAGCCGACACTACACAGCTATAAGTGTGTGTCTATTATTATTCTATTTATCTTATTATAATATGATAAGATAAATAGAATAATAATAGAAATATAAATATTCTGTGATGAACAGTTCTGGATACAAACTGATTTCACCATGTAATTTAATTAGAAATAATGTATTTAGTCTGTGTCTGTTGTTTGTCCAAAATAAATAAATAAATAAAAATAAATAAATAAAATATATGAATGTATGTATTAACTAGATCAATGGTCTAGCGGAAAGAGCGTTTGGCTTGCAACCTTGAGAGAGGTATCGTGTGAGATAACCGGAAGTTGAACTCACAAATTTAATTTGTTACATTTTCACATTTTTATAGGATATTTCAGGCTAAATCACCTGATTATCCGAAACATAAAGTAGAATACGATAATCTGCCAACCCGCACTAGGCCAGCGTTGTGGACTATGACTAAATAATAACAAGCTAGGTAGGTTTGAACCCCCAAGGAGTGTATATATAGGCAGTGATGATGTATTTAACACGTTTATGTACAAAATGAGTTCCGACAATACAGTCCATTTCTCTAAATTAATATTCATGGGTTAACTTTAATTCAAATTTAGATGTATATTTTTTTCTGAACCAACGACGGAAGGTTGTCCCTGAATATAATTTACTTTCAACACTTTCTGGTTAATTCTAAAATCCCCATTTAGTGTTTGTTTTAATTTATTTTGTGAGAATAAGTAAAGAATTACTAAAAATGTTCAAATAAAAAATATATAACATTAGTTTGAAATACATACGCACGCAGTATACTGTGTTAAAAGATAGTATCAAATTAAGTACAATAAACACTTGTGTTGTGGTTGGAAATAATACGAAAAACCACCATTCTAGAAACATAACATATACTCACGGCTATAAATCCCTAGAAGGGGTAGCCAGAGCTAAGGAATTAGGAATTCCTCAGCCACTTTTGGAAAATTGAGTGGGAAAAAGATGGTAAAGTAAAGGTTGTTGGTGATGGGTCTCCAACCGCATCGCCCGAAAATCCCTTAAAAGCCCCAATACCGTTAGTCGCCTCTTACGTACACCCATCGGTAGAAACGGGGTAGTGCTATTCTAAGCCGACACTACAAGGCCAATTCTAGAACTGGTTGAAGTAATCAAGATTTAACATCAAACAAACTTTAAATTGACTTTAATTACTTTGCAAGATAAAGAAAAGATACATAAAAAATACTTCGTCAATAAAATAACTAATAATACCACCATGGTTCTAAGATGACATGAGTCAATTAAAGAGGGCATCTTTAAGTTATCAACAATTTAATTACAAATACGGCCATGTTCTCTTAATACCAGTCTTTGTCCTAAAACATGAGCTAGGCGCCGCCGATCGCGCACCCAATCACGATCTATTCAATGCTCCCGAAGGAACAATCAGTGCCATTTCGACTGCTGGCAAATATTTGACTTGATCGGAGACTGACAATAATTTCCTCTATACTGTTTGCAACTTGCAAATAAATTAGCTGTTGATTTTGGTTTACGTCTTTATTCAGTACGAAAATATAATATTTCTGAAAGAAACATTCACGTACCTTATTATATTTACAGCTATAATGTCATAAAAAGGCTTAACAATGATAAGTTCAATACCAATTTATGAAAGTGAAAATTGAAAAGAAAGTAAATTATAAGACCGTTTGCTTCTAACAACATCTCACATTAGTTCCTAAAACATCTACGTGAATCGTTAGGGTAATGCTATTGCAAAACGACACTTCAAGTTTGTGGTTAAATGCAATTGAATTTTAATTTTAATCATTCCAATTAGAAGCCTACC
Source organism: Bedellia somnulentella (assembly GCA_963576735.1). NCBI lineage: Eukaryota > Metazoa > Arthropoda > Insecta > Lepidoptera > Bedelliidae > Bedellia > Bedellia somnulentella. The sequence goes on from OY755171.1 coordinate 14,794,624, forward strand.
AGAAGATATTTTCGTCGCGCGTGCTCTGGCTACGTAGAAACAGGTTTCTTCCGTCGTGTGCAGGAAATGAAACTTCCCATACCATGCGGCTAATCGATTCCACTATTTCGTTCATAGGATTCGGTACTAACTTCGAAATGCTCATATGCCTGTAATATTTTTGTTTTATTTTACATACATACATATAATCACGGCTATTAATCTCTAGATGGGGTAGCCAGAGCTAAGGAATTAGAAATTCCTGAGCCACTTTTGGAAAGTTGTGTGGGGAAAAGATGGTAAAATGAAGGTTGTTGGTGATGGGTCTCCAACCGCATCGCCCAAATATCCCTTAAAAGCCCCAATACCGTTAGTCGTCTCTTACGTACACCCACCGGAAAAATGGGGTAGTGCTATTCTAAGCCCACACTATACAGCATATTATTTTATTTTATTTCGAAGATTAACATACTAATACAAGCAATATAATACTTATTTAGAATACACAAAGACATTTACAAATCTTCACCAAAAAAAAATATACGTACGTACATTATCCAATCTTTATAACGAATCGCAATCTAGTCAAGTACTAACAACACAAAAATGCACAAGACCGCAATACAAATAAGGGAAATCAGTTGTCTATTGTACAATAGTGTTTGCTCATAATATAGCAAATGACGCGTAGATTTGCTTCATAGTACAAACATAAATAAGTATAGCTTGTAACTGTAAGTACAATAATAACCTTTAATATGTCACAATTTACCATAACTATAAGTGAAGGTACAAAACAAAGCTAGTAAAAAAACTACAATTAAATGCAAATCTCTTCATTTGATTAGGAAATAACTTTTTATTTTGTCCTATATATTATTTCCTAATATCATTTAAGCGAACAAATACAAAAGAATCGACTTACACTTAAATAAACCGAACAATAACCCTCGCCATCAAAAGCTTAAAAGTTTCAAGAGTCGACACAAAATTCAATGTAATATACCTACAACTTTCATTCGGTCGCACAAAATATGACCAAGTAGAGCATAATGAGTCTACAAGACGTCGGTTTCCAAACCTCTTAAAGCTTAGTAAAAGCTCCGGCGGGTTAGACCGTGGGCCGAAGTGCACTTATCGGCCATCGAGGTCCAAGTATGAAATCTCAGCATCGCGTTCTTACTTATTATTCAAGCAATTAGAGAGGAACTGACTTTACAGCTCGTAGCACCTTGGGCTCAATGAAAGCTTTGACAGCCTTATTTTCTTTTCTTTGAGTTCCGTAACTTGTAGGTAAAAGCCGCAGTCAAAACCATGTAATTAAACTACTCTTTATCTCTCCGTGGGTAAGTTTGGTAGTGTGGCGTATCAAAAAATTGGTGGGCGATGTAATGGATCTTTGCATGAAATAACGGTAGTAGATTTTCTTCATGATGTGTATAAGTAATTGACACATGAGACGACTATAAAACTTTAATGTGTTAAAATTATATTGTTACGAGATTTTGTAGTTTATCATATATATGAAGATTAATATAAAATTATGAATAATTTAAGAAAGATAGTAAGGATGAACGAGAGTAAATTAGTAGACAATGTAGTCAAAATGGCAAACGTCTGAAATGTGAAGAATGAAAGGGCGTGTACGTAGGAATGATTGAGAATTCCTCTAAGTAACAATCCAAGCTATGAAGTATCTCACTTTCCAATGCATGCTAATGTCTTAGACATAGGTTAAATAACCTTGTCCGGGGTAATTTGAGCCTCTCGGAGGTATTTCAAGTAAATTTCAATTATCTGGGGGCACGGTAGTGCCCCCGCCAAGACGAACCAAGCGAAGCGCACGGGCACTACCTACCTTTTCTCGAAGCGCTTCGTCGTTTTTTTAGACATTCATAACTTGGGTTTGGATTATGCTAGATCAACAAAATTTTCGGGATATATTGTTAATAGCGGACTTATTGAACCTATAAAGTTTTAATTACTTTAGCTTTTATACTTCAGTTTTTATTTATATCTAAAAAACGCTTATTTCGTCACTGACTCACTGATGATCATCATAATTCTTAGGGTATTTCCTAATGTCCTAGAAAGCTGAAATTTTGTATGTAAAGCTAGTATTAGCACACAAACAATAAAAAATTATAAAACTTGTAACTTTCATCCTCCAACCCCTTAAACTAGGGGATGAGAGTTTGTATGAGACCTGTAATTTTCAATTTTGACGCTAGAGGTCTCATCTGATCTAAAACTTGATATATATATATATGTATAGGTACTCCTTGCTTAAAAATAAAAAAAATATTACAAATAACTTACAAAAAGAAATGAAATCCCACCAAAAACATTTTTATGTAAAATGTTGCCAAGACGAGCCCATATGACTCTCACTGTCAAAAAGTTATCAGATCTCATGTAGAGCCAAGCTTCTAACACTACACGCCCTAACTCTACGAGGCCTAACTTTACAAACTCTACACCTTAGTCAAAATATGTGGCTTGGCCGTTCGTTACTACAAGAACCATTGTATAAAACAAAATTAATTTGCAGTGAATTAATTTTTCACCTTACGCCGATGTGAATGTAGCGAAATGGCCAAGCCACATATTTTGACTAAGGTGTAGAGATTGTAAAGTTAGGCCTCGTAGAGTTAGGGCGTGTAGTGTTAGAAGCTTGGCTCTACATGAGATCTGATAACTTTTTGACAGTGAGAGTCATATGGGCTCGTCTTGGCAACATTTTACATAAAAATGTTTTTGGTGGGATTTTCTTTTTCTGTGCATGCAATTAATATTTTCTATAGTGATTTTTACGTATACATCCTGTATATATATGAGATTACTTAAATAGTTAATTTTAGTTACGAAATCGAAAATATAATAAAAAATAATATAAAAGCGAGTAATAAAGTAATAATTAATACTACGGATCCCCAAGTTTGCCTTGTACTATAGCACTTGATCTAATCGTTCCGCGGATTTCACACCCATATGAATGTTTTAATTGGTTGGAACACCGTTAATCGATGTTCAAACTCCGTTTCGTGCATCAAGAGTGGGGGTTGGGGCACGTGATTAGGTGCTGCTATTAATCTGTGTCTACACCTTTCCAAGTAATCGTCGGAATCTTCAAGCGCTTAATCGTAGTTGGTGATCTGGTGACTTCCAATCAAATCAAAGTACATCCAAAATAGCATTTAAGAATGATAATAAACTCGTTTGTATGGGGAGGTCTCGGATACAATACGCAGGGTGTAAACACAAAAATGTTAATATGGATATTTCATGCTAGGCAGTTTCAGCTAGTTATCCTAAAAAATAATATGATTACGTGCTTTGGATGGCATGAAAATCTGTCAGCGTCGGCCTACTATAGCAGTTATTTCTTTTTGCCAACCTTCACTAGGCTGGAGTGGTTAATTATGGCCGGAATATTATTTTTAAGTTAGTTGCGAGCTCCTCAGTAACTGAAGTTACAAAGAACAAACTTGCTAACTAAACTAAAAATAAATACACACTCGGTCTATTGCACTATTTCTGTATGTATGAGTCTTCTACAATTACGAAAAAAACCTATATTGGCAGTGTCTACATTTTTCGAATTTATGCTGTAGGGTTCACTTTATTCTACTATTACTATGTATTCATTGTTTTCAACATATAAGCACTAATATTAATTAATGTTTTTTGCTATTATCCTCTAAATGTCTTTGTTTCAGATTAAACCTAGCATATTCAAAAGGAGCAATATACTTATCAACAAAAAACGTAACCATGCCAATAACTCTAACGTCTGTAAAAGCTGCACTTCCAAAACACTCGACAGAGTTTAGAACAAATTCCTCCAGTGAAATGAAAGCTGCGCAAATACCTTTTACCGAGAGAAATGAGTTATTACTTTCCAACGATCTTAACGCAACTTATGACAACGGTGACACTAAGAGCGTACTGAAACGGAGCATCAACGATGCTGTTTCGAAAAATATCTCATTAGTCTTAGAGAATTTGTTGAAGAACTATGAGAACTCTCAGCTGCCGACGCACGGGAAAGGTACATCAATCATCTTGTTTCACTTTTCTAACTTTACACTCGTTTTGGATCTAAACATATATTTTAAGGAGATGGGTTTGGTCTGTATGTTGAAGAATATTTTTTTAAGAATAGAATTTATATAATTACTGTATCATATATCGCAAAAAGCATATAATGCTGTTTAAAGCTTACTTTAATAACTTCCCGTGGTATTCTGTCACTTAAAACTGATACCTACTTTATCCCCGCTTGATTTTTCCTCGAACCTGATCTAAACATGGCGCATATGTGAGTTTTAAACAGCGTTTACGCCAATCTTTTCAAAGTTTAATTTATATTTATATTTATATTTACAGGCTATCCAACTGTGGTGCAAACTAATATTTTAATAAGAAGTATGGGACCCATTTCTGAGCTTGATATGGTAAGTGAAAATATAACCCAAGGGGTTGGCAGAGGTACTAATACTTCTGAACATCACGTGACATTGTCACCTGGTGTTCAGAGTACCCACGTTTTGCTTGGACAGTGTACTCACGTGATAGGGGGCAGGCCTATCGCTGTTTTGTATAATACACTATGATGTTTTCCCACACCGTTGACAACCATGATAAATTAACCACACATATGTCTTTAGCAAAGACAAATTGGTGTAGGCCCGACCCAGGATTTGAACACTAGTTGTTCGCACGATAACCGGTGTTCTACCCATTGAGCGATCACGGTTGCTTAAAATATGTTGTTAAGTCAAAATATATCTATGTAGAAGGCAAATCTTATTCTTATTGCTCTATGTAGTAGTTTAGTGTTTAGTGCGAGTAACTTTAATAGTTTAACAGGACTTTTAGAGATAGAAACACATATGTATTCCACTGAAATTTGGAGAACCTGAGAGTGGAATATATAATATATATATATATATATATATATATTTAAGTCATATTAAAACGACTCCACAAAATATTTCTTTTCAGTGACTTCGTATTCGTTCGTATATCGAAATTGTTTACGTCAGAGATGTAGCTATTTATAAATCTAAAGAGTTTGTTTGCATACGTAATAGTCCTAAATTATTGATCCGGTTTGTAAATATATTTCTGTGTTACTGAAATATACATTTACCAAAGCTCTAGGCATCGATTGACCCCCCTAAGATGATGGTCAATGATAAATTATTGAATAAGCCGAGAGAATTCACTAGGAAATCAGATCTTTACGCATTGAAAAGACCATTAATCATCAAAAAACATTTACTTTTTATTCTTTAGTTAGTAAAGTTAATAAAAACATTGAAATTATTTAATGTCTCTTTAATTCTCAGGATTACTCGATGGATTGTTACTTCAGACAGTACTGGCGAGACACGCGCCTCTCGTTTCTAGGCCCTATACGGTCTTTGTCCCTTTCCATCAAAATGCTGGAGAGGATTTGGAGACCAGACACTTACTTCTACAACGGCAAACATTCCTACGTGCACACCATCACTGTTCCGAACAAGTTGCTTCGTATCAGTCAGCATGGGGATATACTCTACTCTATGAGGTAAACTTATTTAAGTAATGCTATACGCTCACAAGGTTAACCAACGACGTGGTTAAGATTACGAGAAGCCGATGATGAGGGCAGTGCAGGACCGATCGTTGTAGAGATCTTCGGGGAGGCTTATGTCCAGCAGTTGACGTCTGTTGGCTGATGATGATACGCTTTCATGTAGTACCTCTGGATAATCATTTGGTTTTGCACAGTTTTTCCTTCATGCCAATGTCACAGCAAAGCAACGCAAGCCACACTGCCAGTAAAGTTTAATCAGTTCAAAAAATCACGTTACTATCTGGCAGATTTACAGAGGGTGTGAATCTTCTGGAAATACATACTTACATACCTGTACTCCTGGCTAGCAGATGAATCGGCAAAAGTTTGTAAAATAAAGGATCACCAAGGAATCATATAAAAGGTCCCGAAATAGCTACTCTCACCCGACACTACATACGTATAATTTCTAAAAATTACGTATAATAAATATATATATATATATATATATATATATATATATATAGCTGTGTAGTGTCGGCTTAGAATAGCACTACCCCATTTCTTCCGGTGGGTGTACGTAAGAGGCGACTAACGGTGTTGGGGCTTTAAAGCCACAACCTTTATTTTACCATCTTTTCCCCACTCAACTTTCCAAAAGTGGCTGAGAAATATTTCATTCCTTAGCTCTGGCTACCCCATCCAGGGATTTCTAGCCGTGAGTATAAGTATGTAATATTTTAACGTGATATTAAAGACGAGAAGATTATCGGGCTTTGTAAAGATCGATATTCAGAAGACTTAGTACAAAAACTGCAAAAGGGTAGCACTGTTTCCTCTACACAATCATATACAAATATCTACACATTAAAACTTAGCCAGCAAAACACAGAGGTGGAGGTCCGATCCAGGACTTTAGTAAAGAGCTCCTGCATTTGCGGCTAAATCCTTTGCAACACGGTCCTCCACAAAACATTTATGAATTATGTTTTCTACAGCTCAACGTGAACGTAAATTAAAGCGTAAACTCGTAGTTCATCTTTAATGCATTTCAAAGTTTAATTTTCTACATTTACCATAGTTTTATATGAAATAGGATGTTTTCAGCATATTCTTTTTTTATAAAAATAAATCTATACTTATAATAAATCTGTAGAGAGGTCAATTCTGTACATTAAATATATTTTCAAAATAACTATCAGGGGGTGATTAGTGATCGCTACTAATGCCAAAAATGCAATCCGATTTTTTTTTGTCTGTCTGTCGGTTTGTATGTTCCTTATGGAAACAAAAACTACTCGACGGATTTTGACGAAACTTGGTAGAATTATTCTTCATACTCCTGGGCAGGTTATAGTGTACTTACCAGCAGAGTTGTGGAAGGGAATTTTGGGAAATTTTGGGAAAACGAGGGAAGTTACTCCATTTTTTAAGAACCCGTCGCGTGTGCAGCCTTATAATATAAGGCTATATTATAGTTATAGTTATAGTTACATAGAAATCATGTATGACGGAAATATTCTACATCAAATTGACTAAAAAATATCTTTCAACAACATACGTTTATCCTTTATGGTTGACTTACAATAACACGTGTAACTCTTGATAGCTTAGCAGTTCGGAGCATCCTGATTATACTTGATTACTCTTACGTTTATAATTCTCTCATTTATCTCTCATTTAAAAAAGTTTACATTACTACCTATTCAATAAAAAAAGAATCATAGTAATCGATATAGAAACACCAAACTTATACATCAAATAAGCCATCGCGTCCTGTCGTCGCACGTGAATACAGAATCCTGCTATAAGGATTATTTTTAGTAATGGTTGCGCGGGCAAAAAATAGCCGTGAATATATGTATGATGTATGCAAATTTTGTAACTTTGATTGTTTGTTTGCATGGGTTTATTTTCGGAGATACTGAACCGTTCATCAAAGCGCTTTCTCAATCACAAAGTTAAACTATTCAGGAGTGCTATAGGTTGCGCTAAATTTCACAAAGGTTGAGCAGTGTTTGAAGAAACCTCAGATATTTTTAAAACTACGCTACTCGTGCGAAGCTGGGCCGATCCACTAGTCTTATATATTATTTTCTAAACCAATTTTAACGTGAGCTTCGCAAATAACTAAATAAAACTTGGTTGCTTTTCGAAATCAACTTTGTATTGTTAATATCCTTATTGTGTTGGTATTAAACAGATTTTCCCCGGTTTTTCCTCGCTTTATTTCTGAAAATACGAGTATAAGAGTCGCGTACAGCTAAGAGTAATAACCTGTTTCTGGAATATACGAAATTCCTTTTTTTGTGTATTCCCACAATACGTCGATATGGCTCCAGTCGTCATGGTAAGCGGTTTATGAGCTCGAGGCGATCGTTTGATTGATTGTGCATGTTTTCAATACGCACCCGTCGTACACATCTGTACTAATCCTAAGGTGACCTACTCTTTTGCAGATACAAATTTAAATGTAATTTGAATTATTTATTAGTTTTGATAGATTTGTAATGGTTTTATGTGATTGGAGTATTATAGAAAAGTTATAAACGAAAAGAACAACTTAAGAGCAAAGCTTTGCTGAGTAAATTTTTTACGTCGGCCATATCGAGTCAAACTTGATTAAATATGTCACTTGAGATGAAAACTGAAGTGACGTGATTCCAAAAATGAGTTCTCCGAGCACAGATATTTTTTGCGTTTTTATTTCGATAGCAGTAACAATTTATAATATCATTGAATCATTTCCATTAATATTGAATTATTCTTTTTTAAGTTTGTTATCTTACTATTGCGGACATCTTGAATGGAAAGAAATACGTAGTAAATTGAAATTTTTGTTGTATTAGTTATGTTTGTATTACGTTTTCAGTTGTTTTGTAATGCCTACAAGAGTTCTTAGCCGATTAAGTTAATTTTTCGACCAACTTGATAAACTGAGGTTCTTAATTTGATTGTATATGAAGGGATGTAATGTTTCAAAGATGGAATTGAAACTACGTCACGGTACCATGCCGTCATAATACTATTTAACAAAGTGGTTATAAAGTGACGAAGTTGCGTCAATTTAAGATTTGTTAAAAATGCTCGCTTTGCATTTTCCAGCAAAACACCGAACATAGCAATAATTATTTTGAGAAAAAATCATTTTCATTTGAAAGTGTGGCTTTAAAAAAAGAATACCCTTATGATATACATACTCACGACCATAAATCCCAAAAAGGGGTAGTCAGAGCTTCAGAGCTAGAAACTCCTCCGTCATATTTGGAAGTTGATGGGGATAACATGGTAGAAATAAATTATGGTTGATGATGGGTCTCCAACCGCATCGCCCAAAAACCAAGAGTATAAAAATGTTACATGAAAATTATCGCAAACATGAGTAAATTACAGTTATTTGTTAAGTCTACTTAAATGTACTAGCGCTGAGTATATATTATTCTTTCACTAATTAAAAAAGCTAAGCTCGAAAACATTAGATCGACGCACTTTCAAAGTCAACCTAGGCCGAAACTCGCATTATAGAACTAACACTAATATCAACAAAGAGCGTCATCGATTGAAAGCCAGACCTATCAAATAGGTTGTAGCTCAGCACACACCACACACATGAAAGTTCCCTTTTCCAATTGGCGTCATATCACTATTACCTATTACTGGTTTGGATCCTTCAATTTGTCTGAAGTGTTCACTACAATGTATACTTACGGCTCTAAGTGCCTATAAGGGGTAGCCAGAGCTGAGAAATTTGAAATTCCTCTGCCATTTTTGGAAGTCCTTACCCACTTTTGGAAGGTGAGCTCTTTTTTTCTTAGCTATTATTATTAGTCTTTCTTTTTTATTTATTATCACTTTTCACCTTTTAACAGTGACTGGTTCAGGTAATCAGTCACTGATTAAATTGTCTATCACAGACGTAACAGGCCCATGATGATGAAATGTTCGAATCTTTATTGTTGCCAAAGGATTATAACACGAAATCTCGGAAACTAAGTTTAAGACATCTTCCAATGCAGTTTACTGTTTTGGATAAATTATGTCTAGCTGTCTGATTTCTCGTTGGAGTTAGATAACATTCTTGTATTGTAAATGTCGTAGGATGGCTTTGATAAATCGAATTTATGCGAAATTTTTACGGAATTTAAGAAAACATGTATACGTATAGAACAGTTCTTCTATTTATCAAACTTACTAAAAAAAGCCACTACAGTAAATTTTTTTCGTTATTATTACCAAAGCGACCGTCTAGTTATCAGTTGGAGGCGTTTTTGTGGAGGGTTTTTCTTTTTTAATGCTCTCTTTGCAACCGTATTAAGGTGATATGCTGTTACGTAAAAAAAATATACATTTTCTGGCATGGTTCAAAAATTCTATCGCCATCGTCTGTTATTGCAATACCACTAAAACAATCAGGAAAATCCAATTGTGTAATTATTAGTTTTGTAGACCGACTTCAAAAAAGGAGGTACTCCATTCGATTGTATGTTTTTTTGTTCCATGTATGTTACGCAATTAATCTGTTCGGTTGGATACGCTTAAAAGTGGTTGGTGGTTGGTTGCGTGGTTAAACATATATATCAAAATTATCAAAACGCGCAAGTACACGACCGTGTTGAATTTCCTCGAAATATATCGAATTTTGTATGAATCTTATTAAAAAATGGGTTTCCATCAAATGGCCGAAGCACAAACTTGGTACTCTTTATTCTATGGGCCGAAGGTAGTACGTTTTTAAAAACTTGAAAAATATTTTTCTATGTTTGTACAAAAAAGTATTCGTTTTAATTAAGGAACAAAATAACTCACGAAGTTTGCTTAAATATAACGGATTTTCATGATAATTTCAAATTTTATTCATTAGATAGGGTGATTTATCGATAGAGTTGTATAGATAAGCCATAATTCGAAATGTGTTAACATGCTTGAACGACTATCCACAAACTCGATACGATAGTAGCTATGACCGACACGGTGGCGTAATATGCTCTCCGAAGCGCGAAATCATCTTAGATTTGGAATAATCAGATGAATCAGCCCGCTACTCATCGGACTGAACTGGGTTGAATTTCATAAGTTTATATTTTAAGTAAATTCCCGCCCCAGGAAACGAACTTAAGGATCATAAAAATATAAGTTATTAAAGAATTATGCCCACTATAGGTGACAGAATACCCTGTAGCAGAAGAATTTCTATTCATAAGCTCTGGCATCCTCTTTCCGAGATTTATAGCCGTGAGTATAAGTAGGTATACCACGTGATGTTCAATAGACAACATTTTGTTACGGTGTACATTGTATAAGTTAAACCAAAATTTTATAAATATGTTTCAGGCTTACTATCAAAGCAAAATGTCCAATGAAGTTACGAAACTTTCCGATGGACCGCCAGTCGTGCCCGCTTGTGCTTGGAAGTTGTAAGTCAATTATGTATTGTTTCACTTCTTTAGGAGCGATCATTCTTACTGGCGTTTCAAACCGAACAATTCAACAAAATTTTCGCGGGTTCAATAATTTTTGTTTTAGTTTATTGTTACCTCACTTTCTTATTTTTCATCATCTCTTATGCTAGGCCTGTAGAGTAATTTTACCCGCACTAGATTAGACATTCATTATATTTATTGTGTATCTAGTGTGTGATCACTGTTTCTGAATCTCAGAATCAGTGTATGTGTCATATTTAAATTGTATTAACACAAGTAATGCAAGCATTAAATGTGCATATATTTTAGTGTCATACGTATTTTTTTGTATTAGATAAACAGACATAAATAAGTTTTAAGTACGTTTTTCACAGATGCTTACTCAAACCGACAGCTGGTGTACCAGTGGCAGAACTCACAGAGTGTCAACTTTGTGCCCGGCATGACCTTGTCTCAGTTTGACCTCATCAGCTTCCCATACAGGAACTTCACTTTCACACGACGCGAAGGTAAATATTATATATAGGTATATTATAGCTTATATTTCATATTTTTGGTGTCCTTAAATGCAAAAACATTTAATTTGAACGGTAACTATAATGAAGCGCGCCTAAAGTATTAAAAGAAACATACGCCAAAAAATGAATTATAGTCTATGTATGAGACGAATAATAAATGTTACGGAAGCTAGAGAATTTTGTCAGGATAGTACAGATTCTTCTTCTGTACAGAATGACAATCAATAGGAATATATGGCGTGAGTTAAGTTGGTAAACTTTAAAGTGTGTACATTAACTAGTTGATGTGCACATTACAACATAAATTACGCGTATATACTTTGTCATTTTTCTTTTTTTGTTTATGACAACATGGTGATACGAAGTTATTTATTTTATGTATTATTACGCATATCTCTTGATAGTTATCCATTGTTTTATTATTATTTTCGGATAGATTATACATTTCATTTCAATTTGAAATCCAATCCCAAGGGATTTAATTACAAATAAGTTCATTAAATATAAAGCACGCAGCATACCTTTTTGCATTAGTTAGTACATCAATGGTATCCATAGTTGATCCTATAAAATTTCCAAAACGACATCCACGGGTTTTATAGCTCTGAGTATATGTATGTATGTATATGCAACATCCACTTCAACAATATTATTTTATTTTATTTTATTTTATTCGGAAGATTTACAGCATTAAAACTTTTTGATACAAACTTAATTAATTATCTTTTAGCCATTTACAAATCTTCACACATAATATCTTGCTAGCATAAGGAAAAAACAGGTTATGTTTACTTTGTAATAATTAATTTGATTATACTGCAGAGAACTTTTTTTTTTCGTTTTTAAATTAAATATAAATGTACTACATTACAAAACAATATTTAAACATTAACAAGGTGCCTGCTACTGGTTGTCGTCACAGTACTGCCGGGTCAAACTTGACTTTATAGATGTCACCGTGCTATCAAAAATGTCTATATTATTATCGTTAATAATTTTGGATGCCCTAATGATGAAAGAATTTTTACGGTAGTTAGTTTTGAATCGAGGAACTGCCAGTGGTGCATGCCTTCTTTGCGTCCTGGCTGGAACATTAATGTTGATCCTGGAAGTTAGTTCAGGACAGTCAACCGCTCCGTTCAATAGCTTTATAATGTAACAGATGTCAGCAATATCTCGTCTTTTTGACAGTGGCAAGAAGTGATACCGCTTGCATCTACTGGTATAATCCGGTGTTCTAATATGTGCCTTGAAATCTAAAAACTTTAAAAACCGTTTTTGGATTCCCTCAATTCGGTTCTTATAAATATCATATTGCGGATTCCAGACTTCAGATGCGTATTCGAGAATCGGCCTTACGAAAGAGCAATATAAAATCTTTATGGTTTTCAGTCTATTGAATACACTAGCACATCGAATTACAAATCCAAGAGCCTTATAAGCTTTTTTTACTATGTTGTCAATGTGTTTGTCAAATAATAATTAGTGATCGTGTATTACCCCTAAATCCCTTGATTCGTTAACTTTTGTTAATAAAGAGCCCTTTAGATAGTAATTACTATCAGTAAGTGTTTTTTTACGCGAAAAAGACAAAACGAAACACTTACTAACGTTAAGTTCTAATTTATTCGTCTCACAATATGACTCAAAGTTGTTCAAATCACTCTGAAGGCTCTCCACGTCAGCAGAGTTATGAATACTTTTTATTATTTTCATATCATCCGCATAAAGAAGAATTTTGGAATTTTGAAAACACTTTTGTATGTCATGGATGAAGATAACAAAGAGGAGTGGCCCCAGTAATGATCCCTGGGGGACACCGGATGGTATTGGTAACCATGGCGATTTATATCCTAATAGTACTACTGCTTGAGAGCGATTTTGTATATAGGATAAGAACCAGCGGAGTAGATCACCGTGTATACCCGCGGCCTCCAGTTTAATTCCAAGAACAGCATGTACTATGCGGTCGAAACATTTTTTATAGTCGGTATATATACAATCTACCTGGGTACCGAGCTCCATATAGCTAGTTAGTAAATCATTTGTTACAATGAGATTTGATACTGTAGATCGTCGTCGCAAAAAACCATGCTGTTCAGGACCAAACGATGTCTCTAGCGCCGCATACACTTGATTATAAACAACCCTTTCGAATACCTTAGCGAAAAGACACAGCTTAGATATGGGTCTGTAGTGGTCTATCTTCGTTTTATCGCCAGATTTGTGAATAGGGGTAATAAAAGCAGATTTCCATACGGATGGGAAGCAACCCTCAGCAATAGATTTTTTAAATAATAAACTTAATGGTATAACTAATTCTTTAGCGCAATTAACTATGTAAAGCGGGTGTATCATGTCGGGCCCTCCAGCTTTTTTAAGATCTAAACATTTTAATAGCTTTTCTATTTCTGAACAGTTTATTTCAATTGTGTTTATGGTGCAGTTTGAAGGATCAGTAATAGGGGCCTGGTTGTCTGAAAAGTAAGGAGTATCACAGAATGTTGAATGGAAATAAGTCGCAAATAGATTACATATTTCATCGCCCGATGAAGCGGTTTGATCTTTCCATGCCATGGTGTTTGGGAAACCGAGGCTCGATTTGCTGTTTTTTACATAAGACCAAAATGACTTAGGGTTCGATGCTATATAGTTCTCTGTGTTTTCTATATACGAAGCAAAACATTTGACGTTCAAAAAATGTTAGTTTTTAACTTAATTTTGAAGAATAAACTTTTTGACTTTTTTTTGACTTTGACACGTTCTAGCATTTTAGCCCTAAGACGGAGGGTTGAAAAAGTTTCATAGTCACTCAAATTAGCATAGGTTTTAAATTTACGATGATATTTATTTTTATCGCGCAATATTTTTAAAAGAGGTTTACTATACCAGGGTGGAAACTGAGATGCTTTAATAGATTTTTTTGGTATATATAGATCACGCAACTCATACAGTGTGTCATAGAATGCTTGAACACATATATCAAGTGGGGAGTCCGCAAACAGATCTGACCAATTCGTATCACTCAGCGAGCGTCTTATTGCCTCATAGTCACCTTTGTAATAATTGTACTGAGTGGATACTTTAACCCTCAGTAATGACGCACTATTGAGAGGAACGACTATATGCAAGGATTTATGGTGCACGTCCTCATCCACAAGCGGGTCAGAAGAGTGTAACACATTCACATCCGAGTTACTTAACACTAAGTCGAGTATTCTGTCATTAATGTTTGTGCAACTGTTAAACTGATCGAGGCCTAAATAACATAAGGTGTCCAGAAAACTTATTTGAACGGTACCAGTATAATTAGTAGGAATCAATTTTATGTCGTTAGGCAATTGGTGGCCCCAACTTATATTAGGGAGATTAAAATCACCGAGCACTATGAACTGATTGTTGGGATTTTGTAAAACTATATCAGACAATTTATCGGAGAAATTTTTTAATTGCGTATCAAAAGAATTACCTAAATTTTCTCTACATAAATAAACAGAGCATATATTAATAATATACTTTTTGTTACCCTCCTGAGGTACTGAGAGGGAGACCCACAAATCTTCCGCTGATGAGAGCCATAACGGCATATCAATTGTGCTAAACTTGCGTTTGACTGCAATAAGCACTCCTCCCCCTAATGACTGTTTTGTTTCCACGTAATTTCGGTCACGCCTCCATACTAAATACCTGTTATCGAATAACTCACTACTTGAGATACTATCGACTAACCACGTTTCCGTCAAACATATAATATCGTAGTTGTTAAGTAGTAAATTACGCAAAAACTCATTAGTCTTGGTTCTCAGCCCTCGCACATTTTGATAATATATTGATAGTGCACTCATTATAAAATTATATCTAAAGTATCTGTGTAAAATTCAAAGGTAAAGAAAAAATGATAAAATGATCTAATTAAAAATAAAAATACATGTAGGTAAACGTGAAATTGCCGATTAATAATAACGAACATAACTGTGATAAAAGGTAAAACTGTAAAAATGTAGTTAGATAACATAGTGACCCAGAGCAATAAATCAAATAAATCGTTATCATATTTAGCAATCAACACGTTATAAAGGCACACAAGACCGGCAGGTAGGCGGTCAATGAACTCCTGATAGCAATATGTAAGCGACAAGCAGACAATAATGACTCTTAATATGATATGCAAACAGGCGGTAATAGCGACAACAGTCATTACAAGACAATTCGAATAGCGAAGCGGCCGGTTCATTGCACCTGCGTAGAACCAGTTTGGCCGGACAGCACTTCTCAAACTATAAACAATGTGATATGGATTAAGCAAAAATAATGACGCAATAATATAAATATAAGTTAAGAAATTAACTACACTAATTTGGAAAAGTCTTTTTCTGTTTTTATTGTGATAATGGGCGATGTCGTATCCTTTCTTGCCAGGATTTTGGAATGCTTGACCCACACGAATTGAAAATTTCTTTCTTTCGCCATTGTCTTCGTCTTCAATAAGAGCATTTTATTTCGTGTTGTAAGATGATCATTAATAAAGATTTTGTGCTTACCCGGTAATCCAAGATCAGCACTAACTATAGGGGAGGCAGCTGTAATATATCTAGCCGCGGCAACCAGGTCTTCCTTAACATACTTATTATTAAAACTCACAATTATTGGTTTTATATTGTTTGGATCTCTCGTAGGTATTCGTGCAATATAATTAATCTGTGTTTTTGAAACAGAATAATTAATCTTTGAACCAACTTTCATAAGAACTTCAAATAAATTTTCATCCCTTGTTTGCGGCACACCCTTTATTTCAATGTTGTTGTTTCGTGACCACTGGTCTCTCAGCTCGATATCATTTTCAATTTTCTCTATTTTAAGTTGTAGACTTGCCACACTTGACTTGACAGACTCCAGGGATTCAATTCTCGACTCGATTTTCTTCATCTTATTGGAGAACTCCTTGACTGAATTACTGGCGCCATCCATACTACGTTTGAGATTTCCTATTTCATCTTTGAGAGACTTGAAATCCGCAACGAGTGAATCAAGCGGGGAGAGCTTCATTGCTAGCGCTCTTATTTCTTCCATTATATCAGTCGTTGAGACATCCTTTGTAGTAACGTCCCTTGTCTTAGATGTCTCAGATGAGGCAGGAGATGCGGTACGGGCTTGTTTGCAAGACGGACAGCGCCACGTTTTTCTTTTGTCTCCCAACTTCCTAAAGCCAATTTCTGTTATGGCTGCACATTGGTAGTGGTAAGCCTTTTTGCAAATACTGCAATCCGCTCCGTCACTTACTTCGTCAGCACATTTCGGACAGAAAGACATTTTCGCTGAGTGAGAAGTTTAGGAAACACTGGTTTTCAAGATAGAACGCGTGCGCACTCTACAGAGTTAAGAACCTGACTGATATAGGTTATGTTAGACTTCAGGATGTTATAATAAAACTTCTAGTCTTCCAGTGAACTCTGTATATTTCTTATGTACAAACTATTCACGATAACCTCAAATACAAGTTCTTCACACTTCAAAAGCCAGAAACCGAATGACGTCAGTTGGTGTAGTCAGGGTATTTATACACACGTGTAAACAACTTTCCCCTTCTACACAAAAACACTTTATTTTAACTAATTTATCTAATTTACTAAATTTAAAGCATTATAGTGTTATGGAAATTCATTAAATAAATAGAAATGATTTTACAAAACATAATACCAAGGTATAATCATTGAATATAACTTTATATATAATATAGACACTGAATATTTGCAATGATAACAAATCCATTTCAATTAATCAAAGTAATGTCTTTTAACTATGAATAATCATAATATAATTATAAATGATTTGAGAAAACAGTAATACTTAAAAGTAAATATTAACATATAAGGTTACCCTCAAATAATTGATGGCACATATTACAAAAACACAATTTCAACAACATCTGCTGACCAAAATATAATTAGAACCTTACATTCGTCCATCCTGACGACGTGTATGACCCCATACACGACATCAAGTGATAACCTTACATTCGGTCTGACATGCCTATATACAGTTACTAATCTCGAGCCTATTGAATGATGATTGAATATGAAATAATCATACATAATAATGTGATAACAACGTTCTCAAGCTTTACGATACACATAGGTACTCCATAACTTATTTATAATTACTGATCTCTAACATTTCGAGGTACATAATATCAGGTAGTAAATCAACATTCTCGAACATTTCGAGGTACATAATATCAGATAGTAAATCAAAATTCTCGAACATTTCGAGGTACATAATATCAGATAGTAAATCAAAATTCTCGAACATTTCGAGGTACATAATATCAGGTAGTAAATCAACATTCTCGAACATTTCGAGGTACATAATATCAGATAGTAAATCAAAATTCTCGAACATTTCGAGGTACATAATATCAGGTAGTAAATCAACATTCTCGAACATTTCGAGGTACATAATATCAGATAGTAAATCAAAATTCTCGAACATTTCGAGGTACATAATATCAGATAGTAAATCAACATTCTCGAACATTTCGAGGTACATAATATCAGATAGTAAATCAACATTCTCGAACATTTCGAGGTACATAATATCAGATAGTAAATCAAAATTCTCGAACATTTCGAGGTACATAATATCAGGTAGTAAATCAACATTCTCGAACATTTCGAGGTACATAATATCAGATAGTAAATCAACATTCTCGAACATTTCGAGGTACATAATATCAGATAGTAAATCAACATTCTCGAACATTTCGAGGTACATAATATCAGATAGTAAATCAAAATTCTCGAACATTTCGAGGTACATAATATCAGATAGTAAATCAACATTCTCGAACATTTCGAGGTACATAATATCAGATAGTAAATCAAAATTCTCGAACATTTCGAGGTACATAATATCAGATAGTAAATCAAAATTCTCGAACATTTCGAGGTACATAATATCAGATAGTAAATCAACATTCTCGAACATTTCGAGGTACATAATATCAGGTAGTAAATCAACATTCTCGAACATTTCGAGGTACATAATATTAGATAGTAAATCAAAATTCTCGAACATTTCGAGGTACATAATATCAGGTAGTAAATCAACATTCTCGAACATTTCGAGGTACATAATATCAGATAGTAAATCAACATTCTCGAACATTTCGGGGTACATAATATCAGATAGTAAATCAACATTCTCGAACATTTCGAGGTACATAATATCAGATAGTAAATCAACATTCTCGAACATTTCGAGGTACATAATATCAGATAGTAAATCAACATCAATCTTAAACCTAACATCTAATTCAATTCACGTGATAATACATATATAGACGTAATAAATAAAAGCGCATTTTTTTTTTAAATAGTAAATTAATTTCGAAACAAAGATTTTACTAGAATAACATAAAAGACATCAATTATCCGAAACATCAGAGCTATTGCCATCGCTTGCATCACTACTGTTCTCATCAGGTTCATCATCGTTAACGCTAAGAGCAGCTATGTGTATCCATGGCTGCATTCGTGAAACGGTAACAGTGGTTTTGCGCTTATTTTTCATGCCCTCTGATGAAAATGGGTGCAGGTTTAGAGCGGCAAGTAAGAGACGACCTTCGGTTATTAAAGTTATAATTAGAATGAATGACAAGACAAGAATGAACATTGATTGATGATTGGCTTTGAGTGAACATCGTTTGAATGAAGGAATGATTGAATGAATTGGATATTTGTAAATATATGTATACTGTTATACGTATATTCCAACAGTCCCCCTCAAATATTCAAGTATTTACACAATTAGAACTGAAAGTAATTCTATAATTAATTCAATGTTTCATTTGACAATAAGATCACTTTTATTATTTTAAGATTAACTACTTACTTTAATTACTATTATAAAAATCATATCTAATTTCACAATTTAAATTAATTTCAATAAACTCTGGAGTATGTACCATTTTCGTGAAGATATCGGCCAGTTGATTTCCTGTGGAAATATATTCTAGCTTTATTACTTTGTTAGTAATTTGTTCACGAGTAAAGTGGTACTTAACATCGATATGCTTCGACCTTATGTGATTGGTCGGATTATTAGCTATATTAATACAGCTATTATTATCCTCAAATATAATAATTGGGAATTTTACTGAAATCAAAATACTATTTAACAAAGATTTTATCCAAGTCGCTTCTCTAACTGCTTCAAATAAAGCCATATATTCAGCTTCCGTTGAGGAAGCAGCGACAGTGTTTTGCTTTCGTGTATTCCACGATATTGTACAATTATCGAACAATTTAAAAACATGTCCAGTTGTACTCTTTCTGTCAGTTATGTCGCCTCCCCAACCAGAATCTGCATAACCAACAACCAGCTGTTTATAGTTACATTTTACATAGGTCAACTTTAAATCAACAGTGCCTTTTATGTACTTCAATAGATGTTTTAAGCAATTCCATAACTCCTCATTATTTTTACTTTGATATCGACTTAGAATTCCTATTGCTGCACAAATGTCTGGCCGCGTACATAGCATCGCATACATAAGACACCCTATGACATTTTTACAAGGTGCATCATAATGTGCATCTGAACTTAAAACTACATGATCTAACTTTGATGGAAATGGTGATTTTGATGGATTACAATCACTCATGGAATACTTGCTCAAAACTCTTTTTAGGTATAAAGATTGATCCAAAGTTAACATACATTCAGTTCGTTGTATCTTAATGCCCAAAAATAGTTTCACTTCATTTAAATCTGTCATACAGAATTCTTGCATTAAACTTTTTTTTTTATATTAATCCATATTTTGTTCACTTTTTGTACAAATTAACAGATCATCTACATAAAGAACAATGTATACATTTTCATTCATACTATATTTATTTAAAATATATAAACAAGGATCGACCTGTGAATGCTCAAAACCGATAGCCTTAAGAGTATGATCGAAACGTTCAAACCAACACCGAGAAGATTGTTTCAAACCGTACAATGTCTTATTTAATTTACAACCTTGATTAGGACTCGCTGAAACGCCCTTTGGCACTTCCATATAGATGTCCTCTTTAAGGATTCCATTTAAAAACGCGGTTTTTACATCCATATGATGGGCATGTAAGTCAAACTGATTTGCAAGTGCTAAAATGAATCGAAAGGTTGTAATACGTGCTACTGGAGCGAACGTTTCGTCATAGTCCTGTAAGTATTGTCGTGTGAAGCCACGGGCGACTAGTCGCGCTTTATACCGTGTAGGCTCACCCAACTCATTATTTTTAATTGTAAAAACCCATTTAGAACTAATAATAGTGACATTGTGAGGTCTTTCTACAAGACTCCATGTATTATTACTATTAATAGACTCTATGTCATTTTCTATTGCTTTTAACCATTTACTAGTATCATCTCTATTAAAAATATCGTCATAATTATTAGGTAACATTAGATTTGCTGTAAGTGATAGATAAGAGCCGGGATCATCTAATTGTTTATAATCAATTGTAGGCAAATTTTGAATTCTTTCACTACGTCTCAGTTTGCTAGATGAAGGTCCAGCTTCCGAGCTCATGAGGGGACTACCGTGTTTGTTGCCTATTAACTTTGCCGATTCACTATCGGGTTTATTAATTTCGGCGGGAATTTCAACTCGCACCAAATTGTTGACAGGTCTAGAGGATTCGAAATTCAACTCGTCAAATACAACATCCCTTGCAATTAGGAACTGATAATTTTCTACATTTATTAATTTATAACCATTTCTGTCGTAACCGACTAGTATGGCTTTAAAAGACTTTTCATCAAACTTCGACCCCTTTGTTTTATCATGAACATATGCAGTAGAACCGAATATTTTTAAATGATTAATCTTCGGTGTTTTATTATGCCACATTTCGTATGGTGTTTTATTATTAGGAAGCGCTTTTGTGGGCAGTCTATTTGTTATATATGTAGATGTTAATATAGCTTCACCCCAATATGACTTATCTAACTTCGCACTTGTAACCAATGTTCGTGCCATTTCGGTTAACGTACAATTCATGCGCTCTGCGACACCATTTTGCTGTGGCGTGTATGGTACAGTTAAATGATAAGTTATCCCCTTGCAAACACAGTAATTTTTGAACTCATTAGACAGATATTCTCGCCCATTATCACAATACAAATTAGTTACTTTGAAGTTAAATAGATTCTCACTCTTAGCTACAAAATCTTGAAAACATTTAAGTACCTCTAACCTAGCATACATTAAATATGTAACAGTATAATGCGTAAAATTGTCAATAAAAGTTACAAAATAATTTTTATCGTCGATAGTAGTAGGCTTAATGGGGCCGCATACATCAGAGTGGATAATAAACAATGGGCGGTTATTATTAGTCTTATCTTTACTTTCAGAAAAAGGTAATCGAGCCGAGTATGCAAGGCTCACATAACTCGTCCGTAGGTATTACAATATTATCAATAATTTTACAGTCGCGTTCATCAACTACATTTTTTTAAAATATTAAATTTTTGTTTATTTAAATGGCCAAGTCGACCATGCCACAATTTATATTCTTTTAAACTATCTTGTTGATTTTCAGAAGCTATATTTAAATTACACTGAGATTTATTAATTGGAAAAGTAATACTAAATAAGTTATTTATATTCTTCCCAGTCATATAACATTTATTTTCTTTGCTAAATATTTGAACGCAATTATTACCAAAAATAACCGACATACCAGTCTGCTGTATGCGATTTACCGATAATAAATTATACCTTACCTCTGGTGAATACGAAACATCATCGATTGAACCAAAAATTCCTAAATTTGTTGTCACCTCTATTCTCCCTTTACCGAACGCAAGTATCGAAGCTCCATTTTTAGCAACACCGATCTTTATGGGTGTAGGTAGTTGCATGTAGGAAGTAAACACATCCTTAACATTCACAATGTGATCTGTCGCTCCAGAATTTGTTCGTCGTGCGCTGCGCACTCGGTCATGTCGCTCACGTAACACCGCCAACTCCTTCTCTCGAACCAGTTCCCTGGCGCGGTCGAGCTCTTGCTCGACCACTGACAGCACTCGCTGGCTACGGCTCCGGGAGCGTCGCACAGGGCTTCTACTGCGCGATGCATGGGCAACTCGGGATCTATGCCGAGTGCGGCTCCTAGAAGGAGTCTCCAAGCGTCGCTGTTCATTCTCTCCTTCCATTGTCCTGAAACTTAAAGTAAAGTTATAAAACCATAAATTCAATGAACTATGAAATCATGTTAACCCATAGAGAAATTAGAGTAGAGCCATCCACTTTCGGTCAAAATTTTCCTTATTACCTGCCCCAATAACAAAGCAGAACTACAACTCTGAACAGTGAAAGAAGCAATAAAATGAAAACACAAATTTGTCTTAAAAAACATGGACCAGAATAATGTAGGAACTATAATGTGCATTATTTAATAATCTCCCGTACTAACAATAACACCATGGATATACATTTACTTTATTTATATGTATCAATAGTAGTATCTAATTAGTATATATTGTAGTACTACTAGTAATTAATATTTATTCTTGAATAAGCCACCTTTCCACCTTGGTAAATACGTTAGAATTACACTCTATATTAAGACTACTCACGATACAGGCCTAGCCTAGTGCGAGGGTCACTGACACCCTCATACATCACCAATATTATTGTTTGTTTAACACCAATTGTAAACATTCAAATAATTAAACAATATTTATTTTTAATCTGCACGGTGTCCATAAAAAGAAAATCCTGTCAAGCAAGTGAAAGGTCTTCTACTGAATTGAGCTAATTTTTAGATCATTGAGTTATATTTAATCTAGGAAATAACATTCCTATCTATTCCATTTAATAAGAGACCCCGTTGATATGTGTTTATTATTAATAACATGCAAATATAAACCATATGTATCATTAATTCATTATAGTAGAAATTCCACCAATTAGGAATACTATTTTATTAAAGTTTATCACGTTATTATTATTTTATTGGTTTCAACATTATTTAATAAAATCCATACATATATTTTACGTGGTTACTATAAAGTGAAATGAGAATATTAAAATTTAGAATATTTCAATAATATATACAAATAGGTGTTTCCGGTGATCTGAACCAATACCACTGGAGAGCAGCCCCAACCGGATACAAGTTCTGTTCCGCCAAAGACTCAAATCCTAATTAGAACGATAAGGGGTAGCTATTGCCACAAACTGAACCTATCGGTTTAACATTCAATGAAACACTTGAATATCTATGTTGTTTTAATTATCCCATAGTGCAGTAATAAATTAAAAGAAATAAAATGAATTACATCACCTTTTACAACGCTTGTAGACGTAGAATTTTCTTCCACTTCTGAGATGTTAGACTTCAGGATGTTATAATAAAACTTCTAGTCTTCCAGTGAACTCTGTATATTTCTTATGTACAAACTATTCACGATAACCTCAAATACAAGTTCTTCACACTTCAAAAGCCAGAAACCGAATGACGTCAGTTGGTGTAGTCAGGGTATTTATACACACGTGTAAACAACTTTCCCCTTCTACACAAAAACACTTTATTTTAACTAATTTATCTAATTTACTAAATTTAAAGCATTATAGTGTTATGGAAATTCATTAAATAAATAGAAATGATTTTACAAAACATAATACCAAGGTATAATCATTGAATATAACTTTATATATAATATAGACACTGAATATTTGCAATGATAACAAATCCATTTCAATTAATCAAAGTAATGTCTTTTAACTATGAATAATCATAATATAATTATAAATGATTTGAGAAAACAGTAATACTTAAAAGTAAATATTAACATATAAGGTTACCCTCAAATAATTGATGGCACATATTACAAAAACACAATTTCAACAACATCTGCTGACCAAAATATAATTAGAACCTTACAGTTAAAACTAGTGGATCGGACCAGCCTCGCACGGGTAGCGTTGTTTTTTAAGTATCTAAGGTTTCTTCAATAACTGCTCAAGCTTTGTGACATTTAGCGCTATGATTGCAATTATTAGCACTCCTGAACAGTGTAGCTAAAGCTTTGTGACTTGAATGCAACTAATGAGCGGTTCTGTATTTCCGTTAGTAAGCAAATTTTCAAATAACAATCTAACAAAGAAATCATACCACGATGTAGGATGCAACTACTGGTGCCATCTAGTATGTATTATGTAAATTAATAAGGATTTGGTTTTGGTCACGGGCACGTGTGCTTATTTCATGTATAAATTAGGTGTTTCTCTACCGATTTCTTTGTTCCTTTTTTATTAAATAGGTTATAATGTTAATTTTTTTATATTAGGGATGAGTGAGAGTATTATAAACGTAAGATTAAAAA
This sequence comes from Bedellia somnulentella, assembly GCA_963576735.1. Classification (NCBI taxonomy): domain Eukaryota; kingdom Metazoa; phylum Arthropoda; class Insecta; order Lepidoptera; family Bedelliidae; genus Bedellia; species Bedellia somnulentella. Next base: position 14,819,490 of record OY755171.1, read on the forward strand.
AATATAATCAGAATGCTCCGAACTGCTGAGCTAACAGGAGTTACACGTGTTATTGTGAGTCAACCATAAAAGATAGACACATGCTATTGCAGAATATTTTTTAGACAATTTTAAGAAGAATATTTCCGTCATACTTGATTTCTTTGTAACTTTAACCTTTAAATATAGGCCTGCCCCCTATCACGTGAGTACACTGTCTAAGCAAAACGTGGGTACCTTCTCTGGAAACTAGATGGCGCTTGCCATGTGAGTTCAGGAGTATTGGTACCTCTGCCAACCCCTTCGGGGATAAACGGCGTGAACGTTTATGTTATGTTTAACCTTTAAGGCTGCACACGCGATGGAAGCTTAAAAAATGGAGTAACTTCCCCCGTTTTCCCGAAATTTCCCAAAATTCCCCTTCACTACTCTGCTGAAAAGTATACTATTACCTGCCCAGGAGTATAAAGAATAATTGTGCCAAGTTTCGTTAAAATCCGTCGAGTAGTTTTTGTTTCCATAAGGAACATACAAACCGACAGACAGACAGACAAAAAATTTTACTGATTGCATTTTTGGCATCAGTATCGATCACTAATCACCCCCTAATAGTTATTTTGGAAATATATTTCATGTACAGAATTGACCTCTCTACAGATTTATTATAAGTATAGATAAAAGGGATGATATTAGTTTCCAATCGGAGATATTTATGCTGCCTTGTGTATTACAAATAGATTATAAAATTAAAACAATTATGGAATAAACGAAATATAAAAATTAGCAAATTATAGCAATAATTAAAAATGTGATGCACATCTACAAATTCATCATCATTACATACAGGACGGTATCTATTCTGAAAGGGTATAAGACAGTTGTAAATTTTGATTAAAGTGAACAGAGCAACCCCCGTATGCATGAGTCTTGTGAGAGCGAGTTAGTAAATATGTCACGTGAGGAGTAAGAAACTGTCAAATTTTGTATGAATAATCTGACAATTTCTTGTTTCTCACATGACATACTCGTTTTCACAAACCTCATGCTCCGGGGGCAAGTCTTGCATAAAAATGTAATGATAGTATAGCAATATCACTTTTTGGGACGTGCTCTCTACCTGTCCCACAGATAATGCAATTAAAAAGCAAAATGTACGCATGCTTATACAAACATAAATCGATTGTATTTGGAAAAGACTAACTTGCATTAAATGTTATTTTAATAACTCTCCATCTCTTTGGTCATATAGAGAACAAAACTATCATATGAACGTATGTGACTCGCATATTTACTGAGCTAATATTAACTTCAAACAATATATTGGAGGCAATCAAAGAACATAATTGCTTTTTCTCAGCAAACACTACTAGTAATAAGACAATACAATAAACGATTCGTATTTGGGATAAGTGTCTTTATTATTTGGCTTTATCCCATTCTAATACTCCAATAGTATAATCATTAAAAAAGATACGGTTTCTGTATGAAATTGAATATTTTCTCACTACTTTTTTCTTGATTTCCCAACCTGAAATGAACTGTGAACCACACAAATTTAATGCGTTCATTAATAGACTATTTCACGATTTAAATAAAACTGATTCAGTTACTATTGTTAATTAAATTTTATAAACGTTTGGACCATGTTTATAAAGTAGGTCTTCAACTTTATTGTGCCAAAGCATTTTTTATATTACAAATTATAATTGCGACTGTAAAACGAACCTTCTCCGCTGTTGCAAGCACATGGAGTCTTTATCTTTTAACATACATACATACATATACTCACGGCTATAATTCCCTAGAAGGGGTAGCCAGAGCTAAGGAATTAGAAATTCCTCAGCCACTTTTGGAAGTTTAGTGAGGAAAAGATCGTAAAATAAAGGTTTTTGCTGATGGGTCTCCAACCGCATCGCCCAAAAATCCAATAAAAAGCCCCAATACCCTTAGTCGCCTCTTACGACACCCGTGGGTAGAAAGGGGTAGCGACATTCTAAGCCGGCACTACACGGCACTTATCTTTTAAGTAAAGTATAATCTCGCAAGCGGGCATTCTCATCAAGTTTCTCATCTTAGCTAATCACGTTACAGTGAAACTAGAATAGAATAGAATAGAATAACTCTTTATTGTACATCAAACACAAATTTACAAAAGATTATTATCATACAGTTTACAGTGAGGTACAATCGGCGGTCTTATCGCTAAAAGCGATCTCTTCCAGACAACCTTTAGAAGGTGATATCGATAAACTAGTTATCTAGGTAGATGCACAAAACAAGCTTACTTTAAAACTAACTTATTTAATTGAAATAATAACATAAATATTAATTACACAAAATAATATAGGTACATATTACACACATATGAACACACATACATACATAACTACATACTTTTATATATACAAGTAATACAAATACCTAAATAAAATACACAAATACGTTTTAGAAATATAATTAATACATATAATTTAAAAAGCAACAGTATTACAGCGCTTCAGTGAGATAGTGTTGTTTCACCAGATCCTTGAACACATTAAGGGATTTAGCCAGTCGCACCTCCACAGGAAGTGCGTTCCTCAATTGCACAGCGTGTACAGAAAAAGAGGAGCCATAGAAATTGGTTGAATGAGAGGGAATGGTTAATTGAAGATTATGGTCTGAACGTAAGGAATATTTACGTTATGGGAAGAAGATAGAAATTGAAAACGTTCTTTTAGATAGAAAGGGGTGGCAGGATTGAACAAGATAGAGTAAAGAAGAGATAAAGTATGCGCATTTCGGCGGAGGCGAATAGGAAGCCACTTAAGTTTAGAACGATAAACAGACACGTGATCATACTTACGCAATCCAAAAACAAACCTTATGCATAAGTTTTGGAGACGCTCTAATTTATTTAGCTGTTCTTCCGTTAAATCAAGATAACAGGTATCAGCGTAATCCAAAATTGGAAGGAGTAGAGATTGAGCTAACGCAGTTTTGGTAGCAGTAGGTAGAAAATTACGCAGTCTCCTGAGGGAGCCCGCTGACGCGAACATCCTTCGGCTTACCGATTGTAATTGGGGTACCCAAGATAAATTGCAATCGATCATAATGCCTAAGTTCCTTACCACGGGGCTAAAAGAGATTGATTTTCCATCAAATAACACAGGTGGCAGTGATTTGTAATCAATCCTAGAAATCATTCGAGAACTACCGACTATTATCATTTGTGATTTATTTGGATTGACTGCTAGCCCATATGCCTCACTCCAACGCAAAATGCGCTCCAGATCACCATTAATCAGGCCAATGGACATATTCAATTGATCAAGATTTGCTTGTGTGTAAATTTGAAGATCATCTGCATAAAGGTGGTAGGAAGAAGTGAGTTGATGAGAAATACTATTAATAAATATAGCAAATAAGAGAGGAGACAACACACCACCCTGTGGAACACCGGCAATTAAATCACACCACGGAGAATAAGAATCTTCGATGCGAATGCGCTGCCGACGCCCCTGTAGATAACTACGAAACCAGTCAATCACCGTTGGAGATATGTTAATAGAACGAAGCAAAGCCAATAATATATCAAAGTCAATTGTTGGAATAACCTAAATTATAAGCCTAAAGAAGAGATAACTCATATGAAATGTATAGTTAAGTAGCCTGTCATTTTTTCGTTGCCCGTACAGGCCTAGTTGTTGTCGCCTTCTGAGCCTTTTGCTTAACAACAGGAGCCTTGGTAGCAGCGGGTGTGGAAGAGCTTGGGAGGTTCACCAGCTCTGAAACCATTGTGATGCGATGCCGTGTACCATCTGGTGCTGAGATATGGACAAAACCTTCTCGCGTCCAGCACTGCGTTACTCCATACTTTTGGCGTGCTGCGATAAAGGCATCATGGCGCATTTTGGTTAAAAACTCAGACAATGTGATGCCAGTACCCTTAAGTCGAGTCTTGGATGACCATACTTTGTCCCGGACAGCTAAATTCTTCAACTTAATAAGTATTGGTCGGATCCGGTTACCTGTAGGGCGTCCCATGCGATGACATCGGCTAATATCACTAGCAACAAAGTTAGAAATATCCAGCTTCTCAACAACCAAGTTGGCCGCAACTGCAATGGTATCTTCATCCTTGCTCTTAGCCACACCATGTATGAGGAGAATTTTTCGTCGGCTTCGCATCTCTAGTCTGTCAGCTTCGCGGGATATTATCTCTACCTGCTCCTGGAGGCTTCTCAATGCATATGTAATAAATACCCGAAAAGCAGTAAACTCGGCTGAGAGAGATGTCACATCTGGTGCTTGCGAGCTGGACTGTTGCAGCTGCTTCTGCTGCTTCTCAAAGACATCCATACGTTCCATAAAGATGCCTCTGAGATCCACAACAGAATCCTTTACTGACTTTGCTTCAATTGTAGAATCCATTATAAAATAGTGCGGTTATCAAAATGTGATTTTTGGTTAAAGTTAGTGTAACTTAGAAATAATAATTGCTGACAAGTTTTAGTTCACTGTGAGTATTTAGAACATTAAGTAATTGTTTTTACACTTATTTTCAATTAAATTAAATAATTTCATTTAAGAGAAAACTGTTTCCTTATTCACATCTACCCCCGAAAAAAAAAGAAACTACATCCGCTTCTAAATAACATTACTTTTTTTTACCACGGTAGAACAGGTTATGTATTATTTTGTTTTTAAAAACTTTGTGCAAAAAGTATTGCGAGAAATTGATTATTTTCTTTTTGAATGCGGTCACTCTTCTTAGAATAAATAAAATATTAACAGCCTAAAATTCAAAACCATTCTTCAATTTTATTTCAATGAAAATTCAGTTTCACCATACAGAAATATTTTATCGCGTTAATTACGACGATGGTTACGTTATTTAATTTCCTCTATATAATGGAAATTTAATGTAAAAGGTGAAGTTTGTTCGTTTGAAGGAATTAATCTGCTTTGCTGATTTCGAAGAAAAGGCACCATTTATCGTTACACAAAAATGAATTTAACTCTTACATTAGTCAAGAATTGTACTTTTAACCTCGAATAAACATTATATGATGCATTTTGACAATCCCGGGTCTCACTACAACCATTACTTCTTTCACCCTTTCTGCGAGAGGGTGGCATGCAAGATAATCTTAGCTCTGGTTCTCTCACAAATCTGGGCATATTCCGTCCACGCATTAGCTGACGCGTGTAACAACCTTGAGCTCCAACTATCATTTGGAGACCAGTTATATGAAGGATAAGTACTCACCAGGGTAATATATGAGAAAAATTGTTAAAGTCCTAAAATTCTTAATAAAAGGAAGAGTTAGAATTTTATTGCGCATCTCACAAAGGCACACTGTTCCGGACTTTCAAAATCAAATTTTACCAAAACTGATCAGACCTGTAGAACATGATCAATAAAAAACACAATAAGAATATAGAAATAAGAAACACACAAACACACTTTGTTTTATAATAGTAAAATTGCAAAAATAAGAATGATTTCGTTCACTGTCGCTTACCGTACCAAAGCGTTTTGTAGAATAGACTTATTTCATTTCGGTCAAAGCACAATTTATTCACTACAAAAAATATATCCTCTTCCAATAACATTTATTCAAATCAAACTCGGATAACGAATAATAAATATTCCAACAAGTTTGCTAAATGTTCGCCTCGTTTCGAAGATTCTACTGAGAACTTTTCATTTCTAAATTGAGTTAAAACTTGTATTGGTTGTGTAAAAAGTTTTATGATTTTCAGGTGATTTCTCAGTTTTGCAAGTGTCATTCAACCTCCAACGTCACACAGGTTACTTTCTTATTCAAGTGTATGTGCCCTGCATCTTGATCGTGGTGCTGTCGTGGGTATCATTTTGGATTCATCGTGAGGTTAGTTGTATTCAGGGACCGTAAGTTGTCTTTTTGAAGTTTTTTAGTGGGAATGTTATTGATTTCATATTTTAAGGCCTTAAGACCTAACCGTGTAGTGCCGGCTTAGAATGTCGCTACCCCTTTCTACCCACGGGTGTCGTAAGAGGCGACTAAGGGTATTGGGGCTTTTTATTGGATTTTTGGGCGATGCGGTTGGAGACCCATCACCAAAAATCTTTATTTTTACCATCTTTTCCTCACTCAACTTCCAAAGGTGGCTGATGAATTTAAAATTCCTTAGCTCTGGTTGTATGTAAAATATGTATGTAAAATACTGCCTTGAAAAAACCCCTCCAAAGGAAAACTCCGACAAAAAAGCCCGAAAAACGTTTGTCTCACCAAATTGTTCTTTCGTAATGATCCTTTCAACAAGAGTTTTAAAAGGAAGCATTCTCATTTAATACTTACCCATTGATGGTGGCGTTCAGAAGTGTTAGTACCTCCGCCACCCTTTCGAGGTACTGGTGTGAACGCTGAGTTGAGTTATAAATTGCATTAACGAATTCTTTCGCCAGGCCACCTCAGATCGCGTAGGGTTGGGAATAACAACTGTCCTAACCCTCTCAACAATAAGTTTGGACTCGAGAACGGATCTCCCGAAAGTGCGATATGCCACCGCCTTGGATTGGTTCCTGCTGATGAGCTTCTTCTATTGTATCGCTACGTTACTAGAGTTTGCTGGAGTGCATTACTTTACGAAGGTAATCTATAATTGATTAGCCTTTTAAATCTAGGAAGGTTGAGAAGATTTCTGTGATTAAATAAAATGGTTGTTATACAATCAAAGCTCGACTGATGTTGCATAGATATAAACAAGATATGTATATACATACATATTTACTACTTACTTTCAAGCGCGAAACATACTTCAGCAGCTGCAAGTTTCGAATTTCGATATATAATGATATGATAAAATAATATTATTTTGCTGTGTAGTGTCGGCTTAGAATAGCACTACCCCATCTCTTCCCGTGGGTGTCGTACAAGTCGACTAAGGGACTAGGGCTTTTCCATCTTCGCTCTTACACCAATCCAAGGTCTGCCGCCCCAAGGGATGCATGGCCAGGGGTGAGCCTGGTCGCTAGCGTGCCGCTGTCCCGGAGCTTGGTGCACTCCGGGTACTAAATAACCTTACCTAGTCAAGCGGGGCTCTGGCTAGGTGGACAGTTTACTTCCCTTGCTTCTCGTGGGTCCAATATGTGTTCAAATTTTAGTAAACACGGAGGCGGCGATGTAGCTCGCCACTCATCACGCCATGGTTGCTCACGGGGCGAAAAGTGGGCTAAAGAGTCCCGCTTCAGTACGATGAATGCATGTGGAGGAATTTTTGAAAAATTAGATGAACATAAACGTAAACATAAACGTTCACGCCGTTTTATCCCCGAAGGGGTTGGCAGAGGTACCAATACTCCTGAACTCACATGGCAAGCGCCATCTAGTTTCCAGAGAAGGTACCCACGTTTTGCTTAGACAGTGTACTCACGTGATAGGGGGCAGGCCTATCGCCGTTTTGTACGAATACACTGTCACATGACTAAGTACAACTCAGCCATGTGGGTTTCCTCACGATGTTTTCCCTCACCGTTAGCAACCATGATAAATTAACCACACATATGACTTTAGAAAAGACAAATTGGTGTAGGCCCGTCCCAGGATTGGAACTCACGCCCTTCTGTTTTTCGGGCGGGTGTTCTTACCCACTGGACTATCATGTCAATTAGATGAAGTATGTATGATTATGAATGAAAGAAAACTGGATTTTCTACGTGTAAATGAGACGAAGCGTAAGGGAAAGGAAGTTTCACAACTTGGCAACTTTACAGCAATCTGGTCTGGAGTCGCTGACAGTGACCGAGCTAGCCAAGGAGTGGGACTTCTGATATCTGAAAGGATGGCTCAGTGTATGAAAGATTACGAATGTGTGAGTCCAAGGCTCCTGTGGATTAAGGTGAAATTGGGACTAGTCCGGATGCGCATAATTTGCGTATACGCTCCGGACATGTCTAAATCCCTATCCGAGAGGGAGGAGTTTTGGAATCTGTTAGACGATGATGTTGTGAATGGGTGTGATCAGAATGAGAGACTTGTAATGTTAGGAGATTTTAATGGCTGGCTTGGTGTGTCACGCAACGGTTGCGAAAGAGTTTTAGGAAAGTTTGGTGATCAAAGGGTGAATGAGAATGGTGAGAAATTGATTGAGGTATGTTTGGAGAGGAATCTTTGTGTTACAAACACGTTGTTTAAACACAAAGATATCCATATGTATACAAGACAGAGGGGAAGCGAGATAAGTATGATTGATTTTGTGATAGTCGATGAAAGGCTGAGAGCAAAAGTTGTTGACACCAGGGTCTATAGGGGCACGAACGTTGGCACAGATCACTTTCTCGTTATATCACGATTAAGGGGTCTGTGCACGCGTTGGCGTCACAGGCCTAAAGTGTCAACAACGGATTTTGCGAGAATAAAAGTAGAAAAACTGCAAGAAGATGAAAATATCAGAGATGAATACTTGAGGAAATTGGATGATAGACTAAGTTGCGTGGAGATGAAGGATGAAATGGAAATAGAAGAAGTATGGGATGTGCTCAAATCGACGATGGTTGAATGTGCGACGGAAGTATGTGGAGTGTGTAAAAGGTCAAATAGACCACCAACAAGTTGGTGGGATAAAGTTGTGAAAGAGGCGGTTGGAGATAAGAAGAAAGCGTGGTTAGATTTACTAGCGATTAAAGCTAGTAAACGGATGGATGCGAGTGTAACTGACGATGTAGTGCAGAAAAGTGAAGAAAAGAAAAAGCGGGATTTGCAAGAGTGGTGTGAGAGGAAACTTTCTGATAATTTCCGGAATAACCAAAAGTTATTCTGGAAGTATATCCGGAAAGAAAAGGGAGTTTCCCAAAACACGGGAGTGAGTGTAATAAGAGATGAACAGGGTGAATTGGCGACGGATGAAAGTAGCATGAAACGGGTATGGAAGAATTATTTTGAGGGACTGTTTGAGAAAGAGGATGCATCCATTTCTTCGCCAATCGACAGTTATGTTGATTGGAACGGGGAGATGGGTGAATTTAGTGACAGCGAGATTAGTATGGAAGAAATAATGAAAGCAATGAAAAGTATGAAATTAGGGAAGGCGGCAGGGTATGATAGGATTACTATCGAAATGCTGAGGGCTGGTAAAGGGTTGGTGGCTTCTTGGTTGTACTTCCTTTTCCAAAAATGCTGGTCGAGTGGCAAAAAGTTCCACGAGACTGGTGCAAGGCGGTGATTGTGCCTCTATATAAAGGAAAGGGGTCACACCAAGAGGCTAAAAACTCTATGAGGATTCTAGTGCATGCGTAAGAGTAAACGGGGAAAACACTGACTGGTTAGGAATCTCTAGGGGTGTCCGACAGGGATGTGTAGCTTCTCCGTGGGTCTTCAATTTGTTCATGGATGACTGTGACTGTACGGAAGCGAATGTTGGGTGTGGCAGAAGAAGCATGAGAGAAGAGTGAATGCAGTAGAGATGAGGTCCCTCAGAAAAATTTGTAATGTTAGATTATGTGACCGAGTGAGAAATAGTGTTATTCGTGAAAAGTGTGGTGTGAAAGATGATATTGTAAGAAAGATAGAAAAAGGAATGTTGATATGGTTTGGGCACATAGAGAGGATGGATGATAGAAAATTTGTAAAAGGGATCTATAGAGCTAGTGTGGATGGTAATATTAGTAGAGGACGACCACGGAGAACACACTTGGACCAAATTGAGAGTGTGCTCAAAAAGGCTGGCGTCCGAAGTATGAAGAATAAAAGAGCATGTATGAAAAGATTGATGGATGTAAACGAAGCTAGAGAGGTTCTCTTTCCTTTAATAACATCTTTTATTTATGAGTAATAATCCCCACATGAGGAATTCATGTCAAAAAACATTAAATTATGTGATAGTTAGGCGTTTCCAACATTTGCATTCTATCTGAAAAGGTAGACAAGTGGCCGTCCGAATTAGTTAAAATTCGGAGGTAGGAAACGCAAACACTACTTGAACGTGTAAAAAAAAGAAACAAAGGATAGAGAAATTTCGCGCTGGATGCCAACTGACACTGTAGCTCAGTTGGCAGAGCGACGGGGGCGTATACCCGAAGGTCGCGGGTTCGAACCCCGCCAGTGTCGAAATTTTTCTTCCCTTTAATAACATCTTTTATTTATGAGTAATAATCCCCACATGAGGAATTAATGTCAAAAAACATTAAATTATGTGATAGTTAGGCGTTTCCAACATTTGCATTCTATCTGAAAAGGTAGACAAGTGGCCGTCCGAATTAGTTAAAATTCGGAGGTAGGAAACGCAAACACTACTTGAACGTGTAAAAAAAAGAAACAAAGGATAGAGAAATTTCGCGCTGGATGCCAACTGACACTGTAGCTCAGTTGGCAGAGCGACGGGGGCGTATACCCGAAGGTCGCGGGTTCGAACCCCGCCAGTGTCGAAATTTTTCTTTCCTTTAATAACATCTTTTATTTATGGATAAATAATGCAAATTTGTAAATTTACCAAGGTCGGTTCAGGAGAGATAATAATCGACGATTCCGAGTGGGAGGAGCTGATCGAGGAGGTCGGCGGCGACACTTACGCGGCCAAACAACTAGCGGCGCGGCGGCGGAGCTCGGCTCGCTCGGGAAATTGTGTAAGAATATTACTAATAAATAAAGGAAAGAAAAAATTTAAGAGTGTAAAAGAAACAAAGGAAAGAACAATTTCGCATTAGAAGCCATTGATATAGCTCAATTAGCAGAACGACGGGGGCGTGTACCCGGAGGGCGTGGATGAGATCTCCGCTGATTTCGAAATTTTCCATTCCTTTATTTATTAGAAATAATCCCCACATGAGGTTTTCGTGAACAAAAACATTCTAATTATAAGAATATATCTATTTGTGAAGATTTGTTAATAGCATTGGACTATCTAATCAAGCCCTGCTTAGTGTGTCAATCAATGTAATCTGTAACTGTACAACTTTGAGAAATAAACGTTATTACGTTATTATTATCTATCTTACCTCTATATTGTATACTTTTGTCTGTAAATCTTTCTAAGAAAATAAACTAAAAATAAATAATAGTTATAAAGGCGGTATTGCTAAAAAATATTTTGATGATACTTTCATTAGTTAAACTTTGCTGGATGAGGATTGATCATTTATAAGTAATCCAGAATATGTGAGAGAATAAATGAATAATTGACTAATCATTTACAAATTTAATACACAAATTTGAATGTTTTTGTTCATGAAAACCTCAAATGGGGATTATCCCCGCTGTTGTAGAAATTTTTCTTTCCTGTATTTATTTGTATTAATAAACAAATCTTCTTTTTTAATGTCTCTGTCCATCGTCACCAATATATTTCTATTAGAATCCGTCCGATTATCAACTAAGCATAAAATTAAATTAAAAATATATATAGAGTACCAAAAACTTTTTCCATGCTTTTCTGCTACAGACGTATTCTCTCCCACAAAAATCGTGCGACGACGAAACAGGACTCGAGGTTTCCGGCGGGGCTCTCAAGTTGACTATGGAGCGAACCACGCAGACTGAGAAACGAGTTCCAAGATGGCGCCAACTGCTGTATTGCTTGGCTGGCGATGATCGGTATAGACGACGGAGGCAAATTGAAGCAGGTACAAATATACTTCTTAATGTTGTTATTTATTTACTACTAAACTGATCATAAAAGACGTCCTTACCACTTAAGACGAAACAGTGGAGAAAGCTCTTCTTTGGACTGTTTTTAACACACTAAGAGCTTCACCTGTATGTATGTAACCGACTCCTTTAAACTCGATTTTAACCCACTTTAAACAAATCGATTTAATTCAAAATTTCTACATTTTTGAGAATCAGGGACAATATAATAATTTCATAGGTTCATCCCAATATCCTGATTATGGTCGCCGGTATTACATAATTTCAAGTGGATCAGTACTAAAAAGTTAAAAATAAATATAGTTTAAAAAAACTGAAAATCACGCTTTTAAAGCACATTTAACCAAAAAGTAAAAAATAATTCCCAACATAAGGTGAAAATCGCGCCCCACGTGCTTCAAAAGCATGGTTTTTAGTTTTTTTATAACTATAGTTTTGCTTTTATATTCGACTTGCTGCTCCCCAAAGAGTTACTCGCGAGAATGTTTAAGAGTCAAGAACAAAACGAAGGAGGATTATGATGATGTGAATTTCGGCTATTCCCAGTAGTCTTACCAGTGGAACTAATGGGAACTTTTTTCCCAATAGTCTTACCGAAAATAATACTTTGTCTATGTCATATTTTTCCTATTAGTCTTATTGACCATTTTTTTTCAAAACATAGAACTTGTAACTATTAGACATAAACAGGACCTTATTACATACACTTGATGATTATATTCAGTTTAGCTGATTTATTAATATGAAATGTCTATTTTTAGACACGCTTTTGTCTAAACATTTGGATAAATGAGACAAAGTATTTTTTTTATAATAACAAAATGTAGTTACATTACACTTTCAATTGAAGTACTAGGAGCACCTTAGTTACGAATTGTTTTGTCTTATAAACGCCCTTTAACCCCTCAGAGGAGCACCGTTATAAAGTTTAAATTGGCATTTCCGCTAAAGTAATTCATCGATCTCAGCGGCTACAATATAGCATGCAAAACAAGTCTTTATAATTATCACAAATAGCGACAGAGGCTCCCGGGCGTCACTCAACCGCTGAGGGGTTAATGCGAAAATCCGTACAAATATCTTTCCACTGTTTAATTATCCCACAAGGTGTACCGAGGACTTGGTCAAGGCCGCAGGAAGCCGATGGATGAGGGCAGCACACAACAAGTCGTTGTGGAGATCTTTGGGGGAACCCTATGGCTCCCTGTGAATGTCTCTTGGCTGATGATGATATAATGTTAAAGTTATTATTTGTTTGTAGCAACTCCAACAGATATTTTTGCATAAAAACAGTTAGCATTTTTATTTATGCTGCTTTTATATTTATGAAACCCTGGTACTTTGTTAAAGTTCTTTCACGCCTTTAGGACTGTGTGACTGGCCGAAAATATATTACAACAAACGCATTCCCATATATATCGAAATTTTTGTTTAGACAAAAGCGTGTAATGAATAGCCTAATGACCTGTCAATCGGTGTCTGGAAAGGCCCGAATGGCTGTGCATGATGCTGTTCTTGTTCTTACGCTTATGTATGGAAGCGAATGTTGGGTGTGGCAGAAGAAGCATGAGAGCAGAGTGAATGCAGTAGAGATGAGGTCCCTCAGAAAAGTTTGTAATGTTAGATTATGTGACCGAGTGAGAAATAGTGTTATTCGTGAAAAGTGGGTGTGAAAGATGATATTGTAAGAAAGATAGAAGAAGGAATGTTGAGATGGTTTGGGCACATAGAGAGGATGGATGATAAAAAATTGGTAAAAGGGATCTATAGAGCTAGTGTGGATGGTAATGTTAGTAGAGGACGACCACGGAGAACACACTTGGACCAAATTGAGAGTGTGCTCAAAAAGGCTGGCGTCCGAAGTATGAAGAATAAAAGAGCATGTATGAAAAGATTGATGGATGTAAACGAAGCTAGAGAGGTTTGTCAGGATCGTGCGAAGTCTCTGCCTACCCCAATGGGAACTAATGGTGTGAGTATATGTATGTACAAAAGCGTGTATAAAAATAGACATTTCATATTAATAAAAAAGCAAAACTGTATATTACCATCAATTGTATGTAATAAGGTCCTGTCTATGTCTAATAGTTACAAGTTCTATGTTTTGAAAAATATGGTCAGTGAGACTAACGGGAAAAATATGACATAGACAAAGTCTTACTTTCGGTAAGACTATTGAAATGAAATGAAATGAAGCATTAATTCGACGATTATAGGTGTAAAGGTCTTCAGGTATTTACAAGTGCGCAATCCATAATCTGCCTTAAATGGGCGTTCGAATATTTATCATTATTAATCTTATATAAATCATGCGAACTAAAGAAATAATGTCAACAAAAACCTATAAACTACTGGAACCAATACAATAAACATGTCAATTTTCTTCAATAAAATATAAAGTTATGGCAATTAACATATTAATTACAAAAAACAAACTTAGGTAATAATAATAATACAATGTCACCAATAACCTACTAAAAGTGTCAAAAAAAGTCAAAATTTTAATAATTATAGATGTCAAAAAAAAATAATAATAAAGAAATGTCATATTTTTTTATAATAATACAGAAATGTCAAAAATACTAAATACTGCATTTTTCTAAGAAATCTTTTACAGAGTAAAAACAATTATCCAACAAATATCTATGCAATGTCCGTTTGAATTCGATTAAAGTCATTTCTCTTAGTCCATTTGATAGTTTATTGTAAATTATAATTGCCATAAAATAAGCATTTTTCCTATACAGTTCCAAGTTTCGTTTGGGTGGATACAATATTAAATTAGTTTTTGTGTTTTTTCTAACAGGGCGACCATTTTCTGGTTCCATTTCAAATATATACAAGTTTTTATGCACAAATATACACATTTCAAAAACATAAAGACAGGGTAATGGTAGGATATTCTTTTTTTTAAATAAAGGTACACAGCTATCAATAAAACCTGCTCCACATAGGGACCTAACACACTTTTTCTGCAACTTAAATGCCCTATCTATATTTACTGAGTTACCCCATATAATAAGTCCATATCGCATCGAAGATGCTACAATCCATGATAAGCAGCAGTTGCAGCCTCCTCTGAAACTATACTTTGAATCCTATAAATAGCGTATACAAACCTATCTAATTTTGTGCACAATTTATCTATATGCTCTTTCCAATTAAGATGCTTATCTATATATATGCCTAAGAATTTCGTACAATTAACTTCTGAAATGATTTCATTCTGGAATTCAACTTTTATATCATTTTTTTTGCTATTGTAAGTTTGGAAATTGATAAAATTTGTTTTAGATAAGTTTATTTTTAAGTTACGGTCTTCTAACCATTTTATAACATTTTTCAAAGACTCATTAATACTGTTTGTGAAACAGTCAAGAATTGGGAAAAAAGTTCCCTTCAGTTCCACTGGTAAGACTATCCAGTAAGACTTCTGGGAATAGCCGGTTTTCCCTGACCGTTAACAATCATGACGAATCAACCACAAATATGTATTTAGAAAAGACATATTGGTGTAGGTCTTATCCTTTGAGCTATCACGTGCAATAAAAGAATATTAACACTATGACTGTCCCAATAGTATTTGCTTTCCCATCACAAAATGTGCAATAGATTTAAAACATGCATTCATTTTAAAGCACGGACGTTTGAGCATAGACTACTAACTAAAATAGTGATTTAAATGCTCGAGTCAACAATATTTTATTTTTAATTCAATAATTCACTTAATTACCTTATTCCGTTGAGATAAAGCAATAGCAAACTGTGCATGTTGCATTATATGTCACGCACGGACGACGTATCCAGCCAGCTCTTTGGTGCATTATATGTAATGCATGGACAGTCTATGTTAATATTACTGTAATTTTTCAGGTCGCATCGGCCATATCAACAGCGTCTCTCTCATCGACAAAGCAGCGCGAGTGTTCTTCCCAGCCTCCTTCATTCTACTCAACCTGTTTTACTGGATGTACTACGCGTTCTCTAGCGATAGCTTCGAATGGGGCGATAACCCTATTAATACTTTGTCTCATTAAATCTGTATAAATTTCTATATAAATACACCCGTTAAATAGTGTAGACAAAATAAAAAAAAACTGTAATCGAAGTTCAGAATGCGCATTCAGGCAATATTGTTGTATATTTATTTTAAGTTCCTTCTTAAACATCATACATTTGCTCCAAATCCTGACTTCTGAAAATGACATTCGGAAATTAAATTGAGATTAAATTTAGGTTTTCAATGTAAATTGTTTAATACGGCCTTTCAGTAACTTCTTAGTACTCATCTTAAGAAATGTGTTAAGCCAAGGTTTTGGGAAGAATGTTTGATGCTTGGGAGTCTAATAACAAATAGTTGACCTTAGACAGAAACGTATAAGTTATCTGAATGGATCTCCGGTTACAGCCTATATTGTACACCCCGTTATGTCTATGTAGTTTAACGCCTATTGTATTGGATTGTCATGATATCGAGGCACCTATTTTCCCACTTTATCGGTTGAAGGGTTCAAAAGCATTGATATTGTGTAAAACTATAAATTCTTAAATAGTTATGTATTGCCCCAGTAGATATGTAGCCAATTTCAATTAATTAAAAACTTACAGTGTACGTGGGAACAGACCATTTCCTCGTCGTGTCGCGAGTGAGGGGTCTGTTCAAACGGTGGCGTCATAGGACTAGAGTGCCAACTACTGAACCTTCGAGAATAAGAGTAGAAAATTTAGTAGAAGATGAAAAATAGAAGATGAATATATAAAGAAATTGGATGAAAGACTAAGTTGCGTAGAAATGACGGATGAAATGGAAATTGAAGATGTATGGAGTGTGCTCAAATCTACGATAATTGCGGCTGTTACCAGTAGTCTTACCCGATAGTCTTACCAGTAGAACTATTGGGAATTTTCGTCCCAATAGACTTACTGGTAAGACTATCGGGAAAAAAATTCGCAGTAGTCTTACTAACCAATCAAAACTTTTTGGTTCATCTAAATGTTCCAACTTTTATGTAGCCCAAAAAAAAATACTAGACATACCTCCTTAGTGAAATTGAGTGCATGATTTAACGTCAAATGATTCAAGTCACGTAAAAATACCTAAAATAATAAATAAATCATATTAAGGAACCTTAGACTTGGCTCCACTTATTTTAGAGATTTCATTACTTTTTAGAGATAAACAAGCAGCTCTATCGAGACTTGGCTAGTTTTTTACAGAATGTTTTTGGTGGGATATTAATATAATAGTAACGAAGTATTGGGTGACGTGTGTGAAAGTATAATAAGTTTGGAAGAAATTGTAAAAGCGATGAAAAGTATGAAATTAGGGAAAGCGGCAGGGTATGATAGAGTTAATATCGAAATGCTAAGGGCTGGTAAAGGGTTAGTGGCTTCTTGGCTGTTCTTCCTTTTTCGAAAGTGTTGGGCACTTGGCAAAGTACCAAATGATTGGTGCAGAGCGGTGATAGTGCCCCTATATAAAGGGTGGTATTAGCCTACTTAGTGTTGTCGGTAAATTGTATGCTAAGGTATTGATTGAAAGAGTGATGAAAGAAACTGATGAGAAAATCTGAGTTGTGCAAGCAGGGTTTAAAAAGGGAATGGGATGTATGGATCAAGTCTTCTCCATAAGGTGCATCACAGAAAAGTTCTTAGCGATGTGTAAAAAGTGTATTGCACCTTCATTGATCTGGAGAAGGCGTATGATAGGGAAGTAAGAAAGAAATTGTGGAAGGTGTTGTCTAAGTTCGGTTTGGGGAGCCAACTTATACGTGCATTGGAGTCACTCTATGAGGGTTCCAGTGCACGTGTAAGAATAAACGGAGAAAACACGGACTGGTATGAAATCTCTAGGGGTGTACGTAAGGGTTGTGTAGCTTCTCCGTGGCTCTTCAATCTGTTCATGGACGACTGTTTGAAAGAACTAAGCGAAAGTGATTATCGTCTGAGAATGGGAGGATTCATCATTAAATGCCTTTTATATGCTGACGATCAAGTATTACTTGCATCAACGGTAAATGAGTTGCAAGAGATGGTGGATATTGCGTGTAAGTATTTCGAAAAAAAGGGTATGCGAGTGCATGTGGACAAAACCAAGACAATGGTTTTCGAGAAAGAGAAAAGTATGACAGAGTGTGAGATTACAATAGGTGGCAAGAAAGTGGAACAAGTTTTTGTTTGTATATCTGGGAAGTTTGTTTACAAGGGACGGAAAATGCGAGGAAGATATGGAAAGGAGAGTTAAAAAGGGAAATGCGGTAAATGGAGCCATAAACAGTCTTATGTCGAGCCAGTCCCTATCTGAAAAGGAGCGAATGGCAGTACACAATGCTGTACTGGTTCCTACGCTGATGTATGGTAGTGAATGTTGGGCATGGCATGAAAGTAGAGTGAATGCAGTGAAAATGAGATCCCTCAGAAGTATATATAATGTTAGGTTGTGCAACAGAGTGAAAAATAGTTAGTGTAATTCGTGAACGTTTAGGTGTGAAAGATGACTTCATCATCAGCCCACACTCGTCCACTGCTGGACATAGGCATCTCCCATGGCGCGCCACCTCTTCCTATCCTCGGCCAGCCTCATCCAACCACTCCCGGCCACCTGCTTTAGGTCGTCGGTCCAGCGGGCTGGAGGGCGCTCCACACTGCGTCTGCCAGTGCGTGGTCTCCACTCAAGAACTCCTCTTCCCCAGCGGTTATCGGTTCTTCGGCAGATGTGACCAGCCCACTGCTGATACTGAAAGATGACTTAGTGTTCAAGATATAGAAAGGAATGTTAAGGTGGTTTGGGCAATTAGCAATGAGCTTTAATAATTAATTATTTACTAATACAGCAGTGTTATATTACATTTGGGAGTCTTTTTTAAGCTACCTTATCACAACAGCCCATAAATGTCCCTCGAGCTGAGAGAGATATAAAAGGAGCTCCAGCCTACCCACAATAGGGTGATTTGGCCATAATGCACCACACTTAATGCGGGTTAGCAGATAACTACCGCATGACTAACTTCATCTATAATAGTAATATTTAAATTGACTATTGGGCAGATCTAGTCAACTCCAAAAGAAGTTCTCCAAAAAAATCATCCATAACTGAGCGACAAACAGACTTTCATATTTTTTTTATTAAAATCTTTTATTTAACTTGCAATGCATGTGTCGTGGCCATATCGTAGATTTGAACACATCGTGAAATGATCGATCATTTCATGAAATAGTCGTATTTCATGAAATGTTCAACTGTTTATTGGCCACATCGTGATGTGGTTTGGGCAGATCAATGATAAGAAATCGTTTCTCGATATGGCCAACTAAACGCGCGGCCTCTTCATGAAATGGTTAAGATTATTTGGTCATATCGTAAAGTAGTCACATTAATTACCGGTAGAGGCGCTGAAAACGCTTTGTTTATGTGTGAAGATGGCGGCCACTGTCAGAAATGTTATTTCTCGCAGTAAAAAAGTTAATTATTCGCTATTAAGCGAAGAAGAAATTGATTGCAAAAGAGTTTTCGACGAAAAGGTTCTCGAGTACTTTGCAAATTACGAAAAAACTGAGCAATATGTTAAAAAACCGTTGAGTTTGGATCGCATTACACAGGTCGCCCTATTCTACGATCTGGCCAAGCGTGGATGATTAAATCGTGAAACGTTGACGATTTTATGATCTGGTCAAATTAAATTGGCCACATCATGAAATGTGACTATTTCATGACATGACCGATCATTTCACGATGTGTTCAAATCTACGATATGGCCACGACATATGTATATTTGTGTGTTTAGGTGAAATCTTTGAACTCAATTTTGAAGTAGATATATTCAACCGTCTGTGCTGAAATTTTGTGGACGCATTTTGTTTGGATGACAATATATGATAAAATATGTGACGTCATTCTAAATTCAATATGGCGGATCATACAAGATGTCAGAACAGTTATATTTAATCCACTTATACAATATGGGTATCAAATGAAAGGGCTTGTTAAGAGTGACTAGAAAAAGAATATGACGTCATTCTGAATCCAATATGGCGGACCATGCAGGATGGCGGAATAGTTACCTTTAGTCTACTTCTACAATATGGGTATCAAATGAGAGGGCATTTTGAGAGTAATAATAACTTAAAAAAACTTTTTAAGAAAAAGCTTTTATTTAAACGCTCTAAAAAGAAGAAAATAAAATATTCCTTTTGGATTATACTAACAACTCCTCATTATACACAATTCATATATAATAATAAAAGCTTGTCGCGAGGTTTAGATACCTATCAACATTCCTTTATATCATAATAATTTGTGGTAAATCGAGCGACAAGCTTTTATTATTATATATAAATTGTGTATAATGAGGAGTTGTTAATATAATCTAAAAGGAATATTTTATTTTCTTCTTTTTAGAGCGTTTAAATAAAAGCTTTTTCTTAAAAAGTTTTTGTACTAAAAAAAATTTTCTAAATCATAGCTCGTTTGATTAGTCAACTTCTTATTACCGAACTTCGAGCATTTTTAGCCATAACAGAAACTATGTTATGTATGTGTTACCTTGATGTCAAAAAGACATGAGGTTTCCATTTAATATTGCACAGTAGCGAGTAATGTATAAGAATTGATGGTAAAGTTGATACTGAATGAAAAGTTGCCTTTTATATTTAGTTCTGAGTTTTTTTAACAAAGCACATATTGATTAAACAGATTTTGATGTTAAGAAGCAATACCACTTTCAACAAAAAAAAATAAAAGGGGAAATTTCTTATTGGTATACAGCAATTTAGGAAAAGGGAAAGAGAGGAAACTGCAGTAATTTAAAAAAGCTATATCGAGCCTTTTATTACATAACAAACAACATGACGAATCAATAATTTAGCTTACAAAACGATTGTAACAACATAATAGACATATTTACATAGGACGAAAGCTTTGTGCAAATCATCTAGAACACAACATATCATTAAAGCTTACTCATAAAAACGTATACAACATATAGGGCTCTGGGAACTAAATTCACAATATCGATAATTAACTTAAAATTAACATTAATTTGTATAAATATGGAAAGGATTTAGGCCAAACTAAGTGGTAACGTTATCAAGCGACTTAACTCGCCTTCATAACTTTACTGTAAAAAATAAATAAGTAAAGAGGGAAAAACCAACTTCAAATACATATTCATTTTCTAATCAATAGAGGAATGACGAACACAAACTTTTTGTTTCGAAAACATATACATTTGAAAAAACAATAGCTAACATACCAAGTCATCCATTATTAGTACTAAATACATCACTAATAGTTTAAAGGACAATGTATATTAAGAGAGCTTTTTTTTTTACAAAACGTATCACTTGCACATTTGGTCCAATTGATTTACAATAGGTAAAATATATTCGTGCAAAAAACCTTTGGTCATCTGTATATTAAACAGAAGAGTGTTTATTTTTCAGTATAAAGGTAAGTGGAGAAATATTTTAATTGCAAACACATAACGCAGATAAAGTTGATTTAAAGACCACCTTTTTGAATGCTAATTTGTGTTTTTATGAAAGTTTAAGCAACTTTATAATTTGACAATACATTTAAAATTATTTCGGTAGCATGTGCATTTCGCTGAGTACAAATAGTATAAATGGGGTTAAATTTTAATACTCTTTGATTCTGTAATATCAAAACACTCAAGAGGAGTTTTAAATACTTTTGGAATGTATAGTAAAGGCTTTTTCATAAGAACAGTAAACATTATTTTAAAATTAATATTTTTTATAATATTTACATAGCTACAGTACACTCTTTTAAAGGCAAAGAAGTTAAGACAGTTATAGAACAAATTGTACAGTTTAAGAACTGGCAATATAGCACTTTACTATTTTACAGAATATCTTAATGGATCTATTTACACGCCATCTTTTTATACAAAAACTGCCAAATATCGCACCGTCAGTACAGTATTGAATCAATTTAATGTTATAAGAGATTTACTTTTTGAGTAAAATTGACTTGAAAACTCACTGCTCTTCAAAATGGTTTGTTAAATCTAATTTAAGATAAACAGTGATCTCAATTAAGTGTTAAATAGTTTGGCCAATTATAGTTCCTAGCTATTTCCCACAGTCAGTTTTTTGTCTTAGTCCTATACTGAAGGTATGTTTAAAAATTGTTGTTTAAAATATTATTCCTTTCTAATTTGATGCGAGTCGTAATAACACCAATAAACTATCTAAACACAATCACGATTATTAAACGACTAGGTTGTATAAGTATATTCATTGCTCCGAGTTTTAAGCCCTTTACACCTCTAAGTATATGACAAAAACCTTTGGTCCAAGTTGGTCCATTGGCAGGTCCCAATCAAATTCCGTAGGAAATCGCATCAAATTCTACTTAGAAGTGTTTAAAAATAGTTTTCAAGTAAAACTCCCATCACTTAGGCCTTATATATTTCGATACCAAAAACCCGACTTTAATAAGTTTATTATACTTTCGTTATACAGCATCTACTTTCCTACATCACACGCATATAATATGCTACATTTTCATTACAAATAAGTTAGAGCCTACGTTCTTTTAAGGGGTATAAAATATATCATTTAGTTAGTACCATTTAGATTTCGCATCGCACCCTATAGTATCCTTACTGACGAATTGCTGAACATACGATTACAAACAAGGTGGTATACTATTTCATTACACATTCTTAATGTTGAAATGACTTCGGACTAGAATGCTGGTCACAGATTTATCGATACAAAGGCTAAGTAAATGGACATTGTTCCTACAGTATACGCTACCGTGATAAGTCAAACTTGCGAAATAGAACACATACACAAATCCACCCGTACATCCTTCAATGGCTAAGCAACTAAATTATATTGAATATAAAGTTTGTTGTTTTGTCTCTACAGTTTAAAGGCTCACAGCTTAGCCAAATCTTGTTTTACATAAATGTTTACTCATTAAGTGTCCTAGTATATACAATAAATAATCATAATTACAAATTTAAGGGCTTATTCCGTTTATCCACCCTAAAAAATCCTCCCTAAGTCGGATATTCGGAAACTCATGTCCGATTATCCACCCTGAACGGGGTGGATAATCGGAATTCATAATAAAATGTTTCTTCCGATTTTCTACCCTGCCTACGTACAGTCATTTACAGATAAAAGACCCTAAGTTTGTAAGATATTTTTATTCAAACTGTAAGTAAGAAAGTAGGTATGTTTATCTTAAGTATTTTAATGTTCACGATGTTTCTTGGACCCATTTTGTTTCTGTAAATTACTGTACTTGGGGTAAAAAATCGGAAGAACCATATTATATGCATTCCGGATATCCACCCCGTTCAGGGTGGATAATCGGACATGCGTTCCCGAATATCCGACTTAGGGAGGATTTTTTAGGGTGGATAAACGGAATAAGCCAATTTAAGTCTATAAAAGTACCATATTTTTTCTATAAATAAGAATGCATCTACGACGAGTTAGACTTTTTACAGTATGTGAGTTTAACACTCAAGTCAATAAAATAATGTCTGAACTGAAATATATACGTTTGTTGGTAAGATATTAAGATAACAGAACAATAAACAATAAGTAGATTATCTCCGGATTTCCCGCTAGGTTTGGCTTATCACTGGTATTTTCATGTTTAAAGATAATAATTTGTATGTCTGTCTTGAGAATTATTCTCGTTATTTATTATATATTATTATCTGAGCACAAATGATAGTAATTTCAGCGTCATGATTTTATAACTACAAATATAAATAGGCCATGGATACAGAATTTACTTACAGTAGAATTTGTCTCGGGGACTTTACAATATATTTCTTACATTAACTAATTTACATTATCATAAAATATCGTAAAATTTAAAAAAATCACAGATTCTATTTTGAATAATAAATACGTATTACATCTAGTAAATATCTCGGCTATTCCGTTTTCTTACCTACAACGAGATAAACATTCATATTATCTTTGCCTTTCACATAAACACTACCGCGAGGTTCGAACTCGTATTTATCAGATAAAACTTGTAGGCAAGCTTCGCCAACCTGTATTTTATTGGGCACTCCTGTCGAGTCCATTCTAGAGGCTATATTGACGGCGTCTCCCCAAATATCGTAGTACAACTTAGTAGTTCCTATAACGCCGGCGGTCACGTCACCGAAATTGTATCCGATTCGCATGACGAAATCGAATTCGAGAAGATCTCGGTTGAAGTTCTCGACAACTTTTTGCATTTCTAAAGCGAAATCCATCAGTTGATACAAATGCTCGTTCTGATCCCGCGACGCTTGCCTCAAATGCGGATTTAGTCCGCTAGCTGCCATGAATGTACTGCCTATAGTTTTTATCTTTTCTACATGCCGAAACTCAGGCCTCTCTAATAGCTCATCGAAATCAGCAATAAGTTCATTTAGAACTCTTAAGTATTCTTTGCCCTTTAAATATGATTCGTCGTACATTTCGTTGAAGTTGACGATGCTGACGAATATGACCCCAACGTCTTTGTGGTTCTCAGAGTATTTTGCGGTGTTTTTGAGCTGCTCTGCCACGTGGCGAGGTATGATGTTGTGAAGCAACCAATCAGCTTGGTTACGCATATTTTGAACACGCTGCTTATCTCGATTAGCCACCACATTACTATAGAAACTCAACCGATAACTAATTTCAAACTCTCTATTTAAAAACCAGATAAGCATTAATAATAACGCTACGTCTAAGTACAACTCTTTTAAGTGCATGTCGTGGTTGTCATACAACTGACCCCTACCATCCAACCACTGAGTAGAGGAGTTGGTAAAGTAAGACATATTTCTTAAGACGGGTATCGTGAAATTCCCACTAGGAGACATCAACTGAGTATTGATCTCATCGCAACCGAATACGGCGAGGAATAAAAACATCGTTGCATAAATAGTAACTAAAATATTTTTCACTAGCCAATTCATTTGTGTAAAATTACAAAACTGCACCGCACTCACACACAGCAGATAGACATAAAACGATTGCTGCCCTCTCAATATCAACATGGTAGTTTTTGCACAAGTAAAATTAATCAGAACCGCTAACATCGGTAAACTAATGAGCAATCCTCCACAGAAATGCCAAGGATACCAATTTGCCAGCGATTTAAATATTTCAGCCGACTTGCGAAGTGGATGTAAGAAGTTCTTATCATTTTTTATTCTCCACTTCAAATAGTGTCTGTAAATGCATAGGGATATAGCTAATACTTCTATAATCGCGAACACACAGTACCAACTGACCCATATCTGCCACGATTCATATAATAGGAATACAGACGCAGACACGGCGAGGAATATAATAGCGGAGACTAAAATATCTAAAGCTGTATTAAATCTAGAAGTAGTTAAAGTGGGAGGAAAATCTTCGGTATCGTCGCTTCTGTGCGCTTTGTCCCTATAATGTATCTCCATATCCCTTGATTTAAAGAATAAGGTAAGTCTGTTGAGAGGCGGTTGTACGAAATAGTTGAAACCAGACCTCGCATTATCTTGAACACAGCGTATTAGTTGTAGATCTGATTGTTTGCGAAGTTTTTGTAATGATTGAACTTGTTTCTCATTGAGAGGCGGAGGTAGCCGAGCCGAGGTATCGTTGACTGAAGATTGACTTGAAGTATAATATCCAGAAACTCGATGATGCATGTCAATTTGCGATGTTGCTAATGTGCTCTGGTTGAGGGCGAATATCTGAAATTCGAAATTCTATTATTAGAGGAATCGGGCCAATTTCAACACACTCTCAATGCTGCTCGCCGGAATGTGAATGGCGTTATAAAATTTTTGTTTATAAATTTTTGTAGTCGTTTATTATACGCTAGCAACGGCTGAGCTACTATTAGAATAAACAGAATCTATTTTGGGAAAAGAAATGTGGGAACATATCGGTAATAAAGTTATAAATATAGCACTACTTCTTCGATTCAATATGCACATGAGCTTTGAATTACAAGGTGGTATGACTAACACAGTTAATGTTTTTTGAATAAATTAACTAAAAACTATCAAAATGCCGATTCAAACTAATGTTTGTTTAATATTATTTTAGAGGTACTATGCGATCAGAAGCTTTTTAAAGTTAAAAACACCGATTAGTAAAATCATTTGATTATCAATTATAAAGTTTGCTACCCGGGTAAAGCCAGGCCAGTTCAATAGTATTAGCATATTTTTATGATTGCCTTACCTGCTGATAGGAAGATTGCAAGTACGTGTAAAATAAACAAAGAAATCTAAATGCTTTGACAAATTCAATGCAATTAAATCAATGAATATGAATTTACCTGTCTCAGATTAAACAAACATGACTTAATTATTTTGGATAATTTCTCGCCAAAGGCTAACTTAATTGGATTAGGAAGTCAAATGAACTTTTTACCTTTTTCGTTCGAATAATCAAGATAAATCCGCCTTTGTGTACTAAGTTTTAATGTTCTGTACTTTTGTAAAAACATTATATCTATTCTGTATGCAATAAAGTGTTCAAATAAATAAATCTAAATGGAAAAATAATACAGGCTGTTCTATTATCTTTTTTTGAATTTTATTCCAATGCTATTCGATTTGCTTAGTTAATATTCACAAGTTAGCTTTAATTCGCAACCTTTTCCCCAACTTTTAAATGAGGCGAAAATTCATTGACACATAAAATTCTCCGTGGCCCAGCGGTTCCGACGTTGGTGCAACGTCTGGAGAACTAATATTCGATTCCGGGAGAAAGACACTACCCCTTTCTACCCGCGGACGTTGTAAGAGGCGACTAAGGGTATGGAACTTTTTTAAATGAATTTTGGGCTATGCCTTTTCAGGATTTATATCTGTGAGTTTTATGCATGTACGTATTAAATTTTGCCCAGTTTAGTTGATCATCCAAAAATCAGAAATTAAGATGATTCATTTCTTTGAAGGGCACTCCCGTCAGAACTATCTACTACCACGGAAGGAGTTGCAAATGACTGCCAACAGTAGGCAAAATAATGGACTATGACTTTAGCATTGTTAAGGTTCGAGCTACTCGGTAGCAACTTAAATTAGACAGTTATGATTATAACACTAGAACTGAGAACTGAGTGAAAACTTTAACAATAGAGAGAGAATCTTCCCGCAGGTGTCGTAAGAGGCGTCTTAGGATATTGAGGCTTTCTAAGGGATGTTTCGTGATGTAGTTGGAGATCCACCAACAGCCTCCATTTTACATCTTGTTCCCACTCAACTTCTAAAAGTGGTTGAGTAATTTTATTATTGCAAAGCCCAAGCTACCCTTCTAGGGATTTAGAGTTGTTAGTATAAATATTTATGTACGTTGAAGAGGGCCTAAACTTTCAAAAGTGGCTGAGGAGTTTCTGGCTATCCCTTTTCGGGATTTATATCCATTAGAATAAATATGTATGTGGGTAAATAACTAAAACTTACGCACCTGATGTTGTATACTGGATCGTCGACTAGTACTTCTAATTCCGGAGTCCTTCCTACTATTGACTGACGGACACAGACTGATCGAGTCTTCCATCTGTCGCGGAGTATTGTGTAGAGCTGCGGCCAATGGTAGGTGAAGTCGGCGATCTTTCGGTAGGACTATATCGCCTTGCGCTAGTGTGGAACTACGGGCTCGGCATTGTGGGATCTGAGGAAGTTATTAAGGTATTTAGACGAATAAATTACTGCTGGGAGTCATGGTAGCAAATCAATGTATTTGGTGGGGGAAATCGTGCAAAAATGCATATAATTATGCCACTAGTTTCTGTTTCGATAAGCAGAGACTAAACTTTTATAAATGTATGGGCTTTATTTCAACATTATTTTTTGTCGTTAGGTTGGCATATCTGTTTTCCATTTAAGCACGCGAGAGAGAGTTGCGCTTTTTACAATGTGTACAGTCATAGAACAATTTAGCGTTAACGATATATAATTTGAGAAAATACGATTTAAAATACGCAGTGTTCCAGAATCGACCAGTTAACAAGAATTAAAATGTAAAACTTATTGATATTTCAACCCAACCTTCAAATGCAACGATTAAAGAACAAGATTTTTACGCGTTAGATCAAACCACCTTGACTGAGTTGCTTTGATACTGAAAACACAGCTTTAGGAATTTTGAAGGCCCCTTAGTTGCCCTGCAGTCGCGATCGCAAAGATAAGCCTAGGAAAGTGATAGGGAAGTACTGAACTAAGAATTCTACAGATCGAAAATACTGTGATGACTGGTAATTAAATCAACAATGGCTATCTTCGTGGGAATTAACAGCTATGTATGTAAGCGACAACGATACAAATGCTTATACATAAATAAATGCAACGAACATCCGTGGAACTAAATCATCGATTAATCGTATTTTAAAACCAGCGATCCTAATACCACGAGTAAATAAGAAAACAACTAGCATATCTAATTCTATATTCACAGCAATTGAATACTTTATTTCAGAAGCTTTGTAAATATAGTAAAATAAATGCTAATTGGGCACAGGTTTCCACACATCACTCAAAAACCGCCAAAAAGCTCTTTTTCTTTATATTAAGGGAGTATTACTATTCTAAACCGATATTACAAATAATCTTTGACTAGCATATGTAAATGGCGACTAGTTATAGTCAAATAAATATTGTATTGCTAGCACAACGTCATTTCGTTTGACTCATGTTCAAAAGCTAGCATTATGTGTAAACTAAACAGTTATCGATTTTCGCGAATATAAATATATCGATCCGTCACCAATTCACGTCAAATGAACAGCTAACAAATTATTTCTTCCTTTCTCTATAGGCACCGCGGTATCAATGATTCAAGCGTCAATAAACATAGGCGGCAGGTCGATAAATATTTCTGCGCAAATCGATAGCCAGTTATGTTCAATATCATGTTAATTGAATGAAATGATGGATAATGAATGAATGACGACGTCCGTGGCCGAGTGGTTCGGTTACTAGCTTCTGGGTCCGGAGGTCGCGGGTGAATCCCGCTGATGGCATTATTTATGTGATGAACATAAATGGTGTTTCTTAGAATGTTATTTAAACGTCTATTATATAATATATAATATCACATAATACTCCATTTCACAAGTCATTTAGTTGTACTTACTTTGAGGCTAATTTGTCCGTATATATTTATTGAAATAGTACACACATACATGGGCTCACGGCTATAAATCCCAAAAAAGGAATTACAAATAATTTTTAAAATAAAGGTCTTTGAGGATGGTTGTCCAACCGCATCGCCTCATTATCACTTAAAAAGCCCCAATATTCTAAGTCACCTCTTACGCCACCAGTGATAAGAAATGGAAACTCTCAATGGGATATCGAGTGAGCCGGCACTCTTTACTGATAAAGATATGTGTGTGTTAGTTTGATTGTAATCAAAAATCTCCAAACATCAAACGATTAACAAAATTTACCTCTATAAGAAAAATAGGCTATAAATTATCATGCATAATTTACAATGGGTGAGTAGCGATTGAGAACCTAAGGAATATGAAAAAAACACTACCCAAGTGAAGAGCGGCGGTCCACTAGTATATAATACTAATAATGTGTTAAGATAGTTGAATCAACTTACTTCAAAATTATCTTTTCGCCCGTGCTGTGATCTGTAACTACCTCCGCGACAAAACGAAGTCATATTGCTCCTCGACTCGCTCAGATACGACCTAATATCAATGACTTCTATATCACTCGGCGCCATATCTTGCCTCTGGGGTATATTCAGCTTACTCACGCTGACCATTGGCATCTTAAACTTACTCTCCTGAGATTCTATAACTATCGGTACTTGTTGGTAACCGTTGGCAGATAGTACTCCGCTAGCGTCTCCGCGCTCGAAGAAATTAATGTTCTTATCTAGCTCTTGCTTTTTTAGCACATGCAGCGGTGTATCTGAATGTTTCCTGAGGAATCGTGGCACTTTCCAACTTCGCAATCGATTCGTGTATTTTCCATAACTTCCTGAAATACAAATAACAAGACTAGATATACTTCCCATAACAAGAGAACATAAAAGGTGGTATCGCATCAATAAAATTTAATATTTATGTTTTCTCTCCCAATGGCATACTTATGGAATATTTGAGTGAACATTACCGATGAATATTCAAATGGAGAAATATATCGTATAATTATTTGCACTGAGGGACTCGAGTCTACCCTAAATAGCTGCTGTCCACCATGCTGGCCTAATATGGGTTCGCAAACTAACGATTACTGCAATGACCCTCTCATTTTCTCTCATTCTCGTTTGTCATAGTAAGCACCTGAAAGCGAAGCTAAATACAATAATTGTGACTGTGCGACATGTGATTCGCAAGATCATAATTTGCTTGCAATATTTCACTAATACTAACAATTCAAATGTTTTGTTTACCACGAAGCCTCAATATAACCAACTAGCTGACCCGACAGACTTCGTACTGTCAAAAGTGTAGACTTTCACGTCGTCAAACTGAAATATTTAACTGACCCGTTGAGGGTCTCTGTCATGCGATGAGAAAAAAAGGTGTTTTTCATAGTGTCCTCACAATTTTTTCACATTATAAATTTTAAGATTATATTTATGCTGTGTAGTGTTTGCTTATATGTATGTAGTGTATTTTGATAAAACATTATGGGAAATAATTGGAAATAATGCATTAATTTCGACCAAATTTGATTACCATAAAAATGGTTATAGTGATTCAATATTAAAAGATAGATTACGTCGTGGAGTGGATAGAAAATATTAATATAAAAGTTTCTGTAGTATCATTTCGGAAAAAAAGATAATATGAAATTTGGAGTAGAGAAGATTCAGACTTGCGAACTAACTTGAAGGCTTTCAATTTAATATATATCTTTTAAAGTATTGAAAAATAACTTGACTTATTCGTATTGTCAATAAAGCTGTTTTTCTTACAACTAATAAAGCCTACGTTTGTTATCTATCGGGAAGAGTACTATTCCATTGTAATAGTAACCTTCCAATAAAGCAATATTTTCCAGTTCGGTTTGTTTCATATTAATCTAGAAGTATTAACTTGTGGTAGTACGGAGGATAAGAGATACTCCTGCTATAAACAATATTTGCCACTTCGAGAATTTTCTATTTATCTAAAAAACATTGTTTTATAAAGGTATGGAGGATAAAAGGTACTCCTGCTTTTTCGAACAAAAGATATATTTTGTAACTTCAGTTTCATCTGTCTATGTGTCACCAAATTCCTCCGAAACGGGTGAACCAATTTAAATGAAATTTTGCATACACATTCAGTAGGTCTGAGAATAGGTATAACTATTTTTTATACCCCTAAGTGATAAGGGTTGTACACCCCCGACATTATATTTTTATTTTATGGACTAGAAATTCCCTTGAAATAATCTATATGGCAGAACAACGTTTGCCGGTTCAGCTAGTACACTATATGTTTCAAAGTAATCGTTTTCGTTAATTTTTAAATGTATGGGGTAGCAGTAGGGTAAAAATGGGTCGCATAGTACCTACAGTAACATGCGTATATCTTATTCACGGCCGGTCACTCGCTTTGCCCACAAAGCATTGATCGTGAAATATAACAATGTACGTAAGTCGTTAAGGAATCACTTAGCGTACCATTCATTTGATCTTCTCATTAGTATACGTTTGTC
The DNA here is from genome assembly GCA_963576735.1 of Bedellia somnulentella. Classification (NCBI taxonomy): domain Eukaryota; kingdom Metazoa; phylum Arthropoda; class Insecta; order Lepidoptera; family Bedelliidae; genus Bedellia; species Bedellia somnulentella. Next base: position 14,850,718 of record OY755171.1, read on the forward strand.
ATGTTTATGATCATTTAAAAATGAAATATACTATTATACTTCATATGTACTGTTCATATGAATTAGATTTACGACGCGACACAGGGATATAGATTAATTGAGACAAATATTACTATTCTGTTCTTTAAAAGAAATAAAACGTTTGTTTTAAATAATGCACCGCCAATTTTAAATACAGTATTTCGTAGGAATCATTCATCGTAACGCAATGTCGTATTATGTCTAACAACATATAAGAAAAGCATGCAGGTATTTAGGTGACAATTAGGATAAGAGCAGGTTCCAGTATCTGCGGGATTCCTAATGTCTTTTTCAGGATAAAAATGCAGCATTAAAAATAATGCTGCATTTGTATGTGTGGTTAATTTATCATGGTTGTTAACGGTGAGGGAAAACATCGTGAGGAAACCCACATGGCTGAGTTGTACTTAGTCATGTGACAGTGTATTCGTACAAAACGGCGATAGGCCTGCCCCCTATCACGTGAGTACACTGTCCATGCAAAACGTGGGTACTCTGAACACCAGGTGACAAAGTCACGTGATGTTCAGAAGAATTAGTACCTCTGCCAACCCCTTCGGGGATATTCGGCGAGAACGTTTATGTTATGTTTTATGTAAAAATAATGGTAAATGAGCTGAAACGACGACATTTGTTGCGAAGGTCTGTCATTGTTAGTAAGCTCTTTAATAAACATGCCAGAAAGGTAAGGTGTGTCGTTTTTATAGAATTTGAATGGAAAATAAGTAAATTTTCAGTTACACATTAAAAAAAATACACTACTCTATTTCTTACCGGGGGCGTTCGTAAGGCGACTAACGCCCGACTTCTGAATTGAGTATTCAAGCTGAGAACGACTTAAGTATCGTTTTGTCTCATTCAGTTATTAAGATTTTAATGCGACAGATACTTAAGTTGTTCTCAGCTGGAATACTCAATTCAGAAATCGGTCGTAAGGGTATTCGGGCTTTTAAGTGATTTTCAGACGATACGGTCCACAATTTTACAATCTTTTCCCCACTTAACATCAAAAGTAACTCAGGAATTTCTTATACTGAAGCTGTAGCTACCCCTTCTAGAAATTTATAGGCGTGAGTTGAGTATACATAAATATGTGTTATTTCTCACACTGTCATTTTCCATACCAATATTATGATAAGGTATGGGCTAATCTACGACATATTGAACTGATCATGAAAATTCCCAATCAGAAAGATTCACTTTCAGGGGTACTATTCATATGGGATGTGCAGTAATTGGAAGATCTTTATTTATTTGAAAGATAACACTTTCATATAGTATAGCCATATACGTTTAGACTGTCTCTGCCTACATCAATGGGAACTAATGGCGCGATTATATGTATTACACTTTTCCTGGGTAGCTGGGATGTTCTACTATTACGATATAAACAAAAGTACCTAACATCAAATGTTAATACGAAATATTTCCATTTCATCTAAATAGTCCATTCGCTTACATCAGGGCCAGTTACTGCATAACTTAATTAAAAGATAGAATATTTAAGCTCGACCTCAACCCTTTAGATTAGCAACCATATGCATGTACATTTATAATGCTGGCACCCTGTTAATGTTCCCTCTTAATGTAGTTCTTTGTGATTACTATGCTATCCATAAAAATATGTACAAAGTATAACAAATTCCCCCCACACATGTAAGCACATACGAACATACGATATCTTAAATTCCTTTTTTATGTTCTACAAGCGGTCCGTCCCGGCTTCGCACGGTCACTAAACATGACATTTACACACATATTCACAAATATTGGATCGAATTAGAATTAGGACGACGTGATAGCTCAGTGGGTAGAACACCGCTTATCGTGCAGAGGACTAGTGTTCTAATCCCGGGTGGTGCCCACACTAATTTGTCTTTTCTAAAGACATATGTGTGGTTAATTTATCATGGTAGTTAACGGTGAGGGAATACATCGTGAGGAAACCCACGTGGCTAAGTTGTAATTAGTCATGTGACAGTGCATTCGTACAAAACGGCGATAGACCTGCCCCCTATCACGTGAGTACATTGTCCAAGCAAAACGTGGGTACTCTGAACACCAGGTGAAAATGTCACGTGATGTTCAGAAGTATTAGTACATCTGCCAACCCCTTCGGGGATATTCGCCGTGAATGTTTGAGTCTTTGAGAATTAGAATTTAAGTTTTATTTTGTATTTTTAACATTGTTTTTAAAAACTAAACCCACCAAAAACATTCTGTAAAAAACTAGCCAAGTCTCGATAGAGCTGCTTGTTTATCTCTAAAAAGTAATGATATCTCTAAAATAAGTGGAGCCAAGTCGAAGGTTCCTTACTGCGATTTATTTTCTGGGCATCTTTAAGATTCTCGTCTCTCCCATTGCCGATTATGTGATTTGGCCGTTGACTTGTAATTAGTAGATTATGATGATTAAAGTATAAGGGAAACATAGAAATAATCACCAGGGTTCTTACAACTAAAAATAAAGATAGATAAGAATCACAAAAAATTGTTAAGTGGACTCTACATAAACGGCAAAGAAGTTTAGAAGATTTGAATAAATCTGCAAATAACTTAGTAAATAAACTTGTACATACTAAACTTGTCAAGAATGTTCAACGGCCAAGTCACGTAAAATTAACTATAATAATAAATAAATCGCAGTAAGGAACCTAAGACTTGGACACTTATTTTTGAAATTTCATAACTTTTTAAAGATAAAAAAAGCAGTGATTCGTGATTTATTTTTACACTTAATACTAAAATCATTACAGCTCCTTGGAGTCCTAACCGAGTGGCTAGAGCTGAACCTTTATCTAGACCTGGTAGAGGGTGTTAAAATATAACGAAGATTTATTTTTACACAACCAGGTTATATAGTCTACATTGCCTTTAACATACTGGGATAAATTGAACAACTTGATTTTATAATGAACCACTAGGATACGAACTTTGGACTCCGAAGTCTTGAGTCAACCGCTCCAAAAATTATTCTACTAAGGAGCATGAACGTATAGTGTTATCTGGATTATGTAAGCAATTTAGGCATCAAGATAACAGATCGATATAACTCATGAATACTGGCCCTGAGCACAATACTGCGTAAATGCGCAACTAAAGCAAATATAATACATTATTAATATCATTGTTACTAACATTGTTTGTACGACAATGTACTAATTCGCCGTGGTGATCTGGAAAATTGACTTCCATTGAGACCAATGTATTCAAATAATATAGGAAAGACTTTGACTGATCAGTAATACTGCCTCATGTATTTTGGTTTCACCGAAGATTTAAAAAGTAGTTCTGTTACATTATGGTGTTCCAACCCATTAAGTATACATACATATGTATACTCACGGCTATAAATCCATAAAAGGGATAGCCAGAGCTTCGGAATAAAAAAAACCTTAGCCACTTTTGGAAGTAGAGTGAAGAAACGATTGTAAAATTAAGGTTGGTGATGGGTCTCCAAACGCATCGCCCAAAAATCACATAAAAAGCGCCTATACCTTTAGTCGCCTCTTACGATCACCCAAAGGTAGAAATGGGGTAGTGCTATCATTAGCCGACACTGCCAAGCAACACTATTAAGTATGATTTTTATATTTTCGTGTTTTACGTATTAACTATTATTTTGTATAACTATATTGCTACAAAACATTGTCTGAAGTCCGCCAGCACTTAGCTACAAAACTACTTTGATTTAATAATATCAAATGAAATAAATTTTCAATAGAAAACTCACACCGAACAATTTCGAAGCGATGAAACCATTTGCGCTCGAAATTCAACATAATCAAACTTTACGAGAGGTATCGAAAAGTTTTTATTGGTTTTTCTTTGCGTTGCTTTCTTTTGTACCCGAACTTTTCAATATATACAAAACTCAAAGGCTACAAGTCTTAAGTAAACGGACAATTAGAATTCACTTCGAGGGCAGAACATTTACCGTGTTTTGAATACCTTGTTTGTAAATTGTAATTTGTTCTGTGTTGTATGATTCGCATGAAATTCAGGTTTCACGATAAAATAAATAGCCAGTTACCTTAGAGTAGGTTTGTTTGGACCGTATACGCAAAATATTGAAAAGGCACTTAAAATTCTGTAACAGCAGCACTCAATCATTTTAGTTTCGACGAACACGACTTATACGTACATTCATATACTCACGCCATCAGTTCTTATTGGGGTAAGCAGAGACTATCGATCGCCACTTTGTACGATACTGGGAAACCTCTCTAGCTTCATATACATCCATCAATCGTTAATACATGCTCTTTTATTCTTTATACTGCGGACGCCTGCCTTTTTGAGCACACTCTTTATACGACTTACACTTGGCAATTTTATTTAGATTAGGCATAAACAGTTTCAACGTATGTTTCAAGTAACATGCGTGCGTTAAGCTGGCGTACCATGAAGCTGTATCGAGCTGGTTACTATGTCAAAAAACTCTGCCTAAATAGTGCCTAATTAGTGTAAAACTAAAAAAAATAGTGCCTCTTTAGTTTAGGAAATAAACACCATTTTCACTGTGTACGCTGGCGTAACGTCAAGCTAGCGTACACATCGCCGTACTCGAAAACGGCTAATTGTAAAGCAACAGAGTTTACACGAAAAAACTCTGCCTAAATTCTTCTCCCGTTATGCAAAATTTCATAACGATTGATCTTGTAAGAACAGAGATATCGAACAAGACTTTTCAATGACATACCGTTCCGGCGTTATGCCAGCGTACACAAATAGTGCTTATAGAAAGGGACCTTTTCTTTTAATAAACTCTATATGTATAAATAGTGCGTCAAATTCTGCCCCTCTTAGTGTAAAAACATTATGCAAATACGCAGTGGAAAGATTTAAAAAATCTATGTTAAGTTTTAGGAACAAATGAATAGATGTACAGACGCGATCAAAATGTATACTAATGAAATTATGTAGGTAATTATAGCCGAAATATAGCGTTATTTTCTATTATATTTCAATGTTACATCCTCAAGATTTAGTAAACCATGTAGTCCGATTCAGGATACACTGCATGGTCACACCGTTTCAGAGCGAAAATAACGATTTTTCAACTCATTCCGTTCACCAATCGGTCTCTCGTCCTCCAATCTCGTTCCTATGTTCGGTTCTTCATTCTTTTTAGGTGTGCTGCATTGGAAACACGTCTCGTCTCCGTAAAATAGAAATTGTTACAATAATATATTTACAGCTTTTCAGCTAGAAAATGCCAGTGTGTAATGACTGTTCAAGTAAATATATGAATTGACAAGGACCTACCTCCGAAATACTATATATGTAAATTCATTTTTGATAGTTGGCGGCAAAAATGGCGGTGAGTAATATAATCATTTTATGTTCTTAAGCCCCTTAATGAGTTATTATACTTATTATACAGTTTTTTTTTCAATCCACTTTTTTAAGTGATGGTGCGATACTGCGCAGAAAGTGACATAATTCTAATTAACTTTATCAATGACCCACTTTTTAGTCTTATTAAAGTGATAATAAGTCATGTAATATTACCCAGAAGATTGAGGTAATGTATATCTAAAGTGGTTTTACCTACGCGATACAGCGTAGAAAGTGTCATGAATCATAAAAACAGTAAAGATGTTCAATATTAAAATTTTCTTAAAGAGATAATAAGGAATATTAACCAGAACATTGATTGTCATAATGTATTTTCTTGAACTGGTTTTACAAGATATGCCCCAAAAGGTGACATGATTAATATGTATAACCAACTACTAAAATTTCAAAACGCGATAAGGCGTTATACCAAAAGGTTTTTTTTTTTTTTCTAAATACTTTTCTTTTGTACGAGATACCTACTTCCCAGAAAATAGCTTTATTCATTTCAGCATTATCATGAATCAGTACATAGTTACTAAATGTATATCAAATAATACGGTGTGCACCTACCGTACGTTATCACAATGAATAACATTAAACATCGACAACTTTTTAATCTTCCTAAAGAGGTAATACGAGTTGTTATCCAGAAGATCAATTGGCATGCGCTTTCCTAAAGTGGTTGTACGAGATACTTCCCAGAAAGTAGCTTTATTAATTTCAGCATAATCGTCATTCAGAACATAGTTACTTCATGTATATCAAATAATACGGTGTGCACCTACCGTACGTTATCATAATGAATAATATTATACATCGACAACTTTTTAATCTTCTTAAAGAGGTAATACGAGTTATTATCCAGAAGATCAATTGGCATGCGCTTTCCTAAAGTGGTTGTACGAGATACTTCCCAGAAAGTAGCTTTATTCATTTCAGCATTATCATCAATCAGTAAATAGTTACTACATGTATATTAAATAATACGGTGTGCACCGACCGTAAGTTTTTACTATAAAAACGTTGAGTTGTCGGAAAATAATGTGTCATACGAACCAGTACGAATGACATACCCAAGCAAGAACAACCTAAAGGTCGAGATGACCATAGTTCCCATCACTGACGAGTTCTCTGAACATTGGGGTTATATATCCCAGCAGGATTAACATGAAACAGTATGATGGTAAGTATATCGACAGGTACCTGATAATCTACTCAGTGAATTTCACTTGAGGTGCTGATTTTGCCGTAATAATAGTTTGGAAAAATCACAAACACAATATCAGCTTTGATTGCCTTTTGGCTCTTAGTTACATATCCAATAACCTTGTTATGGATAAATCAACATCATTATTTTGAATAATCACACGGTAATAATGTTTTTCATTATTACTCACATATGAAAATTAAAATAGTTTTCATTATTACCCACATACGAAAAACGACGGACTATCTTGCTGTCTAATTATGATGCCCACATGGCATTGCAAGACCGCCGCCGCAACTGTCCCCGCTCGCTACGGTTGTGCTTGTACCTGCCGTGATGAAGACCGTGATGGACATGTCACGTCACTGCCGCCGCCGCCACCGCCGCCGGCCGCCACCTGCCACCTGCTAGACGCTCACAGGTACACTCAGTGTTGTCACAATGCACATAGGTGCTGATGATGCTGATGATCCATTCATATCTTTGTAAATTATAACGTTGTGGAAGGGGGTAAGATTTTTTTTCCATAAAATTCATAATGTCAACTAATTTTTGAAATTTTTGAGGGCCACGTACGAGAAACGTTTTATTCATGTGTTGTAAATGAAATATATGTATTATATACAAATATTCATACATGTGTGATTGAGATTGTAGATTAGTTCTTAAACCGAGAAATTCATTCAGAGATCATAAGGGAATCATCTCGAATAACACAATAAATTCAAAGGAATCTTACATTTTGTTTCTTTTAGCAATTGTACGTATGCCTTTACCAAAGGTAAGAACACGAAAAGATTCAGTTTTCACAAACTTGACAAATTTTATCGTTTTCCTTCTAGACCATTACTTTTTTTTACCATTTTTACCGTTTATCTTTACGAATGTCTCTGTTGGTATTTAGTAAATACAGGGCTCCAATAGCATAACTGACACAATTGAAACCTCTCCATCGCAAAACCACTTACGTGTTTGCAATTGCCAACATACAAATCTGGATTTGTTATTTGTTCATATATTTTTACATATTTAAATAAAGAATTTTCTAATATAAAAATTATATATAAAAGCAGTTGGTCTTTGGAAGTTTTTACACTAAACTTATATCATTACATTTTATCTGAATCGCCTTTTGCAGAACGTATTTATAACTGCTTATGGATCCGCATGCAAGGGCGGTTATTTTTATGTCTATGGTCTTGTCATGGTTATACGAGAAAAATGAACTGAAGATAGTTCCCTTTTATTGGGTTAGAATCTAGTTGGTTTTAGAAATATTACTATACAAAAGCATATCGCGGGTATGTAGCAGGGTAGGTATGAAATTCCCTTATATTTCTTACGTCAATAATTTACTTTTATTTAATTGGATAGTACGATCAGGAGCATGCTATCGTTTTTTGTTTTGTATGTATACATACAATCATATCTCACGCCATTGGTTCCCGTTTGGGTGTGCAGTGACTGTCGATCGCCGCTTTGTCCAACCGAACAATATTTTCGTATAATTAAAGGAAAATACTGATACAGGCCAAGATATGGTTTTCTTTTTAAACACATATTCTGTCAAGGCGAGTCATAAATATACCTATTTACATCACAAGCAAAACATATTGTATAATATTCATACATATGTTATATTTAATTTTATTACATTAATATTCTTGATTGCAACATGATCTTCATGCTTATAATATTTTTTCATTCCATTTGTACCTTGAAACTGCAATTCTCAATGTTTCCTTTTTGAACATTCGACATATATTAAATAAAGGTGTAGAAATAAAGACTTTTTTTATGCCTTAACAAATTCAAAGGCTCTCTTTTGTTTTTTATTTATTAAGTCAGAAAATATCTTTACGAAAATCTTATAAACTTTAAAGATATTATAATAATGTCTATTACCTAAAGTTTAACAAAAAGAAAGCATTGTTAATTCTGTCTTGTTCTGATTATTTTTCCAGTCGAATGGTATGGTATGGTCATATATATATATACATGTATATATGGTTGGCAATAGTAAGTACTATTATACCTCTATAGGTATGGTGTATCAAATACAGAGTGCACTCATTAATAAGTTTTATGTCTTAAATTAATTAACCAACAACAGTTTGGCGATTTTTTGTGAAATATAAATGGTCGTTAGTTTTGTACCTAACTTATGAACATTGATTTATATGCATGGAACGCAAATTCAAATCAAACCTTTCCTTTTGGTTTGGACTTATTCCTGAGCATATAAATATAATTGTTTTTTAATCTCAGGAGTATAAGTAATTTATAAATATTATTGTAAAAAATAAATTTATTAAGAAAAGCATTCTTATCTTCTTGTATAGATCTCAAGATATAGTTGCTACATGTATTTTAATTCTTCTTTCAAATACTTTGGCTACAAAGATTCATCTTTCTATTTTAAAAGAAATTTTCGTTAATCATTTTACATTTACAATGACATAAACACTTTTTGGCTGCGTACTGATCAGGAATGCCCATTGGTAGTTTAAGAAAGCAAGTAGATAGACTGGCTAGTCGACCTGTTTGGTATAGCTTTATTTTTTATCATCCTATATGTGATAAACAAAATATGTATTTTGACTTTTGGTATTATACTAGTTTTAGTAGTAAATGACAGTTTTTAAATACTTTGAAATTTAATGGGAAATGGACTTTCACCAATACCTTTAATTGTAATAGTTTTATTGTTTGCAATAATTTATTTAACCAAATACATGTTATCATTTGCAACCAGAACTCTAAACATCTACATGGTTTACTAAATCTTGAGGATGTAACATTGAAATATAATTTATGGTTAAAAGAACTTACCTAAGTGAATTTCTACCAAAATTATATGAAATGTTACATCCGAAGAGATTTAGTACCCACCCTAACCCAGAGAAAGGTGAACCTATCTAACCCTTCAGTTGCAAATTCACAGCTAAGATACCTCTAAAATAAATGAAGAACCGAACATAGGAACGAGATTGGAGGACGAGAGACCGATTGGTGAACGGAATGAGTTGAAAAATCGTTATTTTCGCTCTGAAACGGTGTGACCATGCAGTGTATCCTGAATCGGACTACATGGTTTACTAAATCTCTTCGGATGTAACATTTCATATAATTTTGGTAGAAATTCACTTAGGTAAGTTCTTTTAACCATAAAATAGAAGTTACTTGTTAAGCATAATGTGTTTTGACATAAATAAATTAAATAAGTATCTTTACCTACAACAAAGCATAATTTTAAATGCTAATGTGAAATGGACTATTATACTTTTTCTCTCGCGTTTGAACGTTTGGTTGGCAACAGGCAGTGGGGTGGTGGTGATCAACAAGAGCAGGCGACGGGTAGTGATGTACCAACTCGGAAAAAGCCAAACTCGAGTTAACCCGAATTAAGTTATTCGAGTTAACTATCCAGTTAACTGCCGCTATATATATAATAGCTATAACGCCGGGCCGGGCAAGTGAATGTTTTTTGAGTTTTGTCCAAATTATCCCATCTCCTTGGCTGAAATTCTTTAAAAAATTGAACAGGCAAATCATATATTTATCTGTTGCAATTCTGTCAAATTAGAGGAAATTTGACAAGGCATAATATAGCTTCTACTTTCGAAATTTATTCAATTGAAGAAGTTGATAGGGGACAAGATGGTAGAAATTAAGTATCTTTGGTCAAGGATCTCCTACTGCATTGCCCAAAAATCATTTAAAAAGCCCCATAACCTTAGTCGCCTATATCGACATCCGTGGGTAGAAAGGGGTAGTGAGTGACAATCTAAGCCAACACTGTACGGCACCAGTATTAAGTATAATATAAAAAATATAATTATTTTATGAGTGATACCATACACTATTTGCACCTAACACGTACAGTCGTACACTCACTGACGTAGATTCGAATATATCGCAATATGAGCTCCATGTCGGTTCCATTCGGTGTTCGAATTCGAGTTACAGACATTTCAACTCGAGTGGATACGAATTGCGCCCAGTTGCAGTTGGCATTAGACCTGTGTCGATCGATCATTTTAGACGACCATTTTTTTTTTTGATCATTTTTATCTTAGGTAAGTACTTGTTTATTTTACAGTAACATTATATGTTCATTATATGTAGCAACCGTGATAGCCCACTGTTCTGAACATCACGTGACTTTGTCACCTGGTGTTCAGAGTACCCACGTTTTGCATGGACAGTGTACTCACGTGATAGGGGGCAGGCCTATCGCCGTTTTGTCCGAATACACCGACACATGACTAAGTACAACTCAGCCATGTGGGTTTCCTCACGATGTTTTCCCTCACCGTTAACAACCATGATAAATTAACCACACATATGTCTTTAGAAAAGACAAATTGGTGTAGGCCCGACCCAGGATTTGAACACCAGTCGTTTGCACGATAACCGAGTGTTCTACCCACTGGGCTATCACGGTTGTTGTTGTTATAGGTAAATAAAGTTAATATTCTCCTAGATCGGTGTTTGACCCACGTTTCAGTTTCAATTATAATTTTTAGAAAAAAAATACAAAGCACTTTTCATCATACCTGTACCTGTACTATGAACAGAAATTAACACAGAATTTTTAATTAATCCACTGCGTATTTGCATAATGTTTTTACACTAATAGGGGCAGAATTTGACGCACTATTTATACATATAGAGTTTATTAAAAGAAAAGGTCCCTTTCTATAAGCACTATTTGTGTACGCTGGCATAACGCCGGGACGGTGTGTCATTGAAAAGTATTGTTCAATATCTCTGTTCCTACAAGATCAATCGTTATGAAATTTTGCATAACGGGAGAAGTAATTAGGCAGAGTTTTTTCGTGTATACTCTGTTCCTTTACAATTAGCCGTTTTCGAGTACGGCGATGTGTACGCTAGCTTGACGTTACGCCAGCGTACACAGTGAAAATGGTGTTTATTTCCTAAACTAAAGAGGCACTATTTTTTTAGTTTTACACTAATTAGGCACTATTTAGGCAGAGTTTTTTGACATAGTAACCAGCTCGATACAGCTTCATGGTACGCCAGCTTAACGCACGCAGTAACATTTGAATTATGAATGATAGCAAAGAGATATATAAGAAATATATACTACTCTGTGTAAAAAGTATCGGGAATATGTCAATAAAAAGACCCGCGTAAAAGAGGTCGTTCAATTTTTTTTACTGTATGTTAGTAGCACTGTACTGATTTAGCGCGCAAAATTTGAGCGGGATCTGTCATTTAATTTGTTTTAAACTACATTTTTTGTTGGTCATAGTTTTGAGTCCTCGGCGATTTTTACAATGGAAAATATTGTTGAACAAAGAGTGTGACTTAAATTTTGTGTTTCGAATGATATTCCATGTGGTGAATCACTAAAAATGTTGCGAAATACCTACGGCGAATCGTGTATATCGAAAACAAGGGCTTAAGAATGGTATAAGGCTTTTAAAGAAGGCCGAGAAGTAGTAGTAGACTTGCCTCGTTCTGGTAGACCTTCAACCGCTACGACCAAAGAAAACATCGACAGAATCAAGAAGCTAGTGCTCGAAAATCGACGTATGAGTCTGAGAGAGTTGGCTTGTGAGGTGAACATATCTTTTAAGTCCGTCCACAACATTCTCATTGACATTTGAAGCATGAAACGCGTCGCCGCTCGACTAGTTCCAAAAGAGCTCAATTTTGTTCAAAAAGCGCAGCGAAAGCATGTCGCTGAAGACATGGTTTCCCGAGCTTCTACGGATCCGACCTTTATGAAACGTATAATAACTGGCGACGAGACATGGGTTTATGAGTACGACATGCAAACAAGCCAACAGTCTTCAGAATGGCGTCTCGAAAACGAGCCGAAACCCAAAAACCCGCGGCAAAGTCGCTCCAAAATCAAGGTGATGCTGACAGTTTTTTTTGACTACCGTGGTGTGGTTCACTCCGAATTCCTTCCAGAGGTAGAAACAGTGAATAAAGAATATTATTTAGGCGTCATGAAGCGTTTGCATGTGAGAGTATCCGCCGAAAACGTCCAGATTTGTGGCAACACAACTCATGGATGCTGCACCATGATAATGCACCATCACACACAGCCATTATAGTGAAAGAGTTTTTAGCGAAAAATTCAACAAAAGTTCTCGACCAAGCACCGTATTCACCTGATATGGCTCCGTCTGACTTTTTTTTATTTTCCAAGTTAAAATTACCACTTCGAGGAAAACGTTTTGAGTCGATAGAAGCCATAAAAGAAAATTCGCTGAATGAGCTAAAGGCCATACCGCAAATAGCCTATGAAAAATGTATGGAAGACTGGGTGAAGCGGTGGAGATGTTGTATTGTCTTCCATACATTTTTCATACGGTGCTTGGTCGAGAACTTTTGTTGAATTTTTCGCTAAAATCTCTTTCACTATAATGGCTGTGTGTGATGGTGCAGTATCATTGCAAGCGATGGGGCCTACTTTGAAGGCGATAAAATAAATTTAGATGAAGAATTTGTATTTTTTGTTTTATTGACAAATTCCCGATACTTAGTACACAGAATGTATATTATTTATATACATAAATCACTATCTCTTGATTTTGGAATAAAATTATAAACTACTGCAAGGTGAGCAAAGAAATAAAAAACAATTATTTTTCGCCCTATGTACTGACAATATTGGTTTATCAACAGTTATTAGAATATCCGTATTAATTAAAATTTATAAACATAATAAAAATTCTGTCTGTCTGTTGCGTTTTCACGTCTAAACTACCTAAAGGATTTAGCTGAAATTGGTACAAAGACAGACGGAACCTTCAAAAAGAAAAACGGCTTCTTTTTATCGCTGAATATTAAGTTCGAGTTTTGAATTGAGTTCGTGTTTTTCGTATTTTTATGGATTTTCAGCATTTAACCAGATGGAGCAACCCAGGCCAAGTTAAATTTAATCCATTATAAAAATATTTGTACTTTTCTTTCCGACTAAATTAAGTTAAATTAAACCAGCTGAGTCTATCGTATTTGGAAACAAGCATCATGTATTTAAGATCATAAGATAACGTATGCAGAACCAGCTTCATTAGCGTTAAAGTTAATAGCTGCTGATTTCATTCATTTTAATCGACTTTCACTTTGTCTATTTTTATAATAACACTTGAGAAATATATTTCATGAACAGTGAAAGCGATTAGCTGGAACCAACTCAACAGACAGACAATTTTTGTATGTAATTTTCGTATATGTAAATTCGTATGCTGTAGTATAAACGGTTAATTTTTTATAAAGCTATCTAACACTGAAGTAAAATTTCATTCCGGACTAGTAATTCTTGTGAGCTTACAACGTCGTCGTACCAAAAAAACGCTGTAGCTTTTTATTTATAAGTAAACACTATTTTCTTTACTAGACAGAACCTGTACAATATGCCGAATATCTGTCGATATTTTTGTTGTACTTAACTTGTACCGCAACTGAATAGCTAGTACCAGCGACCTTTTAACTAGATATCGCGTGGTATAAACCGGCCACCTCTTACGCACTTACATAGTATCATATACTGGCATCTCATTCGAACCGCGACGATAAAATAGCGCTTGTGCTAGGCCTCCTGAACGATAAAAGAAATAAACAACATTACAAGCTGAACAAATACACCAAGTTAAATCCATGAAAGCAATTATTGTCAAAGTGGGTAACATGACTAATGACGCGACCAGGGCCAAAACAATGGCCATGCAGCCAGGAAATAGTGAATCCAGTATTAATGGCTGTGACTATTAACTTTGTTCGTTCATTTTTCACGAATCATCCACTACCCTAATCACCGTGAAATTTTGTCTGAGAATACTATAGCAATTCTCATTATAGACTCGCTATTTTTAGAGTTAATTAGAATAAAATGGATAGAGTATTTAATGCACATCACAATATAAATGTTTTACAAAAGAGAAATACTTATAAAGAAGTACGATTGGCGGTCTTATCACTCAAATTAATCTCTCCCCGAAAACCTTGGGCTGGTAAGGTGAATAAAAAAGTAAATTCGAGTGTGATTGGTTTTACACAGGATTCGTTAGGAAATATACAGACTCAACGTATGTGTGTAATTGTAAATGGAGGACGGCCATGGAGGACACATTCGGATGTAATGGAGATTATGCTCAAAAAGGCACATGTATGAAGATCGTGTATGTGTATGAGGCTCGAGCTATGGAAGTTTTCATGGATTGTGCAAAGTGGCGACCAATACCTATACTAATGGGAACAAATGGCTCGAGAATACAAATGAAGTTAAGTAAATATTGCGAAAGCAGATCAAAATCGATGTTTACACTAGAAATAAAATAGTCTAAACTTCTACCAGTTCTAAAGTTGAATAAGACCATATTTTGGCGATACAAAAATAAGTTTCAGTCTTTACTAAGACTAATATGTTGGTGAAAGGTTTTTGTTATAAAAGTTTCTGTCATAAATAAAACACGGAGTGATATATTGTTCGCCACTCTTTACTTACTTTAATGAAAAGACTGTCGAATCGTGAAACACTTGTTGCAGTAGTTTATTACAAAAAAGATAAAAATGAAGTTTACAATAATCGTAAATTTCGTAGAAAAAGTAATTTAGTAGTAAGAGTTTCTTATTAGTTGTATTTGTAAATTCCATCTTCTAATAAAACCCACCCTCTTTAAGCAATAGATATTATGTAATCGACTGAGTTTTTCTACATGCTAAAATGAAAAGATAGTTTAGTTAGAATGAAATTGCAAATGGAGGTATATTACTTCGCTACATCTGAAGTACAGTCACACAGTTAATTGTCAATAAACTTTTTTAACAAGCAGAATGTTCAGGAGAGTGAATAAAATAATAATTAGATGGAAATTGTTTACAAGCCCGGATGATTTCAAACAAAATTGTAGACTATAAAGTTATAATCTATAAGAAAGATACTTCCCTAAATCAATTAGTTATCTTAAACACTTGTCCGAATAAACAGTTAAATGATAAAAACAAAAGTAAAACTAGCAAGAACCCAAGACGAGACAGCAAAAATCATGTTACATGAAAGTTTTCCAATCAAAGTAACTATCAGGCTGGAATGAAGCCAATCAAATCTCAATTAAAACTTTTGAGAGATGTGCAAAAAGAATCATTATTGCAGTTTTAAACATTGGGTTGTGATATAATAACACTATTCCATTAAACATTTTAAAGGAATAAATAGCTTTTTAAAGTATCTTTATAATAAGTATATGAACAAATAAAATAAATGCTTTTGAAATGTAGCAAAAACAATCCGTGAAAAATACACATATATATGTCGTTAAGTAGGCACGGCAGTTGTGCAAAGAGAATAGAGAAAATATTGCTATATTTTGAGCCAAACTCAGCTTGAAGAAGATCAGATCGAAATTATTAAATATCTTACAATCAAATTCTTATACAACCAGTAGATAATTTAATTATGTATTTTGTTAACTATTAGAATATCTCTAAAATAAAATAATAAACATGTGAAAAGATTATTTGAAAGTAGTCACGATATCTTCACTATCCTACAACCTAAAATGTCCTACTATTTTAGTAACTGAAGCCACAAAAATCTTTCTAAGAACAAAACAAGTGCCAGATACAATCAAAATTATATCTAAGAAAAAAAGGCGATGAAAAAACTTCAATGTACTATGTAGAGATAAGTAAAGATGTGAGACAATGCACGAATCCAGAGTCCCCGCGTCACGTCACCTTCACAGATGGCAGTGTCACTGAATCTTATCATTGCCCCCGATAACTACTTTGATTTAACACTATCAAAGCAATGTGAAAATAAACAAAATCAAAGACACTCCACTGCTACTGATTTCGACCAATATCATGCAATAGACGCTTATTATTGTATCTCATTTACATGTACATGTAATTATCTGCGTCGGGTAATCTGCGAAACGAGACTGATTTAACACGATGTTTATCTTTAGGCGTTTTAGTACAAATATTTGCGATAAATGAGATTGCAAATGAAAAGTAATTCAATGGTCAGTTTAATGGGCAAGTCCTGTACTTCAAATGATACTATTATGTTTACTTATAAATATACTTCTTTAAATTGGAATCACCTTGAACTATTAAGCATTTTTTTTCTCTGTTTGCTATTGTGCGAGCAACAAATAGAGATTCATACAAAAATTCCGACGAATAAACTGGGGTAAGAAAGAGAAAAACCATGCATATGATGTCTAAAAATGTTTTTTTTATTAAGGACTCCCCGTTAACGCATTGCTGGTAATTTGAAATGAAGGCCGTTGATTATATTTAAGGTTGCCTAGTAAGTCATGTGAAGTGTATATAATCAGATAGGACGTTTACACTAGAAAATGCGTTTCTGTGATAGGTTTGTGAAAATGTGTTTAAAAAGGCAGGTGTCCGAAGTACGAAGAATAAAAGAGCATGTATGAAAAGATTGATGGATGTGAATGAAGCTAGAGAGGTTTGCCAGGATCGTACAAAGTGGCGATCGATAGTCTCTGCCTACCCCAATGGGAACTAACGGCGTGAGAATATGTATGTATGTATGTTTTTTATTTTCTTATGTATGTTTGTCGATTATGTTTCGATTATTTTTTTAAGTTTGTTTTGCATTCTAATGATTAATTTGCTTTTTGTCACACGAAAAAAGAATTATTCTATTTAGTAAACAATAATTATGAAATCACATAATAGATACAAGAAAGAAGAAACATGGATATATTATAATCACGTTTTTATAAGGGGTGAGAAGTGATTGAAGATTCCGTGGATATTTTAATAATAGGAAATACTAATCGCGATATTATCAGTATAAACGTAACCTCACCTATACTCACAGCTAAAAACTCTAAAAGGGGTAGTCAAACCTTCGGAATAATTAAACGATGAATGATGTTTTAGTCATGATTTCAAAAGTTAATGGAGGAAAAGACTGTGTATTAAATTATCGTTATTGATAGGTGTAGGTTGCTGATATGTGTGTCGGTTTAGAATATCACAACCCCGTTTCTTTCCGCGGTTGTTCGTAAGTGGCGGCTTAGGGTATTGGGGCTTTTTAAGTGATTTTCGGACGTTGTGGTTGGATACCCATCACCAACAACCTTTATTTTAAAAAAAATTCCCCACTTAACTTCCAAAAGTTGAGGAGTAATTTCTTATACTAAAGCTCTGGCTACCCCTTGTAGAGATTTAGTTTAGTCTCCAACCGCATCACCTAACAATCACACAAAAAGCCCCGAATTCCAGAATCACACGAACCCACAAGTAAAAATATGTAAGCGCCATCGCCATTCTAACCCGACAGACCGCGGCAAAGTACATAAATGTAATACTAGTAGGTCTCGGTCCGGACCGCTCATCTTCTATGTATAATTCATCAGATTGCGATGAAACTTTGGTTAGTTGCGTCCGCGGCCGGGAAAGTTACGGAATACTAAATAAACCACGCAAACGAAATAATTAACATTCGCTGCTGAGATACAAATTGAATACGTATTCAGACATAATAGTAGCATACATGGAATACTATCTAGCTTACCTGCCCTACATTTATAATGATGGGTCGTGGGAATCGGTCATTATTGACTTTAATTACAAAGGAGTAGCTCCCTGGTTATGCTTTATATTATAATCAATTGTGTTGTAAGTTGCTAAATCGTTGTCAACGTCAATATGTATGCGGTATGAGAGTGTTGACAACAACAATACTGTAACTTGAATGTTTTTGTTCATGAAAACCTCATGTGGGGATTATTACTAATAATAAAAGGAAATAAAATTTTAAACTGCTTAAAAAGTGTAAAAGAAACAAATGATAGAGGAATTTCGCACTGGAAGCCATTGACACTGTAGCTCAATTGGCAGAACGACGGGGGCGTATACCCGGAGGTGGCGGGTTCGATCCCCGCCGGTGTCGAAATTTTACTTTCCTTTATTTATCCTTAATGTATTAGTAATACTGTAATACTGTACTGTGTATTCGTACAAAACGGCGATAGGCCTGCCCCCTATCACGTGAGTACACTGTCCATGCAAAACGTGGGTACTCTGAACACCAGGTGACAAAGTCACGTGATGTTCAGAAGTATTAGTACCTCTGCCAACCCCTTCGGGGATATTCGGCGTGAACGTTTATGTTATGTTATGTAATACTGTAACTTACGACCCAATCCCAGTTGCAAATATTACGAAATACGGGGCTTCGGAAACCAGAATTCCAAGAAAGCACTTCAGGAGATTATGTTGACAAATTGAGAATTGTTGATCGTTAATGGTGTACTTTCAACGATGTCATCCACGAATTACTTAAATGCCTCGATCCTTTAGTATCTTTTTATTACAGCTAAATGATAATATGCCGATATTCTATACCAAATTAACACTGCTATAATACAATTAGTTTTTTGCATAGTAAATATGCGTCACAAGTGAAAATAATAAAAAATAAGCATAATAAATAATAAAATAAAAAATCTTTATCAACACCAGTAAAAACAAACAACAGTCGTATTCTAAATCTTTTTGTTCATGAAAACCTCATGTGGGGATTATTACTAATAAATAAAGGAAAGAAAAATCTCGAAGAATTTCGCACTGGCAGCCAATTGACACGGTGGCTCAGTTGGCAGAGCGTCGGGGCGTATACCCGAGGTCGCGGGTTCAATTCCCGCCTGTGTCGAGATTTTTCTTTCCTTTATTTATTCTTTATTTATTAACAGTCGTATTCCTTATATAAAATGGTAATAACAATTATGTGGTTGGTACACAGGTAAGTATTTTACAAAATAAGATGTCTGTGTCCCCTGCACTAGGCAAAATGCAAAGAATGCAAAATAAAAAAATGCAAACCATATTTGGATTATGACATGTTTTATCGCCCCTATATCGGCTGTTGTCTTGCCATTGGCTTCTTAGATAGAATTCAAATAACCCATGGCCACATCGCATCAATTCCGCGATAAAAATGATTTACATTTCTGTAATCTATCATTGTGCCAAAACTTTGTTTAATGGCGTTTCTATGATCAAGTTTATTTGAGAATGTTTTGAATAAACAGCCGAAATAAAACGTAGCATACCAGTAGCTTTTGCCTTATGAGTAAAAACCTATTCATAATGTAATATGAAAGTGTCCTGTTTAATAAATATGTTTTTCTCGACGATCAATAATTTTAATGCACCTTTTAGTTCACACGCGTATATACGAGGGCTGCTATTTATGTATCCGGAACTGGCCACTTACAGAACAATAATTTAAAAAGTAATTACATCATTTAAAAATAGAACTCTTTAGCTTTAGAATACATTTATTTTTATGTGACTGTCAATTGTTTTCACATCGTAGCGTCATTTTGAAAATTGCGTGTCTTCACCACCATGGATTTAACTCGTGAACATTTTCGTGCCATGATTTTTTACGATTTTCGGCGTGGTCTAACTCAAAAACAGTGCATCGATCAGCTTACTTCGACTTTTGGGGATGAAGCACCCTCAAAGACCACTGTGTATCACTGGTTTAGCGAGTTTAATCGTGGACGATCTAAGCTTACTGATGAAATTAAAGAAGGTCGCCCTAAAACGGTCGTTGTACCTCAAAACATCGATGCTGTCCGGGAACTAATAACTCAAGATCGTCATGTTACATATCGTGAGATAGAGGCATCTCTGGGCATTAGTATGACGAGCATACATAAGATACTTCATGAACATTTAGCTGTAAAAAAAATTTGCTCCCGTTGGATTCCGCACAACTTGAGTATTGATCAAAAACAGGCTCGTGTCGATTGGTGCAAAGAAATGTTAAAAAAATACAACCGTGGTGCGTCAAAAGCTGTTTATAATATCTACACAGGTGACGAATCTTGGATCTACGCTTACGACCCCGAAACTAAGCAGCAGTCCACGGTGTGGGTGTTCCAAGATGAGCCGAACCCAACAAAAGTTATTCGTGCAAAAAGCACATTGAAGCAAATGGTCGCTTGTTTTTTTGGTATAAATGGCCATGTAGCTACAGTGCCTTTAGAGAATCGTAAAACTGTTAATTCGGAGTGGTATACGACCATTTGTTTGCCGGAAGTCTTTGAACAAATAAGAAAGACTAACCGACAACGTAGAATCATTCTGCATCACGACAATGCTAGCTGTCACAGGTCGGCCGTCACAACTCAGTTTTTAGAAGCTCAAAAGATCGAATTGACAGGTCATCCGCCGTACAGCCCTGATTTGGCACCCAATGATTTTTATTTATTTCCAAATGTGAAGAAAAAATTACGTGGTCAACGTTTTTCGAGCCGCGAAGAGGCAGTCGATGCGTTCAAAATGCACGTTTTGGAGATACCTCAGTCTGAGTGGAAAAAGTGCTATGAAAATTGGTTTCAACGCATGCAAAAGTGTATAGATCTGAGCGGCGAATATTTTGAGAAGCAATAAAACCATATTAATTGATATATGTTTGTTTCTTTTTTTTATTCCGGATACATAAATAGCAGCCCTCGTAAATGTTGTCGGTAGTTCTCTGGGAACTTTTGATTGATTACCATTAACAGATTGAACTATTGACAGATAAATGTAAACCAGCGATACATGTCGTGATATAATTGATCAATCTGAATGTATTGTACTTTAGAATATATGCATGACATTGAAACCACAATAAAGTTAAATATATAAAGTCAAGGTCATCAATGACTTACCAATAGATGTCGGGCTTTTAGAAGAGTTGTCATTACTAGCTGGAAACTCCTTCGGCCGTTTGTCGTCTAACTCCGTATCTGAGTCCAATATACTAGGCAGAGAACTCGCTTTCGCTCGAAAATGAAAATTATTCGGCGATAGATAGTTGCTCGCTTCCACTTTCCGATCACTCTTCTCATTTCTCTCAGAAATGGGGTTAGGAACGTGCGGAGGGGAATGGGTCGCGGATAACAAGGACTGTGGGGAAATAGCGGGGGAAATAATAAGACGCAAATTGATAGGATTGGCTGGGGTCAAGCACTGGTCGTGATCGTACGGAGAGTTTAGCTGGCGGCCTTCGATGAAATATGTTTTGTGACCTGGATACACAAGTACCAATTAACAAATTAGCCAGACAAGTTTGACATGCGTAACTTATAGAACTACACTACTACTTATCTCGTCGGTCTTAATTAAGTGCATAGTTCAAGATAATAAATTAGCCAAGGAATGAGCATTAGTTGCAAATTTTGCAATAGTTACCTAAGACATCATCGCCTTCTTCTAGGACATAGGAGCCGCCAAGGAATCTCATAGTTTGCTCAGATATATGGACTCGACCGGGTTTTCCTGTCGACTCCATTTTGTTCGCGAATGATACGTCATTGCTCCACACGTCGAACTTGAACCTTCTAGTACCGACAATACCGCATAACACTGTGCCAGTGTGTACTCCGACTCTCATGTTTATTCCTTCGTCGCGCTCTCTATCAAACTCTTGTATAGCGTCTATCATACCTAAAATACGCATAAAATTAGGTAACTCAATAATATAACAAACGCATATTTTAGAGGAAGCGGTTGCTACAGGTTTGTTGTACTGGCGATATCAAAAGTAAAGTCTGGGACTACCTAAGAAGCCTTTACTAACTGCGAACAACATCGATTAGTTGACGACGTGCGAAGCCGAGTGGATATATGACTAGCTTCTGTGCCCAGAGGTCGCGGGTTCCAATCCCACTTAAGGCAACATTAATTTGATGAACATACATGTTTGTTTCTTAGTCTTGGATGTCATATATATGTGCATTATATGTGATTATATGTTATGAATTATGAAACACGTCGTCGAGTAAGTATCCCTTACAGGTCATTGAACCTTTCTAGGGGCTAACTTGATCTGTGTTAATATGTCCGTATGTATTGATTTATAAATAAAAATAAATAAATAATCATAAGCATTTAAAAACAAAACCTAAGTATCGTTTAAAACACATTCAAATGTGAGTCAAAAAATATATACTGGCATCCCTGAACAGTCACTCAGAGGTCGATCTCCTAATGGTTGCCATGTCCCTTGCTCGTCATCGCCTAACTAGGTATACTAAATTTCTCAGTCAGTCTAGATAAATATAGGTTAACACAAAAGGAACGTCTGCTTACCTAATCCCATTTCCACGCAGCACGTGGCATGATCGGGTCTCGGTTCAGGGCACCCAGACACGCAATAATAACAATCACCTAAAGTAGATATCTTCTCACAGCCATGCACTTGACAAAGCTCATCAAATTTCTCAAACAAATCATTTAATATATTGACCAGTTCATCGGCACCTTTATTGCTTGACATTCGCGTGAAGCCGACAATGTCAGCAAACAATATACTAACATTGTCCATACAGCTCATGTTGAACGGCCGAAATAGTGACTTAATATCAGATGTGCCCGCATTTGAGTTCCTATGACCAAATGGGTCTTGACTCTTCAAGTTGTTTACAGACTCTACGACTTGTTCTTCCATTAACCAACTAGCCAATTTTGGAGGCATTACTGAATGAATCATTTTTTCTTTTAATTGTTTTTCCATTTCTAACTGTCTCCTCACCAGCAAACTTTGACCAACTTTCATGAATGTTCCTCTCATTCTCACAAATGTCATTAAATATATGTGGACACCAATAATGTGAACACATAGCTGCATCAGAATTCTGACTATCATTCCTGAGATAGGCCATTCTTGGTTGTTCGTATGCAGGATGATAGTTAGTGTTTCAAAGAGTACAGAAAATATGACACCGCTGATAACACAGACATATAATGGCAAAGGTGTCAGCGTATATATGATGAGTAGGATCTCAATGCACATAATAAAGTGACCTGATTGGCTGATGTCGGCAGCTTGATACATCTGTGAGGTCAAAGCCACTAAAGAGAGACTCAGAACACAAAGTGCCAAAGCCATAACAAATGACAACTTCACAAAATGTACTCTAAATATTTTCACGGAAGTGACAAAGAATGTTGTTACTGTCATGAGAACCACGACGACAAATATTGAGCATAAATAGGGCCAATTTGTAATTGTGCCATTTGATCCTAGTATTACAAAGTATATAAACCATGATATAGAAAATATCAAAATGTATAAAAGTGCAAATCTGAAAAGAAAAACACGCACATTACGAACAGTTCGAAATTTATAGAAAAACAATTGAATAACCGACAGAGATTTTTAAAAATACGTATTATTAAAAACATTTATTTACATAAGGCAAGTACATCACGAAGGGAAGATACCATCATCGTCCATATGTGGATCTATCGAAATAAAAAACAAAACTTACGAACCTCAATGTGATTTATCCCATAGTGCACTTCCAAAGTATGATTAATTTTACTGGATTTATTTCATAGTAACCATCGGATTGGAATCAGATTCACTCAATGAGTTATTATTTGATTCTTTCGATAAATTAGCAAAGAAAAAAGATAAGAATGCACCAAATGCGTTAACTGAAGTTTTACAAACTCAAACACTTTTTAAAAAAGAACATACATACATACATACATATTCTCACGCCGTTAGTTCCCATTGGGGTAGGCAGAGACTATCGATCGCCACTTTGTACGATCCTGGCAAACCTCTCTAGCTTCATTCACATCCATCAATATTTTCATACATGCTCTTTTATTCTTCGTACTTCGGACACCTGCCTTTTTGAGCACATTTTCTATTTGATCTAAATGTGTCCTCCGAGGTCGTCCTCTACTAACATTACCTTCCACATTGGCTCTATATATCTCTTTCACCACTTTACTGTCATCCATCCTCTCTAGGTGCCCAAACCATCTCAACATTCCTTTTTCTATCTTTCTTACAATATCATCTTTTACACCACACCTTTCACGAATCACATCATTCCTCACACGATCACATAACCTTACATTACAAACTTTTCTGAGGGATCTCATTTCTACTGCATTTACTCTGCTTTCATGCTTCTTCTGCCACACCCAACATTCACTGCCATACATAAGCGTAGGAACGAGGACAGCATCAAGCACAGCCATTCGGGCCTTTTCGGACACCGATTGACTAGACATGAGACTATCCAGTGCTCCATTTACCGCATTACCCTTTTTTACTCTTCTTTCAATGTCTTCATCACACTTTCCATCCCTAGTAAACAAACTTCCCAGATATACGAACTCTTTCACTTGTTCCACTTTCTTACCATTGATCTCAATCACGCATTCAGTCATATTCTCCTCTCTCTCGAAAACCATGGTTTTGGTTTTATCCACATTTACTCTCATTCCTTTTCTTTCAAACGACGCACATGCGATATTCATCATCTCTTGCAACTCCTCAACCGACGATGCAAGTAACACTTGATCATCAGCATATAAGAGGCATTTGATGACGAATCCACCCATTCTCAGTCCATAATCACTTTCACGCAACTCTATCAGACAGTCATCCATGAACAAGTTGAAGAGCCACGGAGAAGCTACACATCCCTGTCGGACACCCCTAGAGATACCGAACCAGTCTGTGTTTTCCCCGTTTATTCTTACACATGCACTAGAATCCTCATAGAGTGATACCAGTGCACGTATAAGTTGGCTCCCCAAGCCGAACTTGGATAACACCTCCCACAAATACTTCCTTACCACCCTATCATACGCCTTCTCTAAATCTATGAAGGAGCAATACACTTTTCGATTCTTGGCTAAGAACTTTTCAGTGATGCTCCTTAAAGAGAAGATTTGATCCATACATCCCATTCCCTTTCTAAATCCTGCTTGCACATCCCAAATTTTGTCATCTGTTTCATTCATCACTCTTTCAATCAATACCTTTGCATACAATTTACCGACAACACTGAGTAGGCTGATTCCGCGGTAGTTTTTAGCTTCCTGGTGTGACCCTTTTCCTTTATATAAGGGCACAGTTACTGCCCTGCACCAATCTCGTGGTACTTTACCACTCGACCAACACTTTTGAAAAAGGAAGTACAGCCAGGAAGCCACCAACCCTTTACCAGCCCTCAGCATTTCGATACTTATCCTATCATACCCTGCCGCTTTCCCTACTTTCATACTTTTCAATGCTTTCATTACTTCTTCCATACTAATCTCACTGTCACTACTGTCACCCAATGCCTCATTCCAGTCAACATTGCTGCCAATTGGCGAAGAAATAGGTGAATCCTCTTTTTCAAAGAGTCCCTCAAAATAGTTCTTCCATACTCGTCTTATGCTACTTTCATCCGTCGCCAATTCACCCTGTTCATCTCTCACTACATTCACTCTCGTGTTTTGGGAAACTCCCTTTTCTTTCCGGATATATTTCCAGAACAACTTTTGGTTATTCCGGAAATTATCAGAGTTTCCTCTCACACCATTCTATCAAATCACGCTTTTTCTTTTCTATTTTCTTCTTAACCTCATTCTTAACTCTCTTATATTCATCTTCACTATTCTTCACTACATCATCGGTTACTCTCGCATCCATTCGTTTACTAGCTTTAATCGCTAGTAAATCTAACCAAGCTTTCTTCTTATCTCCAACTGCCTCTTTCACATCTTTATCCCACCAACTTGTTGGTGGTCTATTTGTTCTTTTACTCAATCCACATACTTCCGTCGCACATTCAACCATTGACGATTTGAGCACATCCCATACTTCTTCTATTTCCAATTCATCCTTCATCTCCACGCAACTTAGCCTGTCGTCCAATTTCTTCATATATTCATCTCTAATATTTTCATCCTCTTCCAATTTCTCCACTTTTATTCTCGCAAATTCAGTTGTTGACACTTTGGCCCTGTGACGCCAACGCTTGCACAGTCCCCTCAATCGTGATATCACGAGGAAGTGATCTGTGCCAACGTTAATGCCCCTGTAGACTCTGGTGTCAACAACCTTTGCTCTTAGCCTTTCATCCACTATCACAAAATCTATCATACTTCTCTCGCTTCCCCTCTGTCTAGTATACATATGGATATCTTTGTGTTCAAACAACGTGTTCGTTACACAAAGATTCCTCCCCAAACATACATCAATCACTTTCTCCCCATTCTCATTCACTCTTTTATCACCAAACTTTCCTAAAACTCTTTCACAACCGTTGCGTGACACCCCAACCCGACCATTAAAATCTCCTAACATAACAATTCTCTCATTCTGATCACACCCATTCGCAATTCTGATCAAGCCCATTCGCGCTTCGTTTCATTTACACACAGAAAATCTAGGTTTCTTTCTTCCATAATCAAACATACTTCATCTAATTTTTCATGCATCCCTCCACACACATTCATCGTACCAAAGCGGGTCTCTTCAGCCCACTTTTCGCCCCGCGAGGAACCACGGCGTGATAGGTGGCGAGCCATATCGCCGCCATCGTGTTTTATTTTTGATTGGAAACACATTTGGACCCCACGAAAAGCAAGGGAAATGAACTGTCCGCCTAGCCAGAGCCCCGCTTGACTAGGTAAGGTTATTTAGTACCCGGAGTGCACCAAGCTCCGGGACGGCGGCACGCTAGAGACCAGGCTCACCCCTGGCCACGCATCCCTCGGCACGGCAGACCTTGGATTGGTGTAAGGGCGAAGATGGAAAAGCCCTGTTCCCTTAGTCGACTCCTACGAAACACCCACGGGACGAGATGGGGTAGTGCTATTCTATTCCGACACTACACAGCAAGAAGTTGAATAATAAATACTTTTTTGACTGAAAAATTATCACATGGTTATATTTTTATTTCACCAAGTATTGTTTAGTCTAATATATGGTAACATATTAATTTAATTATACATGTTAAGTCTAACTTATGATATAGATTGACCTATAAAACAATTAAATATTAGAAAACTAATTACCGCATAGATAGCGCTCGGTACAAAGTTTTATTAAATTAAATACTTGTAATTCCAAGAAAATTACGCACTGTTATTTTCTATCTAACTGGACAGTGTTTCAGCTCTATATAAATTAACATTACAGTATGAATCACAGTCATAGGGGCCAGACCGTAGCACATGTTTTGGTAAAGATATTAGAAAAAAAATGCTGCCAGACTTTTACGCGCCTCTTCAATATTATGCCAAAATACGATTTTGCGACGGTATAAATTAATAAATTAAGAATGAAAATGTATGTGAGTAAAGTTTCCTAGTATTTCTGTTGGATTTCCGCATATATTTGCCCAATGTATATTCGACTAAACGTGAAAAAGTGAAATGACGATAATTATTGGCGCATGTGCCTAAAATGCGAAATATACTTGTGCTAAATGTTTATTTGGGAAATAAAAATAGTGGGAATTAAGAAAATTACGTGTAGGGTTTTG
Source organism: Bedellia somnulentella (assembly GCA_963576735.1). Lineage (NCBI taxonomy): Eukaryota > Metazoa > Arthropoda > Insecta > Lepidoptera > Bedelliidae > Bedellia > Bedellia somnulentella. The sequence goes on from OY755171.1 coordinate 14,878,603, forward strand.
TAGTAGCAAGTGTAGGTAAGCGAAGCGATATATAAGAGTTACTTGTCTAAACTTGTCTTTATTTTTCAGTGTTTGAATGAAATTCAAATATACCTCCTCACGGCCCATATATGTCCCCACCAAGGGGCTCGAGCCTACCCTATATACAATCGTTTGCAATAGAATCCAACAATCATGTAAACAAACCAAATTGTCACGATTACTCCGTAATCACATACATTTGACGATCAATTATGAACATAGTCTGATTTCAACGAACGCACCATTGTTTTCACATTATCTACAACACGATTTAACTTGTATTTATAAGTTAAATTTGTTAAAACATTTGCAACGTAAAAATTTCGAAGTATTTGACAAGCTGTCATCTTAGTTTTTTACTCATCGAACTCTATAAGTCATTGAAAAGTTAGTGTTGTTCGTAATCTGAAGTTATCTTTTATTTATAATTTAATAAATTATTTTAATTTAATATTATTTGAATACAATTTTTTTTTTTCAAGAGCTTAATATAATTAAACAAAACGGATTGTATCCCATGCCATAAAAATAATGGTTAGTTTTTAAAAATTGACAGGTGGCCATTTCGTTAGAATTGTCATTCACAGTCATTCACTGTTCTGTGGGTTCGCTGTGCATTAGTGTTTTCTGTTTCCGATTTCTACGACTTTGAATTCTCATTTTGGACTTTTGTTTTGCTTTACGATTTGGCTAGACATTTTAGACACGGCAAGCGATGACACAGTGGTTCCATTTATAATTTCGGTCACCGGCTACACTTCTGATAGTGATGATGACGAAGACGAAGATTTAAATTTGTTTAATAAACACTTTTTTTATATATAATCAGTTTTATTTTATAGTCTATGGCTTATATATTTAATCTATTTAGTCAGTTTTATTTTAGTAACTATATAACTATGGGCCATAGTCTATGACTTAAAATAAAAATAATAAGAAAAATAAATTTAATTAAAATTAAATTAGAACACTATGACATCACTATGGGCATAAACAATACGCTGTCAATGTCAGTCCGCCATATTTGTTTACATGATTGTTGGATTCTATTGCAAACGATTTTAGGGTGATTTGGCCTTAGTCCACCACGCTGCCCAATTGCGGGTTGGCAGACTAACGATTACTACCGTGATATTAGCCGGGACCGACGGCTTAACGTGCCATTCGAAGCACGGAATCATCTTAATCTTCGGATAATCAGGTGATTCAAGCCCGCATTATCGTTCCAAACTGGGTTAAATCTTACAAATTAAATTTGTGAGTTTACCCCCCGGGGATCGAACCCGAGACCTCTGTACTTGAAGCCAAGCGCTTATCCCGTGGTCTCGCCACGGTAATGTGCAATTTTCGTTGATAGTATTTACTTAGATCTACAACATTTTAACTAGATTTTTCTCTTCCTTTTTTAAAAACGACACAAGTTTTACCACTTTAACAGTTTATATCTATCAAACTATTGATTTTGAAATAATATGGTTAAAAAAAAATGGGACGACTTTTTTAAAGACCTGTCTGTGGACAACCCACCCTACATGTACGGGTGCAATGAAAAACTTTTTTTTAGTTTCATGGTTCTAAATCCTTGAAGCGGTTAACATACATTTTCCTATATATATATTTTTTCCTATATACCGACAGACAGACACGACGGAACTATAAGGGTTTCGTTTTTTGCCATTCAGCTTCGAAACTCTAAAAAGGAATTTAAAGATGATTTGGCACATAGATACGGATGTAAGTAAATTGATAAAACAGACATATAGAGCCAATCTGGATAATGTTAGGAGAGGAGGAACGCAGAGGAATAATTTAGATTAAATCGAGAAAGTGCACAAAAAGTCAGGCTTCCGTAGTATGAAAAATAAAAGATAATGGTTGATAAGATTGTTAAATGTAGAAGAAGCTCGAGGGTTTTCCATGATCGTACATAGTGGCGATCGATAGTCTCTGCTTACCCCAAGGCGTAATATGTATGACTGTATAAATAAATTATTAATTCTAAATAATTAAACCCGACACCTATTAACATAAAATAACATAACATAAACGTTCACGCCGAATATCCCCGAAGGGGTTGGCAGAGGTACTAATACTTCTGAACATCATGTAACATTGTCACCTGGGGTTCAGAGTACCCACGTTTTGCATGGACAGTGTACTCACGTGATAGGGGGCAGGCCTATCGCCGTTTGTACGAATACACGGACACCTATTAACTCACAATTAAGTCAAATAAAAAACTAATCAAACCAAGGGCAGCATGGTTCTTCAGCCTTACATTGATAATTCAAACTTAATAATCCAAAGTAACCTTTAAACTAACACCCAGGATAAGGTATACGATGGTGCTATTCTAAGCTCACCCATTTACACCATTTTCTTAAGGGCGTCCCGTCCTTCGGGAAAATAGGTTAATTTCAGTTGTTTTTCAAATTCTATAAAGTCCGTTTTATAAGATTGATGTGACTTGAAAAATGTTAACTAAAACTGTAAAATATGTTTAGATTAGTTCAGGGTCTTTAAATTATCTCTTTAACAATTTGACAAAAAGAAATGATGATATAAATTATATTACAACATGCTTATATATCCATTAAGTATTTATAAGCTCAACTATTATAACACATTATGTATATATTTACGCGTAATTTAAACATGCAAAATTTGGCAGTTTAACTTTTTATTTAGCATTACAGTTATTTCATAAATTAAATTTAGTGCATTTCACTCTCAATGAATGTCACATACGAGTGAGCGCAATAGCTGCCAAATGCGGGGTGGGGTGGCCCTTGAGAGTTCTCAGCCAGGAACTCTCAGGTGGGGTGTACAATCATTGTGACTTTAGATTTTGCTAAATTTATTACACTTTGCTAGCATCAAACCTACGTAAAACTCTTTATTCAGAACTTACGGCAGATGGACATTTGAGCAGGGGCTGAAAAAATTCACCAACTTGGTATTTTATACATCTTACAATGTTTACCTAACAACCATGGAAATTTTAGTTTGTAATGAAATATTAGTCCCAAAATTATACTACACAAAAGTAAATCAACCCCTTATTGCCAGTAATTACTTTAGCATTGAAAAAAAGGTCCATAATATAAACTTCTTCTTGAACCACTCTAGAAATTTCCTTAAGCTATGCAACAACATGCAATAAATGAAACAAAAAATTTAAATATATATATATATATATATATATATATATATATTTTTGTTTAGGAAAAACTCCATTATATCCGTTATTGATTTAATTGTGAAGTGCAATTAACAACATGCCATGTCCATTTGAAATTTGCTTTAAATTTATTTAACTTATCAAAAAAGGAGGTATTTCAAGCAATAAAACAAATTCTATTATGATTTTCGTCTATGGATATTTTGCTGTGTAGTGTTAACTTAGAATAGCACTACCCTCATTTCTTCTCTTGGGTGTTCTTAAGAGGCAACAAAGGGTGTTGGGGCTTTTTAAGTGATTTTCGGGTGATGCGGTTGGAGACCCATCAACAACAATGTATATTTTACAATCTTTTATCCAAACAACTTCCAAAACTTTCTGAGGAATGTCTTATTCTGAAGCTCTGGCCACCCATTCTCTGGATTTACAACCGTGAGTAGATAGATAATATTACAAACTACAAAAGTAGTTTCAGAAAGATGTAACAACAGTACGGCTGCTCTAAGCTTAAAACAAGTATGTCGATTTTTGAGCGTTTGCTTTTTTTTACACCGTTGGATTCGTCATAGAAAGGCCCTTATTTCTACATTATTAAAACCCAAAATATCTTCTTATTTAAGGCGCTATTGATAAAAATAATAGGGTAACACTATGCTAAAAGCATATTTTATTCTGCATTGGCGTTACTGTGAAGGTCAAGTTAAAAAAAATATAAATTTCGTTAGGAAACTACATCACGTCGGATATATCCAAAAATCGTCAAGATCCGACAATCACTTTAGGAAATATTTAAATTTAAAGAAAAATTATGTTTTTTCGCTCTCCTGTAAAATTTGCCGAAAACGACATACTTGTTTTTAGTTTAACACAGCCGAGTAGTATTGTACCTTGTTGAAGTAAAATGTTTTCAATCAAAGGATAACTAGTCCATCTAAAGAGAGCTAGTACTCAATATTACCTCACAGTACATACATACATACATATACTCACGGCTATAAATCCCTTAAAGGGGTAGCCAGAGCTAAGGAATTAGAAATTCCTCAGCCACTTTTGGAAAGTTGAGTGGGGAAAAGATGATGAGATAAAGGTTGTTGGTGATGGGTCTCCAACCACATTGCCCAAAAATCCCTTAATAACCTGAATACCATTAGTTGCCTGAAAGATCTGCGGACAGTGACTGGAGTACTTACAGGACATACCACACTAAATAAACACTTATACACTATAGGCATCACCGACAGCCCCATGTGCCGAGTGTGCATGGAAGCTGACGAAACGGTCGCTCACGTGCTCCAGGAATGCACTGGGGTAGCCGATATCCGCTATAACACGATAGGAACCATAAAGTCGCTCCCAGAGGCGGCAGCTGACCTGGATAAGCTACTCGCCTTCTGGACGGAATTAGGTTGGGAGAATTAAATGACCACTTGGTCCACGCACAATGGCCTGCCATGCCAGGCTCAGTGTGGAAACCCGTGGCGATTACCGCCCATCTAATAATAATAATGATAATACCATTAGTTGCCTCTTACATACACCCACCAGAAGAAATGGGGTAGTGCTATTCTAATCCGTATTAATATGTATACCTCACAGTATTTAAACCAAATACATTTCTCTGAAATAACTTTAATTAATTTAGTTAGCGCTTTTAGTTATATCTTAAGACATAAAGGTTTAGCCAATAAGATACTTTTGTTACCAAAATTGTAATTGCTAAATCTACTTTTACTACTGGTTGACCAAAGTCCAACTATTAATATGTATTTTTTAAGGTAAAGTATTAAGTGTGAGAATGACTAATAATTGGAATATTTTTGAAAATCTCTGTCAAGCTAGCCAATTCTATTATTTTGATTCAGAAGTAAGAAAAAAAAAACACTTGAAATATTTACCTGAATCTTAATCTTATCTGCCTAAAGGAACTGTTTCGATATTGACCTTCTAGTATCTCTGAATCAAATCTAGGATTCCACCAAGTGCCAGGGGCAGCACGCTCAAAGGCAATTGGTATCTCAAGTCCGCAGCAATTAGTAGTGGAGTTATTATGGGCCAAATAAGCCTGCACATGAGGGGCTAAACAGATTTGAGCATCTTCACTCTCTGAACACTCCTCATGTTTAACATTGAGGTGGTCAACACTTTCTTTACAGCTAACACAGCCACTTGGTACACTCATTTTTAACTACTCAAATAGTGTCCATCTTCCTGAATAAATCACTAACTATTCCACTGCAAAAGAAAAAAAGGAACTTTCATAACTTCTCTAAAAAACTTCTTGATAAATAAAAAATATTTTCTATGTAGGTACAGTATAGTAAGATAACTTTTTTTGTACATGTTTGAATTAAGAATATCACATAGAAATTATTAAATAAACTTTTTGGAAAATGAGTTTTCTGAAGTTTTTTTTTTATTTTCTTTGACAAGAATTTTAATAAAAAATATATTATTGAGCAGTATGTATGCAGTAGATAATAAGTTACTGAGTATAAAACTAAACTCACCTTCAAGTATAAAATTTTGTAATCCGTAAACAAAACATAAAAAATATTCGTGTTCACTATTCTTATACAAAGACATAGATTAAATAAAAATATGTAGCAAATTCAAACCTAACATCACACTTCACTATTAATATCATAAATGTATATTTAATAAATAATGTATATTTAATAAATTCCAGTCAGCTGCGCCTTGTCTCACAGACTTCGAGTACGAGTTCAACCAAGTAGACATGGGACCGATTTATCAAATCCAATCTAAAATCGGATTTCATTCACAAATCGTTTGTATCGTTTTCTTAAACACAGAAATCCGATTTCCAAATATCCAAACCTCAAACAAACAAAACTAATCGCCCGCATCCAATCCAAATCAATCAAACCAAAATCCGACCAAACGAACTCTGGCTTAGGTATGAAAGATCAAAAATTCGCACCATCTCTATCAAACCAACAGTTTTATAGCGGAGAAAAAAAAGATAGCACTAATTTCATTAGATTTGGATTTTAGATTCCAGATACCTTGGTGTAGTGTGGATCGCATCCACATCACATCGCATTCAAAATCCAATTGTACGAGCTATGGCAATCTACCACGTGAAGCGCTATGGAAATCGGATTTCCGAAATCGGATTTTGAAATCGATTTCAAAATTTAAAATCCGATTCAAATCGGATTGCATTAAAAAACAAAAACGCCCATGTCTACAACCAAGTCAAACACAACACAGACTCATCTAAAGAGTTGAAAGTACAGTATACTGTACTGAACTGAGGAAAAAAGAGCGCCCTCTTACGTCTACTATCTGTATACAAAAACATAAGTACGCTCTACAGATCCACAACCTTTTCTTGGCCGGCGGTGACTACTGGTACTACTGTCGCCATTTTGAAATTTCGGCCTGTCATTGTCAGTTAGTTCTCAACTAAATAACAATTATAGGGTGACCTACGTATATAATAAATTATCACTTTTATTAATATTTTTTGTAGTAGAAACTTTTTTTTAAATACAATTATTTTTATGATGTGTCTAAACTTACTAATAAACGCTTTTATTTCCAGTATTCAACATAAAATATTTTAAAAAATATTATTTATTTTGTTAAGTTTTATCTAAGTAGGCTAACACCGTCCGATAAGTTGTGCGCGCATGACTATAGCGGTGCGGGTTACGGGAAGTGGGGAAATGCTCCCGAATAAGATTTCACTTCGTATACACTGATGCGTGGGATCTAATCCTAATTCGGAGATGTACCAATGTGCCAAAGTCATAACTGTCTGACATATATATAAAAATACAAGGCAAATACGACGTGAAAGCTTAATGGGTAGAACACCGGGTGGAACACACGTGCAAGCGACTAGTGTTCAAATCCCGGATCGGGCCTACACCAATTTGTTTTTTCTAAAGACATATGTGTGGTTAATTTATCACGGTTGTTAACGGTGAGGGAAAAACTCGTGAGGAAACCCACATGGCTGAGTTGTACTTAGTCGTGTGACAGTGTATTCGTACAAAACGGCGATAGGCCTGCCCCCTATCACGTGAGTACACTGTCCATGCAAAACGTGGGTACTCTGAACACCAGGTGACAAAGTCACGTGATGTTCAGAAGTATTAGTACCTCTGCCAAACCCCTTCGGGGGTATTCGGCGTGAACGTTTATGTTATGTTATGTTATATGTTACAAAGCTGTTAACAGCAATAAAAAAGTGCCCATAAATTCACTGACCCAGCAAAATGTATGACCCAAACGATATCTGATGTTGAGAATTATTTTTTCTGTGCCACCTTTTTGGGGGATCTATGTGTGAATATGAAATGTAAAAGACAGTACACGACAAGGTAAGCTTCTGATTTACAGGATTAAAAAAATGATTTTACGTAGTTACCTACTTATTAACTCTGAGTGTCACAAGTAACAAATCCTTGAGTGTAAAATAATGAGTTTGCAGAGAAGCACAATTGGCAGTGTTATCGCTAAAAGCGATGTCTTCTAGACAACATTTGGGAGGTAAGATAAACAACACAGTCATTCGGGTAGACATACCAGACAAGGGCAAAAATAAATAAATATAATTAGCTTACATTAAAACGAACTTGTTCACTTACAATAATAGTTATTACATACATGCATATACTCACGGCTGTAAATCCCTAGAAGGGGTAGCCAAAGCTAAGGAATTAGAAACTCCTTAACCCATTTTTGGAAAGTTGAGTGGGGTGAAGATGGTAAAATAAAGGTTATTGGTGATGGGTTTCCAACCGCATCGCCCAAAAATCTCTTAAAAGCCCCAAAACCCTTTTGGCAATGTTAATTAATGTTTTTCCTATATATTTTTTATCTTTGTGTTTTCAATGTGTTTTCTATTATGTGTCATTCTGTTTACGTTTGTGTGTGTGTGTGTGTGTGTGTGTTAATTTACCAAATAAATGTCTTTTACTTTTACTTTTACAATACCGTTAGTCGCCTCTTACGTACACCCACCGGCAGAAATGGGGTAGTGCTATTCTAAGCCGACACTACATAGCAACTAGTTATTAATGAAATGAATATTATATAATTTGTTTTATTAAGACATTTCAATACTGTACTACATAAATTAGCCTGTATGATATAAAATTATTTCCCTTATAATGGTTAATTTTTATTTACTGGCAATACTAATATCGATGACAGCGACGCCCTTACCGGCCAAGATAAGATTGTGGATCTGTATTAAAATATTGATCGATGATGAATCACGACTTTAAAAAAACGAATTATGGCGTTATGCCATAAAACGAAGCTGAATTAAGAATTATTAACACATCTAAAAACCTTAAAATGATTTGCTTTGATATGCTTTGATTATTAACTCAGTTTGAACAACTGTGATATCTGTTGCAATTTTAGTGAAACTCGACGAACTGTCAGATTGCAAATCCCTCTTTGAGTCTAAAGCTAAGCCGTTGATCTGTATACTAATGGATAAGAAGAAATGGAAAAAAAACGGGCCAAATAATTTGTAACCAAAAATGTTGGTTTTTTTGCTGCTTAGCAGCAAAATTATTAATACTATACATACTCGGCATGATAATATCAATTTTGCAGTATTTCAAAATTATTCGGATTACTAAAATTTCACTTGAAAATAAAATTTAATTATAAACACAGATACGTGACCTTCATCAATTGGAGTGTGAAATCTGTTCCGAGCAATCCGAAACTTCACACATAGACAAGTGTTACTAATGAGTGAAACAAAAGATGCGAAAGAGCATGCAAATAAAAGAGATATTTATAATTCTAATGATTGCCCTTCAAAATTTTCTGTGTCTTTTTCTTTTCATCACAATATAACTCCTTTGCGTCTGTTATTAGCATAGATGTACTAAAAAAACCGTAGATAAGTCATGCGCGCTCATAAGTGGCACTTAAAAAACAGGCTAAATGGCTCAATCAACTTAAGTCGCACACTAGCTGCCGTCGGTATCGTTCACTTGTTTTGGCGTGTTTTTTTATCAAAATAATCGAGAATGCCGTCTCGTGTGTGATGAGATTTTGCACAAACTATAGTAGAAAAACCACTAAAAGTGACGGGATTACTTATCATTGGTAAGTATTATAAATTTTCAAGGTTTTAATTATAATTTATAATAAATAAGGTGTAAGGTGTCATAAAATAGAAAAAGTATTGTGCGTGTTCAAAGACTAAAGTAATCAAAGTGTTCAGATGAGACATTCGTAATAAAGAGGTTACGTGTATACTCCTTTATAGTACTTTTTATTTGTTTTTTTGACTAACATGTTTTTGTTCACGAAGTCACGAATATCTATTTTCTTTCTTTATTATTTTTATAAGTGTACTCTCCTATAGTAAATGCCGGTAGAAAATGTTAAAGTTATTATTATTTTAGGTGTGAAGTTTCTAAATATACTTTATTAATAAATACTATTTAAGGTCCCCATTGAATGAAATACGAAGAATAAAATGGTTGGAAATTGTTCGCAAACAAAGAAAGGAAGATGATTGGCAATCAAATAATTCAAGTAGAATTTGTTCTTTGCATTTTAAGGATGATGATTAATATAGATCACGGAAAGGAAGAATCTTATTAAAAAAAACTGCACTGCCTTTTTTCGAGGTTATTTTACTCCAACCGCTCTCAGATAAATGAATATATGATCGTGTCGAGAGATGGGATTTTGTCCGGGCATTTTGGGCGGATTGGATTTATGTCCAATAGATGCCCATAAATGCCTAATAAATGTCCATTACTTGGGCAGAAATCTTATTTAATTTTTATTTTTAGAATATCATTATTGTATGCAGTATTGTTGATGTTATTGTTTAAAATCATCATAAAATGACCTATTTTATTTAAAGAATAAAGATCCAACCCATTTTATGAAGTTTTGCGGACAGAAACGCAAACACTTTTGAATGAAAGAATCTTATCATACTTTTTATGAGAATTCATTAATTTGTTACAATACAATGGGGACAAATTGTGATACTGTTTAAAACTTTTAATTTAAAGGAACTTTCTGGATGGACACAGTCCAGATTATGATTACTTTTTCACAATTAACGTATGAGGATCTAACCCTCTTTACGTTGGGCTCGTATCAAGTACAAATCGCGCTCTCCTATTGTCACGGACACTTACTTTATACAGCGTGTTAGTTTGACGGCGATTGTTACTTCAATATTAATTCGTATATTAAAGTTTAATGCTTAATATCCACCATATGAAATAAACAAAAAGATTAAAACCGCTTTAGCAGAAAAACTTATTTTCTCCATCAGATGGAAAACTGTGGTTATCTACACTAGCCTAGCGCACACACTCCTACCCGTATAATGTCTCACCCACACACAGAGAACAGCGGGCGCGTCATGTGACCATCTAGTCTTGCGCACACTTGCTCGTGACCGTATAAACCGCACTATGACAGCAATGCAATTTTTTTTTTAATTTCGCGGCTATGTTTGATTTTTCTTTGAACTTATCGCCGCGCCTGGTGAGGCTGTGGTCTTAGTCGCCTCGTATTTCAATCCAGTATTAAATATGGGGTAGTGTAATTCAAACATTTTCAAGTAAAAAGATTGATGGATGTAAACAAAGCTAGAGAGGTTTGCCAGGATCGTACGAAGTGGCGATCGATAGTCTCTGCCTACCCCAATGGGAACTAATGGCGTGAGAATATGTATGTAAAAAATCTATCTCTATTAATGAACACCGACGATTATAACAAAACTGTCGTCCTAAATAATCAGCTTCCGCTATTTTTGATTTACTTTACGTCTCTGCCTCCCCAATGGGAAGTAACGGCGTGAGTATGTATGTAATGTATGTACTTCATGATAGTAAGATAATAAAGTTAAAAACAAATAGAGACCCTCGAAACGATGCATTTACGTGGCATAAAATAAAGTGCGCAAGAGATACCTATTCATTCATTAACCGACATCGAAATTGGAGGAGTTCTTGGTGTTTACTAAACTCTCTCGGGGCTAAAGGGCTCTAAACGGGTGTATCTGTACTCTATCACAGTTAACTAAAGAATATGAATAAAAATAACTCACCCCGTTTTGATTGGCAGTGGCAGATCCGGGCTATCACCTTTATTTGCGCAAAACGCAGAACATTCAGAGAATTATCATTATAAAACACCAACACTGAACTTTGCTGGTTCGTGTACGCCATATTTACTCAACACAATCACAACACAAGATACTAAAACTGAACTCACACTCCGAAAATTAATGCGAAAAATCAAAGTGACATCCAATCGTAAGCAACACAAACACAATGAGCTACAAACAACTAACTTAGTACACTAATACTGTTCCTTTGATGAAATGCCGACAAGCCCGCCCGGCTTGATACAATACAGATTTTGAACTTCGCGGCGATATTTACGAATTATGAATTTTTCTCTGAACATACTGCCGCATTCCAACGCAGTATTAACTATGGGGTAGTGTTATTCAAAATTATCACGTCAAATAATAACATGTAAAAAATAAGAATATATTAGAAGCTAAGTTCGATTGATTACTTTACTGGCCTTGATTTGATTTGGCCGCCGGTTAAGGGTCACGGCGGGTCGCAGCTGTCAGCTGAGTTGCCCGCCTTGTCATCGCGTTTCACGCACACATTGAGCGTGTTGGTGTCAATAGTACTACTTTCTTAGTGCAAAATTTTAACAAAATTTGAAAAAAAATAAGTGTGTTTTTTTTCAACGAAATCTGCCTCTATACGTGATAATTAATCATACTTTTCATTGAAAACAGTCGTTACAATTACACCCTGTATATAGAGTTGAGACCAAATTGACATTGACATTCTACCGGCTTCAATCTCGCTATTTTATACCTTAAGAAAAGGATAGCTAATTATAAAACTCTTAAAGATAGAAAGAGTTACTACTGTGATTTTTTGTCCCTTACGGTGTAACCTGTTTTTTTTTGGAACAAACTGTCACTCTTGACAGTTTGTAGAAAATGCAATGTCAGAATAATAAGCCCTTTGTTTACCTTTGATGATTTAAGATTATTTTGTTCAAATACGTGCAACAAATCATATTTTGGACTCGTAGGAAGTAAGCTTGTTTAGGGCAGAGACCTTGTTTATGTGATCGTGCTTTAAAAATAGGTAAATAAAAAGTTTTGGGCTGCAGTTATCGAAGCGAGTAAAAAGCCCCAGATGAATCACTTCGCAGTGGCGTATCAAAGAAAAATCGGAATATATTTACAGTTTATGAACCTTACTGGATTTACAATAGAAGATATCGTGTTAATTATACGTTTTACCTGTGTTTTTGATTTAATTCTAAACATAACCTTCAACAACAAAAAACAACAGTGTTGCCCACTTCAAAATCTCAATAATCCTATAGAAGTAAGAATTCGGTATTGCTGTGTAGTGTCGGCTTAGAATAGCACTACCCTATTTCTTCCGGTGGGTGTACGCAAGAGGCGACTAACGGTTTTGGGGCTTTTGAGGGATTTTTGGGCGATGCGGTTGGAGACCCATCACCAACAACCTTTATTTCACCATGTTTTCCCCACAGAACCTCCAAAAGTGGCTGACGAATTTCTGATTCCTTAGCTCTGGCTACTCATTCTAGGGATTTATAGCCGTGAGTATATGTATGTATGTATGTATGTTAGTAAGAATTCATCATGTGAATAAGATAATTACTATGAACAAGGAAAGTATTCGGAACCAATTAAAAAATATATTGTTTAAAAGACAGTAACTTTGATTGTTGATTAAACTATGTTGAATTTGACTAAGGTAACGTGTATTAAACGCAAACACGTTTTAGTAGTGTTTGCGTTTCCTACTTCCGAATTTTTAAAATAAATATACGTGTAAAAGAAATAAAGGATAGAAGAGTTTCGCGCTGGCAGCCATTGACACGGTACTTTATTAATTAGGTTTACTAAACCTGGACTAACAAAAGTGGTGCCAGCTACAACAAGTGAACAAAAATCTAGCAGCGGGATTCGAACCCACGACATCCGGGTATACGCCCCCGTCGCTTTGCCAACTGAGCTATAGTATCAAGTTATCACTACTGGCGCGAAAATTGGTCTATGCCTGTTTCTCTACAGCTTTACTGGTGTTAGCGCCATCTACCGCCAAATTATTACAACTCGGAAATATGCGTCTTTTGCCACGAATAGTTCATGTCCTCTGTCAGTATATGTAATCAAAATCATTCCTGTCCGCTGTGTTTTTTTTTCCTTACATTGATGCTCATTGACCCTTACTATTTAAACATGAACTGTTTGTCACTTTAAACAAGTGGCGTGAACGTGAGTATTTTCACTTTTTAAAAATCTGTTAGCGGAATATAATATTACTATGTCAATAATCATAAAAAAACAAATATAAAATATAGTTTTTATGTTTTTTTCGCTTAGTTGCTTTATTACATTATTCGTTATACTGAAGTTACTATCTTATAGCTTGATATCATTGACTGTGATTTTGTATTGTAAGGGTATAAATTATAATCGCTCAAAGTAAAAGTGGGTTAAGATTAAGAATTTAACATAACATAACATAAACGTTCACGCCGTTTATCCCCGAAGGGGTTGGAATAGGTACCAATACTTCTAAACATCACGTGACAGCGCCACCTAGTGTCCAAAGTAGGTACCTACGTTTTTCTTAGACAGTGAACTCACATGATAGGGGGTAGGCCTATCGCCGTTTTGTACGAATACACTGTCACATGGGTAAGTACAACTCGGCCATGTGGGTTTCCTCACGATGTTTTCCTTCACCGTTAACAACCATGATAAATTAACCACACATATGCCTTTAGAAAAGAACTAACGCCTGTCTGTTTACGGGCGGGTTTTCTACCCATTGGACTATCATTTCGTCTAAGTAAGAATTTTAATTACTTATATGCCTATATTTGGCATATTATAACTTCTTTTTTCTTCTTATTCCTTTATTTTTATGACGCTGATGTATATGTATATGCTAAACACTGTTAAAATAATGATCCACTTGTCGTTTAATTTTAAAGTAAAGTTTAGTTTTTCCGCCCAGCGATTGGGCATTTATTCGGCGTAAATTCATTTTTGCCCATTTTAACCCAATACGCCCAATCTGCCCAATCTGCCCAATATGCCCTCGACCCATCTTGAGTCGCATCTGATCATGAAGGCACTAAATAAACAGGAGAAATCACGCACTCACAAAAACATGGAACACAACAGCATTTATTACCTTGCAATAAAGCTTACATATACATATAAAGCGACATGATAGTCCAGTGGGTAAGAACACCCGCCCGAAAAACAGAAGGGCGTGAGTTCCAATCCTGGGACGGGCCTACACCAATTTGTCTTTTCTAAAGTCATATGTGTGGTTAATTTATCATGGTTGTTAACGGTGAGGGAAAACATCGTGAGGAAACCCACATGGCTGAGTTGTACTTAGTCATGTGACAGTGTATTCGTACAAAACGGCGATAGGCCTGCCCCCTATCACGTGAGTACACTGTCTAAGCAAAACGTGGGTACCTTCTCTGGACACTAGATGGCGCTTGCCATGTGAGTTCAGGAGTATTGGTACCTCTGCCAACCCCTTCGGGGATAAAACGGCGTGAACATTTATATGTAAAGCTTATAATCTTTTGCACTACGTCAAGCAGAGAAACGTCCTAGAACGAGAGCCTGTAGGAGTGTGACCCGTTTGCGTGATTGCCAGTCGAGATTAACTTCAAAGAAAAACAAATTTAAACTTTTTTATAGCGAAAATGAAACCCTAATTTGCGGCCGCTTTTTCACAGGCAGCTATGTATTATCATATTAGAAAAAAAAATAGCTTTAATTTCATATAAGAAATATGCGTGTAACTTATCTATACTTATTTACTTATTACTTATTACTTATAATATTATAAAGCTGAAGAGTTTGTTTGTTTGAACGCTAGGATCTCAGAAACTACCCAATCAAATTGAAAAATTCTTTTTGTGTTGGATAGTCCATTTATTGAGGAAGGTTTTAGGCTATATATCATCACGCTGCGACCAACAGGAGCAAACTATCAGCGAATAATGTTGCAAAAACGGGGATAATTATTCATACTAAGGCTTCCGTTGTGTGCGCTGCGTAAACGGTTTAAGTTACCCAAAAAAAATGTATTAAAGAATTATTTCTCTTTAAATGATCTAAAAAAATACCCGCGACAGTATATGTCTAACTTTTAAGTTTCACTTACAATAACCATTTTTATTGTAAATAAATTTGGTCGAATTTAATGCATAATTGCCATAATGTTTTATCAACATAATATTAATCTTTATCCAAATAAATATGTTGTTGATTGAGAGTATTTAATTGAGAACAAAATTGTCCTTGACATCACTTAATTTAAATAAACATTTTAGAATATAATACAATTTTAAAATTACTCCATAACAAAATTTACACGCGTGCATGAAGCGCAAGACAAGACGCTGCGCTGTGCTGGCCGGCGAGCGAGGTCACCTGCGCGAGAAGCTTATGTTTAAGCCTAATCCTATTAATATTATAAATGTGAAAGTTTAGATGTTTGTGTGTTTGTAGCTAAATGAAGACTAATTCACAGAACGCATTTAAAATACATACATACATACATATACTCACGGCATTAAAATTCTAAAAGGGGTAGCCAGAGCTGAGAAATTATAAATTCCTCAGCCACTTTTGGAAGTTGAGTGGGGAAAAGATGGTAGAATAAAGGTTGTTGGTGATGGGTCTCCAACCGCATCGCCCAAAAATCCCTTAAAAAGCCCCAAGTCCGTTAGTCGCCTCTTACGTACACCCACCGGAAGAAATGGGGTAGTGCTATTCTAAGCCGACACTACACAGCATTTAAAATAAAATTTACAGGAAGCCAGATAATGATCTAATTAACACAATATGAATATATCCCACACAATATATCCCAGAAAAATTAAGAGATCAATAAATTTTCTTAAAAAATGGTTAAATAGACTAAGTGACTAAGAATCAATGCTCAGCCGAAACTACTATACTTATAAACTTAAAACTTATGAAGTGAAAAATTGTGAGGACGCTATGAAAAACACCTTCTTCTCATCGCATGACAGAGACCCTCAACAGGTCAGTTAAATATTTCAGTTTGACGTCGTGAAAGTCTACACTTTTGACAGTACGAAGTCTGTGGGGTCAGCTAGTGAACGTATAAAACACACCAAAATATAACCTACTTACACCTTGCTGCGAGGTAGTTGCGGCCGAATTTGCAACGGCACCTATGGATTTTTATATTCTTTATATATGTCGCAGGAAAATCGTCAAACTCGTTAACTTATAAGTTTCCTAGGAAACTTGTAAGTTGACGGTAATCCGTCAAACAGCATGTGAATTTACACTTTACCTGATAGTTTTTAGGAAACTTGTAAAATAACGGACTCACCTCAGGAAACTTGTCAATGAAGCGCTGACGGCGCGAAGCGAGGGGTGTTAATGCTCATTGGCCGGCCGCGGTCACGTGACGTGACGCATTCGCGCGTTCTATCAACTCGACCATTACCACTTATATTTTCTTTACTTTACTTATGCTAATATATTAATTTGCTATTATTTGCTGTCACTGACATTAAGTTAAAACGTTTTAAGAGTATTTATTAAATATATTTTTTGCTGCTGTGTGGTGTCGGCTTCAAAGCCGTCTTTAACCTATTGGGGGCTCTGGGCATATAAGGATAATGGGGCCCCTATGACCTTTTCAGAACACTATTTTGTTAGAAAAAGCAAAGAAAATAGGTAAGCAAGTTTCCGGATTCATTTTTCGATCTTTCGAGTAGATCTTAACGATGTCTGTTGTCAAACTTCAACTTCAGCCCGTTAACTATTAATAATTCGAAAATTTACTTTAACAAATATCTTTTGTATATCTACAGCAGAGCTATTAGGCCAGTAGAATCGTTTTCAGGGTTCCGGACCAAAATGAAAAACCGGGACCTGTTACTAAGCCTCCTCTGTCTGTCTGTCTGTCTCCAGGCTGTATCTCATAAACAGTGATAGCGTAAACCGTTGCCGCTACAACAACTAAGACTAAAATATTAAGACTTAAATTATTATTGGGTTGCTCAATACCAAAAACGAAACAATTAAACCTTTAAATTTTCACAGAAAATTCACTTGTTTCCTTTCAAAATAAATATTGAAATGGCAATAAATTAAATATTAAAGGGGGGCTCCCATGGTTTTGTCACAAACGTGATTTTCCATATATATGATAGTATTATATACTATAGTATAGTATAGTATGTATGTATGATAGTATGGAACCCTTAGTGCGCGAGCCGACTCGCACTAGGCCGTTTTTTTAAGAAATTCGCCGGTATTTATTATTTGAAAACAAAAGCGCACATATTTTTTTCGTTTGTAAATAACTAGTTCTTTTTAAATTTGGTTTATTAAATATCTCAAGAACAACGCATCAGAAATCGAGACATGACACATATAACTTTTAGAAAATTTTACGTACCCGCTTAATATACCATTAAATTGTATTTTTATATATTTGAATTTATTTGAGAATGCTGAATTCGGAAAGCCTATTTTTTGGGTATGAGTAGATTAGCTTCGGGCATGCCAAAGTTGTAAGCAAAGTGGTATGTAGTCATAATAGATTTGATGTATACGAATCAAAAAAGTTTTTTGGCAATAAATGTCGGTTATCGTTTCGTGATCTGGCAGAGACGAGGGGGCCCCTATCGATCACGGGGCCCTGGGCACTTGCCCAGAGTGCCCAGTGGGAAAGAGGGGCTTGGTCGGCTTCGAATAGCACTACCCCATTTCTTCCGGTGGGTGTACGTAAGAGGCGACTAACGGTATTGGGGCTTTTGAGGGATTGTTGGGCGATGCGGTTGGAGACCCATCATCAACAACCTTAATCTCATCATCTTTTCCCCACTCAAGTTTCCAAAAGTGTCTGTGGCTCTGGCTACCTCTTCTAGGGATTTATAGCCGTGAGTATACCTATGTATATATGTAATTTGTTTAAGTATATATCGTGATACTTTTTAGTTGCATAGTATGAATACCACCTAGATAATTTTTAATGCCGTTTTAATTTAAAGAGCGTTTTAATACCGATACATACATACCTACACTTACGGCAATAACTCCCTAGAAGGGGTAGCCTTAGCGTCGGAGTTAGCTAGAGTTAGCTACTTCTTGAAGTTAAATGGGATCAGCTTGTTAAATAAACATTCATGGTTATAGGTCTCCAACCGCATCGCCAAAACAACACTAAAAAAGCCCCAAGGTCCTTACCTTAGTCACCTCCAATGACATTCGTTCGTATAGGTTACCGTCAGAAATATGTTAGTGCTATTCTCAACCGATAATTACATTTTAAACTCTTAATAATTTACTGCACTCATAACATTTTATCCCGCGGTTGTCGCCAGAGGAAACCAAAGGCTTTTTAAGTGCTTGTTGGGTGAAGTGGCTGCATATCCACCGCCACCTTCTAATTCTGTAGCTCAAAATACATCTTATTGTGATTAGCTACTGTGATGTGAGTGAGTGAAAAGCAAGTCAGAAGGTTGGTTGATTTGCGAATGGAAACTATTGTAAAAATCTGTTATCGTAGTTTTTGTTTATTATTACTTAAGCCGTGTAGTGTCGGCTTAGAATAGCACTACCCCGTTTCTACCGAAGGGTGTACGTAAGAGGCTACTAACGGTATTGGGGCTTTTAAGGGATTTCTGGGCGATGCGGTTGGAGACCCATCACAAACAATCTTTACTTGACCTTCTTTTCCCCACTCAATTTCCCAAAAGTGGCTGAGGAATTTCTACTTCCTTAGCTCTGGCTACCCCTTCTAGGGATTTATAGCCGTGAGTATATGTATGTATGTACTTAAGATTATGGGCTAGGAAACCCTTCTATGAAACGCTCTTAGGCCAGTTATTAATTTATTTTAGAAATTATTAAAACATTATAAAATTAACAATAACAAAACATAGCAACCGTGATAGCCCAGTGGGTATAACACTCGGTTATCGTGCAAACGACCAGTGTTCAAATCCTGGGTCGGGCCTACACCAATTTGTCTTTTCTAAAGACATATGTGTGGTTAATTTATCATGGTTGTTAACGGTGAGGGAAAACATCGTGAGGAAACCCACATGGCTGAGTTGTACTTAGTCATGTGACAGTGTATTCGTACAAAACGGCGATAGGCCTGCCCCCTATCACCTGAGTACACTGTCCATGCAAAACGTGGGTACTCTGAACACCAGATGACAAAATCACGTGATGTTCAGAAGTATTAGTACCTCTGCCAACCCCTTCGGGGATATTAGGCGTGAACGTTTATGTTTATTAAAACATTGTCATTACTTTCAATTCATGCTTTTTACTGTACTCACTTCTTAACCAATCAGCATAAGTAACTGGTTCTGTTAACAATGTCACTAACAGCCATTAGGAAGCTTACGAATTTCCTAAATTATAAATTCAAAACTTAAACTTGTCAAAAATGATTCCCAGTTACAAGTTTCCTGAGTTGAGTTCGTTATTTTACAAGTTTCCTGAGTTGAGTTCGTTATTTTACTAAAAACTATCAGGTAAAGTGTAAATTCACATGCTGTTTGACGGATTACCGTCAACTTACAAGTTTCCTAGGAAACTTATAAGTTAACGAGTTTGACGATTTTCCTGCGACATATACACTGCTATAATGGGGATGTTATTATATTTCGAAAACGATTTGCGGCCACTTTTGCCTGGCTGCGTCTTGTCAGTGTATTCTCCTATTCATAAACTTATGTTAAAATGTGTGTCTGACTTTATACGTTATGAACGTAGAGATTTAGCAGCGGGATCTTATACTAAATGAAAATGGTGACAAATTGATTGAAGTATGTTTTGAGAGGAATCTTTGTGTCACTAACACTTTACAATACAATACAAGGCAGCGATGAAGCAGAGAAGTATGATAGATTTTGTGATTGTGGATGAAAGGCTGAAATCAAAGGTAGTTGACACTAGAGTTTAAAGAAGTGTAAGCGTGGGAACAGATCATTTCCTCGTTGTATCACGAGTAAGGGGTCTGTTCAAGCGTTGGCGTCATAGGACAAGAGAGTCAACTACTAAAATCACAAGAATAAAAGTTGAGAATTTGGTAGACAATGAAAAAATGGGAGATGAATATATTGAGAAACCGGATGAACGACTAAGTTGCGTAGAAATGACGGATGATATGGAAATTGAAGATGCTTGGAATGTGCGCAAATCTGCGGTAATTGAATGTGTGAGGGAAGTTTGTGGATTGAGTAAAAGGAAAAATAGACCATCATCAAGTTGGTGGGATAAAAATGTGAAAGATGCGGTGAATGAAAAAAAGAAAGCCTGGCTCGATTTACTAGCAATCAAAGCTAGTAAACGAAAGAATGTGTGTATAACTGATGCCGAAGTTGAGAGAATTGAAGATGAATATAAGAGAATAAAGAGAGTGGTTAAGAATAAAATAGAGCAGAAAAACCGCGATCTGAAAGAATGGAGTGAAAAGAAACTCTCCGATGATTTCCAAAGTAATCAAAAATTATTTTGGAAATATATCAGACGTGAAAGGGGAGTTTCTCAAAACACAAGTGCAAGTGTGATGAAGAATAAAAAAGGTGAACTAATGACTGATGGAACAAGGATAAAAAGAGTATGGAAAGATTATTTTGAGGGTGTCTTTGAAAAAAAGGATGATCCCATTACTTCAGCAATTGATTGCGATGTTAATTGTGACAAGGTAATGGGTGACTTGTCTGAAAGGCTTATTCCGATTATCCACCCTAAAAAATCCTCCCTAAGTCGGATATTCGGAAACGCATGTCCGATTATCCACCCTGAACGGGGTGGATAATCGGAATTCATAATAAAATGTTTCTTCCGATTTTCTACCCTGCCTACGTACAGTCCTTTACAGGAACATGTAAATTATTATTTATTGTGTGTCAGTGGTGAAAAGACCCTAAGTTTTAATTTTATTATTTTTTGTTACGAGTTTCTTTCTTGTTATGGTTTCATTTGTCACAACAGTCAATTTAAATGGTTTTCACCCAAATCTACAGGTGCTTACCTGCAATTTTTTATTTTTTTTTAAGATTACTTAAGTTTTTCGTTTAACAATAAATATTAAATTAGAACTTTCCACCAGGATAATTTTATTCAGACTGTAAGTAGGAAAGTAGGTATGTATATCTCTGTTGAAGTTTCTTGGACCAGGTTGTGAGTATGTTTCTGTGAATGACTGTACTTGGGGTAAAAAATCGGAAGAAACATTTTATTATGAATTCCGATTATCCACCCCGTTCAGGGTGGATAATCGGACATGCGTTTCCGAATATCCGACTTAGGGAGGATTTTTTAGGGTGGATAATCGGAATAAGCCGTCTGAAAGTATGGAAGAAATTGTAAAAGCGATGAATAGTATGAAACTAGGAAAAGCGGCAGGGTATGATAAGATACGTGTCGAAATGCTGAGGGCTGGTAAAGGGTTAGTGGCTTCTTGGCTGTTCTTCCTTTTTCAGAAGTGTTGGGCACTTGGCAAAGTACCAAAAGATTAGTGTAGAGCCGTGATTGTGCCCCTATATAAAGGAAAAGGGCCAAGAAGCAAAAAACTACCGTGGTATTAGCCCACTCAGTGTTGTCAGCAAATTGTATGCGAAGGTTCTGATCGAAAGGGTAATGAAGGAGACGGATGAAAAAATTTGGGATGTGCAAGCAGGATTTAGGAAGGGAATGAGATGTATGAATCAAGTCTTCTCCTTAAGGTGAATCACAGAGAAATTTTTGGGTAAAAACCAAAAAGTGTATTGTGAGGCGAGTCACCTATCTTCCGCTATTTTGTTTTAATCAAAGGTAAAAAGTGTATTGCACCTTCATTGATTTGGAAAAAGCGTATGATAGGGTAGTAAGAAAGTACTTGTGGAAGGTGTTGTCTAAGTTCGGTTTGGGGAGCCAACTTATACGTGCATTGGAGTCACTCTATGAGGATTCCAATGCATGTGTGAGAGTAAACGGAGAAGACACGGACTGGTTTGAGATCTCTAGGGGTGTTCGACAGGGTTGTGTGGCTTCTCCGTGGCTCTTCAATGTCTTCATGGACGACTGTTTGAAAGAACTGCGCGAAAGTGATTATTGACTGAAAATGAGAGGGTTCATCATTAAATGCCTCTTATACGCTGACGATCAAGTGTTACTTGCATCAACGACAAATGAGTTGCAGGTGATGGTGAACATTGGTGAACCTTTCGAAAGAAAGGGAATGAGAGTGAATGTGGACAAAACCAAAACAATTGTTTTTGAGAGAGAGGAAAGTATGTCAGAATGTGAGATTATTATAAATGGTAAGAAAGTGGAACAAGTGAAAGAATTTGTATATCTGCGGAGTTTGTTTACTAGGGATGGAAAATGTGAGGAAGATATTAAAAGGAGAGTTAAAAAGGGAAATGCGGTGAATGGAGCCATGAACGGTCTGATGTCGAGCCAGTGGTTGTCAGAAAAGGCTCGAATGGCTGTGCATAATGCTGTTCTGGTTCCCACGCTGATGTATGGTAGTGAATGTTGGGCATGGCCGAAGAAGCATGAAAGTAGAGTTAATGCAGTGGAAATGAGATCCCTTAGAACTATATGTAATGTAAGGTTATGTGATAGAGTGAGAAAAAGTGTGATCCCTGAACGAGTAGGTTTAAAAGATGACGTAGTATATGCAAGATAGAAACAGGAATGTGGAGGTGGTGTGGGCACAGAGAGGATGGATGAAAATAAAGTAGCGAAAGAGATATATAGAGCCAATGTGGATGGGATTGTTAGTAGAGGACGGCCTCATAAAACGTTTCTAGATCAGATAGAAAACGTTCTTATAAAGGTGGGGGTCCGAAGTGAGAAGAATAAAAGAGCATGTATGAGAAGAATAATGAATGTAAGGGAAGCAAGAGAGGTTTGTCAAGATCGCACTAAGTGGCGATCGATAGTCTCTGCCTACCCCAATGGGAATAATGGGCGTGAGTATAAGTAAGTAAGTAAGTTATACATGAAGGTGGATTAAAATAAAACTAGATATACTGACAAACAATTTAATGACAATTTCAAGCCCTATTGCTATTTTTGTTTATTCTACTAATATAATATTGAGAAAGTTTAGATGTTTGGTGCTCAATCAAAAAGATTGAACTCAAAGCTAGATAATAAAAGAAATTTTAGAACAGGATTATTTTTATCTCAAAAATAGTATGTCCAACCATAAGTAAAAATAGTATAAAAAAATCAATGCATAACAAAGTCATACTTCTATGCTGGTAACACTATGAACTATGAGGAACAGCTAGTACGAAATAATATTTGTTTGTTCATCATGAATATACAGTCCGTTCACATTTATTTTACCTCTGACATTAATTTTCATAGCTGTGTAGTGTCGGCTTAAAATAGCACTACCCCATTTCTTCCGGTTGGTTTATGTAAGAGGCAACTAATGGTATTGGGGCTTTTAAGGGATTTTTGGGCGATGCGGTTGGAGACCCATCAACAACAGCCTTTATTTTTACCATCTTTTCCCCACTCACATTTCCAAAAGTGGCTGAGGAATTTCTAATTCTTTAGCTCTGGCTACCCAGTCTAGGGATTTACACTGTGAGTATATGTATGTATGTATTAATTTTCATTTATGTTATGTTAACATTACTTGCTGTGAAGTGTGTCAAGTGCTCCGTGGTGTTCTTTGCTTTTTTTACAGCTTTCAATATTATTATAAGGTATATCATACCAATAAGGATTCAGAGTAGCGCCAGAAAAATTGTCTTAAGACTAGAGTTAGAATAACTGTGAATGGACTGCAGATTGTGCAATGTGGTGTTAGATGCCTATATTTCTTTTTATACATTTTATGTAGAATACAACTTAAAAGACAAGACTATGTTTTTCCTTTTATTTGCAGTTGTCATTTTCATCACAGAAATTAAAAGATTTCCAGTCCGGTCCGGTTTTTATACATTTAATTTAAATCTATGATATGTTATCTTAATATCACATTTATTGGAAGACACATTATTTTCATATCATTAAGGCACTGACTAAATATTTTAAACAAATATTTATAGAGTGAAGTACATTTTGTATAACATGTGAAATGCAATGATTAAATATTTGCCCATTAAGATGGCAGAAAATAAAAAAATGCATGTTTGTACCACTAAACCGTGGCTTCAGATGTGCACAGTTTATCTTTCTCTTCAAGGGTTAAGTGGCACCAAGAAGTGCATTAGGAAGACCTTAGCCAGTCTTAAATTCTTATGCACCAGCCTCTGTAGCATGAGGCATGTGAGAGTGAGTATGTTATCTGAGAAGTGAGAATGTGACAGATTTTGTATTAATATCCTACCTACACAGCAAGAAAGAGGCAATGACTATAAACATTGAAAAAGAAATGGTAAATATATCATATAAATGAACATAAAAAAATCAACTATAAAATTCCATCAAAAATAACCAATACATAAAATATCATACAAAACTAAAAAAGCAAGAAGTGTTAAATCACTCATTATACATTCCATCAAGTAAAAAGTCCATTCTTTTGTAATGTCTATTCTTCCAAGCTTCTTTACCTCTTTTCAATGCAAAATAGCTTAGCACTGCAAATACAGGAACAATCAGTGTCGTAAGTACTATGGGAAGAATCAATACCTCTTTGTTTGATGCACCAGTACTATGAAGTTTTCCATGAGTTTTTGATGAAGCACCTGCAATATAATTATCTTTGTCTGGACCAGCTAAACTATCATAGGATACTAACAATGGTTTCTTTGGATGTTTTGGTACATCAGTTGTATTAAGCTTTACACTTAACTTGGCCACTGTCAAGGGAATTGTATAGTTCTTGTCATTATTTTTTGTCGCATTTGACCCATTTGACTTCAATATATCAATGCTTGGTTTATCATTTGTTTTTTCCAGGTTAGGTAATGCACTGTCTTCATTAGACATAATATTGGCTTCTTTGCGTGGTTTGATTGAGCTCTTCTTCATGTTAGTTATTTCTTTATCTATATTTAATAACATATTTTGATCTTTTAAAACTGGGCTGCTAGACACCATAGACCCACCTTCAGATATCACCGTTGCTATCCTCTGCTGAGTTAGTTTAGGCACTTTTGTATCTGATGCATTTTTAGAAGAAGTTACATTTTCTCCACATATAAAGCAGAAAAGGGTACAAATAATGAAAAAGGATAGTGCCATGGTATAATAGAAATTAAATGAGAAACTAAATTAAAACACATCAAAAAATAAAAAAACTCCTAAGTTAATAAGCATGAGATATTAATACGGATAATAATAACAACGAAAATAACGCGTAAAAATAAATAATATAATTTGCCAAATACTCTACCATCCAAAATTTAATAAATAAATAAATTGAACGTCACTTAACTTAACGTCAGTCTACGGAATCTACCAACCGACCAAATTGGTAAGTTGGTCAAGGGTTATGATTTCACAATGCAAGTTAATCAAATCCAACTAACGTGGACGTCTATCGTATTTTGTATGAACTTGGATTGCATTACAATTTCTTAATGGGAGAACTTGGGTCGAGTATTTTGGATGTCGTCATTTATGTAATTATTGAATTAAAGTAGAGCAACTTGAATCGAGTGTTCTACGAGTAGTCTACTGGACCAATGTATAGTCGGCTTAATTTTGGTTCTTGTTCTTTGATTACTATGACTTGACTTTCAAATGTCAACACAAGATCCTTACAAGATCATAAAAAAACTGACAGAGAGATTGTAAATAATAATGTGTGAGAATAATGAGATAATATTTTTGGTAATAAACACAGTATTTATTAGTACAGTACTGGGAATTAACTGTTACTAACATTAGCCTAGTTTCTGCTATCGTAATATTAAACATATTTACTGTAAGAGAAACATTAAACTTATATTGTTAATCGACCCCAATAATCAGCTGTAAGATGAGAACTCGAAGTAACTCAGGAGTCCGATTAGATTATTATCAAAGAATTGTACACAAACTGATTCTCGATCACCAGCAACCAGTAACAGGTTTGTTCCCTGCTAGCCCTGAAAATGATCATGCTTGGATCAGGGATAATTTATATTGTATATTGGCCGTTTGGGGGCTATCGATGGCATTCAAGAAGATAGCAGATCAAGATGATGATAGAGCTAAGACTTATGAGCTTGAGCAAAGTTGTGTGAAATTAATGAGAGGTAACTTTATTTTATTAGATAAAAAATCACTTTTGTAGCTATTCTATAATTAGACTTTGTTGTGCATGAAACCTCAAGTGGGAATTATTATACTAATCAATCAAGAAACGAAAAATTTCGACACCAAGAGGACTTGAACCCGTGACATCTCTGTCTACACCCTGGTAGCTCTGTTAACTAAGCTCTGGTGCCATGTCCTACTGGTGTCGAATTTTTTATTTCCTTGATTGATTAGTAACTATTCTATACTTCTAAATTAACAATATCTTATATGTGTTACCTCCAAAGCAAAGATTTATAAATTTCAAATTGTTTAACCTTAGGATACTCCTTTCTGTTAAGGTGAGCGGTCAGTTGTGTAGCATTTTGACACCTTTAGAAAAGCCTCTGTTATTCCTCATTGTTAGATTTTAGAAGCCGGGCAGTGACCTCGTAGCTGACCACTCATTAGAAAGGCCATAGTTAAGGCTTTACATATTTTCTTCATGTACATTGAATATGGCATCTGTATTACATTGGCCACTCAATGAGGCCTATGGTTTGTCACTTAAACATCCACACAAAACTCCAGGTCACCTGGAGTAAAGATAACTTTGAAGATTCATCTGATTTTTAGATTTCTCCTTGTGGTGAAGTTTGATTCGTATTGCAATTAGAACCCCTTTACATTGGAGCCATCCAAGAATCTTGACTTTTCTATACCAGTATTTTGACCTAACTGCTAAGCCTCTGCTTCCCTCTTCAACATGCTTCGGACTCAAAATCCATCTAGCCATAACCATTTTGTTTGATAAAACTTAC
The DNA here is from genome assembly GCA_963576735.1 of Bedellia somnulentella. Lineage (NCBI taxonomy): Eukaryota > Metazoa > Arthropoda > Insecta > Lepidoptera > Bedelliidae > Bedellia > Bedellia somnulentella. The sequence goes on from OY755171.1 coordinate 14,905,889, forward strand.
CTAGCAAAACAAAATAAGTATGAATATAAAGTTATAGTTAAATAATTAATTTATCGATCTCACCTTCCAATGGTTGTCTGGAAGAGATCACTTTTAGCAATAAGACCGCCAATTGTACCTCACTGTGAACTGTTTGGTCATATTATTATTTTTGTAAATTTGTGTTTGATGTACAATAAAGAGTTATTCTATTCTTCTGTTCTATTCTATTTCATGTTGTTTTGTTCTTTTCCTTAATTTTTTTTTGTGTTGCGTCTGCTTATAATTATGTAATTCCGTCAATGGTTTAGATGCACCCGGGCGCATCTGTTTGAGCGCGCAACTTAAAACGTTATTTGTGATAGTTATAAAGACTGGTTTTGCATGCTGTATTGTAGCTGATGGGATCGATAGAATCATTTTAGCGGAAATGCTATTTTAAACTTTTTAATGGTGTTCCTCTGTAATACATCTAATAAGTGTTTTTGCTATTCAAATTTATTCATTGGCGTTGGCAACAAATAAAAATTCTTCTTCTCTTTTCTTTTTCTTTTTATATCCAAATGTACTATAAATAAACAATTTACTTAACGTGTGTATGTGTGTGATTCACTTATTCTCTAACGTCTTAATAACGTCGAAACGGAATTTGGCCCTTGAAGAAGCGAAAGGATCAGCTTCACCAAAGAGGTTATTCAATTTATTGGCAAGGCGAACCATTGTATAATTCCTTGCATAATTAGTATGATTAGAGGCTATAGATTCTTTCTCAACTTTCCTGTTAAAGTCTATGTTCTCTGGTTTCCAACAGATTATTAAGGTGTGTCCCTTATTTTATATCTGGAATTGTTGTATTTATCACAAAAGCATTTAATAATTGCCAGTCTGATATGTAATTTTTCAATTATTTAATGATTTCATGTTGGTTCCTATTCATCAGGCCTGTTAATATAGCCTTTCGTCTATTTGTATTATTATTACTAACATGTATGTCCTATAATTCATGATATTTATATATGTTTTTCAGGTCTCTTAATGGCTATGATGCAACAAAAAGAAAAGGTTGAAAAATTCAAGACAACTCAACACCCTCTTGATTCTCTTCATGCAAAATACTCTTCAGCCACAGGCCGTGTTGTGGTGAAGGATAATGAATGGGGTCATTTACAGATAGATGCTATCTCGCTCTATTTATTAATATTGGCACAGATGACTGCATCAGGTTTACAAATAGTATTTTCCTTGGATGAAGTAGCGTTTATACAAAATTTAGTATTTTACATTGAGTCTGCTTATTGTACTCCAGACTATGGTATTTGGGAGAGGGGCGATAAAACCAATCATGGTTTACCAGAGCTCAATGCTAGCTCTATTGGTATGGCAAAAGCCGCTTTAGAGGCTATGAATGAATTAGATTTGTTTGGTGCCCGAGGTGGTCCCTCAAGTGTTATACATGTTTTGGCAGATGAAGCACAGAAGTGCCAAGCAGTTTTACAGTCTATGCTGCCAAGAGAATCTAACAGTAAAGAGTTAGATTCAGGCATTTTATCAATTATAAGTTATCCTGCTTTTGCAGTTGATGATCCACAGCTTATTGTCAAAACAAGAGAAGCTATTGTCAACAAGTTGCAGGGAAAATATGGCTGTAAAAGATTCTTAAGAGATGGTCATAGAACTCCCAAAGAGGACCCTAACAGGTTGTACTATGAACCATGGGAACTACGGATGTTTGAAAACATCGAATGTGAATGGCCACTATTCTTTTGTTACTTGATTTTAGATTATTGTTTTCAAGGAGATAAAAAGAATGGTGGGGAATATATGCAGAAGTTAGAACAAATAATGTTAAGAAATGATGATGGAATCAAGTTAGTTCCCGAACTATATGCAGTGCCAGCTGATAAGGCTGATGAGGAACACAAAAAGCCAGGTTCTCAGGAAAGAGTTCCACTCGGGAGGTGGCCATTCATATGGGGTCAGTCACTATATATTTTGGGGAAATTATTACAAGAGGTAAGGTTTATTTTGGTACTTGTAATCACGTCATAAATGAATCTGTTTTTTTTTAATTTCCAAAAAATATTTAGCTAAACAACCGTTAAAAATGTTGATTTGATGTTTATATAGTTATACTCACGGCTATAAATCCCCAGAAGGGGTAGCCAGAGCTTCGGAATTCCTTAGCCACTTTTGGAAGTTGTGTGATTTGTTGTTTAGTTTTTTTTTATATGTTAGCTAATGAGAGAACTTTGAGGGAGGCCTATACCCATCAGTGGACTTCTATTAGCTTATGATGGTTGCTACTTCTACTTTTTCTACTTAATAAAACTCATAACTCATTGTTCAAGACGTATATCCCTAAAGCAGAGTTTCTTAATCTGTTGTCAATGGGCCCTCATTCTCGTTCCTAGAAGAGAAACTGGGGCATGCATTGCATGTTTAAGTTTTCGATGAAGTTTTACAAGCGGTTTGACTTAAACAAAAATAAGAAACCCTGCTCTAAGAGGTGCAAGTGGCTCCTAATACTTTTGAATATCAAGTGATATTCTGCCATCATTCATGAGCTGTGTTCAGAATGCTTACCCAGTTATTGCCTGGATAATGAATTCACATTATAGTACCTAGGCCTATTGCTGCTTTGTACACACACACTATCACATGACTAAGGACTAATCAGCCATGTGGGGTTTCATCCTGAAGTTTTTCCTCACCTCCACACACAAGGTCGTTAACCCTTGATAAATAAACCACTCATACGACATTAGGTAACTATTTCCCACTGAGCCAGTTACTCGTTGATGGCTGCGCGTTTTCATACGTAAAATTCGCGCATCCTAAAATGTACAAGGTTTCAATTATTTTGGTCAGTTAGGTTAGTTTCGCAAAATTCATATAGAATAGAATTTACTTTATTGCACATCACAAAAGAAATATTAACAAAAAATCTGTACAAAAGCCAAAGTACAATTGGCAATTTTATCACAAATATATATATGTGTGTATTGATATCATATAAATCATCCACGCTTACTAGATACTTTTTTTCGGATTAGTGGATTTCCACTTAAATATTTTAACGTACAAAAGATAATGCTTAATGAATTTCAGGGTTTCCTAGCTGTGGGTGAACTTGACCCTCTCAATCGCCGTCTATGCTCAGAAAAGAAACCAGATGTCGTGGTACAAATTGTGATTCTGGCTGAAGATAATGAGATCAGGGACAAATTGTTAGAGTATGATCTGCACGTCCAAACTATTGCTGACGTGGCACCTATTGAAGTACAGCCTGCAAGGGTTTTGAGTCATCTCTATACTTATCTGGGTAGGTATATGTGTAGATATGAATGTAATTGGCAAATACATAACACAGTAAAAAGCTCTAGTTTTGTTGAAGACTTTAAAAGAACGCGAATACTTGAATCTTGATTTTTAGGCTCGTATTTAAACAGAGTAGTTGAGTCTAAGTGAACTCTTGATTGCACATTAAGCTCGGATCTGAGTTAACACTCGACTTTTTCTACATAGCAACTTTGTGTCGTATTATTATATTTGAAATCTCTTTTGACAGTTACCAAACTTTACTGGTTTTTGTACAATTTCAGGAAGAAATAAAAAGCTTGGTCTTTCTGGACGTAAGTCTCGTGATGTCGGTATACTTAGTACGAGTAAGTTATACTCACTGAATGATCGTATATTCGCGTTTACGCCACAGGTGAGTTTCCTTGTTTTATAATAAAAAATAGTAATTTAAATCTTGAATAGATTTTTTTTAATGTATAATTCGATATTTATAATATTTTGCTCTATATAAGTTTTGAGTAGAAACTCAATATTTTTGTAAAATTTATTATTCGTGTAAATAAGAAAACAATGTTTGTAAAATATTAAAATAGTAATTATAGCAATAAAACCTTCCCCAATGTTTTATGAAGGCTGATGTTTAGCAGTTAATAGGCATCTTTTATTTAAAAAATATATGAAAACTTGACATAAAAAATCTGATCCCCATACTAAAACAATATTTTCTTCTCCGCATAATAGTTTTCTGACATGAAACGTTTCTACATTGCCTCTGATTCTGAACTGATGGTTGACATGCTGAAAGCCGAAATAAATTTCTTGAAGTCATCCTGGCAAAATCTCCTTGGGAGACCGCTAGTCGTTTTGACATTGAATAAATACTTCTTAGGTATTATTGTACTTGTTTTGTTTGGGTTTGCTTTATTATATCTGTGGGATATTTTGTTGATGTGTGTGCCCTTTAGTTCACCCTATAGCGTGTTTACCTTTAGAAATAGTTTGCCAAAGTACCCCTCAAATCACGACTTGAAGTACAGTAGATAGTGTAATTGAAATGCGAATTGATCCTGAAGTAAAGTTAATATTAGTGAATGCATGGGTGTGACAGAACTTCGACTACGAAGAATACTACATGTCACGTGACCCGGCTTTGCTCGCGAGCACGTTTATGGCGAACGTGGCCTTCCTAGGAATGAGCTGGAAACAGATGCTCGGTCGGCCTACGATCACTTTGCTCGCCACACAGTACCTATTAGGTAATGCAACGCTATTACTAATTACTTTAATGTTAGAGCCGCCATACAGACTTTTTGAGCAGTTAGTAAGTCAAACATATACTAGACTGTTCTAGGTATCGATTTCAAGTGTTTAAAGCTGCCAAAAATAACTGACCAGTTAATGCCAACAGTTTCAACCAGTTTGATTGCTTGAGTGGTCCGTATATGTGAGTACGCTGAAGATTGTGAGATCTGATTTTTATTTTATAGAATTCGGACGTTTCGTAAATGGAACAATCTTAAAGGCAATAAAAACATGAAGGGTGTGTTTTATTATATACTAAGAAAACGATAAGACTGAATATTGACTTTTTTATACAAAATTTTTATAAAGGAATTAGTTTGTCTTTTAAGTGTGTTAAGTGATTACAGGTTTTCATAAGTTTTGTCAAAACTGAATCAGATTTTCTTAAATCGGATTCAGTTTGACAGTTATTAAATCAAGTATATTTTCGAATACAATACATGATACGTCAGAAATGACAAAAAATACGGCTGTCAGAGTTCTACGGAAAAAATGAGATCTCGATTTACTAATTTACGATTTACTATCCAATCACAGAATGAAGTAGTCGATCTTTACTTGACTGCTTCCAAAGTCCTTGTATGGCGGTCCTAACACTCATCTTGTTTGATTCCTGATAAAATAAAAATAATGTTATTAATATATACATATACTAAGATGATACAAAAATAAAGTTGATAAAGGATACGCTTTTGTGTTTTAACGGCTTTTTTTTGGTAATTAACAACTTATTACATATATTTATACAGCATAAGTATCAGAGCAAATAATTACCAGATTGCTTTCCATATCAGCTTTTATGCATCATAGTTCATTCAATCATTCATTCATTTTGGATTTTCATAACCGCTTGCGACTTATGTCTTTTTTATTTATTTTCTAACTGAGTTGAAATAAGATGTTCAAAATCTGTTTTATATAATTAAAACTACGCTTCCCAAACCTCCGTAGAACAGTAACACTATTGGTATTTATAGAAGCTATAATGCTATCTTAGACCAAATCTTCAATGTTCAACTTAAAGTAATTTTATAAGTAACACAAATTTATTTAAAAGGTTATTTTTTAAAATCAATAATCCAAACTTTTGCCACTATCTCTTTTTTTTGGTTTATAAATTCGAAAATTTTGCATTCCTACTTTAACTTTAAAGATTCGACAGAACTAATGCTAATTTGAAGCAAATTACTAAACACATAACGTAGTGGTAACAATCCTCACTTGGCAGTTATTCCAGGGAATGGGAGGCGTTTTTAGTTCGTATGCGTATCCGTATAAATTGCCATATTCACTCACACTAGTACAAATTTAAATACAAACAGACGCTAACTACAGACGTAATTCATTTTTGCTCTCGTAGTTTGTAATTAAATCATTCGTTTATAAAATGTTGTGTTGTCTTGCAGATCAAGGTCGAATACCCATGGCAATGATAACTACCATGAAGAAATTGAAATCCGGGTATATTAATGGCACCCGAGTGACTTTGGGTAATTTGGGAGAGTTTCTAAGTACATCGGCAATCACCAATCTAAGTTTCCTTGGGAGCCAGGAGGACGGATATCCTGACAGTGAGTTTATTTGACTTAGTTGCTATGCAGATTATATGAAATTTCTCTTATTGTGTATTTGTCAACTCCGGCTTTTTACAATTGATGCTTTATTTATAGTATTAGTTTAGTTTATTTTTAGTAAAGTTTATTTCGCCTTTAATCTTTTATCCGTGAATATATATGCTTTTGTTAACAAAGCGCATATCCTTTGTTAAAATCTTGATTTTACAAACACTTCGTTTTGTTTAAATTACTTTTTATTAGGAAGTCACTTATATAATACAGATATAACTTCTATTTGTGACACTGCTTACAAACATAATTGCTTTTTATCTATTTTAGCATATTTTCTACATATTGCTATTGTTGCAGAGCTAAACCCACAAGTGCAAAGCTACCTAGAGGAACATCTGCTAAAATCGTTTAGCAACAAAGTGTCAGTGCTATCTCACAAACCGGGTATCAAGAATGCCAAGTCTCTGCGTCGGCGAATGTCAGTGCGAGGTGCTATCAAGAAAACGCGATCTATCAATGTGGACTGTAAGTTTATGTATAGAATACTAGATTTTAAAAGAATGTTGGTTAGATATATAAAACTAGCTGACCCGACAGACTTCGTACTGTAAATCAGCTAATGCCAAACTTAAGCGATTTTTCCGGTACTCTGAGTTCAATCAGGCGTGAATATTTTAGTGGTCAAATTTCTCCGAGATAAAAAGTATCCTATGTTATAATTTGGGTCATTATCTAGAATTCTGCTAAATTTCATTCATATACATTCTGTAATTGAGAAGCCATTTTACCTCAAACACACACATCCAAACATCCAAACTTTCACATTTATAATATTAATAGGATAGTAGCTAAGTTGTTTTCTTGTCAAAGATGAACATATTAGAAGGGGACGGAGTACTGTTGTTATACAGAAATGTTTACAATATTTACAACATTTTATAAAAATCGGTCAAGCCGTTGTTAAATAGTCTATGTTTCAAATTTCGGGATATTCCTTAATGACAACTTTGGAATAGTAATACCTACAATCAATCTAAAGTATATACACTAACGTTATGAGCAAATAAAGTTACTTTTTCTGCGATTTCGGAAACTTTATATGGCAATTCCTATTGATAGCTACTTCAGACTCATCCTGAATTGAACAAACTATAGCAACCACTGGACTCAAAGGTCATTAAAATTGATCTATAAAAATATCATATAGACGGAATATTTGTTGCTGTCTTTGTTTTAAGTTATCTCTTTTTTAAAAACTTTCCTTAACAGATTAAACCTTACAAAGAAAAATAAGTTATCTAACATCACGCTAAATTTCACAGTGGGTGAGCAGTAATCGTATACCATAAAAAGTTGATATCTTATTTTGCAGCCGAAACTCTTGGCATGGAGGGAGAGTCTGCTCGACCACAAATAGAACGGAAGCCTTCTTGGCTCGAAGTGGAATCTGCGTACAATAGCCCATCGGGTGAGAATAGTAAGTTCATCAAGAAGCCAGTCAATAGGTATGTCAAAATAATATAATTTAACATATTAATATAATAGTGTTGTTTGTCTGACTGTTTGTTCCGGTTAATCTTTGAAACAGCTTAAGACCGGATTTTCACTGATAGCTAATAGAAATGTGGGCTACTTTTGTATATATATTTTAGAAGCATTTATTTACACGTGTAAAGCTAGAGAGGATCACTGTTTTATATAAAATGATCTACAGATAAGATAAGCATTGTGTTTAACATCTTTTTTTTGTCACATACACACATACACACACACCCACAAAACTATAGTTCTATGTCACAAGATAATATCTTGTGACTTAAATAAATAAGTATTTGCATTGAAATAAACTGTTTGATATGTATTTTAGGGGAACGTCAACTACAAATCTAGGTGGACCTCCAACTATTGCAGTCACAAAAGAAACCACTCCATCTCCACCGAAAGATGAAGGTAAAACCATTATAACATTTCGTTAAAACTAGGAAAAAGTTATTGGATAAGTTATGTGATTTAAGTGTTCTGTGATGTTTTTATTGTCAACCTTTCCCGAGTTGTATGATTTTTCAATCTTGATAGAAAATAAGATATACTAGTATAGTAGTAGACTTACTAAGACCTGGTTTTCTGACGTTTCTTAGTGTTGCTACAAAAGAAATATCTACCACCGAAAATGGGACCCATTAAACATATCTTAGGCTATCCATCTGTATGTTTGTCAAATCTGACGCAGTTTTTTATATTTTATATCGATATCGATATAGATTTTTCAAGCTTGTCTTAGCAATTAACATAAATATCATGGCCGTAAATCCTGTTTTGATTTAAAGCGCTACACGCTATTTATTTGTTCAATTTACTTAAAAAAAAAGACTAAGATGTTCAGATCGACCCACTTTTTGAAAAAAAACTGATCAAAAACTCATATACCACGGTAATAAAAACCCCAGATGTTAAACGGTATTTGTAAACTTTGTTCTTTCAGCACCTCAAAACAAGGCAATCCTAACTCTAAGAAATCGCACCACATCGGAATCACAAAGCTTGCTTTACGCCGAACAAGAGACAGACGAACTTATTGCGATGCTCAGAGAAACAGAGAGTTTGGACGAACAGGGAGATATTTTGCAGTATTTGGTTGATACGCAAGGATTGGAGTTTAATACTGGTAAAATGAACTAAAGAATGTCAGTTGATTATATTGAGACTTAGCACTCTATTTCATAAAGCAAAGTTCTTCAAGTATTTTTTACATTAATTTTTATTTGGAAATTTACAGTGCGAACTTGCATAAATTAGATACGAAAAAAATACCTCCGATATGTGACATCTCTGCCTAGTCAGCAACTAGTTACACCGAAAACTCTCGAAGTCTGGCATTATAATAAAAACTAATTCCTTCGCTATTTGAAACAGAAAGATACTTTTATAGAGCTAATAGGAAAAAACCTTATTCCCTATATTTATTAAAAAAGATCATCTTAATAACCATTCTTCCAAATCCTCAGGTATGCAAGAAGCCGGTAAACCAGTAACAGTAAAAGACTTACTAAAAGCATTATACGAGAAAGCATGCACTCAAAAACTATGGGGTCTCGTGAGACACACAGCCGGTATGCTCGGAAAACGAGTGGAAGATCTTGCTAAAGCTGTAACAGATCTTTTAGTACGACAGAAACAGATAACTGTGGGAATGCCGCCGAATAACGAACATACTATAACCGCGCCGTTGCCTGAAAATGAGCTGAGGCAGTTGATACATTTGGTACGTAAGATATTTTTGATTAATTTGAAGGTTTGGTTCTTAGTCTTTGATGTTATTTACATGTGTATTATACATTAATTATTCTATGGTCAAGCCAAGCTAGTACAAGGCACGTTAAGGGTAACACAAATCATTTTTCTAGGGGCTGACTAAATCAGTGTAAAAATGTGTCCATAATATATATTTATTTATTTTAAAGGTCAAGTTTAGGTTTACCTGAGAGGTGACGGTTCTGATTCTAAGGTAACGGTGAAGGAAAACATCATAACAAAAGTCACATGGCTGAGAAATATTTATACATGTGATAGTGTGTTCGTATACAGTGGTAATAGGCTTGCTCCTTGGCATGTGAATACATTGTACAGGGAAAAAGTGTGTACTCTAAAAACGAGCTGACAAAAAGTTACCGTATGTTGAGGCTTTTAGTACCTCCTTTACGCTGTATACTTATAGTTAACCATTTAAGGTAGGACTCCTACATATACGGCATTAACTATAAGTTTAGATCAGTTGGTTGTATTCTGAGTTTTAATGAAGAAAAAGAAAACTAACCTTAGCTATATTTGACATCCCATAAGAGATAAATCGTTGTTAAATATGTGATTAAACCTTCCGGGTATCGAACCTTTTACCTCGGGATCGTGAGTCGAACCCTCTTACGAGTCTCTTAGACGACGGTGGTAGTTCCTAAAAATTTGTTTATTGTGTCTTAAGTAAAATCTTATAACGTTTATAAAGTGTTTTTTCCAAACTTATGTGTCTCACTATTTTTGCTCTTTCCTGCCATTAAAAATATATATTTTAAAATGCTAACATTGTCAAATTATGTTACATGCAGTCATTTCGCCATTCAAATGAAAACGAACAAAAGAAGGTGAGGTACTGTTTTTTGACATTTTACTTTCAGAAAAAGGTTGCAGCCTGTATTCCCTTGAAAATAGTTAGTTCCAAACGCGCTGATTTATGCATGCCTTGAAATTTGTTGTCTAAGCTTTATTCCGTTTTCTGTTAGCTGGATTGTTAGTCATATTATTACAAAGTCAATAAAAAAGATGATTTCGTTTAAATCGTCACTAGAAGAAACCTACTCATTAGTTTTCTAATCAGTTGGTTTTATGATCGCAATACTATTTTAGAACATTGATACCTTTCCACCAGAGATGTGCTATGTAGCTATGCTACGGATGCGTTTGATATCCACCAATCATATTCCTTGGTGCACGTAGCATATATATAGGAAGGAATATGATTGACAACCGTGATAGCTCAATGGTTAGAACACCGGTTATCGTGCAAACGACTAGTGTTCAAATCCCGGGTCGGGCCTACACCAATTTGTCTTTTCTAAAGATACCCTATATCCTTTATCAGTGGTAGCCAGTTTCGAAATTTGTAATTACACGGCCACTTTTGGAAGTTTAGTGGAGATATGACTGTGAATTAAAGTTTTTTTTGTAATGAGGTTTCAGACACATCTCCCTACAACAACTTAAAACGTAGGTACGTACACCAACAGGTATAAATGAGATAGTGTTATTATAAGGCGACATACTACACAGCATAAAGTTCTCGTGAAGTATTAAGTGATTTTCTGAGTTTTCTGGCCATGGTTATAACTTTATATACCGCGTAGTGCCGGCTTAGCATAGCACTAACCTAATGATTCCTGTGAGTGACGTGCGGGGTAACTGTTTTTTGTTGTGGTTGGCGATGTGGTGTAATTGTTGGGAGACCCACCACAAACCATCCTTTATTTTATAATCTTCTCCCCAATCTAATTTGTTATTATTCTAATTAGTTAAATAAATTTTGAAAAAAAAAAGAAAAGAACATATTCGCTGCTGCAAAAGAAACAACTTAGAACTAGGTTAACAAACATAAAACCAGAAAAGTCACACAAAAAAACAAAGTTAATTCGCCACTGGCAACCTATACCTTACTTATAACCTTTTGGGACCTATAGCCGTGTGTACATGTAGTATATTTTCAAGTTGTATACATATATTGTATTTATATGCTTGTGACTAGTTTATTATTTTATAACTAGATATAACTATGACTGGATTGTTGTATTGTTTGTGTAGATTAACGCATAGTTATCAGTTTCACCATGTTGTTGGACATCTATCTCACATGACTATAATTTATTGACCTCTCCATTCAAATGTTGTCTGGAAGAGATCGCTTTTAGTAATAAGACCGCCAATTGTACTTTTGTTATTTAATGTTGTGTCGGCTTAGAATAGCACTACCCCGTTTCTACCAATGGGTGTACGTAAGAGGCGACTAACGCTTTTAAGGGCTTTTAAGGGATTTTTGGGCGATGCGGCTGGAGACCCATCACCAACAATCTTTACTTTACCATCCTATCCCCACTCAATTTTCCAAATGTGGCTGAGGAATTTCTAATTCCTTAGCTTTAATATAATCCCGAAATATTTGTAAAACTTCAATTCTTCTTTTAGTATATCTTATCCTTATGAAACGGAGATCTTTTCAGTGAGAATTCTTTCGATATCTATCTTAATTACAATTAAAATGCTAAAATTTAAATTTTCGACACCAACACTCGTCGATGCCACAGAGAGCTCTGGCTACCCCTTCTAGGGATTTATAGCCGTGAGTATATGTATGTACGTATGTTATTTAATTCTGTGTATTTGTAAATGTTTCTTCATATTTAATGTGCAATAAAGAGTTTTCTATTCTATTCTATTTCTATATTTTCAAGTTGTATGCATATTTTAGGCTTACGGCGACGACGAGAGTACGGCGATGCTGACACAAGAGCTGTTGGTATACCTCGCCATGTTCATACGAACCGAGCCGCAACTATTCTTGGAGATGTTGAGGCTTCGAGTGGGACTCATTATTCAGGTAACCAATGCCTATTCATATAAGCCTGAAAGATATCTATATATATAAAAGAAAGACGTTTTAGTTACACTATTTTTAACTCACGAACGACTGAACCGATTAAGCTGAAAATTTTAGCTTAGAACCAGGAAAACAACTTAGGACATAAATATCATAGGGGTTCAGCAGAGAAAGATACTTATAACTATCGTGCGAAGCCGGGGTGGACCACTAGTATCCTAAAAAAATAGCAACCTGCTTCTAAGGTTAAAGGGTCCTACCTTGAGAAATTGATAAACTATTAGTTAGAGGGGGTTTCCAGCCTTATCGCTTGTTAGTGACTAAATAAGCTCCGAAACATTTAAATATATATTGTGGGGCTCGATTTTGTGGAATAAATTCATTTTTACATTGTTTGTGTCTGTATTCATGCATGTGCCACCACATTTTTAAAATTCTTAAATTTATTATCAAAGCCGTGTAGTGTCGGCTTGGAATAACACTACCCCATTTCTACCCGTGGGTGATCGTAAAAGGCGACTAAGGGTATAGTAGGGGCTTTTGAAGTAATTTTTGGGCGATGTGGTTGGAGGCCCGTCACCAACAATTATTTATTATTACCATCTTTTCCCCACTCAACTTCCAAAAGTGGCTGAGGCATTTCTCATTCCAAAGCTCTGGCTACCCCGTTAAGGGATTTATAGCCGTGAGTATATGTATGTATGTCATTATCAAAACGACTTAAATGGCAATATCATGAAAATTGTGATGAAATTAACATAGTTTTCTTTTGAACTAGGTGATGGCTACAGAATTGTCTCGAACTCTATCATGCGATGGCGAAGAAGCATCTGAACATCTTTTGAACCTGTCTCCTTTTGAAATGAAGAATCTTCTGTACCATATCTTGAGTGGAAAAGAATTTGCTGTTAATAGTGGTTAGCATTATTTTGTTGACAAAACTAATACTTTTATCAATTTTGTTAGTCGAAACTAGAAGAAACCATCCTTATATGATAAAAAGATAAATCTAATCAATTTAACAGATTTCCTAGATGCATAAAAGAAAAAACAATTGTGCTACAATTGATTAAAAATAACTTATTTGATACATTAATATTTGTACGACCCTGTCTTTTTACGACCCTGGGCAACATATAACAACATGTACATTTTTATTTGCAGTTAATTCTCTATCTTATATAAAGGGCAGAATTTCAAAAGTAAAAGGCGAGTGAAAGTTATTTATCCGGATGCCTATTTTACTGTTTTATCCACAAAATTCCTTTGTACACTAATACATATTTATTGCATATTGTCTACATTAATTCTTATAGTTTTTCATTTACCAAACTACATTTGTACCGTTGTAATTTTTAGAAAAGTTAGATTTTGTTATGAATGCAATTTCATGTTTGTGTTATAAAAGAAAATCATTAAGTTAGGGCTGTCTGTATGCATATATTGAAACTCAGACTTCAAGTACTTTATTATAAAACTAGGTGACCAACGCACTGGATTAAAAACAATCAAATCGGATTAAGAATCCCTGAGATTATTAAAGAAAACTTCAGTTTTATTATATAGATATAGTAATATGCAGCGCCGTGGTGAGTTTAGGGCAGCACCAAAAGAAGATTCGTTATCGTTCCCATCCAAACGGGATATTTTAAGAAGAATTTGACGTGGGAATTCACCACAACCACCTAGTATTTTATAATTTATGTATCTCAGCTACAATACAGGTCTAATTTTCATATGAACAGTTTCTTTATTATTTTTAGTGTATGATTAGTTTAAATTTCGCTGCCGTTGCAAAAATAATACTAAAATATAAAGTGAAGGTCAGTTATAAATACATATTTTCTTAAATGTAACTTCACTTAAACCACAGTAATAAATATTGTACAAGATATTTCATATTTGAAGCAGCTTCGATTAATTATTATGTTATTGCATTCTGTAAATAGCCACTGAGTCGTCGTGTGTTATTAGTTTTTGTTTCCTATTGGTTGAATTCCATTCGTGTGCTATTTGAAAATCTTAGTCAGGCATGTGTATGTGTTCCTTTTCATGACCTAATATCCTAACGAATTGTGAGGAATATTAATCATGTATTTTGTATTTCTAGTTGGCCGTGGAAATTTCTCGATTGTCAGCAACAAGTCTAATCGATTTGGAAAGAAATCGCAAATTGTGTTGGAATCTGGGCAATCGCTTCAAGGCAACATTGATGACAGTAAGTTATAAATTAAGTGTAATATCAAGATTAAGCGTCATCTAAACTGTTATTATCTTCGTTTTTGTCTATAATCGCCGTATAATGTCAGCTTAGAATAGCACTATCCCATCTTTCTCCATAGCGTATGAAGTTTTATAAGCGAATGCGCGGTACGGTTGGAAACCTCATTCTCAACCTCTATCTTATATTTGACTACATTTTCCACTCTAATCATAATTTCACAATCATACTTATTAAGTTCCATACCTGAAATTAATAATTTTGTGCAATACATCAATCAATCACCATATGTCTTAAAAAAGTAAAGTTACAAAGGCTTAAGAAATATAAAAAGTAGAAACTACACCATATGTAAATACAAACCATTAATCAGTTTCCCATCCATCATCAGCATCACACACACACACACACAATATTTCCTACAACTCTGCCAACCCCCAAAACCAACCCCGTCTACCATTACATATTATTACCAAACCATTAAACCGTCAGCTCACACTACGTCGAACTCACTCGCACACTAGCGTCTCTCTCATATCCTACATCGCGGTAACAAAGAAATTCTCATTTAAATTATAAGTTGGTTGTACTGGTGTATAAAGTCACCGCCTGTATTCTAGATAAAAAACAAATTATCATAGTTTTCTTTCTACTATTCAACACAATTTCACAATATTCGTACACTCTGTCAGCCCCCATAGCCGAGCCGGACCGCCAAAGCAAGTGGCTGCGTCGCCGTCGTCTCGACGGAGCTCTCAACAGAGTGCCGCGGGACTTGTATCCCCGATAGTGGGCCGCTACAGAGAAAAAATATTCATTCATAATAAGACATAAATAGTCAAACCATTAAACAGTCAGCTCACACTACGTCGAACTCACTCGCACACTAGAGTCTCTCTCATATCCTACATCGCGGTAACAAAGAAATTCATATTTAAATTATAAGTTTTTTGTACTGGTATATAAAGTCACCCCCTGTATTCTAGATAAATAAGAAATTATCATAGTTTCCTTTCTACTATTCAACACAATCTCACAATACTCGTACACTCTGTCAGCCCCCATAGCCGAGCCGGACCGCCAAGGCCAGTGGCTGCGTCGCCGCCGTCTCGACGGAGCTCTCAACAGAGTACCGCGGGACTTCTATCCCCGAGTATGGGCTGTTTTGGAGAAGGTATGAATAAATTATTTTAATTTAATGGTTAATATACTCGTAATGGTCGAGTGTTTTTTTCTAGAATCTTGCAAAGTAAACTTGCGCCAAAAGTCAGTTATATTATATCAATGAGTAAAAATTTCTTGGAATTTATTTTCACTCTAATGCAGAAACAACACACTTCTAACCTAAGGATTATCACAACTATCTCCGAACTCAATAAAATAATTATATCTTTCGTCACCTCCTCAGTGCCAGGGCCTCGTAATCCAAGGCAAAATTCTCCAACCAAACTTGACTCAAGAGATGACATCCGGAGAATTGAAGTTCGCTCTAGCCGTTGAGACAGTACTGAATTCGATTCCCCAACCGGAATATCGACAATTGGTGGTTGAAGCTCTAATGGTTCTCACGCTGGTCGTGGAATATAAAGCCGTCAGCCATTTCGGAGGAAGTATCACGGTTGAACATTTGGTTCATAAGGCGAACGAGATTTTCTTGGAAGATCAGGTATTTCGTTGTCATATTTATTCTTAACTTTTTATGCATGCCATTTCACTAGTAATATGAATCCTGAATACAAAATGGTATATAAAAACCACTTAGTTTTTATATAAAACATATTTAACCAGCGTTGTCTAATCGGTGTTGCTTTTAATTCTACAAACATTTATTTAGTTGATAGGCCTGTGTCTGGATCTGGAGGTTACGGGTTAGACCCGCACTGATGGCAACATTTAATATTACATATTAAGTCTTTTTTCTTAGTCTTCTCTGTTACTCATTTGTTGTTTAAATTATAAGAATGCTGGAATAAGAACAAAAGTATCTTCCAAACCAAATTTAAGTTTTGAATGTTTATTGCTGTAAATGTGAAACGTTGAAGAGTCTTTTCAAAGTTTGTTTACATTTCTCCTTTCTTGAACTAAAATACAATATATTCATTTATTTGCTAAATTACAGACTCGCTGCAACGGGGATGCTACACTATGCTGTGCAAAACCAGCCGAAGACGTCATACAGTCCGACTCTCAAGGTGGGAATATTTCGCAGCTCGTGTGTGGGGGCGCTGCCGGCGTTTGCCAACATTTGTACGACAGCGCCCCTAGCGGCAGTTTCGGAACTATGACTTATTTGGCGAGAGCTGTAGCTCTACTTATAAAACACCGAATGCCACATCAACAAGATATCGATTGTACAATCACTTAAGGAAAAACTTGTTTTGGCGCTCTTGAATGCATGAATTCTACTTGTGATTTGGGAAAGTTGTTTTAGATTTGATTGATGACATGGATATCTATGTAATCCTTGTAAAAGTTATGTTTTATTTGGTCACAACTTTGATAGGGTCAAATTTCATAAGTAAACATTTATTTAAATTTGTATTCAACACAATAGAAGCCATTAATCAAAAATTATATTGAAAATTTAAGTTTGTATTACTTTACCAACAACCATGTACCAACTTTTAACAGTTCACTTGTGTTGATTTTCGCATTCGAGAACGATTTATGGTGGTTAGAATATTTATGTCCATTATTTGTGCCATGAACGTGAAATGAAATTTATAAATTTTATAATTTTTACTATGTTATCGTATCGTATTATATTATCATAAAATAGATAGTTATTAAACATATTCGCCAAAATAAGAATTGTAAAACAACCTTTATGCTGAAAGAGTAAGAATTTATGGGTGTAGTTAGGTATATTACGTATTATTTGCTTCGATCATATATACCAAAGATACACCAACAAAGCACAAAAAACAATGCTTTTTTATGGTAAGCTCTGTTTCACTAACAGTCGCGTTCTAGATCTTGCAATAAATAATAGGTCTTAAGAAAATGCGGTAAGGTCGATAATTGTAGAAAAGTAAATACTTAATTGTCAAACAGTCTTGTCATTCTCGAGGTCCACTTTTGTGTGTTGAATTTGTATGGAGTGCGGCATCTTTGGTATATATATTATCAAAGATTATTTAATATACGATTTATTGAAATAATACGGTTACTCTCGGCCATGAAAACATAACATCTCCTATAATGCCCCAGATTCATGAATACTATGAACTATGAATAGGAAACTTACTAGTAGAAGTATAATTTTGCAATTCGGCAATAAAACACTTAAAACTTTGGCATCATTGTCATTACAGTAATGTTGGTGAATTGTGCACGCAGAAAAACTGTAACTAATTTAATCGGCCTTGATTATCAATTTTCTAATGCACATGTCTTGGCTCGGGATGTTAAAACTTGTTACTTTGTTTGATGACCTTCGTTTCACTGATGTTATATTCCTCTATAGGATTGTACTTTTATAAGTATTTAATTGAAGTTTTTCGTATTTTATTATTGTTTTGAAACCTGTAAATTATTAATTGTGATCTTTCTTGACATTTTTTAGTTTAGTATTTTAAATACTTCGACAATAGTTAGGATTTAGTTTTTTTGTAGATGAGTTTTAAAATAAAAACACATATCAATTTTGGTGTTTGATTATTTTCTAAACTTTCCTAAACAAAAAATAACTCCACTATGTCACTTGTTACACATTTTATATAACTTTTACACAACAATTTAACAATTTGAAAATGAGCTAGGCTTCATCTTTCTTTCCGAATGGATTCATCTTGGACAGCCATGAGGTAGTGGACCTAAAACAAAAATATATTTATTAATTAATGAATTAGAAAGGGTATTATTGGGTTGCTGGTGTACGAGTTAGGTCGTACAGAAGCGTGCGTCAGCATTTTACTCCATCTATTAGTTTTATTTAATTATTTATTCAGTTCGTTTATAGCTATCAAGACAGCTACGCGTGCTCATCAGTTATCAGTTACATTTAAGTTATTCTTCATTAATACAGTTTTCATTTACTATCAGTTTATCATTTTATTATATTATCAGACACATAATCGGGAGCAGCCCGAACATTGGTCCTTCGAGCCTTCTGGAAAGCAGGACTCTAACACGTTTACATACACGCGCCGCGCGTGCCGAATTGTGTCAGTAGTTTCGCTTACCGGACAGAATCAGTGAAGTGTGTACAGTAAACCACGTAAAGGATTATCTTTGTGTCTTACAAACACAAACCAAATCCTATCGAAAACTCATCGTATGATCAAGGTATACTGTGAGTAGCAGTCGCAGACCAGCATCAGCAGCAGATATCAAGTAAGATCTGTCCATTTTATTATTATCCATAAAAAATGTCGTCTATCAAGGATTTCATTGATAATCAAAAAGACCTCTTTAAATCAATTGAGAGCATCTTTACCAATTTTAAGAAAGATAGCCCAAGTAGGAAGACACCCGAGTATATCCAGCGAAGAATAAAAACCCTCGACAGTTATTGGGAAGAGTATGAGAGTAAGGTAGATGAGATATTGACGTCGGATTTACAGTTGGATGCAGAACTAAATGCTTTTATCAAGAAAGAGTTAGAAACAGTAAGAGTAAGATATACGACCATCAGGTCGGCGATCAGTAATTACGATTCACCCCCATTTGCTGAGTTAAAGCTTCCTGAATTTATTCACGACACTACGAATGAGGGTGTTCAGTCCCAACCCTTGGAGCCTCGCTCGAGTAAATCGACAATTACTGCGAGTAAGACAGAGGAGCAGCTTCGAAAACAGCAGAGCAACTTTAAAGCTTTCCATCGCACATTGAAGAATATAGATCTCGACTCGGTATCAGAGAAATGGGAACTCGAAGATCTACTACGTTGCATTCAGTCCCGCTGGAACGCTATCGACAATCTTCATTGGGAACTTGACAGTGATTTGAACGGCTCCAATCAAGAATACGAGGCTATGTTCAGTGAGTACGAAAGAAATTACGAGTACATCAAGAAACTCATTAGCAAGAAAATATGGTCAGTCGCTCATATCAGCCAAACTACCCCTAAAATAGAAATTCCGGTGTTTAATGGGTCGTATAATAATTGGGTTTCCTTTAAAGAGTTGTTTCAAGAGGCTATCCACAACAACCCATCTATACCGAAAGCCACAAAAATGCAGTTCTTAAAATCTAAAGTTAAAGGGGAAGCAGAGAAGCTAATTCAACATTTATCTATCAGTGCTGATAATTACGAAACATGCTGGGAATTATTAAACCATAGGTACAATAACAAGAAACTAGTTTTTACATCTTATATGAATACCCTTACGAATTTACCGGTCATTCAACAAAAATCCGTCGCGCATATAAAACGATTACACGACACCACCCATGAGTGTGTCAATGCTATTAAGAACCTGGGAGTCGATATAACAACATGGGACCCCATACTGGTGTACCTACTATCACAAAAACTAGATAATGAATCATACTCAGATTATGTGGAATCAGTGAAAAACCCGAGGGAGTTACCCATCCTGAAAGAATTTCTTGATTTTTTGGAAATAAAATTCACAACGCTAGAAACTTCGCGTTGCAAGCAGAATGTTAATATTTCGACACAAAAGTACCAAGTCCATCTTAAACAGCAATCTAGCAATAATCGTAGTCAGCAACCTACTTCTTACAAAAATGCATTCCTATCAAGCAGTAAGATTAAAGTTCAATCGCCTAGTACGAGCAAAAAAGTAACATCAGCAAAATATCACTGTGCGCTATGCAACAGTTTTGAACATAGAATTTATTTTTGCAAACAGTTCATTGACATGCCTGCGAATATGAAATTAAAAACTGTCAAACGACTTAATCTCTGTCCAAACTGTTTGTTCGATCATCAAGAAAAAGCATGCACATCAGAGAAAGTATGTCGTGAGTGCAATCAAGGGCACAACAGTTTACTTCATGAGGCGTTTTCTCAGGAAGGTGCAGACAGATCGAACGTAACTTCAGCTGAAAATAAAGGTAATAAGGTCAAAAGTGGCTCGCACGCCTCACTGCAGAGTGGCTCGTATGAAGTTTTATTACCAACGGCTTTATTAAATATTGAAGCCGCGGACGGATCATCTTATACAATGCGTGCCTTATTAGACCAAGGGTCTCAGATATCAATTATCACTGAGAAAGCGGCACAGAGGTTAATGTTGCCTAGAAAGAAATGCCATGGTATAATTTCGGGTGTTGGTGACAAAGAAAGTAAGTGTAAAGGGATGATAACTATCAAGTGCTTATCAACCATCAGCTCGTTTACTTTTGAAACAGATGTTTTGATAATGAATCAACTTATAAAACCTCTACCAAACCAGTCTGTAGCGAAACCAAATTGGGCATATTTAGACCATATCAAGTTGGCAGATCCAGAATTCAATATCAGTCGCCCGGTCGATTTATTATTAGGAGCAGACGTTTATTCACATATCTTAATGGATGGCGTATGTAAAGCTGACTCGTCTCTCCCTGTCGCGCAACAAACCCAACTTGGTTGGATTTTAAGTGGAAACGCAAGAACTTTCCACTGCAATGTAGTTCTCAATAACTTACAAGATATCCAGCAGTTCTGGGAAACCGAAGAGATAACTTCCGAACAGACTGACTTGTCCGAGTCCGACTTAATGTGCCTAAAATACTATCAAGATACCACAATCAGACGGTCAGATGGACGCTATGAGGTCCGGTTGCCTCTCAAAGATAATTACCAAGAATTATTAGGGCAATCGAGAGCAAAAGCAATGGCACAATTTTATAAGTTGGAGCAGAGACTCAGTAAAAATCAAGTTATGGCAGTAAATTATAAATTGTTTATCGATGAGTATTTAGCTCTCGGTCATATGACACCTTCAATGAAAGATAACAATAATATTACTCATTGTTATTTACCTCATCATTGTGTGACACGTGAGGAGTCTACTACTACTAAGTTACGTGTAGTATTTAATGCGTCTCAAAAAACATCAACGGGTGTAAGTTTAAATGAAGTAATGTGTCGCGGCCCTAATTTGCAACAAGATATTCAGAGCCTCATAATCAAATGGCGCCAATTCAAATTTGCTTTTACCGCTGATATTGAGAAAATGTTTCGACAAATATGGATAAATCAAGAAGATCAATACCTGCAAATGATCTTTTGGAGAGATAGTAACAAAAAGCAGTTGCAAGACTTTAAGCTCACCACAGTTACGTACGGAACCAAAGCAGCGCCTTTTCTAGCCATGAGAACCCTTAAACAGCTGGCTCATGATGAGAAGAAGAACTACCCCAACAGTTTAGCTCCTTGTGTTCTCGAAGAATCGTTCTACATGGATGACTTGATCTATGGGGCACATTCAATAGATGGTGCTAAACAAATACAATCAGATATGATAAGCCTCCTTAAGTCAGGCGGTTTTAATTTACGAAAGTGGAAGTCTAATACACCCGAGTTACTACAATCCGTAAAAGCAGACATAGACAATCAAGAAAATTTTGATTTCAAGCAGAATGAATCAACCAAAGCCTTAGGGCTTGGATGGAACCCACACACTGATAATTTCACATTTCAATCTAAAGACTTTTCAGTGTGTGAACGACCAACCAAGAGAGTGCTTCTATCAGATATATCTAAGCTCTTTGACCCTCTCGGCTGGCTTGCCCCGCTTACCACTAAACTAAAAATACTATTTCAAGATGTGTGGAAAACCAACACACAGTGGGACGAGCCTGTTCCGCAACACATATGTGACGAGTGGAATAAGATAAAGAGCAGTATAGAAATTATTAGTACCTATCAAGTACCCAGGTGGATTCAAACAGAAGAGAATGAAATATGTGAACTTCACGGTTTCTGCGATGCCAGCACTAAAGCATATGCAGCCGTGGTTTATTGTAAAATTAAAAAAGCCACCGGAGTGACTATTACTTTAGTAGCAGCAAAAACTAAAGTAGTCCCGTTAAACAAAAGCACATCCTTGCCACGACTTGAGCTTTGCGGCGCTTTATTATTAGCCAAATTGATGGATAAAATTGTAAAAAGTCTGAGAAATTATACGGTGCAAGCCTATGGCTGGAGTGATTCCATGGCTGTGCTTGGTTGGCTTAGCGGGCCATCAGATCGTTGGAAGCCATTCGTTGCAAACCGCGTGACACAAGTTACAACAATCATGCCGGCAGATACTTGGCGATACGTTAAATCAAAAGAAAATCCAGCTGACTGTGCAAGTCGGGGCCTCACCGCTATCCAACTAAAAGAATTAAAGATGTGGTGGATGGGTCCGCAGTGGTTAACAACATTCGAACCTGAACCTTTAAATCAAATGTATAACACAAATGAAGAGCTTAAGAAAAATAAGCAAGTCAATGTAACAGTATCCTTCGAAAACAACGTCATAAAGCAGATTTTAAACAAGCAAAGTACAATAACAAGAGCGACTAGAATACTGGCCTGGGTACTGAGATTCACATACAGAACTGAAAATAGAAAAAACCTGACTTTAGCTGAACTTAAGACAGCCACGTCCCTCATAGTAAAATTCACACAAAGAGAAATATTTTTTAATGAAATAACAAACTTAAATGAAAATCAAAACGTAAGCAAGAAAAGTAAACTTAGTATTTTCAATCCATTTTTAGATGTAGATGGAATTATTAGAATAGGTGGCAGGCTCCAAAATGCCGCATTGGATCCGGAAATGAAACACCCAGCTATTATCCCCAATAATACAAGACTTGCAGATCTCATCATTGATCAGGCTCACAAGTCCACATATCACGGAGGAGCGCGATTAACCACCGCCTTTGTCAGACGCAAATATTGGGTTATTGGTGGATACAACGCAGTCAAAAAACGCATTCGGCTATGTGTCATATGCAAGAAACAGAACCCTACGTTTACTCCACAAATAATGGGAAATTTGCCAGAACCAAGAGTAAATATCTCTCGCCCTTTCAAAAAAGTGGGCGTGGACTTTACAGGGCACATTTTTGTCAAATCCAACAAGGGCCGCGGAATAAAAACAACAAAGGGCTATATATCTGTGTTCGTGTGCATGGCCACTAAGGCTGTACATTTGGAATTGGTCTCGGACTTATCGACCTCTGCATTCATGGCAGCACTAAGAAGAATGGCAGCCCGAAGAGGAACACCAAGTGACATTTATAGCGATAATGGTACGAATTTTGTCGGCTCTAGTCGCGTACTTCAACAAGAGTATCGCGAAATAATCAAATCTATTAATGAAGATATGCATCCCGAGTTAAATGACATGAATATCAAGTTTCATTTCAATTCACCATCATGGCCTTCGGGAAATGGTCTTTTTGAGGCCGCAGTGAAGAGCGTCAAATTTCACCTCAAAAGAGTCATCGGAGAGCAGAAACTCACATTTGAAGAATACTCCACTCTGCTTACCCAGGTAGAGGCGTGCTTAAATTCAAGACCACTGTGTGCACTAACTGAAGATCCGAATGACTTAGACGTACTCACTCCGTCACACTTTCTATCTAGTGGACCGACGCTAACCATACATAATACGGAAACAGATCTCAGAACAAGATGGCACTTAACCCAAAAAATTGTGAATGATGTTTGGCGTCGTTGGCGAGATGAATATTTGAGCAACCTATCAATAAGAAGCAAGTGGAGGCAGCCACAAGCAAATATTAAAATCAATGACGTCGTCATAATAAAAGAAGACAACCTTCCACCAGGCAAATGGTATCTAGGTCGGGTATTGGAATTACATCCTGGTACAGATGGTTATGTCCGAGTTGTGACCGTAAAGACTAAAAATGGCATATTGAGAAGACCAATCCTCAAACTCTGTGTCTTACCCGTTCATCAGTCAGAAACACAAATAAAATCAGTTAAGGAAGACATTCCTGAGCCACAACCAAAATCAGTTTCAAGATCAAGGAAAACAGTAGGATTTGTCTTATCTTCATTATTAACATTATGTTTAGTACTTCTGTCAACCCCGCCCTCAGAATGCGCCTACAACATGACAACACTCCAAAACAATAATAGCGTATACTTCGATCGCATTACAGACATGCAATTGATAAGAGATAAATGGCGCTTAATTGTGTTTTACGATACTCAACCTTATCGAGACGGTAACATGGCTCTTCAAAGGTACATAACCTACCTAAACAATTTATGTATGAAAATAAAAGACTCGTCGCACTGTGAAGGTATTATGTTGCAGCTTAATCATGAGGTGGCCGAACTCGAATACAATAATAATATCCTAACTAATCATAATGGCGACACCTCGTCTAGCAGTCACCGGCAGCGACGCGGCCTTATCGATGTAATTGGATACGCAGCAAATAGTTTGTTTGGTGTACTTGATGCTCGTTTTGCCGAACAATATGAACGAGATATAAATCTTGTTAAAGAAAATCAGAAACATTTGGCCTCGCTTTGGAAAAACAGTACTTCAATAGTTGAGGCTGAGTTTAACATGTTAAAACGTACGGAAAGTGTGATCGATAAGCACTACAAATTTATAACCCGAAAATTCAATACCTTAGATAAATCAGTATATCAGATGCAAAGCAACATGCAAAATCTATCGATCATGAACGACTTTATAACCACCGCTATGATTGCAAATAATATTGTATCTACATTGAACAAAATACAGCTTACACTACTTGATACTGTTACTAATATTTATAATGGAAAGTTCAACTTTCACCTTATTACCCCTGATCAGTTGAGACACGAGTTGGGAACTATTACAGAACAGCTACCAAAAGACCTCTCCTTACCTATCATGAAAACAGACAGCTTATCAGAAATATATAATTTATTGGAAGTTCGAGCCCGGGTAACCACAAGATACATTATATTTGAAATCCTGATTCCACTCATCGGTGACGACTTGTATGAGATATCAAGAATCATACCTATTCCACGCTTACTAGACCACAACAAAGAAATTGCGATAGTACCAGTGTCAGAGTATGTTGCCGTAAACCTCAGACAAGACTCATTCATAGATATCACTGAACAAGATATAAAAGCTTGCATACATAAAAACCCCGAAATCTTACTATGCAACGTCAAAAACAGAATTTATTATATCAAGGACGATAAGAGTTTCTGCAAAAAGAATCCCTATTTCAAATCATGTGAAACTATTACCAAGTCATGCGAGAACAGGTGGATAGAACTGACAAAATTAAACAAATATTTTTATTTTTATTGCGAACCAACCCATGTAAAGCTAGTATGCGACGATCATATCACCCAGGTGCAACTGAAAAATTACGGATTTTTTAACATCGATCAAGGATGCATTATTAAATCAGCGGATTTCTTTTTATATTCTCACAGATTAGAGATCAGTAAAATGACCGTAAGCTCAGAAATAAAAATACCGGAAATTTCACAAATTAACCACATCATAAATGTATCCATACCAAATGGTTCAGTTACTGAAGATCAATCAGAACTTAACCCACATTCTCGTCAAATGCAAGAGATCGAAGAGAAAATCAAAACCATGCAGAAGAGTCAGCCGTTATTAGAAGGGGTGGCCTCTCATACCATCCACCACTACGCTGCAATCTATACGATGTACGCGCTGCTAGCAGTGATAGCCATAGCGTTGGCATACCACCGTCTCCGCGTGCGGGCCGGCGCGCCGCCAGCCGCCTCCTCGCCGCCACCCGCGCCCCGCGCACCGCCCGCTGCAACGCACAGCACCCCAGTGCCATCCAGCAGTGACAAGTGTAGTGTTTATAGTGAAGTGAACGACTTTGTTCGAAAATCTGCCAAAAACCTAAGCACGAAATCGGCAATCGTAGAAAGCAAACGATCTAGAAAAAATTTAGGGTCATCACCAGTACTAAACCAAGTTTCGTTCGTGTCAAAGGATGTTTAATAATACTAAGTTGTCAGTTCGTTCCTGCAACTAGTAAAATATTACAATATAAACAATATAGTGCATATTTTAGTTTAGCGTTACTTACTAACACAAACATTATTTGAATCAGAATATGTCGATCATGATGTATCGCAATCATTTGCACCTCATAAGCCATCATTATAGTTTTATCACTACTACTAACCCCATTTCTCCCGCCCGGGAAGATGTACGAGTTAGGTCGTACAGAAGCGTGCGTCAGCATTTTACTCCATCTATTAGTTTTATTTAATTATTTATTCAGTTCGTTTATAGCTATCAAGACAGCTACGCGTGCTCATCAGTTATCAGTTACATTTAAGTTATTCTTCATTAATACAGTTTTCATTTACTATCAGTTTATCATTTTATTATATTATCAGACACATAATCGGGAGCAGCCCGAACAGCTGGCTTATCCTCTCAGTCTCAATTATAGGGCAGTTTTTGAATAATTAATAACTTAATCTACACCTCGGCTGTGTTAAACTAAAAACAAGTATGTCGTTTTTGGCAAATTTTACAGGAGAGCGAAAAAACATTTTATTTCTATAAATTTAAATACTTCCTAAAGTGATTGTCGGATCTTGATGATTTTTGGATATGTCCGACGTGATGTAGTTTCCTAATGAAATTAATATATTTTTTAACTTGACCTTTACAGTAACGCCAATGCAGAATAAAAATGCTTTTAGCATAGTCTTACCCTATTATTTTTATCAATAGCGCCTTAAATAAGAAGATATTTTGAGTTTTAATAATGTAGAAATAAGGGTCTTTCTATGACGAATCCAACGGTGTAAAAAAAAGCAAACGCTCAAAAATCGACATACTTGTTTTTAGCTTAGAGCAGCCGACCTCTTGTGATATGGAAAATACACTATAGCCTTTTTTTATTATTATTAAGCAGCCACCTCAGGTTTCCAAACTTGGCTCAGCTTGAAGGGCCGTATTCCGTGGATCGTTTGGACTTTCGTGTCCTAACCTAAATCAAACTAGAAGGAGAAGAATCTTGTCACATAAACATATATTCAAATATCCATGAACCTTCTAAAACTTACGTGATATCTTCACTTTTGCTGTTGGCGTCTTCAGATGAAGCAGCTTTTAATTTTTCCACTAGTTTTTTTCTGTAAATATTCTTCATTGGTATTGGTCTATTAGCTGCTTCCTTTTGCTTGGCTACTTTGGATAGAGCTTCATACCAGGTCAACCCATACCACTCAATATCTTCAGGTGTATACTGAAATAAAATTAATTCAAAGATAACTTCATCAGTCAAATAAACATTAGGCATATATATATATATATACAACTATAAATAAAAAATAAAAATAAAATATACAACTTAATATATACTGAATATATTGTAATAAAGATATTCACATGTGTCCTGTATGATGGTTATTGACTTAATGACAACAAGTGATCAATCCTCTAAAGATACTTAAGAATATCAAAATCCTTGGTAGTTTGATAGAATAATTAGATTATGAAACTAGTTGTAATAAAGAGTATTTCTCACAAGGCATATTCCATTTTAAACAACTAGTTTTATGAAACCAAAATCTTTTCCAAATTCTTTCTAAGTAAGTAAATTTTTACTGGCAAATGCCAGTGGTCATCACTGCTCTGGTGGTTTGCAGGTTTGTATTGTAGACGGGTAATTTTCCGCAAGTCAACGTCTGCTAAGAGCCTATTTTTTGTTACTGGATTGCAGGTTATTGGAATATTAAAATAAGAGGCCTAGTTTACCCTTCATAAGATTCCACCAGAGAACTTTCCCTTAAATTTGGTTTTACACTTTTCAGAGATTCGCCAAACAAACACACAGACAAAGATACATCCATATGCATTTTGTTAAAAGCAAATATTTTATTATTACAGATACTCTTTTATTAATGTGTGCTATAAATTAAAAATATAACTTACAGATGTTAGGTATGTTTTATACTCGTTATACACTTCCTGTTGCTTTTCAGGATCATGAGCTAATCGAGGACATCCATTCATAAGTTCTATCAGCATTTGTCGTTTTAGTTTCAAGGCCAGAACAGAAATAAGATCGCAAGCAGGTGTCTTTAATAGGTAATGGTCAAATCCATAGTGGTCGTTTATTAGTTTAATGGTTCTATCAGTGACTGTTACAGATAGGTGGGTGTTCAATATAGTTGATTTGACGACAGTTCTTTTGAGCACTGGCACCCAGAAATGAGGTACACGCCTCTTGTTAGGGTCCCGCTTCTGAAAACCTGTTAACAAATCATGTATTTAACAAACAACTTGCAAAAGTGGCTAAGGAATTTCTAATTCCCTTGCTCTGGCTACCCCTTCCAGGGATTTATAGCCATGAGTGTATGTATGTATGCCAAACAAATAAATTTCTTGTTGTGCAAAAATACTGACTGCACAGCAAATTAACCAAAGCATTAACATTAAAGTTGGGTATGTAAGTAAGTTAAGGTTGAAAATATTATCCAAAATGGGTCAGGTAGGTTATTGGATGGTCTGCAGGTAAAGAAAAGTTAGGTCACATTTAGTTAGGTTAGGTTATGTATAAGACGAGGGAGCGGAGCAAGCACCTTATATGTTTCACATAGTTAAAAGACAGCTGGTTTTTTTCCACTCTATGTGGCCCCGGCAAACCTCTTGAGTTTCATTTATCAATCTTTTCATACATATACTTTTATTCTTCATTGTTCATATTAGGTTAGTGTTGTTTATTTATCAAGGGAGTGTGTTATTGATTTATCAAGGCTGAATTGTGCTTAGTCCTGTGATGGTATATTCATACCAAGGGACAATTAGCCTGCTATCATGCAAAACTGGGTACTCAGAAGACCAGGCATCAAATATATCACTTGTAGATCAGATGTTTTATACTGCATGAACAATGAGTTCAAGTTTTTATTACATTGAAGGACCTGTCAGCATAAAAGCCATTAAAAACAATATGACAGAACGCCTCTAGGCACTCTGCGCACCTAATTAATAACAGTATGCCTAATGGCTCCTACATCTTTATATTTCTACTATAAAAACAAATAGTAGGGTCACTGCAAAAGTAAAATTTATAACTACTATCAAAACAAAAAATCATCCAAAGAACATTTTGCATTCGTGCACATATTGCCAGCGTCAATGAATGACAAAATAAATAATAATGATTTGAGTACTATCCCTCACCATTTCAAACAATAATATCACTCACCTTTCAGCACACCCTCACCTCCCCAAATTCCTTCATTACTTTCAGGAGGGAATTTCAAAGGAAGTGGTATATTTTGAACAGGTAGAGTTTCTCCTGTGATGTCATCGCGTTTCCATTTACAATCTTGAGGTATATAATGTACGGCTGCTGGTTTTAACACTTTCCATTCACGCCAGAACTTTTTGTATGCAGCAGGGAGTTCCGAAGCTATACCAAAGTCAAATCTAGTAGTTCTCTTTTTGAATATAGGAAGCTGACGGACAGTAGACTAAAAATAAAGGACAAGTTTAACGTGGATGTAAATTGTAAGCAAAAGAAACAGCGTTCTTCGCTTTTGTTATTTTTAATTGCCGTGTACCTACTTGAATTCGAGATGCCATTGAAGAAATCAGAGGTTGTATGTTGTTTATTCAACATAAAGTGATTAATTGTGGCGTAATTATCCAAACCAAAATAATGTACGAGTCAATTTTTGCAATTTCGACTTTTCTTTTCTTTCACAGTTTAGCACAGAGGAAATAATCACAGACAAAGGAGAAGAATAAGAAAGAAATGGAAATGAAGCATGGCGGCATGGCACGTATATCAGTATCAGTGTTGGTTGGATAGCACAGACAAGTAGTGGATAGTGAATTTTTGGCTTCGGTTGTGGTTTGTTTTATGGCACGCTTGCATTCCATTCCATGTTTGTACATGCAAGTTGTATTGTAAACCAAATCCATTAAAAATAGCATGCAAATAAAACGTCCGACTTACTTAACATGAACAAAAATATGTATTGAAATATATTGAATTGAATTTCACTAAAAAATGCAACAGATGGCCTAAATTCTACCACAACTATGTTAAAATGCCGGCAATCAAGTTCACTAACTAAATTGAGTTATAAGGCAAATCAAATCATCTTAAGGTCCATGTTTTTGTAATGGTAATTGTTAATACTTCTCCGTTTTATGGTATAATACCACAGACATGTATTTGAATAGATGCCGCAAGTGCATGTATTTCGCGTGTTAAAACTGAGTAAAATTATCTTAGTTCATCGCCATTTGATTGAGTCCGTGCTCGAACGTTCTCGGTGACAGATGTCAAGCTAAATATAAAAAATGCCTAATTGTGCCGTATTGAGTTGCAAAAACTATCTAAATAAAGCGGGACTAATTAATAGAAAGATTTCCTTTCATCGGAAGGTCACATTATTATTAGATTATGTGGTTTTTATTGCAAAATCAATTATTTCGTGTTCGTTGTGGTTTTACACTGAAAAACTTTTAAACGAGTGTGTATCGCTTAATTTATAATACATTGCCGCTTTTAGTTACAAAGCTATTTGATATGGCTTGTCTATGAAAACACGCAATGAACATCAAAATGAACGATATTTTCACCTGTCAATCAGCTACATGGTACGGTAGCTATTGTCATATTCTGTCATTTTAAGCAAAATGTGTTGTACCTACACAGATAGTTGTATTCGATTCTAATTCTAATCGATTTTGGGAACAGAGAAATGAAATTATTCACGATAGATGTTCCATGTATCTAAAATATTTTTATTACTACAATGTTTCTGTTAAATAATTAATTGGAATACTCTTGTTTTAACTTTGTTTTTATTTAATAAAAGAACAGTTTAATTTTAATTACAAGTTTTTCTCTAAGCTACAATTCTTAACGTGTGGTATGTGTCAGTCTTTATTTACTTCCTTCCTTCACTCAGTGTTGTCAATATAAATGTACATATATACACGAACACGCCTCCTTACATAAGTTCAAAGCTTCTTAAGTACTACAGTAATTATAATCAATTAGGGAACTATACTCCTTTAAATTTAGCATTTTTAAGTTAGTGAATTTAACATTTCCCACAGGTTTTGTAAATACATCTGCAATTTTATTTTCTGACTCTATTTTGCATACTTCCCTGCTAAACATTTTAATTTACAAAATGATAGTGAACTTCAATGTGCTTAGAATTCTTTGTAAAGTTTCCATACTTAGAAATAGCTACAGCTGCTGAATTATCTTCATAGATTTTAACTGGTTTACAAACCTTAGTAAAGACATAATTCTTTACACAAATGAGAAAATTTGATTCTGTTACTGCTTCTGATAATTCTACATATTCAGAAAATGTTGAAGAGTTTGTTACACTACTTTGTTTTTTTTTTTATTTCCAATATTGAACAAACGAAGAGTTCCGTACTATCATCTATAATAGAAAATAACGTTTTTCTATGGGAGCCCCTTTGATATATACTTTACTGTTATTTAATTATTTATTTTGAAAGGTGATATACAAGTAAATATACTGTGAAAATTTTAAGTATCTACTTAATAACGTTTTAGTATTGAGCAAACAAATACGGAAAAAAACACGTTTACTGTAGGAAGCTCCCCTTAAAATCCTTTTCCTCTCCTTTTTAGTTATCACTGTTTATGAGATACAGCCTGGAGAAAAACAGACAACGAAAAAAAAATACTTGATTATTTTTCTTTCTCTACATGTTATTTTATTTGTTTTTTTTTCAAATCCGAATTAGTTCTGGGTTGTATTATATTTTGTCATAGCGCCTTCTACTGGCTTTCCTTTTTGTAGATAAAATTTCTTCCCGGGGTTTTTTTCAAATCATTTTGTAACTTTCCGAGAACAAATTATTAAAACTAGTTAATTAGGTAGGTTATCAATAAGGACAAGTTATTATAACAATAAAGGCTACTGAACTACTCACTGACTAACTGACTCATTAACTTACTGATTTAGATCGTTGTTCTCCGAGAAGAATTAGTGGTGGAGGAAAATAATGTAGGAAGAGTTGCTCAGAATAAAAATGAGACCATGAGAAAACAGCGTTATTAAAAAACAGGTATAATTCTAGATTTATCATTCTTCTGTCAATTTATCATTCGTCTGTCGATGCACTCGAATATAATCGATTGAATCGTTTACGCGCTGACGGGGAGTTCCCATCACTAAATTGCTCATGTGACGTCTAAGTAGGTGGAAAAATAATGGCACGCTTGGTTTCTATACAAGAAATGACACTTGCGTTATCTATTCAAATACAGATCTGTGCATAATACCATAATTCGTACTTTTCGAGAGTTTTTGAGTCTTAAGTCGTAATTCATCATCCATATTTTGACATATTACATGACGTTCAGTGCCATCTCATCAGAATTTTGTAACTAAAAATGACAGTAGGTAGACCCCTCATTGTAGACCCTTCAGTGGTAAGAACACCGCCTAACACGCAGACTGGCGTGTGGGTTCAAACGCCAGGTTGGGGCCTACACCAATTTGTCTTTTCTAAAGTCATATGCGTATGTGTGTTTAATTTATTATGGTTAATACCAGTGAGAGAAAAACTCTTGAGGAAACCCATATGGGTAAGTTGTGCTTGGTTATGTGACAGTGTTTTAGC
The DNA here is from genome assembly GCA_963576735.1 of Bedellia somnulentella. Lineage (NCBI taxonomy): Eukaryota > Metazoa > Arthropoda > Insecta > Lepidoptera > Bedelliidae > Bedellia > Bedellia somnulentella. The sequence goes on from OY755171.1 coordinate 14,938,979, forward strand.
ACAAAACGGCGATATGATAAAGTTATGATTTTTAACACTATTTGAAACCCTTGACGTATCACATGGAACACTTTTTACGTTACACTTTTTTGTCATTTTGTATGTAGGAACTTGGATTACGATATCCAAACATGAAGCTACTAACTTAACAGGAGAGCGTACTCACAAAAATATGGTAAACAAAAATGCAATTTATTACCATGCAATAAAGTTAATTATCTTTTAAAAACTGTCAAGCAGAGAAACGTCCTAGAACGAGAGCCGTGTGAGAGAGAAGTGTGTCCCGCTCGCTCGGTTGCCAGTCGAAATTAAGTTCAAAGAAAAACAAATTCAAACTTATTTATAGGGAATATTTTATAAAAAGCAGGTTTTTAACTGTTCCTTTTTTGTATTTTATTTTAATTATTATTGTCGCCTTTCGATTTGGAGATAAATAATTGGTTAAGTTTGGCAAAAGGGATATTAATATTTGTCACGGGTATCCCCATCGAAACAAGACAAATGTGGTGTCCACAATTTATCATCTGTTTGAGTGTTTTGGAGCTTTCATCATTTAATTAAGAAAATAGTGATAAATATGGGTTCATGTTATGGAACAATAAATAAAATAACCTGTATCATCTCGAACTTTACCATATGAATGCATTAAACGATTTGAACTTTAATATAACTGTGTGGTGTCGGCTTAGTATAGCACTACCCCATTTCTTCCGGTGGGTGTACGTAAGAGGTGACTAACGGTATTGGGGCTTTTAAGGGATTTTTGGGCAATGCGGTTGAGACCCATCACCAACAACCTTTATTTCACCATCTTTTCCCCACGCAACTTCCAAAAGTGGCTGAGGAAATTTTAATTCTCAAGCACTGGCTACCCATTCTTTTATAATCTATAAATTAAGAATAAATATGTATAAAAAAAACACGTTGATTTACCAAAAACAATGTATATATGTAAATATAAGTGTTTTTATTATGTATCTATGTAAATATAACTAATAAATAAAGGAAAGAAAAATTTCGACACAGGTTGGGATCAAACCCGCGACCTCGGGTATACGCCCCTGTCGCTCTGCCAATTGAGCTACCGTGTCAAAGGCTGCGAGTGCATCAGGTCCCCACATGAGGTTTTCATGAACAAAAACATTCAAAATATGTAAAAATAAGTGTTTTTTTATCCTTTAGAGGAACTCTTATTAAAACACCAACAGATGGTCACCCTACTTAAAACGAGACACAGTTAGCTAGTTAGCCATCCTTTTTCAGGACACTTTAGGTCGCCAGCGCGCGTTCCTGTTTAAATAATACTTCCATGTATCCAAATGAACCAACGAGCATAATATTAATTTTACTTTGACCCCAAGGTATGGCAATATATATTGAACCATCTACTGTCATCAATCAATCAAGTCAGTCTTGTTTAGTGTCAATTAGTGTTGCCGGATAATCGATTATAGATTAATCGATTATGCTCACCCAAAATAATCTAATAATCGATAGTATTATCGATACTATCGATTATATCGATACTATCGATTATTAGATTATAATCGAAGAACGATATAATCGATTATAATTGTAATGTAATCGATAATAACACTGGCCAACACTATTTTTGGTGCCGTTGTTTTAAGACCTGATTATGAAAGTAATTTCTTCACTGATTTCAAATATGTAATCAGTTTTTCTGTATCAGCTCTAGTTTTGAAAATATTAAAAAAAAAATTTTTCAACGAAAAAACACATTTTTTATTAGTCAGTGTACAAAAAACTCCTCTTAATAGATTTTCTTTCATGTTTATGCATTGGGTTGTCTCTCATAAGAGCCCAGCAGTAATCAGCCATCATGTGAGTATCCCATCTACCCTGGTATCGATCCTCCATGACTTTGATGTCCTGATGAAACCGCTCTCCTTGTTCCTCACTTAAGTCACCCAGGTTATGCGGGAAGCAGTCCAAATGGCTGTGTAGGTAATGAACCTTGATGCTCATATTACATCCCAACTTTTGAAAGCAAGAAAGCATTTGGTTTACAATACTTTCATAATCTTCTGCCTTATGATTACCAAGGAAATTTTTGATCACTTGCACAAATGAGTTCCACGCAGCAAGTTCCGTTTCATTCATAGATGTTGCGAAGTTATCATCTTTAATTAACTGTCTTATCTGAGGACCGTCAAATATTCCAGCCTTGAGTTTTTCTGTGCTTAAAGCTGGAAATGCCCTCGTAATGTATTGAAAGCATGAGCCCGATTTGTCTAATGCTTTTACAAATTGTTTCATGAGACCAAGTTTTATGTGTAGAGGAGGTAAAATGATCATTTCTCGGGGGACTAAAGGTGTATTTATAACATTTTGCTTTCCAACAGCTAGGCTTTCTCTGATCGGCCAATTTTTTCGTACCCAGTGATTCGGTTTATCTCTACTATCCCAAAGACACATAAAACATGGATACTTTGTATATCCACCTTGCTGTCCCAACAGAAAATTAACCATTTTGAGATCGACGCATATAAACCATTGGTGGTTATCATATTTAATCTTTTCTAAAAGCAGTGCAATTGCTTCATACTCTTCTTTCATTCGGGTAGAATGAGCAATTGGAACACAAGCGTGTTTATTACCATTATGAAGCAATACACATTTGAGACTTCTTTTGGAACTGTCTATAAAAAGACGCCACTCAGTTGAGTCGTACTTTTGTAAACCCATTCTTGTTAATAAACCACCAATATCATTGCAATAAACAAGATTGTTATCTTCAGAAAAATATGGTAGCAAATCGCGTTCTCTTTGACGGTAAAATGTAACTCTTGTGTTTGGTGAAAGCAAATTCTTCTCTTTTAATCTAGAAGCCAACAATTCAGCACGCTCCTTTGAAAGATCTAGATCCCTTATCAGATCATTAAGCTCACCTTGTGAAAAAAAACGAGAGGTTCGATTCAACTCGCCATAATCACTGTCGATCTCGGGATTTGCTTGGATTTCGTTATATTGTTCCACTTCGATATCTGGCAGCGAGTGGTACGTAGGCACAGGGACACTTTCGGAATGAGGTACAGGTCTTTTCGCTGATGGTATATCAGGATATGTCCATTTACTTCTATTCTTTCGATTTATGCCGACAATCTTAACCAAACAGAAATAACAGTCGTTGAAGTGATTTTGTTGTTCCCTCCAAATCATCGGTATCCCAAATTTCATACATCTTCTTTTGCAATTTGTCCATTGTCTCAAATGTTCTCTGCATGTTTTACACACAAAATGGGGCACCCAAGGCTTATCTTGATGCTCAATAGATAGGTTGAAGTATGCGAAATATGCATTTTTCACGAACTCTGTTATGGGTTTTCTGTTTTCCTCAAACGTATATTCACCACAAATATAACAAAATGAATTAGGATTGGTCAAACAACATCTTGATGAGCTTGCCATTATGCCAAAACAACGAAATTGATGAAAATAAAAGAATTGCGATACTTTGTTGAAGTCAAAGTGACGAAATTTTAAAATTGAGGGTAGTTATGAAATTAGAGCTGATACAAAAATGGCAGTTGTAGGTTTGTCATCAGAGACACGTTCAAAAACAATATCTAAACAAATTTTTACCGCACCAAAAAAAAAGTTTTTTTTTGTTGGCCAGTGTAATCGATATAATCGATTAATCGACTAATCGATTATAATATAATAATCGATTAATCGATTATATCGTAATCGATTAATCGATTATATCGTAATCGATTAGTCGATTAATCGATTATAATTGTAAATTTTCCACACTGTGATAAAAATAGAATAAATAAAAATATAAATGATTTTATCGTAGATTGATCGATACATATATATACTCACAGCTATAATTTCTTAGAAGGGGTAGCCAGAGCCCAGGAATTATAAATTCCATAGCCACTTTTGGTGGTTGAGTGGGGAAAAGATGGTAAAATAAAGGTTTTTACATAATAATCGATAGTAAACATTATATTTATATATTATATAATATTTTATATAAAGTTTATGTATTGTATTTTATATATATTGTATTTTTATCACAGTGTGAAAAATTTACAATTATAATCGCTTAATCGACTAATCGATTATAATCTTATGACAATATAATCGATTATTCGATTATTAGATTATAATCGATTAGTCGATTAATCGATAATATCGATTATTATCGATTACATTACAATTATAATCGATTAATCGATCATAATCAATCATATCGTTTTTCGATTATAATCTAATAATCGATAGTATCGATATAATCGATAGTATCGATAATACTATCGATTATTAGATTATTTGGGCGTCATTTGCATAATCGATTAATAATCGATACACAATCGATTATCCGGCAACACTAGTGTCAATGTCAAAAACATCTGACGTGGTCTACCATAGCAAGCACACACTGTTGTTGTGAATTCAATAATTTCTACAAAAACCACGATTTTCGGCTTGTTCTGGGTGATTAATGCTTTCTGCGAAAGTTAAACATCTAACTAATGGTTTAAAAACTTGTTGATATTGTAGTGAATCTTAAAATAACAAGTCGTTAATCCTTAGCATTAATGTTTGAAAGGTGTGAAGTGCTATGTCTCGGATCACAAAACATAACGAAGACCCTCCTGAAAGAGGGTTATTGGGGACCGATGAAGGAAATATAGCAGAAAATGTGAGCAGTGTTACAAGTGGAGATGCCTCGGCCAAGAATCTTCAGGTACAATTGGTAATTTTTCGAAGTAGATGTAACTATGTTTATATTTGATTACTTAGCTGTTAACGCATCAAGGACATAGAACACGTATACACAACTACCTTATTTCAACATAACTGCTGCACTACAAAATACATAAAAAAACTTGTGACTTCCTTTCCTGTAATGGCTAGGTAAACAAAGTAGAATGGACAACTACATAGTTGTAGAGCAACTGAATTATGTTTAAGTTTTTTAAGAATGACCAATACTGATATTTGTTTTTTTTCAGTTTCAAAGAGTTTCATCTTCAACAGAGAGGCAAATGAAATTTGAGCGTGCTCAGAAATGTTTAGAAAATGCTGCCTCAGTTTCCAAACGAATTAAAGAGCACAGGAAAGCCACTGCTGAGTTATTAGGAAAACCATTTGGTAATGTTCTGTTGATTTTTATTTCATATATGGTAAAAGTAATACAACACATTTATAGGTTGAACAAATATGTTTTAAAGTGGTAGGGACTTCCGAAAAGGAAGGATGCATAGTAACAATCATTAGAAATCTTGTCTCAACCGTAATAGTTTGAGAGTAAATTTTTGGAAATGAAAAGAATGATATACACATTTTATTTCATCACCCTCTGATAAAAAATATATTCCGCCATTAGTATTCCATCTCTTATCATCTTAAATCTACCATTTGCTAGCTCGGCTGGTGTTAAGAGTAACTTCTTATTATCTGAATAGTTTATGCAGTTGCAGGTCATTGCTTGCTAAGCATTCCATGCATGACGAATGATAGTCATAAGAATGGAAAAATAATAATTAACTCTATACACTGATTTTTTTAAACTTTAAATATGTTATTAGGAAGATAAAGATTTAGGTAACTTAGTTGATTTAGCATTTTATCATTAATTACTCATCATCTCAAGTGGCAATTATTACTACTTTGTTTGCAGAGCTGAAAATTATTGCACAGTTTTGGAGCTAATTGATTATACAGCCCAAATAAATTCATTTTCCATTAAAGTTTCATACTTTTTATTAAGAATATGTGTTATTTATGGTTTTCACATATAACATACCACATAGCACTAAAAATGAGGTGCCAAAGATGCAACCACCTGGTGGGCGATTGGTGCAGAAAGAGATACTTTCTGCCTGATAAAACATGAACTTTCTATGTATTTCAGGCTCTCTTTATAGAACTACAATTATAGTTATATATTCCTTTTTTAGAAGATGATGATGGAGGTGATACGGCTTCAGAGATGGCTTCCACCATGAGTGAAAGAACTGGGTTTTCAACAGCCACTGATGTGTCCACACTTTCTGTACAAGATGCTCTTAACAGTAAGTTTGTTTCATATAAATATACTTGGTGATATAGAGCACTATCCAATATATTTTTCCACCATAATTGACAGTTAAGTGAATGGTCCCACCACTAAGAGACCTTTATGATTTGAGTTAAAAAGTATACCTTTTATTAGAAAACAGACTTAGTACAATATAAAATACACAGAAATCTTTCTATTTAATTAATTTGTCAAATATGTTGCAACGAAAAAAAACTTCCAAATTTAAACACCTTCCTTTGAGACTATGTCAAATTGTTTTAATATCTAAGTGCTTATGCACAGCTTATGTAGCAGTTATCTGCTATCAGCAATTGTATTGTTACCATGACATTCAACCCGTCCAGTATTTACTCAAGTATCACTATATTATTACTTTCAAATTCCAGTACCAGGAATAAGTGAAAGTCTAGCAAACACTCTGAAGCAAAAAGAAATTCTTATGGAAAAGATAAAGCAGTACAAGGAAATTAGTAAGAAACCAATGAAATCCTCTCCAAGTAGCAAAAAAGAAATTTCACTAGAATCTAAAGAGAGGAATGTAAAGGTGAGTTTTGGATGTTCTATTGTAAGCAATTATCTATATATCTATCTATTATATAAAAGAACAGAAATAACTGGATATACTGAAATATATATTAAAATAACATGAAAGAATGTTTATACTAAAACTTTTTAACTCTTGCTACTTTATCTGATGTGTATTTTATCAAGCTGTTTACAGTTTATTGTGTGTAGTTTTTGGTGTTATATTTTTATTTTACGAAACACAATGTACGTTAAAAAATATGTGTGTGTGTGTGTTAAATACATTAATTTATGGAGCTGTAGGTCTTATTGTTTCTTCTATAACTGTGTACATTTCAATTATTAACAACTGTTTGTTTCCTGAATAAATCAAAATGAAATGAAATAGATTTTTTAAAGAATATTAAAATATATGATGTGTGATCATTAAAATTAATTTATGATTATGGTTTTAGGTGGCTGAGTCTACTTATACAAATCAACTTCAACAAAGACTGAAAGAGAAAGACAACGCTCTTAGCATTATGCAAGTCAAAATGAAAGCTATGGAAACTACCATTTTGGATCTACAGGAGAAAATCGGTGAAAAAGATCAGATAATTGAAGCAAAAACTAAAGCTACTACTCTCTTGTCAGACCTTAGTAAAAAAGGTATGTAAAGTAAAGATATAAAGATTTAGTTATTTGGATAAAAACAAATGGGTAATACTTACATAAAATACAAGAAATGAGGTTGAATAAAAAAATAAGGTTGTTTAAGCATGCTGATGCTGTCTTCGATTTTACCCATATTACAGACATCCGAACCTTCCAATGACTAGAATATTCAAAACAATAATAAGATCACAATGAAAGTACAACAAAATGGTTTCACATTCTAAACAGTTTAGGATTTCAATATTAGACTATGGGTGACTTTTTTAAAAGAAGAATTAAAGGGTAATAAAATAAAAACATTTTCTAGTTGCGTACAAAAGATACTTCGAGTGGTAGGATTTCCACACCCTAATAGCCAAAACCCAAATGTTTACATAAACAAAATTAAGTTTATGGTTTTCTGAGCATGTTCATTAATTTGTTCAGCCAATACAATGTATTAAAATTAATGAATTAAAGCAGTTTGTCAATTCACAATGATGTAATTAATTAAACACTTGAGTATTTATATTGGTTGTTTTGTTATTTTTATAAACACATCAGCTTCTGAAAGGGACTGAGGAATTTCAAATTCTGAGGCTCTGGAAGCTCTCTCTCAAACTCTCCATTTTTGGAATGAATAGCTGTGATTATAGGTAGGTAAGTAAGACAGCTATCGGAGGTTTAGTAATAATGTCAGTAAGTTAAGCATTTTAAGTAAGCATATTTTTTTTAGTTATTTAATAAAAATGACTTTGATTTATCTCTGCATGTAGGCAAAAATTAGGTAATTCTAGCATCAAGTTGCTAGGATTTCTGTTGGTATTAGAAAATAAGTATTGATTAGGTATATAATTCGTTGCAGATAAGGATTCACTAGACCTTTTGGAAGATACGCGGCAGCAAATGGTGAAAATGCAGGAAAACTTTATTACTATGGAAGCTGAGTGGAAAAATGAAAAAACAAAGTTACTGGAAGAAATAGAAATAAAAGATCAAAAAATTAATAATCTAGAAGAGAATAACTTGCATTTACAAAATAAAGTTACGCAAATAAGTAGTGATGTTACCTACTTGACTGAAGAATTACAACGGAAAAATAAAGAAATTGATGAGCTACAAAGTAAACTTAATGAATCACTCAATTTTGAACAGATCGGTGCTGCAAAAGATGATGAAGAAAAAGGTTCTAAAGAGATAGCACAAATGGAAGAGCTAACAAAAAAAGTGGAATTATTAGAACAACTAAATTGTCAGTTAAGACAAGTTAATAAAGAACTCGAAAACAGGTTAGCTTCAATGAATATAGACAATAAAACAGCTACGGGATCGCCTAGTAAAAAAGCTAGCCCGTTACCATCACGCAAAGGTGCCCGAAATACTGCTTCTAAATCAAAATCTCCTTGGAGTTCCTTATCTTCAGAATCACTATCACAAGAACCTGAAAAAAAACATTCTAAAAATGATCAAGCTAAAATGGAAATCTTGGTTCAGTCTCTTAACAAAGATATTCTTGAAAAAGAATATTCTTTAAATCAAACAATATCGAAACTTCAAGAACTAGAAAAAACTATTGTACAAAAAGATGCTATCATAAGTGAAATAACTTCAAAACTGGATGATGAAACCAAGAAAATATCAGAGATGTCACATACTGAATCAGAATGGAAAGATATCTCTATTGATTTCTCTCAGTCGCAAGAATTGACAGAAAGCCGCGATTACAACAGTATAGAACAACCTATTGAAGAAATAAAACAGTTAGAAAATCAGTTAAAACAAGCAAAAGCACAAATTACCTTGCTAAACGAAGAAATAGAAAGCAGTAATAAAAATATGATTAAAGTTAAATCTAACCATAAATTAAAAGTCAAACAAATGCAAAAAACAATAGACAACTTGAGTAAAGTATCAGATGCTAATTCTGAGATAATTAAGTTAAATGAAGAGATACATCTTCTTACTCAAAAAGTTGCTGAGTTGGAAGAAGAGAAAGGCAATTTGCAATTACATTTAGTTGATTATGACAGTGGCAGATGTAGGTATAATTTTATTCCACAAAGGTTTATTGTGACATTATTAGTTTCATGACCTTATTTTGTTTATTTTCAGTGACGGAATCGGAAGCATACAAGAAGCTAATTGAGGTAGAAAGTTTAGCAGAATCAAGGCTCAAATCCATCAGTACTTTGGAGACCCAGAAATTTGATCTAGTTCAAGGTTAGTTTACATATCTAAAAAGCGAATTATTATCATGTATCCATGTGGGACATAAAAATTTCGTTATAGTGTTTAAATCGACGACTAGCATCTGAGTCAGATGGTCCCTGTTGTAAATCCTGCTGAGGATAATATTTCAATATATATATCATACACACATACATATAATCACGGCTATAAATCCCTTGAAGGGGTAGCTAGAGCTAGGGTATAAGAAATTCCCCAGCCACTTTTGGAAGTTCCATGGGAAAAATATGGTGAAATGAAGGTTGTTGGTGATATGTATACATTCTGTGTACTAAGTATCGGGAATTTGTCAATAAAACAAAAAATACAAATTATTCATCTAAATTTATTTTATCGCCTTCAAAGTAGGCCCCATCGCTTGCAATACAACATCTCCACCGCTTCACCCAGTCTTCCATACATTTTTCATAGGCTATTTGCGGTATGACCTTTAGCTCATTCAGCGAATTTTCTTTTATGGCTTCTATCGACTCAAAACGTTTTCCTCGAAGTGGTAATTTTAACTTGGGAAATAAAAAAAAGTCAGACGGAGCCATATCAGGTGAATACGGTGCTTGGTCGAGAACTTTTGTTGAATTTATCGCTAAAAACTCTTTTACTATAATGGCTGTGTGTGATGGTGCATTATCATGGTGCAGCATCCATGAGTTGTGTTGCCACAAATCTGGACGTTTTCGGCGGATATTCTCACGCAAACGCTTCATGACGCCTAAATAATATTCTTTATTCTCTGTTTCTCCCCCTGGAAGGAATTCGGAGTGAACCACACCACGGTAGTCAAAAAAAACTGTCAGCATCACCTTGATTTTGGAGCGACTTTGCCGCGGTTTTTTGGGTTTCGGCTCGTTTTCGAGACGCCATTCTGAAGACTGTTGGCTTGTTTGCATGTCGTACTCATAAACCCATTTCTCGTCGCCAGTTATTATACGTTTCATGAAGGTCGGATCCGTAGAAGCTCGGGAAACCATGTCTTCAGCGACATGCTTTCGCTGCGCTTTTTGAACAAAATTGAGCTCTTTTGGAACTATTGAGCGGCGACGCGTTTCATGCCTAAAATGTCAATGAGAATGTTGTGGACGGACTTAAAAGATATTTTCACTTCACAAGCCAACTCTCTCAGGCTCATACGTCGATTTTCGAGCACTAGCTTCTTGATTCTGTCAATGTTTTCTTTGGTCGTAGCGGTTGAAGGTCTACCAGAACGAGGCAAGTCTACTACTACTTCTCGGCCTTCTTTAAAAGCCTTATACCATTCATAAGACCTTGTTTTCGATATACACGATTCGCCGTAGGTATTTCGCAACATTTTTAGTGATTCACCACTTGAAATATCATTAGAAACACAAAATTTAAGGCACACTCTTTGTTCAACAATATTTTCCATTGTAAAAATCGCCGAGGACTCAAAACTATGACCAACAAAAAATGTAGTTTAAAACAAATTAAATGACAGATCCCGCTCAAATTTAAATCGCGCGCTAAATCAGTACAGTGCTACCAACATGCAGTAAAAAAATTTGAACGACCTCTTTTACGCGGGTCTTTTTATTGACATATTCCCGATACTTTTTACACAGAGTAGTATATATATATAAATAACTTATGGTCATGTTGAACCGTACTTTTGACGGTTTATTACAAATCAATTTCAAATCCCTGTTATTTAATTCGCATGTGATAAAAATCATATTATGTCTATTCCCCAGTCCCAAAATGGTCAGTACATTGTCGGTAAATTTAACTAATTTTACTATAATTCAGATGATTCCATGTTAAGGAGGCCAAGTTACGCCGTTGGTTCCGGCTATTGTTAGGGAAGTATTCGTTAAAGTTTGCTCACCTGCATTATGCAAGTGTCTGCTCTGTGCAAGCTTTAACGGACTAATACATGAAACGTGACGTCGTCAGAATTTGTATCCGATTTAAATTAATGTTTTCTTATCATTGCTTCTAGAACTCCACGATCTGCAACAGAAAAATTCCGAAATGGAAGATAAATTAGCAGATTTGATGCAACTTCAAAATGAACACTTGTGTTCTGAAATACAATCTGCTCAATTAGAAGAGCAAATCGAGCATCTAATGTCCGTCAAAAAAGAGCTCGAAGCATTAGTAGAGACCTTGAAGGTTCGAAATGACAAATTCCAGGAATCTGTAAACAATCTGCAACAAGATAAAGATGAGTTGAATATTAAATTGGAGCATTACATAAATGAAAACTTGGAACTTTCTGCAAAATTAGAAAAACTGAAGTCAGAAAAAGTGAGCTCAGCAGAATCAATTGAAATTGTAGAAGGGTTGACTTCACAAGAAAAGCTAGAATTAGAAGAATACAACAACAGTAAAACTGAATCCACTCAGAAAGACGAACATCAGGAGAGTCAACATGGTTCTTCTGTAATTGAAGAAAAGAATGAAATTCAAAAACTTGTATTAGAAAGTGCAGAGTTAAACAAAAAGATTGAGCTTTTTACACTAGAAAGACAAGAAGTCATGGAAAAATTGAATGCTCTTAATTCTGAAAATGAATCTTTACAACAAAAAATATACCAATCAGATAAAGAAATAGGTACATTAAAAAACAATATTGAAATGCTTACTATGGATAAAGCAAATTGGGAAAAACTCAATGAGGAATTAATTCAGCAAATTGAAGATTTAAAAAATCAACGAATAGAGGTCATGAAAGGAAGCACTGAGCATCCAAAGCAGATTGACGACACTTCTGATGTAGTTGGACAAGAGCTATATCATGATGAAAAAGTAGTTGGCGATAAAGGGAATAATAAGGGTACAAAATCAGTTAAACAATTGACTAAAGATATAATAAAATTAAAATGCATAATTAAAGAGAGAGAAGATGAAATAGCTGATTGCCAAGTAAAGATTTTGTCTTTAGAAGAGCAGCAACAAAAACAAGCTGAGAATATGCAAACCAGTTTAATTTACGAAGAGAAAATTAAAGGTCTAATCGAAGAAAACAATTACCTAAAGGAAAAAAATACATTGTTAGAAAAAGATTCGTCCGAAACTGATATACCAAAACAAAAACAAGAATTCCTGCAACAAGAAATAAACAGAATGCAGAACGAATACTCTGCTATAATAAAAAATCGAGATTTACGGATTCAAGAGCTAGAAGACTATTTGATCGAATATGAAAAACAAATAAATAATTATAATAACCAACTTCAACACAAGGATAAAGAAATAAACGATTATTTGAATCAACTTACCAAACTAAATGAGGTGTCTCAAAAACTGAAATCAACAATCGAGTTGCTGGAAGAAGAAAAAGCAAAAGACCAAAACGTAGACATTATTAAATCGCTCAATACGCAAATTAATATTTATCAATGTAAGCTTACGGAGTATGAAGAGAAGTTGAGAAATTTGGAGGATGAAAAATCTAAATTTTCCTCCGCAAAGAATTTACTAGAGAATAAAAATAAAACATTAGAAGTAGAAGTTGCTAAGTTACAAGAAATAATTTCAGAAAAATCAAGTATTATCACAGCTTTTAAAAATCAACAAGACAAACATTCTAAGGAGTTATCAATGAAAACGCAAGAATTGAAAGAAAGAGATGAAGAAATACACGAAGTAAAGTTACAGCTACGCAAGGAATCAATTGAAAATGAAAAGTTGCGTAATATAGTAGGAGAAAAAGAATCATCTATCGAAGCATCTAATAAAGAACTGATTAGTCTAAAAGAAAAAATTGAAAGTGTGCGCATAGAGAAAGGTGATTGCAATGAGTTATTTGCAGCATTAGAAATAAAAAACAAAGAATTGATGGAAAAGTTAAAAAAAGTTGCTGGAAATCTTAAAAAGAAAACTATCTTATACGGTGAACTAGAAACTCGGTTAAATAACACACAAGCACAACTTGACTCAAAATTAAGCGAAATTGAGCAGTTGAAATTGCAAGTGGAGAGTTTGCCTGCTCTACAGGATAAATTAAAATGCGCTGAAGAAGAGCTAACACGTATTTTAGAGCAAAAAAGATGCCTAGAGCAACAGACATCTCAGTATATTTATGAATTGCAAGATGAAAAGAAGACTTTAAATGAAAAATTATGCGTTATAGACCGAGAGTTACAAATGTCTCGTGAAAATAACGATTCTAAGGAATCCCTTATAAACGCATTAAATAAAAAAGTTGCTGAATTAGAAATTGAACTAAAAAACAACACCAATTGGGTGACGAAAATATCATCCCTAGAAAATGAAATCCATAAAAAAGAGTTGCAGATCACAGAACTCATCAACAATATTGAAAATGAAAGTCAATCTCGGAACCAACTTAGCTATGGCTATGAAGCTAAAATTCAGGAACAATATATGTACATAGAAAATTTGGAAACAGAAATCGCAAAATACAAAAATCGTATAAGTCGTCTAGAAGAAAGTGTATCTTTGATGGAGGATAGCCGGCATTCTTTGGAAAAAAAAGCTCATTACTTGGACTATCAATTACAAGAAAAACAAAAAGCTTATCACGAGTATACTAACCAAGAAGATGAACTTGTAACAAGATTAGCGGTTTTGATTGATCATGACAGAGTTTTGGATAAACAGGTTGCTGATATCAATGCAGAAAACAAAAACTTGCAATCAAAAGTACAAATCCTAAGTAGTGAAAATCAACAAATACAGCAAGCATTATCGGAAATCAGTAATGAATGTCAAAGTTTACGTGAAAAAGCAATAAAAGCAGATAGTGCTGAGTCTGATTGTGCATCTTTTCAGATAAAAATAAGCCAACTTGAAACGGAAATTAAAAAACTAAATAAGGAATATCAATCAGTTGTTACCAAGCATAAAAAAGAGTTTGAAGAATTAGAAGAAGATTTCAATATGCAAATTGAAAATGGTATAAAGGAAAAGAAAACTCTTATGGAGACAAATGAAAAAAGCAAAGAACATATTAACATTTTAGAACTTAAACTTGAAGAGTATAGAACTACTATACAAACACTTCAGATAAATTTAGATGAACTGTCTAGATTTAATCAAGAACTGGCCCTTAAATTAAATAGTGAAAAAAGTACGCTGCCCGATTACACCGAACAATATATAACTGAAATAAATAAACTCAATTCTGTCATCAATAACAAAAACTATGAAATCACTTCTCTAACAAACAATTTACAATCAATACAATCTTCACTTGAAAAACAAATTAATAAGCTCGGTCATGAACTCGAGACTAGAGCAACTGAACTTCAAGCTCTGATTAATCAAAATAACATACTGGAAAAGGAAAATAATTGTATAAAAATAGAACTTAACAAAAGAGATATAGAAATAAAGAAATTGATTGAAGAAAAAAAAGTCACTTTTGAATTGAATATACCAAAAACAGAAGGAATGATCATTTCGTCAACTATTGAGTCTTTAGCTGAAAATCCTATAGAACCTAATTTGGCTTCTCTAGAATCACAAATAGTATCGAGCGATGCAACAGACAACTCTACAAAAGAAGATACACTAAGCATAGAAAAAAATATAGAACCTTTGATAGTTCCGAAAAATAGTTATTTATGCTATGAAAGTGAAGAAAACTTGATCCAAAAAGAAGTTACGGCTGAAGTTGAAGTAGATCCTTTTAACTCTGATGACGGATGGGGCTTTGGTGAAGTTGGAGATCAATCTCATGATGTTATTCACGACTTTTCACAATTCAATAATGAAATTGTAAAACTAAAAGCTGATAACGAAAAATTAAGAACTGATCTTAGTGCTTCTAATATAAAAGTTTTGAAAGCTATGAAAAAACTTAAAGAACTTAAAGCGACAAATGAAATGCTTTCAAACGAACTTAAAAGTTGTAAACAAGCAGCGCAGTGTTCACTTTTAGACAACACTATTGAAGATGAACTAAAACTAAGTATTAAAGATTTAGAAAAAACTGTACTAGACTTAAGTGCTGAATTGAACAAAGAAAAACGAGAGAATGAAAATCTAAAGAAACAAAATGAGGTTTTCAATAACGCAAATGATAGGTTTATTGAATTAAAAGAAAAAATGGATAGTGAAGTACAGCTTTGGAAGTTTAAATGTAAAGAGGCAAATGATAAATTAGAAACGGTTCAATGGGGCACTGATAGTAAAACTCCTGAACTAAAAGTTATGCCCTTCGGTAGTGCTGACATTCGCGCTAATGAAGATATAGTAAAACTTGAGAAAGAAAATGATGAATTGCATTTCGCTATTGAACAATTATCTAATGATAACAAAATACTTCTAGAAGAACAGTCAAGATTAAGAACGGAAGTTTCTTCATTGTGTGAAAAATTAGATTTGGAGACGAGAAGCAATAATTTACAATCTACTATTGATCAATTAATTAGTGATAAAAGGGAACTTGTTGATGAACAATCAATGCTTAAAAATGAAATTTTGTCAATAACTGAAAAACAACAATGCTCCTTGCATGAATTCAATGCCATAAAACAAAACTTTGACGAAGCTACAATGAAAATATCAGAATTAAAACTATGCAATGAATCAATTCAAAAGAAATATGAAGACTTAAATACTGAATATATTGAGAAACAAAAGCACTATGAAATTATTTGCCAGAACTTAAATGAAAAATGCATTCAAATTGAAAAAGATTGTACATATTTTAAACAAAAATATGATGACGCAGATGCAAAGCTACAGAAACTTATGGCAGCAGCAGAGTATGACCAATCCAAAACTTTACTTCCGGATTCACATAGTCTTGATCAGTTTTTTAAGCCATCAGCTTCATTTATAAATACAGAAAAATCTTCTGAAAACGATAATAAATTAATGTCCCAAATGCAATCAGACCTTGAATGTCGACGCTTAAAAATCACTGAACTCGAAAGTGAGAAACAAGAACAAGATAACAAAATGGAGAGTTTAAAGCAAACGGTTCAAGAATTGGAAATAAAATTGCAAAATTTAAACAAAGAAAATGATGAATTGCTGTCATCTTTAACCGAGTTGCGTTCAACAATCACAGCAGCGGTTGACCAACGAGGATTTGAAATAGCAGAACTTTGGAAACAACACCTATCTCAACGTGAAACAGAGTTCCAGAAACTTGAACAAGACCTTAGAACAGCGTTATCCAGCTCCGAAAATAAATATGAACAGCTGCTTGACAAATTTCAGACTTCCAATCAAGAAGAAACCAATAAAATAGTAATAAATGAACAGCTTAATGCTCTTCAACTCAAAATTCAAGATAAAGATGAACATCTTGCAAATTTACAAACTAAATATGCTGAAAGTATGAATCAATTAGATATTCTTCGTGCAGAAATAGAGGATGAAAAGCTGATGTTCGAGAATAAAATCTTAACTCAACAAGAAGATTACGAAACTCAAATAAAACTTGTTACTGAAAAACTTAACGAACAAGCAACATTTTACGAATCAAAATTGAAAGAGCTTCAGAGCGAAAGCACTGATTTTGAAAATAAAATTTCTAAATTAATGTCTGATTTAGAAGAATCTCAATGCAAAAAACAAGAACTGGAAATCAAAGTCGTAAATCTTACCAATGAATTGCGGATTAAAGATACTGAAGTGAACCAAAAAACTAATGAATATAAAATTGCTTTAGATCAAAGAAATCAGGAGTTTGAAATTGTAAGAAACCAACTAATAGTGTTTGAGAAAAAGGTTGAAGATTTAACTTACGAAAAAGAAGCGGAATTAGCTGTCCTGAGACTGAAAGTGCATGAAAATACAAAATATTACGAAGAAAAATTGAAAGAAAGTGATTCAGATCGAGAAGTATTAACAGAAGAATTAAATGCCAAAATCATTGAATGTAATAATCTTAGCCGTCAAATATCAGAATTAAATAAATTACTTAATGAACACAGCGCTAAAATTAGCGACATGCAGTTAGCTTTGGAGAATCAAGAACTTGAAATAGTAACTCTAAAGGATGAGATTGATAAATTGCAAGATATATTGACAACTTCACACAGCAAGATCGCAAAACATGTTACGTTTTCCAGCGACACGAAAGATGGCGATCAGCATAAAGAAGGGGATGAAAAGTTTACTGAATTATTAGATCCTGTTCCGCGAGCGGAGCTTGATTTAGCCTTATACATGTTGCATCAAAGGGATGTAAGATGTGAAGAGTTAACTATGGAGTTGACCCGATTGTTGGAAGAAAGAGACACACTTCAACTTCGTTTGTCTGATTCATTGCGAACTCTTGAAGATATTAAAGCAAAATCTGCACTTCCAGACAGTTTCTTACATTCGAAACTTGAATCAATGAAGGATGTTCCAACGTTAACTATTGAAAGTGAACAACAATTTGTAGATACTCATCGTGCGCATTCCTCAAGAAATACTAGTGTGTCTGAAGGGGATAATCCTGGATTACAAGCTAAGTACGTAACTTTCGTTCTTTTAGTATCACAACCTTTATTACTAATATATTTTAGTGAATCATGTGCCAAGGGTTTGGCATCTATATATTTATTGTTCCATGTGTTTGTTTCGTTAATTTATAACAGTTCTATCTATTGAGAGAGAGAACATAAGAAATAATCGGGTTTCTGATTTGTTTTAATGTAGATGTGTTCATACTCTTAACTCAGCTAGGTATTTAAGAGGGTAAAGTGAGTATTTAGAGTAGCAATGATGCTGTTGCGTAATCTCTTTTTCCTTGCATAAAGTTGTCAGACAAAGAGTCGATTAATGAATAAAATCAATAGATACAATTTTTCTTGATGTTACTAAACATTGTATCGGTGAAGCGTTTGGATATTATATAAAGCTGTGTGTAGTTTCATTTCATGCACAAAAATTGTTATCCAATATATATACATACATATATATACATGCAAATACTCACGCTATCAGTTCCCATTGGGATAGGCAGAGACTACGGAACGCTACTTTGTACGATCCTGGCAAGTCTCTCTAGCTACATTTACATCAATCTTTTCATACATGCTCTTTTATTCTTCATACTAGGGACGCCTGCCTCTCTGAGCACAATTTATTATCCAATATATAATGCTTTATATCTGTCATTTATTTATTTGTTTGTGTTCAGGTTATCTGAATTGCGAAGTGTTCACCACAGCCGTGATGTTCGGTATAGACAAGACAGTGAGCAAAGACAGATGGATATGATGCTGTTTCAACGTGACATAGCGAATTTACCACCCGAAGCTGTCGAACATTTGCAGCAAGCTAGGCATACTTTGTGTGAGTATAAACATTAAACATACTCGTAAACGTTAAAATCATGAATTATAATTAGAGACAACTAATAAATAATTGACATCCTCCCCAACCAAATGCATAAAAAGTAGAACATCGGGCTCAACGATACCCCATTAATTTTAAAGAAAAGAAAGTTAAAAGGGGAAGAGATGTAAATAAAAGATGTAATTAAAGGAAAGAAAAATTTCGAAATTTTTCTTTCCTTTAATTACATCTTTTATTTATGAGTAATAATCCCCACATGAGGAATTCATGTCAAAAAACATTAAATTAGGGGAAGAGATGGTCAAATATCCCTCATCATTCACCTAAAATCTATGTTCACTGAGTGATATCTTAAAGAAATACTAAGAGGCAAAAAATTTACAGAGTATGTGCATTCCGGCGGAGACAAATAACGATTCACCTTAATTTTGTACCATAATCATAGATGTGATCATATTTCCGCAATCCAAAAATAAACTGAATGCAGAAATAATGGAGTGCATAATGATATTTAATTCTATATGACCCGCGTTATTTTGATTGCGGTATCATATTATACACTTTTATGAAAAACGTAAGCGACATACATGCAAATACACTTTTATTTATTATCAAATTCTGTAGTCGAATTGAAGTTGACAATAGTTTAATATTGTTAGTCCTTAATTTGATTAGTCTAAGGCAAAAAGGTTTTATTTAATAGTTTTCTGGAATTTATTGTCTAATCGATTCGACCACTGGAAGAAATCCAGTATGGTTAGTTTATCAAGGTTGTTAAAAGTGATGGGAAACATTATGACTAGGTTAAACTAACTAATGTGACAGCGTAAGGGCGATAGATCTGCCTTTGTCAAGTCTCTTATATTGTCCACGAAAAAGAGGGTACTCTGAAACCCAGGTGACATAACAAATACTTACATGCGGATTGCTAGAATATCAAAAGGGTAGTGAGTGCTTAAAAGATGACTTAAGAGACGCTTCTGCACCTTTCAATGTTTATTATTGATTTTTACATCTTATAATAGATAAATAACTGAATAATCAAAGCTATTTGTATTTTATTCCAGCCCGAGATTCCCAAAGTGCTTCCTCTACGTTTTTAAACTGGATCCGAGGCAAAAGTACACCGAAAGCAGTCCAAGACATGTGATTTGAGTTTTGTAAATATTATGTATCATAAGTATGTACCATTTGTAAATTGATTCAGTTTTAGGTGCTTGAAATAGCAGAATTTGTTCAAAAGAGTACTGAGGTAACGCATCACATATAAGGTTTAGAAAATAATAGCTCATGATACGTGAGTTCAATCTTGAGTTTTAGGTATAACGCGGAAAATTTTGAGCTTTTACAGTATTAAGTTACAGTAATTTTGGGTTCTATTCTCTCCTCACAGCATTTATTTCGAACTACAACTATATATTTAAATGTTTTTTCTTTTTCTGTAGAAATTGTACTTTGGAATTTAGAACGTTTATTTATTAAGAACCAAAATAGAGTTACATACTGTCCGAATAACTCACTATGATTTTTATTTATTAATTAACATTAAATTATACATCATTAATTAAAATTTTATGCATCAAATCCATATTATAATTCCTACATGATTATTCGGGATCCAATTGGTGTCTTTCGGGTGCTTTTGTAACAAAAAACATTGTGAACCTATTCTATACTCCGTTTCAAAGTTGTTTAAGTTAAAGGCACAAGATCAGATTTGTATTTCCGAAGAAATCTGACGTTTCAAAAGTATTGCTCATTAGTTATCACACCTAAATTAGAAATCTATTTGAAGTTAACCAAAAAGGAAGCTAAATACTGACTTAGAATTCATGGAATGTTTCATGAAATATAAAAGAAAGCAAGGAAAATAATTTTATTTTGGTGCACAGGATGACAAGTTTTACACGTATTATCAAGCATTTCAATGTTATATTCTGACCTACCTTTTCCTATTGAGGTGTGATCAACTTTCTTTTGTAATTCATGATCCATAAAGATCTTGATTCTGATAATAATGAAGAATCTAAGTTTCTTAAATCTGACGTAGTTTCTAGAATTATTTGTAGTTTATAACTAACTTTCAACTTATTGCCATAAAAAAAACTTGAATTCATTTGTATTTGTATTACTGCAAATAATAGAATTTCTACATTTACTAACAAATGTAATGTACAGCCTCAGTAGATGTTCAGGGTCAGACACAACAACTAAAGTACTAAAATGTCCAAAAATTATTTTTGGGCATTTTAGTATTGGATTCTCCGGAATTAAAAATCAGATCTTAAGTAGTCATGTCGAAGTTATCTAGGTAAATAAGCCAGTTATTTTAAGTTATTCTTAACGCCGGCTCTTAATTAAATGGTTCCACTTCAGTCAAACATATACTTGAACATTAATTCAATTTAATCAACTTCCTGAAGGTAAGTTAGCCGCCTAGTTATTAGGGTAACTATGAATTTTCTATTTTGTTATTATTCTACTTCCGACAAATGCGACCTGCTCAATTGACTAAAAAGATCAAAAATTAAAATGTAAAAGTAAAATCGTCATCAAAAATTTCAGTAAAAGAAATGGCTTATCAGGCGTTATCAAATCGACCAATTATTAAAAAAGTTAACAAAGAAAAGGCGTGTCTCTTCTTGCTTTTATTGTATTATATAATTGTAATATAATACAATAAAAAAAATGTGTGTCATCAAGACACAAAAATATTCAGTGTAGGTAATGGTAACCAATAGTCACTCATAGTCACTCTAACAACATTCAAATCATATGGCTGACAACGTTCATCATACTTATTGAGCCACCCAGTCAAACTTCGGATGGTTAGACGTTCAGTGATGTTTTTTTTTAACTAACTTATTAAACTTAATAAATGCCGGCGTTTCAATAAGCAGCCTAATTTAACAAAATAACTGCGACTCACACATCTTATATTATTTTAAAGTGCAATACACACTGAGCCCGCTGACATATGTCGGCGGTCTAGTTTTCCTACATTGTTTAGACATAATTCTTTTAACACAGGCCGGGGCGGTTGTAAGGTCGGGCAATATCGGCGGCCCGGCGAGCTCAGTGTGCCTTGCGTTTGATCAGTGTACCTACTCTAACATTTAAAGTGTTTAAACTAAAAATTATTGATATGTGTACAATTAGTTATGCTCTTTGTTGTTACATCATAATTATTTCTGTAATATATTATATTCCATTTTAAATGTTAGTCGAAATTGAAAATCCAAATATTGTAATATTTTATTCCCATTAAGTTTTTATAAAATATATTATAAATGAATCCAACAGTTCTTTGCATTAATACTCCTTAGATTAGAATACCTAACATACATACATATACTCATGGTTTTAATCCCTAGAAGGAGTAGCCAGAGCTTAAAATAGGAAATGGCTTAGACAAATTGTTGTAAATTAAATGTTGTCTGTGATGGGTTCCCAAAAATCGCCCCACATGGTCTGAACATCACTTAAAAAGCCCCAATACCCTTTGTCGCCTCTTACGAACACCACACAGCTAATTAGCAACGGATTTTTTTACTCACATATAATTTAAATGGTCTTGTCTGGATATTTAATTTCATGGTAATATTCTATCCATTTCCCCATTACCCCCAACAAGCTGTACCCAAGAAGGTTTGGTCTAATACACAGGAAATTACTCGATCAAGTATAAAACCTGGTAATAATACAAGGGTAACAATAACCCTTAAAGACATTATGACTTATGGAAACAGACAGACATTTGAGTATGATTCAGGATTTAAACCTGTACTGTGAGAGGGATGAATTAGTAATGCTAATAACCTTAGACAAATCTCTCCACCCAACATCAGGTCGTATATCTCCGAAGGGATGGCAGAGGTACTAATACTTCGGACCATCACGTGACAAATTTGTCACCTGTTCTCAGTCATCCATATATATGTATGGACAGAGCTTCCACGTGCTAGGGGATAGACCTATCGCCGCTATGTTGAACACACTATCACACTTTGTAAACCTCAGAAGATAAATGATTCGATGATAAGTTAGCTAAAGGGTAAATAAGATAAATCCATTATTTTTATAGAGCATTTTATTTGAAATTAGAAAAAGTATATACACCTATTTTTTATGTACCTAACAGATGCCGTACATATTTAACATGAAGTCTTATAAATTAAAATCACACGTCAGGAATTGTGGCTACTCTCGTCTGATGATGATGGATATAAGCTGGTCAATATTTCAGTCCGCAACGGACCCCGTCGCCAACATCAACCAATCAGACAAAGTCCACCGAATCGTCAATTTGTTCTCCTAATACAAATAAACTTATTTACAATTACCTTATTACTAAGAAGTTGAAAATGCCAGTCCGAAAGCCAAAAAGCATTAATTAAATAAAGACTAAAAACATAATGCGTATATTTTCCCACAGAGTTATTTTTATATCTTACATTTTAAATAATAATATAAAGTCTAGCGGCTTTTATGATGATCTGATAACGGAGAAATATAATAATGTTTATAACAATAATCTTCTACAATATTTTAATCTGGATAAAGCTTTTTATTGTTTTCGTTACACAATACATATAATTTTATAGAATTATGGCACAACATGCTTTCAGCACATTCGTATTACTATCTATATTTACAAATCTATATAGTCTGTTTTATTTCTATATATTTTTTATTTTAAAAGTAACAGATCGGTTAACATGTAGGGAGCATCATGCAAGCCGTAGTGCCAGATCTAAGCGTGCGTTTATTCTACCCGCAACACGCGTAATACCTAATGGAAGACGTTGGATCTATTTGTCCATAATCTTTACACAAATACTAAGAATGAAAGTATCACTAACTAAACTTTGTATGAATTGACATCCAATACACATACCTCACTAACCTACTTAACAAACATGCTTACACTGAAAACTAGAGATGTATAATAATATCACAATTAATATTCTCAATCCTAACAGAGATACCTACATTTTTGGTTATAAAACGTAAGTTAAGTACAGCAAAAGCGGTGGAACTAGACGAACTTGTATTTGTATTTAGTGTTGACATAGGAACGATCAATCGACTATAGCTATTAATCTAGAACTAGAACTGCAAAGTTTCACGAGTACTCGTAAAACATGTAGGTACACAAAATATCTTAGAATGTTTTCCTAATAACTAAAAGTATTACAAACAACCGTACCTATTATGACTGGAAGTGACTACGATGCGATATGAGGTAAGCAGTAGCTAAACCTCTATTCATTATATGTACAGAATACTCGACACTTAAACGACATATTGCTAAAAATCACTATCAATTTTACAAAAGGAACCAATATAAATCGTCTTACAAGTACTTAGTAATAGAAGCGGAGCCATTTTACTTGGCATCCCTCGAAGAGCACTGGAAGTGTGATAAGTAATAAATATGTGGTTTTTGTTTTGTTTGTACTTATTTACAAAAGTTCCTACATCTTAACTTTATTAATGAATCTAGAACACTGCACATTATAGTTATACATATATACTTTCGAAATAACTAAATTATATTATAACGAATTAATTAATGTTTTATAAAAAGCGTATTTTATTGCCTTCCCCCGCTATACTCATATGGTGAAACAGAATCATGGAAGAATGAACATTTGAAAAATTGCCTACTAAACGCTAATGAAATGCATACTGTGTCGACATTGTATCGAACTTTACAACTGCTGCAAACAACAATTGAAAATATCCGAAGTTCTTAATCTAAATCACAAACATATCGATTCTTGACACTTAAAATTGTGGTTACAAATGAAACAAACATATTTTTGGTCCCAATTCCTGGATATCGTAACACGATTTCCCAATTAGTGAAGAATACTAGTCTGATTTAACTTTTAATTTTTTTGAACAAATTTATTCTTAAAGTAAGAGGTAGATTGTAATGTAAGAGCCGGAGTATTAAGCTCAGTTCTACAAATTCGATTATTTCGAACTATACAAACAGTAGACTGGAAAGCTAGCGACTTGACTTACTTTTCTGCTTATATGGTTAAAACGAGTGTAAGCAGTGGATAGACTGCTTATGAATCATAGTAGCTATGATAACACTTGCGAAATATCAGTCTTGGTATCAGTCCTGGGTCACGGCACCTCTTGTTAGTTTATAGTATTTGCGTACTGAGTGCACCGGACTGTGGTAGTCTCAGAAGTGGACGTCGCGAACGTCGGTGGGCGTGCTGGCGAGAGAGTGGCCCTTGTCAGGGAGCGGGGGAGGCGTCCAGTTGCCCTCCCCCCGCCCCTGCCCGTTTGGGCCGCTGCTCTCGCGGTCTTCGATCATGTTCTGCACCATACCCTCGATTTGTTCTAGACAAGTCTGCAGGCATTCCTGTTGACAAAAAAAAATGGTCAAAGTGTTGTCTTCAGTAAATTTATGATAAATGTAGTTTTTAAAAATGTCACAATATTTACCAGTTCAATGCCGGTCATGTCATGCAATAGAGACAAATGGCCATCCAGCCCTAGTCCTCTGAGTGCAGCAGCTATTGAGCACGATGCAAGGGTACTCGCAGAATACAAGGTAAATTCGTAATCTGTAACAATGGATAAAAAACTTTAAGAAATATGTTTAAGGAGTCCATCAACTTAAAAATCTAAATGACTACAAATTGAGAACAAAGAGAATTCGGGGGTTATTTGTAAGTTAGAAAAAACCTATAATGCGCGAGACCTTTGGTGCTCTATTAATTGGTGGCACGCGGAGTCGAGTGGCGAGACAGCGAATGTAAATCAGCGGGGAGAGGTTCCTCCCGCGGCCCGTACGAGAGGCGCTCTCGCAGTCTCGAACTCTCGTCTCAAAGGAGCCGGCACCCGCCCCGCCGGTCGCATTCCACAGCCTGCGCCTGATTCAGCGGGAATGTTTCTCACGGACGCACTTTGGCGAAACCGCAATAACACGCCTTCGCTTGACGAATTCACCCGCGTCACCATGTATGGAGCTCATTTATCAAAGTGCATTTTTAACACTTACTGCCTTTTTAAACATGAGCGATCAGCCGTGATGAGCTTTGGTGAAAGAGACTAGTAAAAGCTTACGGATATTTAAATAACTTAATTGGCTGATTATTTCATTATAATCCTGTTGTGTCACTTGCTCGAGCTTTACTAGTGTATTGAGTTTTCTTAAACTATCTAAGAAACGAACATTTCTATGGCGTCTTCCGTCGAAAATCAAACACTTTCTTTAAAATGTACGTTTTAATAGAAAAATCGGGGCGCAAATATCGTAAAGTGTGTATAAACCTATGTAGTATACTGCGCGTGCTCACGTTTGCGACATCATTAAATTGGTCGGCATTATATGTCTTTAAGAATATCAAAATCAGGCTTCTCTTGGCTTATTTATAAGATTTATTTTAATTCGCATGTCGGCATACCGGAGATAAAGGAAACTGGCTGAAGCGACGTTGAAAAACGAAAAGTGGGAACAAGGAGAGCGAGCGCTCACTCAGAGCATTTGCATAATCTGATGTTAATCAAACAGCGAGGGCCTACCGCGGGCGGGCGGGACCGGTCTCTGCGCGTCTGACCTTCGCCGAGCCGCCTTTGTCAATATTTCGTACTATGGGGTCATCTATATAATGTCGTCATCAAAATATTCCTAGTGTCCTTCAAATGAGAACATTGCGTTACACAACTAACGTCTATGCCCTTACACTTCAATGAATCGCAAAGTGTTAAAACTGAGGTCAGAACATTGCCGGCGCTCAGTAAAACGCGCTGTGCGGCTCGCCGCTGCCGACCGGAACAAATATACCTTGAAGGCCCCCAATCTATTAAACTTTGTTCGCACTAGCATTACTGATATTTAATGTGAAGCACATCGTCGCAACGCGGCGCGCTGGATGAGATAAGATACCTGCATTGTGCTACTCGACTACAATCTGTCGAGCTGTTGAACTGACTGAACCGAACGCGTCACGCGACCCATACATACCTACTCAGCCCACTGATAAATAAAAATTACAAATATATTCCAATGAATAAGAATATGACAATAAACATTTTGTTCTACTTTCAAATTTATGACAGTTCGTTAAGATAAGGCGGCATACACACTATATCACACGCGCACATATTGCATTTTAAAAAGTCCATTACTGCGGGTCATCATAATACAGCGTAAATCGTATCATTCAAATAATGACACATAAATGCGGGCTCGCTGCTGCTTGAATGAGCCGCACATGGATTTCGCGAGCGTTCACTCAACGGCAAGCAATTACTTTTAAAGGAATCCATAAAAGTGTAAGGTTCATAACGCTCCGGGTATATAAATACAGCCGCAGCTACATACATATTAATTAATCTGTCTCACTTATACCGTAAAACCAAAATGGTATTCGCGGCGATCGTCTGCGTCTGATGGGAACGAGCCGTG
This sequence comes from Bedellia somnulentella, assembly GCA_963576735.1. Classification (NCBI taxonomy): domain Eukaryota; kingdom Metazoa; phylum Arthropoda; class Insecta; order Lepidoptera; family Bedelliidae; genus Bedellia; species Bedellia somnulentella. The sequence continues at coordinate 14,966,107 of OY755171.1, forward strand.
CAAAGAATAAAAACAATACGACAGGTTTGTCGGCGAGTAACAAAAACCGTTGTACAAAAACATATGATCCCATGGGGCATGTAGGGGGAGGATCGTCGTTGGCGGGGCGCGGGGCGGGTTTCCGAGGCGTGCTGGAATGTGCTCGGGCGAGCGGCGTGGGAGGCGCCGCCGCCGCCGCCGCGCGCTCGCCCTGTCTGCGAACTGCCTAAACAAACCCATCCACCTCGTTGACTCCACTCTTACGATCATTCATTCAACGACCATCACTAGAGATTACTTTAATACGATTTAGTCGACATACCTCTAGCAGCAAGCGAGATGAACGTCTGGGCGTGCCTCGCGACCATCTCTTCATCTACGACTCCTTTCAGAGGCAGCCTAGTGAGAAGCAGGCTCAGGAAGTCGTGTGCCGTGATGCCAGCCACATCCCATTTCAGTTTTGACAGCACGAGCAATTCCCAGCTCTATGGACAAACGAAATGAAATGTTACAAAACATCATATTTGCCTGTCTTGATAAGCAAACGAACCTATTACATAACACATATCGACATAGTTTACAGATAGTGCCGAATCAGGTGAGCGGATGTTTTACTTAAACTGCAATGTGCATATCTAACATATTAATATGTTGACTTCGATCAGCTGACCTCAATATCAGTAACGTACTTCATTTTTTATTTATTTCATAATTATCAGTAAAAACAACTATTTTCTTTGTAATAAAATAAGCCTGGTTGAAAGATAAAATCCCTTAGTATGAGGGAAAAATATAGTAATTACAAAGTAGTACAACGTCTCTTAATGCAACATTTCAAGCTGCTCATCATACATTTTTATTATGTGCCCTATGGTCTTTGAATTAAAGATGTAAATTAAACACAAAATGATCGGCTGATACACTCTTATGGATTTGAGGAGCTAACTTCAGAATGAATGAAATATACTACGAACCGATTACGACGGCTATTTATTATGAGGAATTCTAATTAGAATCATCCTTGATTATTATTATTATGCCTTTATGACTGGATGGTACTTTAAAAAACTGATATGTAGTGAAACTATTTTAATATTTTATTAATAAGGTATAAACAAGCAGTTTAAGTATAAATTTTCATTCTTTTTCATAAACGCTCTGCATTGGATATTCGTAGTTTTATAAATTCCTGCACTAGTTTACCTTCATCCTTGTTGGAAAAGAGATAAATCTGCGAATGTGTCAGTCAGTCGGTAGGTTCAGCATAAATTCACATTAACGATAACAGGCGACGATCGACAATTCAAAAGCATGCGGGCCGATCGCGAGAACAGCACAACCAATTCGTGCATTACCGAATAAAATACTAACAAAGTAACTATATTTTTGCTAAATACAAATAAAATCAGAAAAAAGGAGACTACAAACTTAATGAATAATTGCGGAACCATTAATATTGATTTGCAATTTGAATATTTGACAATAAATTGGCTTATATTATAATTTGAAACAAACTTAATTTAAAATAACGAATGAATCAACCGTTTTTAGACTGAAAATGTTTAACAAAGGAAGGACACACGCATAGATAAGTTACAGGGCCCAGTCAGTTAGGTCCGGTAAGGAATCCTAATAGCAATAACTGATGACCAAGCTATGTGTTAGTAGGAAATGATAATTATAAGTAATGCGATGCAGTCGGTTCGTTCACGAGCCATCGACCGTTTCGCTGGATTCCACACTCCGTTCCCATACATTATCGGATTTCAGCGAACGGTGTGGCCGGGAGCGAGAATGGAACAATGAAATATGGTGTCGCGTGGCCGCAACGCCTGTACCCGATTAAACAACTATGGAATTTCCCAGCTCCACATCTGGATAGGAATGCAACTTATTAAAACTAAACGCTGTTGCTATGCTATGACAGGGCTGGACTCCCGCCCTTTCAACTGTTCATGTTTCATAAACGTTATTAACCTAGCATTGCAGATTTTTAAACGCTTAGCCAGCTTAACCATTACTTCATCCTATTGATGATTTTGAGAAAAGGGAAAGATATGATACTATTTAATATTAATGCATCGCAATTATCGAGTAAGAGGTAAACATGTCTTCCTTAAATAACAATAGGCACCACATTACTTGAACCAACAACCACTGATACAAACATGATTATTTGGAAAATAATCAAAACTAATCATTACTCCTCTCCCAACGTGATGATGTAATTTAATTAGACGTAAAGTAAGCAATGGAAATTTGTTGTAAGAAATGTTTGATATGTTGTAATTGGGCGGCGTAGTGAGAGCTTGAAAATCCCGTTCGGCTTTTCGAGACAAAGTCCGAGGAATGCGACTGGTTTGGTGCAAAGTGCTCCTCCCGCCCTCGCCGCAGCCCCTGGCGAGCCCTCGGGACCTCTCCAACCCTCCCGGCCGCAGCTACCTTACCTCGTGCGTGGGAATCGGTTTCACTAAGGCTTCTCTCACCGCACTGTCAATTAGTGCCGCAGTTTAATCATTAGGATGTCTTTTGTCAATTCTTTACTTTCTTCAAAATAATCACAGGTCATTGTCTCACAGCAATGTGATAGGATAACAACACTGTGCTCATAATATGGAGATTACGTCGCATTGGCATGGCACCGGAAACCCGAGCTCGTGAGATCAGTAAACAAGTAGAATGCTCGTGCTAATTTGCTCATTCCTCACGCACTAAGCAAAACATAAGATTTCATTTCCTTTCGGCCCGAGAAGATACGATGTGTGTGGAAGTTGATGACCTTTGTCGAACCGCATGTCCGTTTTGTACAAGTGGGAGGAATACAAAGATAAGGAGGATAAAGTAGACCGTTCATTGAAAAAGTTGCGTCAAATTAGGTTATGCTTTAAGTATGGAGCTACTAATAAACTTATATGATTTATTGTGGTAAAGACTGATTCTTTTTAAGGGTTTTAAATATTTGTTATTTCATACCTTGAGATTTAATACACTATACTCAAAAGAAGTCATATTGTCATAGCGGCCATCCAAGCCCAAACGAGTTAATCAATGGCACAATGTATTGGTATCGTATAAAATAATAATTTAGCACAAAGTTATTATATTTACGACAAGTGATAGTAGGTCATTTGAAGATTGCGTATATAAACTAGTTTTTAATGGCTTATGTTATTACACTACAAAGGAAATAAGTTATTTTGCTTGTTCGTTTATCAGAAAGCGGCCGAAATAGGTCGAGTCAGATTAAAGGTAACAAAACACAATATAGTAGTGTGAAATTATGAATTCATAAACAGCAGGTTTACATAGAATGGAAAATAATATCACTGATGGTCTTTATGATAACAAATACTTCTTAATTCTTAATAAATGCAGTCATAACATAAACTATAATCTGATATTAATATTATTACATAACCTTTAACTATATTATAATGTCACCGTTGCGTAAGTATCTGGTCAAATGTTTTACAGTTCTGAAATAATTGCTGCAATTCCCCGTACGCGTGTACCAACATCACGACATTTTAATAGCAATTGAACATTGGATGGCTTTATGGATTTGAAATTATGTTTCAGCCTCTTTGACAAGGAGACGCCGCGGCTCGTAAACTTATGCTTCAATTATAATAAATGTTTACGGTGGTGGTGCGAGTGTGAGAATGCACAATCTTTTATTTTTATGGAGAGTGGAGAGCGGGAGTGCGGGCTGCGAGCGACCACTAATGTGACTGCTTCTCGGACGAGCGAGCGTTCTGCTCTTTTTGCCACACCCGCTATTTCACTAACATATACCTACAATACATGCGCCGATTCTAACTCCATAAGTTCAATTCAAAAATGCACGAGTGCAACATTGTATGCGTCCTTTTGAGCGAGTCTCGCGCTGCTTGAGTAATTAATCTATGTTTGTTCGGCCCGCTCTATGGAGGCATCAGGTGTGACGTCCCGTTAAACTTCTATTAAAAACTGAGTTCTTGAGCTATGCTCAGAATGCATATCTGTATACAACTTTTCGTTACATTGATCAGTATTCCAAATTAAGGTTATTTACAAAGATAATTTAGTAGTAGCATTAATTTTTGGCATGTTTGTACATAAACTAAAAAATAGTATAGAAATTCAATTGAAAAATTTTGGTTTTGTTGTATGTAATAATTTTGTTCTTATTGTATGTATGTATTCTATGAATGTATTAAATTCTTTGTCTTTAAAAGTTACTTCAAAACGAATTTACCACTTAGGTACTGGGGCCAATTTCTGCGTGATAATTAAATGCCACAATTTTCAAACGGAAAAAAGTTACTCTCATCGTTAAAATGAAATAATAAACATTTTCACATGTCGTAGTAGCGGGCGCTACGAGAATGGAGGCGCGCGACAGCAGCGAGCGGCGGCTAACAATGCTACGCCAGTCTGGGCTACGAGCGAATAATGTAGTCATGTTTTGTTAAATTGAGTGTCGGAAAAATTGAAATTTGTATAATATCATTAGCAATAGCAATTGGCTTGGGATTTAAGGAATATGATGAATTTGGTTCTACATTCTACAATACATTCCATGGGACGAAGATATTTCAATTATTTTCCTTAACATCTGTAACTCAATACTTTGGTTCGGGCAACATTTTTTGTCAAGCGTAAAAACTGAAATTAATCCATATTGAACGGCAGCAAAAACCGATACTGTATTAAGTGGACCACGAATAATTTATGAATCAAATACGAGATTGTCATGAAAAAATGAATGTTGTTAACTTATAATAGGAAAGCAGTAGACAACGATTACCGAAGCGTTTAGCAAGTGATGGCAATGTCCGGCGCGTGATGATTATGGCGGGATTTTGTATCGGGCAGCGTGAGAAAAAATAGTACTGGTATGGCTTTGCGCTGTAATTGGGCTGATTGAAACACTCGCTACATTTGGAGACGGCTGATTCGCAGAAACTGATTTGGGGACAGCGGTCGCTCCTCGCGGCGCTGACTGACTGCATTCTTTCAAGAGGTCCGATTTGGGAGCCAACAAGAGTTTGGCACTCTTCGGGTTTTATTAACGCGATCGTGTAGTAAAATATGTTGAAGAGTGTGTTTTCGGCAATTAAGGCGCTTAGGAATCGAGACTAAATACATAAAAGTTATGTAAATGATGTAACGTAATGGGAATTTGTAAGTAATTTACATCGCAATAATGCACCGCGTGCAAGGGAGCTGATAAGTGCGGTCGAGTGCGGGCCGGCGGGGCCCCGCTGGGTGCGCGCTGATCAAAATGCAACCATACTCGACACACTCGCACTCGCACTGATACATATGCATTAGCAGCTTAACACATTCGAATATTCATTTAATTGTACAGACATTTGGGTTTCATGACGAAATAAAACCCCGATTATTGTTGCTGGCGAAATCAAAGCTGACCGGAACACGCACGAGAGGTTTCGACTAACATCTAATTAGTTTCTGTAAATCATCTTCTGAATATTGTAGGTAGGTGATTTGTCCAGATAAAGGTACTCCAAATACGTTAGTTATGGTTTGCACAACTCTATAGATAAATTCGCTTCCTGGTAAGTAGACTGACTCATTGTAATTCTAGCGAAACGTACCACATACCCATACCGCTATCGTAGTTCACAGGAAAACTAAGTAAATGCGTTTCTAGACAAGTGCAGTTGGCTAAAATATAGATTACTTACATAGAGGTCATTTAAGGTGATGCTGTTGGCGGTGTAGAAGACGAGCAGGTCGGCGGGCAAGCCGCTGCGGCTCGGCTCCCGCATCTTGGACGCCAGCAGCAAGCAAGCTGTCCCCAGCAGCTGCAGCTGACTCTTGCTCACCGCACACACACTCAGGAACCGATCCAAATACGACATTGCCAATGGAAACACCTCCTCTTGACAACTTCGGTCATCACACACCTACGAAAGAACACACAATAAGAACCACATCCAGATTCAACTTATCCTTATTACAATTTCAAACCGCCATGCGCTTTTTATCGCCTGGAATTGCCGATAACCTATATTATAAAATGTAAATAGGCATTTAACCCGATAAAGAACGGCGCAAGATTAACTTTCCTGTAGTTAACTTTATCAGCTTAAAAGGTCGCAGCAAGTATAATACCCAACGGTTTAGTATTTGCTATGGGGTCAACATTACTTTATGGGAACGTAATGACGATATAATTCCATTGTTTGTCGTAGAAAGTGCTGGTTGAGATATTAATTGGGATCGCAGTAAAGTGTCAGTTGCGATGAAGGCGGCAATTTAGAAATGAGAAGCGACGGAGACGATGGTGTTGGTGTGATAGGTATGTGAGGCGGTAAGTGATAGAATGTGTGATTGCTGGTGGCAACTGGCGATTGTGAACGAAACGGTGCAGTGCATAGTTTCGCACGGTGTAATGTGACGCGATCTGGTTCTGCCTGAGAATGTAGGTTCGAGCACGCTACTCACATACAGCTCACCTTTCTATCTCAGCTGACAATCAGATGATTCCTAGCTATATAGCGGAGTACTTATCTGACGGATTATAACTAATTCCTAAGGTTGGAGGTCTAGTTAACCTGAATCCCGCACGTGGAATGCAGTTATGTCACCGATTTCTTGGGAGCGGTTCTTTTTCGCTTGATGAGATAATAAGAGGATTAGAGTTTACTGTTATTACAAAAATGTGGGTACTTTCGTAAAGGAGACGACTTGAGAAAAAGTATTTACCAGTAAAAATGCTTAATTGCCAACAACAACAACCCCATGGCTTAGGTATTAAATTTCCAATTTTTTGTTTTTATCAATAGATTTAACTGCTTTTTATAATTCTTATTAACGTCTTCCATTTGATATCTTGCGATGGGCGCACCCACATAACAGATAAAATTAACGATTACACGCGTGAAAACCATAGCTTTTGTAAGTCATTGACCTGTCTACGTTCTAACGATATATCACTAATTTCGTGATAGCAACATCCAAGAAATAGATACCTATTGGTTATACTAAATTTTCGCGTTATTTTGCTGGTGTGAAGTATGCTGTTTAGATACTCGTAGCTATGCAATGTTATTAGAACAAAAGCACATAGTGTTTAGTTTAATCGAGTTAACAAAATATTTAATATTAATAGATTACAATGTATATCTGTATAGCAAAATTACATAATAGCATGCTACCCCAATAGTAGATCCTATGGTCATGGTATTATAAGATATTTGAATTAGTATTAATATGCTTTTTTAACCGACATAGAGCAAGGGGAACATAAATCAATAACATAAAATTGTATGTTTAATATATGAAGGTGTATATTATATTTGATGAAAATTTGGTTGGGTAGGTTGCGCCAGCGCGGATGTCGTCAGCGCCTCATCGCGAAGTGGCCGATGCACGCTGACGTCATCATATCGTCAAATCGTCGTCGCGCACACTACGCGCATATTCGCACGACCACGTGGCCACAACATTAATATGCTCTTATTTTAGAACCATACAAATATAACTCTCGGTATTTGTCAAAATAAAACTAATATAAAGGCTAGCAGAAAACTAACATAATCAATGAGCAAGGTCGTTAGCAAACAGCTGATTGGCTGACATTCTACTCGAACGTAAAATATGTCAAATAGATCAAAAAGTGTAATTACAAATTATAGTGGAATCATTTTCGCAATCGCCGATTTAAGTAAAATGATAAGGCCAGCACATCGCGAGTACACTCATAGCCGTGTCAGCTGTGTGCGTGTCAGAATCAGCTGATTATTCAAATAGAATAAGCAGCGCGCACGCGAACCGACCGGCGGCGCCGGCGCAGCGCGATCAACCGTGACACGGGGCCCCTCGGCCCCATTCTTTCACTCGTCTCGCACTACCAACCAATAACCTAGGTTTAGCAAATATCTACTAAGATAAGCACCATGTAGTTTTTGAAATATTTACTTATTATTGGCACACGAAAAGTTCACAGAACTTATACATGTCTCAATGAATTCCTATTGGAATGAAAACATTGATCAGCTGATTAGTGTTTGGTTTGAATTCTTGGTAATCGTCTGATTGGAAAAGTAAAAAGTTTTCTTTAAAACCTGGATTTGATATCATAATATAAATAGATCGATGGAGTGTATTTACGAAACAAAAATGTGAGGTGTCATTGTCGGTGATGTCAATAAGAGTGAAGAAGAGATAATTTGGTTTTAACACTGATTCGATTTCCTAAATACTTCTAAATTAATTGATTAGCATCTTAATACCTAACCAGAAGTTGACGTAGATTTAGGGGCAGAAATGAGCAACACGTGGCCGATAGGTGTGCGAAGCAAGATGGCGAATGTCCGGTCGACGACGGCGATGGGAGGTCGGGAGGCGCTCACCTCTAGCATCCATTCGGCGACGAGGCGGCGCATTTGCGGCGTGATGTCGCGCTGCACCGTGCCGAAGTAGTTGGCGGACACGGCGTAGCGCTCCTCCGTGCGCAGCAGGTTGCGCAGCACGCGGCCGCGCAGCAGCACCGGGTCCGCGTCCGCCGCGCATCGCGCCGCCAGCGCTCCGGCCCCGGCGCTGCTTGGCCCACCCTCGCTGCTGCTCGGGCTGACACGCTCCGCGCACAGCAACTCCATAATACACCGCAGGGCGGCTTTACAGAACCGAGTCCGAGATTCTTACACTCAACGAAGTACTACGATCGACGTATTTACGCAGCTTTCGACGAGCAGCTGATCGCGAGTAGACTTGCGAGACGAGTGTTGTTGTTGTGTCGAGAGCCCGGCTCGCAGTGAACACTGAACAGCCGGTCGGGCGCGCCCCGCCGACCATATGATCGCGGCGGGGCGCGGGGCAGGGCGGGGCGCGTGAGGCCCGCACGCAGCTCGCAGGTTTCCTCCGACGAGACTAGTTCGGAAACATATGATCGTCAGCTGTCTCGCTCAAACACGCCAATTGATTAAAACCCCTCCCGCCCGCTCCCTGCGAGGCACCCGCAACCAAATATTATAATTTCTGCAAAAACCCCATATAGACTTTGTTAGTTCACATTAAAATAACTTTACAATCAACCACCACACCAAAGACACTCTGTTGGGATGCGTATAATCAATGTCTCTGTTGCAAGTATGATGAATGGAACGGGTGACAATGACAACGGGCGTTATTCATTGAGAATTATGTGAACCTTGCGTTTATGATAATTTTACACTTTCTTCAAAAATTCTCGACTGAAATATGAATAATTAGTTCCGTAACTTTGATTTGAGCTTTTGGGTCATCGATATTCATTTAAAGGCTTACTTGGTGTTTTATCACCAAGTTAGCCTTTAAATGTCATCATCTCTCCTATAGATGCACTAAAATCTATGATCTCTCCAATACATTTAGAATGTTGAAAGATCAGTTGAAATTGGGAAGTAGCGCAAGTTCGGCTCTACACGACGAAATGATTCCTAGCTTAGGTAAATAACAGCAGAGATGATAATTATTACTTGTACATAGTTGGCAAATGCCTATATCAGACGCTAGAAAAGAACAATTCCATAATAAATGTAGACATACAAAAATACTTACAAGTTCAGTTACACATGTAGATAAGTATGTATATGTGTGGTTGGACGGTGTCAACTGATAAGGTAATCAGGAAGGAAGTAAGAACCATAGTGGTCATTTCACTGTCTTTCCCTTTCTTTTCTTAACTCGACTTTCAATGGTGTATAAAATATATAACGATTTAATAATCATTACTAATTCTTTAGAGATATCTTTCGTTCCTAAGGGGTGCCAGCCATGCCATCAACTAAATTGCCGATGCCGGATAGATACTGCAAAAGTCCCGGACATTAGCCCGAAATGTAGTTTTTTCCCCGGATAAGTACGTCTAAAAAGTTTTTTGTATCAAAAATGATAACCTAGGTTTTTATGTTTATTTATAAAGATCGTTATTAAAATTAAAAATAGCTGCAAAAACATATTTATTATAAATTAAATTAAACACGCTTTTTCAGGTTATATGGTAACTTAAACAATAAAAACGCTATTGTTTTGTATTACATACATACATAAATATACTCACGGCCATAAATCCCAAAAAGGGGTAGCCAAACTAGCCAAGCCAGAGCTTCAGAGCTAGAAACTCCTCAGCCACATTTGAAAGTTGATAGGGGACAAGATGGTAGAAATAAAGTATCGTTGGTGATGGGTCTCCAACCGCATCGCCCAAAAACAACTTGAAAAAGCCCCATTATTTTTAGGCACCTCTTACGATACCCTTGGGTCGAAAGGGGTAGTCACATTCTAAGGCAGCACTACACGGCTAAGCTAAGAAACCAAGATATATTAAGATAACTCATTCTTACTTATACCTATGGTTATAAATCCTGAATGTGGTAGCATGAGCTACAGAACTAGTAATTCCTCGGCCAGAACTGTTTAAAGTTTAGTGGGGACCAGATTGTAAAAAAAGGATGCTTTGTGGTAGGCCCCTGGTAACACTGCCGAACAATCACTTCAAAACTCACAAAACCCTTAGTCGCCTTTCAAAACACCTTTTTCGGGTATTATTTATTTATTTTATTTTATTTGGAAGATTTACAGCGTATACATTAACTAAACAATAAAGTAAACAGTGCAATGCCAATTAAAAATCTCCACCTATAACAATAAAAACTAGAAAATAACAACTTACAGACTAAAAGAAAATTCAAATAACAGACTGAGAACAATAGAAATCACGGTAACAACACTAAAAACTAAATTAATTATTGCTAAATAAGAAAAATATAAAAATAATTAACTTAAATGTTTTGAAAAAATGAATTGGTAAGTAATCGCTTAATTGCTGAAATGCTGGAGTTAAATATGTCGAAATCATTTTGAATTTCATTATATTCCCTAGAAACTCGTATTATAAATGAATTCTGCCTGTAGTTGGTTCTGGCCTGAGGCACATGTAATAAAGACCGCTGACGTAATGCCATCGGATTTGTACGCAGCTGTACCTTGGACAGTAACTCAGGACAATTAACCGAACCATTTGCTATCTTAGCCAAGTTACAGATATCTGAAATGTTACGTCTAACATCGAGTGGGACGAAATGATATTTTTTGCAACGCTCATAGTAGCCTGAAATCGATTGCTTACATTTAAAATCCAGATACCTTAGAAATCTCTTTTGAATGGCTTCTATTCTATTCTTATAAATCTGATACCGCGGGTTCCACACAGAGGAAGCGTACTCGAGATGACTTCGGACGTAGGCGCAGTATAATATTTTTATAGTTTTAATATCTTGGAAATCAGATGCAGTTCTCATTATAAATCCTAATGTTCTAGACGCTTTGTTCACTATACTGTTGATGTGATTATCAAATAAAAGATGGTTATCGACAACAACGCCTAGATCTCTTATAAAGTTTACCTTGGTAAGGGTTCGACCATTTAATGTGTAATTAAACTGAATGAGTTCTCTCTTTCGGGAAAATGACACACAGTAACATTTAGAAACATTCAGGTCAAGCTTATTTGTGAGACAATAATTTTGGAAACGATCTAAATCCGACTGTAGGTTGCGGGCGTCACTTATACTTTTAATATATTTTAAAACTTTCATGTCGTCCGCAAACAGAAGTATCTTAGAATGTAAGAAACATTTGTTGATGTTGTTAATAACAATAATAAACAACAGTGGTCCCAGTAACGAACCCTGAGGGACACCAGACGGAATACTTGACCAGCTTGACATAAACCCCTGAAGTGCAACTGCTTGGCTACGATTTCGAATGTATGATTCAAACCATCTCAAAAGGTCGCCATGTATGCCAGATTCAACCAACCTCCTCAGCACAACTTGATGGTCTATACGATCAAAGCATTTTTGGTAGTCCGTATACACAACATCTACTTGTTCACCATTTTCCATACCTTCACTAATAAAGTCAGTCGCTAGTAGTAGGTTTGTCGTGGTCGACCGTTTTTTGAGGAAGCCGTGCTGCTCATCATTAAAATCGTTCTGTAATGCTGCGTACAATTGGTCGTAAACTAGTCTCTCGAGCGTTTTCCCAAAAAGGCATAGCTTAGATATAGGCCTATAATTTTCAACGTGACTTTTATCACCCTTCTTGTGGATTGGTGTTATAAATGCGGACTTCCAAATACTGGGTACAATACCCTCCGCAAAAGATCGCCTAAAAAGAATGGATAGTGGAGCCGCAATACTTTTAGCACAGTTAATAATAAAGATAGGGGGTATATCATCTGGGCCTCCGGATTTATAGGGATCCAGGTTTTTTAATATTTTATACACTTCATCGTCAATAACTTCAATGGCAGATATGGTATTACAAGGGCTCATGGTGGTGTGTTGAAAAGTAGAGCTTGAGTGAGTATCTGAAGCCACGAAATTCGTCTGGAAATACTCTGCAAATAGCTGACTAATTTGTTCACCATTCGCAGCTGTTTTAATTTTATAATGCATGGAAGATGGAAAAGATGAACCCATTTTTTTGCCTTTTACGTAAGTCCAAAAATATTTAGGATTATCAATAACAGATGATTCAACTCTCGATATATAAGCGGCAAAACATAGCTCTTCTAAACCGTCAACACATCTAGTTATTTAATTTACTTATAATATTAAATTATACTATTAATAACTAATTACAAACTCGTTAGTTTTGAAATATATTCCTCGATTATAATTTTAGTCATCTATTTGGGTAGCTGAACACCTACAATAATTGTTGATTTAGAATTGAAAGTACTTAAGTAACTTCTTACTTTAAGTATTAAAGAGTGTTTTAAGTTTTAAGTTCTTTAGTGTTTTTCTGTTATTTCAAGTTGAATTTGTCATAAAAAAAGTAAGGAGTAGTTAAGCTAACTCGTAATTTAAAAGGCCATCATCGTAATCCAGGAACAGTGAACGAGATGTTTCAGGAATTACACCAAAATTGTATTATGTTGTGTTCAAGCAAGTTTATACTTTCGAAATGACTAAAAAGTTATTAAATTTATTTAAGATAAGTAAGGTCCTTATTGTGTATGTATTGAATAGCTAAGACTAATGTTTAGATTCAGATTTCAGAAAGTTTTCTTTTTTTAGTAATGAGGCTTGGCTTATAATATCATTACCCCATTTCGTCCTGTGAGTGTCGTAACTTACGCAAAAGGTAACAAGGGTTTTGAAATTTAATAAAGTTATTCTTAGATGATGAGACTGGAATGGAAACCTAATACCCATCACGAACTTTTACTACCTCTGATTTGGGATCTGTAGCAGAGACTAAAGTTAGGTAGAGTTTTAGTATTTAACAAACTGAAATGCATTAAATATAGTCAGCGTAGGCGTAGGCTAAAAGAGAGTTGTTTACATACAAAGCCTCGTCATTTTGTTCAACCTAGTAATTCCCCATCCAAAACACAATAAGTTGTCAAAAAGCTCAACACCTAACGGAACTATTATTTATCAGTTGCACAGGCAGGATCCTTCCTTCGCAACACAAAGCCAACTTTTTAAGAGCTTTCAACAAATTATTCATTTTTGCGTAGCATTCTTTTCGTTTTCTATCTACCAAACAATGACGTCAAAAATAGTAATTTCTGAAATCCAACTACCTATTTTTTGAAATAACCTATATGGCTATAAGCCATAAGTATTGGTAGGAAGGTAGGTATAGGTAAATAAGGTATTTTTAATAAAAATTTCAAAATTCACCTATAAAGGGGGTATTTTGCTGTTGAAGAAGCAAATAGACTAATTCATTCAGTTTATTTTATATAATATATAATGAGGAGTAATTGGTACAAAGAACATACATATACTCACGGCTATAAATCCCTAGAAGGGGTAGCCAGAGCTAAGGAATTAGAAATTCCTCAGCCAATAAAACTCAAAGAACATAATATATTATATTTGTAAGTTACCTTTTTAAAATAAAAAGGGGTAGCCAGAACTTAGAATCGTGAAATTCCTGTCACTTTTGGATGTTTAGTTTAGTGGGGAAAGTAAAATAAAATAAAGGATGGTTGCAAATAAATCTGCAGCTTTATCGCTCTAATATCGCTATAAAATCCCAAAAACCTTGAGTCGCCTTTTATGATACTCGTAGAAATGGGTTAGTGCTATTCTTATCAGCTTTTTGAAATAATGTATATTTTTTTATAGTACAGTACATAGTATAGTACAGTAAGAAGACAAAGACACAGTACACAGTATAGTACAGTAAGAAGACAGCCAATTTTTATGCTTAGGATAAAATCTGTTCATATCGTGTATTAGACAGTTGCATGGGTACGTAGAACTTTACATGCCTACTCATTATAAATGAGGGATTTCACGTAAGTCATTGGGTAGACAAAGACGATAGCCACTATGTATAAACCAGACAAAACGTTCTTGCTTGCCTCAGAATAATCATTTTTCTCATACATGCAGTGTCTATTCCATTTCACTTCAGTCCTTTGGCTTTACAATATAATTTTCAATGTAGTCTTCAAATGTCTTGCCTAGCTGTCCTCTACTAAGATTACAATCTACATTAGCCAAATTCCTGTCATCTATCATCTGAGTGAAAGTAAAATCTTCTCTATGTAAGTTATCTTACATTTTTCGTCACCTTTCACACCCCATCACATCACATCTTAGGGGTTGTCCATTAATCACGTGAGGCTTGAAAGGGGGGGGAGGGGTTTGAGAAAAATCACGAAAATAACACAATGGGGAGGGGGGGGTGTAGTAAGATATCTCGTGTATTTAACTTTTCGACAAACGCGCGATTTTTAAACAAATATTAAGCGGCACATTTTTATTATGGTCCTTAATTTCAGAATAAAATAAGATTATAGTTTATACTTACCTGTATTTAAAATAATATAATATATAGAAAATTTCAAGATTCGTTGTAGCTACAAAAATACACGTGATGTTGAGACGGGGGAGGGGGGGTGGTCTTAAACCTCACTACTCATCACCAATGGGGGAGGGGGGGTTAAAAAATGCTAAAAAAAGATCACGTGATTAATGGACAACCCCTTATACGAATCTCAATATTTTTCAGTCTTTCTTTCTTGAGGGGCCTCTTTTCTATTGGTTTACTCTACTTTCATGCATTTTTTTCCATACCTAGCAAGTTTTCACACATAACATCGCTACTTTGTATGGAAGCACTGTCATATTGTTGTATATATATTCAACTGTAAGAATTCGTGCAGGTTATTTTCCCTCGCCAGCCACATTATAGTCGAAATAACAAGAATATATTATACTTACTGCCCTACATAAGGAATATAAGATACGTGTACGGTGTTAGAACTATACATATAGGTAATAAGTAGATGGTTGGAGTCCCTACACTTACAAAAGCCGTAAGTAGTAAGGCAGGTGGCTGACCGACAGAATCGTTACACAAGGTGGAGTATGACACAAAAACAACAGTTTTTACACGTCTGGCGTTCCTAATGGTCTCTGAGAGATTTTAATTATTCTTATCTATTTACCAGAACATTCTGGCCGCTAACTTTAACTATTTACATTAGTTTTTACAATATTTTCTTGATCATTTATTGTAATTGACTCTGATTTAATATCGGTATTGCGAGTTTAGCTGTGAATGCTGGAATGAGGCGGCGGCGTCACGGTGGCTTTGTGTCCCAACTAGAGATGGGTCGAGGGCATAAAAACTTATTGGGCAGATTGGACGTATTGGGTTAAAATGGGCAAAAATGAATTTACGCCCGATAAATGCCCAATCGCTGGGCGGAAAAACTAAACTCTACTTTAAAATTAAATTACAAGTGGATCATTATTTTAATTGTGTTTAATTTATACATATACATCAGCGTCATCAGAATAAAGGAATAAGAACAAAAAAAAAGTAACAATATGCCAAATATAGGCATATAAGTACTTTAAATTCTTACTTAGATGACATTATAGTCCAATGGGTAGAACGCCCGCCCGTAAACAGACAGTCATGAGTTCAAATCCCGGGTCGGGGCTACACCAATTGGTCTTTTCTAATGTCATATGTGTGGTTAATTTATCATGGTTGTCAACGGTGAGGGAAAACATCGTGAGGAAACCACATGGCCGAGTTGTACTTAGCCATATGACAGTGTATTCGTACAAAACGGCAATAGGCCTGCCCCCTATCACGTGAGTACACTGTCTAAGCAAAACGTGGGTACCTTCTCTGGAAACTAGATGGCGCTTGCCATGTGAGTTCAGGAGTATTGGTACCTCTGCCAACCCCTTCGGGGATAAACGGCGTAAACGTTTATGTTATATATGTATATTATATAATATTTCAATATTACGAACATGATATCAATTCAATTTTAATTACCTTATTTAGTTTTTTAGCTGGCACCTTCTTTGTTAGTCCAGGTTTAGTAAACCTTTTTGCTGTGTCGGCTAAGTGCCGGCTTAAAATAGCGCTACCCCATTTCTTCTCATGGGTTATCGTAAGATGCGACTAAGGGTATCGGGGCTTTCAAGCGACTTTTGGGCGATGCGGTTGGAGACCCATCACCAAAAATATTTATATAACAATCTTTCTCTACTTAACTTCCAAGTGGCTAAAGAATTTTAAGATTCAGAAGAGCAGGCTACCCCTTTTAGGGATTTGTAGCCGTAAGTAGATGGATGTAAAACGTAAAGCAAATCGCTCGCTCTGTATTATTTATTCAATGTCGCGCTTAGCTGTCGTTATGCGTGTGTCCTGTCATGCCATGTCATTCGACTTCTTTGAATACTCAAATGCGCTCATTTCTTTTCGGTATTTGCTATTATTTTTTATTATTAACTGTTATATTTTAAAATTTTCTGTTCACCGTGAATGCGCTTTTTGCATTTGCAGCGTAGAACATAATAAAATTTATATATTATATTCTAACAAATAAAATGAGTTGACGTGGATGTTCATACTTTAATAGAAATTAAAAAATGAGCCTGGTCAAAAAGATTTATAACCTCTGACATGTCAAAAAATGGCAGCTGTCAGAATTCTACGCAATGATTCAAGTAAATTCTTAGTAGTTTCTATTTTCGTTTGCTATTATAATTTATTACACAGAAAAACTTACTTACATAAGGTTCTAATTTATTAAGATGAAAACGAATGCCCCTTGCAATTTAAAGCCAGGTGAAACTACCAAAATTAGCAGACTTTTAAATTCTTTCAAAATCAAAGGGTTAGAAGTCCAACTAGTGAAGGGGTATAAGATCTTGATTACTTTCCTCACGCATCGATTATTTTCCGGACTAATACCTAAGTTGAATTGATTTGGGAGTTGAAGATTGGTATCAGGGTTTTTGTTCACACGAAGATTATCGGGTATTATTTTATTGAGATCTATTTTATTTGTACCTGTAGTCTTGTTAATTAGGAATAAAACAGAGCATAGTTTTTAATGTGTAACGTTTTAGGTTTTATTGAAGAAATGCAATGTTTAATTAATGAAATATTGTTTTTGTGCTTCAAATTAATATAAACATAAAAGTTAATGTGTAGTGTTGGTTTGGAATAGCACTACCTCATTTCCTCCCGTGTTGGGTGTTCGTAAGAGTGAACGAAGAGCTATATTGAGTAAAAATTTATATATTATATTCTAACAAATAAAATGAGTTGACGTGGATGTTCATACTTTAATAGAAATTAAAAAAATGAGCCTGGTCAAAAAGATTTATAACCTCTGACATGTCAAAAAATGGCAGCTGTCAGAATTCTACGCAATTTAAAATCTAGGTACAAAATAGCGAGATTGAATCAGGCGGAATGTCAATGTCAATTTGGTCTCAACTCTATATAATTATACTCAACTTTATATTATATAAAGTGTCCAATATGAGCGCTCGATTTGTACTTGATACGAGCCCAACGTAAATAGGGTTAGATTCTCATACGTTTATAGTGGAAAATCATCATAATCTGGACTATGACCATCCAGAATGTTTGTTTAAATTAAAAGTTTAAAACAGTATCACAATTTTTCCTTATTGTATTGTAACAAATTAATGAATTATCATAAAAAGTATGATAAGATTCTTGCATTTAAAAATGTTTGCGTTTCTGTCTGCAAAACTTCATAAAACGGGTTGGATTGCACCCATTGACTTTTATGCTAATGGTCCCTATCATGAACCCTATAAGTATTATTCATTCTTTAAATAAAATATGTCATTATATGATAATTTTAACTAATAACATCAACTACACTCTTACAATAATGATATTTTAAAAATTAAAATTAAATAAGATTTCTGCCCAAGTAATGGACATTTATTCGGCACTTATGGACATTTATTGGGCATAAATCCAATCCGCCCAAAATGCCCGGGCAAAATCCCATCTCTAGTCCCAACTAGTTTCTATCCAAGTATTCTTCCGCGCAAAATAACAAAAGTTTTGGACTAACGCCCGATTTCTGAATTGAGAATTCCAGCTGACAAAAACCTAAGTATCGTTCTGTCTGTCGCATTGAAATCTTAACAACAGAATGAGACAAAACGATACATAAGTCGTTCTCAGCTTGAATACTCAATTCAGAAATCGGGCATCAATCAGGCAATGTTTTCTAAGTGTGAATGAAAGATTTTGAGAATAAAAGAAAATGGCCTACATGAGTTTTTGTTCATTCTTTAAATAAAAACAGACAAGTACTTTCCTTCACATCAGGAGATTAACAATTTAATGGGTACTATAAAATGTTGATTTCACTATTTTTCAAGCCAATAAATTGGAAAAATATATATTACCCTCCATACCCATCGTTGTGTCTTATCACTTGTACAGGAATAAAGCAAATTAAATTTTATTCTATGTTTGTGAGGTTGAGCTAATCATATAAATAATTTCTTGTTGTAATGGACCCTACAAGTTAAATATATATATGTCGCAACCAACTGGACAAATCAGCCTGCTGACAAAGCAGCTAGCCGCTTAATTAAACGCCGGCTCCTAGTTAAAAGGCTAGCCCGCTAGTAAAATGAATTGTCGTCACCGAACGTCCAATCATCCGGCTGATTGAATGGTTAGCCCGTTGGTTTAGGCTGACGTTACATTATTTTTCTGTTAAAATTTGTAGAATAACTGTTAAAAAAAGTTTGAAATTATGGAAATTTCAATAAATAAATTGATACAGAGTTAAAATTAATACATAAGATTACTTTATATTTTTATATTAATGTTCATTATTAATAAGTCGGTACCTGTTTGTACTTTTAGTTACTGTGCCAAAGCTTTGTGCCATTTAATTGTTAATATTGTATTAAATGAATATAATTAAAGTATTGCCGACATAAGAAGTACCTACGAAAAAATATTTTAGTCATAGTCACCCTAGATAACCAGACGGCAATACAACGTTCAGCCAAGTGGTTGGACGTTGTGTTCAACTAAATGGCTGACTGAAGTTTAGCCCTTTACTAGGAGCCGGCGTTTAATTAAGCGGCTAGCTGCTTTGTCAGCTGTCTGGTTTAACCAGTTGGCTGCGACATATACATAACTACATGTACCCATGCTATTTTAATATTTCATGCAAAGCAATTCAATAGGATCTTAATAGGTAATTGTAAACAATACTCTTAAAGCTTTATCACCGTTACTGTAAATTTGAGTTGTAACAAAAGTATAGCCCCAAAACATGTATGCTATAAATTTAACGATTTCATGAATACCTTAAATAATACCAACTACCTAGTTTGCATCAGTTTAACTTTTGAATATGTAAATAATGCAAAATAAAGGATTGTCGGTGATGGGTTTCCAGCCACATCACCTGACTATCACTTGAAAAGCCTCAATACCCTAAGTCCCCTAATATGTCACTCACGAAATGAAATGGGTTAGTGCTATTTTAAACCGACATAGTGTATCATAGATACAGTGGTCGTTTGCAATTCGAATCGCCCATTTAGTGCTTCGTAGTAATCAGTAGTTAGTTATATTTGTAAACAAACATGAAAATTCAAAATTAACTTTGTTTTTTATTGTGTTTGCTAGCACGAAATTCAAAGTCGTGTTAGCGGCTTAAAAAAACATATCGCAAAAACTGCCTATTTAACTTATTCGTATCTAATTATATCAAAAAACAACTTGCACATACAGCATACCTATGTATCATTCAATTCCGTTTTAACAGCTTGAGGGGGAAGGACACAAAATTTAACTAATTTTTAATAATTTAACAATTAAGATAAAAACCCACTTTTTAACTATTTATTTTTAAATAATACCGTTCAGGTCGTAAAGTAATTAACAGAAAACATTTATTTACCTTTGAAGTTTCAACTGCATCATCCAATATATTTACGGAAATAACATTCTTCGTCATACGGAGAGAAAGATGGATATGGGAAAATAGATATAACGAAACTATGATGCTTTTGTTAAGTATCATTTGCTTGTGAAATTCCAAAAAACATGGTAAAGAAATTCTAAACTATATTTAGAAAGTTGTCTGCTAATTGCTTAAATATAAAGTGCAGACGATAAAGTAATTTAAGTTCAGCTTTGTGTAATGAGAGTGGACGCAAGTGAGTTAGCTCAGTTCACTACACATAGGATCACAGCTAACCTGTTTAGCATAAAAGCGCTGCTGTATCATTGGACTTTGTGGAATTTAATTTGGGAAAATATTACTGCAAAGCTTTCAATTTATAAGCAAGTCAAGGTCGCAAAATACCCTTTCATCTACTCATATATTCAAAAACACAATTCAATAAAAAATGTTACACTGACATGTTTATTAACCGATGGACAAAGTTCTTAACACTATGTAGTGGAAACGAACTTAGCATATAGCGTTATGTTGTGGCGCCCAGTAAGCTAGGTTTTGCAGGTCACAGGATGTCGATCATAACCGCACGACAGTAATCATTGGACGGGCTTCCTCCGCTATCCCAGAGAATCGCAGACATTTGTGACACATCACTCATTTAGCTGCCCTCCCTTCAATGAATACATTTCACTTTCACGCTGCATTAGAATGTAATAGGTTTGAGTTAGAAGTTGTCGCTTTTAGAGCCGTGTAATGTCGGCTTAGAATAAAACTACCCCAGTTTCTACCCGTGGGTGATCGTAAGAGGCGACTTAGGGTATAGGGGCTTATTAAGTGATTTTTGGGCG
This sequence comes from Bedellia somnulentella, assembly GCA_963576735.1. Taxonomy (NCBI): domain Eukaryota; kingdom Metazoa; phylum Arthropoda; class Insecta; order Lepidoptera; family Bedelliidae; genus Bedellia; species Bedellia somnulentella. The sequence goes on from OY755171.1 coordinate 14,987,188, forward strand.
ATGTGGTTGGAGACCCGTCACCAAATACATTTATTATTACTATCTTTTCCCCAATCAACTTCCAAAAGTGGCTGAGGAATTTTTCATTCCAAAGCTTTGGCTACCCCGTTAAGGGATTTATAGCCGTGAGTATATGTATGTATGTATGTATGTTGGGTTAGAAAGTAAATTTGCACTTCATTCTCTCAGTATAGATACGTGTTTATGGAACTCTTTTATGAGAAACAGGAGTATACAGATTTATTTTGTTTCACGAATTTTATGTTAAAGAAAAGGCTCTTAAGTGGGAAACTGTTGGCTCTACATATATGTTCCCTATATTCGACATAGAGAACCTGCTATAACTTATAACTAAAATGAAAGTGAGTTCAAAAACTATCAAACGTATTAGTTTAGCTGACATGATTTTCTAGATATTGTTGATTTGTTACCACGAATTCAGTCCTTATTAAGATATTTATTTCCAAATATACCGTGGTAACTTAGACAAAAAAGGGGCAAGATAGCAATCAAAGTAATCCATACTTTAGCAAACGATGTTTTTGTGGACAATTCACGTGGTGACCGTCCGTAGATGGCAAAACGATAAAAATATGGCTGGAGAAAAACAAAGCGCCGTCTAAGAGGCATAGTGTGTGTGAAACGAGACAGCAGTTTTCTCGGAATCGGCTGCCTGTTGGCTGTGTAAAATGCAAGTCGGAAAGGAATGCAACCGCCGCCGCCGCCGCCCGGCGTCCGCCGCCTTGCTCCAACCAGGCAAAAGTAAGCAACAAACCGACCCAGCCCAATAAAGGCAAAACTATAAACCAATTTACTTTGCATTCTTCTCACCACTATGACAGTCACTTTTAGTATAAACAGTATTCTGTAGACTGTTTATCTGCGCGAAACCGGCGTCGGCGCTTTGTTTTAGATCATAAGAAACGCAACATTTACACCATTGCTAAGAACAAAGCCCTATTAGGTACTCAATATACGCTTTTGTCAAACATGTTCCTACTTTTTATTTCACAAATTGATTATTTGTAAGTTTTATTTGGACTTTCACGTCATATTTTTTCTTTGAGGAAGAAGATTGTACAATATATTGTTTGAAGGTTTCAGGAAGCCTCGTATCGAAATATACCATTGTGCCTTGTTTATTTTGTCATTACAAAAATCTCTTTGCCGCATCTACTGGAGCCGACAGTCATTCCATTAAACCAGTTCCTTTGTGCACTTCACTGTATATTTTGTACCTTCAAAATCCCTACATTCATTTCGAAAACATAAACCAAGGTACTGACTGAGATTTCTCATTTGTATGTCGTCGGATCTGGGTTGGAAAGCTGAGATGTCGCTTATAACTGTGTTATCAAATCACATATGGATAGAGGAAGACATAAAATGATATCGTAATCTAGTCAATTATAAAAGTTACGTGTTACGGAGCAGTTAGTACATCGATAGACACAGATGGCTGAGAGTGCGCTCCTAACGGTCGAGTTTATATCCCATCATTTTCCCACCATAATACATCCCGTTATGCTGTAAAAATGCATGCATAAATACATGATATTTTGCTCACCGGAGCATTGCGATTCTAGCCTGTCCTATATGGACATTACTAACCATAACTAGTCGCTTTTAGATTCGTCGGCATTCAATAAGTGTTTTTAACATTAATACGTATTTATGTTTAAGTAGAAAAAGAGTTTTCTATGTCACTCGTAGCTATGCGATTGTCGGTGTATTTCAGAAAGTTCACTTTGTTTTTAAACTTTCAAGTAAGTGTTTAGTTGAAAACCAAATATTTTTTACTTAACCTTATAACAGACAATCTTGTGATATTATGTTTGACTATAAATTTATCGACTGGTATTTTATTTAAAAGCTTTTATTTAACTTGCAATGTATGTATGTACCTAACCCCGGTTCTTATACATAAACTCTAAATCTTTTCGTAACAAAAATGCTATTTTGTCTTGAACTTGGAACATCTCGTTTTATTTCTTAGCCGGCCTCTAATCTAAGCGTGCGTGACTTGTTAACAAATTTGAAGTTCATCAATGGAGCATATGCAAAATTAGCCCTTTGTTTTTGTGTTTGTAACAAAGTCGGATAAATTTCTGACATTGAATCTTAATTGATACATCAGTTATATAAAGAATATGGCCAGCTACGCAAATAGGAAATAAAAAGAAATTAAATAAGCATAGAAATTAAACGTACCTTACGTTTTTAAAGAGGATAAGCCTAAAAAACAAACGGCTAAACTCCAAAAAAAATGGACACCCAGAGGTTTCTTCATTAACAACTACCTGTCACTTTGAGGTTTAAAAGGGAGCATTACTTGGAAGCATAGATTTATTTACTAGCCTCACCAAACGTTTCAACATAGACTGTAATATATAATGAATAACTTATCTGTAAATAAATGCACAGAGGAACTATTTATTTATTTGTTTGTTTTACGGAAATGCATAGGCTACAAAATAATACCCCAGATTTCCAAAAAGACCTTTCGTAAGTAGATCCCTACAACCTTAAGAAGAAACTTAGCTTATCATGTGGGCAGTGATTTTTAAATCTTAGATATTAGAAAAATAATACTGCCCGTGCGAAATTGAGGCGGTCCGCTTGACTATTTATTACCTCAATTATCATTCTATATCTGTATTGTGTAACAATATTATCGTTTCTTTAAAATTGAAATAAGAATTTTAGTTAGTATTTATCCTTATCCTTAGTCCGTAGAGGCAAGTTAGGGGAAGTGGCAGTATTCGCTCTTTGTAGCTTATAGCTCCCTCCCCCAGAATAAATCCAGGGTCTGCCCTTTAGTGTAAACACCATATTTTTAAATAAGCACTTACTCATGTATGAACAAACATCGTCTGCAAAAGAAATAGAAAAAGCACAGCGACTGATATTCATGTCTTTAATTCTGATCATATAGCTACTCTATCAATGAATTAACGACAAATAACATCCGATTTCATGCTTAAGTAGGAGTACCTTATTACAAAAGCAATCTGCCAGTGAAAGTCCTGTCAAGATAGGTCAAGCCGTTTTACAGCTAGAAGCTTGACAGACAGACAAAACGTTAACTTTCCCCACAGCCCATATATGTCTCCACCAAGGGGCTAGAGCCAACCCTATATAGGGTTATTTGGCCTTAGTCCACCACGCTGGCCAAGTGCGAGTTTGCAGACTAACGACGACTACCGTTATAGTAGCCGGGACCGACCGGTCTAACATGACCACCGAAGCACAGAAGAACGTACGTAATTTTATATACCCTGTAAGTAAATGGCCTAACTAAATGCCCCTTTTATTTTTTTTCTCATCAAACATTTCTCGCTCTGCTCCACTTTGCTTTGCCTTTGGTTTGAATATATATGTCGTAGGATGATTTGATGCTTAGGTTTTTTGCAAAAAACCTAGGGATTTTGCAAAAATCCGGATAATTAGACAAAGGTTATAATATTTTCTAATCTTACTAGGTTTTTTGCAAAAAAACTAGTTGGTTTAGAAAGATTGTACTTCTTTAATGCTGATTGGCTGGATTTCTGATTGCTCGCCTACACTTATTCTGATTGGTTCGTCATTGTGGTATTGAGATATTATAGCTAGAGTTATAAAGGGTAAGAAATGACAATACTTATTTGATACTAGGAATTAAATATATATTTTTAACTCTTTTGTTGGAGTAAAATTACGATCACGTTCGGACATATTATACACAGATCAAGTTACCCCAAACTAAGTAACACTTGTATTATGGGATACTAACTCAGCGATATATTCAATATAATATAATACACATATGCTCATCACATAAATGTTGCTCTCAGCGGGGATCAAACCCGCAACCTCCAGACCGAATAGCTAGTCAAGTCACCTATCCACTCGGCCACAGACGTCTTCAATATAGGTAGGAACAATAAAGTTTGTTTTCGTTTTAAATTGTAGTATTGAGGTATTATAGCTAGAGTTATAAAAGGAAACGACAATACTATTTTTATACTTAGGAACTTTTCTAACTAAAATTAAAATAACAATGAACAATGAAGTAAGTGCGTCTTAATTAACAACCAATCAGAGATGACGTGTTTATGAGGCACTGCAATCGACCAATCAGTGTACAGTATTCATAAAAACTGACATTTCGTTTCGGAGTAATACTAAACCAACTAGTTTTTTTGCAAAAATCCTAGTAAGATTAGAAAATATCATAACCGTTGTCTAATTATCCGGATTTTTGCAAAATCCCTAGGTTTTTTGCAAAAAACCTAAACATCAAATCATCCTACGACATATATAAGCAGCCTTAAATTTACATATTATTTTCTAAAGCCGTCACTAGACACAGCTTGAAGGTTTTGCACGACTATTTGAACACTTTGGGCAGCTTACGATACATTTGAAAACATATTTATAGGTACGTGTCCCACCTATTGCCGCTTACTGCTTATTATGTTAGTAGCTTACTGATAGGTTTGTTAGGGATGAAATTATAGTCACACAAGAAAGTTATAACAACGAATAGAATTTAATGTCAAATTAAGAAAAATCCAGTCTTTAGTTAGTCCAGAGATTTATCATTATATAAAACTTGATAGATGATTAAAGTTCAGCTCTTTAGGGTGCGATTCCAGCAGAGATAATTGTTTTGCTGAGTCAACCAGATGACTGAAGCCGCTAGTATAAGTTTGTCATAGTCACGTAGTACTTAGTCAAGTGCCAACATCAGGCGGATAAATTCTACGTGATGTACAGAAGTATTAGAGTATCCGCCAAACTTTCGGCTATTTACGACGCTAATGTGTTGAATTAAGTTTATTCGTTTCTATATCTATTAGTTATAAATTCAGCCGTGAATTTTACAGTTTTAATTTGTACATTAAACACATCAGTGAGTAAGGCATTATGTGCCTTGCAGCGAGATTGTAATGATCATTTACAAACATATCATTTTGCAATCATAACTCGCTGCTTTTAATTGAACCCGAACGATAAATTGATACCCGTAGGCCTTGGTCCGTATACTGCGGTAACGTAGAGGACACCACACCACCAAGCACCATAACACAATTGAAGCAAGGTGAGCCCTTTGTCTGTTTTGACTCGTAGAGCGTAGAGTAGCTACAGCCTTCCATTCCTTTATGCAATTTTGAAAGCGCATTAAAATTCAATAATGTATTGTTAAATATTAATCGAAAAATATACCTATGATAATTGTGTTTATTTGTCTTCGGTGGGGAGTTATGACCTTTCTTCGGTAATTGCCTTGGCACCTATTTATTCGAATTTATATTATTCACCTTAGTTTTTGCTTTTGACGTTTATATTAAGTTTAACTAATGCACGAATTGTCAAATATAATTATTTTATTATTTTTATATTATATCGTTTATTATTAACATTTAACCGTGATACAATATGCAACGCCTGGGCCTCAAGTTGTCATCCTAAATTGCGGTCCGTCCCATATACCAGCTAATCCAAATGAAAAACTTACTTTCAAATTATAAAAATACTTTGTTAATGGCTGAGAATCACTTAGAATTTAATAGCGATTTCAGGAAAGGAAGATCATGTTTGCCGGACCATGGCTACTTACAATTATGAAGTTTGCGGATGATGAATTGAATTGAACCACAGATTAAGATGAGCAGTATCGAGACTATCGAGGGCGGACGCGGACGAGTGAAGTAAGCGGGCGGGCGCATGTGTGATCCAATGTGGAGTGCACCGGTATAAATCCTTCCTTACAGCCCATATATGTCCCTACCAAGGGGCTCGAACCTACCCTATATAGGGTGATTTGGCCATGCTGGCGAATTGCGGGTTGGCAGCCTAATGACTACTGCCGTGATAGTAGCAGGGAATGACGGCTTAACGTGCCCTCCGATGGACGAAATCATAACGTGATTGATCTGTTGTAAATAGTTGTAATGGCTTATACTAGGGATGCAACGATACGCCTCTTGCCGATACGATACCGATACGCTTATAAAAATATTGTCGATACCGATATGCTTTTTAGATTAAAAAAATATATTACTCTTTCTTTTGGCTTTACCGTAGTCGGTTAAAAGTATGATATTATTTCTAAAGTAGAACGTGGCGATCAATAGTCTCTGTCTACCCCAGTGTATTCGAACAAAGTCAAAAGTAGTCCTGCCCCATGTAAGACGTGTATATTTTGAACACGAAGAGGCAAAAACCGGTTGACAATATTACGTCATGTACAAAAGTATACTTACTCTGCCACCCCCTTTTGTGTATATTCGGCGTCAATGTTGACTTTCAGTTTGAGTTCTTATTTCCCCAAGCGAGGGTCACTTCTAACCTTAAAGTGTAAATTTTAACTAATAAGGTTCAAGTCGTTCTACAAATAGCGAAGGTCAGCAAAAATCGTAATTTAAACCGTAAATCATTAATTTGGTTTTCAACCTTCTAATTTAGATTGTCAAATTTATAAGAATATTTGTCAAAATATTGTTTAGGATCATTAAACAGTCCACGTTATAAAAAGCATACTCATGATGACAAATAAATCTGAATTGCTCGTATTTAACATAGAATTCCCAGCTCCTCACCTATGAAAAGCCTCAATATGATTCGCAAAAAGTCGATTTTTACAGAGTTGTGAGCGGGCCTCTAACAACGAAGGCCGGCCTCCGAGTGAATAGATCTGTGCTACCAGTAATAGCTCTATCCGAGTGATAAGCGCTATGCTATAACAATTCATGAAAAGCGCTACATTTCCTTAGGACAGTATCTTTCCAAAAAAAAAAACTTGTTACTATTTAACTAATTCACTATCATTTCTAGATCAGTGAATAAAGTTAAACTAACACATTTGTTTTATTTCTATAAATTCCATTGATCAATAAAAGCATTCGCTTAAAAGCTTGATTATTATTATATGAGTAGATATCAAAGGAAAGCTATGAGCTAACTACCCAAAAAATGTCGCTAGATCTAGCTCCGAATTAGCTAAAACAGTGTCACTAATAGTTCTCATTCTCAGTCATGGCCGCACAACGTATTTGGATGTAGTCGGCTAGCGACAGCGGCGGTCGTTCACCTCCACTGTTTACTTGTCCTTGGACGAGGCGATGTGACGTCATCGAGGGGCCTCTGCTCCAGACGTCTGCTATTCCTAATGCTCCTATATGGTCAGAGGAACTCTGTTCCATTTACCAATTTTTACAAGTACATACATATATATACTCACGGCTATAAATCCCTAGAAGGGGTAACCAGAGATTCGAAATAAGCTTCCGAAATAATTCCTAAGCCACTTTTGGAAGTAGAGTGGGGAAAGATTGTAAAATAAAGGTTCTCGGTGATTGGTCTCCAAGCACTTCGCTCAAAAATCACTTAAAAAGCCCCAATACCCTTAGTCGCCTCTAACGAACACCCAAGGGAAGAAATGGATTAGTGCTCTTCTCAGCCCACCTATACTGCTAATAAACATAAAGACTATATTAGAATGAATCTGTTTTAGTTGCGATATGTATAGTAGAAGGAATAATCGCTTAATCGTTAATTCATTTCGTATTTGAAACATGTGTCGGCGATTCGTACGGACGTCGTAAGACCCAAAATATTAGTTATCGTATGATTTGTATTCTAATCATACGTAGCAATACATTTTTATGATTAAATATAGTTACGACGTCAATCGCGATTGGGACGAACAGAACTTAAGAATAACTAATCAATGTTACTATATTAAAAGCAACACAGTATCAAAGGCTATTTAAATACGTCTGAAGTAAGCGGAAGGAAGTTCATATTAGAGCAACAGTGTGTTGCGCAATGTCTCACGTCTGGAGGTCGCGGGTTCAATTTACAATATATTGATATACTCTACTTATGTTAATTACTCCGTTGATGCCGTGTAGTGCCGGCTTAGAATGTCGCTACCCCTTTTTACCCAAGGGTGAAGTAAGAGGCGACTAAGGGTATAGGGGCTTTTTAAGTGATTTTCGGGCGATGTGGTTGGAGACCCATCACCAAAAACCTTTATTATTACCATATTTTCCCCAATCAACTTCGAAAAGTGGCTACCCCGATAAAGGATTTACAGCCGTGAGTATATGTATGTATATATGTACTCCGTTTATCGGTATGTTAATAAATAGGCGAGGTCAGATCACTCATATGGAATAAAATGAAATCATTTAGGTGTAAGAAATATATTTCAGCATCGTTTTCAGACCTACTAAGCCTAATTATCAACAACTTCACGCCGTATATCTTCGAAGGGTTTCGCAAAAGTACTATACTCCTGAACATCACGTAACTTTGTCATCTGGTGTTCAGAGTACCCACGTTTTGCTTGGAAAGTGAACTCACGTGATAGGGGGTGGGCTAACGCGGTTTCTACGAATACACTGTATAAACGTTTATTTTTATGACCGTGATAGCCCAGTGGGTAGAACACTCGGTTATCGTGCAAACGACTAGTGTTCAAATCCTGGGTCGGGCCTACACCAATTTGTCTTTTCTAAAGACATATGTGTGGTTTATTTATCATGGTTGTTAACGGTGAGGGAAAACATCGTGAGGAAACCCACATGGCTGAGTTGTACTTAGTCATGTGACAGTGTATTCGTACAAAACGGCGATAGGGTTGCCCCCTATCACGTGAGTACACTGTCCATGCAAAACGTGGGTACTCTGAACACCAGGTGACAAAGTCACGTGATGTTCAGAAGTATTAGTACCTCTGCCAACCCCTTCGGGGATATTCGGCGTGAACGTTTTATTATTTTATGAAAACTGGCGAACTTGTTAGTGATTAATTTACATTTCTTACATTAGATACAAGTGAATTTCATAAATTCGATTAATTTATTCACTAATAAAGAAGCGGTAGATTTTATGACATAATTTTCTATTCAATATGTATCCCTTCCATGTTTACGAGGATTTCGATTCCGGGATGAAGATCCTGTGTGATTATGATTATCCAATGCATCCATCCGGTGGTCATTTTATGATTCAGCACGGAGACATAATAAACCTACCGATATATTCATATATTTATAATTTTAGTAGGATGTTTAATTTTCATATTGAACCCGTTCTTACTGCTCACATATGTATCGTAAACGAAAATTTATAAAAATAAAAATGACTGGTACATAAATCCCTTAATAGACACTGCTGAGGCTATTAACAAGAAATCACAATCTTTTCGGCAGATAAAGCAGAGCTGAGAGGCCAGCACAGACTCATAAAGCAAGGAGTTTTTGCGTGGCTCGAACAAGGTCGGGCGAGCATCGAACACACGAGTCTAGGCATTCCGATCCTGCTATGAATGAATAGTCGCTCGACTGGTCGGAAACCGCATACTAAACAGCCTCAGATTAATTTGACAACAAGCATTTAGTTGGCCAAACCGGAATGAGGATCGGCACCCGCCCCGTGGGAAACTTTTTACTACTAAACTTAGCACAATAACGTCATCGCAGTGACTCGAATATGACATCTTATTGGTTATGTTACATGTCCCCACTTAACTTACAAAAGTGGCTATAATTATGGACTCTAAATTAAACTTTAGAGAGAAAAATGATTATAGAAAGGATTGTTTTTCATTAGTATCCAAAGTTCACAACAACCGATTAAAAGGACAATTATTATGTAGTTCTAAACCAACACAACCCTATGTTTTTTGTGGTGTTAGAAAATACTTCTCCGTCATGTTTAGTAAAAATTGTCCACTAGTTTTAGCAACAATAAATGATAAGAATATTAATATTTCTTACTTTTATTTTATTTTCAAATCAATTTAATAGTTTACAACAGTGTGTTACATGCACACACACACACACACACACACACACACACCCAGACACTAAAACTGTCGACTCTTCAAGTGTTTTAATTAGCACGTCGTCATCACATCACGAATTGATATCAGGAATTTGAAATAGCTAATACTAGACAGACATTTTCGTACATCTAAGTTCGATGACATTTAATTTAACATTTTATTATTAAAAACTAGTGACCTTCATCGGTTTTGTCCGGTTGTTACACCTTTGAAATTGAGCAGCATTAGAATCCTACACATAGTGTGCGGTCCATATGAAAAATTCCGTTTAAAATTTGAAGCTAGATTAATAAGAAGTTGACAGATAAATGAACTAAGGTAAAGTATTCATGGAAGGTAAGAAAAGTATCGAAGAGTCTATAGCAGAAATTGATAGCATATTTATGTAGAAAATTATTTACGTAGAAGCAGAGATGTTTAACGGAATTATATAAAACCAGTCTATTTGTTTTATCTCTAACTCGTTTTTAAATGATAATAACAAAATTTATTCTTCTTATATAGTGCAGACAGTTTAACAGTCGCATATAATGCAGTCAGTGATATTTTAAAATGTGTTTTACTACTTACTCGTATAAAATTGTTTCGCCGAGAATATACGACAATCAAGTCTTTTATTTCTATCTTAAAATGTGCTTGGTTTCTTTCATAGTTTGTAGCTAGTTCTATGCGGATACATGTGCAATGTAAGACTTAGCATAATGTCAGAGTAAATAATTTTGTCAACTTTACATAAATACATATTCTCACGACTATAAATCCAAATTGCCGTGTAGTGTCGGCATAGAATAGCACTACCCCGTTTCTACCGATGGGTGTACGTAAGAGGCGACTAACGGTATTGGGGCTTTTAAGGGATTTTTGGGCGATGCGGCTGGAGACCCATCACCAAAAACCTTTACTTTACCATCCTTTCCCCACTCAATTTTCCTAATGTGGCTGAGGAATTTCTAATTCCTTAGCTCTGGCTACCCCTTCTAGGGATTTATAGCCGTGAGTATATGTATGTATGTATGTATAAATCCAAAAACCGGCCAGCCAGAGCTTTGGAATAAGACTATTTCTCAGCTACTTTTGAAAGTTAAGGTGGGGAATATTTTGAAAAAGGTTGTAACCGATTGGTCTTCAACTGCATCGCCGATCCATTACATAAAGAGCCCTACTACTCCTACGTGAAGTCAGCTCTTACGGTAACCGCGGGAAGAAATATGTTAGTGCTGGTAATCTAAGCAGAAACTACGAAGATTTCATTCAGAACCCAAAAATCGGGAAAGTAAATGTACCAGTTGATAGAGGTTGGTTATATATAATGAAGTGCACCCCTTCAGTCACAGAGGAAATAGCCCTTGTTTTAGTCTATTAATACTTTATTACGTCCTTAAATGCTTCGAAGAAAGTGAATTCAGTTAAAATTTAAAATTGGTATGGAATTCAAATAAAATACGCAACCGGAAATTATGGGACCTTGAACGTTAAATAGTATAACCGCTGGTACATGCGGCTACACGTGGGCCTTGGAATTTGCAGTTCTTTGTTTTTTGGCTAAATAGAACCAGTAAACTTTGCTTTTCTTGTACTTATATAGTTTATGCGTTTATCGTAATTATATAAAATAAATTATATTTTTATTCTGTTACGAGGGTGTTGCGTAATATTTTTGGTAAAAGACCTGCTATTTTTGTGCTAAATTTAACCTTGTTTGCTAGTAGTAGTGTACTCACGACGATAAATTCCAAAGACGGGGTAGCAAGAGCTTATAAATTGGAAATTCCTCGGCCACAGTTTAGGGGAACATTATGGTTGGTCGCAGGTTTAAAGCCCCATCGGCATCGCCCAACAATGACTTCAAAAACCCCAAGCCAAAAGTTGCCTCTTGCGACACCAGCGCAGCGAAACAAGAAGAGTGGTTATTTCTATCCTCAGCTAAGAAAATAAGGTAAAGTGTAATCAGGGCGTTTTTTTTTTTCGTTGTACCTGCACTTTTTGACATGTCCCATCGCTATTCCACGATTTTTCACGGTTTTGATAAACTTGATATAAAGAAAATATGATATCGTAGCTAATTAGAATACCAAGCAACTTCATAAAAAGTTTTAATCTAAGCATAAACTAGACATATAAATTTTATCCATTATTAAAGTTGACAATACCCCTACTTCGACCATGTCCCACGACCAACGAGCATTGAAAATAGGCTAGAAAATCCATTTGTTGGCACACTAATAGCACTGCTTTATTTGCAAAACGTAGAAAATAGTATAGCCTTATCTATTCTTCCAATTTATAAGCGAATATCATTTTTAAATGCTTAAATTAAAGACTTTGTTAGAAAGCCAAAATTGGTAACACGAGGAAAATTACACTGAGTGACGTTGGTATTCTATCATATTACTGAAATATTAGTACCACCAATCCTATATTATTTCTCCCTAGTAATCCTAAGTATTGTGCCAACGGTCATCTTTGTTTTCACTACATATTGTAAGCAGCGACCGGCTTGTCTAGACACGTTTTGTTAAAGGGCAGTCGAAAGTGTAAATAAGAAACTCCACTGACTTGCGGCAGTTTTGAGGTTTGTATTCAGATTATCGTAACTCTCATTATTTTGTTATAAACCATAGTGTATTGCATTTGCATATTTTGGTTCATATTTTTAGATAAATAAAAATTTCAAACAGAAACATGAATTCGTTTTGGACGCTAGTCGATACGTTACGTTCCCTTGAGTGACTTTTACCAAAAATATTTCTCAGTGGACGGGATTGTCACTCAGTAGAACTGTAAAGCCATGTGCATATTGTAATTTAATGGATTCAATATAAATTATTACTAACTATAGTAAGTCATAATTTTATATTTCATAACCCCAATTATATTATTTTACTTTTCAATAAAGAACTGTGTAATCAGCAAAAGGGTTTTGTTTGTTTTAGAATAATAAAACAAATAATAGGAAATTATGTTAATAATTTATTATGAGCATAAAGGGGGTAATCATAAAATTATTTTAATGGTCCCTAAATGTGATGTAAAAGAAGAAATAAAATTTCATAATGGATCTCACTTCAGCACAACGAATGAAAAGATGTAGAGAAACATTAAAATCTAATCCAGAAAAATACTAGGAATACAAAAAAAAAATACGAAGCCTTTGGTAGTTTTTAGGAAAAAATCGCAATTTTTTTTCTTATGGGTTAATTTTAAAACGTTTTTTTTGCCGTATTAGCTACCACTACCAGTAGTTCATGGATTATCCATTATTTACTGGGCACGTTTTGTATGATCGAAAAACAGTATTGTCCCCAATTTATTTAATTAGCTCATTGAAAAGAATCATTTTTTTTGTTAATTTTGTTTTATCTAAGGATATTTTTTTCTTGATTAGTTTTTTTTATAATTGTAAGTTTAAGAATTTGGCGAGATTTGTTCGAAAGATTATTTTTGGTAATTTTAAAGGTTTTTTCGCATATTTTAACGAATATGTTATCTTTTAAATCTTTTTGTTCATGAAACCTCATGTGGGGATTATTCCTAATAAATAAAGAAATTACCAATCAGAAACTTAAAAATCAAATAACATATTTACTAATAAATAAAGAATAAATAATAACGCGACCTCGGGTATACGTTAGTACGTTTATTTATTAGTAACATTCGCTGTGAATTCACCTTAAAGTTTCCACTTGGAGACGACAGTGTTCTACTGAGTTATTGTCCCGTATAATATTTTTCTAAAAATTTTTCTTACTGCCAAATTTTACGCATTTTACACAAAACAAAAAAGCTTTAAAAACATTTCAAAAACCTTCTTTTTGCTTTAAACATATATTACTAGGAAAGTATTATAATGTTTTAGATAATGAAAACTATTTAGGATCGCATGAAACAAAACGTAACTCAGTAGATGAAAACCTATGGAAATAGAATGAAATTACTTTGTAACTCAGTGGAAAGTTGAAATGCTCCCATCGAATGAAATAATTTAATTTAAGCTATAATTAATAATACTCCAGTATATACTTCAAGTGAAATATAAAGATTAGTTATTAATGGATATGACAAAATAAAATAATAGCGTAATAATGTATTTTTTTATACTTATAGTAAAATATTTACGGGTACAACGAAAAAAAAAACCACCCATCACTACGATTCATATCTAAAGAGTGAAACAGAAACAATTATGTATTTGTTCCATTCTTATATATGGTCAGCGATCGTTCTGATTGCCATGTTAGATTCGGTAAAACTCACAGTACGCCGACTGTACATGAGGCCCGTATTCACGCGACGTAGGTCACATCAAGTTTAGATGCCAGCACGATCTCCTTTATTTTATATCTTCCTTCCAACTAAAAATGGTGAGTAAGCCTTTGGCGTATTATAAAATTTGTATTCGTATGATTACTGCTGTCGTATGTCTCAGTGACTATAATTGTGATATTATCTGTGTTTGCAGCCGATTCTGGTATAAATAAATAAGCCACGTAGAGTACTACAATACCGCGTTTGGGCACAAAGTTCAGGACTACTGATCTTGGGTTAGCTTTGAATACGTCAGGGTATGTGCTAAATTACATACATACATACATATACTCACGGCTATAAATCCCAAAAAGGGGTAGCCAAGCCAGAGCAAAGGAATTAGAAATTCCTCAGCCACTTTTGGAAGTTAAGTGGGGAAAAAATATAAATAAATAATAAATATTTATAAGGTCATATCATACAGTTATCAGATATATCAACAGAACAGTATAAAAAAAGACTTATTGTAAGATATAAAGAACGAGGAGAGTAAAGTAATTTCTTTTCTTTTTATAATAACTCTACTTATACATACACGTTCAATCGTGCATACAAAGAATATACTAACGGCTATGAAGCCAAAAACGAGGTAGCCTGAGCTTGGGAATAAGAACGACTCAGCCATCTTGAAAAATGTTGTATATCACCCAACAAGCATTTGAAATCCTCAAACCCTTAAGTCGCCTGTTACTTGTTTTTATTTATTCCATCCATTCCGTCTGAAATTCAAATAATTATAAACAAATACATTTGTTCAGAACTAGCATACAGATTAAATTGACGAATGAAATGAGTTAACGATACAACGACTTCCAAGACTAAGATACAAACATCTATTTTTCTTCATAAAAATGCTTTTACTGGGGATCAAACTCCCAACGTCGGGTCCAGAAGAGATTCTCTTAACTACTGAACCACGGACTTTTAAAAAACACCGGAATTGAGACATTTGTTGGTAATGACATAGACTTTTAATAATAGTTACGAGAGTACTCATCATCTACTGTTTGATGATAATATAGGTAACCTTGCCTAAGGCAAAACTAGTGTTAGTTACTATGATGTAGTGCGAGTATTATACAATCAACTTTGGCTTCATATGTTGCTGATGACTAATGTACTAAAAAACTTGCGACGTCATCGACTGAGTTGAAATGGAACTGAACGATTGTGATTTTTTAGGCTTATAGTTTCGTCACGTCTGTCTGTCTTTCTGACTATTTGTCACAGCAATTCGATTCCGAAACTAATGAGAAAAATTAGTTGAAAATTGATAGGTTGTTAAAAATATACCATGTCAGGGTAATGCCAAAATCTATACATATTCTATGCAAAAATAGTGTGCAGAAAATTTGAGTGTCTGATTGTAATATTAAAAATAACAGCTTTTAAGTAAATGAATAAAATGAAATAACTAAATGGAATAAATAATAGCTTATAAATATACGAAACATATTTTTTTCTAAATTTTGTCTCTCTGTCTGTCTGCTTTTTATTCCGACGAGTCTCTGAAACGGCTGAACCGAATTCAACGGCTGATGTAGTAAGAAGTTACTTAGGAGAAAAGTAAATACTCTTAATACCCTTGCAAAGCTAGCTAAGGGGCAGTCAGCTTGAAATTATACAAAATGAATTGAAAATGTTAAGTAAAATAGCTGGCTTAGAATAACACTACCTCGTTTCTTCCTTTGAGAGCACCTAAGAGGCGACTTTTGGGCGATGTGGTTGGAGACCCATCACCAACAATCTTTATTTTACCATCTTTTTCCCACCTAACTTCCAAAATTGGCTGAGGAATTTCTAATTCCTTAACTCTGGCTAGCCCTTCTAGGTTTTTATAGCCTTGAGTATAAATATGTATGTATGTAAGTAAAATATAGTTTGACCTAAGACTTCGAGAGCAGCGTTCAGTTGAAGTTTCCTAAGAGGTTATTGTGTGTAATGGAATGACTTGAATGACACATTCGAGAGCATTATGATAATTAAGATACGATATGCACTTTATTATTTTAAAACGTGTTCAGTTTCCCCATCATCTTTGACTTAACTTACAATGTAAAATGTAAATTAAATTGATAATCGAAGCATTTGTGGACTGAGAAATTTTTATTAATTTTAGCAATGTCGATTTATATCTACACATCTGTTATACAGATAAATAAAAGTTGAGTGTCTGTGTGAGATAATAAAGTAAATGCTTTCAATAAATGTATATGAATATTTACAAGGTACATGTACCAAATACTTTATTTATAATTTTTGTCTCCCTGTTTTTAATTTGGTTTCGTCTAATCTATCTATACGTCTGACACTAATCGACAAAGTTAGACTTCTTAAGTCTGTTTTTTTACTGGCAGATAGTTGACGTTGTAAGGAGTTATTTAACGTAGTTTATTTTAGAAATTGTATAGAATTAAGTACGTTTAATATATACGCCAATAAGAGAATAAGCACTCAGAACTTCAGAACTGATGAACAGTGTTGTCCTAAGGTCCTAAATATAAAGTTACAGCTAATAATTAAGTGTGGGAAGGATTGCTATAATATAAAACAATTAAACTAATAAATAAATGAAACTCAATGTATACGAATAAAGCGCTCAGAAAAGTACAATTTGATGACTTGTGGTAAGGGTTACTAACTTTACGATGTATTTCATGATAAACATATAAATAACAATTAAAACTAAGAAATCTGGAAAGAAGAAAGAAGATAATTCCCCTCGATGGGATTCGGACCCGCGACCTTCGTAAACTACCAACTAGGCCAAGGCCGTATTCTTAATAATAGTGAGTAGAAACACTCAGGAGTATGCTTACCTTTTACAAATTATATGTATTTTGATAGAGTCTTCCTAAAGCAATTTTAGACTACATTACATTACCGTACTTTTTTTAATTATTTAAGAACATCAGGTTTGTAAAATGTTTTAATTATGATGGTCAATATAGAGTATTCGTTTATATTCAATTCAATATTCGAAACACACTTTCGTGCCAAATATGCGATTAATTTCCCGATAGGCTTAAATAACCATTCATGTATTGCCATCATGATATTATTACAATTCGGCACATTCAAACCATTTAGACAATAAAGCTGGCATTTGGATTATAATGGAATGAATTAATTGTGATGATCTCAAAAGCAATTGCCAGAAACAGGTTAATAAATATGGCCGGCAGCAATAGAATGAGGCGGCTTTATTAAATCGTCGTCAATTCGCGAATCTCGGGCCTCAGCCTCAGCAAGGGTTACCACAACCTTAAATCAGTTTTCCGGAAAACATACTACTGCTTTGAAAAAAATGTCCAAAAAGATTTTTCCAGCAGCACAAGAATCATATTATTCATTTCCGGTCCAGCTTAAATTTGGATACAAGATGCGTTGATGTTTATAATCAGTTTTTTCTAAAATAATATTACAAATTTCATTTAAGGTTTTTTTTTAAAAACTCCGTTTTTGTGACAGATACCCAAAATTTCAGGCTTATCAGTAATTGTCCTGTCACCTGGTAACCCTAGCTCCTCGTCCACCGATCTCGCCACTTGCTACGAGCTATAAAAGCAAAACAGGCCCACCTGAGCGTGGGAACGAATCACTTAATTATTGTACCTCTACAAGTACTTTCCTTTATCATTTAGGTATCAGTGTACACATATTTTAATTGTTTTATTATTAGCGATATAGTGTATATTTATATCGGCGATAGGCCAGCCCTCTATCACGTGAGTACACCGTCCAAGAGAAACGTGGGTACTCTGAACACCAATTGACAATTTCACGTGATGTTCAGAAGTAACACCACTGCCATTCCCTTTAGGGACATCCGGCGTGAATGTTTGAGTTAGCTGTGTAGTGTTGGGTTTGAAAACCACTAACCCATTTAAATTTAAGATTTTGGTATTTATTAAGGTACTAACTAACATACAATACAATTCGCCAGTGTTGAGAGCTACGTGGTATACATTTATTATCACAATTATAGTGATAAATTGGACTAGGTCTTTTTTAAATATCCTATTATGTATAAGAATTTTAAAATAGCTATGTATTATTAGTTGACTTTGTGAACGAAGCTCTGCCTACCCCTCTTTTGGGATTCGTAACCATGAGAGTATGATTCTAAGTGTAGTATCCATTCCAAAGCTAAAATAATAGCCTACTGACGATACAGTAATAATATAATAACACAAATGTCGCAGTGAATCAAATAAATGAGCTGAGTATTTGAGAGGTATTCGTACAAAACGGCGATAGGCCTGCCCCATATCACGTGAGTACACTGTCTTAGCAAAACGTGGGTATCTTCTCTGGAAACTAGATGGCGCTTGCCATGTGAGTTCAGGAGTATTGGTACCTCTGCCAACCCCTTCGGGGATAAACGACGTGAACGTTTATGTTATGTTATGTTTATTTGAGAGGCTGGCTCTGCAGGCAAAGGCAAACCACATACGTGCAAAGAGGACAAGAGGACGTAGATTTATTTATGTTTTATATTGTTTCGCTTCACTTCTGAACGCACAGCTGTTCCAATCCCGTCTTGTCCACTGTCCAAACATATTCACATACTGTTCACAAGTTAAAGTTTTATTGTCTAATGTCGGCTTAGAATAACACTAACTCATTTCTACCCGCGGGTGTCGGAAGAGGCGATGGGTATTGGGGCTTTTGAAGCGATTACTGGGCGATGCGGTCTGAGACCTATCACCAACAACCTATCACCAAAATCAGTTAAGGAATTTCTTATTCTAAATCTCTGGCTGCCCCTTTATGGGATAGAAGGCGTGATTATATGTGTATGTGAGTACAAGAATCGTAAAGCACATGATATGCAATATAATACGTTGGCCGTGAACCCGCCGGAACGCTAATCTTTGGCCAGTTATCAACGGCTCGTCACCATTTTTCGGCTGATGTTGTTGAAACGATAACGATAATTTTATAACATGTTACACTTGAATTGTTCTCGTACGAAATTATCTACATCGCGTAGTTCTTGTAGCCCATGCTTCATTGCAATCTAAGTGTTTTTTTGGCAATATAGGAAGTGGCATTGTATACTTCGCTGTCGCTATTTAGTGGGAGTTGGGACACGTCGTCATGCTTATTTATATTTTACTATATACAAACATACATATACTCACGGCTATAAATCCCTAGAAGGGGTAGCCAGAGCTAAGGAATTACAAATTCCTCAGCCACTTTTGGAAGTTGAGAGGGGAAAAGATGGTAGAATAAAGGTTGTTGGTGATTGATGAGTCAAAAATCCCTTAAAAGCCCGTAAAATTAATACCGTTAGTCACCTCTTACGTACACCCACCGGAAGAAATGGGGTAGTGCTATTCTTTGCCGACACTACACAGCATTTTACTATATATTAATCTATTTTATATAAATAGCTTATCAGTTGAAGAACAATCTTTGACCAAGTTATTTCATTGTAAATACTCTCGTAATTTTATGCAATTAATAGAAAGACTAGTCAGCAATCTCTGGTTTATTGATTATATTACCAAAACAAAGCTACACTGTACTGTGCAGGTACTGTCTCAAATGTTTATAATTTTAATGAAAAAAAAAAAAACGAAGTATTACACATGCGAATTCGTGTAGTCATATTTTTTTATTCAGAATTTTACAGTAAATGTTATAAAATAAATATAATTTAGATCAATAATAATGTAAAATCTAACATACGTTACCTAGAAAAACTGCTCCCCCATTCCGGATTTATATATTAACTCTCATATTAAAGTACAATATTAACTGTTTGTTAAACTACCAAAAACATATATGTAATTGTCTGGATGTAAATAAAAATTTTACGCCTTTTATTTGTTTAACTAGGACACAATAATCGATTTGAAATTTTAGCTGCGCGAATGACGTAAACCAATGACTTTTGTAATTACAATGGATCACACAGTTGTGTATAATTTGATCTTACAACTCAAGTATTCTCTAGAAATTGAATTCATATTCCCATGCAAAATGACAAGCTAATGAGGTCAAAGTCGCGTTAGTATAGAAACATTTGTTACCTTTCGAGTATGTATGAAGTAATGTGAATAATAATAAGTAAGGGTGTGGTTGCGCCCTAATTGGTGAAATAGTGTAGGCCATTTTTTTTAAATCCTAAGGCGCAATACACACTGAGCCCGCCGGCGCCGCGCCACCGACATAAGTCGGCAACTTTTTGACAATGGTCTAGTTTTCATAACATAACATAAACGTTCACGCCGAATATCCCCGAGGGGGTTGGCAGAGGTACTAATACTTCTGAACATCACGTGACTTTGTCACGTGATAGGGGGCAGGCCCATCGCCGTTTTGTACGAATACACTGTCACATGACTAAGTACAACTCAGCCATGTGGGTTTCCTCACGATGTTTTCCCTCACCGTTAACAACCATGATAAATAAACCACACTTATGTCTTTAGAAAAGACAAATTGGTGTAGGCCCGACCCGGGATTTGAACACTAGTCGCTTGCACGTCAACCGGTGTTCTACCCACTGAGCTATCACGTCGCTAGCTAGCTAGCAATGTTAGCGGCCCGGCGGGTTCAGTGTGTGTTGCGGTTCAAATAGACGCTGTCATTTTGAGAACGTCCGAGGCCGAGTGGATAGGCGACTAGCTTCCCGGGCCGGAGGTTGCGGGTTCGGTCCTTGCTGAGAGCAACATTTATGTGATGAGCACAAATGATTGTTTCCTAGTCTTGGATGTTATTTATATGTGTATTATATCATATTAAATATGCCGTTGAGTTAGTACCCCATAGTACAAGTTCTACTTTATTTGGGGTTAACTTGATCTATGTTTAATATGTCCGTTTTATATATGTCCGTTTTATTAAAGACATAAAAGGTTACACGTTAATCCAACTAAAACGTTATATCACAAACTGGTTACAAGAGTTAACATACAACGAGGTTGAGCAATTACTATTAAAAACCTATTGACGTATAGGTACAATATCATACACACCCACAAGCACAAATAATGTCCCTCTAGCCCTCACACAAACACACACACACACACACACACACACACACACGCACGCACACACACGCACGCACACACACACACACACACACACACACACACACACGAACACGCACATAGACTCATACACTCGCAAACACACACATAATACGAGTTCTGATCTGTTATAGCTATTAATTATGAGAAAATGAACTATTTCATTTTCTCTTTTAAAACTTTTTTCTATTTCTACATAAACGATTTTTCTTTTTTTTTTTTTTTGTATCTTTGTACTTGAAACCAAATTAAAAATGGCCATCAGCACATTATTTGTATTGTACTTAGTTATTTAAAAGAGCCTGTTTGCTGCGTCACAGGGAAACCTACTGCGGTAAACACCGAAACCAATTTATTGTAAACTACCTAATTTTGTGAAATAAATGCCTTTTTTTTTTTTTTTTTTATATATTTAAACGGTGACAAATATGAATTATCTACACTTTTACAAACTCTGGACTTCGTTCAAACACTACTATTACTTCCCAAAAATATGGATAAAACAATTTATATTTTCCATATGCTTGAGTTTTAAACGTTATATAGTCTAGTTTCTAGTCAATTTGTTTAATTTTTATTTAATTACTATTAATATATTTATTTTCCTATTGGATTTTAATTGACCTAAATTTAAAAAACTCAGAAATCGAAAGTATTGCGCTTATAAAACACATTCATGGTCTCGGTATTCTCGATGTTAACACGCGAAAAGGAATTAAAAAATACTTAACTTCCCTTTCTTGGGAGGTCTTGTCTCTTGCTTGTTATAAAGAAATGGCGAGAGTTTGGTATTTATGTATCTTCATTATGATCGTGCAATATAGAAATAAAAATGATATCGCGAGTACATTTCGATTACGATAAATTCCAGCACGCACACTCTCCTTTAGGTACGTTTTGAAGTGGCGTAAACATTTATATACCTAATTTATACTTACAGATATTAATCCCTTAAAGGGGTAGCTAGAGCTTTGCTACAGCCACTTTTGGATGTAGATTGGGAAAAAAGTGAGTAAACGAAGTACGTTGGTGATGGGTCTCCAGCCGCATCGCCTGACAATAATTTAAAAGCCGAGAGGAAAATATGGGTTAGTGCTATTCGAACACATATACATGTGACACACATACACATATATATATATATGATATGTGATATGGAATACATTCTCGACGATAGATTTAATAAAATATAATACACATATCAAATAACAACCAAAAGTAAGAAAGAAATCATTCATATTCATGCTATAAATGTTGCCGTCAGCGGGATTCGAGCCCGCGATCCCATGATTCAGAATCATGTCACCACCGACAATACAATTTAATGGTTGCACAAATATATGATAGACGAAATGATCTAGGGATGGACTGAGAAGACAAGTATTATATTTGTTTTCATTGTTTTAGCTGCATAATATCCCCCAAGCGGAAAAGGGCCACTAATACTACAAAGTGACTACATACTCAGGGAAGAATAACTCAGTATTGCCTCTTGTTTTCCGTCAACGTTACCAATTCCGATAAATTATGAAACGTACAAATAGTTGAACTAATTGACACAAAACCCAAAAGAGAAAAAAATCAGCATAACAGTAGATATAAAAAATTACAGTAAAACAAAAAATATAACTAGATTTGCTTGATGTGTTTGTACCTACCCCTTTGTATTAATTATAGCTTCTTACATTTTTCAAAACTCTGTCCAATTTAATAAAAAACCGTTCAAAAGGTTATTCGGAATTAAGAATTCATCAATTCATAATTAATGGCTTCTAAGTAAATCTAATTCTGTAAAGTTCGTGTTAAGATAATTCGGCCGGCACACAAACAAACGCACACAGTCGGACTTCGATATCAATAAAGTGTAGCCGCGATTGCCGCCGTCATTCGTATAATAAAATGGAATCTATTTCGGGGCTGCTCGCTACCCATAGCGTCTGGCATGGGGCCCCTCGAGCTGGCTCGGCTGCCTCCCAGCAGAACCCCAATCTCGTCTGTCGTCTATGACCTAATGTCGTCTCTTCAGCATGGGTGAAAAAACTTTGGGTGAAAAAATTATTTTCATTCGTAAGCGACACGTTATTTAGACCGCATCATTTATAGAAAAAAATTATCATCATTCAATGTGTTAGATATAAATTACGTTAAAATATAACATATATCTTCATTTTCATGATGGGTAGACAGTGCTTCAAAGATTTTAATGAGGATATGAAATAAAGGTAATATCAAGACAAAAATATATCAGAATCAAAGGGTATGTATGAAAAGATTGATGAATGTAAAGGAAGTTTGAGAAGTGTGTCAGGGTCGTACAAAAATACGAACAATATTCTCTGCCTACCCCGATAGGACCAATGGCGTGAGTACATGTGCGTATGTAAATATATCAACTATATATAAATTATATTGTTTCCAAAAAATAGAAAGTTGGCAACATAGGAATATACGGGACATTGACTCTGAGACCTTGAATCGAGAGCATACTGGCGGGCCTCCCGGACCTCCCACTCAGTACATACTTCTTTCTTACCTGCGCGTGCAAATAGAAGTTCAAAAGCCCTTCTTCTTCATATGCAAACATTGCAAGTACCCTCTTATATTACTGAGTAATTTAACTAAACTGTAAGACTTGATATATTATTACAATTTAGTGCCTTCGGGTTTTCTGTTTTTTTAGTTTAGAACGGTCCGGCAAGTTTTTCGTTGATTTTCATTATTCCATGACTATCTAATGTTAATTTCTTTATCACCGAATTTTTCCGGTTTCCATAAGTTATTGTCAATTAATAGAGGATTCTGAAACTCCAACAAATAATAAGTCTTAATTAAAGGCTTATGCTTTGCAATGGCCAAAATTTCAAGTATACATCCATCAACATACATACATATACTCACGGCCACTAATGCCAAAAAGGGGTAACCAGAGTTTCAGAGCTAGAAACTCCTCAGCCACATTTGGAAGTAGATAGGGGAAATTAAGTATCGTTGGTGATAAGGTTTCCAACCGCATCGCCCAAAAATCCCTATAACCTTAGTGGCCTCTTACGACACCCGTGGGTAGAAAGGGGTAGTGACATTCTATGCCGGCCCTACACGGCAATACTTCTACTTAAATAAGCTAGTTGATATCTAATTATCGTTTCTCCATAGTCCTTGTTTTGCAACGAGAAATAAGAAGATATTCCGTTTGACAAGTTTCAGAATCTTTTGATCTGTTTTTGTTTCACCAAGTCCCTCATTTATGGACCTTTTAGATGCAAATACAGTGTTGCATGATATTATGAAATCCTTAAGGCGGAATTGAGTTGCATGTTGTAACCAATTTCATTCCTAAACGCTTGTTTGACCTATTTCACTTTCATCACATTTGAGATATCATCTTGTCAGACTGATTGTTATTACAGAGAAATAATTAAAAAATACATCGAAATCAGAATAATATGTGTACTGATAAAAAAAACAGATTTAAAGCTGCTGTGACATGTTGTATGTTGTATTCACCTCCTCATAATATTTATAAAGTTTCGTACAAGGAAATTTGTCTTAATTTATAATGAAACCTATGTCTATGTAAATATATTAGTATTGTTAGGCTATTTACCAACAACTTTATTTTATTATAAACCGTTTTCCGTTTTAATGACTTTAAGAGCCCAAAGAATCCTTTTTGATATAGGATACATCTTTAGAATGAGGTCAATCGTCGTTTTCAACTTGGATTGGCAGCGTTCGAGAAGCTGTGCCAGATATTTAACAGGTATAAAAATGCCTAAAGACAAAGGTTTTTGGGCAGTGTATTGCCAGTTATTAATAACCCCATGGAGATGTGGTCTATTAGTATAGGCCTCATAAGAAGGCTCAAGTCCGTTAAAGAGCAAACGAAAGTATACGCAAAAATCAGTAGAAGAATCAAGGTAACTGACATAATCCCAAGAGTTGCGAAATTCAAGTGACAATGGGCAGGGCACATTGTACGCTCAATAAATTGCGGTTTGGACTTGAAGGTTCTGGAGTGGCAGCCACGTACCGGCGACGCAACGTAGGTAGGCCTCCCGTAGGATGGATGATAACTTAATGGAGGTCGCGGGAATTCGATTTAGATATTTTAAGAGGAAACCTATGTGCAGCAGTGGTCGTCTAGTGGCTAAAATGATAATGATGGTCAATGAATAGCACTGGCCAACAAAAAAAAACTTTTTTTTTGGTGCGGTAAAAATTTGTTTAGATATTGTTTTTGAACGTGTCTCTGATGACAAACCTACAACTGCCATTTTTGTATCAGCTCTAATTTCATAACTACCCTCAATTTTAAAATTTCGTCACTTTGACTTCAACAAAGTATCGCAATTCTTTTATTTTCATCAATTTCGTTGTTTTGGCATAATGGCAAGCTCATCAAGATGTTGTTTGACCAATCCTAATTCATTTTGTTATATTTGTGGTGAATATACGTTTGAGGAAAACAGAAAACCCATAACAGAGTTCGTGAAAAATGCATATTTCGCATACTTCAACCTATCTATTGAGCATCAAGATAAGCCTTGGGTGCCCCATTTTGTGTGTAAAACATGCAGAGAACATTTGAGACAATGGACAAATTGCAAAAGAAGATGTATGAAATTTGGGATACCGATGATTTGGAGGGAACAACAAAATCACTTCAACGACTGTTATTTCTGTTTGGTTAAGATTGTCGGCATAAATCGAAAGAATAGAAGTAAATGGACATATCCTGATATACCATCAGCGAAAAGACCTGTACCTCATTCCGAAAGTGTCCCTGTGCCTACGTACCACTCGCTGCCAGATATCGAAGTGGAACAATATAACGAAATCCAAGCAAATCCCGAGATCGACAGTGATTATGGCGAGTTGAATCGAACCTCTCGTTTTTTTTCACAAGGTGAGCTTAATGATCTGATAAGGGATCTAGATCTTTCAAAGGAGCGTGCTGAATTGTTGGCTTCTAGATTAAAAGAGAAGAATTTGCTTTCACCAAACACAAGAGTTACATTTTACCGTCAAAGAGAACGCGATTTGCTACCATATTTTTCTGAAGATAACAATCTTGTTTATTGCAATGATATTGGTGGTTTATTAACAAGAATGGGTTTACAAAAGTACGACTCAACTGAGTGGCGTCTTTTTATAGACAGTTCCAAAAGAAGTCTCAAATGTGTATTGCTTCATAATGGTAATAAACACGCTTGTGTTCCAATTGCTCATTCTACCCGAATGAAAGAAGAGTATGAAGCAATTGCACTGCTTTTAGAAAAGATTAAATATGATAACCACCAATGGTTTATATGCGTCGATCTCAAAATGGTTAATTTTCTGTTGGGACAGCAAGGTGGATATACAAAGTATCCATGTTTTATGTGTCTTTGGGATAGTAGAGATAAACCGAATCACTGGGTACGAAAAAATTGGCCGATCAGAGAAAGCCTAGCTGTTGGAAAGCAAAATGTTATAAATACACCTTTAGTCCCCCGAGAAATGATCATTTTACCTCCTCTACACATAAAACTTGGTCTCATGAAACAATTTGTAAAAGCATTAGACAAATCGGGCTCATGCTTTCAATACATTACGAGGGCATTTCCAGCTTTAAGCACAGAAAAACTCAAGGCTGGAATATTTGACGGTCCTCAGATAAGACAGTTAATTAAAGATGATAACTTCGCAACATCTATGAATGAAACGGAACTTGCTGCGTGGAACTCATTTGTGCAAGTGATCAAAAATTTCCTTGGTAATCATAAGGCAGAAGATTATGAAAGTATTGTAAACCAAATGCTTTCTTGCTTTCAAAAGTTGGGATGTAATATGAGCATCAAGGTTCATTACCTACACAGCCATTTGGACTGCTTCCCGCATAACCTGGGTGACTTAAGTGAGGAACAAGGAGAGCGGTTTCATCAGGACATCAAAGTCATGGAGGATCGATACCAGGGTAGATGGGATACTCACATGATGGCTGATTACTGCTGGGCTCTTATGAGAGACAACCCAATGCATAAACATGAAAGAAAATCTATTAAGAGGAGTTTTTTGTACACTGACTAATAAAAAATGTGTTTTTTCGTTGAAAAATTTTTTTTTTTAATATTTTCAAAACTAGAGCTGATACAGAAAAACTGATTACATATTTGAAATCAGTGAAGAAATTACTTTCATAATCAGGTCTTAAAACAACGGCACCAAAAATAGTGTTGGCCAGTGTAGTATATGACTTTTGGTGCAATATTTGTGAGTATATGTTTTCAGTACGTTTGTAAAAGGTCATTAATATTTATGCAGCCGATGCATGATTTTTGTGTCCATAGGTATTTTGGTACATACCTAGTTTTACACGTTTCTTGACAACGTACTTTGCCTTCGGAATTCTAAAAAAACAAATCAATTCCATTGACCATGAAAACTTGTTCAATTTAAGTTCTCAATTTGCTACACTTTAATGCGTAATCATTTAATAACACAAGTATCCACTAATAGCAATTTATTCAAAATATAATTATAAGACCAGCAATAGTAGACCAATAAATTATATCGTGCGTTTTGTTATGTAATTTTTAGTACTTAACCCAGTTTAAGAACTTTACCAGATTAGCTGTGTATTCTTAATACAGAAAACCAATATCTATTGATCTTTGTAATTACACGTTGTTTCCCACATTTATTGTCGTCACTTTTTATGGTAAACCATTGATTAAAAGTAAATAGACATAATAAACTATTGAGGACAAATCATTTTTTGAATTGATAATTACCATATTAATTATCAATTCAACTCTTGCATATATTGTGTGAAATAGTCTCTCCTTGTTAATAAAATAATCTCCTTGTCTTTCATCATAATAAATAATCATTTTAGGCCGATTGCTTAAAAATCTCACATCATGCAAAATGATAGGCTTAGAAATAAGTATAATACGCCCCAGTATGAGGGACGTCGTCACTGTTATTGGTCATTAAACAAAACAGTCGGACAAGGCACGTTTCCTGCGGGTGCGCGGACCGTCGGGTGAGACGAGATTCGCACGCCCGCACGCCCTCCGATGAGTTTTAATTAAGTCCTGTCACAGGAAGACGTTGTTAATACCATATCTTCCACATCTTGATTAAACAATTTGTCAAAACGTATTACCAATTTTAAATAAATTAAAGCCATTTTTCCTCAAACCTGTTCGTGGATCACAAATGACTTGGTCACAAAATAGGCACGATCAGGAAATCTATTGAAACAGACGAAAAAACCTTCTATTGACTAAAGCAAGCCACGAACAAAAAGTATGAATAAAAAGTTTATGTGTCATCGGTCGGTAACGTCTCGCGACTAATATGAGGACTGTATCGGATGTGAAAAGACTTGTTGTTTGAGTCGCAAAACACTTTATGCTAAATTGGTTTATGGACATATCCAATGAGCCTACTGCACACACTGCCCATCAATGTAAGCCGTAAACAATGCTTATCAACTTGTGTATTTTTACGTTTTGCGTTTTTGCAAAATTACATCTGTTGCTTCGAACCATATTTAGCAGACCGTAGTATGCTATGTTATTTATTAACGACGCTTGTTATAAGACATTAGGTAGAATGCTCATAAATGGTGCAATGCCCTTTCTTTACATTTTTAAGTTAGTTTAAAGTATCATATGCTTCCAAATTGGTAGTTTTGTCTTTATGTAATAATTATACCTATTTTGATAATAACTGTAAAGATAATCTGTAACACAGATTCATAGTTAATCTTTGGTCGAATTTTGGTTTTAAAATGGGATTGTGAGTATATAAGTTATTGTTATTCAGAGTTGTTCGCTGCTGGAAGTTGAGTGAGGAAAGGATTGTAAAATAAAGATTAGGCTCCATGAGATAGTGACTTAAAATTTTGCATGTTAAAATAATACCGAATATTTGTGAGGTATAAGTGCAACTGAAGAACATTGTTTGCATCATGTAAATATATTTAATTTGATTTAAGATAGCAAACTGTTTAGATTCTTTCGGTCGAGGCTACCAAGGGTATTGAGGGTTTTTAAAGTGATTGTTGGGCAATGTGGCTAACCAAATATATTTTATTTTACAAACTTTGCGCCACTAAACTTCCCAAAATGGGGGAGGAATTTACAATGGCTAAACTGCCCGTATTTGGGAATTGTAGCCGTGAATAAACGCACAGGTATAGTAATTTACTGAATTTTCTAGTGTCTGCCTCGCAATATATAACTATGTTTACTTATAAGTTATAATATAACAGAATTCTAAACAGCTAGAATCATTTGAGAAATAAGTTTAATAGAGCATGGCTTGATTCAAGTGACAATATTTTATTTATGCTTAGTGGCTTACTGATTTTTATACATCATCATCTGTACAATTAAACTTCCAATTACTGTCTGAAAACGTGATAGGTGTAAACATTTCGTTTGTAAGCAATATCTGCGATGGCCGGCTGGCTTGTAATTTCCAAAGAGGCCGGCGGCTAAGCTAAATCACCATAAATACCGAACGAACGTGCCAACGAAATCAATTTCATCAAAGTATATATTATACAGAGAACTATATTTGCAAATTAAATTCGGACGTTACGTAGATAAAATGATATTTATATTACTAGCAGGTTATTTATATCCAACTGATTATCGTAAAAGCAAGTACAAGATTCACAGATACATTTATGAGTTTGTTGTCTAGAAAATGAGGCTTCGACTTACTTAGAGAGTCGTTTTATGTATACTCTTGATAGCTGTTATAAAGCGCCTTATAGAGGCTTTAATTTTGAGAAAACAGTGATTAATTTTCGTTATTTCTGTAAGGGATGACTACATGGGCGTACCCAGGATCTGGGTTAGGGGAGGGCAAATATTTTTTTTAAGCCACGTCCCGCGCGCTTGTTTTGCCTTACACACCACACGAAGACACCTACCATAAAGTACCACAGACCCCAGCGTGGAGGTGAAATCGGCGCGCCGCGCGGTTTTCAAAAGTGAATGCATATAAATATATTGTAGGTACTTCTTTCTCCTAGCCTTTTCCCGTTTCTCAGTAGGGGTTGGCTATTCAACCTAGGGGAATTGACGAAAGTACCGGTTTTTTAATTTAAATCTTTTTGTTCATGAAAACCTCATGTGGGGATTATTACTAATAAATAAAGAATAAATAAAGGAAAGAAAAAATTCGACACAGGCGGGGATCGAACCCGCGACTTCGGGTAAACGCCCCGACGCTCTGCCAACTGAGCTACCGTGTCAATTGGCTGCCAGTGCGAAATTCTTCTATCCTTTATTTCTTTTACACGTTTAAGTAGTGTTTGCGTTTCCTACCTCCGAATTATTACTAATTCGAAAGGTTAATTCGAAATTCGTTTACCCGAGGTCGCGGGTTCGATCCCCGCCTGTGTCGAAATTTTTCTTTCCTTTATTTATTCTTTATTTATTAATTAGTACCGGTTTTTTTTTCAAAGTAATGTAAATATATTGTACTGCAAAATAAAATTTTTAATCAATAATAATATAGAGTAGAGAGGTATACGATATCAAGGGGGAGCAGCTGCCATGCCCTCCTCCCCTCTGGGTACGCGCAGCGATGACTATTATTAATGAGCCGAGCAAGAAGAAGTCAAGCGAAGCTCTTTTACGCGGGTAGGCCACTTAGAGATGGGTATAAGAAGCTAGATAGTAAGAAGACTGAGGTTTACCCAGCTCAATTCATTTCAAGCACAATTTGCATTGAAGTCCTAGTATTATATATGTATAAGCGACATTATTATTTTAAGCCGTGATAGGTCAGTGGGTAGAACACTGCTTATCGGGCAGACGATTAATGTTCTAATCCCGGGTCGGGCCTACACCAATTTGTCTTTTCTTAAGACATGTGTGGGGTTAATTTATCATGGTTGTTAACGGTGAGGGAAAACATTGTGAGGAAACCAACATGGCTATGTAGTAATTAGTCATGTGGCAGTGTTTTCGTACACAACGACGAAAGGCACGTAAGTAGGTACACTGTCCAAGCAAAACGTGGGTACTCTGAACACCAGGTGACAATGTCACGTATGTTCAGAAGTATTATTACCTCTGCCAACCCTTTCGGCGATATTCAGCGTGAACGTTTGCGTCTTTGAGTATTGAATTATTAAAATTAAACTATGTAGTAAAACGTAAAAATACACTCATCTCATAGCATCAGAAATCTTCCAAATATATTGTGGTTCAAAGGGCAAACCTAAAATCTATAATCATTTGAAGGTTTAATTTGTATTACATATCGCATAAATAGATATGCTTCACAATAATATGAAAGGACATCATAGATTTATTCAAAACATAAATAGGAGACAACAGGGAAACTAATAATGGACAAGTTGCAGTAAAGGGTTATTTTATTACAATAAAAACTTAAACGTACGTATATACGTATATATGTCGTGGCCATATCGTAGATTTGAACACATCGTGAAATGATCGATCATTTCATGAAATAGTCGTATTTCATGAAATGTTCAACTGTTTATTGGCCACATCGTGATGTGGTTTGGGCAGATCAATGATAAGAAATCGTTTCTCGATATGGCCAACTAAACGCGCGGCCTCTTCATGAAATGGTTAAGATTATTTGGTCATATCGTAAAGTAGTTACATTAATTACCGGTAGAGGCGCTGAAAACGCTTTGTTTATGTATGAAGATGGCGGCCACTGTCAAAAATGTTATTTCTCGCAGTAAAAAAGTTAATTATTCGCTATTAAGCGAAGAAGAAAGTGATTGCAAAAGAGTTTTCGACGAAAAGGTTCTCGAGTACTTTGCAAATTACGAAAAAACTGAGAAATATGTTAAAAAACCGTTGAGTTTGGATCGCATTTCACAGGTCGCCCTATTCTACGATCTGGCCAAGCGTGGATGATTAAATCGTGAAACGTTGACGATTTTATGATCTGGTCAAATTAAGTTGGCCACATCATGAAATGTGACTATTTCATGAAATGATCGATCATTTCACGATGTGTTCAAATCTACGATATGGCCACGACATATATATACGTATAGAGTATACGTATATATATACTATACTCTATAAGTACATACATACATACATATACTCACGGCAATAAATCCCTAGATGGGGTAGCCAGAGCTAAGGAATCAGAAATTCCTCAGCCACTTTTGGAAAGTTAAGTGGGGAAAAGACGGTAAAATAAAGGTTGTTGGTCTTGGGTCTCCAACCGCATCGCCCAAAAATCCCTTTAAAGCCCCAATACCGTTAGTCGCCTCTTACGTACACCCGCCGGAAGAATTGGGGTAGTGCTATTCTAAGCCGACACTACAAAGCACATAAGTATATAAGTATAGATACTTATACAGACATATTTATAGAGAGTATTAGAGGGTTGACTGTTCTTATGGACATTTGTTTTGGACCTCCATATTGACCTAAGGGGCAGTGCTAGGCATGGGTGGCGTTGCAATATTATCCTCATATGCAAAAATAAACGACGGCCCTGCTTGTGCCCTTATTCACCTTATACTCTATCACCATAAGCAGAAACGGGAAGCTGATACTACTCAGCTTATATAAGCTCTGGAGGGCAATTCTCGCAAGTTCGATATCATTACTATCATAGAAATTATATCAAGTGTTCAATGTCGTGTGCAAAATATCAAAAAGTGAAATATATTTCTATTGATAGATTGAAACTGATTCTCGCACACGGTAGTAATTTTTCCTTAGACATCAAAGAACGAAGACCGAAATCAATGATCCAAGCGAATGAATTGAATGAAAGGTCAGTTTAACTGTCATCTTAGATATGAAAAGGTCTTCATATCTGTCAATATTTTTACTCGACATTGGCGAAATAATTGTGGCAAACACAATTGAAGCCACCTAAATAAAAATTGAATATTGAATATGATGAATATTTTTATATTTTAATAATATAATTAACGTTGATCCAAGTAGATATTATTTACAACTTCTAAGGATATTTGATCTATGATCCATTTAATATATTTACCTACATTTTAATTTTCTATCTATATTCAAACAAAATTTGAAAACAAAATGGCTACCGTTCGCACGACATCTTCAAATATCATCATATCGTCTGATCGTGACCACACGATATCATCCTTTGATATATATCATCATATCGGCTGGTTTTCAATAGAAAAATATCGATCGGATAGAGTGAGAATAGCTCAAGTCAAATATCGATCGCAAAATATCACAAAAGTGATAAATATCGAAAGTGATATAAAATCTACCGTGTGAGAATTGCCCTCCTGAGTAGCAGTAGCAGATAGTTTAGATTGTCTGATTGGTTGTAATATTCTCCTAAAAGATGTTAATACGCATAAACATTGTGAAATATAGGTCAAGGCCATGTCGACACAAACTCTGTATCTCTTGCGCTCTTTTATATAAAATTCGAACACGATTAAAAAATGTCGATTTTTTTTTGTTATTTTTTGTATTTTCGAAAAAGAATTTTATTATGTTTTAGGTAGTTGTTTTTCTTTTAACTCCCACTCCCTGGTGTTTGTGTACTTTTACAATAGTATGTTTGGTTTTTGAGATGACTGGGTTAGAGGTTTTTAACTTTTCCCCCACTCAACTGTCAAAAATATTTTAGTTATTTCGTCTCGTAAGCTCTGGCTACCCCTTTATAGATTTTTTTAATACATTATCTTAATTTTAATAGCATTTTTTTGGAATTAAAATGGCAATAACTTAAGAATATACAATAAAGTATTTGGAAGATGAGGATGATAGCTGTGTACACGGGCTAATTAATTTGAGTGAACAATAAGATACAGAATAGCCAATGGACTTATTTCAGTTGGACTATACGTATAGTATTGTGTGGCAGAGTATTTTGGCCTCGGGCCCCAAATCGTGACAGCCGTTCGTTAGACTAATGATGGCATAAAAAGAAAAGTGCTAGCCATTAAGTTTTTAGTGAAATGTTCGATTGTAGTCGGCATCGTCTGCTTTGCATGTCGACCGATGATGAGTGGCGTCGCTACGGTTCTATTGTCTTCCATTACCATATCAAACTTGCCATTCTTTGCAAATCATTTATTTAATTCAACAAAAACTACATAGCGGTAAAAACACTTCGTGTTTTTTACAGCAAACGCTTCATGCTAACAGTTTTCATTGCCAGACTCTACTAAAAGGCAAATAAATGACTGATAGAATTCTAACTTATTCAATTCGACATTAAAATGATTTTTGTGCCGTGTAAAATGTGGTCAAACCGATTCCTATCATGGAAGTAGCCGCTACGCTAGGCCTGCGTGGGGACCAATCACCCTTTACGGGCCGGGCTCGAGCCCCTCAGCGGGGATATACTCGAGCTGTGATAATGATGAAACTGGTAGTTAGTTCTCATGAGTGATCTCAGATCAATAAAAAATAATAAGATACATTTTTTTGGCATTTTTTCATGTATACTGTAGCAAGCGGTTTGTTGCTACGCAAAATCTCGTTGTTTTTATCAAAATATTGATTAAGTAATTTTTAAAGTTCAGGGAATGCCTATGCACTGTTCTGATGGTTACATTTCTGGCCTGGCTTGGGATCTGGTCCTCAAAAATTTGATATCTAGATAATTTATCAAAGTATATACTCAATTTTCCAAAAGTGGCTAAGGAATTTCTAATTCCTTAGCTCTGGCTACCCCTTCTAGGGATTTAAAGCCGTGAGTATATGTATGTATGTATATATAAATAGATTGTTGAATGTAGTTTCGGCTTAGAATAGCACTACCCCATTTCTTCCGGTGGGTGTACGTAAGAGGCGACTAACGGTATTACCAACAACCTTTATTTTACCATCTGTTCCTTACTCACATTTCCAAAAGTGGCTGAGGAATTTCTAATTCCTTAGCTCTGGCTACCCCTTCTAGGGATTTATAGCGGTGAGTGTATGTATGTATGTATGTATTGTTGAATGTAAATGAAGCGCGACAGATTTGTCCGGATCGTACAAAGTGGCGATCGATGGTCTCTGCTACACCAAAAGGAACTTATCTCTAGTCTGCACTATTTATTTATAAGACAATTTCTTATTAGGCATATTAATCTTTTTATCTAGCAAGTGACTTTATTTAGTTTTTTGCTATTTAATAAGGTTGTTATATAGAATCAGACATTGTAATAGAATCCGTGTAACAGACTATGTTCGTATAAATCTGCTATAAGAATAAATTACTTTTATTACTAAGGTTAGGCAAGATTTAGTTCAGTAAATTAAACGTGATCATTAGTATTTTATATCTTGAAAGGAGCAACTTTGATAACTCAGACGTGGACGTGAGTTCGACTCCTGGGTCGGACCTACAACAATGTGTCTTTTCTAAAGACATATGTGTGGTTAATTTATCATGGCTGTTAACGGTGAGGGAAAACATCTTGAGGAAACCCACACGACTGAGTTGTACTTAGTCATGTGACAGTATAGTCGTACAAAACGGCGATGGGCCTGCCCCCTATCACGTGAGAACACTGTCCGCGCAAAACGTAGGTACTCTGAAAACCAGGTGACAAAGTCACGTGATGATCAGAAGTATTAGTACCTCTGCAAACCCCTTCGGGGATATTTAGCGTGAACGTTTATGTTATGTTATGTTTGGTTATTTAACAAGGCTACAATTTAATAATCGTGAGGAAACCATTGCTGTGTTGTACTGAGTCATGAGACCGGACAATGTATAGGTGCAAAGCAGCGATAGGCTAGATCTTGATCACGTGAATGCGAGCTGTTACGAGTTAAGTGCGAATGACGGGTGAAAAGAATGTCACGTTATGTTCAAGAGTATTTACTAATATTTATTTGCCACCCTAACAGCATTAACGATGTGATGGAACATTTCCAAAAGAGTCAGCAGAGACAATCCGTTTATTTAGCAACCATTCACACCACAACCGTCCATTGCATCACACCATCTTGAATATATCAAAGGTTCATTCAACGATAGAGCGACAGCAAAAAAATGTATGACATCATTTTTTGCGCGGATGAGTTTGCGTATCAAATAAATAGGTATGAGAGTATTGTTTGATTCATAACGAAGTAATTAGTTGGTATGGCGCCATGTGCTGCCATGCGGGGGTCACACACACACACACATGTACAACAACGACGATAACCGTGCAGTCGCCTGTCCGTGAGAACAGTATCACGTGGGTATGTTTCTTAATGGTTAGCACTAAATTAGAGATGGGATTTTGCCCGGGCATTTTGGGCGGATTGGATTTATGCCCAATAAATGTCCATAAATGCCGAATAAATGTCCATTACTTGGGCAGAAATCTTATTTAATTTTAATTTTTAAAATATCATTATTGTAAGAGTGTGGTTGATGTTATTAGTTAAAATCATCATAAAATGTCATATTTTATTTAAAGAATGAATAATACTTATAGGGTTCATGATAGGGACCATTAGCATAGAAGTCAATGGGTGCAATCCAACCCGTTTTATGAAGTTTTGCAGACAGAAACGCAAACATTTTTAAATGCAAGAATCTTATAATACTTTTTATGATAATTCATTAATTTGTTACAATACAATAGGGAAAAATTGTGATACTGTTTTAAACTTTTAATTTAAACAAACATTCTGGATGGTCATAGTCCAGATTATGATGATTTTCCACTATAAACGTATGAGAATCTAACCCTATATACGTTGGGCTCGTATCAAGTACAAATCGCGCGCTCCTCTTGGACACTTTATATAATATAAAGTTGGGTATAATTATATAGAGTTGAGACCAAATTGACATTGACATTCCGCCGGATTCAATCTCGCTATTTTGTACCTAGATTTTAAATTGCGTAGAATTCTGACAGCTGCCATTTTTTGACATGTCAGAGGTTATAAATCTTTTTGACCAGGCTCATTTTTTTAATTTCTATTAAAGTATGAACATACACGTCAACTCATTTTATTTGTTAGAATATAATATATAAATTTTATTATGTTCTACGCTGCAAATGCAAAAAGCGCATTCACGGTAAACAGAAAATTTTAAAATATAACAGTAAATAATAAAAAATAATAGCAAATACCGAAAAGAAATGAGCGCATTTGAGTATTCAAAGAAGTCGAATGACATGGCATGACAAGACACACGCATAACGACAGCTAAGAGCGACATTGAATAAATAATACAGAGCGAGCGATTTGCTTTACGTTTTACATCCATCTACTTACGGCTACAAATCCCTAAAAGGGGTAGCCTGCTCTTCTGAATCTTAAAATTCTTTAGCCACTTGGAAGTTAAGTAGAGAAAGATTGTTATATAAATATTTTTGGTGATGGGTTTCCAACCGCATCGCCCAAAAGTCGCTTAAAAAGCCCCGATACCCTTAGTCGCCTCTTACGATAACCCATGGTAAGAAATGGGGTAGCGCTATTTTAAACCGGCACTTAGCCGACACAGCAAAAACGTTTACTAAACCTGGACTAACAAAGAAGGTGCCAGCTAAAAAAAAAATAAGGTAATTAAAATTGAATTGATATCATGTTCGTAATATTGAAATATTGTATAATATATAAATATTTTTTACTATTGTAAGACACAACTTAACAAAAATCTAGCAGCGGATATACGCTCCCGTCGCTCTGCCAACTGAGCTATAGTATCAAGTGATCATGATCACTGGCGCGAAAATTGGTTTTTGCCTGTTTCTTTACATCTTTACTTGTGTCAACGCCATCTACCGCAAAATTATTACAACCCGGAAATATGCGCCTTTTGCCACGAATAGTTCATGTCCTCTGTCAATATATGACATCAAAATCATTCGTGTCCGCTGTGGTTTTTTTTTTCATACATTGATGCTCATTGACCTTTACTAATTAAACACGAACTGTTTTTCAGTTTAAAACCCTAATACCTAAGTATTATTTCATCCCCTTTGAGTATAAAAAGTAGCGTGAACGTGAGTATTTTCACATTTTAAAATTCTGTTAGCGGAATATACCGTTACTACATGATGTTAATAATCTTGAAAAATAAAAATAAAATATATATTTTTTTTCGCTTAGTTACTTTATAACATTATTCGTTATACTAAAGTTAATATCTTATAGCTACTCTATCGCTTGATATAATTGAATGTGTTTTTTTATTATAAGGGTATAAATCGTTATATTATATATATTATAATATATAATATAACGATTATAACGGGTATAAATATTATAATCGTTCAAAGTAAAAGTGGGTTAAGATTAAGAATTTAACATAACATAAACGTTCACGCCGTTTATCAGAGCCGGTTGGCAGAGCTACCAATGATGAACATCACGTGACAGCGCCACTTAGTGTCCAAAGTAGGTACCAATGTTTTGCTTAGACAGTGAACTCACGTGATAGGGGGCAGGCCTATTGCCGTTTTGTACGAATACACTGTCATATGGCTAAGTACAACTCGGCCATGTGGTTTCCTCACGATGTTTTCCCTCACCGTTGACAACCATGATAAATTAACCACACATATGACATTAGAAAAGACCAATTGGTGTAGCCCCGACCCGGGATTTGAACTCACGACTGTCTGTTTACGGGCGGGCGTTCTACCCATTAGACTATAGATAATGTCGTCTAAGTAAGAATTTAAAGTACTTATATGCCTATATTTGGCATATTGTAACTTTTTTTTTCTTCTTATTCCTTTATTCTGATGACGCTGATGTATATGTATAAGTTAAACACAATTAAAATAATGATCCACTTGTAGTTTAATTTTAAAGTAGAGTTTTGTTTTTCCGCCCAGCGATTGGGCATTTATCGGGCGTAAATTCATTTTTGCCCATTTTAACCCAATACGTCCAATCTGCCCAATAAGTTTTTATGCCCTCGACCCATCTCTACACTAAATTCATACTGGAACTGATTTGTTTGGTGGAGCCTGTGGATGAAGCAATCATTGAGACGATAGATCAGAAGCCAGGAAGAGGGTTACCTTAAGAATTGCTAATTTGGCTAAGACTTTGGGCAGTAGAAAGAAATTAAAGTAGAGAAAAGCTTATGCCCATTATTTGTCTTTTAAGCCAAATAAAAGAGATTGATATAAACCAACTACGTTAACATTTTATGTTAATATGAAAAAAATGGTCAGGGTAAATCTATGGTCCTAAAATTAATGTTTTGCTGTCAGCAACCTTCTTCATTAAATAAACAGTCTATCGGATAACGTAGAACAGTAGTCGGGTTATTTAGGTAGCTCTTTGTTTCAGAAAGTTATTAAAAGTAAGAGCTTGCTTAAGTATAAGAAATCATTTGATTAGATATGAACATTTCTTTATCATTCATTACCATACAGCCAATAAACGTTCACTACATTAAACTTCTCATGTATTATTATTAATCTTTTTGTTCATGAAAACCTCATGTGGGGATTATTACTAATAAATAAAGAATAAATAAAGGAAAGAAAAATTTCGACACAGGCGGGAATCGAACCCGCGACCTCGGGTATACGCCCCGACGCTCTGCCAACTGAGCCACCGTGTCAATTGGCTGCCAGTGCGAAATTCTTCTATCCTTTATTTCTTTTACACGTTTAAGTAGTGTTTGCGTTTCCTACCTCCGAATTTTAACTAATTCGGGTTCGATTCCCGCCTGTGTCGAAATTTTTCTTTCCTTTATTTATTCTTTATTTCTCATGTATTCCCTGAATATCTCCACAACGATCGTCATGACTGCTGATTGCTTCTAAAGAGCTTATTCCATTTGTCTGAATGAAGACGTCTGAAAGCCACAGAATCTGAATTCAGACTAGTGGAATAACGTTCAAACTGAAATTTGTGTAGTGGAATAACAAGCGTCTGCGGCAGTAACTTCGAGGGACGTCTGAATTCAGCAACGACAAAGTGTAATGGAATAAGCTCTTGAAGAACACGACCTGCTTAGTGTAGTCGGTATATAATTAATGTTTTACTATGTTCGTAAAAAACATCAAATAGGTAGAGAAGGATCTGATCATCATCCTACATTTAAGCATCTAGACTTTACAGCACTTTTTGTCTGCCTTTAAGGTTACATGCATTCATATACTCACGGTTATAAATCCCTAGAAGGGATAATAAGAGCTAAGGAATCAGAAATTTTTCAGCCACGTATGGAAGTTAGTGGGGAAATGATGGAAATATAAAGGTTGTTGGCGACGGGTCTCCAACAGCATGGTCCAAAAATCCATTAAAAAGCCCTAATACCTTTAGTCGCCTCTTACGTACACCCACGGGAAGTATCGGGGTAGTGCTATTCTAAGCCGACACTTAACAGCTAATCACGTTATTGATAGATACATGGTTCCACGACTTGACATGTATGTTACATCAGCTTAGCTTAGTATATTCACGATGTTTCTATTTCGTTATAAACAACCCAGCATAAGTGTCCTGTTTTAGTTACAACATATACAAACTATACTTACGTCATTAATACTCATTAAGGTAGGCAGAGACTATCGATCACCACTTTGTATGATCCTGGCAAACCTCTCCACCTTCATATACATAATTTTATTCTCCACACTTTGGACGCCTTCCTTTTTGAGCACATAATACGTACAATCTTTAATCTTACAAATTAGTTTCAAGGGTGTTTCTGTGTAAATGTATTCATATTTGGCATCTAAATGTTTCTTTCTCTACTCTGTTTCTCTCTTTCAACATTTAGCATTGCGAATAAACAATTCAACTATCGAAAGTAAGTTCAGTCGAGGAATCCGACTGCCTTACCAGTCACGAGTGTGTGTGCGGCCGGGCGGCGGCGGCGGCGTGATGCAGCGGGCAGCAGGCGCCCTCACTGCTATAAATCAGACCCGATTGAGGTCGAAACGGACGCAAGTTATTTTTAAAATTGCGTGCACAATATTATGTGTTTAGGTGGAATATGATAATTGCGGCGGTATCGAGGCGCCGTAAACCGATACCGCCTATGGGACTGGGATTACAGAGCTCTCGCCGCGAACCTCCAAAGGCAGCTGATCACGCCTCGTTACCTCTTCAAAGTAATATTTGTAAATTTCAAGTTTCGTTCGTTGTATGATTATTTATAAGTACCTACATATGTAGAGGTAAGCATCATTCGCCAATGTTGCCATTTTACTTTGCATGCACATTCTTATTTAATGAATGAACAATAAAGTTGTTACTTGTTTTGAAATTTTGTCGACGTTGTTTTACAATGACTTTGGCTTAGTGTTTATATTGATTCGGAATACGATTTGTCAGATACTAAGAATTGCTCAACGTAGAAAATATAGTATAGCGTCTTATTCAGTTCTCATGTTTTGTATTGGCGAGATTTATTTAACTTTACTAGTGAGATGAGAACTGTGATAGCTTAGTGGGGGAACCACCGCTCTTCATGCAGGAGACGCGAGTTCAAATTCAGAGACGAACCTACAGCAATGTGTCTTTCCTAAAATCATAATTTGTGTGGCTCATATATCAAGGCTAATAACAGCGAGGGAAAACTTAGTAAGGAAACCCTTAGTCTTAGTTATGCTAAGTCGAGTGACAGTGTAGTTATACAAACTGGTAATGCAAAACGTGGGTACTCTGTACACAAGGTGACCAAATTTCATGCGATGTTGAGAAGTACTAGTATTTTCAACCCCTTCAGGTATATACATCGTGATCGTTGACTGAGTGAGATGAGAAGCAAACCGGAAGAACTTATTCTTCATTTTCAACCCTTCTTTTGGCGGCTTCTCCGGTTGTCTGTCAGTGTTACATGAGTAACGAATTTATCCGAATAATAGAACAAAGCTATTATTAGTTGGTATGAAAAATGTGGTGATATTACATTTACATAATGTTTTTTGTCGCACCTTTGGAGGTGGCCGGCAACAGGTACAAGTTATGAGGATGCAGAATTCTTTGTTTTTTTCGTTGAATTATGAATCGTGATTAACGAGTCCGAAGATATAGAATCCTTTGAAGCTTGTGATTGTATCGGGAACGACAATAGTGGGAAATGTCGGACTGTAAAATGGACCTTATTGCTGTGATTTGAAGGTATACAATGGGGTTGATGAGGAGGTGCAAAGGGCGGCTCGCTACTATCAATCAGCACGGCGCCATTGAAGGCTGGCGGAGGTTCGTGAGAAACCGTAAACACTTACTTGCTTTATCGGATAAACATTTTTTTCGCTCAGCAGCGGGTCCAGTCAATTAATGGGTGTATGCCGTTACTAAGTTTATTTTGGACGCCGACACTTGTTAGCATTAGATTTGACTAATTTATAGGGAAGGGTTTGACAGGTTCGATCCTTACTATCATGCACCATATAATAAGGCATGAGGACATTTATCTTTGATGAATGACTGGGACTATGTCAGACGACCAAAGGCTTTGTTTTTTAGTTTCGATATCTCTATTATCACATTAAATATTATACGAGTATTAGATGCTTAAAACATTGTCATTGGCGTAGATTAGAAATCCTATTTCTGGAATTAAATATCAATAAACTTTTTCAGCGAATTGATTATGACACCTGTGTAGCATAAGTGATGTTTGGGCGATACGGTTGGAAACTCATCACATACAGCCTTTATTTAACAATCTTACCCCACTCAATTTGCTAAA
This sequence comes from Bedellia somnulentella, assembly GCA_963576735.1. Lineage (NCBI taxonomy): Eukaryota > Metazoa > Arthropoda > Insecta > Lepidoptera > Bedelliidae > Bedellia > Bedellia somnulentella. Next base: position 15,029,998 of record OY755171.1, read on the forward strand.
GTGGCTGAAGAATTTCTTATTCTGCAGCTCTAGCTACCCCTCTTCAAGGTCAATAATTTGATTATGTATTACCTACCTGTTCGGTTGAGATGTTTCGGTTGAACAAAAATGAAGACAGCGTTGGACCCATTTACGTGAAGGTATTTGGGAAAGACCTAACCCCATCTCTACTGCATTCCCTCCGCTCTCATGCTTCTTCTTCCAGAACACATATTCCTCTCTCTAAAAAACCATGTTTTTGGTTTTATCTATATTTACCCTTATTCTCTTTCTTTTAAAAGGTGCACATGTAATATTTAGACATAGGTAGAAAAAACCTCCGTATGGTCCTCTTATATCCTTGATTCGTTCTCTTAGTGTTCAGAGCATATACTTACATTATGTACGATTCTCTCACCCGGTTAAATTTCAAAATGGGAGTTGTCAAGTTTTAATTATCAGTAACTCGTAAATTAATATGGTTAAATTTAAAAATAATAGTGAAGAAAATATCAACTGAAAGTTTATGAAACCTACGTCACAGGCGTACACCTATAGAATGACACAACTAACCAATACTTGAAAATGTTGAAAATATCTGAACGTTAAACTTTAAATCGTGTTTGGTCGGATAAAAAATGTACTATGAAGATTTGAATTTATAATCTAAACATAGGGCCGGTATTCCGAGAATAAGGAGACTGCTAACCTGTCCGTCCTAATACTGTTATTCTGAATCGATGTTAAATATTTGAGCCGTGGTCGGAGGGCGCACTATTTGCGTTCTATGGATAAAGGTGCATTTACACCAAGGTATTTTCGACCATTGTTGCTGTTGGGCATTGACAAATTGTGCTGTAATATTTGTCGTCCGGAATGAAGTACTCGTACTAAACAAAATCAAATAAAGCAGGATTGACAAGATTGATGGTAGTGTACTTAACGAGTTTTAAGTAAGTGTTAGATTTAAATTACTTAATAAGCGTAATTTAGCTATGAGTTATTTTGTAGCATATATTTAACGCAGCATTCAAACATATTTGGGTTCAGTGTATCTTTGTTCAGGAACGTATACTTTTTTGAATCTTCTTACATTTCAACTTATTTTCTCTACGATATAAACAACAATCAGAACCAATGCAAAATATGATTTCACAAAATGAGCTTGTGTGTGAAATCGCCATAAGGTTACTTGTTAAATTCTTAAAATAGCATACACTTATTGGAGCACAAGGACCGCGGCCCTCCGAGGAATATTTTGTTGACTATATACTTAACATACGTAATCGTCGGCTAGATTCGAAAAGGACCTCCGAGGACTTATCTACACTTCTTGGAACTTTACTGAGGTTGCATGCCCCTTAATATAATACAAGGTTACACTTTGAAACGATTTAAATACGGAAATGGTAAGTGGGTGGCCACATAATGAAACATAACGTACTACCCCTCACAAAGAAAATACAAGTAAAGGAAGCCGTGAGAAGTGTCTTATCTTACGACGGCGCTGCTATTCTGCTATTTGATAAATATTTAATTTACTCATCATAAGTCGTGAGAGCTACGAAGGCGCAATAGTAATGCAGTGTAAATCTCTGATTAGATACCATACACCCTGGGAACTGTCGACATTAAACAAAGTTTTACATTTTACGCGCCACATCGCTCTCGAGTAAACAAACTTATGAATGAATGTTATGGCGAAGCTACTATGGCTACGGAATGTCGGTCGCATAGTCACGTCTCGAAACAAACCTTAACAACAGTAGGGGTGGGTGCAAACTACGCCGCGGAGGGTAGTTATCTCTCACGGTCCCACAACATCTCATTAACTCGAAAGGGAGTCTTTTAAATAATATTGTTTACTAAATTGAACGTGACAAGAGCACGCGATCGCTTCTCACGCTGCAATGCGGAAAAAAAACATCAATTTATTAACAATTTGTTGAATTCAAAATTAAAGGTGATGGAATCCAAATTAACACTTTTTTGATATTGTTCTATTATTGGTGGTTGTAAGAGTAGGTACCAAAGTACTATCGATTGAATTAATTTGACTAATAATGAAACGAAGCCAAAAAATAACCGAGTTTTGATAAGGATAGACTTCAAGATGTTCCTGAATGTCATTTTCATACTCATATCTGTGTGAGCGAGAACTCAAGATTTTCTGCAATCTCCATCAAGATTCTAAACATATACATAACATAATGCCTGTATATTGTTAAATACATGAGTAATAGATAAATTAGAAAACATTTCAATGAGTGGTTGGTGGGCTAATACTGCTAAGAGAGACTAAAATACTGGCGATAGTCACTGCATAACCCAATGGGCTACGAGATAACGGGCGTGATTATAAGTAAGTAAGTAAAACAGGTAGATATTTAACATTTGTTTATGCCTTTTGCGGCTCAGAATACAACTCCCCGTTTCATTCAGTAGATGTTGGATGAATGCGATGGCTAAGGCTTCTAAGTGATTGTGTTAAGCGATGTTGCCTACAATTAACCGATCTTTCCCCAATCAACTTCCAAAAGTGGCTAAGGAATTGCTGATTTCGAAGCATAATCTATCATTTCTCAACCGAGTTTTAAAAGGAGGACGTTATGAATTTAATCCGTATGTTTTAATTCATTTACACTACTTCTGCACTTTTGTATTTTACTACGGTTTATTTGGTTTGTCAAAGCTTGAAAGAAGTTTATTTAACGTATATTGACATTCTTATTATATTTATATATAATTTTTTTTACGATATTTTAGTAAAATATATACATAAGATACAAAACTAAACGATATCGTGAAGAAAATATTCATGAAATGATGAGTAATATATGAAGAATGTATGAAGTGTCGTTGCCTTGTCGGCCAATTAGCGCTGAAACACTATTTGTTGGCGTCTGCCGAATGGTTCACAGAGTTGAAAATTTACTTGAACATAACATAAATGAAAACCAATGGATTAAAATGACGACGGTGGCAGCGTGAATACTGAAAATGGATAACTGGGGAGTCCTCGGATTCGGTTTCCACTGAAAGTATATATATATATATATATATTTCATATCATAAATATAACATTCGATTCTTCCTGCACGTTTAATGCTATTTTTGAAAGTCAGTATTGGTTTTTGATGTGGTTAATTGGTGTAGCTGTGTAGTGTCGGCTTAGAATAGCACTACCCCATTTCTTCCGGTGGGTGTATGTAAGAGGCGACTAACGGTGTGGGCTTTTAAGGGATTTTTGGGCGATGCGGTTGGAGACCCATCACCAACAACCTTTATTTTTACCATCTTTTCCCCACTATCATTTCCAAAAGTGGCTGAGGAATTTCTAATTCCTTAGCTCTGGCTACCCCTTCTAGGGATTTAGTGCCGTGAGTATATGTCTATGTCTTAATTGGTGTAAATAAAACTACAAACCCTATAATTGCTGCAAAGATTTTACACAAGTTTAGTATTTGTGGTTAGGTGAAGAGAGGTTGAAAAAAGGGTCTCTGCTAACTGCAATACTTCTTAATAGTTAATCGCTCAATGTTTTCAACGACACCTCTTAATGGTTTTTTAATTGTCAATCGGCATGGGCTCTGTCTTTAGTAAAAGTGGTGCCATTTATTCTATTACGCAATCATGTCAGAGTTTCTTTAATATAACCGACTTATGTACTACTGTAACCTGGGTCATTAAATCTTAAACGAAATGATCTATCAGCACTGACTTCAATAAAAATATCGGAAACAAAAGAAAGTACTCGTAGCTAATCTAAAATATAGACACATAGTATACCCCGAATATTTGTGAATTGGTGTGATAATGTGTGAAGGTTGAAAAAGCAGTAATTGAAGGGATATGTTTACATACAAATGGAATGTCTTTAATGACCTAAAACGTACAAACAAAAAATATTTCCTGTAATCTTTAGAACCCCATTTTTGATGGTGTGAATAGTCTGTCTCGCTCTAATATGTGTATTCGCGTATAGCGTTATTTCATCCAATGGCAGTGTTCAATGAAGCCGGCTTTCGAGAAGAATTCTCAGAAAAGGAGTGTTGGCATCTTTTATAGCAGTGTGTGTGTGTGTGTTTGTGTGTGTGTGTGTGTGTGTGTGTAATAATCTGATCGGAAAATATTTACGATGCGAAGCTAACGTGTTCTTTGCTCAAACTGGTAATCAAATATATATCTCAATCCATGTTTTTAGATACGATGTTTTTAGGTCCAAGTGTCAGTTTAAAGTAGCGCATACCTATCTTTATTTAAAAATTTGTGTGACCTTGAAAGTTGAACTCTTAGGTGTCTGGTGGGTAATGGGGTTGGCCACTCAACACTATAATTATGATTATTTATTTTATTTTTTCTGTTATATGCTAACAAAATGTGAATGTATCGTTAATGCTGAAGATTTTAGAATTTTGATTTTCGGTGGAGTCGTAGACCAAATTGAAAAAAGCACAAGTTAGGACATTTATAAAAAAACCCAAAAACATCATCTAAATCAGTTTATACACTACATGGTACAAAGAGTACGAGCAATGAACGTGTAGTGTGATGATAAGCTAACTTATACTTACTTCGCTTATCCCACCGCTGTTCACTTGCTACCTTGCTCTATGTATAAGTTGTGGAATACCCGCTCTAAGTTTAAAAACTTACCAAATAAATATACATACATACATACATACATACATATACTCACGCCATTAGTTCCCATTGGGGTAGGCAGAGACTATTGATCGCCACTTCGCACGATCCTGACAAACCTCTCTAGCTTCGTTTACATCCATCAATCTTTTCATACATGCTCTTTTATTCTTCATACTTCGGACGCCAGCCTTTTTGAGCACACTCTCAATTTGGCTCAAATAAAAATACTAGATAAAATAATCAAATCACTTTTCTTTTTTGTTACTTTTTATACAAACTTTTTGGCTTTATTATCTCTTTTGGCCTCAAAAGGTAAAAGTGCAAAAAAATCTAACTAATTTGCACTCTTTTTCTATTGCGTACTAAACTTTTAAAAAACCTTAATTCTGGTTTGAAAAACATAAAGTGGAAATATCCGACTGTTATTTAAAGGTACGGCCTAAACGATTAGAAATAAAAGTATAATTTTAAAAAGCTGCATAAACCGAGGTGCTAAAAGGGTACCATAGAAAATAATTTACGAAATTCCAATGGGGGAAAAAATACGATGGAAATAAAGTTCGCCGGGTAATAATATTCACTAATAGTTAACAATTTGGTAAAAAGGGTTTCTTCATAAGGCTCGGAGATTAGGGAAAGAAAGAACCACCCATATTTTTAATATGCCATAACTAGCATTTTATGAAAAAGTGTACTGTTTTTTAGGAAAAACATTAATTACGATTTTTATATTTGAAAATCTGAAGGTCGTTTAAAGTAGCGGGTTTGGATTAATTTGAATACTAATCTTTATTGATTATCATTAACTTTAAAATATATTTGTTTAACATCTCAATGTTTCTTCAAAATATTACTTAAAGGAGGTACAATAAAAATTTATGAAATAAACCAATTGTTTAATCAGCCAACAGTCACCGACATAACTGCAAAGCAAGACTATTCATTTATCCTAACCTTAGTCATCATTAGATAAAAATTGGCATAGCTTTGCTTAAATGAACAAAAACAACGCCGGCCTTCCCCGTTTAGAATAATTTTAATAATTTACATAACAGCAATTTCTTGTTAATAAACATTTATCAAGAAACTTAAGTAATACTTTACATTATATACATTTATAAACTCACGGCCATAACTCCCAAAATGGGGTAGCCAGAGCCAGAGCCTTAGAGTCACTCTTCAGCCACATTTCGATGTTGATAGGGGACATGATGCTGGATAATAAAATATCGTTGGTGATGTTTCTCCAACCACATCGCCCAAAAACAACTTAAAAAGCCTCACACCTTTCGTCGCCTCTTACGACACCCGTGGGTAGAAAGGGGTAGTCACATTCTAAGACAGAACTACACGGTAAAATATTTTACAAAACAGCAAAATCTTGTTGGTAAATATTTATCGAGAAACTCACGTAATACTTTGAAAATCTTAACTTCAGTTACCCTCAGCAGAATGAGCACTGTCTCTAATGAAAGGGTTCATTTCGATGAAACAGCATTAAATCTTGAGGAACATTTATAAAAATGGATATGTACGGAAAAACATACGGGAAATGACTTGGCTGTACTAACTGAAATATGCTGAATAAGAAATTGTCTTGTACTATTTTTTATTGACACTACGAATGACAAATACAATATGTGATTATGGAATTAATTTGCTTTCTTCTTTTATATTTATCTATGTGTTAGAAATTAATAAAACTGTATTAATAAAAAGCACATTATATAATACAAACCGGATACGCAAATGATAAATTATGCATGCATCGATTAAGTTCTTTTTATATCCTTCTTTTTTCTATAATACCTATCCTCAAAATGAGATACTGGAAGCATGAATTACTAATTCTTTCTTGTATAAATAACTCAACCACTTTATCTTCACACAACGTAAGCAATTAAGCGTTACGTTCTCTTTGTAAGTAGTAAATACCTCCTAAGAAATATATTCTACTTATATGATTTCTCTACTACGGTAGTAGCCGTTAGTCTGCCAACCCGCAATTGGCCAGCGTGGCGGACTATGGCCAAATCACCCTATATAGGGTAAGCTCGAGCCCCTCGGTGGGGACATATATGGGCTGTGAGAGATATGATTTATCTAGTTAGCACCTATACAAGAAGAAATTTCTGTCTTTCATTTCGTGTTATTCTAAATTGCAAGTTAGATATAGTAACAAAAACGAGGACTCACACATAAAGAAATCAAAATAAATTTAGTGTGAAATAGAATAGAAAATTCAAAAAAAAAAGAGAAACATTTATAATTATAAAGATTAAAATAAAAAAGTACAATGGGCTTTCTTATCACTAGATATTTTTTTATTATAATACATTTTTATAATTTATTAATAATTTTTATTCAATACTATGAATGCAACGAATCAGGGGGTGGTTTCTTTCGAATTAACTGCTTAACCTTTTACTTTATACACAATGTTTCTCGACTACGCGCCGAAGCATAGATGCTACGAAGTGAACGGTAACTTGCTACGACACGTGGTCGTAGCATAGACCAATCTATGACTACAAGTGCAGCACGCCCTGCTTGACGCTGCATCAGACAGATATATAGCTAATAAATGGTATGAAATTGATATTTTGCATTAGACATTATGAGGTACAGAGTTGCCTGCTTCAAAAGAGACAGAGCGTGTCTTTAGTTTCCGGCGCATGTGCAAGACAATGCTGGTTGAATGGATCCGTTAATAGCATAAATGAATGAATGCGTAAAGGACACATGTGTAGTGTCCCTGACAGCTTGCAACCCGCTACCCAACCGAGCACATGGCGCATACATTGTCTTACTTACGCAAAAGACGGCTCTTCCGACCTCACGTTCATTCATGAATTTGTATTTTTAGGACTTCGAAGAATCCTTTAATGGGTCAAACAATTTTTGAAAGGAGACACTTTACTTTCCAATGCCGGTCAGCGGAAATGGCAACAAGACTGACTCAATTAGTGGCGGGTGCCGGGACCTGCATACTGTAGACAAGAACTTCATACAGGAGATGATTCCCACTCGTGACACGCCTTGTTATTGTTGGATTATGAGCAGCTATTTGCAAAATACATTGCTTCCTGTGCTTTTCACTTTTGTGTGTTCAGTATACAATGCAATAAGTGCGGGCGATACCTGATGCATAATGCTCGGACAGGTATAGGAAGGAGCGATGTTGAAATAGGCGAGCAAGTGGTTGGGCAGTGTGACCGTTATATCGGTGCGACTCGCTGGCGCCCGCCGCCGGCCGACACTGCGCTATTGTCCGCACAATGGAAGACGAGACGACCCATTGTCACCTCCTCTGGCGATCTTCTTAATGACTGCTTAGATAAATGCCCATCCAATACTTGGAACTTCAGCGGAAGTCTTCGCTATGGTGGCGCTTTCTATCTCTACAAAACTACTTCAAACTGTGAATAAAAAATACATTTACAATGCTTAGTGTTGAATTGACAATAACACGCTCACTTGACTGTCCAAAATAATGAGTTTGTGAACCACATAATACAATGTCTCTTACTTATATCAATGACTACAAAAGGCTATGTTTTATTAATGTGTTTCTTTTGAGAAAGATATTAACATGTTTCTTTAGTCAAATGTCTGATATGTATGTATCCCCCTCCCGTAAGAAAATCAATATGATTCTAGTTTTATAAACTACACCCCATAATATAGTAAAATAAAAGGTGTAACATACACCGCGTATAACATCGTAATAGCTCGCAAGGGCATAGGACAGCGAAATTCTAATCCAACTCCAAATTACAACAATATATTAAAATACAGTATATTTTAATTTGCCAATTAGTTCAATACTAACGTAAGTTATAGCAGCGGGTTGTTACAAAGTCAGCCCCAATCGAACACCCGCATACAGTATAAGATAACTTAATTGTTCGCATAAATAAGCCACATATAATGTTTGCTGATATTTTTACTGCGCACCAAATATTCGGCACGTGGCGCATTCCTCGCCAATTGCTATCACGCAATATAAGGGGGCTGTAATAGGCTTAACGAAGTTAACTATTGCCTGATTATTGTATCGTATTAATATTGGCGTATTGTACTGTTACACTGTTAGATATACTATAAGGTTTTAAATATCTCAGGAAAAAAATGGTTAGAAGTTGAGGGTTATAGGTTCGTAACATTGTAATTTCAATTGAATAGAAATATGTATTTATATTCCACATCCTTTTTCTTCAGTTTATTGAGGTCAATGGTTGGACATAAATCTCCTTTAAAGACCTACACTACGCTCTTTCTCTACAATCATACGGCTTACTGCGACCTTCACCTAGTCGCCACTTGTTCATTGTGTGGAAGCTCGATCCGAGGAATATGGATTTGCCATTAGATATATTAATAGAGTAGATAATTTTAATAGAATTTTAGAACTGTGACGACTTATTATTAGGAATCGTAACTGTGTCCCATTATGGCTTAGTAAAAGTCGTCAATAAGCCTAATATAATAATGCTCTTAGCGTAGTACGCTCGGGCCTTAGTGTGTAAGTATAAGAACTACAGTTCTGACTAATCAATTAATTCTGCTGGCCGAAATAGTTTGTTGCTGTTGTCAGAAAAGTTTCAACAAAAATAAGATTAGATTATAATTCCCATTGTTTCAAAGCAGTACCAATTACGGTTATTCGTAATTATGAGCTGATGAAAATTTATTTTCTGTTCGGCAGAAGTTTATATTTTAAAAATAGAGTGAAGTCATAAAGAACCGAACAAGTTTTAAAAAGTTTCGTCTGTTGAGTTTATATTTCTGAGCAACAAAGGATACGTTTTGAGTCAATTTTGCCATTGGAATCGACCAATAATAGACCGTAAATGGGAAAGCCCACCGACTGACAAAGTGGCTCTTGATTGGCTGACGCTCGCTGGCCTGGCGGTAAGGATTACCAGAATTACATTCGTGTTGCAGAACAATATATTTGTCAATTTAGTTCATTTTCATTTTCACTTAGGAAAAGATACACCGAGCAAATAAAAGTTGAAATATTTGATCTAATAGATATACTCACGGCCATAAATCTCAAAAAGGGCTAGTCAGAGCTTAAGAGCTGGAAACTCCTCAGCCACATTTGAAAGTTGATAGGGGGACAAGATCAACTAGTTTGTTATAGCTAATTTATACAATACTTTCACTTTTCCTTTACATCACTTTTTATTCACCCTACTTTACTTACGAATTTGTTAATAAATAAGTACATAATGACTCCTAGAAACTATTTAAGTTTAATGGTATATATTTAAAAAAATCATCATAAGTTGATTTGTCCACAAAACCGCTTAATCACTCGTAAGATAGGCGTGCCCCAAAAAGCTCCACCCAGTCAGGCAAGGGCTTACCGAATTACTATTGGTTAACATTTTCAGGATTTCGACTCTGAAGGCCGTAGGCGTAAGGCAGTGCTACCAACTTAATATAGCATTAAGCGCTTAATCTAGCCGTTTCTTTGCTTGTACAAGCAAGTTTTTTCGCCAAATATTTCTTAGTGTCAAATTGTTTATTATTTTCCAGTAACGATTTTTTCATATTCGTCTTAAATACAATAAAGGCACAGTTATGGCAATCCTTAATGATTTGATGAAAAATGTTCATAAGCTTCCATATATAAATATCATTATAAACAATTTCAATATACTCGTCACATACTATGGATTTGCAACGATAATAAATCCTAGAAAGGGGTGGATGAGATTTAGAATTCTAAATTTCTCAGCTATAGCTTCATCAAATAATAATCACTTAAAAAGTGTCAAAAGTCTCCTCTATGACACCCACTAAAAAGAAGGGGTTAGTGCTTTTAAATTTTGTATTTAGTACTTAAAGGAAAAGATGAATATTGTAAGTAAATCGTTCTGTCGGTGCTTGAAGTCGTACAAAATCAGGTCCAGTGAAATAACCAACAGTTGACTGAGGATTATTATAGTTCGTTTAAAAGATTTTTTTATGTATTTGTAAATGTGCTGCAGCCGTACAGTGCCGGCTTAGATGGTCACTACCCCTTTCTACCCACGGGTGTCGTACGAGGCGACTAAGGGTATGGGGCTTCTATATGCGGTTCCCCAACTTCCAAATGTGGCTGAGTAGTTTCGAGATCTAAAGCTCTAACTATCCCTTTTTAGGATTTATGGCCGTGATTATATGTATGTATGTGTGTGAAATTATTAGAATGGATGTTGTAAATGTGGAGACATAACTAAAAATGGATTTTAATATTTTGTACGAATTAATTGTAAGCTGAAATGTATAGATATTTCTATAGTTATAAAATTTTTATGTACAAATTTTTTGCATGTTTTCTAATTAATCAAAATGAGTCCTCCTCCATCCACAACACAAATGTAAGTGATGCACTACTATAAAATTATGTTAAGCGCCTATGTTTTTTAAACATTTGAACATTGTATTTTATCCAATTATTTTATTAGCAGTAAAGTGTTACACGTGATAAAGTAACACAATTTCTTTCTTTTCCCAAGCTTTATCAGAACTGTCCGTAGGTCGTGGAATGATAACACTTGGCCGATAAAAATCATTCAACAATCCTAACAGAGATTCCCAAGACTGGATTTTATAAAATAGGTCAGCCGCATTCATTCATTTTCAAATTTAAAAGGGAGACGGGTTGTGTTGATCACAATTAAATATGGGAGTAATTGTTGTTTAGAATCAGAACTTGAACTTTAGAATTTTGAGTAACTTGTCATAATCCGATGCAAAGCATTTACATTAGGATGCTCCCTCACTGGGAGCATACACATGTACAGTAACAATAAAGATTCGCCTTTGAGCATAACACGACAATAATACCTCCCTGACTGACGAGCATTCGCGTGTAATTCATACAATCATTATAAGGTGCGCATTGTAATGCTCAAATCTTACAAATCTGTAATGTTACATTATACGCGAATGCTCCCGGCGACAGAGCACCTTTACATTTTAAAAACATAAAAATAATCTGGAATAATTAACCACAAGTGTTTCGATAAGAAACTAAACTATAAATTAATCAAACGGTGTGAAATAGAGCACACAAATATTGACCTATTTTCCAGCAAGATAAACAAATGGCCCCAGGTCTCGACCAAAACGTTATCGTATACAATACAATCACTTTGAGAAAATATGTCGCGGGCGTGTAGAAAGGGTATGGTTGCGTGCATACACCGCAGGAATTCAAATAAAAATACTGTCAGCCAGAGCCTTGGACCGAACCGGCATGCGGTATCCGGGGCGAGGTGGCGAGTGCCGCTCTCTACACTATGTGACATCATTTTTATGGCTTACAATTACAATATTTGTACAACGAAAAGGAATTTTAATCACCGTAGCTACACGGCACATCGACTGTCACCAGATTATTACAATATAATACGTTTACTAGTGTTTAATTGAGTAAAATTTATAGCAGCTATTTGTTGTCGTTATCGACGCCTTTAATCTATCTTTATTTATCAATTTGATTTAATATCAAGGTTTATAAAAGATGGTTTTTGCTAAATGAAACCTGATTAATTTAAATTTACTACTGACACTATTGACCATTCTTTGACTCTCTACAATCGGGTCGAAAATTGGCTGGCAGGTTGATGTTTAAGCTGTAACTCCTGTGTGTGAGCTATTTAACACTTTGGCACACTTTCATCAAACTTTAAGAGTACTTACGTAAAAGTATGCAATCTCTTGTGAATCATAAGAGGGCTATACTTTCCTATTTTTAAGGCGACATTTTAAGTTTTCAATAATCTTAAATTTTGTAAAGTTTATCTGTGTGTAGAATCGGTTTCCATTTTCATAAAAATATAAATATTTATGTGAATATGATATAAATATGTAGAGACTAGACGATACTTTCTTATATTTCTGATGCAAAGTTTACATATTAGAGATGCTTAACATAACATTTATAGAAACTGATACCCAGAGTGTCAGGTCTTTTCAAGTTACAAACACAACACATTTACATTCTTTTGTTATTAACTCTTTAAAAAAACCTGAAGATTACCAAAACGTACATGCAAAACGGTAATATGTGAATGAATCAAGAATGTAAGAAAAATAAGTCACGCACATCGCAGCGTCAAGCTTTGAGGCATCGCTTCAAGTTGAGCTCATTGATCAGGGCCTTTCACGCTCAATAGAGATCGGAGGCCATTCACGGTAAAGAAACCACCCCGACCACGGGACAATCGGAGCGTGGGAGAATCGCCTGCGCCGCGGTGGCATACACTAATGGATGTACGAAATGATCTTATTGCTCTCGTATTATTGTGCGGAAAAGTTTTTGCGTTCATCATGACAATAACATTACCGCGTTGCACAATGCGTGTAGACGTTATCTGTAAGGGAACGAGACGGGACGCCCTTTCGCGGGCTTTTGCGAAAGAAACGGATACTTGTACAGAATTAAATAGTATTTATTTGATTGTTGATTTTTTGTCGTTGATTTTTCGCCGTGTAGTGTCGGCTTAGAATAGCACTACCCCTTTTCTACCGATGGGTGTACGTAAGAGGCGACTAACGGTATTGGGGCTTTTAAGGGATTTTTGGGCGATGCGGTTGGAGACCCATCACCAACAACTTTTACTTTACCATCTTTTCCCCACTCAATTTTCCAAAAGTGGCTGACGAATTTATAATTCCTTAGCTCTGGCTACCCCTTCTAGGGATTTATAGCCGTGAGTATAGTAGTAGTAGTATAGTAGTGAGGCAGTAATGACTCCAAATAAGATTCAAAAACATACATACGTCAAATGTAGGATCTAGTGACCTATTTATGATCCTTCTGTCTACCCTTTCGTTAAAATAACGATTATACATACTAAGCATGCCCCACTATAATGTAAGGTGCGAAATATCAGTGTTTATAGGATTTTTGCATGCTCTTATTGAGCTTCTCTTCACTTGTCGTCGCGAAAACTTACAAGTTCATTACGATACCTTATTAATTCCGAACTGAGCCGCAAATTTTGTAACGATAATCTACTATTTTTAATAATAAACAACAAGCTGTGAAAAAACCCAATGAAGGTACCTTACAGCGATTTGAGGTAACTGTAAATCCAAGCATTTTTCTTTACTAATGACATCGCTTCTTTGAAGAATAGGTGTCAACTTGTTGTCAACCTTACTACGTTTATATGATTGCCTTTGATAGGCTTTGAAAACATGTAAGTATTTGCGGTGGAACAAACATATTTTTACAAAATCCCTGTAAGCCATATGTCTACCAAGGTTTTTTTTGTCATGATAATACTTTATCCGTAAAACAATAACAACTTTAAGACAACGTTACTCTGGAAATTTACCAGGATAAATAATCCTTATTATTGTATTTTTTTAACCATATTAACTTTATAGCTTTTACTAAAAGTATGCTTATAGTAAATCCTTGATGATTAAAGTCTTGTCTTTAGTTGTCCTTTTAAAGAAAGTGTAGCCGTTTACTTTCAGGGGATCCCTACGTAGCTATGGGTGTTGGTAGCTGGTGCCAGTTTACAAGTGCAGGCGACAGGAATGTGGAAGTTGGCAAACTCACACGGCCAGGATGAGTAGGATCTTTTTTAAAAGGGCACGATTCCTGGAAGTATCTCTCGAACGGCCGAGAGGCTGGCGCTCGCCCGCCATTGTGCCGTGCGGCTAGTTTTGATCTTATTGTTAATGGGACGCCAAGTTTTTTCAACAGAGCCTGGAAAAAAGGTATCATCAGACCCCAGCGGAAACGTTACGGACCCTTGTGAAGTAAAATGGATATACGTTCTACGAAGAAGGTGTTATTTTAATCGTAAGCCGGCTTTGTTACTGAGGAATTTAGATGGCCTGTCATATTTAATGGCCAGTTGCTCAGTCGACCTCATACTCCTAGTCCGAAACAATCCTGACGCAAGCGGCGACCTCTTCTGAATTATTCATTAACGTACAACGCACACATACAAGAGCGAGAATTTCATTAACTATTCACACCTGACATTGGTGAACCTTGAACTTATAATTGTTTATCAAATATCTCGTATTTCTACCCCCTAATCACAATGGCCGAAGTGTAAAGGTAAAGTAGGTGAACTGAAATAATGAATACGAAGGTTTAATAGAAAGAAAGGTATTGTAAAGATTATTGAACTAAAGATAGGGGCGCATTGAGTACCACTTTTGTTTACATAATAATGGTCGTGTGAATGAGCCACACACGGCGGCTCGTCATAAATGGAGTAGAGCTTGCATTCCTTCGTAATACCAGTCCACGTCTCGGGATTATGGGAGAAAAGAATCTATCACGGTAAATACACTTGAAATATTACATGCCTAACAACTTTTATGTATAAATGAACAACCAATATTTGTATTTTTATAATGGTACTAGTAAACATGCAGGAAGTAGAGCTTGCAACGTTTATTTTGTTTCAAGTAGTGTTGAAAGGAAAGTATTTTCTTGGCCAATAGTAATGTATGTCCAATCGCATCGCATTACGGGCGCACTCCAATTATAGGTATAAAAATACAATTACCTTCAACATTATGCGTCGTGTAAAGAGGCCGCAAAATGTGAGGTCGCGCTTTTTTTTATTTAATTCCCTCAGGCAACGATTTCTGTCTCGCTCTTCAGCCGCAGCAGATAATGAGTGGTTGTTAAAATTATGAATGGAACCTCTTCCGACGGACTCCTTGGTGTGTGTTGTTGAGTGAGACTAAGCTATGCGTGTAGACTCACACAGACATGCAGCCACTATCCAACACGACTTGTTTTATTTTCCGCGGATCATGTATGGTAGTATGATTGAAAATATCAGAAATATAATACTAAAGATGAAATGAATATATCTTTAATGTGTTCAGTGCGTTGTGTGGTATTCAAATTATTGTTCTAAACCCAGTATTTACATACATACAATTAAGCATTCTTCATCGTTAAATGATGAATACATATCGTAAGGGTTTACAAATTATTCCGCGGGTGTTTTAATAGGTGAATTAGAGGTTTTTAAAGTGCTATTTTCACAAAAAAATATTAAAAATAAAGGATACTCGTACCTGTTGATGAGTTTACGGCCAAATTGTCCATTAATCAATTCAGTCTCGCTCGCAATGGACACTGCACAGCAAATTAACTATAAATAGTAATTATCTAGCTACTTTCGAGCTATCCTAAGTTTTAGTTCCTTGATAATTATTATATTGACAAAGATATAAGATATAAGTTTGCTGTGTAGTGTCGGCTTAGAATAGCACTACCCCATTTCTGCCGGTGGGTGTACGTAAGAGGCGACTAACGGTATTGGGGCCTTTAAGGGATTGTTGTGCGATGCGGTTGGAGACCCATCACCAACAACCTTTATTTTACCATCTTTACCCCTCTCAGCTTTCCAAAAGTGGCTGAGGAGTTTCTAATTCCTTAGCTCTGGCTACCCCTTCTAGGGATTTACAGCCGTGAGTATATGTATGTATGTATGTAGATATAAGTGGATAAGCTTAGAGATACTAGATATATGATTATGCTGATAACTCCGACTGTCTAAGAAATCTAGGCCAGTTGTACTTACGGAGTGCAACAAAACACACACTAATTAAATTAAACTACAACTTAGATGATCAACTATAGAATGCACACACATATTTCGATTACATTTCGCAATGCTTGAATGTAACGTCAGTCAGAGGACGACATCGCAATACAGAACATATTTAGATCAGATTATGTAAATGATTAAAATGTGATTGAATAATTATGTGTAGTGCCGGCTTAGAATAACACTACCCCTTTTCTTCCGGTGGGTGTACGTAAGAGGCGACTAATGGTATTGGGGCTTTTTAAGGGATTTTTGGGCGATGTGGTTGGAGACCCGTCACCAAAATCATTTATTATTACCATCTTTTCCCCAATCAACTTCCAAAAGTGGCTGAGGAATTTCTCATTCCAAAGTTCTGGCTACCCCGTTCAGGGATTTATAGCCGTGAGTATATGTATGTATGATGAATAATTATGTAAATAAAAATATATGGAGACATCTAAAGTAATGTAAACTTGTATTAAAGAACCGAAATAACTACATACAAATTACGAAAAAGCCGCTTCCATTAACAACTTTATTTATAGTGGGACGAATTACTTGCGGCTTTTTAATCAATCATGTGGCTTTGAATGGCATCCGGGGAAGACAACCATTGTTCAGTAATTGCTAAGATTCTTTAGCGATTCTTCAATTACCATATAAATTAACATCAGAGATAAGATCCGATCACAACTTCATTGGAGTTTCGCGCATTACCTTGCCATATGAGATTGTTATACCTATATTATGTCACTGAAACTTTCACGCCGTATTTCTATGAAGGGGTTGGCAGAGGTACTAATACTTCTAAACATCACGTGACATTGTCACCTTGTGTCCAGAGTACCCACGTTTTGCCTGGACAGTGTACTCACTTGATAGGGGGCAGGCCTATCTGCGTTTGTACGAATACACGGTCACATGACAAAGTACAACTTAGCCATGTGGGTTTTCTTACGATGTTTTCCCTAACCATTAACGACCATGATAAATTAATCACACATATGACTTTAGAAAAGACAAAGTGGTGTAGAGCCGACCCGGGATTTGAACCCTCATCGTCTGCACTGCTGTGTTCTACCCACTGAGCTATCACGGTTGCACCCGTATTATGTATCGGCTATTATCCACCAGATCGTTTAGCTGGTGTAAAATTAAACGACCGAAGGTGCCATTTTAATATAAGCGTCCTTTCATCACTTTGTGATGTTTCTTAATAATGTTGTCAATTTAATAAATAAGGTTTGTAGCCGAATCTATAAGTATACAGTTTAAAAAGAAAAGTTATGTTAATCTCTTTTATTGGTATGTTAGCTTAGAATTCTTGATTTCGTCAGAGTTTGAAATTGTGTCGGCATAATGTTATCCAATCGTAAAACGTATCTATCATATGTAATCGTTATCATTATTTATTACGTAATTTAATTTTGCAAGTGTCTTTTTAATCAAATTATTCCGTATTGTCTGCATATATTCCATCTACTTACTAACCGCTTTTTAGTATAAAATATGACTGAGGGTATAAGGAGCGCAGTATGTTATGTTGCCGAATAGTGCCGGCTTAGAATGTCATTACCCCTTCTACCCATGGGTGTCTTAAGAGGCTTCTAAGGGTATGGGGCTTGTTTAAAAAGATTTTTGGACGATAAGGTTGAAGATCCATCACCAACGATACTTTATTTATACCATCTTGTCCTCTATCAAGTACCAAATGTGGCATTTCTAGCTCTAAAGCTCTGGCCACCCTTTTTTTAGATTAATGGCCGTGATTATATATGGTATATACAAGCTATGAAATGTCTGCATAACTAAGATAGCACATAAATAAAAGATGTTATTAAAGGAAAGAAAAATTTCGACACTGGCGGGGTACGAACCCGCGACCTTCGGGCATCCAGCGCGAAATTTCTCTATCCTTTGTTTCTTTTTTACACGTTCAAGTAGTGTTTGCGTTTCCTACCTCCGATTTTTTTTAACTAATTCGGACGGCCACTTGTCTACCTTTTCAGATAGAATGCAAATGTTGGAAACGCCTAACTATCACATAATTTAATGTTTTTTGACATGAATTCCTCATGTGGGGATTATTACTCATAAATAAAAAAAAATCTTTCCTTTAATAACATCTTTTATTTATGAGTAATAATCCCCACATGAGGAATTCATGTCAAAAAACATTAAATTAACTAAGATAGCAGTCATTAAGTATCATTTTAATCAATCACAAAACTTATATAAATATCTACAAAACGCTGAAAAAGTTCTTGAAACCGGATGAGTATTTTCTGAGATTAGCGCGTTCTAGCAAAAGAAAATAAAAAAGCTGTGTACTGTCGGCTTAGAATAGCACTAACCCATTTCTTCCCGCGGCTGTCGTAAAAGGCGACTTAGGGTCTTATGGCTTATTAAATGTTTGTTGGGCGATGCGGTTAGAGATCCATCACCAACCTGTAGTTACAATCCTTTCCCCACTTAACTTCCAAAAGTGGCTGAGTAATTTTAATTCCTAAGCTCCGGCTATCCTTTCTGGGATTTATAGCCGTGAGTATATGTTTGTATGTAAGTCAAAACCTTTTTATGTAACAATTATAAAGCAACTTAATATCATGTTTAGTCAAAAAACACTGGTTTAGTTTCGGTGTGTAGTTTCAGTTTGGAATATAATAGCCCTGGCCGTTAAGGTTCAGAAAGACACAACCCTAGTTATGGAGGTTTAAAGTGATTCTTTAGACGACACTGACGTGGCCGGAAACCCATCACCAAGTTTTCTTTATTTAACAATCCCTACATCACTTCCAAAAGAAGCTGAAAATACTTAGATTTTGAAATACTGGGTACCCCTTTTTGGGATTAGTAGCCGTGAGTGATTTTATATATGTACTTACGTAACGTAAAATTCAACAAAACTACTTTTCTGACCATCTTTTTCAGTAGGGTTGTACTGTTGATACTTGTGATAAAGATTTTAAACATATTACTGAAATTACATGACTTTATTTTATTTCAATTACTTTTAAGCTTTCATTAATTGTTTTAAACTAAATTTAAAACAGAAGATCGAGTGGATTTCTAAAATCATTAATGTATGTATAAGATTTAGATTCCACTAAAATAAAAATATAGTTAAAGCTTGTTATCAATCTTGACAATAGTGACAGACTTGTTTCAAAAAAATATATTGTTGTTGTTTTGTTAGTACAAGTGGAGTCACCCTCTCCGTTATCGTTTTTATAACAAAAGATCTCTTTCTCAACATCCTTCTACAGGTATGTAATATTTTGACTAATTTCACACAACATATTTTAATCACTTGCAATTTGCACAAAAAAAAGAAAACTATATTGGCGACAATCATCTACGTAGTGAAAAAGTAAACGCAAAACTCGCAAAAGGAACAAAGGCATTATGATTGAAAGAAAACGAATGATGGGAAACGAAATGATGTTTATGAATTTTGGAAAATCTGGAAATGTTTGTAGCTCGTTTTTCTTTCTACTAAATATTTTTCCAAAATGTTCCTTGTTACGAAATACCTACAAGTGGGGTTTAGAGAGAAGCCCTGTTAGATTTTCTTATGACATAACGAAATCCGCCCAAAATTAAGGTTAATGATAAGAAAACTTTTAATTTTCTTGACATATATTCATAGTATGTTTAGCGAATCGATTAAAAATATACCAAAATATCACTTTGACATTTGCAATATGAGTTCGTTTGATTGTTTAATACATTGAACATGGCTAGATTTTCTCAATACTCTAACTAATAACAAGTATATTTCAAATTCATTCCAGCGCTCATTAAGTGTCTCATAGTCTTTGCTCTACCTAGTAAATACTTGACTCGGATAAAACCAGTTGAAGTGGGTTTTTAATTTGTTTGACCCACAAGATCCATTGGAGAAGAATTGGATTTTTCAGTTGATTGAGCCGGAAGTATCTCATTTGTCGCGATGGCCCATTAGGCGGGCCGCGCCGGGTCGAGTGCCAAAGGCGGGTGCCGCCCGCCGCCCGCACGCATTCGCCCAAACAACCTCATACGCCAAACTCCAGACGTAACATAATATTTCCCAAGCAGCCTTTATTTATTGCGCACTGCACCCCGGCGCCGCGACAAGTGAACTTCCCAGAACCGAGAACCGACGTGTCGGCACAAAGCCGTTACATCCATGAAAAAAACACTATTTATGTGGTCGAAAAAATTGGGATACAAACCGTATTTATCTGAAGACCGTGAGCTATGCGCTTTTTGTTTAGTCCCGATTTGCAGGAATCCACAGGTACCTAACGTGCGGGAAAATATTAATTTGTTAATTTGACGGCCAGTGGGGTGTGGTCGATGCCATTTAGGAAGGTTGAAAAGATTTTGAAAGCATTCCTCAGATTAAAATGGCATATCATGCGAATAATAGTGATCGTTAAGATTGCTCCCCAACTATACAATGATCCTTATAATATAGGATCCCAACATATACTTCATCACCTGTGTGAATTGACCACTTTTTTATGTTTACAAAAGTGTAAAGTTTATAAATGCACTCGAGAACCTCTTTTCTATCTGTAGAACTAAATGAGATACAACACGAAAGATTCCTAGAAATTAAAAAAATATCTATATAATTTATTAACAGTTGTGCAAAGTTATTCATTATAGCCTAGGTGGATTCTAAGCCCGAAGGCGAGGCACCGACTGCTGTAATGACTAGCTGCTCATGTACGACCGTACATAAAATTGTTATCTAATTACTATGTTTTAGATAATTTCTAATTATTTATTTAAACAATTTTGAAGAAGATAAAAGAAAATGTCGCAAAAAAAACATTTCAGATTTCTCACAGTTTTGTTATGCCCACCACGCCTAGGCAATGGCCGACATGACCATCTAAATTACGTTGATTAAAATGAAAAATAAGTTGCCATTCTTTACGAACAAAAATTCGTTTAGAAGTGATAATTTGATTAATTACTAAAATACTTGAATGTAACAAATAAATAATCGGTTTTTTGTGTGAATCGATCGTCAATTTGTGAAATTCTGACAAAAGCTTTCTGGTTTTCCTTACATATACTTCAACATTTCGCCTTTTATAAAAAGTTTTCTAATTCATTATTATTAAATGTGTAGTGCCGGATAGAATGTCACTACCTCTTTCTACCCATGGGTATCGTAAGAGGCGACAAAGGGCTTTCTTAAGTAGTTTTTGGGCGATGATGCGGTTCTAGACTCGACTTCCAAATGTGGCTGAGGAGTTTCTAGCTCTGACGGCTACCCCTTTTTAGGATTTATGGCCGTGAGTATATGTAGGTATGTTTTCTAATCAGTCATGAAACTTATTTAATCATACTGAATATGTTCCTTTCTTTATATATTTTAGTAGCGAATTTATTTTATTTTACATTGTTCGGTAAACTCTCAGCAACTTAAACATATATAAATATAAACTATCATTATATTACTATACTATCATTGTAAATATTTTGTGATTGTAAAAAATAAATACAGAAAAAAAAATAAAAAAATATATATATAAATTATAACATTTCTAAAATTGTATATTATAAAGCTTATTTGCAGTATTGCTCATTTAGTCAGAGGTCTTAATTAGGGATCCAACGATACCGATACGATAATCGTATATCGGTGATTATCGTAAACCTTTACGATCATTCGTTATCGTCGATATTACGATACGATATATTTACGATACAATTATTTCCAAATTTTAGAACAAGCTACAAAGTCAAGTACTGAATCATTCATGTTCAAACAGAGACATGACTTTAAGTATTAGGGGGTTAGCACAGGATTAAGTATTGAAATGGAGGCACGGTTTACTTGGAGTCCGATAAAAACTGTATATGGCTACAGCTCTGGACCCCTGATCCATTTGATACACAGTAATGAGAGAAACCGACTTACGGAAAACTACTTAAAAATGTTTTGTTTTCTGAATAAGATTTTGCCAGTAATAAATTACGACTACAAGTTAAATTAATTAATAGTCAGTAAATGTAACAAATTAAACAGAAGTAACAATTTAACATACATACATACATATACTCACGGCTATAAATCCCTAAATGGGGTAGCCAGAGCTAAGGAATTAGAAATTCCTCAGCCACTTTTGGAAAGTAAGAGGGGAAAAGATGGTAAAATAAAGGTTTTTGGTGATGGGTCTCCATCCGCATCGCCCAAAAATCCCTTAAAAGCCCCAATACCGTCAGTCGCCTCTTACGTACACCCATCGGAAGAATTGGGGTAGTGCTATTCTAAGCCGACACTACACAACAATTTAAATTGTAATTTAATAATGAAAATTGTTTAAATTAATGAGTATATTGATTAAAAATGCATAGCTTTTTTATACTTTTACTTAGTCGTACAATAACAACAAAGCTTCCAATAAATTTATAAAATGATATTAAAAAAATATCGTAATGCATTCGTATCGTAATTCGTTATCGTATTTGGTCATTACGATGTATTCGTCATTCGTATTGGTATCGTAATAGACGTATCGTTGCATCCCTAGTCTTAATTATGAGAGAAAACAGCTTGAGGTAACCCAAGGTACTGGGTCCACACTTAGTCATAGGATACTGTATCGCTCTTAAGCGATGGTACTATAAGACGGGAAATAGTTTTTGGTGATGTTGATAATAATTTATATGAAATCTCCCTTTCGTGGGTTGTAAGACAGTGCAATAAACTTCACTTTCACATTCATATAACACACTTAAAAATTAAAGAAATATTATAGTGTATATAATAGTACTGCTCATACCGTTTAGAGTTCGGCTCACAATCTGTAGCGATAACATAACCTTATTGTTTTTTTTCTTAAAGATTTACCCCGTTTGGCAGATATTGCAGGCTAAATCACCTGATTATTCAAAAATCCGATGATTCCTTGCTTCAGAGGATGGATTCCGATGATTCCTTGGATTATGAACACGAGCACTAAGAATTTCCAAAATACAACTTAAAAAGAGGTGAAGTAGGGGTCTAAATTAATATGTTACCTTTTTAATGTAGGCTAAGAAGAATAAAAATTGTTTTATAAGAACACGAGAGGAAAATTTTTTCCCCTTAAAGGTTTCATTTGGGATAAATATTGAATGAAAATTTACCCATGTCCCTGCTTTGAAAATTGGTATAGGCTCTCTTATTATTTACATGAGGTAAGTCTAATTTCACGCAGATGAAGTTGTGCAACTCGACTAGCAATCTATATAGAAGAAGAAGAAGAATAAAGTTTATTCGCAGCAAATATGGCACAAATTAAATACAACACAAAAAACAATAAAACTTAAAAGTAACACTAAAGAAAAATAAACTTAAAATAAATCAAAAGCATTTAAAAGGAAAAGTTAAAAACAATGTAAACAAAACCGTGAACAGTGACAAAGAAAACAAAATAATGGAAAAAACAGAGATCATTATAAAATAAAACAAAACAAAATAATAATGTTAAAACTTTGCGCCCTTTTGCAGCGAAAGGGCACTGACTCAGCAAAAGCTGCGAGGTTGGTTCTCATAGCACTGATTTTCAGTCAGCGCCATCACCAGTGCCAACACGAGAGTTACACAAGCGGATTATAATACATTACTTATTATTTGCTGTGTAGTGTCGGCTTAGAATAGCACTACCCCATTTCTTCCGGTGGGTGTACGTAAGAGGCGACTAACGGTATTGGGGCTTTTAAGGGATTTTTGGGCGATGCGGTTGGAGACCCATCACCAACAACCTTTATTTAACCATCTTGTCCCCACTCATTTTCTAAAAGTGGCTGAGGAGTTTCTAATTCCTTAGCTCTGGCTACCCCTTCTAGGGATTTATAGCCGTGAGTATATGTATGTATATATGTATGTTATATACACAAACAGTCGATATAACTGCTTCCATGGTCTAGCAGTAGAGCGTTCTGCTCAGAATCAGTAGCTCTTGCGGTTGTAAACTAAAAAAATATTTATTTAATTTTAACCCTCTTTGGTATGATATGGTTGGCTTGAATCACCTGATTATCTGAAAATTAAGATGATTCCGTAAATCAAAGGGCACGGAAGCGCCGACGGTCGCGACTAACACCACGGTAATAGTAGTTTTTCGGTCAACCCGCATTAGGTCAGTGCAAATCAGCCTTGTTAGGGAAGGTTCAAGCCCCACGATGGGGGCATATAAGGGCTGTGATGGATAAAATACGTGTATTAATTTAAGTATTATATATAGTTTGAAGAAATCATCCAAATCAGAATTGCAATGGATCGGCGTATCCAATAAGAATGACTTAAAAACACATATTGGTGCAGGCCTACTTAGGAATTTCAATACACTCCTCTCCGCATGGTAGGCGGGTGCTTCAAACACTGAGCGATCACAGTTGTTTGTACTAAAAGTGGGCACATAATTGATATCGTATAATTTTTACAAAAGGCATAGATTTTTTTTATTTCGTATGAGACATATGCCTATTATTGTCACAGCAAAGATGTCGTGATATTTATTTCGTAATAAATAAAATGTTTTTCGTTGAACCTCTGTGAGCTCTTTTTTGAACTATGGAGGGTAGGGAAGACCATTTCTAGGGTTAAGTGTCCGCTACAAAACATTAAATAAAGTGAGCTGTAGCTTAAGTTTTTTTTATAAGAAACTGGAAATTTCAGAAAAACATCCAATAAAAAAGGCATTGTGCGGTTTTCACAATTGAAGTTAGATAAAAAAGATGACTTTACGCGAATTTTTGTTTTTGATGTTTATGTAATCCACAATTAGAAATCGGAAAAACTTGATTAAGTTGTATTATAAATATATTTAACTACCTTTAAAATATGCAACACAGAGCATGATTATGATAAGCATGATGAAGCTTCTATTCTCTATTCTATTCACTCTGTCTTGTGCTACTAAATTCATTTCACACTCTTCTTACCCTAGCGCCACTTGGGTCGATTTTAGTTATGTTTGTCGGACAATTTGCACTTATCTCCCGATAAAAGATGGTTGTGCTTTCCTCTACCCTCAATATTGTGAACATGATATGGTTGTAAATCATCCCTCAAGGGGTTTAAATTCGGCTTTGAAGTTAATATTTCATTTTTCTCAATCTCGACATAACAGATTGAAAATTGTTATGTTGGTTTTTGGTTACAATTCAAAACAAACAATGCAGGTTAGAGGGACAAAACTCTTGCCTAAAGGGGTAAGATATTTGGTACTCAATCACGTCTGAAGTACAGGTTTTGATTACAGGTCTTACTTTTGTCACGCATACGAAGTTGCGCGGTTCAACTAATTGTCTTATTTATACTTTTCACCAATTAGTTTTAATTTTTTCATATTAAGATGCTTCTTACGATGTAATTTGTCTAATGTGGTAATTATAATTTGTGGTGGAATGGATGTTCATACATAAGCAGAGGTCAAATCATAACTCTTTTTTTTGCTTATCTTTAGGCGGGTAAAAATTCAAAACATATAGAAATCAATAGGCGCTTCAATGAATTCATTTATTTTCACGTACAAGAATATAATAAGTAATGGTTGTTGTTGTAACGCAAGAGTATTTTAAGAGCAAGCACTTTTATTTCAATAATTTATAGAAGGTTGAATTTTAGTTGTACTTTAGCGCAATATATAATGAGCCCGCCGGGCAGTCGACAATGCCCGGCGACACAACCTATGTATGAAAACTAGATCGCCGAAAAAATTGTGCCCACATATGTTGGCGGCCTGGCGGGATCAATGTGTATTGCGCTTATGCCTGACATCTCCAAATCTATGAATTAATATATGGCCAATACAGCTTAAGGCAATAGTTTGCAGTGCTTCATAATCTATTCACGGTCACCTGCGGCGATCAGTCAATTTATTTTGTACTTTGAAATTGTAATTCTTTATATGAAGTAATATTTTGTACACCAGTAAGGTGTTAAGAAGCAAAGAAATCACCATAGCTCAGTTGGTCAAGTCCGGCTGGTGTCGTAGTTTTTCTTTCCTTAATTGATAAGTAATATTTTGTACTGTTTATCTAGGAATACTTGAATAAATAACACTATGATTCTGATTTAACTGCATTTTAAATAATCTTAATTGTTTTCAACATTTTATCTGTAATAAATATTCCATTGACCACAATAATTAACCTTATTTATTAATAAAAACACTCATTGTTCATCACTTTCACTGTCTGAATATCCAGCCAATAATGATAGTCCGGAAGGAGCAGGGTTGACTTCTTTATTCCCTATATCTTCTGCATTATTTTTCGAACTACCCTCAACTTCATTATCAACTTTACTTGTCCCAACTACTGTCTTTGGTACTTTATCTCCATTCAAGGGTTTACATCTTACTAAATTAGACAAACTTGTCTTTGCTAACACTCCTATACTTCTGTTCCATGATTCTGTTTTAGTTGCTGTACTTTTTGGTACTTCTATTTTAGACAATTTAGGAGGAGGCTTATCTTCAGTAATTTCTTCTACTATCTCTTCAGTTATGCGTTTCTTCGTTGATGAGTTTGTGAATTTGACGGATCTGTAATAGAATGTAAGTTCTTGATTAGTTAACTGTAAAAAAGGAGTATAACTTTGAGGCATGTACTTGCTGAACCAGCTAGTATTTGCTTAATATCTCATTAATAATTAATAAGTAGTTTGACAAAACGTTTGTTACATCAGAGGTTATGTATTATCTCAGATACAAACTTCTCTATATTGATAATAAAATGTTTCAGGGGTCAACCTATAACCAAGTCTTAAAAGACTCTTAGTTACCCAATGATAAGCTGCACGTACAACACCAATTTATTATCTCAGCTCAAACTCAATATTTACGCTGTATACCCAAAGGCGGTACTTATATTTCTGTATAACGTGTCTTTTTTCTCCCTGGTGCTCATAGAAACACACGTTTAGCTTAGCCAGTGCATTCACGTGATAGGGGTCAGGTCTATCGCCGCTTTGAAAGAATACACTGTCTAATCACAACTGAGTACACTCCAGTCATGTGAGATATCTCACGCTGTTTTCCCGCACCATTACCAACATTTGAAAAATTAAGCACGCTTATGTATTTAGTGCTGTATAGTTTCGGCTTAGAATAGCACTACCCCATTTCTTCCGGTGGGTGTACGTGAGAGGCGACTAAAGGTATTGGGGCTTTTAATGGATTTTTGGGCGATGCGGTTGGAGACCCATCACCAACAACCTTTATTTTACCATCTTTTTCCCACACAACTTTCCAAAAGTGGCTAAGGAATTCCTAATTCCTTAGCTCTGGCTACCCCTTCTAGGGATTTATAGCCGTGGGTATATGTATGTATGTATTTAGAAAAGACACATTCGTGTTGACCCGGTTCGGGTTTTTAACCCACACCGTTAAAAAATATATTAGAAAATGTTAAAAAGATTTTTTTTTACGTTTTCTTGTCGTTACAAAACACGAGTACAGCGACAGTAAATTCAATTTAGATAAGTTTGATTGACGTTGATATAACAGTAGTAGTACATTTTTGTTTTATCGTTCAAGAAAAAATATGATTTCTCAGTGGTAAAAGTGTTGGTCTTCCAACTGACCTATAAAGTTAATTAACTAGAAAAAAATATTTAAACTATAAATACAAATTGTATTTGGCAAATATAGCCATATAAAATAAGCTATGCAAATTTCATGCATATGCAATGCAGTTTAGCATGTAAATATTTTGAAATGTAAAGTTTTTTTTGACCACACCAATTAATTTTCTTTATACGTCTAGCTACGCTACGTGTATTTATATACGCACAGATCTTGCCAAAAGGGGGACATAGAGCTTTGGAATATTAATTCTTAGCTGTTAGTTTAACAATTATATGTTGATGATATTGGAGTTTCAATTAAATTATATATTATATATAATAATAAAGTTATGACTGGATAGTGCAATTACATGATAAAAGGGCAGGCCTATCGCCAATTTGTACTAATACACCATTACATGACTAAGTAAAACCCAGCCATATGGGTTTCCTTACTATATTTTCCCTCACTGTTAACAACCATGTCCAAACTAATCATATGGATATGAACACCTAGTGACATTAATGTCACGTGATGTTAAGAAGTATTAGTACCTCTGCCATATTACATTGTAGACCCATTTTAACTGTATACAAAATTCCCCGAATCATCATTATTCGAATATAATCAAAATATACAGTAGGAAAGTAAAAAAGGTAATGAGACAATTAGAGAATTTCAGCACATTTTTTACACTATGCTTTCCTTGAGGTCTATCGGGACATTTTATTTTCCAGGGATTTTGAGAAATAAAGCTAAAGCCTTTCAGAAAAAGACAAATAGTTTAAGCATTATTAAAATAGCTATGCCTAACATTTTTGATACCAAGAACTATTTTTAATTATATTAGACTATTTTTTTACATATGAATTGAATATGCCTTATGCCAAACAGCGTACTTTAACCAGATTGAAGATATATAAATAGAGAATAACAATAAATTTCTACAGTTATATTACACAGATAAAGTTAGCCAAAACCAGGTACTATCCTGTGGTAAAGAAACTAACTCGACAATGTATTTAATAATATATAAAAATAAAATTAACACCAATCCATTACTGGGAAACAGATATTTATATTCATTACATAAATTAATGCTTCCAGCGGAAATATAACCCGCAACATCGGGATCCATACGTTAGTCTTCCACCAATAAAGGTCACAGTCGTCAATGAGAATTGGAGCATGTAGATATACATACATATACTCACGGCTATAAATTACTACAAGGGGTAGCCATAGCTTCACAATATGAAATTCTTCCGCCACTTTTGGAACTTGAGTTGGGAAAAGATTGTAAAACAAAGGATATATTAGTAAAAACACTAACTTAATAATTTCTTCATCTTCCCTCGCCTCTCTTTGGGCTCGTTCCTCAGCAGTTTCAGTTTTGTATTGCTGCAACATACTCTCGTAGTCTACCGTCCTTTGTCTTCGGTTCAGCTCTTTCAACTCTTCTAAACTCTCCAACAGCTCAATTTCTTGCTTCGATTGTTCGGTTCTGATTTCTGAAAGTATCAAAAGCAAGCGAATGTAGTAAAATAGACGAAAGAGGCAACTTAGAGTCTTGGGTATATTAAGTGATTGGACTACTTGTATCCACTACCATATCGTTTTTAAACATTGATTTTGCTCATACATATATATGAATCTCACGGCTGTAAATCCCAAAAAGGGTAGCTGAAGCTTCAAAGTTAGAAATTCCTCAACCACTTTCGGCTTACTGGAAAAAATAATAGATTTTTGTGATGCGTCTCCAACCGCATCGCCCAAAAATCCCTTAAAAAGACCCAATACCGTACGACGCCTCCTACGACACCCACGGGAAGAAATGAGTTAGTGCTATTCTTAGCCGACACTACACAGCATGCCTGACATAGACTGCAATCTGGCAAAACATTTATATATCATAGGACTAACAGCGATCGATAGTCTCTGCCTACCCCAATGGGAACTAACGGCGTGAGAATATGTATGTATGTATGTACTAACAGCAAATAGCTGACTATGCAGAGTGTGCAAAGTGTAAGTCGAGGCGATACTTCATTTTGACACAACGATGCCGACGTTCTGTCCTACCGCGGCCTCCCTCGGCATCGTTGTGTCAAAATGAATTCTATTTGCATGGTAATAAGATTAAAAATGCTATATCTGTACCGAAATCCTTTGCCATGCCATGCCGGCAGTCAGCGCTGGCCCTAAGTGAAGGCGAGAAGCAATGTGATGTTTTAGTGTCAGGCTCTGAAATGATTTGGACATAGCCTCGGCGTATGCAGTAAACAAGATAGTATCCACGTACACTACAATGGTCAGATGTATTCTTCACTTTTCTGAAACATGGTTGTCAAATCTCTTTTCAAGCGACTTAATGCCAAAAGCTAGCTTTAATTTAGGCTATGTAGACCATCACACCATTCTTAACTATAACCATGTTAAGAACCTCATCAATTAAATGGTTCAGGTATTGAAAGTGGGTGATAAATGGTCTTATGAATATGACTAGAAAGGGGCGAGACATGGTCTCATGAATATGACTGGAAGGTATATCTCAAAGAGACTGAACTAATACTTTTCACTCAAAAAACCTTCAAACTATCTCTTTCCAAGACAGTGAAATATCTAGGATTAGCCTTAGACATCAAAACTGAACTGGAAGCCCCAATGACATAACAAAATAGACAAGAGTGCTATGATGTGGCAGTACTACTCTTATGCAAAAGTTGAGCTTAAAGTCAAAAATTTTACATTGGCTTTACACCAACACCCATAGGTTAGTAATCAGATCAGTCACCTTTGATCATAAGAAATTAATTACAGGCCAGAATGGTTTTAATTTTGTTAATCAGTAGATTATAATCCATTTCATATACGTGTATGCATGTCTAAAAATAAATATAATATTCCCATAAGCATAGTGGAGTTGTGATATGGAAGTCATTGAATCATTTTGAACACATTACCTAATAATTTCATAGGATTATTAGCCTCTTCTTCTTTCTGTTCATCTTCTTCACGTTTGGCTTGCTCTTCTGCTAACTTGAGAGCCATAAAGTTCCGAGTAGCACCTGCCTCTATTTCATAGTCTGTGTTTTTCGGATCAGTTTTGAAGGATATTTCTTGAAGGCATCTTGTACACTAGAATTATACATATTATTCAAGTTAATAATTTTACATTAAAAATACAAACTCGTATTAATCTAATAAAATAAAAAATAAATTATTTTGTATTACTTGCATAAAGTTTAATCGCATCTCCAAAATAAATATATGGTATGGACTTATTTCCTTTAAAGGACTGACCAGTAAGACATGCATAATTACCTATACTCACGCCATTATTTCCCATTGGGGTAGGCAGAGACTATCAATCACCATGTCGTATAATCCTGGAAAACCACTGGAGCTTTATTTACACTCATCAATATTTTCATAAATGCTCTTTTATTATTCAGTCTCCAGACACCTGTCTTTTATTTTTTTAGCATACTCTCTATTTGGTCAAAATGTGTCCTCGGTGGTTATCCTCTGCTAACATTACCTTCCACATAGTCTCTATAGAACTCATTTAACAATTTTTTATCATAAGTTCTCTGTATGTGCCCAAAACCATCTTAACATTCCATTTTCTATAGTATCATGTATACACTGCACCTTTTAGGAATAACACTATTTCTCACACAATCACAGTAAGATTTTATACTAGTTATACACAGTTCTATACACAGCCACCATATGAAATGTGTGGTAATAAAAACAATGCAAAAATTGCAACTATATTTTGTTTTCTTCAGTCATACACAGTGACGAAAAGTAAAGTAAGATGCCAGAGTGTTAAGTAAAGTTTTAAGAAAATTTACATTTGAAGAAAATTTTACATTTATTGTATTGGGATAAGGTTTTTTTTATCTTATTCAATATGACTTATTTTCAGGTTGAAAATTTATATTCTTTAGTTTTTCAGTACAGTAACTACCCCTGAAATATGAAGCCAATTCTTGCACATGTGTTTACAGGCCATGTGTTCTCAGTATGGAAAGTTTACTTTCTTATTATTTATTTAATCAATATTTGTAAAATTATCACTGAATTTCAACATCCAGATATAAATGGTTTATTTTAATTCCAGTGATAATAAAAAATAATATTTTGCAAATAACTGTGTATGTATAATATATTTATGTAATATTTGATTGATTCAGAACCATGATTTTGTATCCTTGAAAATGTAACAATGTCTAAATGGATATAGTAATTGTATGTTACTGTAGTCATAGTTATATGTGAACGAAGCAGTTTGAATTGTTTTATATTCTGAAAGCTTCAATGGTTATTCATAGGAAATACAAATATATTCCATTATTTTACTCCACTTTATTTTTATTTAGGCATGGCTTTTCACCACTGTATTGTCTGTAACATCCTTGACTCTCAAACTTCAGACTTCAGTAAAAATTAGAGATGCACCGAAATTCGTTAAACATTCGGTATTACCGAAGTTCGTATTCAGCCAAATTTCGGTTACATTTGGCATATTTAACCAAAGTTCGGCCGAAATTCGGTAGATAATACATATATAATAAAATGTACCGAAAAGTAAATAAATAGCTGTGTGAGTCGAGTTTGGGTGTTAGTTTTAAATATAAAAGAAACACATTAATAAAACATTAAAACATAAAGCAACTTAACATTGTTATATAATATATATAAACACTGCCTCCGTGGTCTCGCAGTTAAGCGCTTGGTTTCAAGTACGGAGGTCTCGGGTTTGATCCCCAGGGGGTGGTAAACTTACAAATTTAATTTGTAAGATTTAACTTAGTTTGGAAGGACATTGCAGGCTTGAGTCACCTGATTATCCGAAAATTAAGATGATTCCATGCTACAATTTCGATAGTAGTCTTTAGTCCGCCAACCCGCAATTGGCCAGCGCGGTGGACTAAGGCCAAATCACCCTATATAGGGTAGGCACGGGTGTCGTAAGGGCCGACTTAAGATGTGGGGCTTTTTTAAGTGGTTTTTGCGCAATGCGGTTGGAGGCCTATAACCAAGGGTACTTTATTTCTACCATCTTGTCCTCTATCGACTTCTAAATGTGAATGAAGAGTTTGTAGCTCTGAAGTTCTGGCTTTCCTTTTTGGGATTTATGGCCGTGAGTATATGTATGTTTGTATTGTATGTACTTATCTTATATTTCTTTCTGACTTATTTTAAGTCTTTATTTATGTAACAAAGCAACATCATATTGTCAAATACTTTATAATTCTTCATTAATCAAAATGCGCAAAATTTAACCGAACTTCCGGCTGCGGCATATATTTATACCGTACATTCGGCAGAACCCACATTCGGTACAACACTAGTAAATATATATGTATATTTATAAGAAGATAGCGAATACTTTCTGTGTAAATTTAGCTTAGGATAGCACTACCCTATCTTCACATGGATTTTAGGTTGATGTGGTAGGAGATCCACCAACAACCTTTATTTTAGTTCCAAAAGTGACTGAGCTTATTTTAAAGCTAGGGCCGTGCCTTCTAGCGGTTTATAGCCCTGAGTACATGTATGGATGTACTTGGTGAATTAGCCTTTGACAAAATGCCCCTATTGATGCAAATAAAGAAAACAACATTGTGAAAGTACCTTGATGTAAAATCTGTATATCCTAATTCCAAGGTAGTCTTCGTTCTCTACGTCCTCTTTCCGAGCGTTAAACTTTTTGCCCTTGTAGATATATTCACCACAAGTAGCGCAACGCATATTGAAAGGGGCCATCAAACGAACTGTATATTGCCGATTTTTCGCCAATTTCATGCGAGGGATCTTAGAGGGGTCGAAATCCGGGGGGTAGTATTTCTGTAAACAATATTAATATAAGTATTCAGCACAATAAAATTATAGCCAATCATTCATCATAGTTTCTAATATCAATCATAGTTTAAAATATCATCACTTACATTCAATACTTTTCTTTCAGACATGTTGGCGTATTACTTTTAAGTACTGGAAATTACCCAATTTACTTCAATTCAATTATGATAAAGTCGTGGTTAGGAACCAAAAAATATAATATTTTTGGAATTGAATTCAACACAACACAACACAAACACGCACGCCGCGCGCGGCTGATTCGACCGAAAAAAATACGAGAATCTTCTTTTGGCGGGAAGATCAGCTGTGCTGTTCAGTTGACGTTTCTGCCAATGTTTGGCTATTGACACCGAAGATTGACGTGGATGGATGGATGGATATGAAATTAATGGATTGTTTTTTAGTATTTTAATCAGATTTCTCACTTATATTTAATTAACTCCAATGTGGGATGATAATAATGTTATGTGTTGTGAGCTGTTGTAGTAGTGCAAGCAAAAACCGAAAATGACTGGAATATTTTAGCTTAGGTTGCAAAACAAAGAGTACCAAAAAGAAACCGTTTACTGTAAATTTAAATTCAAATTAAAGCTTCTGAAAACAAAGTTTCTTATTTTTGTTCCGAATTGTGCTTTGTTTAATACTTTTAGTAAGGGTTTTAGTCATTCGTAAGTTAACATAGATTTTCGGTTGGCTCAAAAGAACAAGAAACCAGGGCCGTAAAAGCATTATTTATGTAAAGATTTCGGTGAAAATAGCCACGGCCAAACACGCATCCATCCGTTCCGTTTTTTTTTTTATTTTAAGTTGGCGCTATCTGTCGCTTTAGTTATTGCAACAATTCCGCCATACTCTATTCTATAGCATCCGTGTTCAGTTATTTTTTTAGTGAATAGTATCCACAATGTACGGCACTATACTACTATAGCCTGGGTACAATTTTAGGCTTTATTGCTTTAGCTTGAAATCTAATGTATAAAATTCACGTGTAAAAGTGTTTTGTCACCAAACTGATCCGAAACGGCTGAACGAATTTAAATGTTGTATACACATTCAGTAGGTCTGAAAATAGGTTTAGATTAGAACTATTTTTTATACTCCTAAGTGATAAGAGTTGAACGGCTCTAGCATTTCATTTTTATTTTATTGACTAGAAATAATTTATGTGGCAAAACAACGCTGCTAGTCTAGCTAGTAATTATTAAGTACAAAACCATTTTACTTTACGTGTCTCACCACTATATATGATAGGAAATTTATTTTCCCCAACTACACCACTGGAGTATCATATCTTAAGTGCTATGGCGGGTCAGTAGCGTGTACAACTAATACTAGTGGTCCACCCCGGCTTCACACGGACTGTGTTAAATATTTTTATAGCTCAGCCCCTATGATATTTAGCGTGATGATTTATATTCTATGTCCTTTTCCTGGTTTTAAGCTACCTCTCCAACAAATTTCAGGCAAATCGGTTCATCTGATGGTTACTGATTCTTCGCTCCTATAAGTCAAAAGCGTGATGTTATATAGCCTAAACCTTTCCGCGATAAATGGACTACTTAAGACAAAAAAAAAATCAATTCGAACCATTAGTTCCTGAGATTAGCACGTTCAAACAAACAAACAAACAAACTCTTCAGCTCTATAATATAAGTATAAATTACTTCTTTGTTAACTACGCATATTTATAAATAAATAAGTTTTTAAAAACATATAATAGCAGTTACTCTATAATTGCCTTTTTTATTGCTTTCTGATATTTCTTATTCAAGTAAAACTTGCTGTATAAATATGACAGGCGCATTATTTTTCGTAGTTTTTAATTATCTCTATCCGCTGAGTGAACAACAAATCACAAAATAGATATAGTATTTTTTTGCAAAATAGGTTTCCAAAAACGAAGTTTGAAAAAAACAGGATCCTCATATCTCCTTGATGGAGTTTTTAATATGATCAAACAATAGTTGTATTTTTGCGACACTTATGCCATATAAGCTCCAGGTACTCTCGAACACATCTTTCCGAAACTATTAAAAAACTCAACCCACGTCACAAACTTAGTATCCTCCACGTTATCTTTGGACAGTGTACTCATGTGATAGGGGTATCAACGTTTTTTACGAATACACTGCCACATGACTTTGTATGAGCCATCTGTGTTGCCTCACGACGATGTTTTCCCTTATCATCGGTAACAACTAGGATAAATTAACCACCGAATGACTTTTTATTGATGATCAAA
The DNA here is from genome assembly GCA_963576735.1 of Bedellia somnulentella. Classification (NCBI taxonomy): domain Eukaryota; kingdom Metazoa; phylum Arthropoda; class Insecta; order Lepidoptera; family Bedelliidae; genus Bedellia; species Bedellia somnulentella. Next base: position 15,065,883 of record OY755171.1, read on the forward strand.
TAACCTTGGTCACAGATAGTATCATATAGTCTAAGATCTCACTGCGCTTTCAATTCGGAGGTATCGTTGGATTCGTCGAATATCACCATGTATTCTCATATATAAGATATGTCAAAATTACGAATATTCGATAGTGTGAGGAAGAAAGAAAGAAATTTTAATATGGGTTAGAAGATTATAAGTGTGCCTATTATCGTTCTCGATGTGCAGAGTTGACCCTCTGATCATAATCTTCTATTAAGTATTCCCTCTCATTCAACCAATTTCTATGGCTCCTCCTTCAATGTGCAGGCTTTGTGGAACGCACTTCCGGTAGAGATTTGTCCTGCTAAATCCCAATCTATTTTCAAAGATATGGTAAAAAAAACCGGCTATTCCCAGTAGTCTTAATCGATAGTCTTACCAGTAGGACTATTGGTTTTTTTTGTCCCAATAGACTTACTAGTAAGACTATTGGGAAAATAATTCCCAGTAGTCTTACTAACCAATCAAAACTTTTTGGTACCTCTAAATGTTCCAACTTTTATGTAGACCAAATAAGATTAATAGACATACCTACTTAGTGAAATTGAATATATGATTTAAAATCGAATATTTTTTTTGGCTGATTTCCTGTCACATTATATTTTATTGAGGTGTATTTGCCATGAACTAAATAATTTTCAATATACATGGGAATGGGTTTGTGGTTGTAATATATTTTCCGCCAAAATACAGTCCTCAAAAGGTAAAATAACTATGTATTTATAGTATATTTTTTTGTTACTTTTTGGATTTAAAGTACCAGGGTAGAATAAACATAAAAGCAGCATAAATAAAAACGCTTATTGGTTTTATACAAAATTATCATTTGGAGTTTATCAAAATCAGAATTAGAGAATAATCAGACAGTAGAATCAACCAAAAGACGTCCACAGGTGGAGAAAGGCTCTTCCGAAAGATCTCCATAAAAACCGGTTCTGTGCTGCCCAAAAATTTTATCACGACGAAGTCGTCGGTCAACCTTATGGGAAACCTACGCAAACAAACAAACCGACCACATCAACCCTATTAATAACCTGATTCATGAAAAATATCACGTCGACCTCTAGACAGACACAGAAGACACAAAAATAGGTAAGATAAATTAAGCATCGGAAAAATATTTGTACAGATTTTCAAGATTATTAGTCACTAGTGGATCGTCCCAGCTTCGCACGGGTAGCGTTGTTTTTTAAATATCTGAGGTTTCTTTCTTCAGTCACTGCTCAAGCATTGTGAAATTCAGCGCAATGTTTTCAATTTATTAAATTTATAGCACTCCCTAAACAGTGTAGTTTGGTGATTTTTAATGCGCTTTAATGAACGGTTCAGTATTTCCGTTTAATAGCAAATTTTGGAATAAAACGCTATGAAGTATTTATAACAATCTAATAAATAAATCATTACATGTTGAAGGATGCAACTACTGGCGTCATCTATTATGTTATATGTAAATTAGTAACGATTCGGTTTTGGTCACGGGCGCGATGGCTTATTTTATGTATAATTTCGGTTTTCTCTACCGATTTCTATGATTCTTTTTTTATTGAATAGGTAATAATGCAAGCTTTTTTGAATTAGGGATGAGTGAGAGGTTTACAAACGTAAGAGTAAACAAATATAATCAGAATGTTCCGAACTGCTAAGCTATCAAGAATTACACGTGTTATTGTGAGTCAACCGTAACAGATAGACATAAACTGCTGAGGATTTTTTTTAGATAATTTTATGAATATTTTTTCCGTCATACATGATTTCTATGTAAGTTTAACCATTAAGGCTGCACACGCGACGGAAGCTTAAAAAATGTAGTAACTTCTCCCGTTTTCCCAAAATTTCCCAAAATTCCCCTTTACTACTCTGCTGGAAAGTATACAAAAACCTGCCCAGGAGTATGGAGAATAATTGTACCAAATTTCGTTAAAATCCGTCGAGTAGTTTTTGTTTCCATAAGGAACATACAAACCGACAGACAGACAGACAGACAGACAGACAGACAGACGGACAGACAGACAGACAAAAATTTTACTGATTGCATTTTTGGCATCAGTATCGATCCCTAATCACCACCTGATAGTTATTTTGAAAATATATTTAATGTACAGAATTGACCTCTCTACAGATTTATTATAAGTATAGATAACAACTTGTAGTTTATGCGTTCCTAGTACTTCAATTGAAAATTAAATTTACGTACATTTTTATAGCTGCTTAAGTTATAATTTCTAAAAAACTTTGTAAACGTTATAATTTCTAATTTATCAAAATAAGAGAAAAATATCGTGTCTAAAATGTACATTCCTTGGTAATAAATCAGCAAAACTGAAAATTACAAACAAGTGATGTATGCGTTGTTTGTATTAAATATATTAATAAGGTACTGTCTATGTCTAATAGTTACGAGTCCTTTATTTCTAAAACAAAATGTCAAGTAAGACTAATGGGAAAAATACGCCATAGACAATGTCCTACTTTCGGTAAGACTATTGAGAATAAAAATCCCATTAGTCCTACTGGTAAGACTATCCAGTAAGACTACTGGGAATAGCCGAAAAAAAACACTACCTCACTGAATCGTTATAAAACTGTTGCAAATTAAATTGTATATATTAAAAATATATATTAATATTAATATGTATTTTAAGTATTAATTTATTGTATCATATGTATGCATATGTTTTTAAATAGTTTATTATTATTTGTTTTTTAATTTAATAAACACAATATTAATTTAAAAACTAGAATACTGTTTGTATAGATTTTGTAGATTAACGCACAATTGTTTCACCATATTGTTGGACATCCATCTCACATGATTATAATTTGTTACCTCACCATTCAAAGGTTGTCTGGAAGAGAGCGCTTTTAGTCATAAGACCGCCAACTGTACGTTTGTTATTTAGGAGGGTTAAGGACTTCCGAGCTTAGATCTCGCCACACTCCTGATTACGCTTGACACAGACTGCTACACTACGCGCGAGCTTATAACGCATCTGCCTCTTGTTTTATATTATATCATACATACATACATACATACATATACTCACGGCTATAAATCCCTTAACGGGGTAGCCAGAGCTTTGGAATGAAAAATTCCTCAGCCACTTTTGGAAGTTGATTGGGAAAAGATGGTAATAATAAATGTTTTTGGTGACGGGTCTCCAACCACATCGCCCAAAAATCACTTAATAAGCCCCTATACCCTTAGTCGTCTCTTACGATCACCCACGGGTAGAAATGGGGTAGTGTTATTCTAAGCCGACACTACACGGCACAATATTATATCAATGGCTCAAATACGGCAACACAAAGAAATACTGCACGCATCTGACGACTGTCAAACATAAAACGAATTATGTACGACACTGACATTCTGATATCGGTATATTTTGCTCTTTTTTATAATAAGATAATTAATAAGAGATAAGTCTCTATCTGCATTTATAAAAAGAGAAAGCTATATAAATTCGCTTGCCCATTATAATACAAAATAACTTAATTTATATAGTACGTATACTTCTTATCCATTAGTATACAGATCAATGGTTTTTCCCCACTTGATGGTTTTGAAGAACGAAAATTTAACAAGTACAAACCATGCACATCACTATTACTCGGGGTATGGTTATTGTTTTTTTTTTACCTGGCGTATCCCTAGGGGTATGTAATCCGTCATCCTTATTGGCCGTGTTCCATGGTCTGAAGAGGACTCGTTTGTTTACCTAATTTCCCGATCGCGAAACTGCACAAAATTCAGTGATTAACTGGCCAGCCAGATCGTGCGATTTAGCACCACTGGATATTTTTTGTGGGGAAGGATGTCCTATGTTAAGGAGTCTATATGGTGCCAATCAAACATTAGACACGATTATAATCTCACGATCATTATAATCCACGATGTGATTATCTACATATAGATCCGACAAGAATCAATATCCTGGCAGCTTGCTCGCGGTGGACATTTGCCAGATACCATTTTTCCGCTCTGTATCATTTTGACCACTAAGCATTTAAAGTGATGGTAAAGATATGATACTATTGTATCCATCACTGGTATAGCTAATAATTATTGTTTGTTGGTTGTACCTATTGTTATAAGAATTAAACAAAGATTATTTCTCACTTTTTATATAAAACCAGGATGACGAGAGACACTACAATTTCACTCCACAAGTTAGCATCACTATGATTTTGACAATACCAAGCATCAAAATGTTGAAGTTTGTTAACAACTTTTTGAAACTTTACAATTTTCATTTACACTTTTCCATTCAATCACCGTTGTTGAGACCAAGCTTTAGAAGAGAAGGTATTTCCTAAAAATAAATAAAAAATATACTATTACTCAAAAAGCCAGGCGTTCCGAAATAATAAGAAAGATTAAATTAAATTTAAATGATTCTCGAGAGGTTTGCCAGGATCGTAAGTGGCGATTGGTAGTCTCGGCGTACACTAATGGGAATAAATGGCGCGAATATAGGAACTTTCACCAAAGTTGCGGGAAGCCGATACATGAAGGCAGTACAGGAACGATCGTTTTGAAAATATTTTGGGTGGCCCATGTCTAGCAGTTGATGCCTATAGTTTAAAATACATACATATGTATACTCAAGGCGATCAATCCCAAAAAGGTAGAGCTAGAAATTCCTTAGCCAGATTTGGAGTTGATAGGGGACAAGATGGTAGAAAAAAAGTATCGTTGGTGATGGGTCTCCAACACCATTGCCCAACAACCACTTAAAAAAGCCCCATACTCTTAGTTACCTCTTATGACACTCGTGGGTAGAAAGGGTTAGTCACATTCTAAGCCGACACTACACGGCGAGATTAAAATTATATTTTAAATATTTACTGTAATCTATATTTTTCTCACCGTTCTCGTTTATTCCCGCTGGCAGCCAGCTCGTGTTCCAGCACAGCAATCTTCTCCTCATGCCGGGTCCTCTGCGCCTGCGCCCGCCGCTGTTGCTCCTCCAGCGCGTATACGATCTTCTCCAACCGCTGTATCTGTTGCTGCTTACTCTCGAGAGTCATAAACAGCTCCTGGATTTCCTCTGATCGTGCGTTTATTTGCTGGTTTACCTGGATACATTTTATTATGGCCGTTCTTTATCGTGTCAATTTACCAAAACTGAGGCGCTTCATAGAAATCCTTACCATAAAAAAATAAGATAGAAAATTAGACTCAAACTCAAAACATTCACGCTGGATGTATCATAAGAAGTAGCAGAGGTAGCAATACTTCTGAACATCACGTGTATCATCTTAATGTCACCTGATGTTCAGAGTAACCACGTTTTGCTTGGACAGTTAACTCACATGATAGGGGACAGGAAACTTATCTACTAATAAGTTACACATTACACAATTATAAACACTTTTAGAACTGAGTGTTTCGCATCCCGACGTATAAACTAACATACCCTTAACTTTGGAGGGATTTATTATTATTACCCCTATTATTTCCATTGCATACAAACTTAAATTTATGATTTGTACCTTGTTAAGAGAATACCAAACCAATTAAGGTTATAGAACTGTTAAATGTTTAATAAAAAGGTGTTTAAGCATTCTAACACGAACGAAATCTTACATCATTTATTATCTTCATCCTCTGTTCGACATCCTGGTGCAGACAGTGAAGCTCTCGAGTTTGATCACATTCTTTCTTCTTAAGGTTTTCAATGAATTCTTCTCGAACCTAAATATAATTTTACTCATTAAAACTTTTATAATTCCAACAGATGATTGTTTCTTAGTCTTGGACGTTATTTATATGTGTATTATATAATACTAGCTGACCCGACAGACTTCGTACTGTCAAATTTGCTTATGACAAAGCTTAAGGCGTTTTTTAAATTAATTTAATAAAACCTCAAAAATTGTAGCCTATGTGTTATTCTGATTTATAAGCTATAGCCTATGTGTTATTCTGATGTATAAGCTATATTGTGGTAAAGTTTCATTCAAATCCATTCAGTAGTTTTTACGTGAAAGAGTAACAAACATCCATACATCCATACATCCATACTTACAAACTTTCGCCTTTATAATATTAATAGGATTAAATATGTCATTCAGTTAGTATCCCATAATTCAAGTTTTAATATAAGTTTGGGGCTAATTTGATCTGTATGTAATATGTCCGTATATTTATTTTTATTTATTATGACTGTGGCAGTAGTTTTTATTCGATCAATATACTGATGTAAGTAGAATAAATTCAGTAAAAGGATAAAGGATGATGACTTTTGTCCTATGGAGTTCTAGAATAATTTTTCCCTTCACTCATTTATACGAATTACAAACCAATATTTCAAATTAACGACATGATAGTCCAGTGGATAGAACACCCGCCCGAAAGCAGAAGGCGTGAGTTTCAATCCTGGGTCTGGCCTACACCAATTTGTCTTTTCTAAATTCATATGTGTGGTTAATTTATCATGGTTGTTAACGGTGAGGGAAAACATCGTGAGGAAACCCACATGGCTGAGTTGTACTTAGTCATGTGACAGTGTATTCGTACAAAACGGCGATAGGCCTGCCCCCTATCACGTGAGTACACTGTCTAAGCAAAACGTGGGTACCTTCTCTGGACACTAGATAGCGCTGCCATGTGAGTTCAGAAGTATTGGTACCTCTGCCAACCCCTTCGGGGAAAAACGGCGTGAACGTTTATGTTATGTTTATGTTTATTTCTAATAGATTTCACTGATGGATTTGAGTTCGACCCTACCATAAAATTAATAGGGTGAAGGATTTTTTAAAATAAATGTAATTTAATAACTGCAACTTTATAAAAACACTTTGAACAACCTCGACTTCTCATTAAAGATCCATATCAATAGGCACACACGCGTACGAATTAATTATATTTTTGTTTCAAGTATCGAGAGCCTCACAAAAAAACTAATATGTTTTTTTAATTATCAATTAAGGAAATAAAAATGATCGACACCAGCGGGTCTCGAATCCACGACATCCGGGTATACGCCCCCGTCGCTCTGCCAACTGAGCTAAGGTATCAAGTGATCACTCCCGCGAAGAATTGTGTCCAAAATTTTTAGTGTCTTAATTGATTACTTATAAATGCGGTTTTCATGCAAAACAAGCCTAATTATGTAATATATTTTAATTTTGATTTTAAACTTTAAGTGGTTGACAGTTTAAAACCTATAAGTGTCAACACGGCAGTCTCTAGAGACTTGGAAATAAGTTTTTATGACATACGAACAGTCAGACATGACGCACTGACTGAACATGAACTATAAGGGATCAGTTTTTGGTTATGGCTAGAAACGCTTATAAAGACATAAGAAAAGATGTTTTAAGGACCCATGTTAGTACATTAGTAGCTAGATACTTGACCACAGCCATACTTTTATATCCCGCTGACATCACTTTTATAGTGCAAATAAGAAGTACTCGAATAAGTTCTACGATTTTCATGAATACGACATATTACCTTTATGATTTTAGCCTGTGCTCTTAGAGATTTTTCTTGACGTTCAAGGTCATGATTTTTCTGCGCAAGGGCTTCTGATAGCTTTTCGTTTTTGTGTACAGCATCCATTAATTTTATTTTTAGATCCGTCACCTGCAATTTTTTGTAATGATCCGATTATGATGTGCACAACATACGGCATGATACATATCTTGTATATAATAAAAAATGGATCGCTTATTAAGCGCAAAAGTCGAAAACGGTCAGACCGATACATCTGATTCTTTGATTAAAGTGTTACTTAAAATTTGCTAAACGTTCCTGCTATGTAAAAAAAAGCATAAGTTGTGAGAATAATTATAAAAGCATAGTTTTTCTCTTCGTATGACAGAAGATATATAGTTCAGTTATATTTATTACCTCTTGACTTGCTTGGTTGTTATCCTTTCCGTTGTCTTTCGCCATTTCGTTTTCTGAACGAATATTTTGTATGTACTCTTCATATTGTTGTACTTTTTGCTCACTAAAGTCACAAAAATGTAATAATTAGGAATTTAACACATTTAATTATTTATTTGGCGTGTAGTGCCGGCTTAGAACGTCACTACTTCTTTCTACCCACGGGTGTCGTAAGAGGCGACTAAGTGTATGGGGCTTTCTTAAGTGGTTTTTGGACGATGCAGTTGGAGACCCAACACCATCTTTCAAATGTGGCTGAGGAGTTTCTAGCTCGAAGTTCTGGCTACCCCTTTTTGGGATTAATGGTGAGTATATGTATGTATGTATAATTACTTTAGCCGCGCATTCCTAGCTAAATCTCTGATTTGACACTGCAACTCTTTGTTACTTTCTTCCAATGTTATCAGTTCAGCTGCTAATTTTTGTTGCATTTCCACTTTGTTGCCATCCTGAAATTAAGTCACAATATTAGCAAAACTAGTTTAATAGAACATAAAAAGTATTTCGCAAGACGTCTTTATTTCATCACTCGCGTTTTTGCCTAGTATTTTTCTCTGTTTTAAAAATGTAATCACATTTTTTTTGTTATCCATATTAACATATTATTTTATAAGTGTCTCGTCTCCCCCAACAAATTCGCGATTTGAGTATTATGTGGCAAGAAAAGCCGGGTCGCAATAGGGCTCTACAGCCATCCACGACGATGTGGGATCCTATCAACACACTAGCGCTGCAACAATCAGTATAATTATCAGAGTCGTTAATATGAACTTTGCTGACATTGCCAAATAAGCTAATGCAGTAGTTATTAGCATTTTTGTCAGAATTTTTTCTTTGTTATTCTTTGCTAATGGTCCAGTCCAGAAGAACAACTAAGAAGTACCATACCCTTTACCAGCTCTCGCTATTTCTATATTTTTTTTATATATGGGCATATTATTATACACAGAACAAGTTAGCACCAAAATAAGTAAGACTTGTTTTATGGGATACTAACTCAATGATATATATTCATATTATTTCAAACCAATATAAATAACATCCAAGACTAAGAAACAATATAATTAATGCTCATCACATAAATGTTGCTCTCAGCGGGGATCGAACCCGCAACTTCTGGACTCTCGGTCCGAAAGTTGCGTACTCACCTATACACTCGGAAACGGAAGTCATCAAATTATGAAAAATATTAAATGTACTTTAATAGAAAACTCATGTTGTACTACTTTAATTTAACCAATAATAACTACCTAATTATCTGTTACGTTCGCTCTGGGCTTAAATATTTTTCTGGAATGTAATACTGAAAAAAGAAGACTATATTTAAATCGATTAATTGTTCAGTACATTAACTTCGTTAAATATAATGTTAATTTGCATAAACTATTATATCTAACAATGAAATATGATATCGAAAAACATATTTACACTTATTTTTGTAAGAGTTTCAAGGAACCTGACTTTCTCCCTCATGCATACGGTAAGTTCTTCTTCAGTAATTTTTAAAGACTCTTTTGTAGATTCTAGTTCAGCGCACATATTTATTTCTTTTCTTTTCATTTCATCTGCAAAATTAAATAAATAATCCTTTTATAATAGAGCTACCGATATCAATAAAAGGTAGTATTTCCTTTAATCATTTATGATAAATTTGATCTGTCAAATATGCACAGGCAGTTCTATACACTTATAGAGTTAGATCTCAGAGCAGATCAGACAACTTATTTTTGAAAGCATAGAATTTTGGGATTTACGTAGAGTGTAGTGTACTTTTAAATACCTGCAGGCTTGTGGAGTTCGTTTAATGACACCTGCGCAGATACTATGTATATAAAAAAGTTGACCAAAAATAAATTTTACTTGACTTAAATTTAAATGATAAATTTTTCACATATATTTTGTGGAATATTGTTGTGAAATAATATGTAAAGTGACAGGCGCTTTCTATTGACCAGATCTTTAGCCAGACGTTTTAAAGCTCTAAAAATATTTAACCTACTTATTTGCAAATGTCTGATTTTTAAATATGCTATTAATATAAGACCGCTATTACAAAATTATATTAAATCAGTGAGACCAATTCTAATGGCCAAATACTATTCAACTATCACTATGAGCGCGAGGGCACTATATATGCGTGTTCTAGCTATACGAGCTCGCTCTCGGGGGTGAGACATTCATGGTTATTTTTAAACGTCAACCAAAAGGGATATTTTCGACAATTCGTCATTATTTGTCAGCTAAACATAAAGTATTGTTAAATAAACCGTGGTAAAATAAAATAATTAAAAGCCTTCTAATGATGATTCGAAGCCTTCTTCTTCTTTCTTCTTCTTTAGCCAGATAAAGGGGGTACCAAAGGTTTGCCAGGATCGTACAAAGTTGCGATTAATCTCTGCCTAACTTGATGGGAGCGAATATATGTATGTATGTAAAACGAAAAAAATATGCAATAATAATAAAGGTAAAATAACCTGTTAGTTTTTTAATAAGTTCCAATTCTTTCACTTTATGTTGTAGTTCTTTAATCTCTTTATGACTTTCATCCAGTCTGATTTCAGTTTCATATCTTAATTGGGCTTGCTCTGATTTTAGTTGGCTCTCTTGGTCTAGCACAGATTTTAAGTCTGCTAAATTTTTCTTTAAATCTTTAATTTCTGCTTCATATTTTTTAGTAGATTCTGCTGCTTTCTCCCTGATATGCACAATTCTGAAAGGAACATTATAAAATATAATTATTAATGCCTTTAACGTAATTCAGGGATCTATAATTTGCATGTTCAGTTTACGTTTTAATGTTATAGTTATTGAATATAGTTAAGGGCTGTTTTAAGCCGAGAACACACAGCTCACAAGTCTTTAGTACAATAAGATATCTAAATAAGAATTATAATACGCAAAAAAACGAAATTGCTTACTCTGCATTTAAGATGTTACACTGTGACAATAAATTGTTATTTGACAACTCGCCCGTTTTTATAGATTCCTTCAGCTTTCTTGCTCTTGTCTCAAATACAGCTTCTCTTTGTCGATTCTAAGTAATAAAAATCTATTTTATTTCGTTGTTGGGAAATTGGATTACAGATAAAATTATATCTAATCTATTTAGTAAATTTACTTGCAGTCAATACATATTTGTTATTATGTAGCCCTTATTATGTGCTAATTAGAAAAGTGGACGCATTAGGAAATGGACGGAGAAGGAAAAAATAGTGAACCGATCGGTAAAGTAGACACATTAGGAAAGTGGTTTTGGATCTAGTACATCAATTAAGTAAATAAATGGCTCTTGAGAAACTAATCCAAGAATAACCTTTTTTTAAAAAGGTTTTGTGTTTTGACAAATGGTTTAATGTTTTTCTTGTTCTTTCCTAAAGGTAAATGGAAGCATGAAAAACATGTCTGTTTTGCTTGCCTGGCTTGCTCGACAGCTCTGATCAGAGTGCTCGCGGTTATAGTAGTCGGTCCTGTGTCAAATGTCACGATTACACGCCCAAATACTACACACATCAAAAGTGTCTAGGGATCAAGCATTTTTGTGCGGATTTCTTGAGATTGAGATGTGGCTTTGTAATAAATTTATGATTTTATAAATTCATATGGTTCCTTTTTTGGTGCATTTCATAATTTGAAAGAGGAACTGTCAATCAAATTCGAGTAAAAGATGAAAATCAGCTATCAATATTTTCCCTATAAAAACATACAACGCATTAAAAACATGATTAGTGCTACGGTTTCCCTACTACTGATTAAAATCAACGTTATTATGGAGCGGCGACGTCATTTAAGCAGGGAAGAAATGCTCAGAGCCGTGGGAGTGATAGAAGTTGGTTCGCGGCAACGTATTGTGCCTTAAGCTCTGAAAACAAGTCAGAGTGTTATCAGTTGACTTTTGACACGTTCCCGAAGCACTGCACACAGGTCCCACCACCGTAGGTAAAAAGTCCAAAATATTGACAAGGAGATAGACCAACTTATCATCATACTCAAAAATTACCAAATTATGATAAAATATAATTATTTTAGCCGTCATTCTGTTCTTTCATCTTTAAATTGTCATCGAAAGTGAACACATTAGTCGTTCGCAACAGTTTGATTCATTTTGCAGCGAAAATTTGTGTAAACGTTTTTTGTTATATTTAAAAATCTATTGCAGATAGTGACAAAAAAATGAAAATGATAATTTTATGCATTTTGACACAATTTTATAACTTATTCTATAACTTATTTGTATGCTACGTAACACGTACGTTCGAAATCTAAATTCGGCGTAAATGTTTGGATTTACATAACATAACATAACATAAACGTTCACGCCGAATATCCCCGAAGGGGTTGGCAGAGGTACTAATACTTCTGAACATCACGTGACATTGTCACATGGTGTTCAGAGTACCCACGTTTTGCATGGACAGTGTACTCACGTGATAGGAGGCAGGCCTATCGCCGTTTTGTACGAATACACTGTCACATGACTAAGTACAACTCAGCCATGTGGGTTTCTTAACGATGTTTTCCCTCACCGTTAACAACCATGATAAATAAACCACACATATGTCTTTAGAAAAGACAAATTGGTGTAGGCCCGACCCAGGATTTGAACACTAGTCGTTTGCACGAGAACCGAGTGTTCTACCCACTGGGCTATCACGGTTGTCATGTTTGGATTTAACTTAAGTTTTAACTATGCATCACAGCTATTGATGATTTATATACCAAATTGGAGGATAGACTGTTTAGTTTTATAAACAGTTGTCACTTGTTGCGGATATTTGCGGCTGCCAATTTCATAAGGGTTCTACGACATTACCAAAACCGGTTGCAATAAAACTAAATATAACTATTGGGTTTTTTTTTCGTTCGTTACAGGTTTTTATTACAGAATTAGTTTTACTAGGTTTTTTTTTTTAATTTTGGACTAGTTTAAATGGATTAGCTACAAAAACAGCTCGCATAATTGTCGATTCTAATCACGAGCCTTAGGAAGTAACCTAAAAAGAAAATATCTTCCTTGTATCAGTCTGTTATCAATTTGTTGGATGCTTAATATTTTTTGCAACTAATATTCACAGTGGAGTAGTAGAAGGTATTATAAAAATGAACTAAAATCATAACATTATTATATTAATTGTTTTTTTATATTATTATGTATGTAATAAATGTGTAAATATTGTATTTTATTTTAGCAAACAACGATATTTAAGTGAGTCCGCAGTAGTGTGCGCTCTAACATGACTCCTACAGTGCCATGGGTCAGATAAATAGTGCTCTTATGGTTAAAAAGTTATAGCTAAAGTTTATTGAGGATTATGGCTTGCGGTTCAAGCCATAATCCTCATCTCTGCAGCAAACAAACGGTGCGGCCTAGAGTCTAGGTTAAGGTTTCAAAAAATAGTGCATAAATACTGTTATGCCAATTCCCAGAAGGAACCGTTCATTGGTTCCGGAGTTATTAAGGTTTCGATTAGGCTTGGGATTATGGCTTGAGGTTTTGAAAACCTCAAATATCTCCGTAATGTCTGCAGCTAATCGGTTGAATGTTATGTCAAAAAATAGTGCGGAAATAGTGCCTCCGGACTATAATTATTTCCATCCGATTTATTAAGCCCAAGTCTCTTAATAAAAAGCATTAACTTTAACATACATTTCTGTCCAGGTACATTCCAGCAGAAAAGTGATTAGGATTTTTCTTGTCGATTTTTCAAAGTTTCGTTTTGGTATGCATATTATTTAATCAAACTAATTGCAATTATTTAAGTAAGGCTATCTTGTATGTATTGTTACAGATTTTACTGTTTCTTTTTCATATGCGCGGGGAGTGGTGTAATCTTTTGACCTCACTTAAGAGCTTATTCCATTTGTCTGAATGAAGACGTCTGAACGCCACAGAAACTGAATTCAGACTAACGTTCAGAACGCTAGAACTGAAATTTGTGTAGTGGAATAACAAGCGTCTGCGGCAGTAACTTCGAAGGACGTCTGAATTCAGCAACGACAAAGAGATGCGGATTTGCTGCAGAGATGAGGATTATGGCTTGAACCTCAAGCCATAATCCTCAATAAACACTAGCTATAACTTTTTAACCATAAGAGCACTATTTATCTGGCCCATGGCACTATTTAGCACTATTTATGCACTATTTTTGGCATTGATCAAAATCAAATTCATGAAGTTTTAAAATTTGAGGATTATGGCTTGAGGGACACCACCTATAGCAATGCACGCCAAACCGATGTTTTTGTGTTGTTAGTGTTCGTGGTAGAAACACGGATTATTATCGAACTTTAATGTTAGTGGTTCGAATGACAAAAATCCCTTTATTAGGAAAATGGCAAATTTCTTTATTAATGCAAAGGTGAATTGGTTTATCGTTACTGTAGACAAACAAAAACACTTTATTGGATGAATCCTTAAAGAAAATTTTAATTAATATCTATCAGGAGAAAAGTTATTGCATAAATATATGTTGATCCCTAGACACTTTTGATGTGTGTATTTAATTATATTGAATTGTTAAAGCGAAACGAACATGGCCATAAATATATACGAACATGGCCATAAGGTCAGGTCAGTTTGGCATACAAAGAAATGGTTTGATATTTCACTCAAAGCGCTTACGTCTCGATACTACATCGGGTCTTTTCACTTTGCCTGCACGAACACAATTCAATTGGTCACAAAACTAAATCGAATACTTACTTGATCTTCCAAACTTTTGACAGTTGCTGTAAGAGTAGCAATACTTGCTTCAGCCTCTCTTAATTGCCGGTCCATTTTCGTGACGCGGGCTCTCGATTGTCGAAGCTGTTGTTCTAAAGAACCTTGTTTTTCTAAAGCTGCCGCTTTAGCTTCACGTTCAACTTCCAAATTTTTATGCAGGTCCTGAAAAAAGAAAGACAAAAAAACGTATATAGGGAATGCAGTTTATGGTATTCGAACAGCTTAATAAAGCCACCTAAATTCTAACAAATCCAAGGCTGATTACAATCTCGTTCTTAAATAATCATTTCCTAAGTCATGATCAGGAAAAAAATTGGGTATTTTGACGCATCAGGACTTTCGCCGTCAGAATAATATAAGGCATAAATTTAAATTTTCGTTATGTTTTTGCAAAACTGGACTACTATTCAAGAAGGTTTCATTTTGCTTATGGAATGGAAAAGTCATTAGAAAAGCAACCTACATCGAGTAGCATTTAGCAGGGTATCTATTGGGAAAAGCTCTTATCCCGCGTGAAAAATTATTGAAATATTGCTTAGTTATAAAAGGTTCACAATAAAATTTAAGTAATTGTGGAATCGCAACATTTAGAGTGGAATGTCCATGTTAATGAATAACTCACCTCATCCGGTTTGGTTTTATTTGTCATTCTCTTAATATTTTCTAATTCAACATCAAACTCATCCAGTTTAGATCTCAGAAATGTTACTTCACGTACTAATTTCTGACCAACGGATACAAGTGCACTTCGTTCTTGTATTGAATTTCTAAAAGTAAAAAGTTTACCTATTACATTTTTGTTCCAGAATAAAACCAATTGATACAATTACGGTGTAGTGCCTGCTTAGATTATCACTACCCCTTTTGGGCACTACCGGTTTTTGGGCAATGCAGTTGGAGACCAAAGATACTTTATTTCTGTCATTTTCTCTCCTATTAACTTCCAAATGTGGTTGAGGAGTTTCTAGCTCTGAAGCTCTGGCTACCCTTTTTTGGGATTTATGGCCGTCAGTAAATGTATGTACAAATACGGAGAGTGTGCGGCTCAATTGCGCGAGTCAATTTGTACATGTCAGAGCCTTGACGTACCACGAATTTTTATGGTGACGTTACCGCGTTAATTTTTGACTATACAGACGCGATACACAAACAAAACGCGCCGCCGCGCCGGCAAGAAGTCGCGAAACTCAAATAAACAAAGGCTCTTATTTACTCAAGTGCTCTAGGTCCTTACATGAATTGGTAACTGGTGTATGTACACGGTGCATGTTACCTAACGTAAAAGTGCCTTAACATGCTTAAGATATTTACGCCGCATACAAGCAGCCTTTCATTCAGAAAAAACTTATAATCAGTGGTCTCACGACTTATATTCTTCGATCATATATACTAGGCAGATGCACCTGACTATCTAAAAATGAGGCAACAGGTACAAGACATAAATCGCTATGCCTTATTTTACTCTCATTTGCTCCGTGACCACGAGTGTAAAAACGCGATAAAAGTAAGGTTAAAGTTATGCGATAAGGAGTCGTTGAGTTTTGACTAAAATTACATTGGACATACTGAGCTAAGGAACCTTTTCTAATACTATTTTAAAATAGTAATCCATATGGCTTTTTTGTATGAGGCTTAAGTTTTGTTTTCAGTGACAAAATATGGAGCGTTTTCATGAATATGATTATATTTGATTTTGTTAATAGCACGTGAAGTTTATTTTTAGTGGTATAATAATAGCTTATCTTGTACATCAATATATTATTGTGTACAAGGTCGTATGAATTTCTTGATCTCCAGTTACTTTTGATCGAAGCTTATATAACGAAAAGTGCATATTATACTCTTATTATTGCTCCTGCACTTCATAACTGTAATCATCACATCAACTCACCTGGATTCTTCCAAAACCTTAGCCAAGTTTAAATTTGATACATTTGCATCAATTCCAAAACTCGTGTTAGTCTTATCAAAAATCAAACAGTATAAACATAAATAAATGTATAACACAGAACAAGATTGCCTAAAGTAACTACAACTTAACTACTTGAGGTATGGGATAATGACTCTACGATGTATTAAAATACTATATAACAATAATAAACATATGAACAAACTGGCGAAGGCAAAGGGATTCGAACCCGTGACCTCCGCCCCCAGAAGCTAGTCATCTATCAACCCGGCCAAGGACGAAAAATAAAAAAGTATGTATGATAATTTCCGCCTCACCTAGACCTTTCTATCATTTCTTCAACGGTCTCATCAGCTGATAGTTTTTGTTGTTTAAGATATTCCATTAACATTAGACCTTGTTCGTTTATTTTATTTAAGCGGATATTCACGTCTTCTGTATCTTCGTTGTCACCCTATAATTTGAGAAAATGTTGATTTCGGTATGTTGTTACTTACTATGGCTTAAAATAATGTATCCTGTTTATCGCCTACCGTCTTAGAGATAAGCTCCTTTATCCAATCTGTGATTTCTTGCCGCGATGTAAATGATTGAACACACAATTCAGTAAAATTTTCTGGTAAGTTTTTCAACTTATCATGCAGTGTATGAATATTGGATTCACCTGAAAAAAAAACATTTAATAAACACGCAATATAAAACTAATTTTCATTCTAAAATCTAAACTATTTCTTAACATCAACTGTCTTTTCTCATAAAATCTATAGCAAAAATGTTAAAATTTCGTGTAGTGCCGGCTTAGAATGTCGCTACCCCTTTCTACCCACGGGTGTCGTAAGAGGCGACTCCTTAGTCGTCAATACCCTTGTATTGGGGCTTTTTATTGGATTTTTGGGCGATGCGGTTGGAGACCCATCACCAAAAACCTTTATTTTTGCCATCTTTTCCCCACTCAACTTCCGAAAGTGGCTGAGGAATTTATAATTCCTTAGCTCTGGCTACCCCTTCTAGGGAAATATAGCCGTGAGTATATGTATGTATGTATGTATCTATAGCAAAATGCAACAGCGTTGAAAGTAATATATAATAATCCTGTTAAAAATGTTATAAATATTATATAATCACCCGAAGATTGTATGTATATCAGGAGTTCTTCCTCATTATCACTGTTAAATGTTTTTAAAGCGTTCTCATAGAGGTTTTTTATTTCTTCTTCTGTCCAACCACCACCGTTCATCTCCACACACTCTTTATTTTTAACGCTTATTAATTTGTCATCATATGTTGCATCGTTGCTTAGTGTAAGAAGATTATGATGAACTTGTATAATTTCTCTTTGTTTGGAATCCAAATCTCCTTTTAATTTATTTAAAACTTCTACTCTTGAGTCATGTTTTGCCTTCAGTTCATCTTCTTCCTTCTCATTCCTAGTTTTGGAAATGGAACGAGCTTTAACGGGTATCATTGAAACTTTAGAACGTGTCAAGCTTGAACTATTCATTTGGGTTACTTCCCTTGTTGGAGTTGTAGATCTTAGTGGAGTTGCAGGTCTACTCAGCGACTCTAGTCGGGGCTGAGAAGGGTCAGTTGTAAGGTTTGTATTTTCTACTGTCGCAGATAGACTCGATGATTTAGACTTGGGTTCTGTGTAATCTAAAATGTTAAATACTTTTATCATAGAGCGCTCGTAATAATTAAATTATGAATTCTATAAATAATTGATACAAATCTAACCTTCTGCATTCTCTATCTCACAAACAATTTTGTGCTCTACTGCTGAAGACTGAAAAAAAAACAAGTATTAGTTGATGATTTTCTATTGTAAATACGGTAAACGTTTAGAAAAACTAACTTTATAAGAAGAGTTTATAGGTCGAATACTTGTTTTGTTTGGCGGTGACTTAGCTGCAAGTTTTTTTGAAGCTATAAGAGCAGCTCTAGCTGCTGATGCTGCTGTTTGCCGCGGCGCGATTCTAGCAGCAGCTATAAAGTAATAATATTATGTCAGTCTTGTATAGAAAATATATACATTTATACATTTAGGGAATGACTTATACTTACGCGACTTAGGGCGATCTTTAGATGCATTGTTTTGCTCTGCCATAATAACAAATATAGTCAACGCAGATTATTTGGATAAATTTGTAAAAATATAAATTTTACTTAGAAAAATAAATAATTAATTTATGAATTAAACCTTCAGCAACATGTCGACTTTGGTGTCGACAGCGTCAAAATTCTGTCAAAATTAATAAATATGGTGGATTCCAAATTTGAAGTTTTAGGAAAGAGTAGATAAGTAGTTATCAAATTAGCAAAACCTTTTTCTATTAAAATGTATGGGTTCCGTAGTCCACAGTATGTCTATCCATAGTTTAGACAACATATCGTTGGGTACGGAAATATGATAAAATAAACAAATCAATTAAGGATACTTATTTTCAGGCACGAACACACAGTAAGCCAAATTGTAAAAAAATATTATGTGTTGTGAGGTAGAGTCCAACGATTTTTCACAATATAAAATTATACATATATACGTACATACATATAGTCACGGCTATGAATCCCTTGAAAGGGTAGCCAGAGCTAGGTAATAAGAAATTCCTCAGCCACTTTTGGAAGTTGCGTAGGGAAAAGATGGTGGAATAAAGGTTGTTGGTGATGGGTCTCCAACCGCATCGCCCAAAAATCCCTTAAAAGCCCCAATACGCCTCTTACGTACACCCACTGGAAGAAATGGGGTAGTGTTATGTTAAGCCGACACTACACGGCAATATATAGTATATTTTGTTCATTACCATTTTCAGCTTTTATTAGGAATATTTTTTAAGTTTTTAGTTTTATTCAATTATTTAGATTTATATGTGCGTGCGTGCGTCAAACGGGGTTTCACACAGTTATCATTTCCCCAATCAACTTCCAAAAGTGGCTGAGTAATTTCTCATCCCAAAGCTCTGGTTACCCCGTTAGGGGATTTATAGCCGTGAGTATATGTATGTATGTATGTAGACAAAATTAACAAAAAGTTCTTTTCAGAAATAAAATGTGTAAGAAAACAAACTGTCTGTCTATATGTGGTAAGTGTAATTATGATCCTCTCTTTGTGTAAGTGTAAATGTAATTTTGCGAATGTATGTTAAATAGAGAGGGTGTGGTGTGATGTGTTTTGTGTGTGAAAAATCTTAGGTACATACAAATTAAAGATTACAATAAACGTAAAACAAATATAAGAAATATTATTAAGTGTAATGTATAGTGTGTATTAGTAAATATTATTTATAGCTAAATAAACCCATTTATTTTATTGCTTCACTACATAAGAGTTTTCAGTACTATTCCGTTTCGTCATAGTCAAGACATTGTAACCATCTAAAATAAAGTTTTTTTGCACTCAAAGTGATTAAGGGGATATATGTCGATATGTTTGTTTATTTTACTATATATAAAGGACCCCAGGAAACTATTATATTGGTGTGTGAATGCATATTTAAAGGTACTGTTTCTGTCAATTACGTCTTTACATCGTCTTTGCAGTGATTTGTTGGAATGAATGAATGCAGCTTTAGCACGATATTGTAAACATACAATTGTCGTACTGCTTTAAGTATAATGGGGGAGTAAAAAACTAACAGATTATCATTATATCAAATTCTGTCGCTCTGAATTGCTACAACGATTGTATACTATTGGCAAGTGTATTGTTGATCATCTTTGTAATTGATCATCTTATTATAAGACAAGTGACCGACTCCTGAAATTCAGGTTTACCATCGAGTATATAACATATATACTCGATGGTAAACCTACAGTCAATACACGAAGCATGGGCGCTCCTAAGTTTGACTAGTCAATCCTCAGGTCCGTCCTCAGGTTAGTCGAAGCCCATACAAATGATGTTATTCGGCCTTTGACTGAAGAATTTTCGTAAATCCTAGGAGAAACTTCTTCGGTCAGGAAAATTTCATAACTCAATTTGATGAAATCGGGTTTGGACCTGTCAAACTTTAGTAAGATTTAAAAAAGTTTTAGTTTGTTATATTAGGTGTGAAAAGAAGTTTTTTTTTGTTATTTTAATAAAAGATGAAATAAATAATAATTATAGACAAATATTACACAGATCAAGTCGGCCCAAACTAAGTACAATTTAATAACTTGTATTATGGGATACTAACTTAACGATGCATATAATAATAATAATGGTACACACATATAAACATCATCCAAGACTAAAAAACAATAATTTATGCTCATCACATAAATGTTCTCAGTGGGGATCGAACCCGCAACCTCCGGACCGAGAAACTAGTCACCACTCGGCCACCGACGTCGTCATCTCTACCAGTATATTTAATATCTAAATAATGTAATATCTAACGTCAAGCATTAGATCTATATATCTCGTGGGGTAGTTAGAGATTACTTCTCTCCATTTGCTGTTATCTTCATTAAAAGATCTTTACATGTACTGCCGACTGCCGGATATTAGGCTCATCTTAGCTTTAATGGTAGAACGTCCAGAGTCCTTCTAGCAGGACTTTGCGACATACCGGTAGGACGCAACGTTTTTGGTTGTATAAGACTTTCTAAGCCTTCTATCAGGATGCAATAAACATAGTTGCATAGTGCATCTTTTTTGTTCGGCAAGTTTATGAATTATGTTTCGACGATCATTCTGGCCAAAATGGCAGCAGGTATAAGATGTGGTGTCCGAGTTCACGCCAAAGCTACATATTTCGCAGGAGTCGCAAACATTTTGGTGATGACTACGATTTTAGTTATTGTTCTGATACTGTAAGAAAGGTAGAAAACAACTTTGCGAGAGTATTTTTGGATATTGACAAAAAAAAAACGGTGCCCGTTGGAGTTCTAATTGCTGAAGCCGACAATAATAATTTATTGGAACCAAATACCAATGAAGAACAAATTTTGTCAAAGTTCTTTTGATATTCTTGTTTGTTTATCTCCCCGCTTCTAATTCTAGATATATACATACATACATATACTTACGCCCCGTTAGTTCCCATCTTGATAGGCAGAGACTATCGATCGCCACGTTGTACGATCTTGGCAAACCTCTCTAGCTTCGTTCACAACCATTTTTTTTTTATACCTGCTCTTTTAATCTTTGTAAATGTTTGTAACACCAGCCAAATTTTATAACGAACGAAAATCATGTACTGCTAGAAGGACACCGTCTGATTTCCATAGAAAATCCACACAAAAACGCGTACTGCTGGCAGGACGCACGTCCCTATAATTGTCTTTCCGGTAGCTCCTTCCAGCAGGACCAGGCCTTGGACGTTCTATCATTAGCGGTAGTTGGGCTGTTTGGGCCTATCCGTGTCGTGTTTAATATGAAGTAGAATGAGTACGAAGAAAAATCTGCTCATCCCGCTCAGATTCACGACCCACTGAGGACGACATTTACAAGTTGTCCCGCATTTTGTCTCGGTTCAATTGGCAGGCGAGCGAAAAGTAGTAATAACAAAGATATTAATATTGATCATCTAATTACTCTGATGCACCGGCAACAGGTACCCTCCATTTTGAGACAAATTTGATCCGTAATACCTGAATCGAGTATTGAGAACTAGATTGTGAGTAATTAAGCAAATTTTATCATAAACAAGAAACATGCATGCATTTACCTATTAGGACTTCGATGCAAATTGCGATTGAAATGAATTGAGCTGAACAAGTTAGTTGAGGGATTTTCGGTGATTAATAATCAATGATAGGTTCGATCACGACATCAAAACCCCTTACGACACTTAGCAATGTCCACTTGATAACTCTGCCTTTGTTTGAAATTGGTTGAGCCTTTCCAGAGGAGTTCGATCACATAGAAGTGGCCGTTAATAATTAAAATGCTAGCAGCAAATAGTAGTAGTAAAATAAAAACCTATATTCAATTTTGTTGTTAACGACTTAAAAATAGTAACAAACGAAGTCTTATGCCGTTGCAAAGATGTGTTTAGCTGTGGTGCGGTACCTAGTACTAACTTAACCGGACCATAGCATTTCTGGCTAGATGGGTTGGACTAGCTGGAGTAGCTTTTAGGATCGACTAAACAAAGCCCTAAACAGATTATTTGAGTCTCAGGTACTGTTGTACTTACGTATGCATATTTATTTATTTTCGAAAGAATTGGTTGCTGCTGGCTACTGTGGCCTGTGCGGCTTCTCCGTGATTTCATAGTCCTAACAAGGTGACTAAGTGTGAGGCTTATATCATACAGTGCGTACTCGCGTGCTCTATAGGAGGCCTATGCCAGTGGCAGGCACATTCCAATATTCTAATTTTGGGTTCTTCGACCTTGCCAGAGAGTTGTCTAGAATGGTATGTTCCTTGACCGCATGTTTTATTGGCCTCTGAGCCTTAAGCTTGCGGTCGATCGGGTTCTAAGTAATCTCTGCCTACCCTTTGAGAATTGAAGGTCTAATACTTGACATTGTTCATAATCGGTAGGTAGGTATTCTATACGGAAATTTGTTTGTACGACAATATTACAGTTAATTAGAACCTTTTAAAAATTAAAATTCTTATTTAAGAGAGTAGAATTTGTTTAATATTTTAGCACTCAAACTTCTTAGTTATTTTATGTCGATATACCAGTTAAAAGAAGAAACAACGACAATAAGAAGTGTATAGACAAAATATATTTGCAAAATTGGCTATTTTATTTTGATAGTTTGACAAGAATTGCCTATCAATCATTCTAAAATTATGTTACTAAATTTTTGTATTCTTTTTGTTAATTGAGTGTCTAACATCAAATTAATAGTGCTTTAATTCACCTATCTATTTAATTATAATGCGCGAAACATTGATGCATACGGATATACTTCAAGATAAAAAAATAGTTCTAAGTAAGTTTTTAGAGCTAAGAAGCAAGTTGTACTGAGCTTTTTTTAAGTGGTAATATTCATACATACATCCATATACTCACGGCTATAAATCCCTAGAAGGGGTAGCCAGATCTAAGGAATTAGAATTTCCTCAGCCACTTTTGGAAGTTGCGTGGGGAAAAGATGGTAAAATAAAGATTGTGGTAATAATGCTAAATTCACATCACTCCCATACATACACTCACACCTATAATTCCCAAAAAGGATAAGCCAGAGCATCAGAATCAGACATTCCTCAGCCACTTTAGGAAATCCAATGAGAGAGAAGATAGTAAAGAAGGATGGTTGGAGATGGGTGTCCGCCATACCGTGCAACAGTTACTTATAGCCCCAATAACCCTTAGTCGCCTCGTACAACACCCACGAGAGAAATTGGCCGGTGGTGTGAACAGAATCCACGCTGTATAATAAATAACTGCAAATCATGTGACAGTGTATTCGCACAAATTGTCGATGGGCGTGTTCCCTTTCCCGTGAGTACACCGTCCTATCAAAACGTGGGTACTCTGAACACCAGGTGACAATGTAAAAAAAAAGTAAAAGACATTTATTTGGCAAATTAACAAACACACACAAAAACAGAATAAAACGTAATAAGAATAAAAACACAAAGAAAAAAAAATAAACATGAAAAGAAATAAATGTACATTGCCAAAAGGGTATCGTCTCAGCATGTGTGTCTGGAACGGGACTAAGACCGTTCCGTGATGTCACGTGATGTTCCAAAATTTTAGTACCTCTGCCAATCCCTTCGGATATATTCGGCGTGAACGTTCGAGTTTTAACGCTCTAGTTTCGTCTACATTCATATATGCTCTTTTATTCTCCAGACTATTATTTTATTCTATTACAGATATATCACAAATGGATAACTCAAGCAACTCCACGAAATCTTGTGTAAGATGCCGAATTCCTCAGAGAGAGAGAACTTCCAGCAGATCTTCAATTGAACCTGTGGTAATCCCATCCTAGTTTCATTCTAATAAGACACATAAAATTATATAAATGCGTTATTATTTATTGCCATTGTACAATTGTACATATTGATTTAGGGCTGCAATCATTCGACTTAAGTTAAGACTGGTTTAGATTGTGACGACGACGACGACGTGATAGCTCAATGGGTAGAACACCGGTTAACGTGTAAGCGACTAGTGTTCAAATCCCGGGTCGGGCCTACACCAATTTGTCTTTTCTAAAGACATATGTGTGGTTAATTTATCATGGTTGTTAACGGTGAGGGAAAACATCGTGAGGAAACCCACATGGCTGAGTTGTACTTAGTCATGTGACAGTGTATTCGTACAAAACGGCGATTGGCCTGCCCCCTATCACGTGAGTACACTGTCCATGCAAAATGTGGGTACTCTGAACACCGGGTGACTAAGTCACGTGATGTTCAGAAGTATTAGTACCTCTGCCAACCCCTTCGGGGATATTCGGCGTAAACGTTTATTTTTATGTTATGTTATGTTATGTTTAGATTGTTTATTACGCACCCAAACTAGCCTTATTGCCACTTGTTTAAAATTCGATAAACTTACAATAGAGTCGGCCACGTAGACATTTCGATATTTTTGACATATATTTTTAACGACGCAACCAAATCCGATAGAAAATAAATGAAACCACCTTGGAAGCATGTCCATTGAGGTATGTTTTTATATATACACAATACATCCTTTTTTGAAGTCGGTCGAAATGCAGTAGACAGCATAGATTCCTGTTTTTTTCCAATATACCATACTACTTAAACTCGCATTTTAATCTGGAAGTTTGAATTTGAAATTTCAGTTTAAGTAACCTGTTTTAGATTTTTGTATTTGTTGGGGTCGTATGTCACGGATATCTACGTAAAAAAGAGGCCACTTATTAACTACTTTTTACAACAAGCTATTAAACTATTATATTGTATAAAATCGGAGATATGGTTTATTCATTCTTTTTCGAGATCAGGTTAATAACTAATATATCATTAATACGAATCATATACGGACATGTTACACTGAAAAATTAGCCCCAAAACTGAGTTTTCCCGCTAAGCCGTCATGTCAGTTACTTTTTACTTTTCCAGAATCGTTTTCCGAGGCAGAGTACGGTTCCTCAGCCGAAGCAAGTGATACGAATGGCTGACCGCTATAGACCTGCACCTCCAGCTAATAGAGTACGTACAAGTGAAACTTAACTAACTATGTATAATAATATAAATACAATAACCTATCTTTCTGATACGCTAAACGCTGTGTAGTATCGGCTTAGAATAGCACTACCCCATTTCTACCCGTGGGTGTTCGTAAGAGGCGGCTAAGGGTATTGGAGCTTCTAAAAAAGTCCAATTACCTTATTTTCTTATTCCGAAGCTCTGCCTACCCCGACTTGGGATTTATAGTTGTGTTGTATATGATTCTTTCTGACCTCTAAGCCTTCAATACACGTTCACCAAACATTGATAGCTCAGTGGGAAGATCACCACTTCTAATGCAGGTGCTTGGGTTCGACACCTGAATCGGACGTAAACCTGTGTGTCATTTATTAAGTCATATGTTTGGTTAATTTTATAAAGGTCGCTGACGGTAAGTGAAAACATTATGTATTAATAAACCTACCTGGCTTAGTTGTACTACGTCATGTGACTATGTGTTTCATGGATAATAAGTGTATTCTTGCGAAGCGGCGATAAGCCTACCTTGTATCTAGTAAATATACTGTCCATGCAAAACATGACTCCTCTGAACACCATGTGACAAAATTGACTACATCTGCCACACTGTCGGGGATATACGGCACGAAGGTTGAGTTTAAGTGGTAATCGACTGTATTAAATATACAATACATATACATATACTCACGGCTATAAATCCCTACACAGGGTAACCAGAGCTAAGGAATTAGAAATTCCTCAACCACTTTTGGAAATTGAATGGGGAAAAGATGGTAAAATAAAGGTTGTTGGTGATGGCTCTCCAACCGCATCACCTAAAAAATCCCTTAATAGCCCCAATACTGTTAGTCGCCTACTTACGTACACCCACCGAAAGAAATGGGGTAGTGCTATTCTAAGCCGACACTACCCAGCAGCTGCAATATACAAATCGCATGAAAATCAATATTGATATTTTATCTTTACAGAGAGTTGTAAAAACTGAATGTTGCAGTACTGAGCCAGTTATTACAGTAGCAGTGCAAGTAAGTAGCATTTATTTCTATAGTAACAATACATTTGTATAATCATGCTTACGGCTCTTTTTTCAAAAGGGGTAGAAGAGTTAGAATAAGAATTCCTCAAAACATTGTGCAGTTTAGTGGGGTAAAGATAAAAGATGAGGAAGTGTTCATCCACCAGTCACTTAATTAGCTTAAGTACTGAGGTGATAAGACTAAATAAATAAATAAAAATCATTTATTTCAGGCTAGTAGCCCATATTTAGCCATTACATACAACATAAAATGAAAACTACAAAATACAAATAAATTAAAATTATAAAAACATGTCAATTAAAAATAATGTCACAAAGAATAAAATCAAAGTCAAAATAAGAAAATTCATCAAAAAAAGTAATAATCAATAAAAAATTGATAAAATTTAACTAAGAATCTAATATTATTTTTCGAAAAATCTGTGCTGATTTATAGATTTTTTCAACACAAACTTAGAACACCTATTTAACCCTTTCAGTTTCATTCACATTTCGAAAATAAACATCAATCTAAATTGTTCAGTTGTACCAACAGCTATTACGGCTGTCTGCACCTCAGTCAGTGGGAACTTCTTCTTTTATATCTATGGAAGACTGTAAAATAAAGGCTGGTTGGTAACGGGTATTAGTCACCTCATACAACACCCACGTAAAGAAATGGGATAGCGATATTATAAACCAACACTACACAGCATACGACAATATTTTCTCAGAAAATACATACATACATATACACACGGCCATAAATCCCAAAAAGGGGTAGCTGGAGCTTTAGAGCTAGAAACTCCTCAGCCACATTTGGAAATTGATATAGGACAAAATGGTAGAAAAAAATTATCGTTGATGATGTGTCTCCAATCGCATCGCCCAAAAACCCACTTAAAAAAAGCTCCATACCCCTAAGGGTAATCGCCTCTTACGACACCTGTGGGTAGAAAGGGGTAGATACATTCTTAGGGGCAAGACACACAGAAACGACGTAAGACGAGGACGCGTCGCAGACGGCGCGCCATTTTCATATGTGTAGAAGCAAAACAAGCAAAACGTATAGAAGCGTCGAGTCCGCGCCCTGTCCTCGCTGCGTCCTCGTCTTACGTCTTTTCTGTGTCTTGCCCCTAACGGCCTAACCGGCACTACACGGCAAATAAAATATGACTTCATTATGTGCAGGATAGTTTAAAAAAAATGACAGCGGATGCGGAACAGTGCACTGCGGTAGCAGATACTCCGCACCTGACTAAGTCTGACACGGTTATGAAGCTGGACAATGAATTGAAAATTAATATGGCCACCTACGAAAGTGTTAAGAATGCTATCAGCAAAAACAAGGTATGTAACTATTTTCGAAGTGACTGATTATTTAAGACATTTATAAGTATAGATCCGGATATACCCTACAGATCGCGTAAAATAATCTCAGTATACGTAAATTTAATTTTGAATGAGTTTGGTACTAAATACATTGCTGAAAGAATGAGATTTCTAGCTTGTGGTCTCAGAACAGCTTACAAAATGATAAATTCGACTGAAGATTGGACTAACCATTCCTTAAATTTTTCACTCGCTTGTCCTGTAAAAACTTGAAACTCTAAGGTCTAGACCACACGGTGGAACAAAACTGCAACGAAACTAAAATTTATGGTTATTTTTGAGTTGCATTTCATTTTTTGTCATAGGCTCGTTTGGGAAACCACACATGACGCGACAAGTTTGCCGCATTGAAACCCACGTGCGAAAAACTCGTTATTGCGTTGCGTCAAAAAATACCGAAGAAGAACAAAAATCATGTGATTTGTGTTGGAGGTTGAAAAGTATCCGTGGTTGTACAAATACGACACTGTCAGACTTTTCCAGCCATAAGATCTTCATCACTTGAAATTGATTTTATTCTGACGTCTATTCGCAAAAAACCGAATTGGTAGTCAGGGTTTCATCAAATTTTGATCATGGCGTATGTGTAGGAAGAGGTTTGAAGCTGACTTTAAATTAAAGTTTCACAAGGTTTTAGTTGCAGTTTCGTTTCACCATGTGCTCTGGGCCTAAAGCCCACTGTGTGAAAATTTACATAATTATATGAATTATCGATTATACAAAGTTATCAAGTCATATTATATTATAGGCCACATTGGCTGCAACGTATTCGGCTATTAAGAATTTAAGTCTGATGCTGACTAGCCTGGGGCATGAGACAAACTTACCTGCTCTCATCGATCCGCAGGCAATAGAGCAAAATAATGAAATATTCTGGAAAATGAAAGTGCATGCTGATGCTGCCGAGCAAAAATTGCGTGATGGTATATGGGTTTTTTTCCTTTTAGATGTAAAATTTTTAGTTTGTAAATCTGTTAGCGTGTAGTATAGACGAAATACATACAAACATAATATACGTATTTTACGCTAATTGGGATAGGCTGAGACTATCGATCCTCAGTTCGCATGATCCTGGTGAACCTCTTGAGCTTTCGAATCAAAAGTAAAATAAACTGATGGTCACCCTGATTTCTAAAGATTAGCAAACCTTCAGTCAAGTGATTTAACCTAGTGTTCAACTCTTTGCCTGACGTAAGAACTGAAGAACACTCTTAAATTGAAAACGGGTGTTCAATAAACGGGTTAGATTAATATGTGGTGTGATTGAACCAGTTGACTGCAAATAAATGCTTAAATAGATGCCTGGTTAATTGTGAAACAAACTGATCCAGCGATATCCAAACTTCAAAAAATATATTTCGGTCCTACTCACATTCTATTCTTAACCCATATAAAGAAATGATATATTTTTAACAAATTTAACATAACACCTTTTTACACCCTGCCTTGCCTTGCCCATAAGAACACATTTAAGGATGTTGCTTTGACATCGATATTTATGATTAACATAACATGCACACAGTTAAATAGAATAGTATTACTCTTGGAACACAAACTTATAACACTGAATTAAATTTCATTTTCAGCAATGTTAAGCAAGAATTTGTCTGTTGATTTAAATAGATTGTATTCTACACCTTCAAAACTGTTAGCTAATTGTGAAGAGATACTGGTTATGAGAAAAGATCTCTTCAATTGGTTTGAGTCGCTTATTAATTCTCAGGTAATATTTTTAACCATTTTTATACTTACCATATTTATTATTATCGAAGTTTATTACTTATAATTAAAATAAATATTTTAGAGTGTGCAGTTGCAAGAGGAGCATCTTGATAGGTTGAATGATTACCACAATCAAAATGAGAAGATGTACAATATATTGGATCAGTTGAAAGCAGAGTTTAACGAGTACATGGACGATATTTCCGATTTCTTGAAGTAAGATTTATTTGTTTTTTTTTTACGTAATTTTATATGTGAGGAACATATATTTATACAGAAGAGGTATGTTTTTAATTTTCTTCTAATAGACCTAAAGTAATTAATCGTGTTTAAAATTACTTATTTACGTTATTTTGTAGACAGGGTATTAAAAATAATATTCACCTTCAAGTCCGAAATGAAGAATTGACTAATATAATATCTGAACTTGATTCGGCCAATGAAGCTTTACGAAAGCAATCACAAAAACCTCCTGGACCAAGTTACAAAATAAGGAAACCAAGGAATGAGGTATGCACTAAAACATATTTGCTACCTAAATTTGATTATAATGTAAAAAACATTTAAATGTTGTAATGTCCTCATTATAGGAACTTTTGGAAAATGAAGTGAAAGAATTGAAGCGCCAGAAAAGTATGTACAGGGATCAGTTTTATAAATGTGAAAAACAGCATAGAATCGTTCAAACTGAGCTAACCCGGTACAAAGCGGAGCTTAGCCAAAAAAGCTTGCATATTGAAGCACTAGAAAAAGCGTTACGAAACCTTCAATCTCAGGTAAAGACAAGCAATACACTCAGACTCAAATGTTCACGCCGTAGATTCCCGAAGGGGTGGGCAGAGGTACTAATACTTCTGAACATCATGTGACATTGTAACCTTGGTGTTCAGAGTACCCACGTTTTGCTTGAACAGTGTATTCACGTGATAGGGGGCACTAACTTAGTCAGACCGTTCTATTGTACGGGTTTAAAATATGTCATTCTTTTTCAGAATCAAAATATGCAAGATGACTTCAATAAAGAACTAACCAAACTTACTCTGTTAATCAAAGAACATACAGAAGACCTTGAAAATATCGCCCAAACTCGGCAGAAACTTGAGAAGGAGTAAAACACTAAATTTTGTATTTTTTTTTATTTATATGATAAACATATTTTCTCAAAATATATTAAAATCTTCCAGAAAGAACAAAATCGAGAAAGAACTGGAAGAACTAGCAATTGTTCATGAAAATGTTTTACTAAAAGGGGAACAAGATACCAAGAACTTTGAAAGCAAAATTGCTGAAATCGAAAAAAAATATTCAGACTTATTAGAGCAAAATGCAAGTTTACAAGAAAAGATAGCTGAATTAAATAAGGCAACTGTTTGCGTTGAAGACCTTAAAAAGGAACTTGAGAACAAAGAGCAACTTCTTCGTGAGTTTTAATCTTGTATTTGATATATCTTGTATGATCTTATCTTATTTTAATATTAACTTGTTATATTTTTTTATCAGAACAACAACACAATCTAGAAATTAAAGTTACTGAGGAAATTGAGATTCTGAAATTCGAAATGAATAACTGGATAAAACAACATGATGAGAAGTGTGAAACTATCAACAATTTGGAGGTAATACTTCTGCTTATTATATTCAATGTACATAAAAATATCTCGCAATTTCAATTTCATTTGAGCACTATACTGCTGTCTATCAAAAAATATGCTTTACTGACTTAAACAATATGTATTTTTACTTGGGATCGCTACGTACATTTGAGGATATTATATCAAAATTATATACGATGAACGGGAAACTGACTTCCATTATGTTCATTCAACAATCTAAAAGAGTTTCTTCTGTGTTAAAGTTCACCTATCTATACCTATGTTATAAGAGGAATGCCAGAGAACGGCTGAATAGTTTCTTGTTTTGAGGCTATATATATATATACTCACGGTTATACATCCCTAAGAGGGGTAGCTTCAAAATCAGAAAGTTCTTTAGCCGGTTTTGGAAGTTAAATGGGGAAAGGATTTTGATGACGGTGATAGGTCTTCAACCGCATCGCTTAAAAATTACTGTGCATACATACATATACTCACGGCCATAAATCTCAAAAAGAGGTAAGGTAGCCATGAGGTAGCCAGGGAGCTTTAGAGCTATAAACTCCACAACCACATATGGAAGTTGATAGGGGATAAGATGATAGAAATAAAGTATCGTTGCTGATGGCTCTCCAACCGCATTGCCCAAAAACCACTTTTTTTAAAGCCCCATACCGCCTTTTACGACACCCATGAGAAGAAAAGGGTAGTGACATTCTAAACCAGCACTACATGACACTGTATTAACCCCTCAGAGGAACATCGTTTAATAGGTTAAATAAGCATTTCCGTTAAAATAATTCATCGGTCCCGGCGGCTTCAATACAGCATGCAAAACAAGTCTTATAACTATCACAAATAACGTTTTAAGTTGCGCGTTCCGATAGAGGCGCCCGGGCGCCTCTCAACCGCTGACGGAATTTCATAATTATAAGCAGACGCGCCCGAGCGCCTCTCAACCGGTAAAGGGTTAACGGCAAAATTACTGTAAAAGCCCCAATATCCTTAGTCGCCTCTTACGATCACCCATGGGAAGAAATGTGGTAGTTCTATTCTACGTCGAGACTTTACACACAATAATTTCGTACATACATACATACATATACTCACGCCGTTAATTCCCATTGGGGTAGGCAGAGACTATCGATCGCCACTTTGTACGATCCTGGCAAACCTCTCTTGCTTCGTCTACATCCATCAATCTTTTCATACATGCTCTTTTATTCTTCATACTTCGGACGCCTGCCTTTTTGAGCACACTTTCAATTTGGTCCAAGTGTGTCTTTCGTGGCTGTCCTCTACTAACATTACCTTCCACATTAGCTCTATAGATACCTTTTACCAATTTCCTATCATCCATCCTCTCGATGTGCCCAAACCATCTCAACATTCCTTTTTCTATCTTACTTACAATATCATCTTTTATACCACACCTTCCACGAATCACATCGTTCCTCACACGATCACATAACCTTACATTACAAACTTTTCTGAGGGACCTCATTTCTACTGCATTCACTCTGCTTTCATGCTTCTTCTGCCACACCCAACATTCACTGCCATACATAAGCGTAGGAACAAGAACGGCATCATGCACAGCCATTCGGGCCCTTTCGGACACCGATTGACTAGACATTAGACTATCCAATGCTCCATTAATCGCATTACCCTTTTTCACTCTTCTCTCAATATCTTCATCACATTTTCCATCCCTTGTAAACAAACTTCCCAGATATACAAACTCCTTCACCTGTTCCACATCCTTACCATCAATCGCAATCACGCATTCTGTCACATCTTCCTGTCTCTCAAAAACCATCGTTTTGGTCTTATCCACATTCACCCTCATTCCCTTTCTTACAAAAGACTCACATACAATATTCATCATCTCTTGCAACTCTTCTGCCAATGATGCAAGTAGCACTTGATCGTCAGCTTACAAGAGGCATTTAATAATGAATCCACCCATTCTTAGTCCATAATCACTTTCACGCAACTCTGTCAAACAGTCATCCATGAACAAATTGAAGAGCCACGGAGAAGCTACACATCCCTGTCGGACACCCCTAGAGATTCCGAACCAGTCAGTGTTTTCCCCGTTTACTTTTACACATGCACTAGAATCCTCATAGAGTGATACCAATGCACGTATAAGTTGGCTCCCCAGACCGAACTTGGATAACACCTCCCATAAACCCTTTCTTACCACCCTATCATACGCCTTCTCTAAATCAATGAAGGAGCAATACACCTTTTGGTTCTTAGCTAAGAACTTTTCGGTGATGCTCCTTAGAGAGAAGATTTGATCCATACATCCCATTCCTTTCCTAAATCCTGCTTGCACATCCCATATTTTCTCATCAGTTTCATTCATCACTCTTTCAATCAATACCTTTGCATACAATTTACCAACAATACTGAGTAGGCTAATGCCGCGGTAGTTTTTAGCCTCCTGGCGTGACCCTTTTCCTTTATACAGGGGCACAATCACCGCCTTGCACCAGTCTTGTGGTACTTTGCCACTCGACCAGCACTTTTGGAAAAGGAAGTACAACCAAGAAGCCACCAACCCTTTACAAGCCCTCAGCATTTCGATAGTTATCCTATCATACCCTGCCGCCTTCCCTATTTTCATACTTTTCATTGCTTTCATTATTTCTTCCATACTGATCTCACTTTCACTAAAGGCACCCATCGCATCGTTTCAATCAACATTACTGCCGATTGGCGAAGAAACGGATGCATCCTCTTTTTCAAAGAGTCCCTCAAAATAGTTCTTCCATACTCGTTTCATGCTACTTTCATCCGTCGCCAATTCACCCTGATCATCTTTCACTACATTCACTCTCGTGTTTTGGGAAACTCCCTTTTCTTTCCGGACATATTTCCAGAACAACTTTTGGTTATTCCGGAAATTATCAGAGAGTTTCCTCTCACACCATTCTATCAGATCACGCTTTTTCTTTTCTATTTTCTTCTTAACCTCATTCTTAACTCTCTTATATTCATCTTCACTATTTCTACATCATCTGTTACTCTCGCATCCATTCGTTTACTAGCTCTGACCGCTAGTAAATCTAACCAAGCTTTCTTCTTATCTTCGACTGCCTCTTTCACACTCTTATCCCACCAACTTGTTGGTGGTCTATTTGACCTTTTACACAATCCACATACTTCCGTCGCACATTCAACCATTGTCGATTTGAGCACATTCCATACTTCTTCTATTTCCATTTCATCCCTCATCTCCACGCAACTTAGTCTATCATCCAATTTCTTCACGTATTCATCACTGATCTTTTCATCATCTTGCAATTTCTCCACTTTTATTCTCGCAAGATCCGTTGTTGACACTTTGGCCCTATGACGCCAACGCGTGCACATACCTCTTACTCGGGATATAACAAGAAAGTGATCTGTGCCAACATTCGTGCCCCTATAGACTCTGGTGTCAACAACCTTTGCTCTCAGCCTTTCATCAACAATCACAAAATCAATCATACTTCTCTCGTTTCCTCTCTGTCTTGTATACATTAATAATTTCGTAGGGGTTTAAATTTTAATAGTATAAGTAAGTATAATTTTATGTGTATTTTATATTCAAGTTCATGTTTGTAGATGTCTTTAGAAGATTATGCCAAAAACGAAGAATGTTTAAAGCAGGATATTGATACCAAAGACAAAATAATTGCAAGTTTAAAAACGGATATCATAAATTTGGAGCAAACTTTAAAAGAAAGGTATGTTTTTTTGTGAGAAATTGTCTGTTTACCCCTTAATTAATAATAATTTTCATTCATTTCTTGTTAAAGTGAAAACAGATTAGCATCATACGTAACAGAGATGACAGAAGTTAAAAATAATGTTCTACAACTCAAAGAGAAGTACGGTGATATTGAAGACGTTCAAAGTTTATGTGAAAAGGTAAAAATATGATCAAATTAGTTTATTTTCGGATATTTTATTATATAAATGTTAATAATTATATGTTTAAACCAGATCAAAGTGCAGCAACAAGAGTTAATTGAATTGAACAATGTTAACAAGGAGCTTTCAGATAATTTGCAAAAGAAAGAAATCGAATTATCTACGTTATCTGAATCACAAAAAGCAAACTTACAGAAATTGCAGGAGAAAGATGATTTACTCAAATTTTTAACTGAAAAAGAACAAGGACAAGCATATATCATCAAAATCTTACGAAATAGTTTGGAAAGTGGAGTAACTAGAGAAAACGAGGTACGTTAAAACCAATTTATAGTCGAAGAACAAGAAACTCGTATTTTACGCAGTTACCACGAATACTTTTCTGAATTATGTCTGATATACCGTTACTGTATCTCCTTATTATATTCAAAACTAGCTCACCCGACAGAGATTTAGAACCATAAGGGTCGATCCACACTATAGTGTCGATCTCACCTCGTTTTCGGTCTGATCTCGGTCTGGTATTTTTTTTTGTATTCACATTGCACAATCCGTCTCTAGTCACGATTCAGTTTCAGCAGTAGACAGTCGCGTATATTTCGCTATAGTAGATTAAATTTAATAATAAAGATTATTTAGTTGCTTATTGCAATATTTGCGGTCGATATGTCATTGAATTTTTCCCTTAGAGAATTAGCTATTATAGCTAATTAATTCATAATTACCTTTTTCAAAAGTCCATGATTTTTGAGACATCGTTTGCACTTATATTAATTTTTATCACTGATTAATTTAAACGATCTATTCGTCTTTCTGACCGTTAACTTACCGAGCCGAGAACAAATGAACATTCACACTATCGGAACATATCGTTACAATCTCGATCAGTCAAATATTGTTTGAGACGTATTGTTGCTGGAGTGTGATTGGACCGGAACTTGACTAGTACGGATAGTATGAATACACTAATTTTTTTTGTTTAATAATATTTTACCGGACTGAGATCAGACCGAGAACGGAGTGAGATCGACACTATAGTGTGGATCGACCCTAAAGGTATATTTAATTAAATAGTCTATAACTGTAGACTTAGTTTTTATGAAATTAAGTTTTTAAAATTTAATTAATTCACCTTGTAATCTTAGCCCATAATCAAAACTTACACTAGATTTCGTTGGTACCAACCTTTTTTTTGTTTTTTATAAGCATAAATTAACTTTACTCTTCTCTGTTTTAGTTAAGCCAACAACTCTCAACTCGAGATCTTGAAATCCAATCACTAAACGTTATAATTGATAACAAAAAGCAACAGCTACAAGTATTGGAGAAGATTATACTAACGCTGGAAGATCAAACTAGAGCTGAGCACCAGCAAAGGCAGAACAACTTGGAAAAAATATCAGCAATGGAGAAGCAAATAGAGAATTTTCAATGTTATACACACGCCCCGCCGTCAGTAGATATGCCGATAGATAACTTGGATAGTCTTATTAAAATACTTGAGAAAGAATTACAACAGCCCTCTGTGCGAACGACAACCAACAGAAAAAAGAAATCACTTCAACAATCAGACTCTGAGCTTGATAATATGTCTAACGAAATAAACAACAAAGAAATGTACGCTGATAGTAAACACACCAAGAAGAAACCTGGAACACACCCCCTCTCACCATGTGGAGACAAAAAATCTGACAATGTGTTTATCACATTAGACAGCTATAGGGAGTTAAAGAAATTTTATAATGGAGAAAAAATTCAAAAGATGTTTAAACTCGCTGGACACAAGTTGTAACTATTACTTAGTAACGCATACGGATAATTAATTTATTATTGTTCAACTGAATGTTTGTGGTGGACTGTCAAGTGAATTGTTTGGTGCTGAAGGTCACAAATAATAGTGGTGAAAATTGTTTGTGTAAACTATAACATAGAAAATTGCACTGATCACTATTTGTATTAAAATAAAATGCAAGAATAAAATAGTAATTACATTTATTTCATTTATTGCAATTAGTCCCAGTAGATAGTGTAAAATTATTTGACATACTGATATGTACTTCACATGGCACAACAGGAAATAATACGCAGTTTACTTATCTGAAATGAAATAAGCAAAGCCTCAATTTTATGAAGGTTTAAAATATTATTGGTTATTAATAAAGAAAATGGATGTCGATTTTGTATTGCTACATAATTTGGTATAAGAAAAGACGTTGGCTTAATGTTTTCATCAAATCCACGTTGATAAGACGACGTAGAAAAGCAGTAAGCAAATGAGTTCATTTGAAGTTTCTTATGAGCTTTATTTCACATAAACATAACATAACATAACATAAACGTACACGCCGAATATCCCCGAAGGGGTTGGCAGAGGTACTAATACTTCTGAACATCACGTGACTTTGTCACCTGGTGTTCAGAGTACCCACGTTTTGCATGGACAGTGTACTTCACATAAACTTTGATAAAAATTAATTTCGTTATTTACCGCAGTACCTTTCTTTGTGACGTAGTAAACATCTCAATTCAAAAACTTAAACGTTCACGCCGTATATACCCGAAGCGGTTGGCAGAGGTACTAATACTTCTAAACATCACGTGACGTTGTCACGAATATTACCCACGTCTTATTCACATGACTAAATGCAACTCATCCCTGTGGGTTTTCTCACGATGTTTTCCCTCACCTTTAACCACCATGATAAATTAACCACACATATGACTTTAAAAAAGACAAATCGGTGTGGACCCGGGATTTGAGCTCTCATCGTCTTCGCGTTAAACGGTGTTCTACCAACTGTGCTCACGGTTGCTTAGGGCCAGTTTTTTGATCCGTGGTTAACTCAACAATTTGTTAAATATCGTAACCATTAGTTAAATATCAGCAAAATGCATTTTTCGACCCGTGGTTAGAGCAACTAATGGTCAAATATCGAAC
The DNA here is from genome assembly GCA_963576735.1 of Bedellia somnulentella. NCBI lineage: Eukaryota > Metazoa > Arthropoda > Insecta > Lepidoptera > Bedelliidae > Bedellia > Bedellia somnulentella. Next base: position 15,104,096 of record OY755171.1, read on the forward strand.
CAAAATGGATTTACGATTTAACTACTGGTTAGTCATTTAACTATAGTCAATGTAACAAATGGTTATATTTTTAACTCCGGATCAAAAAACTGGCCCTTGTTCGATATTTGACCATTAGTTACTCTAACCACGGGTCAAAAAATGCATTTTGCTGATATCCTGGTCCCTTATGCCAGTTTTTTGATCCGTAGTTAAAAATATAACCATTTGTTACATTGACTATAGTTAAATGACTAACCAGTAGTTAAATCGTAAATCCATTTTGGTTCGATATTTGACCATTAGTTACTCTAACCACGGGTCAAAAAATGCATTTTGCTGATATCTAACTAATAGTTACGATATTTAACAAATTGTTGAGTTAAGCACGGATCAAAAAACTGGCCCTTTGTTAAACAATTTGTTAAATATCGTAACTATTAGTTAGATATCAGCAAAATGCATTTTTTGACCCGTGGTTAGAGTAACTAATGGTCAAATATCGAACAAAAATGGATTTACGATTTAACTACTGGTTAGTCATTTAACTATAGTCAATGTAACAAATGGTTATATTTTTAACTCCGGATCAAAAAACTGGCCCTTAGTAGTAAACACGTGAGTAAAGATACTCTTTGAAATATCCGCTTGCCATTTTTAGATACAAAGAAGTAAAAAATCTAACATACATTAATATATACTCACGGCTATAAATCCCTAAAAGGTGTAGCCAGAGCTTCAGAATCAAAAAATTCTTCGCTCACTTTTGCAAGTAAAAAATTGAAAAAGGGGAAAAGATTGTATGATAAATGTTTTTGGTGGTGGATCTCCAACCACATCACCCAAAAATAAATTATAAAGCCCCGATACCCTTAATGGCCTCTTACGATCACCCACGAGCTACGATCATCCACAAGAAGAAATGGTAGTGCTATTTTAAGTCGATACTACACAGCAAGTAAATAATCTACGTTTAGAAAAGAATAAAACGAGAAGAAATGGTAGTGCTATTCTAAGCCGACACTACACAGCAAGTAAATAAATCTACGTTAAGATAAAAATAAAACAAGCTTAATTATGAGATTTACAAGAGTGTGTATGTATAAGTCTGTAACATATAATGTGTGAACCCAACTATATTTTTAGCAAATGTGTATAACATAAATGCTGGCCCATTAATAGTTCACATACAATAGTACCTCTATTTCGTTATATTTAACCATTGTCAACAGTTTCAGACCTTGTTTTAATATTTTCTAGCTACTAAAGCATTTGGACAAGACAGGACAAGTAAGGCTCTATTAACTCAAAATGTTCTAACCCGACATGATTGCCGATTGGTTAATAGGGAACCCCAGTATTCCCTGACACTCGCGCTCGAGCAACGTGCGCCGATTCTCAAGCTGCATGCGGACTCGCCGCTCCCGTTCCAACTGCAAACTCTGCGCGAACAAGGCACGCTCCAGAGCGAGCACGCGCGTACGTTCGGCTCGGAGGGCAGACCATGTTCCCGTGTTCGACACACATAATGACGTCAGCGAACGTATAACCTATAAAATGATAAGAAAAAAAGATTAATGTATCACTTTTGTAAAAAACATAGCTGAAAATAGAAGATATCTATTAAGATAGCAAAGTGGTTAGAACACGCGGTTATTATAAAGACAGGCGTCGGTTTTCGCCCCATCCCTGACCCGGGCCTACAGCAATATATCTTTTCTAAAGTCATATGTGTGATTAATTTATCTTAGTTGTTAACAGTGAGGCCCTCACAGCCTGTGAGGGAAAATATCGTGAAAAAACCCACATGACTAAGTTCTACTTAATAATGTGACAGCGTATTCGTACAAAATGGCGATAGGCCTGTCCACTATCACTTGAGTATACTGTCCAAGCAAAATGTGGGTACTCTGAACACGAGGTGATAATGTCACGTGATGTTCAGAAGTATTAGTACCTATGCTAACCCCTTCGGGAATGTAAGGCGTGAACGTTTGAGTTTGAATTTTGAAATCCAAACATTAACAGAAATATAAAATGAGATACAGATAATATCAATACTTCGTTTTGGTAAATAAAAAAAAAGTTGCCTTAAAAATATTATCAATATTCAACCAATAGACGTCCGTCCATTGAATCAAAATTACTTGTTGTCAATGACTCATTGTGGCTACTACTTCTAAGATATCGGAAACTAGAAACTTACATCTGGACGATCGCGCTCATCAACAGATTCGTTATCTTTTTCGTTCTCATCACAAACAAAGTTGTTACGCAGACGTGTAACTCGCGCGAACAGCTCGGCCGAACGTTCGTGCCGCTCGAGCATTAGAGCCCTAGAAGCCGCCGCCATCAGCAATGAGGCTCGCTCACGATTCAGTTTTTGAACTTGTTGCTGCAGTTCCACCACCTATATATAAATTTCAAAATTCTTGACTTACTATAGTAAATTGAGTGAAGAAACATACACATTATGTTACATTTTATGTAATGAGCATACATACATATACCTACCCACGGCATTAGTTCCCATTGGGTTAGGCGTATATTATTACGCTTTGCATGATCCTAGCAAACCTCTCGAGCTTTATTTACTTTACAATATTTTTATACGTGCCTATTTATTCTTGGTACTTCGGACGGCTGGTTTTGATGATTTTGATTATCAACAAATTTTGCCTTAATATGTCGACAATAATAAGCAGAAGGATAATTCTAAACAATATTCTTCTGTATACTCAGTGACTAAAATTACTAAAGTTACAAATAACCTGTATTTCTAAATCACCGTGTGGATGTTCTTTAACATTATTGTAATATTGCCGTAATTTCTGAATTTCTATTCGCATGTCCGAAATTTGTATCTTCAAGTTCTGAACTGTTTTTTCCCTGGAAAAAAGAAGTACTTTTTTGTAGAAATGAAATAAATATTTTATTTTTATTAAGAAGAGTTATAGTTTGATGTTTTATTCATCAGACAAACCGCACAATATGCCCAAATTTTTACTTTCACACTACCAAGGCTTAATGTTTTTGTTTTGCTGGTGTTACCTGCTTATAAAAATGTTTTTTCGGCACAACTTCAGGATTTAATATGATTTTAAAACCCTTCTTGGTTCTATTTGTCTTATTTTGTTTCTAAAAACCCCATTATGTAGTCCTTGCTTTCAAAATATTAATTTACGAGGGGCATGCCAAAAGAAACTATATACTCGAAAAATATAAAATGTATTCTTTATTACAAGTATCGATCTTTTCAAAGTATTCACCCTGAGCAAGTATACACTTTTCCATACGTCTGAACCAATTGGAAAATACCTGTGAACACTCTTCTTTAGATACCTCAGAAATCTCGAAATTATAGGCAACCAGCGCATCTTCTTTGCTTTTAAACCTCTTCCCCTTCAGTTTTTCTTTGATTTTTGGAAACAAGTAAAAATCACAAGGTGCTAGGTCAGGGGAATATGGCGGGTGAGGAAGAATTGACACCTTTTTCGAGTTGAAAAAGTCTAGTGTTCTGGCAGACGTGTGCGGCGCCGCATTGTCGTGGTGCCAGAGAAGGTGCCGGATTCCAGACTTCGGTCGCTTGTCACACCAAGCTGATATTACTGCTAGAGCACGAACTGTCGCATACCATTCGGAGTTCACCGTTCTTTCATTCTTTAGCACAACAGTAGCAATATGACCCGTTTTGCAGAAAAACGAGGCGACCATTTGTTTCTGTGTGCTTCGTGCACGGCGACATTTCGTTGGAGTTGGCTCGTCTTCAAAGCACCATACAGTCGACTGTCGCTTTGATTCGGGATCATAGTTATATAACTATGTTTCGTCACTAGCCAGTATATCATATACGTTTTTTTTTCGCCTCCGTTGAATTTATCTATCATGAATAGGCACCAATCCACCCGACGGTCTTTCTGCTCATCGGTAAGTTTGTGCGGCACCCATCTCGAACAACGTTTGCAGAGAGAAAGGTGGTCGAGAATTATGGTTTGCATTGCTGCTGATCCAATTCCTAGTTCTAACTCTAGCTCTACACACGTAAGTCGTCGGTTTTCGCGAATAAGTTTTTCGATTGCACGAACGTTTTCTTGCGTGACCGCGGTTGGCGGCCGTCCTTTCTTCGCTTCATCTTCGAGACATCCCCGTCCTCTTTTAAATTCAGCAAACCAATTGAATACTGTTACTCTGGAACAAGCAGACTCACCAAAAGTAGAAGCCAAAAGTTCAAAACATTCTTGAGGCTTTAAACCTTTTTTAAAGTCATAATAAATCATAGCGCGAAAATCACGTCGACTGAGCTCCATTGTTGCAAGTGAATTCCCGCCAGATTCTCGGTAAAATGATGCTCATACAAATAAAAATAAATAATTAAGTGTGTTCTATATTCAAATATGTCAATAAAAAACCAGCTTATAAGATGGTGTATAGCTTGCCATTGTCAATTAAAAAAGAGTATCTAACTTCTATTTGCATGCCCTTCGTATATTTTTTGTGTTGGATCTTTGATCGTAAATTCAGTTGAACAAAAGTCGAGTAGCTACACTCATGAAGTATGACAAGACATAGAAATTTAGGCCTGGCTAAAGATTTCATCCCATGATGACTACATTCAAAGCCGAGATCTATCTCATAAAATTTACAAGCATATTTTTTTACTTACGACATCGTTTTGTCCGCTTTTAAGTCATGGATATGTTTCTCTAATATCATTATTTGTCCTTCTTTCTCAACTAGCTCCACCGTCATTGTATCATGTACCATTCCAGGCTCGTGTCCTTCCTGTACACAAAATAATAATTGCGTATTCAATTTTTTCAATAGAAAATTGAATAAAATATGTGTGGTAGGTAGGTCTTACGATGATACGAATATAAAGGATCAATGTCAAAGATAAATAGTAAATTTTGACAAAAATGGTCCGATTCCAAACTTTGAAACATGAACGTCTATTTTTATGAAATTTGCTGTCATCATGTGAGTTTATAATGAGAATTTACTCAACTCCTTAATTGCTTATAGAAAAAAAAAACAAGTTATTTACTACTGAAAAGATAAAAACTCTTATTTTACCGCTATCTGCGACAGCAGTTGCAAGAACTTCTCCTTATCTTCACGACTCTTCTTGAGCGCCTCTTCCGTCTTTGTGAGCGCGGCTTGCTTCTCTTGAAGCTCTTTCCACATGTGAGTTTCTCTTTCGGTAGGCTCGATTTCTGAAAGAGTTACAACATTGTTATTAAGTAAAATTTTTGGTGTAGGTTTAGACATGAACGTATCATTTCAACGATAAAGGACAAAAATTACCTGGGGTTTAAATTATATAATAATACTTCATGTATAAGACTAGTTTGATTGTATTGTAATTAAATCGACTGAACCTCTCCGCTTTTTGTCGGTTTTTATTGCAGTTGTGGTTATTATGTCTTAATTACACCATATATTCGGTGTATACTACCAGAACACGTTTTCTCAACGAGTAAAAATTACAATTGCATTTACTCCAAATTAATTAGACGCAAGCAAGCATTATTTTGTTTCATTCCAATTGGATGTGTAATTGTGTATGTTTATTTTATTATTGTGAAACAGATATTGATTTGTTTTATATTTGCTGGTATTGTACTAATGAATGGTGTGGAAATACATGAAAGACACTTGATGTAAGGAATACAGGAAAACTACCCATACTAATTATTTACAGGAACAACAATCATTTATAATCCTCCTGATGCCCACGGTCCTTATGTGAGTACTTAACAAATAAAGTTGTTACTCATAAATAAATGATGTTATTAAAGGAAAGAAAATTTTCGACACTGGCGGGGTTCGAACCCGCGACCTTCGGGTATACGCCCCCGTCGCTCTGCCAACTGACACTGTAGCTCAGTTGGCAGAGCGACGGGGGCGTATACCCGAAGGTCGCGGGTTCGAACCCCGCCAGTGTCGAAATTTTTCTTTCCTTTAATAACATCATTTATTTATGAGTAATAATCCCCACATGAGGAATTCATGTCAAAAAACATTAAATAAAGTTGTTACTGCCCAAGCAATAAAAAACATTTTCTGGACTAAATGCCCACGGTCCTTCTCCGAGGACGAATACTTTGCGTTTGAACAACATTTAAATTAGTATTTTTTTTACTTTGATTATCTGCCCACGGTCCTCACATGAGGACTAATTATTTCCGCTTTAAAACTATTTTGAGACTGGTTACTTTTTTAATACATTACCCGTACATAGTACTAGGAACACTAAATAATATTTTTTGCGACATTTATTCAAGTTTAAGTTTCTGGGCAGTAAGCTAGGTAAACGCAATAGTCCTTGTGTGAGGACCGTGGGCAGATAGTCATAAAAATAATAAGACCGGCTGGGCATCAGGAGGATACTACCAGAACACGTTTTCTCAACGAGTAAAAATTACAATTGCATTTACTCCAAATTAATTAGACGCAAGCAAGCATTATTTTGTTTCATTCCAATTGGATGTGTAATTGTGTATGTTTATTTTATTATTGTGAAACAGATATTGATTTGTTTTATATTTGCTGGTATTGTACTAATGAATGGTGTGGAAATACATGAAAGACACTTGATGTAAGGAATACAGGAAAACTACCCATACTAATTATTTACAGGAACAACAATCATTTATAAACATATATAGATTATTGAACTTAATTAATATTACATAATTTGAATGTTTTTGTTCATGTAAACCTCATGTGGGAATTATCTATATATCTATACTTATAATAAATCTGTAGAGAGGTCAATTCTGTACATGAAATATATTTTCAAAATAACTATCAGGTTGTGATTAGGGATCGATACTGATGCCAAAAATGCAATCAGTAAAATTTTTGTCTGTCTGTCTGTCTGTCTGTCTGTCTGTCGGTTTGTATGTTCCTTATGGAAACGAAAACTACTCGACGGATTTTAACGAAACTTGGTACAATTATTCTCCATGCTCCTGGGCAGGTTTTTGTATACTTTCCAGCAGAGTAGTAAAGGGGAATTTTGGGAAATTTTGGGAAAACGGGAGAAGTTACTCCATTTTTTAAGCTTCCGTCGCGTGTGTAGCCTTAATGGTTAAACTTACATAGAAATCATGTATGACGGAAATATTCTTCATAAAATTATCTAAAAAAAAATCCTCAACAGTTTATGTCTATCTTTTACGGTTGACTCACAATAACACGTGTATTTCCTGATAGCTTAGCAGTTCGGAACATTCTGATTATATTTGTTTACTCTTACGTTTGTAAACCTCTCACTCATCCCTTATTTAAAAAAGGTAACATTATTACCTATTCAATAAAAAAAGATTCATAGAAATCGGTAGAGAAACACCGAAATTATACATAAAATAAGCCATCGCGCCCGTGATCAAAACCAAATCTTTACTAATTCACATATAACATACTAGATGGCGCCAGTAGTTGCATCCTACATCACGTAATGATTTATTGTTTAGTATAAATACTTCATCGCGTTTTATTCCAAAATTTGCTATTAAACGGAAATACTGAACCGTTCATTAAAGCGCATTCAAAATCACCAAACTACACTGTTTAGGGAGTGCTATAAATTTAATAAATTGAAAACATTGCGCTGAATTTCACAAGGCTTGAGCAGTGACTGAAGAAAGAAACCTCAGATATTTAAAAAAACAACGCTACCCGTGCGAAGCTGGGACGATCCACTAGTCACTAATAAATAAGGGATGAATAAAGGAAAGAAGATTGTCGACACCGGCGGGGATCGAACCCGCGACCTCGGGTATACGCCGCCGTCGCTCTGCCAATTGAGCTACAATGTTAATGGCGTCGAGTGCGAAATTCTTCTTTCCTTTATTTATTAATTTGAATTACCTTTTTGTACAAATAATTCCATGCATCTTTGGTGCTCTATATCCGCTATGGCTTTGGATTTTTGCTGAGTATTCTTCAGTTCTTGTCTTAGTTGTTTGATCTCCTCTTCGTATTGAGACATTTGCGACTCAGCTTTACGAACTACTTTATCCTATGTATAAATATATGAAAATATTATTAAGATATTTAGTGAACGATGATGAGATGATAATAATTAATTGAGACGGATTATTCTTAATATTAATTAGGGATTAACAGGGATTTTTGATTTGTTCCTGATTCGCTTTTTATATTAACAATATTATTTATTTATTATTTTTATTTAATTAATATAAACAGTAGCTGTGTAGTGTCGGCTTAGAATAGCACTACCCCATTTCTTCCGATAGGTGTACGTAAGAGGCGACTAACGGTTTTGGGGCTTTTGAGGGATTTTTGGGCGATGCGGTTGGAGACCCATCACCAACAACCTTTATTTCACCATCTTTTCCCCACACAACTTTCCAAAAGTAGCTGAGGAATTTCTCATTCTTTAGCTCTGGCTACCCAATCTAGGGATTTATAGCCGTGAGAATATGTATGTAATATAAACAATGTACAAACATTTACCTTTTTTTCAATCTCTAATCTAAGAAGTTCTGTTTGCTTTTTCATACCATCTTCTTCTTGCGAGGCAGCGTGTTTCATATCCGATATTTGGGATAGTAGTTCTTTTACTCTGTAACATGTGAAAAACATTATGAATCAATAAACTAAGACTTAAAACTAAACAATAAGAAAATTAATTCGAACCTATTTTCAAGGGCATCTCTTTGTTGTGACAAAGCTTCAATAGTAACTTCTCCAGTTTTTGAAACCTCTAAAAATCTTCGAGATCGGGCATCGTAGCAAGTTTCGCGATGACGAATCTGAAATGAAACGGTCTTAAACCCCAAAAATTATGATTTCAATAAAACTATACAATTTCAGTTCGAGGAAAACTCAGGCTCTTTGATAAGGGGCTTCCTAAGGCCATTATACTACATGTAGAAATATTTCTAAAATATATAAATGTACAAAGCTATTATGGCTTATCAAAGTGGATATCTCCATTTCATTTTAAAATAAGCAATTTAATGTGAATTCCTAGATTTTTAACAATCGCTTGCGTGATCAGGGTATCTAACTCGCAATATATCGCTAGCGCTATTTTATCGACACGATATCGGTTAAAATGCGTATAAGTGCGTAAGAGATAGCTGTTTTATACCACGTGATATCTAGTTAAAAGGAGGTTCGTACTAGCTACTCGTATCTATGCTGATCAGTTTAATAAGTTGATTATATAAGATCAGAAAGAAGAGCAAGACCACGGGGACCTAGTTTTAAACCATATTACCATTAATTCGTGCGAAAGAAAGAGGGAATATAAAACACCAAAAAATTTAATGCCTTTGATATTTAAATAGTAAATGCTATTAGATCGGGAAATTGCTAAACGCTGTTATGTAAGGCAACTGCAATATTTTTCTTGCCTGCTCTAATAAAAATAAATTAAGAAAATGTATGCTTATCTTGACTCATAAACCTATAGTTTTGTAGATTAGTGTTTTTTCATTAATTATTCATTAGTATCTCAAGTTAACACTATATAAAATTTAACAATGAGTCTTTCATTCTTGAATACATTTTTGAGAACTTTAAGAACCTGTAGTTATTTACCTCACGGTTCAAATACTCACAAGCAAGTTATGGTATTCTATCATTTCATCCTTTAACTGACATACATACGAAGGTTGCTCGAGTAAATTAATATTTAGCATTTTGGTACAGTACTAATATGTTAACAAAACAGATATTCAGCGAGAGAACTGTGAAGTACTTTATGATTGCTGAAAAGTAAGGTTGAAATCTCAGGCGATAAAGTTTATATGGAAATGAATGTGGGAACCAACCATTTCAATTCTCTGTGGAGGTGGTCAGTTCAAACGTTTTCATTATATGTTGAAAGAGTCAGCTACTGAATTTACAAGAGTAAAAGTAGATAACTTTATAAAAAGTGATATAAATTTATATGAATAAAGAAACTAGACGAACAACTGCAGGATGTTTTCAAATCTGCGGTGGTTACAGGTGCGATCGAAATGATATTTATGTGGCTGGAGGATAGCAACTTGCAATAGCGGCTAAGGAATTTCTAATGCTGAATCCTTGCGTAAGTCTTTTTATTATTTATATTATGATATATAGAGCTTAAGAAGTATATATGTCGTGGCCATATCGTAGATTTGAACACATCGTGAAATGATCGATCATTTCATGAAATGGTCACATTTCATGATGTGGCCAACTTCATTTGACCAGATCATAAAATCTTCAACGTTTCACGATTTTGTCATCCATGCTTGGCCAGATCGTAGAAATAGAGTAACCTGTGAAATGCAATCCAAACTCTACGGTTTATAAACATATTGCTCAGTTTTTTCGTAATTTGCAAAGTATTAGAGAACCTTTTCGTCGAAAACGCTTTTGTTGTCACTTTCTTCCTCGCTTATTAGCGAATTATCAACTTTTTTAATGCGAGAAATAACATTTTTGACAGCGACCGCCATCTTCACACATAAACAAAGCGTTTTCAGCGCCTCTACCGGTAATTAATGTAACTACTTTACGATATGACCAAATAATCTTAACCATTTCATGAAGAGGCCGCGCGTTTAGTTGGCCATATCGTGAAACGATTTCTTATCATTGATCTGCCCAAACCACATCACGATGTGGCCAATAAACAATTGAACATTTCATGAAATACGACCATTTCATGAAATGATCGATCATTTCATGATGTGTTCAAATTTACGATATGGCCACGACATATATATGATCACCAAAATTTAAGTATTTCGGGTTAATTTCAAAAGAATAAGGCTATACAGCAAAGAGAATAAGACAATAATTTCTTCTTCATTAGTTTAACAAAACTTAGAATATATAGAAAGATTTAGTGAAAATAACAAGATTGATATTTTTTTAACAAAATACCTATCCATCCATACTAATATTATAAATGCAAAAGTAACTCTGTCTGTCTGTCTGTCTGTTACGCTTTCCCGCTTAAACCTCTCGTACGATTTTGTTGAAATTTGGCACAGTCAATCTTTAGACTCCCAGAAACAACAACAAGCTATCTTTTATTTCGAAAATAGGGTAAAGAGGTTAAAATAGGGGTTAAAAGTTTATACGGTATTTATTAATTTTAAAAGATATAATCATGAAACTTTTTATTTCAGCACTTGATAAGAAACAAAAAAACATTTGTTCTAGCGTTTTTGGAATTTCACCTTGGGAGGGGATGAAAAAGGGGTTGAAAGTTTGTATGAAGTTCGTTGGTTTGTATTTGGGCACTAAATAAGAACCGAAAAATGATTTGTTCTAGCATTTTGAAGTTTTAAACAGTTTGGAGGTGAAATAGGGGTTGAAAATTTTATGGGTGTTCGTAATTTTTTAAGATAAAATCATGTAACTTGGTGCACCTTTGAGTCTTTGAGGTTAGTATAAAAATTAAAAGCACGCAGACGTAGTCGCGGGTACCAGCTAGTGCTAAATAAAAAACATACCTGCTTTTCAAGTTCTTTTTGCTCGTTTTTAGCTGTAACAAGTTCTGTCCGAGCTTCTTTCAGTTGTTTTTCTAGAGTGAGAATTCTGGTTCTGGCCACACGTAGCATATTTTCTGCTGATGTCACGGTCTCTTTCAAAGATTCTCTTAACATGCGCTCCTTTTGCAACTCTTCTGCTGCTGTTGACTGAAATAATTAGAAATAAAATATTACATTTATACAATATGAATGTAAAAATTCATTACAATGTTGAAAAAAATACACGTACATTTTCCGGTGGGGTAGGTTCTTGTGCCACTTCGTAAACAGGTTCCTTTGGTTTTGATTCTTGCAAATGCCTCAGGACCAAAACTTCTTTATGTAGTTTCTCATTTTTCTTAATTAGGCTTTCTCTATCAATCCATGCTAATCTGGACAATAAAACATTAAACATATTATAATATAAACAAAAAAAAAAATTCTTTTATTACCATTGATGCTGCATTAAAGTTTATCCCCCATTTTTCTCTACTAAAACTTTCATAATCTAGATTTACAATCTCATCAATTGCCATAAATTATATGCAATTGGCGTTTGGTTTACCGCTATTACAGCACCGAGACATACACAGATGATTGCAGCTTGTGCGTTATTAAAGACCATAAATTCTGGCGCCTTTGAATATGCACTATTACCAAGTAATATATGATAGAATCGGTGATTTTCTACGATCATATATACCAAAGATACACCAACAAAACACGAAAAATGGCCCGGCAAAACAGCGCTTTTTTATATGGTAAGCACGGTTTCATTGATAGTCGCCTGCTAGATCTTACAATAAATAATAGATCTTAAGAAAATGCGGTAAGGTCGATAATTATAAAAATAAATATGTAATTGTCAAACAGTATTGTCATTTTCGCGGTCCACTTTTGTGTGTTCAATTTGTATGGAGTGCGGCATCTTTGGTATATAATATGATCGAAGGTGATTGTAATTAAAAGTAAGAAAGTTTAATAAGTGTAAGAGTTAGGCCTGGTGATAGGCCTGCTAGGATAATTATCTTGGGATTATGTATAGTAAAGCATGAGCGGAGCAGAAAAATATACAAGGTGAAAAATACAAATAAAACTCACCTTACAAGATTATAAATCATTTTTACTTTGTTTTTGAAGTTATCCACAGCATTGTTGGTCATTTTCAGCAAGTCGTTTGATTGTTGTTCCAGCTGAGCCTTGCGCTTTTTCATATTATTCTGTATGAAATTAAAATATAAATTATATTGAGATGTCTGTGAATGTCATATTTTTGTAACTCTTGTAAGTAAATTTATATTCGTGGATACTCGGTATACCTATACTTAAGTGTTTTTATAATTTTTGTTTGATTAGCATTTTTTTCCAGCTAATGTCTCAAACGGCTGAACCGATTCTGACAGGACTTTTAATGAAAGATGTAGAAGCTGATGTAATAAGGAGTCTTTTGGGTTTATCACTTTGTTCTATTTTCAAACTTATTACATACTATTATTTAACGCCTGCACGCAATCCTATGCGCGGCGGTGGTTTGCTATACACTATAGTTCTGTCTTAAATTTAAACAATATCAATATATTTAAATTAAAAAAGGTGTAAAATGAAAAGGCTAATCGTAATGGTCACCAGAAAAATATTAAAAATACCCCTGTTGATTGAAATACGTATGATCATGCGTTCATTTAATTTTTTAATCATTTCGAACTTAGACACCTCTAGAGCTAAGGCTCTTTATTTATTTACATCATAACGGACCCTATACACATAAAATAATAAAAAATCTATCGGATCCAAAGAATGAACAACAATATTAAAATTAAAATGCACTGCCTTCCAAAAGGGTTTCCCGTAGTGCGGGAGACAGACTTCTTTATAAAGGGGCCCAAGGCTTATTTACAAATATTTAGATGAAATTAAGCCAGGTAAGAATGTGGTTTATCATTTCGTTCAGATTCACAAAACGACGTTAAAACGTATATTACCATTTCGACTGAATGTCGATCGTATCGACTCGCAGACATCAACTCCAGAACTTCAGAGCGACGAAACAGCAGCTCGGTGGTCACGTGACGTACATCGTCGGGAATAGATTTCAACTCTACGTTTATTTTCTGCAGTACATGTGGTGCTGTAATATTAGCATAATTAGTAGAAAACATAGCTGGTTGGTTTATAAAATATTTATTTATGTAAAACCTTGCAAGAGCCCGGATAACAAGTTTGATAGCTCAGGAAAAAGGGACCGCCTTAAATACCAAGGGCATATACATGAACCACAGTCCTATATACATGATCCTTTTTCAGTCATTTCTGTAGTTTATTAGTCACGTTTTCAATTTTACGTTAGTACAAATGGTCCTTCTGAATGCAAGATGAAAAAAAATATGTTTCCTTTGATTTAAATACAAATAAAAGCCTATCACGTATTACGTAAAATTCTGAATAGTTTGTTTAATTATCACATAACATAAACGTTCACGCCGTTTATCCCCGAAGGGGTTGGCAGAGGTACCAATACTTTTGAACTCACATGGCAGCGCCATCTAGTGTCCAGAGAAAATACCCACGTTTTGCTTAGACAGTGTACTCACGTGATAGGGGGCAGGCCTATCGCCGTTTTGTACGAATACACTGTCACATGACTAAGTACAACTCAGCCATGTGGGTTTCCTCACGATGTTTTCCCTCACCGTTAACAACCATGATAAATTAACCACACACATGACTTTAGAAAAGACAAATTGGTGTAGGCCCGACCCAGGATTGGAACTCACGCCCTTCTGTTTTCGGGCGAGTGTTCTACCCACTGGACTATCATGTCGTTTAATTATAAGGATATAAAATGGCTTACAAGAAGATACACAGCTTAATATATTGTCGACTAAACAGATTTGATATCCTTATTTAAGTAGATAACCTTCTTAAGTTAATCCACCCGAGTCAGAATGTTTTGAAAATAATGATAACGAACCAAAAACTCCGCTTAGCTCCGGATCAGCGGTAAAGCTCAGGTCTTCGCGGATGAGCAGCATCAGATCTTGCGGCGGCCACGACTCCACACACACAATCCTCACGTCTCCCAAATCCTCAGCTGACCCATATCTGTTTGCCTTCTCTTTTAATGTAGCGTAGCACTCTAAAAACGCTCGCTGTAAAGATAATAAAATTAAGCAATATTTTTTTAGATTAGTTATATTTAAATTCTAAACTAGACTTCACCCACAAATGTGTCTTAGCTTACAGATTATGTTAATACATACATACACACTTAAGGCTATAAATCCTTAAAAGGAGTAGCCAGAGCTCAAAAGTATAAAAACAACCTCAACCGCTTTTGGAAGTTCAGTTCGGAAAAGATAATAATATAAAGGTATAGGTCTCCAAAAGCATCACCCAGAAATATAACTTCTTAAATAAAAAGTTTATGCAGATAATACAGATAAAACATTTGAGTTTAATATTGAAAGAAGACTGCAAAAGGTAACTCAGGAAACGAAGCTGTTAATAATTTAACCTCAAATCGTAGTGTATGATGGATGATGCTTTGTTAACTAGATCCCGCGCTTTTCAATCAAAGTGAGTTGAGTGTAAGGTGTGCTTGAAAAAGTATGAGTGAGTGCAGTAGTGATTAGCGCCCGATTTTTGAATTGAGTATTCTAGCGAGAACAACTTAAGTATCGTTCTTTCACATTGAAATCTTAACAACTGAATGAGACAAAACGATACTTAAGTCGTTCTCAGCTTGAATACTCAATTCAGAAATCGAGCGTAAGTCACCTAGAAGTTTTAAGGTAATGCGATAGAGTAATAAATAGTGTTATCCATGAACGGTGCAGTGTGAACATGGTGTGAAAGATAACAATAATAACAATATATAAAAGTTAATGTTAAGATTCTTTGAGCACA
The DNA here is from genome assembly GCA_963576735.1 of Bedellia somnulentella. Lineage (NCBI taxonomy): Eukaryota > Metazoa > Arthropoda > Insecta > Lepidoptera > Bedelliidae > Bedellia > Bedellia somnulentella. The sequence goes on from OY755171.1 coordinate 15,119,470, forward strand.
TGATTGACAGTAAAATGGTAAAAAAAATAAAAGACCCAATGTGGTTGGTCATAAAAACCACGCAGTACACATTTAGATTAAATATAAAATTATATGTAAATATTCGATAATTACTTGCTGGGTAATAATATTTTTCTTCAAACGCTGATACTCCCTCCTCTTTGTACATAATTGCCGACTCAATTTGCTTGTTAAACTTGTTGACATGGTCAGGGTGGGTTCGGCTGAAACAATAAGAACTAACTTTTGTCTATATAGCAGCCTCCGTGGTCTCACGGTTAAACGCTTGGTTTCAAGTACGGAGGTCTCGGGTTCGAATCCCGGGGGGTGGTAACCTTACAAATTAAATTTGTAAGATTTAACCCAGTCTGGAAGGGTATAGCTGGCTTGAATCACCTGATTATCCGAAAATTAAGATGATTCCATGCTTCGGAGGGCACGTTAAGCCGTCGGTCCCGGCTACTGTTACGATAGTAGTCGTTAGACTGCCAACCCGCAATTGGCCAGCGTAGTGGATTATGGCCAAATCCCCCTATATAGGGTAGGCTCAAGCCCCTTGGTGGGGACATATATGGGCTGTGAGGTCTATATAGCTGTGTAGTGTCGGCTTAGAATAGCACTACCCCGTTTTTTTCCCGTGCGTGTACGTAAGAGGCGACTAAGGGTATTGGGGCTTTTCAATAGATTTTTGGGCGATGCTTTTGGAGACCCGTCACCAACAACCTTTATTTTACCACCTTGTGCCTACTTAACTTCCAAAAGTGGCTGAGGAATTTCTAATTCCTTAGCTTTGGCTCCCCCTTCTAGGGATTTATAGCCGTGAGTATATGTATGTATGTATGTCTATAAGTCCCAAGAATTTTCGACAGTAAATTAAACCAGTTGGCTGTGTAGTTTCGGTAAAGAATAGCAATAAAACACTTCTGTCTGCGGGTGTCGCAAAATGCAACTTAGTACATTGGGCGTTTAAGTGCTTAATAAATAAAGGAAAGAAAAGTTTCGACACCGGCGGGGTTCGAACCCGCGGACTCGGGTATACGCCCCCGTTTCTCCTTTATTTATCTTTTATTTATTCGTTATAATCCACACATGAGGTTTTCATGTCAAAAACATTCAAATTACGTTAAAGTGATTGTTGGGTGCTTGCTGGGGACCGTATACTAACGATCCTTTATTTTACGATCTAGTCTCCATTTATTTTCAAAAAGTGACTGAGCAATTTTGTTGATGGTGTTTGGTCTCCGAACGCATCCCCCAAGAATCAGTTAATAAGACCTAATACTTAAACTGGCCTCCTAAGAATACCTACCGACACAAATCAGAAAATTTATAATGACTGTGCTTGTATTATGATACCAAAATTTTGTTTATTAAAGCACTAAAAGGAACATTCAGTCATTCATACTCACGGCTATAAATCGCTTGAAGGGGTAGCCAGAGCTAGGGAATTCGAATTTCCTCAGCCACTTTTGCGTGGGGAAAAGATGGTGAAATAAGGGTTGTTGGTGATGGGTCTCCAACCACATCACCCAAAGATCCCTTAAAAGCCCCATTACCGTTAGTCGCCTCTTCCGTTCACCCACCGGATGAAATGGGAGGTGCTATTCTAAGCCGACACTACACTAAAATAGATTTTATTATCATTCATCTATATCTATACTTATAATAAATCTGTAGAGAGGTCAATTCTGTACATTAAATATATATTCAAAATAACTATCAGGGGGTGATTAGTGATCGATACTGATGACAAAAATGCAATCAGTAAAATTTTTGTCTGTCCGTCTGTCTGTCTGTCTGTCTGTCGGTTTGTATGTTCCTTATGGAAATTGTTCATACTCCTGGGCAGATTATAGTGTACTTTTCAGCAGAGTAGTGAGGGAGAATTTTGGGAAATTTTGGGAAAACGGGGGAAGTTACTCCATTTTATAAGCTTCCGTCGCGTGTGCAGTCTTAATGGTTATAGTTACATAGACATCATGTAAGACGGAAATATTTAACATAAAATTGTCTAAAAAATATCCTTGAACAGCATATTATGTCTATCTTTCATGGTTGACTCACAATAACACGTGTAACTCCCGATAGCTTAGCAGTTCAGAGCATTCTGATTATATTTGTTTACTCTTACGTTTATAGTTCTCTTCTTTATCTCTCATTTAAGAAAGTTTACATTATTACCTATTCAATAAAATAAAACTTAGAAATCAATATAGAAACACCAAACTTATACATGAAATAAGCCATCGCGTCCTGTCGTCGCATTTTTTAGTAATAGTTGCGCGCGCAAAAGATAGCCGGGAGTATATGTATGATGTATGCAAAGTTTGTTACTCTGATTGTTTGTTTGCATGGGTTTATTTTCGGAGATACTAAACGATTCATTAAAGCGATTTCAAAATCACAAAGCTACACTATTCAAGAGTGCTAGAAGTTGCGCCAAATTTCACAAAGGTTGAGCAGTGATTGACGAAACCTCAGATATTTTTAAAACTGCGCTACCCGTGCGAAGCCGGGCCGATCCACTAGTATCAAATAAAACATGAATTCCCGAACAGTCTGCTGAAATAATAGTTCGAATTATTATATAATACAGGTACACGTGATAGCTCAGTGGGTAGAACACCGCTTATCGTGCAGACGACTAGTGTTCTGATTCCGTGTCCGGCCTACACCAATTTGTCTTTTCTAGAGACATATGTGTGATTTATTTATCATGATTGTTAACGGTGAGAGAAAACATCATAAGGAGACCCACATGACTGAGTTGTACTCAGTCATGTGACAGTGTATTCGTACAAAACGGCGATAGGCCTGCCCCCTATCGCATGAGTACACTGTCGAAGCAAAACGTGGGTACTCTGAACACCATGTGACAATGTCACGTGATGTTCAGAAGTAAAAGTACCTCTGCCAACCCCTTCGGGGATATTTGGCGTGAACGTTTGAGTCTTTGAGTTTGAGAATATATATCTGTCGCAGCCAACTGGTTAAATCAGTCAGCTGACAAAACAGCTAGCTGCTTAATTAAATGCCGGCTCCTAGTAAAGGGCTAAAATTCAGTCAGCCATTTAGTTGAACACAACGTCCAACCACTTGGCTGAACGTTATATCGCCGTCTGGTTATCAAGTGTGACTATGAAAATAAAATCGTATCACACTTAAAAAAATAAAATATTCTTAGGTACTTCTTATGGCACCAATACTTTAATTATATTCATTTAATACAATATCAACACTTGAATGGCACAATGCTTTGGCTCAGTGACTTAAAGAACTAACAGTTACCGTCACAGGTACCGTCTTATTAAGAATGAACATGAGAATATTAAAATAACAAATATAAAGTACTCTTATGTATTAATTTTAAATCTCTACTTTTTTATTATTTTATCTATTGAAATTTCCATGATTGAACACTTTTTTAAACAGTTTTTCTATAGCTTTTAACAGAAAAATAATGTAACGTCAGCCCAAGCCAACGGCCTAACCATTCAATCAGCCGGGTGATTGGACGTTTATTGACGACAATTCGGTATGCAAAGTTTTGGTATTTATTAAATATTTTTATTCGATAGCAAACACGAAAATCAAAAACTCATTTGCATATTTTTCATTTAAAATGAGTAATTGCAAAGTTATGATTTTTTAAAGATTCAACTTTTGTACTTCATGACGTCATCGATTGAAAATATCACGTAGCGACATGCAAATAAAGCGAAATGTTTGATAAAAATGTTGCTAATTGCAAAATATTTCACGAATTTGTGATCCCAAATGAAATTATTACGATATTATACTAAACAAACCTATGATTTTCGATGTTTTATTAATAAACTGCAAGAACGAATGTCTTTGACATAACGCTGAAGGTCAAAAACTGTTACAGTTTTTTGCTAAAATAACGGTCATCTTAGCTCAGTTTGATTTAATTTCAAGAAAATATGTTTTAAAAACATAATATCTCGAAATGGTTTCGTAATCAGCACCACTTTTGTAAAACTTTGCAAACCGAATTCATTTAACAACCGGGCTAGCCTTTTAACTAGGAGCCGGCGTTTAATTAAGCGGCTAGCTGCTTTGTCAGCTGGCTGATTTAACCAGTTGGCTGCGACATATCCAAGGTGTAAAGAAGCAAAGGTTTTGATGAACAAAATTTGTAATTAGTACTAACTTACTTTCAGATTCAAAATGAGTAGTGTTGAAACTCATTTCCTCCAAAAGAGATCCTTTGCGTTGTGCTGAGTCCAACGTCTGATATCCTGGATCCTGAAAGCAATTTGTATTTCAAATAATTTAATTTACATTATTTAGTACCACGTGTAAATGTTTATTTAGTAAAACGTGGGTACCTTCTCTGGAAACTAGATGGCGCTTGCCATGTGAGTTCAGGAGTATTGGTACCTCTGCCAACCCCTTCGGGGATAAACGGCGTGAACGTTTATGTATTATTTAGTACCATTCATCGTTGAGCCTAACGTCTCGTCGTTCTTGGGGACTTTAAACTATATTGGAGGTAATTTTGAAAACGTTTTAAATATTTTTTTAGATATTTTGCTGTATAGTGTCGGCTTAGAATAACACTACCCCATTTCTTCCGGTGGGTGTACGTAAGAGGCGACTAACGGTATTGGGGATTCTAAGGGATTTTGGGCGATGCGGTTGGAGACCCATCACCAACAACCTTTATTTTGCCATCTTTTCCCCACTTAACTTTCCAAAAGTGGCTGAGGCACTTCTAATTCCTTAGCTCTGGCTACCCCTTCTAGGGATTTGTAGCCGTGAGTATATGTATGTATGTATGTATGTTTTAGATATTATTTAAGTGGTTTGACTTCCGTGTAGTGCCAGCTTAGAATGTCGCTACTCCTTTCTTCCCAAGGGTGTCGTAAGAGGCGACTAAGGATATGAAGTTTTTTTAAGTGTTTTTTGGGCGATGCGGTTGGAGACCCATTACTGACGATACTTTATTTATACCATCTTGTCCCGTATCAACTTCCAAATGTGGCTAAGGATTTTCTAGCTCTGAAGCTCTGGCACTCATTTTTGGGATTTATCGCCGTGAGTACATGTATGTATATAGAAATCTGCATGATATTTTTTTCAGTTGGCTGTATTTTGTAGCTAATCATTTCGACCAATTACTTTATAAAACTAAAATGATGTACGTACAGCTGCCACTACGGGAACAGGAATCCTTGTCAGTAGACCAAGTTCTGTCTCTTGTTTGTTCTTGAGCAGCTGCAATGTGAAATTAAAAATGAAAAGCAATGTTCAAATGCTGTATACACACAAATCTGTGTCATTGGTCAAGTAAAATGTGTGGTTCCTTGATCAGTTTTGTTTATTGTGTGAAGTTCCTCATGATAGTTGTGTGATTGTTAATCCCATCGATCACGACGGCTGTTTGTCCAGAATAAATTTGCGTACTTTGAGCACCAAGCGGTAAAAATAAAACGAGATGTTCAGCGCAATAAATGGAATACTAGTACATTTATATGGATGTTTTTTATTAACATTTATTATGTATGACCATCTTTTCCCCAATCAACTTCCAAAAGTGGCTGAGGAATTTCTCATTCCAAAGCTCTGGCTCCCCGTTTAGGAAATTAGAGCCGTGAGTATATGTATGTATGTGTGTTATATGGATATTTGTTTGGTAAAAGAAATATGCTGTCAAAGCATAAGACCGTTATTAGTTCCTTTTGGGGTAAGTAGAGCCTATTGATCGCCACTTTGTGCAACCAAAGCCTCTCGAACATCATTTATCTATTATTTACATATACGGCCTATCTCAACAAGGGGCGGCCAGAGCTACAAAATAAAAAAAAACTCAGCCGCTTTTGGAAGATGAGCGGGGAAAAGGTATTAAAATATTTTACATACATACATATATATATACTCACGGCTATATTTCCCTAGAAGGGGTAACCAGAGCTAAGGAATTATAAATTCCTCAGCCACTTTTGGAAGTTGAGTGGGGAAAAGATGGTAAGAATAAAGGTTTTTGGTGATGGGTCTCCAACCGCATCGCCCAAAAATTCAATAAAAAGCCCCAATACCCTTAATACAATATTTTATTTGATCTAAATAACCTATGTACATATTTTTAATTAACATTTATTTCAGCTAATAGCCCCACACCTGACCAACACTCTTGCCTCTCGTTTTCAAAGTGAACATGCAAAAAATATTCATCCTTTAATGCAATCAGATAAGTGTATGCTGTTAAGTCTTTTTCAACGGTCTATACCTAGAATTAATTTAAAAGCTTCAACATATCATCTATGTAAGTATGAAGTTGGTGGAAAACACTGTTTAATACAGAACAGTGCGTATTAAAATCCTGAAACAATGCAAGCCCTCTTGGTAAAGACCAAAATGTCTTCGTTCCTATACCATTTATGTAATATCTATAAAATTGTTGGAGGGGAGAAAAAAAAACGTAAAGAGACGTAAAGACACAGGACTGAGTTTTATTTAATTATATCACAACTTTGTAAAACGCACGAATGCACCAAAAAGCAGAAGAGCAGTTAGTAAAATGTTAGAAAAAATTGGTACGCTTCCCGTTCAAGAAATATGGCGGAGACGATTACTTAAATATCTTTGATTAATTCAAACTCAAACGTTCACGTTCACGCCGTATATCGCCGAACGGACACGGACGTGTACTCACGTGATAGGGGGCTGGCCTATCGCCGTTTGCGTATGGTATGAATACACAGTCACATGACTTGGTAAAACTTAGGGATGTGGGTTTCCTCACGATGTTTTTCCTCACTGTTAACAACCATGATAAATTAACCACACATATGACTTTTAGAAAAGACAAATTGGTGTAGGCCTGACCCGGGATTTTCACCCACATCGTCTGCACGATAAGCGGTGTTCTACCCTCTGAGCTATCACGGATGCTCAAATTCTCCTTTGATTAAAAGCGTAAATTAAAAATAGAATTATTATTTATATGGTTCTTACTCTACATCCAAGTTGTGTTGCGGATAGACCGACTTTTCCTCGCTGGCGTTCACCTGTTGTTAGCGTTGGCTTCACCTGTACAGGGTTGCCAATGATGCCTGTGCTGGCTGAGCATGATCTTTTAGTGCAGGGCCGAACCCCGCGTTTACGCAACTTTACGTCCATTACCTGCAACAAATTTGAATAAATACGTTTACTCACGGCCACAAATTCCAAAACGGGTCTCGTTACCCGTTTTGGAATTTGTGGCTTCAGAGCTTGAATCTTCACAGCCACATTTGGAAGTTGATAGAGGCAAGATAGTAATTATAAAATATCGTTGGTGATGGGTTTCCAAGAGCATTGCCCTAAAACCACTTAAAAAAATACTCTTTGTCGCCTCTTACGATACCCGTGGTTAAAGAGGGGTAGTGACATTCTAAACCGACATTACACAGCAGATTAGAATCCCTTGTGAAACATTGATCGGACTATCTATGGGTCTTTCTGAGCATCGTGTTCTGTTAATAATACTACATTCGTATCGTAATTGTCCTTTTGCTGCCAATCTACAATAGTAATCCAATTTAAAGAAGATAAGACTGCACAAAATTGATCTAAAATTATTTTTTTTGTATAATTTTTACGTACAGTTAATTAAGCTCATTTAATAAATTATATTATTTATTACTAGTGGATCGTCCCAGCTTCGCACGGGTAGCGTGGTTTTTTTAATATCTGAGGTTTCTTTTTTTAGTCACTGCTCAAGCATTGTGAAATTCAGCGCAATGTTTTCAATTTATTAAATTTATAGCACTCCCTAAACAGTGTAGTTTGGTGATTTTTAATGCGCTTTAATGAACGGTTCAGTATTTCCGTTTAATAGCAAATTTTGGAATAAAACGCTATGAAGTATTTATAACAATCTAAAAAATAAATCATTACGTGTTGTAGGATGCAACTACTGGCGCCATCTTGTATGTTATATGTAAATTAGTAACGATTCGGTTTTGGTCACGGGCGCGATGGCTTATTTTATGTATAATTTCGGTGTTTCTCTACCGATTTCTATGATTCTTTTTTTATTGAATAGGTAATAATGTTACCTTTTTTGAATCAGGGATGAGTGAGAGGTTTACAAACGTAAGAGTAAACAAATGTAATCAGAATTTTCCGAACTGCTAAGCTATCAGGAATTACACGTGTTATTGTGAGTCAACCGTAAAAGATAGACATAAACTGTTGAGCATTTTTTTTTAGATAATTTTATGAAGAATATTTCCGTCATACATGATTTCTATGTAAGTTTAACGATTAAGGCTGCACACGCGACGGAAGCTTGAAAAATGTATTAACTTCTCCCGTTTTCCCAAAATTTCCCAAAGTTCCCCTTTACTACTCTGCTGGAAAGTATACAAAAACTTGCCCAGGAGTATGGAGAATAATTGTACCACGTTTCGTTAAAATCCGTCGAGTAGTTTTTGTTTCCATAAGGAACATACAAACCGACAGACAGACAGACAGACAGACAGACAGACAGACAAAAATTTTACTGATTGCATTTTTGGCATCAGTATCGATCCCTAATCACCACCTGATAGTTATTTTGAAAATATATTTCATGTACAGAATTGACCTCTCTACAGATTTATTATAAGTATAGATTAAAGTTTCTGTAAGTTTGTATAGGAATAGAAAAAAATACATTTATGGTTTTCATGAAATATAGACAAGTCATCATATGTGTGAGATGGATTCGAATAGCACTAACCCATTTCTTCCCGTGACGAAAGACGTAAGAAGCGACTAATAGTTTTGGTCCTTTGGATCCATCACCAGCCATCCTTTATTTTACCATCTTTTATCATCTTTGCCAAAAGTGCCTTACGTCTTTCTCAATTTAAAGTTCTCAGTTTTTGGAATTTAAAAATATAAGTATGTATATATGTGTGCATTTATAAAATGTGTTTGTTACGTTGAAGATACTTATTAAGATACATTTTAAACTAGATAACATGTTAAACTTACTATTAAACCCAACGAAAAATCGGCAGTCCCATCCGCTATTTTAAAGCCAATCTATCTTGGCATTTTTATATCAAATCACGAGAATTTGGTTTTTCTTAATGGAGTATTATTATTATTATCTTGTTAATTGGCCCTCGTATACAGTTTATACATTCTGCCAGCGTCAGAGTGAAAAAGAAACAGCTTACTTTTTGAAACAAGTCCGATAAAAACGAAATTTAATTATTATTGTTTTTAAATATCTTAGAGTCAGAAAGAGATTAATAGATACAAATATATGTATATTTTAAGATGACATATAGAAATAAAAATAGACAATATTTTTTTACGAATTTGATCTATGATATTATAATTTAATTCCATTAGAAGATATGAAATAACTTAAAGATTTCACAAAGTCAGTATGAACAAGTGATAACACATTTATCATGTTAGTAGGTTTAGTAATAGAAGAAGGGAGAATATCATAAAATGATGTCGTTAATTTTGAACAGTTAAAAAATTAATGATCCAAAGTTCCTTCCTCAAGTCCACATTCACGTAACGAATAATCTTTAATTTTAATTTTAGCGAGAAATACTGGATAGCTACATTATTACAAGATACTTATAAAGATACATTTTAAACTAGATACGAGTAACATGTTAAACTTACTATTAAACCCAACGAAAAATCGGCAGTCCCATCCGCTATTTTAAAGCCAATCTATCTTGGCATTTTTATATCAAATCACGAGAATTTGGTTTTTCTTAATGGAGTAATTTTTAATTTTCCACCGAAATGTCATTTATACGAATTCTTTAATAGAGAAAAAGAGTAAAATTTAGTCTATAGATCTATGGTGAATCGACCCATCTTCGACTTCAGAGACTTCGACTGAAAGTTTGATGACTTGAATACCCCCACAATATACCTATAACTCTATGTTTTCGCAAGGTACAATGTTTTTTTAGAGTTAGACCATAAGTTAGACCCATGTTGGACCACGTAGTTTTGTCTCAAGTTTGACTCATGTTGTCAACTGGACTAAACTTTCTTTCCATCGGTTTTGAGGGTTTTGTTGCTCAATGGCGAAATACTTAACCCTTATCCAAACTATTCAGATAATGCAGCTGATCCATCAGCAACGATACTTTATTTCTAACCTCCTGTCCCCTTTCAATTTCCAAATGTGGCTCAGGAGTTTTTAGCTCTGAAGCTCTGGCTATCCCTTTTTGGAATTTATGGTCATGAGTATATATATGTATGTATGTATAATGTACCTAGTTTTTTTTTAGTTAAAAACCTTTTTTATCACATTGATGATTATGAAAAGGAGTTGATAAGATGGATACTTCTAAAGAGCCTTTGCATACCACAACATTTTGTCGCTCCGTCGAATGCACGCATCAGTTATGTGCTACACATACATACATACATATACTCACGCCATTAATTCCCATTGGGGTAGGCAGAGACTATCGATCGCCACTTCGTACGATCCTGACAAACCTCTCTAGCTTCGTTTACATCCATCAATCTTTTCATACATGCTCTTTTATTCTTCATACTTCGGACGCCAGCCTTTTTGAGCACACTCTCAATTTGGTCCAAGTGTGTTCTCCGTGGTCGTCCTCTACTAACATTACCATCCACACTAGCTCTATAGATCCCTTTTACCAATTTTCTATCATCCATCCTCTCTATGTGCCCAAACCATCTCAACATTCCTTTTTCTATCTTTCTTACAATATCATCTTTCACACCACACTTTTCACGAATAACGCTATTTCTCACTCGGTCACACAATCTAACATTACAAATTTTTCTGAGGGACCTCATCTCTACTGCATTCACTCTGCTCTCATGCTTCTTCTGCCACACCCAACATTCGCTTCCATACATAAGCGTAGGAACAAGAACAGCATCATGCACAGCCATTCGGGCCTTTTCAGACACCGATTGACTGATCATTATGCTATTCATTGCTCCTAGTGTTGCCCAAACGCAAGAACAAGACGAGACTTAGCCAGTCTTGGTCTTGGTCTTGCGCCAATACACCTGGTCTTGGTCTTGGTCTTGCGCTCCCAGTCTTGGTCTTGGTCTTGGTCTTGCAGCAAGAGTCTTGCAAGTCTTGCAATTACCTATTACTATTAAGTCTAATACGACTAATAAGTCTATTACTATTTATTAAAGCTTACTTTAAATCTTAGAAAAACGTATTAGAATTGGAACATTGTGAGCTTGAATGAATATAGCCATAGTAAAGATCAAGCAGATTAATAAATAACTGAAGATTTGATAAGAAATTCGAAAAATCAACTGACCTATATTAGACGGGTGGTCAGTACATAAATAAAACTTCGATATCCTTTCACTTATCTCGATTATATTGCTCGTTACACACTTATTCACAATATTTTCTAATTCCACATACAAAAACTACGCGTCCTCCTCTCTTTTCTATCCAATCCTCCACCAAACCGGATATCCGCTTAAGATACCGTTTTAAACAACATCCGTTCCAGCTAGCAACTGGTTTATATTATAAAATATAATGTCAAAACGGTTATCTACTCAAAAATACAATCAAATTAATATTTAACCAAATTGATAACCGATAAAATAATGAAATACACTTCCATTTAAGTTAGCGTCTGTCTTAGTTATTAAAAAAAGACATTTTTAATACAATTGCTCAAAAAGTGGCGTATTACAGGGACGTATAGCGTTCGGGAAGTGGGCTATTACACACTCGTGCTTTTTCTTTACCTTTCCCGCACTAGTGCGTTTTCTTTCCCAACTGTCAAAATAATGTCTATTTTAAAGAAAAACCAACCATAAAGATTTTACTAAAAAAATCAAAGAAGTTTTTATGATTCATGTTAATACGTGGCATAGGTCGTATTAACATGAATCAACAACAACAAAATAATAGGCAAAATCGACTAATTTGTTTCGATATCTGATTTAATGATTTGATAGAATTAGTGAGGTTAGGTTTCATTACATTATAACTCATTAAATTTCATTTTCATTTCATATCAACAAAAAAATTATACATAAGACTTGGCTGTATGGGCATAGTTTCCTTTGCCTACCACAATAAGTGAAGAAAAAATGTCGCCATTTTCCAGAAATAATCTTTGGGAGTTTAGTTGTTTTGTTAAATTGCTTAATTTTTTCGCAACTGTATTAAAAATAGTCGTTCAGTACACGTACGGAACCGTCATTGCAACTCGTTCCGACTGTCAACCCTCGCCTTCGGCTCGGGTAGACATTTGTCGGAACTCTTTGCAATGACAGCCATTCCGTACTAGTAATGAAATATACTATTGTCAAGTTTACTTTTCATAAAATATTAAATTGACTTCCGATCAAGTTAAACTATCAAACTTTACTATTACATGACTGATATTGATTACGATATTGATATTGACTGACATGATAATTACATGAATACCTAAAATGGCTTGACACTAAGCTTATTATCCTAACACCTATATCGACGGCCCCTACGTAAAGTATCGTAACTGCAAAACCTTAACTTTACAGGAGAGCAATTCGAATCTACCACTTAATATAGTTTTTGGCGCGTAATTGGTACAGTTACGACAGTATTCAATTGAAAAATGGTCTTAAAAATTAATAAAAACAAAAAATAATTAATGTACATAATAGATACTCACAGTTACGTTTTAAATATGAAAAAAACAAAAATTTTGATTTTTGCAGTTACGATAGTTTACGTAGGGGCCGTCGATATGTCGTTTTCCATGGAAGTAACTGGAATTAAAATAATTACTTTATTTATAGTACGTTTCCTTGCTTTCTACCGCGCCGCCTCGCCACGTACCGGCTCTATGATAAGGATGCCGCCGCAAATCAAACAATAATATAAAGCGTGTAAAAAAATTTGAAATTATTTTGCATGAGTATACCTACGCTACGCCCTATGGCGTCAAATATATGGCAATCAAATAGTGTCAAATGTTATGATTTCGGCGTGGCGGCAACGATTGTTTTAGATTTCAAAAGAAGCCGCCGGCGCGTGTATCATAACCATGTACTTCCGAAAAGCGGCAAATTTCTTTGAGAAGTAAGTACAAAACCTTTGATGCCGCATTATCAAAGTGCCGATGGTTAAAACATAACTATGCATGCACTCAGTTTGATTTTAATAATATTTTTATTCGCTATGTTTATGGTATTAGTCGTAATGCGCATAGGTCCAGTTTTTCATATTCTTTGATACAGTTTTTTGCGTCTCATAGAATTCCTAAGCGTACCTACCTATCCACCGAACTGTTACACCTAACTACTCAGTGAAATAGCGCTAAGTCCTAGCTGCAAGACGCAAGAGTCTTGCAGGCTATGTCTTGTTCTTGCTCAAGTCTTGCACGGTCAGTCTTGGTCTTGGTCTTGCTAAAAATACGCGGTCTTGTTCTTGGTCTTGGTCTTGCAAAAACGCAAGAACAAGACCAAGACTGCAAGACCAAGACTGAATTTGGGCAACACTAATTGCTCCATTTACCGCATTACCCTTTTTCACTCTTCTTTCAATGTCTTTATCACATTTTCCATCCCTTGTAAACAAACTTCCCAGATATACAAACTCCTTCACCTGTTCCACATCCTTACCATCAATCGCAATCACGCATTCTGTCACATCTTCCTGTCTCTCAAAAACCATCGTTTTGGTCTTATCCACATTCACCCTCATTCCCTTTCTTACAAAAGACTCACATGCAATATTCATCATCTCTTGCAACTCTTCTGCCGATGATGCAAGTAGCACTTGATCGTCAGCATACAAGAGGCATTTAATGATGAATCCACCCATCCTTAGTCCATAATCACTTTCACGCAACTCTGTCAAACAGTCATCCATGAACAAATTGAAGAGCCACGGAGAAGCTACACATCCCTGTCGGACACCCCTAGAGTTTCCGAACCAGTCAGTGTTTTCCCCGTTTACTCTTACACATGCACTAGAATCCTCATAGAGTGATACCAATGCACGTATAAGTTGACTCCCCAAACCGAACTTGGATAACACCTCCCATAAACACTTTCTTACAACCCTATCATACGCCTTCTCTAAATCAATGAAGGAGCAATACACCTTTTGGTTCTTAGCTAAGAACTTTTCAGTGATGCTCCTTAGAGAGAAGATTTGATCCATACGTGCTACAATAATGCATATTTCCTATATATAATCCTATATAACAAAAACTGATTTCGTCACTGGCTCGCTGAAGATCATCAAATCAATCTTTGAGTATTTCCGTGTGTTTATTGTGCTAGTTAGTATTAGTACTCCAACACCAAAAAATAATGCATATACTCACGGCTATAAATCCCTAGAAGGGTTAGCCAGACCTTGGGAATAAGAAATTTCTCAGCCAACTTTGGAAGTTGAGTCCTAATCTAGAGTTTGGGAGTTTGTACGAGACCTGGAGGCTTACCACAACCGCTTATTGCGATCCAATTTACGACCTAAACTGAACTGCTTCGCTATTTCGTACTATGACGTTAGAATAACGATTCACTTGACGCTCAACTTTTTGACAGCGATTCAGTTTCAAATGCGATTCAGCGGCCATAGAAACGCCCACTTTTGGTACTATGACGTGCTTTTTACGACTGAATTGCTCAGTTCAAACGTCAAATATAGCGATTCAATAAAAGTTACTATTTGAAGACCAAAACTGAATCGCTATTGTTTTAAATCAAGGTTTTAAAATAATTTATGTGAATAAAGTAAGTATTTTCTGTGTTAAAGAAATTCTTGTTGGATTCTCATTAAATGATTTAAGTAAGTTTGATGATAAAGTAACTTTTGTAATAAATTTGTGAGTTTGCATTTAACTACAGAATTTACCATATTTGCCAGTGTTTTAAGTATATTAATTTTTTTAGAATATGTCGAACGAGTTGGAAATACTTGATTTCTTGGAAATGGATTCCATGTCATACTCTCGCAGAAAGTATCAGCGACTGGCACTGCGTGGGCAGATGGATGGTTTTAATTTCGATGATGCTGATTTCATCAAGCGATACCGTCTGTCCAAAACTCTCGCCTATAACTTGTGCGATGAAATAAGGCCATTGTTCAGGCAACCAAAGAGATCTACAGATTTATCAGTGGAAACTAAAGTAAGTAAACCACTTATTATTTGTAAGTTAACAATATATAAATTCTCATTTTCCTTAACATATAACATGGGGTAATAATAGAGAAATAAATGTATCCTGTCTTATAACATTGAGAAATTTAGTCACATAGTAATTACCATTCATGTTTTTGTGTAATGGGACACTAAATTAACAATATATTGATTACTTGAGGACACACATTATGATGATACTGATGCTCTAGTGGATGATTCCAACGTATATCATAATTGATTTATGCTGTGTATGATTACGTAATTATAAAAAATATAATTTGTTATTTGGAATTGTATTGTTTTAGGTTCTAACAGCACTATCATTTTTTGCTACTGGATCATACCAAAGGCCGACTGGGGATATTAGCACACATTCTTTGGCCCAACAAACAGTCTCATCAGCCATTGCACAAGTGACAGCTGCTCTTAATTCAACAAGAATGCGAAATAAATATGTTGTATTTCCAAGAACATCTGAAGAAAGGAATCAAACAAGAGCTGAGTATGTTACTTATACTATCATACAATAATACTTAAAAATGTTACAATATACTTTCTTTATTGAGCAAATCTATTAATTTAGTAATAATATACATTGATTTTAGGTTCTACAGAAAATTTGGCATCCCTGGTGTTTTAGGGTGCATTGACTGCACTCATGTAGCAATAATTCGGCCAATTTTGAATGAGGAACGGTATTTCTGTAGAAAACATTATCATTCATTAAATGTTCAGCTGGTATGGGTTTTCTTATATGTTCTTTTACAGATTAAATAGCAGATATCATTATTATGATTTCTTACATAATTGTTTCAGATCTGTGATGCCACAATGAATATAACAAGTGTTGATGCTAGCTTTGGTGGGCAAACACATGATGCCTTTATTTGGGCCTCTCATCCAATAAAATTTCACTTAGAAGCACTCCAAGAATCTACATGGCTACTTGGTAAGAAATAAAAAATGCATTTAAATTGTCTTGGCTATTATTATGAAGTAAATAGTTGTGTGTTGTCAGCTTTGAATAGCATTACCCTATTTTCCTGTGAGTGTTTGTAAGAGCAACTGAGGGTAATTTAAGTAACAATTATATATTTACTTACAAGAGTTGCCCAAACATCATTAAATTGTTTTAAATAGAAACTAGTTGAAACTTTAATTCATTCCAAGGTTCATTATAATATGGTTAACTGTGTATACATACATATGCTCACAGCTATAAATCCCTTGAAGGTGTAGCCAAAGCTAAGGAATCAGAAATTCCTCAGCCACTTGTGTAATGTTGAATGGGGGAAATATGGTAAAAAAAAGGTTGTTGGTAATGGGTTTTCAACCTCGTTGCCCAAAAATCTCTAAAAAGCCGCAATACAGTTAGTCGCCTCTTACATACACCCACCGGAAGAAATGGGGTAGTGTTATTCTAAGCCGACACTACACAACTACTATGTATGTGTATATTATATAAAAATGTCTATTGTAGGCAAATGAAAGGACATGTATGTACATATTTTTTTATTTCCAAGTTTATTTTTATATGAACATGAAACTCAACAATAAACCATTCATAACATATAATTTTACATTGATAGGATATAAATAATAATACATTTTTTTAATATCTGGAGACATAGATGGAGAGAAAGATTTAATTATTTATTTGGTGCATTGGATCACATAATTATGTACAACTTGTAGAACAAAAAAAAAACAATATACACATTACATTCATCTTCACTTATTATTATTATTATTATTATTAGACGGGCGGTAAACGCCACGGGTTTCCGCACTGAGCCCGACATGGCGGACCATTGTACGTGGACCAAGTGGTCAACTAGCTCTCCCAGCCTAATTCCGTCCAGAAGGCAAGTAGCTTATCCAGGTCATTCATCTTCACTTATGTACATAAAGAAACACAGTTTACATTTTCCAGGTGACTCCGGCTATCCTCAAAGGAAATATATGATGGTTCCAATTACTGATGCTTTGCCTGACTCTCCCGAACTTTATTACACCAAAAAGCATATTAAAACCAGGAACATAATTGAAAGGACAATCGGTCTGTTAAAAGCTAGGTTTAGGTGCCTGTTAGTTCATCGGGTATTGCACTATTCTCCAGAGGTAGCTGCTTCTATTGTTAATGCTTGTGTTATTTTGCACAACATTTGCAATAGAGGCAATCTTCCAGTGATGCAATTAAGAGATGAAGATGCACTTCAAGAAGCTACCTTACAGCAGGAAATGGCCCATGCTGCAATTGGCCTGGGTCATAATAACCCTGACCTCCAACTTGGGATAACAACTCGTAGCAGACTCATCCAACGTTTGTGGGAGACGCGGGCAACCTGAAATTTACCATTATGAGTTAGCCACATATTATTCAGATTAATATGATTTGTACTGAAGTTATTTCTTTTATATCTAAATTATATCTATGAAAACAATCCTATATTTGATTATGAAGTAATGATATGTATTCAATATGTTAAAAGTATACCTAAAATTTGGCTGTGATAGTGGCATTAAAGCATGACTATATTATAAATTGTTTCATGTTATTTGAAACATTAGAGTTTTTTATTTATTTTGACTTTTCACATTTTGCCCATAGAGTTATCTTTTAGTTTTATAAAATATTTTAAGGTTGTGTGCATTTAGTGTGTTGTAAAAATATTATTCTAATATAATTACCTGGTTACAATAATATGTTTTAGTTCCCGTAATTCCTCAACTAGTCGCTCTAAAGCCACAGTTTTCCTTTGTGACAATTCAGCTCTTAACTGGGAAGTTGTCACAAGTGATCTACGGGCTGCTTCCATGGTCATCAGAGGCTCCCTTCGATGAGCTCTTCTTCTTTGGGGTAAAATTTGGCGTGGGGTGCGCTGTCGTGTCCGAGGGGAGGTGTGAGGAGTGCGTCGAGGAGAGTGATGGGGTGAAGGATGGGGAGTAATATAATGAGTTCTATGTGGAACAGGTGGGGGGGTGCTTGGATGTAGGATTGTATTCTGAGGTTGGTCAATTGTAACAACTTCTGGATCTGGTCTGGTTGAAGGTCCAGGCTGTGGACTGATGGTTCTGATATCTACAATCATAGATGCATCTCGATTCAATATACTCTCTGATGGCTGAGATTCTATTGAATAAGCTGCATCTATGTCTGCAAAATCAATTACCTCATCACTTATTGTTGCCACCTGAAACCGATAATTTTTATTAGTAAATTGTTTCATGGAAACATAAAATATATTAATAAAATGAAATCAAATTAATCTTACCACCTCAAATGGCTCGACTCTGACACCAGGTAGACCAGTACCAAAACCATCACCTAGAAGTTGAAGAAATTTTTCCTCTATCTCAGACAGGGGTTTAGCTGTTGATGGACCACCCCCAGTCCTGTGTTGGGATGTATGGATAGCAGCCACACGGTGCTTTAATTTAGACTTATAGTCATTCCAATACTGAAAAATTTAAATTATGTAACTATATATATTGCTCAATATATTCAGGGTTTATCTGGACTAAACTTTCTTTCCATCGGTTTTGAGGGTTTTGTTGCTCAATGGCGAAATACTTAACCCTTATCCAAACTATTCAGATAATGCAGCTGATCCATCAGCAACGATACTTTATTTCTAACCTCCTGTCCCCTTTCAATTTCCAAATGTGGCTCAGGAGTTTTTAGCTCTGAAGCTCTGGCTATCCCTTTTTGGAATTTATGGTCATGAGTATATATATGTATGTATGTATAATGTACCTAGTTTTTTTTTAGTTAAAAACCTTTTTTATCACATTGATGATTATGAAAAGGAGTTGATAAGATGGATACTTCTAAAGAGCCTTTGCATACCACAACATTTTGTCGCTCCGTCGAATGCACGCATCAGTTATGTGCTACACATACATACATACATATACTCACGCCATTAATTCCCATTGGGGTAGGCAGAGACTATCGATCGCCACTTCGTACGATCCTGACAAACCTCTCTAGCTTCGTTTACATCCATCAATCTTTTCATACATGCTCTTTTATTCTTCATACTTCGGACGCCAGCCTTTTTGAGCACACTCTCAATTTGGTCCAAGTGTGTTCTCCGTGGTCGTCCTCTACTAACATTACCATCCACACTAGCTCTATAGATCCCTTTTACCAATTTTCTATCATCCATCCTCTCTATGTGCCCAAACCATCTCAACATTCCTTTTTCTATCTTTCTTACAATATCATCTTTCACACCACACTTTTCACGAATAACGCTATTTCTCACTCGGTCACACAATCTAACATTACAAATTTTTCTGAGGGACCTCATCTCTACTGCATTCACTCTGCTCTCATGCTTCTTCTGCCACACCCAACATTCGCTTCCATACATAAGCGTAGGAACAAGAACAGCATCATGCACAGCCATTCGGGCCTTTTCAGACACCGATTGACTGATCATTATGCTATTCATTGCTCCTAGTGTTGCCCAAACGCAAGAACAAGACGAGACTTAGCCAGTCTTGGTCTTGGTCTTGCGCCAATACACCTGGTCTTGGTCTTGGTCTTGCGCTCCCAGTCTTGGTCTTGGTCTTGGTCTTGCAGCAAGAGTCTTGCAAGTCTTGCAATTACCTATTACTATTAAGTCTAATACGACTAATAAGTCTATTACTATTTATTAAAGCTTACTTTAAATCTTAGAAAAACGTATTAGAATTGGAACATTGTGAGCTTGAATGAATATAGCCATAGTAAAGATCAAGCAGATTAATAAATAACTGAAGATTTGATAAGAAATTCGAAAAATCAACTGACCTATATTAGACGGGTGGTCAGTACATAAATAAAACTTCGATATCCTTTCACTTATCTCGATTATATTGCTCGTTACACACTTATTCACAATATTTTCTAATTCCACATACAAAAACTACGCGTCCTCCTCTCTTTTCTATCCAATCCTCCACCAAACCGGATATCCGCTTAAGATACCGTTTTAAACAACATCCGTTCCAGCTAGCAACTGGTTTATATTATAAAATATAATGTCAAAACGGTTATCTACTCAAAAATACAATCAAATTAATATTTAACCAAATTGATAACCGATAAAATAATGAAATACACTTCCATTTAAGTTAGCGTCTGTCTTAGTTATTAAAAAAAGACATTTTTAATACAATTGCTCAAAAAGTGGCGTATTACAGGGACGTATAGCGTTCGGGAAGTGGGCTATTACACACTCGTGCTTTTTCTTTACCTTTCCCGCACTAGTGCGTTTTCTTTCCCAACTGTCAAAATAATGTCTATTTTAAAGAAAAACCAACCATAAAGATTTTACTAAAAAAATCAAAGAAGTTTTTATGATTCATGTTAATACGTGGCATAGGTCGTATTAACATGAATCAACAACAACAAAATAATAGGCAAAATCGACTAATTTGTTTCGATATCTGATTTAATGATTTGATAGAATTAGTGAGGTTAGGTTTCATTACATTATAACTCATTAAATTTCATTTTCATTTCATATCAACAAAAAAATTATACATAAGACTTGGCTGTATGGGCATAGTTTCCTTTGCCTACCACAATAAGTGAAGAAAAAATGTCGCCATTTTCCAGAAATAATCTTTGGGAGTTTAGTTGTTTTGTTAAATTGCTTAATTTTTTCGCAACTGTATTAAAAATAGTCGTTCAGTACACGTACGGAACCGTCATTGCAACTCGTTCCGACTGTCAACCCTCGCCTTCGGCTCGGGTAGACATTTGTCGGAACTCTTTGCAATGACAGCCATTCCGTACTAGTAATGAAATATACTATTGTCAAGTTTACTTTTCATAAAATATTAAATTGACTTCCGATCAAGTTAAACTATCAAACTTTACTATTACATGACTGATATTGATTACGATATTGATATTGACTGACATGATAATTACATGAATACCTAAAATGGCTTGACACTAAGCTTATTATCCTAACACCTATATCGACGGCCCCTACGTAAAGTATCGTAACTGCA
This sequence comes from Bedellia somnulentella, assembly GCA_963576735.1. Taxonomy (NCBI): domain Eukaryota; kingdom Metazoa; phylum Arthropoda; class Insecta; order Lepidoptera; family Bedelliidae; genus Bedellia; species Bedellia somnulentella. Next base: position 15,140,622 of record OY755171.1, read on the forward strand.
AAACCTTAACTTTACAGGAGAGCAATTCGAATCTACCACTTAATATAGTTTTTGGCGCGTAATTGGTACAGTTACGACAGTATTCAATTGAAAAATGGTCTTAAAAATTAATAAAAACAAAAAATAATTAATGTACATAATAGATACTCACAGTTACGTTTTAAATATGAAAAAAACAAAAATTTTGATTTTTGCAGTTACGATAGTTTACGTAGGGGCCGTCGATATGTCGTTTTCCATGGAAGTAACTGGAATTAAAATAATTACTTTATTTATAGTACGTTTCCTTGCTTTCTACCGCGCCGCCTCGCCACGTACCGGCTCTATGATAAGGATGCCGCCGCAAATCAAACAATAATATAAAGCGTGTAAAAAAATTTGAAATTATTTTGCATGAGTATACCTACGCTACGCCCTATGGCGTCAAATATATGGCAATCAAATAGTGTCAAATGTTATGATTTCGGCGTGGCGGCAACGATTGTTTTAGATTTCAAAAGAAGCCGCCGGCGCGTGTATCATAACCATGTACTTCCGAAAAGCGGCAAATTTCTTTGAGAAGTAAGTACAAAACCTTTGATGCCGCATTATCAAAGTGCCGATGGTTAAAACATAACTATGCATGCACTCAGTTTGATTTTAATAATATTTTTATTCGCTATGTTTATGGTATTAGTCGTAATGCGCATAGGTCCAGTTTTTCATATTCTTTGATACAGTTTTTTGCGTCTCATAGAATTCCTAAGCGTACCTACCTATCCACCGAACTGTTACACCTAACTACTCAGTGAAATAGCGCTAAGTCCTAGCTGCAAGACGCAAGAGTCTTGCAGGCTATGTCTTGTTCTTGCTCAAGTCTTGCACGGTCAGTCTTGGTCTTGGTCTTGCTAAAAATACGCGGTCTTGTTCTTGGTCTTGGTCTTGCAAAAACGCAAGAACAAGACCAAGACTGCAAGACCAAGACTGAATTTGGGCAACACTAATTGCTCCATTTACCGCATTACCCTTTTTCACTCTTCTTTCAATGTCTTTATCACATTTTCCATCCCTTGTAAACAAACTTCCCAGATATACAAACTCCTTCACCTGTTCCACATCCTTACCATCAATCGCAATCACGCATTCTGTCACATCTTCCTGTCTCTCAAAAACCATCGTTTTGGTCTTATCCACATTCACCCTCATTCCCTTTCTTACAAAAGACTCACATGCAATATTCATCATCTCTTGCAACTCTTCTGCCGATGATGCAAGTAGCACTTGATCGTCAGCATACAAGAGGCATTTAATGATGAATCCACCCATCCTTAGTCCATAATCACTTTCACGCAACTCTGTCAAACAGTCATCCATGAACAAATTGAAGAGCCACGGAGAAGCTACACATCCCTGTCGGACACCCCTAGAGTTTCCGAACCAGTCAGTGTTTTCCCCGTTTACTCTTACACATGCACTAGAATCCTCATAGAGTGATACCAATGCACGTATAAGTTGACTCCCCAAACCGAACTTGGATAACACCTCCCATAAACACTTTCTTACAACCCTATCATACGCCTTCTCTAAATCAATGAAGGAGCAATACACCTTTTGGTTCTTAGCTAAGAACTTTTCAGTGATGCTCCTTAGAGAGAAGATTTGATCCATACGTGCTACAATAATGCATATTTCCTATATATAATCCTATATAACAAAAACTGATTTCGTCACTGGCTCGCTGAAGATCATCAAATCAATCTTTGAGTATTTCCGTGTGTTTATTGTGCTAGTTAGTATTAGTACTCCAACACCAAAAAATAATGCATATACTCACGGCTATAAATCCCTAGAAGGGTTAGCCAGACCTTGGGAATAAGAAATTTCTCAGCCAACTTTGGAAGTTGAGTCCTAATCTAGAGTTTGGGAGTTTGTACGAGACCTGGAGGCTTACCACAACCGCTTATTGCGATCCAATTTACGACCTAAACTGAACTGCTTCGCTATTTCGTACTATGACGTTAGAATAACGATTCACTTGACGCTCAACTTTTTGACAGCGATTCAGTTTCAAATGCGATTCAGCGGCCATAGAAACGCCCACTTTTGGTACTATGACGTGCTTTTTACGACTGAATTGCTCAGTTCAAACGTCAAATATAGCGATTCAATAAAAGTTACTATTTGAAGACCAAAACTGAATCGCTATTGTTTTAAATCAAGGTTTTAAAATAATTTATGTGAATAAAGTAAGTATTTTCTGTGTTAAAGAAATTCTTGTTGGATTCTCATTAAATGATTTAAGTAAGTTTGATGATAAAGTAACTTTTGTAATAAATTTGTGAGTTTGCATTTAACTACAGAATTTACCATATTTGCCAGTGTTTTAAGTATATTAATTTTTTTAGAATATGTCGAACGAGTTGGAAATACTTGATTTCTTGGAAATGGATTCCATGTCATACTCTCGCAGAAAGTATCAGCGACTGGCACTGCGTGGGCAGATGGATGGTTTTAATTTCGATGATGCTGATTTCATCAAGCGATACCGTCTGTCCAAAACTCTCGCCTATAACTTGTGCGATGAAATAAGGCCATTGTTCAGGCAACCAAAGAGATCTACAGATTTATCAGTGGAAACTAAAGTAAGTAAACCACTTATTATTTGTAAGTTAACAATATATAAATTCTCATTTTCCTTAACATATAACATGGGGTAATAATAGAGAAATAAATGTATCCTGTCTTATAACATTGAGAAATTTAGTCACATAGTAATTACCATTCATGTTTTTGTGTAATGGGACACTAAATTAACAATATATTGATTACTTGAGGACACACATTATGATGATACTGATGCTCTAGTGGATGATTCCAACGTATATCATAATTGATTTATGCTGTGTATGATTACGTAATTATAAAAAATATAATTTGTTATTTGGAATTGTATTGTTTTAGGTTCTAACAGCACTATCATTTTTTGCTACTGGATCATACCAAAGGCCGACTGGGGATATTAGCACACATTCTTTGGCCCAACAAACAGTCTCATCAGCCATTGCACAAGTGACAGCTGCTCTTAATTCAACAAGAATGCGAAATAAATATGTTGTATTTCCAAGAACATCTGAAGAAAGGAATCAAACAAGAGCTGAGTATGTTACTTATACTATCATACAATAATACTTAAAAATGTTACAATATACTTTCTTTATTGAGCAAATCTATTAATTTAGTAATAATATACATTGATTTTAGGTTCTACAGAAAATTTGGCATCCCTGGTGTTTTAGGGTGCATTGACTGCACTCATGTAGCAATAATTCGGCCAATTTTGAATGAGGAACGGTATTTCTGTAGAAAACATTATCATTCATTAAATGTTCAGCTGGTATGGGTTTTCTTATATGTTCTTTTACAGATTAAATAGCAGATATCATTATTATGATTTCTTACATAATTGTTTCAGATCTGTGATGCCACAATGAATATAACAAGTGTTGATGCTAGCTTTGGTGGGCAAACACATGATGCCTTTATTTGGGCCTCTCATCCAATAAAATTTCACTTAGAAGCACTCCAAGAATCTACATGGCTACTTGGTAAGAAATAAAAAATGCATTTAAATTGTCTTGGCTATTATTATGAAGTAAATAGTTGTGTGTTGTCAGCTTTGAATAGCATTACCCTATTTTCCTGTGAGTGTTTGTAAGAGCAACTGAGGGTAATTTAAGTAACAATTATATATTTACTTACAAGAGTTGCCCAAACATCATTAAATTGTTTTAAATAGAAACTAGTTGAAACTTTAATTCATTCCAAGGTTCATTATAATATGGTTAACTGTGTATACATACATATGCTCACAGCTATAAATCCCTTGAAGGTGTAGCCAAAGCTAAGGAATCAGAAATTCCTCAGCCACTTGTGTAATGTTGAATGGGGGAAATATGGTAAAAAAAAGGTTGTTGGTAATGGGTTTTCAACCTCGTTGCCCAAAAATCTCTAAAAAGCCGCAATACAGTTAGTCGCCTCTTACATACACCCACCGGAAGAAATGGGGTAGTGTTATTCTAAGCCGACACTACACAACTACTATGTATGTGTATATTATATAAAAATGTCTATTGTAGGCAAATGAAAGGACATGTATGTACATATTTTTTTATTTCCAAGTTTATTTTTATATGAACATGAAACTCAACAATAAACCATTCATAACATATAATTTTACATTGATAGGATATAAATAATAATACATTTTTTTAATATCTGGAGACATAGATGGAGAGAAAGATTTAATTATTTATTTGGTGCATTGGATCACATAATTATGTACAACTTGTAGAACAAAAAAAAAACAATATACACATTACATTCATCTTCACTTATTATTATTATTATTATTATTAGACGGGCGGTAAACGCCACGGGTTTCCGCACTGAGCCCGACATGGCGGACCATTGTACGTGGACCAAGTGGTCAACTAGCTCTCCCAGCCTAATTCCGTCCAGAAGGCAAGTAGCTTATCCAGGTCATTCATCTTCACTTATGTACATAAAGAAACACAGTTTACATTTTCCAGGTGACTCCGGCTATCCTCAAAGGAAATATATGATGGTTCCAATTACTGATGCTTTGCCTGACTCTCCCGAACTTTATTACACCAAAAAGCATATTAAAACCAGGAACATAATTGAAAGGACAATCGGTCTGTTAAAAGCTAGGTTTAGGTGCCTGTTAGTTCATCGGGTATTGCACTATTCTCCAGAGGTAGCTGCTTCTATTGTTAATGCTTGTGTTATTTTGCACAACATTTGCAATAGAGGCAATCTTCCAGTGATGCAATTAAGAGATGAAGATGCACTTCAAGAAGCTACCTTACAGCAGGAAATGGCCCATGCTGCAATTGGCCTGGGTCATAATAACCCTGACCTCCAACTTGGGATAACAACTCGTAGCAGACTCATCCAACGTTTGTGGGAGACGCGGGCAACCTGAAATTTACCATTATGAGTTAGCCACATATTATTCAGATTAATATGATTTGTACTGAAGTTATTTCTTTTATATCTAAATTATATCTATGAAAACAATCCTATATTTGATTATGAAGTAATGATATGTATTCAATATGTTAAAAGTATACCTAAAATTTGGCTGTGATAGTGGCATTAAAGCATGACTATATTATAAATTGTTTCATGTTATTTGAAACATTAGAGTTTTTTATTTATTTTGACTTTTCACATTTTGCCCATAGAGTTATCTTTTAGTTTTATAAAATATTTTAAGGTTGTGTGCATTTAGTGTGTTGTAAAAATATTATTCTAATATAATTACCTGGTTACAATAATATGTTTTAGTTCCCGTAATTCCTCAACTAGTCGCTCTAAAGCCACAGTTTTCCTTTGTGACAATTCAGCTCTTAACTGGGAAGTTGTCACAAGTGATCTACGGGCTGCTTCCATGGTCATCAGAGGCTCCCTTCGATGAGCTCTTCTTCTTTGGGGTAAAATTTGGCGTGGGGTGCGCTGTCGTGTCCGAGGGGAGGTGTGAGGAGTGCGTCGAGGAGAGTGATGGGGTGAAGGATGGGGAGTAATATAATGAGTTCTATGTGGAACAGGTGGGGGGGTGCTTGGATGTAGGATTGTATTCTGAGGTTGGTCAATTGTAACAACTTCTGGATCTGGTCTGGTTGAAGGTCCAGGCTGTGGACTGATGGTTCTGATATCTACAATCATAGATGCATCTCGATTCAATATACTCTCTGATGGCTGAGATTCTATTGAATAAGCTGCATCTATGTCTGCAAAATCAATTACCTCATCACTTATTGTTGCCACCTGAAACCGATAATTTTTATTAGTAAATTGTTTCATGGAAACATAAAATATATTAATAAAATGAAATCAAATTAATCTTACCACCTCAAATGGCTCGACTCTGACACCAGGTAGACCAGTACCAAAACCATCACCTAGAAGTTGAAGAAATTTTTCCTCTATCTCAGACAGGGGTTTAGCTGTTGATGGACCACCCCCAGTCCTGTGTTGGGATGTATGGATAGCAGCCACACGGTGCTTTAATTTAGACTTATAGTCATTCCAATACTGAAAAATTTAAATTATGTAACTATATATATTGCTCAATATATTCAGGGTTTATCTGGACTAAACTTTCTTTCCATCGGTTTTGAGGGTTTTGTTGCTCAATGGCGAAATACTTAACCCTTATCCAAACTATTCAGATAATGCAGCTGATCCATCAGCAACGATACTTTATTTCTAACCTCCTGTCCCCTTTCAATTTCCAAATGTGGCTCAGGAGTTTTTAGCTCTGAAGCTCTGGCTATCCCTTTTTGGAATTTATGGTCATGAGTATATATATGTATGTATGTATAATGTACCTAGTTTTTTTTTAGTTAAAAACCTTTTTTATCACATTGATGATTATGAAAAGGAGTTGATAAGATGGATACTTCTAAAGAGCCTTTGCATACCACAACATTTTGTCGCTCCGTCGAATGCACGCATCAGTTATGTGCTACACATACATACATACATATACTCACGCCATTAATTCCCATTGGGGTAGGCAGAGACTATCGATCGCCACTTCGTACGATCCTGACAAACCTCTCTAGCTTCGTTTACATCCATCAATCTTTTCATACATGCTCTTTTATTCTTCATACTTCGGACGCCAGCCTTTTTGAGCACACTCTCAATTTGGTCCAAGTGTGTTCTCCGTGGTCGTCCTCTACTAACATTACCATCCACACTAGCTCTATAGATCCCTTTTACCAATTTTCTATCATCCATCCTCTCTATGTGCCCAAACCATCTCAACATTCCTTTTTCTATCTTTCTTACAATATCATCTTTCACACCACACTTTTCACGAATAACGCTATTTCTCACTCGGTCACACAATCTAACATTACAAATTTTTCTGAGGGACCTCATCTCTACTGCATTCACTCTGCTCTCATGCTTCTTCTGCCACACCCAACATTCGCTTCCATACATAAGCGTAGGAACAAGAACAGCATCATGCACAGCCATTCGGGCCTTTTCAGACACCGATTGACTGATCATTATGCTATTCATTGCTCCTAGTGTTGCCCAAACGCAAGAACAAGACGAGACTTAGCCAGTCTTGGTCTTGGTCTTGCGCCAATACACCTGGTCTTGGTCTTGGTCTTGCGCTCCCAGTCTTGGTCTTGGTCTTGGTCTTGCAGCAAGAGTCTTGCAAGTCTTGCAATTACCTATTACTATTAAGTCTAATACGACTAATAAGTCTATTACTATTTATTAAAGCTTACTTTAAATCTTAGAAAAACGTATTAGAATTGGAACATTGTGAGCTTGAATGAATATAGCCATAGTAAAGATCAAGCAGATTAATAAATAACTGAAGATTTGATAAGAAATTCGAAAAATCAACTGACCTATATTAGACGGGTGGTCAGTACATAAATAAAACTTCGATATCCTTTCACTTATCTCGATTATATTGCTCGTTACACACTTATTCACAATATTTTCTAATTCCACATACAAAAACTACGCGTCCTCCTCTCTTTTCTATCCAATCCTCCACCAAACCGGATATCCGCTTAAGATACCGTTTTAAACAACATCCGTTCCAGCTAGCAACTGGTTTATATTATAAAATATAATGTCAAAACGGTTATCTACTCAAAAATACAATCAAATTAATATTTAACCAAATTGATAACCGATAAAATAATGAAATACACTTCCATTTAAGTTAGCGTCTGTCTTAGTTATTAAAAAAAGACATTTTTAATACAATTGCTCAAAAAGTGGCGTATTACAGGGACGTATAGCGTTCGGGAAGTGGGCTATTACACACTCGTGCTTTTTCTTTACCTTTCCCGCACTAGTGCGTTTTCTTTCCCAACTGTCAAAATAATGTCTATTTTAAAGAAAAACCAACCATAAAGATTTTACTAAAAAAATCAAAGAAGTTTTTATGATTCATGTTAATACGTGGCATAGGTCGTATTAACATGAATCAACAACAACAAAATAATAGGCAAAATCGACTAATTTGTTTCGATATCTGATTTAATGATTTGATAGAATTAGTGAGGTTAGGTTTCATTACATTATAACTCATTAAATTTCATTTTCATTTCATATCAACAAAAAAATTATACATAAGACTTGGCTGTATGGGCATAGTTTCCTTTGCCTACCACAATAAGTGAAGAAAAAATGTCGCCATTTTCCAGAAATAATCTTTGGGAGTTTAGTTGTTTTGTTAAATTGCTTAATTTTTTCGCAACTGTATTAAAAATAGTCGTTCAGTACACGTACGGAACCGTCATTGCAACTCGTTCCGACTGTCAACCCTCGCCTTCGGCTCGGGTAGACATTTGTCGGAACTCTTTGCAATGACAGCCATTCCGTACTAGTAATGAAATATACTATTGTCAAGTTTACTTTTCATAAAATATTAAATTGACTTCCGATCAAGTTAAACTATCAAACTTTACTATTACATGACTGATATTGATTACGATATTGATATTGACTGACATGATAATTACATGAATACCTAAAATGGCTTGACACTAAGCTTATTATCCTAACACCTATATCGACGGCCCCTACGTAAAGTATCGTAACTGCAAAACCTTAACTTTACAGGAGAGCAATTCGAATCTACCACTTAATATAGTTTTTGGCGCGTAATTGGTACAGTTACGACAGTATTCAATTGAAAAATGGTCTTAAAAATTAATAAAAACAAAAAATAATTAATGTACATAATAGATACTCACAGTTACGTTTTAAATATGAAAAAAACAAAAATTTTGATTTTTGCAGTTACGATAGTTTACGTAGGGGCCGTCGATATGTCGTTTTCCATGGAAGTAACTGGAATTAAAATAATTACTTTATTTATAGTACGTTTCCTTGCTTTCTACCGCGCCGCCTCGCCACGTACCGGCTCTATGATAAGGATGCCGCCGCAAATCAAACAATAATATAAAGCGTGTAAAAAAATTTGAAATTATTTTGCATGAGTATACCTACGCTACGCCCTATGGCGTCAAATATATGGCAATCAAATAGTGTCAAATGTTATGATTTCGGCGTGGCGGCAACGATTGTTTTAGATTTCAAAAGAAGCCGCCGGCGCGTGTATCATAACCATGTACTTCCGAAAAGCGGCAAATTTCTTTGAGAAGTAAGTACAAAACCTTTGATGCCGCATTATCAAAGTGCCGATGGTTAAAACATAACTATGCATGCACTCAGTTTGATTTTAATAATATTTTTATTCGCTATGTTTATGGTATTAGTCGTAATGCGCATAGGTCCAGTTTTTCATATTCTTTGATACAGTTTTTTGCGTCTCATAGAATTCCTAAGCGTACCTACCTATCCACCGAACTGTTACACCTAACTACTCAGTGAAATAGCGCTAAGTCCTAGCTGCAAGACGCAAGAGTCTTGCAGGCTATGTCTTGTTCTTGCTCAAGTCTTGCACGGTCAGTCTTGGTCTTGGTCTTGCTAAAAATACGCGGTCTTGTTCTTGGTCTTGGTCTTGCAAAAACGCAAGAACAAGACCAAGACTGCAAGACCAAGACTGAATTTGGGCAACACTAATTGCTCCATTTACCGCATTACCCTTTTTCACTCTTCTTTCAATGTCTTTATCACATTTTCCATCCCTTGTAAACAAACTTCCCAGATATACAAACTCCTTCACCTGTTCCACATCCTTACCATCAATCGCAATCACGCATTCTGTCACATCTTCCTGTCTCTCAAAAACCATCGTTTTGGTCTTATCCACATTCACCCTCATTCCCTTTCTTACAAAAGACTCACATGCAATATTCATCATCTCTTGCAACTCTTCTGCCGATGATGCAAGTAGCACTTGATCGTCAGCATACAAGAGGCATTTAATGATGAATCCACCCATCCTTAGTCCATAATCACTTTCACGCAACTCTGTCAAACAGTCATCCATGAACAAATTGAAGAGCCACGGAGAAGCTACACATCCCTGTCGGACACCCCTAGAGTTTCCGAACCAGTCAGTGTTTTCCCCGTTTACTCTTACACATGCACTAGAATCCTCATAGAGTGATACCAATGCACGTATAAGTTGACTCCCCAAACCGAACTTGGATAACACCTCCCATAAACACTTTCTTACAACCCTATCATACGCCTTCTCTAAATCAATGAAGGAGCAATACACCTTTTGGTTCTTAGCTAAGAACTTTTCAGTGATGCTCCTTAGAGAGAAGATTTGATCCATACGTGCTACAATAATGCATATTTCCTATATATAATCCTATATAACAAAAACTGATTTCGTCACTGGCTCGCTGAAGATCATCAAATCAATCTTTGAGTATTTCCGTGTGTTTATTGTGCTAGTTAGTATTAGTACTCCAACACCAAAAAATAATGCATATACTCACGGCTATAAATCCCTAGAAGGGTTAGCCAGACCTTGGGAATAAGAAATTTCTCAGCCAACTTTGGAAGTTGAGTCCTAATCTAGAGTTTGGGAGTTTGTACGAGACCTGGAGGCTTACCACAACCGCTTATTGCGATCCAATTTACGACCTAAACTGAACTGCTTCGCTATTTCGTACTATGACGTTAGAATAACGATTCACTTGACGCTCAACTTTTTGACAGCGATTCAGTTTCAAATGCGATTCAGCGGCCATAGAAACGCCCACTTTTGGTACTATGACGTGCTTTTTACGACTGAATTGCTCAGTTCAAACGTCAAATATAGCGATTCAATAAAAGTTACTATTTGAAGACCAAAACTGAATCGCTATTGTTTTAAATCAAGGTTTTAAAATAATTTATGTGAATAAAGTAAGTATTTTCTGTGTTAAAGAAATTCTTGTTGGATTCTCATTAAATGATTTAAGTAAGTTTGATGATAAAGTAACTTTTGTAATAAATTTGTGAGTTTGCATTTAACTACAGAATTTACCATATTTGCCAGTGTTTTAAGTATATTAATTTTTTTAGAATATGTCGAACGAGTTGGAAATACTTGATTTCTTGGAAATGGATTCCATGTCATACTCTCGCAGAAAGTATCAGCGACTGGCACTGCGTGGGCAGATGGATGGTTTTAATTTCGATGATGCTGATTTCATCAAGCGATACCGTCTGTCCAAAACTCTCGCCTATAACTTGTGCGATGAAATAAGGCCATTGTTCAGGCAACCAAAGAGATCTACAGATTTATCAGTGGAAACTAAAGTAAGTAAACCACTTATTATTTGTAAGTTAACAATATATAAATTCTCATTTTCCTTAACATATAACATGGGGTAATAATAGAGAAATAAATGTATCCTGTCTTATAACATTGAGAAATTTAGTCACATAGTAATTACCATTCATGTTTTTGTGTAATGGGACACTAAATTAACAATATATTGATTACTTGAGGACACACATTATGATGATACTGATGCTCTAGTGGATGATTCCAACGTATATCATAATTGATTTATGCTGTGTATGATTACGTAATTATAAAAAATATAATTTGTTATTTGGAATTGTATTGTTTTAGGTTCTAACAGCACTATCATTTTTTGCTACTGGATCATACCAAAGGCCGACTGGGGATATTAGCACACATTCTTTGGCCCAACAAACAGTCTCATCAGCCATTGCACAAGTGACAGCTGCTCTTAATTCAACAAGAATGCGAAATAAATATGTTGTATTTCCAAGAACATCTGAAGAAAGGAATCAAACAAGAGCTGAGTATGTTACTTATACTATCATACAATAATACTTAAAAATGTTACAATATACTTTCTTTATTGAGCAAATCTATTAATTTAGTAATAATATACATTGATTTTAGGTTCTACAGAAAATTTGGCATCCCTGGTGTTTTAGGGTGCATTGACTGCACTCATGTAGCAATAATTCGGCCAATTTTGAATGAGGAACGGTATTTCTGTAGAAAACATTATCATTCATTAAATGTTCAGCTGGTATGGGTTTTCTTATATGTTCTTTTACAGATTAAATAGCAGATATCATTATTATGATTTCTTACATAATTGTTTCAGATCTGTGATGCCACAATGAATATAACAAGTGTTGATGCTAGCTTTGGTGGGCAAACACATGATGCCTTTATTTGGGCCTCTCATCCAATAAAATTTCACTTAGAAGCACTCCAAGAATCTACATGGCTACTTGGTAAGAAATAAAAAATGCATTTAAATTGTCTTGGCTATTATTATGAAGTAAATAGTTGTGTGTTGTCAGCTTTGAATAGCATTACCCTATTTTCCTGTGAGTGTTTGTAAGAGCAACTGAGGGTAATTTAAGTAACAATTATATATTTACTTACAAGAGTTGCCCAAACATCATTAAATTGTTTTAAATAGAAACTAGTTGAAACTTTAATTCATTCCAAGGTTCATTATAATATGGTTAACTGTGTATACATACATATGCTCACAGCTATAAATCCCTTGAAGGTGTAGCCAAAGCTAAGGAATCAGAAATTCCTCAGCCACTTGTGTAATGTTGAATGGGGGAAATATGGTAAAAAAAAGGTTGTTGGTAATGGGTTTTCAACCTCGTTGCCCAAAAATCTCTAAAAAGCCGCAATACAGTTAGTCGCCTCTTACATACACCCACCGGAAGAAATGGGGTAGTGTTATTCTAAGCCGACACTACACAACTACTATGTATGTGTATATTATATAAAAATGTCTATTGTAGGCAAATGAAAGGACATGTATGTACATATTTTTTTATTTCCAAGTTTATTTTTATATGAACATGAAACTCAACAATAAACCATTCATAATATATAATTTTACATTGATAGGATATAAATAATAATACATTTTTTTAATATCTGGAGACATAGATGGAGAGAAAGATTTAATTATTTATTTGGTGCATTGGATCACATAATTATGTACAACTTGTAGAACAAAAAAAAAACAATATACACATTACATTCATCTTCACTTATTATTATTATTATTATTATTAGACGGGCGGTAAACGCCACGGGTTTCCGCACTGAGCCCGACATGGCGGACCATTGTACGTGGACCAAGTGGTCAACTAGCTCTCCCAGCCTAATTCCGTCCAGAAGGCAAGTAGCTTATCCAGGTCATTCATCTTCACTTATGTACATAAAGAAACACAGTTTACATTTTCCAGGTGACTCCGGCTATCCTCAAAGGAAATATATGATGGTTCCAATTACTGATGCTTTGCCTGACTCTCCCGAACTTTATTACACCAAAAAGCATATTAAAACCAGGAACATAATTGAAAGGACAATCGGTCTGTTAAAAGCTAGGTTTAGGTGCCTGTTAGTTCATCGGGTATTGCACTATTCTCCAGAGGTAGCTGCTTCTATTGTTAATGCTTGTGTTATTTTGCACAACATTTGCAATAGAGGCAATCTTCCAGTGATGCAATTAAGAGATGAAGATGCACTTCAAGAAGCTACCTTACAGCAGGAAATGGCCCATGCTGCAATTGGCCTGGGTCATAATAACCCTGACCTCCAACTTGGGATAACAACTCGTAGCAGACTCATCCAACGTTTGTGGGAGACGCGGGCAACCTGAAATTTACCATTATGAGTTAGCCACATATTATTCAGATTAATATGATTTGTACTGAAGTTATTTCTTTTATATCTAAATTATATCTATGAAAACAATCCTATATTTGATTATGAAGTAATGATATGTATTCAATATGTTAAAAGTATACCTAAAATTTGGCTGTGATAGTGGCATTAAAGCATGACTATATTATAAATTGTTTCATGTTATTTGAAACATTAGAGTTTTTTATTTATTTTGACTTTTCACATTTTGCCCATAGAGTTATCTTTTAGTTTTATAAAATATTTTAAGGTTGTGTGCATTTAGTGTGTTGTAAAAATATTATTCTAATATAATTACCTGGTTACAATAATATGTTTTAGTTCCCGTAATTCCTCAACTAGTCGCTCTAAAGCCACAGTTTTCCTTTGTGACAATTCAGCTCTTAACTGGGAAGTTGTCACAAGTGATCTACGGGCTGCTTCCATGGTCATCAGAGGCTCCCTTCGATGAGCTCTTCTTCTTTGGGGTAAAATTTGGCGTGGGGTGCGCTGTCGTGTCCGAGGGGAGGTGTGAGGAGTGCGTCGAGGAGAGTGATGGGGTGAAGGATGGGGAGTAATATAATGAGTTCTATGTGGAACAGGTGGGGGGGTGCTTGGATGTAGGATTGTATTCTGAGGTTGGTCAATTGTAACAACTTCTGGATCTGGTCTGGTTGAAGGTCCAGGCTGTGGACTGATGGTTCTGATATCTACAATCATAGATGCATCTCGATTCAATATACTCTCTGATGGCTGAGATTCTATTGAATAAGCTGCATCTATGTCTGCAAAATCAATTACCTCATCACTTATTGTTGCCACCTGAAACCGATAATTTTTATTAGTAAATTGTTTCATGGAAACATAAAATATATTAATAAAATGAAATCAAATTAATCTTACCACCTCAAATGGCTCGACTCTGACACCAGGTAGACCAGTACCAAAACCATCACCTAGAAGTTGAAGAAATTTTTCCTCTATCTCAGACAGGGGTTTAGCTGTTGATGGACCACCCCCAGTCCTGTGTTGGGATGTATGGATAGCAGCCACACGGTGCTTTAATTTAGACTTATAGTCATTCCAATACTGAAAAATTTAAATTATGTAACTATATATATTGCTCAATATATTCAGGGTTTATTTCTAAAATGTTGAAATAAAAATTCATACATATACTTGTCAATTGACAGTCCCCTGCTGGAAATTGGCCTCCGCAGAGATTTCCACAGCAACTGGCCTTGTGCTGACTGCATCCACCAGTTACAACCATTTCTTAATTAGCCCCAATAGCCTAATTTGCCAACTGCCAATACCCACAGGAAGAAATGGTGTAGTGCTATTCTAAGCTGACACTACACAGCTAAACTAAATTAATCAACATATTAAGAACCATGGTTGTGCTCAAATTTTTACCAAATAGAATGGCTAAATCTAATATTTATAAACCTCTGTTAAATAAAAGAATTAATATGGCTACAGCAATACCTTACACCAGCTTTTCCCATCTTTCATTGCACCATCACCAAAGCTATTAAGATTTTGGGCAACTATTTCCCACATCTTTTTTAAATTGTCTCGCGCCCGAGCAGTTTTATTGTAACCAGTTGCAAGGGATCGGTTTTGATTTAACGCTTCCCAAAGCACCTCAAGTTGGCCATAAGTTACCCTACGGGCGCGACTCCGTTCCACTCTGAAGCATAAAAAAAGCACTTGAAAGCAATGGTATGTTAAGTGGTTGCGATTCACGATAATCGCAGTTTGTACATAAAGTATCAACTACATATACCAATACACCATATAAGTAAAAAATACACTAATTACTTACGCCATTATAGTGAGATAAACAATTCAAGAAACACAAAACACTATAAAAGAAAAATAAACTAATATTATTTTGAAAAGTCCGCCAGAAGGAATCACAACACCGACAATGTTTACAAATAAACTGAGATGTGACAGATAGTCTTCCGAATGCGTTCAAAAAGCTACTTTTCACAGTCTGCGTCTCAGAAAAATGATACAAAATATGTTTTCAACGCTTATACTAATTTAAATTAGATCTATTTTTTATTAAATATAATATATTTGACAATAATATCAACTTTTATATTAATTTCAACATATTTCAGATCGTTGCAAAAACTGGTAGAATCAGTAGTTTTCAATAGAAAGTTTCGGAACGCACCATCACTTTTATTGTAATCCGACCAGATGCCGACCAGAGACAAACGTTAGACGTTGCCAAATTTATTTAACGCACAAACTCTATCCAGTTAAAGTACGGTCATAGTACGAATTATAGCGATTCAGAATAGGAACCTATTCTGAACTGCATGGAATTTGAACGGATTTGCAAACGGTTGTGGTACCATTCCTGCAACTTTGAAATAGAGACCTGATTTGAATATTGATGCCCCCGATATATGAATATTCGTACCTTGCTACAAGAAGTATCGTATAACAGAAAAGTAATGAACAGTGAACTAATGTTTTACTACGTGTATGTAGCAAAATGTCCTGGCCCATATATTTTCACTTAGGTGTTAAGTTTGTGAAGAAAGGCCTTTGTAGAGTAGGGCTTGGCGCGTAAGAAGTTTGGCTCTATTTGAAATTTTATAAATTTTTTGACAGGCGAATCATATGGTTTTGTCTTGGGACCATTTTTGTCAATAATATTTTTTGGTGGGATATTAAATTCTTGATAATAGATCAATCCAAACGACTTTGCATAAAGTTATGTACTGCGAACCACATTGATTTCTTCACCACTATCAGAGTTATTATACTAGGCCTTCATATTCTGAAACCGGTATTGATTTAAGGTACGAGTACATACATCCCATTAAAATAATAAAGTGTTAAAAGAGCTAAACATGTTGCAACCATCATTTATATCTTATACTCTTTACAAATACATAACAATTGGTTCTTCTTCATAACACCATTGTAACAAAAATATTTATCTCATAACATATAACTAAAACAAGTTAAAAGAATTCTTAGCTACTAAAAATATTCAGTTATTATTAGAAATAATATTTGAAATTACATGTGTAAATAACATAACATAAACATTCACGCAGAATATCCCCGAAGGTGTTAGCAGAGGTACTAATACTTCTGAACATCACGTGACTTTATCATCTGGTGTTCATAGTACCCACGATTTGCATGGACAGTACTCACGTGATAGGGGGCAGGCCAAATATTTAACAAAAAACAAATATGTATACATATAAAAAAAAGTTATTTCTACTTACTTTTAGTTGTCTTTTTATATTATTTGGATAAACCATCAAGATTTTTGTGCATGTAAGTGTTTTAAGATGAATTTTTAGGTTTCCGTACCTCAAAATAAAAAACGGAACCCTTGTAGGATGACTTTGTTGTCCGTCTGCCCGTCCGTCAGTCAAGACCGCTTTTCTCAGGAACGCGTGGAGCTATCAAACTGAAACTTTAAACTATATAATACTCAGGTCTACTGACCCTGGAAGCTGTAAAAAATCAAACTCCAAAGGGAACGCAATCAAAAGATACACAAAGCCGTCTTCAACTTATTGGAGGCTCTGGGCATACGAGAATAATGGGGCCCCTATGACTTTGACAAAACACAATTTTGTTAGAATAAACAAAAAAAGTAAATAAGCAAGTTTCCAGATTCATTTTTCGATCCGGTCACGATCTTCCGAGTAGATCTTGGCGATGTCTGTTGTCGAACTAGAACTGAGGTAGATAGAATACAATGCTAATGAAAAATTAAAATGTTTTCTAAGACTTGGTTAAAGTTCTAGCTGACAACCAAGATAGTTGAAAGGTTAACATGCGCTTCTCATGCAGAGAGGCGTCGGTTTGTCCTCGAGTTTGGCCTACACCAATGTGTCTTTTCTAATGTCATATGTGTGGTTAATTTATGACACTTATATGTTATTTAAAACTAGTGGATCGGCCCAGCTTCGTACGGGATATATTTTTGACAATTTGATGTGAAATATTTTCGTCATAATATCTATGTAACTTCAACCATTAATGCTGCACACGGAAGCTTAAAAAATGGAGTAACTTCTCAGTTTTACCAAAATTTTCCAAAATTCCCCTTAACACTCTGCTGATAAGTATACTATAACCTGCCAAGGAGTATGAAGAATAATTGTACCAAGTTTCGTATTCGTTAAAATCCGTTGAGTCTAGTTTTTATTTCCATAAGGAACATACAAACCGACAGACAGACAGACAAATAATTTACTGATTGCATTTCTGGCATCAGTTTCGGTCACTAATCAACCCCTTATCATTCTTCAATTCTTTTCAATGAATCATCCTTGTTTTGAAAATATGTTTTATGTACAGAATTAACCTCTCTACAGATTTATTATAAGTATAGATATAGATGTCGTTTAATGCACTACCCAATAGAGAAATCCAAAGGTTATCCCCGTTTTCCCTCTGTTCAGAAAATAAACGATGTTGTTTGGAGCTATTTACCTCACATGCATCAAAAACTGAACGTCAGTTGGGTCGTATATTCGCATAATCATTTATTTGGCACTGCGTGATATGCTGTTTTACTCCATTTTTAGTTTCAAAGCTATGCCGCTTATGCCCTACTTCCAACATATATTTAAAAAAAAAAAACTTTAGCCCTCTTAACTTAAATTGTTTATATTTTTTAATGTCATTTAAGTCGTATTACTTCGAACAAAAAATTAAATCAATTGATCTAAGCGACATTAAATCATCTTAATAACGTCAATACAACAAAGAAACTAAATAATATAATGCGCATTTTTTTCCTTAACAAACGAGTGTTTAAATTTTTATGATATCACAACAATCAAAAAAGTTATTCCAAATTTCCAATTATTCGGAACTTTAACAGCTCTCCTGTAAAATTAGTTTTTTGTCGCTTGTACCCTATTACCTTTTAACCGTCGATATCAAAATGAAGATAGGGACATGATGTAGCCTATTGAAGCTTAAACAACTAGTATAATTAAAAATGGTTTTTTTTTTATAAAAGTCCGTCTGATCTGGTTTATATTATATGAAATTTATACCTATAATCATATGCTATCAATACTTAATGGGACGAGTAATTGTAGTTAGTACTGCACAGGTTCCATACGGCAGTCAAAGGTAGCTGATAAACTTAGTGATAAACTGAAGTGTTTCGCGATGGTATCGGCGGCGGTGGCGGTGTGAGCTGATCAAGACCAGGCGATAGCGCTGCCCGCGGCTAGTCGCGAATCCCGCCCGACTGCCAGTCCAGGAGGCTTACCACAACCGCTTATTGCGATCCAATTTACGACCTAAACTGAACTGCTTCGCTATTTCGTACTATGACGTTAGAATAACGATTCACTTGACGCTCAACTTTTTGACAGCGATTCAGTTTCAAATGCGATTCAGCGGCCATAGAAACGCCCACTTTTGGTACTATGACGTGCTTTTTACGACTGAATTGCTCAGTTCAAACGTCAAATATAGCGATTCAATAAAAGTTACTATTTGAAGACCAAAACTGAATCGCTATTGTTTTAAATCAAGGTTTTAAAATAATTTATGTGAATAAAGTAAGTATTTTCTGTGTTAAAGAAATTCTTGTTGGATTCTCATTAAATGATTTAAGTAAGTTTGATGATAAAGTAACTTTTGTAATAAATTTGTGAGTTTGCATTTAACTACAGAATTTACCATATTTGCCAGTGTTTTAAGTATATTAATTTTTTTAGAATATGTCGAACGAGTTGGAAATACTTGATTTCTTGGAAATGGATTCCATGTCATACTCTCGCAGAAAGTATCAGCGACTGGCACTGCGTGGGCAGATGGATGGTTTTAATTTCGATGATGCTGATTTCATCAAGCGATACCGTCTGTCCAAAACTCTCGCCTATAACTTGTGCGATGAAATAAGGCCATTGTTCAGGCAACCAAAGAGATCTACAGATTTATCAGTGGAAACTAAAGTAAGTAAACCACTTATTATTTGTAAGTTAACAATATATAAATTCTCATTTTCCTTAACATATAACATGGGGTAATAATAGAGAAATAAATGTATCCTGTCTTATAACATTGAGAAATTTAGTCACATAGTAATTACCATTCATGTTTTTGTGTAATGGGACACTAAATTAACAATATATTGATTACTTGAGGACACACATTATGATGATACTGATGCTCTAGTGGATGATTCCAACGTATATCATAATTGATTTATGCTGTGTATGATTACGTAATTATAAAAAATATAATTTGTTATTTGGAATTGTATTGTTTTAGGTTCTAACAGCACTATCATTTTTTGCTACTGGATCATACCAAAGGCCGACTGGGGATATTAGCACACATTCTTTGGCCCAACAAACAGTCTCATCAGCCATTGCACAAGTGACAGCTGCTCTTAATTCAACAAGAATGCGAAATAAATATGTTGTATTTCCAAGAACATCTGAAGAAAGGAATCAAACAAGAGCTGAGTATGTTACTTATACTATCATACAATAATACTTAAAAATGTTACAATATACTTTCTTTATTGAGCAAATCTATTAATTTAGTAATAATATACATTGATTTTAGGTTCTACAGAAAATTTGGCATCCCTGGTGTTTTAGGGTGCATTGACTGCACTCATGTAGCAATAATTCGGCCAATTTTGAATGAGGAACGGTATTTCTGTAGAAAACATTATCATTCATTAAATGTTCAGCTGGTATGGGTTTTCTTATATGTTCTTTTACAGATTAAATAGCAGATATCATTATTATGATTTCTTACATAATTGTTTCAGATCTGTGATGCCACAATGAATATAACAAGTGTTGATGCTAGCTTTGGTGGGCAAACACATGATGCCTTTATTTGGGCCTCTCATCCAATAAAATTTCACTTAGAAGCACTCCAAGAATCTACATGGCTACTTGGTAAGAAATAAAAAATGCATTTAAATTGTCTTGGCTATTATTATGAAGTAAATAGTTGTGTGTTGTCAGCTTTGAATAGCATTACCCTATTTTCCTGTGAGTGTTTGTAAGAGCAACTGAGGGTAATTTAAGTAACAATTATATATTTACTTACAAGAGTTGCCCAAACATCATTAAATTGTTTTAAATAGAAACTAGTTGAAACTTTAATTCATTCCAAGGTTCATTATAATATGGTTAACTGTGTATACATACATATGCTCACAGCTATAAATCCCTTGAAGGTGTAGCCAAAGCTAAGGAATCAGAAATTCCTCAGCCACTTGTGTAATGTTGAATGGGGGAAATATGGTAAAAAAAAGGTTGTTGGTAATGGGTTTTCAACCTCGTTGCCCAAAAATCTCTAAAAAGCCGCAATACAGTTAGTCGCCTCTTACATACACCCACCGGAAGAAATGGGGTAGTGTTATTCTAAGCCGACACTACACAACTACTATGTATGTGTATATTATATAAAAATGTCTATTGTAGGCAAATGAAAGGACATGTATGTACATATTTTTTTATTTCCAAGTTTATTTTTATATGAACATGAAACTCAACAATAAACCATTCATAATATATAATTTTACATTGATAGGATATAAATAATAATACATTTTTTTAATATCTGGAGACATAGATGGAGAGAAAGATTTAATTATTTATTTGGTGCATTGGATCACATAATTATGTACAACTTGTAGAACAAAAAAAAAACAATATACACATTACATTCATCTTCACTTATTATTATTATTATTATTATTAGACGGGCGGTAAACGCCACGGGTTTCCGCACTGAGCCCGACATGGCGGACCATTGTACGTGGACCAAGTGGTCAACTAGCTCTCCCAGCCTAATTCCGTCCAGAAGGCAAGTAGCTTATCCAGGTCATTCATCTTCACTTATGTACATAAAGAAACACAGTTTACATTTTCCAGGTGACTCCGGCTATCCTCAAAGGAAATATATGATGGTTCCAATTACTGATGCTTTGCCTGACTCTCCCGAACTTTATTACACCAAAAAGCATATTAAAACCAGGAACATAATTGAAAGGACAATCGGTCTGTTAAAAGCTAGGTTTAGGTGCCTGTTAGTTCATCGGGTATTGCACTATTCTCCAGAGGTAGCTGCTTCTATTGTTAATGCTTGTGTTATTTTGCACAACATTTGCAATAGAGGCAATCTTCCAGTGATGCAATTAAGAGATGAAGATGCACTTCAAGAAGCTACCTTACAGCAGGAAATGGCCCATGCTGCAATTGGCCTGGGTCATAATAACCCTGACCTCCAACTTGGGATAACAACTCGTAGCAGACTCATCCAACGTTTGTGGGAGACGCGGGCAACCTGAAATTTACCATTATGAGTTAGCCACATATTATTCAGATTAATATGATTTGTACTGAAGTTATTTCTTTTATATCTAAATTATATCTATGAAAACAATCCTATATTTGATTATGAAGTAATGATATGTATTCAATATGTTAAAAGTATACCTAAAATTTGGCTGTGATAGTGGCATTAAAGCATGACTATATTATAAATTGTTTCATGTTATTTGAAACATTAGAGTTTTTTATTTATTTTGACTTTTCACATTTTGCCCATAGAGTTATCTTTTAGTTTTATAAAATATTTTAAGGTTGTGTGCATTTAGTGTGTTGTAAAAATATTATTCTAATATAATTACCTGGTTACAATAATATGTTTTAGTTCCCGTAATTCCTCAACTAGTCGCTCTAAAGCCACAGTTTTCCTTTGTGACAATTCAGCTCTTAACTGGGAAGTTGTCACAAGTGATCTACGGGCTGCTTCCATGGTCATCAGAGGCTCCCTTCGATGAGCTCTTCTTCTTTGGGGTAAAATTTGGCGTGGGGTGCGCTGTCGTGTCCGAGGGGAGGTGTGAGGAGTGCGTCGAGGAGAGTGATGGGGTGAAGGATGGGGAGTAATATAATGAGTTCTATGTGGAACAGGTGGGGGGGTGCTTGGATGTAGGATTGTATTCTGAGGTTGGTCAATTGTAACAACTTCTGGATCTGGTCTGGTTGAAGGTCCAGGCTGTGGACTGATGGTTCTGATATCTACAATCATAGATGCATCTCGATTCAATATACTCTCTGATGGCTGAGATTCTATTGAATAAGCTGCATCTATGTCTGCAAAATCAATTACCTCATCACTTATTGTTGCCACCTGAAACCGATAATTTTTATTAGTAAATTGTTTCATGGAAACATAAAATATATTAATAAAATGAAATCAAATTAATCTTACCACCTCAAATGGCTCGACTCTGACACCAGGTAGACCAGTACCAAAACCATCACCTAGAAGTTGAAGAAATTTTTCCTCTATCTCAGACAGGGGTTTAGCTGTTGATGGACCACCCCCAGTCCTGTGTTGGGATGTATGGATAGCAGCCACACGGTGCTTTAATTTAGACTTATAGTCATTCCAATACTGAAAAATTTAAATTATGTAACTATATATATTGCTCAATATATTCAGGGTTTATTTCTAAAATGTTGAAATAAAAATTCATACATATACTTGTCAATTGACAGTCCCCTGCTGGAAATTGGCCTCCGCAGAGATTTCCACAGCAACTGGCCTTGTGCTGACTGCATCCACCAGTTACAACCATTTCTTAATTAGCCCCAATAGCCTAATTTGCCAACTGCCAATACCCACAGGAAGAAATGGTGTAGTGCTATTCTAAGCTGACACTACACAGCTAAACTAAATTAATCAACATATTAAGAACCATGGTTGTGCTCAAATTTTTACCAAATAGAATGGCTAAATCTAATATTTATAAACCTCTGTTAAATAAAAGAATTAATATGGCTACAGCAATACCTTACACCAGCTTTTCCCATCTTTCATTGCACCATCACCAAAGCTATTAAGATTTTGGGCAACTATTTCCCACATCTTTTTTAAATTGTCTCGCGCCCGAGCAGTTTTATTGTAACCAGTTGCAAGGGATCGGTTTTGATTTAACGCTTCCCAAAGCACCTCAAGTTGGCCATAAGTTACCCTACGGGCGCGACTCCGTTCCACTCTGAAGCATAAAAAAAGCACTTGAAAGCAATGGTATGTTAAGTGGTTGCGATTCACGATAATCGCAGTTTGTACATAAAGTATCAACTACATATACCAATACACCATATAAGTAAAAAATACACTAATTACTTACGCCATTATAGTGAGATAAACAATTCAAGAAACACAAAACACTATAAAAGAAAAATAAACTAATATTATTTTGAAAAGTCCGCCAGAAGGAATCACAACACCGACAATGTTTACAAATAAACTGAGATGTGACAGATAGTCTTCCGAATGCGTTCAAAAAGCTACTTTTCACAGTCTGCGTCTCAGAAAAATGATACAAAATATGTTTTCAACGCTTATACTAATTTAAATTAGATCTATTTTTTATTAAATATAATATATTTGACAATAATATCAACTTTTATATTAATTTCAACATATTTCAGATCGTTGCAAAAACTGGTAGAATCAGTAGTTTTCAATAGAAAGTTTCGGAACGCACCATCACTTTTATTGTAATCCGACCAGATGCCGACCAGAGACAAACGTTAGACGTTGCCAAATTTATTTAACGCACAAACTCTATCCAGTTAAAGTACGGTCATAGTACGAATTATAGCGATTCAGAATAGGAACCTATTCTGAACTGCATGGAATTTGAACGGATTTGCAAACGGTTGTGGTACCATTCCAGTACCGCCGCGCCCGCGTCGCCGGCGCACGTTTATCAGTGCAACTACTAAACAAAGATTATCTAAAGCATGCTCCAACTAAACTGTCATAATTATTACTGCCGGTCCAGTAAAACATGAGTGAAGGTGCTAACACCATAATAGTTTAACTTGTCGACGACAATTATTTTATAAAGTTTATTTAACAAACTTCTCGCTGCGATTATTTTTACAAGTTTATCAAATTCGGGTGAGTGTTCCATTGTATTTTAAAATATCGTAGTTTTATTACGCTCTTTCTGAATTTGGCCGAATTTAAACGCTATTGACCGAGATTCGCGACGATGAAAATAAAAACTAAACGAGCTTCGGGAAAATTGTTCCGTTTCGATGTCATTTTTCGCGCGTGCGAAATTGTTTTTAAATTCTTTACTAGTTTTATTGTTGATCAAACATGATTGTTTGTGGTTGTTATACGAGTATTTTCAACGGATGGTGTTGATACACACTCTGCTGGTTGACACAAGCCAAGGTAAATCACGGGCAGAGAAAACAATTTCTCTGACCTTTCTATAATTTCACTCTCAAGGTACAAGTTTTGCTTCGACATCTGTTTTAAACAATGACCACCGCTAATATTGTCAAAATATGTAAGATAAGCCACTTATGATAAGTTCGTAACGAGACAGCCATCGTTTATAATAAAATAAAAACATTTTACTATACGAAATTTTGAAATGAGAGAAAAATTAGGAATTGAAAACTGTAAACTGTGGATGAATTCTCTGCATTAGCCAACCACTACCTTGAAGTGTATGTTCCAATGAATTAGTGATCCTGACATAGAGCTGTCTTAGACGTATAACATTCTCAGCGCTTTTAGGTCTTTGTTTATTAGTCTCCAGGTAAACGGGTCACCAAAACATGAAAAATACTTACCGATGATAAATAATCCTGAATACGGTATGCGGTTCTTATGGCAAATAAAAATAAACTTCGGGAAACTGGTTTGCATCCCCATTAATATTATAATTGCGTATGTAAGATTGTGTACGTTTTTACACGATAAGAATATATTATTTCAATTAAATAAGTTATTTTTAAAGTAAGCTTGTTTTGTGCATCTACCCAGATAACTAGTTTACCGATCTCACCTTCCAAAGGTTGTCTGGAAGAGATCGCTTTTAGCGATAAGACCGCCGATTGTACCTCACTGTAAACTGTATGATAATTTATTTTGTAAATTTGTGTTTGATGTACAATAAAGAGTTATTCTATTCTATTCTATATACTAATATTCTTGGAGGTGTTAGAAGTGAAATAGAAAATTTTATAAATACTCAAGACTCAAGACACAAAGGTTCACACCGAATATGCCCGAAGGTGTTGGCAGAGGTACTAATACTTCTGAACACCACTGTTTTGCTTGGACAGTGTACTCACGTGATAGGGGGCAGGTTTATCGCCGTTTTGTACGAATACACTGTCACATGACTAAGTACAACTTACCCATGTGGGTTTCCTCACGATGATTTCCCTCACCGTTAATAACCATGGTAAATTACCACAGATATGTCTTTAGAAAGACAAATTGGTGTAGGCCCGACCCGGGATCAGAACACTAATCGTCTGAACGATAAGCGGTGTTCTACCCACTGAGCTATCACGTAGCTAACTTTATAAATAAAAAATAAAATAAAGATATTGTATTTAATATCCAAACATGTGAAAAAAAGTAGTTTAGTTTATTGCTGACAGTGCAGTGTGATAAGCAAAGTTAGTGTCAATTAGTTATTACACTTTGCATTCACTTGCTTCCGCACTTTTTACCGTGTCGTGTAATACCCATTTTATGCGGTCTTAAACGGGCGGAAAACTAGTTTGCAATAAAAGAAGAAATTCTCAGACTGTACGTAAGCTGACACGCACTTTACTGGGATTAGTTTTCTCTTATAATTTCACTTGTAGGCTATATTCGTACTAAGTGAAATCTGTCACGTTATTTAAATCAACCGGAGGTACCCTCAGGTGTGGCCACTTAGATAATAAAAGATGAGCTATCTTTTCTTCTTTGAACCCATGTTTTCACTATTTATGAGAAGTATATTATAGTGTTATATTGTCTATACCATAAGTAAAGATTTGAAAGTTTATGAGCCACTGGTAAATTTTCAAAAAAGTAAAGAAGCCAATTAGAATAATGAGGTCAATAAAGAGATTGGCGACAAAATTCTAGAATAGAACATTTATGAAAATGGAACATCTTAAAATATGTTTTGTCTTTGTGCTAATGTTGCAAATGATCGCAATTGATAGAGCTCAACTTACTGCTTGTCACTGATAATGTCAGTAACTGTGAGTTTTTTTTATTGACAACGTAACAAATTATTTTTATTTATTAAATTTTTGTGGACTCACTTTATCCTCTAAAAATAATTAAATATTTTCTTGTAATAGGCCCTTATAAGAATGCTCAGGTCATAGTCACCCAAAAGGCCAACGAAGAGAATGTTGGTACTTAAATTCAACGATCGAATTCGTAACGAGACTAACTGACAAAGAATGATGACTTGGTCTTTGCAAGAAGGCAATAGATGAGGGCTGAGCTAGTCAGTCATCGATCTTTAGAGGATTGCTAGATCTATTTCATGAACACTATGTTCAAATAGGGATTGAACTTATATGTTAAAATAAACGTTTAGAAACTTGTAAGATTAACCACGCATATAACACGATTAAACATATATTAGTATTAGTAGTATAATATTACATTCTGTTCATAAATTACAATCCTTATATAGTATCTACTTATATATTTTGAATTCTTTGAACTTATGTGGTAACTTCTTTGTTTCGCCTATGGGGATTTGTATTTTACAGAACCTTCATTGTAACCTCCACGATCCTAACTTATATAAAACAAAAACCGAAGAGCTGACATAATTTTCTGTATTATATTTTGCTGTGTAGTGTCGGCTTAGAATTGCACTACCCTATTTCTTCCGGTGGGTGTACGTAAGAGGCGACTAACGGTATTAGGGCTATTAAGGGATTTTTGGGCGATGTGGTTGGGACCCATCACCAACAACCTTTATTTTTACCATCTTTTCCCCACTCTACTTTCCAAAAGTGGCTGAGGAACATCTAGTTCCTCAGCTCTGGCTACCCCTTGTAGGGATTTACAGCCGTGAGTATATGTATGTATGTATGTATTTTGTTTTGTGGGTTTATAAAAAACCAAATAAACATTAAATGATGTGTACACTTACTGTTTAATTTTTTGTATAATAATTATCACAAATAGTAATTGCTGATTAAAGGCATACTTACTAACAACCACTATCATTAAAGCTCAAACAAATAATACTAATTACACTAATTAATGATCTGTCTAAATGAACTCCGCATACATTGTATATATAATCAACAAATTATATCTGAAATGAGTATGAAAAAAACTGTTTGTAATATTAATATTAAATATTTTTGGTTACATTGAATAATTTGTAAAACCTTTAGCGTGACCTATGAAAGCTGTTTCTGACTGCCGTATTAAGAGAGATAATTCCGATCGATTTTATACAATAAAATAACTTTATGTTGTAAAAAAGCGGTAACATGTAAACAATATGGTTATTTCATAATGCTGATAATCCCTATCCATCCATCCCTAACTAATGTCATTTATTAGGCGACTGATTTACAATTTTATTACATTTAAATGCAAAGTCTAATATCAAGCCCTTTATTTTACCTTAATCTTATAAGGGTATTTAAAATACGTTTTCGAAGTAAAATACTAGATGGTTCCGATGGGTAGCGATAAGTTCGTAAACTTGTGTGCATTATCAACCTTAGTAAAGCGCGTAATCTAGTTTTCATTCAACTATTAACACCGCGATAAAATGTTTCTGCTCAAACTATATTATATTTACCCAGCGCAGCAGACATAAAGTTTTGCAATAGGTTTTTGTTTTCAGTTTGAATATTTTCGACTTAAACATAAACATACCGTCTGTATCAATTAGAAAAAATAGGGTTGTAAACAAAGAAACGTCAATGACCTTTTAGTATTTTAGTGTTGTAACCAATATAATCGACGGCGACGTAAACATCGAATACGTTACTAATTGTAAGCAAATTTCTTGATCCAATTTAATCGTATACTTATAAACAGATGTAAAACACACATTACGTTCCCTATAATAACTTTTATGCATATACTCACGTTAGCCAACATTGGGGTATGCAGAGAAGAGACTGTTGCGACCTCTAGACGGCGAACTCATTCGCACACTAGCAGGGTCATAAAAATATCCAAATCATGGCATCGAAATGTTTTTCTTACTAAAGTATAAATACAAATTACTTGTTGATTGATACACAGCAGGGTGAATAGAACTGTGATAGTACAGTGAAAGGCAAGCTGATGAACATATCATCTCGACGCCATTCCAACAACGGGCGGTGGGGTCGTCACATACCTACGCCATTACCATTAAGTTGAATTTTGACGTTCAAAAAACAAAGATTTACCTTTTCACTTTGAAATAATATAAATATATTATATATATATAATTTAATTATATATATATTTTATATATATATAATTAAATTATATATATATAATATATTTATATTATTTTATATATATATATATATATATATATAATTTAATTTGTGTAAATGTGTGATGTACATACACTTCTTATAAAATTATTCAAGATAGTCGAATACAAAAAACCAAGATATGTTTAAAATTTCAGTTAAAAGTATGAAATAATAGTTACTGTATCGTTAACACTCACATTATTATTATTTTTTAAGTGCTACCAAACAATTTACTATTTAAATTCCTCACAGCCCATATATGTTCCCATCAAGGGGCTCGAGCCTACCCTATATAGGGCGAAAGACTACTACCGTAATAGTAGCCGGTACCGACGGCTTAACGTGCCCGAAGCACGGAATCATCTTAATTTTGCAATATCCTTCCAAACTGGGTTAAATCTTACAAATCTTTGTAAAGTTACCACCCCTCGGGGATCGAACCCAAGACCCCGTACTTGAAACCAAGCGCTTAACCGCGAGATGGAGGCAGTCATTTACATTGAAAATGGATTTAATATAGTAATTTAGGCAAACATAACTTAGGTATTAATGTATAATTTAGGTTGTCTCAGGTAGGTCTTCGATATCCGATTCATCATCAGTGGTCGTAGAGTCGCCAACATTTATTATAATTTTTTCTTGTATGGAATCCGTCGCAGCATCAATTAAACCTTCCAGGTCCTTCATTTTTTTTTCTTCTTTTATAACGTGACTAATACATCCTGTCCACTGCGCTGCACCAATTTTTGCTATACCTTCTTCCAGTAAAGTCCTAACCTCGGGCATTCTAAATGTTTTATTGTTCCGTCCTACATATGACTTTACTTGAGCCCAAATTAGTTCTATTGGGTTCAGTTCGCAGTGGTACGGAGGAAGACGTAGTACTTGGATATTTTGCTTTTCGGCCATATCGTCTATAACCTTTTTTAATATTCGTTTTTTTTTCGTACTAACATGAGAGCACATTTGAGCAAAAATTAGTATAGCGATTTTCCGGAGCAATTGCTACAGAAATAAAATGATCAAATACGTAAATATAGAACAGGCGTTTTTACGTATTTAATAAAATTAAACTAATCCCAATCCCACAATAAACCTTAGAAGTTACACCTATGTATAAAATTAAAAAGACAGATTAAATTCCCCGAGTGACTGACAGCCAATATTAATGCCAAACGCATCACATTATTCATACCTGACTTATCTTTAATAACGAAATGTTTTGTATGTGTAAATTAAATGTGTCAACCCGTGCAAAGCCGGGACGGGCCGTTAGTCGATTACATACATACATACATATACTCTCGGCTATAAATTCCTTGACGGGGTAGCCAGAGCTTTGGAATGAGAAATTCCTCA
Source organism: Bedellia somnulentella (assembly GCA_963576735.1). Classification (NCBI taxonomy): domain Eukaryota; kingdom Metazoa; phylum Arthropoda; class Insecta; order Lepidoptera; family Bedelliidae; genus Bedellia; species Bedellia somnulentella. Next base: position 15,170,958 of record OY755171.1, read on the forward strand.
GCCACTTTTGGAAGTTGAAAGGGGAAAAGATGGTAACAGTAAATGTTTTTGGTGACGGGTCTCCAACCACATCGCCCAAAAATCACTTAAAAAGCCCCTAGACCCTTAGTCGCCTCTTACGATCACCCACGGGTAGAAATGGGGTAGTGTTATTCTAAGCCGACACTACACGGCAAAATCCTTAGTCGATTAATAAAAGACATTTCTAAAAAAAGACCAGAATCGGCCCGAACCAAATAAAACTTAAATGTAATAGTAAAATAGGTATAATCTACATACTCACTAACCATTTCTGAACTTAAAACGTAATAAATTTGTTTTGTGTATCAATATACATATTATTATTTTTGTTAAAAATACAATAGTTTACAGTGTTATACATTTTATTCACTGCGATTTTGATATATTGGATCTTCTTACATCGATTCATCAATCGGTAATCGATTACTGTCATTCTTTCATTACTATTTAATGTCAATACCCATCCCAAATTTTTGCATTGGAAAAAATATTAAGTAACCAAATTTTTATTTTTTTTTGTGTTTTGCAAGTTTTATCTCCAATTAATACTTAGTTTTTAGCTGGATCATTCGACGAATGTGTTTTATAATTGACGGATGTGAAATTCTAGTGTCATGGAAGTATTTTCTTGATGAAATCTACGATTTTATTCCCGGCAATGGTTTGTTTACAATCCTTTTTTTTGTAATAGATATAGATTGTACATACATATACTCACGGTTATAAATCCCTTAAAGGGGTAGCCAGAGCTAGGGAATAAGAAATTCCTTAGCCACTTTTAGAAGTTGCGTGGGGAAAAGATGGTGATATAAAGGTTGTTGGTCTCCAACCGCATCGCCCAAAAATCCCTTAAAAGCCCCAATACCGTTAGTCGCCTCTTACGTACACCCACCTACGACCTAAAATGGATCTAAAAATGAGACGTTAAACTTTTGTGGTAAATTTATATCGAGTAAGGGTAAAAACAGCTAAAAACAGATTTCCTGCAACTTTTCTGCACTGTTTTTGTGGAAGCGCAAGAGTCGTTTTAGAGGTCGGTTCAGTAGTGATTAAATAATAGGTTAGATCAAGTAGAAGATACATACAGTTGAGTTTATTATTTAGTTAACCTCGTAACGCCCGTATAGAAATTGTTATGACTTGTAAGTTCTATCCAATGTATCTCTAATGGAACAAAAAAAAAATGTGCTGACTGCCCATTATTAAAATTAATGATATCTTTAACAAGAACTATTCCTATGGCTTTATTTTTTTTAATAGTTACTATTAATCACAGGAGTTTTGTTTCTCTAGTGATACAACGGGCGTTACGAGGTTATACTTTAGTTTATTACAAGGACTTGAATTTACTCCTGATTTATTTTGTATTTTTTGTGGATCATGTGTGTTGTATTGATTGTTCTAAACATATTAATAATATCACTACATTATCAGCCTGCGTAAATATTGAAATTTAATATTATGTATTTTTTTATTTGTTTAGCATTTAAACCTTGGTTGGTAAGATTAATTTTAAAGTAATATTAAAATTGAAAACAGTTGAAGCGAGACCAATTTTGTATTTCAAATACATACATACATACATATACTCACGCCATTAGTTCCTATTGGGGTAGGCAGAGACTATTGATCGCCACTTCGCACGATCCTGACAAACCTCTCTAACTTCGTTTCCATCCATCAATCTTTTCATACATGCTCTTTTATTCTTCATACTTCGGACGCCAGCCTTTTTGAGCACACTCTCAATTTGGTCCAAGTGTGTTCTCCGTGGTCGTCCTCTCTTAACACTACCATCCACACTAGCTCTATATATCCCTTTTACAATTTTTTTATCATCCATCCTCTCTATGTGCCCAAACCATCTAAACATTCCTTTTTCTAACTTTTCATTTAAACATTATAGTTATTCAATAAAACTAAATAAACTATATTTATCCTGCGCGCGCGTTTTTTCCGTCCCTGTCACTCTCAGTAAATTTGACGTAAGAGTGAGCGCAATAGTTGCAAAATGCGAGGAGGCCCTTAAGTATGTCGCTCAATTGATAATACTTCCGCAAGAAAATTGGTTTGATTGTTTTCAGTCAATTGAACGTAGTAACAATAAAGCGGCGGATTAAAAAGATAAGCAGTATCGATAAAAAATATTTCATTAATTTACTGCAACTATGAAACCGATATATCAAACTGTGCTTGGAATATTAATACTGAATTGGCAGTTTGATTGTTTTATACTGATAAGAAAAATAACCTTACGATTTAGTGGTAAAAACTTAGCCTTGTATGAATATGGTCTGGGCTTCGAGAAAGTGTTTTGTTTGTTGATTTAGTATTTGATTTAAAAGAATCTATACTTGAACCAAACTGAATTCCTATTTACGTATAAATTTCGAAGGGCAAGCATGAGCCGTGTTTAAACTAGTTATCGCGTGAGATAAAGCAGCCATCTCTTAGGCACCTACTTAATATCGTATACTGCCATCTCATTCTAACCGTTATCGTTTCGATAAAATTGCGCTCGTGCTTGCCCAGCTGCAACTGTCAAAGCGCATAAATGAGTATGTATAAGGTTTTTATTTTTCGTAGTATGTTACAGTTGTATAACTGTATGTGTTAAAAGATGCGTATTTAAAGTATATTTTTAGCCTATTAAACAAAAAGTTAAATTTTGTAGTAGTTGCTATGTTTTAATTTGCTAAAATAACTTTTTGCTATTTATTCCAATACAGACAGATGTTTTAAGATCGTGGCATAAAAGGGTTAACAAAATATACGATACTATTCTTTAAAAGTAATGATTATTGTGATTTTCTTAGCAATTATTTTGCAAAACGAAATTTTACTTTGTATAATTTAAATCTTTTTGTTCATGAAAACCTTATGTGGGGATTATTACTAATAAATTACACTACTTAAACGTGTAAAAGAAATAAAGGGTATAAGAATTTCGCGCTGGCAGCCATTGACACGGTAGCTCAATTGGCAGAGCAACGGAGACGTATACCCGAGGTCGCGGGTACGATTCCCGCCCGCCTGTGTCGAAATTTTTCTTTCCTTTATTTATTCTTTATTTTACTTTGTATGTCACCCAAAGCCCATTATTGTTCTTTCTTGCTAGGCTTGACCGATTTTTATCGTTTTTTATGTTTCTTTATTTGGCAGGTTTGCTCATAATGGTGTTTACTCTCTTCTATTGTGCATCGCTATTCATTTTTTAAGACTATGATGTTATTGTTGAAGATGTACGAATTTTTTAGGCGCATATGTCTGACTGTCTGTGGTAAGCCGGTTTAGGTTGCTAGTAATAATATAAATACCAAAGTTATGTTGCAATTTATTAATAAAAATAAAAATGTTTTGACGAGGGTATAGCATGACTCAGAGATGTAAATGATAAAGTATTTCTGCGGTGCGTAGCCAGGCCCAGCCGCGAATAAGTTAAAAGTTAACTTCACGCATCGACCGTTTAACAACACATATTTGCAAAATACGTATTTGCATACTTTTAGTTTTGTAATGCTTAGAAAGTATATAGTTTTTTGTATGTTTATGTAATGATTCTTACATAAATACTATCACGGAGAATATAAGAGTTACCCAAACTTATCTGGCTGTTTAAATTAAATAAGCAATATTACTTTCCATCATTAAGTATCTTTTAAAATAATTACATTCTATGTACTTATATTCTACAATCATAACTAGAGCTTTAGAATTGTGAATTCGCTGCGTCTTTTGAAGTTAAGTGTGAAAAAAAAGATAATGGACGAGTAGATTGTAAACTAGTATTTAGTTTAGGTTTAATAATAATAATAATAAAACTCTTTATTGCACATTACAAAATAAAAACAACAATTACAAAAAAAGATCGGTATAAAAGCCAAAGTACAACTGGCGGTCTTATCACTAAGAGCGATCTCTTCCAGACAACCCATTAATGGAAAGATTTGCTGGATTAAAAACATGTTCGGTAGATGTCCAATAAATTAAACTGATTTGCTTAAATACTAAAATTATTCATCAAACTATTATCTATCTATTTTAAGTATTACTAAATATTTATTAAGTTCTAATACACTTACAGATACCTACAGATAGTATTCCATAAAATAAATAATATTCAATAAATACAATACATATGCAATATATATAAAGATTTTTAAATAAAATACATATATACATTTTACGACATAATATATAATAGAATATATAAACTTTTGTATGCAACACAAATAATATTATAATGTTTCGGAGAGGAAGTGTTTTTTTACCATTTTCTTGAAAATAGGGAGAGACTTGGCTAATCGCACCTCTACAGGAAGACCGTTCCATAGTTGTACAGCCTGGACGGTAAAGGAGGAACTGTAAAAATTGGTGGAATGGGAAGGGGTACTCAACAAAAGATTGTGGTAAGAACGCAGATTGAGGTCATGTGAAGAGTGAAGGAATTGGAAACGCTCTTTAAGGTAGGAGGGGGTGGCAGGATTAAACAAGATAGAGTACAGGAGAGACAGAGTATGTGCATTCCGGCGGAGACGAATTGGAAGCCACTGAAGTTTATTGCGATACGCAGAGACATGGTCATATTTACGCAGTCCGAAAATAAACCTAATACATAAGTTTTGTAAGCGCTCAAGTTTGTTCAGTTGATCTTCAGTTAGATCGAGATAGCAGGTGTCAGCATAATCAAGAATAGGTAGTAGAAGAGATTGGGCTAACGCAGTTTTGGTAGCAGTAGGGAGAAAGTTACGTAGCCTCCTGAGGGACCCTGCTGACGCAAACAGCCTCCGGCTTACTAATTCCAGTTGCGGTACCCAAGATAAGGTGCTATCTATCATCACACCAAGGTTTTTTACAGCAGCGCTGAAAGGAATGGATGTGCCATCAAATAAAACAGGCGGTAGTGATTTATAGTCAATCTTGGAAACAATTCGTGAGCTACCAACTATAATTATTTGTGTTTTATTCGGATTAACTTTCAATCCATATGCTTCACTCCATTTCAAAATTTGCATTAAATCATTATTAATTAAGCTTATGGACATATTTATTTGGTCAAAATTAGCCTGTGTGTAAATCTGAAGATCATCTGCATAATGGTGGTAGGAAGAAGTAAGTTTATGAGAAATGGAGTTTATAAATATAGCGAATAAGAGAGGAGACAACACACCACCTTGTGGAACACCGGCATTTAACTCAATCCACGGAGACATGGCATCTTCGAGGTGAATGCGCTGTCGACGCCCCAGTAGATAACTACGAAACCAGTCAACTACCGTTGGAGATATGTTAAGAGAACGAAGTAAAGCAAGTAATATTTCGAAGTCAACCGTATTAAAGGCGCTACTAAAATCAAGCAGTGCTAAAACAGTCAGCAGTCCCTTATCCATTCCCAAACGCATGTCATCAGTTATTTTGATCAAAGCCGTTACAGTACTATGGGAAGGGCGGAAACCAGATTGGAAGGGGTTAAGCAGATCATTACTAGTGAGAAAAACACTTAACTGTTTATGTACCAGTCGTTCAAGTACTTTAGAGAGGAATGGCAGAATAGATATAGGACGATATTCAGAGAAGGACTTAGGATTGGCTTTTTTGGGAATAGGAGTGACCTGGGCTTCTTTCAATACCATAGGGAAGGATTATAAGGATATGGAATAATAAAGGATTTCAGTAATAACAGGAAGAATAAGGTCTAGGATAGGCAATATCATTTTTCGACTAATACAATCACCACCTACTGCGTTTGACGTAATGGACATAATATCGACGCTAGAAAGGCAGAATGTATTAAGCGCCATTTCATAAAATGTCCACCAGAGCAATTTAAAGTTTAAGTTTTTTGAAAAAAAATCATATTTCTGTAACTATGGCAGATATTGCTTTGAAAATGAAAACAGTTATAATTGAAAAGATTTTCCATGTATTCCTGTAAAAATAAAAGTTCTACATCTTCTATTTACAAAAATAGGGGACATAATACGTACGCATCTAAAATCTCGGTCAGGTAAAATTGGCTGAAGCGACATCATATTTTTCGATTATTCCCATGCAAAATAGGTTTAATGACCAATTAGATGTGACCACCAGAGGGGCAAAATGTTTTAATTATTTTACGTTACTTTAAATATTCCATAAGAACGAAATAAACAAACTGTAAAGCACAAATGTGTCGGAGCAGAATGTCTTATGGCGTGAGTAACTTGGTATTTGGACATAATATTTAAATTTTATTAATATATAAATATACTTATTTTATATATACTTATTGTTTACAAGGGATGGAAAATGTGATGAAGACATTGTAAGAAGAGTAAAAAAGGGTAATGCGGTAAATGGAGCAATGAACAGGCTAATGATCAGTCAATCGGTGTCTGAAAAGGCCCGAATGGCTGTGCATGATGCTGTTCTTGTTCCTACGCTTATGTATGGAAGCGAATGTTGGGTGTGGCAGAAGAAGCATGAGAGCAGAGTGAATGCAGTAGAGATGAGGTCCCTCAGAAAAATTTGTAATGTTAGATTGTGTGACCGAGTGAGAAATAGTGTTATTCGTGAAAAGTGTGGTGTGAAAGATGGTATTGTAAGATAGATAGATAGTACATAGAGAGGATGGATGATAGAAAATTGGCAAAAGGCATCTATAGAGCTAGTGTGAATGGTAATGTTAGTAGAGGATGACCACGGAGAACACACTTGGACCAAATTGAGGAGTGCTCAAAAAGGCTGGCGACCGAAGTATGAAGAACAAAAGAGCATGTATGAAAAGATTGATGAATGTAAACGAAGCTAGAGAGGTTTGTCAGGATCGTACGAAGTGGCGATCGATAGTCTCTGCCTACCCCAATGGGAATTAATGGCGTGAGTATATGTATGTATGTATGTACTTATTTTTAGAAATGGTTTCATTGCAATATCAAAATTATTCTACAGTAACAATCATATTTTAAGCTTAAATATTTTTTGGAACTATTTCTAATAAGATACATTCTTGTTTTGCCACATTGAAAAACGTTACAGAAATACGACGCATAAACATTATTATTAAGTATAGTTTTAATTTTTCAGTCTTCATTCAGTTTTTTTTGACCATAAGATCATATAAAATATCAGGTTTTCTTATCAGTATTAATCAATAAACGTACTTATCCCCAAAAAAAAGAGACCTGTTACTTAGGGTAAAAAAAAGACATTAAATATAGAAGAATCTAGAAAGCTTCATCATCAACACTATCTTTAATATCAGTATCTTGAAAAGTCTATTTAACATTGCAAGGGAGTCTGTTATTGTATAAGTTATCTTCAAGGCGTCTGTTTCTACTGATAACTTCTTCTTTTTCTGCAAAAGCAGAGTCGCTCATGCCCTTTTTCTTACAATGCTTGACATGTTCTCTTTAAAAGTTAATATTCGGACCTTACTGATTTTACCAGCAAGATTGTTTTTTTTAAATATTTATCAGCTATATAGTCCCAAATCTGGAAATGACTGTAAGATAGTACTTCTACATATTGGTTGTATTGGTTCTACATATTGGTTGTTGTTCTATATAGTGCTTCTACACATTGGGTATGATTTGGGATTCTTTCTCGCTAGCTCAAATACTGTTGCCCATTTTGTGAAGGCGCAAAGACAATCATGTTTTCTACGCTTATTTCGATTTTAGCATGAACACTGTCTACAGGTGTAGAAGTATGACCCGGCAGCAGAAAATTCATATACACAAGTAAATTCTTTACCGTCTGCCGTTCATCAACCATTGTGAGGATAGTCGCAATTTCATTACCACCTCGTTTCCCATCAGCTTCTCCCCATGTGTAACAATATAGTTCTTCGGGTTCGATTCCCGCCTGTGTCGAATTTTCTTTCCTTTATTTATTCTTTATTTATTAATATAGTTCTTGTGCTTGGCTTTTGTATATGGTCAGATTATAACCTGAATATTTGCGCGAGCAAGTAAGTAACTTTTAGACATTTTGTTATAAGTACGATGATTTGGGCCTGTAAATGATGATCATTTGTAATAATTGATAGGTACCGAATAATTATAATACCAACGAAGCAATCAAGTTCTGTACCTACGTAATCACACTGCGCAGACGGCGCCAAGTGGCATTCCAACACACGCCCTCTCCCGATGAAGCCCCGCGGGTGGCTGAAGCTGAAGCGACAGTCTTTCAAACACTCCTATTTATAATATTAGTGTTTTTGAGCAATAAAGCTTACGTATTACAGTCTAACGACCATATTCTGGTTTGTTAAGGTTCTTTTGAATTGTTTTATGTCGCAAATATAAATTACTTACAGATCACAACAACAGCTTAAGCGCCAATTGTACCATAAGACTGATTCAAGTAAACTTGTATTATCAGCCAAAAAAGTGAAGAAAGCCGACCGGCAAAATAGTTTATGTGCCAGTGAGCTTAAAATACAAACAAGTAAAACGTATTAACTCACAAAATGTGATTATTATAGCAAAGTCATTTTGGTTTATATCAATTATTGTTTATAACACAAGCAGGTAAAAATGCTGAACTGAGTAAAAATTGAAAATCAATATTTGATAAAAATGAATTAACGCAAAGTCTTTAACTATTTTAGGAAGGGTAAATTGTTTTATATGGCTTTCTTAACATAATGTATGTTTGAACTTACAAACCATATAAAAGGGTGGTTGTTAATACAAAAAAAAGTATCATTATTTCCAAAATCACCAACGTATTAAGCGCCAAAAAAGTGCTCAGATCAAAACGAGACCCACACCATTAGAAAGAGAAAAATCAGGCGATTCTAACGATGTATATAACTCAATTTCACCAAAAGTGGCGCTTAATACATTCTGCCTTTCTAGCGTCGATATTCTTCTTAACTTAGTATATAAAATATTCTTTACTTCAAGTCCTCTAAGTCTTGTTTGTACGTGAACCTATCATTAACCATTCATTTACTGACCTTACTATCCAAAGGTGGTCTGAAAGTGATCGCCTGAAGTGATTAGACAGCCAATTGTACTTCTATTCGATAATGTAATTTCCCTATCATGTTATAACTTTGATGTGCAAAAAAAGTCTTCTTTTCCATTTTATTCTATTAAATGAAAGATTTAGCAAAAAGTACTGCTTGCTTTAAAAAAGTAACAAGCGACCACTTGTACTACAACACATAATATTCAAAACAATCTCCTAACAAATTGAATCACAATCTGTTTAGTCGTACGTCGTCGTCGGTTAGAAATGGATTGAAGACATTGTGAGTCTTCTATATCATCATTGTACTCTTTCTCACATAAAAACACTCATATAAATTTACAAATAAGTAGTAAGAAATAACGAGAAAGGCAAAGTACAGAAACAATAAGCATTGCAATAGCCTGCATTACAAAACGTGTGACTCGATAAGGTATTTACTTTAGTTGTAGGCGATCTCACGCTTCGATGAGAACACTTTTGTATTGTCGACTAGGTCACTTTTTATGCTTCCAGAACTATCGAGATGTTGAGAAGTACGACAAAAAAATATGAATAGTGTCGTCAAAGCATCAATAGACTATTATGGCATTTATCGGCATTTAAACTATTTTTAGTATCGACTAAGAAATTGTTTCAATAAAGAAGCTAAGAGTGATTAAAAGTAATATTTAGCAACCGTGATAGCCCAGTGGGTAGAACACTCGCTTATCGTGCAAACGACTAGTGTTCAAATCCTGGGTCGGGCCTACACCAATTTGTCTTTTCTAAAGACATACGTGTGGTTAATTTATCATGGTTGTTAACGGTGAGGGAAAACATCGTGAGGAAACCCACATGGCTGAGTTGTACTTAGTCATGTGACAGTGTATTCGTACAAAACGGCGATAGGCCTGCCCCCTATCACGTGAGTGCACTGTCCATGCAAAACGTGGGTACTCTGAACACCAGGTGACAAAGTCAAGTGATGTTCAGAAGTATTAGTACCTCTGCCAACCCCTTCGGGGATATTCGGCGTGAACGTTTATGTTATGTTATGTTATGTATTTAGAACTGATATTTCCTCTACTGTAGAGTTATGTATCAGTAAAGAAAGTGACCCTTAGGGAAGGTTTAAATTCATGTTATTTGTTTCGATTTGGGTACGCACGGCAAATTTCCATCACAACGCTTTATGATCCTGGCAAATCAAAATTCATTATAGCTATAGCCATTATAAAATAGCCTTATAATTAAAATATAATATTGCAGTACCGAATGCAAATAAATAATTAAGAATTAAATGTTTTATATCCATTTCGTTATTTAAAGTCTGATAAATCCCATACTATAACATACTCGCTCTCTTGATGGAGATCGACCTATAAGCATTGCGAGGACATTTTACAAGTCGAATTATCCTATCAACGTTATTGGCTCTTCCTACTCGACTTTGTATGTACGCCGTTTTAGTAACAAAAAGACATAAAACATTAAATTGAATACCATTATCACAAACTTAGTACCATTATATAATTATAAATTGGTGACCCAACAAAAACTGTATTGCCCTAGAAAATAAATCTTAATATGAGGTCAACCCGAATTTCAATTTAAAAATATTTTTAAGGCCTTTCTGAGACCTCATTCATAAGTCACTTAAAAAACGTTTTGTATGGAATTTGTTGCAAACATGGTGACATGTGACCTCATCCTATTTCGGTAAGCAAATTGAGATTGGAAAACTCGATTTAAAAATATATAAGATGATTCCGTGCTTCGGCAAGTTACGCTGTCAGTCAACGGTATAAGTTGCAAATGTCTGCCAATCAGGGACATTCTTTTCTAATGATAATGATAATTTCTAGGGAAATTCTACAGTACAAATTGTTCTGTAATTAAACTTAGTTTGGTTTATAACGTGTAACTTTTGTGTAGAATTGCATTCGTTCCAATTATTTTCCTATTTACTGAAGTCAATCTCAAATCTGTATAATTTATTTTGAAAGGTGATTCTATAAATTTAAACACACTCCAAACTCAATTAAATGTCTAAAGTTGGATTGCGGAAATGACCAAAATTATTAGACATTTTTAAGTAAGATTTATTTATATTTATAGTTTATCTGTAAAAACATTAATCATCCCTGACAACAAAAGTGTCCTGTACTTTCTTTACCTTTTTTAACTTTACCTTACATTTGTAATTAAATGAAAACCTAAAATATAACAAAACCAGTTATAGGAAAGTGGTAATGCAACTACAGTGCAATGAAAGTGGTAAATTTATAATGATTAGTCGAACTATGAACGACGTCGAGAAAGTCACGCGGTGACTTTTGTCTTTCGATTATACAACGACTTGTCATATCAATTATCGTTATTACAATAACATTAGTATCACTTAGTTCTCGTAATGCGATAACGTTGATAAAAGTTAGAACGACTTTTAGTAATTAGTTAATGATTAATACAAATAAAGGCCTCCGTCAGCCAAACTAAAGCCTGTAACCCTTTTGTTTTGTTATGTGGATTTTATATTTTCATTGTCCAATTCAAGCTTTGCGCAAATACGGCAAAACATTTCTAACGGTTCAGTAAGATTCATAACTTTATAACTAATGATTAAGATTTGCGCGATATTTAAAGGAGTTTAAGAGGAGTCGTAAGAAGCGACTAAGGGTATCGGGGCTTTATATTGGATTATTGGGCGATGCGGTTGGAGACCCATCACTAAAAACCTTTATTTTTTACCATATTTTCCCCACTCAGCTTCCAAAAGTGGCTGAGGAATTTCTAATTCCTTAGCTCTGGCTACCCCTTCTAGGGAAATATATCCGTGAGTATATGTATGTATGTATGTTAAAGGAGTTTGAATAAACTAGCCAAAATCAATTGATTTCCGTTTCATAACATATTTTTAATGTATTGTAAATAATGAGGCATACATTATTTATTGATTGTCGAAAATTTATTTCTTTTTATTTTAATAATAACAGATTAAACGTCAAAAGTAAAATTTATGGTGTCTGTACCGTAGAAGTTTTGTTGCAGGTGCAATATGGCGATGAAAGAGTGGTTGCAATGGCTGCCGCCCCCCAGGTCCCTGCTGGCGCTGATGCTGGCCACGGGAGGGTTCAGCGGCAGACTGTTCACCTCCTACCTCACACACTCGCCCACACTGCTGGTGGACACTTGCCATTCTCTGTGTCGGCTAGTCGGGCTCATCACGACACTCATATCTTATAAGGTAAGTTTTAATATACATACATACATACACTACCACTCTGTATTTTAAAATTTATATTTATATAAAATTTATAAAAAAATACGCTTGGTATGACAGCCGTTTGACGAGGATTTAACCAAAATAACACGAAGAGGCGGTGCGGAAGGTTTGACAATGATGGGCGGGCAAGGGCGATGTCTATCTGCTATCGTAATGGTCTGACTTAGAATTTTCAATTCGTCTATGTAAATGATGTAAGAAAAGCTTCGCTCCACTCTGCTTCGCTGGGCTCTAGTTTAAGGGCGTCCCACGAAAAAGTGAGAACCTTGAAACGGCATTTGGGCTTCCCCCTGCCGTTTCCTCACCTTTAATAGAACTCGTAAAACAAGCCATCTATTAGCAACTATGATAACTATAGATTATAGCGATATAGATGTAGATATAGCGCCATCTACCAAAACAGTCTCGTACTACGTTGTACGATCGGCGCGGCGTATTGATATATGTGTTAATTATGTTTCGCTAAGTGAATATTGTTATAAAAATAAAACAAATACTTCAACAGTACAATAACTTTATTTCCACAAAACTTATTTCTTGATACCTTTGGAATATAGCAGGGGAACATGTCGAGAAGAATGTTGGTGTCGTGATGATACGTTTCACGTGACATAGTAAATGGGGTTTATGTTATTCTTAACCGACACAACAAAGTGTACGTGGATGGCAGTAGAAATGAAGTAACGTGTAATTATATAATAATAATATCTCGACGTCAAAAATCCACACTTGAACAAAAAATCGACTCAAATTATAGAACAGGAGTAGGCATTTTTTTCATGAATACTTACTTACTACTGATTCAACATAAGTAAATTATAAAACCCAAATAATTTTCATAAAAATTATCATTTTATTGAGATGGTGCAGAAAGCAAAAGGCAATTCTTAAGGTTCTTTTCAATATTAAAAACTAAGTTATAACTAGGTATTTGTAGGCACAGATTCATGAATACCTGTTTGTAGTTTCTTGTTTGAAGGAGGCTATAAATGTGCGTCTTTTGTACTTGTTCATTTAATTAATTAGAGGTTTGTTCAAAAGTTTTCTTGATTATCTAAATTCACATTTCCCGAAATTTTACGGCTGAAAATATACTTCAACTCATATAAAATAGTTTTTACGCCAAATTGTGCAAGATAGCTATATTAAATAACTTATCCACCGCGACTAAATAACTTAAATAATAAAAGAGACAGAAGTTCGGAATATACCGGACTTAAAAGGGTTATTTATTGTTAAATTAACAGTCTGTTAATATCAGTGCTAATCTTTAATATATTCGAGCACATGCATCGTTCGTTTTACTGTGTTGAAAAAGCATGGCATGGTGATGGTGCTGTTAATCTTTAAATTAATATACTTTTACGTTTTTTTTAAATACAAAAGTAAAGGTGCGTTTAAGAGCACTATTATCACAGTTGATGAGCCTAGTTCAGGTGCATTAGATACAGTAGCCGTGTTCTCCAATGATTTCTCCCTGTCGGTATTTTGGGACGAAAATACACTTTCTTCCATCATCTCAGTTGAACTGAAATTAATTCATAATATATAAGTATAGGCTCAATTGGGTATGATAACTTTTTCACAATTTATTACAAAATACAAAGTTCAATGAAAGACTAAAAATTTATAAATATCAGCTCCTGGTCTATTTTACTTACTCTGTTAATTGAACTTGGCGAGATGATTGAGGTTCCTGATTTATTGCATATTTCTCATCCCCTTGTAAAGCAATACGTTTTTGGAGCCTAAATCAGAATTAATAGCACATGAATGAAATACAATGGATCAAAATAATTGATCGAAGAACGGTTCGAATACATATATTAAGATAATTATATATATTTTCTTAAAAAGTAGAAATATGACTAAAGTGGAGAAGTGTAATACACATCATATAAATAAAAAAAAACACCCAGATTTGAAAGAAAAGTTAGAAGGTAAGATTATTCACGGAACATAGCTATAGGGTAAAACGTAACAAGCATATTTACAAAACAGAATAAATAGCAGCAGGTATTTTTAATAATGCATTCATCGTGATCCGAAGGAGAAAATAAAAGAATACTTATTTTACGAATAAAAAACAAAGTCGCAAGGTTGAGGATCGAACTCTGTACCTTCATCACTGAGCGTGAAACGTTTAACGCGTTACACCACATCGATCTTAGAGCTAAGAGTCGAAATTGACGATTATATTAGGATTGCGAACGAACAATATAATATATGGCAAAACTTTTCGACTATGTTCCGTGCAATATATAAAATATGCCTAAAGTGTTTTGTTGGTAGAAAAATTTGTACTTACAATTTTGCATTCATTATCTGAGCCCTCTGTTTAGCGAACCTTTTTTTAATATTTTTTCCCTTTTAGGGATTTATAGCCGTGAGTATGTATGTTGTTCAAAATTTTTTTGTTTAATTGGAAATTTTCGATTTTCTGCACATGTTTGTTTCCTTTATTTAATTTTCCGACGTTATTATAAGGTAAACAATATTTTTAATCTTACTAAAAAGATATGTAAAAACATCACATAAATTTAAAGCAAAAAGATAATAATTGTTTCAGCTGGATTTACAGAACATTAGGATAAAACGAGCGTATTAACAAAACAGAATTATGCGCAGTATTTTTAATCATGCATTTATCATCATAACCGAAACAAAATAATTTTACGAGGAAAGAAATAAACAAAAAGCATGTCCCGGATAGAAGATTTGAACTCACGCCCACATCATCAGCGCATGGCCCCTAATGCGTTGGACCATTTCGTACTATCTAAACAGGGTGAAATTAACGATAATATTACGATTGTTATCAAACTTATAATGTAAAGCAAAACAAGCGACTATGTTGCGCACAACCAAAATAAATTATCTAAAAAGCGCGGGAAGCGGCAAGCAGCTCTATTACAGAAAAATTCGACACAAGCTCTGCGCATGAAGGCTAACAGCCATCTGCCGCCCCGTTCTCCGCACAGGGACCCGCTCCAGATTGACATTGAAATTTAGGGTTTTTGCTTTATAACTCCATAATTAGGATGAAAAGACTAAAAATTATTCATACAGATGATAGACTACTCAGTTGTCTACGCAAATATTACGTAATCGATAACATATATGCAGTATTCTGACAGCAATATCAGACTTTACGATAAAAAAGCCCCCCACAAATTATTTTTTTTCTTAGTCGATTATTATTGAAAACGAATGAGAACCGTCATTATTAAAGAAAAGATATTGAACTTGAACATATATTTTATTTAGAGTGTGATTGTTTCATTGAGCAGGTTTCATTGAGTTTGAAAACTACCAAAATCAGTGAAATTTTCGAGGGAGGCCCTTAACGTTATATTCATATCCCCTTTACCTTATCTACGAGTACCTATTTCATTCTAATGCAGAATACAGATATGAAAAAGCTATCGCTTCAATTATAACGCAGGGATTAAGATTTTCGATCAAAAACTAAGTATGTGTATTTCTTGTTTGTCTCATTGAATTATAATATTTAGCAGTCAGTATTTCTTTTTCACTTTGCTTTGTTCATAGTCGGGTTACCTCTTTGAGACATAGGACTTACTTTTTGAAAGTTGTAGTCATACCCACACAACACAAACATTTCAACGATACAGTTTTCATATATATAGTAAAAAAAACATTCAAGCAATATGAATTTATTTAGTTACACCTTATTACACATATTGAATAACATGTCAATCATAAGGTAAATATTAGAAAAGTCATAGAAAATTCATTGATCACGCCAATAAAGCGAGCCAAATCTTAACACATTATTGCGATTCACAGAGCTTGACTATATATTATTATATAGCTTTTTGTTACGGTTATCGCTTATAGAGTTTATGATTTAAATATCATACCGCAACATAGCTTAGAATAGAACAAACCCATTTCTTTCCGTTATTGTCGTTTGGGGCTTTTTAATTGTTTGACACCCATTATTTTGTTAACATTTTACTTACTCAATTTTTAAAAGTGACTGAAGAATTTCTTGTTCCGAAGATCTGGCTATATCTTTTTGGTTTTTCATGCCGTAAGGATATGAAGGCACCGATGTAATAACTAATATAAGTGAATCCCGAATAAAAACTACCTGCTAGATTACCTTTCTGTAAGTTCCATCAAATTTCTCCACTCATTGTACCTGTTGTTGTGAGGTTTCGGAGCCTATTCATAACGAGCTAACAAATACAAAAATAATACATAAAACCACGGCTATAAATCCCTAAAAGGAGTAGCCAGAGCCTCAGCATAAAATATTCCTCATTGACTTTAGGAATTTGAGTCAGAAAAATATTGTGAAATAAAGGGGTCTCCAACAGCATCACCCAAAAATCTCTTAAAATGCACCAACTCCCTTAGTTGCTTCCTTCAAACACCCATCGGAAGAAATGGGGTAGTGCTCTACATCCAACACACATACATACTATCCAAGCAAAGTGTGATGCTCTGAACACCAAATGACAATAATGTCACGTGATGATCAGAAGTATTAGCACCTCTGCTTTCCCTATAGGCCTACACGGCGGCTTTGAGTTGAGAGAAAAGAAAACTCTTTATAACACATCACATTACCAAACAATTTAGTTTCAATGGCATTAAATTTAATGATTTCATTTTTATATTTTTTTGTTATTTCATTCACCCATTAATTATAACACACACGTGACACGATATGAATTTTATCAATTATTTTAAAATGGTGGTATTTCGCTGACCTTGCATTTAATCAGTATTTTCAGTAACTCAGTTTCAGCGAGAGTTATCGATAAGTATGTGTTGTTCTTTGAAATTACCAAAACAAACTTCCAAGGTTATATATCTTTCACTTAAATGTATTTTTTCTGAGTAATATAAGCATAAAACAGGACTAATACATATTTACCTGCCATCGTGTCGTAAGAGGATACGGTAGCCCGGTAGTCCACCCTTAAACGATAGTGATTTTAAGCTCAGTTTTTATAGTTTCATGTTTCGGCCCAAAAGTATTTTTTTTTCAGTTCTTAGGATAGACTAAGATTTAATGAATAGCCTTTATTGACCAAAATCGTAGCCATTGACATTGACATCGAAATTGGACTTAAATTAACTTGATTACGACAAAGCGTCATAAAATATGATTCTTTATTCTTTTAACATTACTTATTTATTCTAAAAACCAGACAGAGTAACCAGGATGTCATTATTTAGTATGGACCAAATAACTCTTCTTTCACATATGTATAAACTAACAGAACCCGACAAACGTATAATCGGCCTAGACCTCGTTTTTAAAACATACCCTTTTTATATTTTAAATTGATAAAAGACGTCAAATTAAACAACTTTCCCTATGGAATATATATATTTCAGCTGAGGCTAAGAAACTCACCATACTTTCTCAGTTTGATCTAGGCAGTGACACTTTTTAATCGTTAATTATTTTGAAAATTACAATATTTTAGATAAGCATTCCATAGGCAAAGTTGTTTATGTCTTTTATCAATTTAAAATATAAAAAGGGTATGTTTTAAAAACGAGGTCCAGGCCAATTGCGATACATATAAAAAAATGTGATGAAGTGTTCTTGACTTATACCTAGGCATATGAACTATGATTTAAGTACTATTCTCAGACCTACGAAGGATACACACAAGATTTAGTTAGAAACTGAGTGGCCAAATATAGTGCAAATTAGATTTTTTTTTAAATTTGCCCTTTTAAAAGTCTTTTTAGTATAAGTCATGTGTACAAAAGGCCGTTCGACAAATAAAAACATCAAAAATTGAGGAACTAAGTAGCGATGGAACCTTACAAAACATTTAATTCAATAAGTAACCGTAGTGTGTTGCCGTGTAGTGCCCGCTTAGAATTTCACCAACCCTTTCTTCCCGTGGGTGTCGTAAGAGGCGACTAAGGGTATAGGGTTTTTTTAAATGGTTTTTGTGTTATGCGGATGGAGACCTATCACCAACGATACTTTATTTCTATCATCTTTTCCCCTATCAACTTCAAATGTGGCTGAGGAGTTTCTAGCTCTCAAGCTCTGGCTACCCCTTTTTGAAATTTATAGCCTTGAGTGTATGTATTTATACCGTTCAATAAGTAACGTTCACGTTCGAATACCCGCTACCAAAATATTTAGGATTTAGATTAATGTAAAGCAATTGATTATAAAACAAACCTGTCATAATATCGCACAGATAGAATCATAACATTATGAAATGTTATACAAAACAATAGTGTTTACAGAACGGGGGCTGTGAAAGAGCAGTACACAAATCACTTGTATGTTACCTATTATTTATATTGTTATTGTCCGAGTGCATAAACGCTGTAATTTGGTTCCGCGTTACAATACAATAAAGTAGAGGCTACTGTTAATTGAAAGTTTTCCTTCCGTAAAGATGTCATTACATTACTGACAACTCTTCTTTGGTTGGAATTTTATCACATTTTCACATTAAATATAGTGTGTGCGATTGTTGATGTACCGAAAATCTTGGAAAATATGTACGTTAAGAAATCATTTTTAAGAAAATTGAGCAGCGGATGAGTATTAAATTTGCAAACTTTTAGTTCATTAATACAAAATATAAATTCTTACGGTTTATATTCTAATAAAATATGTATTTTAATGGTGTTAATCAACAAAAAATGCATTGCACGCACTACCATATCTATAATAAGTCTTGACACCCATCAAATTAAGTTTAAAGAATTAAGACGCACAAAACTTCAGTGCACAAAGCTTAAGTTCATCTCCACAGGAACGCAGATATTCAGACTCTTTACTCTCTTGTCTTATCCGTCCTACACGAAAGAGCGTTTTCAATTTTGTTACTAGACCTTAATCTGTATTTTATCAAAATTATCTCTTATCGGAGGGAGACATCAACAAGAAAGGACGATTCTGAAGGACGACAATATTACGGCTCCACTGTAATTTTTATGACGTGAATTTTTTAATCAGACCAAAGTTAAGGCCGCGGAGGGTAGCTCCACAGCACGTTCGGCTGGGCGCATAGAGCACTTGCTGTTATCGTATGATATCAATGTGAAAAGAAAATATTTCTCTGATCACATACTACACAGTTTCACAGTAAACCTAATCCAAAATCTAAAAGTTCTCTTATGTTCCCACGTACGAGCGCGCAGGTGAAAACAAAGGTCGCGAAATGCGGCCCCAAAACACGCTCGGCTGGGCGTGCATCTCTAAGCATAGAGGCAGCTACCTGTTCACGTGCTGTTATCGTATGACATCAATGTGAAATAAGACTATTCTAATCCGACACTACATGGCTTGACAGTAAACTTTGTCTTGAATCTAAAAACTCCCTTGTAGTTTTTCTTCCAACATTGCAAACTTTTGATACGAAAGCTACAGAAATATTTTTTCCTAATCTTTCCCAGTACGAGCGCGCCGACGAAAGCGAAGGTCGCGAAGGGCGGCTCCGAAACACGTTCGGCTGGGCGCGCATAGAGGTGGTGGGCCGGCTATCTGTTCACGTGCTGTTTGCGTCGTTCGCGCTGGCGCTGGTCGTGAACGCGTTGCAGCTGGGCGTGCACTCCTCGCACGGACAGCCGCCGATCTACCCTCGAGTTATCATTGGTAGCGCGGTCATTGGACTGTTGCTGCACGCTGTGACGTATATGTTGCTTGCAGGTTTGGGAATTACTGATTACTTTATAATATTGGATGGCTTTAAAATTATAGAAATGGCTTTTGTGAAACTACTAAGCTTTTTGGTGAGAGGTCTCCAACCAACCGTGTCGCTTAACAATTACTTTAAAATCTTACATAATATGCTGACACTACTCAGCAGTGAGAAGTCTGAGTGCGATACTCATAAGTGTGCCGATATTTGTAAACACGTATCTAGTCACAAACAAAACAAGCAAGAATCTCGATTGTCAAAGAAGACACTAATAGGAATGCCTAACCGTTTGTAATCACTTGCAATTTGTTTTGAAAACCGTGCACTTACCCATGCAGACAGACAATAATCGGTATCATCCATTGTTTTTTATATTAATGCAGTCATTTGACAACAATTATTATTTGATGTACTTTTGCTATGTAGTATATCTACGGGTGCTGTACGAAGCAAGTTATTGAAATTTTTAAGTGTTTTTTGCTTAGAGACCTGTTTCTAACTATCCTTTATTTATTTCCCTATCGAACATTCCCCATTATAATTTATTCAATAATAAAAAATTCTAACTGAATAAATGTAAAAAACGCAATGGCATTCCACAGCAAAATTAAAGTGTAAAGTAGAAATTAAAATGCAATATGTAATAAACCGGATTCTTCAACATCTCTCAAAAAATGTGAAACCCATTTGATCATCATCATTGAAACAATAGTCCACTTCTGGACATATAGGCCTCCCCTTAAAACTTCACAACAGCTAGTTCTGCGCTGGCCTCGCCCATACGCCTCTCTCGGACGTCACTAATACGTGCTATAATTTGTGATATCCCTCCCACACGCTGTCGTCTGGTACGTGGCCGCCACTCCAGAACTTTGAGCCCAACGGCTATCGATCGGTTCTGCGTGCCATGTACCCTGTCACATTGCAACTCTTTGGTATATGACAATAATCCCTTTCTTTTTTGATCGCTTCGTTACAAAATTAAGCCAATTTACCAAAAATATTACAAAATTCATTTACTGAATAATTTTAAATGATTTTGATATACTTATACGATTTGTATTATTGTTGTTTTTTTTTGCACCAATTTATACTAAACATACATATATTCGTTTAATAATGCGTATAGTACAATAATGCGTTTAGGGCCCTGATGGGACTGCCACGACACTGTAGCGCGTCGGGGATGCTGGCTGAAGCCGGGGTCGATAGCTTCTCCAGCATCATCAGGCGGTGCACAGCGTCCCTGATGCGCCGGGTGAGGGGCAGCTCCAACAGTTTGTTGCAGACGGTCGAGGCGAGGTTGGACGTGGACAGTGTTATCATGCAACACTGGACTCGCGTTCATCTCGCCAAAGACACAAGAATAACATATAATTGTTATTATAGCGATGTAAATAGATAAGTTACTAACATAGTACGTAAGTTTTGTTTCTGTTACTAACATAAATTATTATAATATTATAATATGATTGTACTAACATAGTTGTAAGATATTTTGTAACTAACACATATGGACCTCGTCCGAAATAAACATTTTTTTTATTTATTTATTTAATTGGAAATTAATTATTCTTATCGTTCAGTTCAAAAATATCAGGAATTTACAGAAAACGAATTATATACTGCAGCTGACCATATTATTCAAAAATACATACGATTTGTGCTGATTAAAATGCTATGTGAATATGTGCTATATTAAAACGTGGGTACTCTGAACACCAGGTGACAAAGTCACGTGATGTTCAGAAGTATTAGTACCTCTGCCAACCACTTCGGGGATATTCGGCGTGAACGTTTATGTTATATGTATGTTATGTTATGTATGTAAAATGCTATTTCATTACTTTTATCTGCTAGTGAAACTACATTTTAAACATTCTAACTAATCAACATACCTACTACTGTTTAGCCATCTAGGTATCCAAGGTACCTTACTTATTTTATATACAACAACATGATATAATAATAATAATAATAATAATTTATTTATTTCAGATAACAATGGATCCATTTGTATTAGTAACACTTAAGAGCTATATTAGTATTAAAAATTAAAATGAAATTTAATTAACAATTACATCCAATTAAAATAAAATAAAATAAATTACGATTTAAATCAAAACAAAATGAAAATAAATTACAATATAGATCACATTAAAAATTAAATTAAATCAATCCTAAAACTCAATTAATGATAAAATAAGTTTCTATAAATTTGCCCCTCATTCCCCCTAACCAATACATTGGAGAGATGACGAAAGATTGGCGAGTCGTACCTTCCAGCGATGGTTTTCAGAATGGAGTTAGAGCTAGCCCGAACTCTGCAGAGCAATGACGCTGCCTTTTTGCGCATTATCGCGTAAAAGTCATCAGTACGCGCCGCGGCAAACATGCCAGATGCGCTGCAGAATCGAGGCAGCCCCAACAACATTCTGAATCCATTATTGTACTGAACGCGTAGAGCGTTGACAGCCTTTTGTGTAAAGCTGGCCCACAGGCTGCACGTGTAGAAGACTTGACAGTAAGATTTAAAAAGTGTTATTTTAACAGACTGACTACAACGCGCAAACCTGCGTACCAGCATATTACACCTGACTGCCATCGCCCTACGTTCCCTCTCTATATCTGCATGGTCCTTAAGGTCGTCGGTAATAAAGTGTCCTAGATATTTAAATTGGTACACTCGCTTAAGCTCAACACCATTTAATTTAATTGTTGGAACATGATAATAATAATAGTCTATTTTACTAGTTGATTTTTAAGGTATGTGGTTGAAGAATCATCACCAATCTTTTCTTTTCCCCTCTCAACTTTCAAAAGTGGCTGTGGAATATCTTATTATGAATCTCTTAGTGGGATTTATAACCGCAATTTTATGTTTGTATGATCATAAATACGGAGCTAAAGTTTTTCAACCTTACCCAAAACGATAACCTTCTTTACTTCACAATCTGCACTACATTAAAGTATATTTCAAGCAGCCCCTTATTTCAGGTCGCGAGTTAAGTTACAGTCGTCGTCTCAGCATGACAGAAAGCGGTGTGGTGGTGTTAAAGACCGGGGCCGGCGAGCCAGTGTTGGCCCACGCTCCAGCGGATATCGCCAGCAGCCTATTCGTGATGGCCGCCGGACTTACTTCGGAGTGGGAACCGATAGCCGCTAAAATTGCGGACCCAGCACTATCGGCGCTGGCTGCTATCGTACTAGTCCTGTTTAATTATCCTTTCAGTAAGTTACATATATTCACGGCTGTAAATCCCTAGAAGGGGTAGCCACAGCTAAAGAATCAGAAATTCCTCAGGCACTTTTGGAAAGTTGAGTGGGGAGAAGATGGTAAAATAAAGGTTGTTGGTTATGGGTCTCCAACCGCATCGCCCAAAAATCCCTTACAAGCCCCAATACTGTTAGTCGCCTATTACGTACACCTACCGGAAGAAATGGGATAGTGCTATTCTAAGCCGACACTACACAGCAGCAGTAAGTTACTGTTATTGCTTTATTGTGTTATAATCAAATGTATTTTTTTAAGTTTATACCACTTTATGATTTAAGTAGATAGGGTCTATCGATCTACATTTTATACGAATGTTCAACAATATTATTCATTTTCTTTTATACACACATACGTCTTTAGAAAAGACAAATTGGTGTTGGCCCGTCCTGGGATATGAACCTTCATAGTCTGCACGATAAGTGGTTTCGTGGTGGTATAACTTTGTGACTAATAAATATTTATTATCAGAGGATAGTAAAATTTTGTTAGAGTGCCAAAAAGTGACACTCGAATATACTCGTATTTCTATACCGAATGTTTTTATGTATTATTACAAATAAAATACTTTCCTTAAATAAATAAATAACATAATTATTCCAATCTGCTACGGGGTGGAACTAAAAACAAAATGAGAACAAAAAGCGTCCAATTCATTCCAATCGCTAAAATTAACATAAAAACCTATAGTAAACGGATATTTATTATTATAACAATATATATCTTACAATAAGCATGTACCACATACACGAATTACAATCCAAGGAAACAAATTTGAATAAATTATAATATGAATATTATTGGATTCCCATTGTTCACGATTAGGTAACATCGATACCATATCTTTAAAAAAAAACGTAGATATGTAATGTGTAATTGCCAAAATCACGGATGTGCTTTGGTTAGTGATATAATAATAAATAAATAATAATAAATAAAAACTGTTGTTTTGATTCTTAAATTTGGTATAAATGTAGGTTTTTAATATAATTGTAAAATGTATTATTTAAACATACATCTAGCTAGAATCAAACTACGCTAATTTCAATTGTTTCTATACATTTAGGGAACTATAGGTTTATGATATGTCCTTGTAAACTTTATACATATTTGTTAAAACGACTGTTTGTTTCCTCAATAAAATAAAATAAAATAAAATAAATCCTATACAGGATTACTGAGACTAGAGTTCTAAACTGTACGTAACTTTCAATATTTGATACATTATCAATATTTCAACAAACTTGATATCTTTGTGATAAATAGCTCGGCCTCAAGTGCAGGATGCATGAATTTAAATCCATAAACGGGACTAAAACGTTTTGCAACTTTCGACTGGATGCAAGTTTATGTGGAAGAGTTATATAGTCCCAACGTAGATTTATAAGTCAGTGGAGGACAATCTCAAACACCGCACCTAGATGAAATACATAATGTGCTAAAGAATAAGCTGCCTTAATTATTATGTATAAAGGGGCATGTGGGAAAAGATTTATGAATTTAAATAAAGCTTGACAGATTTTCCAAAACCGTACCATGTGGTGATGGATACTCTCTTCCTACCACGATTTATGTATCATATTTTATTATCAGGGTTATTTATTTTATTTAGGTTTTCAAAGACAAGGAGAGCATCGTTATGCATGCTGTTTTAGAAAAGTCAGTAAAGTGTAGTTAAATAAATTATAATAAGTTTGCAATTACTGCAAAATAATTGCTAAGCGTAGAAAATTCAGATGTTACGGGTATGGATGTCAGTTAGTAAATTTCCACATTAATTGGATAACGAGTCCAGTGTTTAACAAGCAATTCTACAGTTTTGATTTCAAATTATCATTAAGTAAACCTTCGATTATATTGATGACGCCAGAGATTGGAGAGATCAGAGTACGTAGTTTATGTTCGACGCCTCCAATAGTCTGAGGTGATGGTTGATAAAAATTACGATAAAAAACGATGGATAATATATTCAAGTTTACGAAAAATAAGCACAAATATTTCTACATAAAGTGGACAACTCCTGTTTTGTCCGTAGAGCCCTGGATTTTGGAAAATAATATTTATGTTATGGATCATCTTGCGTTCCATTAATAAATCATACTCGTACCAATATATATACCATTAAAATTAGGCTGGAAAAGTTGTCAAATACAGGCTTTCTTTGGACAAGTTGAGCTGCCCAGTCTACAGAATTGAAACTGTGGCCCTAGCACGCTTGTGATTATATAGCGAGCTCGTCCGTTAGAAAGAGATAAAGATATGAATAAATTTAGTAGTTAAAAAAGATATCTGTTTATAAAGCACGATATTTGTAGTTAAAAGGATAAGCGTGCTACCACTGCAGCACTAGTACGACGAGGCTAGTGAGAGCGCGTATGTCACATGAATAATGTCTGATTGATATATATCTCACTTCTCACATGACATAATCGCAAAAAAAAAGTTAAAAAGTTTTTTTCAAAATTAAGTTAAAAACTATCATTTTTTGAACGTCAAATTTTTTAAATTTATCATTAGTCCGTTGCTTCGGAAGGTGTTCGTAAAGAGAAGAAGCAACAAAGAAACTCTTTACATTCACATTTTTTCATATATTTTTTTCGCTTTCACACGTCTCATGCTACAGGGGCAGATGTCTAGTAGAATGTGCTCTTTGTTATCGCTAGTGAAGGCTGATACTTGTCTCACAGTATTCACGTTATCATAACATTAATAGGCGTGTATTAATTTGTAAGGCCACTCGTTCTGTTAAAAATAAATTAAAAATATGTTTCACCAATGAATGCAATTATGCATTAGGAAGTTTTAGTCATTTATAGTGTAGAATGGATGATGTGTTTTTAAAGATGTTAACGGCAAATTAACATATTAGCGAATAGTTTGGACCCTGTCTCTTGCCGGCCAAAAATTCAGCACTCCTGAGTCATAAATGACCCGTAAGTTACATAATAATTAGTACCAAATCTCGTCCATCGCTGTGTTTCCCGCTGAATTATAGTGACGCGCAGCACTTTAGTTAGATATCGATTATATCGAAGTTTGTCGGTTGGAATAAGATAAAGGTCTACGACGCTTGGGAAGTGAAAAGAAGATTGCAGTTTCAAACACGAGATATGTAGTTATAGTGGCAAGTGTGCTTCACCGCAGAAGCGACTTTTCACTACATTCACGTGCTCACAGCTTTGATATTTATTTATTAGTGCGGTTAATTTATCATGGTTGTTAGCGTTGAGGGAAAACATCGTGAGGAACCCACATGGCTGAGTTGTACTTAGTCATGTGACAGTGTATTCGTACTAAACGGCGCAAACGTAAGTACATTATCCAAGCAAAACGTGAATACTCTAAACACCAGGTGACAATATCACGTAATGATCAGAATTATAAGTATCTCTGCCAACCCGTTCGGGGATATACGGCGTGAAAGTCTGAGTTGAGTTATTTATTAGTGGGCCTCCGATAGAGCTTTTCACAGACATCACGAAACATCAATTTCACCACATGGTTTTCAAATTACCCATATCTGCGTACAGTGCATATCAACCTGTAAAAGGTAAGTGTGAGGCCAAGAGCTACAATAACTTACAAGAATAACACTATAAATTGCTTGCAGTGCGCTCAGCTGGGTTGGTGCTGCTACAGACAGTGCCAGAAGGCATGGGGGCGTGTGACCTGCGGGAGGCGGCACTCAAGGTTCCAGGAGTGCTGGCCATTCATGAGTTACACGTGTGGCAGCTCCACCGCGACCGGCTCGTGGCGACGGCACACGTGGCATACACTTCACATCAGGTAAATATAAACTGTGACGTGGCGCCGGTTATTTTGTAGTTCTATTGTATAAGTAATTTCTGTTGTTTTGCTTCAGGGAATGCTGTTAGTGTGTCTGTGTACTCGTTCCTAGTTTAGTTTTTATACATCAATAAACAATTGTGTAAACATTTAAGTTTCAGCGCATAATGTGGATGGTTTGGAGAGTATATGCAGTTCTAAACGTTCTGTACTGTACATGTCGACTCTCGGTTTAGTAAAAAAGAGATGCCAATTGTAGCTTAGGTATAGTGATTGATAAGCCAAAAATTAAATAGTAACTCTAGGAATTCGATTCGGGACCCTTTTATCCTATTTACGAAAGTCTGACAGGTAATGATATAATGATGAGTGAGCAGTTCTATAGGTCTATAAAGTCAATACAAGAGGTTAATAATAAAAACTAGTACGACATTTAGTCTTCCATTAGTCACCACAATCGAATAACTTATATGGCAACTTAAATGTGGCGCAGCGTAATGTAAATATGGCAGACATTCAATTTCTGATCACATCTAAGCTATCCAAGCTTAGATGTGATCAGAAATTAAATTTGCGTGTAGCTGAGACAACGCAATACGGTGGAATCTTTGGTATCATTTAGTTTGCAAAGGTGTTTCTGCGTGGGATGAAGTAATCCCGTTAAGCAGAACGGCGAACTGTAGCTTCTGTGTCCAATTCATTGATTACCGTTACCATTTGGTTTCGCAATGACGTCATTGGAATCGAATCTCAATAAATTGTACATTATATTTCAGCAGTAGCGATTATCCTTGCCCTCTATCGCCACATTAATTTTACAGAAACTAGATATTCCTCTAACTTGTCTGGGACACACTTACGTAGTAACTTTGTCTATAATACTATTATCTACAGTTAGGATTGAGTTTTAGATTGAGTTTTAAAAAACTATATTTATTTATAAGTGAAATTTGTACATATTGGTAACATAATGCTATTGATACTGTAAAAGATTGTAAAAAAACTATATTATTTTCATTTCTGCTACCCTTGCTACCTTAGAGTCATAAAACACTGAATACCGGGTGATCAAAATATTATTTAACGTGGGGAATCCATGCCTTATAATTTTAAATACGATTGTACAAATAGTCACTCCTATAGTTTAATGAATGGTTCAACGTGCATCTTTTCCCCGCTTCTTAATCCAGAGGTGTCGGATTCAAATTTGGGGATAGACTTGTAAATTAAATCCCACCAAAAACATTAAATGTAAAAAAATGCCAAGTCTCTCGATGCAGTCTTTCCATCGTAAAAAGTTTTGAGATCTCATAGTAGCCAAGTCCTATTCAAAATATTTCGTAGTTATAAATCAACATTTAGTAATTGTATCAATAGTTTTCTTTATATTATAATTATAGTGACTTGGCAATGAGCACAAGAAGAAACAAATAAAACGGCGTATTTGGAGGAGTTGAAAGTTACACACACCGCATGCGTAAACATTAATATCACAAAATTAATTTTCTTTTGGTTTATCCGTGTCGTCCCAACCGAATTTCGGCAACGGCAGTCAATCTTAGTGCACTCTCGATTCATTTACTTTCATAAAGCGATGGCCCGTAAGGTATTCTTAATTATTGTATTGGAGCATGTAGTCGGTAGTGACCATCACGATTCACACATAACAAATAATCTGATCACTGGTCTCGTCAGTAACATTTGCATATAATTCCAGGCAGCAAGCAGCTTTTAATTTGTGCTCATTGCCAAGTCACTATAATTATAATATAAAGAAAACCATTGATACAATTACTAAATGTTGATTTATAACTACGAAATATTTTGAATAGGACTTGGCTTCTATGAGATCTCAAAACTTTTTACGATGGAAAGACTGCATCGAGAGACTTGGCATTTTTTTACATTTAATGTTTTTGGTGGGATCTCATTTATTTTTTGTAAGTGTATTTCTTTCTTTTACTTTTAGGTGACCTCACAATTTCTTGGACGTCAGCTACTGCTTTGCTTAGAACCCATTCTCTATCTCTATCTCTTTTGTTTCTTCTCTGAGGCTTCGTTACTTCTAAGGTAGACAAGTCTGGGCGATATATACTTCGGAGTCGATTATATTCAGCTATTGCTGTCTTCTGAGCTTTGATACTACTAAAATTCACATTTATTAAATGTAATCCACCCAAACTAGTCACTCTTGAAAGGGCCACGTATGCTTGTTTGACGACTGAAAACTCCCATACATGCTGTCGACAACGAATGAAATAAACACGACCCATCTCCAGGAATAGAGATGACTCTGTGTGGACAAAGGTCGCCATTTATGTACGTTCCATTACACTATATTTACAATTACTTCTATAACAATAGGGCTTAAACTTATATATATGCAAACTAAATAGAACTAAACTAACTAACAAATAAGTAACTAAATAAATATATATCTACTAACTTACAAACTATAACTAAACTAAACTAAATAACACGTAAAGTTCTCCGAATATCAATTATCACTACAATATTTTTTAGTTTCGAAATAGGTTCTCATAGACAGATGGCGCTATCAAATGAAAATTATCGAATTTTTATGAAGTACTACTTACACTGCGCTTTGTAACGAAACCATAGCGCGATTCAGACAGGTACAACGCCATCTATCGAGCGCGCATACAATATTTATCGCAATACAATGGAGTTTTAGCTTTATTAATTTAATGAACTTTATGTATTAACCCACTTGTTACTACCGTCGTTTTAAAACAACAGCATGAATAATAAAATCTACATTGAAATGTGGGTAGTTTTAATGAAATTTTATAATGTGATTGCTTTCGTCAGTGCAGCATCTAACCGAGGAAAAATACAGTTTACGTCAAGATATTACGTTTTTTTTTTTGTATAAATATCTATAAAATACGAAAAATAATCATGTCTTTTCAAGGGTAAGTACAATATCATTTAAATATAATATTGGCCTGAAGTTACATTTAACTTGTTGTTATAACGTAGTTTTATCTATGCAGAAAAATAATATGCCTTACAATTAACATTTTGGTACCTTTTTTGTCGAGAAAAGTAGGTGTTGTTTATAAACGACGATCGTAAAATGAACTACCTTACCTACTCATGCAGTGAGAATGAGGACGGTGCATAGAAATACATTCTTCCTACTTGAAATCTTTTGTGTTACCTACGCTTTTATTGTTTTATCTGTGTTTTTGAAGTAGGTATTTCTTATTATTACAGATCCCGTTTGGAAGAGCTTAAAAATAGAGGTTTTAGAGCTACTGGTACAATAAGGGAGAACCAAACTAGTAAGTGTCCTTTGCCCCCAAACAAAGAGATGCAAAAAACTGAGAGGGGGTCTTTTCAGTACAAATCTACTGGGCAGAAGAAATTGTCGTGTGCAAATGGAACGACAACAGTGTGGTGACTGTTGCTTCCAATTCTCAAAAAGTATTGCCTCCGTCAAAAGTCAAACGTTTCTCTCAAAAAGAAAAGAAATTCATCCATGTGGATCAGCCGGCCCTAATAAAGTCCTATAATGAAAATATGGGGGGCGTAGACAGGTCTGATCAAAATATTGGGCTCTATAGGACTTCAATTAGGGGCGAGAAATGGTATTTCTGTTTATTTTCTCACTGTATCGATATGGCACTGCACAATGCCTGGCAGCTGTATAAAAATGACGGCGGTGAATACGATCATCTAAGGTTCAGAAGAAGTGTGCCATGTGGTTTACTGGAGACATACAGAAAAACAGATCATCGTATGCCAGGTCGGGCTTCCGGTAGTTTACATGAATCTTCACGATATGATAACATAGGACACATCGTTACATATCGCCCTAAACAACTGCGTTGTGGATATTGTCACAAACATGCCTTTTTTTGCGTAAAATGTAACGTTACGTTGCACCCCAGAGATTGTTTTGCAGCCTATCATAAGCAATGTTAAAAGCGTACCTACATACATGTGCATTATTCAATAAGAGAAGTACTTATTTCGAAATATATTTTGTTTCAATCAACTCACCATGAACCCTTGCAACAGTAGTACATATTACTACCGTAGTTTTAAAACAACACCATTTTCCGGCTTTCCCAGAAAATTCTGTTTTTTTTTAGTATTTTTTTCTTAATCGTAGGCCATTAAACTGCTTCCAAACCAAAAATCAACTTATAAACTTAACTTTTTTTGTTTCCGTAACAAGTGGGTTAATGATAGTCTATGTATTACATTTATATTATTCTTTTCTATTCTATGTATGTATTCATCCAATTGAATAAGTACTTGAACAACGAACAAAGTTAACAATGCAGTCAAAATCCATACATAATGTTCTTGCCAAACCGCAAATACAAAATTGTTTTCAATGGCATATAATTTTTTAATGTTTTTATAATTTTTCCTTTATATGTGGCTAATGACCTATCTTGGTGCAAAATTTGAAGTTTCTAAGTCTGCTAGAAGTACCTTAGATTTTTGATGATCTGTCAGTGAGTCAGTGAGTGACAAAATGGTGTAACTTTGATCGACCGCAACTCCTAAACTATTAATTCATTTGGCGTGTAATTTCGAACTTAAGCTTGTTCTAATGCCTACTATTATTCACCGAAAACCTAAACTCCTAGCTTTGTCCACGTCGAAGATATAGGGGGGGCGAAACAGCCGCGAACCGCTTCGAGAAAAGATGGTACGGCCGTGCCCGTTTTGCTCGAGACTTGGCAGGGGCACTGCCGTGCCCCCAGATCAGGGTCCAAATCTGCCCATTCACGGTAGGCTTGAGCCCTTCCGTGAGATGATAAGTCTCAGCCACCTTCAACATTTAATGTGGCTACCCCTTGTTGACTACAAAGGCCGCCTTAAACTAGGCTGGAGCCCCTGGGCACAGAAGAATTTGGGGCCCTTTTAAAAAGTAAAAAATGTAAATTATAGTAATAAAAATACTAATGAGTATGAGTATGACCATTTATTATAAGTAATCGAATATAATATAATAGTTTGATATAATATGTCATTAATGATATTGAAATGCTGCTGGTTTTTTGGTGATGATTACGATAACGATTTCTTTTGGGATTTCTGTTGAGCAAACTCTTCTTAAAGATCGAATCGATTTTTTGCACATAATAGACAAATAACTCAGTCGTTCTTGTAACATTGTTGTTCGCAATTAATTTTTTTCTTGTAATTCAATTTATTATCGTAAATACCTTCTGATAAGATGACTGATTTATGAAAAAAGTGCAATGTGCCCGAAAAAAATGTTCTGAGAATCAATGAGTGAGAGAAACCTTTAGACCGGGGTTCCTGGGCACGGGCCCCGTGTGCCCTTATGGTAAAGACGTTACTGCTTGCAGGGATTTACAGCCCCGAGTATATGTGTGTAAATATTATTATTTGTGAGAATAACACATGCGCTCGAGAAGTACACCATTTTAATAAACGCATCTAAAATAGAGGATCTCACCAGTTGTCACCAAGATAGAAGGCGGAGAGGTAAACATCATCAATATCGCTTCAGGATTAATGGACACTTTTGTGTCCAAATTACTGTACTTACCTAGTATAGCACTAATTATTTAAAGAGCGGATCGTGGTTTTTCTTCTGCTGGGTAAAAAATAGTAAATACTTTTTCAGGGGTAAAAGTATTTACCGCCTCGATTCTCCCACGCTACTATCAGAGTTTTCTTTTTGTGTTCCTCAACGACGTACTCGCCATACATCCAATAGATTATTCTCCATTCCTCTCGTTCACACCAATTATGCCCAAAATTCTACCTTAGTCCGTCTTGCCTCTGTATTCAATAAAAAATTTAGCGGCTTAGATCCGTTTTCTACCTGCAAAGCCAAATTCCGTCATGACATCATTAAATTTTTAATAGAGGATGATGAGGGAAACAAGTGATAAAACATGCACACATACACACACACACACACACACACATACACCTACATATAACAGTATAACTCTTCATATTGCACTTTATTATCTCCGTTTTGTTATTTTTTACCCACTTTTCAAATCTAAATGTAGATCATATTTTATTTCACATTTATGGGTTATGTCTGTTACTAAGTTAAGTTTAAGTCTAAGTTTAGTTAGTTTTAACTGCTAAGTTTTTCTTCTTTGTAAGTATTGTCGGAATTTTCTGTGGATATCTGTCACTGGCCTTATGTTTGTACTTTGTTAACCATTATGTTATTTTAAGTTATATGCTGTTGATGTCCCAAATAAAAAAAAAAAAAAAAAAAAAAAAAAAAAAGCCAAAGGTACAAAAATTATACAATTTTAAGGTCCATGATAATGGCGTATAAGGGGGCACGTGGGTCTTCCCTATATCCACCACTGAATTGTTGATCTTACAAATTTATTTTGTTACAGGACTACGTGAAGAGTTCTTCGTTAGTGAATGACGTATTCAAACGTCATGGCATCGGTTTAGTAACTTTACAACCGGAATTTTTACTCACGTCATTCAAAGGTAAGCTGCTTTTGTATAAAAAATTTCAATTTGTAACGCAGTAATTAAAGTAATTGTTACAATAATATAACCTGAAATCATTAATACTATCGTAGCCTTTTTATTAAAGGCTAATTGCAACATCACGTTCCTTCATTCTTCGCAGCCATCTGTTCTTTACTTCTGAGCATTTATCTACTCCAAAGATCTTTCACATTTATCCATCAATTGCCCTTTACCTTCACAAGCCCATGACTGAATACGCATTTTGTTGTCTGGCTACCTGCCTAAGCCACCTGTATGACAGCTCTAAAAGTACGATTTTCAAAACGCCATTAACTATACTTTTCGTCCAGGCACAGAAGAAGAAAAGAAGAGTTTAATTGAGCTTGCCAACGAGGCGTGCAGTCGGCCGTGTGCCATGCAGTGCTCAGCACCCAGGTGCTGTGAACCACTCGGAAAACCCACCATCACCAGAGTATGAACATACATTATAGTCGCAGAATCTATCGACTTACCTTACATACACGGGGCACAAGAAAATGAAGTTGAAACTCTTTTGTATCAGATAATGTGTCATATTGTACAAAGCTCAAGTAATGCTCAATTACTATAAAAATATTATTTCGTTGATTGTTTAATCAAGTGGACAAAGTGTAGAGGAAATATTTACTGTTATTAATTTAGGAATTGATTGTATTATAACATATTAATTACTAGATGTAAGACACAATACTCTTAAGACAACTTTTTATGATAACAATAAGCTTTAAGAGATATATTGTTTTTTTTTTATATTGTCAGCTAGACATTTACGACTTGCCAAAGAAATTAATATTGTATACCTACTATTTAAAACCTAATTATGTGAAAGTGATGGTATGGTAAAGTGACAGTTTTACAACGCGATCGATGGTGCGTAAGTTCGTAATGCCATAGTGAAATTGTAACACAATGTAGACACGATAACTGAGTAATAACTAAGCATCGATTTCCTACAACGTATATTTACATTTTACATACACTCAACTATTAACAAAATTGCTGTCTTCCTAGTTAACCATATTTATTGTGACATAATCTGAAAGTATTTTCAAAAAAAGTAATAAGTTTTAAATCTTTGTTATTTAAAAGTTGTGTTATAGTAATGTAAATAATATTATGTAGTTTATTAATTATTAAGAGACTAGACTAGAACTGCAGGTTGTAGTTTAAAGTTAGGTAAGAATGTAATACAAAGCATTTAGTTTGCTCGTAAGTTGTGATACATAAATTCGTGAGTGAATAAACATTTTCTTATATTTATAACTAAGGTTGAAACAGTACATAATTTATGGCACAAACAGAGGATTTTAATATTAAATTATTGTTTCAATTTGATCAACAAAGTGCGGTTGTCGAATGCACCACTCTGACCGAATCAAAAATTCGGCTATCACGTAGTTTATTTAAAGAGACGAATGAGTTAAATCTTATAATGGCATTGCTAAATGCAAACTGCATCAAAATTTGTGGTATAATTAAGATTGCTTTATAGACTAAGATAATCTAAAACAATAACATTACTTTTTTTTAAACGTTTGGGTGTTTTTTCCTCACCTGTATAATCAGAATCCTGGCTATTCTCCGTCACAATCACAACTTTATCAGACCTTGAACACAGTACAATAACTTGTACTTCAAATTTATCGATTGCTTTCAGGCGTAAGACAATAAAGTCACTTCAAAACGGTGATATCTAGAATGAGATAAAATGTGATATCAAAAACGTTTAATACAGACAAAATAGATAACATAATATTCTAAATTTATTGTGATGTCCTTAGCAGTATTAGGTAAAGCTAGTTTAGGTTTTAGTTTAAGATTGGAGGATATAGAGGATATGGAGCTAAATGAAAATGATTTTTCATGTCACCGTTAAAACGTCAATATTATTATATATTTTTAATCAATTTGAACGGTGGTATAATCAAAGAAACCACAACCCCAATTACTATGTAAAAACATTTAAACTAGCCAAAATCTAAATACCTAGTTGCGTAAATTATTATCATTATCACGGACTACACCAGGGTTATACCGATACTAATCATTACATGATAAAAATGTAGGTTGATTATTATTTTCTTGACACTGTAACCCAAATAATATTGTTGGTGATAGTTTTTTTCCACTTCTTATTTTTGGTGTGCTATCACATTTAATCAAAGCTAATCATTAATATTTATAAATTCATCAAGAATTATAATTATCAACAAGAAAAATATTGCAATATTATATAATCGGTATGTAACGTGTCATGAAATGTTGTAAACGGTGTAATTTTAGTTGGTTATGTACAGTGGGTAATTGTGTAAATGTTCCAATTAAATTTACACTGTGAATTTGTTGGCTGTTAATAAAACAATTTCAACTCATATCATGTTTGTTTTAATCCGATAAGACATTGTCCATTGTCTACTTATCTCTGTTCGATACAAAGAAACTACTGAAAATACAACTGTATTGATAACAGCTTATCCACTTTCAGTCCGACCTTATGGAAAAACTCATTCGTTGGTTTTTATTTAGCAGCTAATAACTATTTAAATTCACTCTTGATTTTCAAATTTTATCAAGTAACTTTCTACAGTAGCATAGTAGTTGTATTAATCACACGACAAATAGCTATGAAATATTATGATTTTATCATCTAATTATGCATTTATCACCTAATTTATAAAAATTAATATTGTCACCAGATTACAATTTATATCTAAGAGATCAACAATAAAACACCATTAATTATACAAATTAAAAGAATGATAAGCCTTTGTAGTCGCCCTATTAATTTCCGAAGAGTTGGGTAAAACCTAATCTTAGTTTGCTCACATGCATTTATCTCTTGCTTCTGGAGCTCCAATCAAATTCGTTCTTCTTTTATTATAAACTAGCTGTGCCCGCGACTTCGTTCGCGTGATTGTCGAGAACAAAAAAACGTCGTTTAGTTAAGAGTATATCACCTTTTTGAAATAAAATAAAGAACCAATGAAATCTAATGCGCACACTTATTGTGATGTAGGAACTATTGAGTATTTTATAATGATATTTAATTAATTACAGTAGCCATTATCCAGTTGAAATAATAAAAGGTCGTAACTGTGTGTATCTCATTTGAATTAGTGTTTATTTAGATACAGTTACACTGTTAGCCAAAGATTATGGATCGCTACCTTGTACGATCCTAGCAGAGCTGCATAATGCATCAATATATAAATTTTTTTAACACTTCGGAATTTTGCATATAGATCATATATCAATCCCGCCCGATTTCGGCCACAGCAAGTTCTGGTATCCGGCTATTAAGAGTGTGTTCATGTGCTCTCATGTGACTGACATAGCCAATCTTTCCGACAAATGTTCTATGACGTATGTTGAAAAATCAGTACCCCTCCAATATATAGGTAGTTATTATTGATGGCCGCAGGTGGTCGGGCCTTGAGCTCATCACTCTTTGCTTCGAGCTCATCACGTCTTTTCCTTCCGAAAAGAAATATTAACCGGTTGACAGGAAGGGGGTGAAAACTAAATTACTAAATTTCACTCAAGAAAGAATAAAACAAACGGGGTAAGCTAAATAAAACCGGCCAAGTGCGAGTCGGATCGCGCACTAAGGGTTCCGTACTATCATATATATATAGAAAATCCCGTTTGTGTGAAAATCATGGGAGCCAAATTAGGTAAGTAATTTGATTTATGACGTTTAAAAATAGAACTACGGGCTAGATCTCATTCAAACCAATTTTCGTTAGTAGTTTGTATAGTAATACACATCATATATTTTTTTCAGTATTATCATGCCCATATTTTAGAAGTTACGGGGGGGGGGACACACATTTTAGCACTTTGAAAAAGTCTCTCGCGCAAACTATTCAGTTTTGAAAAAAATGATATAAGAAACCTCAACATCATTTTCAAATACCTTTTGATAGATACCCCACACGTATAGGTTTGATGAAAAAAAAAATTTTGAGTTTCAGTTCTATGTATGGGGAACCCTAAAAATTTTGGTTTTTTTTTCAGATTTTATTTTAAAATCTTAATGCGGTTTACAGAATACATCTACGCACCAATTTTCAATAATGTAGTTCTTATAGTTTCGGAATAAACTGGCTGTGACATACGGACGGACGGACGGACAGACAGACATGACGAATCTATAAGGGTCCCGTTTTTGCCATTTGGCTACGGAACCCTAAAAACCGCTCAAAAAAGGTACTTTACTATTATTAGGGTTTACGGTTGTTGGTTGTACTATGATAATACATACATACATATACTCACGGCTATATTTCCCTAGAAGGGGTAACCAGAGCTAAGGAATTATAAATTCCTCAGCCACTTTTGGAAGTTAAGTTAGGAAAAGATGATAAGAATAAAGGTTTTTGGTGATGGGTCTCCAACCGCATCGCCCAAAAATCCAATAAAAAGCCCCAATACACTTAGTCGCCTCTTACGACACCCGTGGGTTAAAAAGGGGTAGCGACATTCTAAGCCGGCACTACACGGCAATGATAATACATTGAATTAAATCGATTTATCAGTGGCATAATATGCACTGTAGTAGCTGTGTAGTATCGGCTTAGAATAGCACTACCCCATTTCTTCCGGTGGATGTACGTAAGAGGCGACTAACGGTGTTGGGGGTTTTTAAGGGATTTTTGGGCGATGCGGTTGGAGACCCATCACCAAAAACCTTTATTTTACTATCTTTTCCCCACTCAATTTTCCAAAAGTGGCTGAGGAATTTCTATTTCCTTAGCTCAGGCTACCCCTTCTAGGGATTTATAGTCGTGAGTATATGTATGTATAATATGCAAATATAACTAAATTAAGGTTAGTCACTAAGGTCACTACATCATTTTAGTGTTTAAAAAAGTAGAACTTAAAAGATGTCTTATGTTTCTGGTGTTTAATACATACATACATACATATTCTCACGCCGTTAGTTTCCATTGGGGTAGGCAGAGACTATCGATCGCCACTTTGTACATGACACTTTTTTTATCGCCAATGTGGAAGGTAATGTTAGTAGAGGACGACCTCGGAGGACACATTTGGATCAAATAGAAAACGTGCTCAAAAAGGCAGGTGTCCGCAGTATGAAGAATAAAAGAGCATGTATGAAATGATTGATGGATGTAAACGAAGCCAGAGAGGTTTGGTGTTTAATGTAGACCAAAATTCAGTTTTTTATTATAAACGTTCACGAAAACTGGTTGTGAAGTGACGTGCATTTGAAGAATGGCTAAGAATTTCAAAATTATGCTCACCAAATTGGATTTATTAATAGGCAGACTATTTACATAATATATTAATATTAATAAGCCTAATTTAAGAAACTAAGTAAAGATAATATTTAAAAGCATTTCAGTTATTTTCATAGTCGGCGAATTCACTTGACATTGGCAGCTTGTATTAATTTCGTTAGCGTTTCCCTAGCTTGTTTCCTGTAGCTTCTATTACTTTAACCGACTTTAAAATAAGAAAGGGGTTAAAGGGGCTAAAAAAATGCAAATTTTATTTTTGCTTTATTTTATTTTGGTTCTTTATTTTATTTTTGCACACAGCCATCTATCGGACTTTGGATTCCAACTATCAACATTAGTTCTATATTTAGACTTAAGATGTCGTTGCAAGTACTATACTGAATTGCGTAACGTAATATTTTTCTTCTTGAACTCACAAAATTAATCATATCTTTTGATAGAGTGAACCGATTTCGATGAAACAAAAACTAAGTTATACCTCAAGTTACGTTTAATTTTTGTATATAAACATTTTCAGCATTGAATTCGTAGATTTTACGTTTTGCGCGCACAAACAAACATATAAACAGACAAACAGACAAACAGACAAAAAATTAAAAAATGATGGAAATGGGTTCTGTTACTTATCTGTTCACACGCTGGCTATTTTTTTTTTCAATTTCTTCAATGTACAAAAATTACTTTTCTACAGATTTATTATATGTATAGACTAGCTGACCCGTCAGACTTCGTACTACAAATTTGCTTATGCCAAACTTTAGAATAGAATAGAATAGAAAAACTCTTTATTGCACATCAAACACAAATTTACAAAAATAATAATATGATCAAACAGTTTACAGCGAGGTACAAGTGGCGGTTTTATCGCTAAAAGCGATCTCTTCCAGACAACCTTTGGAAGGTGAGATCGATAAATTAATTATTTGGGTGATGCACAAAACAAGGCCAAAAAAAACATAATAATCTATTAAGCTTACTAAAAACTAACTTATTTAATTAAAATAACAATATAAATATTAATGATACAAAATAATATAGATATTTAACGAATACTTAACTTTAGGCGTTTTTTCCGGTGCTTTCAGTTCAATCAGGCGTGAATATATTATTGGTCATTTTTTTCCGGGATAGAAGTAAGTATATGTTATAATTTGGGTCAGTATATAGCATTTTGCTAAATTTCATTCATATACATTCTGTAACTGAGAAGCCTTTTTACCTCAAACACCCAATCATCTAAACTTTCACATTTATAATATTAATAGGATTATACTAAATGATAATTTCAGAAAGTTTATTTCTGAACAGAATACCTAAGTAAAAGTGGAGAAGTTAACTTATGAGTGTCAAAGTACTTTCTATCATCTGAACGAAAGTTTTAATTAAGATGATTCGTTTGCCTATGGTAAACCGAAATTAATTCAGGTGTAATAAGGTAATATTAAACTTTTTAATAATTGACATACATATTTATACTTTATAGGCAACTAAGGCCAGAACAGAAGACCACGCTGAGGGACATTATTTCAAGTACATTCATGCAGTAAGCTCTTTAGGTGTTACAAACAATTTGACGCTGAATGTACAAAAAACTGTATTATTATGCTGCTATTATTGTTTGACAATGTTTTTCTTCATTCATCTTCGGCTCCATTGTTATTGATAAGATCTCGATCGAGGTGCTCATGTTTCTTGCATTCGAGCGGTCGGCAGGTGCGATGTTTTACCAAATTTGGACAAACTTTGCCTGACCCAGACGGTTTCGTCTGAAAATAATAATCAATACATTTAATTGTATAACTAAAATACATGAACTAACATTTATAAAAAAAAAAAACTTCCTATTGTTATCGGACCACAACGATTCGTATCAACGAAAGTGGCGGGAAGTTACTATTTAAAATGAGAAATTGCTTTCTTGGGCTTGGCAATTACGAAGAATAAGCAAAAGGTTACGGTAAAGGAAAACATCGTAAGGGAACCCTGATGGCTGGGTTGAACTAAACTCATTTGACAATGTAGTCATACAAAGTGGCGATAGGCCTGCCCTCTATTGCGTTAATGCATTGTCTGCGCGTTTACAACCGAATCGGGTATATATTATACGGAGCATAATCGATGAGTATGGGAGAAAAATTCTGTTAAAAACCGATACCTTCATAAAAGAGTATATATACTAAAATACTTCCAATATATATATATATATAAATATATATATATAATAATATATTTTTCCAAAAGTGGCTGAGGAATTTCTAATTCCTTAGCTCTGGCTACCCCTTCTAGGGATTTACAGCCGTGAGTATATGTATGTATATGTATACTAAAATACTCTTTATATCACATCAGTATAAAAAACCTGATATGAACGTAGAAATTATTGAATAGAAGTACAATTGTCGATATTATCACTTAACACGCTCATCGCGGAAGCCCATTTTTGCATCTAGTAAATGTGGCGCAACGAGATCTTAAAGTTCTCGTTGTGATCTACGAGGAATGACGCAACGAGATCCAATAGATCTCGTACGACTTGGTCACTTCAAACCTCAATATTTCTATGAAATTTGGAAAAAAATAATATTTTTTTGTATGTTTAGGTAGTGGATAAACAGACCTTTCAGTAAGTGTTCTTCGCCTCGAGTTATCTAAAAAAATACTGGAAAAATTTCAAAATAAAAAAAACGATAACTTTTGGGTCTCGTCCCGCACTAGATAGCTAAAAATTGCGAGTACTCTTAGATCTCGCTTCGCCGATATTGCATAGTATCGATGAAAAAGTAGTGATGGGAAACAATAAGAAAAACAAAATTATCGATACTGAATCATATATTAGATAAGAACTAGCAGGTAAGACATTACAAACTTCTTAATTTTTTTTTTAAATGTTTTTAATTAAAACAAGGAAGACATAAAGTTTTATTACATTTCACACAAAAACCCTTAACCTGTTTTGTCTTTTCACTGCACACTCCAGGATCCATTACTTTCATTTACCGGTTCTTCAGAAGAACTAAAAGAAAGTTCTAATACTTTTCTACTGCGTTTGCGATTCGTCATTCTGATTATAGCGTGATTGACATGCACTCATCGAAAGTTGACACGGCACTAATTAGTTTCTTATCAAGCTTCGCACGAGATTGCAACGGGATCCCTTGGTTCTCGTTTCGCACTAGATGCAAAATTTTACTATTTGGTCGCCACGAGAACTATTAGATCTCGTTCGTTTTCATTCATAAAAATACTACTACCGATGTACCTAATGTCAGAAAATATATTTGTCTTACTCTATCAGTAAAGAAACATACAGAAATATCATTTGCCAAAACGGGATGGACATAAGATTTCTCTTGCGCGATACTTGAACGTCACAAACGAGAACTAAAAGATCTCGGTCCGCGTTGAACGTGTTAAAGCGACCTCTTCCACACAACTTTAGATGGTAAGGTCAAGTAACTGAATGGTAAAAGGTAGGTAGATAAGATTTAAAGATCAAAGAAACAGTATTACCGTCACTAGTCGATAGTTAAGTTTGATGGCCGAAGTGCAGTCCCCAAAACACTTGCTCCAACCCAACCACTGCGTTGTTTCACAGTTCACAGAGATCGCTAAAAAAATGTAAGATGGTTTAGAATTTTTTTAAAAACCCTTTTTTTGTATTTTGTTTTTATGTATTTATGACTAATACTAATAGTATTTGATTAGTATTGTATATACAATTTACTTTTAGTACTTGGTGTATACCGAGAACTATAATAGAAAGAATAATCAAGACTTCAAATTCTATGTGACTTGGGTTCATATTGACTCACACACATTCATACATATACTCACAGCTATAGATTCCATACAAGAGTAGCCAGAACTTCAGAGTAAGAAATTCGTTAGCCACTTTTGGAAGTTGAGTTCTTTATTACACAGCAATTTGCTGTGTAGTGTCGGCTTAGAATAGCACTACCCCATTTCTTCCGGTGGGTGTACGTAAGAGGCGACTAACGGTATTAGGGCTTTAAAGGGATTTTTGGGCGATGCGGTTGGAGACCCATCACCAAAAACCTTTATTTCACCATCTTTTCCCCACGCAACTTCCAAAAGTGGCTGAGGAATTTCCAATTCCCTAGCTCTGGCTACCCCTTCTAGGGATTTATAGCCGTGAGTATATGTATGTATGTATGTAGTTCTTTATTAGTAAAGTTATAAATAAAATGCATTAACCAAATTTAAATTTTTAACTATGTGTGGTGGTTGTGGGCGAGAGTATTTAATTTACAGCGTATCTCGTATATATGTATGTGCGGGAGCAAGATTCATTGAAGTATCAAACGAGGTATGAATAAATTCGTTTAAATAGCGTGACCTTTCAAACATTTATAGATGATAAAATATCTGATTAAATCATTTGATATTTGGTATCAATAGAAATAGTAGATCATAGTATAGTATTAAAAGTCAAAGTAAATGTTCAAAAAGGGCTAACGTAGCAGAACGTTTATATAGCACTTAAAATAATTAGAAAATGTACATACATACACGCATATACTCACAGCTGTTATTCGGTAAAAGGGGTAGCCAGTGCTGAGGAATTAGAAATTTCCCCAATACTCTTAGTCGCCTCTTACGGACACCAACGGGTAGAAATGAGGTGGTGCTATTCTAAGCCGACATTACACAGCTTAATATATTTATACGTATAGCATACACTTAATTTTTAATCAATTATTATCAGGTTCGGAGATATCGGTGGTATAAGATTAATAAAGTTAGACGATATTTATTTAGGATATCAGGTTGAAAATTTGTGTTACAGTTACTGTTTATCATATAAGTCGGCTTGCAGTACATATACGTACATCATCAAATACGATAACAAACAAATAATATGAAACATCTACATACACACTGCATTGAAAAAAAACAGAACAAAATTGTGACACATCCAAATATTTGCCAAGTTCA
The DNA here is from genome assembly GCA_963576735.1 of Bedellia somnulentella. Classification (NCBI taxonomy): domain Eukaryota; kingdom Metazoa; phylum Arthropoda; class Insecta; order Lepidoptera; family Bedelliidae; genus Bedellia; species Bedellia somnulentella. The sequence goes on from OY755171.1 coordinate 15,214,656, forward strand.
ATAATTTTCGTTGAAATCGAAATAGATATTCTATTTCAGTGTGATTCTGACGTCACCCACCACAGGTCGATGACCTACGCCGAACGCCGCGGCTGTTATCAATTCAGAATAACCTACCTACCTACTTGAGATCCCATTATCATCAGCATTCGACTGATATGATGACAGGCGGTAACAATTATGTTTTTTATTATTGCATGCCTATTTTAATGTGTGCAGTTTAAGCCATAATAAAATTAGGCCGCGATAAAAGGTTACGCCTTTTGCGGAACAATCTCAGTATTTTAGCAAAACAAAATCTAATTTTCTACAGTCTCTAACCTTTTGGCGGGGAATAGTCGCAATTGAAAGATAACCCAACAAATCACGGGGGCAGGGTTCCACTTCTTATACTAAATTTATAAAGCTAGTTTACCTACGCGTTCCTGATAATTTACATACGGATTTGTTTGAAAAGATCACAAGTGTAGAGATCGTTGGCCGCATGGGGACTGTGGGTCACGGGCTATAGATTAGACAAAACGTTCAAGCCTTGGAAGGTTCAATAACGACGAAATCTCTCAATCCATATTACGGTATGCCAAATCATGTAGTCAAGAGATCTGGGTTAGGTAGCAGGTAAGCTGATGCGAGTTGTCTCTAAAGAAACAAAAGTGTTTGTAGAATTGTTAGCATGAGATGCTCTTACTTTTTCTTGGTATATTATAGTAAAAGAGGGTTATTTGGCCATAAGCCTTCACCCTCACCCGTAGAGCGGAATAGTAGATTAACGACTACTACCGTGATATAATCCACGATTGGCCTGCATGCTCTATGAAAGTACGGATTTATCATCATTTTCAGATAATCAACCTGATTAAATCAGAAGGGCAAGCACGAGCGGTGTTTAAACTAGTTATCGCGTGCGATAAAGCAGCCATCTCTTACGCACTTACTTAGTATCGTATACGGCCATCTCATTCTAACCGTTATCGTGTCGATAAAATAGCGCTCGTGCTTGCCCTACTGGTGATCTAGCCCACATCTTTTCAAACTAGGTTAAAACCCGATAACTCGGAACTCGAATCGGCCTCCGGATCGTCGAGCCGATCTTTGTATTTTTTCTTATCCATTGGCTTCTTTCTTTCTTTCATACATACCTATGGTGCATCCCACAAAAAGGCTAACCAGAGCTTCTGAACCATAATTTCCTTAGCCACTTTTGAAAGTTGAGATGAGAAATAATTATAATTTGGGCTCCTTTAAGTATTAAACTTCTTTGTGATTCATATTTAACCTTCAACACTTGATATTATAGGCAACAAGTGTATTTTATCTAGTAAAATAGGCTAACTTTTCTATTATCAACAAAACCACTTACTGATAAACCACCGACACGTTTTACGATACAATTTAGTACAAGTGAATTACAATGTCAGTTAAAATATTATAACAATTTATCGATATATTTTATCACCATAAAGAAACTTTCCTGTATTTATCGAAGGGTAGGTAATAGCACTACCCCATTTTATCCAAAATATATCGTACAAGGCCATTAAGGGTATTAGGGCTTCAAGTGTTGTTTCGCGATATGAATGATTTTACTGACTTGGAGACCCATCACCAATACTTTTTATTAGATTTACTAATTAACTACTCAATATATTTAATAGCACATGTCCGTGGTAACACCAGGTCACAGTGTCAGGTAAAGTTCAGAAGTATTAGAACCGCTGCCAACCTCTGCGGAAATATACGGCGAGAACGTTTGAGTTTTAGGTTAAATCAAAATATACTATTGTCACATACATTTTCAGTAAGTTTGAACACAATAGCTGCCAAGCGGGGATGTGCCCTATATACATTAGTAAGAACATTGATTTGTTATTTACATACATACACACTACTCACTCACGGCTATATTTCCCTAGAAGGGGTAACCAGAGCTAAGGAATTATAAATTCCTCAGTCACTTTTGGAAGTTGAGTGGAGAAAAGATGGTAAGAATAAAGGTTTTTGGTGATGGGTCTCCAACCGCATCGCCCAAAAATCCAATAAAAAGCCCCAATACCCTTAGTCGCCTCTTACGACACCCGTGGGTAGAAAGGGGTAGCGACATTCTAAGCCGGCACTACACGGCAAATTATTTACTGTCTTTACAATTTATAATATTATGTATCGTCATAATCTCTTGAAACCCACGTGTTGAAAAGTTCAAGGAAAGCGGCTATTCAAATGAAGATACATAACTAGGACAGATAACGCCATTAATTTCCTACCTCAACCTACTATAAGAGGTCAATGTATCGCTTAGTTTTATTGTGATTTAAACTATTTTTATTAAATTTACATACCTTGGGTCAGCTGAGGCGAGTCATTTATCATCACTTCGTTATCGATCAGTAATTGTTTGCTGCTTTTCAAATTTACAATTGAGCTAGCTGCAACAAAATATTGAAAAATTAAAGTATATCCATGTAAAACGTTACTAAAAGAGCTCTCCAAAGATTTCGGAATAAAAGAGCGGGTATAAAACATTGATAAATGAAATAAAACGCAAGAGGTTTGCCAGGACCGTACAAAATTACGAGCGTTAGTCTCCACCTATCCCGATCGATGGGAATTAATGATATGAGTATGTGTATGCATATTTTTATTAAATTACTTTAAGATACGCCCGATTTCTGAATTGAGTATTCAAGCTGAGAACGACCTATGTATCGTTTTGTCTCATTCATTTGTTAAGATTTCAATGCGACAGAACGATACTTAAGTTGTTCTCAGCTGGAATACTCAATTCAGAAATCGGGCGATAGTCTTTTAAAAGTGATCAAGCGAAGGAATTAATTATGATAAATATAGTCACTTCGGAATGAGAAATTCCACTTTTGAAAGTTATGCGGGGATAATACTGTAAAACAAAGGTTTTTGCGATGGGTCTTCAACCGTATCACCCAAAAATACCTTCAAAATCCTCAATACCCTTAGCCGCCTCTTACGAAAAACCTACGGAAGAAACGGGGTAGTGCTATTCTGAGCTGACACTACGCAGCTGTTATCTTGTATCACAAAATACTATTACCATCTACAGCAGGCAGTGTAGTGTTGGCCACTACACAGATTCGACGGCATTGTTCCCGTGTCCGGAAGTTGTTTCCGTTCCCGCCACAGCCCGTGTACCCGAACGGCTCGCATAGATTTCGGGTTCCGTCGTAGAACCAACGCTCTTCGTACAGTCGACATGGACCTACTGCTACCGGTAACTTGCAGATTTCTGCAACAAATTTATAGAGGTGGTTTAAAATTTGAAACGATTATAGGAGGTTCAGTTGAAACTATTATAGATGGTTTTTAGTTTAGTCGGTAGCAAATCGTCCATAAGTTTATCTTTTATAGCAGTAATATCAGTATATCTTTTATAGCGACATGATAGTCCAGTGGGTAGAACACCCGCCCGAAAAACAGAAGGGCGTGAGTTCCAATCCTGGGACGGGCCTACACCAATTTGTCTTTTCTAAAGTCATATGTGTGGTTAATTTATCATGGTTGCTAACGGTGAGGGAAAACATCGTGAGGAAACCCACATGGCTGAGTTGTACTTAGTCATGTGACAGTGTATTCGTTCAAAACGGCGATAGGCCTGCCCCCTATCACGTGAGTACACTGTCTAAGCAAAACGTGGGTACCTTCTCTGGAAACTAGATGGCGCTTGCCGTGTGAGTTCAGGAGTATTGGTACCTCTGCCAACCCCTTCGGGGATAAACGGCGTGAACGTTTATGTTATGTTTATGTTTATCTTTTATAGTGGCAAGCGATAGTCTCAGCCTAACCCAATGGGAACCAAAAACGTGAGAATATGTATGTTTATAAACTACAAGTGTGACAATTTAATAAATTATATTTTCATAAACATGGGTCCAACGCTTTTGCTTCGCGTATTAATATTTTAATAAAGCACAGTATCAAAATACGAGTACAGACCATACAAAGCTCAGCATAACAATTATAACAAAGGTTAGCATATTAAACTGTTATCTACTTAATACTGCACCTTTGTATCAGAAATCCTAACCGAGATTTATTCAATTTATTTGTAAAATAAATTATTCATATTCACATATTTTATATTTTCTTTTTCTACTAGCTCGTTTACAAATTCCTTTGACTTAATTAGAAAAGAGAGATAAAATGAGATTGCTTAACTATCTGGAATTTTAATAATATCAGCTTTATCAGGCAAGCATATTATTAGTAGAAAATATATTCGAAAAATGCAAGGCTTAAAAAGGCAGCAATAATTATTTACTCCTTTAACGACAAAAGATAATTCACGCCTCTATAAATCCCATCCCATCCCTTATATGAATTGGTTTACCCTGTAAAAGGCAGTGACCAAATAGTGACCATCATAATTTTATCTTAAGAACAGAATTGAAATACAATTAATTTTTGATCATACTTGTGGCTTAAGGGGCCAAATTATGCTCAGGACTGGTCTTCCTGGTGGTCTGATAATTATGAGATCGACCACGTCTTTTTACATCAAAAAATTTTTGAACTAAAGCAAAATACCCACTTCACGTATTTAGCATAAAATATCCGTGAAAAAACTGTTGATAGATTATAAAAGGCGTTCCCTATTTCATTCATATTGCCAAGCGATGTTATCACAATTGTGACGATTTGCCATTAAACATCATTTTAATCACATGATCGGAACTTCTGGTTGTAGCATAAAGAAAGCATGTTGATACGATAAACTTTTGTTAAATGTTTGCGTACTACTAATATTGTAGTAATTAGGTAAGTTTTATTGACAGTGGTCCTCATTTTCAATTTTGAACAACCGCGTTTATAATACCGAAATTAGTTCACAGAAATGCGGTTTTATAAATAACAAATTTCATAATGAATAGTAATAGTAATAGTAATTTATTCATAAAAAGAGTTTACATTATTTGGTGTCGACTGCACCCGAACTAGGCTCATCGCCCGTATCTCAGGTTACAGTACTTTACTTACAGCTCTTGGTTTCTATGAATCTAATGGATTGGAATTTAAACATTTAAAAAAAGATTAAAAATATTAAAACATTTACAATTATTATTTATATTAGTAGAATTGCCAATTAGAGTGACTCTTTAATCCAATTAAAGTATAATTTGACTCTCGTCTATTGATGTAGTGTGATGACGTGTTCCTCTCTGTGTTAATGTGTTTGAGTGAATGTGTGTATAGAGAGGGTGTGTTATGTTGTGTAATATTTATAATATATATTCCGGGGCACAGTAAAAAATCTAATAGACTCTAAATATAATTAAGGCAGATAATGTCACTGAATAATAAATTTATGTACTAATTTAATTATTATAATTTAGTGTGTGCATAAAATTACAATTATATTAAGGCGTAGAATTAAGTTAAGTATTAAATCAAATGTAATAGAAATATTAAAATTAGGATTATGAATGAAAATGAATAAATAACAAATAATTCTAGAAATATATGTCGAAACTAAAGAACGTTTGATTCCCATAATCACACTGTGTATTTAAAATAGATGATAAAATGATGCTCATCGTATTCTCTAAGAACATGCTCTAACTTAGACAAAATAGATGCCTGCCCTCGTAGCATGAGGCGTGTGAGAGCAGATATTTCGTGTGAGTGGTAAGACATTGACATATTATTCATAAAAAAAAGGCTGCTCAACAAATATTTTGAAAAATAAAATAGTAAGTTAAACTTTGGCACGAAGTTATATCTTTCTATCTACTACTGCAATATGAATAAACACTGCTTTTACAAAACCAGACGGTATAAATTTTACGCTAATATTAATGTAAATGTATAATTTATAATGTATTCATGTAAATTAAACTATACATTATAGATATCACATAATTACCAATAAACATAAGATAATCAGGGCGTTATAGCTTAGCAAATACGAAAGTTTACAAACACCGGAACGAATCAATAAACCATAGTCACTCTACAATCTGAAAATCAGTTTGAAGGACCATAAAATTGTTAAACGAACCTTTAGTAACATTATGTTCACACGTATGCTCTTCCCCATCACAGAGCGCCTCCTGTTGGGTGAGAGTGAACTGACAGCGTTCTTGGTGCTCCCGCACCGCTTTATCTAAAGCTGGGTCTTCCGAAGTCACGTTTTCTTTTGGCACCTCCTGATAAAAACCATTTAGAGACTTAATTTTTAACTTAACACTAGTATATACTCGTAGTATAACTGTGAATTATAATTTCCAATTAGACGACATGATAGTCCAGTGGGTAGAACACCCGCCCGAAAACAGAAGGGCGTGAGTTCCAATCCTGGGTCGGGCCTACACCAATTTGTCTTTTCTAAAGTCATATGTGTGGTTGATTTATCATGGTTGTTAACGGTGAGGGAAAACATCGTGAGGAAACCCACATGGCTGAGTTGTACTTAGTCATGTGACAGTGTATTCGTACAAAACGGCGATAGGCCTGCCCCCTATCACGTGAGTCCACTGTCTAAACAAAACGTGGGTACCTTCTCTGGACACTAGATGGCGCTGCCATGTGAGTTCAAAAGTATTGGTACCTCTGCCAACCCCTTTGGGGATAAACGGCGTGAACGTTTACGTTTATGTTATATAATTTCCAATTCTGGATGGTTGAACGCAGCACATGATTGGACATTGTGGAGATCTTTGGGGGAGGCCTATATTTAGCAGTGGGATATCTATTGGCTGATTATGATGATGCTTTGTCTATCCAATTTGGGATTAATATTTCCGAATGTAGGATGGTATATTATAATGGTATTTATAAATCTGACCTTAGAACACATCAATGAATACATACAAGTCCTTGCATGGCAGCAAACAGCCGGTTCCAAGCAAGCAGCAAACGTCGATTGAGCAATGTCTGTTGGTCGCTGTTCTTCATGAGCAGCAGTCTTGTCCGCAGTCGTCGGCCTCTACCGCAGCTGGCAGAGCATGGGGACCATGTGCCCCATGGAGATGTTTTGCACTCGCCTGCTACGCCTTTGTCCTGTGATTAGAACTTTAATTAGGAGTAACGATTGACATACCGATTTCAATTTTCATTATTCAAACATTTAAATTATATGTTACCGAATGTTTTTCAGCCAAAAGTTGCAGGAGCAGTTTGTAAGGAAAGCCATTAAAAGAAAACAGAAACTTTTGGCGAGGATTTATCCCTTACGATACATGCAAGATTTGAAGTGCCGTTTGTGTTACTATTTAACCGCAATTTATGTCCCAGACCAAAGCAAACTCATCCACAAGCTTAAAGTGAGCATCAGCTCAGGTTCAGATCAGACAATTTTTTTTCAAATCGTCTTCTTATAAAAGTATCTTCTTCTTGTTTTTTTTTCATATTGTGACGATAGTGAAATCTAGCGATTTTTTGTTTCATTTTACATAGATATACAAGAACGACGCACAAAAATATTGGTATGTTTATACTCACAACGAAGAACCAGTCATAGTTTGTAGAATTTTCGAGAATTCCCGGTGGTCTGGAAAAAATATTAATACGTATTTAATGGTCTCAAAATATCTCATCATCAGCTAAACTAAAATACATCTACAGCTTTGAAGCACGAAGTAAAAAAAAATATACCTTAAAATCTCTACAATGACTAGTCCTATACTGTACTCGGCTATCGGCTTCTGTAAAACTTTATTAAATTTTCAGTCCAACTTACATATACACGAAAAGAAATTTTATAAAGCACATAAACAACAAAAGAGTATTTTAAGACTCTTAAGCAACCATGCTTCCAAAAACAACTATCTTTGAGCCAATAAATTTTGAATCATATTGTATTTAACACTACTTTTTAATTCCAAGGAAATCAAAGTTTACTCTCACCTATAACAAGGTCCAGCAGGACACGGCAAAGCCTGATGCATAACAGTGTCAGCACGTCGACCCACGTGACAACGTTTGGCCGCACCCCGTACTACGTAGTGTCTGGTTCTCGCCCGCACCCCGCACCCCTCGCACGCCGACCATTCAGACCACGGGGACACCGCGCATCGTCCGCTGGATTCGGCTGGGTCTGGCTCGTATTCCGATGGAGCTCTGTTTTAACACATAGAGGAAGGAAGCTTAATGTAGGCATAGAGTTGCATTTAGTGGTCGTAGTTTTGTAGTTACAAAGATAAGTCGAATTTATTACAAGCTCCCATCTAATCAAGAATAAATAATTCCTTTCTCTGTATTAGTCGGATCCCAATGAAACCACGTGGCAGCGTTTGTCCGCACCCCGTACTACATAGTGTCTTGTTCTCGCCCGCACCCCGCACCCCGCACGCGCCGACTAATCAAACCATAGTGAAACTACGCACCGCCTGCTTGATTTGGTTGGGTCTGGCTCGTACTCTGACGAAGCACTTAGATACACATAGGAATCTTATTGTAGGCATAGGGTTGCAATTTTTGGTTTGTAGGTTTGTAGTTACAAAAGTAAGTCAAATTTATTACGAGCTCCAATCTAATCCAGAACAATAAGTCCTTTCTCTTTATCTTAGTCATGCACAAACAATGAAACCCGTGGCAGCGTTTGGCCGCACCTCGTACCACGTAGTGTCTTGTACTCGCGCGCACCCCGCGCCCCTCGCACGGCGACCATTCAGACCACGGGGACACCGCGCAACGCCAGCTGGATTCGGCTGGGCTGGCTCGTACTCTGACGGAGCTCTGAGGTACACGGATGATTTTATTTATATATGGAGGATTTTTCTTGAGGGTCTAGAATTGCTAATTGGAAATCCTCAAGACAAATTTCAATCACCTTATTTACCACACTAGTTTTTGCCAGCGACTTTGTTCGGATCACCTCAGAAGCTTCTAGTAATCGTGTAATCGTTTCGTAAAGTTCTTTTATATCTGTTGAGGAGTCTTAATACCAAATTTCAACATAATAAAATCGAAACTGCAGAAGTTTTTTAAAAGTTTACATGCATACACTTTAGATTACAGAAATTGAGGGAGAGAAATTCCCATCCCCGTGAAAATTTCAGGAAATCCTGTTCATATTGTTCACCTAAAATACTAAAGCTACTATCTGCCAAATTTCAGCTCTCTAGGCCGTTGAGTCTGTCCGCTGTCTAGCAATCATTAACGAAACGATTTTATACATAGAAAGGAATACTGGCAATGCCTCCTTGGCCCATAGCAGTTCTGATGCTGGGTGAGTGGCTCCCGACACGCGTGCACTTTAGCCCGCGCCGGCTGCACGTAATTCCGTTGTCTACTCGCCCGACCTGGTCCGCACGACACGGAGCAAGGACCCCACGTGCCCCACTCCCGCAACGCGCAAGCGTTGCGCTCCACTTTCTTTTTATTTTTTTCTGATTTATTACCCCTATCTATCTCACTTGCGCTCCTCATTCCCACTCTTCCTTAATCCTGTCTGACATTTTATTTCTTTATCTACTTCACTTCCACTACTTACCACATTACCACTTTTCCATTAAATCAATCGCTTTCTATACCAACCTTCTGCGCAGCTAATACTAATTGCCTGGTCTACCATACACCTACCGACAATGCCTCCTCGGTCCATAGCAGTTCTGGTGCTGCGTGAGAGGCTCCCGACACCCGTGCACTTTGGCCCGCGCCGGCTGCACGTAGTGCCGTTGTCTGCTCGCCCGACCTGGCCCGCACGACACGGAGCAGGGACTCCACGGGCCCCACTCTCGTAACGCGCATGCGCCGCGCTCCACTGTCTCTGATATGCCTTCCGAGATACCTTTGATATGGGGACAACTTTGCAGATTAGAAAAAAAGTATTCCTATACGCTCAATAATATAAATTCTGAGAAGATATAAACTTCAAAGCCAAAGCTTCAGAGTTGCTTATTCCTCAGCCACTTTAGAATTACAGTGAGGAAAAGGAAACCTCCAGAACGTTAAGATAGTCGTGTAATATTTATGACTCTGCCTGTTGATCCAATATTTAGTTCAATCATAATCTCTCTGTTTATTATATTTCAGTACTCAAATAACAACAACTTTATCGTGATGTGGTCGGCAAGTATAGAGAAGTTGCTATGTTTTGACAGCAACAATTTTGCTACTATAAGATTTTGCATCACAATCGAGATTTCTAAAAGATATCTAAATGGGGCAAGATCTCTCAAGAACGCGGACGGCAATCAACGATCGTCGTCAAAGACCTCTCAACCAAGCTTAATTAATCCTTGCTGAAGCAAAAAAAAACAACCAAAAGTAGTTCACCAGTTGGTGGATCGTGAGATTTCTTGTAGATTACCCTCGTTTGTAGTCGTAGAGAATTAGATACTTTAGTTGCAAACCACACTTACAAGTCATATTTACTAAAACATTAAACAACAAATCGAATTATTGTTCCTAAAATCCAAAAAGGCATTTAAAAATTAAACTTTTATATTTACCTGACCCATCGCAATTCTTTTCGTAGAGCCGCAATCGATTCAGCCGAAGACGCGCAAACGGTCTCATTTCGCCTTTCGCGTTGTAAAACGGCGAGCGGGTATCGTTTGGCCAATCCGGGCGAAGTGGACGAACAGCCACTGCTGGTACGGTTGGTTCTCGCGCAGCCTGGAATATATGATTGTCGTAAAAGATACATGCACACAACCTTTGTAGTAAAGATTCGGGCGTTGACGCATATCAAAGGTTGTCTGGAACATACATACATATACTCACGGCAATAAATCCCGTAAAGGGGTAGCCACAGCTTCAGAGCTGAAAACCCCTCAGCTGCATTTGGACCTTATCTGGAAGAAATCACTTTTAGTGATAAGACCACCAAATGTACTTTTATATCATAAATAAAGCTGTATGTTTGTTAGTATTTCTTTCTTGATGTGCAAAAAGAAGTTTTCTACACGAATCAAAAGTGTCTAGGGATTAACATATATTTTTGCAATAACTTTTCTCCTGATTGATATTAATTAAAATTTTCTTTAAGGATTCATCAAATAAAGTGTAATAATATAACCTGTGCATTAATAAAGAAATTTGTCATTTTCCTAATAAAAAAGCTCTTCTCTGTAGCATATCCCATGCATGCTCAATCGCGTTTAAGTCTGGCGACTGAGCAGGCCGGGGCAGGACATTGATGTTAGCTGAAGCGAGAGTCTGTCTTACAACTCTTGCGGTGTGCGGTCGTGCATTAACTGAAATAAGGGACCGATTTGCAATGAATCGTCTCAGCATAAATTTGAGCGTTGAGGTTGCCTCTGATCCAAATCAATTCAGTTCTTCCGCCGATCCAAATACCCGCCCATACCATGATGGTTCCACCACTATAAGGATGGACTTCCTGGCTTTTAATCGCTATTATCCGGTCTCATACCAAAACGAGACTCATCAGAAAAGTACACGAAACGCCATTGTTCTTCTGCCCAATTTCTGTGTTCAAGAGCCCATTGATATCGAATCCTACGATTGTACATTGCTATAGGTCGTACCCGTAGCGGTCTTCGGGAATGAAGGTTTACTTCATGCAAGCGGTTTCTGACTGTTTGGTCGCTAATTAAGTTCCCTGAAGAGCGATGAAACCTCACGGCTAACATCATTGCGGTTATTTTTGGAGCTCTTCGAGATGTGATTTGAATGTACCGGTCTTGTCTCCGTGTGGTGCAGCAAAACCGTCCTCCATGGCGCTCAGCCACGGTACCAGTGCTTCGGTAACGTATTCAAAGTCGACTGATATCACTCTGACTTGTATTCAGAGCTAAATCCACAGTATGTTTTGCCGGGAACCAGCTTTTATCATTCCCACGGCTCTGAGCGTTTCTTCCCTGCTTAAATGACATCGCCGCTCCATAATAACGTTGGTTTTAATCAGTAGTAGGGAAACAGTAGCACTAATAATGTTTTCAATGCGCTGTATGTTTTTATAGGGAAAATATTGATAGCTGATTTTCATCTTATACTCGAATTTAATTGAATGTTTCAGTTTCAGACTGTTTAAAATTATGCACCAAATAAGGATCCATATAAATTTATAAAATCATAAATTTATTACAAAGCCACATCTCAATCTCAAGAAATCCGCATAAAAATGCATGATCCCTAGACACTTTTGATGTGTGTATTTTAACGTATCTTCCTTATCAAAAAATATTTTAACTGTAATTCATATATTTGTTAAGGTTAAACGATGTAAGGAAATACTAACTATACTCATACAAGGTGCCGCGCCGGTACAAATGGATATTCTTTCCACACGAAAAGGTAACTTATCCATGAAAAAAGTGGACACTCCGTACACCATGTACTAAAAAATATGTTTGGTTCTATTAGAAGATATACGCAAAGGACTCTTTGTATGATTATTATATCAACACAAAAAAAACTAATATCCCATAGAAGATTAGCCTACATTTCAAGAACTATACTATTTTAAATGGAATTATTAAAGCTTGGTAAATAATTTTTAGTATTCCGTTCTAATAAGGTATAACGTGACTCCGCTATTTAAAATTCAATGTATTTCCGTTTGTCCCCTAGGCTTTATCATATGATAATGAACCGTGATAGTTAATGCTAAAGTTAAGGTTATGATACATTGATAAATCTATTAAGCCCGCCCTCCGGGATGATGAAAATTACTTGTATGTTTAAAACCCTTTAGCAGTTAAGATGTCATTCATAAGTACAAAACTCACCATATAAGTAATACCGCTATCACTGCCAACATCATAAGGGAACAAAGGAAGAACGATAGAATTGCTCCAAGTGCAATTAGGGTTGCATAGTTCCAAAGCTGACACTCCAACTATCCAATCAGGTGATGGCGCTAACTTAGACGCGAGCGAGACCAAGTGATGTTTTGCGTCCACTCGAAATACTGCAAAGGTGCTTGGAATACCAGCGCCACCGATTTGCTGCCAGGATATGCCCCGCGCTTTGATTATAGTTCGGATGTGATCACTCTGGAAAGAGAACATGCTTAATGAGATTCGTAAAATATAATAAGAATATGGATTCGAATTTGAGATTAGGTGATTTTACTTTTAACCCATCGCTTACTACCCTTTGTAACACAATTTATGGAATTAGAATGTTTTGTTGATGAACACCTCATGTGTGCTTATTAGTAACAATTTATGGAGTTCAATAGTTTGGAGGTCAGGGAATAAATGTCTTTTTAATACTTTGACATTTGCAACCAATTTATACTTCTAATTTGAATGTTTTTGACATGAAAACCTCATGTGGGGATTATTATTAATATATAAAAGATAAATAAAGGAAATGAAAATTTTTTTCGTTCGTACCCCGCCGGTGTCGAAACTTTTCTTTTCTTTATTTATCTTTTAATTTATACTTTTACTGCCCTGATGCAAATTTCAGGGTTGGTCGTTGTCCAATAAAGAAACAAATATCGAATGAATTATAAAATCCATATCAGATTGGTATTATTGAGGCACCAAGCATGTATAAACAAACAAGCAAACATCATCTGTTCAAAGACTTAACGATTAATCTTTGTATAGTGCCAAGATATACAATCATCTTTACAACCTATATATGTCTTCACCGCGGGGCGCGACCCTACCCCGACGAGGTGATTTTGCCACAGTTAACCACGCTGAATTCAAACATCAGAGTCATCTTCATTTTCGGACAGTCAGGTAATTCACCCTTCAGTCATTCATTGTATCACTCTATATTATCACAAAAATAGAATTTTGACTCCACCCTCAGAACCACTGAGTCGTGAATCACAGTAAAATTTACACGCAATAGTGCTATAAAACATAGAAACCTCAGCTTTGAGCTCCTTCTCCAAGGCCGTAGTTACCCCATCATTGGCCAGTCTCTTCAACCCAGCGCTAGCCACGCGACCCGCCTGCCACACTCGATGCCGCGCTGTGTGAGACGCGCCAATCAGATCACTGAAATGAGCGCGACCTTCTTGCGATGGGAATTGTCGTGGGTGGGTGTTGCGAGACCATAGTCCTTCAAACGTCACCTGGAAACATATAAGACATAGTGGGTTTAAAGAGATCTTATACTAAAATTGTTTCCCCTCTTTTCATAAGGTTAAGGTAATAAGGTTGCCCTTTAAATTACCGTCGATACGATGGATACCTATTTCATACGCATTTTGGTGAAGTGGTATCGAAATTAAATTAAGGATTATAAATATCCTGTCTTATCTTTACACCTTTGAGTAGTGAAGTATATGGAGATCACATAATGTTCTATATAAACTTTTCTGTCAAAATTGTGTTTGACGAAATGATTAGCTATTGTTGTCTCTGTCTGATGATAGTATTTTTGTGGGTGTCATTAAGACCAACACCATTTTAATGATGCTGGCCACTAGAATCTTATACATAACTATATATAGAATTCGTGGATGAATCCGCCATTTTAGTTTCAAAGTTTTTTGTTGTCTATGGTTTGATTTGTTTGTAAACATTGAAATTTTGTAGAAAAATTACAATTAATTGTGAAATAAACAGTGGTATAGTGCTGAAATTCTGTTAAAAATGGTGAAGTGTTCTATTCTGACCTGTGGAGCATACTTAAGCAGGAATCGACCTAATTTAACAATTCACCGTTAAGAAATGGGAAAACTAATAAATCGACTATTATTATTGTGATTTTATTCTTTATAGCATCATATAGCAGACTCATAAAGCATTTATAGCTAATCCTACTTTAATGGTATACCTGAATTTTATAGAGTAAAGTGTATTTACAGAGTTTTCAATACTTTTAGATATAGATTTATTGAATTTAAGTTTAAGGTTATGTTCAAGATAGGGATGTTTTTTTATTATTGTCGATGTATTATATCGATATTATATGAAAAAAACCTACTTGTTTCAGACTCCCCAAAAATGAATCCAAAAGGCGAAAATGGCTAGAAGCAATCGGAAAGGAAAATATTAATATATATATATATATATATATAGATATGCTAGATATTTTTGTTAAATGGAACATGATTTTAGACAGTGAGGTTTATTTAATAAAGTTAAATTATATTTTTTAACTGAAAGGTTTTAGTATAAAATGTTTTTTTTTTAAATTATTTTTGTTACCTGTTACATAAGTAGTTTTAGGTTTGCTTTTAAACATTTTTTAAGTATTTTTATATGTCCAAAAGTGAGAATAAAGTGTTAATTTTTAATTATTAAGACTACATTATTAATATTTCTATAATAATAATTGATAATGAAAAATACAAATATTTTATTTCTTGAAATGGCCATTTCTGTTACCACTGCTGTTCATTCTGGTTTTTGACAAGCCAACAATTGGCGCAATAAATGAAGGTTAATAGAATAAAAAACAGTAAACCCACTATTTACAAAGCAAGCGCCCGTTTTTTTTAATTAGTTACTGGCTTTGCGCCCTCAACGTCACATGTACGGATTGCATGATTTAGGCTGTATCAGATTTAACATGAGAAAGACATTATAAAAAATACGTGTACTAGCCATAGCTACTATGTTTCAGCAAATACTGTAAGTTTTTTCGAAGCAGGAATCGTAGTCACCATTTTTATGTTAAAGGACCACCCAATGCATAAATCTAAATATCTATTTTTTTTTTGAGATCCTAGGGTTAGTACGACCAAATTCTTCAGCTATAATATTATCGATAAAAAGTATCGATCACTGGCCAACACTAGTCGGCCATTTTGGTTTCAAAAATAGGCAGGATTTTATGTACATTATGTTATCTCCATATACTTCACTACTCAAAGCTTTACACTAAAGCGGTTGTCAAAATATACCACATTAAAGAAAAAAAATACATGTTGTAAAAAAAAATTTAAGCGTAGACTACAAAAGATTCGTACCAGCAAACCTAAACTACCCTGAACTTCAAAATCTCCAGAGACTTGGACAGTAAGTAAAAAGTAAAAGTAAAATAAAGTAAAAAACATAAGTTGATATACCCATCTATCGATATCTTTTCAATATCAAAGAAACAGCTGGTATACCTCATATTTGGCCTCATCGCAAGCACAGCAAGGTTCAACCAGCGGCGGCTGCGGGGCGACGGCTGCCGGGGAGGGAGGAGCACCGCACAGTTTTCGAGATAACCGCGACACGCCAGGCTCACCCCCCTTTGCCTCTGCCGCGCCTGGAACCATCTCTGCGCGTCCGTTTAGGCGAATGCATGTATTTGCGCTTGATAATGGAGCGCTCCAAAGCACCTGCAAAAAAGCAATCAATATCAACGAAGCCAAAGCAAGTAGCGGGAAGAAACACTTAACAGCGCATAAGAGGAGCTGCGAATACTCAAGTTATTTACTGACATTAGTTTAATAATATACCATATTTTAGATGCTATTACTTAGAGCTAAATCAATATCATTAGTAATCGTGCTCATCGTGACGTGAGAACTAAATTTTTAAACCATTAATTGTACTGAGACACAATTACGGTATTAGAAAGCCTAAAGTGGTGATTTCCTGTTACCATCATGCATATGTCGCAGTCGGATTGTATAATCCGCCGTTTTACATTACGGCTAGCCGTTATCTAAAACAGCGCCGTTTTGTAATGCGGCGGTTCAAGCATTAGCCGGATTGAATGCAGCTAGATATAAAACCGCCGGTTTGCATTCGGCGCCATATGTCATTCAACACGGCTAGCCATAATATGTTAAAGCGAGAGAGATTAGCCGCCACTTTGAATGTTTTTAGTTCCGATTCTTAACACTCGTAGCGCTACCTGACATAACAACAATGGCAAGTGGGTTGTTAAATTGTGAAGTTTTGAGTGAATTAAACTATGAAAACGTAATAAATATGTCGGTTAAAAGTGACTTTGAGAAACAATTTCAATACAGATTTAAAATATAGATGATGCATTAAAGGTGCTGACTCCGCTGCGCTTCCCTCGCTCGTTTTACACATAACCTAACCTAGATAAACGTGACCTAGCTTTTTTTCCCCTGTAGGGGGCTTTTGCCCTCCGACCCACCCAAGCAGAACTTCATTTTTTTTATGAAGACTATTCATTATGATTTTAAATGGCTTGTGAAATATTTTAGGACCTCCAATGATAGGAGTTAAAAAGTTATGTAAGCAAAAGCGCACCCGAGTATAAGTACGATGCGGCTAAACGTGCGCCGCCTTATTGAAGAACGTATCGCAATAATAATCCGGCTAATGCTTGAACCGCCGCATTACAAAACGGCGCTGTTTTAGATAACGGCTAGCCATAATGTAAAACGGCGGATTATACAATCCGACTGCGACAAATACATATACTTACACCAAAATCTCATTGAAGTAGATAGGGACCACGACTTATAATGTAATTGAATTTACATTCGTCACCCATTCTACAAGATAAAATATTGTCAACTCCTTGTCAGAAAATATTTATATTTTTTTGCTAATCAACATGTTAATATAAATCTATATGCCATCAGCTAATTGAGCTACGCTTCTAGATATGACCATACCTGAACCTCAATTTTAGGATGTTCGGTAGCATTAGTCACAGCAGGCTGGCAATGTTCATCTACTTTTGTCTGCGCATCATAGGCTTGGAATGCTCCAAGCAGTTTGTGAATTGGACCAGCTGAGTCTTCTACACGCACAGTCTCATTATCCAACTCTGCCCAAATCTTGAAACCTACAAATGGTGTTGGTCCTTCGCCGCTATCGACACCTTGCAGAGACACTGAAAATTTCATATATAATAGTATATGTATATATATATATATACTTATACTCAAGCCATTAATTCCCGTTGGGGTAGGCAGAGACGTAAGTAAAGAATATATCCTACATTATAAAATATTTATGCAATATATACCGTAATCTTATATACTTACTTATAGGAATTAAAATATAAGGAATCAGTAATTTCTCAGCCACTTTTGGAAGTGGGAAAAGATGGTGAAATAAAGGTGATGATAATGATGGTGAGGTAAAAATGTTGGTGATGGGTTTCCAACCGCATCGCCCAAAAATCCCTAAAAAGCCCCAAAACCGTTAGTTGCCTCTTACATACACCCACCGGAAGAAATGGGGTAGTGCTATTCTAAGCTGACACTACACAGCAAATACTATATTCCTCACCAGTATAAAGTTCTCCAGGCAGGAACACATCAGGCTCCCCGGCCACGCCAAGCTGATAGTGTTTGTCGGCGGCGGGCGCATAGGCGGGCACTCGCTCACATGCCGCGGCAGGCGGAGCTGTGCTCTTGGGCGGGATGTCACACCAAACTGCTTGGGCACAAATGCCTAATACTAGAGCTTTCAGCATTCTAGAAAATTATAATTTTTTTGGTTGAAATCAAGATGTGCTACGCTACGAATCTAACAGATACGTGCGAGGCGGATGTTTTTGAAAGAAATCATCTTATTGCTTCACTTGGCATGATACAGGCGACGGCAGTGTAAATGAAGCAATACTGTTTGTTCTTTAAAAACGCAATAATCTAGCACATCTTTGGTGCAATCGCTCCCCTAAGTTGATTGTTCCTGAAAACTACCGTTTTTTGGGCTATTAGTTTAATTACATTGACATTACAATTTTTCCCCACTTAATTTCCAAAAGTAGCTAAAGAATTTTCTGATTCTGAAGCTCTGGTTACCTCTTTTAGGGATTTATAGCCGTGAGTATATGTACGTTAGTTTAATTTTTATCCATCAATTTAAACATTCTATTTTTATAATACTAAGCAAAGAAAAAAACCCTTGTTTCGAATTCATTGTTGTTAATAGTACAATGAATCCGAAACAATACTATATACTGTAAAGTATGGTTATAAACTCACATCAAAACTAATTAACTTAAATAAATTTAAAAAAATCTTGTATATTTTTTATTGCATGAATTTAAAAACGTAATAGAACTTAAGTTCATTTCTATTTATTAAAAAAAAAGTTTATATATTTATTATAAAACGATAGCTTAAAGACCTATTTAGAATTTTCAGTTATGTTTTGTACATATGAATGCCTACAAAATATGTTTTATTATATATATTATTTATTACTTAAAAATCCATACTTCTTCATAAATCAGCTTAATCAGTCAAAAGAGAACAATCAGGTCAGGCAGAAGGGTCATTTTTAGTTCACAAAATAAAAATAAAAAATAATTACATCTACTACCATTTTTAGTAAGTAAGATAAACCAAGAATGCACAGTATTTTTATTATCTCATGTTTCATTAAAAGCTGATGCTATATTCTTTTACATAAAACCACTTTATTTATTACCTGAATAAATCACTCGTAGTTTGTCAAGTGTCCTTTCTAAAAGATATTACTTAATTTACAATACATACTGAAGGTAAACAAAGACTAGTAATCAAAACGCATTGAGACAGCCGCCCGCCCTGATGTGCAATCCGATACTAAAGAAGGTTGGGGTGGCCTGGGAAAGCTCCACAAATACATAACAATCACTGTATAGAACATTTCACCCGACTCTTCAAGTACGTTTACCCGATTCTATAGTAATCGCTACTCGAGTGCACTCTACACATCGTTCTCAACACTTTTCGCATTGAATATGAATTGAAAACTCTTGTGTACGAAGCATCTTAATATTAAGTACCTAACTGGATGAGTAGCAAAGCCTGAACAATGACGGCCTAAAAACGATAGGTATAAATAAAATTACTGAACACGAAAACAGTCAGGGCAATAAAGTCAATTCTTAATTTAACATAACATAAACATAAACGTTCACGCCGAATATCCCCGAAGGGGTTGGCAGAGGTACTAATACTTCTGAACATCACGTGAGTTTGTCACTTGGTGTTCAGAGTACCCACGTTTTGCATGGACAGTGTACTCACGTGATAGGGGGCAGGCCTATCGCCGTTTTGTACGAATACACTGTCACATGACTAAGTACAACTCAGCCATGTGGGTTTCCTCACGATGTTTTCCCTCACCGTTTTTAATTTAAGTATGTAATTATTTAAATTTTTAAATCAACACATATAAAAAATAATATCCCCGCTATTTTTATTGATTAACACAGAATACAAAACATATCAGAAAGCTGAAAACGAATGCTTTATCTTAGGAAGAAAAGTACCTTATGATTAGGAAAGTTTTGTTATTTTCTTGCGCATATTTATTAAGTAGTGAATGCAACCTCACCCTAAAAATTTATAAAATCTTATGTACCAAACCCACCATAAGTTAATATTATTGCCTTCGCAGTATGCATACCTCTTGAGTTTATTATATTTTCCCGAATCCTCTTGACGGAAGTAGCTTAATTAATTATAGATTTTTCATTACAATAAAAGATATGCTTTTATTTACTCACGGCACTAAATCCCTAAAAGGAGTAGCCAGAGCTATGGAATAAGAAATTCCTAAGCCACTTTTGGAATTTGAGTGGGGAAGATTGTAAAATGAAGATTGTTGGTAATGGGTCTCCAACCGCATCGCCCAAAAATCACTTGAAACGTCCTTATACCTTTAGCCGCCTCTTACAATCACCCACAGGTAGAAATGGGGTAGTGCTATTCTAAGCAGTACACAAGCACACTATTTTTCATTCGTTTTTTTTATTATTAAGTTTATGAATAAAACAACAAGTAATTTAAATTATTTATTTTATTTTATAAATAGCCTACTAAACTATTGATAGGCAAAAAAATATTACATAGCCATTTTAAAAGTAATTCCTTACTATATAATTTTATAGTATTCTTTTTTATACAGGTTTGTGTAAAATAACTTTTACCTAGATTTAATATTACTCATTTATACATGTGTCCCTAATTTTATAGGTAATCTGATAGATCTGAAGTCATCGTGTAATATGTTTTAAAAATACATACATACATACATATACTAACGGCTATAAATCCCTAAAAGGGGTAGCCAGAGCTAAGGAATCAGGAATTCCTCAGCCACTTTTGAAAGTTGCGTGGGGAAAAGATGTTTAGGTGATGGGTCTCCAACCGCATCGCCCAAAAATCCCTTAAAATTACCTATTAAAAACAAACTTCTAAATAGAATTATAAAGTCGAATGTGAATTTTACGCATAATACAGGAGCAATATACAAATAAATATGATTATATTAAGATATCCTAATTTTATTATATACTAATGATTAGATATAGTTTAAAGTAGCTAGCATTGAACTATCGTCTTAGATCTACACAAGTACTATACATAAAAAGTACGTATTACATCTATAGATTATTTTGTAAATAAATAAGTCAAAAGTGTAATTTGATATTTAAAAATTACAACTTAAATTAATATTTTTTCTCCGTTTGTTTATTTTTCGAATTTTCGATATAGCTATTGCTGTCACCCCGAAATTCGACCAGAGCGTAATGGACCATAGGAAATCACCCTATATAGTTTAAACTCGATATATTCGGTGGGGACATTCGTCTGCTTACTGGTAAAATGTAGTAAATGCGTTTTTTACAAAAACATAGTTAATAATGCATTAATAAGTAATATTTGACGCTCTTTCTACTGGAAAAACGCAATAAATGATAGGACTGTTAATTACAGGTCATTTCTCAATTACAGGTCAAATATGATAAGTGCACACCCAATCGCCCATGCTGAAAATAATATTTTTTTCCACAATATTTATAAGGAAATAGCCTCTAATATGCTAGCGAAAATAAGAACGTTAAATTTCCAATAATTTATTAAATAAATTCGTGCAAAATCTTATTTAGATGTTAGTAAAAAAAATACTTAAACTTTGAAAACCCTATATCTCCGTTTAACAAAATATGTATTTACTACATTTTACCAGTAAGCATACGATATATGGGTTGTGAGGAAATAACTTATACTCACGAT
The DNA here is from genome assembly GCA_963576735.1 of Bedellia somnulentella. Classification (NCBI taxonomy): domain Eukaryota; kingdom Metazoa; phylum Arthropoda; class Insecta; order Lepidoptera; family Bedelliidae; genus Bedellia; species Bedellia somnulentella. The sequence continues at coordinate 15,236,446 of OY755171.1, forward strand.
CAATTTGCATCTCACTTAAGTTCACACATTAATTTTACTTATGCAAGGATTAACCGATTTGCTGTGTAGTGTCGGCTTATGAAGACACATTTATTTCTGTGATTATCATAAAAATCATCTAATGGTATTGGGGCTTTTAAAGTGATTGTTGGGAGAAATAGCTGGAGACCTATCACCAGCATTTTGTTATTGCGTTCTTTTCATTACTTAACTTCCTAAAGTTGCTCTGGAATTTTTAATTTTGAAGTTCTGGTTACTCTCTTTTGGGATTAATAACCATCAACATAATATTTACAGTACATAATATTGACTGAATGGTGCTCATTCTTAGGACTAACTTAAGTTTTTAATTTTACAAACCATTTGAATACTGCATTAACTATGACTAAAAAGATGTAAGACATTAGGCAGTTATACTACAGAGGACAACCAGAGATTACAAAAATACAGTATGCATCACATTTGAAACTCTTTTCATTCTTTTTTCAAAAAAAAATCAAGACTAGAAAATATTTAAGTTTGATTTTCATACTCCAATTTTGGCCAGTAATTATCTCATATTACATCACAAAGACTTTTTGATACCCTTTAAATCTTTAAAGAATACCATATGTGATTTAATTTCACTATGCGTTTGACTCTCGTGTTTCAATCTAATCAGTTATTTGTTAGTAATAACCATCATTACACATTATGGGTCTAGATAGAAAGAAACAAAATCAAAGTAATCGCATCAACGTACATTCGTGTCGAACGTCGTACATAATGTGACGTTCACATTTATCCGAGTCGACATGTCAAATACAAACTTGTGTCCAAGTGAATCGTCATAAGTGTTAACACCATCAGAGCAGCTCCCCATTAAAACGTCAGTCATTCAAGTTTAGTTTACTTGGATAAATTGGATCATTTACAACCAACACAATTTAAGATTGTGGTCGATGTGGCGTGTCTCGAAATTGCAATACATGCTCGATAGACTTTGGTCTGCCGTCCACCCTCGCTCATCGTCCTAAGCTTACAATAACACTACCCCATTTCTTCCTGTAAGTGTTGGTAAGGAGCCGCTAATATTTTTAATGAAGTGATATTTTGGACGATGCAGATGGAGATCCATAATAATTGAATTACATTAGTAGTCGTACATAATCTAAGACTGCGGTCGATGCGGAGTGTCTCGAAATTGCAATACATGCTCCATAGGCTGTGGGCGGCCGTCGGGGCCTATCTGAGCTGGCTGGATCACACCCTCGCTCATCATCCTGTCGAACATGTTCACCAACTTCATGGCTTCGTACTCTTTCTGGAAAGCATATGAAATATTAGAGTACAACTCAGATATATGGGTATCCTGACAATAAATAAAGGAAAGAAAAATTTCGACACAGGCGGGAATCGAACCCGCGACCTCGGGTATACGCCCCCGTCGCTCTGCCAATTGAGCTACCGTGTCAATGGCTGCCAGCGCGAAATTCTTCTATCCTTTGTTTCTTTTACACTTTAAGTAGTGTTTGCGTTCCCTACCTCCGATTTTTTTACAAATTCGGAAGGCCACTTGTAAACCTTTTCAGATAGAATGCAAATGTTGAGCACGCCTAACTATCACATAATACGACGGGGGCGTATACCTGAGGTCGCGAGTTCGATTTCCGCCTGTGTTGAAATTTTTCTTTCCTTTATTTAAACCTTTATTTATTAGTAATAATCCCCACATGAGGTTTTCATGAACAAAAACATTCAAATAAATCCTGACAATAGTTTTCCTAGTCGCTTAAGATTGTAACAAATATGAGTTATAAAAAGGCGTAGCGTCGGTGTAGGTCCGACAAAGGATTAGAACACCCCTCTCCTGCTTCTGAAGATTAGAAGAAATGATCTTGCTACTCTCAGGGTATTTACAATACTTATACGATAAAGTTTGTATTATGTAAACTTAGAACATCTCTACTTCATATCTTTCTGTTGTGGTCGTAAGGTGATTTTGGCATTCTAAATGACTGGTGGCATGGGCATTTAATAAAGGTATAAGTGGTGTGGTAACGTAAGGTCATTAGCTCACGAAACCACTTACGGTTTACGGGGCTTATTTACGGATTATTAGGCGATGTAGCTAACCAATAACCATTTTTTATATTACCATCTTTTCCCACTCAACTTCCAAAAGTGTCTGAAGTACTTCAATCTCTAAAACTCTAGCTACTAATTTTAAGATTTATACTTGTGAGTATGTAAGTTATTGAACTGACCTGTTCCTCCGACATTCCCTCGAAGGGGTTGGCAGCGGGCGGCCTAGTGCAGCCCACCACAGGGTCTATATGCGGTTGCGCGGCGCGATATTCCTCCGTATCTGACTCTTCACTGCTGGAGTAGCCAGCCCTTGATCCTCCTAGTAAGCCTTTTTGAGCTAGGTGCCCGGCTGCGTTGCCAAAACCCGTGTATTTTACTAGGCGGCTGACTGAGAGATAAAATAAGATGAGAATTTGAGTTGTGGTTGCGTTTTTATATATATATATATATATATATATGAGATCATTCACAATTACACAACGACAAAAAAATATACCTTAAGTTTTGTACCTTTGATGGGACCGTTTTACTAGGGTTACACTGTCTGACTGATTGTCCGTATATAATCAGACTGTATCATATGACAGTTAGTCGGAACTATAGCATGATTATATGTACATATGTAACAGTAGCAACAGATAAACTGAAATCATCTGTGAAAATTTCAAATAGTGACAAACAGAGAGATAGTGAATCCTTAACAATTTGACATTCAACATTTCTGGTACTGAATCCTAAAATTTATCTACATATCCAGTGGACGACCGCGAATTCAGCATAAAACTATTAATACAATACAAGATACAAACATTGGGTCGGCAGCCTTTCATTTATAGATATGAAAAACAGACACAATAAAATATTAGGATCGGTCTTTTCTTCGGTTCGATCGGTTCTTACAATCACAAAGAAAACATAACAAAGCATTAGATATAACACTAACGTTCAACTTACCATTTTCCTTACAAAGCACAAATAGAAACTCCGCAACTAAATCCCTGACGGCTACATCAGGCGTGGTAAGAAGTCGACACAACTGGTTCCTCAGCGTATTTCCTTTCTCAGGCGGCCTATGCACGTCTTTCAGAGGCGGTAGAACCACTTGGCGAAGATACTTGCGATGGTCTCGGACTCCGCGACAACCTTTGTTCATTACCGTCAAAATTGGCGCCAAGTTTTCATATTGATGGCCTGTGTTCTGTAAAGATTCATGGTCTCATTTAGTAAGTAAGTAAAATGTTTATTTGGCATTAAAAACAAAATTACAAACAGTATTTAACAATTAGATACAACATGTAATGATACCACAAAGGTCTTGGCTCAGCATAAAATGTACCCAGCGCAAGTCTCGCAGGACACAAACGCTGAGTACGCTGGTTTTCAGCCAACACCTCAAACTCATTCTTTAATCATTGTCATACGGCGATGTCAAGATGGTGTGGAGTAGCAGATAGCTACTGGTTGACACAATTCGGGATAGACTTCCAAAGATCGGTCTATGATTTGATGAAGGCAGTGCGAAGCCGATAGATGAGGGCAAGGCAGAACTTACAGGGTAGAAAGAGAACGGTAGCGAGTGAACGTATTGTGTGATACTCAAACTTAGACTATTGATAGATTATTGCTAACATGTCGTGTAAAACCTAATTTAGAGAGGCATTAGTCCAAGACTGGATGACATTACTTAAGATGATCATGATTTACCAACGAAAGATAGTCATAATATATTCTTCCAACTGTATTAGCATATGATCTACAGCCAAAGTGTACATGGACGGATGGATGGATATTTTGAATATAAAGACACTATATCTATGAGAATATTAATTTTGATAACTTACTGTAGTAACTGTCAGCCGATTCTGCAGCAATTGAACTAGGGCCTCCAAGGCCTCCATATTTTTCCCATTATATTTGTAAGTGCATTCCTCATTTTCATTTAAGCTTGGTGTCAATGCGGCATAATATTCAGATGGAATGCTGAAAAAAAGTTATTTAATGCAAACATGAAATACCCTAATCTTTAAGATTAATTAATTACAAAGGCAAGAATAAAAGAGCATGAAAGAGAAGTATAATAAATGTAAGATAAGCAAGAAAGATTTGTCAAGCAATATGTTGCAAAGTGGCGATCAAGAGTCTCTACCTCCCCAAAGGGAATAATGAGCGTGAGTATACGTAAGTAATTAATAAATGAAAAAAGAACTCTCAATTTACCTCGTTAACAGATTAGCAATATTGCTTCTTAAGTCCATCAGCTTTGCCTCACTACTGCACTGAGCACAAAGCAGTGTTTTTAAGATAGTCATTAGTTTAAGATAAACTGGTTTTTCATCTTCCTTCACAGACTCTTCAATACCTGGCCTCAGTATAACATTAAATTGTGTTTTCAATATCTCACATAATATGGCATGGTTTTTATCCTGTGGAAAAAAAACAGTGATGTATTAGAAATGGTACATACATATACATTCATATAATTTGCGGCTATAAATCCCTAGAAAGGGTAGCCAGAGCTAAGGAATTAGAAATTCCTCAGCCAATTTTGGAAAGTTGAGTGGGAAAAATTGTAAAATAAAGGTTGTTGGTGATGGGTCTCCAACAGCATCGCCCAAAATCCCTTAATAGCCCCAATACCGTTAGTCGTTAGTTAGTTTGTTATTAGAAATGGTATTGATTTTAATTATATACATTTAGTTAAATAAACTAGATAATAGTATAGATTTAAATGTATCTAACATTTAGTAACTATCATGACCCTAAGCTTTATTATGTGGCCGATTGTTAGGAAAACATGTCTGCTTAGGATTCATATCGATTTAAAATATTCTTATACAAAATGCAATTAAGCATAAAGTAATAAAATATTAAAAGTAGCACCATTATTCAAAATTTTTTTTTGTGGAAATCTAATTTAATATTTTTGTATAAATCAATAAAGTCCACCAGTGAGAGCTAGGTAACAAGTGACAAAGAGGCAATCCAGCCCGATTCAGTAAGTACTATCTCATCTAATTACATATGTGCATTTATATTAGTTCTCATTGGGGATGACATTTAAATTATTCTTGATTTGTATTCTGAACAGACAACATTGGTAGTAGTTAATTAATGCTTGACTTGACTTTTCACACATCTCATGTTATTTACAGATAATCCAATTTCATAACAGTTATAACAAAACAATACTTACATTGAATTGAATACAATGATTTGATGATGCAGTTGAAGAGGTTACTTCAACCAATATATCATTCAAACAACCTATCAAATATGCCAATCCATTCATTTCAACCATTTTGTGTTTTATGTCTTGTTTTAAAGCTGTCAGAATAAACATTAGCTTCATGTCCAGCAGCATTATATCATCTTTATTTGATAGAGTTTTATACGCTTTCGATCGAGATAAAAATCCTTCAACAATACAAGTTTGTGCACAAATGTTTCTTGCAGTTTCACTATTAAAGCATATATTGCATAGACTTTTCAATGCTTCTATTAATATTTCCTGATTTTGCGACTTTGAATCAATCTTGTCATCAGCATAATCATTGAAACCTGCTTTCTCCACCAAGACTATAATCCACTTTTCACAAAGCAATCCCTCTAGGTCAGTTTTATCACGACTGAAAATAACAACAGTAAGATAACATTAAGTTGGTGGTTTCCACACTTGGGCCATCAATCAATGGTTCCTTAACATTGTTGTAATTTTACAACTCTTAACATGCACATGTAATTAGTCACACAGTATACACATGGTAATTGATATGTTGTTTGACAACATTCATTAGTTGAAAAAAATGTTAGTTGTTTGATCAAAAATGATAATTATTAACTTTATTTTGAAAAATAATCTTTTTTGACTTTTTTTAAAACTAGAGTTAAGAGGTTTTTGCAAGTCTTTTGACTGGCAGTATATGCTATTGGTTGATGCAATAAAAAATTGGGCTAGGGGGACATTTATTTATAAAGACTAAAATATAAGATATCTCCAACGGGAAACCAAATTTATCAGGTAGGATTGTTTAAGGTGGGTGTAAGTTTATTTAATCATAAGTGTTAAAATGTATAAACACATTTCGTGTTCATATACTATAGACTGGTAGATGACCTCAAGTTTTAAAACAAACTTAAAACTGCTTATTTAATATTTTTTTCGACATTGTGGTTATATGTAAAACCTTTATTTTAATTTAGTATTACATGACTTTTTAGGATGGGAACAAAGACATGACTATGATGATTATAATAAGAAAAATACCTTAAAATGCGTATGGTAGCCAAACAGGCAGCATGGATGGATTCTGAGGCTTCGTCCTGGATTCTATCAAATAATGCAGTCCATAAAACAACTCTCCTATTATTTTGTGACAAACTTGGGAATACAAACTCTTTTTCATTCTGCAAATAAACAAATATATTTATTTATATCCATTCTAATAAAAACGACAGTGATAAATATGTCAAAAGCAAAAAGTACTTACATTTGTCAAAAAAATCTTGATCAAATGAGAAACTTCATTGATATTAGCATTGCTGATAATAGTTTCAATTTCATTATCATTCATCATGTAGGGTAACCTAAACAAATAAATATTTGTAAAATAATTACTATTTCCCATATACCGCAAATTCTAAAAAAGAATAGATGGTTTGGCTGTCTGAAACCCATTTTACTATAACTAGTGTACTGAACCATACTTTTATAAAGTAAAACAAAACAAAAATAAATAATGCAATTGCAAGGAGCATTTTCATTATATTGATTTTCCTGTGTAGTGTCGGCTTATAATAGCACTACCCCATTTCCTCCCGTGGGTACGTAAGAAGCGACTAAGGGTATTAGGGCTTTTTAAGTGATTTTTAGGCTATGCGGTTGGAGACTCATCTCGAAAAATATTTATTTGTGTTAATATTTATTCCAAAAGTGACTGAAGAATTTTCTGATTCTGAAGCTCTGGCTACCCCTTTAAAGGATTAATAGCCGTGAGTATATGATGTATTTAAGGAGAAAATGAAAAATATGTAGATACCTTGGATCAAACACTAGAAGAAACAAAGTTTATTGTTATATTTATATGTACGTGCCAACTATATAAAATCCTCGTTATTTAAATAATACTATGAACCAGTCTAAAAATCACAATAAATGACTGCAGTTGCTACATAATCTAATTAACTTCATTTATACATTTATTTATATTGCTAAAAGCGAAATATTATTAAATTTATGACATTGACACATCTATCTTTGTCAGTTTGACAGATTATCACGCACGACTATCAGTCAGCTGTTGCTCAAACTAACCAGGTTTTTTACTTTAAAGGGCCTACCACACGCTCATGCTTGACCACAGTTTTGCTTGCGCATGCAAATCACCCGGAAAGAGTGAGCACTGACGAGGCTACCACACGGCTCAAACTAATTTTCACAAGCTACATTCTTGTCAATATCGTTGATGTGAATACAAAGTTTCCCGATGAAGAATAATAGCTATATAGCTAATTTCTCAAAAAATCTTAAGGAGCTACTAATAAATAAATGCTATTATAGTCTAAGTGAATATCTCAATGATAAATTATAATTACTTCGTCCTCTCCTCTAATTGCTGTGCCCAACAGGGTCCACAATGCTGTAACATTACATACCTACCATCTAAGAAAATACCATACCATTGTGGAACGCAATGAATCTATTGAGTATTGAATTATAATTCTAAAAACTTTCTTCATCGAGAAAATAATTATTTCTCCCTCTTTTATTTTTCAAGTGTTTGCGAGAAAAAAAAAGAAATTTAAAATTTATTTATCAATACTTTTCACAACGATACACCATTTTAGTTAATTTATATATATTTAATATGCGTCGTTCTTTTTATTTCTGTCAGAATAATCTTTATGTTGATGATGATAGATATGATGAGATTAGAATATTAAATTGTCTCCCGTATGCACTTAAATCCGCTATTTCCACAATTGTGCACAATACTCCACCCAGCTAGAATGAAGTTGGGTGGCTTGAACACTGACCTCCCAACCACACGCGCAAACAAGTTTGCGCAAGTATGACTGAGCATGATGAATTTCAAACATGACATAAAATCATCAATCCAAGCTTCACAGCTTGCGCATGCAAATACATGCAACAGTTTTACCAACTACACGCTCAGTGTTCAGTGTATAAACCGGCTTGCGCAAGCAAAACTGTGGTCAAGCATAAGCGTGTGGTAGGCCCTATAGTCAAACAAAACATGATAATGACAGAAGATTGGTTTGGTTAGGACGGTTTTGTGTCGTTTGGTTGGCCATGGACAGTTGTATGTTGCTGCGCTGCAGCTTTTAGATTTTGGAATTTGTATTCTTGTAGTCTGTTGTATCTTTAAATACTTACGAAATTAAGTAGAAAGACAACTTTGTGTAAGATAAAACTTACAATAACGCGGCCGACAATGGCTAATATAGCGCTAAGTGGCCAGTTTGCCAATAAGTTCATTTGTAAGTATCTTGGTTTACATCTTACATAATTTTCTTTAGACAACATGTTGACGTTCGGTATTATCTTATTGATGCAGCTAAGAGCGGATGCTTAGGCATAGTTTATGTCAAGGCAGCAGCGTACAGCACAGCGCAGCCTAACAATCTTGCAGCTTATAAAAGAGGAACTGGTGGTCGGAGCAGTTTCAATGGAATAGTAGCGACCGTCTTTGGATGTACAGGCTTTGTCGGCCGCTATGTTTGCAATAAACTAGGCAAAATTGGTACTCAGGTTAGTTATGTGATGTCCTTAAATCTATTACTGGGATTTATGTGTTGATTTTGTCTGGTGAAGTTATAAGTCTGTTTATATCTACAAGTAATACTACACTTACACATATTGCAGTCAAGTAAATAAATAGAATGAGTTGCAGTTATGGAATGGAAAACCTTTGGGGAGTCAAAAATAGTTTTCTTAGACCTAACATTTTAAGGGCTTATTCCATTTATCCACCACAAAACAGCCTCCCTAAGTCGGATATTTGGAAATGCATGTCCTTCTAGCCACCCTGAATGGGGTGGATAATCCTAATTCATAATAAAATGTTTCTTCCGATTTTTCACCCCAAGTACAGTCATTTACAGAAACATACACAACACAAAATGGGTCCAAGAAACTTCGCGAACATTAAAATACTTAAGATAAACATACCTACTTTCTTAATTACAGTTTGCATAAAAATATCTTGGTGGGAAGTTTTAATTTAATATTTATTGTTACTTAAAGGGTTGGTTAGTATTATTTGGGTGAAAACCATTTAAAATAACCGATGTGATAAATGAAACCATAACAAGAAAGAAAGTCCTAACAAAAAAGTGACGAATTAAAACTTAGGGTCTTTTTTCTGTAAATGACTGTACGTAGACAGGGTAGAAAATCGGAAGAAACATATTATATGCATTTCGGATATCCACCCTGTTCAGGGTGCATAGAAGGACACGCGTTTCCGAATATCCGACTTAGGGTGACTGTTTTAGGGTGGACAAACGGAATAAGCCATTTTATGTTTATATAAAGTTTTGAGTAAACCCATATAGGTTTTGCTGTATAATCTGAAGTGGTAGTAGAGTTATTACATATAGCAGAGGTTAGAATATCACATGACATTTCAATAAGATTTAAATTTTATCACCAAGCACATATCCTCACCAAAGGAGCTCAAGAGCTTACTTACTTACTTACTTAATATAGGGTGTGATTGAATATAGCTATTTAAATCTGCATATCATGAAGAAATTATTTACAAGCAATTGTTATGTTTATGTTTTTGTCATCTTGTTCAATGTAAGCTGGCTAGTTAACCTTTACCCACCTTATGAGTAATTTTGTTATGTAACCACCTGATTAATTAGCAATATATTCTTAAATTAAATCTTCATTTTACAGCCTAATACATGTATATTCATATTTATTTTTTTAAATTAAAAAAATATATATATCAAACTTTAATTTCAGTAAAACAACCATTTAAAAAAAATAAAAACACCATTTATATATATTTTACAGTAACATGACTTATTTTATCTTTATAGATGATTTTGCCTTACCGAAGCGACTTCTATGATGCTCAGAGATTGAAAGTCTGTGGTGATTTGGGCCAAGTCCTATTTACTCCATTTGACATCAGAGATGATGAGTCAATTGAGAAAGCAGTGGCCTACTCCAATGTAGTCATCAACCTTGTTGGCCGAGATTATGAAACTAAAAATTTCAAATATGATGATGTTAATGTTAAGGCTGCAAGAAAGATTGCAAGGTATGCACTACAATGAATTATTATTTGTTTAAATTATAGCATTATCCGAAAAATAATCATGATGTCTTGAGTACATACAATCGTATACAATATACATATATGCTCAACATGCCAAAAAAAAATCATATAGTTTATTTTTTAACTATTATTTTTTGAACGTCAAAAGCTCATGGCCATAAATCCCCAAAAGAAATATTCAGAGCTAGAAACTCCTCAGCCACATTTCATAGGGGAAAAGATGGTATAAATAAAGTTTTATTGGTCTTGGTTTACGGGTCTCCAACCAGATTGCCCAAAAACCGCTTATGTGGTTATGTGGTGATGGAGACCCATCACTAGCAATAATTTGTTTTTAAAGGATTTCTTATTCTGTGCTGGCTACCCCTTTTTGGGATATATATAACAGTGAGTGAATGATGTTCTAAAGTTGTAGCATGCTTGTCAGTTTATCTACATATATATGGTGGGGTATAAAACAGCCATTTTAGTAAAACTTACTAGTATTGTGTGACATTTATATCATTCTCAATAATACTAGGAGCATGCTCAGTGGAGATAACTGATGTGAAAAATTCATAATCAATTTTATTGTTCCCAAGTGACGCCCCCTGCTTTTTTACAGGTTGCAGACCCTTTTATTCTACTTGTCTGATTTCTTTATAGTTTGTAAACCATGTCATAAAAAAAATACTTTCTTTTGGGATTGATTTGTTCAGTAGTTCTGGAACTAACCTCTACCATAATGTCTTAATTCTATGTCTAGACATAACCTCCGCCAAGCACACAAATTCATGTAACCTTGTGTTTTGCTTATATTCAGCAATAGATATCAAGTGTCTAATATTAATTGTACATTATAATTGGAGCAAAGCTCTATTTACCCGAGTTTGTATTTTGCTTGTCAAGGAACTCCTCCCAAACCATAGAACCGATCAGGACCAAATTTTGCATGATAGGCACCCACACTTATAACAGGGTTTTGAAATTAAATTTTAGATCATTCTTTACCATGTGGAATAATAACACTTAAAATTTTCTAATGTTAGCCCCATCTACCCTAGAGAGTACTCGATAATAGACGATTTGGCATTGCAAAGCATTTATACCCATCTAGTTTAAACCTGACTGTAATTCTAATATTTTTACAGAATATCGCGTGAAAGGGGTGTGGAAAGATTTATCCATCTGTCGTATCTGAATGCCGACCCTAACCCCCCTGCACATGTACTAAGCTCTCCATCTCGCTGGAAAATATCCAAGTACGAGGGTGAGAGAGCTGTCCTCGAGGAGTTTCCAACAGCAACAGTTATACGAGCTAGTGACATTTATGGCTCAGAGGACAGGTTTTTAAGGTATAATCTTACATATATCTGTATTTGAGAAAATATGTTGGCTGTAAATCTACCAGATAAGTGTTAGAACAACCTTAATAGCTCAGTGGGAAGACTACCGCTTCTATATCAGAGAGAGTGGGTTTAAATCCTAAGTCATACCTACAACAATTTGCCTTTCTTAAGTCATATGTGTGGTTAATTTATCAAAACTGTTAACAGTGGGGAAAGCTTTATGAGGAAACCCTCTTTGCTGATTTATAGCTAATAATGTTAAAAGTGGCAGAAAATGGTATCACTGCATTATTCAATTAGCTTTAAAATAAAAATGAAAACAACTTAGTATAATTGTATGGTTTAAATATGTCCCGCATATGGCTCCATACTGACCTAATACATAAAACTTAAACTCAACACACCAAATACCCAGGAACAGATGGCAGCTATTATGGAAGAGATTGATGACTAAAACTTCTGAACATGACATAACATTTTGGCCATCTGTGCATCCACATGCATGCCTATCGCCTCTTTTTATTAGTACACTGCTGCATTTTTTTTTGTAAAAAGAGGCAATAGGCATGCATGTGGATGCACAGATGGCCAAAAAATTATGTCATGTTCAGAAGTTTTAGTCACCAATCTCTTCCATAATAGCTGCCATCTGTTCCTGGGTATATGGTGTGTTGAGTTTCAGTTTTATGTATTAGGTCAGTGTGGAGCCATATGCGGGACATATTTACACCATACAATTATACTAAGTTGTTTTGATTTTTATTTTAAATATAATTGAATAATGCAGTGAAACCCATTTTTGCCATTTTCTTGACTTAAATAACCTTAAATAAACCAAAATGGACAAGAGTTTTAATGCCTAGTTTACTAATTGTTTAGAAGTGGCTTTATACAACTCCAAATTATTTTATTTAAATTTTACTGTCTTCAATACCACCAACTATTTTCAGAGTTAAAGACTATTGCTTTTTTATCCAAATATGTGTATTAGAGTACTTTTATTATAACAGCATATATGTGTATGAACATATTGGGCCATTAAATATATGTACACTACACAGTTTTTCACCCGTTTGTTAATTATTTCCAGAGCTTTCATCCACCCATGGCGTCGTTTATTCAACGCATTCCCATTGTATGGAAACGGAATGCGCACTGTGAAGCGACCTGTCTATGTGTCGGATATCGCTCAAGGGATTGTCAATGCAGCCCGCGATAATGATACCAAGTGCCAGATATATGAGGCTTATGGGTAAGCATTATAAAATGATGGTAGATTTTTCTAAATACATACATATACTCACGGCTATATTTCCCTAGACGGGGTAGCCAGAGCTAAGGAATTATAAATTCCTCAGCCACTTTTGGAAGTTGATTGGGGAAAAGATGGTAAAAATAAAGGTTTTTGGTGATGGGTCTCCAACCGCATCGCCCAAAAATCCAATAAATTAATAATTTTCTTAAATAATCCATTCATATTTCTCATACTTAAATAAATTTTCTTTGCTGATAAAAAAACAAGACGTAAAGTTAAATAACTATTCATTATAAGTTTGACAATAAGTGTTCCTGTTAACTACCTTTCACTTAGCGAAGTCGTCCTCAATATTGTATATGTCGCAGGTATATTGTCAAAGCCGTGACAATACAATTTCACTAGTGATATTATGATTAAACGGTAGATTGTCATTCGACTTCATTTCTTACAATTCAACTGCCTATTTTTAGTGATATTGTAATTTAACGGCGATTCTATAGTGATATTGCAGGGCAATGATAATTTGACAATTTCACTGGTCGTTAGATTACGAGACCGTCACAATTGAAGAAGAAGAAGAAAAAATATTGTTTATTGTATAATTGCTATTATTAATGAAGTGTTCAACTTCGCGTTAATCATCGCCCACATAAGATTCGTAATCAGGGGATTGTGGAACTTTTGCAACCAATATTTCCGTCGCAAATTGGAGGTAACAGTTGGGAGGAGGCCTGGCCTAGAGATCATTTTATTGTCTCAGCATAATTTGAACTCACACAAGAAGTATGTCCATGTCTGGTCAATAAAGATTCGATGTTATTTACTCCTCATAGATCAGTGCTATCAGAAAAGCAATTCAATTCATGTTTTAATTTACAGCCCAAAGGCATACCTTCTGGCCGACTTAGTGGACTGGATTTTCGCACTGACCCGAAGAGACAAAGAAGTATATGGATACAAACGTTTTGACTCGAAATATGACTACATAACTGGATTGAAAGTTGCTCTGACTAACATTATTTCTCCGGCGTACCCGTTCGGTTATCTTCACTGGGAGTCATTGGAAAGGGTACTGTCTTTTTTATTTAATTAATTTACTTCAAATATGTCTTAAATATATATGAGCTGTGTAGAAGGGTACTAACCCATTTTAACTTTGAGTTTTGGGGATTTTTAAGTGATTGTCGGGCAATGTGGCAGGCCTTAAACCAACCATCCTAGTTTTCGGTCATTTCGCCATGGAAATCTAAATGTGGCTGAGGAAATGCAAATTCTGAGTTCAGAATAGAATAGAAAATTTATTGCATGTCACAATCTGTTCTCCCTTCTTGGGATTTATAACCGTGAGTACATGTATGTAGTATATTCTAGTAAAATGTCTCTCTTACATGAATTTTCGTTCGTCCAGACATATTGACGCTATTCAACTCATAAAGCTTCGTGAATGCGTTCACATGCAGCTCAAGAGTAGATATAGGTCAATACCACAAGCAAATAACGCGTAGGTACTGTTTTTGCAAGTAGCCCGTTTCTTTTAGGAAAGAGGTAAAGGTTTTTTTCTTTTAAATATAAACAACTAAAACTAGAATGCGCCTAAAATACAGTCGTTACACTAATTTAACTATGTGTGAATGCGACAAAATGTGTGGCTTTCGCTTCATAAATTTCATTCCTCTTACCTCTCAGTACTATTTTCATTGAGCGCCAGTTTTGCGCCGTGTCCAATAGAAGTGAGTAATTTTAAATAGAATCTTAAGAGTATTACTTGCGGGAGTAACCGTAGCATGAGCCATGTGATGAGATTTGGTATGGATAATCTGTCAGTTCTCACTTCTCATGTGACATACTGCCTCCGACAAGCCTCAAGCTACGAAGACAGCTTCTTGAATCCTGTACCTTTGCCCTTAGTAAAGTATCAATTTGGAGGCGTATTTCCATTTGGATGGCCTTGTACTAACACATTACAAATAGCGAATTTATGAATAATTTAACAACATTTATTTCAGGAAGCAACCTCTGATGTAGTCAAAGGTCTACAAACCCTCGAAGATCTAGGCGTCAAGCTGACTCCAATGGAAGACCAAGTGCCGTGGGAAATGAAACCTTATCGGATGCATCTTTACTACATTGACAGAATCGGAGAGTTCCCAAGACCACCAAACCCGAAGGTTTACACACCCGCTTCGTAGGCATAATACAATTTGTTTTTATCGATTCTAAATATTTGTTATGTAGAAATGTAAATTATAAATCTAATATAAAAATCTGTTGTAGTTTCATTGTTAGAATTTGCATATACACCACATCATGACCAGCAGATATCAGTCTGCCTTGAGGTTTTCAGTACATTATTTAGTACCAATAGGCATATTAAAATTTGAAAATGTATAAACGTAAAGTATCAGAGATAAAAGGTTATGACATACTTATATAAAAATACTATACTACTACTACTACTATAATAGCAATATAAAAGTGCCCATAAATCCACTGACCCATAAAAATGAATGACCCAAACGATATCTGATGTTTGGAATTATTTATCTGTGCCACTTTTTTAGGGGATCTATGTGTGAACATCAAATGTAAAAGACAGTACACGACAAGGTAAGACTCTGATTTACAGGATCAAAAAAATGATTTTATGTAGGTACTTACTTTTTTAACTATGAGTGTCAAAAATAAAAAAAAATCCTTGAGTGTAACATAACGAAACAGTTAACAGCGAAGTATAATTGGCAGTGTTACCGCTAAAAGCGATCTCTTCCAGACAACATTTGGAAGGTAATTGAAAGATATCAGTAAATTGAGGGTACACAGTCATTCGAGTAGACATACAAGACAAGGGCAAAAATAAGCAAATATACGTAGCTTATTTTAAAACGAACTTATTCACTTATAATAATAGTTATTAATTAAATTATTATAATATCAATTGTTTTATCAAGACATTTCAATTCATATATAAAATGCCTGTATGATTTAAAACTATTCCCCTTATAATGGTATTTTTTTATTAACTGGCAATACTAATATCGATGACAGCGACGCCCTTACGGGCCAAGAAAAGTTTGTGGATCTGTACGCGTACGGACTAATGATACGTTTTAAAATGACAGCTATTTATTGTGCCGATTTGAAGCGCCCCCAATGTGGGGGAAAGGAACTAAATCTGACGTAAACTGCAAAATGGCCAGTGTTTTTTTGACTATAAAGCATAATATATCTATCGTTTTTTACAAAAAAATAATATTCAATAGTGCTGTAGTCATGCTGTGAAATTCAGTTTCGATAAAATAAAACTTACCGATATGGGCCGTGTAGTGCCTATAGATAGATTGTTAAACAAAGATTACCTTGTAATTTACAGGTTCCCAGCTGAAAATAGGAGTCTGAAATTATGGCTGAAAAGTATTAATAAGTCTAGTTCGCGTCCGAAAGAATATTATTACAAATGATCAAAACACTTCTCTGTAGGTGCTTTATTTAGCATTAGTCATGCACTACTTTGAAAAAGTAAAAAACTTTGTTTTTGTTTAGACTAAAAAAATAATAATTAAACTATGTTTATTTTCTATATATAAATACCTTGCCTACTATATTACTGTTTGTATTGTCACGGACAAGTGAAACGTGTAGCAGCTCATACGTACTGAAGTACAAGTTACATTTTAATAAAAAAACGTTCTCTATCTATTTTTGGATCTAGCAAGCTAGTCACATACCACCCACAATAGGGAATATGCATAAAATATTAAATGCCCTAAAACTTTTTTTCACGAATACTTATTATCGCAATATTATAATGAAAAGGTTTTTTTTTTAATTTACTTATTATTTAAACCCCTAAAATAATATTCAAAAAGTGCAAAATATGGGAGCGAAATTCAAACTTCCAAAACGCGCCACCATCGGTTGAACGAAATGTGACGTCATCTGACACGAAATTGTATTCAAAAGCGTCGAAAACACTAAGGTAAACACCCACTGGACGTGTCATGTGACGTCACGTATAGCGCGCGTAAAATGGCGGCGTTTGAACTGCTTAAACTTTTTAAAAGTTTTAAATTTAAATTTTAAAAATATCTAGAGTATTTTGAAGCCCAGTAATATGTTTTTCTACGTTATAAAATAGTAAACTATTAATTTAAGACAAAAAAGAAAAACATGAATATTCCCTATTCCCTGCATCGGCTAATCCTACGATTACTAGATACTTGCTAAGTCATCGTATTAGCGATTAATTGAATTAGTTTGGACATTAGCCATACATACATATACTTAATGACGTGATATTAGCCATGATTTATGCATTAAGAGTATTATGGTACATTTCTTTAAGTAGAAGCTTTTATCGATTTATTCTATCTTACTGTCCAATCCTTTGATTAGTTCCTTTCGCGTGCGTTAAGCTGGCGTACCATGAAGCTGTATCGAGCTGGTTACTATGTCAAAAAACTCTGCCTAAATAGTGCCTAATTAGTGTAAAACTAAAAAAAATAGTGCCTCTTTAGTTTAGGAAATAAACACCATTGTCACTGTGTACGCTGGCGTAACGTCAAGCTAGCGTACACATCGCCGTACTCGAAAACAGCTAATTGTAAAGCAACAGAGTTTACACGAAAAAACTCTGCTTAAATACTTCTCCCGTTATGCAAAATTTCATAACGATTGATCTTGTAGGAACAGAGATATTGAACAAGACTTTTCAATGACATACCGTCCCGGCGTTATGCCAGCGTACACAAATAGTGCTTATAGAAAGGGACCTTTTATTTTAATAAACTCTATATGTATAAATAGTGCGTCAAATTCTGCCCCTCTTAGTGTAAAAACATTATGCAAATACGCAGTGGATTAATTAAAAAATCTGTGTTAATTTCTGTTCATAGTACAGGTACAGGTGTGATGAAAAGTGCTTTGTATTTTTTTTCTAAAAATTATAATTGAAACTGAAACGTGGGTCAAACACCTATTTAGGAGAATATTAACTTTATTTACCTATAAATACAGCTCGAAGTGCAAATGAAATAGTAAAAAATGGATAAATAAAAAGAAATAGGTTTATCATAAAACTTATATTTAATTTGCCATAAACAACTGGGTATTAATTATTACAGTACCCAGTACATTTTTTTAGTACTATTTTCTTGGCCTAATAGAACATATAATGTTACTGTAAAATAAACAAGTACCTAAGATAAAAATGATCAAAAAAAAATGGTCGTCTAAAATGATCGATCGACACAGGTCCAATGTCAACTGCAACTGGGCGCAATTCGTATCCACTCGAGTTGAAATGTCTGTAACTCGAATTCGAACACCGAATGGAACCGACATGGAGCTCATATTGCGATATATTCGAATCTACGTCAGTGAGTGTACGACTGTACGTGTTAGGTGCAAATAGTGTATGGTATCACTCATAAAATAATTATATTTATATATTATACTTAATACTGGTGCCGTACAGTGTTGGCTTAGATTGTCACTCACTACCCCTTTCTACCCACGGATGTCGATATAGGCGACTAAGGTTATGGGGCTTTTTAAATAATTTTTGGGCAATGCAGTAGGAGATCCTTGACCAACGATACTTAATTTCTACCATCTTGTCCCCTATCAACTTCTTCAATTGAATACATTTCAAAAGTAGAAGCTATATTATGCTTTGACAAATTTCCCCTAATTTGACAGAATTGCAACAGATAAATATGTTAGAATACTGTTTAAATAAAACTTCACTCATTACAATTTTAACAAGATGTATTATAATTCTTCACTTATACAACTTTTCTCTAGCAGTGTTCAATACGAACTGTCGGCGCAACTGTCCGTCCATGCTTTTAAATACCCTTTTGACTCAAGCAACCGGAAGGCGTCACTATGTGCGCCGAAGTTCGTATTTGATTTTCATTAACGGAAACGGAAATGGATATTTAATATTAATTTACAATTTAAACGGAAACATACTCTTTAAACATTCAAATATTAATAAACGAATATTAAAACACAGTACAATAAGTCTTGTAGTTTTATCGAAAGCTAACAGTCGGCCTTTCCTGAATTTATTCTCGTCCCGAGAATATGTTACGTATACTTTTAGCTTTTGTTTTATATATTCTTACAAATTATTAATTTACTTAATACATTCCAAGGATTCAACAATAACATTATTATTTAAGTGTCAAAACAAAGATGCTGTAACCCCTACACGTTTTCATCATAACAAACAAAATACAATTTCAATTATCTGTATCTCTATCTTATATATATATATATATGTCCGAGCCGATTTCAGCTACAGCGACTGCTGGACAGGCTCTCAGCAGCTGGCGCCTCGTTGGTCCGCGCGTACGTGTGCTCGCATATGGCTGCTGTAGCAAATTTTGGCCTTAAAGGTCCTTGAAAAAACCAATGTGCAGGCATCAGAAAAAGCCGGGTGTACATCACGACCCGACCTCTCTACCTCTGCCCATCGCCACAGGACTTTGTCTCGGGAGCCGTAATTCATGCCGCAGTCAACTACGCAGGATATATTCAAGTGCATAAGCGTGCGCGCAAACACAGACGCACTCTCTCGTCCTCACTCCTCTATGCCCAGTGGAACGGATGACCGCTACGACCGGAGAAAAGTTCGGATGCAGCATCTGACCAACAGCGCTTTGACTTCTGCATTGCCTTGCTGTACCGCCAAATCAGCCAAAACAGTTTGTTTGGAACCGTCGGATTGCCGTCAAAGCTGGAACAGACTTTAAAGAATATGCGGGAGGTATCCGCATTAAGTAGACCTAGGAAAGAAGGGAAAAAGGAATGGAAATAGAAAAGAATTCAGTGAAATTTAGAAGGGATTGGGGTTTGGGATGCTACTGGCTCGGATGAGAGGAAAAGACAGTAGCAGCTCGGGAAGCGGGGGTCGCATACCCGTGTACCATACCACAACTATCGGTCCAGAAGCTGTCATTGATACCCCTGACTGAATCTCTTATACCTAGATGTTGAAACCCCTTCATGTTTTCAACATTTCCTTAAATAATGCTTAAAATTAAAGTGGCCTCTGCATATCCACAGTAATTTTCTATATATTTCATAATTATGTTGAAACCCCTTCATGTTTTCAACACAACATTTAATCGTAGAATTACTTTCATTTCATTGTAACTGATCATGTTTCAATACTCTATACAATAAAATATCAATGTTGAAACCCCTTCATGTTTTCAACACAATATTAAATCGCAGAATTACTTTCATTTAATTGTAACCGATCATGTTTCAATACTCCATACAATAAAATATCAATGTTGAAACCCCTTCATGTTTTCAACACAATATTAAATTGTATAATTACTTTCATTTAATTGTAACTGAATTATCAAACCACTATAAGGCAAGTACTTTATTATTAATATTCTACAACACCAATAAAATCAAATAACAAGACATTATTCAGCCATTTATAATCAGTTTGCAAATATTTAAAAGTTGTAATTATTTTTATATATTTTTTTTTATTATTTTTAATAAATTATTTTATTTAATTTGTAAAGCTAAAGTTAATTGCAATGCTTAGAACATTCTGAAAGATAATAAAATATCAATCACTATAGGTACTCTTATAAAATATACCATTCACTTTCAATGCTTTCGGAAGCTGCTTCATCATTTCATCTATTGAAAACAATAATGTATAAGTTTAAATGAGAAAAGGCTCTTCAACTACATAATGTATATGAATACAATTTGGCAGAATGCAAGATTAGACCCAAACTAAGATATAGGCTACTTTTCATCCCGGAAAAATTTGACCAAGAAAATATTCATGGCTGATTGACCTAAGAGAACCGGAAAAAACACCTAAAATTTTGTCATAAGCAAATTTGATAGTACGAAGTCTGTCGGGTCAGCTAGTACCTTAATAACTCTGTAAGGTCCACGTAGCTTTGGGGCAAGTTTTCTACTATTACCATAGGAAGATGTACATCTCTTTCTACGCGCACTAGATCGCCTACTTCGAATTAAATTCCAAACCTTCATCGCTTATTTCGGAAATAAAGAATGCTTGAGGCCGACTTACCAACTTCAAACCAAACAAAATTTCAGATGGAGTTGTGCCAGTGGCTCTAATGATGGTATTATTGAGTCCCTATTGTATTTCAGAAACACCTTCGTCCCATACGTGTTCTGGTTTTCCATGAATGGACAAAATATGTATTGCACATACATACACACATATATATATATATACATATATATACACACATATAAACTTACATGCAATATTGCATGTAATATTGTAGGGTTCCACTTGGCCATTAGCTTGATAATTAGCGTTTTATGTTTAGATGACTTTAAACATTGATATATAACATATTTGTGACATAGGATTCTGTTTTATTATAATTTTATGACTGACATTTTGATTTATTAATTTGTACATCTAAAATGATTATAAAAATAATAAATTAATAATATTGCATAATGACATTTATAATAGTTTTGAATAAAACTACGTACTGAAGACGTACACCCAAAAGAGTAGATTGTGACTGTTACTATTATTATTTTGATGTAATATCTTTTGTTGTATCCGCAATCAGGACAATAAAATGGGTTTCAATGGAAATTTTTTAATCGCTCTGATTGATTAAACTGTTTTAGTACTCTTTACGGGAACTAATTGTATATACTTTGTGAAAGCATCAATAATTACTAGCATGAAGGAATTTCTTTTTTTTTTCTTTTCTCTTTACTTTGTGTAAAATGACCTAGAGGACTTTTGTAACTAAATGAAGTTGACCAGCCTTTTTACCTGCGGGTACCTTAGAAGGGACAAATTCTAGACAGAACTCTACATATTTTTGAATAAATCGTCGCATTTTTTTTATTAGAAAACAAATACTTCCCTTTATCTTTTCGAAAATTTTATCAAAGCTAAAATGTCTAATTTTGTCATAATTGCCTTATAATACCTGCTATCTCACTGCCTTAGGTACTGCTTACCTACCCCCATAAAGTGTCCTTCTAAACAATAAATCTTTTATTCGTATGAGAGGCCTGTATAGTAATTGGAACGATAGACTTGACATTTATGTGGGTCTCAACCATTTTAGATCACAAATAGGAAATGAATTTAAAAACATAAAAAATTAAACTTTAAAATTTAAACCCGCAATACTACTACTCTATCCCCTAAATAGTTTTTTTTGTTAGGTTCTTCATAATATTAACTAGTATTTTCTATAAATACTTAAAAGAAGACGTTTAACACGCGATAATTTTAAAAATGTTGTCAATCCGAAATTAAGGATATTGTTATTAGAATTTAAGACCTTAAGCATGTTACTTATCATGTAATGTTTTATATCTGTAGTGTGTCGCAAATAAATAAATAAAACTCTTTTTAGCACGAGGTTTTTTTTCTATCTCAATTATATAATTACTTGTTTCGTCCTTTAAAATGACAATAATCCTTTGTATTTCGGAATTATTTTGTTATACTATAGTCACCAACTTTGTATTAAAAACCTAAGAGTAGTTCGGGAATTTGAAAATTATTTCGAATTGTGACTTAGCGCATCTACCTACGCGCGTCATTGTTTTACCAGGCTTATATGTGATGTAGAAATTATATTCTCGCATGGCTCCCCACCATCTAGCTACTCTTGGCAACATGTCTCGCTTTTCAAAAGTAGCTCGTAATGAGTTGCGATCGGCCACGATAGTAAATGATATATCTACCTAGTATGTAAACCCGGGAGTGTTGTAAGGAAGCTATACAGCTAATGTCTCGAGGTCTTATGAAGTAAACAAACTTTTTTTCGAAAGAAGTTTTAGTTTCAAAACTAGGAGAAGATTGGTCGCTTAATTAATGCACGTCTTAATTGTTGAAAGGCCTCGTTCCCTACGTGTCACCAATGCCATTTAGAAAATTTAGTTAATGACATATAGTCTTTTTTTATATGGTTATTATTTTATTAATATATCCCAGCTCTTCAGTCGAAAAAGCCAAACAATCTCAAACACCAACACCCACACATATATAATTCTAGCACACATCTGTTTTGTTATTTAAATGTTGCATGTCTTTCAATACCATTTATTTTAATCCTAATTTAAACTATTATAATTTTAACTTATGATAATGTTAACTTTAGTACTGTAAATTTTAACAATTGTATAATTTATCAATCGTATTATTCAGTAATTGTAAACATATCAAACATCTCAATGAAATTTCATGCTATGTACACTGAATATTTGTAATAAATGCTTATTTTGCTGTTATATCTCTTCATTCATTAAATAATTTTGTTAGTTCTGTTTATTTTGAAACTTTTAAATTAGTATCTAAATTGATCATTTATTTTTCGACTGAAGGAACTGGGCAGAACGTCTCAACGTTTGATTGGTAATTTACACTTGTAAACATGTAACACTTGTAACATTTAGATACAGATTTGTTTTCATTATTATTCTGTAGTCTGAACGGTTTGGGTCATCTGTTGTCGGAATTGCTTGCTTGACTGCTTGCTAAATTCTTTTCTATTCTTTTCGTAAGTTTAATATTCATGATAAAAAGTAGTAATTTGTCTGGATCCATGAACTGTGTTGCTTCGGCACTAGTTCGCTCTGATCTGTCTTTAATGCTGAATACAATGAAATCTATGGCATATTTGCCTGTTAAGTTACATCGATTCAGCATAACCATCTTTCATAAAAATAGTCTAATAACGATTCTCCATACTTAGTTTTACAAGCAAGCATTTCCGTCAACAACTAGCCAAAATTTCACTTGGAAAAGCTAACCGCAACTCTTCCTGCCATTCAGCCCATGAAGCAGTACACTGGGTAATCCCTGATAACATCTTTGCGTAACACTCGATAATTTTGGTAAGGAATAAATTATTATTTGTGATTCAGTACATCCTTAGATTATTGCATATTCATTAACCTTATTTATTTATAGTGGAATCTATAGTCGGAAATCATTAAATACTTTCGTCTGTTTTCATGGCTTGAATGACTTCTTTAAACGCATTAACTTAATTATTGGCATCTATAGACATTGATGGATTATTTTGTATCTGGGATGATGGTGAGGTACCTGGAAGTGCCTCTGGTTCGATGTGTCCTGATAGTCTCTTTCGAACTGATGCAGTATTCACACTGCGCCTGAGATGCGCCTGTGTTCTTGTAGGTGACCACTGATGATGCTTCGGCGTAACCACTTCTTCAACGATGTCGATGGCCGCCACGTCGTCTAACTCTCCTTAGTGATGTAAGTCACCAAGACGTACTCCAAGACCGTTCCCGTTACCCGACTCTGGAGGAACATACCAGACTCACTCTGCTCATCAGATTGCACCCACTCATGTTCTTAAGTTTCGATTTGCGCACCCAAGGAGTAGCAATACGCACATATGCGGCAACTTTCTGGGCGTAATGTTCATCACCAAGATCGATAACACCGTAATATATTAAAATCCTGATGTATCCCTGCTTCTGAACTGTTAGAATACTGTTTAAATAAAACTTCACTCATTACAATTTTAACAAGATGTATTATAATTCTTCACTTATACAACTTTTCTCTAGCAGTGTTCAATACGAACTGTCGGCGCAACTGTCCGTCCATGCTTTTAAATACCCTTTTGACTCAAGCAACCGGAAGGCGTCACTATGTGCGCCGAAGTTCGTATTTGATTTTCATTAACGGAAACGGAAATGGATATTTAATATTAATTTACAATTTAAACGGAAACATACTCTTTAAACATTCAAATATTAATAAACGAATATTAAAACACAGTACAATAAGTCTTGTAGTTTTATCGAAAGCTAACAAATATATGATTTGCATGTTCAAATTTTTAAAGAATTTCAGCCAAGGAGATGGGATAATTTGGACAAAACTCAAAAAACATTCACTTGCCCATCCAGTTAACTCGAATAACTTATTTCGGGTTAACTCGAGTTTGGCTTTTTCCGAGTTGGTACATCACTACCCGTCGCCTGCGCTTGTTGATCACCACCACCCCACTGCCTGCTGCCAACGAAACGTTCAAACTAGAGGTGGGTAAGTACGTGGATTATCAAAACTGTAATGGTACTCAGTATTCTCGATCAATAATGAGTACTGATACTGTGTATCAGTATTCAACAGTATTCGGTAACGGCACTGGCAATACACTCAATACAGAAGTATTGTATTAATACAGTATTGTGACGGATGATTCTAATATGAACCCTAAAGTCAGTCCGTTTAAGTTCAAAGTTCAATGCAGTACTGCATGCAGTATTATCAGTTTGAGTATTGTGTGACTGATGATTCTAATATGAACCCTATAGTCAGTCAGTTTAAGTTCACAGTTCAGTGCAATACTGCAGGCAGGCTAGTACTATGAGTTTGAATATTGTTGGTTGAAGTCAGTCCAGTCTGTAAGTCCACGGTTCAGTTCAGTGCAGTTCCGCGATACTGAGTTCGCCCGATACTATGTTTTAGAAAGACACAGTACTGTACTTACAGTATTATACTGAAACTGAGTATCGACACTCAGTACAGTTTGTACTATACACGGCTAGTTCAAACGCGAGAGAAAAAGTATAATAGTCCATTTCACATTAACATTTAAAATTATGCTTTGTTGTAGGTAAAGATACTTATTTAATTTATTTATGTCAAAACACATCATGCTTAACAAGTAACTTCTATTAGAAAATAACGCTATGTTTCGGCTATAATTACCTACATAATTTGATACTCATACTTAAATAAATTTTCTTTGCTGATAAAAAAACAAGACGTAAAGTTAAATAACTATTCATTATAAGTTTGACAATAAGTGTTCCTGTTAACTACCTTTCACTTAGCGAAGTCGTCCTCAATATTGTATATGTCGCAGGTATATTGTCAAAGCCGTGACAATACAATTTCACTAGTGATATTATGATTAAACGGTAGATTGTCATTCGACTTCATTTCTTACAATTCAACTGCCTATTTTTAGTGATATTGTAATTTAACGGCGATTCTATAGTGATATTGCAGGGCAATGATAATTTGACAATTTCACTGGTCGTTAGATTACGAGACCGTCACAATTGAAGAAGAAGAAGAAAAAATATTGTTTATTGTATAATTGCTATTATTAATGAAGTGTTCAACTTCGCGTTAATCATCGCCCACATAAGATTCGTAATCAGGGGATTGTGGAACTTTTGCAACCAATATTTCCGTCGCAAATTGGAGGTAACAGTTGGGAGGAGGCCTGGCCTAGAGATCATTTTATTGTCTCAGCATAATTTGAACTCACACAAGAAGTATGTCCATGTCTGGTCAATAAAGATTCGATGTTATTTACTCCTCATAGATCAGTGCTATCAGAAAAGCAATTCAATTCATGTTTTAATTTACAGCCCAAAGGCATACCTTCTGGCCGACTTAGTGGACTGGATTTTCGCACTGACCCGAAGAGACAAAGAAGTATATGGATACAAACGTTTTGACTCGAAATATGACTACATAACTGGATTGAAAGTTGCTCTGACTAACATTATTTCTCCGGCGTACCCGTTCGGTTATCTTCACTGGGAGTCATTGGAAAGGGTACTGTCTTTTTTATTTAATTAATTTACTTCAAATATGTCTTAAATATATATGAGCTGTGTAGAAGGGTACTAACCCATTTTAACTTTGAGTTTTGGGGATTTTTAAGTGATTGTCGGGCAATGTGGCAGGCCTTAAACCAACCATCCTAGTTTTCGGTCATTTCGCCATGGAAATCTAAATGTGGCTGAGGAAATGCAAATTCTGAGTTCAGAATAGAATAGAAAATTTATTGCATGTCACAATCTGTTCTCCCTTCTTGGGATTTATAACCGTGAGTACATGTATGTAGTATATTCTAGTAAAATGTCTCTCTTACATGAATTTTCGTTCGTCCAGACATATTGACGCTATTCAACTCATAAAGCTTCGTGAATGCGTTCACATGCAGCTCAAGAGTAGATATAGGTCAATACCACAAGCAAATAACGCGTAGGTACTGTTTTTGCAAGTAGCCCGTTTCTTTTAGGAAAGAGGTAAAGGTTTTTTTCTTTTAAATATAAACAACTAAAACTAGAATGCGCCTAAAATACAGTCGTTACACTAATTTAACTATGTGTGAATGCGACAAAATGTGTGGCTTTCGCTTCATAAATTTCATTCCTCTTACCTCTCAGTACTATTTTCATTGAGCGCCAGTTTTGCGCCGTGTCCAATAGAAGTGAGTAATTTTAAATAGAATCTTAAGAGTATTACTTGCGGGAGTAACCGTAGCATGAGCCATGTGATGAGATTTGGTATGGATAATCTGTCAGTTCTCACTTCTCATGTGACATACTGCCTCCGA
The DNA here is from genome assembly GCA_963576735.1 of Bedellia somnulentella. NCBI lineage: Eukaryota > Metazoa > Arthropoda > Insecta > Lepidoptera > Bedelliidae > Bedellia > Bedellia somnulentella. Next base: position 15,263,807 of record OY755171.1, read on the forward strand.
CAAGCCTCAAGCTACGAAGACAGCTTCTTGAATCCTGTACCTTTGCCCTTAGTAAAGTATCAATTTGGAGGCGTATTTCCATTTGGATGGCCTTGTACTAACACATTACAAATAGCGAATTTATGAATAATTTAACAACATTTATTTCAGGAAGCAACCTCTGATGTAGTCAAAGGTCTACAAACCCTCGAAGATCTAGGCGTCAAGCTGACTCCAATGGAAGACCAAGTGCCGTGGGAAATGAAACCTTATCGGATGCATCTTTACTACATTGACAGAATCGGAGAGTTCCCAAGACCACCTAACCCGAAGGTTTACACACCCGCTTCGTAGGCATAATACAATTTGTTTTTATTGATTCTAAATATTTGTTATGTAGAAATGTAAATTATAAATGTAATATAAAAATCTGCTGTAGTTTCATTGTTAGAATTTGCATATACACCACATCATGACCAGCAGATATAAATACATTTAAAACTATCTAGAATCTATATAATTTTAATCTTGTGTCATGGGTTGACGGATATTGAGTTTTAGAGTAAAAATTAAAACAGTCAGTTTCCCGGATTGGAAAAAAATCTTAACTGACAAACCAGGTTGTTAGGGTGGTTCCCGGTAATCGAAGTAGAAACCTCCCGAATGTGAGCCGAGCACTACCACAAGTATTTATCATAATTAATTGTAACTGGTTTTATTATTTTATTTTATTTTCTTTGGAAGATTAACAGACCAATACAAACAATATAATACTAATTATGAATACACATTGCCATTTACAAATCTTCACCTATAGAAAAATTACATAATACTTACAGAACTAAAAGATTTAGGTAGAAATTAAATAATAATAATGTTGAGGTTAGTGTAGGAATTATTGGCCGAAATGTAAATTAGTTAATAATTTTCTTACTCTTGTAGTGCTTGTATCAAAAATATCTGAATCTACTATTGATTCATTAAATTTAGTACATGCACGTAATAAAAATGAGTTACGCCTAAAATTGGTATTAGCTTTTGGGACACTTAAGACGGGTCGTTTCCTTAAGGCCTTTTGGTTGGTGCGTAAGTAAATATTGCTAAGCAACTCGGGACAATCCACTACTCCTCTAACAATATCAAACAAGTAACACATGTCACTTATATGGCCTGGCTTCAAGGGGCAAGAAATGATATCGAATGCATCTCTGATGGTAACCGGCTGTATATTGTCGCGTTTTGTAATCAACATATCGAAGGAACCTCCTTTGGATACCCTCGATACGCCGAATATAGATGTTATAGTTCGGGTTCCACACTTGCGACGCGTATTCTAAATGGCTTCTAACAAACGAGCAGTAGATAATCTTAATAGCTTTGATATTATCAAAACCAGCGCAAGTTCTCATCAAGAATCCCAGAGCTTTTGATGACTATGATACTATACTGTCCACGTGTTTATCAAACAACAGCTTAGAGTCAAATAGTACTCCCAGGTCCCTAATCACATCTACTTTCTGAATATTTTGTCCTTTTAAAATATAACTATTGTTCAAAACTCTTGATTTGCGTGAGTAACTTACATAGAAACATTTAGATACATTTAGACCTAGCTTATTCTCTTCGCAATATAGAGTAAATCGGTCCAGATCGTTTTGGAGTAGTTCCATGTCAAGATGGTCATTAATGGTTTTCAAAACTTTCATATCGTCTGTAAATAATAATATCTTAGAGTTGTGGAAACAGTAATTAATTTCATTGATAAATATTATAAATAGAAGAGGCCCTAATAAGGATCCTTGAGGTACTCCTGATGGTATTATAGTCCAGTTAGATGAGAAACCTGAGAGAACTACTGCCTGACTACGATTTTCAATATATGAAGAGAACCATCTTAGCAAGTCACCATGAATGCCAGCAACGGATAGCTTGGCAAGGAGTAGGCTGTGGTCAATTCGATCAAAACACTTGCTGTAGTTGGTGTATATGACATCAACCTGACTACCTTCATCCATACCTTTCGATATAAGATCATGGGCGAGAATTAAATTGGATGAAAGTATATAAACATATACTTTCGGTTATAAATCCCAAAAAAGGCCTAACCAGAGCTGCGAAATTTGAAATTCCTCAGCCACCTTTGGAAGTTAAGTGGGGAAAATATGGTAAAAATCTTGTAGAAAATATGGTAAAAAATATTGTTAGAGTCTATTTTTTCTTAATTCTACTTCCTAGTCATCAGAAAAAAGGCAGTATACAAAAATAATATAAATAGCTTGGTTAGTATTACGGATATCCCCCTATCCTTAATTGTACATAACAAAGTGATATATTGGAAAAATCAAGTAAACGTTGCAATTTTTAATTATAATCTTAAACAGTAACAAGGCTTTCCTTCCTAACATCGTAAAAAATATGCTTTCAACTTTCTCCAAACCATTTGCAACACTAGTATACGCAATGCAAGATTGGGTAACTAAAATAACAGAAAATAATATTATATATCCCATTTATTTCAAAGAAATCACAGTAGATATGACATATACAAATACATCACGAATATACAAGTAAAAAATAAAATCCGATAGTAGCTGCCAAAAAGCCAATTATCTTCTGTCCATAAATGACCTACACCCAATACATCAATACATATGGTATTTTAAATCCTATTGTAATAAGCGTAGCTAATTAAACTAAATATATATTTAAAATATAGGAACCCTAGATTCCTTAACAATTTTGGAAACTTGAAACCAAATAAAGAAAACACATCACAATATATTTGATAGTTTATGTGGTTTATGATAAGAGGATAAAATCTCATCATCAGCGCAACATTTGAAAAGTTCTGGAACGGATAAATTTCAAATATAATATCGTAGTCGCAGGAAAATCGTCAAACTCGCTAACTTATTAGTTTCCTAGAAAACTTGTAAGTTGGCGGAATCCGTCAAACAGCATGCGAATTTACATCTTACATTTTTGACAAGTTTCCAAGTTCAAAATTCTGTATTTTGGGAACCTTACAAGTTTCCTGAATCCCGCTAGGAAAGTTGTCAATGCTTCGCTGACGGCGCGAAGAGAGGGATGTTAGTCAATGCGGATTGACTGAAGTCGTCACGTGAAGTGACGCATTCACTCACGCGTCTTATCAAGACGCACGGCAGTGCGTCAAGCCAAGCCAAGGCGGCGAGCGCGCACTGTATGTGTATATTACACGAACCATTTGGAGCGACTTTTTACACCATCATAACTCAAAATCTAATCAACATAAACCAACCAAATTTGGCTCATTTGTTGATATCAAGGATACAAACTAGTAGCCCAATTTCCATAAATACATAACAAAGGGTTATTAAGATATAAACGTCCAAAAATCGCGATTTTTTTAGTGACTCACTGACATATAGATCAAAAAGCTAACCCTTCCAGATATCCCAAGAAGTTGAAATTCGGCATCCAGGTCGGTGATCAAATATTAACAAAGGAAAAAATCTGAAAACGGAGAATTTTTAAGATTTTTCAATATTTCCCTCACAAGAACATTTTGTATAGAAATCATAATAAATCCCATGATGAAATGTTGTTGACGCTAATATAAAACTCCGTTCTGAATAGGTTTAGGTATGCTATGCATACTAACTTGATCATTCATTAAACTTCGACGCTAAAGTTATTTGCAATTACAAAACTCAAACTATGAGTATAGGTACTAACTGTACTAGCACAGCCAGGGCCGTCTTAAACTAGACCGGGGCCCTTGGGCACACAAGAATTTGAGGCCCTTATAGAAAGCAAAAAAAGCGAATTAAAATATCATTTTTTACTAATAAATATGAGCATGATGGTTTACTCGTATTATAGGTAATCAAATGATGGAATGCTACTATTTTTTTTTGGTGACGATTACGACAACGGTTATTTTCGGGATTTCTATTGAGCAATTTCTTCTATTATATCCCTAAAGACAGTTTTTTGAAGGATGTCACTTTTTAAGCGCCTAGTACACAATGGCCAGTGATGGACCACGCTCCGCAATGCACAATTGTAGGCCACGATCACTTGGTGTTCACACAATGGCCCATTGCTCATTACTGCCTAGCAATCCACTTGTGATGGACGTCGAACTAATTATGGCTGCAGCTATTTATTTATTATTATGTATGTAATTTATTTTATTTATGGCGCTATTTATGTTATTTTTACGTCATACAGTGATTATAAATACATTTTGCAATAAAATATCCCAAAAAACTATAAGTATCTATGAACGGCCGGTGACGAACTAAACAATAGCCCACTGTGGAAACACCACCGGCCACGCTACGCCACGATTCCTTTAAAGTGTGCCCGAAAAACCGACAAATTCACCATTGCGCGCCACGATCGGCAATTGTCCGCCATCATGCACCATTGCCCCCTGTACACAGTGGGCCATCACCATGGTATACTTTAGAAAGAAAGAAAAATAATTTATTTGGCAATAAAATAATAATAGGTATAATCGTTGGGTGAATGATTGAACAAAGGTTGCCGAATCGGTTCTGGCTCAGCATATGTGCCTCAGCTGCGTATCTCGTAGGACACGTCAGCTGAAGCACGCTGGTTTTCAGCCAGCACCAGTATTTAATGCACATAATTGACAAATTACTTAGTCTTTTTTGTAACATTGTTGTTACAGTTCATTTTTAGGGTTCCGTATCCAAAGGTAAAATGGTACCCTATTAATAAGACTCCGCCTGTCTGTCTGTCTCCAGGCTGTATCTCATAAACCGTGATAGTTAGAAAGCTGAAGCTAGAAAGCTTACGTTACCGCTATAACAAGAGTACTATAAAGCTAAAAAAACAGAATATTAAGGGGGGTCTCCATACAATAAACGTGTTGTTTTCGTAGTTTTTGCTAAATACTAAAAACGGTAAGAAGTAGACGCTTTAAGTTTTCATAGAATATTTACTTCTATATCACCTTTCAAATAAAATAATTAAATAACAATATAGTAGGGCGGGGGGGCTCCCAGATCTTTTGAAAATTTTCTTTTTTAAGACCTTTTGTCATCCAAGGCTGGGAACCTCCCTAGCTTTGGTTAGTTAAACTAGTTTTAAGTACCCAAAGTTGGCGAATGGTCCTGGAGGTATCGGTTTTAGAACCTCCAGGACAAGGCTATAGTCATCGTTCACGTCGTTGCTGCCCGTTACGCGTCTGCATTACTTCAATGCAGACGTTAACCAAAACTTATGCCGAAAACCCCCCAATCCCAACTTAAAATGGCGCAACCAAAAAAAGATTTTTTACCCCAGGAGGGTACGTGTCCCAACCGGGACCGGGAATCCCTCCCTGAACCCTGTTTGCAGGTTTCAGGCCGCCCCTCGTATTCTGGGGGGGGCAAAGTTTCGCCTGATGAGAAAGAGGAGAGGAAGACTGAAGAGATGCAGACGTCTTCCGAAGTGCCCCCGGCGCGCAAGCCGGAGCGCTTCTACGGCACGTGGGAAACCGTGCCCGTGAGGCAGGCTAGAAAGCCTCACGCCAGAAAATCATTGCCCGAACCACGCAACCACCACGGGGGCGAGGGACGTGGCAATGAAAACCCTATAGGCGGCCCCGACCAGGGGAGGACCCGCCATAGAAAACAGAAGAGCGGTGCCTATCGCCGCGCCGCCAAAGCCCGAAGAGCTGCCGAGCACCCAGTGGATGTCGCGCGGCCGTTCCAGAGCCAGGTAGGTTGCGGCGGGGGAGATGGCCCTCAACCCCAAGCCTTGCGAGGGGGTGCGAGCCAGGTCCCCTGCGAGCAGGCTTCAGGTGCGGGGCTGGCGAAGCCTAGTGCGCCGTTCTCTCGCCCCCGATCACCCCGGAGCGCGGGCTCACCCCCGCGTGCCGGGGGGTCGGGTGTGGGACACGGCGTAAAAAACCCCGTACATGAACGTGACGGCAACCGTTACCGGCGTGACACACCACGCGGAAACCGTGGTAAGCGCGTCAGTCAGTCCGGTCGCCCCGCTGATGAATCTGGACCCTCCAAGGTCCCAGAGGCATCCAAACGAGGAAAACCTGATGACAGTAGGTCTCCTGCCCAGATGGTCGAGCCCAAACGGGCAAAAACTATCCAGGGACAGAGAACCTACGCGCAAGCCACGGTAGACCGCTCCAAACTCTCGGTGGCGCTCATCACCACGTCCCTGAGGGACTTGACCACTTCGGAGGCCGAGTACCTTGGGGAAAGTATCGAAGAACAGGTCTTCGCGGCTATGGACTCCGATGATGTGGAGATAGCGCCAGCCTTTCGGGGTTGCCCAAAACTGTCCGAGGGTACGCTGAAGATCCAGTGTGAGGACGACTTCGCCCTTACCTGGCTACAGAAATTTGCATCCGCCGCGACGCTACCCTCGGGCGACAAGATTCAGATGGTCAACCAGGCTGATATCCCCACCCGCACACGAATTGCCCTCTTCTTCCCTAGATATATGGGGTCACTGAAAAAGCTCCAGATTTTGCTTTGCAAACAAAATGGACGCTGGTATGACATACCACAGTGGCACCCATACAAAGCGACGACTGTCGAGGGAGAGAATAGGGGCACTTTCCTTACTTTGGGCCTGTCATCGACGGAGGTGGAGAAGCTGCTTCTTCGCGACCGCCGAATCGCTTTTGGATTCGGGTCGGTGTTCGCTAAGTTTATAGTAGGGAGGGGTAAACTTAGTGACACGCCGCCCGATCCGAAGGCGCCGATTGAGACCCCAGCTGACCAACCTGCCCCCACGCCCCCAAGGCCGGATGAGCCGAAACCCTCCACCAGCAGGCCTGTGGAGGAACCAGAAGCTCTCCAAGAGGCCGTGGACCAGCTCGGTCGGCTGGCATGCAATGACCTCGTCCCGGATCCCTGGGAAGAGGCCATGATGACTTCATCGCCCAGGACACACTCCGAGTTGGACCTGGATGAGGAGCTGGAAGCGGAGATCCTTAAAGATGCTCCCCCCTCCTAAAACCATCTCAATCCTCCAGACCAATATCCAGCACAGCCAAGCGGCGACGGCTACCCTACGCACAGTGCTGGATAAAAACATCAACAGTATTGCTCTGATTCAGGAGCCGTGGATCAGGGCAAACCGTATATGTGGTCTCAGTAACATCGGAGGTAAGTTAATCTGCGACACCACATGCACAAACCCAAGGGCATGCATTTATATTCCTAAATATATTCAAAGCATGCCACTCACCCAATATTGTTCCAGAGACCTGATAGCTATCAAGATCACAACAGCTAGCAGGGTGATCCCAGACGTGGTCCTAGCGTCCTGCTACATGCCCGGTGACGCCGACTGCCCACCTAAAGAAATGGTCGACCTGGTGCAGTACTGTGAGCAGTCCGGTACTGAGCTCATCATCGGAGCCGATGCAAATGCGCATCATCCGCTGTGGGGCTGCCACGCGGCCAATCAAAGAGGACAGGTATTATCAACCTATTTATTCTCTACTAACCTTAGCATAGCAAATATAGGATCGGAGCCCACATGGGTTACATCCAGGGGCCAAACTATCATTGACATTACACTAGTTAGCACCGGGGCGTCCCACTTAGTCTCAAATTGGCACGTGTCAAAAGAACTAAGCTGCGCTGATCATCGGCGGATCTGTTTCAACATTACCAGTGACTACACACTACCCCCTCCTAAACGTAACCCTCGAGTTACGAATGTACTCTCATATAGATCGTCTCTAAAAAGTAAGCTAAATACACTCACCAACGAGAATATAGATGGCCCTACACAAATTGAAAATGACCTTAAAGTAGTAACCGCAGCTATAATCGAGTCTTATGAAGCCTCCTGCCCACTTAAACAACCAACAATCCCAGGGAAAGAAACCAGTAGGTGGTGGACCCTGGAGTTGGAAAAAATGCGCGGTGAACTACGCAAACTTTTCAATAAAGCTAAAAACTCCAGGCTACCTACAGACTGGGAAAACTATAAAAACATGTTAGCCACCTACAAAAAACGAATCCGATCTAGCAAAAGGCAAGCTTGGCGAAAGTTTTGCGGATCAATAGAATCGAACAATAAAGCGGCTAGGGTTCGAAAAATTCTGTCTACCGATAACAACCTCACCGTAGGGCCGCTCAAAACACCTGATAATACATACACCACGACAGATACAGAAACACATAAATTGCTCCTAGACTGCCACTTCCCAGACTGTCATCATACTGATGATATTGACTGGAATGAGGGGCATATTACGCCTCCTACCGAAGCGGACAGGCTCTTCTCACGAGACCTTGTCACTAATGACCAAATTGAATGGGCGGTTAAGTCTTTCAACCCCTTCAAATCACCAGGCCTAGATGGAATCTTCCCTGCTTTGCTCCAGTGGGCAAGAGACATCCTATCCCCCTGGCTGGTCAAAATATATCAATCATGCATCGCTTACAGATATGTACCGATACCATGGCGCGAAGTCAAAGTAACTTTCATACCCAAACCCGGTAAGTCGGACTATACCGACCCGAAGTCCTTTAGACCCATCAGCCTCACATCCTTTCTCTTAAAAACTCTGGAAAGACTCTGTGACAGACATATAAGAGAAAAATCACTTGCGAAAAAACCCCTCCATATAAACCAACACGCTTTCACTAAAGATAAATCAACTGAGACTGCACTACACAACGTTATATCTAAAATTGAATGTGCACTCAGCACCAAGCTATCCACACTAGGCACCTTCATAGATATTGAAGGTGCTTTCGATAAAACTAACATACCCTGTATCGAGAAAACTCTGAAAGACTTCCGTGTTAACTCCACACTCAGGGGTTGGGTTGTTAACATGTTGAGACTCAGAGCGGTCCAAGTAACCCTAAAAGACACCACCAGAGCCATTGTGACAAGAGGATGCCCCCAAGGGGGGGTCCTCTCCCCACTCCTATGGAACATGGTGGTCGACTCTCTACTTAGGAGGCTTAATGCCCGAGGCTACTTTACTGTAGGCTACGCGGACGATCTCACTATCCTACTAAATGGAAATCATGTAAACACGCTCTGCAATCAAATGGGTCAAGCATTAAGAGTAGTGGAGACATGGTGTAACGAATACGACCTGAAAGTAAACCCTAAAAAGACTGAACTAATTCTTTTCACTCACAAAAGGAAACTCCCCCCTTTTGAACTTCCAAAACTCTTTGGAACCCAACTCACTCTTTCCAAGACTGTTAAATATCTAGGAATTACCCTAGATGACAAACTGAGCTGGAAACCACATTTAGATAACACTTTAAAAAAAGCCAGCGCTATGCTATGGCAGTGCAAGCGGATACTAGGTAAAAACTGGGGATTAAAACCTAAGATCGTACACTGGCTTTATACCACCATTATTAGACCTGTGATAACCTACGGCTCACTGGTCTGGTGGTCGAGAACTAGATTAACAACAGCCCAAAACGACCTAGAAAAAATGCAACGGCTTGCCTGTATGGCCATCACGGGCTGTATGAGAACCGCACCCACGGCAGCTCTTCAGGTGCTACTGAATCTGCCGCCCTTACACTTACACATACAGCAAGAGGCAGCGATGTCCTCACTTAGGCTGAAAAAGGCAGGACACCTCAAAAATGACTCCAGAATCCTACACACTAATATTTATACAGCGGCCATCCAATACCAGCCCTTACTTACTGCACCATGTGATAGGATAACAAAAACCATTATAACCAAGCACAATTACACTGTTGTACTCGAAGAGGAACAACATGACTACTCCGATATTAAAGAGGTGCGTGTGTATACAGATGGCTCCAAGACCAACCAAGGGACTGGAGCGGGCGTATACTCACAAGACCTCAATATCAAAATCTCCAAAAGCCTAGGCCACCACAATACGGTATTCCAAGCGGAGTGTCTTGGAATAATTGAGGCGGCAATGGCAATCAAAGCCCGTGCGCTGTCCGATATGCATGTCAAAATCATCTCGGACAGTGCATCTGTGCTACAGGCTCTGGATCGTTGTGTGTTCACTTCAGGACTAGTCCTGGAGTGCCACGGTGCTCTGGAGGAGGTAGCCGGGAAAAACATTATAACCCTTCAATGGATTAAAGGTCATAGCGGCTCATTGGGAAACGACGCGGCTGACGAACTGGCTAGGGCGGGGTCGGCCAGGAACCTGCAGGGTCCCGAACCGATTATCCCCCTGCCTTTTGGTCAGCTGCGTGCGTGGCTAAGAGAACGCACACACTCTCTCTCCAAGTCACACTGGCAGGAAGAGCCTGGCTGCAGACAGTCAAAGGAAACTATGCCAACCCTTGACATAAAGCTGACCGGGCGCGCACTACGACTTAGTAGGAAGAACCTGCGGACAGTGGCGGGAATACTCACAGGACATACCACATTAAACAAACACTTACACACTATAGGCATCACCGACAGCCCTCTATGCCGTGCGTGCATGAAGGCTGATGAGACGGTCGCTCACGTGCTCCAGGAATGCACTGGAGTGGCCGATATCCGAAAAAACACTATAGGAACAATAAAGTCGCTCCCAGGGGCGGTAGCTGACCTGGATAAGCTACTTGCCTTCTGGACGGAATTAGGCTGGGAGAGCTAGTTGACCACTTGGTCCACGTACAATGGTCCGCCATGTCGGGCTCAGTGCGGAAACCCGTGGCGTTTACCGCCCGTCTAATAATAATAATAATAATAATGCATCATCCGAGGTCGTCGGTTATGAGATTGTATATCCCGCGGAAGTGTGGTGGTCGAGGCCTCTTGAGTGCCAAAACCATGCACAACCGCGAGGTATGCAACCTCAGAAACTATTTTTTGACGATGACGGATGATAGTATTCGGGGAGAGGTGGTCGCTAGTGATAAAGGACTGACTCCCTTATCGTTGGCCTCACAGGATTGGCGAACCCCGGAGGTACTTAGCACCTCTGATCGGGAGTCCGTATGGAAAGAGAAGGAGCTGCATGGGAGGTTTTACAAGGTACTTCACGAACCTTTCGTGGACCGTAAAGCCTCCCTGCATTGGCTGCGTTTCGGGGACCTCTTTGGGGAAACCGAAGGTTTTGTCTGTGCAATACAAGATCAGGTTATCAAGACGCGGAACTATCGGAAATACATCCTAAAGGACGGTACCACAGACGTTTGTCGAGCATGTGGCCGTCCCGGAGAGTCACTTAGGCATGTTATTTCCGGTTGTTCGGCTCTTGCTAACACTGAGTACTTGCACAGACACAACCAAGCAGCCAAAATCCTGCATCAGGAGCTCGCTCTAAAATACGGACTCTTGCAACAGAGGCTGCCGTATTACAAGTATCTGCCGGAGCCAATCCTAGAAAACGACCGTGCCAAAATCTATTGGGACCGATCCGTTATCACGGACAGGACTATTCTAGCGAATAAGCCTGATATCGTGGTATGGGATCGGTCGCAGTCGAGGGTATTTCTAGTGGATGTCACTATCCCTCATGACGAGGGTCTCGTGAAAGCCGAAACCGAGAAGCGTCGGAAATATCTCGATCTGGCTCACGAGATCACCGACATGTGGGGTGTGACTTCGACAGAAATAATCCCAATTGTTTTATCCGCGAACGGGTTAATTCCAACCAGCCTCGCGAGCAACTTGAGGCGGTTGGATTTCTGTGGCGTATCGGTTCCAGCACAAATGCAGAAAGCGGTGCTGCTCGATACGGCTCGGATCGTCCGTCGGTTCTTGAACCTGACTCCCTGACCCCGACCGTCTGTGCTTTTGTCGGGGAGTACCGCCTCTCCCATTTAAAATTTATATTTTCATTTTCGGCCATGGGAGAGGCGAGAAACAAAAATGCTTTTCGAAATAATAATAAAATAATAACAATATAGTAGATATCAAAGGGGGGCTCCCATACCAAAACGTAAGTTTCTATTAAAGTTGATAGTATGTAACCCTTCATGCGTGCACTTGGCCGGTTGATGATGGAAATGATCGCCCTCCACTACAATTAGTAACTTTGAGGCAAAGGAATATTTCTGTAGCAATTTCTACGTTTGCAAAAAATTCTTACAATTTCTAATCAATAAAGGAAATTTTTTTTTAACACCAGCGGGTAAATTTAATAAATAATGCTTTTCTTTATTTATTTCACATGAGTTTTTTATATGAACTTAATATTCAAATTTTCTTACAATATTTTTGAATGTATTAGGATATGTAAGCTTGAGATATTTAAATCAACTCATTGCTTTGCTATGTTTTTAATCTTATTTAAGCCAATATTGAAAACTTTCTATTTTGAGCTCATGTCTAATCGCTGTTAATGTCTTCATGATTCATTCTGTAAAGTTGCTGCGTGAGTTATCGCCAGATGATTCATTCATTCATTCATATGAATGAATGAATGAATTAATATAGCCGTGAGTATATACTCATATATATATACGCATATAAATCCCTTACGGGGTAGCCAGAGCTTTGGAATGAGAAATTCTTCAGCCACTTTTGGAAGTTAATTGGGGAAAAGAGGGTAATAATAAATGTTTTTGGTGACGGGGTCTCCAACCACATCGCCCAAAAATCACTTAAAAAGCCCCTATACCCTTAGTCGCCTCTTACGATCACCCACGGGTAGAAATGGGGTAGTGTTATTCTAAGCCGACACTACACGCCAGATGATGTACTTAGTAAATTAGGTTACGTTCGGAAATATTATTAACTAGTGGTCCGCCCCAGCTTCGCACGGATTGAGTTAAGTTCTTTTCACTGCTTACCCCCTATTTGGCATGATGATATATAGCCTATGTTAATTCTGAGAGTTTTAGCTTTCCATTAGTGAAAGAACTTTTGAAATCTGTTCCGTTGTTGTGGAGCCTATTCATTACTGACATAGAAACATATCTTCCCGTCTTATAATATTGTAAATAAGTAAAATATGCCCTTTTCCCGGTTCTAAGCAACCTCCCCAAAAAATTTCAACCAAATCGGCACATCCGTTCTTTTGTTATAAATAGTGTAACTAACACTACTTTCTTTTATATACATAGATTAGTACAGTAGGAGTAGGCGCAGTCATCAATATAATGGTGAAGTATATGCGCTGTAAATACCTTCTCCTGAGATTACTGATTTGTGAAAAAAGTGTAAATGTGCCCGACGAAAATGTTCTGAAAATTATTGTGTGAGAGAAACTGCTGGTCCTCCGGGGCCCCCCAAGATTCTGGGCCCTGGGCACGGGCCCCGTGTGCCCTTATGGTAAAGACGGTACTGAGCACAGCCCGGTTGGTTGCGAACAATAGCAATACATTTCTTCAATATATAAAAACTCAGATTCGATTCCTGTCGTACTAATTAATAGGTATCATAATACCTAGTACCTATCTCATGTCAGCAGAACGGCGACCACTGTATGAGTCATACAGTATGACACAACATCGGATAGCGTTTTCATAATACATAGATACCTACTAATTATTAAACCTATGGAAATTAAATAAAATGATTTGATTTTGTGTAATGTCAGCGCTCATAATCATATTTAATAACATAATACTATTTATGAGAGATCACAGGGCAAGACGCGCGGGGTGAGGGGCAGGGGCGGGGCATGACGGGATCTGCGAACGTACCAAAGCGGTTCTATGCTGTTCGGTTGTCTAGCGAAATCCCGCCTATAAGGTTGAGTTTTATGCTTCGTCGTCGTATGAGTTACAGCTGGTAACGGTGTTGTAAATTCTGCTTTTTTCTTGCTGATTGTTTTTAGATTGGGTTGTTTGTAGGTTTGTTTCTTTTGCCAAATTCATTGATTTGTTTGATTAAAATAGTAGATAGATAGTAAGGTAGGTATAAAATCAAACGCAGAAAAAAAAACCAACTTATTTCTTAACAAAAAGTAATGATATCCCACCAAAAACATTTTAAATGTAAAAAATGTTAGCCAAGCAAATACAATACAAAAATTTATAATATGTTAACTAAAAGACTTCGCAGACAAAAGGATTGATATCTGAATGGTTGCCAAGCACTGCTGATAATCCTGAAATACAAAGTAGATAACAAGTTAAATTAAAGTTTTGATTTAATTTGGCTAGTTTTCACCACAAAATCAAATTAAAATGTACCTAGCAGATAAGTTGATTATCATGATAACTCGTATGTGGAAACGAGCCAAGTTAAATCAAAACTTTAATTTAACTTGTTATCTACTTTGTATTTCAGGATTATCTGCAGTGCTTGGCAACCATTCAGATATCAATCCTTTTGTCTGCGAAGTCTTTTAGTTAACATATTATAAATTTTTGTATTGTATTTGCTTGGCTAACATTTTTTACATTTAAAATGTTTTTGGTGGGATTGAATCTACTATGGACACCATTATGTTCGTTGCTTTACTAATGCTAATCTATTAATTTGCAATTTTTTATGATTTGCTGTCGCTGACATAAAACAAAAACGTTTTAAGAGTATTTATTCAATATAATTTGTTTGAGATATCGTGATACTTAATAGTTATATAGTATGAATACCACTTAGATAATTTTCAATGCCGTTTTAATTTAAGCCGCGTTTTAATACTGATACCGATACATACATAATACATACCTATACTCACGGCAATAAATCCCTAGAAGAGGAGGGGTAGCCTGGGCGTCGGAATAAGAAATTCCTTAGCTACTTTTGGAAGATAAATGGGAAAAGATTGTAATATAAACATTCTTTGTGATAAATTGATAATACTCCAATCGCATCGCCAAAATAACACTAAAAAAGCCCCAAATCCCTTCGTCACCTCCAATTACATCCGGTCGGATAAGTTTGGCCAGAAATATGTTAGTGCTATTCTTAACCGATATTTGTTAGATTTTAAACTCTTATAAATTTACTGCATTCATAATGCATTTTCCCGCGGTTGTAAGAGGAAACAATAGGCTTTTTAAGTGATTATTGGGTGAAGTGGCTGCATACCCACCGCCACCTTCTAATTCTGTAGCTCAAGACACATCTTATTGTGATTTGCTACTGTGATGTGACTGAGTGAAAAGCAAGTCAGAAGGTTGTTTGATTAATAAATGGAAACTATTGTAAAAATCCGTTATCGTAATCGTATCGTCATTATTCGTTTATTATTATGTAAGATTAAAGGCTAAGAAACCCTTCTTTGAAAGGCTTTTTAGTTAGACCAGTTCCTCATTTTTATATGAAAATATTAAAACATTGTCATAACTTTAAATTCATGCTTTTTTGTTACTCAACTCACTTCTTAACCAATCAGCGTAAGTAACTGGTTCTATTTACAATTTCACTAGCAGCCATTAGGAGGGTTACAAATTTCATCATCAATACATAGTATAAAACAAAGTCGCTTTCGCTGTATGTCCGTATGTATGCTTAGATCTTTAAAACTACGCAACGGATTTTGATGCGGTTTATTTTAATAGATAGAGTGATTCTTAAGGAAGGTTTGTATGTATAATAAATGCATAATATAGTAGAGAAACACTGATAAATTTAAAGGTTTCTAATGTGATGTCGTAAATAAGCACGTTTTTTTGCGCTTATATTGCAAACGCTGGCTGAACCCTACGAGATAGACCAAAATAATGTACTACAGTATTGTTCACCTTAAAAAGTTCAACAAAAAAGTTCGCGATGGTATATGTCTATCTCTTAGGGATAAACCAGCATAACCATTTTTATTCTTCACTAAAAAATGGTTATTTACGAAGTGAATTTAAACAATACAGCATTAATCCTTATCCAATTAAGTACCTTAAATAAATTGTGCATTTATTATAGATCAATATGCTTTTTACAGCATGTAATTTAAGTGAATATTACCGAAGATATTACAAATTTAAAATGCAGGGTCGTAGTTGTTTGCGCCGGGCGGCGCGTGCCTATAAATAGCGCGTCGATGGCCGCGCTTCGCCTTATAGCTTATAGCACTTTATGATTTGCAGCGATCGCACGCGTTTATCGGAGCTCTCTAGCGAGGAAAATATCAAGAATTAATTAAACTGAATAGAATAAGTATCTTTTGTTGTTGATTATCTTTTAATTTTTATTATTATTTTTTTTTTATTATTATTATTATTTTGGCATGACTTTTAGTTCCTCGCCTCTCCCATGGCCGAAAAAGAAAATATAAATTTTAAATGGGAGAGGCGGTACTCCCCGACAAGAGCACAGTTATTATTATTATTATATTAGTAGTATTGTAAGTACATTAGGTTAGATAGGATTAGCTTAAAACCATATTTCTTGGTATTTTTTCCATTAAGACTTTGATTCGAATTTAGAGTTAAGACAATTTAGTATTAGGGCGAGCATTTTCAATTATTGAAAATTATAGTTAAGTTCATAGAAGAACTGAGTAGAATAGGTATATTTTGTTGTTGATAATCTTTTGTTTTTAGTCGAACAAATAGTAAGTAAATATTTTTTACTCCAGCACTAACCAATAATTAGTGCAATTAGTTCATAGCAAAACATGTTTGTATTGGCTAATGACAAAAAAGCTGTGAACGTTGTGTATAAGGACATTCTGTAGTGGGTATATTTTGCATTGCACCCGTGCGAAGCCGGGGCGGGTCGCTAGTAAATTATAAATTCAAAACTCGGAAACTTGTGAAAAATGATCCCCACTTACAATTACAACTTTCCTGAGGTGAGTCCGTTATTTTACAATTTTCCTAAAACTATCAGGTAAGATGTAAATTCGCATGCTGTTTGACTGTTGAAACTTAGGGCCAGCGCTGACTGCCGGCATGGCATGGCATGGCATGGCAAAGGATTTCGGTAAAGATATAGCATTTTTAATCTTATTACCATGCGTATAGAATTCATTTTGACACAACGATGCCGAGGGAGGCCGCGGTAGGACTGAACGTCGGCATCGTTGTGTCAAAATAAAGTAAAATGAATTCTATACTCATGGTAATAAGATTAAAAATGCTATATCTGTACCGAAATCCTTTGCCATGCCATGCCGGCAATGAGCGCCGGCCCTTATAAGTTAACGAGTTTGACGATTCTCCTGCGACATCCACACTGTATTAAATTCCATGTTCACTTTTTACAAGACAGCTAAGTTGTATATAATTTTTCTTTAGTATGATTTTTTTTTATTACATTTCTATATTAGATATGCCTTCAATAAATACATCCATAACTTTTTTTGTAATGTTGATTATACGTACAAGTACTCTTATTTAGTTAAATATGACTCTACAAAAACGTTTTCTATCGTCTTGTAGCTAATTGTTAAATGAGCATACTGAATCTTGAGCTTAATCGATTCCAATACAATGTTAAGGAACACTGTAATAATCTTAAAGTAAAGCTAAAATTCTAAAATGAGACGAAAACTAAGTCTTTATAAAAATAATATAATGAATATGTCACTCGATAACTCACACTCAATAGAGTTTTAGTATCTATCTGTGTTAAGTAGTAAAAAAACTTTAAATTTTTACAGATTCATGCCAAGTATCATACACCCGCAACGCACACAACTCAAGTTGGCTCCCAAACCTGCCCACCAGCATAGAACAACATTCATAATTAAAATGCGATTTTAAGTATATATTCTTAACATCAAATAAATTCTATTATAAAAATGTTTGTCCTTAGGGTGTCGAACCCATTAAAACTTTTGAAGATCAAATATCTCTGTCTGACCAGTACAAGACCGTAGACTTTTCATTACTTTGATGCATATTTTGCAACAATTTCACTTATAGCAGTATAACAGCCAGAGCACAAAACAATGGCATAACAGAACAACAAAACCATATTTTTCCAAAGAATAATTTTGAAAGCTCCTAAATCTCTATTCCATTTATGTATGATTTCTATAGCTGCGGGAATAAAAAGACCGAGGGTTGAGAAGAAAATTGCTCCAACCAGGCCTATCAGAAGTTGAAGATCAGGTATGGCTACTGCCATTATTACTGAAATAAAAAATAACCGATTAGAACAGATATAATATCACCGCGCTTACATATCATATATATGTATGTATATATATGTATGTACAGTTGAATCGAGGGTTTTGGTGTAGCGCATAAGTTAGGATGTCTTAGTTCACTGGTAGGCCTTTAACAAAGTTGGGGAAACCGATAAATGAGGGCATGCCAGGACCGGTAGTTATGAAGAAGTATGCCTTAAAATAGCACTGCCATGTATCCATCCAGTGCAAATCTATTCCCTAACCCATTGAAAATTTCAAAAATGTACAACGTTAATATTATTATTTTTTCACTTCTACTGTCAATATAGGAATGCAACCTATTGATGAGAACGGGCTCGACCTATAATGGCGTCAATTGACCCTACTTAGTATGCTTATCCTTACCTGGAACTTTGCTTTTTTGTAATTTATTGTAAATAAATTAAATAAATTTTGGAGAAATAAATTATACATACATACATATACTCACGGCCATAAATCCTTAGAAGGGGTAGCCAGAGCTAAGGAATTAAAAAAATTTAACCACTTTTGGAAAGTTTTGTGGGGAAAAGATAGTAAAATAAGGGTTGTTGGTGATGGGTCTCGAACCGCATCGCCCAAAAATCCCCCAAAAGCCCCAATACCGTTAGTCGCCTCATACGTACACCCACCGGAAGAAATGGGGTAGTGCTATTTTAAGCCAACACTACACAGCATCATAAATTATATTATATTAGATGTTAGTATTATTAATGATTGATAGATGTATTGATTCTTTTTATATCAAAACTGTTCGAAAACAACAACCGAAATTAACTAATACTACTAGGTATTATATAAACATGGCAAAAGCGCAGTTCAATAGTAAATACCTGTTAAAGTAACACTAGTAGTCCTTAAAATAACTTGAGCAATATTGTGATATTTCTTGTTGACTTTTCCACTCATTCGCGTCCAAATGATGTCCATTGGAGCATACATTTGCAAACAATACGTAAAGAATACAGCTAGTGCAACCAATATCTTTGCTGTCAGCGCAATTCTGGAAAAAATAAAGGTTAAATAAAACTATTTAAGTCATAAAGCTTTTAAGACGAAGAGAATATAGTAATAGTATGTAGTCGTGTAGAGCCGGCTTAGAATGTCGCTACCCCTTTCTACACACGGGTGTTGTAAGAGGCGACTAAGGGAATGGGACTTTTTAAGTGGTTTTTGGGCGTTTCGGTTTGCGGTTGAATACCCATCCCCGACACTTTATTTCTACCATCCCCTTCTCTATCAACTTCCAAATGTGGCTGAGAAGTTTTTAGCTCTGAAGTTCTGGCTACCCCCTTTTGGGATATATGTATGTATGTACGTATGAAGAATGTAGTAAATATAGTTGATAATATTAGTGTTTGAATACAACCATTTTAGTTGCATGATTTCAAGTGTCAGTTTTGTTCTTTCTTTTTGGCTAACTTTTTAAGCTTTATCTAATCTCTCTGTCTCAGTCTCAATCTACTTTCTCATGACTTTACCTATATCTACTGTATCCCTAAGGTATGACTTTATTTTTAAAACCTTGTAGTAATAAAAGAATAAGGAATTTTAGCTGTGTAGTGTCGGTGGGTGTACGTAAGAGGCGACTAACGGTATTGGGGCTTTTAAGGGATTTTTGGGCGATGCGGTTGGAGACCCATCACCAAGAACCTTTATTACACCATCTTTTCCCCACTAAACGTTCCAAAAGTGGCTTAGGAAATTTTAATTCCTTAGCTCTGGCTACCCCTTCAAGGGATTTATAGCCGTGAGTATATGTATGTATGTATGTATGAATTTTGTGAGCAAAACTTTATCGCAACAAATTTATTATTTTTATACTCTTATGATTTCCCAAAACGTTCTAAATACAAACAGTTCCCCTGAAAAGATTTTCGAAACCATGACGTGAAATAATACTTACGGTTGATCTTGAGGTAGGTTATAAGTAATACTTCCTAAAACTTCGTCTCCATACTTGAGGTAGCCAAACAGTCCAACCACTCCGTACAGAAGTGCCACAAAAACCATAGTACAATTCAATATGCCGGTGACTCCAAGAAAATACCGCGGATTTTTCATTTCGTTCTCAATCGGCATTACTACGTTGATACCTTCCATCGCAAATATAGCAGTACTGTAACGGAATATAGAAAAGAGTTAAAACCATTTATTTAACATTTGTAACATTTTCTTTACAATCTTTTCCCCACTCAACTTCCGAAAGTGACTGAGGAATTTCTTATTTCGAAGCTCTGGCTACCCCTTCTAGGCATTTATAGCCATGAGAATAAGTATTTATGTACGTGTTTTCAATAAGTGTGTAGCTTTACTAAATAACTCATCGACTTAATCGTAAAATAGTTTTTTTAGATACGTAACTAAAAGAAACGGTGGAGAGCTCACAGAAGCCCAAAGGGGTGATAGAGATACCAAATCCTCTGTACGTGACTTTGCAATATTACCCGTCCACTTTTGATGGTGCACTGACGTGATAGACGGAAGGAATATGGCAATTTATCTACTTAATAATCGAATAATAAGCACAAATTTTGGGAAAATCTTTTATAAAAGAGATAGGTCGCCGCCTGAGGAACCGTGGCTGGGACTACCGTTCCGTACCGTTGGGGCATTTTTTGATGCAGAGGATCTCCCTAGCTGTTCAGCGGGGTAACGTTCTGCCAGCGTAATGGGGCCTTTGGGTCGAATATGTCTCGGAGCGGTTTGTTTAATTGACCTTTTTTTATTTTTAAGTAAGTTGTAAGGTGCTTCTGTCTAATGTTATAAAAAAAAAGCACAGCTCCATTATTATATGGACTTCTTTACAATATGGACTTTCTAGAAATATTTCTCGAGCCGCAAAAAGAATATCGCTCTATATTGTTCTCTTATTTAATTTGATACGTTGTCTTTGTGATATAAAAAAAACCCTACATAATTCGGTTTCTGAGCTACATAATTTGGATACTCAGGTAAATTTTTGTCCTTTAGATTTATTTATATGGATAATTTTCATTGTGTCTTTAATTACTGTAATGTGTTTATACGAGCTATATTTTAGTTTTGTTCGTAGCTTAACTGACTATTTAATAATAATTTAAAGATTTAAACCGCATACAATTATTTATACCAACCATTCATGTCATCAAAAAAAGCATTAAATTACATTCCATTTAATAATGTGATTGTAATTTAATGCTTTTTTTTTTTTTTTTTGTTAATTATGTCAGAACAATAAAGAATATTCTTTCCCCAATCAACTTATAAAAGTGGTTGGAAAAAAATTCATTCCAAAACTCTGCCTACAGATTTTTGGGATATATTGCCGTTCATTATACGTATGTACGTATGATTTCTATAAAACTGGCCTTAGGAAATAAATGTTAGAACAAAAATAATAATTAGGAAAACGTGAGTAACTTACCCATAACTTACCTAACAAACAGAGGCCATCCAGCAACATTTGAAACAAGCCTTCTCTCAGAAACGTTACCAACATCACGAAAACAGTAATAACACGTGATTCCAAACGTGAAGACTAGACATATGTTGGCAAATATTGAAAACGGGACTAGAAATTTTAAATATCTTATTTGAGTTGTTATTATCAGGGGTAACAATAAAAACCCACAGTAGGCTTCTACTGAATAAGTATGTTCTGGTAAGTTGTGGTCAAATATCTGAAATTTAAAAGAAAAATAATGTCAGTAAAAGAAAAACATTGAGGAGACTTTTAAATTAAATAGATAATGTCCTCAAAAAGTTAGGCGTCTGAAGTAAATAACGTAAATTTTCATGTATAAAAAGATTAATGAAATGGATGCACGTATTTACAAAAAAAGGGAAAATTATATTCATTGTTTTGACAAAAAAAAGATGGTGAAATAAATGGTGATGGGTCTCCAACCTAATAGTCCTAAAAAACCATATACTCTTAGTCACCTCTTACGTCACCCGTGGGTAGAAAGGGGTAGTGATATTCTAAGCCGGCACTACACTTCATCATCTGCAAGATATTCAGCTGTCTAGCTATAGCGGTTCTTCAGACACAAATTATTTGTAATAGGGTTTTTTTTAACATTTGTGTTTCACAACCCTATAGAAAAGAATTTTGATAGCCTTATTTTTAGGTCCACAATTAATGCTTACCGGAAGTTACATCTTCATTAAGCGGCGTATCAAAATGAGGATATTTGACTTACATATGATATCAGTAGTGCTGTGTAGTTTCGGCTTAGAATAGCACTACCCCATTTCTTCCGGTGGGTGCCCGTAAGAGGCGACTAACGGTATTGGGGCTTACAAGGGATTTTCGGGCGATGCGGTAAAGGTTGTTGGTGATGGGTATCCAACCGCATCGCCCAAAAATCCCTTGTAAGCCCCAATATCGTTAGTCGCCTCTTAGGGGGAACCAACGGAAGAAATGGGGTAGTGCTATTCTAAGCCGAAACTACACAGCATCTACGCACTACATAGGGATTTACAGCCGTGAGTATATGTATGTATGTATGTATATCGATATCACATACTTTGACTTTGCTATTAAAATATAAATGTGCAAATACTTTAATAATTTAACTATTTTTTCCATTGTACGTGTGTTTTATTGCCGTTGCATCTCAGCTTGGATTGTCACTGCCCTCACTCTTTCTTTGACTGAGGTTGTTTTTTTTAAGTTACTGTTGGGCCGATGTGACCGAAGAAACATCACCAACGATACTTTGTTCATACTACCTTCACCTGTATTAACGTCAAAAAGTGCAGCAGCACTAATTATAATATTATAATATTGCCTACATCTTTGAGTGCCGAAGCTACAAACAGGACATAAACGCTGGTCCCTCCTATGCATACACCAGCCATCGCTGTATCGACGAATCGTCTGTAAAATACCAAGTTTATATTATATGTCGGAAGTTATATTGGTATAGAGAAAAATATCTTTCAGTCATATATAAGTTTATTACTATTATTATATTCCAGAAAAATAAGTTATTATACAACCTAAATTTAAATACAATAATAATGTTACGATTTGAATTTATTCAATTCAAAATGTCTTATTGTTAGTGTTGCACCGAATGTGGGTTCTGCTGAATGTCGAATTCGGCATAAATATATGCCGAATCCTAATTTCGGTCGAACTTCGGCCGAACTTCGGTTTAATTTCGCGCGTTTTTTATCAATGAATAATTATAAGTAAATGACAGTGTGTTGTTGCTTTGTTACATAAATTAAATAACATAACATAAACGTTCACGTCGTTTATCTCCGAAGGGGTTGGCAGAGGTACCAATACTTCTGAACTCACATGGCAGCGCCATCTAGTGTCCAGAGAAGCTACCCACGTTTTGCTTAGACAATGTACTCACGTGATAGGGGCAGGCCTATCGCCGTTTTGTACGAATACACAAAATTACATAAATACACAGTTAAAATGATTTGTAAAAGTGTTTTTTTATATATATTATATAACAACAATTATGTTAAGTTGCTTTATGTTTGAGTATTTTATTAATGCGTTTCTTTTATATTTAAAACAAACACCAAAACTCGACTCACACAGCTATTTATTTACTTTTCGGTGCATATTATTATTTATTTATTATCTACCGAATTTCGGCAGAACTTCGTTTAAACCGGCCAAATCTAACCAAAATTCGGCCGAATACGAACTTTGGTAAATCTGCCGAACTTCGGTAATACCGAATGTTTAACGGATTTCGGTGCATCTCTACTTATTATACTGTACTGTGCAGTTAAAAAAAATCCCTAAACGCTTTTTGTAAAAGTAACGGAGCCGCATTTTGAGGACTTATTTTACACAAAATTTTAAGCAGTTTATTCATTGCTTCTACATTTACCTGACATGATGTGAAAAGGGTCTTAATGCAACAGGTCCTCGTTTCACGGCTTCTTCACATGTGTCTGTATAACTGAGTGAAGGTACACGCATCTCTTTACAAAGATCTCTTGAAGTTCGCACCTGTCAAATAAAGATTAACTGTATGTGTTATTGAGAAACTTACGTATTAATATCACTTGCTGATTAAATGTCATGAGATTTCAATTTACTTGGATTAACCCTATTAAATCTGCACAAATCGAACACGTACTGAAAGTTCCGCATCTAAACCATTTTATCAGGTGGAAGCCATTAATAATTAAAACCAATTAATATAAAATAAGGATTAAAAAATTAGAGAAGGAGAATAATAGAGTCTAAAATCACATCTCTTGCCGTGAATATTTCATTAGGTAAAAAAAGTGACATACATACATATACTCACGGCTATAATTCCCTTGAAGGGGCAGCAACAGCTAGGGAATGAAAAAAACCTTAGCCACTTTTGGAAGTTGAGGGGGGAAGAGATGGTGAAATAAAGGTTGTTGGTGATGGGTCTCTCCATCGCCCAAAAATCCCTTAAAAGCTCCAATACCGTAAGTCGCCTCTTACTTACACCCACCGGAAGAAATGGGGTAGTGCTATTCTAAGCCGACACTACACAGCTTAAAGTAAAAAAAGTGACTGGTGTTTTTTACGTGATTGCACAAAAAGCCATAGTTTTCCTCTATTATAAATACTAGGTAAAATCACCCTGGCTCGTTTTTTATGGTATAATGCTAGCTATCATGCCAAGAACAAATATGCATAAGTTTGATTATAAAAGTAAAGAGGAAATAGAATTTGTTTCGTATAACTGAATTATGAAATGGTAATTCCCACGTTTTTGCAATTTTTCATATTTAAATTGTACAATTTGGGAAATTCCTAACCAAACTCATTTTTAAAACCCAACAGATATAAACTTTAAATAGGGAAACATTCTTTTATTGACCTAGTTACGTAAAGTTAGCAAGTTCAGAAATCGTTTTGGAGAAGCATTTATAAATACCACATGATATGCGTTTTTTGTCAGGGTGCGATTCCATCAAAGATGGGCAAGAATTATGCGTTATGAAAGAATTAATAGAATCGCTCCATTTCCCTGGCCTGGCTCAGCAAAGTAAATTGAAGTTTTGATTCCATCTGTTTCTATTTTCACTTTCAAAACTATAATGACTGTTTACTTGATGGGTCTCCAACCGCATCGCTCAAAAACCACTTTAAATAGCCCCATACCTTTAGTCGCCTTTTACGACACCCGCGGGTAGAAAGGGGTAGTAACATTCTAAGCCGGCACTTCACGGTAAAGTATTATTAAGTGTGTAGTTAAAAGCTATGCTTACCAAAATATGAATGCAGTGTGTAGCAATGACAGCAACAACAATAGTTCCGATACATCCGATAACAATTCCCGACTTCATGAAAGCATATGGCATAGAAAGTAATCCTGATCCCAATGATGATTTCAGTAAGTGAAAAAATGAACCAATAGTCCTGTAAAAATATAAGTAAGTATACAAAAACCATTAATTTCGTTATTTGTATGTTAGTTATTTTTATCATATCCCGGCATGAGATATGATAAAATAAAAATAGAATTAGAGTTTTAAGAGAAAAAAGTTTTTTTTGTATTTTAGCAACCGTGATCGCTCAGTGGAACAACCGCCTATCGGCAGGCTGATTACGCATCTTTCGGCAACTTGCGATACAACAGCAGGCGCGACACCTTAGCCGCTCCGCAGCAACTCGATCGCAATAAATGTTGGTATTACGTAAGCACACTGGTCGTTGCGGCTCTTGAATCGCTGAATGCACTTTGACTGTATTGACACTAGCGTCCTCAGCCAACAATTAACAAACAGTGGAACTACGAAGAGCGATACCACTTTAGGACTTGTAAATGTTTTCCCTTGATTTAAGGATAAATTTTTGGAATAATTGTCATACTTACTATTTTATCACTTTTATTTTTTTTTTTTTTTTTTTTTTTTTATTTATTATTTATTTATTCTTAGTTAAATTGGATTAATAAAATACATCTTAGACTTTATATTCTTTAATCATGACTCCAATTTCTTTTACATTATATTGAACAACATTTTCCTAATTGACATTCATATGTTGACAACAAACCATAAAACAAAAACATAGACTTCTATTTAACTAATAAGTATTTAACACTCCCCCTCAATTTCAAATTTCATAAAATAAATTTTAAATTGATAAACATAAAATAACAATACCTAACATTTTCTTTCAACAAATTATATTCATACTTCTAACAAAACTCTCATGTTTATATTTCGGTAATGGTTTGGTAAATATATCTGCAATATTATCCTCGGTTGGAACATACTCTATTTTAAATAAATCTTTCTTTAACATATCTTTAACATAATGAAACTTTATGTCTATATGTTTCGAGCGTTTACTATTTTCTGAATTCTGGATCAATCTTATTGCACTTTGGTTATCTACCAATAATGTTGTGTTGACCTGTTGCCGAGTCAAATCAAACAAAATACCTTTTATAAACACAATGTCACATACTGCACCTGCTGCTGCAACATACTCAGCTTCTGCAGTAGATAAAGCAACTGCAATCTGTTTTCTTGAATACCAATTGATTAAATTATTACCATAGAAAATAGCACAACCACTTGTACTCTTCCGATCTGTCGTATCGGATGCCCAGTCTGCATCAGAATAAGTAGTTACTTCCTTTTTACTTGATCTCGTGTAAAGTAATCCTTTATCTATAGAGCCTTTAAGATATCGAAGTATTCGCTTACCTGCTTTCCATAAACTTTGTGTGGGTTTGTCTAAAAATCTACTTAAATATGAGACTGCAAAAGTAATATCTGGCCGAGAATTCATTGACAAAAATGTTAAGCATCCTATTAACTCTTTGTATGGAACATCTATTAAGTCTTCTTTACTGTTATATAACTGCGTTTCCATAGGCGTTCCAACAGATTTACATTCTGTCATATTAAACCTCTCTAACACTCTTTGAATCATCGTTTTCTGTTTTATTACTAATCGTTCTTCTGTTCTGTCTATTTCTAATCCTAAATAGTTATTTACCTGACCTAAATCTTTTACATTAAACTCGTCTTTCAATTTTTTCAAAATAGTACTACTTCCCATTAAAAGAATATCATCTACAAATATAAGTAATATACTATCATCGCTCTTATACAGACATACATCATTTAAAGATTGTGTAAATCCATTCTTGGTTATAAAATCATGAAATCTTTGATTCCAACATAAAGGCGCTTGTTTTAATCCATATAATGCTTTTCTGAGTTTGAAAACTTTCTCTTTACCATTTACTCCTTGTGGACATTTTATATACACATCTTCTTTAAGTTCACCGTTTAAAAACGCGGTGGGAACGTCTAATTGTCTTATTTGTAATCCTTCTTCTATTGAATGACATAGCATTGTTCTAATAGTCGTCATACGCGCCACCGGTGAATAATAGTCCTTGACGTCTCTTTGTTGATAGCCTTTGGCAACTAATCTAGCTTTTCTAGTTCCATCTTGTTTAACTCTAAAAATCCATTTCGTTTCAATAGCTTTGTGTTTTTCTTTTTGATAAGTGTCTGTTGATTCCCAAGTCCGTAATTTCTCGTGCGCGTCAAGTTCTTTCTCGATTGCTTTTACCCATTCAACATCCTTTATAGCATCTTCATAGCTTTCTGGCTCACCAGAACACAAACAGTATATTGCATTTACTTCATATTCTTCAAGATAAGATGGAGGTTTAATAACCCTTCCATGCCTACTCCTCTTTATTTCTTCTTCTTCTTCATTGTTATTATTTTCATTAATCTCTCTTGATCTGTCTTCACAGTCTACATATTCTTCTTCATCACAGCCGTCTCTTTCACTCTCATCAACTTCTAATTCTTCATTCACTCTTTTAATAATTTGTTCAGTTTCATTTGGATTCTCATTTCTCTTTTGTTCACATATATACTTTATATCACTCTCGTCAAAAGTCACATCTCTGCAATCTATTATTTTATTAGTCTTAGGATTCCATAACCTATATCCATTCATACCATATCCTACCATTCTCATTTCACTAGCCCTCTTATCGAATTTTCCTTGCTTTGGTACTATTGTAGCCCAAGCTTTTGAACCAAATATTCTCATGTTTGATATATTTACTTTCCCATAATATATTTCTGCAGGTAATTTATTGTCTATTGCTACACACGGACACCTGTTTATTTGATAAGCTGCACACTTTATGGCTTCTCCCCATAAGTATTTTGGTAATTCTGCCTCAATAAGTATTGTCCGGGATTTATTGTATAATGTTCTATTCATTCTCTCTGCTACCCCATTAGATTGTGGAGAATATGGATGAGTAAATTGCATAATTATTCCTTTGTTTTTACAATAATTAATTAAAGTTTTATTTTTAAACTCACCTCCATTGTCGCATCTTAACTTCCGTACTCTATTTCCCGTCTGTGTCTCTATTCTGCTTATATAATCTTTTAAATTATTTGTCGCTTCATTCTTATTTTTCAATAGATATACTACACAAAAATGAGAAAAATCGTCGATAATAACTTGAAAATAAGCTTCATCATTAATACTTGTAGTACTTACCGGTCCTGAAAGATCTGTATGCAATAGTTCTCCAATATAACGGGATCTACGTCGATCTAAAGAGAAGAATGGTTTTCTAATAGATTTACCCTCAACACAAGGTCCACACACAGAATCAGAATATGGTAACCCTAATATAGACAAATGTTTTCTATTAGCGTGACCTAATCTTCTATGCCATAAATTTTTATCAGTTATCAAACATCTATCTTGATTTTTTAATTTTAAAGTAATACCATATAAATTGCCAAACATTTTTCCCGTCATATGATAATTTTTGTAAGAAATTTTGACACCATTGCTTTGAAAACTTATTTTGTTACCTTTTAATAATAATCGTCTAACAGATAACAAGTTATGACTTATACCTTTTACGATAACTGCCTCAACCGGTATTACCCTATTTTTGTGTTTAACATTTAATATTCCCTTTTTGTATACTGGTAAAGATTGACCATTTGCAACATAAATCTTACCCTCTGTATCTAAATTTTCTACATTTGACATATATTTTTCATATTTAGACATAATTAAATTTTGAGTGGCTCCCGAATCAATAATAAAATCAATAAAATTTTCGCTATCTTGACAAGTCAAATTACGCTCACTCGTGACAAATCCTAAATTATTATCATTATTAGTCGGACTTGCCATTACCTTTTCATAATTAGTTTGAAAACGCCCTCGTCTACTGAACCGTCCTCTTGCTCTGTCAAATCTCCCTCTGTAATTTCCTCGCATACCAGAAAAATGTCTCCCACCATAGTTTTCTCCAAATGCATCTCTTTGTTCATATCCTCCTCTGTGTCTGCATTCATATGATTTGTGTCCACGTCTACCGCATTTGAAGCACGACAGAAAAGCAGTAGGTTGCTCTATGCAATCAGTTTCGTGTAGTTTTACTTCCTCATCCAGCAACCTTGACCTTACAAATTCTATATTGGCTTCTCCTTCCGATACAACTGTTTCGATACTAGTTATAACATTACCGTATTTTGCTGGCATTGACGATAATAAGTAACAGATTTTATCGATAGTCGGTACCTCACAACCAGCTGATACTAGTTCGCTGACCAGGTTGTCGAACCTTAAAAAGAAATCTTGCAAACTTTCTTCCGGTTTGCATTTAATTGTCGTTAATTTTCTCTTTAAGTGTAGTCTGCTACTAATACTTTTTCTTTCAAATAGTTTTTCCAAATTTTTCATCATTTCATAAGCTGTTTTACATTCTTTTACTACTTCTAAATACTTATCTGATATGCATTGTATCAGTAAGCTCTTCGCCTTTGCATCTTTTCTTAACTTTACTTCCACTTATTCTTCTTCTTGTTCATTTTGCGATACAAAATTCCATAGCTGTTTTTCTTCAAATAAAATTTGAAGTCTATATTTCCAATTACTGAAATTTGTTTCAGTCGTCAGTTTTGGTAAAATTTCCCTATCTGCCATTTTCTTTTTCTTCTTCCTTTTTTTACTTTTCTTCAATTCATATGATCTGCGTACTATTTTATTATTCTTGATTGCGCAGTGGAAGCGTTTGTTAATATCTTATTCATAACATTTATAACATTTTATTCGTAAATCAATTCGATTTCTATTATATAAATTATATATGATAAAATGAAATCTTCTAGTTATTCAGAAGAAACGAATTTATTAAATGAAATTCTACGAGTCAGGCATGTGGGTTTCCTCACGATGTTTTCCCTTACCGATAACAACCATGATAAATTAACCACACATATGACTTGGGAAAGGACAAATTGGTGTAGGCCTGATAAGCCCGATAAGCTGTGTTCTACCCACTGAGCTATCACGGTTGGTTCATATGCTCATTCATCTAATTCCATTTACTACTTACGAAGTCGGATGAGGTAAATTTCTGTTCTGAAGTGGATCGTAGTTTTGGTCCAAATCAGATTTCTCTATTTTGTGAAGCGTAACGGTTGACTGGGTTTGAAAACTTGTCTCTGACGTTTTGTACTCATCTTCGATTGCTTTGCTGCTGAAAGGCAGAAAATGTTATGTTATTTATAGTCTGGTTTAAAACATTAAATTAACCTACGAAAAACGTAGGAGTTTATCAATTGTATGTATATAAGATATTATTATTTTTTGTGTGATCAGCATAACGTTTACGTGTACTACCTACTACAACTAGTAATATAAAGTTGTTAGTCATATATTTTTTGTCGCCAAAGGCGTACTTAAAGGTTGGTTCCCTTTTAATTCGAAAGGTTTCGTTAAAATTATCACCACGCAACACTTTTCACGTTGTCGTCGGAGTCCGATTGTCCGTTTCTAATCACGGTTAGAGATAAGTAATAAATGAAATTTACTTTTCTTCTTCAGGATTTCCCATCAATTCTATCGTTTTTGTGTCACGAAAAATTACTTGAGGAAAACCTTTAAACCTTGAAGGTTATGTCAATGACCTCACCGGTTGAACGTGTGACATTGAGACTATCGAGAGTAATCTAGAAAGTTGAGTCCATTGTTACTAAACATTAATTTTCCTAATTATCACGTCGATCGTAAAATCATATCACAACATTATTGTTTTGAAAGCTATACAAGCTATTCATGACATACCATGCACTGACTCATTGTAATGGTTATTGTTACATAAATATAGTAGTTTACGGATTCCATAACCGTTGACAGTAAACGTTTATATTATACATACATACATATACTCACGGCTATAATTCCCTAGAAGGGGTAGCCAGAGCTAAGGAATTATAAATTCCTCAGCCACTTTTGGAAGTTGAGTGGGGAAAAGATGGCAAAATAAAGGTTTTTGGTGATGGGTCTCCAACCGCATCGCCCAAAAATCCAATAAAAAGCCCCAATACCCTTAGTCGCTTCTTACGACACCCGTGGGTAGAAAGGGGTAGCGACATTCTAAGCCGGCACTACACGGCAACGGCACGGTTTATATTATCATTTTAATAAGTTTGGCTTAGTTAATATGTGAATTTTGTACATATACACGGCTATCAATCTCAAAAAAGGATATCCAGAAAAGAGTCAGAGCTTCGGAAATAGAATTTCGTCAGCCACTTTCACTTGTTGTGTAGTGTCGGCTTAGAATAGCACTACCCCATTTATTCTTGTGGGTGTTCGTAAAAGGCAACTAAGAGTATTGGGGCTTTTAAAGTGATTTTTCGGCGATGGGGTTGGAGAATCTTCATCACCAAAAACCTTTGCTTTACAAACTCTTCCCCACTGAACTACCAAAAGTGGCTGAGGAAATTCTTATTCCGAAGCTCTGGCTACCCCTTGAGTATATGTACGAGTATGTACTTTTATAATTTGATAGGGCAAAGGATTGTAAAGTAAAGGTTGTTGGGGGTGAACCCCATCGCCCCAATACCCCAATTCGCCTTACGACACCCTCGGAAAGAATAGGATTAGTGCTATTCTACACAGCAACAAAATCTACATATCATTACGTTAAATGACAAAGTGCATTTTCTATAATACACTGTCACATGACTAAGTACAACTCAGCCATGTGGGTTTCCTCATGATGTTTTCCCTCACCGTTAACAACCATGATAAATTAACCACACATATGACTTTAGAAAAGACCAATTGGTGTAGGCCCGACCCGGTATTTGAACACTAGTCGTTTGCACGATAACCGGTGTTCTACCCATTGAGCTATCACGTTGTCATATACAATCTCTACAAAACAAAATCAAGTAATAAGCATAGTTGATATATAATTTAGCCGCTTAGTTTTGGATTTCGAATACTAATTTAATTGCTAAACCTGAGTCAACAGAATAATTAATTAAACCAGTTCTTGACAATTTGCTGCAACGAATACTAAAATTCATAAAATCATGCATTTATATGTATATGACGATTTTTAGGTGATAACATCAAGCTTTGAGTTGGCAGGACTTTTAGGGTCTTTGATTCCTTGACGCGTTTCCCGACATCAATCCACACGAGCCAATTTTTGTCGTTCCAGAGATCCAACAACAGATCTTGCGTACTCCATTAAGATCATGTAAAATTACCTCCCCGATATTCCCCGAACAAAGGCCTGGGATATTCTCGACGTCCGTGTATGTAATTCCTTGCTCTTCTCAAAACAGCATTTTTTCGTTCACATATTTACTTCAGTTACTGCTCATTGTGGGCGACCGCTTCTGTGGTCATCTACGAAGTCAGTTTTACCCCTTTAAAATCCACTGAACCATCTAAAAGCTGATGCACGAGATGGAGCACAGTCTTCTTTATATTATTATATGCCGATTTTAATCATTGTAAGCTTAGTTGTTGAGTTGAACCAAATTTAAAAACTTAATATATCACCAATGTTACAAATGAAAACACAGGATCATTTCACTACCAAACATCAACGTGAAAACAATCTCTGTCTCAGTGGAAATTTGCTGACAATCACCAATTTTAATACTGTAAATTTTGATTTTTGCATTTATGCCTTGTATTCCCAATTTTACTTTCTTGCAATATACCATTACTCTTAGATTTTGTAGTAAAAACCACGCACTAAAAGTTGAGAGTGCAAATAATGTTCAACTGTAGTATCATTACATTAATGATGAGTTGAACCACAATGCCATTTTGAATTATTGTTAAAGTCATTATTGACTTTAAAAAAAAAATCGTTTGGGCACCTTATACAAAACCAACAAGGATAAAAAACGCTTTAAAGATTATAACTAAGCTGATACTATGGGTATTCCAATTCCATATGTTTTTTTAATAACTAAAATCAATCAGTTTAGATAACATGGTCCAAGTACTTGTTTTATACGTGTGCTAACAGAAATATTTATTTGCTGTGGGAGAATGTTATTGTATAGTTTGATGAGCCTTACCAGTGTACGTATTCATGCGAAATAATCTTAATTATCTCCCTCGTCGATATAATATTTTTACAACTGTTTAAAATCTTTAAAAAAACAATCGATTTTATTTAAATATAGTTTGTTCTGACAAATGAACTTTTGCTAACTGAGAATATCAAACACCCAAAAAACTGAGAAGTAACCAAGTTTCTTTAACGCATTGTAAATTTGCCGAAAAAAGCGTGTTATCACGTTAAATAGAACTACGGCTAGCTTCAATCCTGTCTTGGAAATGATATGTATTTGCTTCTTATCTTCAGGTTATATTGTTATAGATTAATTGGGGTGATACATATTTTATAAAACTTTCTCTTGTGAAATTATCGTTCGTAAACTGACTTTATAGATCACCAATTTTAAGCTATATGATTTAATTTTAGTTAGGTTAACCTATTATATTAAAGTACCCAGTAATATGAAATGTTAAGCCAATTACCAGAGCTAAAATCGCCTTTCAATAAGAGGATTGATACATACGCACCTCTTACGCTTTTTCTAGATACAGTAAAGCTCGCTTTCACTTCCAGTGATCACGCATACTTTGAATTTTCCCCACTTTCAAGAAAAAAATCTTAGATTTGACCTCGATTGGTCCTCTAAAATAATTACAAAGACACATAACTTAACATAACATAAACGTTCACGCCGTTTATCCCCGAAGGGGTTGGCAGAGGTACCAATACTCCTGAACTCACATGGCAAGCGCCATCTAGTTTCCAGAGAAGGTACCCACGTTTTGCTTAGACAGTGTACTCACGTGATAGGGGGCAGGCCTATCGCCGTTTTGTACGAAAACACTGTCACATGACTAAGTACAACTCAGCCATGTGGGTTTCCTCACGATGTTTTCCCTCACCGTTAGCAACCATGATAAATTAACCACACATATGAATTTAGAAAAGACAAATTGGTGTAGGCCCGTCCCAGGATTGGAACTCACGCCCTTCTGTTTTCGGGCGGGTGTTCTACCCACTGGACTATCATGAAAAATCGTTATTTTCGCTCTTAAATGGTGTGACCATGCAGTGTATCCTGAATCGGACTACATGGTTTACTAAATCTCTTCGGATGTAACATTTCATATAATTTTGGTAGAAATTCACTTAGGTAAGTTCTTTTAACCATAAAATATTGATTCTACGTACCTACATACATACATATACTCACGGCTATAAATTCCTAAAATGGGTAGCTAAACCTTGAGAATCAGATAATTCTTCAACCACTTTTGGAAGTTAAGTGAGAAAAAGATTGTAAAAAAAATAATGTTTTTGGTGATGGGTCTCCATCGCCCAAAATACACTTAAATAGCGCGATACCCTTACTCGCGTCTTACGATCACCCATGGGAACGGAAAAAAATGGGGTAGTGCTATTCTAAGCCGACAATACACAGCGATAATATAGATTCTACATGTAAAATATTTCACTCAGATTCGGTGATTTGTTAATAATCTCTTTCATTATTCCGTCGAAAAATGGGCACATTCTAATTAAAGTTTGTAGATGCAAGAGATAAAAGAAAAAGTATTATGTTAACGGGATTGTGAAGTCACGTGGTCAGCGCTCTGATTATTTACAAAAAATCTATCTCTTTGCCACAATAGCATCGTCTGTCTTGCGATAGAGATGGTTTGTTACAACAACTGTATTTGGCTCCAGAAATATGGTTACGGGAAGTAATTTTTCCAAACCACTAAAACTTTTAGAAAAAGGAATATTTTGGTCTCATTTCATTCAGTTCATTATAATCCAGGGTCAAACGGTTCTTTTCTTAAGCGAAACATTACTCTGAATATTTACGGTTGACTCTAGATTTTTTTAATATCAATAATATATACAAAAACGTGCCAATTGGACTTCAATACCTGTTTTTATATGAAAAATAACAGGATTACATCCTTTTAAGAGCACAACATCCGATGTTGGATAATAATCTCAACTGCTGGAAGTATGTTCATCGTTTAATTAAAAGCACGATATTCTACTGTTAAATAAGTAGCTGTTTTTATGCTAGAGTTTTCACTCATTATAATAAAGTAATATAAAGATAATTACAAAACATATTTCATCTTGTACATAACAGGTCCAAAATTTCCAGTCTACCTATATTATCACACCCTTAATATTATGTTCTTTTTTCTACTGATTGGCCAAAATAGAACAATAATTGCAACAATGGCATAGTTACTAGCCGTAAGCGTGACTTTGCGGTTTTAGACAATAATATATAATATATGTTATTGTTCGTAACAACGCTAGAATTGAAAGCAAATACAGTATAGAAAAATCTCTGAGACTAAATTAATGTTAGGACGCTAAAACTCCAAGGAAAGACCATCCTCTGAAGAGTTATCCGCGCTGCAAGGATCACTGACAGGCAATGACGGACAGAAAGCTTTTCGTTGGTAAAAGATTTTTCTGATTGGTGTGAATTAACTAATCACAGTTTTTGGATTATTAAAACGTACAAAAATACATACATACAGCCAGAGCAATAGAGCGAGAAACTCCACAGCTACATTTGGAAGTTGATAGGGAACAAGATGGTAAATCTTTGGTGATGGGTCTCCCACCGCATCGCCCAAAAATCACTTAAAAACCCCCAACCCTTAGTCGACTCTTATGACACCCGGGGTAAAAAGGGGTAGTGACATTCTAAGCAAGGCACTCACGGCAACAAGCTACAAAAAAGTTCCCTTGTTAGAACATTAGGGACTCTTTGCATTAGTACACATGCATTTTTAGAACCTCTTAAAATTGCATGTGTAAACTTAACGTAGTTAGATTCGTTTTACTCAACAATGAGATTGTCAAATATTTCAGATGGTCATTCTGAAACTAATTAACATTATCCATTAATAAACATAATTTTAAATTTACATTATCCACTTCAGCGTAGATAATTTTATATTGACAAGATGGCATTCACTCGAAACGTTTCATGATCTACAAATAATCAACAAAACAATCATATCTTATCAAGTTTACGATTGACTAATAAATAAAAACCTATTATTTGAAGGAGATATAAGATATCCGTTCTCTCCCATTATTATGCTCGTTTAAAATAAAAACCTCTCATCTAGTAAATATTTAAACTCCAAGTTCACTAAACCTTCGTCTAGTTTTATCACCAGAAGGTCAAGCACGAGCCGTGTTTAAACTAGTTATCGCGTGGGATAAAGCAGCTATCTCTTACGCACTTACTTAGTATCGTATACTGCCATCTCATTCTTACCGTTATCGTGTCGATAAAATAGCGCTCGTGCTTGCTATACAGGAGACCTAGCGCGAGCGTTATTTTATCGTTACTCTGTTGGTTAGATTGAGATTAAAGTATACGATAC
This sequence comes from Bedellia somnulentella, assembly GCA_963576735.1. Lineage (NCBI taxonomy): Eukaryota > Metazoa > Arthropoda > Insecta > Lepidoptera > Bedelliidae > Bedellia > Bedellia somnulentella. The sequence continues at coordinate 15,300,472 of OY755171.1, forward strand.
TGTGTAAGTGCGAAAGAGATAGCTGTTTTACATCACACGATATCTATTTTAGTCCAAGATCCCAGGGCCAAAAATTTATTTAAGAGAATTTTAAAATTTAGGGAGGTTGAACTGACGCGTGTGGAATAAAGAAATTCTTAAGGAATTAATCACAGTACTCATATTTAATAAAAAAACTTATTTCTTACTTTTTAGTATTTGATTGTTTATTTTCGGTTGATTTTTCAACTATGAAGTCGGTTTTCGTTTTGTTAAAAAAAAATTATTTTACGAGTTTTACAGATGGGCAGACCTGGCAAAGATGCCCGTCTGATGAGGAAGCGACGGTTACTGTATTATTCTTCGTATTTCCGGTATTCCTATTATTGTACGAATTGAAGATTTTGGCATTTTGCACAGTATTAAATAGGCTCAACCATATGTAACTTTACATTGTTCTCGAAAGGTGATGGTCTACAATTCTACATCTTGACTCAAACATTCACGCCGAATATCCCCGAAGGATGCTTGGACAGTGTTCTCACGTGATACAAACAACAACAAAGCTTTGAACAAAAAAACTGTCACATGATTGTGAGTGTCGATAGTCCCCTCGATTTCCTGGTCTCATGGTGCTTTCTCGGTAACAATAACATAACAAAAGAAATGTTTAGTGAACCTGTACTTCTCTGCATAAAAGCTACGAAGAGAGTGTAAATCTATATAGAATGTTGAAAGAACTATTTCCTAACTCCTAGTGATTGAAGACCTACACCTTCCATCATCAGCTCAGCAGCATAATATTATGATTTCTAGAAGCTATTGCCAATATAACTTCAGAAAATATGTAAAACGCGGTACATGTGCCTATAAAATTTGAGGCTTTCCCTCGATTTCTCCAGAATCCCATCATCAGACCCTGATATCCTCATCATGGTACCATTCCGGGAGTATCTTCTTTTTAACTAAAAATAAATAATCAAAATCAGTTCATAAATGGCGAAGTAATCGGTGTACAAAAATAAACTAAAAATAAAAAAAATATACGTGTCGAATTGAGAACACTCCTTTTTTGAAGTCGGTTAAAAAAGTAGGAAATATTATCATTTTCAAAGTGTGAAAGGAAGGATTCTGCCGAAGGATTCGCAAGCAGCGTGATGCGCGGTATAGTGAAATTAGCTTTTTGAGCGCCAGCGATCGCGTGAGCTTTAGGTACAAAACTGCCGCTGTAATCGTAAACCAAAATTTTCAAAATGATTTTCAATATGATTGACTATGACTGTAACTTTTATAATAGGTCACAGCAGTGCCAAATATTTTGTAGTATAATATATACACAATGCATTTTGATTCATAGCTTTTCACCGCACCGCTTTTTTATATCAAAATGTCCAAAGGGCTGTGTAGTGTCGGCATAGAATAGCACTGACCCGCAGGTGTTGTAAGAGGGCTTAGAGTTTTGGAGCTTTTAAAGTGATTGTTGGGCAATACGGTTGTAGACACATCACCAGCAACATTCAACGACTAAATGTGACTGAAGAATATCTAATCCTGAAGCTCTGGCTACCCGGTTTTCGGATTTACAGGCCTAAGTATATGTATGTATTTTTATATTTCTAAAGAATGAAATCCATTTGAATGTAATTGTGAAATTTCAACCGATATAAGAAAACATTGTTAGCGTCTAGACGATTTTCCTATATATTGAGGATAAGAACCTTTTCCCCACTTAACTTCTAAAAGTGGCTGAGGAATTTCTTATACCTTAGCTCTGGCTACCCCTTCTTGTGGGTTATAGCCTGTGAGTCCTTTGTATACTTAATTCGAGGATATACTTAAAAAAATAGAAGATATAAAAATTCAAATTTAAAAAAGTTTTATATAACATTGATCCTAACCCTAACACAAAATCATCTTATGTTAATCTTTGATGCACTTTTATGTTCGTCAGTTTATTAATAAACTTCATTGATTTAAAACTAGATTAACCTTGAGAATACCAGTTTATCGTACCGCCAGGTTGGGTCGCTAATGAATGTGTATAAAAAACTGGATGTCTGTGTTGTGATACTTTAGCAGAAACTGTGTAATCATATATTTGTATGGTTGTCAGTTTTGAAATCCTAATTATAATGACAATACTATTCATCATACCGAAAACTTGAGAAGAATCTTTAGTATCAAGTTTTTCCAGCCGTTTAATTGAAATACTTATTCTGTGTTTTGAACCGCTTAGAGATGTCTCAGACTAGAATTGTCCCATTTCGTCTTGTAGGTGTCGTACTAGGAGGATAAGGGAGCTTTTAAGTGATAGTCGAACAAAGCAATTGAAATAAAACTTTCTGATTGGCACTATAAATTGACCCCCGATCTTTCATTTGTAACTACTGGATCGCAAGTACCTACATTTATTGTTATTCGTAAGAGGCTGTTATATGAGATGCAAGTTTATTAAAATAAATTTAAGTTTTTATTAAATTTAATGTTCCATCTAACAGTTATTCGGGGAGAGGATAAACATATGTTTAAAGGCTTTGCAGAAAATAATAAAAAAAACGCAGTTATACAATTTGTTGTTTCAGATTTACAGACTGCTCTCCTAAGCTAGATTTAGGTACCGTCATGTAAGAGTTATAATGAATTTGTTAAGAAAACAATTTATACTCCTATCATACAAATACCTGCAATTTATATATCATAATCGCACAACAGGGGTGCCATCAATGGATGTTACTGTTGTTTTAGTTTCATTAAACAATTAACGATATCCATAGCATATCAGAATGAATGCCTTATACTTAATATAAAATAAACACTATTTATGAAATAAAATAGTTCCAGCTCTCAAAGATGCAACATGGTTGTGTGTGTGGTATAAGTCATACTAGGGATGTTGTCATTTCGATATAATCGTGGATATTTTTGAGCGCTGTAATCTAAGAATATATCCATTATTCGTATTTTTGGAAACATGGTAACCGAATAAAAAAATATATGAATAGCCACCACAATTTACTTTTGGCGGTCAACTTTTCCCATATCCCAAAAATAATCTTAGGTATTATTTGTAAGCCTTCTTAAGGAATTAGCATCAAATGAAACTTTTGTAATGAAATATGAATAACTTATGTATATTTTGAAAGACACTGACCAATAAATGATGACTCTGTAACAGGTTGCGGTTATAATATGCTTTGAAGATACGTGTTTTAATAATGGTATGATTACATAAATGTACCTTGTATTTTTTATTGTTTTAGATGTATATAAGCAATTTTTTTAATGTATTGCGCAATATTTCCCGCAACCGCATTGACCGCACATGAGGGTGTCAACATTGCCCACGGGAAAAACCATGTTAAATTGGTTGGTTCTCGAGTTGCTCTTTTCGATTATTGCTCATAGGATATTCGTATATTAGCTACCCATCTAACAACAAAATAAAATAATTTTAAACTGCGCCAGAATTGTATGTTTCTTCTTGGTGTAAGAAAGTCCTAACCCATAAGATGGTTACCATTTTATTCTATTAACTATTCGTTTAAATGTAATTCATTTCCCATAAACCAATTACAACACAAAAAATAAAGCCACTTACTCATTCTCATATCTTGTTTCAAGAGTTTTATCCATTTTGTTTATCTACCTCAAAACTTGTTTCCAAAACACTTTCACTAACATTGAACTAAATGAACCATATTTTTACTGTCACTAAATAATTTAAGTGACTATAGTTGCGAGAGGCTAAGAGACGGAACCGCTCTAAACGAAACTTACTCCTAAGTGATGATTTGCTTAAACAATGACACTTCAGTAGGGTGTCTAAGATTTGTGCAATAATTTATAAAGTTTATGCAAACACTAAAATAAATTAATAGCTTGTAAATGATTGTCCGGGCCATAAAGGATTTCAATAACATAATAATATATATATGCAAGGAGCAAATTATCGCCGCATTATGAATGTGTTACTATTAATTCTACTATCCATTAACTGTTTTTCTAATGACTATGAAATTGGATGCAACCCTTCGTGGGATTGTATTAATGTTCTTTTTAATAACTCTATTCGCAGCTATAAACCTCAAAAAAAGGGTTGTTATCGCCTCATTGTGTTAGAAATTCCTTAGCCAATTCCTATTAGGTGGCGGGGTCTCTGGCCATATCGCCAAACAATCACTTTAAAGACGCAATAACTACCTTAGTAGCCTCGTATTATACCCACGGGAAGAAATGGAATACAAAGAATTATATAAATAAATTGTTTATGTCTTACATTAAAAAGTTTAAAGGCTGAATATTCAAATACTAGTTAAACAGGAAAATACAAGAAAAAACACAATACAGTAATCCAATTGTGTTTATTACAGTGTACATTATAGTTGGAGATAGTAACATACATACATGCTCACGGCTATATATCCCTAAACGGGGTAGCCAGAGCTTTGGAAATAAAATATTCCACAGCCACTTTTGGAAGTTAAGTGGGGATAAATAATTGTTGGTGACGGTTGGAGATAGTAAGGCTTTTATTATTACTTTGATCGACAAACCTTGCGGTTACTTAAATCTGAATTATGAGTTTGCTAATCAACTATCTAAGTATATAATGACTTACAGAGTTTCATTGAATTCGTATAACACAAAGATTTACGAGGAAAAGTGATGAATTTTAATTTTAAGATATAAACGGGTGATACAGTGTGAGACCCATCACCAACAACATTTATTTTACTATCCTTTACCCACTATGATTTCCAGTGGCTAAAGAATTTTTAATTTTGAAGCCCTGCCTCCCCAGTTTAGCCCTTTTAGCGATTTATAGCCGTGAGTATATCCAAATAAAACTTACAAATCACGGCCACTCTACACCTAAGTCAATAGCTCGGCACTAGCGCCAGATGCACACTCACTAAGAAAAGTCACAAGATTTTATATCTACAATACTAAAATACCAAAGATACTTTTAATTCTTAGGTTAATACAAAATAAAGTTGCCTTTAACTTGAAAATTATTCCCAATATAGCATATATACATATTAATCTTTTGCACTATAGCTGATGGATGACACTTTATCACATGGTTTTATCGATGATAAATAAATATCGACTAAAATAAGCTTCGTATTCGCTTTGAATCTAAAATATATTCTCTCCTACTTCGGAGTCGGACAACAAGAATAATTCCTATCTGCCAGCCACCATACAGATGGTACGGAGGTGTCTTCGCGGAAACGAGTGTCCTAACAGACACCCTAGCTCAGGCTCAATGTGTACATATATAGGTACTTAGGCTATCAGTCAGCTAAAGTGCAAAAGATTATTGTGACCAGCAATACAATATTGGGAGCATACATACATACACCCTGAGCTAGGGTGTCTGTTAGGAAACTCGTTTCCGTGACGATACCCAGAAGGATAGCTGTAGGGTGGGAGATAGGAATAACTCAACACTATTATTAGGTTTCTTTAATTTTTGTAAATAAATATTTGGAAGTGATAATAGTTTGACTCTAAGAATGTATAGAATATTTTTAGTTTTGAGTGTCCCTGCTACGCTTATACGTGGCTAAAGATTAGACCAAGTGGTCGACACTTGGAACGTGTAGATAATTGGCACACTTCGTTCTCTTTTCTATCTTTTCCATATATACATATACTCACGGCTATCCTAGTAGGGCTAGCCAGAGCTAAGGAATCAGAAATTCATACATATACTCACGGCTATATTTCCCTAGAAGGGGTAACCAGAGCTAAGGAATTATAAATTCCTCAGCCACTTTTGGAAATTGAGTGGGGAAAAGATGGTAAAAATAAAGGTTTTTGGTGATGGGTCTCCAACCGCATCGCCCAAAAATCCTATAAAAAGCCCCAATACCCTTAGTCGCCTCTTACGACACCCGTGGGTAGAAAGGGGTAGCGACATTCTAGCCGGCACTACACGGCCTATATATGCAAGGAGCAAATTATCGCCGCATTATTTGTTACTATTAATTCTATCGGCGATAGGCCTGCCCCCTATCACGTGAGTACACTGTCTAAGCAAAACGTGGGTACCTTCTCTGGACACTAGATGGCGCTGCCGTGTGAGTTCAGAAGTATTGGTACCTCTGCCAACCCCTTCGGGGATAAACGGCGTGAACGTTTATGTTATGTTATGTTATTAATTCTACTATCTATTAACTGTTTTTCTAATGACTATGAAATTGGATGCAACCCTTCATGGGATTATATTAATGTTCTTTTTAATAACTCTATTCGCAGCTATAAACCTCAAAAATAGGGTTGTTATCGCCTCAGTGTGTTAGAAATTCCTTAGCCTATTCCTATGAGGAATCAGAAATTCCTCAGCCACTTTTGGGAGTTGCGTGCAGAAAAGATGGTAAAATAAAGTAAGGTAAAATAAAATAAATAAAGGTTAAAACCTTTTCCTTACATCATTAAAAAAACATCGCCATCTAGTTCGTTCATATGTTTTTATCTCAAACATAAGAAAGCGGTCTGGTCCTTTCCTTTATAAAAAAGAGGGAGTGTTAAATATTCGTTACTTACATACTTACTCCAATACTTACTACTTTACTTAACGAGGTCTGTGTCTTTTTGTTTTCATACTACGGCCTTTATTGTCGTGAAGAATTAAACCTAGGTGATGGTTAATTTCCCATAAACTGATACTGATAAATGGAAGTAAATATTTACCAATTGAAATACCAAAGAGATATAATAAGTATGTACATACATACATATACTCACGGCCACAAATCCCAAAAAGGTGTAGCCAGAGCTACAGAGCTAAAAACTCCTCAGCCACATTTGGAAGTTGATAGAGGACAAGATGGCAGAAATAAAGTATCTTTGGTGATGGTTCTCTAACCGCATCACCAAAAAAACATTAAAATAACCTCAATCCCTTAATCGCCTTTTACGACACCCGTGGGTAGAAAGGGCACTAGACGGCAAACTGCTAGTAATTACATATACATACAAACATATACTCACGGCTATAAATTCCTTAACGGGGTAGCCAGAGCTTTGGAATGAGAAATTCCTCAGCCACTTATGGAAGTTGATTGGGGAAAAGATGGTAATAATCAATGTTTTTGGTGACGGGTTTCCAACCACATCGCCCAAAAATCACTTAAAGCCCCTATACCCTTAGTCGCCTCTTACGATTACCCACGGGTAGAAATAGGGTAGTGTTATTCTAAGCCGACACAACACGGCTTAACATACTCTTATCGGCTCTTACTCTTACATCTTATTATACGGCTTAATTACATCTCTATGCCAAATACTACTCGTATTTTGGACGCCATGATCTCTTCGGAAAAACACATTCATATTGTGTCAGTTTGTCTGAAATTTATTGAATGTTTCATTTGAGGTGCGATGAGAGGGTGTTCCATGGTAATATCAAAATTTTCAAATAATTGTAGCACCTACTTTTTTCATCATTATTATAACAAGAGCTCTATTATTGCTTTATCATTAATTTTGTTAAGTTATAACTCTGCTATAGCACCAGTAAAGTGCAAAAGATCCTACATTTCAGCTTATGTTTATCATATTCAATAAGGTTTCTCTGATACGATGACTCTCTGACGAACGGAAGAAGCTAATAAAAATGAAAATAGAGCAAAGACGTCCACTGATGAAGTCCAATACTAGTCCAAGTTGGAAATCCCGACCAGCTCTAACACGAGTTTTTTTCAAATGCCTCAAAGATTGTGAACATACATACATATACTCACGGCTGCAAATCCCTAGAGGGGGTAGCCAAAGCTAAGGAATTAGAAATTCCTCAGCCACTTTTGGAAATGTGAGTTGGGAAAAGATGGTAAAAATAAAGGTTGTCGGTGATGGGTCTCCAGCCGCATTGCCCTAAAATCCCTTAAAAGCCTCAATACTGTTAGTCGCCTTTTACGTACACCCACCAAAATAAATGGGGTAGTGCTATTCTAAGCCGACACTACACAGCATAAAGATTGTGTACATGTGGATAATTGGATGCATGATTAAATATATGAAAGGCAACATTTCATTCTGCAGATTTCAGGTGAATTGTGTTTTAAGCACTACTTGAAATAAAACTACTTGTGTTTTAAAAACTTAAGTAGTTTGCCGTAAAGTGCCGGCTTAGGGCGCGTTCCCACCGTGTCGTGACGACAGATAATCGTGTAGTTTTAAGTGTCGTGGCTTATATGTTTAATTGGAGGTGTTCACATTTAGAACGACACAATTTACTGTCGTCTACGACAGTTTTTGCAGTGACGACACTTTGTCGTGACAGTGGGAACGGCAAGCACGACAGTCGTAAAACGATAAAAAATCGTGGACGGCAACTGTGTTTTCCCTTCCCTCTCGCACCCGCGCGCCCCTCGCGTCTGTACTCGGTTTGCTTTGTGCGTGTTAGAACTTGTCAGACTCCTGCGCATGGTGGACGTATAACAATGGCTAATAATATAACACCGGAAGTTTTAATTCCACTTGTGGAACAAAGGGCTGTCCTTTGGGACAAAACTTTAGACGTTTATAAAGACAAAGGTTTGAAATTAGCCGCGTGGAGAGAAATTTGTTGCGTTTTTGAACCTAATTTTGACAAGTTGGAGGAAAAGGAAAGAAAAGATTTCGGTAAGTTTCTGAAACTTTTTATTTATTATGATACGTGTGCTTTAATGTTTTGCCAAGGTACGGAGCCTATTTCAGATACAAAATAGTCGGAAAATTGTGAGCGCACTGCGTTTCCACCATTTCCGTTTGAACGCAGCTGTGTTGCAGGCATGTTTACCTGGGGCATAACGGTTGGGGTATTCTCCAAGTATATAGCGTCTTTTTTTATTAAAAAATTATGTAATACCGTACAAGCCTTTACAACTTCAATAGCTGTTTCTGCACATACATCCAATGGTCTATGCAAGATCCTCCATTTATTGGATAAGATACCAAAAGTGCATTCAACATATCTTCTCGCGCGGCTTAGACGGTAATTAAATATCTTTTTCTTATTGTCTAAATGAGTACCGCCATAAGGTCGCAATAAATTTTGTGACAATGTAAAGGCTTCGTCTCCAACAAATACATATGGTATTTCTTCTTGCATATTTTCGTGCAATGGCGTGGGTCTTGGTATATTTAAAGTACCATCATTTAATTTCTTCCAAAAATTGGATTGTTTTAGGATAGATGAATCACACTCTTTTCCGTATGAACCAATACTTACGTAAATGAAGCGGTATTCTGAATCAACAATTGCAAATAAAATAAAAGAAAAATAATCCTTATAGTTAAAAAACATAGAACCACTATTTATTGGCTTTGTAATCCTTATGTGCTTGCCGTCCAGCGCACCGAGGCAATGAGGAAAATTTGCTTTCGTTTTAAAAGCTTCAGCGACCGTTTTCCATTCTTCTTCGGTATTGGGCAACTTTAAATATTCTGCACTTAATACGCTCCAAATAACAGAACACGTTTCTTTGATTATTTTGCTGATGGTTGACATTCCCACTCTAAAATTATAATGCAGTTGTTTAAACGAACATCCCGACGCCAAATATCTGTAAATAAATACAACAGCTATTATAATACGCTTATATTCGAGGACCAATGCCCTAACATTATAATTATGTATAAACATATAATCAGTCTAATAGGTAGTCCCTTACTTGTTCACGGAAACATCCGGGGATACTAATGGAAAAACTCGATCTTATTATAGTTTTTTAAACTCTGAAAAACGTGCAGATTTTTGCGTGAACAATAATTTGACTACGTATTAGACTGATTATATGTTAATACATATAATGTTAAATCTATACACAAACAAATTTTAATTTTAAGTCTATTTTACTTTTACAGCTACACACATATCTACAAAGTGGACACATATTCGAGATGCATTTATGAGATCCCTGAAAAATGAAAAAGAAAAAAAGCGATCTGGTGCAGGCGCAAAAACAACTAGGCCGTATGTTTATAAGAATCAGCTGTCTTTTTTATTAAAAGTTACTGAGCCCCGTATGACCTCTGATTCATCTAATGAGCCTAATAATTCTATCTCTGATACATTAAGTGATGCAGCACCTTCTACTCAAAAGAAAACTAAGACTGACACATTAGATGATAAAATGTCACAATTTCTTGATTATAAATTAAATAATCAAGAACACCCACATGTGTCCTTTATTAAAGGAATTTTACCATCTTTGGCATCATTCGACAATGATGACAATTTTGAATTCCAAACGGGTATTATGCAACTGATCCAAAAAATTAAAAAGAAACGCCTTCGTAATAATTTATATGATACTTATGCAAACTATGGTGACTATCAAAACCATTCATCACAACCGACAGGATATTTTACACAAGATCCAGGTGCATCAACTTCGACTAGCAATCAAGTTATGGAACCGGCTGCATCACCAAATTCAGTCTATACTAATTTGTCTGATAACACACAAGATTCTTTTAATTTTGACAATATATAATTTAAAGATGTCTTTACTTATAAAACGTGTAACTCTAAAATAAATATCTTAATAAATAAATGTATACATTAATAAAGAATTTTCATTTTATTTACTTACCTTAAAGTTATCACTAGTCTTTCTTCGGCACTTATACAATTTCTGAAATATGTGTTTTCTCTTCTAAGATTGTCTGCAAGTCGTGCCAGTAGGCTATCAAAGGTGGAGACAGTCATTCTTAAATACTCATAAAACTTTCCATCATCACTTTTTAATTCTTCTATATAACTCTGACATAATCCTAATGGAATTCTTTTCATTAACATTGGATGTACCCAGTACTTTCTTTTCCTTGCTTGCTTCATTTTCCTTCTTTTCAAAAAGTAATACATTATTAAAATTTCATCTTCGTCCATTGAACTCAGGAGAGTAAACGCACTAGTGATCACCAAGCGAACGCAGAGGCGACTAGATTTGTAGCTTGCTGATGATGTGTAAACGACAAAGCGACTGCCGGGAAACGATAAAATGTCGTCGCGTTCCAATGGGAACAGCTAGATACGACAGTCGCTAAATGATAAAAAATGTTGACGACAAACAATCGTTATAATGGGAACAGGTGGAGACGACAGTCGTCGAACGATAAATTAGTCGTCGATAATTAGGTGGGAACGCGCCCTTAGAATGTCACTACCCCTTTCTACCCACGGGTGTCGTAAGAGGCGACTAAGGTTATTGGGATATTTAAATGGTTTTTGGGCGATGCGGTTAGAGATCTATCACCAACGACACTTCATTTCTACCATCTTCTCCCCTATCAACTGCCAAATGTGGCCGAGGAGTTTCTAGATATAAAGCTCAGGCTACCCCTTTTCGGGATTTATGGCCGTGAGTGTATGTATGTATGTTAAAATAAAGCATAAAGCTAATAAAAATAATAATTGAGCAAAACATGGACCAAATTTTCCAAAAGAATTGTCTATTGAGTAGAGCAAAATGACGAAGAACAATAGTGGGAAATCCCACATGTGTGAGTTGGAATTCAAAAACTCAGACATTATAATATATTCGGACATATATTTGCCTAATCATGTTAACCCCAAACCAATTACAACTTAATAATTCGTACTACCGGAAACTTACTCAACAATTATCTTATATTATAAAATACACATAAAAATTACATTAAGACTAAAAAATAATAATTTATGCTCATCCCATAAATGTTGATCTCAGCGAGATTGAAACCCACTGCCTCCGGACCCAGAAGCCATTAATGTACCCACTCGGCCATGAACGTAGTCAAAAATAAATGCATTCATAATAATTGAGATAATACATTAAACTTTTTCTCACAACTGTATGTTCTATTTTGATATGTAAGGGTAGCCGTCATTTAACAACCCTTCAACAAGACGAATAGCTCTTTAGAGTCCGGTTTCACTTTGAAGTAGTCACTTTGAGTGGGTTGCATTGTTTTCTGCTCTAGTAGCAATCAAATCCATTGAAAACAGCATAATAGTATGCCATGACCCAAATTCAATGCGGCTATAGAAGATTATCCCGTTGGTTAGATTAAGCAATTTTCCATTCAAATAATTTTCAATGAAATAAAATAGGCTGTCAGTAAACTATCTGAGTGAAGGTCCAATGATCGGAATAAAACTCGTCATTATATAACGATCCAGACCTTTAAGGACATCCAATTTATTTATTTATTATTTTTCTCTTAACATTATGATAGGCTTATTACCCAATTTCAGCTTGACATCGTTCACTTGGACACCTGAATATAGCTTTATAAGCGCTTCATTTTGAAATTTGTTACCATTTAAAAGCTTATAAGAGTGTTGTAGAAGATAAAAGAAGTAAAAAAATATATAATTCCTTTTTAAAAGTCTATAGATAGTACGCGGGGTCTGGAGAATTAATTTAAATTAACAAATCAGACAGTAAACATCGTACTAGCAAAATTGTACTTATTATTTTTTCTTTAGTTAATATTTCTTTTATTTGTTACATTTTTTTTCAAACAGCTGTATTTTCACAGCCACTTTTGGAAGTAGATTATGCAAAATGGTTCAAATAAAGTATTGTTGTTGATGGGTCTGCAGCCTCATCGCCCAATAATAATAAATCATAATCACGCCATAAGTTCCCATTGGTGTAGGCAGAGACTATCGATCGCCACTTCGATCGATCAATATTTTCATACATGCTCTTTGATTCTTAATATTACGGACACCTGCCTTTTTGAGCACACTCTATTTCATCCAAAAGTGTCCTCCAAGGTCGTCCTCTACATTGGCTCTATAAACAACTGTTACCAATTTACTATCCTACATCCTCTTAATGTGCCCAAGCCATCTTAGCGTTCCTTTTACTATCTTTTTTACAATATCACCTTTTACACCTCACCTTTCACGAATCAGGCTATTTTCACTCGATCCCATAATCTAACATCACAAACTTTTCTGAGGGACCTTATTTCTACTGCATGTACTCTACTTTCATGATTATTCTGCCACACCCAACATTCGCTGCCATACATAAAGTATAATAATATAAGTATAACAATAAAGCTCCACACCCTTAGTCGCCTCGTAAGCCACCGCAGGGAAGAAATGGGTTAGTGCTATTTTAAACCGACATTACAGGACTTTTAATTATAATTTACTCAATACTTTAATTCAATCAGAAATAATTTTACAGCATACATACAAATTAATATACGAGTATACTATTACGATCGTATAAAAAAATGCACGTTATAAAACATAAATGGATCGGAAAATTTAAACAACGTGACGCTGAATTTTGAACAGAATAAAACAATGTATCTGGTTTTACATGAGAAACGTGTTTGTCAGTGTAACTTATTGTGCACTAACGTATTTGTTAATATGTTATAATGATAAAACAAAGTTTACAGTTCGAACTGGTTCACGTCTCACGATTCCAAATTGTTTTCCATTTTGTATGAATAGAGGAATGATAAATATTAATAAACTTACCTTTACTTAAAACCAAAACAAAACAACAGTCAAGCTTCAATCAATTAATCTCCGAAGGGTAAACAGAGGAATCACTTCTTATACACATCCAAACAAAAACTCAAATGGGAAAATAGAGCCAAGTTCAATATTATGTTCAATGCCTTGGCTAAATGATTGTTGAGTTCAACAACAAAAGAAGTGAGATCTAAATGGGTGCCAAATTCAATTGTCAGTCCTGAAATTTATTAATAAGTAACAGTATAACATATCATATCTTCTTATAACAGAAGATCTGATTTGACTTGTTTTTATAAACCTGCCTACGACTTATTATGTTCGATTGCTAGTTTCTAGCAACAATAAATTTTTTCGGAATTATCAAAATAAGCACCGACAAATACTTGTAGATTTAGAACTTGCAAAGGCTATAATTTATAAATGGAAACTAGTCAAGGTAGACCTTAGACTACAATACATCATCTTACGTTATAAGAGGATCAAGTTCACATTCCATCGTAGGTAGAGAACAGCTGAAGCGCCTTTTGGCCTTTCAGCCAAAATGGCAAAAATGGCTAAGCTGTTTCTTTTTTGACTCTAGGAAAAATGTGCATGTATAATATTGTTGCGAAAGTAATTTTATCTACTTTATTTTCGAAACACAATATTTATTTATTAACAAAAACTTTTTCTTGTTAGGAAAATATTTTTTAACTGAAAAAGTAACACATTGTCATGCAACCACTCTCTGAGCCACTCGGCGGCCATTTTTACTCATGGCATGTAAGCAAGTGTAAGCCCGGAGACGACGATGAGCCGTTAAATATTTGTTAAGAACGTTCCATAGGGCCAAGGGGTGATTGGTGGTGAAGGTATTTATGAGGCTGCATTTACTACTTGTACTTTGAATCTGGGGGCACGGCATGCATTCGTCCAAGACTCACTTCACCATTGTTATGGGGGACTTTAACGCCATACTTGGCAAACGAGACGGTGATGAGTGAAAGTAGGTAACTTTGGATATGGAAGACGCAATGCCCGTGGCTATATGCTGGCCAGTTTCATGGAGAAGGAGGGCCTCTTTTGCATGAATTCCTTCTTCAAAAAACAGGAGTAGCGGAAATGGACATCCAATCCAATGGAGTCCTGATGGTGTGACAAAAAATGAGATAGATTTCATCATAGCATAATTTCAATGATGTCTCTGTGATCAGTGAGGTTAAAACCGGGAGCGATCACTGATTATTTAGGGGCAAATTGCAAATCAAATCTGAGCTCGAACGACGTCGGCTGATAAAATCCACGCTCCATCCGATACCACTTCAAATCCAAGATCCCGAAACCTTCCAACTCGAACTTGAAAACCGTTTTGAATGCCTAGAATAATTAATGAATGTAGATGTGGACGATTTCAGTAGCAAAGTTGTGGAAGCTGTCCAGGCGATTGGGTCCTAGTTTTTTAAGACTCGTTGAGGCAATAAAACTAAACGGCTCTCTGACCAAACTCTCCGACTATTGGAGAAGAGACGACATGAGATTTCGCAGTCTCCAGGCGACGCGGCTATCTACTGGCAGCTCAATAGGCATATTTCAAAGTGTTTGAAACGCGACTTAAGGCGACACAACACCGAGCGAATACAAACAAAAATTAAGCAAAATAATTGCTCCAAAGTATTTGCTAGCAATCAGTCTACTGGGCAAAGCCAATTCGGTATGCAAAGTTTTACTAAAGTGATGCTGATTACAAAACCATTTCGAGATATTATGGTTATAAACAATATTTTCTTGAAATTATATCAATTGAAGCTAAGATGACTGTTATTTTATCAAAAAACTGTAACAGTGTTTGACCTTCAATGTTGTTTCAAAGACATACGGTTTTGCAGTTTATTAATAAAATATCGAAAATCATAGGTTTGTTTAGTATAATATCGTAATAATTTCATTTGACATCACAAATTAGTGATATATTTTGCAATCAGCAATATTTTTATTAAATATTTCGCTTCATTTGCATGTCGCTACGTGATTTTATCAATCGATGACGTCATTAAATACAAAAGTTGAACAATCTTTGAAAAATCATAACTTTACAATCAATCATTTTAAATGGAAAATATTCAAATTAGTCTTTTATTTTCGTGTTTACTATCGAATAAAAATATTTAATAAATACCAAAAAAAAACTTTGCATACCGAATTGACGAGACTGAAGACCGACGACGGCAGAATTTTGTCCTCCAAGCCGGAGGTTCTGAGAGAAGTCGGTACACTTCGACGTAAAGGCATGCTACTGAACTGGCGAAAGGTCCAAGAGCCAGATTAACCCGATACTACACAGAAGATATCCCGGACATGAGCCTTCCCGATATTAGTATGGCTCTCAAACAGTTAAAGAACAACAATGCAGCGGGTGAGGACGGAACTTTTGAAGGCGGGTGGAAAACCAGTCCTAAAGACCCTCAAAAAGATATTTAATTCTGTTCTTCACAATAGAACCACGCCAGAGGCACGGAATAGGAGTGTGGTTGTGTTGTTCTATAAGAAGGGCGATAATACCTTCTTCAAGAACTATAGGGCAATATAGAACTTCTGAACCATGTTTATAAACTGTTTTCGAGGGTCATTACAAATCGCCTTTCTCGTAGGTTTGACGACTTCCAGCCTCCCGAACAAGCCGGTTTCCGAAAAGGCTTTGGTACCAC
Organism: Bedellia somnulentella; assembly: GCA_963576735.1. Lineage (NCBI taxonomy): Eukaryota > Metazoa > Arthropoda > Insecta > Lepidoptera > Bedelliidae > Bedellia > Bedellia somnulentella. Next base: position 15,316,615 of record OY755171.1, read on the forward strand.
GGTATTCACACCTTACACCAGATTATAAAGAAGACCGAGGAGTATAATCTGCCATTATATTTAGGGCTCGTGGACTATGAAAAGGTGGGCGGTACTCGAATCTTTGCAGAGGTGCCATATTGACCACAGATACATTGAGGTGTTAAAGTGTTTGTGCGAAAACGCCACTATTTCAGTTCGACTTCAAGACCAGATCTCAAATCCTATCAAACTACAGCGTGGAGTAAGACAGGGAGATGTTATTTCTCCGAAACTGTTCAATGCAGCGTTGGAAGATGTTTTTAAGCTTCTGGATTGGGAAGGACTCGGCATCAACATCAACGGCGAATACATCACTCATCTCCGATTTGCTTATGATATTGTGGTCATGGCTAAAACCACAGAAGATTTGAGCAAAATGTTAAAGGACCTCAATAGCGATTACAAGAGAGTGGGCCTGAAAATGAATATAGACAAGACAAAAATTCTGCCGAACAACCATGTCGTACCCACTTCTATTGGACTTAGAAACTCGGTACTCGAGGTGGTTGACCAATATGTATACCTGGGACAAACCATTCGGTTACACAGAGCCAACTCCGAGAATGATGTCACCGTCGAATCCAGCCCGGATGGGCAGCGTTCAGGAAACTGCTCTATAACTTCTCGTCTAAAATGCCACAGTGTCTCAAGATCAAGGTGTTTAACCAATTTTTGTTGCCAGTCATGACATATGGCACAGAGACGCGGCTCTTAACAATGGGCCTCAACAAAAGGCTCCAAGTCACTCAAAGAGCGATGTATAGAGCAATGTTAGGAGTTTCACTACATCATCGAATCCGAAACGAGGAGTTCCGTAGAAGAACTGGGGTAATTGACATAGCCCGAAGGATTGCGAAACTCAAGTGGCAATGGGCAGGGCACATTGCACACAGAACCGACGGCCGTTGGGGCTCAAAGGTTCTGGAGTGGCGGCCACGAACCTCCTACAAGGTGGACCGACGATTTGGTGTAAATCGCGGGAAGGCGTTGGATGAGGGCAGCGCAGGACCGGTCATCATGGAAATCTTTAAGGGAGGCCTGTGTCCAGCAGTAGACGTCTATTGGCTGAATTATGATGATGATGATGTACCTGCACACGCTAACTAACGTACAAATAATGTTCAGCAGCAAGTCATTTAACATAAACTATAATATATATACGGTTAGAGCAATTTAATATTTTATGTAATGGAATACTAACTCACTCTATATTTAATACTAAACAATACAGCTATAGGAAAATCCGCTTAAAACCATCAAACATATTTATTATATGTATATGATGCCCTCAACGGGATTCGAACCCACGACCTCCTGACCTATAAACTTGGCCATGGAAATCGTCGACGTAATGCTGAGTATACTAAACCTACGGTAGTTTTTAGATCCTTTTTGAGCGCATATTTAAAGCCCTTTACCAAATATTTTCTTTATTAGCTACTTCGCAACACTTTTCAAAAAGAAAGCACAACCAAAAACCCACACATACCTTGAGTTTAAAAGTATTCATTTTATGATTCTGCTTCTCCTGGTTTCATTTCATTATGGAATTACTTTCTCAAATATTACTTATCTTTAGACTCATAAAAATGAAATCTGCTTTTAAGACGTAAGTTTTCCTTAGAACACATACTGTTAATCTTGGTACCTCTATACAACGAAACGTAATCACATCTGCTGAACAAGGTATTTAATAAAGTCATTTCAGCATTAAATTGCACTACAAATTGCAAAGAGTTGTTAACAAACACACCGTCCGTGAAGTGCATAGAATATATTTAATATAATATAAACAATGGAGGTTTTGTCTTTGAAATTACTATATAATGCAACTATTGCCGGAAACCAACCATTTGTTGACAGCTACGCTTACTGTGTGTTCATATTCTGAGCACCAACAAACATGTTAAAGGAATTTAGTTTTCTGAGTTTGATATTCTTCAGTCAAGTACTTGCGGAAGATGTAAAGTATCGGTACTATCCACGATATCACTTGGCTCCACCTCATGGTTGGATGAATGACCCAAATGGATTTAGCATATTTCAAAAAGAGTATCACCTATTTTACCAATATAACCCATTAAGCAGCTTGGCTCCTGGATATGCTCACTGGGGTCATGCTACAAGCAATGATTTGATAAACTGGAAACATCTCCCGATAGCGTTGTACCCAGATCAGCCATACGATAAAAATGGAGTATTTTCAGGAAGTGCTTTAGTAGAAAATGATATCATGTATCTTTTCTACACAGGAAACGTTAACTTCCCAGATCGAGATCCAAACCATGAGCAACTTCAAGCTTTGGCAACAAGTACTGATGGAATAAACTTTACAAAATACGATAATAATCCTATCATCGTTGGAGCGGATCTCCAGCCTGATATCAGGGATCCGAAGGTCTGGAAGCATGATCATATTTACTATATGGTGCTTGGACATTCAATCAATAACACTTACGGACAAGCTTTATTGTTTACATCTGAAGATAAAATAAACTGGAAACAAGTGTCAGTGTTGGTAGAATCTGATGGATCTCTTGGTTATATGTTTGAATGTCCAGATTTCTTTGAGCTTGATGGTAAATTTGTGCTTCTTTTCTCCCCTCAAGGAATCAAACCGCAAGGTGACAATTTCAGAAATCTCTACCAAACGGGATATATTATTGGTAGTTTTGATTATAAAACTAATAAATTTACGCCAGAAACTGAATTTAAAGAACTGGATCATGGTCATGATTTTTATGCGACTCAAACGCTTGGTGATCATGGTAGAAGAATCATGGTTGCGTGGATGGACGTTTGGGAACAAAACTACCCAGAAAGAGAAGATGGTTTTACCGGTTTAATGACTTTACCGAGAGTTTTGGCAGTGCATAACAAAAAGCTTGTTCAAAAGCCAGTTCGTGAAATAAAATCGGCTAGAAAAGAAGTTCTTTATTTTGGTGGGCCTATCTCAGACAATGTCGTAACACTTCATGATAAAGCCGGAGAAGTAAGTATTAAAGCAATGAAACACCAGAATTTGGAGGTTTTCATTGAATCTCAAGGTGAAAATAAAACTGTAGTAAAGATTTCTTACGATCCTGATGAAGGAACAGTTACTTTGGATCGTGGTGGAGTAGATGGAATTAGACGCACACAATGGGAACCAAAAGGTTTATTTTTGAAATGGAACATTTTTATTGATGCTAGTTCTATCGAATTGTTCTGTGGAGACGGTGAGGTTACTTTTACAAGTAGATTCTTTCCAGATGGACCCATCACCGTTAAGACCAACTCTGGAAGATTTTCAACATTGAGAGTGGTGTCGATTAAACGCACTGTGCCTTTCCCAGGCTAGTAATGAAAATAACAAAATAGAAATATTACTTTGACTAGCATTACTTATCATTGTTTTAGTAATTATAGCTTTACATTTGTAATTCAGCTTATTACGTAGATAGATATCTACTCAGTATGTCTTATATTATATTCTTGGATCAAATTGCAGTGTGTCATAATTTTGTAATTTCGATTTATTCATAAATTAAAATTCCACATGATTGTAATGGATTTTTTACAAAAAAAAAAATTTATTCTCATATTATTTTATTTGTTACTAGCTCATCCGACAGACTTCGTACCGTCAAATTTGCTTATGACAAATCTTAGGGCGTTTCTTCCGGTACTCTTAGTTCAATCAGGCGTGAATATTTTATAGGTAAATTTTTTCGGAATAATAAGTATCCTATGTTACAATTTGGGTCATTATCTAGCATTCTGCCAAATTGCATTAATATACACTATGTACTTGAGAGGCCTTTTTGCCTCAAACACACAAACATTCAAACATCTAAACTTTCACATTTATAATATTAATAGAATGAATGTACTTTGATTGTTACAATGAATACGCTGTAGATAGGATATTATAATTTAATTATTAGCGTTCAGGAGTAAAACTGCAAATTTCAAATCAGCCAGATGTTAATAGTTAACAGGCATAGGCCGAGACTATCGGTTTCCTTTTATTATTATTGGATAATTTCATTTTTAAATAAATCAAGATATCATAACAAAAATTAATAATAAAAATAACATAAATGAAATGATATAATTTTGCACTGTTCCCAGCTATGTCTACTAAGGGGGCAGTAGCCCCTTATAAATAAATCTTGAAAACACCCTTGGAATTTAAGTAGGGAAAAGATTTAAAAATAAAAGTTGTTGGCGATGGGTCTCCGACAGCATCGTTATCAATCGCTTAAAAAAGCCTAAGTCAGGGCTGTCCGCATGCGGCTCGCAGTTTGGATTATTGTGGCCCTTAGAATCTTTTTTATCTTTTTTGTTTAAATACATTAATTTGCAAATTATTTTTGTCGTAACACAGTAGTGTTTAGACGTATTTTTTTATTTTATACTTTTCAGTTTTTCAATCAGGCATAGTATTATATATCTCGCAGGAAAAATAACAAAATAAGGAAACTTCCAAGTTTTTTAGTATTCTTGTGAGTTGAAGGAAATTCGTCAAACAACATGCGAATTTTTATCTTTCCTCATAGATTTAGGAAACATGTAAGATAACGGTTTCACCGTAGGAAACTCTTAAGCGTAGATGATTTTTACAAGTTTCCGTGTTTTGAATTTATTATTTAGGTAACTTGCAAGCTTTCTAATGGCTGGCAGACAAGTTGTAAATAAAATAAATAATGTATTCTGATATAAACGCAGGTTTATGAATAGAATATAGCAGGTATAGGCAAAGAATAGGCACGTAGTAGATGTAGTGTAAACATTTATCAAATTAACAAATATACCTACATACTGACGGCCATAAATCGCAAAAAAGGGTATTTAGACTTTCAGACTTATAAATCTTGAAAACACCCTTGGAATTTAAGTAGGGAAAAGATTTAAAAATAAAAGTTGTTGGCGATGGGTCTCCGACAGCATCGTTATCAATCGCTTAAAAAAGCCTAAGTCAGGGCTGTCCGCATGCGGCTCGCAGTTTGGATTATTGTGGCCCTTAGAATCTTTTTTATCTTCTTTGTTTAAATACATTAATTTGCAAATTATTTTTGTCGCAACGAAATTCAAATGTTGCTTTGTTATTGCATTGTATCATACATCAAGAAGCCTTATGTGGAAAATCTTTATGTCAAATGAATGCTATGCAAGTTGTTATTAGAATAACCAATTTAATTGGAGGGAGAAACAGGGCATTGACACATAGGAAATTTAAAGACTTTTTAGTGATTTCGACAAAACCTTGGGAGATTTCTTTTTAGCCTTACGAAAAGAAATATTTCATCTGACACGTTTGAACTATAAAATAAAATGCAAGATCTTCAGGTTCTGGCTGAAAAAAAAAATAAAAAAAATAAACTGCATCGCAAAAATCACAATATGTAAATGTTTTGCGGCCTACCGATGTATTTAGTCATTTTTATTGGCCCTGGGTCCTATCTTCTTTGAACACCCTAAATCATCCGCGCTAAACAGCAATTTATTACTTTCAGATATATAAACAAGAAACCAGTTAACTATAAGCTATAAGTTTAAAATGATGTTTCATAGTTGTAGCGTAACCCGTATGCATGAACAAAGACTAAGACACTTAAGCAGGCCCTGATCTTGTAAGGTTCCGAATATTCAGATATTTAAACTCTGAAATTTGTCATGAATGATCTGCGCTTACAAGTTTCCTGAAGTGAGTCAGTTACCTTATAAGTCTAAAAATAGCAGGAAAGATGTGTATTAGAATGCTGTTTGATAAATTTCCGTCAACTATTAAGTTTCATACAAAGTTGATTGATATTTTGCTTTTCGAATTTGAAATATACTTACCTTCACTGAAATTATCAATTATATAAAGCAGAAGCATAAGATCCGAATCGTACAACACTATAACCATTACGAAAGAGTGCTGAAGTGCTAACATTTGGCTTAGTTGTATTTTGGTTGGTGATATGTAATTATTTTCACTTATTCATGTTTGTAATATTTTGATACCAAATACGATACAACTATCTCATTTTGTTTTTGTTCCGTATATAAAAAAATGTATCTCTGTGTTATTTCTTTTGCAAAAACGCAGAAAACGACATTTCTTCGTAGAACCGCCCATTTCTTAGTAAATAATAATCATAGAGCTGCGTAGTTTCGGCTTAGTATAGCACTACCCCATATCTTCCCGAGGGGGTTTGTAAGAGGCAAATCAGGATATTAGGGCTTTTTAAATTACTTTTGGGCGATGCTATTCGAGACCCATCACCAAATACAATCTTTTCCCCACTCACCTTCCAAAAATGTGGCTGAGGAATTCTGTATTCTGAAGTTCTGACTACCCCTACTAGGGATTTACAGCGGTGAGTATATGTATGTATGTATGTAATAAACATAAGACGAGACTTAGCGAATAGGTGACTAGCCTTTTGGTCCGGAGTTCGCGGGTTCGAATTACACTAAGGTTAATAAATAAAGAATAAATAAAGGAAAGAAAAATTTGGACACAGGCGGGAAACGAACCCGCGACCTCGGGTATACGCCCCGACGCTCTGCCAACTGAGCAAATTCCCGCCTGTGTCCAAATTTTTCTTTCCTTTATTTATTCTTTATTTATTAGTAATAATCCCCACATGAGGTTTTCATGAACAAAAAGATTTAAATTACACTAAGGTTATCATTTATACTGCCATTCATCACACATATTTTATATGATGAAAATGAATGATTGTTTCACAGCCTTGGTTGTACATTTTTTATGTTTAGTATAAAATAATCAATATTTTTTTAGCTAGTATCCCATACCACAAGTTATTAAATAGTACTTACTTTGATCTGTGTAATTAAACATCTGGTGCCAGAATCGTAATGCGGGTCATACTGATCCCATATAATGATGATTCAAAATAAATACAGAATGGTACCGCTCTGTCTACAATATTTGTATCTAATAGAATTTAAGTCTAAATTGGCACTTAGTAGGTACATGGAAATTATCGATAAATTTTCAAAACTATAGTGTTGTTTATTTTCACGGAGCGAAAAAAGAGAGAATCATTTTCTTCCAAATACCTTACAAATCACCTTACCTTAAGGGATGCCCTCGTAAAAAGTTTAAAAACGAGATGCGAAACATTCTTATAAGAGCGGGATGAGAAGAATAATGAATGTGAGAGGAGCAAGAGAGATTTGTCAGGATTTTGCGAAGTGGCGATCTGCCTACTGCAATGGTAACAATGGGCTAGAGTACAAGTAAGTAAGGTAAACCAAGTATAAACAACAACTTACTTATGGGTACAATTAAAAAAGTGATTAATAATAATAACAATAATCGTTTATTTTCCAAAGTAACTGTACATATGGTTTTGAAAATACATTTTTCCACGCACTAGGCTGAGCCTGTATCGCGTGGGTCAATTTTAGAAGAAATGTTCAACGTTAAATTTATACAGTTCCGTAAATTGTTTATATTAAACAGGAGATAAAACGTGAAATAACAATAAATGATAATAGAAATTAGAATAACGTTTAAAATAATAAATCAGAATTTCTAACTTACAGAAAAAAACAATATTTTACAAACCTACAGCAACATTTGGATGTCTTAAAACGACTATTTGTGTGTGTATGTATGTGTGTATGTGTGTTTGTGTGTGTATGTTATTGAGTGAACGTATGAATGTGTGTAAAACTTAATTGACAACTCCGAGTAATGCCTCGCATTCTTCGTAACTCATGGTTTCCAGGATAGCATAAACAATCTTTTTACAATTGTACATATTGGTTTTTCTTATTACATCCGAAATCATGACAAGTTTGTTATATACAAAAGGGGATCGGAATCTAAAAAATCGTTGGGCGTTCTAAAGGTTCGTTTTGAAGACAAATTACTACGGTCGTTACATGCCAGAAACTGCATATGAGAGATTACTGTTAATTTAAGTATATAAAGTTGACGTACGCTGAGAACTTTACCCTCCGAATACAAAAGTGAGGTACTATAACGGCGAGGTTTACCCAGGCAAAGCTTAAGGATTGCTCTCTGAGCTCTTTCCAGGACTATCAGAATTGAGGCCGCGCAGCCACCCCAAGCCAAAATACAATATTCAATAACAGATTGGCACAGAGCATGATACACCATTCTGAGTATGTGGGCGTTAGTCCATTCGCGAAGCAGTCTCATAGGGTGAAACAGCTTACGTATTCTGGACGCGGTGCAGTATATGTGTTCCTTGAAGTTCATGTTTTCATCCAAGATCACACCAAGATATTCATAGGTCGTTGTCTTAGTTAAGTGTTCGCATTGGCATGGACTGATCGGGTGGGCCTGCGACCAAAGACATGAACCATCATGAACCCTGATAGAGATGGTCGGAGGAGGAGATGACGCCTTAGTTTTGTGAAAACAAATGTACTTTGATTTGGCTGGGTTTAAAGTTATAAGGTTTTCTTGAAGCCATGCCGTCAGTGTAGAAAGGCCGCTTTGCGCTGAATTGTTAACATCTACCCAAGTCTTGCCATGGAATAGTAGGGCAGTTTCATCGGCTTAGCATATTAATTTAATATCTTGCGAGGGATTTGCGGATGTATCATTAATGTATATTAGAATTAAGCTAGGTCCGAGAATGCTCCCTTGCGGTACGCCGTAGCTAATATTCTCAGAACAGCTTGATTGTTTGGGAAATTAAAGTATATACAACAGTCAAGTAGTAAATCTAAAAGTAAAATGTTTATTTTTATATCAAAGAACAGCATTTCAAATATAAACGATTCAGTACTGTGGATTTTCAGGTAATGGAATAGTACGTTTAAATGATGTTACTTCAAACGTTTTCACTTGACCTTTGGTTATTTCAACAAAAACTTCATCATTGGGAAAATATCGGGATGAAAAAACCAATTCACCGTCTCCGCAAAATACTTCAATGGAACTCGAATCCACATAAATACGCCACTTTAGAAGATTTTCTGGCTTCCAATCATGAAGTCTTGTGCTATCTCTACCACCTCTATCTAATATCATAATATTTTTTTCCACATCATATTGAATCTTCACGGTGTTATATTTTCCGCTTGCTGATGAAATCACAATTACCACATGTTCACACAAATCAGCTGTTATAACTATTCTACCAGTTTTATTCGGCAATTTAATTTTCCTATTAGGGTTTCCACCAGAATGTAGAACATTATCGTGACCTACTTCAACTTCTTTTATAGGGTTTTGTAAAAGTCTGTTATTTTTACCTAATGTTATTTCTCTGGGTAAAGTCATTTGTCCCGTAAAGCCATCGACTCCCTCAGGGTAGTCCTCGTTCCACATATCCATCCATGCAATTAATATTCTTCGCCCGTCGTACATTGTCTGGATGGCGTAGTAGTCATGACCTTCATCAATCTGCTGGAAATCACTTTCGATAGTAAATTCATTAGTTGAGTAACTAAATGATCCAACAAAATAGCCGGCTTGATACAGATTAAGAAAACGATATCCTTGCGATTTTACACCTTGCGGACAAAACATTAAAATATATTTTCCATCTAATTCAAAAAAGTCCGGTGTTTCCCACATAAAACCTAATGTGCCATTTGATTTTGCAAGGACTGTTACTTGGTCCCAATTATATTTATCAAGTGAAGAGAACAGAATAACCTCTCCGTGTTGATTTTCATTTTCATGTCCGATGACCATATAGTATCTTTCATTATATTTCCAGACTTTTGGGTCTCTGATATTTGGTTGTAAATCGGGACTTTTGATAATTGGGTTTCCATCATATTTTGTGAAATTAATACCATCTAATGAATAAGCATAAGCTTGTTGCCCCAGTTTCTTTGGAAACTTATCCGGTTGTTTTTTATTACCAGTGTAAAACACATGCATTTTATTTTCTTCTATGATTGCACTGCCTGAAAATGCTCCATCTTTATCATAATCTTGATCCGGTTTGATTGCTACTGGTAAATGCTCCCAGGTCATTAAATCGGTACTTCTTGCATGTCCCCAGTTTGCAATACCAGGCGTTAAACTCGAAAACGGATTATATTGATAAAATAAATGGTAATCATTACCAAACTTACTAAATCCATTTGGGTCATTCATCCATCCTTTTGGTGGAGCTAAATGGTAAAGAGGATAGTAACGCAATTTTACTGACAAAACTTTGAATACTAATGACAACAAATGTATTAACACTGTTAGCAGTTTCATTATTATTATTACCGAGTAAAAATGACACTCTTAAACCAATCTTATCGTTCAACTGAGCGCGTTTACAGTTTTATTTTGTTTTAAATATACGATTGCTGAAAGAATGTTAAGGTGAAGATGTTCATGTTTTTATTTAATATCAAATTTATATGTTTTTAATTAATGCTTTAAACTTCTAACCCAATGATTACAAGCCTATTATTTAAACAATTATATGAAAACAGAACCAATTTTACTGTTCTAAATGGTGCTAAAACACTTTGTAATCACTTTAGAGACATTATTGTATACTTTCAAAACCGTCTAAGTGCGAGTCGGACCGGCGTACCCAGTGTCCACATATTTCGTTGCCATTGTTGTTCTTTACACCCTCTAACTCAGTTAAACATTTGAAGATAATTTTACTTAATTAATATGCCCTATATAGTATAAACTCCAAGTTGACTTTGTCATATTTGTGTTTGTTTTAAGTGCATATAAAGACTAAAGTACCCCGCAAAAAATGTATGGGAAAAGTGGTTTCAGTTAAATCTCACGAAATTTTAATATGACCTAGATCTCGAACTCTTCTATTTTTTTTGTATGGGCAAAATTTTGTCAGCATTATACTTTCAAAAATATTCAAGTTTTTATAAATTAATTTTTACCATGTGTTTCCTAAAAAGTGATATTAAAGTTGATGAAACATGTTTATTTTCCCATAGATGAGTACCTTTTGCGCGCGCTGTATTTACTCGAGTAGATGCAAACTGCTTATTGTTTCATCAACTTTTGCTGATGAATTTTTGTGAACTATATAGGTGTTCATTCTACAATTAATTTAATGTCATCTTTACGTGTACGGTTCCGTCTCGACCTGGATGAATCTCCCACCAAAATCTTCATTTTTCTACAAAGCTTAACACGTCACGATTAAAACAACGTAAATGTCCTGAATTCGATATAAACATAGGTAATGTACAGTGTCCAGCATCACGTGATATACAGTACCAGTACAAGCTGAGCTATTGCGCACTAGTCAGACTTGTGCGCAATAGTTCAGCTTATACTGGTCTGTATAGCATGATGTGCTGTCCATTGTACACTGTGGTATCATTAACTGATATTTCCTACGATATTACCATATTACCTTATTTTTTCTCTGTTAACAACAGAAATAGCTTTGTCGCATGTCAATATCTGTCAACCTCCTGTCGACTTAGGTCATAATTAAGATCACTTTTTAGGAAACACATAGTAAAAATTAATTTATAAAAACTAGAATATTTTTGAAAGTATAATGCTGACAAAATTACGCCAATACAAAAAAAATAGAGGAGTTCGAGATCTAGGTCATACTAAAATTTCGTGAGATTTAACTGAAACCACTTTTCCCATACATTTTTTGCGGGGTACTTTTGTTAACTTTTAAAGTTCGCCAAACGCTTTTCCGCGCCAAATAGGTCTGCAGTTTAATACGTCTGCACTTAAATGATTATTTGTTGTTACAAAGGCAACAGAGGCGTATAACCTCTAAAAATAAGGCTCATAAGATGCATCAGGACAGACATCGACACCTCAGTAATAGGGTCCCGTGTTACCTTTTTGGCGCAGAACCCAAAAAAGAGTTTCAGTTCTATTTATAACCAACTGAGACGGTCTGCTCCAGCTTTGCACGTATAGTGGAATTCTCTCTGACTATACTGACTTATATGATGAGTGCTTACCCCTATTACATTCATCATGATGTTTTATATGCTTTTAATTCTTGCGAACGTTGTATTTTCCATTGATAAAATAATTTATTTCAAAACAAACAAATATTTTCTCAGTATAATTACATACAGACAAAACCTAAAGGCGTCTTAGGTAATTACAACACGATTGTTAATCCCAACTAATTGGTAGCTAGAATATGAAATCACTAACTCATAAATAAAAGATGTTATTAAAGGAAAGAAAAATTTCGACACTGGCGGGGTCCGAACCTTCGACCTTCGGGTATACGCCCCCGTCGCTCTGCCAACTGAGCTACAGTGTCAGTTTAACTGACCCCGCCAGTGTCGAAATTTTTCTTTCCTTTAATAACATCTTTTATTTATGAGTAATAATCCCCACATGAGGAATTCATGTCAAAAAACATTAAATTATATGAAATCACTAAGCCACTTTTGAAAATTTAATGAAGAAAGAGTGCAAAATAAAGGATCGAATTGAAAGAATTTGATCATAGGTCACTCTCTAGTAACATTGCCAAACAACTAATTAAAAAGCCCTAAATCCCTAAGTGGCTTTTTGCGCAAACCGCGAATAGAAGTATATTTTTTTTTAAACAGATCCTACACAACATACATTTTTCTTCCTCTTCCTTATTCCTTTACTGACATATACTCTTACAGATATAGACCTAATCTACTATATTCTGTTTCTTTGGGCAGTTTTCGAGTTCAAGATAATTGATCATGGGTTCATGCGTGACTATTTGCTTTTGCTACCTCCGAGTTTTTTTACAAATTCGGAAGGCCACTTGTCTACCTTTTCAGATAGAATGCAAATGTTGAGACCGCCTAACTCAATCATATAATTTGAATGTTTTTGTTCATGAAAACCTCATGTGGGGATTATTACTAAAAGTGTAAAAAGAAACAAAGGATAGAAGAATTTAGCACTGGCAGCCATTGACACGGTAGCTCAATTGGCAGAGCAACGGGGGCGTATATCCGAGGTCGCGGGTTCGATTCCCGCCTGTATCGAAATTTTTCTTTCCTTTATTTATTAGAAATGGGGTAGTGCTATTCTAAGCCGACACTACACAGCAAACTAACTAAAATTAACAGATAATAAAATTGTACATACATACATATACTCACGGCTATAAATCTCTAGAAGGTAGCCAGAGCTATGGAATTAGAGTTCCTCAGCCACTTTTGGAAAGTTGAGTGGGCAAAAGATGGTAACATAAAGGTTATTGGTGATATACTCAGATAGGTCTCCAACCGTATCGCCCAAAAAACCATTAAAAGCCCCTACACCGTTAGTCGCCTCTTAACACCCAGCGGAAGAAATGGGGTAGTGCTATTCTAAGCCGACACTACACTTAAAATTGTAAGTTGCTATTTTTTACCGGCCTATAATAAAATAAATTTTAATGTATTGGTTAATCTAAGTTTTTCATGTATTCAGCTAATAAAACCGGAAACCCAGTAACATTTTCCGTATGTTTTCTCCTTAAATGACAAAACCATTATATTCATTTATATGCTACTATAATACACACAAAATTGCGTTATCTATTTAGTTGTCTGCTTAGAATGGTTCTACCCCTTTCTACTTGCGGGTGTCGTAAGAGCCGACTAATAGTATGGGGCTTATTAAAGTGTTTTTTGGGCGATGCTATTGGAGACCCATCACTAACCAATTTTCTTCCCTATAAATTAAAATGATTTTGACATGAAAGCCTCATGTGGGGAATATTACTAATAAATAAAAGAAAAGAAAAATTTCGGCGGGGTTCGAACCCGCTACTTCGGGTATACGCCCCCGTCCCTCTGCCAATTGACTGAGCAATTCCAAAACTGGCTGAGGAGTTTCGAAGCTCTAGCTACCCCTTTTTGGAATTTATAGCCGTGAGTATATGTACGTATGTATTTAGTACCCGTTCAAAAGTAAATAATGGCTCTAACCATCCTCCCTGACTACCCACCAATCCTTTTTAGTGACAATTTAGAGTATACGGTAAAACCTAAAAATGGTTTATGTGTACTTGTTATGAATATTGAAATGTAAAAATATTTTATTCAAATAAATTAAAAAAAAAAACAATCTGTACATATGCAGTAGTGAAGAGTCTTGCATAAAAAAATTGCTGAGTAAATTAACCACGATATTTCTGAAGCAGTTGAGTAAATAATTGACGAATTATAACAAACATGTCTATCATTCTTTATTTTATTCGACTAAGATTTTGATCATGCCACTCTTCTTAACAACTATTTGTTATATATAACTAAACATTAATAGATATAGTGTGTAGTGTCGGCTTAGAATAGCACTACCCCGTTTCTACCGATGGGTGTACGTAAAAGGCGACTGACGGTGTTGGGGCTTTTAAGGGATTTTTGGGCGATGCGGCTGGAGACCCATCACCAACAACCTTTACTTTCCATCTTTTCCCCACTCATATTTCCAAAAGTGGCTGAGGAATTTCTAATTCCTTAGCTCTGGCTACCCCTTCTAGGGATCTATAGCCGTGAGTATATGTTATGTTATGTTATTAATAGATATATATATATATATATATTTAGTATGTATCAATTAGAAAAAATAACTTTGTAAACAATGAAACGTCAATGACCTTTAAGTATTTTAGTGTTGTTACCAATATTATTGACGGTGACGTAAAAATCGAATGCGAATGTTCAATTTTATCGCATACTTATAAAACAGACGTAAACTACCGAATACGTCCCTTATTATTACATACATAAACGTAACATAACATAACATAAACGTTCACGCCGTTTTATCCCCGAAGGGGTTGGCAGAGGTACCAATACTCCTGAACTCACATGGCAAGCGCCATCTAGTTTCCAGAGAAGGTACCCACGTTTTGCTTAGACAGTGTACTCACGTGATAGGGGGCAGGCCTATCGCCGTTTTGTACGAATACACTGTCACATGACTAAGTACAACTCAGCCATGTGGGTTTCCTCACGATGTTTTCCCTCACCGTTAGCAACCATGATAAATTAACCACACATATGACTTTAGAAAAGACAAATTGGTGTAGGCCCGTCCCAGGATTGGAACTCACGCCCTTCTGTTTTTCGGGCGGGTGTTCTTACCCACTGGACTATCATGTCGCTATTACATACGTACATACTAATATTATACTCAAGCCGTTAGTTCCCATATAGGTAGGCAGACACCATCATTATAATTAGTACTGTTTTTATCATAAATTTATTTCCTCGAAACATAACCTCTTAACCACCAAATACGTTATTTATGATTACAAGAAAAGCCTTGAGAGCGTAAATTTTCATTCTTAATAACCAATAATCGTAGTGGTGAATGGAATAACAAACCTTATCTTGTTTGTAAGACAAGCAAACACGGGTGCATCCCATTAGTTCCGAACTAAACTGTTGAGGCACTTTCGATGCTTCCGAATTTCATCCCAACATATTTTTTTACTTTAAACGATTTCATTTTTTAAATTTTTTTGTTCATGAAAACCTCATGTGGGGATTATTACTAATAAATAAAGGAAAGAAAAATTTCAAGACAGGCGGGAATCGAACCCGCGACCTCGGGTATACGCCCCATTGCATATGTATATGGCAGTTATTGACACAGTGGTTCAATTGGCAGAGCGTCGGGGCGTATACCCGAGGTCTCGGGTTCGATTCCCGCCTGTGTCGAAATTTTTCTTTCCTTTATTTATTAGTGATTTCATTTTTGTTTTACTTTTTAATATAAAATTTAATCAGTATAAATAGTAAGTTTATTTTGATGTAAATACACTTCTTATACAATTATTAGGGTATTCGACTACAAAAACCAAAGATATGGTTCCAATTTCAATGAAAAGTATGAAATAATAGTTATTGAATGGTAAGCACACAGATTTGATTTTTTTGTTAGACCAGATGACAGCAAACAGTTTAACATTTATATTCATATGATGAAAATTAAAAATGGGTCACTTTAGTAATTTAGGCAAGAAGAACTTAGGTATTAATGCACAATTTAGGGTGTATAACACCGACTCAAGGACGATGTCACATTTTAATACTCTCATTGCATAGAATATTGCACATATCTCTCGTGAAAAAGATTTAATTTCCAGTTGGTAAAAGTATTTGGAAAAACAGTTCAATTTAATGCACCTACAAACATTCTGAAATGAACACATACAACACAATTTCAACTATATCCCATTAGTTCTATGTAGTACCAGCGCGAATTGAACCCACCTACCTTTATATATATATGCATATATATTATTGTTTTATTATTATTTTGTAATTGTTTATTAAGGTAATACTGCCATTTCTGTTTCGTGAGATGCCTCTGATGTCACTCTGCCATGGTGTTGTCTGAAAATCAGTTCTGTGAGTCAAAAGCTCACAGAAAATGCTGAGACAGCACCAATTCGCTGTTCGGGTGGCACGGGAAGTGCATGACAAATTTTTGTATGTTTTTTTATTGATTCTCTTTTTTGTTTTTTATTATTTTTTATTTTATAACTAATTTATTTTAAATGTTGTTAAGATTAAGTTGTAAATTATTTTTTGTATTATGTTACTTATTCTTCTTGTGCCTACAAATGGCGAATAAACGTTTTTCTTTCTTTTCTTTCTTTCTTTCTTTATAATATTTCATTTTTTTCCATTACTTATTATTTATTTCTGTAGCTATTTTAAGGTAATTCCTTTGGCATATATTTTATCGGATATACGTATTAGAAGCGGGTATAAATTATTAGGTACCTTATTATTCAACTTATGTTCGTTTTTTATTATTACGAGATATGGTTTGGGTTAGTTTTAGCTTTACATACGGCCAAAGATGTGTTGCGTTGTCAAGATCGGATTGCGGAAAAATCAATATGTATTTCTGCCGCAAGAATATTAAACTATAAGTATCATTTACACAAGTAATTTAAAATATAATCTTTTAATCGATTCTTAATCGCGATCATAATAATAGAAATTGACGCATAAAGTCGCGGGCAACAGCTAGTATATATTACATATTATACATATGATTATTATTGTTTAAAATACAATAATGTATGGTGTTATAGATATTATTCACTGCGGTTCATATATATATATATATATTGAACCTTGTAGTATCGATTCATCAATCGGTAATCCATTACTGTCATTCTTTCAATATCATTCAATGTTCAATACCCATCACAAATTTTTGCATTAGAAAAAATAACAAATAACCTCAATGTTTTTCATCTAATCTTATTTTAGATTTTCGCAAGATTTAGCTCCAATGAATACTTAAATTTTGTTTAATACGTGGACATGTTTGTATGGATGTAAAATTTAAGTGATGTGGACATAGTTTCTTGATGAAATAAAAGATTTTATACCCGGCAATGGTTTGTTTACAAACTTTATGACTCTATTTGATATGCACGGTATATCCCTTTTGTTGTTAGCGAGCCTCCTTTAATATTTATTTTATTCTGCATTATCTTAACCTCATATATTTTTACTATTTATAAATTGCAAATAAATAAAGGAAAGAAGAATCTCGACACCAGCGGGGATCGAACTCACGATCTCCACCATACGCCCCCGTCTCGCTAGTACTAGTGCGAAATTCTTCTTTCCTTTGTTTCTCTTACACTTTTTAAGCAGTGCCAGCGTTCCCTACCCCTTGAATTTTTATTTCCTTTATTAATTAGTAAATTATCCCCACATGAGGTTTTCATAAACAAATTATTTTAATTATTCATAAATAGTTTCAATTGCGGCAACAAAAACAAATTGCTTATTGACTGAAGGGTAATGGATAACGATAAACCTTTTTGGTACAACACACTAATCTATACTTATAATAAATCTGTAGAGAGGTCAATTCTGTACATGAAATATATTTACAAAATAACTATCAGACGGTGATTAGGGATCGATACTGATGCCAAAAATGCAATCAGTAAAATTTTTGTCTGTCTGTCTGTCTGTCTGTCTGTCGGTTTGTATGTTCCTTATGGAAACAAAAACTACTCGACGGATTTTAACGAAACTTGGTACAATTATTCTCCATACTCCTGGGCAGGTTTTTGTATACTTTCCAGCAGAGTAATAAAGGGGAATTTTGGGAAATTTTGAGAAAACGGGAGAAGTTACTACATTTTTTAAGCTTCCGTCGCGTGTGCAGCCTTAATGGTTAAACTTACATAGAAATCATGTATGACGGAAATATTCTTCATAAAATTATCTAAAAAAAAACCTCAACAGTTTATGTCTATCTTTTACGGTTGACTCACAATAACACGTGTAATTCCTGATAGCTTAGCAGTTCGGAACATTCTGATTATATTTGTTTACTCTTACGTTTGTAAACCTCTCACTCATCTCTAATTGAAAAAAGGTAACATTATTACCTATTCAATAAAAAAAGAATCATAGAAATCGGTAGAGAAACACCGAAATTATACATAAAATAAGCCATCGCGCCCCTGACCAAAACCAAATCGTTACTAATTTACATATAACATACTAGATGGCGCCAGTAGTTGCATCCTACAACACGTAATGATTTATTTTTTAGATTGTTATAAATACTTCATAGCGTTTTATTTCAAAATTTGCTATTAAACGGAACTACTGAAACGTTCATTAAAGCGCATTAAAAATCCCCAAACTACACTGTTTAGGGAGTGCTATAAATTTAATAAATTGAAAACATTGCGCTGAATTTCACAATGCTTGAGCAGTGACTAAAGAAAGAAACCTCAGATATTTAAAAAACAACGCTACCCGTGCGAAGCTGGGACGATCCACTAGTATTGTAAATAAGATATACTGATAGGTTGCTAACCGCAAAGCCCAAATGAATAGAAGAAGCCAATAGAAGTCTACAGCTGGATATAGTCCTCCCTTAAAGATTTCAACTACGACCAGTCCTATGCTGCCCTCATCCATCGGCTTCCACAACTTTCACTAAGTCGTCGGTCCTCCTTGTGGGAAACTTACTCGCACTGCGTGGCCGCCATTGAGAACTTCGGTATTAAGGTTTGCTTAATTTCTACCTTAAAACAGTTCAGTTAAATATATGAGCATGTCTCCTCCCAGCCCATTGCAACTTCAGTTTTGCAACTCTTTATAAATATGGCTTAAACCCTGATTCACCTACGGATCTCTGCGTTGCAGATTCGATAGCTTATTGAAATTCCCAGCATACTCGTATCCCTGTCGAACGCCCTTTATAGCCCACTCAAATTAGCCATCAAAATGACCTTATCTTACAATAATTCCGATTAAGCTAAAAATTGGTAGATGTCTTAAGTTCTTTGTTAGAAACTAAATGCCAAAAGTCACCATCGATGTGTCAGCTTTGTCAGAATTATTACTTACTTACTTACTTATACTCACGGCTGTAAATCCCTAGAAGGGGTAGCCAGAGCTAAGGAATTAGAAATTCCTCAGCCACTTTTGGAAATGTGAGTGGGGAAAAGATGGTAAAAATAGAGGTTGTTGGTGATGGGTCTCCAACCACATCGCCCAAAAATCCCTTAAAAATCCCAAAACCGTTAGTCGCCTCTTACGTACACCCACCGGAAGAAATGGGGTAGTGCTATTCTAAGCCGACACTACACAGCGTAGCGCAGTGGTTAGAACATGTGCCTACCCTGCAGAAAGGCGTCGGTTTGATCCCCGAGTCAAGCAACACCAATGTGTATTTTTAAAGTCATATGTGTGGTGAATTTATCATGGTTGTTAACGGTGAGGAAAAACATCGTGAGGAAATCCACATGGCTCAGTTGTACTTAGTCATGTTCATGTGACAGTGTATTCGTACAAAACAGCGATAGGCCTGCCCCCTATCACGTGAGAACACTGTCCAAAGAATATAATACCCACACTGTCCAAGCGAAACGTGGATACTCTGAACACCAGGTGACAATGTCACGTGAAGAGTTGTCCTTGAAGAGTTGTCCGGTAAAATAGTAAAAACTTGAAACAAAACTTTTTAATTTTCATTGTTTTTCAGTCAGTTTTCTATGAGTGAAATTTGTAGCCTTTTTTATGAACTTTTTCTCTTAAGTCTAATGGCAATAGAAGGCATAGATTTTCAGATATGTGCTGAAACATGGACCTTGGACCTCCCCCGGGGCATCATGGCTACGGGCGGGTAATTTTGATATATTAACGTGATTGTTTATATTTGTGGCCGGAGACCCATCACCAACCAATGGTTGACAACCATCCCTTATTAGACCATGTTTTACCACACCACTTTTAAAATGTCTTAATAAATTCTTAAGTTGAAGCTCTGACTGATTCACAATATAGAGTTGTGAATATATGTATATATTATTTTTATATGATGATTATGTAGGTAATGAAGCCTAAATCACTCGATTATTTGACAGATAAGTGCAACCGCTGATACCGACTACTATTACGGTAGTACTATGGTGACTAGGGCCAAATCTCAATGCTGAATACTAGACTAGAAACTAGAAATAGACTTGAGCCCCCCAGTGAGGATCTTTATGCGCCGCGCCGTGCTGGAATGGGAAAAAATAATCCAAATACACAAAATGATATCAATCTTATATTTATTTGTGGTAACTTTGTAAATATACATATAAACATTCTTTATACATAATAATCACAATATTTTTAAAACCATATCATACTTAAGTACTCGTATTTTAAACAAAGATTACAATGTCAAAATAACTCTAATAGAAATATATCACGGTTAAGCCCGCGGCCGATATTGAAATATACAGAATATAGCCAGAATAATGTCAGTTCAATAACTTATTTTCTCGTTTATTTATCCAGACATTATGTATGTATTCAGAAATCTATCATACAAAAAATACTAATAAAAGCATCTTTAATAACCCAATAATGTACTTTAAATTCAACTTAATTTGTAACTATACGATATGAAGCAGTGTTGTCACAGGTAAAGAAAATTTACTAACTAATAAATGAGAGTTTAGAAGTTGGCATTGACATAAACTAGAAAATTATGTTAGATATAGTTTAGTTAGTTATTTTTTTTGGTATATCTCAAGAGGTGATTTAGGGTATAGGAGGTTCTGGTACCAATCACTAATAATGCTTTATTTTATAATTGTTACGACATCTGTTCGCAAGTAGGAGATAGGATTTGCCACTACTAGATAACAGATGGCGTTACTAGTATTCTAATAAGTAAAGGAATTACTAGATGTTTCTCGAATATCGACTTTTCGAGAATGTGGTACTAGAACTTTCTGTAATATTCGCGTATTTGAGATTTGGCATATATAAAGAGCGACGCGTGCTACGGAGTGATTCGAGTGCGAAGAACTAAAGCGAGAACAAGCGAAATACTAGAGCGAAGAAATTAAATACGACAGTGCAGTGATATACGGATTACGGAAATAAGCTTAACGGTGTGGACAGTGTTACTATAACGGAGTAAATTAGTGTTGTTAATTAGTGCGAGTATCGATAGTTAATTATCGATAGTGTTTGTTGTGTTGTGTAAAGTGCGTTATTGGTCAATAAATATAATTACACCTTATTGCACGAAAGTGTGACTGGTATTTATCAAATTAAGAACCCGGTACGTAACAATTGGTGACAGAAGTGGATTTGAAGATGCCAGTTATGCCGAAGGAAGACGGAAGAGAGGGTGAACAGCTGTCGGAAATGAGTTCATCGGTCACGAACCCTCGGTGTGACATTCCAGAGGAGACGTCCGCGGTGACTAACGCGCCGTCTACATCAACGGCGCCGGCGGCCGCAACTAATACTGACTTGACGATGATAGTTGAAATGTTTCAAAGCATGCGTGAAGCACAACAAAGCATACAGGATGTTGTGAAAAACATACATTCGGAGGTACAGGATGTTAAAAAAAACATACATTCGGAGGTACAGGGTGTTGTGAAACAAGAAGTTCGTGAGTTGCGCGAGGAACAGCAAACTAAGTTCTCACAAGTTCTCACTGCGGTCAATGAAGTCAGTGGTCGGGTGGTTACTGTGGAAAAAGACGTAGAGCAGATGAAGGAGCAAGTAACCACTATTGAGAAAGATATCGATGACATGAAGACCGACTTCCGCGGAATGGAGAAAAGGGTTCTGCAGCTTGAATCACGACCGGTCAAGGTTGTCTCCGGTGAGAATGTAGTAGCTGTCCATGGTCCTCGTGTGAAGGTTCCTCCCTACGACGGAACAACATCCTGGTCGGCGTATAGACATCAGTTCCAGACTGTTGCGGCTGCCAATGGTTGGACTGATGAACAGTGTTTGACTGCACTGACGGTGGCGCTCCGAGGTCAAGCACTGTCAGTAATAGAGGCGCTGCCGACTCCGAGTGGTGGTTTCAAGGACCTGCTGGATGCGTTGGAGTCTCGCTATGGAGAGCGACACCTGGAGCACGTGTTCCGCGCTCAGCTGCGTGATAGGGTCCAGCGTTCTGGAGAGGGACTTCAGCAGTGGGCCCTTGAAATCGAGAAGCTCGTCCGCAAGGCCTATCCCAGTGTAGATCCGAAGACGGTGGAAATGAACCTGGTGCAAGCATTCGTCGACGGCATCAGAGATATCGAAGTGAGAACAGCGGTGAGACTTCAACACCACACGTCTCTCAAGGATGCCTTGGCGAACGCTCTAGAAGTTGAAGCTTGCCGCCAGGATACGCGCCAAACTCATCGACTTCGTGAGATTGCGGAAGCAAATGAGGACGTCAAGGTCATTAAAGCACCCGTCGGAAGGAGTACTGGACCGATTTGTTATGGCTGCGGGAAAAGGGGCCATTTGAGATTAAGTTGCCCGCTGAGGAAGGAAGAAAAGAGGCAGGCAGAGGTTCCTGCCGCAAACGTCCAGGGAAACGAGCATTAGCCAGGACCGGGGGGCAGGTGCTGGCTAGAGAGGAGAAAGCCCCGACAATGACCATCTCACAAGACTGTAAACATTGCCGGAAGCAAGAGTCGAAGGAGGAGGTCGTGAAAGTGACTCGAATTTGTCCATTGGATGGATGGGAAACAGAAGCTATGCAGAAGGCCCAAGAAGAAGATGAGAACCTCAGACCCATCATGAAATGGAAGAAGGAAAAACACGATCAACCGGCTTGGAGTGAAGTAGCGTCCACAGGAGTGAGTACGAAAGCTTACTGGGCGCAATGGAACAGCCTGGTTCTGATCAATGGTCTACTGTACCGGAGGTGGGAGAAACCCAACGGTAAAGAAGAGCACCTACAATTGGTCGTGCCCAGAGCCAAGGTTAAAGATGTACTGCGGGAAACACATGACGGTGTTTCGGGCGGGCATCTTGGGGTAAATCGTACGTTGCAGAAGGTTCGTGCGAAGTTTTACTGGCTTCATTGTAGGGACGACGTACAGGACTGGTGCCGGAAATGTACAACGTGTGCCGCGGTGAAAGGTCCGCAGACCCGGAGTAGAGGGGGATTACGGTTGTACAATGTGGGAGCTCCCTGGGAGAGGATTGCCGTTGATGTGGCTGGACCGTTTCCACAATCAGAGTCCGGAAATAAATATTTCATGGTGGTGATGGATTACTTCACTAAGTGGCCTGAAGTGTTTGCCATACCCAATCAAGAAGCAATAACTGTGGCTACAAAACTGGTTGAGGAAGTGATCTGTCGATTTGGCGTGCCCCTGGAGATACACTCTGACCAGGGAAGAAATTTTGAGTCACAAGTATTTCAAGAGGTGTGCAAACTGCTTGGAATGCATAAAACCAGGACGACGCCATATCATCCTCAGTCAGATGGAATGGTGGAGAGGTTCAACCAAACACTGGAGAGACAGTTGGCGAAGATGGTTGAAAAACATCAGAAGGACTGGGACAAACACATTCCATTATTTTTACTGTCTTACCGGTCAGCTGTTCACGAAAGCACGAAGGAAACACCTGCTTTCGTCAATTTCGGAAGAGAGCTACGATTGCCTGTAGATTTGTTGACAGGAGGGTCACCAGATGAGCCGCAGAGTGTAACTGAATATGTAAGCGATTTGAGGGAAAGAATGCAAGATGTACATTCCCTAGTGCGTGAAAATGGTTTACATGCTAGTGAAAAGATGAAAACCAGATATGACCGTAAAGCTAACACGCCGCGTTTCGAAGAGGGTATGCTCGTCTGGTTACACAATCCAACTCGCCAGAAAGGGAAGTCCCCTAAGTTACAAAATAGGTGGGAAGGACCGTACAAGGTGGTCACTAGAATAAACGATGTAACGTACAGAATTCAACGCCAACCTAGAGGGGCTTGGAAAATAGTTCACATCGATCGACTTGCGAAGTACCATGGAAGCAATAATACTCGGGACGAGTATTAATGTAAGGAGGGGGTAATGTTACGACATCTGTTCGCAAGTAGGAGATAGGATTTGCCACTACTAGATAACAGATGGCGTTACTAGTATTCTAATAAGTAAAGGAATTACTAGATGTTTCTCGAATATCGACTTTTCGAGAATGTGGTACTAGAACTTTCTGTAATATTCGCGTATTTGAGATTTGGCATATATAAAGAGCGACGCGTGCTACGGAGTGATTCGAGTGCGAAGAACTAAAGCGAGAACAAGCGAAATACTAGAGCGAAGAAATTAAATACGACAGTGCAGTGATATACGGATTACGGAAATAAGCTTAACGGTGTGGACAGTGTTACTATAACGGAGTAAATTAGTGTTGTTAATTAGTGCGAGTATCGATAGTTAATTATCGATAGTGTTTGTTGTGTTGTGTAAAGTGCGTTATTGGTCAATAAATATAATTACACCTTATTGCACGAAAGTGTGACTGGTATTTATCAAATTAAGAACCCGGTACGTAACATAATCAATTGCTTACTTACTTACAAAAGTGGCTGAGGAATTTGTAACTCTAAGGCTCTAATTTAGATTTATAGGCGAAAGTAAATGTATGTATGTATGTCTAGATATCATAAAATATACATTATGTTCTAGAATAGAATTACAATTTGGCGGTTTAATCGCGAACTATCTTTTCCAGACATCCATTAAATGGCAAGTTCAATAAACGAGAAGTCATTAAAGATAAATAGTAAATTTCAATATTGAAATTGCATTTTCTTATCGTATTTCTTATTTTAAAACCCCGTTTCGGCTAGTTTATCGTAAGCGACAAATAAAACAAATCCATGTTTGTTTTACTCTAATTAAACGTGTATTTTACTATTTAAAAAGCTAAAATAAAAGAGATGAATAATTTTGGAATGAATATTTCCCTACGAATAAAAATAATACTTTTTTCAATTGATTTTCAGATATTTAATCGCGTTTTACATGGTTTTTAATTGTAATGTGCAATCTTGAAAGTCTTAAATAATACTATAGTACTTTTGTCTGTTTTTAAAAGATTCGTTCCGATTATAACTAGGATACAGAAAAGTACTAAATACTTATTTATGGCATTAACTTGTAAGTCATTCATTTTTCCATTGCACTAATGACACATCACAACGAAAATATTACCAACGAGAGAAGTACAAGTTTTTTGTCCTTTTAAGTATTAAAAAAATAAAACTGGTGGTCAAAAATGCATTCTTGAACATTTTTTACAATAAAAAAATCACTGCTCTCTTAAAGTATAAAAACATTTGAAGCCAACAATGTGCATTATGTAAATTATGATGCAACCATATAAATTTCTGGTAAACAAGTTAGTTCGAAATCTAATCAAATTTAACTAACTGGCTCCTGAAGCTTCGTGTATAATTTTCTTAATAGTATAAGTGACACCAGATAACATAGCTAATATGGAGAAAAGGCCAATTAAAAAGTTCTTCATTAAAATCCAATAGCACTTCCCAAGTCCCCGATCCCAGCACCAAACAGTCTCAATGATGGCTGGTAGAAGAAGTCCCATCACAGACAAACAGACAGCTCCCACGAGGTCCATGAATACGTCGATCTTTGGCAGTAAACACGATATTGTCACTGAAATAAATAGTATGATCATCATCACAGCAGATATACTATACGTCCACACCATTGAGTAATTTAGACTTAGTCGACAACATATATACATACAATATACTCAAAGCTATTAATCTCTAAAAGGGGAAGCCAGAGCTTCAGAATAAGAAATTCCTCAGCAACTTTAAATTATAATTCTGGGTGATGGGTCCCAACTGCATCGCCCAAAAAACACTTGAAAAGACCCAATACCTTCAGTCGCCATATTCAAACACTCACGGGAAAAATGTGGTAATGCGATTCTAAGCCGATAGTACACAGTGAATAACAACGAGTTTAGCTTTATTCGGTTTGGCCATTACCTTTGATGATCCTGATGTTACGACTGTGTACGGCATTACTAGAAGCTAGGGCCTCCTAGGCAAGGGAATAATTAAAACGTAGTGCTTAAAAACATTTGGACAACAAACAATAACTAAAATAATTCCCAAGTAGAATCTTACTTTAAGTCATCAGCTAGGGTCCATATTGGCTCACATAAAATTCTAAATCATATTTTTCGTCTTACTAACCATTTGTGTTCATAATAACCACTCTTCATTATTTTATTTTTCATACTTTCTTTATTCATACATTTTTAATACTAACAACTGAGGTCATAAAAATTAGTGATCATAATTTTTTAATTAATACTGTTAAAACCAAGAATCTTTATAAAACTATATTTTTTTTCAAGATCTTTTTCTTCGTAACATTCAAAGGTTACATACATACATACATATACTCACGCCATTAATTCCCATTGGGGTAGGCAGAGACTATCGATCGCCACTTCGCACGATCCTGACAAACCTCTCTAGCTTCGTTTACATCCATTAATCTTTTCATACATGCTCTTTTATTCTTCATACTTCGGACGCCAGCCTTTTTGAGCACACTCTCAATTTGGTCCAAGTGTGTTCTCCGTGGTCGTCCTCTACTAACATTACCATCCACACTAGCTCTATAGATCCCTTTTACCAATTTTCTATCATCCATCCTCTCTATGCGCCCAAACCATCTCAACATTCCTTTTTCTATCTTTCTTACAATATCATCTTTCACACCACACTTTTCACGAATAACACTATTTCTCACTCGGTCACATAATCTAACATTACAAATTTTTCTGAGGGACCTCATCTCTACTGCATTCACTCTGCTCTCATGCTTCTTCTGCCACACCCAACATTCGCTTCCATACATAAGCGTAGGAACAAGAACAGCATCATGCACAGCCATTCGGGCCTTTTCAGACACCGATTGACTGATCATTAGGCTATTCATTGCTCCATTTACCGCATTACCCTTTTTCACTCTTCTTTCAATGTCTTCATCACATTTTCCATCCCTTGTAAACAAGGTTATAATATTTTTATTAATCATCAATCATGCATTTAAGGTGCTCGCTCCGCTGCGCTTCGCTCGCTCGTTTTATACATACTCGTAATCTAACCTACCCTAACTAAATGTGCCTAACTTTTCTTTGCCTGCGACCCACCCAAGCAGGGGTAAAACAACCCTGCACCCCCTTTACATGCAATCAAGCTTCAAGCATGCAAACAAGCAAGCAAATATAGATAAAACACATATAATTAATAATATTTTTTTAAATGTTAGATTAAAAAACATTTATGAATATTATAGTTATTTATTGAAATGATTATATTGTCGGTCATTAGTATAAACAAATAAATTATAACAAATATTATTAAATACAAAATGTATAATTATAATTAGTGATATTATGAATTTCGATGATTATATTTTTTAATATTTATGACTTGAATTTTTTATGAAGACTGATCATTATGATTTTAAATGGTATGTGAAATATTTTCGGACCTCCGATGATAGAAGTTAAAAAGTTATGTAAGAGAAAGCGCACCCCATCAGCTAAATGCCAATGAGGTCTTATCAAATTGGTCAAGCTGTTTCTTTCAAGGATCATACACTAAACACCAGGTGACAATTATACCACGTGATGTTCAGAATGTGTAAAAGTTTGAGTCTTGTAATATGAAAAAAGTTATATCCATATCATGGCAATATTCATGTAATTTAGTATTTATTGACATTTACATAATATTCGTATTTCTCTTTAGCAGGAGCGAAACTTTACTTCTAAGTGTTAAAAAAATGCGAAATGCTCAAATTATATTCACTTGTATTTTATTAAATATCATTTTTCTTTATTTGAATACTTCCACATCAATTATATACCTGTAATAAGAGTTCCCAATAATCTGATTGCAGCGATGGACCACCTCTGAGAGCGGAGTGGTATTTTGTGTTCCACTCGTCTCCAAACAACATCAATTGGTACGTAGAAGATCAGGGCGTAAGAAAGTAACATAACAAGAGCCACTAAAATCTTCGTTGTTTGCGCCAATCTGAAAGCAAACAATGTATATGGATAACAGAATAATTTATTTATTTACTTTCGAAGTTACGATACTAAGATCATCATGCAATTTATCACAAAGCAAAGTTCATCAGACCAAAATGTTCTATTCGATTGTAATTTTCCCGACATGGTTCTTCAGTTAGTACCCGTAGAAAATATAAACATAGCCAATTATAAAAAATGGATTGAATTGCTTTATCCTGCTGCGTGAAGGCCGTCCTTCATACGTGACGTGGCATTAGAACCCACATTCTCCATTATTCGGAAACTGCAGCAGTAGTTTTTCTCATACGGAAAATGATAATATACACAGAATATATACAGATGAGCTTAGATTTTTTTAAGAATGGTTTTTGTACTATATATATATAGGTGTCACTGATGCTATTGCCACGGATTAGACTGAAAGAGTCTCGGAGTCTTATCGTTACCTACATATACTCACGGCTATAAATAAAAAAGGCATTATGTGAAAAAAAAATAGCATCTTATAATTTCTTATTGCCAATACTAGCTCACTTAAATATAGATTCAAAATATGATATGCTCATTTGAAAAAAATACTTACATTTGGTCCTGAGGTAAATTAAGCGTAAGACTTCCTTGCACCGCTGCACCGTATTTCAGATATCCAAAAAAGCCGACAAACCCGTACAACAGGACCACGGATATCATTGCAATGTTAAGAACCCCAGGACATCCGAGAAATTGTTTGGGCTTCTTCATTTCATTCTCCACCGGCATCACGACACCAACTCCTTCCATCGCGAAGAGACAGGTGCTGAAATCAATAGGAGATTTAATTTTACATGCTTTTATATCAAAAATTGCAAATACAGGTCAAAAGGTAAAAATCTGCTCTCTTCTATTTTACCACATACAACTGTGAACGCCGTAACATATTGGAAACTATCGAAAGATCAAAGTAAAATAATACGGATAATATTACTGACTGGCCTAAATTAATAAATCTGAGTTTTAAAAAATAACATAGTAGACTCACTTGCACAACAAAATTTTATCATTAATGAATATAAATTAAATTAATTTCGGTATTACAGTATTACAGACAGTAATATATTTTTTTGCCGTGCAGTGCCGGCTTAGAATGCCACTACCCCTTTCTACCCACGGATGTCGTAAGAAGCAACTAAGGGTATGGGACTTTTTTTAATGTTTTTTGGGCGATGCGGTTGGAGACCCCTCATCAACGATACTTTATTTCTACCATCTTGTCCCCTATAAACTTCCAATTGTGCCTGGAGATATTTATAGGTTCATGGCCGTGAGTATATATGTATTGTATGTAAAATATTTTTTGATCAAACTTACCTTACAAACAAGGGTATCCCACTAAGTGAAGTAGCCAGACTTCGCTCACTGATGTCAGGTACGTCAGTCATACAGTAATATATGGAGATGCAGATAGAAGCCAGCCAGACGACGTTTGCGACAGCTGAGAAAGGTACTAAGTACTTCAGTTTTGTGATCTGCGTTAATGGAACTAATGGCACTAGAGTTAAGGCGCAAAATATCGCGACAGACCAGTCGGGGCCACCATACTCATCTGAAACCTGAAAAATAAATATTTATTCAAAAAAGGTTCTCGTATTCGTAGAAAGTTGCGATAAGATAATTACATTTACATTTTCTCTCAGAAAAAAATAGAGCAAATGGAAGTAACCTTCTTAATTTCAAAAAGTACTTGTATTCAAAAAAGTGATTTTGTTGTGTTTGTAGTATACAAACATTACACATATCTTACACCAATGGTGACCATCTATCGCCACTTTGCACGATCCTGTCAAATCTTTCAAGCTTCGTCTACAACTATCAATCGTTGTTACAGGCCCTTGTTTTGTTCATACTTCTTACGCCTGCCGTTTTAGCACAATCTCCATTTGATCGAAATATGTCCGCCGCGATCGTGCTCTAATGAAATTTTCATCCATCTTCTGACTTATCTTAATTTTATAATGTATGGTAACCTGTTTGAAAGAAGCAGCAATCACAACAATGTATACGCAGCACGCTCCCATGTGTGTGAAAGCCAGGGCCCAGTCTGCTACCTCCCTGAAACAAATATCATAAGTTTTTATCACACCAATTTTTTCGTTAACATTGTACGTTCAGTCATTCACGATAAACATGAGAGTGGCAAAGCTGAACTTAGTGAAAAATCTTAACATCTGCTGTTGATCAGGTCTCCGGGTGACTCAAGTGATAGGGGATTATCTATCGCCACTATTTACAATTCTTGGTGATTAAAACAAGCTATTATATAACCGCATCGTTTATCTCACTAAGATTTCCCTATGTTTTTGTTACAACATACTTACAAAAGTCTATAAATCCCAAATGGGATATCAAGAACTTTAGTATGAACTGCCTCAACCTCCTTTAAAAGTTGACTGGGAAAAAGATAGTAAAACACGCATAGGGATTCTTAACAATTGAGTTAGAGCAATTTAGATTTATGACCGTTAATGTGTTCCTGACTGTTTAAATAATTAACTGTTGTCTGACTGACGAAAGACTGTTTAAATTCATAATAAAAAAATATAAGAAATATCCCTAAAGGGCAATGGGCATTTTGTATGGGGGGGTGGCATAGTTTTTTTTTCAAGCGGCCACTTTCCAAATTTTGCAAGTAAGTAGATACTATCATGACTAATACATTTCAAAAAAAAAAATGGCCTAAGCTGTAACAAAAAAAAGTTATTTAATATTGAATGTTGATAAATTATTCCTAACAATTACTATAATAGGCAAGATTTTTAAAATTTTTCTAGTATGCGCTTGCTTCTACATATATATTACCATGATTTAAACCATATACCAAATACTTCTGGACAACAGCGCCCCCTCCCCCCCCCAGATTTTTTTAAATGTGCATTTCACCGCTATTGGGGCCAGTTACGGGGAATGTGGTATATATTACCATGATTTAAACCAAATACCAAATACTTCGAGACACAGCACCCTTCCCCCCCACTTTTTTTATTTTTTATTATGCTTTTCACCGCTATGGGGCCAAGCTACGGGGGTATGTATTAAGACTCTAACTCACTAAAACCCTAACCACTTTCCACCTCAACCACTTCCAGCCCAACCGTGACCGCTCCACTCCATCGAAGCCCAGGGGAGCGGTGCTTCCCCGCGTTCCTCTTAGCTTTATTTATATATTTTTGGTTTTTATGATTCTGTTAAAAGTATGTAGGTTAGGTATACAATTATATTAACTACTGTACAAAAATCTCTAAGTATTATAATTATGGTGTATAAGGTATGTAGGTATTATAAAACTGTAACGGTTCGAATGTCTCCGGAACCATTTGGGATTGCTAGTGACTATTTAATACAAACATGATTTTTTCTTGTCTGGTTGTTTGTTTGACCGAGCATCACTTAAAAACAAGTGGGCCTATTCGGATGCGGTTTTCATTTTACATACATACATACATATACTCACGGCTGTAAATCCCTAGAAGGGGTAGCCAGAGCTAAGGAATTAGAAACTCCTCAGCCACTTTTGGAAAGTTGAGTGGGGTAAAGATGGTAAAATAAAGGTTATTGGTGATGGGTCTCCAACCGCATCGCCCAAAAATCTCTTAAAAGCCCCAATACCGTTAGTCGCCTCTTACGTACACCCACCGGCAGAAATGGGGTAGTGCTATTCTAAGCCGACACTACACAGCAAGGTTTTCATTTTATACGTATAATTTTCCAGCGCACAATCTGAGCTAAGTTTTATCGCAATTGGTCAAGCCGTTTTGAAATTAGGGCAAAAATACAACAATAAAGCGGTTGAAAACGATGAGTATTCCCTAGTAAGTTCAAAAGCTTATAAATCAAAATGGTTACACTTTGAAAGATTCTTGTCATAATGTTTTTTGTTCATCTTTGTATTATCTGTAAAGATATATAGTTTTGAAAACTGGCCGCTAAAAAAAAAAACTATGCCACTTTTACCCAATGGCATTTGAATAAAACTCACTTTTCGGGCTTCCTCCTAAGCCCCGCGATCGTGAGGGTATGATTTCAGGAAACCAGAGGTTTCAGGATTTTGTATTATATTTTTCACATGATACTTAAGCACTATTAAAAGAATATGTAAGTTTTAAAAACATCAGAGTAAATAATTTAATTCGGTTGTAAAGGCCAAGTCTAACCCTTTGTTTTTCTACCAATCACCACGGTTTTAGAAGGCCTCGCCGCAGTAAATAAACAGGTATCAGCAGTTATTATTCACCCTTAGATACATAGTGCCGATGTAGCGGGTAATGCTAGATTCATAAAAACTCGTATGGCTGAGTTTTACTTATTTATGGGCCAGGTATTCCTCCAAAGTGGTGATAGACCAGCCGACCCTATCACGTTAATAACGTTAATACTATCCAGGCAAAAAATATAAGCTAGAACCTACAGACTAGATGTTTAATATGTTGAGCTTTGGCTTCCCATTTTATCCCGTAAAGGGATAGCCAGAGCTCAAGTAATCAACTTCCTCAGCTACTTTAGGATGTCAAGTAAGAAAAAGATGAAGGATTGTCTTTGATGGGTCTCTAGCCACATTGCCTACCAATCATTTAAAAATTCTAAACTCTAAGTAGCCTCTTATAATACATACGGAAAGAAATACGTACGTTACGTAGTGAACACCAGAAATATTTTTCAACATACCTAGCAAAACCTCCAAATTTTCGCACTGGTTTTGGCCCATGTTGGAATACCAGATCACAGGTATCAGCATAACCAAGAGCTGGTTTCTTGAGCTCGATACATAATTCTTGTGATGTTTTAACCTGAAAAAAAAGAATATATCATGTAACTTAAAAGTTTTCAATGAATATTCACATAATAGTTCACAGGAGTCAAGAGACTCCTTTTAAATCAGATAACTATACAAAAAGTGATGTGAGTTACACATAACTTAGAGTTGATTTCGTGGTTAGTATTTTTCAGTAGTCACGGCTATAAATCCATAGAGCGGGTAGTCAGAGCTCCGGAATAAGAAATTCCTCAGCCATTTTTGGAAGTTGAGTGGGGATAAGATTGTAAAATAAAGGTTTTTGGTGATAGGTCTCCAACCGCATCGCCCAAACAAGACTTCAAAGCCCCAACATCCATAGTCGCCTCTTACGAATACCCACGGGAAGTACATACATATACATACATATACTCACGGCTATGAATCCCGAAAAGGGGTAGCCAGAGCCAAGGAATTAGAAATTCCTCAGCCACTTTTGGAAAGTTGAGTGGGGAAAAGACGGTAAAGGTTGTTGGTGATGGGTCTCCAACCGCATAACCCAAAAATCCCTTAAAAGCCCCAAAACCGTTAGTCGCCTTTTACGTACACCCACCAGAAGAAATGGGGTAGTGCTATTCTAAGCCGACCCTACACAGCCACGGAAATAAATGGGGACAAATTTAGGCTGCTATGGTAACAAAACAACATTGAAAAACTTTTATACACGTGATTGCTAACTGTAAGATAGAAGAATACATAATTGTAATCATGTCGACAAAGATAGACATCAGGTAATGACGATGCAATGCCAAAACATAGTAGTTAACGTAGTTATCTAACAATATTTCTGTAATAATAATACCCCAATGGGAACTGATGGCGTGAGTATATGTATGTATGTATCTTTGTAACGTTATTATAGGATATCTTAAGACCAAACGCATTTACATCATCAATGCATACCAACTTACAAATACTATATTTTTTAAATCTCTTTCTAATAATCCTGTAAATCTAGTTTTACCTATTTTAGCCTCCCAAACATGATCATTCATTACACAGGTAAGTCAACTTAAATCAAACATAGACGCACTTCGGTTGTGGATTATTGAATAAGATAAATTATTTTAATAGTACAAAAACCACACCCTAAGCTTAGCTATATACAAAAACCTTATAAATGCAGTTATCTACATGAGCTAAAATAAGAAGATGAGAAATGTATCAAAACCCGCTTATAGCCATGCGTCTCTATAATACAAAGCTAATTATAATTACTTAGTAAATTTTGTAATCAGGGGTTACGCTAAATTACTTCACACGCATCAAAGACAAGTATCACATGAATTGCGCATGATTAAAAAGTGAAAATAAAACTTAATAGATCGTGCGAAAAAGCTACCAAAGCTCTATTGTTCGGTCACACATACCTAGTCGGTGCTTAAATTCTGTCACAAACAAAATTGGCCATGAAATGAAAATGAGTCATGATATTCAAAAAAAATAGTTTTTAAAATAAAACGTGATTTAATTACCTTACATTTAACACATTTGCTGTGTAGTGTCGGCTCAGGATAGCACTACCCCATTTCTTCCGGTGAGTGTACGTAATAGGCGACTAACGGTATTGGGGCTTTTTAAGGGATTTTTGGGCGATGCGGTTGGAGACCCATCGCCAACAACCTTTATTTTACCATCTTTTCCCCACGCAACTTCCAAAAGGGGCTGAGGAATTTTTAATTCCCTAGCTCTGGCTACCTCTTCTAAGGATTTACAGCCGTGAGTATATGTATGTATGTTTGTACTTTTAACACAAAATTTATTCAAAACGATTGCCACTATTTTTCACAAAAGCCTTCAATCTTCGCGGCCAGTCTTCAATAGCAGCACGGCCCATATTCATGTCGATATCGGTCACTGCTTTAGTCAATGATGACTTTAGGCTGCTCAAATTTTTGTGAGGTTTAGAACAGACCTTCTTCTCCAATTCTTGCTAAATTTTGTAATAAGGTAGGTTGAGGTGAGGGCTAGATGAGGGCCAATCTTGATGCCTTAATAGCTCGACATCTTGGCGCTCAAACCACTCCTGAATTGTTTTGGCCTTATGAGCAGGTACAGAGTCCTGTTGAAACACAAATGGCCGTCCTCCAAAGAGTGTCTGGGGCAGATCTTTTACTATGCGATCTAAAACCGTGTCTCCGTACACTTTTGCACTGGTTTTGACACCTTTTTCACAAAAATGCAGTAGGACACTCGCAACTAAATAATGGTTGATGATGGATGATGACCGTGCTGCACTCTAGGAATGGCATTTCCAGCGGTCGCAGAGCCGGTAGCGTACACCCTGTCATTTTTTTTGTTGTATCTCTCCTAAATATTAAAAAAAATCTCGTCTGTAAACAGGATATCGGGGTGTCTTTTTCTTGCGTACCGCTCAAGCAATACTTTGGATTTTTTGGCTCTCATAGCTATCAGACGCGCTTTCAGAATATGACCACTATCATTTCGGTAAGCTCGTAGTCCCAGGTCTTCATCGAGTACTTTTTTTACGGTACTTTTGGTTAAACCCATCTTCAAAGACATCAATTTCTACTTGCGGTCCGGATTTTTTGCCGTACGCACCTTGATTGCTTTGATCATCCCTGGAGTCCTAAAGGAACGAAGTCTGCCAGTTCTTTTCTAGTCATAGATACTAGAGATTTTCATTGTAACTCTTGATGGTACGGTATACGAACCTCATCGTGATGTTTAATCTTTGAAGCAAGTTGAATATCGTCTTGGTGCAATGCAATTACTGTTACTCAGTTCTCTTTGCGAGTCTACTCCATCATAAAAAATAATGAATGTAATTGTGATTTAGCAGATTAGTGTTAAAAAAATAATTGGAAATCGAACATCATTTCATATTTTTGTCTAGGTGTTGTATATGTTATACTTATAATAAATCTGTACAGAGGTCAATTCTGTACATGAAATATATTTTCAAAATAACTATCAGGTGGTGATTAGGGATCGATACTGATGCTAAAAATGCAATCAGTAAAATTTTTGTCTGTCTGTCTGTCTGTCTGTCTGTCTGTCGGTTTGTATGTTCCTTATGGAAACAAAAACTACTCGACGGATTTTAACGAAACTTGGTACAATTATTCTTCATACACCTGCGCAGGTTTTTGTATACTTTCCAGCAGAGTAGTAAAGGGGAAATTTGGGAAATTTTGGGAAAACGGGAGAAGTTACTCCATTTTTTAAGCTTCCGTTGCGTGTGCAGCCTCAATGGTTAAACTAACATAGAAATCATGTATGACGGAAATATTCTTCATAAAATTATCTAAAAAAAAATCCTGAACAATTTATGTCTATCTTTTACGGTTGACTCACAATAACACGTGTAATTCCTAATAGCTTAGCAGTTCGGATCATTCTTATTATATTTGTTTACTCTTTGTAAACCTCTCACTCATCCCTAATTTAAAAAAGGTAACATTATTACGTATTCAATAAAAAAAGAATCATAGAAATCGGTAGAGAAACACCGAAATTATACATAAAATAAGCCATCGCGCCCGTGACCAAAACCGAATCGTTACTAATTTACCTATAACATACTAGATGGCGCCAGTAGTTGCATCCTACAACACGTAATGATTTATTTTTTAGATTGTTATGAATACTTCATAGCGTTTTATTCCAAAATTTGCTATTAAACGGAAATACTGAACCGTTCATTAAAGCGCATTAAAAATCACAAAACTACACTGTTTAGGGAGTGCTATAAATTTAATACATTGAAAACATTGCGCTGAATTTCACAATGCTTGAGCAGTGAATTAAGAAAGAAACCTCAGATATTTAAAAAACAACGCTACCCGTGCGAAGCTGGGACGATCCACTAGTTTTTAAAATAAATGGCCAGTGACAGTATTTAAGAACCGACTAGGTATAGTTAGTTTTGTCCGAAAAATCGTATATATAATTTGGAAGTTTTTAATATAATGTATTATAACAGTTAGTACATAATCGTGTTTTACTAATTGTTGCCTTAAATGACATTATCAAAATGCTTCAACGGCCTCCTACGAAACCGTTTTGCAACTTGTTTATACTACTGAAAATAAAATAAATAACAATATCATTTCCTAGTATACAACATCAAAATAAATTAATAATAACATCATAAAGCTGATTATATCTAAAAATGTTCAGTCGTCATATCATAAATTACATACATACGTGTACTCACGCCGTTAGTTCCCATTGAGGTAGGCAGAGACTATCGATCGCCACTTTGTACAATCGTAGCAAATCTCTCTAGCTTTGTTCACATCAATCAATCTTTTCATACATGCTCTTTTATTCTTCGTACTTCGGGCACCTGCATTTTTGAGGACACTCTCTAATTGGTCCAAATGTCTCCTCCAAAAATTATTGAAAACGAGTCATAAATTAATTTTAATATATACCTCAAACACAAAAAGTACTAATAAATAAAGATAAAATATGAAGGCTTACCAAAATATGCAGGGCGTGTGCACATATCAACCCAACGATAACTGTTCCCACACTGCCCACAAGAAGCCCAGCATTTTTGAAAGCCATAGGCATAGCCAAAACACCCGACCCTAGCGAAGCCTTCAGTAAATGCGCCAATGCACCAAAACTCCTGAAAACCAAAAAGGCGTTTTTCAAAATTGTGTAGTGTCGGCTTAATATAACACTTACCCATTTTCTACACAGTTGTCGTAAGAGGCGACTTAGTGTATTGGATTTTTTTAGGTTATCGTTGGGCGAAGCTGTCACTTACAACCTTTTTACAACCCACCTTCCAAGAGTGCTAAAGAATTCCAAATATTGAAGCTCTGGCTACCCCTTGTTTGGGATTCACAGTTCATAGTGGTTTTCATTTTAAAAACAAATCTGAAATCGTTCATGCATGACCAAAAATATTTATCCAATGTAAACCCCCGCAACTTTATTACCATTTTCTTTATTAACTATCTCTAACATGTTTATGTTCAAAACTATCATAAAAACCATATCGAATCACATAAGTTAATTTAGTCTTATACGTTTATATAATAAAGATACAAACAAAAGAATTAACATAAAGTATTTCTTCTTATCAATCCATCGACTGTAAAAGCACGTGTAATAAAAAAAGTTAAAATTAACAGCAAGTTAAGATAAATAGGTGACACTCACGATGTACCAGTGTCCGTGGGTCTATGATCACCTGGGATGTAAGGGTCCAAATTCTCTCTGCTACCATTGTATGCTAGTTCAGCCCTGAAACATTATAATATGGATAAAGTGGTAATTTGACGTGAAGTGCTGGCTTAGAATGTCACTACTTTCTTTCTACCCACACGGGTGTCGTAAGAGGCGACTAAGGGTATGGGGCTTTTTTGAAGTTGTTTTTGGGCGATGCGGTTGGAGACCGAGGACATATTTAGAATAGAATAGAATAGAATAACTCTTTATTGTACATCAAACACAAATTTACAAAAGAAATTATCATACAGTTTACAGTGAGGTACAATCGGCGGTCTTATCGCTAAAAGCGATCTCTTCCAGACAACCTTTGGAAGGTGAGATCGGTAAACTAGTTATCTAGGGGGCCATCCATTAATTACGTCACACCAATTTCATGATTTTTGGACCCCTCCCTCCCCCCTTGTCACACTTCGTCACAATTAACTACACCCTCCCCCCTTAGTGTGACGTCACATTTAGGTTTTTAGTTCAGGAGAAACTGAAATTACAACATCACTCTGAAACTAACTTTTAATGCTTAAACGCTTACGGCGTTGGAAATTGAGACTTATTGCCTTTGAAATACATTCGCTATTTCGAAAACAACTATTCATTAAACTCTGCCAGAAAAATAGTATCAAATTTATAGGCAACGAATACATCCAAACAAATCCGAGTATGTTGAAGATTACATACATACATATACTCACGCCATCAGTTCCCATTGGGGTAGGCAGAGACTTTTGATCGCCACTTCGTACGATCCTGACAAACCTCTCTAGCTTCTTTTACATCCATCAATCTTTTCATGCATGCTCTTTTATTCTTCATACTTCGGACGCCAGCCTTTTTGAGCACACTCTCAATTTGGTCCAAGTGTGTTCTCCGTGGTCGTCCTCTACTAACTGTACCATCCACACTAGCTGTGTAGATCCCTTTTACCAATTTTCTATCATCCATCCTCTCTATGTGCCCAAACCATCTCAACATTCCTTTTTCTATCTTTCTTACAATATCATCTTTCACACCACACTTTTCATACTATTTCTCACTCGGTCACATAATCTAACATTACAATTTTTTCTGAGGGACCTCATCTCTACTGCATTCACTCTGCTCTCATGCTTCTTCTGCCACACCCAACATTCGCTTCCATACATAAGCGTAGGAACAAGAACAGCATCATGTACAACCATTCGGGCCTTTTCAGACACCGATTGACAGTTGAAGATTAGTTTAGTATAAATCTATACTTATAATAAATCTGTAGAGAGGTCAATAATGTACATAAAATATATTTTCAAAATAACTATCAGGTGGTGATTAGGGATCGATACTGATGCCAAAAATGCAATCAGTAAAATTGTTGTCTGTCTGTCTGTCTGTCTGTCTGTCGGTTTGTGTGTTCCTTATGGAACCAAAAATTCCTTGACGGATTTTAACGAAACTTGGTACAATTATTCTCCATACTCCTGGGCAGGTTTTTGTATACTTTCCAGCAGAGTAGTAAAGGGGAATTTTGGGAAATTTTGTGAAAACGGGAGCAGCCTTAATGGTTAAACTTACATAGAAATCATGTATCACGGAAATATTCTTCATAAAATTATCTAGAAAAAAATCCTCAACAGTTTATGTCTATTTTTTACGATTGACTCACAATAACACGTGTAATTCCTGATAGCTTAGCAGTTCGGAACATTCTGATTATATTTGTTTACTCTTACGTTTGTAAACCTCTCACTCATCCCTAATTTAAAAAAAATAACATTA
This sequence comes from Bedellia somnulentella, assembly GCA_963576735.1. NCBI lineage: Eukaryota > Metazoa > Arthropoda > Insecta > Lepidoptera > Bedelliidae > Bedellia > Bedellia somnulentella. Next base: position 15,356,687 of record OY755171.1, read on the forward strand.
TTACCTATTCAATAAAAAAAGAATCATACAAATCGGTAGAGAAACACTGAAATTATACATAAAATAAGCCATCGCGCCTGTGACCAAAACCAAATCTTTACTAATTTAGATAAAACATACTAGATGGCGCCAGTAGTTGCATCCTGCATCACGTGAAGATTTATTTTTTAGATTGTTATAAATACTTCATAGCGTTTTATTCCAAAATTTGCTATTAAACGGAAAAACTGAACCGTTCATTAAAGCGCATTCAAAATCACCAAACTACACTGTTTAGGGAGTGCTATAAATTTAATAAATTGAAAACATTGCGCTGAATTTCACAATGCTTGAGCAGTGACTGAAGAAAGAAACCTCAGATATTTAAAGAAACAACGCTACCCGTGCGAAGCTGGGACGATCCACTAGTAATATAATAATTACACAAAGTTAGTTAACAACTGAAATATTTTTTTAAACTTAAGTAGATTGAAACATTGTAGTGAGGGTTGTGAGGTCACAAATATGGAACTCCTCCCTCCCCCCTGTCACGATATGTCACATTTTGTGGACCCCCTCCCCCCCCCCTTGAGGTGTGATGTAATTAATGGATCGTCCCTAGGTAGATGCACAAAACAAGCTTACTTTAAAACTAACTTATTTAATTGAAATAATAACATAAATATTAATTACACAAAATAATATAGGTACATATTACACACATATGAACACACATACATACATAACTACATACTTTTATATATACAAGTAATACAAATACCTAAATAAAATACACAAATACGTTTTAGAAATATAATTAATACATATAATTTAAAAAGCAACAGTATTACAGCGCTTCAGTGAGATAGTGTTGTTTCACCAGATCCTTGAACACATTAAGGGATTTAGCCAGTCGCACCTCCACAGGAAGTGCGTTCCACAATTGCACAGCGTGTACAGAAAAAGAGGAGCCATAGAAATTGGTTGAATGAGAGGGAATGGTTAATTGAAGATTATGGTCTGAACGTAAATTAAGGTTATGGGAAGAAGATAGAAATTGAAAACGTTCTTTTAGATAGAAAGGGGTGGCAGGATTGAACAAGATAGAGTAAAGAAGAGACAAAGTATGCGCATTTCGGCGGAGGCGAATAGGAAGCCACTTAAGTTTAGAACGATAAACAGACACGTGATCATATTTACGCAATCCAAAAACAAACCTTATGCATAAGTTTTGGAGACGCTCTAATTTATTTAGCTGTTCTTCCGTTAAATCAAGATAACAGGTATCAGCGTAATCCAAAATTGGAAGGAGTAGAGATTGAGCTAACGCAGTTTTGGTAGCAGTAGGTAGAAAATTACGCAGTCTCCTGAGGGAGCCCGCTGACGCGAACATCCTTCGGCTTACCGATTCTAATTGGGGTAGCCAAGATAAATTGCAATCGATCATAATGCCTAAGTTCCTTACCACGGGGCTAAAAGAGATTGATTTTCCATCAAATAACACAGGTGGCAGTGATTTGTAATCAATCCTAGAAATCATTCGAGAACTACCGACTATTATTATTTGAGATTTATTTGGATTGACTGCTAGCCCATATGCCTCACTCCAACGCAAAATGCGCTCCAGATCACCATTAATCAGGCCAATGGACATATTCAATTGATCAAGATTTGCTTGTGTGTAAATTTGAAGATCATCTGCATAAAGGTGGTAGGAAGAAGTGAGTTGATGAGAAATACTATTAATAAATATAGCAAATAAGAGAGGAGACAACACACCACCCTGTGGAACACCGGCAATTAAATCACACCACGGAGAATAAGAATCTTCGATGCGAATGCGCTGCCGACGCCCCTGTAGATAACTACGAAACCAGTCAATCACCGTTGGAGATATGTTAATAGAACGAAGCAAAGCCAATAATATATCAAAGTCAACAGAATTAAATGCGCTACTAAAGTCAAGCAGTGATAGAACAGTCAGTAATCCCTTGTCCATCCCCAAACGTATGTCATCAGTAATTTTAACCAAAGCCGTAACGGTACTGTGGGAAGGGCGGAAACCAGATTGGAAAGGATTAAGTAGATCATTTTTAGTCAGGAAATCATTTAATTGTCTCTGTACAAGTCGTTCAAGGACTTTAGAAAGGAAAGGGACGATAGATATAGGGCGATATTCAGAGAAGGATTTTGGATTAACTTTTTTAGGAATCGGGGTGACTTGGGCTTCTTTCCATACCGTCGGAAATGATCCTGAGGTTATGGAGTTATTGAGGATATCAGTAATGGTGGGAATTATTATGTCAAGTATAGGCAAAATCATTTTACGACTTATACTATCACCACCTGTTGCGTTTGATGTAATTGACATAATATTCTTCTTAACATCACAATCGGAGAATTGACAAATAGTAAAGGGAGGATAATCCGGAGTTGGAAGTGTAGAAAGAAATTGCAGAGTGTCAGCTTTTTTAATACCATCAAAGGTAGACGTTGAGGTAAAATGATTATTAAGTGAAGTAAGGTCCAGATCTTTCGGGATTGAATCTTGACGAGATTTTCCAACTCCTAAGGATCTAAGAATTACATTTACATTCTTTTCCCCTCTTAACTTTCAAAAGTGGCTGATAAATTTCTGTTTCTGAAGGTCTGGCTACCACTTTTGGGGATTTATAGCCGTGAGTATATGTATGTATGTATGTTTTAGTAGTTTAACCTGGTAGCATGACATGAGGCAGGTTAGAGCGAGTATGTTACGTCAAAACGTCCCCGTATTTCGGATCTCTGCGACCGTCATCGGTTGTGTCACAACACAAGTTTCGATATCGTTGCACTAAAACATGATTGCAACAATTATCTTGCAACCTTGCAACTTAGTCCACGTAACTGGAGGCTTATTATTGTATAGCCGTTTTTTATTTCATACAATATGACGTCTGTAAAATATTCCTTTTATCTTGCTTTCTCATGCAGGAGATTTTGTTAAATTTAATTTTTTTTGTTCATGAAAACCTCTTCTCTCTCTTGATTCTTTATTTAGTGATTTTGTTAAATTTTCAAGTTATAAAGAAAATATTTTTTTTTTTTTAAATTTGATGTTTACTAATTCAATTTATAACTTTACTCAACGTTCTTGCCTTATATCTCTGAAGAGGTGTAGGAGGTTCTTATACTTCTGAATACCTCTTGTCATTTTAATTTTCACCTATTTCTCAGAGTACCAACGTTTTGCTTGGAGTTCATTTAATAGTGGGTGGATAATACAACAAGCTTGTGGCTTATGGCTCAAACTTATTTTCAAAAGAAAATAAATAGTTGTAGTAGTACTCTTTTAATCAAGAATATGGTGTTTATTTTAAATAGTCAAACAGATTGTCATTAGATTATAATCCAACACTATACAACATTCATTTTATCTCTACTTAAAATAAATAAGTAGAGAGGTCAATTCTGTACATGAAATATATTTTCAAAATAACTACCAGCCCGGCTAGTACGAGCGGTGTTTAAACTAGTTTAAACATCGCTCGTACTAGCCGGGCAGGGGGTGATTAGTGATCGATACTGATGCCAAAAATGCAAATAGTAAAACTTTTGTCTGTTTGTCTGTCTGTCGGTTTGTATGTTCCTTATGGAAACAAAAACTACTCGACGGATTTTTAACGAAACTTGATACAATTATTTATCATCCTCCTGGGCAGGTTATAGTATACTTTTCAGCAGAGTTGTGAAGGGGAATTTTAGGAAAACGGGATAATTTATTCCATTTCTAAGCTTCCGTCGCGTGTGCAGCCTTAATGGTTAAAGTTGCATAGAAATCACGTATGACAGAAATATTCTACATAATTTTGTCTAAAAAATATTCCGCAATAGCTTGTGTGTCTATCTTTTACGGTTGACTCACAATAACACGTGTAACTCCTGATATCTTAGCAGTTCGGAACATTCTGATTATATTTGTTTATAATACTCTCACTATCATTCAAACCATTCATAAGAGCGCTCTCAATATCATAAAGTTACACTATTCAAGAGTGTTATAAATTGTACAACGGTATTGGGGCTTTTAAGGGATTTTTGGGCGATGCGGTTGGAGACCCATCACCAAGAACCTTGATTTTTAACCGACTTCAAAAAAGGATGTTCTCAGTTCGATTGTTTGTATGTATGTATGTATGTATGTATGTATGTATAATTGTCCGCGATTATCTCGAGTTTGGCTTAAGCTATTTGGATGCGGTTTTCAGGACAGTATTCGTTACATTTAGGAGAAGGTTTTAGTGCCTTAACCGACCAAAAAAAGAAAGGAGGTTCTGTGTTTGACCTGTATGTATGTCTGCTGGTCCGCGATTATCTCACGTTTGGCTTAAGCTATTTGGATGCGGTTTTCAGAAAAGTATTCGTTTCATTTAGGAGAAGGTTTTCGTGCCTTAACCGACCAAAAAAAGAAAGGAGGTTCTGTGTTTGACCTGTATGTATGTCTGCTGGTCCGCGATTATCTCACGTTTGGCTTAAGCTATTTGGATGCGGTTTTCAGAAAAGTATTCGTTTCATTTAGGAGAAGGTTTTCGTGCCTTAACCGACCAAAAAAAGAAAGGAGGTTCTGTGTTTGACCTGTATGTATGTCTGCTGGTCCGCGATTATCTCACGTTTGGCTTAAGCTATTTGGATGCGGTTTTCAGAAAAGTATTCGTTTCATTTAGGAGAAGGTTTTAGTGCCTTGACCGACCAAAAAAAGAAAGGAGGTTCTGTGTTTGACCTGTATGTATGTGTGTTGGTCCGCGATTATCTCACGTTTGGCTTAAGCTATTTGGATGCGGTTTTCAGAAAAGTATTCGTTACATTTAGAAGATGGGTTAAAAGTTCTTTAACCGACTCAAAAAAAAGGAGGTTTCTTAGTTTAAAATATAAGTATGTATATTGGATTGAATCAGGCGTTACTTTGCGGAAATCCATAGCAATACTAATATTAATAAATTTCTTCGCTTAATTCCGCTAAATAATACCTGCAGTCTTCATGCAACATGCACTGTGCACCGCCCGCCCTCCCACTTACAAGAAATCGAAAAGCAGACAATGCACCACATGCACACCCGCAAGCGAAAACCACAGGCAACCACAAACATGCGACGCGTTTCGACTCAGCACGAGTCATTGACGAGCAGTAGACAGTTCGGCAGCTGACCACCGAGTACTCGGTAAGAAATTTATTAATATTAGTATAAGTATGTATGTAAAGTTATCAATACTAGACAGAAATTTATCAATATATGTTAATAAAGTTTTTTATTAGTAATAAACAGAGTTACTAAATTATTGAACAAAAAAGTATATAAAAACATGAATAAATTACTCTTAATTATATTAAAGAAATAAATATATATTGCAACATCATGTTTTTCATCCTGGTCATTTCAATCAAGGCGCTTTCGTCATGGGGAATTTCGCGCTTTCGGAATGGTCTTAACCATTTAAGTAATTTCTTTGAATCTATATCACTTAAAGCCATCTCATCAAGGTATTTTACTCGACTCAACGCTACATATATATAAGAGTGTTTCTTCGCATTTGTGATAGGTTAACTTCTCTTTGCTCATCTGTTTCGGCAGCAAGAGCAGCACGCTGACGATCTCTCTCATTCTGAAGGGCAAGCACGAGTTATCGACACGAGAACGGTTAGAATGAGATGGCAGTATACGATACTAAGTAAGTGCGTAAAAGATGGCTGCTTTATCCCACGCGATAACTAGTTTAAATACGGCTCGTGCTTGCCCTGCTGAAGTCTCTGTTTTTTTTCGATGGGTGTTTCGTTCTCCCTTACGCGACTTTTCCTTAAAGCATCCTTTGCTTTTCTATCTAGGCCGTCAGGTAAACAAAATAGTAACAAGTAAGCTAAAGTCATAATAACAAATATTATAACTACCTGTTAAAAAATCTATAAAATAAACGGACAGTAAAACTTATCTCTCAAAAACTATCACTAAATCACTAAAAAAAATTCAGAGTGATTTAAGAACTTATCACTAAAAAGTATAAAATAAAAAAGAAAAACAAAAACTTCAAATTAAAAACTAAACAGAAAAATTAAATATTATTATTTTTTATTTAAAAAAGAACCGCCTTCAAAAAGTATGAGAATAGAGTTGTACATAATAAAATAAATAAAAATTATTTTATACTTTTCAGTTGGATTTTTGAAGGCGGTTCTTTTTTAAATAAAAAATAATAATATTTAATTTTTCTGTTTAGTTTTTAATTTGAAGTTTTTGTTTTTCTTTTTTTTACTATCTTTTCCCCACTCAAATTTCCAAAAGTGGCTGAGGAATTTCTAATTTCTTAGCTCTGGCTACCTCTATTGGGATTTATAGCCGTGAATATATGTATAAGTTGTAATCAGAAGCTAAATTTCATAAAACTTGAGCAGTGATTTAATAAAACTCAGATATAATTAAAACTACGCTACCCGTGCAAAGCTGGGCCGATTCACTAGTGAATTAATAAATTAGAAGACCCTAATAATATATGATAAGTCGTTGATTGATTGATCGATGCCATGTAGTTTCGGCTTAAAATGTCATTACTCCGTGCTACCCACGGGTGTCGTAAGAGGCGACTAAGGGTATATGGCTTTTTGAAGTGGTGTTTGGGCGATGCGGTTGGAAACCCATCACCAACGATACTTTTTTTCTACCAGCCATTTACACATGGCTGAGGAGTTTCTAGCTCTGAAGCTGTAGCCAGAGCTTCAGAGCCCTTTTTGGGATTTATGGCCGTAATGTATGTATGTATGTTGATTTTTATGGTTAAAAAAACTATTGTGCTTTTGTATTTCAGTCTTTATTGAATCAATTGCAGTAAGATCATAAGTTATTTTTTATAATAGATAAATAAATTAGTTATGCATTCATCGAAATAATAAACAAATTTATGCTTGTAAGAAACTAGCAGGGAAATCCGTCTTGTCACAAAACAATAACTTCGAGGTATTTTAAGCTTCAGTTCCTTTTCGTTGCAAAGAGCATTTGTCTAATCTATATTTATCATTATACTTGGTTTCTTAAGTATATCATGAATCATTGCCATAGCCCAAAAATATAGATACAGATGTCTGATCTAATCAAAGGGAAACCCCTTTCGAAAAGTTTTTTCCCAGCACAGTTGGAAAGTTAAACCCCCACAAAATTACTCTCTCGTCAGGAAATTTCCGAAGGGGTTATATAATGGGGAACTCTGTGATGTTAATGTAAGGGGAGCAAGAGAGATTTGTCAAGATCGTGCTTAGTGGCTATCGATCTCTCAGTCTACTGTCTCTGCCTACCCCAATTGGAAAATGGGCGTGAGTGTAAGTAAGTATGTAAGTAAATAAGATAGGCAGACAATTGGGCATATGGATTGGAAGATATGGGTAATTTTAATATAACAAACAGGCACTCCAATTTTATTTCTCTGTGAAGATGTTTAGATCTATATATTCTGCACTTAGTGATACACAATATTTCCATACCCAAATAAGTGATTTATCAATGGCATGTAAATAACTATATTAAATTGAATACGAGTGAATCCGCGAGAGACCTGATAAGTTAATGCCTGATACAATTTATGACCATGACCACTTAACCTTGGTATGGCATAGCATTTAATATGTGCTTGCAAATCACTTATACTTTAAGAACATGATTTAATTAATCAAACACTCAAGTATTGTGTAATGTTTAAATTATTGCAAGCAAAAGTAGCTATGTATTTTAGACTGTTCATATTTTTCATAAAATACGTTTGCATCAAACAATAAGAAGAAAAATCCAAAACTGTTTATCTTTGTCTTGTCATTTGTCTGCCCTTAAGTTACAGCAATTCGTCTGTTTTCAGACTGTCAAGGCTACAGAAAAGGAACTTAAAAGGTGTCGTGTAAAAAATACTATTTAAACAATTTTCTGATAGGAGTTTTCCTATTTTAAACCTATTCTAACTCATGATATTTATTTAAGCCTATGTTCATATATGTGTTCTTGTTACAAAAACAAGACTATACATGACGTGCCTTTTTAGTTTACCATCGTTTATTAACCGCCAATTTAGAATTCAAATCTGTTTTTTTTAGAACAAATCAGCGACGCAAGCTCTCGCGCTGCGCACCACATCAAGGCTTTTCACGTCAGCTAACTGCACGAATAAAGTTATACCAAAAGTTCACATCAGAGTAAGTTGTTGAAATTGCAGAAGAGTATCATATTTAATTAAAGCCTTTTCGGACAGTGCTTTTCTCAAAATCCGTTAATCCAAAAGTATGTTCACCAAATTATCCTCTTCTTTCAATATTTTCACCTCACTTTTCAGGCCAGGTAACCGATATCCACACACAAAAAAAAACTTTTGCTTTATTTTTTTACCATCTATTTATTACATTGTCACATTTTAGCCAAACTTTTCTTCTCCAAATACTGATCTTGGTTTATTTACATTACCCTTCATTTGCTTTCGTTTAAATGATACATATACGCATTTTATTTGCTATTAAGTTTTAAATCATAATTTAAGAGATTCTCGAGTATACGAGTATGTTTCACATACCTAGAAATTTGTAAATGTTTTGTCAAATCTCCATCAACCTCAAAAAAAAACATCTAGAACTTGTTAAGTTACATGCAGTCACGAGCAAAAAACTTGATAAGAATGTTAGCAACGACGCATAAAGGGTTATTTAATTATAAAAGATTAAGACTAATTAGGATCTACAGCTTTAATAACCACAACAAGCTAAAACCAGGTTAAGGTTAGGGCCCTTGTTGTTGATCTTGTCTCGTCTAAGGTGAAGACTGATAGTTTATTTGATTGACATAACGGTCTTTATCTGATTGATTTTTAGTAATTAAGTTAGCAAACAACAATATACACATAATGATACTTATTATCGTTTTTAAGCAAATTGGTTTTAAAACCATGATCAATGTAAACAGAGTACCTTACAATTTCATTAGAAACAACATAAAACTCAACTGAAACTAAAATGTTCTCGCCGTATATCCCCGAAGGGGTTGTCAGAGCTACATGGTCATATGTGTGGTAAATTTTTCATGGTTACAAGCGGTGAGGAAAAACGTCATGAGAAAACCCACACGGCTTAGTTGATTTTGTCATGCGACAGTGTTTCATTCAAAAACGGCCTTCCGCCTATCACGTGATTACACTGTCCAAGCAAAACGTGACTACTCTGAACACGACATCCGCATAGTGCGTGTTATCCGCTAGCGGAGCCGGCGCGTGCACCCATCCAACGAGATGCGGGATCCCGTCGCGTGCATGCGGGCCGCGTTGCACGGAACAACCACGCGACGGCGCCGCCCAGCCGGGTACAAGCGCGAGACCCCGCGCGTGTCTCTATTGTTTATACACGCGCGGTACCCACGTAACGCAGTTTCTGCTCTTAAAGCCCGTATCTTCAGCTCGACCTTCTACCGCATCTATCAACGTTCTATAATATATTATAGCAAACTTTGCACACGTGTACACCTCAATTACGTTTCTTAGTAATAAAAACTTTCAATCAACATATTCAAATTAAATTGCGACCAATGTCACCAGCTGATTGATGTAGAGCAGGGAGGTTAAATTGTTATTAGGAATTTATCTGACGCAATATTCAGTTGTTTACATCATTATAATTATTCATAACCGGATTGATCTTGCAAACTTATGACAATGTCAGTACGAATGGTTTTATTTCCACTCTCCCATTTGATGCAACCAATGGGCTAAAACAGTAATTGGGGTTCCAAAAGATCTCATAATTATGATAGATCGCATAATCTCCCACAGCCAATATATGTCCCCACCAAGGGACTCGGGCCTACCCTATATAGGGTGATTTGGCCTTAGTCCACCACGCTGGCCAATTGCGGGTTGGCAGACTAACGACTACTACCGTGAAAGTAGACGGGACCGACGGCCTAACGTGCTTTCGAAGCTCGGAATCATCTTATTTTTCGGATAACTAGGTGATTCAAACCTGCAGTATCCTTCCAAACTGGGTTTAAGCTTACAAATTTAATTTCTGAGTTTACCCCCGGGGATCGAACCCGAGACCTCTGTACTTGAACCAAGCGCTTTAGTGCGGGACCAAAGAGACAGTCTGGTATATATTATAGACATCGCATAATACTGGTATAAATTATGCTTTTATTTGTATTTCTGTGTGTCTTGCCAGTCTTCAAAGGCTTAACTTTGCTTAACGTTTAATATTTCGGACACTTGCCTCTTTTTAAGATCCTCTATTTGATTTAAAGGTGTCTTTTGTGGTTTTCTTCTGCTTAAATCACACTCTATGTGGCATTACGGAAAGAAAGAAACAAGACCTTTAAAAAATTAATGTTCTTGACCCCCAAAATGAACACAGAGCTCTAGATTCAATTATTTGTTTGCCACCTTAGTAAGTAGCAAAATGAGTATTTAATCTTGCAATTACCAATCGCCTCGACGATTACCATAGGTAATGATACTATATACCACAAGCCTCTATATACTACATTCGTTATAGTTTGATTTACATTGATCAAAAGAAAGTGGTGTTGTCCTATTGAAAAAATACACCAAATTTAAACATCGTACTTACTTCGAACTATACGTGTCCATGCTGATCTGCAATGAAGGTGTGGAAATGGCTTTTTCTTTTTTCTCCATATTGTTTCTAATACCAAGGACCTTTAGTAGACTTGTATAGATGTCGTTGGTGACGTACACAAAGAAGATGCCGTATATTTGTAGCTTCTTATCCATGCGTCATTTTTAGGGGGTTGTGTATTCTGAAACAAAGAAGATATTGTTTAAAATATTAGATCCAAGGTTTGAATGAAACATGCCAATTTTATAGCCGTCCAAGGGCTCGTTCTATGATATATGCATACATATACTCACGGATATTAATCCGAAAAAAGGAGTAGCCAGAGCTTCAGAATTGGAAATTGTTTTGTGATCCTATGATGTCCAAATATTATAAATTTGGGTAATTTTCCGAAATCATTGCTATTATATAGAATATATACTATTATATATAAATACAGAAAGAACAGTGGCGAGCCGATCTTTATTATAAATAATATAAAAATAATAGAAATAGGATTATTTCGAGGGTCTCTTTGAAAAAGAGGATGACCCCACTACTTCAGCAATTGATATTAATATTAATTGTAACGAAGTGTTGGGTGATGTGTGTGAAAGTGTGATAAGTATGAAAGAAATTGTAAAAGCGATGAAATGTATGAAATTAGGGAAAGCGGCAGGGTATGATAGAGTTAATATCGAAATGCTAAGGGCTGGTAAAGGGTTAGTGGCTTCTTGGCTGTTCTTCCTTTTTCGAAAGTGTTGGGCACTTGGCAAAGTACCAAATGATTGGTGCAGAGCGGTGATAGTGCCCCTATATAAAGGGAAAGGGTCACGCCAGGTAGCAAAAAACTACCGTGGTATTAGCCTACTTAGTGTTGTCGGTAAATTGTATGCTAAGGTATTGATTGAAAGAGTGATGAAAGAAACTGATGAGAAAATCTGGGATGTGCAAGCAGGGTTTAGAAAGGGAATGGGATGTATGGATCAAATCTTCTCCTTAAGGTGCATCACAGAAAAGTTCTTAGCAAGAACCAAAAAGTGTATTGCACCTTCATTGATCTGGAGAAGGCGTATGATAGGGTAGTAAGAAAGAATTTGTGGGAGGTGTTGTCTAAGTTCGGTTTGGGGAGCCAACTTATACGTGCATTGGAGTCACTCTATGAGGGTTCCAGTGCATGTGTAAGAATAAACGGAGAAAACACGGACTGGTTTGAAATCTCTAGGGGTGTACGTCAGGGTTGTGTAGCTTCTCCGTGGCTTTTCAATCTGTTCATGGATGACTGTTTGAAAGTACTACGCGAAAGTGATTATGGTCTGAGAATGGGAGGATTCATCATTAAATGCCTCTTATACGCTGACGATCAAGTATTACTTGCATCAACGGTAAATGAGTTGCAAGAGATGGTGAATATTGCGTGTAAGTCTTTTGAAAGAAAGGGCATGCGAGTGAATGTGGACAAAACCAAGACAATGGTTTTCCAGAGAGAGGAAAGTATGACAGAATGTGAGATTACAATAGGTGGCAAGAAAGTGGAACAAGTGAAAGAGTTTGTATATCTGGGAAGTTTGTTTACAAGGGACGGAAAATGCGAGGAAGATATTGAAAGGAGAGTAAAAAAGGGAAACGCGGTAAATGGAGCCATAAACAGTCTAATGTCGAGCCAGTTCCTGTCTAAAAAGGCGCGAATGGCAGCTCACAATGCTGTACTGGTTCCTACGCTGATGTATGGTAGTGAATGTTGGGCATGGCATGAAAGTAGAGTGAATGCAGTGGAAATGAGATCCCTCAGAAGTATATGTAATGTAAGGTTGTGCGACAGAGTGAGAAATAGTGTAATTCGTGAACGTTTAGGTGTGAAAGATGACGTAGTGTGCAAGATAGAGAAAGGAATGTTAAGGTGGTTTGGGCACATAGAGAGGATGAATGACAGTAAATTGGTGAAAGAGATCTATAGAGCCAACGTGGAAGGTAATGTGAGTAGAGGACGACCACGGAGGACACACCTCGACCAAATAGAGTGTGTGCTCAAAAAGGCCGGCGTCCGAAGTATGAAGAATAAAAGAGCATGTATGAGAAGAATGATGATCGTACAAAGTGGCGATCGATAGTCTCTGCCTACCCCAATGGGAACAATGGGCGTGAGTATAAGTAAGTATAAAAATATATATTTTTATGACTAGCTCCAAATACTCATAAAATATATGAACAGCGAGAAAAAATATGAATCAATGTGTTTCAGCTTCATAACAATGTGAAACAGAGTAAAAATAAAAAAAATACAATGTATAGCATGTTAATCATTAATTATGTTTAAAACAACTCGACAAATTATTTTGAAGTAGGCTGATAGCTCCTGAAATAGTTGTCCTGTGAGACTTATTATAGTGCTAGATTGTTTTATTTATGGGTACTTTTTAACGGCCTTTTCCCACGCCATTGCATAATATGGAGGAGTCTTTCTTAATTTTATCATCAAGCCGCCAGTATAAACATAACAACCCACTCTATGGTTTTCTGCCCAAGATTGTTTAACAGTTCAAATTTGTGTTAGGATTTTGGTTAAAGGTTTATTATTTCGTTGCCCCTTTCAAATACCAAAAACATAACATAACATATACTCACGGCTATAAATCCCTAGAAGGGGTAGCCAGAGCTAAGGAATTAGAAATTCCTCAGCCACTTTTGGAAAATTGAGTGGGGAAAAGATAGTAAAGTCTTAACTTTACTACGTTGTTGGTGATGGGTCTCCAACCGCATCGCCCAAAAAACCCTTAAAAGCCCCAAATACCGTTAGTCGCCTCTTACGTACACCCATCGGTAGAAACGGGGTAGTGCTATTCTAAGCCGACACTACACGGCGTATATACGGCGGCGTAAATACCAAAACTAAATCATTTACTTTCAGCTTCAGAGAAAATACTGTCTCATGTTGGAGAAAATCCAAAATAAATTTACTCGGTTCCTTTATTTTAAAATGTATGGAGTCTACCCTTACTATCCTTTGATGTACCCTACATTGTTCGTGTTGGGTATGGTAGGGTACACCAAACTGGGTGTGAGGAGGGAGCTCTATTTGATTGTTTATTTATTTAAAGTTTTGAGAGGTTCTACACAGAACACACTTATAATGAGCCAACTTCGACTGAACGTACCAAGTGGTGCGCTTAGACGGCGGCTGGGTCGTCTTCTAGCAGTTCCTGCATCGCGTACCAACTTACTGAGTGAGAGCTCACTTACGCGCGCAATAGTCGCGGTAAACCATATTGCTGAACAAACAGATTTATTTTCTTGTTCCTTGGCTCACTTTACAAGCGTAGCTTTATATTTTTTGTGTTACGGTATGTAAAATTTTATTTGTGTGTAATAAGGTAAATTTCTTTCTTTGTTTGTAAGCTTATTAATATATTGTCTTAATGTGAAATATAACTGAATTGGGTTATAAAAATCTGTAATGGTTATATTTATGAATAAATAAATAAAAAAAAAACAGATTCTGCTCAAAGTTTCACTGATTGCACGTGTAACTTATTATATTGACTGTTTTTGTTCAGTTAGTTATTTACGATTGAAAGGTAGATAAAAACTTATCAACAACATCAATAAACGCTCATGTTTTCATCTATTTTAGTATTATTGTTTTTTTACATTGTTTTCCGAAGAAAATGAAGGCTTCTATATAACAATCATAATAAATAACATATAGTTTAAGCACGTATCTTTTTTTTATGACTAGCTCGAAATAGTCATAAAATATATGAACAGCGAGAAGAAGTATGAATCAATGTGTTTCAGCTTCATAACAATGTGAAACAGAGTGGAAATATTTTTTTTACAATGTATAGCATGTAAATCATTAACTATGTTTAAAACCTTACACTACTGGTTTTTGTTTTCCTTAAGAGCTTATTCCATTACACTTTGTCGTTGCTGAATTCAGACGTCCTTCGAAGTTACTGCCGCAGACGCTTGTTATTTGTCTACTTGCTTTGTCTTCTGAACGTTATTCCACTAGTCTGAATTCAGATTCTGTGGCTTTCAGACGTCTTCATTCAGACAAATGGAATAAGCTCTTTAGCACTACATAAGACGAGTTTGTTTTACATACGATGAAAATATTAGGCATGCTTGCTTATCGCCCATATATATATACTCCAATATAATTAGCCTGTACATGATTTTGTATGTATTTATTTAATATATGCGGCTTAAAATAATTCATGTAGACATCCAAGTCTATGAAAATTTGTATGTACAAATACATACATACATACATATACTCACGCCATTAGTTCCCATTGGGGTAGGCAGAGACTATCGATCGCCACTTCGTACGATCCTGACAAACCTCTCTAGCTTCGTTTACATCCATCAATCTTTTCATACGTGCTCTTTTATTCTTCATACTACGGACGCCTGCCTTTTTGAGCACACTCTCATTTGGTCCAAGTGTGTTCTCCGTTGTATGTACAAATATTTATATAAACTGTCTTTAGACTACTACCTCGACAAAAGCTGGGACCGACGAAGCATAGAATCACCATGCATACATACATAAATATACTATATATTATGTTTGCAGATGACACATCTTTAATATTTAATGTAGCGAGATCCTCTACATCTCTTGACGACGTAAATAAAGCTATCTCACTGGTATTGCATTGGTTTACTGTAAATATCCTGGTTCTGAATGCCAAAAAAACTAAATGTATTAAATTTACTTTACCGAATGTTAGGCAAGTTGACGCAAATATTGTTATTGACAGTGAAAAAGTAGAATTAGTGAAAGAGACAAAATTCCTAGGGATAATAATCGATTCTAAGTTGCAATGGGGTCCCCATATACTAACACTTTCTAAAAGGCTGAGCTCAGCAGCGTATGCCGTGCGTAAGATTAGAGAAATAGCAGACATAGAAACAGCTCGCATTGTTTATTTCAGTTATTTTCATAGTATTATGTCGTACGGTATTTTATTATGGGGTAAAGCGGCTGATGTTCATAAAGTTTTTGTCTTACAAAAGCGAGCTATCCGATCTATTTACATGTTAAGGTCGAGGTATTCGTTGCGCGAAAAATTTAAAGATATTGGCATTTTAACTGTCCCTTGCCAATACATATTTGAGAATTTAATGTATGCCAAAAAGAATATAGGCCAATTTAGTAAAGTTAGTGATAGGCATACTGTTAACACTCGGAATAAGGAGAAACTTAATGTACCGAAGTGGAGACTTAATAAAGTAAGTAACTCCTTTATGGGACTATCCCTGAAAATGTTCAATAAACTCCCTTCTGACATATTGGAATTGCCTGTGGCATCTTTTAAAAAGGCAATTAAAGCCATGCTTTTAAAGAAATCTTACTACAGTGTTCAAGATTTTTTAATCGACAAGGACCCAACGCGCACATGACCATGTCCGTAAAGCTATAAATCTTCCCTCGTTATTCCTAGGAATAATTGTCTGGTGAGGATTTTTCTTCTCACGTTTTGTGATTGGTTTTTGTGATGGACAATTTATTTTAATTATGTCAAACTAGCGTTTGGTTTGGTCGCATAGAAAATCTTTTGTAAAGTAAAAACATGTTTATAAACTGAAATTGTACAAACCATATTTTGAAAAAATGAAAAAATGTGAATGTAAAGAGTTTCTTTGTTGCTTCTTCTCTTTACGAACACCTTCCGAAGCAACGGATTAACGATTAATTTAAAACTTTGACGTTCAAAAAATGTTAGTATTTAACTTTATTTTGAAAAATAAACTTTTTTTTTGACTTTATACTCATGGCCGCAAAACCCAAAAGGGTTAGACAGACCTTTTTTATTTCAAAATTCTCTAGCTACTTTCAGAACGGATTCTCTAGCTACTTCCAGAACAGAAAAGTTGTTGGATCTCTTAAAAAGCCCCAATATTGAAGTCGCTTCCTACGACACCCGCAGAAAGAAATGGGTTAGTGCTATTCCAAGCTGACTACTACAGAATCAACATAATGTTCCGATAGTCACATTATTCAGCCTGAAACATTCAGACAAAACTGAGATATCTCACAAAAACGAATATTTGAGTTTAATGGAATCAAAATTGAGACTTTGGGTACGTGAACGTGACTGACGCTCTATTCGTTACACCACGGCTGCAGCAACTTATCGTAAGTTGTAGAATTTCAACCATAACTTTTTGGGAATATAGTCAAAACTGTAGAGGTAATGTGCAGAGATAAGTATACTATCAAATGAGAAGTCGTAATAGTATTTTTTATTGGAATTTTAATGCGTTTTGTGTACATAGCAGTATTATTAGTTCAAACAATCATAAAACATTAATTGTTTCTCCTTGTGATTTGTCATAAACCATTTTTATGACCGAAACTTAAGTTTATTGTCATCGCATAATTTCTTTGGCTTGTGTTATCTTGTTGTTTGATCATCATAATCTTATTGACCAATTAGATAGTTATGGCTTAATTTCAAAATTACTTTTTAATGCACTTGTATGACTGCTTGGGCTTCTACAGTGAAACCCGTAAAACGTTTATCTGCCTTAGTTGTCTGACCGACTGTTTGGGCAATCGGCTTTCTTTTCGTGTTCAAGTTCTACGAATACCTCTATTGAGTAATAATGTACGTTCATATTTTACTGAGATAGCTTCTACGGCTACTGAAAACTTCTACGAAACGGTTGTAATAACTCAAAACTTGTTACCACATAATGCTACAAGTTGCGAACTTTGTTTTTTTTATACATCGATATCCAAAAATGATTCACATTACACAATTTTAAAAAATGAAGGAATAAGCATAGTTCAAAATGATTAAACTTATTTGAAAATAAAAAAAAACACTCTGTGGTTTTTGAGAGTCGACTGTAAGCTTTAATAATAATCATAATAATTTCATCTACTAATTTTACTTTGGGTTCGGATGGTGTATTGCTGAGAAATATGTATTTTAGGCATGATTGAGTACTCTGAACACCAGAGGACAGAAATTTACTTAAAGTTCTAAAGAATTAGCCTCCCGGGAGGTATACGATGTCATGTAAGTAATAGTAGTAAAGCATAAGTAAAAAAGTAAAACGCAAACATTTTTGATAAACGTTGCAAAGACTTAATAAAAAGTAGTTTCTACCTGTGAAATCTACCTTCCTCGCATATCTAGAAACGAGTAGCAGGTTTTACCACAAGATCGCAAATGCAAAAATTCAGTCAGAACTAACAATGACCCGTTAAAACCTCAAATAGCTGATAAATTGTTGTGCCAACTTCTCGTTGTATTAACATTCGTATATTCACGGCTAACCTTGAGAGCTCAATGGTAAGCACGCAGTCTTGTATATAAGAATCATATGGGTGATTCATGTAGGTAGGTACAAAGGTACACTTGTCAAGCCAAACCTGGTAAGTCTATACATATAAATACACATCTCATTTATAAATATAAATATAATTTATAATGTAAAGCGCTGAAACTTCCCAGCCCCTAACAAAAGTTGAGGGGCAAAATCATTATGAAACCCAACACGGCCATATCGCACAAAAATCACTTAAAAATTCCCAAAACCCTAAGGCATCTCATCTCTTACGCCAGCTAGTCTGAACACCATGTGAAAAAGTATAGTATATGGTTCAGAAGTGTTCATACGTCGTTGTACACGAGCTTCATTTAATATCACAATAATCTATTTAAAAAAAACATACATACATATACTCACGGCTATAAATCCCGTAACGGGGTAGCCAGAGCTTTGGAATGAAAAATTCCTCAGCCACTTTTGGAAGTTGATTGGGAAAAGTCTCCAACCACATCGCCAAAAAATCACTTAAAAAGCCCCTATACTCTATACCCTTAGTCGCCTCTTACGATCACCCACGGGTAGAAATGGGGTAGTGTTATTCTAAGCCGACACTACACGGCAACAACAAAAAACAATACAATTTTTAACAATGATTGATGACTAATCTACCTTATTCACTCACAGTGGAAGTGTAACAATCGTCGGTCAACTAGCATTGTTAACTACACCTACGTATTGCAACTGAAGCACCAATTGATTGATTTAATTGACTTTGAATTAAAACTCTCATAATGTTGGATGGGACAGATAGAGCGGTATTGTTAAAAGACCGCTATAAAATAATATATTCTTTAAGATAACGGAATCTTTATTATCCTGTCCGTAAAGCTAGAAGTCTTCTTCGTTATTCCCTAGACTAATAAAAACTAATATGACTCTACCGTTACTTTGAAAGGGTTTTGTCCAATTTTTTATTCCAAATTCGACAATCAATACAAGTCAGCCACGTATTCATTCTTATATTTTGACATAATTTGATAAGCACGCTATTAAAATCCATGAAAATTAATAAGCCATTAACCCCATTTAATTTTCATGAATTTTGATAGCGTGCTTATCAAATTCCCATTACTAACGGGACTACAATGGAAGCATATCCAACTTATACTTTATACTTTAGAAATTCATTGACTATGGACGGAGTAATCAAATAACATACATAACATAAACATAAACGTTCACGCCGAATATCCCCGAAGGGGTTGGCAGAGGTACTAATACTTCTGAACATCACGTGACTTTGTCACCTGGTGTTCAGAGTACCCACGTTTTGCATGGACAGTGTACTCACGTGATAGGGGGCAGGCCTATCGCCGTTTTGTACGAATACACTGTCACATGACTAAGTACAACTCAGCCATGTGGGTTTCCTCACGATGTTTTCCCTCACCGTTAACAACCATGATAAATTAACCACACATATGTCTTTAGAAAAGACAAATTGGTGTAGGCCCAACCCAGGATTTGAACACTAGTCGCTTGCACGATAACCGAGTGTTCTACCCACTGGGCTATCACGGTTGTCAAATAACGTAACAATATAAAACAACCTACAGTCGAATTGAGATCCTCATTTTTTGAAGTCAGTTGAATATGGAACAAGCTTGCCCCCATTTATATAGGCATGAACATTAATATTAAATTTGAATGTTCTTGAGATGAAAACCTCATGTGGAGATTATTACTAATAAATAAAAGATAAATAAAGGAAATAAAAATTTCGACACCGGTTCGACCGACACGGGGTTCGACCCCGCGACCTCGGGTATGCGCCCCCCTCCCCCCCGCGGTTCGAACTCCGCCGGTGTCGAAATTTTTCTTTCCTTTATTTATCTTTTATTTATTAGTATTAATCTTAGATATCACGTTACGTCTGTCATAGTGTGCATGCTACAAAAACCATGTCTCTGCAAAAAGTGTAAGTTTTTGCTCTCACTTCTTATGAATATATTACATTTTGTACACATTATAGAAGGTCAAAAAATTCCATGAATTATTTTATTGATGATGATATCATATCCTTTTTTTTGTTAGACCAATTGTTTGTCCCTTTTTTGCATGAACTCAACGCGAGAGAATCCAAACAAACATTCTTCAATCAATTAAAGAGCTTTTTTACTTAACATTGCCTTCTATGCAAAATAAATAGAGGTAGGTATGTTTCGACTTATTTAGTTTATATTTTTTATAGTATTCCTGTTATAATCTATATAAATCTAATATGTCTATTGTCTAATAATCTATTGTGTTAATTTTTTTTTCTCTACCTGTGAGTTTTCTGGTTTGCATATAGTAGTAAAAGTATTACATTCGTAATTGCTTTACGTGCAGAATATAAACTGTCTTAAAAATTAATATTTGGTAGCTAAATGATAAAAACGCGGCCTGTATACAAAATACAGACATACTATGATTCATTATGCATTGCCTTCATTAAGGTCGTTGATTTGATGGTAAAGAAATATATCGCGATCGCGGTTTTTCCCACACGCCTGACTTAGAATCATATAACATTATTTTCGGCTTTCCCTCTATCATGTGTCTAGCCAAAACGTGAACATTGTAAATATTTTATGGAATGTTCAAAAGCCGTGCTACTTTTACATTAATTCAAATTCAAATTCATTTATTTCAGATATAAGGTAATCCATATAGTTAAGTACATCAGAGCATAAAAACATAAAAAAAAAAAAAAAATGAACACTACGGTCTTGAAAGGACCGTCAAATCAAAAGGGCCGGTCCGTATGACTATTGCTATTCTATACAAAATGCATTTCCACGCGCACACACACAGCATTCAGTCCGTTTACGCGGAGCACGAACTGTGACAACCTTGATCCGAATTTAGAGGTCACGAGTACTATTACATTGTAGTTTGCAGCTCGATGCTGATGATTGATTTGTATTAATAAAAATTAAGTCATTATTTTAACTATTGCACTAGTAAATTAAATGCAATAGATTCACTTTATATGATAAAGTACGATACTCACAGAATCAAGAGCACCGAGAGAATACTAAGTCTTTTTGGGTTGCTGTATAATTAGAAAACTCTTTCCTACAATTTTTCTATGTATGGTATTGGGTCTTTACAACTGAACTCAAAAACAACAAAATCAAATATGAACACTTTGCATATATCTAGAAAAAAGAATAATAGTAAAAATTACTTATTTAATATAATGAGCGTATTCCCAGAAGTATTTTTTGTGCTGTCCGAAATGTTACTTGATATTTTACCTTCAACTTTTTTGTACCTACTTGAATCATTTCTTACCCGTAATGTTGTAATTCGCATTCGATATTTCAACAAGGTTGATTACGTATAGGGAAACATCGCCAGTTCGATTCATATATTAACCTTGTCGAAACCAGAATACAAAAAAATTGCTTTGACTTAAAGTTTAAATATTGTATCGATGAATTTGCATAAAAAAATATTTGGTTGGCAATATATAAAATTTTGGCCTGCCTCCGTGGAATCGTGGTTAAGTGCTTGGTTTCAAGTACGGAGGTCTGGGGTTCAATCCCCGGGAGGTGGTAACCTTACAAATTTAATTTATAAGGTTTAACCCAGTCTGGTAGGATATTGCAGGCTTGAATCACCTGATTATCCGAAAATTAAGATGATTCCGTGCTTCGAAGGGCACGTTAAGCCGTCGGTCCCGGCTACTATTACGGTAGTAGTCGTTAGTCTGCCAACCCACAATTGGCCAGCATGTTGGACTATGGCCAAATCGCCCTATATAGCGTAGGCTCGAGCCCCTTGGTGGGGACATATATGGGCTGTGAGAATATTAAAATCGAGCCATCCACCCCGGCGGCGTACGTGTAGTAAGCAGAAATAAAATGGAAAAAAAATATTTGATTGACCATAGGAGTAACTTATATTATTTATCAGTGAAAGTCCTGAAAATCGAAAAAACTGGGTCTAACTGTCTTAGAAATAAGCCGAAGCATATACACAGAGAGTATAAAAAAGTATGACAAATAATATGACAAATATTGCCGTGTAGTGTCGGCTAACGGTATTGGGATTTTAAGGGATTTTTGGGCGATGCGGTTGGAGACCCATCAACAACAACCTCTACTTTACCATCTTTTCCCCAATCAACTTTCCAAAAGTGGCTGAGAAATTTCTAATTCCTTAGCTCTGGCTACCCCTTCTAGGGATTTATAGCCGTGAGTATATGTATGTATGTATGTACAAATAATGTGAAACTCGTAAGCATTCTTCTAAACATCACGTGACATACATGTCACCTGGTATTAAAAGTATCTACTGATTGGTAAATACAACCCACATGGGTTTCCTTCCAATATTTTAATAATAATTATTGGTCCCTAGCCGTTTGCTATGCTAAAAAATATATTGGATTGAATCAGGCGTTACTTTGCGGAAAACCATAGCAATACTGTTACTAATATTAGTATTACTAAAAAATATATTATGTGATAATTTGATGTAATGTTATAAAACCCATACCTTCTCGGTGATTATATTCAAAACACTCATTTATTGTTAAAGGGGCTCTGATGATCAATTGTTTCAAGATCATGATATCGCTTATCTCTGTCATTTAAAAATGATTGTGAGTACAGTTTAATTATTTACAAGATCCTGGCACTTTTTTGTTCACTTTTGGACAAAAACATACCTTGGAGATCTCAACAACGATCGGTCATATACAATACATATTTTCATATGAAGTGCTATGAAAGAATATGCGACTACAAAAACATTAATTGCCGTTTAGTGTCGGCTTAGAATAATACTACCCCTTTTCTACCCGTGGGTGATCGTAAGAGGCGACTAAGTGTATAGGGGCTTCTTAAGTGATTTTTGGGCGATGTGGTTGGAGACCCGTCATCAAAAACATTTATTTATTATTACCATCTTTTCCCTAATCAACTTCCAAAAGTGGCTAAGGAATTTCTCATTCCAAAGCTCTGGCTACCCCGTTAAGGGATTAATAGCCGTGAGTATATGTATATATGTATGTAAAAACATTAATAGCTATATAGGCTTAGAATAGCACTACCCCATTTCTACCGGTGGGTGTACGTAAAAGGCGACTAAGGTTATTGTGGATTTTTATTTGGGCGATTCGGTTGGCGACCCATCACCTACAACCTTTATATTAAAGTCTTTTCCCCACTCAACTTCCAAAACTGGCTGAGAAGTTCTCATTCAAAAGCTCTGGCTGCCCCCTTTTGTTATTTATAGCCGTGAGTATACGTATGTGTGGGTAAAAATATGAATTGTTAAAAAAAACAGTTTGTAATAATTAAAGTAAAATCATAAAACAAAAACTTGCCAAGATCCAATGAGTTATTAACAGTATTCAAATATTTAAACCACATAAGCTTCATGTAAAAAATTAACAAACAGAGGTCAGATTTTTTACTAGGCAGTTTCTTAGGAACAAATTCTTGATATTGGAACTAGATTAGCTGCAATAACCGGAATGAGCCAATGTCAAGTGCGGATACTAGTCAGATGGGTGCTTAACGTGTTATTTATGTTAATGCTTCCGGGAGAAGGGCTTTTTAGTCCTTGACTGATCCTTTTATTATTTTATTCATTTGTAAAACAGAATTCAGACGATATTTTTATTTTTTTACTAAACAATCTAAACTACGTACCGATTTCTATCTAAATCACTTCTTTAGACCTTTTAGTTTTCGTGGAAATCATGGAAAAAGACGGGTTATATGTTAATTCTTGGCTGAAGCTTAAGATTTTTTAGGAAAAAGAAATTCATTTGATAGGTGTTAGCAATGGCAGATCTAGGAGAGGCACGTGGGGCGGCATCAAGCGAATATTTTATGTACTATGGTGATCCACCAAACCTTAATTTCAAGCATGATATTACAAAATAAAGATGCTTCTTTTAAAACTCATTTCTTTCACATCATCAATATCACCTGATAATAAGCCACCTGGTCTTTGTACGAATACACTATCACATGACTAAGTACGTTTCAGCCATGTGGGTTTCTTGACGATGTTTTCCCTCACCGATAACATTTAATCACTCAAAAGACTTACGCCCGATTTCTGAATTGAGTATTCCAGCTGAGAACAACTTAAGTATCGTTCTGTCGCATTGAAATCTTCACAACTGAATGAGACAAAACGATACTTAAGTCGTTCTCAGCTTGAATACTCAATTCAGAAATCGGGCGTTAACGGTGTATGCCCGACTGAGGATTTGAACTCGCGCCTCCAGCATTTGTAGCGACGATGGTTCTCCGACTGAGCTATCCTGGTTGTTTACATCAATAATTTCTTTATGAATCTTAAAAAATATCTGACATTACGTCGTTTTTGAGACTATATTTTATGTGTGGTCCATTTATCATGGTTGTTAACGGTGAGGGAAAACCTCGTGAGGAAACCCACTTGGCCGAGTTGTACTTAGCCGTGTGACAGTGTATTCGTACAAAACGGCGATAGGCCTGCCCCCTTCCACCTAAGTACACTGTCTGAGCAAAACGTGGATACCTTGTTTGGACACTAGCTGGCGCAGTCACGTTGTTCATAAGTATTGGTACCTCTGCCAATCCCTTCGGGGATAAACGGCGTGAATTTGTATGTTATGTTAAGTATGTATTTTATGTTGAATAGTAATTTATTGTGATTAGTTTCTTTTATTGTGTTTACATGATAGCCCAATGAGAATGAATTGACTTTATTTACTGTCACATCTCACATTGTGCGTTGCATATCTGTTTTGATATTTGCTCAAGTAAGTTCTTGAAACCTTAATAACATGAAAATTTATATCTAGAGATATGATAAAGTGAAAATTCTTAAGAACGTGTAATCTTTCATCTTGTTTAATTTGTGATAAACAACTGTTTATCTGACGACTTGATTTTACAGATGTGTTTAAAATAAATCCATTCTTGTCATTAAATTTGGCTGTGTTGTTTTGTTGTCATATAATAGCATATACCCATGTCTTCCTGTGGGCGTCGTACATTCAGGAAATGTGTAGTTAGCAGAGGTGGTCGGGCTTTTAACTCATTGAATTTAATTTAAATCTTTTTGTTCATGAAAACCTCATGTGGGGATTATCTATACTTATAATAAATCTGTAGAGAGGTCAATTCTGTACATGAAATATATTTTCAAAATAACTATCAGGTGGTGATTAGGGATCGATACTGATGCCAAAAATGCAATCAGTAAAATTTTTGTCTGTCTGTCTGTCTGTCTGTCTGTCTGTCTGTCTGTCGGTTTGTATGTTCCTTATGGAAACAAAAACTACTCGACGGATTTTAACGAAACTTGGTACAATTATTCTCCATACTCCTGGACAGGTTTTTGTATACTTTCCAGCAGAGTAGTAAAGGGGAATTTTGGGAAATTTTGGGAAAACGGGAGAAGTTACTACATTTTTTAAGCTTCCGTCGCGTGTGCAGCCTTAATGGTTAAACTTACATAGAAATCATGTATGACGGAAATATTCTTCATAAAATTATCTAAAAAAAAAACTTAAACAGTTTATGTCTATCTTTTACGGTTGACTCACAATAACACGCGTAATTCCTGATAGCTTAGCAGTTCGGAACATTCTGATTATATTTGTTTACTCTTACGTTTGTAAACCTCTCACTAATCCCTAATTTAAAAAAAGATAACATTATTACCTATTCAATAAAAAAAGAATCATAGAAATCGGTAAAGAAACACCGAAATTATACATAAAATAAGCCATCGCGCCCATGACCAAATCCGAATCGTTACTAATTTACATATAACATACTAGATGGCGCCAGTAGTTGCATCCTACAACACGTAATGATTAATTTTTTAGATTGTTATAAATACTTCATAGCGTTTTATTCCAAAATTTGCTATTAAACGGAAATACTGAACCGTTCATCAAAGCGCATTTAAAATCACCAAACTACACTGTTTAGGGATTGCTATAAATTTAATAAATTGAAAACATTGCGCTGAATTTCACAATGCTTGAGCAGAACTGAAGAAAGAAACCTCAGATATTTAAAAAAACAACGCTACCCGTGCGAAGCTGGGACGATCCACTAGTTACTAATAAATAAAGAATAAATAAAGGAAAGAAAAATTTCGACACAGGCGGTCGCGGGTTCGATTCCCGCCTGTGTCAAAATTTTTCTTTCCTTTATTTATTCTATATTTATTAGTCATTGAATATAATCACCAAAGTTGTAATCATTGTAGAGCCAGTTTTTAAGAGCGATTGATTAAACGATATTATTATAAATCATTTTCATACAAAGTAAGCTTTAGGGCAATTTTTGTTTTTTCACTAAGCACAACCTATTGTTATTACTTTATTAGTGCCTAATTTCAACGTGATATGAGAAAAGTAATGTATAATTTTGCATCATCGCATTACTATTATTCAGTTTTCCACTTAAGTGTTCTCCAAGGATATATTTATCTTTAAGAGAGTCGAATTAATTAATGAAATACTTCAAGTTTGGTTTAGCTGCGATTATGTATTGAGATGACGAGTTATATGCAAACACGAAGTATGTGTTAAAGCAAATACTGTATCTGTACATATCTTGAATATCGCTTAACAAAGTTTATTACGTTGACATTCAATGCTCAACAAACACTAAAAAGGTACAGAGTGGTGATCGATACTCTCTGCCTACCCCGATGCCAACAAATGGTGGCAGTATTTATATATACACACAGTGAAACATTCTATCATCTGTGGTATGAACACTAAAATTATGCATTGAATCACTTTTAAAAATCTGACCAGCTGAAATCTAGCTAGACTATTAGGGGTAATCATGGGTTAATAGTTACATACAAATACATACTCATATTTAATTTTGTAATATCTGTTTTACTAACTTTTGCCCACGACTTTGCTTGAAACTTCTTCTTCGCCGCATGCAACACCTACTTTCACACAACCTTAGGGACGCTAACACCATCATGGTGAACCAATGGTGAACCAATCATCACAAACATAAATAAATAGGACTGAGATAAAACCTCCGCTAATAGCCGATGTACAACTTACAATTGGTCCTTGAACTTGTGTATATTCTAATATAGAATCAGTATAGACTTCAAATAGAGATAGAACATTAATGACCGGCGAATAATGATGAGCTCATTGAAAATTATAGTTATTATTAGACTGAACAGGAATGCTATACATACGACGCGTAGTCTGACAGGAGGCTTAATAAAATAACGAATACTCTATCTGAAGTTGTACTTAGTCATGTGACAGGTAGTAGCCGTTTGTCTGCCAACCCGCATTTGACCAGCGTGGTTTACTATAGCCAAATCATCCTATACAGGGTAGGCCCCTTAGTTGGGACATTTATGGGCTGTGATGTGTGAAGGTAGGATTGTTTAGTCGCCATGAATAAACAGAAAACATGACAAAATAAAAGTGATTAGTTTTTTAAACAAAACTGAAACAAGGAAACGACGAAATTAGCAGAAGTATTTAAGCAGTTTGCACATCTGCGAAATTCAAAATCAATATTGTTATTATAATATTTGATATTCACTCAAGGTTTCGGTTAATTTTGGCAATCACAGTCACATCCGACATATTAAAATTAACTGTGGTACCATTGTTAATTTTTAACAATCTTAAAAAAACATTTTAGTATAAACATAACATTAGTTAGTTAGTACAGTATAGGTATAACTTAGTATAGTAGCGGTGATAAAGATGACATTGTAAAAAAGATAGAAAAAGGAATGTTAAGATGAATTGGAAACATAGAGAGGATGGATGGGATGATAGTATATTAGTAAAAGAGATCTATAGCGCCAATGTGGAGGGTAGAGTTTGCAGAAGACGACAGTGGAGGACACATTTGGAGTAAACAAAGAGTGTGCTTATAAAGTCAGGCATCCGAAATAGAAGATTTTTTTTAAATTTTTCTGTTTCTCCCTCCCTTCTTGCTGAGATGTCGTGAGATTTTATTCAACCCCCTCCCCATCCCTCAATCTTACGTGAGACTTTTCAGAATGTGGGTTTCTAATGTAAACGCGTTGGTTTATTATTTTAAAAAGAAAAAAACCAATTTGCTTTGTGCGACTAGTTAAGTCAAACTAATTGTTAAATAATCTTAATCGTATTACGATGATACAATAGGTTGGTGAAAAAAATAGGTTGGTGCTATTGCTATTGTCTAAAACAATAAATAATTAATTAAAGGATCAAAAACTTTAACTAGCCCTTTATAAGGCAGAGGGCATATAGAGACCACCATAATTTCAACCTTACCTAGCTTCAAATAGAAGTGAAATACAATTAATTTTTGATCATACTTTGCCTTTTAAAGGGCTAGATAACGCGTGGTATAAAACAGCTCACTTCCTGTATATTTATTTTACAGTGTACGTATTATATACTTTTATCTCATTCTAACCGACAAAGTAACGATTATACAACGCTCGTGCTAAGCCTCCGAGTGCGCATGCTACTATACTAACCGTTCACAAAAACGTTGATAAGTGTGATAAAATCTTGAGTATAAATGTTATCAGATATTCCGCACGGGCAGGATTATATATATTATTCGCTTTATGGAACGTTAATATTTCATAGATTTTATAAGGACTATATTCCAGGCATGATCGACTATAGCTGCCATTTGTTTCTATTCTACCTATAGGAGTAGAAACATAGATAGGATATTGTAAAAATGTATAAATCATAGGCATCTTCGTAAAAATGGGTGAATTTTTATTGTTTTCAAACTCTATAAAATCTGCTTGGATGTTGTTGGTATCACTTGAATAAAATAGGCATTAATTTTTACCGTGTAGTGTCGGCTTAGAATAACACTACCCCATTTCTACCCGTGGGTGATCGTTAGAGGCGACTAAGGGTATAGGGGCTTTTTAAGTGATTTTGGGCGATGTGGTTGGAGACCCGTCACCAAAAACATTTATTTAAACCATCTTCTCCCCAATCAACTTCCAAAAGTGGCTGAGGAATTTATCATTCCAAAGCTCTGGCTATCCCGTTAGGGATTTATAGCCGTGAGTATATGTATGTATGTATGTTTTACTTTATGTGCCAAATATTCGCTATTAACTATTGTTATTATCGTTAAAATAATACTTATTAAAATTCTTCTATGTTTACATAAACAAACAAAGGCTTCACTGGTTTCGCATAGATATAAACAGATTTTTATATATTTATACATAACTTAATTTAACGATCTATAATTAAAAATGTTCAGATTTAACTTAAATGTTATTTTTATGATATAAGATATAATATTAAATAATGAAGTGGACCGCTATAATGTAGGCATAAAATATTATGTAACTGTCTCGCCGTTTCGAAGGAGTTTTGTAACGAACTGTGAAATTAGAAATTAATGAAGTAAATCTGCGCAAATCTATCTTTATTGTTTTGCGCTACATATTCATTACAATATAAAGATTCTAAGTTCTAAGAAATTAAATATTCATGGCAATATTTTTGGGATATAACAAAACAAAAATGTAATAGAAAAGAATCAATACTTTTCGATCGATGCATAATTGCATGGAATGGGAACCCAATGGGAACTAATGGCGTGAAATAGGTTTGTATAATATACACAGGCAAATAAATATTAAGAACTATTTTCTATTTTAAATGTTTTTTATAAAATATTAAATAAATAAAATAGAAGTTAAGATGAAAAAAAAACATGAACATGAATAAAAAATAAATAATGTAAAGTAAAAAGGCGCGTAAGTATCTAAAACAAACAAAAAAACTCACAGTGTTCGAAGAAACAATAGACAAAACCAAAAACCAATGCACAGAGAAAACTAAACACTCGCGTCGTATTCCACACAATTCAGTCCCCGTATTTTATTTTTTCACTTACACGATTACAACGTGTAACCGGTACGTCGTCAAATGAGGTATTAAGAGATATACAAACATACGCGAGTACTGCCTGTCCTCTTGTCGAGATGAACCAGCGTAGTCTGAACCGCGAAACTGCAATTACAGTCATTGTTTATCAGCGAGTAGACCGTGACTTTACTCGCGGCCATTTTTGGCGGCTTTGTGTATGTAATTCATATGGTTGGTTACAGGTTGTTTTTTTTAATATTTAGTAATAGGTAGTAGTCACCGTTTCTATGTTAGTTTTTATGATTTTACAAATTAAATTTGATAGAAAAATTTGCAAAATATATATAGATATCCTGGTTTAAGTTATTTTCACAATTTTTATAATTTACAACTAATGATAATACTTTTTTTTTTTCAAAAACCATAAATAATTCATTATAGTTTAATTGGGTCGATACCGGATAATAAACAACATCTACCAAAATATATCTAATCATCAATAACGTAACTGGCAAACCAATGGGACAAACCAACAAAATACCTCTTAAAAAAATGTTTTTTAAACCCAGAGACCAATATGAATTGGTTTCATTTCGTAAGTTTCCTTTCGTTAACCTTCATTCGTGGCACTAAGAAACCTTGTGCGATAAAAATTACAACCACGCGTTCGCTCACAGATTTTTGGTCCATACATTAAAATTATGCATACTTTCCATAAGTATTTGTCAAGAGGTTACTCGCAACGAGTACTTATTGTGATATAACCTTTTTGGTGTGAATCTCTGCTTTAGGCATGCAGTTATTATAATAATTTGGAGTTTTAATGACGGTTAATTACGGATTTTCCACCGTAACGATGTTTTAATGATTTCAATAAGAATAACAACTCATACCCTTTGTGAAAGGTGACGAGTCATGCTTTGTTTTTTACAATTTCAAAAAGTACAAAAACTGTTTTTATGATTGATATGATTATCGTATTTTTTTTTTACAAATAAATAAAACTTTATTGGTAATAAATAACAAGTAAAATAAAATTTAAAATTTCGACAACTTTCGGTGAGGAAATCCATGGTGGGAAAACCCTCATTGCTGAGTAATACTTAATATCAATCAAGATATTATACTGTTAAGTGTATCAAACGTTACGGCATTAAACTTGCCTCCAATTTCGTGGATACTTTCTCAAGTCAAAACGTCTGCTCATGTTTTGGTATAGTACCTATGCCACCCATACGGGCGCATGATGGTATCTATCTATGTTTCCTTTGATAAAACACAGATTTAATCTCAATTTTTTAATTTGTCATCGTACCATTATTGTTTCATCAACATTTTGCAGAATAAACAAATAATGTAATGCCAATCAAATAACATTTCGATTATATACTTAGAGATTATATACTTAGTCTGACATACATATTGTATTGAATATGTATACAAAATACACGGCCGCGTAGTGCCGGCTTAGAATGTCACTACCCCTTTCTACCCCCGGGTGTCTTAAGAGGCGACTAAGGGTATGGAACTTTTGAAGTTGTTTTTGGGCGATGTAGTTGGAGACCCATCCCCAACGATACTTTATTTCTACCATCTAGTCCCTTTGTCCAATTTGTCTTTTCTAAAGACATATGTGTGGTTAATTTATCATGGTTGTTAACGGTGAGGGAAAACATCGTGAGGAAACCCACATGACTGAGTTGTACTTAGTCATGTGACAGTGTATTCGAACAAAACGGCGATAGGCCTGCCCCCTATCACGTAAGTACACTGTCCATGCAAAACGTGGGTACTCTGAACACCAGGTGACAAAGTCACGTGATGTTCAGAAGTATTAGCACCTCTGCCAACCCCTTCGGGGATATTCGGCGTGAACGTTTATGTTTATGTTTATGTCTAGTCCCTTATCAACTTCCAAATGTGGCTCAAGAGTTTCTAGCTCTAAAGCTCAAGTTACCCTTTTTTAGTATTTATGACCGTGAGTATATGTACGTATTTATGCAAAATCCATGCTTGCTGCTAGATTAAATTATTTATAAGCAGTAAATAATGTACTCAATGTATTGTCATAAATCTGAAAACGAGGGATGCCCTGAAAGTTTTGTCATATAATATATATGATGACAAAACTTTCAAGGCATAAAGCAAATGAAACTGTGTAAAAATATTTTATGTTTTTTAAAATTTTGACCACGTAGAGCAATTCTCTGTTTCATACGCTCTCGAACCAATTAATAAAGTGTTAATTCAACTTTGAAGTGGTAAATATATAAGGTGGTGGTATATACAGCTACTTCGAAATAAGCTTCTTAACCAGACTCAACCCTTGATTGCGAAGATTTTTCTTAATTTCAGGTAATGTTTAGATGTTTTAGGGTTTGCGTCAGGGCTGCATGGGGCATGGTCAAGAATATGTACTTTTCCTATAAATAGGAAATAATTTAACGAGCGCTGCTGTAGTAAGCTTGCGTTGTCTTGCTGCAGGATGATACGCAGCTTGGAATAAGTTTTTTAAAATTCGGCTACATGCGGCCAACAAACTACAAATCTGCATTTACCTTTTCTTAGATTTTAAGTGAAATGGTCGCAACGAGGCCTGTTTTTGCAACAAATGTACCCACTATCTTCTTTGAAATGCTTCGGGAACGCATAACTCTCGTCAGGTTGGGCTCATCTCGGCCGACCCAGGTTGTGGATCATTCTTTAGGACCCGAACTGTAGTAATAGACATAGGCATATGAGGCATGATGTCATAGACGTGATTGGGCTCCCCCTCGGATAAATTGTTCTTTTAACAGACAGCTTTTTGGTATTAATAGCCGCGAGTATATGTATGCTATAAAAAGAGGTTCTGTATAAAATAAATACCCTGTATTTAAAAAGTAAACTGAAAAAAATGCCGCCGTGGTACACCGGTAAAGCGATTGGCTTACAATAGAGATCTCGGTTTCGATTCCCGATGGGTAATCTCACAAATTCCATGAATAAGATTTTACCCAGTAAGGTAAAATATTCCTGCTTAGAAATATTTAAATACAAAAAAAATAAGGTGATTCGAAGGGCACGTTAAGCCTGGCCTAGCAACCTGCACTGTTGGTATGGTTGACAAGCGAACCAAGCGAAGCGCACGGGCACTACCTACCTTATCTCGAAGCGCTTCGTTTTTTTTTTAATCCTCATAAGTTGGGTTTGGATTATGCTATATTTGTTCTGGAATCAATGTAATTTCACTGGTGATAAACGGCTGTGAACAACACTAGCGGCGAATACACCAACCCGAAATACCGTGTTCCGATGAGATTAGACGTCTACAGTAGTACGTCTACAGTACTACACGACATGGTACAAAGGGTATGGCATCAAGTGAACGTGTAATAAGCCAAGTTAGTAAGTCTAAGTCAGCTTATCACAGCACACGTTCACTTACTAACGATGTCGTTCTGCCTTGCCGTGTAATACTCCCTTTATGTTCGAAGCTTACAGCACGAGTGGCGATTCCAGCAGTGGTTTCACCACCGTTACTTATAACAACATAATTACAAACTAAGATTACTATCAATTTATTCTAACCAATTTTGAAAAAGATGATATTCCCTTTACAACAAAAAAACTACGTCGAAAAGTTACTGATCCTGAAACTAACACGTATGCAAAACGTGCATTATCAAAAAACGTGTTAAATTCTTCATTGACTTGTAATCTATATGTATTTAAACGGTTCAGATAAAAAATGAGCATCGTGCTTTGTTAATAATTGTAAAAAAAAACTAAAAATATACAAATTCTTAAATTTTAACATTTTTCTAAATGGCATACAAAATATAAAATATTGACATCTTTTTGAACGGCCTCCAAAACACAGTTTTAGAAATATTTTACATTTTTTTCTATACAGTAATACTCGTAGTTACCCGTCTCTACTAACTCACAGCCAAACGTGATGCGTGAAGGGCTTTGTAGTAGCAAGATTAGTACATAAGTAGCATGTAAGCGAATAGATATATCAAGAGTAGAGTATACATCATACATTTTTGAGCCGATATAGGAACGCAAACGTGACGTCAATCATCGTGTTTGTATGTTTTATAAAATTTGTTATACCTATATGTCAAAAGATCCAAAGCAATTATTTTATTATTAAACGGTTTTTTATTAAACGGTTTTATTTAGCTCACCCCGTTTGTTTTATTTTTTATTCTTGGGTCAAATTTAGTAATTCAAATTTCACCCTCTTCCTATCAACCCATTAATCTGAAATTTTGTATACACTTTGGATTTTGGTGACAATACAATTATATTTATTCATTATCATTATAAATTCAAGATGGCCGCCGCTACAAAATGGCGGATAATTTAGGTTTTATTTATCCTATCAATATGGGTATCAAATGAAAGGGCTAAACAAGCAGAATACAATATACTATAAAAAAATGAAATCCAAGATGGCGGATAACGTAGGTTTTATCAATCCCATCAATATGGGTATCAAATGAATGTGCTCAACCAGTAGAATACAATGTACTATATAAAATTATAATCCAAGATGGCGGCCTCTACAAAATGGTGGATAACTTAGGTTTTATATCAATCCCATCAACATGGGTATCAAATGAAAGGTCTCAACAAGTAGAATACAATTTGCAAAATTAAAATCTAAGATGGTCGCCATACAGTGCACTATACAAAATCAATATTTAAGATGGGCGCAGCCACTAAATGGCATATAATAATAAGATTTAGATTTAGAAATTGGATCTGTAATTTATTTAGGTATCTGATTAATTAGGATATATATATTTTTTTATTATTCGTCGAACTCAAATGTATGCAACAGATGTACCTGCCGTCCGAATTAATTTCGCAAGAGACGGAGTACATCTTATACAACCGAAAGCCATACAGTTTCCAGCTAAGTACAATTACGGGACAGCTGAAAGAAGAATGTTGCCTTTAATACTATCATGGGCTTCTACTCGTACAATACATAAAATGCAGGGCAGCACTGTGGATTACGCAGTCGTATACTTAGGTGCGAAACTGTTTGAAGAAGATCAAGCCTACGTGGCTCTTAGTAGAGTCAGATCTTTGCAGGGACTACGTATAGAGGAGTTGGACTGCAATAAACTCACGTGCAAAAAACCTTGCAATAATGAAGCACTATATGAATTAAACAGAATGCGAAATAAAATCTAAAAACTAGAAAATAAAAATAGGTAAAAAAACTTTTTAAGTTAAACAGTTTTATTATTAACATACAGAGCAATGTTTAAGATTAATGTACTAAAAACCTAAAAATAATAATAAAATAGATACAGTCGTAGGAATTATATACATATGCATAGACTAGACTAAAATAAAACCGTGGGGCACGTCAATTGTCTACAAATTATCGACTTAATGTGCGATAGAAGAAACGTTTAATTCGTCGGTGGACAGTTGGCCCGCAGACGGTGAGGAAATTACTTACTATTTTCTTGCTCATGGAAATTCCAATAGTCATACACTCCATGTAAATAAAAGAGATGTTTCAACTAGTTTCTCGTTGGAAATTTACACTGCTGGCTGGCGATGAATCGGTTCACTGCTCGCAGTTTGTCTTTAATCGACAAAACATATGATAAAAGTACTACTCGCTCAACACTATGAAACCCTAAAACTCGCTTATAATCGAGCTCGCTAGCTTGTTTCCACATTCTGCCCTATATATCACATGTCCATCGTTGTCGGTTGAACAACTGCCCAATTATAGTGTAACATTACAAAACAAACATTTTAATCAACGATTGAAGACAATTGACGTGCCCCACGGTTTTATTTTAGTCTAGTCTATGCATATGTATATAATTCCCACGACTGTATCTATTTTATTATTATTTTTAGGTTTTTAGTACATTTATCTTAAACATTGCTCTGTATGTTAATAATAAAACCGTTTAACTTA
The DNA here is from genome assembly GCA_963576735.1 of Bedellia somnulentella. Classification (NCBI taxonomy): domain Eukaryota; kingdom Metazoa; phylum Arthropoda; class Insecta; order Lepidoptera; family Bedelliidae; genus Bedellia; species Bedellia somnulentella. The sequence continues at coordinate 15,392,411 of OY755171.1, forward strand.
AAAAGTTTTTTTACCTATTTTTATTTTGATTGTCTTTGTTTGAATAGTTAGAGGCAATTCAAATTTTATTTTAGTAACCATACAAGGAAGGTTTTTTGGAATTCGTATAGTTATTTTGTAATCAGTTACCCGTATTAGTTGGTGGAAAAAAATCTGCTAACTCCTACAATGATAAAAGTAAGTAAGTAAAAATGAAATAACTATTTTTTTCAAGTTTGGACTGGTAATCATAAAGTTAAGAACGTCGTCACTTTGATTCAAAATAGTAAGAATGCACGAAAAATTTCATTTTTGATTTAGTAAAACAAATAAATATCAATAGAAAGCATTCAATAATCATAATAATAACATTATTGATCTAGAAATAAAATAATCACTGTGCAGTGCGAAGTGTAACGTCGTAAGTTCAGATTTCACCACTCGATTTCTTGGCTTGAGTGTAGTACTGTCAACAACTAAGATATTTGGGGTTTCGAGTAGTTGGTGGGTGATGTAGTTGAGCACCCATAACGATCGCTCTTTTATTTCACCAACTTGTATGCGGTTAAATTCCTAAAGTACCAGAGTTATTATTGAGCTGATAGTCCTGGCTCTTGAGTGAACCATAAGCATAGGACGGCATCGTAGGTAAGAAAGTATAGGCATTACAACACGACAAACAGCCAAAATAGTGTCAGGCACACACAAGGGGGCTTAAGTAGCATTCACCTTCTGTATTCACTATAAAGTAATTAAATACATACATACATATTCTCACGCCGTTAGTTCCCATTGGGGTAGGCAGAGACTACTGATCGCCACTTTGTACGATCCTGGCAAACCTCTCTGGCTTCGTTCACATCCATCAATCTTTTCATACATGCTCTTTTATTCTTCATACTGCGGACACCTGCCTTTTTGAGCAGATTTTCTATTTGATCCAAATGTGTCCTCCGAGGTCATCCTCTACTAACATTACCTTCCACATTGGCTCTATATATCTCTTTCACCAATTTACTGTCATCCATCCTCTCTATGTGCCCAAACCATCTCAACATTCCTTTTTCTATCTTTCTTACAATATCATCTTTTACACCACACCTTTCACGAACAACATCATTCCTCACACAATCACAAAACCTTACATTACAAACTTTTCTGAGGGATCTCATTTCTACTGCATTCACTCTGCTTTCATGCTTCTTCTGCCACACCCAACATTCACTGCCATACATAAGCGTAGGAATGAGGACAGCATCATGCACAGCCATTCGGGCCTTTTCAGACACCGACTGACTAGACATTAGACTATCCATTGCTCCATTTACCGCATTACCCTTTTTCACTCTTCTCTCGATATCTTCATCACACTTTCCATCCCTAGTAAACAAACTTCCCAAAAATACAAACTCTTTCACTTGTTTCACTTTCTTACCATTAATCTCAATCACGCATTCGGTCATATTCTCCTCTCTCTCTCAAAAACCATAGTTTTTCTTTTATTCACATACATACATATACATACATATACTCACGGCTATATTTCCCTAGAAGGGGTAGCCAGAGCTAAGGAATTATAAATTTCTCAGCCACTTTTGGAAGTTGAGTGGGGAAAAGAGGGCAAAAATAAAGGTTTTTGGTGATGGGTCTCCAACCGCACCGCCCAAAAATCCAATTAAAAGCCTCAATACCCTTAGTCGCCTCTTACGACACCCGTGGGTAGAAAGGGGTAGCGACATTCTAAGCCGGCACTACACGGCAAAAATTGCACACAAGACGCACATGCAATATTCATCATCTCTTGCAACTCTTCCACCGATGATGCAAGTAGCACTTGATCGTAGGCATATAAGAGGCATTTAATGATGAATCCACCCATTCTCAATCCATAATCACTTTCACGCAACTCTGTTATACAGTCATCCATGAACAAATTGAAGAGCCACGGAGAAGCTACACAACCCTGTCGGAGCCAGTCAATATTTTCCCCGTTTACTCTGCAATCGAATCCTCATAGAGTGATACCAGTGCACGTATAAGTTGACTCCCCAAACCGAACTTGGACAACACCTCCCATGCATGCTTTCTTACGACCCTATCATACGCCTTCTTTAAATCTACGAATAATAATATATCTATAAATAATAAAGTAATTAATTTCTAAAAAACAATTATTTTGATCATAGTGTGAAGTGGTGGCTTCGCTATATTTTTAAAAAATAATATTAAACCAAAAAATCGTAACGATATTGTAAAGTTAAGCCTTGAGCAAGTCGTGGAGTTATCCTGCATAGAGTCAAAAAACTATTTCTTATTATGTGTGTATAACCAAAATTATGATAAATTCAAAAATGTAATGGAAGATGTATTAAGCAAAGTTTTCAGGAATAAAAAAACGTATAATAATATGTGGAGACTTCAATGTGGATCTCCTACAAGACAGTTATCTTAAAACACGATTGATGAGTTTATTCCAATCGTTCAATTTAGAAAATTTAATCTTGGAACCGACTAGAATCAAAACATGTTTAGATAATGTATTAACTAATGCATATTTTTCAAGTAAAAGTGTTATAAATAAACTAGAGTCTGATCACAGCGGCCTTTTTGTTAGCTTTGCTCTAGAGATACCTGAACAAACAATTCGGTATGCAAAGTTTTACTAAAGTGATGCTGATTACAAAACCATTTCGAGATATTATGGTTATAAACAATATTTTCTTGAAATTATATCAATTGAAGCTAAGATGACTGTTATTTTATCAAAAAACTGTAACTGTGTTTGACCTTCAATGTTGTTTCAAAGACATACGGATTTGCAGTTTATTAATAAAATATCGAAAATCATAGGTTTGTTTAGTATAATATCGTAATAAATTCATTTGACATCACAAATTCGTGATATGATTTTGCAACCAGCAACATTTTTATAAAACATTTCGCTTTATTTACATGTCGCTACGTGATTTTATCGATCGATGACGTCATTAAGTACAAAAGTTGAACAATCTTTAAAAAATCATAACTTTACAATTACTCATTTTAAATGGAAAATATTCAAATTAAACTTTTATTTTCGTGTTTACTATCATATAAAAATATTTAATAAATACCAAAAAAAACTTTGCATACCGAATTGTTATTAAAAAAAGGCATATTACTGCTAGTAAAGTAGAAAAATATATAAATATAATAAGCTCTAAGTTGCCTACATGTACAATTAATAAAAACCCAAAAACTAGCTATGATATTTTTTATAATGTTCTGATAAATGAGTTTAATAATTTTAATGTAAAAAATGTAACTATTTCCAGTAAATAATGAATTGAGTAAATATGTAAAAAAATACTAAAAAATATTTAATAAAGAATGTAAAGAAGGCTAAAGCCAGATACCTAAGCCGACGTATCCGAACATCCGACAATAAAGTTAAAACAGTGTGGAATATTATCAACACCCAAACAGGCCGAGGTAAACCATGTGATTTGGAGTTCTGTGTTCGATCTGATAAAGGTCTGACTACCTCTAATGAGGAAATCGCTTGTATTTTTGAAAAATATTTTACTGACATACCATCAAAAACAACTGAAAATTTAAACACATCGGTTATGAAAGCTCAACACTTGTTACAATAAAATGTTGATAGTTGCGAAACTTTGTTTTGTTTTAAAGATGTCAGACCTGGAGATATCGAAAAATGTTTTAAATCATTTTAATTAAAAAGTTCTGAAGACATTTAGGGTATGTCAGTGAAAGTTTGCAATATTTTTATTCTTACTTTAGCTCCATATTTAGCAGATATATTTAATGAACGTATAAGTAATAAAATCTTTCCAAATCTCATGAAGCATAGTAAAATTGTACCACTTCTTAAATCCGGAAGAGATAAAATTAGTCCTGATGGTTATAGACCCATATCTATTCTGCTAGTTTTAAGTAAATATTCGAAAAACGAATGTTCAATCAAATGCTTTTGCATTTCGCTTCAAACAAATTGTTTCATCCAAAACAATTTGGCTTTATGAAGGGCCGCTCTACCACCGACGCAGGCGTTGCCTTAATGAAATACATTTTTGATTCGTGGGAACGCAAAAATGATGCTATTGGTTTGTTTTGCGATCTTACGAAGGCATTTGATTGTGTAGATCATGAAATCCTTTTTATTAAATTAGAACATTATGGCATACAAGGTGATGCACTTAAATGAATAATGTCTTACTTTTCGGATCGGATACAAAAAGCGCAATTCAATAATACAATATCACCTGGAACTCATGGGAAAATGGTTGTTCCGCAGGGTTCTATTTTGGTCACATTTTTATTTTTGGTTTATATTAATGATTTGCCGTTTATGGTCGAGAAAATGTCCGAGATAGTGTTATTTGCTGATGATACTTCTTTAGTATTTGACGTTAAAAGAAATGATCTGAATATTGATGAGACTTAATAAACTAAGGTGTAGTCAACATCAAGAAATTAAGTTTATTTAAGTTAAATAGGCTAGAACAACTATGTAGTGATTATAAACTTTCTCTAGACAATAATAAAGTTAAACTTAGCCATGATAGTAATAGAATTTGAAAAATCTCATCTAGATATTAATAACAGCCACTTAGAGATGCAAAGCTACATAGAAGGATTAGAACAAATCATAGAGTTAAGTAATGAAAATATCAAAACAGTAGAAACACTATCTGGTTTTTGCAATAAGTGTGAAAGTGTAAGTACTGTCATAAACGATGTATCTCGTGAAAATAGGAATAATATGGTTCAGCCCACGTTTGCCTACAATAGAGGTGTGTCGACTCAGAGGACTTTAGTCTTCTCCGATTCTCTTGGTGTTAACATTGGCCATCACCTAAACAAAGAATTAGACCAGAATTCAACAAAATCTTTAAATCTTAGGTAATACTGTGTAATACTAAATGCTCTTCTGCTGAATGGGCCTCCGCTGGAATTAGAATAAGTAGAGATCACCTATATAACATTTATAGAGAAAAGTCCTATAACTTCAACCAAGATGTTGTTATTTATGTCAGAAATTATTCTAAATTTTTCAAAAAAGTTTGTAGTGAAGCTAAATCTAGATACATAAAACATAAAATTAAGAATTCTTCTAACAAGAGTAAGACTGTTTGGAAAATAATTAACAGTGAAACTGGAAAACCAAAGTCCCCACATGATCTCCATTTGTTATTAGATAATGAACTGATACAGTCAATATCACAAATTGCTGACATTTTTGAAAATCAATTTATAAATAACCCCACTTCTCAGACAACAGAGAAATTAAATTCATGTCCCCAAAAAGCTCTTGAGTTGTTGGAACAAAATGTTACCAAAACAACAGCACAGTTTTCTTTCAAGTATGTTGACAGTAATGATATAATTAAAAATTTTAAAACTAAGAACCTTAAAAAAACCGAACACATAACAGGAATGTCAGTTTTTGTCATTTAACGATACTTTTTAATGATAGAATGAAATGTATAGATGTAGGAGAATTTCCAGACTGTATAAAGTTAAGTAGGCTCATCCCGCTACATAAATCAGGAGATAGTCAGGACTTTACCAATTATAGGCCTATTTCTATTTTACCAGTTCTCAGTAAAGTTTTTTAGAAAATCATGTCCAACCAAATGCTTTCATACTTCAACAAACATATTATTTTCCATGACAAGCAATGTTGATTGTGTAAAAAAGGAAATAGCGTTAATTAAACTTAAATATTACGGTTTTGACGAGCAAGCACTGAAATCAATGGCATCATATCTTAGTAAAAGAACTTTAAAGGTTGATATTAATGGAACCACGTCGGAAAGATCGGAAATAGAGTTGGGCGTTCCTCAAGGTTCTATACTTGGCCCATTACTGTTTCTGATCTATATTAATGCTTTACCATTTATGGTACAAAAGTATGTTGAGATAGTTATGTTTGCAAATGACACATCTTTAATATTTAATGTAGCGAAATTCTCTACATTTCTTGACGACGTAAATAAAGCATCTCACTGGTATTGCATTGGTTCACTGCAAATAACCTGGTTCCGAATGCCAAAAAATCTAAATGTATTAAATTTACTTTACTGAATGTTAGGCAAATTGATGCCAATATTGTTAATGACAGTGAAAAAGTAAAATTAGTGAAAGAGACAAAATTCCTAGGGATAATAATCGATTCTAAGTTGCAATGGGGACCCCATATACTAACACTCTCTAAAAGGCTGAGCTCAGCAGCGTATGCCGTGCGTAAGATTAGAGAAATAGAAGACATAGAAACAGCTCGCATTGTTTATTTCAGTTATTTTCATAGTATTATGTCGTACGGTATTTTATTATTAGGTAAAGCGGCTGATGTTCATAAAGTTTTTGTCTTACAAAAGTGAGCTATCCGATCTATTAACATGTTAAGGTCGAGGTATTCATTGCGCGAAAAATTTAAAGATATTGGCATTTTAACTGTCCCTTGCCAATACATATTTGAGATGTTGGTTCCATATTTATTCTCCAAAAGATAGCAATGAGAGCTATTTATAATTGGCATGTATTTAACGCGGCGACAAATTGATGCCATTTCGGGTCGTAAAAAAACTGAAAATGGATAGTAAATAATCTACTTTGGCGACTAATTAGAGGTAGCATCTTAACTAGAAAGCGGCGGCTTTTTAATGAGTTTTGAGGTTTTATTTAAATTTTATCTGGCAGTGATTTTCTTTTGTGGCAATTGAATTTCTTCTAAGGCGACAAATTATTGGCGGATAAAAAAGTTAATATAGGCTTTCATAAATTCTAAAATGGGGTGGTCTGTAAACATAACCAAAGTCTGGAATAAATACAAACAAGATCTTAAAAAAATACTTTTGGCTACCTTTGTAGAGATCTAAATTAACCAAATTGTGACATGCTATAAAACTATTCTTGGTCTATTTTATTAACATTCCCTCTTTTAAATGAACCTACACCTACACAACTAACCTTACCTAACAGCGGGTCGACGTCACCCCGCTTCGCGGGGTTCCTATTTCCGCTCTAAGGGACACAAGCTAACCCTAACCTAACCTAGCACAAATACAATTGAGGTGATTAATTGTTTTTCAATGCGGGGGGCTTCGCCCCCCCTTCCTCCCTCTGTTTTCCTTCCCTAACTTAATTGCATCTGCCCATTAGGCTGGGTGAAGCAACTTTTAACCTAACCCAATTTATTTTATATTTATTAATTTTTACTTCAATACACATAATATGTAATTTACTTAATATTATAGTCACATAAATAAAAAAGCGAGCGAGCGCATTTGCCGCCTTTTCAAGAATTTACGAATCTGCAAACAATATTCTAATATCCAAATACATTATTATAATACCCATTTTCAGTTTTAAAGCTACCTAAAAAACCGCTGCCAGATGTGTATTTTTATAATGAAATCCAATAGTTGCCAGTGAAGAATGTATGATATCCCCTCAGAAAAATTAGTCGCCACATTAGGTTTTAAAATACCTCAACCAGTTTTACACTGATCCCGCTTGATATATTTGATACCTTACAGTAGCAGCCGTATTTTTAGTTTTTTGATCCTAGCATTTTGTTGCTTGTATAGTTTAATAGTCGCTAAGATATTTAATCACTGCAAAGTTAGTTTTTTGTGACTTAATAGTAAGTTGACTAAAAAGGATTTCAGTTGCCGTGTTAAATATTTGCCTTTATAATTTAAGATCTCGAGATTCCCTGATGGAATTGTTTAAAACCATAAGTATGATGACGCTGCCATGTCAATATATTTATGAAAATATGTATGTAAGAAAAATCAGGCATCTTTTGTGAAAAATTGTGACAGACATATTCGAAATCTGAGAGACAACAATTAAATTTCAATACCAAAATACAGATCGTCAAAAGTAAATACATCTTTCATGGGGTTATGCGTAAAAATGTATAATAAAATACCTGAGGACATTTTAATTTTATCAGAAACCAAATTCAAAGCAGTAGTTAAAAGAAATCTTAGTTCGAAAGCCTATTACAATGTTAATGATTACATAAATGATGAAGTGGCTTGGTGTCATCAGGGCTCTGTGCAGGATGTTTCCGGGCTAACACCAAAATTGTAATGGACGTAAAAAAAGATGTGTGTTGACGAGTTTCTTACGGGTTCTTCTCTCAACAAAACACCTTCCGAATCCGAAGTAAACTTAGGGCCGGCGCTGACTGCCGGCATGGTATGGCAAAGGATTTCGGTACAGATATAGCATTTTTAATCTTATTACCATGCGTATAGAATTCATTTTGACACAACGATGCCGAGGGAGGCCGCGGTAGGAAAGAACGTCGGCATCGTTGTGTCAAAATAAAGTAAAATGAATTCTATACTCATGGTAATAAGATTAAAAATGCTATATCTGTACCGAAATCCTTTGCCATGCCATGCCGGCAGTCAGCGCCGGCCCTTAGTATTAAGTTGAATTTGACGTTCAAAAAACAAAGATTTATCTTTTTACTTTGAAATAAATGAATATTTTATTTTTATTTTAGTGTGATTCACGAAAGTACGGGGTGAAAGATAATGTTGGTGTTGTAAAATATGTTTGTCTCATTTGAGCACATAAATAAATAAATAAAAAAATAAAATAAAAATAAATTTATTTGCACAAAGTAACAATTGATACATCACCGGAGTCTTCCCAGGAAGTAATTAAAAAAAAAATACTTGTGTTGGGAATGACCCGCTTCTTTCCTTACTTATCTAACTTATATCTATACTCAAGCAAAATATTCTAAGGTTTAGTTAAACTAAAATAAATATAAACTTATAAAAATAGATACATAAAGAGAATGGATGAGAGTAAATTGGTGAAAGAGATATATAGAGCCACCGTGGATGATAATGTCAGTCGAGGATGACCACGGAGGACACATTAAGATGGAATAAATAAAATATACGGTCGAATTAAGAACACTCCTTTTTTTAAGTCGATTAAAAAAGAGTGGGGTGTCCGAAGTGTTAAAAGATTGGCGAATGTTTATGAATCTCGAAAAGTTTTTCAGAATCGAAAAAAAGTGGCAAAATAGTCTCTGCCTTCCTACTGGCAAATACTAGTGTGCTTATATGTATGTATGTATTACCTCCACTGATTTTTGTATTCATAAATCATAATAAGTAAGCTGGATTTTAGTTAAGACATCATTATGAAATTTTAATATACAATGACATTGTGTTTTTGGTAAGACTTACGAATAAATGTCACAGTTAATTAAACTTATTTGCATAGAAGATAAAGAAAACATGCAATATTATAAATGCAAATGAACCGACTGAATTTTCATAGTTGACGTAATTATCGATCCATTTTTATACAAATTAGTCCAAACGAAACGAACAAATTTAATGATCGTTTTAAATTCTATGAAAGGAAGGTCATAACATAACTCTAAGATACAGGAATATTCGTTTTTCATATTTTTTAGACGATTGTAATTTTATTTATTCGCATATATACATTTTGATGTTACTTACTATATTTATTAAACTTTTACAATTAAAAAATATTTACATTGATAGTATAAAAATTAAAAATTAAATAATAGCCAAATATGTATATATTACAAACGAAAAATTTCGTGAAATTCATCGTTCTCGGTGTAGGGTAACGTGCCCAATATGCTAGCAGCATTTCCTCTTTGGATGGCCAAGCTAATGCGTTGGCCGAGGTAGCTGCCAGCTCTGGGATCACCACACACTTCCACGAGGCGAGTGGACAGTTCTTTAAAGAAAAGCCGCGCCTCGTTGCCCCACGGGCCGAGAGTTTCAACGGCGAAAGGTATAAAATGATAGTCATTTGATAAAACTGAGTATTTACGCCGTTTGAAACTCTCGGCGTTGGCAGCAGCAGTACCTGCCCGTGCTGCCGACCCGGATAAATGGCAAGGCGCCAGAGTGTCGACACAGGTTGCATCCCATATCAGCGCCCTGCCATTCCTCCAAGGCAACAAAGTCATACCATCGGGTCTCCTGCCATCGTCCCGCATTAAACCAGGAGGTTCCAAGGTCGCTGGCACGTGGGCGCTGACAAGAGCCCGACGGATGATATCATTTAGGGCAGCGTGTCGTGACAGGCGACCTGCACTGCGGGGGCATGAAAGTCCGTGGTGGCCCCATTGGTCAACCTGTACTCCACAGCGACAACGATGAATTTCATTGATTCTGGCACCAACTCTCAAACATACTCCTAAACAAAAAGTCGACCTGTCCAGTAACGTACCAATCGCCTCAGAAGGTAATGCATTCAACCAGTATCCCGACTCAGGTTCCATAGAGGCCATGAGACGAGCACGCTGTGCAGGATCAGAAGCAGAGTTCAAGAGGTTTAATTGAATCCGCCCGCACAGTATGTCATCCCAAGACCTCTGAGAAGCCATGTTTGTCGGAACACTCGAATCTGGACCAAGCAAAGCAATCCATGCAGTCTTGGCATCGTCCATTCCACTGATATCTGTGTCACCTAAAGAGGGACTGACAATTTTTTGGTACAGATCAATTGTAGAATGTACTGATGACAAGAATGCAGGTAAAGCCACGTCAGATGGTTTGCGTACGCCCAAACCTCCATACCGAACTGGTAGGGTAGCCTGATCCCAGCTTTGGTCATCAAATTTACAATTTAGAATTTTGCATAACGTATCTCGTATAATATTGTCTAAATCCTTCAAAGCCGAAACAAGCCTCCAAGTGTCGCAACATCTTAAAAAATATGTGAATTTGGGGACGAACAAACAGAATTTTATAATTGTATAGGCCAAATGGGGATTTATAGATTGTAAACGCTCCGAATATTGGTTGAATTTTGAAATTTTGTCTTGAATAAAATCTGGAAGGGAATTTTCGTTTAGAGGGGCACCAAGGAGACGAAGCGAATCATTATGTAGGACCGTAATGTTTGGTGCTATTTCGTTGAATTTATTAACAATTTCAGTTTTTTGTTCATCGGGCAGACAGTTTTTAATATATAATTCGCATTTATTAAAATTAAAATCTGGGCCGATGGATGAAAAAGATAATTTTAAATTTTGAAAATCATTTAATACTGTATTCGCATCGCCACCTATGGTCCCGTCATCTAGGTACCATACATTGAATTTAGAGGCGATTGATTCAATGTATGGATGGATAGCTAGGCTGAATATTGCTGGTCCTAGGGGATCTCCTTGTTGACAGCCGATACAAGATGAAATTAAATTTTCTTTGTATAATAATTTAGTTGGTTTACTATAACACTGCCAAATATAGTTTAAAATATGTGGAGCTTTCTTTTTAACTTCAGTCAACAAGGCTGCCCGATCCACTGAGTTGAATGCATTTTTAACATCCACCTTCAAAAGGACTTGGCCCGCCCCATGTGCGACGTAGGTGCGAGCCGAATGTACTGCAGCTTCACAGCCACCGCGTGTGCCAAAACCCAGCTGTTTCGGTTCAAAATATGTTGCAAGATCCGGTAGAATATACCTACAACAAATTTTTGACACTACGCGGCGAATCGTGTTGCCGACAGCGATTGGCCTTATACCACCGTCTTTTTTTTTTAAGGCACAAAGGTTTGCGCCATATAAGAGATCCAAAATATCGTCACAGACCCGACCCGACAGCATCAGGTTCACTAAGCGGGTCAACTGAGCAAGTAACGCATCTCTGTGTTCCCCGACGGCCCCACACAAAAGATCTTTCAGATGTTGTGGTGTGAGACCATCGAGGCCACCAGCAGATCCGTTCCTGAAAGACAGTATCGCCGCCAGCGTTTCCTGTGCTGTCGCCTCGGGTGTGACGATAGATTGGTCCGGCGCATCTGGCATGGTCAAGCCTCTGTTTGAAGAAGGATGCTTCGACTGCAGCGATAGGAGCGTTTCCGGGGTGTCGGGAGCTAAGGTGTCACTAGAAAATATTAATTGTGCGGCACCTCTGATGTCACCATCTGCAATTTTACTTTTAATTTTACGATTTATATCGTAACTGTTTTGTGGGAATTTAGTTATAAAATCTGTGTCTAAAGGTGCTAAGCAGTTTTGTTTAATTGTTTGTGTAAGTGATAATTTAGAATTTTTAGGTGCATGCAAGGTTTTAAAACTAAATAATAGCAGATTTTTCCAGCTTTCAAAATCATTGTTCTCAACCACCGTTTTTATAGTTTTAGTGAGTGACGATGCAACTGATACACGAGCACCACGAGGTATTCTCTTGATTATCGGTATAAATGATTTTAATTTAGACAGTTCTTTCCAAAATAATTTTGAGTCTACATGATAACTTGCACTAGGTAAGGTGAGGGATGATGCTGGTAACGTTGGAATGATTTGTGGAGTGAGATGACGATTGTGACATTTTGAGATATGTATATTAAGACCACGTTTTCCCTTAAAAAACCGTGGTTGAGAACAATGAGGACATTTTTCTAATTGTGAGGATTGATTGCATTACGTTGTATACAAATTTGACTTTATTAATAATAATTAAGTTTTTTTGAGGTCGCAACCCCGATCAAAAACTATTCACAAAACATGATAAACAAATTTTTAAACCAATATGATTTTGTGCCTATATTCCATAAAGGAAAATATTATTCGTTGTTATTGACTCATTCGTCATTCACTCATAAATACACTCACGCCACTAGTTCCCATTGAGGTAGGCAGATATATCGATCGCCACTTTATACGATTCTGACAAACCTCTCGAGTTTCATTTAGGGCCGGCGCTGACTGCCGGCATGGCATGGCAAAGGATTTCGGTACAGATATAGCATTTTTAATCTTATTACCATGAGTATAGAATTCATTTTACTTTATTTTGACACAACGATGCCGACGTTCTGTCCTACCGCGGCCTCCCTCGGCATCGTTGTGTCAAAATGAATTGTATATGCATGATAATAAGATTAAAAATGCTATATCTGTACCGAAATCCTTTGCCATGCCATGCCGGCAGTGAGCGCCGGCCCTTACATTCAGCAATCTTTTCATACATGCACTTTTATTCTTTGTACTTCGGACGGCTGCCTTTCTGCCTTTCACATTCTCTATTTAAATGTGTCCTGAATAGTCGTCCTCTTTCATTTTACTACACAATCTGCATAATATTTTTAATTGTGACAAACCTATGCGTGTAGCGAAACAAGTACATAGTTGTATGTTTCTCGTATGCCATTCATTGTACCATAACTTATAGACAATGCACGGAAACATGGATCCGCTGAAGGTATAAACAATTAAGCAACCATTTATCTACTGTAAATATAAGATAAGAATATAATGTATGAATATGAATGTGGTATGCATATGTTTTGAGTTTAATAACGATTTGTTCTAGATTCTATTATAGAAATAAATACAGTTTTATGACCAGTTATTTTATATGTCTGGCAATTTCAATAACACACTTTGTTCGGTTATAAACATCGTAACACAGTTACTGTACAATAGCTGCAAGTATATTTTTTACTGATCAATTATTCTAAATGTCGACCATTTCGTAAAGAGTGTCTTTTAACCAGCGCTCAATAAATAACGATTAAAAAGTAAATAAAAGATGTTATTAAAGGAAAGAAAAATTTCAACACTGGCGGGGTTCGAACCCGCGACCTTCGGGTATACGCCCCCGTCGCTCTGCCAACTGAGCTACAGTGTCAGTTGGCATCCAGCGCGAAATTTCTCTATCCTTTGTTTCTTATTTACACGTTCAAGTAGTGTTTGCGTTTCCTACCTCCGAATTTTAACTAATTCGGACAGCCACTTGTCTACCTTTTCAGATAGAATGCAAAGTGTCGAAATTTTTCTTTCCTTTAATAACTTCTTTTATTTATGAGTAATAATCCCCACATGAGGAATTCATGTCAAAAAACATTAAATTATGTGATAGTTAGGCGTTTCCAGCTGACCGAATAAGACTGTACCGAGGTCAGAACTGTACATTAAAAAAAAAACCGGTGGAATATGTTTAATTTTCGATACTGAAGCCAAATTTGCGCTTTTGGAAAAAAAATGTCTGTCTGTCTGTCTGTCTTTCTGTCTGTATGTCCGGTCATCGCGTTAATTCTACCGGACGGATCTTGATCAAATTTGGTATGAATTTAGCTTAGACCCTGGCCAACATATAGGATATCGTTTATCCTGGATTTCGCAAGGGTTCCCACAGGAGCATAAAAAACATAACTTTTATATGGCTCCCCATATTTACACGATTCATTTTTCATCGAACGATTTTATCAGACTCTTCATTAATAGTCTTTTTGGAAAAAATAAGTGTTTCATTCATTTTCATCAAAATAAATGTCCTTTTAATTTTTTGTCAATAGTATGACAACTAGATATACAGCTTATCAAAAAATTTAAGGCAACACTAACGTCTTCGTGGCGTAGCGGTATACCGTTTGGTTAATTCTAATCGTAATAATAAGGCTCAAATCTCGGGGACCACAATCTTTTTGTGTTTTTTTTTTTTTTGCTTTTGTGTTAGCTTAGAATAATAGGAAGCACTATTCCTTCTTTTTTACATCCAACTATAAGAATATGTATGAATAAAGATAATTGAAAGTATATTGTATTACTTACTTACTTACTTACTTATACTCACGCCCATTATTCCCATTGGGGTAGGCAGAGACTATCGATCGCCACTTAGTACGACCTTTTCAAACCTCTCTTGCTTCCCTTACATTCATTATTCTTCTCATACATGCTCTTTTATTCTTCTCACTTATATTGTATTAATTTTGCGTATTCATTTGTTAGTTCTGAGAATATGTTTATAACTTCTATTTTTTTAACTATTCTTCAACTAATATTCCCATAGGTATATTATGCTATACTAACGCATTTATTAATATTATTTTATTATTTTAGTTTATTTTCTTTGGAAGATTAACAGACCAATACAAACAATATAATACTAATTTTGAATACACAATGCCATTTACAAATCTTCACCTATAGAAAAATTACATAATACTTACAAAACTAAAAGATTTAGGTAGAAATTAAATAATAATAATGTTGAGGTTAGTGTAGGAATTATTGGCCGAAATGTAAATTAGTTAATAATTTTCTTACTCTTGTAGTGCTTGTATCAAAAATATCTAAATCTACTATTGATTCATTAAATTTAGTACATGCACGTAATAGAAATGAGTTACGCCTATAATTGGTATTAGCTTTTGGGACACTTAAGACGGGTCGTTTCCTTAAGGCCTTTTGGTTGGTGCGTAAGTAAATTTTGCTAAGCAACTCGGGACAATCCACTACTCCTCTAACAATATCAAACAAGTAATACATGTCACTTATATGGCGCCTGGCTTCAAGGGGCAAGAAATGATATCGAATGCATCTCTGATGGTAACCGGCTGTATATTGTCGCGTTTTGTAATCAACATATCGAAGGAACCTCCTTTGGATACCCTCGATACGCCGAATATAGATGTTATAGTTCGGGTTCCACACTTGCGACGCGTATTCTAAATGGCTTCTAACAAGCGAGCAGTAGATAATATTCTGTTTAAGCCTGAGAATTTGTAGTTTGTAAATTATAGCACATATATAACTCAGTCCACATCACCAACGGTCAGTGTAAGGGGCAGCACCGGGTCGACACCGCAGCGCCTAACTGCTATCCATACTTACTAAAGATTTTCTCATTTTTGAACATAGAAACTTGGTACAAAACGGTTTGTTTCATGATTCTTATAAACTATTAAAAAGGTTTTTGAAACTCACCCTAAGGGATTGATATTATACAGATTTTTGACATTTCTGTATTTAGAAATTTGAAACTTTATGCGATTAACTGATATAACCACTAAAAAAAGGAATATATGAAATTCATCTATCGATCATTCATGAGTATATACTAATAAATCCCAAAAAAGGGTAGCCACAGGTTCAGAGTTAGTAATTCTTTATCCACTTTTGGAAGTTGAATGGGGAAAAGGTAGTTAAATGGGTCTCCAACTGCATCGCCCAATAATCACTTAAAAAATCTTCATCTCCTTCATCCTCAATGTTCTTTATATCTATAACAACACCCGCGGGATTATAAATATAAAACAGCAGAAGTTAAGATAGTGTTTTGGTATTTTGGATGTAAACCGGGATGCAAAAAATGTAGTCCACGCGGACGTAGTCGCGGGCAAAAAGCTAGTAAACAAATAAGACGGTAAAATATAATTGATCATTATCAGAATTTTGCAAAACCTGTTCTGCTTGTTTTCACAGCATATGTAAAATAATGATTAAGATTAATAAAAGTGATTTTGTAGGATACCATATTGATGCCTTATATTCATTCATTATCTTGATTATTTATTTAAACAGAGAAAGAAAATAAGTCTCATATATATGTTACCACGTTAATGGGCGCAATCAATCTTTGATTATGCCATCTTTCTTGTAGAAGGTGGTCGCTGTTTCTTGTAATAAAGGTAACCTGTACCGACCGATCGGCAACTATGTATTCTTTAACCATACACAAAATTTAGAATAAAATATTTGGCGAAGCTCTGATTACTACTTTTTTGGTTCAGAGTCAAAAATCAGCAAAAGGCTGTAATCACAAGAGTAACTTAAAATAATAACTTAATATCGTTTCTCCTTAGCTTGTGTATATTTCTCAACCGAGTATCCTAAAACATTTATCTGTATGTGTTTGTTTTTTTGTAATTTCATTTGCGGTTTTGATTCAATCACTCGAAGCACACCAAACCGCGGTGACGCATTCTGAACTGCAAGGTTTTATGTAATATTGTTAAAATTAGAATGTAAAACCAATCCAACCACCAAGTCCGAATATAGTCACGAATTTACTATCTGTCTCTATTTTATCCAAGGAAATAATGAGACAGAACTATTTTGAATTCTCTTGCTTTTATTGACATGCACCAGAATATGTTGTAATATTATTAAGATTTCGTAACATGTGTATTTGGTAATTTTACAACCTATCACGCTTACGGTTACAAGTTCAATCAACTGAATGTGACTTTGTAATAATGTATGCCCAGCGCGTTTATTTTAATAGTTCAGAAATTGCAGTTTCTGATGTAACCACTTAAAGTTTAAATGTAAAATTGTTTGATGATTCATAAACATCTAATGATTTCAACAATATTCGGTGTTTTTTTAAAGTGTGGGTTAGCTAAATGTTGTATACTACCCGTACCTAAATACAATTTCTATTAATTCGTGATAGAGCACCAGTATTATATGAAATAGAAGATGTGGCATCATTAGATATTTTCTGTTTTAGAGTAACTTTATTCAAGAGATGTCTCTTGAAGTGGATGTCGTATGAAGAGGAATGAGGAATTAGGGCTTTTTCTCATCATCGTGGGCATCCCTTCCTTACTCTACTTTCAAAAGTGACTGAAAAGTGTTTAAGCATAAACATGCAGGTAAAAACAGTAAATCTTTTCATACACCTACTATCGCTATATGAAAAGATAGACAAGCTTCTAGGTCCGGAGGTAGCGGGTTCGATCGCCACTGAGAGAACCATTTATGTGATGAGCAGAAATCATTGTATCTTACTCTTGCATGTTATTTATATGTGTATTATATAGCATTAAATATGTCGTGAATCTAGTATCCCATAATATAAGTCTTACTTAGTTTGGGGCTAACTTGATGTGTGTGTAATATGTCCGTATATTTAGTTATTTATTATTAAGTATAGTAACAATATGGCGCTTCTGATTTCAACGACTGTTTTATATAATTACTTTTTTTACATAATTTATCTCTTGATGTATTAAAGAGATATAATTTGGTTGCTACTTCAATCACGGCAGCGTAGAAGTACACTATGCGTATGAATTGCCTCTTATATTTTTTTGTTTTAATTATATTGGTTTTTAATTTATGTTACAAGTAATATACCACCGTGATAGCCCAGTGGGTAGAACACTCGGTTATCGTGCAAACGACTAGTGTTCAAATCCTGGGTCGGGCCTACACCAATTTGTCTTTTCTAAAGACATATGTGTGGTGAATTTATCATGGTTGTTAACGGTGAGGGAAAACATCGTGAGGAAACCCACATGGCTGAGTTGTACTTAGTCATGTGACAGTGTATTCGTACAAAACGGCGATAGGCCTGCCCCCTATCACGTGAGTACACTGTCCATGCAAAACGTGGGTACTCTGAACACCAGGTGACAAAGTCACGTGAGTTCAGAAGTATTAGTACCTCTGCCAACCCCTTCGGGGATATTCGGTGTAAACGTTTATGTAATGTTATGTTATGTAATATACGTGAAAAATCTCTCAGAAATATTGAAAAATATATGTTTAAGAAAAAACGCTTTAAGGTTTGTCATAAGCAAATTTGACAGTACGAAGTCTGTCGTGTCAGCTAGTTTATTAAATAGAAAGAAATATCAATTAAACTTAACTTTCATTTAACTAATAAATATGTTTTTGTTTCATGCATACATAGATACATAAACTTACGGCTTTAAATCCCTAGAAGGAGTAGCCAGAGCATCAGAATAAAAAAATCCTCGGTCACTTTTGGAAGTTTAGTGGGGGAAGGATAGTAAAAGATGTGTTGGTGATGATGGGTCTCAAACCGCGCTGCCCAGGTATTACTTATGTGTAATTATTTTATGTATAGCAACCTAGATGAAAACAGTGCATAAAATATATGTGCATAATCTCAGATATTTTCATACAGAATAAGTAAAAAAACTGATTATGCCATCGAAATTACAACAAAGGATTTTAATCCATTTCGAATGAACATAGCAGCATTATTTATTGAGTAAACAAGTTGATTTAGACTTGTTTAATACAAATAACGTATTGTTGAATAGAACAATGGCTAATTTATACTTGCATGGCGACATTATTTATTAAAAAAATCTAACTATTTCATGTAATAAACGTCTAAATTCTCTTAATTTCAAAATTGTTAATCTATTGTACCAAATGTTTGATTTTGTTAGTTAATTTACAGTCGATTATTTTTAAGCACATGTTTGTTACCAATATGTGGAAACTTTTCTGGCTCTGTCTTACATTTTTTGTTATTAGTTGATTTTTGTTTTAAAGCTGTTTGTTTTCCTTAAATAAATAATAATAGTCCTATTAATTAATGTGTGCCTATCTAGGTACTTATATTTTAACAGTTAAACGCAGCTAACCCCAAATGAAACACCAATCAGGCAAAGGTTCTAATCTGGTCAAATAAACGGATCAACTAAATCGAATCAAACTTTTTTATTTCCCAACGAATCAACTATAATTTTATTTGATCCGCTTGGATAAAATAAACTGGAAATATTAATTCTTATCAAATAAACTAAACTAAATGATATAAATAAAACCTTTTTGTGAATGATAGTCCTATTTAAATATCAACGCCTGATAAATTATTTTTTGTAATGGAAATAAATATATATTATATTATATGAAGAGGTACTTATAATTACTCTGCAAAAAAAAACATTCATCATTTACTCATTCGTTTGTATCTACTTTTTATAAATTCCACGTCTATTCCAACTATTCCCTTTTCTCAAAATGTTCAATTCTCCCTGTATTTTATTTTTACTTGGTTCGATTCTGGCAAATCTCTCTAGTTTCGTTAACATTTATATATCTTTTTATACATCTTCTTTTAATACTTCGGACGTCTGCCTTTTGAGCACACTCTCTATTTGTCTCAAATGTGTCCTCCGAGGTCGTCCTTAACTAACATTTTATATATGTAACAAAACGCTGTGTAGTGTTGGTTTAGTATAGCACTACCCCATTTGTTCCCGTTTGTGTTGTAATGGGATGTAAGAAGCGGCTAAAGGTACTGGAGCTTTTAGGTGGTTTTTGGACGATGCGGTGTCAGACTCATCTCCAAAATCATTTGTTATACAATCTTAACCCCATACAACTTCCAAAGTGACGACGTGATAGCTCAATGGGTAGAACACCGGTTAACGTGCAAGCGACTAGTGTCCAAATCCCGGGTCGGGCCTACACCAATTTGTCTTTTCTAAAGACCTATGTGTGGTTAATTTATCATGGATGTTAACGGTGAGGGAAAACATCGTGAGGAAACCCACATGACTGAGTTGTACTTAGTCATGTGACAGTGTATTCGTACAAAACGGCGATAGGCCTGCCCCCTATCACGTGAGTACACTGTCCATGTCCATGCAAAACGTGGGTACTCTGAACACCAGTGTCACGTGATGTTCAGAAGTATTACTGCCTCTGCCAACCCCTTCGGGGATATTCGGCGTGAACGTTTATGTTATGTTATGTAACTTCCAAAGTGGCTGAGGAATGTCTGATTTCGAAACTGGCTACCCCTTCAAGGGATTTATAGCCGTGAGAATGTGTATGTATTTTAATTGTTAAAAGAAAACCTTTCTATAATTTAAATCTTTTTGTTCATGAAAACCTCATGTGGGGATTATTACTAATAAATAAAGAATAAATAAAGGAAAGAAAAATTTCGACACAGGCGGGAATCGAACCCGCGACCTTGGGTATACGCCCCGACGCTAAGCAGAATTTATTTAAGATTGTAATGCCAAGAAAATAAGTTTAGGGACACATATATTCATTTAAAAGATTTTATAATAAAAGAAAAGATATTTTTTATAAAAGAGATGCATCGAATTTTGTGGAAGATTTATTTTGATACTTTTTGCTTTTGAACCGGTGCACAGTCAATTTCTCGAATTGTATTTTTTATCATATTATGATAATATCTTGTTCAATATTTACGGTTCTTCAGGTGGCAGAATGGAAGCAACTTTATAAAAAAAATCCTGTGCCACCCTGGGCTAGGGTGTCTGATAGGACACTCGTTTCTATGTAGACTCCCTAGATGGCATATAGGAATAACTCAGTCTATGTTCTACTGATAGGCCACGGGAAATCTTTTGGTTTTTCTGTTGGTTCAATCAATCAGAAAACAGGTAAATGAAAATGACTATATTCAAACAAAAAAATATACTGTGGAATTGAGAACACTCCTTTTTTTTGAAGTCGGTTAAAAACCAAGGGCAATTCGGCTTATTACGTTTATCCACCCCAAAACAGCCTCCCTAAGTCGGATATTCGGAAACGCATGTCCTTCTAGCCACCCTGAACAGGGTGGATAATCGGAATTCATAATAAAATCTTTCTTCCGATTTTTTACCCAGAGTACAGTCATTTACTGCTGTTATTTGCTGTGTAGTGTCGGCTTAGAATAACACTACCCCATTTCTTCCGGTGGGTGTACGTAAAAGGCGACTAACGGTATTGGGGATTTTTGGGCGATGCGGTTGGAGACCCATCACTAACAACCTTTATTTCACCATCTTATCCCCACGCAACTTCCAAAAGTGGCTGAGGAATTTTTAATTCCTTAGCTTTGGCTACCCCTTCTAGGGATTTATATCCGTGAGTATATGTATGTATATATGTACATGTACAGTCATTTACAGAAACATACACAACACAAAATGGGTCCAAGAAACTTCGTGAACATTAAAATACTTAAGATAAACATACCTACTTTCTTACTTACAGTTTAAATAAAAATAAATTGGTGGGAAGTTTTAAATTAATATTTATTGTTACCTATAGGGTTGGTATGTAGTATTTGGGTGAAAACCATTTAAAATAACCGATGTGACAGATGAAACCATAACAAGAAACTCGTTACAAAAAAGTAACAAATTGAAATTTAGGGACGTTTTTCTGTAAATGACTACGTAGACAGGGTAGAAAATCGGAAGAAACATATTATATGAATTCCGATTATCCACCCCGTTCAGGGTGGCTAGACGGACATGCGTTTCCGAATATCCGACTTAGGGAGGCTGTTTTGGGGTGGATAAACGGAATAAGCCGCAATTTCCATTCATAATGTGTGATAGTGTACTAATTGTACTTCTATTTAAGAAATAATCTGTGTAAAATGTTTTTAACTGTGACATACATTAAAGAGTTATCTTTTCTATTCTAATTTAAGGCATGAGTAGGTACTCACATCAGTTTATCATTTAGTCATAAGACTCAAAACTTATGCAGTAAGCAGGGGTGAAACAAATTAAAATGCAGTAAATAAATAATAGTTCTTTATTACACTTATTTAAGGTGCTGGTCGCCCTCTTCCGAAACCTCCTCTCTGAAAACAAAAAGAATAGAAATGTTATCATAATTATTGTAAGTAATACGGGGAAAAATGGAAAATAGTTGAAAGTGACGTCTACAAAATTTTGATCCTCTTCAGTAAGTATAGGTTCAACTGCTGCCATATAGTAGATGGATATAGTAAAATCTTAATTATTACTATTTAAGCACAAGCAATTTCAAATAAAGAAATGCAATAGACTTTTATCTGAAAGATATTAAACCAAAATAACACATAAGTCTATTAAATTGCTTAGACTACACCCACTATTCACTGAGTAGATAAGTGACTAGCTTCTGTGACAGGAGCTCTAAGGTTCGCATGCCGCGAAGGTCAACATTTATAAGATGAATACGGATTTTTTTTTACTAGCTTTGGATATTATTTATTTTATTAAATACAGTGGCATGAAAACATTCCAACTTGAGATCTGTGTAAAATTCTGTTTAAAGTCATTTTATTTTGCCATTGTATTTTGAACTTCTTTAACAAACCAAGTACTTGTTCAATGCAGTATTTGATAGAAGTTTATTGACCTCAGCAGACTCACTCGCACACTAGCAGCATCTAAATCCTACATCACAATTTAAAGAATGAAGCTATGTATTAAAACAAATTATGGGTGTACTATCCAGTATTCCTTTACTGTTCTCACAGGAGCAAAAAAAGGAAAAACTACTACTTACAAAAATGTAACTTAAAATTTTGTGAAGGTAGTTAGTATTAATAATTTTATAGTACTGTATAATGACAAATAACACCTCAGTCTTCCCGTGACCATGATAACTGAAAAGTTTTCGAAACGTCGGGCTTTAAAAACGTAATAACACGCGAATAAAATATCCGAAAATCAATGTGCAATCGTGAAAATCTTAGAAAATACTATACTACTTACAAATTCAACATTTTCTGATCCTGGTCCTACATCAGCCTTCTTATCATATGCAGCAGGAGTTTGTGGTGCACGACGGTATGCGGATCGGTCCTCAGGAGCCCTGGAAGGAGCGTCAGGCCGGCCCACAGCGCCGCGGCGAACTGTCTCAGTGCGGGTTGACCGCTTCAGAGTTGCGGGGACAATTTCAGGGGGCAGATGCAAGAATATGCGCAAGTATTCAATGCCTTCATTGGTCAGGTACCTTCAATCAAGGATACAGAGTGTTTTTATTAACGTTAATGGTATTTCCAGAAGAGTTATAAGAGAATAACACTATGGAGGAAATATTTAGATAGGCTAAGAAAGGCAAGAATAGAAACAATAATCCAGTGTAAGGAATATAAAATTATACATGTCATAAATAAAAGATGTTATTAAAGGAAAGAAAAATTTCGACACTGGCTTTCCTTTAATAACATCTTTTATTTATGAGTAATAATCCCCACATGAGGAATTCATGTCAAAAAACATTAAATTATACATGTCATGTGTTATAAATAACCATGTCATTTCGTGGTTCTATGACATCAAAAACGGCAGTAGTTTTCTTCCATGAGTTGTTGAGTTTATGGTCACTGAGCGAAAATGCAAGTCAGTGCAAATCACCCCAATGTACTAGCTACAGTACTCGCACAACCCAGTCATCAATGGAGGCTAAAAAAGCTGTCATTAATGGAACTTGGCTCAAGTAATACATAGAAGGGAGAGTTCTTAGAGGCAAAGCCCCCAAAAATAAGATTGAATCATCATCTCATCCACTTTTAGTTGAAAAAGTGATCACAGATACAGCCAGAAACAAAAAAAAACTTGGCAAAAATAATAGTTTCACAGTTTTCACAGTATTTCCACATTCATAGATGTCCTATGGATGCACAGACATGATTCTATCTTAAGAAACAGGATAACATAGATACATAAACATACTCAGAGCCATAAATCCAAAACAGGAGTAGCCAGAGCTGGGTCTCCTAACCACATTGCCCAAAAAACACTTAAAAATCCATACCCTTAGTCCCCTCTCACAATACCCATGGGTAGAAAGGGGTAGTTACAATCAAAGCGACACTACATGGTGCAACAACAGTATAACTTTGTAACACATCATTTAGGTATCTAATAATAGTACATTTAAAAACTAATAAATTCTATACAATAATCCTATTAATATTATAAATGTGAAAGTTTAGATGTTTGCATGTTTATGTGATTGAGGCAATAAGGCTCCTCAAGTACATAATGTATATGAATGAAATTTGGCAAAATGCTACCCAAATTGTTACAAAGGTCCCAGAAAAATTTGAATAAAATGTTCACACCTGATTGAACTAAGAGTACCAGAAAAAATGCCTTAAGCTTTGTCATAAGTAAATTTGACAGTACAAAGTCTGTCAGGTCAGCTAGTATACATATAAAAACAGAGCATAAGTTCTCCTAACTACATCAACTATCTGCCAGTGAAAGGCGCTCAAAACTGATCCAATTATATTGTAAATATATTTGTGACAGACAATTTGAAATAAATCCTGGTTTAATATAGAATAGAATAGAATAGAATAACTCTTTATTGTACATCAAACACAAATTTACTAAATAAATTATCATACAGTTTACAGTGAGGTACAATCGGCGGTCTTATTGCTAAAAGCGATCTCTTCCAGACAACCTTTGGAAGGTGAGATCGGTAAACTAGTTATCTGGGTAGATGCACAAAACAAGCTTACTTTAACACTAACTTATTTAATTGAAATAATAAATAATGACAAAAATATTAATTACACAAAATAATATACATATTACACACATATGAACACACATACATACATAACTACATACTTTTATATATACAAGTAATACAAATACCTCAACAAAATACACAAATACGTTTTAGAAATATAATTAATACATATAATTTAAAAAGCAACAGTATTACAGCGCTTCAGTGAGATAGTGTTGTTTCACCAGATTCTTGAACACATTAAGTGATTTAGCCAATCGCAATATATGTACTATATGTATAATGCTGGTATTGGTAATAAAGCTGGTGTATTTTTACATGTTTTTACTTACATACATACATATACTCACGGCTATAAATCCCTAGAAGGGGTAGCCAGAGCTAAGGAATTAGAAATTCCTCAGCCACTTTTGGAAAGTTGTGTGTGTAAAAGATGGTAAAATAAGTTTGTTGGTGATGAGTCTCCAACCGCATCACCCAAAAATCCCTAAAAAGCCCCCAATACCATTAGTTGCCTCTTACGTGTGCCCACCGGAAGAAATGGGGTAGTGCTATTCTAAGCAGACACTACATAGCAGCATTGCTGACTGACATTTAGAATTGATATCCCTCGGAATCATAATATCCCTAAACATACAACCGACTCATACCAATATTTGTTTTCATATGGCTTACGACCAATTTCTGAATTGAGTATTCCAGCTGAGAACAACTTAAGTATTATTTTGTCGCCCCTGAAATGCCAACAACTGAACGAGATAAAACAATACTTAAGTTGTTCTCAGCTTGAATACTCAATTCAGAAATCCGGCGTTAGAATAGCACTAAAAAGTTTCTTCCCAATAATTAAAATATTGCAACTAGAACTTTGTAAATTATATTTGCTTAGGATAGTTGCTCATTTACAGTGTTGCCAATTTGGGGGGAATTCCCCTTTTTGGGGGAATATGAAGGCTTTGAGGGGAAAAATAGGGTAAAGAGAATGAAAGGGGAATTTCGGGGAATCCAGTTAAGAGAAACGTAATGAGTCTCAAATCGAATGGTTCACGGACTCCACAGTGTACCTACTTAGCATTCAGCCACTGTTTCATTCAGAAACTCGATTAATAAACAAGATAAAAACTGGTCAAAGAATTGTTGAGAACATTTTGTAATAACAACATGATATTTTTTTATGTTAAATCTTCCTATGACATAATGGAAATTCAATATAATAATGAATCTAAATATGAAAGGTTAGACATGGTGTATTTGGGAATTTGAAGGTTGTGAAAACAGATGTTAATATTTTTTTGAGAACTTGTAGTTTTTATACAGAGTTGGTAACTCAAGAGTTAATTGTCAAGATTGCAAAAAAAATGTTTTATTTTATTTACATGGGAGGGGAATTTTACTTGAAAAAAAGGGGAATTTTCTAACCGGATAAGGGGAATATGATGATAAGTGTCTGGCAACACTGCTCATTTACTACTACTTTTTGCTGATATGCTCTGCTCTTAAATGTAAAAACACCTCGTTTTAACACCTAGAAGTCCAAATTAAATAAACAGCTGTTTTGCAACAGGAAGAAATGTACTGCAATTATCAACACAGTTTTTAAATATTTTTGTCCATTATTAATTCACACTTAAGTAATTTAAGACAAACAAAAACATGGGGCAGCCAAACGCTGTCCCAGAGTTCCCAGCAGTTTTACCAGTCCAAGAGGTGGTGGTGGTGGTTATGTGTCAAGTTTATAGATACAAAATGAAAACACTTGAAAACACTTTCCAGGGAAAAAGATAACAATGAGATAGTTTATTTTCCTCAATAATATTTTTTATCCCAAGAATTTAGTCATCATTTTAGTTTATTAAATTGTTACTCAATTAGAAAATTATGCGTTCTGTTTTGTCCATAATTATTTGTAATAACTTGAAAAAAGGTTAGCCAGTTCTAGTTACAAAACAACTGTGTTCATATTTAGTTGATGTCTCAAAGACTGATAATGAAACTGAGATGATAAGGTGTGCACATTTTAAACTGGATGGAATAATATACTTAAAAGACTAACCAGTAAAAATGCCTCCACGCAAA
Organism: Bedellia somnulentella; assembly: GCA_963576735.1. NCBI lineage: Eukaryota > Metazoa > Arthropoda > Insecta > Lepidoptera > Bedelliidae > Bedellia > Bedellia somnulentella. Next base: position 15,419,289 of record OY755171.1, read on the forward strand.
CTGTTCCTTGACATAACCTCTAGACTTCAATGACTGCATAGCTTTTATGACTTGTAGGTTGGGGATCTTCTCAAGATCAGGATGTTTAGGGGCATGGTAGTCTTTCTTGGCTACCATAACACCCTCTTTAAACAAGTACTCGTAAATCGAGACCCGGTTCTGCTTGGGCATCAACATTTTGATGCACTATCTGTAAACAATGTTTTACACAATTTATGTAAGAAATCACCACAAGCACTTACAGTTGCTGGTTGTATATGTATATTTATAAAATCAAATAGAAATATAAACCACTGATTGCACAGAAATTTTAAGATTTATTATAAAAATACGGGAAAGGAATTTACCTTCATACGATTTTGACAGAAAAGAAAGAAATGAAATACGACAGACTGACAGAAGTCAAAGTCAAATAGATATGTCAGGTGTCATGTCACAGCGCGTCGCGTTCCGCAATGCAATATTCAGACACGATGAAATCGATGATAATCTCAATGATAATCGCTATCAGCATCAGCGCTCAAACTGATGCCTCTAAACTTTCCTCTTCGTCTGATACCGGTGTTGCAGTTTATTGGAGTGACCGTAGAAACCAGTTACAGTTCAAATGTCCCCCGGCCTCATCTGTTTTTACTGGTGAGTGCATTGGAATTCTTGAAGCTGCTTTGCTCATTGAGGCACATAATTGGCCTAGACCTCGCTTTTATAACATACCCTTTTTATATTATAAATCGATAAAGGACATCAAACTAAACAACTTTGCCCATGGAATGCCTATCTAAAATATTGTAATTTTTTAAATAAAATAATAATTAAAAATTGTCGTACCTAGTTCAAACTGAGAATGTATACAATGAGATTCCTTGCTTCAGTGAAAATAAAAAATAAAAAAAAACATTTGATCTATGGTGTAAACAAAAACATAACCTCTTTCGGTATTTTCCAGTTCAATCGCTCGCTTACCGGTTTATTTTCATGATATTATTTTTCAACGACGATCAATACAACTGGAAAATACAGAAAGAAGTTATATTTTTGTTTACAGAGCGAAAAGCATAGATCAATTTTTTTTTTATATCTTATTTTCACTGAAGCAAGGAATCTCATTTTATACATTCTCAGTTTGAACTAGGTACGACAATTTTTAATTATTTTTTTTTTTTTGAAAATTACAACATTTTAGATAGGCATTCCATGGGCAAAGTTGTTTAGTTTGATGTCCTTTATCGATTTATAATATAAAAAGGGTATGTTATAAAAGCGAGGTCTAAGCCAATTGAAGGCGTTCGGTTATCTTCACAGATTCTTTAAGCTGCGTATATAATTTAAACCAAAATCCTTTTTTTAGCAAAATTCACAGTAATATTGTCATGGATCTGGAAAAAAGCCTATATAGATGCTCAATGAGAGGTTTTCTTTTTGAGAAATAAAAAAACAACATAGTTTCCTAGAGCTCTGTAGATGGCGTTGATGTAACTACGTTGCTTACTTAATTTTTTTCTTCTTGGCCTCAATCATGTTGCCACAATAATTTCGCCAATGTCAACTTTAAAAACATGTGTCACATCATCATAGAGTAACTTTTTGGCGAGTAAAAACAACAAAAAGAATGTTAAATATAAATACCGTCTTTGTTTATTTACTTTTAAGCTATCTTGGCTTAAACTGATATTTATTTAGACTTTCAAATCAGAACGATTTTATGTACGTTCCGTTTTACGATATCATTACATCCACGGTGTGACGTTCCGTTCCTACCAGTAACATAGCAAGTCTGGCGCCATCTATCCTGAGAACAGGGAAGAAGAAAAAAAGTAAAAAAGGAAAACCTCTCATTAAATTATTAGTTATTCAGATAGTATATATCCCTAGTATAATAGGAAATGAGAAAGCTGATATTTTAGCTAAGGAAGCTTCTATATCCAATGTTGATAGAAAATATTACTACATAACAAATTATGATTATTTATTTATTTATTTCAATAAGGCTCAGTAACAGAATACAGACTAAATACAATATAATACATTACATTTACAAAACATCATTTCAAGACTGTTTTCCAATTAATACTGTACACAACATTCACAAGACATAATTGAGATTACACAAAATATCTGTTTAATAGTATTAAATTATTATTGTATATGAAAATTATCATATATATATATATATATATTTTACTTTTTTTTGTATAACCGTAGTCTAAAAAATTTGTAATGTTAGATTATGTGACCGAGTGAGAAATAGTGTTATTCGCGAAAAGTGTGTTGTGAAAGATGATAGAAAAAGGAATGTTGAGATGGTTTGGGCACATAGAGAGGATGGATGATAGAAAATTGGTAAAAGGGATCTATAGAGCTAGTGTGGATGGTAATGTTAGTAGAGGATGACCACGGAGAACACACTTGGACCAAATTGAGAGTGTGCTCAAAAAGGCGGGCGTCCGTAGTATGAAGAATAAAAGAGCATGTATGAAAAGATTGATGGATGTAAACGAAGCTAGATAGGTTTGTCAGGATCGTGCGAAGTGGCGATCAATAGTCTCTGCCTACCCCAATGGGAACTAATGGCGTGAGTATATGTTATGTTACCGTAGTCTAGCCCTGTCTCAGCTTCGTTCTTCTTGGCAATCAAGATGGGACGGTGCTAGTAAGGGTTTGTTTTACAAATCTGTTCAACCAACAATTCCTAGTAAAGCCTGGTTTTCGAAACTCAAAAAACTATCTAAGTTCATAACTTCAATTTTAATTCGACTTCGAATTGGTCATTGTTGTTCCCCAGTGTTTTTAAATAAAATAAGAGTTCGGGATAGTTCGTTGTATTCACAACGATGGATGGAATGGATGAAGGCTCCTTGGATCACATATTTTTTTCTTGCCCCCAAAATTCCGCTTTTAATTTATACTCAGCTATACCCAAGATTAAGATTCCGCTTCCGACTAATTTTAATAGCATGATTTCCTTTTTTTCCTCCTCCCTGATTTAATTATAGCTCTTGACAAGTTTATCAGGATGAACAATATTAAATTATAAATATGTTTTCTTTTACTTTTTATAATTTGTTTCTGTTTGATTCGTTATCAGGTTTATATAAGTTGTAATTATTATGTAAATAATTTTTCTTTCTCTTCATGTCCTCGGGTTTTTTTTAGTTTTTATATTGCCTTTAAATATCTATTTGATTTTTTGTATACTATATTTTCGCGTTGATTTCACTTATATCTTGCAAGATCTCATCACGTGGTTCGTGGCAGAATTGTTGCAATAACTAAAGCGACAGATAGCGCCCACTTAAAAAAAAAAAAGAAAGAAAGAAAAACAGCGAATCAAATCAAATTGGCTGTGCGGCGCGCTAATTGTTGCCAAATTTTCTTTGCTTTACTGATTCCAATTACTTCAGATAAATTTTATTTATAATGGATGAATCGTTATTGATTCCATCTCCTAATTGGGGTCAGGGCGCTGGGATAACAGCAAGCATCGATAACTGGATATTCTATGGAAGAACTCCTAAAAATCTCTGTATTTTGGAGCCGGTACCCACTGAGTACAATGCGGTTATTATTGATTCTACAGGATATAAAGCCCATATCATTCCTAACGTTCACCAAGACACGTGAGTAAATTTTCATACTTAATTTTTAATTCATTCATCAGTTTTCTTTTTCTCATAAGGTTATCAAAAGTAATTCCAATTTCTTTTTGTTTCTTATGCTCACACCCATTACTCCCATCTGGGTAAGCAGCGACTATCTATCACCATTTTTCACAATCTTGTCAACTCTCTCTTCTACATTTATCATTCTTCTCATACATGTTCATTTGTTTTTTTCACTTTGGACATTCACATTTGCATTAACTTTTTTTTTGTTTTTTATGTTTTAATACATACAGTCTTAATTATTAATGATATAATAATAATTTACCAATTTCTTGATGCAGAATTACAAGTATTGAAGTATCTCCAGAATGGCCTAATAAGCGGATATTCCTAACTGGAAGTGCTGATGGTACTGTTAAACAATGGTTGATAACACACACAGATGGACAGATAAAAGTTAAAACTACACATGCACATGATGTGTTGGCCAGAGAAAAGGAGGTAAGGCTATTAAGATTTAATTAAGTAACAACAGTTGAAAGTTTTATTTAGAAAAATACATTTATCTGATTTAAGAAGAATCATTCTGATTTAATTTTGTGCATTGGCAAATAAATCTCCATGTTTCCCTTTACTTAACCCGCTGTGCCACCACTAAGCCAAACTACTACTAGACTAGTGTGGGCAGTTTACCAAAATCTGGGAAAGAAATTTTAAGTTCATACCTCTATTTTGTACTGCTCATACAACATCAATGACAATTGATGTTGTTGATGATTAGTTTATACCACTATTTTGTACTCTGCATACACCAGCAATGTTTAATTAGTACTGTATCTTAACAAATATGAGAACCAAAGTTGGTTCAAATTATACAGATCTGAAAATCAATATAAGTTAAGGAGGTGCTGTATAATGTAGGCTTAGAATGGCATACATATCTGTTGCTTTGTAGGACTCTGTAGTTGATTTGAAAAAACGGAACCTTTTGTTATTTATCCTATTTGGTTGGAGCTAAGTAATTTATTTCTCAAAATTAGCTACTGAAAGCCTATTAGAAAATAAAATTGAGTAATAATCTGTGTAGTGTGGGCTACCCTGTGTTGTGTCGACTTAGAATGCTGTGTAGTGTTGGTTTAGAATAGCACTATCCCATTTCTTCCTGTGAATGTTCATAAGAGGCGGCTGAGGGTATTGGAGCTTTTTAAGTGGTTTTTGGGCGATGCGGTTGGAGACCTTTATTTTAGAATCTTATTCCCTCACAAATTCCACATTCACACAAAAGTGGCTGAGGAATGTCGTATTCTTTAGCTCTCGCTACTCTTTTTAGGGATTTATAGCTTATAATCACAGTATGAAAGTTACGGAGGGTGCTCTTTTAGTTTTACTATATTGTTGTGGATATAATATTGGTTTACAATGCATTATAATCATAGAAAGTTATAAAGTTATATAAAAAAGGAAGGTTTCCCACATCTGTAAAGCTAGTACAGATTATATTCTGTAAACTTTGATACTCTCTGCTTATGTTATATCTCAGTGGATTATAAATTTATCCATTCCTAACTATTACAATATTTGTTTGCGATTTTTAGTACTTAAGTTTTATTACACTATTAATTTTTATTCAAGTCTCCTATGAATCCATGTACACCCAGCTGTTTTTCTTATAAATTCTATAAGTTTTGTAGTTACCATCACTCATCATATATCAGACTTTTAAAAGTCATTAGTGGCAGAGTTTATAAGCTGCAAAAAGGTTGAATAATTATTGATTCAAAATTATAGCTCCTCACCTCCCCACAGCCCATATACTACAGCTACATTATAGCTACTCCTAGTTTATAGCTCATAAACTTAAGAGCGACGCTGTATAAGCAGGTGTAACACTGTCCAGTCACTTCTATTCAATGCCAGCTTCTTGATCTCTTGGTAAGACATGATGTCCGTCAGAATTCGTCATCGTCTCTTCTTGGCCTTCCCTTCATCCCTTCCTCAATGATGTTTCTTATAAAATCGTCGTGTCTTATCAAGTGGCCCAGCATTTTGCCTCGTCTGTCCTCAATAGCTCTCATCAGCTGTCTCTTTTCCTTCACTTTTTCAAGTACTTCTTCGTTTGTTATGTGATAGATTTGCTGTACCCTAAAATATTTTCAGGCAGTAGTTGGGGCTGGTTACTGCAATGAAGTGTACACGATTACAGCAGGCTCGTACGGCAGTATCGTGAAATGGGATATCAACTCGAATGTTGTTAGGACTTACAATCATTTGCTGAGGGGTTTTAAACCATCCTGCTTTAGTTGTTCTCGGCATACACTGTTGCAAGCAGCTGTCGGAACTAAGCAGGGAGTTGTCTTTTTACTGGATTTAAATGGTAAGTAATGGTTGTTAGTATATTGAGATCAACCTGATGTTTAGTAAATAAAATACACAGAATAACTTATAAGTATATCCAATTCCAATTTGTCTTTTCTAAAGTCATATGTGTGGTTAATTTATCATGGTTGCTAACGGTGAGGGAAAACATCGCGAGGAAACCCACATGGCTGAGTTGTACTTAGTCATGTGACAGTGTATTCATACAAAACGGCGATAGGCCCGCCCCCTATCACGTGAGTACACTGTCTAAGCAAAACGTGGGTACCTTCTCTGGAAACTAGATGGCGCTTGCCATGTGAGTTCAAGAGTATTGGTACCTCTGCCAACCCCTTCGGGGATAAAACGGCGTGAACGTTTATGTTATGTTATATCCAATTATGGATCGCCACAAATCAAATTAAAATGATAAACAAGGTTACAAAAGTATAGAATAGTTTTTTTTACTACATATGCCTACATTTTAGCACATGTAGCTATATCACAATTATTTTTTTATCAGTCTGCATCATTCATGATATAAAAGTAAAACATGATCTCTTAGAATTTTTGGGGAAACCATCCATTGTATCACTACCTGTCACTTTTAGAAGTTTCGCTGATGTTATTTATCCACCCTTATTTTGATGATAGAAATAATGTGCTTATATAATCTTATTACATTTTTTAAATTATAATATTTTCGGGGAAGGCCTATTTTCAGCAGTTGATGTCCATTAGCTAATGATGACATTTAATTAAATATTATTTAATATTAAATGGCAATATGGGGGGCTCCCAGTTTTAGGATAATACCTGAAATAAATAAAAAAAAATAAAAAAAAAACTAAATTAAAGAAAGGTTAGAATTCAAAATAGTCATACGGTTTATTAATTTGCAGGTAATGGAAAGATGTTATACAAAGTACGCGCTCATGACGAAGAATTACTGAGTCTTAGTTGGTGTCCGCAAAGCAAAGTAGATATTGAGTTCCAAACGAAAAGTACATTATCTTCCCGTCTTGATCAGATACGAAACAAACCTGAAGGTGATGAAAATAAACAAATCAAATCCAAAACACAAGTCAAAGAACCTTTGAATGCCTCAATTAAAGAACCTCTGAATGTCTCAACTAAAGAATCTTTAAATGCATCAAACCGCGATTCAGCAAATGAATTTGAAGATATAGAAATTGTAGAAGAAGAAGACTTATTTGATATGTACAAAGATCACGAGGACAACGAATTTGGTCACAAAAAATATCAACCTGAAGATATTTACGTCAAAGTTGAAAAAGATAAGAAAAAGGATACTGATTATTTAGCTGAATGTATGAAATTGAAAGATACCATACTTAAACTCAAGAATGAGCCAGAACCGACATTGTCGTCGTTAGTCGATGCTTTGGAAAATACTCATGTGAGTAATGAAGGTGGTAGTAGCAGTAGCGAACCGACTTTGTCGTCATTAGTTGATGCCTTGGAAAATACTCATGTGAGTAATGAAGAGAGTAGTAGCAGTAGCAGTAAGAAAGATGTGAACAAGGAGAAATATGAGAACTTATTGGCAACTATTGGAAAATATGGGTGGGTACTTTCATGTACTATTTCTTGAATACATACATACATACATACATATTCTCACGCCGTTAGTTCCCATTGGGGTAGGCAGAGACTATCGATCGCCACTTTGTACGATCCTGGCAAACCTGAATGAATTTTTGAATATCCTTGTTAAAATATTTACTCATTAACAACAATGTGAATGGCACATTTATTACAACTACCAATTCTTATTTACTAGAGTTTTCTCATAATAAGTATATCATGACCAAAAATCATGCTAGATGAATCATCGCGAAAAATCAGATCACTCTTCTTAAAATTCTATTCTTTTACCAAAGTTTTGAGGAAAAGTCTTATTCTAATATTTTAGTTTCTCAAATTCACTTCAAATAATGTGTTAATATTTAGATATTTCTAATATCGGATTAAGCTTATATATAAGGCTTATTCAAATTAATTTCAGCATCATAATGCTGATGGGTAAAATCTTATGTGTTGTAAACTCTCCTTAAAAGTAGTTACGAATAAAAAAATTAGCTATTCATTTAATTCTAACAAATAAAGTAAAAAAAAATTTCGACATCTGCGGGGATCGAACCCACGACCTCTGGGTATACGCCCCCGCCGCTCTGCCAATTGAGCTACAGTGTCAAGTGGGTTCTAGTGCGAAATTTTTCCTTCCTTTGTTTCTTTTAAACTTTTTAAGTAGTGTTAGCATTCCCTACCTCCGATTTTTTTTTACAAATTCGGAGGGCCACTTGTTTATCTTTACAGATAGAATGCAAATGTTGAGAACGCATAACTATCACATAATTTAAATAATATCTAGTGAAATAATCCCCACATGCGGTTTGCATGAACAAAAACATTCAAATGATTCATTTAATGTTGGCTATTGTTTAATTTTATATGAATATTGTAGGAAAGTCCGGATATGGTCCAAAACTGGCAAGTTACTAGCAAGTGCCACAGTTGCATCACAACTTATTAAGAACGCATCGAAAAAGGGCAAAGGGACCCAGGGCGCACCTTTCGTGCTGTGGCTCAAACCAGACAAACTTTTAATTGTAGACAGTTACAGTCAATTGCTTCAGTGTAATCCTCTTTCCATCGATTGGTAAGTATTATTTTGTTATTGGAATTTATAGCACTTATGCGGAGACATACACACATATATACACTCACGGCTATAAACCCCTAGATAGGGTAGCCAGAGCTAAGGAATAAGAAATACCTCAGCCACTTGGAAAGTTAAGTGGGGAAAAGATAGTAAAATAAAGGTTGTTGGTGATGGGTCTCCAACCTCATCGCCGAAGAATCCCTTAAAAGCCCCAATACCGTTAGTCGCCTCTTACGTACACCCACCGGAAGAAATGGGGTGGCGCTATTCTAAGCTGACACTACACAATATATTTTAAATTAAAACACACACATTTTAAATTACCATAAACATAAACGTTTACGCCGAATATCCCCGAATATAAATTAAACGTATTGCGTAATATCTAGTTTATAAGTTTATTGTCTAATTAACCTTATACAATTTTTACTAGAACACATGTTATTATTTTTACAATTAAAATACAGGGTGAGACACATAGTGTACATTAGTGTCATTATAGGTCGAACCTGAGCAATGGACACTAATAATTAAAATTTTGTAAATGAATACATAAACTAAGCTTGCTTTCCTCTAGTAAAGTATTGCAATAAATCTGATACGCCGCAATATTTTTACACACATGCGTACATACATATACTCACGGCCATAAATCCCAAAAAGGGGTAGCCAGAGCTTTAGAGTTAGAAAATTCTCAGCCACATTTGGAAATTGATAGGGAGCAAGATGGTAGAAATAAATTATCGTAAAAACTTAAAAAAGCCCCATACCCTTAGTCATCTTTTACGACACCCGTGGGTAGAAAGGGGTAGTGACATTCTAAGCCGGCACTACACGGCGTAATATTTATACACGATACCACAGATAATATAATACTATACTAGTACAGATACCCAATCCCATACAACGAAGTGTGATGTGCTTAAATACCCTTATTCGACGGGCTATTGCCTAGTTCTTTATTGTTCGCTAGATGGCGATAAATTCGTAAAGCACATAACATAATAGTTCAACTTAAGGTCACAGATGTCACTACAAAGTGATTAAAACAAAATGCATAACAAAGCCCGATATCATAACTCGGCTAATATTAAGAAATGGCGGGCGGCTGCGGGGCGCGCGGGGCGGGGGCGCCTCGGTAACGCGAGCGAGAGAGATTTTATTACTTTATGACTTTCTTTCACTAAATGTTTATTTGCAAATTTGCAAATATGGTCAAGGACAAAATCGTCGACAAGGCCAATTGGCCTTACGCAATTGCGTACGAGTATTACATCTGTTTGTAGATTTTTGTTTTTAATGTTAACAGAGTCGTTGTCGATATTCGTCTCTGCTCTGTGTCGGCTTAGAATAGCACTACCCCATTTCTTACCGTGATTGTTCGTAAGAGACGGCTAAAGATATTGGGGCTTTTTGTGTGATTTTAAGGCGATTCTGTTGGAGACCCACCATCACAAATCTTTGTTTTATAATCTTATTCAACACAAGTTCCAAAAGTGGCGAACGAATTTCTTATTCCGAAGCTCTGGCTACCCCTTCTAGGGATATATAGTCCAAAATATATGTGTGTATTTACACATTTATTTATTTAATAACATCGTGCAAGGCGTATTCGTGCTGTAGTGACGACGTGTAATATAATTGCACTACTCCGCATCATTCCGTCAGGTCAGTGATGTATTGAGCGACTGATTTGAGTTGTTTAGTTTGAGGGTTTAATTTCATTGATTGGTTGGCGATGTGGTGATAAACCACGAATATTTAATAAAAAATTGTATCTTCCAAGCTGACATTCCACAACCATCTGTGGGTTTGTCGCATTTAAACTTCTGGTTATTACTTCAGAAAACTATAATGTCAGCTCAAAATAGTATCATTTAATATTATAAATAATACATTATAATTAATTTTATTGGGTTATGTATGTGGCTCGAATTTCCGAAAACCCATTTCCAAAAACAATGATTCTTTTATAATCTATTCTCCACATAAATTTGAAAATGTTGAAAGTAGTATGATATTATATTGAAAAAATCGATAGCTTGTTTCAGCTGCAATCATACGGACATTTAACTCAAACTCAAACGCTAACGCCGAATATCCCCGAACGGGGTTGGCAGAGGTACCAATACTTCTGATAATCACGTGACATTGTCAACGGGTGTTCAGAGTACCCACGTTTTGCTCGAACAGTGTACTCACGTGATAGGGGGCAGGCCCATCGCCGTTTTCTACAAATACAATGTCCCAGGGTTAGAAAATTAGTCGTCTGCAAGATAAGCGGTGTTCTACCCACTGAGCTACTAAGTCGTCATTAAACTACTTTATTTTAATTTATCTAGGTACCTACGCGCTACACCTACAGTAAAGAATATTTATCCTATTTGTAAAAAGTATTTATCAATCTTGCCACATCACATACTGACATACATATTATTATTTCTCATACAACATTATTACATACATAAATATACTTACGACTAAAAATCCCTAGAAGGGGTAGCCAAAGCTTCGAAAAAGTCAATCACCGAGTTATTAATATTAATTCAAAGGTTCACACCGCAAATCCCCGACGGTAGTGCAGGCAGGGGTACTAATACTAAAAATCTACTTTCTACAACAAAGTACTAACAGATATAAAAATAACATACATACATATACTCACGGCTATAAATCCCAAGAAGGGGTAGCCAGAGCTGCAGAGCTAGAAACTCCTCAGTCACATTTAAAAGTTGATAGGGTAGAAAATGGTATAAATAAATTATCGTTAGTGATGGGCCTCCAAAAATCCCTTAAAAGCCCCAAATACCGTAAGTCGCCTCTTACGTTCACCCATCGGAAGAAATGGGGTAGCGACATTTTAAGGCGACGCTACACGCACGGCTAAAAAATAGTGATAAGAAATGGAACAAGGTTATTTTTGAGCGATGCGGCAGGAATTAAAATTACATATATACTCACGCCGTTAGTTCACATTGGGATAGTTAGAGACTATCGATCGCCACTTTGTACGGCCCTGGCAAACTTGGGACACTTGTCTTTTTAAGCACAGTCTCTTTTTGGTCCAAATGTGTACGCCGAGGTCGTTAAAAAAATAAAATCACGTAAAAAGCCCCTATACCCCGTGAGTCGCCTCTTGCAATCACCCACGTGTAGTAATAGGGTAGTGTTATTTTAAGTCGACAATTATCACCAATTCGATTACTTGGATGGACGCAAATCAAAACAAATAAGATACGTCAGTAAACACCATCTCATTTTGGCGCCATCTATTGTCAGTAGTTGAAATCACTAAACATTTTAGGTAAATAGATGTAGTTCTACAATAATCATTTGGGAATACAATTTCATAAAAACAAAAATACAGTTTTTTTAAATTTTGCTTATAATTGTAATAATTTATGTTTTATGGTATTAAGTGACAAAATAAATTACCGTGTTATATTTATCTAACTGTCTTTTGGCTTTTTAAACGATAATTAGCCACTTTAGCTTTTTATTTTAAAAGCCGACTATATCTTAACTCCATCTATTGAGCGTAGAGGTAATTAAAAACATTTTGTATGAGATGGTATACCATGACGATACTAAATCATAAAGCCTAAGCCAGTTGTAATTTAGATGTTGGTTTCTTAGGCAGGGTAAGAATTAAAGGATTGCCGAATACTAATGAATATCTTTAATATGGAACCAGAGTAACAGTGACATAGTGGGTGAATACTTTGTTACTAACGTGACTCATATGTATATGTATATTAACATTTTATTGTGTATTTTAGTAAAAACAAAATACAATGGTCAATATTACACGCACAACATAAAAAGGGCCTATTCTCAGTATTTGCGGGAAGGTCGCAAACCATGGAAGAAGATGTTTCTATATGGACGGTGGCACAAGATTGGACCCTTGCGAGATACTCTCTCAAAGAAAATAAGATAACGCAGTTACTTCACACCGCTGGTGGCTTCGTATATGCTATAGCTACGTGTCCTTATGATCCCAAGAAGTAAGTAATTTTTAAGACTTTATTTCGATGTGTTTCAAATCTTATATATTTTTCTTACTCAGATTATTTGGAATTTAATCGTGTTGGTAAGCAACCTTTTTAAAAGTGTTTTTAGTGTACTGTTATAAACACTAATGTTTGTATGCCAATTAATTTGGAATAAAAATAATCCTTTACAATCTGACACAGTAAAAGTTGTGGCTGAGTTCTTTTACACTGATATACCATGGGAAGGTACTTAACACTTGTTGTTGTGTAATTTTTTAGAGTTGCAGTAGCGGTCGGTGATGGAGGCGTGAGAGTTTTAGAGAACGAAACAAGTGACAGTGATGAGTCCAAACTAAAAGTCGGCAATACCATAAATTACTGGAGAAATGTTCAGGGAAAAGTATTGGCTGCGGCCTGGCATCCCTCTAGAGAGAATTTACTAGCATTCTCTACTGCCGAATCCAGGGTGAGTTTGTAACTTAGAACAGTTTTATTGGAGCGAAGCTCCATTTACCCCCGACTTTTGCATTTCGTTGTGATCGTACTCCTCCTAAACGGCTCAACTCAGAACCCTGAAATTTTGCATGGTTGTCAAGGGCTATGTCTAGATGGTTTATGTCAATTTTGATAAAAATCGGAGGAATAATCACCATTAAAAAATTATAATGTTAGTATATGGAAAAATTACGTAAACAAGCCTGCGCGTGAATATAGAATCTATACTAATAATTTCGTCACGGGGTACGGTAGACTCGATCGAAACCTTACCTGAATAATAATACATAAAAAAATAATGATTTTGAGTTGACAACATCTATCCGCAAAATTCGGATTGTCGAGTATTTGCTAAATTTTAATGGTGCTGATTGCTGACAGACAAATCTTAGTCGCCATATTGACTGTCACCCGATGACATAAACGTTCCGTTTCATTATGTTTTTCAATCGTTTCGCAAAGGACAAGGAGGTTTCGATTGAGTCTACCATACTCCTTAACGAAATTTTTATTATAGATACTATATACTTCAGTAGTTGACCTTTCTCGAAAATATTGTTTTTGCCACTTTTGTATCCGCTCAGTAATGACCACGGCCTTATGACTCCTTTAGTTTGTTTTTGACCTTAGGGTAGATATGGGGTAGATTGATACTGACAGTATTATTTGTTTTTATCCTTGTTTCATTTTAGAACAGGGTAAAATATAAACTATGCAGCCTATAGTGTTGAGTGAGTCATAAATCCTAGATGTTTAAATATAAACCAAAACTAACTCAAGGAAGGTAATCTTTGTCGTATGCATAAAAATGTTGGATGTGTAAGAACCTATGGCACTAAAAATAGTCCGGTACACTCTTCGACCCTACTTATAATTATCATTATGTTCTATTTATTTTATAATGAGTGCACATTTTGTTTCTTTATATGTATATATTTTCTGACTGCAAAGCAAGTACGTATAATTTAATGTAATGTATGTTGCGACTACATTCCATCTTAACACCTCAACTACTGAACTGAAAACTATTTTGGATGGAAATCGGATGCAAAAAATAAAGTCCAAGCGGACGAAGTCGTGGGCAAAAAGCTTGTAGTGGAATAAATAACATACATACATACATATACTCACGGCTATAAATCCGGCTGTGTAGTGTCAGCTTAGAATAGCACTACCCCATTTCCTCCCGTGGGTGCTTTTAAGAGGCGGCTAACGGTATTACGACTATTTAAGTGGTTTTCGGGTGAAGTTATTGGAGACCCGTCACAAACTTTCTTTTTACAATCGTTTTCCCACTTAATTTCCAAAAGTGGCTGAGGAATTTCTTTTTCTGAAGCTCTAGCTACCGCTTTTTGGTATTTATGGCCGTGAGTATATGAATTTATGTAAGAAATAAGCACTTTTGTTTTCCTCCAAGGGCCTATGTGGTCCCTCTATTTCGCAGCTGGCATAACTTACCACTATAACGCATTGGAGAGCCATTTAGTCATTCTTTCGTTAAAATAAAAACAAAACATGCCAAAAGCAAAGGTGTACACGTCAAAGACTAAAGTCTTGTCGATAGCTACGGCAGTGGGTAGTCTGATTACGTAGTAATCTCTATATAGTTTGTGGTAATGACAGTTCTATTTCAGTCTCTATTTGTATTAATTTGTTCTGATTGTACTCATTATGCCGAAAATCGTATTGAAGTAGTCGAATTATTTCATAAAATCTTTCATTGGTCGTGTATTTGTTTGTTGTTTCTCCTTGCATTTGGTAAATATTGTCACAATTCTGGCAAGTGGATGCAGCGAAGGGCTCTTCGTAACGATGGCAAATTTAGTATGTATGTCGGTATTCAGCCATACGCTAGGATACGGAGGATACCCCTTATTGTTCGATAGGCCCCCTTAGGCCGCGCGCAGTAAGAGCTACCATGGTGTATCCTAGACTGTTGCCGTCTACCTAGGCAGTTTGTGCTGACTGAAGAAAAGAGTATCTATAATAATAATTAATAGATAAAATCAATGAACGAATCTAGACGAATCTATGCCTTGCTAACCTTTAATATTCCTTGAGAACAGATGACTACAAAAGTAAATTTACTTACTTACTTACTTATACTCACTGCTTTAAATCCCTAGAAGGGGTAGCCAGAGCTAAGGATTTAGAAATTCCTCAGCAACTTTTGGAAAATTGAGTGAGGAAAAGATCGTGAAGTGAAGGTTGTTGGTAATGGGTCTTTAAACGCATCGCCCAAAAATCCCTTGAAAGCCCCAATACCGTTAGTCGCCTCTTACGTACAACCATCGATCGGTAGAAACGGGGTATTGCTATTCTAAACCGACACTACACGGCAACTACCTATATTTTGTACCTAGATGTGTATTATATGCCAAATTTCACCCGAGTGAAGCTGGGTTTTCATCTAGTTTTTTCATATTCAATCGTTCCAAAGTCACGTCCGTTTGCGCTCCAACAGTTGGGCTTATTCCGTTTATCCACCCTAAAAAATCCTCCCTAAGGCGGATATTCGGAAATGCATATAATATGGTTCTTCCGATTTTCTACCCTGCGTACGTACAGTCATTTACAGAAAAAAGACCCTAAGTTTGTAAGATATTTTTATGCAAACTGTAAGTAAGAAAGTAGGTATGTTTATCTTAAGTATTTTAATGTTCACGATGTTCCTTGGACTCATTTTGTGTTGTGTATGTTTCTGTAAATTACTGTACTTGGGGTAAAAAATCGGAAGAACCATATTAAATGCATTCCGAATATCCACCCCGTTCAGGGTGGATAGACGGACACGCGTTTCCAAATATCCGCCTTAGGGAGGTTTTTTTAGGGTGGATAAACGGAATAAGCCAACAGTTGGTAATTTTTCGAACTCTTGAACGCTAATACTCGAGTTCTAGAACATTTTTCCCAAAAAAAATTTAACATTTTTTTTTTTAAAGAAATTAGGTATTTACCTATTTAGATATGTTTTTTTAAACAATGAAAATTGTAAACAATTTAAGTTTTCCAAAATCAGGACTGTAACTACATTGCAGTTTTGTGTAGAATCAATCACGCGTATAGGTAAACCAACAAGTATATTCAAGGAATCATAACAAATTGCATAGCAACGCGTGTTGAGATATTTGTAGAATAAATCGTTCAACGATAAGTAATATCTGAGAATCAGGCAATTGCTCGCTTCGCTCCTTTTATTGGCATCCGACGGTCCCATGCCAACCTAGTAATACATACATAACTCACGTCTTTAAAATCCGAAAAGAAGTAGCCAGAGTTTCAGAACAAAAAAATCATTAGATAATTAATTGGGGAAAATATTGTATTGTAAAATAAAAGTTATAAACATATTATACAATTTTTACATGAGCAGAATACTAAAATAATGACACTCCTAAAATAGTTTTCTACATTGCCCATTAAATGATTGAGCCTTCCTATGGGACCCATTGTCTGACGTCTATTCCCGTTAGTCATGAACGGCAAAGATTTTTGTTTATAGACACTGTGAAATTTTGTAACTGAATATATTGCGCAGGTTCCTATACACTGCCCATACGAGGTGGATTTGACTAAATTGGGTCTGACTAACCGAATGGATGGCGCCAGTTATACAATTTGGTCAAATACTTCAAGTGTGAAATCTCCAAGATTTATATTATTCAACATGATTCTGGTCTTATCATGTTCATATATAGATTCATTTTATCAATAACTCCACTGAGGTCATTGAGCGTTTTGCTTAAATCTTACAATTCAGTAACGAGTAACAATATTAAATTTTAGTCGGGAAAGGATATTAAAATAAAAGTAGACTGATGGTGTTCCGCCACATCACCGTACAATCACACAGTCCCCAATACCCTTAAAAATAGGTTATTGCAATTTCCTTCACTCACTCACTTCACTCTTCATCGCAATCAGATAGGCACAGTAGTGACGTTGGGCAGCGCGGACGACAGCGCGCGTGTTCCCGGCGGGCGACGGTACCTGCGCGTACTATCAAAATGAAAAAGTTTTTTATTTATTTATTTATTCGTATTTAGTTCAGCGGGAAAGGATTATAAAAGAAAAGTTGATCACACGTCACCGTACAATCACTTACGACTGATTTCTGAATTGAGTATTCCAGCTGAGAACAACTTAAGTATCATTCTGTCGCATTGAAATCTTAACAACTGAATGAGACAAAACGATACTTAAGTGGTTCTCAGCTTGAATACTCAATTCAGAAATCGGGCGTTAAAGTCCCAAATGCCCTTAAAAATAGGTTATTGTAATGTTCTTCACATTAAAAAGTACTGTTGGTCATCGCAATCAGATAGGCACAGTAGTGACGGCGGCAGCGCCGACAAGAGCGCGCGCGTGTTCCCGACGGGCGAAGGCATTAGCGCGTACTATCAAAATGAAATACTTTAGCTACTTTTTTAAAGTTCAGTCGGGGAAGGATTGTAAAATAAAAGTTGATCACACATCACTGTACAATCACTTACGCCTAATTTCTGAATTGAGTATTTAAGCTGAGAACGACTTAAGTATCGTTTTGTCTCATTCAGTTGTTAGGATTTCAATGCGACAGAACGATACTTAAGTTGTTCTCAGCTGGAATACACAATTCAGAAATCGGGCGGTAAAGTCCCAATACCCTAAAAAATAGGTTATTGCATTTGAATCTGACTACGACGACTTGACATTAATAAGTATTGTTGATCGCAATCAGATAGGCACAGTAGCGACGTTGGGCAGCGCGGACAAGAGCGCGCGCGCGTTCCCGGCGGGCGACGGCGCGTGCGCGTACTCGCTGGCGTGGGCCGGCGACCAGCTGCTGGCGGCCGCCGGGGACCTGCTGCAGTACCACGCCGACAGGCCCGATCGCGGTGAGACTATATGCTATACTTCATACGCTTGGATAGTTAGATTGTGTTGTAGACGTAAGACGTAAAAAAAGAGGTACTCAATTCGATTGTATATTTTTTTTATGTATGTTACGCGATTGCTCCGCTTTAGTTTAAATCTTTTTGTTCATGAAAACCTCATGTGGGGATTATTACTAATAAATAAAGAATAAATAAAGGAAAGAAAAATTTTGCTCCGCTTTAGGTTAGGATTTCTGTTGGAAATGAAGAAGGAGAACAGGATTTTTTTGATAGTTTATTTATAGATTTTTACATTCCCCTTCATTATTGATCAGAACTCCGAGTAGTCTTTTGAAGTCCAGATTTCAGTCAAAGTTCATCTGTTACATCAACCAATCAGTGGTTTTTACGAATACTTTATCACTATATAACTTTACCATATCGGTGTTCAAGAGAAAAGAAAGAGCTACCTTGTTACTAAGATATTAATTTGAGTGACCTATTGTATTCTAATATTTTATAACACATAATGTCACGTTACAAAATGTAGGTCCTCAGAGAATCCCAGTGACAGTAGAAGGCAAGCGGTGGAAAGTGACCGAGGTCACGTGGTCGTCCCGAGCGATGTTGGTCGGCAGTACTGACGGGGCCGTGGCCCTCTTGGACCCCACCACCTATGAAGTTAAAGATGCGATCTTCCCTTTCACGTTAGTATATTGTTTCATTTAAAATAACGAGCTGAAGATTATCATCATACTGAAATTCGAAATAATATTCAAAGAGATTTTTTTTACGAATTTCATAAAAAAAAACAGCATACACATTTTTCACATAGTTACTTAAAACATTTCATAGATGGAACCATTCTACATTATTGTCTTATTCATTTCACCAAAACACCTGGCACGATTTCTCATAACTCCCAAATTTACATACAACGAATTAAAAGTGGTAGTGAAGTGGTCGTCTCGACAGTACTGACAGTGCTGTGGCTCTCTTGGATCCTAACACCTATGAAATCAGAGATGCTATTTTCCCTTTCACGTTAATATATGGAAAATTATCATGGTACTGAAAGTTCACATTACGATCAAAATACCTTGCACATTTTCTCATAATTACCAAATGTACATTCAACCAATTACAAGTGGTTAAGTTGATCATTTATGAGTATTCCGACACTAAAAATTACATATTTTATTACGAGTAACATATTGAACATACTAAACACAAATTGTCGGCTTAGAATAGCACTACCCCATTTCTGCCGGTGGGTGTACGTAAGAGGCGACTAACGGTATTGGGGCTTTTAAAGGATTTTTGGGCGATGCGGTTGGAGACCCATCACCAACAACCTTTATTTTACCATCTTTTCCCCACTCAACTTCCAAAAGTGGCTGAGGAATTTCTTTTTCCTTAGCTCTGGCTACCCCTTCTAGGGATTTACAGTCGTGAGTATATGTATGTATGTAAAAAGTCAAAAAAAAAAAAAAAAGTCAAAAAGTTTATTTTTCAAAATAAAGTTAAATACTAACATTTTTTGAACGTCAAAGTTTTAAATTAATCGTTAATCCGTTGCTTCGGAAGGTGTTCGTAAAGAGAAGAAGCAACAAAGAAACTCTTTACAGTCACATTTTTTCATTTTTTCAAAATATGGTTTGTACAATTTCAGTTTATAAACATGTTTTTACTTTACAAAAGATTTTCTATGCGACCTATATCTATGTATGTAAACACAAATATACAGGGTGACAGTTACGCTACTTGATACGACAATAAGTTTTCCTAAAAAAGTGTGCCTTAGCTATTTATGCCTTGCCGAAACGAGTTATATATCTTATTTACTTCAAAATTCGCATTTTTATTAATATGTGGTTTATGGTCATCACAAGCCAACCTAGACGTCCACTGCTAGACGCAGGCCTCCCGTAAAGACCTTTACAATAACCAGTTCTTTGCTGCTCTCATTCATCGGCTTCCCGCGACCTTGACAAAGTCGTCGGTCCAGCTTGAGGTAGTCTTATACACACTGCGTCCTCGGCCAGTATGTGACCACCACTCTAGAACCTTCGAGCCTATGATAATAGGATAGGTTGATTATTATTCAATTGAAATGCGAGTGACATATGAATAACATACATAACATAACATAAACGTTCACGCCGAATATCCCCGAAGGGGTTGGCAGAGGTACTAATACTTCTGAACATCACGTGAATTTGTCACCTAGTGTTCAGAGTACCCACGTTTTGCATGGACAGTGTACTCACGTGATAGGGGGCAGGCCTATCGCCGTTTTGTACGAATACACTGTCACATGACTAAGTACAACTCAGCCATGTGGGTTTCCTCACGATGTTTTCCCTCACCGTTAACAACCATGATAAATTAACCACACATACGTCTTTAGAAAAGACAAATTGGTGTAGGCCCGACCCAGGATTTGAACACTAGTCGTTTGCACTATAACCGAGTGTTCTACCCACTGGGCTATCACGGTTGCTTTACATATTAATATCTTTTTTAATAACAAAAGTCCTGTAATTTTATCTACATTCCACTTGAAATATTAAGTTAGTGTTTTTTGTTAATTACAGTAAAATAATCCACTACATAGACCTCCACCCCGAGCAAGTATCGGAGGCCAATGAACAATCTCCATACAAGAATCTCTTGGCGGTGTGCTCCTTGGATAAAAGCTCACAGATTGCCATTTTACAAATAGAACAATCGAGTGAGTACTAAATTATCATAAAACCAACATAACATAAACGTTCATGCCGAATATCCCCGAAGGGGTTGGCAGAGGTACTAATACTTCTGAACATCACGTGACTTTGTCACCTGGTGTTCAGAGTACCCACGTTTTGCATGGACAGTGTACTCACGTGATAGGGGGCAAGCCTATTGCCGTTTTTGTACGAATACACTGTCACATGGACTAAGTACAACTCACCCATGTGCGTTTCCTCACGATGTTTTCCCTCACCGTTAACAACCATGATAAATTAACCACACATATCTCTTTAGAAAAGACAAATTGGTGTAGGCCCGACCCAGGATTTGAACACTAGTCGTTTGCACGATAACCGAGTGTTCTACCCACTGGGCTATCACGGTTGCTTAACATAAGTTATTATAACTTTTTTTTGTTTAACTTGCTTTAAAATATTTTCCTAAATGTTTAATTTTCCTAGCCTATCCTCCTAAGTGAGCCTCTACTACATTTATTAAGGAGTTAACACATCAAATTTCTACAACTAGTACTTTTTACAACTAGTAGATTCGGCTGTCATCTTAGTAGAGTACGACTAATCAGGACACATTTTGATAAAAGAGGATATTCCAAAAAAGGCAGGCAGTCTCCTCAGTGTATAGAATAAACAGCATGTTTGAAAAGATTTATGAATGTAAATGAAATGAGTGAGGTTGTCCGTGATCGTAATAAAGGCGATCGATAGTGACCCAAATGGGAACAAATAACGTGATTTTATTTATGTAAGTGTTTGACAATATAGTTTATTACGTAGGATTGGAGACAAAGTAATGAATGGGTTAGAACACTGTCTAATAAATTCGGATAATCCAGATAATTAGCTGTAGTATAAATGCCTGCCTTTTTTTGTGTGTGCTCCGTGTTCGACCTTTATTGACATTGCCATCCAAATTTGCTCCATATACCTTTCAACAATTTAATGTTCTCCCTGCGCTCTACACAAGACTTAACAAAAGGGAGGTAACAAGCCATAAGAAGATTGTCACGGAATACATTTTGAATAATCTTGACTCGAGCACCCTTTGTTTTTCTCTTCCCGATACAAATCAGCTGGTTTCGTCAAATCAGAATAAATATTGCTCTATTCAAGTGGGTTCCATAGTAAAAGTAATTCAGCCCCAGCAACCCCGTTTTGGCTCATAACCGTTTTTATTACCTGTATTTATCTTTAACCAATTAACTTTCACACATGCTCTACATATTACACATATTGCCAAAACAAGTACAATAACATATTAAACATTAAAATTATAAAAGCAGGTACCGAAAAGTTGTCCCCATACAAATCATTGGCTGGCCACGAAGATACCGTGTACCGCGTGGCGTGGAGTCCGCATCGAGAACAACAACTGCTGTCTAGTTCTAAGGACGGGACTGTCAGAGTAAGCATTATCATCATATATTGAGCAACTTTTACTAGTTTTGCATTTATTAATAAACTAGTTTTCCGCCCACGGCTTCGCCTGCGTGGAAATCGCTTATATTGCGGTATAAAGCACAGTAACAAAACTTCTCATTCCTACGATTTCCCTCGGAAATATCATTTTTCTTCGGGATAAAAGGTACCCTATTATTTAATCCGGACTTCTAACTCTACGTCTGCAAAATTTAAAAGCACTCGGTTTAGTAGTTACGGGCTGAAAGCGGAACAAACAAACAAACTCACTTTCCGATTTACAATATTAGTAAGGATACATACATTCATATACACACGACTGTAAATCCCAAAATATCGCGAAGTTGTTCCCATACAAGTGGTTGCAGGCCGCAACTTGCAGATTTAATTTACTTGTAAAGATAAGATGAAGATCTAAAAGTGTCCTTGATTAAATTAGTTAAATCGAATTTGATAATGTTTCTAAGCCGAATATTTCCTATTCTATACTAATATCATAAAATCTAAAACTTAATTTGAATGATACATGCAGTAAAAAGTTAGGAATACTTGTTTTCGTTAAAAAGAAAAACGGGCTAGTACTCACTAATAAATTATAGCTCAGTACATCTTAGAGCAGCTTTCCCTCATAAAACCATACATTACAGGTATGGGACGCAATCGAAGGTACATGCACGGGTATATTCGGCGGGCACAGTCGCAACGTGTTGTGTGTGTCCTGGTTATCGAACCCGGGACTCGCAAACTACGCCTTGAGCGGTGGCATCGACTGCACACTACGCCTATGGGACACTACCGCGCATCCGCCTGAATCTTATAAAAGTAAAGAATTTACGTACATACATACATATACTCACGGCTATAAATCCCTTAACGGGGTAGCCAGAGCTTTGGAGTGAGAAATTCCTCAGCCACTTTTGGAAGTTGATTGGGGAAAAGATGGTAATAATAAATGTTTTTTGTGACGGGTCTCCAACCACATCGCCCAAAAATCACTTAAAAAGCCCCTATGCCCTTAGTCGCCTCTTACGACCACCCTGGGGTAGAAATGGGGTAGTGTTATTCCAAGCTGACACTACACGACACTCCTAAGGAATTTGTAAACATAAGAAATTCAAGTTGTTGATAGAAAGTTACTTCGTTGGTAAATTTCAATTTTCCCTGGTACAGAACTGAACGGCTTAAAGGATTTACATTTACATATTTATGGTATAACTATCACCTGCGATTATTTGTGAAGAGTATTATTTATACCTTAAAATACCAGCTTTTCTCTTTTACGGTATCATTTTTGGCAATCCGTATTTGATTACATACATAAACAAAAGTATTTAAATATATATTATAATTTCAGAAGTGTGCCACGAAATAACAATCTCAAAAAGCGATAAAAAGAACAAAAAGAAACAAACCCCACTGGAGGAACAGCCTGAAAGTGATTTGGAAGTAGCGACGAATTTGACTACTACAGTGAAACCGTCCAAAAGGTTTCTGTTACCAAAAGTATTTAGGCAAATTGTTAGTGGAAATGCGAAAGCGATTAAACAAGTTTTAAAGAGACATCAACCAAAGACTGAAGAAAATGATGTTGTTGATGAATATATAGACTGTGATTTTGTGAAGATTTTCGGCAGTGCCAACGAGGTTAATGAGATCTTAGATGATGAATGTGAGTATTTACATTTGTTATTGTACCGTTCTGAAGATGGCGTAAATTTTATAGTAACCTGTCTGTGTTTGATAGCCTATACTTCATTGTTTTTGAAACGCATATTTAGTATTTTTTTGTACATACATACATATACTCACGGCTATAAATCCCTAGAAGGGGTAGCTAGAGCTAAGGTATTAAAATTCCTCAGCCACTTTTGGAAGTTGCGTGGGGAAAAGATGGTAAAATAAAGGTTGGTGGTGATGGGTCTCCAACCGCATCGCCCAAAAATATCTTAAAAAGCCCCAAAACCGTTAGTTGCCTCTTACGTACACCCACCGGAAGAAATGGGGTAGTGCTATTCTAAGCCGACACAACACAGCAAAGCCAACCATTATATTTTTTTGTAACTTAATATAAAAGTGTTATAACCATTTGTTAACTGATGAAACATCTTTTTGCTAAATAATATTGTCTAAATATGACATTACATTATTACGTTGGAGATATTATTAAGATCTAACAAAACTAAAGGGGTCAATTTGTATCCAAATTTTTTTTGCAACCCTATTTGCTATAGACCAACCAATATTTGCTATTAATTTTAAATATAAATAAGAGTTGTGTGTGACATCAACTAAATGTCCAATTTTTTCATTTGATTAAATCGTACATATTATATTATTGTACCATGGGTATATTCGTGTTATGGTATCATAACATTATATTTTTTATTTAATTATAAATATTTTATCAGTGCAATCCCACGCCGAAAATCGCCGTCACGAAGCGTGGATGATGTTATCCATACTTCGCGGCAAGATTGATGACGTCATCAAATACGCTGCCGAGAGAAACATTCTCTCGCCGTTCCTGCTCTCTATCACGCCTTCTGTGTCTTTCAAGTAAGTTGGAAAGTTGCTATTATACTGACAAAGTACACTTTAGAATGAAATGGATGATGTTATCCATACTTCACGGCAAGATCGATGACGTCATCAAATACGCTACCGAGAGAAACATTCTCTCGCCGTTCCTGCTCTCTATCACGCCTTCTGTGTCTTTCAAGTAAGTTGGAAAGTTGCTATTATACTGACAAAGTACACTTTAGAATGAAATGGATGATCTTATCCATACTTCGCGGCAAGATCGATGACGTCATCAAATACGCCACCGAGAGAAACATTCTCTCGCCGTTCCTTCTCTCTATCACGCCTTATGTGTCTTTCAAGTAAGTTGGAAAGTTGCTATTATACTGACAAAGTACACTTTAGAATGAAATGGATGATCTTATCCATACTTCGCGGCAAGATCGATGACGTCATCAAATACGTTGCAGAGAGAAACCTCTTGTCACCGTTCCTGCTCTCTATCACGCCTTCTGTGTCTTTTAAGTAAGTCACAAATCGATGATAGATAGACCTGTAAGTGGATTGCGAGTTACAGTCGAAATTTCTTGTTCGATCAGAATGATCGAGTTCCATACGTCAGAGTGAAAACAATACATACTTGTGTCTCTTTTACAACTGAAATTACTTTACTGCGGTTTAAAGTAAACGATTCGATGAACTCTCAATCCGCCTACTGTCCCCTATCTAGTGAGGGCACTGTCCCCGTAAAAGAGGGTATTCTGAAAATATGGTGACAGAATTTGAATTCGAATTCGAATTTGTATTATTTTTAAATGTTTTATACTAATGCTATGTCATAATACTGTTTGTGTGCCGAATAAATAAATAAATAAATAAAGAATGTGTGTTGTTCAGTAGTATTAGTACCATTGCCACTCCTTCGGGACATACGGTACGGTGTGGTTTAAATGCAGAGTATGATACATGGGAATGACGTCATACACTTAATAGTTAGTTAAATAAAACGCCCTAATTGACTTAGCTTAAAACATTTATAGAATGATACAAATCTGTTTTAATTTTTTTTTAAATTGTTGACTGAACATTTTAAAAGGGATTGTTCTACTCCATTCGTCTTCGGACTTCTCTAGTGTATGTCTTAACTATTAACAATACTTTTTCAGATATTTCAAAGACACGACACAGTTGTATCTAGCACAAATAGATCGGTTAGTTGCTATGGAAAATGAACACAAACTTATCGGTGAGTTTTTTATAACCTATGTATATTTATGTAACGACATGATAGTCCAGTGGGTAGAACACCCGCCCGAAAACAGAAGGGCGTGAGTTCCAATCCTGGGTCGGGCCTACACCAATTTGTCTTTTCTAAAGTCATACGTGTGGTTAATTTATCATGGTTGTTAACGGTGAGGGAAAACATCGTGAGGAAACCCACATGGCTGAGTTGTACTTAGTCATGTGACAGTGTATTCGTACAAAACGGCGATAGGCCTGCCCCCTATCACGTGAGTACACTGTCTACGCAAAACGTGGGTACCTTCCCTGGACACTAGATGGCGCTGCCATGTGAGTTCAGAAGTATTGGTACCTCTGCCAACCCCTTCGGGGATAAACGGCGTGAACGTTTATGTTATGTATATTTATGTTAAAAGAGAGGTAGCCGTAGCTTTGGAAATAATTGTCAAGCTACTTTTGAAGAAGAAAAACATATATCTCTGTTGCTTTGTAGGACTGTAATTGATTTGAAAAAACGGAACCTTTGTATATTTGCTATAGTTGGACGGAGATAAGTAATTTATTTCTCAATATTGCCTACTGAAAGCCTGTTAAGAAATAAATGAGTAATAACCGTGTGTAGTGTCGGCTTATAATAGCACTAACCCATTTCTTCTCATGGATGTTCGTAAGAGGCGGCTAAGGGTATTGGGAATTTTTAGGCGATGCGGTAGGAGACCCATAATCACCAACATTTATTATACCATCCTTTACCCCTTGAACTTCCAAAAGTGGCTGAGGAATTTCTCATTTTTTAAGCTCTGGCTACCTCTTTTCGGGATTTATAGCCGTGAGCATATTTATGTATGTGTTAGCCTTGCTCGCGATACACGACGCAGATTTCAAAAAGTCAAAATCCGTCATAACTGACTGTCTAACTTATTTCTAAATATCGCCAACCTAAATCCTATTAGCAAATAAACTAATGCACGAACTCTTATAAGTAAAAAAATCTGTGAAAATTCCAGATAACTGTTATTGGGGCGGCTCAGTATTCCGCAAGACAGTCGCTTTACTCGCAATACACGATATTGTTGGTGCGTTAAACGAACTTTTGGGAGCTCATTTGTATCCGGAAGCGTACATTCTTTGCAGGACTAGGTAAGTTTTTTTAAATTATTTATTTCACCACATCCGTGTTAGCTCAGTGGGTAGAACACCGCTTATCGTGCAAACGATGAGGGTTCAAATCCCGGGTCGGGCCTACACCAATTTGTCTTTTCTAAAAAAGTCATGTGGTTAATTTATCATGGTTGTTAACGGTGAGGAAAACATCCCGAGGAAACCCACATGGCTAAGTTGTACTTCGTCGTTTATCTATCTACCAACAACTGTTTTAGATTTTTAATTCTTAGACCTAATTTGGATTTGTATCTAATATTGTTAAGCCATATATAGAAATCTCTAAATAGCTAATTGTGAGCCAAGCTTTGTATTCATTTAAATTGCTGCTTACCCCAACTTCTTATTGGATGAGCTGCGTTTGTATCACTAAAAACGTTTAAAAACAGTGTATGGGCAGGAAAAAGATTTAATCGAGTAAATTGTTTCAAAGTTTTGATATTTTCCGTTACAACACAAATGAGAACCTTCCTAATAAGCTTCACATCTGCACATATTTTTTTGAATATTCTTGTAAATATTGAATAAGACTTTGTCAATCAAATTGTAAAAAGTGCAAATATTCTAAGAGAAGCTACGTCTGGCCGTAGTGTGAACTCATTTATTTTTGAACGATATTTTGATGTGCTCGATAAATCACAACCGCGTGGTAATGTGCAAATCTTTGTTTACACTTTGAACATATGGTTAAAGTCTAATATAGAAACGAAGAAATCATACAAGGTGTTGAAATAAACGAAGCTACGAGTATATCTGGCTCCTACTTAACCAACGATTGAAGTCGTATGGATAACCATCATCAGCATGAGCTGAGAATAACTTTACTTGAGAACTATTTTTCTAAAGATTGATATATTTGCATTAGTGTTTGTTATACAATAAGCTATGCCAGAGCGTAGATTTACCCTGTTTTCATCGGGCAATCAGCGCTGTTTATAGATTATAACTGAATCTGAGACAATGATATTAAAATAATGGTGTGTAATGGTTTCAGATATATGGACAGCTTAGCGGAGGAAACTCTTCGCAAATGGGCGAATTACAGCATGTATGTCGGAACCACATTCATTGGTATCGTTTGGTGAGTTGGGTTTTGTGAACCCTATTATTAGGGACCTTTTTTATTATAGAAATAAAATGAAAGTATACTAAATGAGTTCCATACATGCAAGTACTAACAGCGGTTTACCCCAAAATGGGAAACCAGTATTTAAGAATTAGTAATTCGTCTTCCACTTTTGGAAGTTAAGTAAGGAAAAATTGTAAAATAATGGGTGATTAAGAGTCTCCAGCCTCAGTCCAACATCCACTTAAAAAGCCTATCTCAATTCGACACGTATATTTTTTTATTATATTTGTACACCGATTACTTTGCCATTTCTTCTTCTAGTTTCTGACAACCGCCTTTTTAAAAAGATAAACTCATCCTGAAATGTTAATTATGAAATTCATCCACTATCCTAATCTGTATCAAATCTATCCTATATAATTAAAATTTAATTATCTGTTTTCAGCTTGATTGTTCTCGGCGATTTGGCCGAAGCGGCGACTAAACTGGGCAAATTCAACGACGAACAATATCTAAAGATTGCTGCGGAAATAGCTAAACTGTCTGGCCAGAACAAGTATGCAGAACATATTACCAACAAAAATGAGCAGATTAAGTTAAACAAAGAAACCACTCAAACCGAAGAGGAACCACTCAAAGAACTACCGACGAAGTTAGATGTGTTATTGAAAGAATTGGCTATCGACAAGTCAGAAATGCCAGTGAATGAACGAGTGGCTGAACGAAGTGTGAATGAGAGTGAATGAACTTTTGTTGGGGATTTTAAGAAAGTGATGTAATGGTTCAGCTTAGTTTTTCTAGTTAATTTGTTTATTACACTTTGTTACCTGTTGTATAATTTCATGTTTATGGTTCGTTTTTTAAACTATGAGGTGACTATTTTTTACATATAGTCGATGTTTAGATACTATAACTAGTTATTCAGTCAAAACCCACCTAAAACTTGTATGTATGTTTGTGTATAGCTGTGTATTTAATTAATCCGCATGTTATGTCAACTTGGAGTATTTTATAGAGTGAAACTCAAATGTGATTTTCCTTTACCAGGTTTAAACAATGTTATATCACATTGTTTATAAACCATCATCTCTTATAAGCTTCCTCTAATTCAAATATTTTTGTCTCAGTCTTACGACGAAATGTGGGATATTATGAGCATGCTTATGTTAAACAGATCATACCTATGTTTTTGAGCGAATTATGATCTAGTTATTTTTAACCTGTTGTTATTTAACCTTAAAAATCAATAACACCGATGAAATTCCACAGTTATACTCGTAGGTTAACAGGGCATATTAATTGTCTATGGGGGGCAGGTCCCACTCAAATGTTGTCGTTTAAGTAAAGTAACTTTGTAACATTAAACTAATTATAAGTTTGTAAAACTTCTTATAAGGTAATAAAAAACTTGGAAATACGTATTATTTCGTTTTTTTATCCTAAAGTTTGCTTGTTTTTATACCGTTTATGCCTCAAAAGAGGTGTTCGGTACCTTATTTTATATTTTAACATGTTCCAAATGATTACGCATTTCACTTATTGGTTTTTCTGTCCACATTACCTGACTTGATGAAGTAACTTAAAGTTCACGCCGTAAATGCCCAAAGCGATGAAAGATGTATTAATAATTTTGAACATAACGTGAAGATATTTTCACTGTTTATTCCACACTCTTTCCAAAATAAAATATCTATATTAATTTCCTTAGGTCTTCTTAAAATCATTACCATGTTTTTGATATTAAATATATATTATTGTATCATATTCTAAAAAGGGGTAAGCCAGGGCTACTTCCAACTATAGCTACCCTTATTTGGCAATTACTAGTTTGCATATGTACAGTGTATGCCCTCGTAGTCTTGCTAGAGTTCGTCTTATGGTGTAATATAATAATTATGTATGTAAGAAAGAACAGGCTGATTTTGTGAAAAACAGTGACAGATATTTGAAATAATTATAGTCCGGAAGCACTATTTCCGCACTATTTTTTGACATAAACATTCAACCGAATAGCTGCAGACATTACGGAGATATATGAGGTTTTCAAAACCTCTAGCCATAATCCTCATCAGGAAACCTTAATAACTCCGGAACCAATGAACGGTTCCTTCTAGGAATTGGCATAAGGTGAGCACTATTTTTTGAAACCTTAACCTAGACTCTAGGCCGCACCGTTTGTTTGCTGCAGAGATGAGGATTATGGCTTGAACCTCAAGCCATAATTCTCAATAAACTTTAGCTATAACTTTTAAACCATAAGAGCACTATTTATCTGGCCTATGGCAATATTTAGCACTATTTATGCACTATTTTTTAGCATTGATCAAAATCAATTTCATGAAGTTTTAAAATTTGAGGATTATGGCTTGAGGGACACAGATTGTAGCATATTCGCAACCCTGTGGATATCATCGCATTCTGAATTTATCGAACATCGTAAAAATCGAGATAGAAATATTTATTTGGTTGGACATGCAATCATCGAATCAAATTCCGCTACCGATAAATTATGACATGCACTTAACCACTCTATATATACATATCTTCTACCGACGCTTGGGGAACACAATCGTTGCCGAATAGTGACGAAGTTTACTATGCGCATTATTAATTTTGGAGAACTGTATGTTTTTGCTGTGTAGTGTCGGCTTAGAATAGCACTACCCCATTTCTTCCGGTGGGTGTACGTAAGAGGCGACTAACGGTATCGGGGCTTTTAAGGGATTTTTGGGCGATGCGGTTGGAGACCCATCACCAACAACCTGAGGTATTCCCCACCGACCAACTAAATCCGTACAACTCAAAACCGACCAACTAAACTATTCCCCACTGACCAACTAAATAGTTGGTCGGTGGGGAATGATTTAATTTGACTACTGGGAGTGACCCACGGACCAACTAATCTTTATAAAGGGTGGGTAAGTAGTTGTAAAATTTTCGTCAGTATAAAAACATCAAGTGGTAAAAAAACTTAGAAATTTGGTACAATATGTTGTCGGATTGTATCCGTTTCTGTGACATAACCGGGTGATATAAATCCATGCATAGTACTCTCAACTTATTTTTTTTTTATTTCCAGAAACTCATAAAGTATGAATAGAACATTTCGAAAGGCTATATTTGATCACTAAAATATATAAATATTTATATATATTTTATATGAATCGTTAGTAAAATATTAAATATTGTAATATGTCGATGAAAGAATAATTTTCGTTGCGGATGGTTTGGTTTAATCAAGTTTACAATTCTAGTCTTTATTACATTCTCAAAAAGAAAAGTTTCTATTTTCTAATATTTTATGGGTTCCTGGTACAAAAATTGGTCGGCTGCAAATTGGTTTACTGGATAATTTTAAGTATTAACGTCAATGTAAATATTTTTTTACGTGGTGATGATGCAAATCAATTGCAATAATCAAAATGAGACAACACAACGCAAAAAATCCTTAAAAGCCCCAATACCGTTAGTCGCCTCTTACGTACACCCACCGGAAGAAATGGGGTAGTGCTATTCTAAGCCGACACTACACAGCAAACATTACTAACCTCCTTCTCCTCGTCCTCCTCTACTAACATTACCTTCCACATTGACTCTATATATCTCTTTCACCAATTTACTGTCATCCATCCTCTCTATGTGCCCAAACCATCTCAACATTCCTTTTTCTATCTTTCTTACAAGATATTCTTTTACACCACACCTTTCACGAATTACATCATTCCTCACACGATCACATAACCTTACGTTACACTGTCCAAGCAAAACGTGGTTACATACTCTGGACACTAGGTGGCACAGTCACGTGATGTTTCGAAGTATTGGTACCTCTGCCAACTCCTTCGGGAATATACGGCGTGAACATTTGAATTCAATTTTAAAAATGGTATTATAACTTAGTGTAATCTGCAGAATATATATATATATATAAAATAATATACCAGTTTAGCGCGTGCGTTAAGCTGGCGTACCATGAAGCTGTATCGAGCTGGTTACTATGTCAAAAAACTCTGCGTAAATAGTGCCTAATTAGTGTAAAACTAAAAAAAATAGTGCCTCTTTAGTTTAGGAAATAAACACCATTGTCAATGTGTACGCTCGCGTAACGTCAAGGTAGCGTACACATCGCCGTACTCGAAAACGGCTAATTGTAAAGCAACAGAGTTTACACGAAAAAACTCTTCCTAAATACTTCTCCCGTTATGCAAAATTTCATAACGATTGATCTTGTAGGAACAGAGATATTAAACAAGACTTTTCAATGACATACCGTCCTGGCGTTATGCCAGCGTACACAAATAGTGCTTATAGAAAGGGACCTTTTCTTTTAATAAACTCTATATGTATAAATAGTGCGTGAAATACTGCCTCTCATAGTGTAAAAACTTTATGCAAATACGCAGTGGAAAGATTTAAAAAATCTATGTTAAGTTTTAGGAACAAATGAATAGATGTACAGTCGCGATCAAAATGTATAACTAATGAAATTATGTAGGTAATTATAGCCGAAATATAGCGTTATTTTCTAATAGAAGTTACTTGTTAAGCATGATGTGTTTTGACATAAATAAATTAAATAAGTATCTTTACCTACAACAGAGCATAATTTTAAATGCTAATGTGAAATGGACTATTTATTTTACTTTTTATCTTGCGTTTGAACGTTGGGTTGGCAGCAGGCAGTGGAGTGGGGGTGATCAACAAGCGCAGGCATCTGTATTCGTTGAGCGCAGGCGACGGGTAGTGATGTACCAACTCGGAAAAAGCCAAACTCGAGTTAACCCGAATTAAGTTATTCGAGTTAACTGGATGGGCAAGTGAATGTTTTTTGAGTTTTGTCCAAATTATCCCATCTCCTTGGCTGAAATTCTTTAAAAATTTGAACAGGCAAATCATATATTTATCTGTTGCAATTCTGACAAATTACAGGAAAGGAGGATGGGCATATTGGTATACTGTCCAATAGCAATGAGTGGTACATTTTTAAATTAGGATAACATAGTGCATCAATATTTGTTATGGAAAGTTTCCCCAAATCGTTGTCTATTCGTAGATACAGCGATCCGAACATGAGTATGTTTGGTTTAAAAACATTTCAATAAATGTAATTATTGGTTGAAAAAATAGTACTTTGGCCTTAAGTATGCAACTTTTGAATGCGTGAGCAGGAGCAAGAAGGAGATAGAAGACAGAAAAGGACAGCGGGAAGAGGGTTGTGTATAGGCATTAAAATGATTGCTACTTTTAAGTCGTGATATTCCTATATTTTATCATATGATTTTAATAGTTACTTTTCACAGTACATGACTTACAACATTTCGAATCACATCACCTATCTTACTTATTTACCACCAACATACATACACAAACTAACTTCCTTGCAGAAAACATTATTTAAAGTAACATGTAGTACGTAAAATACCACGATTTTCAGTATTTAAGAGTTAAAGTACTGTCGATTTCCAAGTAGTCGAACTGAGTTCGGACAACTCTTAGAAACATGCAACCTGGTGCATATGCTAATATATAAAATTATCTTTCTAGTAATATGTGACTCATTATTATTGCAAGGCATACTAGTTCCCATACATTTTTGCCCATCCTCCTTTGACAAAGCATAATATAGCTTCTACTTTTGAAATTTATTCAATTGAAGAAGTTGATAGGGGACAAGATGGTAGAAATTAAGTATCGTTGGTCAAGGATCTCCTACTTCATTGCCCAAAAATCATTTAAAAAGCCCCATAACCTTAGTCGCCTATATCGTATTGATGACCCGTATTACATTCTTTGCATACAACAAATACTGTTTTAATGCACAAAACTGAGATTTTTGTAACGTTACCTAGTGTGCTTATACTGTGATTTTTTACGTAGGTACTTGTTTATTATAGGCCAAGAAAATAGTACTAAAAAAATGTACTGTGTACAATAATGAATACCTAGTTGAATATGGCAAATTAAATATAAGTTTTATGATAAACCTATTTCTTTTTATTTTTCCATTTTTTTACTATTTCATTTGCACTTCGAGCTGTATTTATAGGCAAATAAAGTTAATATTCTCCTAGATCGGTGTTTGACCCACGTTTCAGTTTCAATTATAATTTTTAGAAAAAAAAATACAAAGCACTTTTCATCATACCTGTACCTGTACTATGAACAGAAATTAACACAGAATTTTTAATTTATCCACTGCGTATTTGCATAAAGTTTTTACACTACGAGAGGCAGTATTTCACGCACTATTTATACATATAGAGTTTATTAAAAGAAAAGGTCCCTTTCTATAAGCACTATTTGTGTACGCTGGCATAACGCCAGGACGGTATGTCATTGAAAAGTCTTGTTTAATATCTCTGTTCCTACAAGATCAATCGTTATGAAATTTTGCATAACGGGAGAAGTATTTAGGAAGATTTTTTTCGTGTAAACTCTGTTGCTTTACAATTAGCCGTTTTCGAGTACGGCGATGTGTACGCTAGCTTGACGTTACGCCAGCGTACACATTGACAATGGTGTTTCGTACAACTAGTTGTACGGTGGGGAAAGATTTGCAAAAATCATTCCCCACCGTACAACTAGTTGTACAGATTAGTTGGTCAGTGGGGAATACCTCCTTTATTTTACCATCTTTTCCCCACTCAACTTTCCAAACGTGGCTGAGGAATTTCGAATTCCTTAGCTCTGGCTACCCCTTCTAGGGATTTATAGCCGTGAGTATATGTATGTATGTATGTTACGAAAACCGCCTCCAGCGACAATCTCGGGATAAGAGACACTACACAGCAATACAATTAGGCTATACTATTAGTAAATTCTGGCTTATTGTAGTTTCTTTACCCATTTTGAGCCTGAGAACATGACTTCATTGGGACAAAATACTCTTCTTTGGGGTCTTTTTCCTGGCTATAGGAATCAGGGTGGGATATTTGTAACCATACATTGCCTAATACCTTCACTGCGCCGCCACAGTTACGCTGATTCTGCGCGTAACATTTCACTTGCATTTCCACTTTAGTTTATGCAAATTCTGATCTAATTCAGGCAACCCGGTTTTCCTATGAACCTCGCAAGACATACAACAAATAAATAAAGACATAGAATCAAATAATTTAATAATTACAATATGCACCATAGTTTAGTTTAAAAAATGCCTTGGTAATATTTAAATTTTCATTTAAATATACCAATTACAGATTAAATTGCCCTTTACTAAAATCGGGCGAACATATATAAATAATTATATTAATCAACAAAACTAGGTTGCATTTAAGTACAATAGTAAAATATTTACGATTTAAATTATAAATACTTTGCAGGCAAACATATGTAGGCATAAATAATCAATGATTTACTATGAATGGCACATATTCTCAAGTAAAGTTTTACACTAATATATAGGAATGTTCGTAATCAATAAACATTCTGTCTTTTTTTGTCAAGAACCAGCTTTTTATAGAAAATATTTAACAGAAAAAAACTTAAAAATAGTGAAATCAAAAATACTATCATACTTGTTCCGCAACGTTTGTACCTATGTTTTCTTTCTTTGCTTTGTACATTTTACATAGTTTCGCGTTTACCCTTTTGAGTTTTTCATTTTCTCTCAAAATATCAGTGAGTTGTTGATTTTGGACTATGGCACTGCCTGTCGAAACGTATTGGGGGTTTGCAAGTCTTTCTCCTAGAGCTGCATTTTGTGTAGTCAAATTGTCGATTTGTTTGCGGAGCCGTTGTACTTCTTTTTCTATGGCGGTTTTTTCTTGGTCTGTATCTCTTTCAGCTTGGTATGATGTGCCTTCTCCTTCATTAAATTTCACGTTTGAGTCTCTGTGTTCGTCATGCATCGTTTGTCGTTTCTTTCGAGCGGACTGGCTTGATGATACTTTTCTTAATTCTTCTAACTTATTTTCTAAGGTATAATTATCCTTTTTGAGCTTCCGACAATGCTCTTCGGTATCGCGCAAATCGACAGCAAGTTTTTGATGCATAAGCTCTAAATCATCATATTTCTCCTTTAGATCCTTCCATGCCTGTGACACTGCTGCCAATTCCTTCGTAACAGCGGCGTTGTCTTTACTTATATTCTTTTCGTAAGCTCGTTCTAATTTTGCATACATAGTCTTTAGTTCACGGTTTTTAAGTCTGAACTCTTCAACAGCTTTTGACAATTTCTTATTTTTTTCCTTTTCTGCATCAAACGACATTCTGTCGACTACAACGGAATGTAAGTTTGCCCAGTCTTCCTCAGTGTTAACTGCAATGCTTACTGCGGTACGATTTTCTCTAACAGGGATATTAGGATCACTGTTAGCTAATTGCTCTTTGAGGTCCGATATATTTTTCAGAAGATTTTTCTTTTCTTCTTTTAGCTTCACACATTGCTGCTCCCATTCTTGTATGTATTCAGCACATATTTCGCATTCCTTATCTAATTCGTTATTTCTCTCTTGTAGCTCTTTAATTTCTTGTTCATATGAGACAATGGTTGCTTTCAATTGAGTTACTTCATCAGTTCCTTTACTTGGTATAACTTGGACGGGAGAATTGCCGTGATGTAAAGAATCTCTTCGTCTATCATGAAAACTTTGTCTTTTACGTCTTGTTTCGTTAACTGAGCTTGGTCTCGAAGGAGGATCGTCATCGCTACCAGTTTTAGATAGTAAGCTTTCACGTTTTGTTTGTGCTACTGGTGTACTTCTATTGGAATGAGAATCTTCTATAGCATTAAACAGATCGTCAGGCTTAGGTCGTGATGAAAAAATAGTTTCCATCTTTACGTGGTCAACTGCTGCGTCATCTATTAGTGTTCGTTTTGAATCGTGAATACTTTGACGACGACTTTTGACTTCTCTTCCTAAGGATATTCTTCTTTTCTGGAAATCTTCGGTTTCAGATTCTAACTGAGTAACACGGACCTGGAATTGTTAATTTAAAATACTGTTACGACATCTGTTCGCAAGTAGGAGATAGGATTTGCCACTACTAGATAACAGATGGCGTTACTAGTATTCTAATAAGTAAAGGAATTACTAGATGTTTCTCGAATATCGACTTTTCGAGAATGTGGTACTAGAACTTTCTGTAATATTCGCGTATTTGAGATTTGGCATATATAAAGAGCGACGCGTGCTACGGGGTGATTCGAGTGCGAAGAACTAAAGCGAGAACAAGCGAAATACTAGAGCGAAGAAATTAAATACGACAGTGCAGTGATATACGGATTACGGAAATAAGCTTAACGGTGTGGACAGTGTTACTATAACGGAGTAAATTAGTGTTGTTAATTAGTGCGAGTATCGATAGTTAATTATCGATAGTGTTTGTTTTGTTGTGTAAAGTGCGTTATTGGTCAATAAATATAATTACACCTTATTGCACGAAAGTGTGACTGGTATTTATCAAATTAAGAACCCGGTACGTAACAATTGGTGACAGAAGTGGATTTGAAGATGCCAGTTATGCCGAAGGAAGACGGAAGAGAGGGTGTGAAGACACGCGCTCAGAAAGCCGCAGAGGGTGAACAGCTGTCGGAAATGAGGTCATCGGTCACGAACCCTCGGAGTGACATTCCAGAGGAGACGTCCGCGGTGACTAACGCGCCGTCTACATCAACGGCGCCGGCGGCCGCAACTAATACTGACTTGGCGATGATAGTTGAAATGTTTCAAAGCATGCGTGAAGCACAACAAAGCATACAGGATGTTGTGAAAAACATACATTCGGAGGTACAGGGTGTTGTGAAACAAGAAGTTCGTGAGTTGCGCGAGGAACAGCAAGCTAAGTTCTCACAAGTTCTCACTGCGGTCAATGAAGTCAGTGGTCGGGTGGTTACTGTGGAAAAAGACGTAGAGCAGATGAAGGAGCAGGTAACCACTATTGAGAAAGATATCGATGACATGAAGACCGACTTCCGCGGAATGGAGAAAAGGGTTCTGCAGCTTGAATCACGACCGGTCAAGGTTGTCTCCGGTGAGAATGTTGTAGCTGTCCATGGTCCTCGTGTGAAGGTTCCTCCCTACGACGGAACAACATCCTGGTCGGCGTATAGACATCAGTTCCAGACTGTTGCGGCTGCCAATGGTTGGACTGATGAACAGTGTTTGACTGCACTGACGGTGGCGCTCCGAGGTCAAGCACTGTCAGTAATAGAGGCGCTGCTGACTCCGAGTGGTGGTTTCAAGGACCTGCTGGATGCGTTGGAGTCTCGCTATGGAGAGCGACACCTGGAGCACGTGTTCCGCGCTCAGCTGCGTGATAGGGTCCAGCGTTCTGGAGAGGGACTTCAGCAGTGGGCCCTTGAAATCGAGAAGCTCGTCCGCAAGGCCTATCCCAGTGTAGATCCGAAGACGGTGGAAATGAACCTGGTGCAAGCATTCGTCGACGGCATCAGAGATATCGAAGTGAGAACAGCGGTGAGACTTCAACACCACACGTCTCTCAAGGATGCCTTGGCGAACGCTCTAGAAGTTGAAGCTTGCCGCCAGGATACGCGCCAAACTCATCGACTTCGTGAGATTGCGGAAGCAAATGAGGACGTCAAGGTCATTAAAGCACCCGTCGGAAGGAGTACTGGACCGATTTGTTATGGCTGCGGGAAAAGGGGCCATTTGAGATTAAGTTGCCCGCTGAGGAAGGAAGAAAAGAGGCAGGCAGAGGCTCCTGCCGCAAACGTCCAGGGAAACGAGCACCGTAGTGGTAAATCTCATGGCAATGCAGACGCGCTTTCACGTAGACCGTGTCCGGAAGACTGTAAACATTGCAGGAAGCAAGAGTCGAAGGAGGAGGTCGTGAAAGTGACTCGAATTTGTCCATTGGATGGATGGGAAACAGAAGCTATGCAGAAGGCCCAAGAAGAAGATGAGAACCTCAGACCCATCATGAAATGGAAGAAGGAAAAACACGATCAACCGGCTTGGAGTGAAGTAGCGTCCACAGGAGTGAGTACGAAAGCTTACTGGGCGCAATGAAACAGCCTGGTTCTGATCAATGGTCTACTGTACCGGAGGTGGGAGAAACCCAACGGTAAAGAAGAGCACCTACAATTGGTCGTGCCCAGAGCCAAGGTTAAAGATGTACTGCGGGAAACACATGACGGTGTTTCGGGCGGGCATCTTGGGGTAAATCGTACGTTGCAGAAGGTTCGTGCGAAGTTTTACTGGCTTCATTGTAGGGACGACGTACAGGACTGGTGCCGGAAATGTACAACGTGTGCCGCGGTGAAAGGTCCGCAGACCCGGAGTAGAGGGGGATTACGGTTGTACAATGTGGGAGCTCCCTGGGAGAGGATTGCCGTTGATGTGGCTGGACCGTTTCCACAATCAGAGTCCGGAAATAAATATTTCATGGTGGTGATGGATTACTTCACTAAGTGGCCTGAAGTGTTTGCCATACCCAATCAAGAAGCAATAACTGTGGCTACAAAACTGGTTGAGGAAGTGATCTGTCGATTTGGCGTGCCCCTGGAGATACACTCTGACCAGGGAAGAAATTTTGAGTCACAAGTATTTCAAGAGGTGTGCAAACTGCTTGGAATGCATAAAACCAGGACGACGCCATATCATCCTCAGTCAGATGGAATGGTGGAGAGGTTCAACCAAACACTGGAGAGACAGTTGGCGAAGATGGTTGAAAAACATCAGAAGGACTGGGACAAACACATTCCATTATTTTTACTGTCTTACCGGTCAGCTGTTCACGAAAGCACGAAGGAAACACCTGCTTTCGTCAATTTCGGAAGAGAGCTACGATTGCCTGTAGATTTGTTGACAGGAGGGTCACCAGATGAGCCGCAGAGTGTAACTGAATATGTAAGCGATTTGAGGGAAAGAATGCAAGATGTACATTCCCTAGTGCGTGAAAATGGTTTACATGCTAGTGAAAAGATGAAAACCAGATATGACCGTAAAGCTAACACGCCGCGTTTCGAAGAGGGTATGCTCGTCTGGTTACACAATCCAACTCGCCAGAAAGGGAAGTCCCCTAAGTTACAAAATAGGTGGGAAGGACCGTACAAGGTGGTCACTAGAATAAACGATGTAACGTACAGAATTCAACGCCAACCTAGAGGGGCTTGGAAAATAGTTCACATCGATCGACTTGCGAAGTACCATGGAAGCAATAATACTCGGGACGAGTATTAATGTAAGGAGGGGGTAATGTTACGACATCTGTTCGCAAGTAGGAGATAGGATTTGCCACTACTAGATAACAGATGGCGTTACTAGTATTCTAATAAGTAAAGGAATTACTAGATGTTTCTCGAATATCGACTTTTCGAGAATGTGGTACTAGAACTTTCTGTAATATTCGCGTATTTGAGATTTGGCATATATAAAGAGCGACGCGTGCTACGGGGTGATTCGAGTGCGAAGAACTAAAGCGAGAACAAGCGAAATACTAGAGCGAAGAAATTAAATACGACAGTGCAGTGATATACGGATTACGGAAATAAGCTTAACGGTGTGGACAGTGTTACTATAACGGAGTAAATTAGTGTTGTTAATTAGTGCGAGTATCGATAGTTAATTATCGATAGTGTTTGTTTTGTTGTGTAAAGTGCGTTATTGGTCAATAAATATAATTACACCTTATTGCACGAAAGTGTGACTGGTATTTATCAAATTAAGAACCCGGTACGTAACAATACGTTTAGACGACTTTATCACTCTAGAGGTTGATTGTGACAGTTTTGCTACGTTTCAGGATAACAGCCATTGGTATTTTTTTACGTCTTCATAGGTCGCGAATATTTGAAAAACAGTATTCAAATGACACTTTATCTATTTCATCATTAAAGAAAAAGCTTCGGCAAAGTCTTTAAAATCAGATAAGATTTGTAAAAAATATTGGCTATCGCATCCGCACGTATTTACGGTAAAATTTTTACAATGCAACAGTAAGTTGATTTTGCCCTTCAGCTGTGATACTTTGCAGCACTTTTAATAGGATGTATACCATTTCAAAGCAAAAATGATGCGGTATGTGAAAATAAAACATTCGATAAACAATTAATATAATAACGGGGGGGGGACGGGGATAATAAATTACCGTGCGTTATCCCACACTCTGCAAAAATACGTCATGTTTATACGATTTTATATAATAACAAAAACGGTTGGTTAATTAGTTTGTCTTATAACAATTGTATAAGCCACTGTTGGATATAAAATGCCCATTGACGTTTCACACAAAAATGGATTACTTACCTCTAAACGGTCCTTTAACTTGAGCAAATCATTCATATCATTTTTGGTTTGATCGGAAGAAAGCTTCAGCTCATCATATTCTTTCTGGAGCTCATCAAATTTCTGGGTTAACTCGTCTATAGTTTGATTTTTGTTTTTGATGGTTTCTTGATCGGACTCCCGCTGCGTTTTGAGTCTGAAAATATATCATTTGTTTAACGTAGAAAAAAATATTAATGGCTTCAAAATACTCTAGATATTTTTAAAAATTTTAATAAAAATAAGCAGTTCAAACGCCGCCATTTTGTGTGACGTCACATGACCCATCCAGTGGGTGTTCAACTTGTAAAACAGTATGAGTGTCGACGCTGATGAATAAAATGTCGTGTCATATGAATTCACATTTCGTTCGAACAAAGGTGGCGCATTTTGGAAGTTTGAATTTCCCTCCCTTATTTTGCACTTTTTGAATATTATTTTAGGGGTTTAACATTTAACGTCACTGGCAGGGTCTAAGCAGACCCCAGGCGCTGTTTTTTAATGGTATTTTTTTAAATTTATAAGTAAGGATCTCGTTTTCTCGGCTAATCTCAATACGACGCGAGGCCTTTCGGCGAGCGGAAGTTCGTCGCTCTTCTGCTAAGGTAAGTTACATTTTTGCATACTTGGAGATACCTGCAGACCCCACCCGTGATTTAACGTAGTTACTTTTTGCTTGTGTTATGTTATTATTTGTTTATTTTTTTCAGAATTGGTTTTCTATAACTGAAAAAATGAGTCACCGACTAACCAATGCCCAAATTGGACAAATTATACTAGATTTGAGTGAGTTGACCGACAAAGAGTAGCTTTTGCCAAGTACAGATGATGCTGGTGGTGGCCTAGTGCTCCGAAAATAAA
This sequence comes from Bedellia somnulentella, assembly GCA_963576735.1. Classification (NCBI taxonomy): domain Eukaryota; kingdom Metazoa; phylum Arthropoda; class Insecta; order Lepidoptera; family Bedelliidae; genus Bedellia; species Bedellia somnulentella. Next base: position 15,461,532 of record OY755171.1, read on the forward strand.
GCGAAGATGCTATTATTATCCCAGATCGAAGAATAAAATAGTACTATTATCTTGCAAGAAAACTATTTGCAAGCCTCATTTGGTAGCAGTTACTTATTTTTCATCATGCCTACCCAAAGATTGATTTTTAACATAAATTTAGGATAGTATGTTCAAGAACTGTAATTTTTTTTCTTTATTGGTTTTTTGTATTTTTTTCTTAGAATTACTTGTTTTTGATTCTCGTATTTTATTTTTAAAAACACAAGTTAGTCAGAAGTTGCCTCTTTTGTTAAATTTTAGTACATTACAAATGTGCCTGAATAATTCTACGTATGGTATTGTTAATTTGATAAAAATAATCCTAACGGTCGAAGGACATATTTTTGTAAGCTTAATGAATATTTGTCATAAATATTAAAATGTCTTTTCTTAAAATTTTATATAGTTTTAAAAAAATATTTAGAAAATATGAAGTTATATGTAAATTTATATTGGGGATACTTCTAGACCCCACGCGTGACGGAATGTTGTCCTAAAGAACGCGTGTACTTAAAGGTTAAATATTAAGTAAATAAAAAAAATCCTTTTCATTATAATATTACAATAATAAGCGAGAAAAAAATATTTTAGGCCATTTAAAATTTTATGCATATGCATATATTATGAATGTGAAAGAAGCCAGAGATTTGCCAGGATCGTGCAAAGTGGCGATCGATAGTCCCTGCCTAACCCAATAGGGATAATGGTCGTGAATGTAAGTGAGTATTTGTGTTCATATTTGGCATTTTAATATTTATATGTTGAAAGTATTTTTAGTCTGCCAACCAACTCAGTATGGTTGACTATCACGAATTTAACCTATACAGATCCACAACTTGGCCGGTAAGGGCATCGCTGTCATCGATATTAGTATTGCCAGTAAATAAAAATTAACCATTACAAGGGAAATAGTTTGCTTATTTTTTCCTTGTCTTGTATGGTACCCTGAATTTACTGATCTTACCTTCCAAATATCGTCTGGAAGAGATCGCTTTTAGCGATAAGACTGTCAAATTGTACTTCTCTGTGAACTGTTTTATTATTTTACACTCAAGGATTTGTTAAGATAAGATAAAGATAAAAAATATTTATTTCAAAATAAAAAGAATTGTTCTCTATTTTTTGAACGTCACAAACTTACGTATAAATTAAATCTTACTCTACTGACTCTACTTCGGATTCGGAAGGTGTATTGTTGCGAGAAGAACCCGTAAGAAACTCAGCAACACACATCTTTTCTTAGTCATATTACAATATTGGTGTATGTCTGGAAATATCCTGAATAGAGCCCTGGTGACACCAAGCAGTTTCATCTATCATATAATCATTTAAACTGTAATACGCTTTTAAATGAAGACTGCGTTTTATAATTACTTTGAATTTCTTTTCTGTTAGATTCAAAATGTCATCAGGTATTTTATTATAAAATTTTACACATAACCCCATAAAAAATGTATTTATTTTTGACAATCTGTACTTTTGCATTGAAATTTTATTATTATCTCTAAGACTTCTAGTATGTCTGTCACAGTTTTTGGAAAATGCTTTCAAATTTTTTCTCACATACATGATGTTTTCATAAATATATTGACATGGCAGTGTCATTATATTTATGGTTTTAAACAATTCTCTAAGGGAATCTCGTGAACCTAAATTATAAATAGCTCTTATTGCTCTTTTCTGTAAAATGAATATGGACCCAACATCAGCAGCTCTGCCCCAGAGTAAAATGCCATAAGACATGATGCTATGAAAATAACTATAGTAAACTAAACGAGCGGTCTGTACATCAGTTAAATGTCTTATTTTTCTAACGGCATAGGCAGCACTGCTTAGCCTGCCAGCTAGCGCGCTAATGTGTTATTTGTGACACTCAGAGTTATAAACGTGAGTACCTCCAAAAAATCACTTTTTAATCCTGTATATCAAAGGCTTACCGTGTCGTGCACTCTCTTTTACATTTAAGGTTCACGCATAGATTCCCTAAAAAGTGGCACAGAAAATAACGTTAGCCTGCTAAGAAAATTTTAGAAAAATAAATAATATTATTAATAAATATTTATATTGAATATTTGAAAGAAAAGCATTTATCAGTAAGCAAAGAAAAATTTAATAAATAATAGTCTTTAAAAAAAATCCCACTACAAAAATTATTAATAAGAAAATGATAATTTATTATATACGTAGGTCACCCTATAAGTTTTATTTAGTTGAGAGCTAATTGACAATGACAGTCTGAAATTTCAAAATGGCAACAGTAGTACCAATTCAGCCGTCGCGCGTCGGTCAAGAAAAGTTTGTGGATCTATACCTTTGACTATGAACACTATAGACAGAGCGATGTTACGTCATCCATTTTAAAAAGAGAAGCCCTTATTTAAGTTCTTATATGTTAAAAAGATACACAAATCTTTATTGTCATCTCTATCGCGTAACCCATTTTGTTGATGTCACACTTTTAAATTGTGACAAACAAAGCGTCGACTTGTGAGCGATTTTGGTTTTCTTTTGATTTTGAGAAAGATTTTATTAATTTGTATATTGTTATTGTGTCAAAAGAGACTCCATTAGTTAAGTTATTATTTAGTGAGGTATGGTTGGGTGTAGCGTGCTTGGCTGCGGAAGCCACAGCGAAAAACACATCGAAGGATTGACTTTCCACTAGTGAGTGAGTTTTTTAATGTTTTTCTACAGATAAATACATAATAAATACATTGCGCGATCAGAAAATAAGTGATTCAAATGTTAATTACGTTGAACTAGATTACTAGCATTTTCTATAGTTATTTTGAGCAATTTTTTAATAGTATAACCTAAAAATATGCAGTATCTCAGTGTTGCCATAATTCACGTTTTCATCCTACCCTGTCGTTAGGGTAAAATTTTCAAATTAGTAAACTGATGTTAATGAGTGAGTATATTATGAATTTCGTCGCGCTATAGCGACTGTAGACGACACGCGATGACTCACACACTCACATTACATTATAATTATATTTGATAGTGTCTTAGTTATAAGTTATGTCTTATTTAAGTTCGAATTATATTTGTAAATGTGAGTACATATAATAAGAAAAGCGCGCCGCTAACGGTTGGCTGAGGAAGCCCGTCGCGTCAGTCTTAAGTTCACCACTGGATGAGACAACCCGTGCGCGCGCGCTTTTCATACTCTCACGTTTTTAACCGATTTGTGTAGTTTTAATCCGTATTTATTATAATCAGCACCTATCCTTAATAATTTAATATACAGTCCTATACAAAATTGGTCAATCGAGCCGGATTAACAGCGATAAGTACGGATTGACGCGATTAAGAATGTTCTCGACTCCTCCGCCGCGTGGTGTTACGTCACGTCAAGAACTTGAACGAGCTCTGAAAGAGGGCACACACCGGGTTCTTGGATCAGAGAGTGTTAAGATGGAATCCCTTGTGCCACCAGAACCCCTAGTGCCGCATGCCGCGGCATCCTCAGCGCCCGCCGCGATTGCACCTTATGTCATGCCCGCGGGAGGACCTCCAGCTTCTAGTGTTCGATCAAGTGAGGGTGAATTTATTGCGAGGAAAAAACGTCTTGAGTTAAAGGCAGCTCAAGCTAAGTTTCAGCTACAAAATGAGCTTATTGAGAAGCAACTAGCCGTCGACATCGCCGAACTCGAAGAGCAGCGATCCCATAGAAGTCGCTGTAGTGTCACTTCCAACGCTTATGACCTGGAACAGAAAGTGGATGATTGGATGCAGCACAGCAGCCAGCAGCATGTCACGCGGGGCCCGCTCGCTAGCGGGTCGCAGCACGCAGCGGCGGCGGCCCCCCCGGCCCCCGCGCCAACCGACATTCAGCTCTTGGCCTGTGCACTTAAGGATGCTGTCACCGCCACCACCTCCGACTTCTGCAATAAACAGCTGTTATCGCGAATCGGTACAGACAAAGAGTTACCGGTCTTTCACGGCGATCCAATGGAGTGGTTAACTTTCAAGAAAGCTTATACAAATTCCACGAAGTTATGTAATTATAGTGATGAAGAGAACATTTGCCGCTTACGTAACTGCTTACGCAGTGAAGCAAAAGAAACCGTCTCTTCATTGCTCATTGGGAATACTCCAGCTGTACAGATAATGGACTCCTTAGAATTACGCTATGGCAGACCAGAAACAATTATTTCTAGAATTACTAGCCAGCTAAAGAAGCTGCCTCCACTACCACCAGCCTATTACAATGAGCTCGTAAATTTCTCAATCAAAGTAAAAAATTACGTAGCAGCTGCACAAGCTATTCAGCAGGAGGACTACCTACGTAGCCCGGAGCTAATGACAGCTGTGATCGCTAAGTGCCCGACATCACTTATTACAAAATGGGCTGACTACAGTTACAACCACCAAAATTCCAACAAACCAAAACTCGAAATGTTCTCCAATTTCTTATACGAAGAGGCTACTAAAACATCAATGGCCGGAATAAGCCATATTGCTAATTATAAAAAACCAGAAGATAGTAAAACTTTACATTCGAAGCAATTGGTATTAGTTCAGTCAACAAAATCTGACGAGAAAAAGTGCATGTTTTGTCGTAGTCATAATTTACACCCGCTGCCCCAGTGCGCTAAATTCAAGAGAGCGCTCAGAAAAGATCGCTGGCGCTATGTACGTAGCCGCCACTTATGCCATAAATGTCTTGTAGCTAGGCACTCACGAGAAGAATGTCCAGCTGTTAACTGCGAGATCGACCAGTGTGGCCTTCCTCACCACGAGCTGCTTCACTGGCCGTCCCCGGCGTCGTCATCATCGCAGGCAGAGCCAGTCAACGTGCATAGTGTAAACGAAAACATTAACGAAAGTGATAGTGAAACGGTAGCGAATACGATATCAGTGTACGACTCCATAGTTATGTTAAAAGTAGTGCCGGTCATACTGTGTGGAGCTAAAGGCTCAGTGACAACCTATGCGCTTCTTGACGATGGTGCCACTATATCATTAATATCTAGTGACATTGCTAACGAAATCGGACTTAAAGGACAGCCAAAGCAACTACGTATGCGTGGAGCCTGGGACAGCAATGAAATAGTTTGTACTTCGGAGACTGTAAGTTGTAAAATAAGTGGCTTAAATACTAATAACTTTTTAGAATTTAATGCACAAAAAATTAAAGAACTTAATTTACCTTCTCACAATATGCTAAAAGTTAATTTATCCAAGTATAAACATTTGTCTAAAAATATTACAGATTGTTTTAGAGACTCGGATTGTAAACCTCAAATTTTAATTGGCCAAGATAATTACAATTTAATTAAACCCTTAAAATTAGTTAGTGGAAGTAAGAACGAGCCATATGCAACTTTAACACCGTTAGGATGGTGTGTACATGGCCTAATGTCTACCTTATCGCCTTACTATTTGTCGTCACGTGTTCATAATCAACATTTTATTTGTATTAATAAACATAAGTTGCACGCACTCAATAACGAGGATGCGTTAGTTTTAAACTCTTCTGTTACCGTGTGTGAGTCATCGCCGTCATTACTACAATGCTCAGATAATGTTGATTGTATTACTCGTTTAACTGAAATGGTTCGCAAATATTTTAGTTTAGACGCATTAGGTGTAAGTACCGTGCCGGCACGACAAAATCGGGACGTGGTGCGGGCATTGGAAGTATTGAACGACACTGCACGTTTATACAACGGATCCTGGGAGGTTGGACTTCCGTGGAAAAGCAGGGTTGAAATGCCGAATTCTTATCCGACTGCTCTATTGCGTTTAAGGTCTATTATACGGAAAATTAATAAGAACGTAGGTTTCGCTGAGAGATACACTGAGAGGATTAACCACCTTCTGTTAAACAATTATGCGCGCGAGCTAGATTGCAACGAGACTGGGCCGCGAGTATGGTATTTGCCTCACTTCGGTGTGGATAACCCAAATAAAAAAAAGTTACGTCTAGTTTTCGACGCAGCCGCGGATAGCGACGGATTCTGCCTTAATGATTACTTGTATCAGGGGCCCGATCTACTTGAATCATTGCTTGGTATCATGCTTAGATATCGCGAAAATAAAGTAGGTATAAGTTCTGATATACGTGATATGTTTCTTCGGGTCAAAATACGGCCCGAAGATCAGCATGCATTGCGCTTCTTATGGCAAACCGACGGAAAGATAAAGCACTATGCAATGACCTCACTAATTTTTGGCGCTAACTGTTCACCCTTCATTGCTCAATATATTAAAAACAAAAACGCTGAACGCTTTAAAGAGGTCATGCCGGATTCAGTTGAAGCCATAATAAAAAATCACTACTGCGATGATTATGTTGACTCTTTCACAAACGCGGAAAGAGCCATAAAAGCAATGAAAGAGATAACATACATCCACCAACAAGGTAATTTCGATATTGTAAATTGGACGTCGAATGAACCCGCTGTCTGCGCGGCCGCGCCAACCGCATCCTTAAGTAGCGCTAGCATAGGATTAAATTTTCAGGGTGATAGTTTATTCGAACGTACTTTAGGTTTATTATGGTATCCGAGTACAGACTGCTTAAGTTTTAATTTGTCTTTTAATAATGTTAGAAAAGACATCTTAAGCGGCGAACAAAAACCAACGAAACGAGAATTATTAAAAATAGTTATGTCGATTTTCGATGTTTACGGTTTTTTGTCTCCTTACACTATAAATGCTAAAATTATTATTCAGTCGACCTGGAAGTTAGGTATAGGTTGGGACCAACAGATAAGCGACGAAATGTTTGACATTTTTAAAAAGTGGGTAGGTCAGTTGACATTAATAAATAACTTACGTATACCTAGGTGGTACTTTCGTCAAACTGATAACAGATGTTCATGCTTATGTAATAATATTGAACTACATTTGTTTTGTGACGGCTCGCCCGCCGCATACGCTGCGGTAGCATACTTTAGAACTTATTGTGATTCGCATAAAGATAATATTGTCTTGTCACTTGTAATGAGTAAAAGTCGTTTAGCCCCTTTAAAGCATATGACCGTTCCGCGATTAGAATTGCAGGCAGCCTTGCTTGGCTGTAGGTTGGCAGATTCATTAAAAAAAGAACTTAGGATTTCTATAACTAGTACTGTCTATTGGTCGGACTCAACTACTGTACTATCTTGGATACGTAATGACCAACGTAATTATAATACCTTTGTTGCTAACCGACTAGGTGAGATAGACTCATTATGCAGGGCGAGTGAGTGGCGTTACGTGCCGTCTGAAATGAATATAGCCGATATCGCTACTAAATATAATGATTATAAATTAACTGATGGGTGTGAATGGTTTTTGGGACCGGAGTTTCTTCGCCATCCGGAAAGCAGCTGGCCGTTGCAACCTGAAAGTATTATAAATTCTAACACAGATAATACAATAATTTTAGAAACTAAAAATGTACTTACCTTGCAGTATAATAATAATACTTATAACTTAGCCATTCCTGATCCAAGCCGCTTCTCGTCGTGGTTAAGGCTGCTGCGATCCACTGCTGCCGTGTTATTATTTATAGGAAAGTGTAGGAAGCATGATATACTTACTATTGATAGCTTATTGATATACAAAGCCGAAGTACTATTGTTGCGCTACTCTCAGGAGCTACATTTTAGTTCTGAAATATGTTTGCTACAGGAAAACAAGGCGTTGCCCCGCAACAGTAGGCTGCGTACGCTAACACCGGTGTTAGATACCGATGGACTGCTAAAAGTTCAAGGTCGTATAGACGCAGCTAAGCACGTTGACCTACATGTGAAGAGACCTACAATTTTGAACGGTCGTGATCATATTGCTCGGCTTATAGTCAAACATTATCACGAGCGTGCTGCACACGGCTCTAATGAGACTGTAGTCAATGAAATAAGACAAAAATATTGGCTTTTAAAACTACGACCAACCGTTCGCACCGTAGCATCTAGATGTCTCCTTTGTAGGCTGCAAAAAATAAGTCCACAGCCACCTAGGCTTGGAGACCTTCCCGAAGCCCGGCTATCTCACCATCAGAGACCGTTTTCATTCTGTGGAGTAGACCTATTTGGCCCGATGATCGTCACGATAGGACGCCGTAAAGAAAAGAGATACGGAGTTCTCTTTACGTGCCTGACGATTCGCGCGGTACACATTGAGTTGGTGGCTTCATTGTCAACTGATTCCTTCATCATGGCATTGCGACGTATGGCCGCTAGAAGAGGTTGGCCCACTAAAATATTTTCTGATAATGGGACAAATTTCAGAGGTGCTGAAGCTGAACTAAATATGTCCATTGAGGAGCTTGACCACGAATACCTTAATGAATTTGCCACCAATTACGGAGTGCAATGGCACTTCATCAGCCCTCTTAGCCCACATATGGGAGGGGCTTGGGAACGCCTCATACGCAGCGTAAAGACAGCACTTAGAGTGGTCCTGAAAGAACGGGAACCACGGGAGGAGACGCTTAATACACTACTCGCAGAAGTAGAAGCCACGATTAACAGCAGGCCTCTATCTCATGTCTCTGTTGACCATGACTCTGACGAAGCGTTGACCCCCAATCATTTTCTGCTGGGGTCCTCATCTGTTCTTCCCGTACCTGGAGAACTAAACGACGGCGATCTCTACTTGCGAAAGCAATGGCGGATAGCGCAACGATTAGCCGACTTATTTTGGAGTAGGTGGGTGAAGGAAGTTCTTCCTACACTTTTGGCTCGACAAAAGTGGACGGAGGAAACTGCTTCATTGCAAGTTGGCGATTTGGTTTTTATTGCCGACCCCAACTCTCCTAGGAACTCGTGGCCGAGGGGTAGAGTCATACAAACCTATCCTGGCAATGATGGCCGAGTAAGGGTGGTTGATGTACAGACGCGAACTAAAATTTTACGAAGACCAGCCACACGTGTCGCACGGTTACCAAGAGCAAATGAGTGTCGCCAAGACGACACAGGGGGGAGTTTGTAGACGACACGCGATGACTCACACACTCACATTACATTATAATTATATTTGATAGTGTCTTAGTTATAAGTTATGTCTTATTTAAGTTCGAATTATATTTGTAAATGTGAGTACATATATTTTGAAAAATAAAGTGCTGAGGGTAGAAAAGCGCGCCGCTAACGGTTGGCTGAGGAAGCCCGTCGCGTCAGTCTTAAGTTCACCACTGGATGAGACAACCCGTGCGCGCGCGCTTTTCATACTCTCACGTTTTTAACCGATTTGTGTAGTTTTAATCCGTATTTATTATAATCAGCACCTATCCTTAATAATTTAATATACAGTCCTATACAGCGACGCTGAATGATTTCCAATTGTTATCTACGGAATTAGTAAGTAATAAATTTGTTATATTTATTTAATTTCTTCGTATTCATTACAGTTTTCCTAAAGACCCGAATCTACGAGAAAAATGGATTGCGGCCACTGGGAGATGCAATTGGAAATCAACCAAAGTTTTGAGGCATACTATAAAATTGAAAGGCACCTCGTCTTTGTCCAAAGACTATGCTTTGGCTCAAATGGTCGCAGTTGTTTTGAAAAAGAATTTAGGTAAAATAATATTTCCGACATTAAACGACCACATCAGAGAGCAAAATCCGTTCGAAAACTACCTTGTGCTGTTAATAAAGGCTATAGCTTTAAAATACTTAGATGTACGAATACATCATCTTTTGAAAAATGTGACTGAAATAGACGAATGAATTCGAAATTTTCACACGAAACTGATTTTGTTTAAAGGTCAATAGTAAATAATGCAATAAAACTCATGTACAAAATAGGGCTGTCTTTTATTTTTCAAAATACAAACATAGACCCCACTATACCCATGATGACCCGTATGATATTTACATAACTTGCATTTATGGAACAGCTGTTTTTTTTTGTCCAGTAACAAAGTTAGTCCCGTACAAAAATTTATTCGTAATCATGGGAAGATTCATCCCTGATAGTTAGTACAATGCTTTAGATTTCACGGTGTATTAAACATCAGTATAAATGGTAAAATTAAACAAAAAAGATTGTATAATACTAGGAGCAAGTATGTATAATTATATGATTGCAGGAAATAATATAGTAAACAGTAAACCTTTAATTAAACAAGAAATTGACGTAATCAATTTTAAATTAAAAAGTAGCTTTTAGAATGGTGATTATAGTATTTTGGGATAATTGTTTTCTAGTTATCGCAACATTACAGGGAAAAATATTGCTATCTAAAAGAGGTACTCTCCCGTTGCATTATGACTCTGTCTATAGTGTTTGTAGTCAAAGATCTATACCTAGATTTAAAATTACGTATAATTTCGACAGCTGTGTTTTTTTGGCATGACACAGGTTATAAACCTTTTTGGCCATACATTTTTTAATTTCAATGGACGTATGAATTTTTAAGTCAACTCATTTAATTAGAATATATAATTTTTATTTAGTTCTGCGCTTCAAATTCAAAAAGGGCATTTACGGCCGAAAGGAAAGTTAACAAATGTAAAAAGTTAATAATAACACATAACAGCAAACACGGAAAAAACATAGGCGCATCTGAGTATTCAAAGAAGTCGAAAACATAAAATTCCAAACTACCACTTTTTTTTTTTTGAATATTTTTGACATGATAACCTCATGTGGCGATTATTACTAATAAATAAAAGAAAAATAAAGGAAAGAGAAATTTCGACACCGGCGAGGTTCGAACCCGCGACCTCGGGTATACGCCCCCGTCGCTCTGCCAATTGAGCTTCATGTCAATGGCTCCCAGAGCGAAATTCTTCTATCCTTTGTTTGTTTTACACTTTGTAAGTAGTGTTTGCGTTCCCTACCTCCGATTTTTTTACAAATTCGGAACACATCTTCCTACTTCATAAAAAGTATAAATTAAAATTAGGAATATTACATTTCTGACTCACCTATTTATGATTTTAGTTTGTACTTGAGCAGTTTTCTCATGCGTTTTTATGTTGTGTTTTAAATTTGTGCACTCGATATTAGCTTTATTGTACTTCTCATTCAATTCGTTCAACGTTGATGTCAACTGTACATTATTGTCCCCTAGCGTTTTGATTTGGGCCAAAAGATTCTTGGCTTCAGTTGCCATTGTATCAATTTGCGATTTAGTATCAGCTACGGTTTGTTTCAGCAATATGGCATCGGCAGTTAGTTTTTCTATTTCACTATTTTTTACCGTAATAATTTCCTTGCATTTTTCTAGTTCAAGTGAACATTTACTTTTCTCTTCATTTACGATATCAGCAATTTTTTTCACGTTGGTAAGCTCTTCTTGCAAGAGTTGTGTTTTTTCCATTAGCTCTCGGACTTCATTATCTTTGGTTAAATTATTTGAAGTTTCTAGGGTTTCGAGTTTAGCTTCCTTTTGTTTGACAGTTTCTTTCAAAACCATTATATCTAATTTGAGATTATCGATTTCTTCGAGATTTTTGTGAAGCTCTTCTAGTTTGTCTTCATATTCTTTACTAAGAGAAATTTGCTGTTTCAATGCGTTATCTTTTTTAATCAAATCTAATGTTACACAATTACTGATTTCAGATACTCTTTCGTTTTTAAGTTTTAGTAGGTCAATTTCTTTGTCCTTTTCTTCTATTAATGTCTTTGATTTTTTTATTTCAAGCACTAGGTCATCTTTTTCTTTTTCTAAAGTAGAATACGAGTCGGAATCTTTTAAACAATCATGCTCAACTAAACGATCAAATAAAACACTTAATTTTTTATGTAATGGTTCAGTATTAGTAAAGTCATTTGCGTGTAAAATATTTTTTTCGATAAGAATATGGTAATTTTTGTGGACGGTCTCGGTTAATTCTTTTTCTTTCATTACAATATCTAATGTGACAGCGCTATTTATTTCATGCACTTTGTCGTTTTGAGTTTTCAACATGTTATACTCTTTCTCTTTTTCAATCAATTGATTTTTCATTTTTTCTAGATTTTCATTCACCACCGTGAGTTCAGATACCACGCTCTCCATTTTTTCTTTTAGTTCGTTGTATTGTTTCATCATATTGCTTACGTCATTATGGTGTTCTTGAGTGACAGTGTCTATTAGAGATTCAAAAATATATGAAGCCTGAGTTGAAAAGCCCTCGTCCAATATTTTTAAGATTTTCTCTTTAAATGCTTCAACTAAAGAAGTATTTCTATAACTTTCAGGAGAATTACGAATTTCGTTAGATAATACGGAAACATTACTTCGAATTGATTCTAATAAATGAGCTTTTTCCTGAGATTCCTTTGAAATTTCTGTGCAACTGATAGTTATTTCTTGTACTTTTAATTTCAAGTCGCGCTCTTTTTCTTCACAATCACGTAGTTTATTCATCAAGTTTTCAATAGCGTTACTGTGCTGGAGAACTAAATTATTATAAAAGTATCTCAACAAGTCAATCATTTTCATGTTATGGTTAAGATTTTCTTTATTGGAGCCTGTTTTTTCAACAATATAGTTCACACAGTCCGTTTTATCATTAGAATAATCGAAAGACCTATCAACTAAATTGACATTCATTTCGAAATCCTTTGTAGCTTGCTGTTCTTCAGCTTCCAAATTTTTGGTGAATGTGAATATATTTGAGTCAGAGATGTTACCTTCCATATCCATGTTTTGTGTCAAACTTAAGTTAGTCAAGTGGTTTTTAATAGTTGCAAATTCTTCAGTAATTTTTTTGCAATCTTCTTGACTTACATGTAATTCATTGCGAAGAGTTGAAATCCGGTTGTGTCTTAATGAAGTATCTACATCCAGTTGACTTTGGTTGGGAGAGGCATTACCAGTTGTGATTAATTTGCATTGCTGGCAAACATTAACTTCAGGGTCGACATCTCTCATTTTAAGTTCTTCCCTAATTTTATCTAATTCACTTTTACACGAGTCGGCTTCCGTAATGCTATCAATCAGTTGTGTGGAAAGAATGTCTATTTCTTCTACCATACTTTCAATTTTCGCTTGCTTGCGTGCCAGATCATTTTTAATATTTACAATTTCACTAGATTTTGATTTACATTCGTTCTCCAAAACCTTCACTCTTTCTGAAACTTCAAAAAAGCTTTTCTCAATGGCTTGTTTCTGATCTATAGCAGCAGTCAATTTTTCAGCTAATCTAGATTCCTCTTCTTGATAATTTTCTAAGTTTTTACAAGTCTCACAGTTGATTTCAGTTAAGTCATAGGAACCGATTTGACCCAATCTTAAATCTTCTATCTCTGTTTTAATTTTGATATTTTCTTCTCTTAGTAGGTTAATCTCTGTATTAAGTTTTTCATTAGTTTCCAAGGCTAGTTGAATTTTAATATGATCATTGATGCATTCGTTTTTTTCGGTTGTTTCATTATCTTTTAGTTGCGTGAGATCAAAACATGTATTATCATGACCTACTAGAGTATCGTCAGCTGTAGTAGCAATGGTAACATTGGTATCTAACATCAGAAGGTCAGCATCAAAGGACGATTCATTTTTAAGGGTAGATACAGACATATTTTTGTCAAAAACTTCTGGTAAAGAGTATCTTTTAAAAATATTCTGCTTATATTCCTGATTTTTCAAGACTTCAAAAAGATGTTGTAATTGACTCTTAAAAACAATTATATCTTTTTGGCAAATGTTGTGAAGCTTTGTATGATAGTGTTGAAGCGCTTTTAACTTTGTTTTAAGTATTTTGTTTTCGGCATGAGTGGAAGCAGTGAGTAATGATAGATTGCTACGATGGTTAGCCACTTTTTTGTGTAAATCGATAGCAGGTTCGACTAGGTCTCTTATTTCATCACTTAGTGATTGTCGTTCTTCTATTAGATCTTTGTTTGCAAGACGTAAGAAGTCAACAGTATTTTTTAATGTCTCAATTTTGGTCAAGGATGACTTTAAACGCATCCTGCTATCACAGCCACAGTCTTCTGGGGCTTTGTCTACTTGAGGTGAATGCGTATCTAAAGACAAAGCCATAACTGACATTAACTTGGAAAAGCTTATTTTTTTCAAGCTCTCTGGTACAGTTTGAATAGATTTTTCTTCATTTTTTGTATTGCTAGTTTGGATATTATTATCAAAAAGTAAGTTTTCTGTTTTTTGTTGAAATAGCTTTTCACTTTCAGCAGATTTTTCTTTAATAGACTTAGCATTCATTTCCAATGTTTCAAATTGCAATACTTTATCCTTTAATTCTTTTTGCAATGACTCTATAAGACTACTGCATTCGTATAAAGAACTTTTCATAATTTTTATTTCACTAAATGCTTCTGCGTATTTCTCACTATACTCAGCCACTTCTTTCTGAAGTTCCATATTTCGTGATGTTATTTCATATATTTTTGAATTAGCTTCTGCTATAGAATCTGAACACTCCAGTTTATGTTTTTCTACACTGAAGTCGAAAATATCCTTTAGAATTATGGGTAGCTGTTTGATTATATCAAATAAATTACTGTTTTCAAATGCAAGTTTGCTCGTTTCATTATAACTATTATTTAAATTAATAATTTCAACTTTAACATTATCTGTTAACTTACTATATGATTTAATAGCTTCCTCTATAGCTTTTAATACGATTAGATTCTTATGTTTTAAATCTTCACATTTATCAATACTTTCTTTTATTAAGTTATATTCAGAGTCACTAATTAACCTAAGTGAAGAGAACGTACTGAGTAAATTAATAATATTACAGCTCAGATCTTCAAATTCACGTATTAATTCTATATGCGATGCCCCATTTATATTTAATTCGCTATTTAACATAGATACATTTTCCATTAATTCAGTTATGGTGTTTTCTTTCTCAATTAAAACTTTATTTAATTCAGATATTTTATTATGAGTTATCACATTTTCTTCATCTAATTTGTTCTTTCTGTTTAACTCCTTTTGCAAGGTTTGGACATCATTCATTAATTGTTCTCTCTCAAGAAGAGCTTTTTGGTTATTGTTTGCGGTAGTAATTTCAAGAGATTCTATTTCAGCCTGCAGTTGTTTAATATCGGCCTGGTACTTCTCTACGAGCTCTGTATTCGTGTATTTTCGTATACATAAATCTGCTACAATGGAACTAAGATTTAACAAATTTTTATCAAGTATTGATAGCACAATATCACTATCATGTTCATTAATTTGTTGAGAATCGGAGGTTGTTTCATTCAATTTGCTAATAACTTCTTCTATTCTTTTCAACATACATAACAGTTTTGACAGACAAGTGGCATTCAAACTTTCTTTTTCTACTATTAAGTCTTGCTTTAAAGCTATTTCTTGTTCTAAAATAGCAACCTTTTGTGAGTATTCATCCAGATTTACTTTTAAATCATAATTTTTCGTACATATTTCATCATATTTTTTGGTCATATCAAACAAGTTACTCCGACTACTATTTAAGTCCTCATTTAATTGCTCAATTTCTTGCTTTAGTTTTAGTATTTGGTCTTCTTTAGAGTCAATTTCTAAATTATTTGAAGATAAATCTGTCACTTTTGCTTGTAGTAGATTTATTTCTTTGTTCTTTATGTCAATAGCAGTTTTGACGGATGATACTATATTTTTCAGTTTAGCGAGATTATTTTTGCATACTTCTTCGGTGTCTAAAACATTTTCTAAAACATCATGCTCCAGGATTTTATATTGGGTTTCTTTTTCGGAGACTTTATTTTGTAATTCTGCCACAATATCGTAATAAGACTGTAACTCTTGGGTTGCCGACGCAATCATATCTTTTTGACTACTTATTATAGAGTTATATTTATGTGTTTCTTGTTTCAATGCGTCAATTTCTGATTCAGCTTTCTTTGAATGTTCTCCTGAGATTGCTAATTCATGTTGTAATTCATCTATTTTTTGCTGAAGTATCATAACCTTTTCTCGTTCGACGTTTAGCTGTGCTTCTAAATCGTCAACCAACATGTTTTTATTTGACAGTTGTGATTGTACGTCTGTTAATAATGTTTCAAAACTGCCCAGCCCTTCGTCTTTGCTACTACTAACAGACACTAAGTCATCAGAAACATTTGACATATTAACTAGGTTACGTTTATTATTGTCCGCACCTGTAAAATAGTAAAATATTATATAGATTAGTATTTAGTATAAGTGGTTATGATACAAACTACACAACTTGTAACCTCTTATCTAATTAAAAGCCTCTTTATATAATTATATTATACACTTTATACACTTTTTTCACACACAAATTACTTTATACACTTAGCAGCTATTTGATGCAGAAAGTTGCAGTCTTAAATTAAGCTCATGTTTGTGCCTTTTTATCGTTCGATCGTTAATGAAGTGGGGAAAGTCATGGGACCTCGATGAATGGTGGCAGCATCTATAGGCTGATGATGATGAAAATGTACTTTATCGAAAGCCATGCCATGCCTACTTCATTCATCACGAACACTCAGTCAAATAGAGGAGACATGGTTTTAAATTGTATCAGAGTTTTGCAGTTATTTTTAGTAGGGGAACCCTTCAGAGGGAGCCTTTGTGACTGAATTAATATTTAGTGACGTGTCACTGTGTTAGTATTATCTCCTATCAAAAAGATGTAGACCCTGTTTAAAGTGAGTAATTAAACTTAAAGGTAACAAACATCTTATTATGATACTACAAAATAAGATATACAGTATCTTGTTACACAGAAGATTAATTGTGTCAACCCATTCTGATGACTGTCTTGTACTTAATCAGTACCAGTGTAGTATATAGAAGAAGAATAAGTTCTTTTATTTCACAACTCATATGGATATGGTTGTAGATGTACAAAATGCTTATGTATTCTGATTATAATAGGCTATTTGACTAAGTTTTGAAAACTATCTTACGGTGTTAATTTGTTTATAAGGAGCCCTAAAAAAATATTTTTCTGTCTTCATTTTAGCTATTTTATTAAAAAATCTAAAAAGAAAATGCAATATTTTTATCTCGCATTATTACATATTGCTCCAAAAAAGAATTATAAAGACCAGTGAAATAACAGAAATGTATATTTTTATTACAGTCAAATAGCCTATTGCTTCACCTAGTAATACTATAGCATTTTACTTTATAGAGTGATTTAACTCGATGAATCTCATATTATTATTACGCTGTGTAGTGTCGCATTAGAATAGCACTACCCCGTCTCTTTCCGTGGGTGTATGTACGAGGCAACTAAGGGTGTTTGGGACTTTACAAGGGATTTTTGGGCGATGCGGTTGGAGACCCATCACCAAACCTTTATTTTACCATCTTTTCCTCACTGAACTTCCAAAAGTGGCTAAGGAATTTTTAATTCTTTAACTCTGACTACCCTTTCTAGGGATGTATAGCCGTGAGAATGTATGTATGTATATTATGATTGATGAGCGTTATGCAGTATAATAAAATCCTACCTTTATCAATTTCCTTTATTAAGGACAGTAATTCCGCTTCTCTGGTTTTATACTTGTTCTTCAAAGTTTCATAACTAACTTCTAGGTCAGTCAATTTGATATTAACCTCTTCATGTGACTTCTGTATTTGTACCTGCAATATTATATTCAAAATCAGCAAATATTTACAGCAATAGAACCAAATTGATGTGGTTTGCAGAGTTTCCGCATCGAAAATTCCTGAGAAAGTTAAGATAAAGAAGCTGAGATCAAAATTTTATAAGAACGACGTCCTTAAGTTTAATGTCAGTTATGTAGTAAAGCCATACATACAAACAGTTTACACAAAAAATGATGTTCTTAAATTGTTGTTACTTATTTCCCCGATATTTGTTTTTAGGCAACAGCCATTACATATCGACCTAATAAATATAATCAAAATAAAAATTATTCGTGTTAACTAACTTAGATAGATTTAGGTTAAGAAGTTAATGTGTGTAAGTATGTATCTTAAAGAAGGCTGTATAATGAAAAAATAGACATGCGTTACCTTATCAATTATCATAATTGATTTGGTATTGACGTAAGCCACGTAGAAATCAGTGACGTGAGTTAAAAGAATCTAAGCATACTGGGCCATTTAATTTTGAATAATTGGATAACACAAAAAAACACGCATACCTTTTCCGCGACAATTTTCTCCACACTACATTGAATTTGAGATTTTTCCTCAGCCAGCTGAGCTATTTTTTTATCACAGTCTTCTTTGATTCGAATATGTTCCTCACTAAGCCTCAACACTTCACCATTCTTTTCCTCACACTTTTCGCTTAGATCCTGCACTTGTGCGTTGAGTTTATTTATCACTTCCGTGTTTTGTGATATTTTCGTGAGGAGCTCGGACTGTTATGTTGAAGTACCGAAAAGATAATACCATAATTAGGGTACACATTTTATTGATAAGATATAATAATGGATTAAAAGTGTTATTGATTGCGATATTTATTTAGTCAGATTTCCGTATCTTATTCAACGTGTATTGTTGAAAGAGTGGAAAGCGAGTTAAATCTTCGGAGCACATGAACATTCAATCTCTTGATTTTTAGGGTACTTAGTTGTTTTTGAAGGGGTATGTACATTTTTGTATGGGTACTGAACCTATCTTGAACAGTAATGCACATTACATTTACCAAACATCTTACAAAAAGATTTACTGAAGTTTTCAATTTGGATTCCGATGGGATTCCATGGACACATTCGTTTAAGTTCAATAGATTTGTGAAATATTGTTATCAACTACATCTGATAACAAAATACGTAACAACTAGGGTTGCACCGAATGTGGGCTCTGCCGAATGTCGAATTCGGCCGAATGTTCGGTATGAATATATGCCGAAGCCGAATTTCACGCGTTTTTGATCAATGAAGAATTATAAGTATTTGACAGTATGTTGTTGCTTTGTTACATAAATACAGACTTAAAATAAGTCAGAAAGAAATATAAGATAAGTAAGTACATACAATACGGAAGTGATAAATAAATATACATATACTCACGGCCATAAATCCCAAAAAGCGGTAGCCAGAACTTCAGAGCTATAAACTCTTCATTAACATTTAGAAGTCGATAGGTAGAAATAAAGTATCTTTGGTTGTGTTATGAGTCTCCAACCGCATCGCCCAAAAACCATCTACAAAATCATCACACCCTTAGTCGCTTCTTACAACACCCGTGGGTAGAAAGGGGTTGTAACATTCTAAGCCGGCACTTCACGGCCACGTATGAGATAAGTATTTGATTTATAAGTTGCTTTATGTTTGGATATATTATTATTGCGTTTCTTTTATATTTAAACCAAACACCAAAACTCGACTTACACAGCTATTTATTTACTTTTCTGTGCAATTTATTATTTATTTATTATCTACCGAATTTCGGCCGAACTTCGGTTAAATCTGCCAAATCTAACCGAAATTCGGCCGAATACGAACTTCGGTAAATCTGAGGATCTCTAACAACAACAACACCTTGTCATAATATAATTGCCTACAACAAGCATTAAAATAATTTCGGGTAAGGCTTTTATATACGATCACACCCAACATCATGCTAAAAGGAAAAAAAATACATACCACATCGGGCGGGTACATTTTCTCCAGATTAGCCATTTCTTGCACCTCTTTGAGATTCTGTTCGGCCTCTTGGGCTCTTCTCTTCAATACGCACGGCGGAGTCACTGTGGACTCTGTAATATTTAACAACATTGGACAATTGGCTTAGACCGCGTTTATAAAACATGCCCTTTTTATATTTTAAATTGATTAAAGACATCAAACTAAACAACTTTGCCTATGGAATGCTTATCTAAAATATTGTAATTTTCAAAATAATTAATAATTAAAAAGTGTCACCGCCTAGATCAAACTGAGAAAGTATGGTGAGTCTCTTAGCCTAAGTTAAAATAAAAATAAAAAACATATGGGCAAATCTCAAGATGTTTTTTTATTTCAGCTGAGGCTAAGAACCTCACTGTACTTTCTCAGTTTGATCTAGGTACGACACTTTTTATGTATTAATTATTTTGATAATTACAATATTTTAGATAAGCATTCCATAGGCAAAGTTGTTTAGTTTGGAGTCTTTTATCAATTTAAAATATAAAAAGGGAGGTTGTAAAAACATATCAACTTCCAAATTTCAGCTTTGAAGTTCTGGCTACCCCTTTTTGTGATTTACGGTCGTGATTATATGTATGTATGTATACATAGTCATTTTTAAATATTAAATAAAGGTTACGGGCAATGGTAGATTGATAGCTCTATTTTAAATGCAAGTAATTGCTTCTTTCATTTTCGAATTCTGACGCCGCAGTTGCATGTTGCACAATACCTTTGAGCGGATCAAATAGTAGCAATTCTTCTCAAAGTGAACCAATATTGGTAGCTCAGAGGGTAAGAGATCTGCTTTATATCCAAGTAGTCACCTGTTTTAATTTCAAACATTTTAATTCGATAGCAAACACGAAAATAAAAGACTAATTTGAATATTTTTCATTTAAAATGAGTAATTGTAAAGTTATGATTTTTAAAGATTGTTCAACTTTTGTTCTTAATGACGTCATCCATCGAGAAATTTACGTAGCGCCAAGCAAATGAACCGAAATGTTTAATAAAAATGTTCGCTGTTTGCAAAACATTTCACGAATTTGTGATCTCAAATGAAATTATTACGATATTATACTAAACAAACCTATTATTTTCGATATTTTATTAATAAACTGCAAAAAAGAATGTCTTTGAAATAACATTGAAGGTCAAATACTGTTTTTTTAATGAAATATCAGCCATCTTAGCTTTATTTAATTTAATTTCAAGAAAATATTGTTTTAAAAAAATAATATATCGAAATGGTTTCGTAATCAGCATCACTTTTGTAAAACTTTGCATACTGAATTGTAAGTGCGCAGTTTACAACAAAGTAGAAAGTATAGTTTTAGGATTGGTCAAGTGATTTTATTACAGTTTTAGCGTTTACGGATACATCATTAGGGAAACCACGTAACTTATTTCGTTATGAGCTATATGACTATGGTATTTAAATATTTATAAACTCGCATCTCCCGAACGGAACCCATAATTCAAATTAGCAACTCCCCTTAATGCAATTTACCAAATGCAAGAAAAAACTAATAATCTAGTATACCTTACTATACTTATATAATACAGATGGATGGTTTCAACAGGATTTATTAATATGCTGCAATAATAACCAAGTATTTTGAACATATATTGAACATCTAATTTCATTCACCAGGCAGGGGGTCTACTCTTCATGTCGAGAACGATAATTAGCATTCTTATCTCTTCTACCAATATTAACATTTATTTCTACCTCTCTCGCACACAACAAATATACGGATATTGACATTATGAAATGTAAATTTGAAATTGCTGTGTAGTGTCGGCTTAGAATAGCACTACCCCATTTCTTCCGGTGGGTGTACGTAAGAGGCGACTAACGGTATTGGGGCTTTAAAGGGATTTTTGGGCGATGCGGTTGGAGACCCATCACCAACAACCTTTATTTTACCATCTGTTCCCCACTCAACTTTCCAAAGGTGGCTGAGGGATTTCTCATTCCTTAGCTCTGGCTACCCCATCTAGGGATTTATAGCCGTGAGTATATGTATGTATGTATGTATGTAAATTTGAAATGAACAATATTAACATTGGCGCTTTCTTGTCGATGAAACGTTGGACAACTACGGAGGTATCGTTGGATTCGTCGAATATCACCATGTATACTCATGTATCAGAAATGTCAAAACACGAATATTAGTTTCGTGTGAGCGAGACAGAAATATTTTTGAATAGGGGTTAGAAGAGTTAAGAATGCCTATTATCGTTCTCGATGTGAAGAGTTGACCCTCAGTATTCAAACAAAACGTTGATGATCGCGTTTTTACAATGATAAAGCCAAATGATTTGTTAGTGATTGAAAAAAAAGCAGAAATTTACCATGGCACTGATGGAAAGGCGAGCATTCAGTGGCTTTATCTTCGTCGTCACTATCTGAAATAAGCGAGACCATGCAGTTTTTTATTGAAACATAAGTAAACCTAAAAATATTTCCCAAGAATTCCCAAAGAAAAGTCGGTGCTGCAGATGAAAACATACTTTTGGTTAGTCTGTTATGATAAAGTTATTGTATATTATATTAAGAAGTACACACAAGTTTATTCAAATCTTGCCAGCCTTTACTAATTACACAAAACACATAAAGATGATTGCAGGAATAGTGAATATTAGATGTGCAAAAAGAAGCATAAATTCTTTTTGCAGTGCAAATGAGGTCCCTCAGAAGATAAATTATAAAGTTATGCGACAGAGTGAGTGTAATTCGTAAATGAGGTGGTATGAAAAGAAGCGTTTCATTAATGATAAAGAAATGAAATGACTATTACAGTGGTTTAGGAACATGCAGAGGATGGATGAGCATATTTTTTAGTATTTAAGTTGTTAATAGAACATGTTTCAAGATTGTATCGAAAATGTTTAAAAAAGTGTCTTAAGTAAGTAAAAAAATAAAACAAAGTGGTTATCAATAGTCTACCCACCCCTATAGTAATTAATCGTGATAGTATTTAAGTGTGTAATACTTCATTTATGTTCAAGTTAAAAACGCAAAACCGGATCATTTTCAATTGATTTTGAACTATTTCATCAAGCAAGGATTGGATGGAAGGGATATTACACTATGAATGCCGAAGTAGATAGGGGTAGATCCATATATGCAAAGCACTCTTGTTATAACTGTCAACACATTCATGTACTGCTCAACTTAAATGCTCGAGCTGTTTTGTGGATGTGTTTGTTGAAGACTTTATTTTGCTATACAGTTATAGCTGACAGTAGTCAAGATGATTGTAAGTTATTAACAATTAAGTAACAATATAAGTAACAATTTAGTTTTGTACACATACTTATCTCAATGATGGGTGGCGGTGTAATCATGCCACTTGACTCTTCGGAAATGCGAGAGTTACGAGGCTCGGTTGGTAGCGGAAGATAGCTCATATTGCCTAACACATTCGGGCTGAAACAGAAGGGATTAAAGTTACATTATATTTTTTACAACAAATAAGATCAATTAATATTGGCAGACTTAGAAACGGAAAGTTAGCATTTGATTAAGGGGAGTACTTACAGAAGATTTTTCAAAATTACGGTTGGATTGGGAAAATACGAAAAACTTTGTATCGTACATACATATTGTCATGGCTATAAATCTCTAGAAACGGTAGCTAGAATTGCAAAAATGATATTCCTAGCCACTTTTGGAAGTTGAATCGGGATGACATTCTAAAATAAAGTTTGTTGATGATAGTTCTCCAACAGCATTGACCAAAAATCGATTACACTGCATAAGAAAAAACACAAAAATTGTCTGATAAATGAGTTATGACCTTATGACATTTGATGTTGACTAATTTGACGTCGCTGATTCTAAATATGCCCTAATTTTTTTTTGTAGCAGCTCTTGTTTATGAGTTGTAGCTTTTACTTAAAATTTGCTATGTTACACTATATAAAATTACTCATAATTTAAAAAAAATACATTTTTTTTTCGTAGAATTCGACATAGCATTATCAAGCAGATTATGTGTTAATAATCCAAATCATTTTTGTTCATTCGCGGAGAGTATATATCCAAAAAATACCGTTTAAATGTGACAGCGTTCGTAGATGAGGCTTACCAAAATTACTTTGGACACCCGATGGAAATGAATAACAAGCCGTGGATCCCCTAAAAAGTGTGTAAAATGTGCATTAAGTTTCTACGTTTGTGGACCAATAAGAAAACAAAGACATTTAGGTATAAAAGTGGTATGATATGGGATGAACCCGCAAACTACTGTGACGACTGCTATTTTTATTTGGTTACGTTAACCGATAATAACTGAAAAAACCATAGGAATTTGAAATATTCTTGCTTACTGATAGCAAATTGACGTGTCTTGAGCCCTAGGATGTCACCTGAATCTCAGACTGATACGGACGGGAAGATCCCATGGATTTTGAGGTGAAAACGGACCATGGTGATAGTTACTTTGAATGTGACCTGGATACCCCAAAACCATTCAATCGGGATGATTTAAACGACCTTATTTTTATAAGGTCGTTTAAATACCTGACAACCTAAAAAAAAGACCTGGGACTGTCAAAGACTTTTTCAGAAATTCTGGCGAACACGAAGGAAAAAAATTAAACTCAAATATTTTTCTGAAGAAGATGACTTCGTGTTTTGTATTGATGTTCCTGGTTTAATGACTGCTATGGATTTACAAAATTACAATTCTAGTGAGTGCCGTTTATTCATTGACTCACCAAAATAAAGTCAAAAATGTGTTCTCTTACACAATGGGAACAAACTAGGGTCGTTGCCGATTGCAAAGACTATGAAAGTTAAAGAAGAATATACAAGTATTTCTGTCCTTTTGATCAAAATTAAATATGTGGAACACAACTGGCTCATACGAGGGCGGGTCAATAAGTCCGTGACTTTTGGAATAAAACACTGATTTTTTAATAAAAAAATAATTTTATTTTTAACGTACTCTCCCTTGAACTGTATACACTTTGTCCAACGCTTCTCCATTTTTTTTATCCCTTCCAAAAAAAATGATTTGTCGATGTCCTCAAAATAGGGCTTTGTTTGCGAGATGACTTCATCATTGGAGTCAAATCTTTTTCTACCTAGCCATTTCTTCAGGTTTGGGAACAAGTAGGAGTCGCTCGGAGCCAAATCTGGAGAATGGAAGATGAGGGAGCAATTCATAGCCCAATTCATGGATTTTTGCCATGGCAGTGTGTGTGTGCAGTGTGCACCCTTGCATTGTCTTGGTGGAAAAGAACTTTTTTCTTGGCCAAATGAGGTCAGTTTTTTTTCAAATCGTCTTTGAATCGGTCAAATAAGTTGGCATAATATTCCCCATTGATTGTACTTCCCTTTTGTAGGTAGTCAATGTGGATTATCCCGCGTGCATCCCTAAAACCCATAACTTTATTGGCTGACAAACCCACCTTGGCCTTCTTTGGCGCCGATTCACCCTTAGAAACCCACTGTTTTGACTGCTGTTTGGTCTCTGGTGTGTTGTGATGGATCCATGTTTCGTCCATGGTTACAAAACGGTGAAAAAACTCCTCCACATTGTGTGATGTATTTTGTGTTATGTATGTGAGAAGTTTTTTCCTTTGGTATACCTCTTAGAAGACCAAAATAGTTCTAGAGGTAAATGTCATATCGAAGACATAAAAGTTTAAGAATTTTCTCGAAAATAATCATTTTGACAATCTTGTTTATTGTCAGATAATTATTTCATATTTTTTAATTTACTCACTTGATATTAGTTTTCTGCAAGAAGGTTGCTAGTGTTAGGTCGTAGCCTTACAATTTATTTTATTAAATATTTTTATGAAATAACAATAAGAATATTGTTTAATATTGTAAGTGGATTGATAATGAATCCTAATTTATTGTCTTTCTTAATTTATTTGCAATTATATATTCTTAACTCTCACTGTTATTTGGACTACTTTCTTTGTTACCTCTTTTAAGGAATAGTTTTATCCTTTTAAAAAAAGAAATAGGTTATTTCAAAATTTTTAAGTTGAGTCATGCTTGTTCGCAGAGAGCAGTCTGGATTCAGCTCCTGGGGCGATGGGGGCATCATCATTATATGGAAGAAACTGAAAAGAATGTCAGAAACAATATTCTGAACTGACTTTATATAACATCAATTTATACCCGTCTGGAATCGCAGCCCCTTATTCTTGAGCTGCCCTGGTTGACGCAAGCTTCCCGGAGTCGCAGCCCCTTATTCTTGAGCTGCCCTGGTTGACGCAAGCTTCCCGGAGTCGCAGCCCCTTACTCTTGAGCTGCCCTGGTTGACGCAAGCTTCCCGGAGTCGCAGCCCCTTACTCTTGAGCTGCCCTGGTTGACGCAGTCAGAAAGCTGGAGTCGCAACCCTTACCCCGTCGAGCTACCCTTGCTGACGCAGGCGCCCGGAGGCGCTTGGTTCAGTTTTAAATTCGCCACCCATCGCAACAGGAGCTGACGCTAAAGCTGAGTTTTTTATATTATATTATATTGATAGGTTTAGTGTTTTTGATAGGTTTTTTTTGTTACGATTGTTATAGTGTATTTTTTTTATTTATAATAAAAGTTGTTGTGATATATATATATATATATATATATCTTCTATTATTCATTATGCTTTTTCTTTCTTTCTTCTTTTAGTTACTTCTGGCTTCTGGGTAGCTATAGCATCCCAGGAGTGAGAAGTAACGTTACAATTGCGATTAAACAACGCCAAACCTTCCTGTGAAGTTGTTACACGATTGCGTTTGTGGTCGACTGTGAGCAAACGCGGCACCCATCTTGCGGAAAGCTTTCTCATGCCCGAATGATCATTCAAAATTGAAACCACTGAGCCATGCGAGATCCCTACGGCTTCCACGATCTCTCAATCTTCGGTCGGCCATATCGTGAATTTTTTCGATTGTTTCGGGTGTAGAGACCTCAACTGGGCGTCCAGGACGTTCGTCATCTTCAGTGCTTGTACGGCCACAACGAAATTCAGTAAACCACTTTTTTATCATTGAAATCGAGGGTGCAGAGTCCCCATAGTATTTATCAAGCTTAGCCTTGGTCTCGGTAATGGTTTTTTTTCGCAAGAAATAATGCTGAATAAGCACACGAAATTAACTTTTTTCCATTTTCTCCTCAAATTTGTGAGTAGTCTGATAAAAATAGCTGTCAAATACAAACTAACTGACGCAGCAAGTTAAAATTTAGACAGGAGTCAACTGACAGGAGCAGTGTTGCTGCTTCAGTAAAGAGGTCAGAAATTCAAAAAGTCACGGACTTATTGACCCGCCCTCGTATGTGTGGACTTAAAAGTATGATAGAAAACGAGTAAAATGCTTGGAATGAGTTTGTTTGGAGTGTTTAAAATTTCTTGGGCTCAAAAAAGTTCAGACTACTCCCAGCTCGTTGAACTCTTAATGTCTGAGTACCAATGGCTTGGATTTAACATGAGCATCAAGTTACACTTTCTTCACAACCACCTGGACTATTTTTCCGCCAATTTTGGGGATCTAAGTTAAGAACAGGGCGAGCAATATCACCAGGACCTTTGTACAATGGAAGAACGCTATCAAGGCCACTGGAATGCAGACATGATGGCTGACTATTGCTGGATCATTCAAAATAACCCAATTGCTGCATCTTCAGCAAGAAACTCATACAAAAAACAGTTTTTTAGTATAAAAATTCAAGAATCTAAGTTGCAACTTCGTTATATAGCGTTTTATTATAAAAATACCCATGTGTCATATTTTTTAAACTAGATCTGATAGAAAAATTGTGTTCACAGATTTGAAATCGTCTTTGAAAATTAGCTTGATATCATGTATCATAAGTAACCCAATCATCAGACATACTGTTGTGCAGTGTTATCATTCGATCTTCACGTTTTAGCCGATAGACACGGATACCAACCCGCCTTCCTACGCTTGCTCATCTCGCTTTACGCTCGCAAAGTAATCGCTCCTTCTAAAGCTAGTGTTGTGCTTATACATAAACATAAGTTACATCTAATTCTGTCTCGTAGAAGAGGTATGCATAAAATTTTTACTGTCATTTTTATTTACTTGTTTCTTCACACCTTACTGGTGTTAGCGCCATCTACCGCCGAATTATTACAACTCGGAAAACCTAATTATGTCATTTTGAAATGTTGACCTTGAAACTATCACTTAAAAAAACATGTATGATCTTACTTGTATTTCAAAGCGGGCGTGTGAAAGGTATTGAGTAGCACATCGTTCTCATTGATGGAGCTCAACGCGTGTATGGTAGCTCGGCGCGGCGCTACCTTCCTGCTGGCCGCTGGTTGGCCGGCCGCGGGGTCGCGGTTGAGTATCTGCTTTTTCAGTTGCTCTATCTGGCGTTGAAGGTTTTGGTTGTCTTTCTGTTGGGAAAAATGTAAGTGTTAAGATAATGAAGTGTTAAAATGGCATCTAGTATAAGTGGCGTGGTTTGCTGAGTAGTGCCGGCTTAGAATACCAACTAACTAAGTTGATATGAGATTGTGGAAACTCATTGGTAAATCTCAAAACGTGTTTGGTAGCTCGGCGCTGCGCTATCTTCCTGCTTCTTGAGTTGCTCTATCTTGCGTTACAGGATTTGGTTGTCTTTCTTACTAGGCGATGAAACCAACGACAACTACTATCGTATTGCATAATTCTTCCCGCGGATGTTCTGACTATGGACTATTATTTAAGGCGCTTAGATCTTTGAACTTACATTAAACCAATCTAAGGTATACCGACTGCCTCCGTGGTCTCACGGTTAAGCGCTTGGTTTCAAGTACGGAGGTCTCGGGTTCAATCCCCGGAGGGTGGTAACCTTACAGATTTAATTTGTAAGATTTAGCCCAGTCTGGAAGGATATTGCAGGCTTGAATCACCATATTACCCAAAAATTAGGGTAGTGGTCGTTAGTCTGCCAACCCGCAATTGGCCAGCGTGGTGGACTATGGCCAAATCGCCCTGTATAGGGTAGGCTCGAGCCCCTTGGTGGGGACATATATGGGCTGTCAGAAGGTATACCGTGCCGCTAGCGTGCCTTTGTCCCGGAGCCTGGTGCACCCTGGTGCTAAATAACTTTACCTAGTCAAGCGGGGCTCAAGCCAGGTGGACAGTTTATTGCCCTTGATTACCGTGGAAGCGAAATGTGCTCGCCACTCATCACGCCATGGTTTCTCACGGGACGAAAAGTGGGCCAGAGAGACCCGCTTTGGCGCGATGAATGCGTGTGGACGGAGGTTTGGAAATTGATGAAAGCTGGCTTTTTTATGTGTGAATGAGACGAAGCGTAAGGGAAAAGAAGTTTCACAATTTGCCAATATCACAGCAATCTGGTCCGAAGTCAATAACAGTGACAGAGCTTGCCAAGGAGTGGGACTTCCGATATTTGAAAGAATGGCTCATTGAATGGCAATTTTGAAACAAGGCCCCTGTGGATTAAGGTCAAATCATGAAAACCAGTTTAAAAAAAATTTGCATGCAGTACTTATGAAAAAAATAATATTAATTAAGTATTGAATACTATATATGTGGTTGGAGACCCATCACCAACAACCTTTATTCTACCATCTTTTCCCCACTCAACTTCCAAAAGTGGCTGAGGAATTTATAATTTCTCAGCTCTGGCTACCCCTTTTAGGGATTTATAGCCGTGAGTATATGTATGTATAAATACTATAGTAAATTACTTCAAAGTTTATTTATTAATCTTTGGTGGATCGCAAAGTGATAATCGTAAGTTAGATCTGAAACTAACTTTTTTATTAACTGTACAGGGTTATTAATATTAATAATGATGATGACTCTTACCTCCAAGTTTTTCTTACTCTCCAAATGTTTGGTAAGCTGGTCCAGCCGCTTAGTGAGTTGTTGTATCATTGTCTCGCAGTTTGTTACAGCATTCACTTTAGGATCATTCTCTATTGATTTAGCTCTCGTGGCAAATCTAGAAAATAATAAATATCAATGAAAAAACAGGAATTTGTATGTATGTTCTTATCAAATCTTTTTAATATACATTATTTTTGTATGTTAATGTATTTTATAAGTTTGTCAAAAGCCTGCGAGGACCTCGATAGAGGACTCATGTAAATAGAGCAGATACCAAACGTAGTTCAGTACAAAAAATGCTAAATAAATTCTGCTTAAATTATTTTCAAAATATATGGTCCCTACACCCTGATTGGTCTATTAAATGTTTTGACTTTTGGTGTGGACAGTGGAAAATCACTGAACCACTTACGGATATTGATATTCTTCTACTCTTTTCTATTTAGCTAAGTTTTCTATGCCATCGCTTACGAGGTTACTTACAAATGAGTATTTTAAATATTTTATTACCTGATATTATCGGAATTTCTTCATAAAAAATCTTGTATTTTCCCAAATTTCCCTTCTCTTAAAAACAATGAACGAATTGCTAACTATACTATTGGTTCTAAAGCTATGGTTACCTTTATAACCCGTGAAGGTTATAGCTATGAGTATTTTCAGGTAAAAATAGTAACACAATCTTGTAATGTCCAGTCAATATATATACTTACTGCAATGTAGAGATAGTTTCTTCGATGGCTGCCATTGTCACAGCGCATATAATACTGGTTTTAGCATTCCCACCCAGGGAATTTTGTAGTATTCGGGTCAGCTTACTGTCGCGAAAGTTTGCAAATCTGTAATTATTTATAGAAATGTTAAACAGCTTTGGCGTAGTGATGCTTATATGATCTATAAATGAGATCCATTACCAAATTTGTGCCTACTTACTTTTGTAATTCGTACTCCTCGAAGCGTAAAATAAGAAGCAAGTATTAATTACTCAATGTAATTCAAGTTATTCAGTCTTTTATTAATTAAGCTACCAATTTTAAAAATATATAAGTGCAAATTAAATTCGTTAGTGAAGTAGCAAGCCTATTATATCCTTACATACTATAAAATAAGTCCCCTGGCTGCGTCTTTCTATGAAAACTAGAAAACTACCAAACGGATTATAAGGTTTCAACAATAGAAAGAGTTATTCTTGAGGATGGTTAAGGTATATAATATATTATGCTTTTATGTGCCGTGTAGTGTCGGATTAGAATAACACTATCCCATTCCTACCCGTGGGTGATCGTTAGAGGCGACTAAGGGTATAGGGGCTTTTTAAGTGTTGTTTTTAATTGTCACCAAAAACATTTATTTAAACCATCTTCTCCCCAATCAACTTCCAAAAGTGGCTGAGGAATTTCTCATTCCAAAGCTCTGGCTAACCCGTTAAGGGATTTATTGATGTATGTATGTAAATTAGCAGAAATATGGCGATAATTGTTGAACAGGTCATAAAAATCTCGCCATCTGGGGGCTTTCCACGCAAACTCCAAGTATACTAGCTAATATATAGTTGAATAATGTACTAACATACATACATATACTCACGGCTATAATTCCCTAGAAGGGGTAGCCAGAGCTAAGGAATTATAAATTCCTCAGCCACTTTTGGAAGTTGAGTGGGGAAAAGATCGTAAAATAAAGGTTTTTGGTAATGGGTCTCCAACCGCATCGCCCAAAAATCCAACAAAAATCCCAATACCCTTAGACGCCTCTTACGACACCCGTAGGTAGAAAGGGGTAGCGACATTAATAATAATGTACTAACGAATTCAAAATCTAGAAAAACGTAAGCGATTGCATATCTGTTTCTCTTACGATTGACTTACAATACTCTAAACCATATTGGTTAATTAAAAATTAAAAACATTACCATATTTTCAAAGCTATTTGGTTTAGTTCAGTGTTAATCCTAATCCAAATAAATGTGTTAGTTAGCTTAATCATTTAATGCAAACTAAAATTAATTCTTTATCCACTTTTGGAAATTGAATGGGGAAAAGGTAGTCAAATGGGTCTCCAACTGCATCGCCCAATAATCACTTAAAAAGCCTCAATGTTCTTTATATCTATTACAACTCCCGCGGGAATGTAAGTATAAAAATAAACAGAAGTTAAGATAGTGTTTTGCTATTTTGGATGTAAACCGGATGCAAAAAATGTAGTCCACGGG
This sequence comes from Bedellia somnulentella, assembly GCA_963576735.1. NCBI lineage: Eukaryota > Metazoa > Arthropoda > Insecta > Lepidoptera > Bedelliidae > Bedellia > Bedellia somnulentella. The sequence goes on from OY755171.1 coordinate 15,493,051, forward strand.
GACGTAGTCGCGGGCAAAAAGCTAGTGTAGATAAATATAATTAAAATCTAACGCAAAATGACGACAAAATGAAAATCCAAAGAATATAGATATAATATGAGTTACTAGACAATTAAATTGTATTAAGTACCAATAAATATATGAAGTAAATACATACTTGTTCCGTTCAGACAACTGATTGATGACATGTGCCAATACAGAAAGAGACAGGTTGATATGTGTGCCCTCTTTCAACCGGGTTCCGGTAGCGCCGGTTTGTCCGGCTCGCTCAGAACCGGCGAGATCGACTAGATTCAAAACCGATATATTCACGTTGTCCGTTGGCCCGTTCATGCTTTTTTCACGGGATTCTATTGTCTGTAAATAAAAGTCTTTTTAAAATAGGCTTTTGATTTTGATATTGTTAGTAAAAAATATCTGGACGAATTGATAACCTCCATCTTTTTTTGAAGGCGGTTAAAAATAAATTATATTGTGTGATCACATGGCTTGCATTCGTATTGAACATCATTATTACCATCCGCCAAATAAGCAAAAGTCTAAGCGGGGAGGTAACTTGCTCAAACCATGCATATAATAGTTGTTTAATGGGATTTTAATTAAGACCACCACCTAGTAATATTACTTTAAACCACTGAACTATTATATGTTATGAAGAAAGTTATATGTTAAGTGTTTGTTTCTCTTTTCTACCGCTAGGTGGTTATAATAAAACTAAAAATAATAAAATTTCGATAAAGAAAGTTAACTCGGTGGTTGTAAATAATACTGTTAGGCTTAACTGATTTCTAAGGTAACTAAGCTAAGCTAACCTAGGAGGCCTAACAATACAGGAGTACACAGTCTAACCTAGTATATCTAATAATTAATATTTGGATACTTACAATTTGAAAAATGGAATGTGATCTGCTACTGCTCTCATTCATATTTGTAGCACCAGTCTCTCTGATACTCTCACCCTGAAATAGAACAATAACATAAACGTAACATAACATAAACGTTCACGCCGAATATCCCCGAAGGGGTTTGCAGAGTTACTAATACTTCTGAACATCACGTGACTTTGTCACCTGGTGTTCAGAGTACCCACGTTTTGCATGGACAGTGTACTCACGTCTAGTGTACGCAGGCCTATCGCCGTTTTGTACGAATACACTGTCACATGACTAAGTACAACTCAGCCATGTAGGTTTCCTCACGATGTTTTCCCTCACCGTTAACAACCATGATAAATTAACCACACATATGTTTTTTTAGAAAAGACAAATTGGTGTAGGCCCGACCCAGGATTTGAACACTAGTCGTTTGCACGATAACCGAGTGTTCTACCCACTGGGCTATCGCGGTTGCTGAAATAGAACAAATAAGTACATATACAGAGAGCCTATTTATTTTCGTATAATATAATAATAATATAAGTATATATAATCTTAGAGATTTAGATGTAACCATATGAACAATTCAAATGCACTAGTTTGTGTGTACAGGCATAGTTAACAGATCAAGTTATTTCTCAAAATGTAACATAATGACTTGCGGTATAGCATATTTTTTGAGATGTACCTTACATCTAAAGGTTATCTGGAGGAGTCTGGTTGTCTGTCTTTAAATCTACAATACACATACAAGCATAAAGTAAAGATAGTTTACATACAGACAATAAACAACAAAATGTTGTGTTTTGCCATCGTCATCCATTAAAGGGCTATTTAATGAACTCCTCTTAAGTTGTATTTAAGAACACCTAAGAGATATCATTTATCATGAGAAAACCTAATGAATAATAAATTTAATTAAAAAACCAACCTTTTTCATAATATCAAGCACCTCTTCAGGACTGGAAGCCACAATTTCGTGAGCTTTAACTCTGACCTCTTTCCGCGTCTCACTGATCTTCACTTCTTTCTTATTGTCAAGAAGATCCCGCACAATTTCATTATAGATCTCAATGTACGACACTCTGGGGAAATAATATTATAAAACATTTTTTAGGGACTCAAATGAAGGTTATTTTTAAAGAAGAAAAAATTTAATAGCACTACTCTATTTAACATAACATAACATAAACGTTCACGCCGTTTTATCCCCGAAGGGGTTGGCAGAGGTACCAATACTCCTGAACTCACATGGCAAGCGCCATCTAGTTTCCAGAGAAGGTACCCACGTTTTGCTTAGACAGTGTACTCACGTGATAGGGGGCAGGCCTATCGCCGTTTTGTACGAATACACTGTCACATGACTAAGTACAACTCAGCCATGTGGGTTTCCTCACGATGTTTTCCCTCACCGTTAGCAACCATGATAAATTAACCACACATATGACTTTAGAAAAGACAAATTGGTGTAGGCCCGTCCCAGGATTGGAACTCACGCCCTTCTGTTTTTCGGGCGGGTGTTCTTACCCACTGGACTATCATGTCGCCTTTTTATTCTACTACTACTCTATTTCTTTATGTATTATTATTATTATATATATTATTTATTACCCTATGCTTGTAAGAGTTGATAGGCTTATATAGGTTCGTAGGCGATAATAAAGTTAAGATCAAATCTATCTAAAAGCTCAACTTAGGCGACTGAAACACATTTAATATTTTAATAGTAACAAATGTTGTTTCTTTTAACAAAAGAATAAAATAAAACTATTGCCAATACCTTAACAAAAACTCTCGATCCTGCTGCTTCTGCTCGATAATATCAAATATGTTATATACAGCCAGGGGAATGATGCCAGGTGAATCATGGCTTCCAGTCATCGTGTATGTTTTGCCAGAAGATGTTTGTCCATATGCAAATATGGTCCCATTGATCCCGGCCGTAGCCGCTTCCACAATGGGTTTTGCAATGTCATCATACACTTGGATTGTTTTCGCGTCTTCATCGTATACTTTATCTGTGGAAAAATTATATGGTATTATTGACTTCCCATTTCAAACAATACTTCCACTTTGCTTGCTTTGTAGTTTCAATATAGGTTGAGATATAACTACAATTATAAATGAAAAAATATGAACCAAATATTAATATTAATTAAGGTAAATTAATCTTCATATCCTTTTTTCACCCCTTTAGAGACTAAATATAAAAAAATCCCTTGTGCTCACTTGCATAATAAAAAGAATCCCTTGACTAAATTTCAAGTTTTTGTGCATATATTAAAGTTATTCAGTCAGTTTTGCCTTTTTTGTTTTGATTTTTGCTGCTGTGTAGTGTCAGCTTAGAATAGCACTACCCCATTTCTACCTGTGGGTGTACATAAAAGGCAACTAAGGGTATTGGGACTTTTTAAGGGATTTTGGGCGATGCGGTTGGAGAGCCATCACCAACATGGGGGAAATATGGTATAATCAACCTTAATTATACCATCTTTCCCCCACTCAACTTCAAAAAGTGGCTGAGCTATTTCTAATTCCTCAGCTCTGGCTACCCCTTCTAGGGATTTATAGCAGTGAATATATCTGTGTATCACACAGCTCGAATTAAATGGCCAGCCAGATTGTGTGATTTAACACCACTGGATATTTTTTTGTCCGGCTATCTGAAGGACAATCTATATGAAGCCAATCTATTTGATAAGCCTCAAAACATAACCAAAATAAACCTGAAATTTTGGGAAAAAGTAATTAAATATTTTGATAAAAGAATTAACTATTGCCACTGTGGTTGTGGTGGATATCTGCTAGATAATTTTTCATTCATAATTGAGAAACTTTCCAAACTTATACTGACAGCTATAAATCCCAAAAAAGTGGTAGTGAGAGCTTCAGAATTAGGAATTTTGAACTTGAGTTGGGAAAAGATAATAAAATAAACAATCCCTTAAAAGGCCCCTATATCCTAAATTGTCTCTTAAGACATCCGCAGAAAGAAATGGGTTAGTGCTATTCCAAGCCAACACACACAGCTCAAATTAAACTCCAAACTTATTGTGACAATATATATTAAAGTTTCTTTATGTCCCTCTGTCTGTTTATTATTGTGTATAGCCAGCCATTTATTTCTGTATCTATTGCAATATTTTTTTTTGAATTGACATTTAATTCAAGAATAGGCAAATTGGTGGTAGTACCCATGGTTCTGATTGCCCCTGGTAAGGTACCTAATATAATAAGCTATAATAATCCATAACCCTCTTCATTGCTCTCTGTTTGACTCCAATCTTTTGTAGAGACCAATGTTATTTACACAAGTAGAAAATTTAATTTCTCTAGTTAATCTTCTAGCTGATTTCTGCTTAAAATATTAAAAAATTGAAATTATTGTTATTATCCCATATCTATGCTTAGTGCTATGAAACCCTTCACAAGAGAGCTGAGACGTACTTGATCATTACAATTAAAACTACTATTGATTTTTGGATATTTAATTGTGTTATTACATGGTTAATAATATTACGAAATATCCCAAAATCAATAATTGTTATAATTATAATATGCACTCACGAAAAATCTTAGAAAATATTATATTTGTTCATTTTCAATTTTGAAATGTTGCCTGAGGCATAGTTTTAATAGCATTAGCATTATTTGAATGCTAATTGTACCTATAATAGACCATAAAAGTATAAGGTCTCCATTGTTTAGGGTTGCGGGCATGCCCACCTTGCCCGCATGGCTGAATCTGCGCATGCTGTAAGCCCCCAAAGATTATAAAATAAATGATATAAAATAAAATACAGGTTAGATAGTAAATCTGCTTTAAAGCACATAAGATAATGATTCTACCTCTCAGTTTTTAATAAGTATCTAGCCATAATTTTCTTCACCACTGGAAGGAAGTGGTAGCCTCTATAAAAACCAACCTATCAAGACAATCTTTTCAATATTGTCAACCTCTGTAATAAGTGCAAGCCAAAATAATAGACAGGAACTTTAAATGATATTTATAAATTGGTCCAAAAGTGTAGAATTTACATACATACAAATACTGACAGCTATAAATCAGTAAAAGGGGTAGACAGAGCTTGAGAATAAGAAATTCCTCAGACTCTTTTAAAATTTGTGTGGGGTAGGGTTATAAAACAAAGGATTTTGGTCATAAATCTCCGTTTGGATCCCAAAAATCACTTAAAATGCCCCAACATCTGCAGCCGGCTGATCTGGACGGGAAGAAATGGAGAAGTGCTATTCTAAGCAGACACTACACAACTACATGCATAGGAGTTACCAATCAAGTAAATAAACTTGAAAAATATGTGAAAAAGTAAGTTCTGTAGGTAGGAGTGATATTTCGTTGCAAGTTTAAAAGAATCTTTGATTCTAACTTCTCACCGAAACTGAAGGATCTTGAATCTTCATCCGCCTCACAAATTTTATACAAAGTATTGTTGTGTACACGCCAGCGTTTAGATAGTTTTTCTCGAATTTCTCGATCGATTAACGGCCTAACTTTAACTACGACTTTTATATTGTCACTCATGTTTTAACATTATTTTTTCCACTTACTTAAGAAGTTTAAAATAAACCAAATAAGTTTTAGGTTGAGTTGAATAATGCTATTCTTGTGCCATTATTGTCTTTTATTATTTATTTTTGCACACAAGTACATGAATCAACACGAAAATAACCGTCAAAGCTCACTCCACTCTCAAACCAAACGAAATACCTGAAAAAATAAATATATGTAAGGAAATGAAATATGTTGCCATTATTTAAATTAAGATCTGCCTACCCTACCGATCAACCAACGTCCAACACGTTTTTTTTTTGTTTACCGGAGCGGAAATCCTCAAAGGATCCCCCCGTCGCTCGAGAGAGACGAGAGTATGTCGGACTTTTACCGACTAAAACCCCTCCGGTTCGGTGCTGCTGGCCCTGCGGCCTATGCGGCGTCACCTTAGCGTTTGTTTTGACGGGCGGCTGAAGGCCGCCCTGGCGCGGAAAAGGAGTGTGCATAAGCTAAGTCGGATAGGGTGAGTATAAAAATAAAATAGACTCTAGTTGAGTCTGGTGTGGCTCTAAATTTAGTGTAAAGTTCTACGACCTCGCCGGCGGGGTCGGTGTCGGGAGTGGTAGTGGTTGTTTGTTAGTCCGCGAGCGCCGGTGGCCCCTGAGGCCTCGAGCTCGCGGGTGATGTCGTCGTCGGGATCCGAGAGCACGCTACGTGGGCTATTCTCTCGGACCCCGGCGTCCGGGGATCAAAGACAATACCGAGGTATTTGGTCTTATTCACCCACGGAATAGGTGTGCCGAAGAGTAGCCTTGTGGGACTCCCGCGTGTATGGGGTGGTGTTGTGAGAGGGCGTCCTCCACTCTGAAGCGGAAACGACGATCCGACAAGTAGTCGCAGATTATAGCCACGAGCTTGTCTGGCATACCGATCTGGTATAGCTTGTATAGCAGGCCGTTATGCCAGACTTTGTCAAACGCCTTCGCCACATCAAAGAAGACGGCGCCCGTCTTTTTGGGGTATGTGTCATTGAATCCATCAAGCACAATGACATGTTCGGTAAAGCGATGTGCTTGTTGTACACATGAGTGTTGTGCCCTGAACCCGAATTGTTCGTGTATCTGAACGCCGCTAGTGTGCAAGTAATGTCTGATCCTAGCGAGGATTAGTCGCTCATAGATCTTACCTAACGAGCTTAATAGGCTAAAAATATGATTAATTTAGGACACCTTATTTATCTTGTTTCCATGGGGATACCTGTTATAAATATTATTTTACCGATTACTTTAGGTTGATAAACGACGATAATAATTAAAAAAGATATTTTAAAAAGGAATAGATAATAACCTGATAATAAAATATTCCCTAGAAACATGTTTGGATTTGTTTTTCTTTGAACTTCGACTGGCAACCGTGCGAGCGGGACACACTCCTCTGGTTCTGGCTCTCGTTCTAGGATGTTTCTATGCTTGACAGTGTTCAAAAAGTTATATGCTTTATTGGGAGGTAATAAATTGCATTATTGTGTATCATATTTTTGTAAGTGCGCTCTCATGTTGAGTTAGTACCTTCATGGCTCGCGCGTAGAGAAGACTCAAATACATCCCATATCCCATATGTTTAAAGCCTCAAGAATGTTTTGAACTTTTGGCTTCTACTTTTGGTGAGTCTGCTTGTTCCCGAGCAACAGTATTCAATTGGTTTGCTGAATTTAAAAGAGGATAGAGATGTCTCAAAGATGAAACGAAGACAGGACGGCCGCCAACCGCGGTCACGCAAGAAAACGTTAGTGCAGTCGAAAAACTTATTCACGAAAACCGACGAATTACATATGTAGAGCTAGAGCGAGAACTAGGAATTTGATCAGCAGCAATGCAAACCATAATTCACGACCACCTTTCACTCCGTAAACGTTGTTTGAGATGGGTGCCAATGACAAAATTACCGATGAGCAGAAATACCGTCGGGTGGATTGGTGCTTATTCATGATAGATAAATTCAACGGAGGCGAGAAAAAAAACGTATATGATATACTGACTGGTGACGAAACATGGCTATATAACTATGATCCCGAATCAAAGCGATAGTCGACTGTATGGTGCTTTGCAGACGAGCCAACTCCAACGAAATGTCGCCGTGCACGATGCACACAGAAACAAATGGTCGCCTCATTTTCTGCAAAAAGGGGCATATTGCTACTATTGTGCTAGAGAATGAAAGAACGGTGAAATCCGAATGGTATGTGACAGTTTGTGCTCCAACAGTAATATCAGCTTGGTGTGACAAGCGACCGAAGTCAGGAATCCGGCACCTTCTCTGGCACCACGACAATGCGGCGCCGCACACGTCTGCCAGAACACTAGACTTTTTCAACTCGAAAAATGTGTCAATTCTCCCTCACCCGCCATATTCCCCTGACTAGCACCTTGTGATTTTTACTTGTTTCCAAAAATCAAAGAAAAACTAAAGGGGAAGAGATTTGAAAGCAAAGAAGATGCGCTGGTTGCCTATAATTTCGAGATTTCTGAGGTATCTAAAGAAGAGTGGTCACAAGTATTTTCCAATTGGTTCAGACGTATGGAAAAGTGTATACAAAGTGTATATAAAGAATAAATTTAATTATTTTTGAGTATCTAGTTTCTTTTGGCATGCCCCTCGTATTTAAATAAAATAATAATAATAAAATAAAATAATCATTTATTTCAAAGTAAAAAGATAAATCTTTGTTTTTTGAACGTCAAATTTCAACTTAATACTAAGTTTACTTCGGATTCGGAAGGTGTTTTGTTGAGAGAAGAACCCGTAAGAAACTCGTCAACACACATCTTTTTTTACGTCCATTACAATTTTGGTGTTAGCCCGGAAACATCCTGCACAGAGCCCTGATGACACCAAGCCACTTCATCATTTATGTAATCATTAACATTGTAATAGGCTTTCGAACTAAGATTTCTTTTAACTACTGCTTTGAATTTTGTTTCTGATAAATTTAAAATGTCCTCAGGTATTTATTATATATTTTTACGCATAACCCCATGAAAGATGTATTTACTTTTGACAATCTGTATTTTGGTAGTGAAATTTTATTGTTGTCTCTCAAGTTTCGAATATGTCTGTCACAATTGTTCACAAAAGAGGCCTGATTCTTTCTTACATACATAATATTTTCATAGATATATTGACATGGCAGCGTCATTATATTTATTGTTTTAAACAATTCCCTCAGGGAATCTCGGGATCTCAAATTGTAAATGAAAAGACTGAATGATTGAAGAGAAAACACTTGAAGGCAATAATCAAAATTACAACTATCTCTTTTATTTGCATGCTCTTTCGCATCTTTTGTTTCACTCATTCTCATTAGTAACACTTGTCTATGCGTGCAGTTTCGGATTGCTGGAAAGAGATTTAAAAAGTCAATTACTATGAACGTACAGTCCGTCCACAATTATTTTATTTCTAGCCGTAAGACAATTTTACTGGCGCTAATCTGAATCCTTATCGGCATGATATACTTTATAATAATATCGAAAGCAGTATAAAAGCAAAGAACACCCCGGAGCACTGAACTTTAAATAAATGAAAATTAATGTCAGAGGTAAAATAAATGTGAATGGTATGTATCTGTGTTTATAATTGATCAATGGCCCTATAGTTGTTGGGGTGTTTAATTTTGACAAAGTTTTAATTTTCACAAATTTGCGCTCGCCCCCTGGGTTTTTGTCTAACAAAAACTATATATGCAAAATATTATTGAAATTGGTCAATAATAAGCGGCTGCACAAAATATGGAGATTATTTCTATACTTAATTCTGAAAAAGTTCTAAAAATCATCCTATCTTCTTAAAATTTGGTGTTTATAGTTCATATAAGACATAGACCTGGAGACGAGAGAAACTAAAGAAAAATAATAAAAAAAAATACATACAGAAATGTAAATAAATCCCGAAAACTACTTACATCAACACATATGACATCTAAATGGGCCAACTTGGATCGAGTGTTTACTTCCACCAATTTGAACGCGGCAGAATCACAGAAACTCATCTGGCAACACAGGTAGCGCCTGCCCGTCCCTGTGACATTCTTCTGTCATGTAACGCGTTCATTCGTTCATTTTTGTTTATGTCAAAATTGTCAATGACATTGACATTAGACATGAGCGAAGTTGTTATTTTACGTTCACTGTGACTGTTGTTACGGTTATATAAAAATAACAACGAAAAGTCACAGTGACTTTGTCACCTCGGTTACTAAATACTAATGATATGACAGTCAAGCTTGGCTACTCAATACTAATATAGTGACTGTCACTGTATAGTGATTTCAGTGACTTTGTAACGTTGATTCAAAATAACTTTCACACTTTTTCAGGCTTAGGACTGTCGCAATAATTTTAAGTAAGTGCGGCGTGTTTATTATGTTGAATCATCTTTTTACAATGATTTTGTTCTAAATCTATTTACAATTATTTTGGATTACAATAATGAAGAAACCGTGATAGCCCAGTGGGTAGAACATTCGGTTATCGTGCAAACGACTAGTGTTCAAATCCTGGGTCGGGCCTACACCAATTTGTTTTTTCTAAAGACATATGTGTGGTTAATTTATCACGGTTGTTAACGGTGAGGGAAAACATCGTGAGGAAACCCACATGGCTGAGTTGTACTTAGTCATGTGACAGTGTATTCGTGCAAAACGGCGATAGGCCTGTCCCCTATCACGTGAGTACACTGTCCATGCAAAACGTGGATACTCTGAACACCAGGTGACAAAGTCACGTGATGGTCAGAAGTATTAGTACCTCTGCCAACCCCTTCGGGGATATTCGGCGTGAACGTTTATGTTATGTTATGTTATGTTAAAATAATGACTAAGGAACAGCATCTGTTGTACCTTTCTGGTACCGAGCCTTGTACGTCGGTCGTTCAAAATATTTCCAGCTTTTGAGAAAAGCCTCTCGGTTGATTTTTGTTTATTACACTGTCATAAATGTAAACACGAATCGAGATTAGGGTCTTTTGTTATTCTTAGAAACGAAACACGTGCATGTCGGCCAGTCAAAGAAGCGCTTTATCATTTCTCCTTCTTCATAGTTTTTATTACTTTACACAAGACGCACCAAATCATATTAAATTATTTTGTACATTCAAAAACATCATGATGTTCTTATAATATTTTGAAAGTAATAAGTGAAGACAATACAATTTTCAACTGCTTATTCCTAACTCTTGAAATGAATTCAAATGAAAGGCATATTTTCTTTGGCAAACAGTTTATGGCTAAAAGCCATTCACGTCTAAATAAAGGCTTTAATAATTACCAGTTTAAATGCATAATTTTAGATCATAAATATTTTCTTTCAATATACATTTAGTATATAAAATAACTTCTATCATAATAATATTACAATAACGGTAACATTTACAAATTGGTAAAAATATCAAATACGTGAATTATCATAAATATTAGTATTGGCAGTATAGAATCTGCTATACTGATATCACGCACACTCTTATTTATGGTGACCGCAGTTATTGGTTCCAAGGAACGAAACAAGTAACAGAGTTATTTTGGAACGTTGTTATTTTGTAACGTAGTTATTTCATATCGTGTCACTGTGACTTTTGTGGAAGGCAGATCACAGTGATTTTATCGACGTGACTATATTTCATACTCATGTCTAATTGACATTACGTTGCTTTGCTTGCGGTACATGTGATGGTGTTTTTTTTGTGGTCAAAAATAGAAAATATTTAAAAATTGAGTAAGATTATTATAAAAAACTTAAATTAAGCCCAAGGATTTTTAGAGCCCTTCAAAATGCAACACGATGATGTACGTATTAATGTTAACAAATGACTTTTTAACTCTTCAATGGCACTAATGAGGTTATATTTTTAGGTTGTTTGGGCTATCATCAATAAACACCACTGTTCCCACAAAGTCTCGTAAGTAATGCACGTTCTAATAATAAAAGTTTCTTAGTATTAATTATCATAAGTGTGATTTGTGTGAATTGATGTTATGTTTCAGGACTAAAACACAACAGTTTTGTCGCAATGAATATAACCTAACAGGTTTATGCAGCAGGGCTTCTTGCCCGCTGGCCAACAGTAAATACGCTACTTTAAGAGAAGAAAATGGTGTTATTTATTTGTATATGAAGACTGCAGAAAGGTATGTCACATATAGATATTTGAATAATGTATCAATTTCATAATGAATGGTTCAGGTGTTTTGGTCTTTATGACTAACAGTCTTAAGTGGTAAAGCAACTGATTATATATATAAATATACAAGAGGAAAAATAAATTCCATGTTGTACATTTAACACACATGTGGTGCCTGGCTTTGGAAATCATAAAAATTTAGCTATACTTTGTGTAATACTACCTTATTTGGCTGTTGAAGTAGTTTTTCATACTACTTTCAAAGATATATTTTGTACAGATATCATGAAACAGTTTTGCTTTGTCATCAATACTAGAATTAACTAAAATAAGTCAAATATTTTTATTCATGTTTGGTGCCAAAACTGTTATAGGCTATTATTGTATCTGTGAATGATCCTGCATATTTGACGTTTATGCTATGACTTTTGTCACTTACTGCTAATCTATGTACTATTATATTATGATTTCTCTATAGTTTGTTCAGATATCATAAAACAAAATCAAGTTTCTCTTTGTCTTCAATACTGGGATTAACTAACATAAGTCAAATATTTTGGTTCATGTTTAATGCCAAAACAGTTAAAGGCCATTATCAATAAAAATAAGTTAGAATGGTAACTATTAGTAAATATTTGTGAAAAAATATTAAGAGCCTCTCTGCATTTTGCAGCCATTGTGGTCACCTTTACGTCAAATTTACTGAGAGTGATAGGGAAAATGAGCGGGTTTTTTTTGTTTTATTGAATAACTTCAATGTTAAAATTAGAAGTTAAACATCAGAGTTATAGATCTTAAACCTACGCGTATATACATACATAATGAGTACACATGTATGTTATGCCAGTGGAGCCTATACAGTTTTTATGAAAATATAGCATGTTGCAATATTTTTTTTTATCATATATTTTAACAAATTGTTATAATGTTAAACATCAAATTTCAAGACCATGAACTAATCACCAACATATTTTTTTTTCATGTCATATCAATATCATCAAATCTGACTTTATAGAGTTTGAAACCAATCCAAATCAACCTATTTTTCTGGGGGCGCCCTTAATTGAAATATAATTAAAATAAATAAGTAAATTTTTATGGCCAAATCAGCCTATATAGGGTAGGCACGAGCCCCTTGGTGGGTACATATATGGGCTGTGAGGTAGTAAATTTTTACTACAAACATGATTCCATAACAGATAGTACTCAAAAAGAATACATACAATTTGTGCTGTGTTGTATTAGTATAGTGTGGTACGAGAATTTCTTGTTTCTCTGTATTTTAGTTTTAGTTGCAATATAGTCACTAGCAAAATTACTGTGGTGAACATGATAAAAGCAATTCAATAAAAGGACATTGAACCAACTCCACATATAGTAGTGTGATAAAGAGAAGATCATGAACATGATCATGATAATAAATTCAAATGTAACACATTAAAAATATATACTAAAAATGATTACAACACAAATTTTTTTTTACACATGAACAGATATTCATGGTATTGATTCTCTGATCAGGCTAATAATTGAGACAAACACCTTAGTTATTCATATCATAATCATTGAGTTATAATTTCTATGCATATTTAAATTTAATGGTTCTAGGACTTATACATTTGTGTCTGAAATTCTTTAGCCTGTATTGTTTGGTTTATTCACATTGTGGGTAAATGGACAAAAGAGTAAATCCTTAAAAGTTGAAATCATTTTCAAATTAATTATGATAATGTTACAAATAAATATTTTTGACTTCAAAAAGGAGGTACTTGCATACAATTACTCCATTACTAGGCCATGGATTTCTACAATAAAATTACTTTATTAATTTCACAGAGTAATGTTCCCAGCCAAGCAATGGGAAAAGGTGAAACTGTCAAGAAACTTTGAAAAAGCTATTTATCAAATAAACGAAAATCTGCTGTACTGGCCTCAATTTGTCCGATCAAAATGTAAACAAAGACTTGTCAAGATTACGCAGTATCTCATACGAATGAGAAAGCTCAAGCTGCGAAGAGTGTAAGTTATATTAAACTAATGATATTATAATGGCTGGTCCTGTCAGATTAGGCACATAACCTTTTACCTCATCCAGTCAATGCCCTAGATCATGCTGCGATATAGGAAGGCCTCCCTTTTCTTTTTAGTGCAAAAGGTGCGCAGACACTTTGATGTAAGTTGTGTAACCTGCATGAATTTAAATTAAAAGAGCTAGTGTTATGTTTCTTTTGCACACCTTTAATGTACTTATTTTTGAGTTGAACCTTAGTAAATATATCAGGCAATTGCTGTATTATTTTAATGCTTAATTTATGATTCGGATGATTATATTGATAGTCTATGCAGTGAATGCCCACTCTCAGTTTAATGACTTTAGAAACAATAAATTGGTGTAGGCCCGACCCGGAATTTAAACCTACGCCATGGTAGGCAGTGTTTTACCTTCTCAGCTATCACGGTTGTTATAAACAACCCTCCCCCGCATTATTCATAAGAATTATTTGTCACCTCATTTTTAGGGTTTCGTTCTTACCTTTAGGTACTACTATATAGACAACAACTATTATATGGGAGACAGACAATGCTATAAATAATTTGTGGCCCTTGCTACTCATACTTTCACTGTGTCCAAACTATATTGTATCCTATTTTCTATATTGCCACTTCCTTTTCAATAACGATTGTTTCTTTTTTTAAATTGCGTATATCAGGCCCTTAAATATACTACCTATTGATCAGATTCTCACATTGACGATTACAAATTTTACAATAACCATCCTTGGTTTCTTTGTATTCTAATATTAAATCAATTTATGCAGTAAAGAACTGGTTCCAATCCAACGTAAAGTGGAAAGACGAGAGCGAAGGCGTGAGCAGAAAGCATTGGTGGCTGCTCGAATAGATAATGCTATTGAGAAACAACTTATTGAGAGACTAAAGAAAGGAACGGTAATTACATTTTGCTTTATTTATTTGATTTATAATAACTTTTCAGTGGTTTTATAACTGTATTTTTAACTGAATATTTTAAACTACTAAAATAATCAGAAACCCTATCAGAAACCTTATTGAAAGGGTATCCTTACTCTTTACAGTTTTAAATGAAAATTTCTAAAAAAGGTGTAAACGAGGTGTAAAAACTGTGTAGTGTCGGCTTAGAATAGCACTACCCCATTTCTTCCGGTGGGTGTACTTAAGAGGCAACTAAGGGTATTGGGGCTTTTAAGGGATTTTTGGGCCATGCGGTTGGAGACCCATCAACAACAACCTTTGTTTCAACATCTTTTCCCCACGCAACTTCCAAAAGTGGCTGTGGAATTTCTGATTCCCTAGCTCTGGCTACCCCTTTAAGGGATTTATATCCGTGTATGTATGTTCTAAAGAAGGGGTTTGAAAGAGATACCTTTCAGTAGGTGCGTACTGACTGTGCGAGCCGCCTCACGAGGCAGCCTCGGCCGTTTGCCGCGGTACACGTGCCGCGGCACAGATGCCGCGCGAGGCAGACACGGTCTGTAAGTTTTCTTCCTCGCGCGGCAAGGCCGAGCCACGGTGAGGCTGAGGCACGCACGACGCTCAGTTTTACTTATACTTGAATAGAGACGCTCAACTAACACGCAACGAATAAGTGAGGCATAACACTAACGTCTTGAGTGAGCGCGGCAAACGAACTGAGGCGCTTTTGATCTTTGACAAAAACCGACAACCCTTAGCTCGAGCCGCGGCACGCTCGGGCGAGCCAAGGGTTGTCGATTATGTGATTCAAGCCTGCCATATCCTAATGTCATATGAAATTATCTCAATATAATATTAAGCGCTACGATCTGACTTCACACAGCTTTTTAACTTCGTTTTTACACTAAAATGTAGATTGGATAAATCTGCGTAATAAGGAGTTGTGTTGTAATACATATTTCAACTCTATGATAAAATACTAACTTAAATTTCAGTATAACGACATCTACAACTTCCCTCAAATGGCGTTCGACTCGGCGCTAAAAGCAGAAGAAATATCAGATGAGAGTGAGAGCGAGAGAGAAGAAGACGAAGAAGAGAAAGAGACAGAAATTGAGCCAGAGTTAGAAAGAGAGCTTGAGAAGACAATCCAAGAAGCTGATGAGTTTGTAGAGGCAGACAGTGAGATGGAATCCGATGAGGTAAGAAATATTATCTGACATCTTTTTGGTTTTAAGGAGACGAAAGTAGAAATATTATATGAAAGTAGAGGTCTAATCTCCCATACGATATGGATAACACTGATCTATGTTTGCACATACAAGCTCACACAAAGAATTCAAAATAAAATACATTATTTTTCATTGTTACGAGTCACATGATAATTTGTCCTATTGATGATTTATGATCAGATCCCAAACTAGTCTTTAATATACACACACATATATATATATATTATCATGGAAATAGAAACAAATGAAATTTGGGTCTGAGCTTAAAATCGGTTCCACTAGATGAGCTACAAGTTTCGATATGAGTGATAATTTACCTATTCGCGCTTGGATATTGTATTGTGAACATATTTTTAGCTGTGTAGTGTCGGCTTAGAATAGCACTACCCCATTTCTTCCCGTGGGTGTTCATAAGAAGTGACTAAGGGTATTGGGGTTTTTAAGTGATTTTTGGGCGATACGGTTGCGGACCCATCACTAAAAACCTTTGTTTTACAATCTTTTCCCCACACATCTGCCAAAAGTGGCTGAGGAATTTCATGGTCTGAAGCTCTGGCTACTAATTTTTGTATGTTGTATTTGAACGGGTAATTTCCGCAAGTCGACGTCTTCTGTGCGCCTGTTTTGCGTGATGAAGGGATGGCACTACTCTAGCCATCCCAGCTCACCAAGGAAGTTCAGGATCCCCCTAATATCCTTGAACACCTCAGGGAGCGACCTGGCGTCACCCAGGTGTGTTACTCTGTAATCTGCTACACCTGTACACTAGAGGAGCACGTGCGCAGCTGTTTCCTCCTTCTCCATGCATGCTCTGCACAGAGGGCTATCTGTAACACCTAAAGTAAACAAGTGTTTGTTAAAAGGGCCATGCCCCGTGAGGGTGGCTGTGATCCAACTAATTTGCTTTTTGTTAAGTTTAAATAGTTTGTTAGTAAGTTTCTTGTTGAACCTGGGTAAAGCTGTTTTGGCTTGACTGCAGCCGCTCTCCGAGGACCAACATGCGTCCCACTTACCTCGTATGGCCTTACGGACTATAGTTTTTAACTGATCGTTTGGTAGACACATTTTTGTATGTTTTACTCGTAGTATCGCGTGCGACGCACAATGCGAAGTTAGCCGTCACTGCTCTGAGTGCCGCTAAGTTCGTGTCAAATGATTTTGCGCTATTTATTTGTGAGATTTGTAAAAGGAACCGACTCCCATTTGTTTCTAGTTCGATGGAAATTATCATCATCAAAATATATCACTAACTATATCATGTGTCATTGAAATGAATATTGCACAGTTAATTTAAATAGTGACTAGTGACGAATCAAACGCTACAGTTGTGCTTCGCTTATCAAAGTGAACATGCCTATACATACATGTCAAATTATTCATTTATTGTGTAAACATGGGCATCGAAGTCAAAATGGTAACCGTTCAACAGTTGCATAGTTTTGGGTATACGAGGTATATAATTTTTATAATATTCCTCAACTATCAAAACTATTTTTTATGGAAGTAAAACCTACCCATCTGCAGTAAGATATATTGTGTCTACCGATATTTTAATCAATTATATTTAATGTATTACAGGAGAGTGATTCTGGGCAAAGACAAGGAGTTGAAGTTCCAATCGACTTCGAATCTGATACTTCTGACATTGAGGTAAGTTATAACCTACTTGAGTTTTATATTCAGCAATTTTATTTTAATTACGGCTGTAGTATAAGGAAAACTGTGTAGTATTGGTTCAGAATATCACTAAGATATTTCTTCCTAAGGTTGGCATAGAAATATACATACATATACTCACGGCTATAAATCCCTAGAAGGTGTAGCCAGAGCTAAGGAATTTAAAATTACTCAGCCACTTTTGGAAACTTGAGTAGGGAAAATATGGTGAAATAAAGGTTGTCGATGATGGGTCTCCAACCGCATCGCCCAAATATCCCTTAAAAGCCCCAATACCGTTAGTCGCCTCTTACGTACACCCACGGGAAGAAATGGTTTAGTGCTATTCTAAGCCGACACTTCACAGCTAACATAGAAATATTGAAAGGCTTTTAAGCGATTATGTAATGATGAGGTTGGAAACCCATCAGAATTCATTTTTATTCGAAGATTATTCCATTTCATCTTACAAAAGTGGCTTCAGAAATATTTATTCTGAAGTTTGTTGGGTATTATAGTCGTGAAGGTAATTAGTAGTAAAAGTTTCAGAACCGCCATTGTTCGAAACAGCTATTTTTGAAGGTTGAATACAGAAGTTTTTGTTATAAAAGAAGCTTCCTTATTAAGATAAGTTTTGTTATAAAAGAAGCTGCTTATCTATACTTCTATACTAATATTATAAAGAGGAAAGGTTTGATTTTTTGTTTGTTTGTTTGTTTGAATTGAATAGGCTCCAAAACTACTGGACGGATTTGAAAAATTCTTTCACTGTTTTAATGCTACACTATTCCCGAGTGACATAGGCTATATTTCATTTTCAAAAAAATTAGGGATCCTTACGTAAACTTCAAAAATGTAACCCAAGGTGTTAAAAAAATACCAAAAAAAATCCTTACATCGCGTGCGCTGCGAAAACTATTGACAATAGAATAAAACTATGTACTACAATTTTATAGAACACATCATTATCTAAAAAAATGCACCGACAGCATGTCTCTAACTATTATAGTTATCTCACAACAAGCGTCATTATATAAAATTATTTAAAATTTAAATTAAAATCCTGCTTTAGAAAAGGCTCTTTATTTGTACCTATCTAATCCTTATAAAAAACGTATATATTATTTCAGACTACTTCAATACCCTTATATTACTTTTTGAATTATTCAATTCGAACATTCCATTCGAAAGTTATCTCGAATTAAAAAAATAGATAAAACTCCGCTCGATTAGCTATGCATAGTAAGTTGTTGCAGGCGTCACGAAGGGGTACGGGAGGCTGCTTATCAAAGAGTTAAAGCAAAATTTAATTGTAGCGACTATTATCACTGGCCCAGCAGCCGGTCAATTAGCTCATATACCGAGGATACCGATGATCCCAACTGATCTGCCAATTCCATTTAAACGGCTACAATTTCCGGTTAAAACATCTTTTGCTTTAACAATTAATAAGTTCCAAGGCCAAACCTTCAAATTAGTAGGGATTGACCTGCGAAAGAATTGTTTTACTCACGGTCAACTGTACGTTGGCCTGTCGCGGGTGGGAGCTCCTGAACATCAATTCATTTTGCTGCCCCAAAATACAACAACGTCAAATATTGTTTACAGGGAAGCTCTAACTCTATAAATTGAATGGCTTTTGATGTAATTACTCATTATGAATAATAAAAAAAATAAAAAAATATATCTAAATATAAATACAAAAAAATATTACATACATACATACATATACTCACGGCTATAAATCCCTAGAAGGGGTAGCCAGAGCTAAGGAATCAGAAATTCCTCAGCCACTTTTGGAAGTCTGCTGTGTAGTGTCGGCTTAGAATAGCACTACCCCATTTCTTCCGGTGGGTGTACGTAAGAGGCGACTAACGGTATTGGGGCTTTTAAGGGATTTTGGGCGATGCGGTTGGAGACCCATCACCAACAAGTATATGTATGTGAGTATATGTATGTATGTACTTTTGGAAGTTGTGTGGGGAAAAGATGGTGAAATAAAGGTTGTTGGTGATGGGTCACCAACCGCATCGCCCAAAAATCCCTCAAAAGCCCCAAAACCGTTAGTCGCCTCTTACGTACACCCACCGGAAGAAATGGGGTAGTGCTATTCTAAGCCGACACTACACAGCAAAAAAATATAACATAGCTTAAAACTTAAAAAAAATATATTAAAATAATAATACAAGTAATAAAATAAAAAACAAAATGTTAATGATAATTCATGCCCGAGCGAAGCCGGGACGGGCTGCTAGTGTAATATATATGAATATATCATGTAATAGCTTTATAATTGTCTCGGTGTATATTCCATAAAATCTGAGTAGGTATTATTATTTTTTCTACTATTCGTGGTCTAACAATTAAATTAACAGTATTTGGCTCAGTTTCCGAGGGGCTTTTTAAATTATTATTAGTCCGCCAACCCACACAAGCCTAGCGTAAAAAAAATAGTTTAATTCATCCTAAACAGGATAGACTTTAGCCTGGATATATCTCCATCGAGAGGCTCTCCATATGTGCTATGTTATATAGATATTAAAACGAATACAATATAATTATTAATTTCAGGATGTTGCTGAGAAGTTAGTGAGTAGGAAGAAGCCCAGAGTAGAGATTGAATACGAAACAGAGCCAGCTGTGACAGTTTCGAAGAAGAAAATAAAATGATAGTTTTCAATTTCTATGATGTTTTTTATTTATACTATTCATATCCCAAAATAAAAATTTTCTTAAATTGGGGTTAGCCAAGACGGTTATTAACACTACACAGACCATCAAACATCGCAGTCGGTTTAAAATAACTAAATGTGTCTTATCAAGTTATCAATGTACTACTTTTGCAATTGTATAGTTTTTGCTTTAAAAATGACCGGAAGCTTTTTTGAATTGATAATTATTTTTTGTCATACATTAGATTGTGTTTTGATTTAATTATTCAATCTCTTTGATCAGAATCAATTGGACTGGATCGGTTTCAATAGGTTTTGGTAGTTTTCTAGGATTTATTCCGACAGATACTTGTAATATAACGTCTTCTGTTGCAAGACTCATTACCTCAGAGCTACCTCAAAGTGTACATTTTTGACAAATTTATTTTGGCTGATTTTATGCTTGATAGCAACCGTGATAGCTCAGTGGGTAGAACATTGCTTATCATGCGGACCGGACGGTGAGGGTTCAAATCCGGGGTCGGGCCTACACCAATTTGTCTTTTCTAAAGACGTGTTTGGTTAATGCATTGTGGTTGTTAGCGGTGAAGAAGAACTGAGTTATTCTTTTAGTCATGTGAAAGTGTATTCTTACAAAAGGGCGATTGGCCTGCCCTCTGTCACGTGTGTACACTGTCCAAACGAAACGTGGGTACTCTTAACACAAGGTGACAATGTCAGGCGATGTTCAGAAGTATTTGTACCTCTGACAAACCCTTCGGGGATATACGGCGTGAACGTTTCAGTTTTGAGTTGAGTGGAGTTAATGCTTGACTGTCATATCTGTAGAAGGTTATCTAGGTTACATTTATGACAGTTCCACATCTTGATGACCTGATACTGTATTGTATTGCACTGACAAATCCTTCGGATTTCTTAAATAAATAACCGAAACGCAGACAATGAGTAGATTTTTTAAAAATCTCTATCGGGCCCTATTACTGAAGGTTCAACATATACTGAATTCCTTTTTTTTACGACTTCACTAGTTTAGTGCGACCATGATGTAGTGATTTATTTATTAAGGAGAAAAAACAGAAATAGCAAAAATAATATAAAATAACAACACATAGAACATAAGTAAATAAATTTTGGTATCTCCTTAACATTTCTCACAGATAGGTAACAAAAACAATCAATACAAAAAAGTTATGTTTACAAATCAATACAATACTATATGATGTATGTATATAGTGTAGATTTGTGTGAGTAGCTCAGTGGGGAGAAAATAAAGAGAGGCGTGGGTTCTAATCTCGAGTCGGGCCTACACCAATGTACCTTTTGTAAAGTCATACAGACCACATGGAACCCCACATGGCTATTATTATTATTATTATTATTGTTGGGCGCTAACCGCCTCAGGTTTCCGCACTTAACCCAGCTACGAGGTGGGCCATTGTACGTGGGCCATTTGGCCGTTTAAGTTTCCCAACCTAATTCAGACCAGAAGGACAAAAGCTTATCCAGGTCAGCCATTGCCTCTGATAGCGACTTTTTGGATCCGATGGTGTTATTTCGGATATCGGTTACTCCGTTGCATTCCTGGAGCACATGAGTGACCGTTTCGTCCGCCTCCATGCACGCACGGCACAGAGGGCTGTCGGTGATGCCTAGAGTGTGGAAGTGTTTGTTTAGGGCATAGTGCCCTGTGATAACACCCACTAGAGTTCGTAGATTTGGTCTGCTAAGGCGTAAGGCATATCTGGTCAGATTTTTCCTAAGAGTTGGCATTGCCTCTTTAGACTGTCTGCAGCCAGGCGTGCCTTGCCAACACGCGTTTGCTAGGGTTTGTGTGCGTTCCCTCAGCCACGTGCGCAGCTGATTGAATGGAAGAGGTATTATGGGTTCGGGTCCGTACAGAGACATAGCCGATCCCCCTCTAGCCAGCTCATCAGCCGCATCATTGCCTAAGGACCCACTATGGCCTTTTATCCATTGCAGGATAATATTGTTGTTCTGCGCCACTTCTTCTAAGGCTTGGTGACATTCCAGGACTAGACCTGAAGTGTATTCGCTTCGATTGAGGGCTTGCAGGACAGAAGTGCTGTCCGATATAATTTTTATGGTCATTTCTGAGATTTTTCTTGCTTTTATGGCCTGGGCAGCTTGGATGATTCCAAGACATTCGGCCTGGAAAACAGTATTATATTGGCCCAGGCTTTTTGATATTCTTATATTTAGATCTAGGGAGTGTGTGCCAGCCCCCGTGCCTTGATTGGTCTTAGACCCATCAGTATACACACGTAACTCCTTAGGGCCAGAGAAGTCTGACTTTTCTTCGTCAAGTATAACCCGATAGTTATGTTTGGATCTAATAGTTTTGGTGATCCTATCACACGGAGCGGCCAGTAGGGGCTGGTCTTTCAACGCTTCTGTGAGTATTTCAGTATGTAGGATTCTGGAGTCGTTACTTAGGTGTCCTGCTCTTTGTAGCCTTACAGCAGAGATGGCTGCTTCTTGCTGTATGTATAAATACAGTGGGGGGAGATTTAGTAAGGCTTGTAGTGCGGCTGTAGGCGTAGTGCACATGCAGCCCGTTATTGCTAGACAAGCCTATCGTTGCATCTTGTCTAATTCATGTTGGGCTGTAACAAGTTTCGTTCTTGGCCACCAGATCAGAGCTCCGTAGGTTATCACCGGTCTGATGACAGTGGTATAAAGCCAGTGTGTGATTCTCGGTTTGAGTCCCCAGTTCTTACCCAAGATTCTTTTACATTGCCAAAGGGTTGCGCTGGCTTTTTTTATTACCTTTTCTAAGTGTGGTTTCCAGTTAAGTTTATCATCTAGGGTGATTCCTAGATATTTTACTGTTTTGGATAAAGTAAGTTGCGTGCCAAACAACTTAGGAGGGTCAAACGGCGGTAGTTTCCGTTTGCGAGTAAAGAGAATTAGTTCAGTCTTCTTAGGATTGACGTGTAGGTCAAAATCTTTACACCATTTTTCAACCACCCTCAAAGCGTGACCCATTTGATTGCAGAGGGTGTTCGCATGGTTTTCGTTTATGAGAATCGTGAGATCGTCTGCATAGCCAATAGTTAGGTAGCCTTGCATGTTTAGTCTTTTTATGAGTGAGTCGACCACCATGTTCCAGAGCAGTGGGGATAAAACACCTCCTTGAGGACAACCCCTTGTCACCACCGCTCTGTTGGTGTCATTAACAGTTATTTGTACCGCTCTGAGTTTCAACATGTTTACTATCCAGCCCCGCAGTGTGGGATTAACATGGAATTTTTCCAGGGCTCTATTGATACTTGGGATATTAGTTTTATCGAAGGCACCTTCAATGTCTATGAAGGTGCATAATGAGGACAACTTAGTGCTGAGAGCACATTCAATTTTGGAAACAACTCTGTGGAGAGCTGTTTCGGTTGATTTGTCCTTCGTGTAGGCATGCTGTTGAGTATGTAGGGGCTTTTTTGTTAATATCTCCTCTCTAATGAACCTGTCACAGAGTCTCTCTAGTGTTTTTAAGAGAAAAGAAGTTAGGCTAATGGGTCTAAAGGATTTGGGGTCTGTATAGTCAGATTTTCCAGGTTTGGGAATGAAGGTCACTTTAACCTCCCGCCATGGTAGGGGGGTATATCTGTGCGCAATGCACGATTGGTAAAGTTTCACCAACCACGGGGTGATGATATCTCTGGCCCACTGTAGTAGTGCCGGAATTATGCCGTCAAGTCCCGGCGATTTGAAGGGGTTGAAGGTTTTGATTGCCCATTCAACTCTATCTTGTGTGACTATTTTTTCAGCTTGGGATACATCTATGTTCGTGGGGTTGCTGATTGGTTCCTCTGGCCAGTACACTTCATCAGTGTGACGGCAGTCTGGGAAGTGGCATTCCAGTAGCAATTTGTGTGTTTCTGTATGTGTGGTAGTGTATGTTTCATCTGGTTTTTTTAACGGCCCTACGGTGAGATTATTATCTGAAGCCAGGAGTTTCCTGATTCTCGCCGCCTTATTGTTTGATTCTATTGATTCGCAGTATTTCCGCCAAGCTTTCCTTCTGCGTGATCTAGTAAGTTTTTTGTATTTTCTTAGGAATAATTTGTATTCCTCCCAGTCATCTGGTATTCTGGAGTTTTTGGCTTTGTTAAAGTGATTACGGAGTTCACCGCGCATAGATTCGAGTTCCCCATCCCACCATCTACTAGACTCTTTTCCTGGAGTTGTGGGTTTCCTAAGGGGGCAGGACGCCTCGTAAGATTTGGTGATAGCATCAGTGAGAAATTTGACATTGTCTTCAATCGCTACTGTACTATCTAGACTTGGCGCGGTTGCGGAGGTTAACTCGTCTCTCAGTAATGTACGATATTTCAGGACATTCGTTGTCCGTGGGTTACGTTTGGATGGCTGTTCGGGAAATTGGTTAGATAGATCGAAACAGATTCGCCTATGGTCGGAGCAACTTACATCTTGAGACACATGCCAATTCGTTACAAGATGAGAAGCTCCTCTACTAACTAAGGTTATATCTACTATTGTTTGCCCTCGGGATGTGACCCATGTTGGTTCAGATCCTACGTTAGCTACATTTAGGTTAGTGGAGAATAAGTATGTTGATAGTACCTCTCCTCTGGAATTTGATTTCTGACACCCCCAGAGCGGGTGATGTGCGTTCGCGTCAGCCCCAATGACGATCTCTATTCGGAGCGTCTCGCAGTACCGCACAAGTTCAGCTAGCTCCTTTGGTGGGCAGTCCTCAGCATCGCCGGGCATATAGCAGGAGGCCAGCACCATCTCTGGTAGGCCCGAATCAGCTGTCTGGATCTTGACAGCGATCAGGTCCCTAGAACAGAATTGCATAAGGGACAAACCCTGCATATGATTAGGAATGAGTATGCAGGCTCTTGGTGTTTGGGATGTGGTATCATAAAACAACTTACCTCCGGTATTATTGAGACCACAAATACGGTTTCCTCTGATCCACGGCTCCTGAATCAGGGCGATGATGTTTGGGGTTTTCTCCAACACTGTGCGTAGGGTAGCCGTCGCCGCGTGACTATGTTGGAGATTTGCTTGGAGGATTTGAATGTTATTGGGGAGCATCGTGTCCGATGTCCTCCTCCTCTTCCTTTTGGGTTGGTGCGTGTGACTCAGCTGGTGATGACGATGTCATCATAGAGTCAAGCCACGGCACTGGGGAAGGGTTGTCGTTCATCAACCGGCACAGCTCGTCCATTGCTCTCTGGAGCGGTTCGACCTCCTCCTCCACTGGTTGGTGAGTGGAGGGCCCTGGTTGGTCAGGAGCCAAGGGAGCGTCCGGCTGGTCACTCGTGGATGTTGACGGAGTCGCCTCGTGGTGTTTGGCCGGCATGTCTCCAAGTTTTCCTTTTGCAAGGATAAACCTGGCGTGCACCCGACCGTAACCGAACGCCACGCTGCGATCTCGCGCCAGGAGTTTTTCAACCTGGTCACGTGGTAGCCCTAATGTGAGGAACACACCAGGATTGTCCCCCCAAACCCTCGTGGCCTTATATAAGGACCACAAGTCGAGGTCGTACCACATTCCATTTTGATACCTCAGAAGAGAGTGCAGTCTCTTCAGAGGTCCGGTGTAGTTTGGCAGGAATAGGGCTATCCGCGTTCGCGTGGGAATGTCTGACTGCAGCACCATCTGCACCTTGTCACCCGAGGGTAACAGTGTGCAATCAGCCAGTTCCTGAACCCAGTTCACTGTCCGTTCACTTTCGCACCAGAAACGGAGAGCTCCCTCAACAAGCCTGGGACAGGCTTGGAAAGCAGGCCCTAGCCTTTTCTCCAAGTCCGCCTCAGCGTAGAGCTTCTCGTTCACCTGGTCTTTAAGGTATGCGGCTTCCTCCAGGGTCAGATCCCGATTCGTTGCTGTGACTATTGCCACATCAAGATGGGCCCGATCGACTGTGGCCTCCGCATATGATTTTTTTTCCCCTTTTTTTGGCCTCTTTGCCTCCAGTTGAGCCGGCGACCTAGAGTCATCTGGTCGGTCTCTTTTCTGGGGCTCAGGGGCCTTTGAAGTACTGGTGGACGGCTGTGGATTCGGTCCAGAGAAATTGTCCCGATTTCCACGCGCTCCTTCAGTGGGACGTCTACCACCCCTGTCCGGTGCAGGACGTCCACGGTAGGCTCCCCGTCCCGGCCGCGCACCTCGCACTGGCGGACCAGCACGTGGAGGCGACCTGGGTTGGGGGCCCTGCCGCGCGGGTTCTCCCCGTCCCGCACCGGAAGTGGCGGCAGCATCACTCGCTTCCAAGACCGGAGTCCGGATATGGGCACCATGGGCACCCGTCTCCGTGGTCCGATCCGGTTGCGACTTCTGGAGGTCCACCGCTTTTTTCATTTGTCGGCGTCTGTAGGCGCCAGTTCGGTGTGGTCGGCTCGCTCTCCTACTCTTCTTGGAGCCAGACTCAGATATGGGTCCTTGTGCCTCGTGCGCTTGGCGACTTCGAGGCATCGATTTTTTTGACTCTCTGAGAGTCACGGTCTCCCAGCTGCTGCAGGGTCCCGCAAATGGTCCCGGAATTTTCGTCGGTGACCTCACCTTCTCTCCCACATTCGGCGTAACTGTGCCCCCCCCAGAATACGAGGGGCAGCCTGGATCCTGCAAGCAGGACCCAGGGAGGGATTCTCGACCGCTGATGCAGGCCGTACCCTCCTGGGGTAGTACTTCTTTTTTTTGTTGCGCCATGTTGGAAAAATTTTGACTTTTTAGAGATAGTCTAACTCGTGTAGATTTATTATATATAAATTTATCTATATATATATATGTGTATAGAAAAAGGTATGAGATGCTGGTGATTATATATACATAAGGCTGTAGTTTACTGAAATAGACTATTTTACATATGTAGATACGGGATTATAGATTGAACCTAAATAAATGCGTACTTGCAATTAAATATGGAATGGGGGATTAGGGACGGGTGGGGAAATCCCTCCGCAATTAGCTACTTTCGCCACAGAGTTTGTTGGTATTAAGCGGTCCTGTTAATGGCTCGGTATTACCAGGGTGCACGACGTGGACGTTTGCGGTAGGGCATTTGGTGGGTGTGCTGGATAGCTCTTCCGCTTACTGAGCATACACTGGACCGAAATCCCCCACCTTGCTACCCCCACATGGCTATGTTGTACTTAGTAATGTGACATTGTATTCATAAAAAAGGGCAATAAGCCTGCCCCCTATCACGTGATTATACTATCAAAGGAAAATGTGACACCAGCTCTAGACAATAATGTCCGATGTTCAGAAGTATTAGTTTGCGACCCTTTCCGGGATATACAACATTTTTATTGAGTTTTGATGTTTATTTGACTATGTAAGTCAAAAAGTATATGTATACTCACGGTTATAAATCCCTAGGAGTAGCCAGAGCTACAGGATAATAAATTCTTCAGCCACTTTTAAAAGATGTGTGGGGATAAGATTGTATAACAAAGGTTTTTAGTGATGGGGCTCTAACCGCATCGCCCAAAGATCACCGAATAAGCCCCAATTCCCCACAGCCGCCTCTTATGAACACCCACAGGTAGAAATGGGGTAGTGCTATTTTAAGCCGACACTTCACCACAAAAGCTTATATGGAAAACTTAACTCCGTTGTCCGGTACGTGGCCGCCAATCCAGTCCAGAACTTTCGAGCAACCCTATCGATTGTCGTAACTATTGGAACACATGTCTGTGATTGGAACTATTTGAGCTGTCAGTACCTAACCCCGTTTCTGCTTCGCATCTCCTGTCCCTCAAAACATCCCGTCTTATGGGGTATATGTTCGAAAGTTCTGGACTGGATTGGCGGCCACGTACCGGACGACGGAGTTGAATTCATAATAATTTTTTGTCATATATTAGATTGTGTTTTGATTTAATTATTCAATCTCTTTGATCAAAATCAATTGGACTGGATCGGTTTCAATAGGTTTTGGTAGTTTTCTAGGATTTATTTCTATTATTCCGTTGCAAGACTCATTACGAGGGGCATGCCAATAGAAGTTATACAGCGTGTTAGTTTGACGGCGATTGTTACTTCAATATTAATTCGTATATTAAAGTTTAATGCTTAATATCCACCATGTGAAATAAACAAAAAGATTAAAACCGCTTTAGCAGAAAAACCTACTTTCTCCATCAGATGGAAAACTGTGGTTATCTACACTAGCCTAGCGCACACACTCCTAGTTCCTACCCGTATAATGTCTCACCCACACACAGAGAACAGCGGGCGCGTCATGTGACCATCTAGTCTTGCGCACACTTGCTCGTGACCGTATAAACCGCACTATGACAGCAATGCAAAAAATTTTTGAATTTCGCGGCTATGTTTGATTTTTCTTTGAACTTATCGCCGCGCCTGGTGAGGCTGTGGTCTTAGTCGCCTCGTATTTCAATCCAGTATTAAATATGGGGTAGTGTAATTCAAACATTTTCAAGTAAAAAGATTGATGGATGTAAACAAAGCTAGAGAGGTTTGCCAGGATCGGACGAAGTGGCGATCGATAGTCTCTGCCTACCCCAATGGGAACTAATGGCGTGAGAATATGTATGTAAAAAATCTATCTCTATTAATTAACACCGACGATTATAACAAAACTGTCGTCCTAAATAATCAGCTACCGCTATTTTTGTTTTACTTTACATCTCTGCCTCCCCAATGGGAAGTAACGGCGTGAGTATGTATGTAATGTATGTACTTCATGAGCGTAAGATAATAAAGTCAAAAACAAATAGAGACCCTCGAAACGATGCATTTACGTGGCATAAAATAAAGTGCGCAAGAGATACCTATTCATTCATTAACCGACATCGAAATTGGAGGAGTTCTTGGTGTTTACTAAACTCTCTCGGGGCTAAAGGGCTCTAAACGGGTGTATCTGTACTTTATCACAGTTAACTAAAGAATACGAATAAAAATAACTCACCCCGTTTTGATTGGCAGTGGCAGATCCGGGCTATCACCTTTATTTGCGCAAAACGCAGAACATTTTGAGAATTAATATTATAAAACACCAACACTGAACTTTGCTGGTTCGTGTACGCCATATTTACTCAACACAATCACAACACAAGATACTAAAACTGAACTCACACTCCGAAAATTAATGCGAAAAATCAAAGTGACATCCAATCATAAGCGACACAAACACAATGAGCTACAAACAACTAACTTAGTACTAATACTGTTCCTTTGATGTAATGCCGACAAGCCCGCCCGACTTGTTGATACATGCAGATTTTGAATTTCGCGGCGATCGATGTTTACGAATTATGAATTTTTCTCTGAACATACTGCCGCATTCCAACGCAGTATTAACTATGGGGTAGTGTTATTCAAATTTATCATGTCAAATAATAACATGTAAAAAATAAGAAGATATTAGAAGCTAAGTTCGATTGATTACTTTACTGGCCTTGATTTGATTTGGCCGCCGGTTAAGGGTCACGGCGGGTCGCAGCTGTCAGCTAAGTTGCCCGCCTTGTCATCGCGTTTCACGCATACATTGAGCGTGTTGGTGTCAATAGTACTACTTTCTTAGTGCAAATTTTAACAAAATTTGAAAAAAAATAAGTGTGTTTTTTTTCAACGAATTCTGCCTCTATACGTGATAATTAATCATACTTTTCAAGGAAAACAGTCATTACAATTACACCCTGTATACTCTTTTCTCATTTTATTGACACTGGCAAGCTATACACCATCTTATAGGCTGGTTTTTTTATTGACATATTTTAATATATAACACACTTCTTTTATTTATTTTCTATGTCGTGGCCATATCGTAGAATTGAGCACATCGTGAAATGATCGATCATTTCATGAAATAGTCACATTTCATGATGTGGCCAACTTCATTTGGATCATAAAATCGTCAACGTTTCACGATTTGGTCATCCACGCTTGGCGAGATCGTAGAAAAAGCATATTTTAAAACCTTGACCTCCAAATATATGTAGATTGAAAATTTACAGCTTCCTTCAATGATATTGGCAATTCTGATATAACTTCGCAATAATCTTTAGACGACATCTGTCCTGACGTCTGTCCTGACGAGAAATCCAATTTTTAATTGTCTTTGTATATGCCGTTTCTAAAATCTACTACCTTTCCAGCAATATTTTTGGTGTCAAGAGGTCAACGGTCAATTTTCGGTACATTAAAAAACACGGAATTTCCAATTCCTAACAAATGAAGTTTCTTGGCGGTGTTTTCGACCATTTTTTCTGCAGCACGTTTAACACCGCAATGAGCTTTATCTCTTTCATTAACAATCAACTGTTCCTTTTGGCATAGAAGACATTGAACTTGAGATCCATACCCTTCTTCTCCACTAGTAACGCCACAAATAGCATGCACAGCTTTGGAACATAAACTACAAAAATGAGCTCCTGATGTGTCCTCACCGCAGACGAGACATACAAGATCATCAGCTGACTCTAATACCATATTATCTATCTCTATTACTTCAATGTTTAACAAACCCTCATCAGCAACGGATCCATTCATTTTTACGTCATCAAGCGGCATAATATTAATTGTCTCTTTGTTCCCTACCGTAAAATTATTCTGATTAATTTGGTCCGGTTCTTCCTTTTTTTTCTGATTGATTTGGTCAAATTCTTCCTCCTGTATCTCATTTTACTTGACTTGTTTTTGATTATTCAATTCAACGTTCTTCTTTCTTTTCTGCTTTGTTTGGTCCAATTCTTCTGCCTGTATCTGATTGATTTTGTTCAATCCTTCGTTCTTCTTTTCCTTCTGATTGAATTGGTTCAATTCTTCTTCCGTCTTGATCGATGTCATAATACTTTCGGGAAAATTGCAACCTTTCAATATAGTATTCGGTTCAGAACTAAACATTGCACGGTAAGGGGATCTGCCAATTATGCGGTGGTAAGATGAGTTTTTATAGAATTGACCAAAAAAACAACCAATGGACTTAGCAGAATGGAATTTAGTAGACTTATTATCTTGCATCCAACATCGCAACATATTTTCGACGTCTTGATTGGATCTTTCCACGGTGCCTTGTGTTTGAGGACGTCGAGGACTACCGTGAATAATTTTACATTCAGGTCACATCGACACCAATTCTTCTATTACTTGTGCGGTGAATTCTCTTCCATTATCACTTTGTAAAATAAATGGAGCGCCGAATTCCAAGAATATTTTTAAAAGTTCTGTGGCTACTTCTAGAGCTCTTTTCGATTTTAATGGTCTGAGGTGTAAACATTTTGTAGCATGGTCTTGGTAATTCATAAGCCATTTAAATACTCCATCCGGGGCAGACTGTAAATCTATCAAATCCTGTCCTCGTGTGTTAAATTTCATTTATTAATTTTAAAATCTTTCGAAATTATCGGCTGAGTTAGGGCCGGCGCTGACTGCCGGCATGGCATGGCAAAGGATTTCGGTACAGATATAGCATTTTTAATCTTATT
This sequence comes from Bedellia somnulentella, assembly GCA_963576735.1. NCBI lineage: Eukaryota > Metazoa > Arthropoda > Insecta > Lepidoptera > Bedelliidae > Bedellia > Bedellia somnulentella. The sequence goes on from OY755171.1 coordinate 15,524,570, forward strand.
ACTATGAGTATAGAATTCATTTTACTTTATTTTGACACAACGATGCCGACGTTCTGTCCTACCACGGCCTCCCTCGGCATCGTTGTGTCAAAATGAATTCTATACGCATGGTAATAAGATTAAAAATGCTATATCTGTACCGAAATCCTTTGCCATGCCATGCCGGCAGTCAGCGCCGGCCCTTACAATACCTTTCTTCGGCAATCACAGACCACCCCCAATAGACTCCGCATACAGTATATATTTGTATGAATCCAAACTGGCAACTCTTGGAGGAAAGCACGTGTAGCGGGGAACAACGCACAATGCCTGTGATTGGCTCTTTCAAGGTCGCTCTATACTTGAACTCTTTAATAGTGATGGGACACATTTGAGAAATGATATTGATAAATTAGTTCGTAAGGAAAGAATAATAGATTTTAACATTCATATTTTTATTGAAAAGAAAGAAAGAAATGGAAATACATATACATGGGCCAGTAAACAAAACCGGTGTCGTTGAAACGATATGTAGCTTCAATCTATTTGGCTTTCATCTCGGGTAATTTAGAAAAACTCAAATATAAAAGAAATTCTATCAGAGCAAGATTTGAAATATTTAGATACTTGCTGGTACCCGCGACTTCGTCTGCGTCCTTTTAATTTTGATGTTAGGATTTGCAAAAAGATTAAATAAAACAACAAATAAATAAATATATACTTGTACTCATATTTAAGAAATAATCTGTATACGGACATATACACAGATTAAGTTAGCCCCAAAATATGAATAATACCTAAGACTAAAAAACAATCATTGAAGCTCATCACATAAATATTGCTCTGAAATCGGGATCGAACCCGCAACCTCCGGACCGGATTGACTTCGTAGTTCCCGTTCCGAAACCATTCCGTTCTAAAAGTATCTCTGGACATCCTTGACGTTATGCTAGAAAAAGACGTAATCACGATCAACGTAAAGAGTGAATGTGACGGAACTATGGTGTTGACCAGTTTAAATTGATCTCTTGAATTGCAATTTAATTATGATTTGATGCTTAGTAATGGAATGTAATACCGTCTTTTTGGTAGTTGTATTTTGTGGTTGATTTCCCACACCACTTTATAAAACATGTAGGCATTTCAAAGCAAAAGTAATAAATAAAACAGTATGTATAAATATTTTTGGTGCACGAACACTCAGTTCCTAGTTCTGGTCGCAACTGAAACAGTGCGGACAACAAATTTAATACTTCAACTCAATTAGTCGGACGTGTTGCCGATATCGAGTGCCCTGTAAGCGGAATCTATAGGGGGTTATCTATGTCGGCAATGGACGTTTCTTCTCACACACTGAGCACAGGTCAACAAATAGCTCAATAGGTTTCTTCGGAATATAAAGCTTATTTTTAATATGTTGAACCATTTTCAATCATCCATCATGACCGACAGTTTTGTGAACTTCCTTCAGTATTTCAAAATACTCCTCCATCGGAATAATTGGAATAGTAGGATCGTCGATGCATTTTTTCTTGAATATAAGATATTCCTCATCCGCAGATTCCAAAATGTCATATTTTGACAGCCAATAGTAGTCCTTGGATTTCTTTAGTGTTGTCACCCTACTCTCCTTAATTTGTTTCATAACCCAAAAAAACAAAATAACAAAACTTTATTATGTCATAATTCACAAACATAGAATAATATCAATTAAATAAAAACAGAATAAGTTAGCTGGTATTGAGTATTCTTATGAAATAAGTACATAATTATGTATTTTGAGAGTAGTGTACTAACTTGTGAAATGCGATCAAAACTCCATGGTCTTTTTACATTTTGGTCAGTTTTTGCGTGGTTTTCATAGTAATCGAGAACCCTTTCGTCAAAAACTCTTTTGTTATTACTCTCTTCCTCCTTTAATAACAAATAATTAACTTTTTCACTGCGAGAAACAACACTTTCGCCAACGGCCGACATCTTCACACATAAACAAAACGCTTTCAGCGCCTCTACCGGTAATTAATGTAACTATTTTACGATATGACCAATTAATCTTAACTTAATCATTTCATGAAGCGGCCGCGCGTTTAGTTGCAATATCGAGAAACGATTTTTTATCGTTGATCTGCCCAAACCACATCACAATGTGGCCAATAGACAGTTAAATTGTTCAATTCTACGATATGGCCACGACATCTGTCTGAATGAGCATCATTTTTCCGAGAATCTGGCGGGAATTCACTTGCAACAATGGAGCTCAGTCGACGTGATTTTCGCTGATTTATTATGACTTTAAAAATGTTTAAAACTATGGAAGTTACATAACATAACATAAACGTTCACGCCGAATATCCCCAAAGGGGTTGGCAGAGGCACTAATACTTCTGAACATCACGTGACTTTGTCACCTGGAGTTCAGAGTACCCACGTTTTGCATGGACAGTGTACTCACGTGATAGGGGGCAGGCCTATCGCCGTTTTATTCGAATACACTGTCACATGACTAAGTAGAACTCAGTCATGTGGGTTTCCTCACGATGTTTTCCCTCACCGTTAACAACCATGATAAATTAACCACACATATGTCTTTAGAAAAGACAAATTGGTGTAGGCCCGACCCGGGATTTGGACACTAGTCGCTTGCACGTTAACCGGTGTTCTACCCATTGAGCTATCACGTCGTCACTTTGGAAGTTGTATGGAGTTACGATTGTATAACAAATGATTTTGGAGATGAGTCTGACACCGCATCGTCCAAAAACCACCTAAAAGCTCCAGTACCTTTAGCCGCTTCTTACATCCCATTACAACACAAACGGGAACAAATGGGGTAGTGCTAAACCAACACTACACAGCGTTTTGTTACATATATTAAATGTTAGTTAAGGACGACCTTTCGGAGGACACATTTGAGACAAATAGAGAGTGTGCTCAAAAGGCAGACGTCCGAAGTATTAAAAGTAAAAGAACATGTATAAAAAGATGTATAAATGTTAACGAAACTGGAGAGATTTGCCAGAATCGAACCAAGTAAAAATAAAATACAAGGAGAATTGAACATTTTGAGAAAATGGAATAGATGGAATAGACGTGGATTTAATAAAAAGTAGATACAAACGAATGAGTAAATGATGAATGTATTTTTTTTGCAGAGTAATTATAAGTACCTCTTCATATAATATAATATATATTTATTTCCATTACAAAAAATAATTTATCAGGCGTTGATATTTAAATAGGACTATCATTCACAAAAAGGTTTTATTTATATCATTTAGTTTAGTTTATTTGATAAGAATTAATATTTCCAGTTTATTTTACCCAAGCGGGTCAACTAAAATTATAGTTGATTCGTTGGGAAATAAAAAAGTTTGATTCGATTTAGTTGATCCGTTTAGTTGACCAGATTAAAACATTTGCCTGATTGGTGTTTCATTTGGGGTTAGCTGCGTTTAACTGTTAAAATATAAGTACCTAGATAGGCACACATTAATTAATAGGACTATTATTATTTATTTAAGGAAAACAAACAGCTTTAACACAAAAATCATCAATAACAAAAAATGTAAGACAGAGCCAGAAAAGTTTTCACATGTTGGTAACAAACATGTGCTTAAAAATAATCGACTGTAAATTAACTAACAATATCAAACATTTGGTACAATAGATTAACAATTTTGAAATTAAGAGAATTTAAACGTTTATTACATGAAATAGTCAGATTTTTTAAAATAAATAATGTCGCAATGAAAGTATAAATTAGCCATTTTTCTATTCAACAATACGTTATTTGTATTAAACAAGTCTAAATCAACTTGTTTACTCAATAAATAATGCTGCTATGTTCATTCGAAATGGATTAAAATCCTTTGTTGTCATTTCGATGGCATAATCAGTCTTTTTACTTAATCTGTATGAAAATCGAAACGTACGAAAATGAAAACCACTTGGAGGCGCTCAGTTGAAAAAGAGGCTGCATCAACTGAACTCAGCTGGAAGGACCTGGAAGCTGCCGCACAAGATCGAGAAAAGTGAAGATCTCTTCTTAGGGCCCTATGTCCCTGATGAGGGATAACAGGACTACATGATGATGTATGAAAATATCTGAGACAATGCACATATTCAAATATTTTATGCACTGTTTTCATCTAGGTTGCTATACATAAAATAATTACACATAAGTAATACCTGGGCAGCGCGGTTTGAGACCCATCATCACCATCACATCTTTTACTATCTTTCCCCCACTAAACTTCCAAAAGTGACCGAGGATTTTTTTATTCTGATGCTCTGGCCACTCCTTCTAGAGATTTAAAGCCGTAAGTTTATGTATATATTTATGCATGAAACATAAAAAACATATTAATTAGTTAAATGAAAGTTATGTTTAATTGATATTTCTTTCTATTTAATAAACTAGCTGACACGACAGACTTCGTAGTGTCAAATTTGCTTATGACAAAACTTAAAGCGTTTTTTCTTAAACGTATACTTTACAATATTTTGAACTTTTGGCTTCTACTTTTAGTGAGTCTGCTTGTTCCCGAGCAACAGTATTCAATTGGTTTGCTGAATTTAAAAGAGGACGGGGATGTCTCGAAGATGAAGCGAAGACAGGACGGCCGCCAACCGCGGTCACGCAAGAAAACGTTCGTGCAGTCGAAAAATTTATTCGCGAAAACCGACGAATTACATATGTAGAGCTAGAGCGAGAACTAGGAATTAGATCAGCAGCAATACAAACCATAATTCACGACCACCTTTCTCTGCGTAAACGTTGTTCGAGATGAGTGCCGCACAAACTTACCGATGTGCAGAAAGACCGTCGGGTGGATTGGTACCTATTCATTATAGATAAATTCAACGGAGGCGAGAAAAAAAACGTATATGGTATACTGACTGGTGACTAAACATGGCTATATAACTATGATCCCGAATCAAAGCGACAGTCGACTTTAAGGTGCTTTGAAGACGAGCCAACTCCAACGAAATGTCGCCGTGCACGAAGCACACAGAATCAAATGGTCGCCTCGTTTTTATGCAAAAAGGGGTCATATTGCTACTGTTGTGCTAGAGAATGAAAGAACGGTGAACTCCGAATGGTATGTGACAGTTTGTGCTCCAACAGTAATATCAACTTGGTGTGACAAGTGACCGAAGTCAGGACTGCGGCACCTTCACTGGCACCACGACAATGCGGCGCCGCACACGTCTGCCAGAACACTAGACTTTTTCAACTCGAAAAATGTGTCAATTCTCCCTCACCCGCCACATTCCCCTGACCTAGCGCCTTGTGATTTTTACTTGTTTCCAAAAATCAAAGAAAAACTAAAGGGAAAGAGGTTTGAAAGCAAAGAAGATGCGCTGGTTGAGTATAATTTCGAGATTTCTGAGGTATCTAAAGAAGAGTGGTCACAGGTATTTTCCAATTGGTTCAGACGTATGGAAAAGTGTATACGTGCTCAGGGTGAATACTTTGAAAAGATTGATACTTGTAATATAGAATAAATTTTATAATTTTTGAGTATCTAGTTTCTTTTGGCATGCCCCTCGTATTTTTACTGCCACCGTGGTCTAACAGTGAAGCGCTCGGTTTCAAATCTGGAGGTCTTGGAATCGAAAGATCTCGGAGGTAGACTCACTAATTTAGTTAGTAAGATATAACCCATTTGGGAATGATATCACAAGCATCAATCACCTGATTTTCCGAACTTTTAATATTTCATAGCACGTCGACTGAGCTCCATTGTTGCAAGTGAATTCCCGCCAGATTTTCGGAAAAATGATGCTTATTCAAATAAAAAATAAATAAAAGGAGTGTGTTCTATATTCAAATATGTCAATAAAAAACCAGCCTATAAGATGGTGTATAGCTTGCCAGTGTCAATTAAATGAGAAAAGAGTATCTAACTTCTATTGGCATGCCCTTCGTATTATATCGTGATGAAATTAAGATCGTTTACTATTCTGTGTAACAACGACATCAAACCCACGTCAATCTCACGGTAAGAATTGGGGTAGTTCCATTTTACGCCTCTACGACCTAGTATCGCAAACACGGTATTGTTACTAGTAAATTGTTAATTTCCCTTTCAATGTTGCTCAGCATGTTCTACTATGTGAGATCTATATTAGATATTATTCCCTCTATACCAAGTCGAATATACTGCAAAAGACCCAAGAAGCCAGGATTTGGTTACCAATCAAAACAGCATATGTGATAAGGGTGTGGATGTGACAAGCAGAGAAGCTTAGACGTGGCATTTGAGTGACCTATTTTAAATCACTCAGAATTCATAGCTAAATAACAAAACCGTTTTGTGTTTCACTCACACGAATGCATTTAAAGTGAGACAACACGAGCGACGACGAGGAAAATGGAGAATAGTACAACGTAATAACGCAAGTGAGCTTCATGCAGTGAATTCACAAAGAGTTTTGCCGATTTCTACATGGAATATCTGGGTACTATCAGTTTTCTGTGATTTATGTACAAACGCCATGTGCAGTGTTGATGTGGATCCAATGTACATTCACTTTTTAAGTATCTGCTTCAAAAATATATTGCACTATGGAAATAAAAATTGTAGAGTTATTTTTTTTCACCTCGCGACCCAACCTGTGAAATTGGAACCTCACATCGCCTAACATGAAAATGAATGCTTATATATCTTACACTACTCTTAAGAAACCAATGGTTTTTAAGGTGATATTTTAATTTTTGAAGCTAGAAAGGTTTGCCAGGATTGTACAAATTGGCGATGGATAGTCTCTGCCAGCCCCAGTCGGAACTAAAGGCGTGAGAATATGTATGTTTGTATAAAATTTTGGTCTCTTTATTAGTCTAAATGGTGTTTCAGTATAATAGAAAACCTATTTATTTTGAAAGATGTCGGTCTCGAGTTTCCTGAGATCAACCCAATACTAAATTATTACATTTATTTTTTAATTACTTACCAATCTTAATGCCTGTAGTCTGTGGGCTCCACTCTAACATTTTCTATGTTAATCATGCCGTGGAATGTGTGAAAGTGTATTAATGCGTCTTTTAAGGGAAGTGCTGTGTAGTGTCGGCTTAGAATAGCACTACCCCATTTCTTCCGGTGGGTGTACGTAAGAGGCGACTAACGGTATTGGGGCTTATGAGGGATTTTTGGGCAATGCGGTTGGAGACCCATCACCAACAAACTTTATTTCACAATCTTTTTCCCACGCAACTTCCAAAAGTGGCTGAAGAATTTCTAATTCCTTAGCTCTGGCTAACCCTTCAAGGGATTTATAGCCGTGAGTATATGTATGTATGTATGTATGAACTTGGTGACTCTGCCTACGAAGTTGTTGCCATTCTGTAAGCCCGGCAAAAAGAATCGGTCAGGTAGACTGTCGAATCTACCCCGGAAACTGCATCCACGTCCAACGCAATGTGAATCGGCTTCCCACAAAGTTGATCGATGACTTGATGAACATCGCGGCAAGGCAACGTATGGGGGCAGTTAGGAACTACATTTTTGCAGCAGCAGCTAGCGGCCATTGGTTGAGAGATGTATTCTCATAATTTTATACGTTATGATCATTTTTTCCTTGTTTTATCGTGTATGTATCATGCTGTGCCGTAGCTTGTGATAAAAACGATCTTCAAATCTGAAAATATGTAAAATCTTTAAATTAGATCTTTTTGCCAAGAATAAACATCAAATCATTTATTTTTTAAAATGTATGGTGGCTTGGAACGGCAACACCTCATCTCTTTCCATGAAGAAAACGGTCGTACTAGGCAGGAGACTATGCGATGAGGACACACTAAGTGGTTGGTTTCACCATCTTTTTTCCTTATAATCTCTTATAAGAAAAAAAGATGGTGATGATTTTTGCAAGTTGCTAAGCCATTTTGATAATTAAGCTCTAGAGATCTACATGCTAAGACGATGAGGATAGTTTCGTCTGCATCTCTTTAACTCCATATGAATTATATTCTTGTCGCCCTCGCCAACTTTAAGGTCGAAAGAAGGTGTTTTAAATGCTTTTTATTAATGTTTTATTTAGACTTCAGCCATTTTATAAAAAAAATAAAGTATTTTAAAGCATTACATATGTAATCATCTTTATCATCATTCAATTTTGGCTACCGCCGCGTCCTCTTCTGAACTCTGGCGTCTCTAAAGTTGATAAGCAGCCACCATCGGCTCTCTACGACATTCATCAAGCTTAAATTGAAACATGAACTTAAATGAAACTGGTCGGTGACTTTAAATTATGTCTGCTAATCCGTTGTGTTCGTTTTCACATACCCGTAGAAATAGCCAATAAATTTTTATTTTTATTCCGTTGGTATTTTTTGGTCAGATGCATAAAGTTTATTTGGCATGTTGATAAATAATATACCAATGATAAAATAGAACTGCCAATACTAAGTTCCGCAATCGAGTATCACTTCTACAACTAATTGCCAACTAATCTTTGGCACCAAGGAAGTGTGCATAACTCAGGTTGATAAGGTAATGCATCATCGACGTTGTAGAACTACTTGAGTTAGCTTCTCATATTTAATTGCACCAGTAGAACCAAGTATTAAATCTTTAAATATTATTAAAAGATTAGTGGATTCTGAAACATTTCTAAAACACGACCCGCCACGACCGCCGACAAACGTTTGACAGGTTTGACAGCAGCGTTGAGAGCTGTCTGGTGACATTTTTATCACTAGAACTATTGTAATAATATCATATAGCTTATAATATTAGTATGGAAGTATGGATTGATTAATTAATGACGGCGATGTGAGAGGAAAACATTAAAGAAGATCCGTTCGTATTGAAAGCATCCTCTTTTTTGCTGTCGGATAATAAAAATTGAGTGAAATTTTGTGCTGCGCCAGCATGGGCCAATACAATTTTTGATCTATGAAGTTCTACTTCAATGAAATCAATAATAGTGATGAAATTACTTGGAACATATTGATAATTTAAGTTCGTTAATGCTTGAATTGAGTAAACTATTGTCCGTAGTGGCTTTCCAATCACACTACAGGCTTGCAAACTCTCAAATTAGTTTGACAAATAAAACATATCACGACATAATTCGACAAATTCCTCATGTGGGGATTATTACTCATAAATAAAAGATGTTATTAAAGGAAAGAAAAATTTCGACACTGGCGGGGCTCGAACCCGCGACCTTCGGGTATACGCCCCCGTCGCTTTTTTTTCCTTTAATAACATCTTTTATTTATGAGTAATAATCCCCACATGAGGAATTCATGTCAAAAACATTAAAATTATGGATAGAGAAATTTCGCGCTGGATGCCAACTGACACTGTAGCTCAGTTGGCAGAGCGACGGGGGCGTATACCCGAAGGTCGCGGGTTCGAGCCCCGCCAGTGTCGAAATTTTTCTTTCCTTTAATAACATCTTTTATATCACGACATTTTAAAACAAGCACAGATTACACAAAACAAAACATTTCAAAAACTCGTCGACTATTGGCAATTGGCTGCATTCCGTCAGAAATGTTGAATGTAAAACATTTGTACTGTAAATATGACGTAGGTTTTCTTTTATTTTCGTTCGCTATCTTTTCTTCGACTACGTTTCTCTCTTTTATCATCTCCATCAGCGTTTGAGGGCGGGTAAAGGAATAATGCCTAATGATGTTCATTTGCAGTACAACCGACTCGTAACAATGATATTGTGTAGCTTTCCTTTCAAGTATTCCGTATCTTAAACGTGAGGAGCGCGGTCGGACTTTCTATGAATTTTGTAATAACCTTAATTTGTTTGTGCATACTTTTTCAGATTGTAATTTGAATGTCATCTTCTTGTGAAATATATAATTTTGGCTGTAAATAACTGGTCTACAATAATATGTAGAAGGTTGTTAATAATAGTAATAATACGTATAAGTTTTTGAAATAATGTCAGCTTTAGATTTCTAGGGTTCGGTTGTTAAGTTTAGAAAAATACTATTTCAACCATCTGCTGTATGTAAAGATATTTTAACTGATATTGTTTCTACTCTCTGTATGAGACATTGTATTTATACCTAAACTATCATAATAAATTATTTAATAGAGAGCTTTACCTAAAGTTCTCTACAATGACCTGATTCCTATTGGTCTCATCGGTCGGCTTCCCGTAATTTTCACTTACTCGGCGGCCCACCTTGAGGGCGGCATACCCACACCATATTGTCCAGTACGTGGCTGTGACTCCAGAACCCTTGCCATCGGCTTACAGCCTTTGGTTATGAGTGCAATAAGCCAAATCCAATGCTCCTTAACTATCACAACTCAGGGTTATTCCAGTACGCCGGTTCTTTTACGTTATCTGCCATTGTATTTAGTATCATTGACTAGTAAAACTATTTATTTTATAAAAATATGAGTTCTTTTAGATTAGAATAGAAAACTCTTAAGATACATCACAGTTAATAAATTTTATAGATAGTATACATACATACATATACTCACGTCTATAAATGCCGAGAAGGGGTAGCCAGAGCTAAAAAATTAGAAATTCCTCAGCCACTTTTGGAAAATTTAATGGGGAAAAGATGGTAACCGCATCGCCCAAAAATCCCTTAAGAGCCCAATACCGTTAGTCGCCTCTTACGTAAACCCACCGGAAGAAATGTGGTAGTGCTATATTCTAAGCCGCCACTACAAAGCAAATATACAGTACAACAAACATACAACACGGTTATAGATAGTATCTTCTTGAATAGTCGTACGGTGGAGGTATTATTACTTAAAATGATTCTTCCAAGCTACCTCGTGATTGTAAGGTCTGTATGTACTATGGACAAGACAAAGATATGTCATACAGTCACATCTACCCACTCTTATTGAACACGGACACACTACACTAAATGTTATTTTCCATACTATGTTACAGTGCAAATTAGCCGATATGAGAGAGCAAACTTGGAGAAAAGTGGGTCAACTATGATGATCTGCTGGCTAACAAAGTTTTTCGAACAATGTGTGTTGCTAGTTACGACCTCCGGCACACAGAAGTTGCTTCTCATAATAAGTGGCATAATTTTCGAGTCACTCAAAGAGTAATACAAATAGCTGTGTTGGGAGTTACACTACATGATCGAATGCGAAGGAAGGAAACCCATTGGAGTACTGGAATTGTTTGGCTAGCATGGAATATTATTCTAACATATCATCATCACCGCAGCCCATACATGAACTTACCGAGACGCTCGAGTTTACCTTGAATAGGGTAATGGCCTAATGTAGGTCATGTGCTCATCTACGACTTTTTTTCGCAACTGCTTCTAAGCACTACTAAAACGATAATGATAAATTATAAAAAAAACGATAATAAACGTATTTTACCTGCATTATATTAACAAACTGCGTTAAATCTCACACATGATTTATTTTATTCTCCTTCAATCGTATTCCAGACTCGGTTATCGGCCTCTCAACTCTGGTTTCTCACATCACTTATGTTTTTTAATACATCATCTGTTTTTCTCTTATTCCAAACTGGTTGAAAAATGTATCTTTAAGCTCTGGATGATGACAACTCAGAGTATAAGAAGGTAGCAGCTTGTTTAAATCCAATCTAATTGTATTCTTGAAAACTCATGAAACACAAAACAATAGAAACCTAAATAAATGAAAAGTTTTCATATTCAAATTTATTTGGCCATTGGCAGGATACCAGTGTAGAATTTGTGTTTTGCTCTTGAATAAGACCTAATTGGATCATGAGCGCAAAATATTCAAAACTCGTCAAGGAAATTCGACGGAACGTTCCACCGACATAAACAAGTTTTAGCAAATTTGTTTGTGAGGAATTCAATAATTTGTACGCGTAGTACTGAAGGCGCAATTTAAATGGGAACGCGAGTCCGACGCTCTCTTAAGTAAAACTTGGTTCCGCGAAAGATGAATTTATCATCTATTGTGACACTTATTAAATTGTAAAACAAAACAATGTGACTTGCGAAAATTTTATTTATTTGTCTTGTACGCTTTCTTTGTCCGTCTGACAGTTATTGCTGAAAGAACTTCATGAGACTACTTTAAAAAGTAATCCAAATATTTTCTTGCTTGCTTTGTTTTTTTTCAAGCGCCTTTTATTTTAATTATACAAAGAGATAAATAACCTTTTAGTTTGTTGTTTTCTGTAAACAAAAGATATAAATTTTATTGACATGATAGTCCAGTGGGTAAGAACACCCGCCCGAAAAACAGAAGGGCGTGAGTTCCAATCCTGGGACGGGCCTACACCAATTTGTCTTTTCTAAAGTCATATGTGTGGTTAATTTATCATGGCTGCTAACGGTGAGGGAAAACATCGTGAGGAAACCCACATGGCTGAGTTGTACTTAGTCATGTGACAGTGTATTCGTACAAAACGGCGATAGGCCTGCCCCCTATCACGTGAGTACACTGTCTAAGCAAAACGTGGGTACCTTCTCTGGAAACTAGATGGCGCTTGCCATGTGAGTTCAGGAGTATTGGTACCTCTGCCAACCCCTTCGGGGATAAAAAACGGCGTGAACGTTTATGTTATGTTATGTTTATGTTATGATGGAAATATTAAGAAAATTTATTCATTTTTGTCTTTATAAGCCATTTATTTGTTATTTTTGTGGTTTGTAAAACATGGAAAAAATAATGGCCAATTAAAAGCCCTTAGTTTCTGTTCGCTTCATTGGATTTCATTGAAAGAAATATGTTATTGCTATTAAGGTAGTTCAAGTATCTACATATAGTGTTTCGATAATTAAATAATTGGGTAAGGTACTTTGTGTTGTGATGATATTAATGACAGATATTTTGGTATTGGGCCCCTATGTTACAGATCTTTGTGACCATTAATATCTCGCAAGTTGTATAAAAAAATAAAAAATAAAATTTAACACTGTTTATTTCAAAAAATATTTACAACACTTGGCCAGACAGTCTGAAAACCTTTTAGATTTTTATTAGACTGTCAGCTCGGCTTTTTATTTAAATACATATTTATGTATACTTATATTCTAAAAACAATACATTAAATAAATAGAAAAAAGACATGTGCATTTATACATCACAGCATTTAGAAAAATGATTTTTTAATATAGATAAAACCTGAGTTTTATTTTTATTTTGCAGTTTCGTTACAATAGTTTTCGGTAGATTGTTAAGCATATTTGGCATGATGTAGCTCCATACTCTTTCTCCATACATATTATTACATTTAGGTTTTGAATACAGCGGCATATATGACAGAGATCTTAAATTATCATTTCTTTTGTTTCTACTTAGATTGTTAATTTGTTTATGATATGCTGAAATAATATTAATTTTTACTTTATCGAAGACATTAAATACTTTGCAGAATTCAAATAGCTCATCATACCTGTCTTTGTAAATATGTTTAGTTTTTAAAGGTACAATTAGTTTTAAGATTCTTGTTTGTAAATCATATATTTTGCATAGATATGTTTTGTATGTTCTACCATAACAAGAAAGGCCGTAATTAATTGTTGAATCTGCTAATGCCATATACAGTAGCCTTAGGGTGCCATACGGTAACTTGTATTTCAGAATATTTAATTTTGCCATTATCGCTCTGAGTTTAGTACAGACATGATCGATGTGGGGTCCCCAATTGAATTTATGGTCGATTATTATGCCCAAGTACACATGCTGGTTTACCAATTCCAAATAATCACAAGCACACACACCAGCACTCCCGTGTAAACAGCTGTGTTCGTGGGCTTTAACTTTAGTGATATGATTTGTTTTCAAAAACGGAGAATGTATATGCATAATTTTGGTTTTGTTATAATTTATGGCTAGTCCCATGTCATGTGACCACTTACACAGCTGGTCAAAGTCGTGCTGTATATGCTCCTGTGCTACATGTGGCTTATCATTAGCAACTAACAAACATGTCATTGTCATTTCTAAGAAAATGTATAATAATAGTATAAGATTTGACGTCGGCAATCTTGCTATTTGCGGCACGATAGGGAAGGGCTTTTTCCCCGGAGAGTGTCTGGGGCTTTACTGCTTTTTAAAGATAAACCGTAGCATGACCACTACTTTACAATGTGGTAAAAACAATCCATCACGAGCATATTACATTATTTCTGCCCATTAAGTAAGAGACGACTTAGGATTTTGTTAGTTCGGCAACGTTGGAAGCCCATCACCAGCAACCTTTTATTTCACCATGTTTTCCCCAGTGAACTTCCAAAAGTGGCTGGGGAATTTCAAATTATTTGGCTATGGCTACCCCGTTTTGGGATTTATAGCCTTTATGTGTATAAATATGAAATATACTAAAATAAACAGCAGTAGCATAAGTGGTGACGCAAGATTTATGTTTTAAATAAGCAGAAAGGCTGTATAATTTAATTTTAAAAAATCTGAAGCAAAAATCTACTATCACATATTAATTAAGTTAATGTATCATCCAAATATTACACTAAAGGTCACCGTTGATCTACTCCATCATAAACATACGAGTATGCTTAAAAGCTGGAGTCCTACTGCAAGCGAAGCTTAGCAATATTTTGGGGCTTAATCATAATAAAGCTATAACATACTCATTGTTTAGATTCATATCACAAGCAAGAGTGATATCCTCTGTCGCATTGGAATGATGGAAATAACATACATACATATACTCACGGCTATAAATCCCTAGAAGGGGTAGCCAGAGCTAAGGAATTAAAAATTCCTCAGCCACTTTCGGAAGTTGCGTGGGGAAAAGATGGTAGAATAAAGGTCGTTGGTGATGGGTCTCCAACCGCATCGCCCAAAAATCCCTTAAAAAGCCCCAATAGCGTTAGTCGCCTCTTACGTACACCCACCGGCAGAAATGGGGTAAAGCTATTCTAAGCCGACACTACACAGATGACAATAAGTAGAAAAAAAGGGACTTATGAAAATGACTGGTAGCTGTAGTCACTTGAACAATGCTAATATAACAAATCATTATCGCTAACAAAATATCCGGAGTTGCATGAATTTTATCGAAGCGAGAGAGTTATGCAAGGAATCTGTTACTAATAGGTTTCTAACCTTATAATCTCCCTCTTCATCACTCAAAAAGCCCAGGAATATCATGAAAAACTATACTAATAAGCATTAATCCACCAAAATACTAGTTTACATTACATAGATTAGCTTAGCTTGTGTTATGATTTATACATTAGATAAAATTAGGCCGTCAGGTCAAAGTGTTATCATGCGCCGCAACATTCCACTTGGCCCCAGGCGTATTTCCCAAAGAACCCGAATTGGTCCACGCTGGGCTACATTTTAATTTGGCTCCAGACATGAAGAGGGTTCACACGTGATGTATTCAAAATCCTTTTCCTTTTCATCACGTTTTGCTCGCGGAAAACGGGGTGGATAGTTATTCAAAGTAACTGACGTGGACCTAGCCTAGAACAGGGCCAGTTTTAGTTGTAATTTCGTTTGATGTATGAGTGGGGGTGGGAGATTTGTCAGGATTTGGAATTCAGAAGGATTGTGGTGGATTTTGAATTTATGAACGTTTGGGAGATAGATAACGTGTATTTGCATCTAAGGAAATGTGGTGTTATATTGATTATAACATGCACTATTAATTTATTTTATTACTCATGCTCTCCATTAATTTAATTTGGGTGGGCAGTAGTTGGTTGCTACTTTGAAATATAGTAGTTGTGTAGAATATGTCAATCTTTGTGGATCTTTTTATAGCTTCAATTCAAAATGCAAACGAAATAATAACGTATCATCGCGTAACATCGCACTTTAAAATTACCTATAAGATACCGGCGCACCGCCACAACCGCCCTGTGTTACTATGGACGGGACTCTTCCCACGGTGTGTCGTGCGAGCTGGACCGCATCTGCCTACGGAATGGTGATGAACGTTTGGGAGATAGATAACGTGTATTTGCATCTAAGGAAATGTGGTGTTATATTGATTATAACATGCACTATTAATTTATTTTATTACTCATGCTCTCCATTAATTTAATTTGGGTGGGCAGTAGTTGGTTGCTACTTTGAAATATAGTAGTTGTGTAGAATATGTCAATCTTTGTGGATCTTTTTATAGCTTCAATTCAAAATGCAAACGAAATAATAACGTATCATCGCGTAACATCGCACTTTAAAATTACCTATAAGATACCGGCGCACCGCCACAACCGCCCTGTGTTACTATGGACGGGACTCTTCCCACGGTGTGTCGTGCGAGCTGGACCGCATCTGCCTACGAAATGGTGGATCATAGTAAGCTGCTTTCAGATATAAACAGGAGGGTCTTTTTTTACTAGCGTAAGAACTGGTAAGAATGACACTTAGTTCTGGTTTAACGATATTTATCAAAACAACTAAATGCAAAACGGTTTTAGCATGACTAGCACAACCGCATGTGACATTACAAAAGTAGGCACAATTTTGTAAGCTACCTACGTACGTAGATGTATCATCCATCTACTCGTCCGTACACCTTATTAAGGGAGACGTACCCAATACCCACACTGAGTTGTACCAACGGTTGACTGGGTGCAGTATTAAGTGCTCTGCTCTGCCCATTGCCACTTTGGGTTAATTTTTGGGCTATGTCAGTAACAGTTATTGGCAACAGAAAAATAATGAAATTATAAATTATTTCACGTTTATTATATTATTATATTACACATTATTATTTTCTGATTCCTTAGCTCTGGCTACCCCGGATTTATAGCCGTGAGTATATGTATGTATGTATTTTATTTTATTATATTATAAAATCAATGCACCCTGAATTAGATGACGTAATTAGTGAACATACATATACTCACGGCTATAAATCTCTAGATGAGGTAGCCAGAGCTAAGGAATTAGAAATCCCTCAGCCACTTTTGGAAAGTTAAGTGGGGAAAATATGGTAAAATAAAGGTTGTTGGTGATTGGTCTCCAACCGCATCGCCCAAAAATCCCTTAAAAGTCCCAATACCTTTAGTCGCCTCTTACATACACCCACCGCAAGAATAGGGGTAGTGCTATTCTAAGCCGGCACTACACGGTAATTAGTGAAATATTTGAAAAACCGTTCACCGTTTAATATGTTCTGTTAGTTTAGGAAATAATAAGTAAAGTTGAATTGTCTTGTAAAATAAAAGACAATTAATTACTAGAACTAATGGGGTTAGTAAGCAATCAACTTCCAAAAGTGGCTGAGGAATATCTCATTCCAAAGCTCTGACTACCCCGTTAAGGATTTTATAGCCGTGAGTATATGTATGTGTATGTGTATGTAAGCATTTTTGAAAATTTAATTCTCTTTTATTCTAAAAGTCAAAGGGAATTTTATATATTTCAAGCGATCATTCCAATAAGCACCCCGGAAGTATAGGATTCATAAAATAAGTTTTATGTATGAGATTGGTATACAAATATCATTTAGGCGAGCACAATTTTTCAAATAGCTTTTTCAATCCTTACGTCGGATCAGAAATAATAAAAATCCATATTATTAACTAGAACTAGAAAGTAATTCTGTTTGTCTGTTACGCTTTCCCGCTTAAACCTCTCAAACGATTTTGATCAAATTTGGCACAGACAATTTATTTATTTGATCACTTTATTGCATACAGAATAGATATAATGTTTTCACAAAAGTACAGAACATTAAAACTTGGTACACAAAAGTGGACTTATCGCCTTAACGCGATTTCTTCCAGTCAACCTTCTTAAGACCCTGAAAAAGCGTAAGCGTTTATTTCGAAAAAATTTGAAGAAGTTGAAAGTTTGTATGGTTTTTTTTTTATTTTAAAAGATAAAACCATGAAACTTTATATTTAGGCAATTGATAAGAAATAAAAAACAATTAGTTAGCTTTTGGAAATTTCGACCAGAGAAGGGATGAAATAGGGGTTGGTTGTTGTGTATAATATACCGTTCCTTTAATATAATCCTTAATATTAATATTAAAAGCAGTAAGTCGAAGTCGCGGGTACCAGTTAGTGTTAAAAAAATAAATCTAAAACAATCATAAGGCTAGCAAACAAAAATAATTAACAGAGTGCCAACATGAGAGATATAAAACATACTGCTCGTTACGTTGGTATTACACCAACGTTCCTTTATATACAGGAAATTAAAAATGTAATTTCCGGTGATGTCGCTTCCTCTACAAAAGAGCTGCCTTCACAACACTGGACATGATGGATTAGCTGGAACGGAACGTGAAATATTTCATCTAAACACTAACAAGCAACATTACAGAGAGTAATAAAATTTTTAAATACGTTATACAAGTATGCTCACTAGTTGTTAAGACATTAAGTTATTCTAGGCACATAACTAATAGCTAAAGCAAGCACCGTGTATCCCCAGATAGGTGGCAGAAGAGTAAAATCGTTCTGAAAATCACCTTTTATTTTGTTACGTGTATGAGAAAATTCATGAATGTTAAGGCAGACAGGAGGTTCGTCAGAGTTGTGCGGTAATATTCCTGTTTACACTATAGAAAATCTCGGGCGAGAGCATAAGTTAGTTATAAGTTACTTCCTTTTGACTAGATTACACTGTATTCGCGTACTAACGAAACAGTAACACTGTCTATTTTCTGAATGGATTTAAGCGAATACGTCATTATAGGCTCGAATATACATTTGAGATTAAGTTCTAACATATCTCGCTAAAGCTGTCAAGGTTGTCACGTGTCTAGCAATGTTGAGTATATAACATTCATAGAGGTCAAAATTATTGTCGAGACTAAGGAAGCCGTAGCCATTATTTCCTGTGGATCAATTGATACGTTATTGATAGACCATTAGTTATGTATTTTTATTAATATTTACATACATAAACATAAACGTTCACGCCGAATATCCCCGAAGGGGTTGGCAGAGGTACTAATACTTTTGAACATCACGTGACTTTGTCACCTGGTGTTCAGTGTACCCACGCTTTGCATGGACAGTGTACTCACGTACTCATATTTACATACATAATATGTATATGTCGTAGAATGATTTGATGTTTAGGTTTTTTTCAAAAAAAACTAGGGATTTTGCAAAAACACGGATAATTAGATAACGGTAATAATATTTTTTAATCTTACTAGGTTTGACGTGACGTTTGAGTATTTTTTTATTTTTAGGCAAAAGGCAATATTAGCGTTCAGTAGATTGCATTAACGTTGGATGTATCCAAGTAAAATAATTAATAATTTAACAGTAACTCGATACTATCAGTTATGGATTGTAAATCTGCAATGGAACAATATGTATATATAGTTTAAGTTTTATTTTTTTGTTTCGACACTATTAAATAATTTTCATACCAAAAAAATAAATTACAGTCGTGGTCATGGTCATTAAAGAGTGTGCAAAAGGTAGGCGCTAGAAGTGTAAAGAAAAAAAAGGCATAAGAAAAAAATTATGAATGTAAATCATAAGACAAAGAGGTGGTCGGTAGTCTCTACCTACCCCAATAGGAATTCAAAGTGTGAGTACACGTATGCATGCATGGCTCAAGTTTTTGGATACTACACAACCCACTTTGCGCGCGCCCAACACGTTCTTTACCGTTGGTTTTCTTTACTACAGTCAAATTGTGTAAGTACTATCGGTTTTGACAATAAAACCGACTAAATATAATAGCTGTGTAGTGTAGGGTTACATTAACACTAACCCATTTCTTTCGTTGGGTGTACGTAAGGGGCGAATAACGGTATTGGGGCTTTTAAGGGATTTTTGGGCGATGCGGTTGGGGTAGTGCCATTCTTAGCCGACACTACACAACATACTTTATTATTACTTTAGCCGTGAGTTTATGTATGTATATAAATATACATAACGATTCAAAAGAAAGCACTCAATAAAAAGTGTGATTGAAAGTAATCAATCTGCAGTTATAAATAATTGCCGCCGCAAACGAACCGTATTGATTCGTGTGAGCCCCATTTAGTTGGTCTGCGGCGCAGAGGATAGATGATAGGCACGTATCGTCAGTCACGCAGAAGCCTCTATAAAATAAATGAGTTCACGTTGATCGTTATGATATTGTTACTGCGAGCTCGCATCATAAACACTACAGTTGGTTCAAATTCAAATTCAAATTCAAATTCTTTATTTGCATTCCACATCTTATATGATCTTACAGAGATAATTAAGTACCAATGTGGACCCTGTAGGGCACAGCAATATAAATCTAATTATAATATAACTTAACATTATCTTAAAATATTAATTAAAATCTTAAACTAAACATATTGTATAACTGTATAAATTAAAATTTAAACATAAAAACAAACATGAAAAATAATAATACTGAGGACATATCTGTACATTTCAGCCATGAAAGTAATTAAAGTAATTACTTCCATTATTTGAACAAAAAAACAAAACTTATTATTTATTTATGTACTAACTTTACAAAACAAAACAAAACAAGGCTCTAATCAATTAATATGGGTACTATTTATTATTATTATAATTGTAAAATTCGTCTAAAGTATAAAATATATTTTTTATAAGTACTTCTTTTAATTGTTTTTTAAATTTATTTACAAATTCTCATTTGTATTGTGAGTAATAACGTTTCAGTTGAATTAAACTTAATTTATCAGGGTTGTAAACGGTGGGGGAAAAATTCGCAAGAAAGTCTACTATGGCTAAGTTGTACTTTGTCATGTGATAGTGTATTCGTACAAAACGGCGATGGGCCTACACCCTATCACTCTACCAAGCAAAACGGTGACACATGGTGACTACGTCATGTGATGTTAAGAAGTATTAGTACCTCTGCCAACCCCTTCGGGGATATGCGGCGTGAACGTTTGAGTTAAGTTAAATAAAACTGAGAGTAGAAAGAGAGTACAAAAACAGTGCTAATGGTAATTCGCGAGAGGTTTGTCTGAAAGAATACAAAATGTCAAATGATAGTTACTACCTACAACAAGGTGCTGATAGTGTAACACCTTTTACACGGGATCATTCATACATATACTCACGGCTATAAATCCCTTAAAGGGGTAGCCTCTATTAGAAATTCCTCAGCCACTTTTGGAAGTTGCGTTCGGGATCATATCCGAAATAATAATGGATTCTCTGTAGTAGTATCTGCCAGTTCTGCCACTCCTACAAGGGAACACGTCGTGAAAGTGTATATTCTTAAAAACGTATAAAATACTGCAAATTGTATTTATTTTTGGAAACCGTTTCAATTGTTTGCAAGTTCAACTGGTGTAGAACATAAAACACAATCGAGTATTGTTCAATTTCCAAAAGCTATTTATTTTTCACTTCCGTTGTCCATGCACTTCGGAACAAACTTCGCCGTATTTCGCAGAGAATGTTTTAAAAGGCAAAGTACTTATTGTTGAGTAAAATAAGTCCTTCGGGTTTTATTTTTCGGCCTTGTATGACGGAAAACTATTAATCACAGTATAAGGGAAAGAAAAATAATTAAGTCAGACATTTGAATATTTGTGTACTTTAGCACCATTGTTTCGTTATTAACATACATACATATACTCATGACTATAAATCCCTAAAAGGGGTAGCCAGAGCTTCGAAATAAGAAATATTTCAGCCACTTTTAGAAGTTGATCGGGGAAAAGATTGTAAAATTAAGGTTGTTGGTATCCCAGCGCATCGCCAAAAAACCTACACCCCTAAACCTGTATTCGCCTCTTACGATCACCCACAGGTAGAAATAGG
The DNA here is from genome assembly GCA_963576735.1 of Bedellia somnulentella. NCBI lineage: Eukaryota > Metazoa > Arthropoda > Insecta > Lepidoptera > Bedelliidae > Bedellia > Bedellia somnulentella. Next base: position 15,546,213 of record OY755171.1, read on the forward strand.
GTAGTGCTATTATTATTTGCTTAGAATACTAAGCCGATATTTCACAGCCTTTTAAACTACACTACACATTATGATTCGTTATAGCGAGGATAGAGGATTGAAGTAAATGAGTGAAAGTTATATAGAGCCAATGTGTAAAGAAATTCCAGTAGAGGACGACCAAGAAAGGCACATTTAGATAAAATAGACATACATACATATACTCACAGCTATAAATCCCTAAAAGGGCTAGCCAGAGCTAAGGAATTAGAAATTCCTCAGCCACTTTTGGAATTTGCGTGGGGAAAAGATGGTGAAATAAAGGTTGTTGGTGATGGGTCTCCAACCGCATCGCCCAAAAATCCCTTAAAAGCCCCAACACCGTTAGTCGCTTCTTACGTACACCCACCGGAAGAAATGGGTTAGTGCTATTCTAAGCCGACACTACACAGCTATAGATAAAATAGAGAATGTGCTTAAAAAGGCAGGCAACTGAAATGGGAATGAAAGTAATGTAGACGAAGCTCGAGAGGTTTGCCAGGATCGTCAAAGTGGCGATCGATAGTCTCTGCCTACCCCAATAGGAACTTACGGCGTGAGTGTATGAATGTTTCTTATCCTTATACATGACTATAAATCCCATAATGGAATACCTAAAATATGGGTAAATGAAGTAGCGTTAGAGAATGGTTTTCAAATACACCGCTCAACCGGTGATTTAAAAAGCCCCATACCAGTGAAAGCCTTAAACGACACACGCGGGTAAAAATGGGGTAATGTTATTCTAAGCCACTGCCATACAGCATTATAAAAATGAATTGTTATTTGTTTGTCCATCAGTAAAATAACAGTGTTATATTTTTACTCTTGCCTTATTTTAGATAGTAAGCAAATAATTTATTATCGCAATGATGAAGTTCGTAAGCACTAAATAATCTAATAAGACGCTCGGAAGATTAATAGGCGAAACGTAGATGTTTTTGAAGTCTATCACGATTCGCTTGTTCGTAATTTTTTCCTTTGAAGTTTGTACCTGAATTTATTTTCATGCGTGAGTTGGCAGTATATTTCGATCACGAAGAAAATTCTTTTTACGCACGACATAAAAACATTAGGAGCTCTTTGATTATTCCGGTAAGCTTATTTAGATTCTACCTTGTGTTTTGTAACTACTGCTTATTATTATTGTACTAATATACTATAGGTATGTGTATAGCTACCTACTTAATATTCGATATTCGATACAGGGTATACGGGCTTTTTATTGGATTTTTGGGCGATGCGGTTGGAGACCCATCACCAAAAACCTTTATTTTTACCATCTTTTCAACACTCAACTTCCAAAAGTGGCTTAGAAATTTATAATTCCTTAGCTCTGGCTACCCCTTCTAGGAAAATATAGCCGGGTGTGTATGTATGTATGTATGTATTAATATTCGAAGCTTCAAAACGAACATTATATTTATTGTTTATAAACTTTTATTTTACTATTTTATCTGGGCTTAATAATAATAATATCATGGAGCGATATCAACATTGGAACTGTATGAAAACTAGCTTTGCCGGTATTGTAGTAACCACCACACCACACCTCCACCGATAGCATTAAAATATTATACTGAGACAGCGACCAGTGCGGAGCTAAGGAGCCCGACCTTTTACATATTTTTTCTACTGATTATTTTAAAAATTTATTCGTGTTTATAATTCTATTATTCATATTTTAATTGTATGTTGCGAATACATGCTTTTTATTTATTGCTTTTCTTAAATTTTAATATTTTTATAACCAAGCTGTTCATTATGAAAACTTTATTGAGCCACTCTGGAAGCATACCCAACACAACAAAAAATACTTTTTTTATTGATTGACCATTGATGAAGTAATCGTGTAACATACGTACAAAATAAAAATACATACATACATACATATACTCACGCCGTTAATTCCCATTGGGGTAGGCAGAGACTATCGATCGTCACTTTGTACGATCCTGGCAAACCTCTCTTGCTTCGTCTACATCCATCAATCTTTTCATACATGCTCTTTTATTCTTCATACTTCGGACGCCTGCCTTTTTGAGCACACTTTCATTTGGTCCAAGTGTGTCTTTTGTGGCCGTCCTCTACTAACATTACCTTCCACATTAGCTCTATAGATACCTTTTACCAATTTCCTATCATCCATCCTCTCGATGTGCCCAAACCATCTCAACATTCCTTTTTCTATCTTACTTACAATATCATCTTTTATACCACACCTTTCACGAATCACATCGTTCCTCACACGATCACATAACCTTACATTACAAACTTTTCTGAGGGACCTCATTTCTACTGCATTCACTCTGCTTTCATGCTTCTTCTGCCACACCCAACATTCACTGCCATACATAAGCGTAGGAACAAGAACGGCATCATGCACAGCCATTCGGGCCCTTTCGGACACCGATTGACTAGACATTAGACTATCCAATGCTCCATTAATCGCATTTCCCTTTTTCACTCTTCTCTCAATATCTTCATCACATTTTCCATCCTACAAAATAAAAATATAAACTCTTTTTTTTAATGTCGGTAGAAAAGAAGAAAGAAATCACTCTCAGAAGAAAGATCCTCCACATTAACAATAGAAATCCATGTTTTTAATAACGATACAATATAAAAACTAAACAAAAAATGTAGAGAAAGATTGAATGATTTGTTAGTAATCAACAAATTGATTGAATCTATTTCACAAAATGTTCCACAAAAGTGTCCGGCAGTGTTGATTTTTAATTTCAACACACCAATTTTGGTATGACCTTGTTGGGTTTCAAGTTGACTAACGTTATAAGCGCGAATAATGGCCAGCAAGTTTCGTGGAAATTCTCGTCTGAATTTAGCTGAAAACAAACAAATTCTCACTGCTCGAGGCTAGGCTCAGGTGGCATCATTTACTGCCTCCTCACTTTGCTAGTTAGGGCCAGTTTTTTGATCCGTAGTTAAAAATATAACCATTTGTTACATTGACGTGACATTGACTATAGTTAAATGTCTAACCAGTAGTCAAATCGTAAATCCATTTTGGTTCGATATTTGACATTAGTTACTCTAACCACGGGTCAAAAAATGCATTTGGCTGATATTTAACTAATAGTTACGATTTTTAACAAATGGTTGAGTTAACCACGGATCAAAAAACTGGCCCTTATAAAGCGCTCGTTAGCGCGTGTGCCGACTTGCTGATGAGTTATGTGAACGCGTGTGGCCTTATTATCGTAATGAGCCGGTGTTCTGTGCTATCGCCTCTCCTTTCGTTTTTGTTTAAGCTTTTATAGTGGAGGCGGATTTTCTCGCCAAACTTGGTTGATCGGTAAGAGGGCTGTGGCAGAGGCATGGGTTCAAATCCTCAAAGTGCCTTCTTCTATGTGTCTTATTGAATACACGTATTTACATTCTTCGTTATGCAATTAAAATCCAACAATTAGTTTTGCTCAAATGTCAAAAGTTCGAGTGTTAATGCGATTCAACTCAAATATATATTTATGTCGTTTTGTCAAGCGTTAGGGCCGGCGCTGACTGCCGGCATGGCATGGCAAAGGATTTCGGTACAGATATAGCATTTTTAATCTTATTACCATGCGTATAGAATTCATTTAAGTATCTACAACTGTATCTGCATGTCATATGGTCTAAAAATGCAAAATACCAAAATGTTATATTTTAAACATTATTGCGATGAATATTCAAAGATATTCTCACGGCTATAAATCCCTAGGAGGAGTAGCTAGAGCTTTAGATTATAAAATTCCTCAGCCATGGGTAGCCAGCCCAACACCGATGGGTAGAATTAGGGTAGTACTATTCTAAGCCGAAACTACGCAGCGTTGCGATGAAATAAATAAAAAATAGTTTTCGGGATTTTTAAGTATCTATCATCCACATTTTCCATACTTAATTCCTAATAAGTCCGAGCGGACTCGCCTCGCTTCGCCTGTCCGGTTAGCAAAGAATAGTAAAGGAAAAACGCATCAACATCTAACTATTAAACAGAGAGGTTGTTTGCATAAATTAATTGAAAATATTAACTAAATGTAATGTAACACAAAGATTACATTACACATCAAGAGAACATTAAAATATTAGTAAAAAAATCCGTATTAATTTTACAAATGATGTCTTATATGGAATTGAACTTTCACCCCACGGACAGTCGAACTTAGCCGGAGGATACCACCAGGAAACTGACTTTTAATTTTTACATATATATGTGTTTATGTAAATATTGGACAAAAATATCACAGCTCTCTGGTGACAGAAATATCCAAAGATCCAGAAATTGCTTTTTACAAAATTACGAACAATAAATTTTTCCAACATTATTTATTAGTATCGAATACTGGCTATCCCATCTATTCTGTAGCTCTATCTAACTCTTCATAACAATGAAGTCGTGTATTATCATGCGAGTTCCAACCAGACAGTTGTCTAAAGAAACATGGTCTTTATTCCTACTCGTACAGTCGCTTACAAACGATTTTAATTATGTCAAACGCATAAAAGGAAAGCTCCATTAAAGGCAGGTGCCTTAGCAAATGTTTACTTTACTAGTATATTTTACTAAGGAACTCTAGAACATAAACGTTATAAACTTTTCAGTCGGCTGTTTTATACCAGCACAAACTTAATTCTTTGTCACGAAATACGCGACTTTCGGTCTTATTACAAAATGATAGCGTATATATTAGAGGCGTTATGTTTTTGGGAAGGTTAACCCAGTGGGCGAATGAAACTAAGTCGTTAAATTATAAAACGGTAAATAGTCCTTTTACGTAAATTTTGTGTCTGGGATATAATGATGAGATTGTGCCGTGCGACAATTCAAATAATAGTACAAACTTAAAGTTATTGCATTAGAGAAAATCAACTTCTCTACTTGTAATAAAAGGGAATGAGTTTGAATGTTTGCTTGTCTGTAATGTATAGGCCCTGAATACCGCTGAAACCACTAGACCCGATTTAAAAAATCTTTTAATATCAAAATCCTGTAACTTTAAGAAGGAACATAGGCTGTATATCCTCACGCTTAATTTTACAAGGTGTGATCAGTGTATAGTACGAAGATGGTCAGTCCGCTATCTATGGCGTTACGGTGTATGTTTTCAGGGTTTGGTAGAAGTAAAAACTGTTTTCTCAAGGCGGTTTGTTACCTACCTTATTACCATGTAGTGACAGCTTCGTGTCGCACTAGCTCATGTATTCCTTTTGGTACTACACCGCTAAGAATACGTAGGTTTGTTGGAGATAACGAAGGTGGTGATTGGAAACACATCATTACATCACAGGTTCCCGCAGTCCACGAGAAGATTCTGCTAGGAGATAATTTTTGGCCTGAGGGAATAGTGTTCCGGCGCTTCAGGGCTGCGCATCAGAAATCAAAGCCTCTGCCTACCAAATTGTAAAATACTAACATAGACTAAGTTTACTAATATTATATGGACCTTGTTGTCTGATAATAAATGATTTATTATTATTATTCGGAAAACATTTTTGTTTCTCGCCTCTCCCATGGCCGAAAATGAAAATATAAAATTTAAATGGGAGAGGCGGTACTCCCCGACAAAAGCACAGTCGGTCGGGGTCAGGGAGTCAGGTTCAAGAACCGACGGACGATCCGAGCCGTATCGAGCAGCACCGCTTTCTGCATCTGTGCTGGAACCGACACGCCACAGAAATCCAACCGCCTCAAGTTGGTCGCGAGGCTGGTTGGAATTAACCCGTTCGCGGACAAAACCATTGGGATTATTTCTGTCGAAGTCACACCCCACATGTCGGTGATCTCGTGAGCCAGATCGAGATATTTCCGACGCTTCTCGGTGTTGGCTTTCACGAAACCTTCGTCATGAGGGATAGTGACATCCACTAGAAATACCCTCGACTGCGACCGATCCCATACCACGATATCAGGCTTATTCGCTAGAATAGTCCTGTCCGTGATAACGGATCAGTCCCAATAGATTTTGGCACGGTCGTTTTCTAGGATTGGCTCTGGCAGATACTTGTAATATGGCAGCCTCTGTTGCAAGAGTCCGTATTTCAGAGCGAGCTCCTGATGCAGGATTTTGGCTGCTTGGTTGTGTCTGTGCAAGTACTCAGTGTTAGCAAGAGCCGAACAACCGGAAATAACATGCCTAAGTGACTCTCCGGGACGGCCACATGCTCGACAGATGTCTGTGGTACCGTCCTTTAGGATGTATTTCCGATAGTTCCGCGTCTTGATAACCTGGTCTTGTATTGCACAGACAAAACCTTCGGTTTCCCCAAAGAGGTCCCCGAAACGCAGCCAATGCAGGGAGGCTTTACGGTCCACGAAAGGTTCGTGAAGTACCTTGTAAAACCTCCCATGCAGCTCCTTCTCTTTCCATACGGACTCCCGATCAGAGGTGCTAAGTACCTCCGGGGTTCGCCAATCCTGTGAGGCCAACGATAAGGGAGTCAGTCCTTTATCACTAGCGATCACCTCTCCCCGAATACTATCATCCGTCATCGTCAAAAAATAGTTTCTGAGGTTACCTCATACCTCATGAGCATACCTCGCGGTTGTGCATGGTTTTGGCACTCAAGAGGCCTCGACCACCACACTTCCGCGGGTTATACAATCTCATAACCGACGACCTCGGATGATGCATTCGATGAGAGGTCATCATCGTGCGGACTCGTCTGTCCAGAGCGTCGAGTTCGGTCTGAGTCCATCTGAGCACGCCAAATGTGTACATCAGTACAGGCATGACCCAGGAGTTAATGGCTCGGATCTTATTAACGCCTGACAAGTAGCTATTAAGCACACTTTTTAGGAGTTCATAAAACTCCTCGCAAACACCCTGTTTCACGTCTGCCACCTTCACACCGATGGTTTGTGACATGCCCAGATACCGGTATGTTTCAGCCTCAGAGAGTGCCCTAAAATGATTGGTGCCGACATCGACACCATCAGAGTGCACGACATGCCCCTTCTCAACATGGATAACCGCACACTTATCGACCCCGAGCTCCATCTTGACGGAACCACTGAAATCGTTAGTGATCGTCAGTAGCTCCACCAATCTGTCAGCCGTGGGGGCGTAAAGCTTCAGGTCATCCATGTAAAGGAGATGAGGCAAGCGTGGTCCGCCTCTCCGAAACTGAAAGCCTGTCCCCGAATTCTCCAAGAGTGTGCTTAGAGGATTCAGGGCCAAGCAAAACCAAACTGGACTCAGGCAATCGCCCTGGAAAATCCCTCGCCTTATATCAATTTGGTCATCCGCGTCCGTCATCCGCTGACCGTCTAAACTCAGGATCGTTATCCAGCACCCCATACACTGCCCGAGGAAGAGTCGAACTGTACTATCAATTTTGTACAGCTCGAGGACCCTCATGAGCCATGTATGAGGTACCGAATTGAACGCCTTCCTGTAGTCTATCCAGCCAGCGGAGAAGTTCCGACGGTTGCGTTTGACCAGTTGGCCTACGACCGCGTCGATGAGGAGCAGCTCCTTGCTACCGCGACTACCGCCCCTACATCCGTTCTGAGCTCCAGATATCACATTGTTATCAACAATGTGTTGAGTAACCTTGGAGCTCAGAACGGATGTCAAGGTCTTGTAAATTGTACAAAGACAAGTAATGGGGCGGTATTGTGATGGATCCGCGGTAGCATCGCTCTTTGGAGCTAAATGAGTGACCCCAGTAGTTAAGAAGTTCGGGAGCGTCCCACTCTCGAGGGCGCTTTGGAACTGACGGGCGAGAGTAGCGTGACAGCGCGTGAACCCCTTCAACCAGTAATGGTGCAATCCATCCGGCCCCGGACTTTTCCAGTTCGGAGCCTTACGGATCGCAGCCACCACATCCTCCTCGGATATGTTGACGGGGTTCATGGGCGCTATGGGCTATTATTATTATTATTATTATTAACTAGACCTACATCCACAAAAGGCTGAAAAATTGGTTTACAAACATTCCCGTTAGGTACCCCTTATTCGTATTATAGCAGCGAGAACAGTTTGTTGTAAATTAATACTACCTTTTCGCCCACGACTTCATCCGCATAGACTACAGCACTACAGCCATTTTCAAAAGTTTAGTTGAAGAAAAGATGGTAAATGTGATTGTTGGTGAAGCAATTCTAGACACATCGTCCATCATAATATAACATAATATAAACGGTCACGCCGAATATCCCCGAAGGGGTTGGCAGAGATACTAATACTTTTGAACATCACGTGACTTTGTCACCCGGTGTTCAGAGTACGCCCACGTTTTGCACGGACAGTGTACTCACGTGATAGGGGGCAGACCTATCGCCGTTTTGTACGAATAAACTGTCACATGGCTAAGTACAACTCAGCCATGTGGGTTTCCTCACGATGTTTTCCCTCACCGTTAACAACCATGATAAATTAACCACACAGATGTCTTTAGAAAAGACAAATTGGTGTAGGCCCGACCCAGGATTTGCACACTAGTCGTTTGCACGATAACCGGTGTTCTACACATTGAGCTACCACGGCTGCTCGTCCATCATTTGCTTAAAATAACCTAAACCATTTAGTGGTCGCATAAGGCACCCATAGAAAGACTCTGGTGTAGTGACACAGACTACCGAATCATCTTTACTCTTTTTTAAAACGAAATAGCCCATTGTTGTAACTTCTGAATATGATTTGATATGATTATATTTAGAAATTTTGTCGTGTAGTGTTGGCTTAGAATGTCACTACCCTTTTCCAACCACGCGTGTCATAAGAGGCGACTAATGGTATGGGGCTTTTTAAGGTGTTTTTGGGCGATGCGGTTGGAAACCCATCACCAATGATACTTTATTTCTACCATCTTCTCCCCTATCAACTTACAAATGTGACTGAGGAGTTTTTAGCTCTAAGCCACTGGCTACTCCCTTTTTGGATTTGAGCTGTTAAGATGGTTTGAGCCGAAAAAGAGAACTCAATCGGATCAAATTGTGAATGCTCGCGAATGTCCACACCGATCGATCAAGCCTTTCCTATATAGGGTGACATGGGCATAGTCCACCACGCTAGCCAAGTTTGGGTTGGTATGTGATATTAACAACTAATACCGCGATAGCTGACGAGACCTCCAAAGTCCCATCACCACAGACCCATCACAAATTATACTTTATTTTACAATGTTTTGACTCATACTCTCAATGTTTTGACTCATTGCCGTGTAGTGCCGGCTTTTTTACAGAAAAGAGCAATAAGAGCTATTTATAATTTAGGTTCACGAGATTCCCTTAGAGAATTGTTTAAAACCATAAATATAATGACACTGCCATGTCAATATATTTATGAAAACATCATGTATGTGAGAAAAAATTTGAAAGCATTTTCCAAAAACTGTGACAGACATACTAGAAGTCTTAGAGATAATAATAAAATTTCAATTCAAAAGTACAGATTGTCAAAAATAAATACATCTTTTATGGGGTTATGTGTAAAATTTTATAATAAAATACCTGATGACATTTTGAATCTAACAGAAAAGAAATTCAAAGTAATTATAAAACGCAGTCTTCATTTAAAAGCTTATTACAGTTTAAATGATTATATGATAGATGAAACTGCTTGGTGTCACCAGGGCTCTATTCAGGATATTTCCAGACATACACCAATATTGTAATTTGACTAAGAAAAGATGTGTGTTGCTGAGTTTCTTACGGGTTCTTCTCGCAACAATACACCTTCCGAATCCGAAGTAGAGTCAGTAGAGTAAGATTTAACTTATACGTAAGTTTGTGACGTTCAAAAAATAGAGAACAATTCTTTTTATTTTGAAATAAATATTTTTTATCTTTTATCTTTAGAATGTCGCTACCCCTTTCTACCCACGCGTGTCGTAAGAGGCGACTAAGGGTATTGGGCCTTTTTTTTTTTTGGATTTTTGGGCGATGCGGTTGGAGACCCATCACCAAAAACCTCTATTTTTACCATCTTTTCCCCACTCAACTTCCAAAAGTGGCTGAGGAATTTATGATTCCTTAGTTCTGGCTACCCCTTCTAGGGAAATTTAGCCGTGAGTATGTGTATGAGTATATGTATATATGTTTTGACTCAAACTCTGTAGCTCTAGTTGGGATTTATAGTCATGAATAAATGCTGTTAGTTTAAAATATTATGTATTATAATGTGAATATATAAGTAAGATCTTCTTTAAAATAAGCCAAGCTGATTCTATTAAGCTTATAAATAAGTCTCTTTTATTAATAACGAAATTAAGACAACGTTTAATGTTGAAAATGGAATAAACTTACTCAGATCTCTCTGTCTTATTCGGTTAAGATTCTTAAGATTGATTCAAAAGCAATGACTAGTAAAACAAATTAATGTTTGAAGCGATATGTTTACGAAGCAAAAGCGAATTTTAATTACTCCCGAAGTTTGCCAAAGACAAGTTAATAAATAGAAGTAAACAAATTTATTAATGTAAGATGTTGTTAAACTCATAATTATTTTACAAACACGACGTTAAAAATATTATCCTATTTTATATCTAAATATCTACCCAGTTTCTTAAGAGGCTTAAGTTGAATGGTAGCGAGAAATAATTTGACTCTATAACCTGCAGCACAATAGTGATTTTAATACAATGAACTAGGTTTTTTCTTACGTATGGAAGACGGTGCAAATTATTACTTATAACTCATTGACCTTCCTGTTTCTGGCTGGTAACCATAAAGCAAGCATGGATTTTTAAGTAAATTATATTGTACTCTTTAGAAATATAAAACTTGTCAAGTTACCGCATTTGCAATATGTCATTATATTATGGTAAAGGTCCTTATGGTTTAAGTTTAATATTTGCTTTAGGATAGTTTACTCATAAACCTATTTTATGAGTTTACCTTAAAGTAGAGTCGTTACGTTGTTAAGTACACCATGAATAGGTAATGTTATTTTGAAGGTCATATGTAAATGGCTCTGTTGCGAACTTGATTAAGGTATAAATAAATGAGTAACTGACAATATAATAATGTTTAGATTTATTAATTTTCTGTTGATATCAAAATAATAGTAATATGCTTTTATATTGATTAAGGAGTGCCCAAGTTTTAATATGGTAAAGAACAAAATATAAAAACAATCGTAAGTATTTTTTAAATGAAAATTCAACACAGCCCAAGTAACAACCAAAGTACATTAAGTGCCACGACTACACATGAAGTTTTTCCATAGGTTCCTGTTAGGGCCTTCGCACACTATTTTTTTTAGTTTTTAGCGATACAGACTCGGAGATGCATACACAACACAGACGCACCCCATTTTGTATTGTGAACGGGTATTTTCCGTAATTCCAATTCTTCGACACCTACTAATTTAGCACATTGCTTGATGATCTAAAGTTGATTTTTTTGGTCGTCATCTTTGTCTACTGACAAAACCACACACATTAAATTCTTATACATCTTTTACAATTGTACTGAAAATACCAAAGGAAATATAAACTAACAGCTTTCTAAAAACCTCAAGATGTATTTTGGTGAGTAGAATATACTATAGAATCTTTGTCGTTGTGATGTTCGACATCCAGACTTACAAAAATACACTTACGCCATAAGTTCCCATTATGGTAGGCAGTAAGTATTTTTCGCTACTTTGTACCATTCCTGCAAACATTCCGAGCTTCATTAATTTTCATGAATCTTTTTTGAAAGAATCGTTCTCTATTTTTTTCACGTCACAAACTTACGTATAAGTTATGCATTATGTTAGGTATGCATTGTTGAACTAAACAGTTGATCTACCTCTTACTCATTATGACTCAAACTTTGTCCAACACTTTAAAGTTCAGTAGGAAATTGTGGCACTTATGAAAATTCAACGAATATTGAATCCGTTATTTTTAGAATAATAAATACCTGTATAAGATATTTCGCTCACGCTGCATATTTCGTTTAGTTTTGAATACAACGTAATATTTCGTCACTTATGGTTCAGAGTACCCACCTTTGTACAGAACAGAGTAATGTATTGAATTACTTCAGCTCATTACATATTTAAAATTATTCCTTATGTTTTTTTTCTTATCTTAACATGCAAATTACTAAAACAGAAATAAAATATTTTATTACATATGTTTTTTTTTTATATAATTCAAAGTGACATTACCAACTCCACAAACTGTAGTCGTATCACAGCGTACCAATAATGTAATGACTCTTCTGCGGCCCTCGATCTTATAATTCTTTGATCAGACTCAAGTGGGTAGACGCGGTAGATTTCCCGGTCGATGAGCCCAGGGGTTATTAATTAAGGCCGTAAATAGGCAGAAGCACCACCGACCTAGTACACCTCCTTGCCGCTGGTTATTTGTACTCCATTACATTAATTGAAACCAAACGATTGATGAAAGTTGAATCTGCCATCGAGAGATTGAACAAATTAAATGTTTTCGCGCAAATAAACAAGTTTGGTCGCGCAGCGGTACCGCTTGTGTACATCAGACGTATGACTATGTCTCATAGCTTGGTATAAAAATAACTTAAATTTAATAAGCAACCGCGATAGCCCAGTGGGTAGAACACTCGATTATCGTGCAAACGACTAGTGTTCAAATCCTGGGTCGGGCCTACACCAATTTGTCTTTTCTAAAGACATATGTGTGGTTAATTTATCATGGTTGTTAACGGTGAGGGAAAACATCGTGAGGAAACCCACATGGCTGAGTTGTACTTAGTCATGTGACAGTGTATTCGTACAAAACGGCGATAGGCCTGCCCCCTATCACGTGAGTACACTGTCCATGCAAAACGTGGATACTCTGAACACCAGGTGACAAAGTCACGTGATGTTCAGAAGTATTAGTACCTCTGCCAACCCCTTCGGGGATATTCGGCGTGAACGTTTATGTTATGTTATGTTATTTAAATTTATAATAATTAGAAATTGATTATTCACCAGCATCATCGTGGTAACTGAAACCTCACAGCACTTATTTTCAGTCAACACCATAACTTCAACGTTTAAGGGGTCACGGACTTTAAATATATGAATTTAGTTGCATCAACAGTTTTAATTCAATAAGCACTAAGTTACATATATGTTTAACATTTTATATAAATTGGTTGCTAAGGCATTAGGGGAAGGGTCCCCAGCTACGGCTTTTCATCATTTTATCTGCGTATTATAATTCACGTTAGAAACGTTAGGCTCGGATGGAATTAACGCGTTATATTTGAACTGAGATATGGACAATTTAATTGCTACCCTATTTACGTATTTGTAGGAGCGAGCCTTGCTTGAATAAATAAATGGGAAGACGCCTCGAATGCTGGAGACGAGACGTGTTCTTGGATAGCAAATACCAATTGTTTATCGTGACGCCTGCTGCTGGGAGCTTTTGATTGTTACTTTAAGATACTACCTCGGAGAAAACGTTATATCTTTCTTCTGCGTTTATTTTTCTTTAAGCTTGATTTAATATTGGACGGATAATTTCTAAAGGCTTTTTCTATGATGTGAATATACTGTCCGGGATAATAGATGGTTTTCTAAATCGTAATGAACAAAACGGCTAATCCCCACTAACTATCCAAAATAAGCAGTGAGTATGTACTATGGATACCATACCAAAATGCACATGATATTCAGAAGTTGTAGCACCATACGACGTGAAAACTGTGGAACCGCTCAATTTGATTTCCAAACCAATAAACATCAAAGAGTAATTAGTGACAAACAGAATAGAACTATTAAACGGATGCCGCGGCGCGCGGTATGCCGATATTACGCCCTATCGCTCCGAGGTGATCCGGAAATATGCCAAATAGCAAAATACGAATAGGTCGTACGACCCATCTATTATGCCACCTCGTTAATAGCATTACTTCTGTCTATTCTATTCATTCGAAACGCGCTCGGAGCGTCGCGGTAAGCTTCTGTTCATTGTTCTATGGTCATACGTTTCATATTATCGTTTCATTTGTATTTGCTTTGCTTCTGTAACAAAAGCTTAAAAATGATAAGTGAGCTAAAATTTTGTTGTGGAATATATTGAGTACATTACCCTCCATAACCATAAGCTTTCGTATTTGATTTAGAATATAAGGATTATTCAGCCGCGCCAATTAAATCATCAGTATACACAAAAAAAATGTGTAAGCTGATGAAACTTATTGTTTTTATAATGCATATTACAATAACCTGTGGTCTACGCCAAAAATCTGGGCGGGGAGACACTTCATTTACTTTCATGAATCTTTTTAAATATGCCCTTTTACTCTCTAGATTTCTTCTTTTTCCTAAACCTGACATGACACTTTTCACCTGGGGTTCAGTTCAAACCCAATTTTTGATTGTAAAGAGCGTCCCCGTGATAGGTCAAATCACCTTTCCTGTCCTAAAGCCACTCTATACTGACGAAATACAACCCATCCATATGGGGTTTATTAGGATCTTTTAAGTTGTCTGAACTTAAACCATCAACCATGACTAAAACCATAAACGTGTAAAATTTAACACAAATCTTGGTTGTATTAACCTGTCCCAGTCGGCCATAGTTGAAATAGTTTCATATCCCTCTCATGCCATAAATACTCATCAGGGCTGCGGTTAATCGCAGGGATGCCGCTAAATTGGCCGGATCAATAATACCGTTGAGTGTGAGTTATACTCAGTGATTTAGATTTTATTCGAATCTCCTTTTTAGTCTCGATAAAATAAAGGGAATTGTGATTTGGACGGTTTTGTGTAACTGATGATCTTCTTATGGCTTATTTATTTGAACGACCTTAGGCTCAAAGACTCAATCATTCACGCCCTACATTCCTGGTGGGATGGCAGAGGTACTTATACTTCTGAGCATCACGGTATGGTCACCTGTTGTTCAAAGTACCTACGTTTTACCTGGACAGTGAACTCAGGTGATAGGGGTAGGCCTTTCGCTGTTTTGTACGAACACACTGCCATATGACTAAGTACAACTTTTCCATGTGGGTCTAAGTCTCAGTGCACAGTACACATGCACATTGCAGTGTAGAGTTTATAAAAAAACGGTTAAGTGTTTGTTGGAGCCAAGCACAAAGGGTTTTTGTTTCTGTCACATAAATAACAATGCATGGGAATTGCATAAATACATATTCTCACGCCGTTAGTTCCCATTGGGGTAAGCAGAGACTATCGATCGCCACTTTGTACGATACTGGCAAACCTCTCTAGCTTCATTCACATCCATCAATCTTTTCATACATGCTCTTTTATTCTTCGCACTTCGGACACCTGCCTTTTTGAGCACATTTTCTATTTGATCCAAATGTGTCTTCCGAGGTCGTCCTCTACTAACATTACCTTCTACTTTGCCTCTATAGATCTTCTTTTACCAATTTATTGTCATCTATCTTCTCTATATGCCCAAACCATCTCAACATTCCTTTTTCTATCTTTCTTACAATATCATTTTTTACACCCCACCTTTCACGAATCACGTCATTCCTCACACTATCACATAAGCTCACATTACGAACTTTTCTGAGGGACCTTATTTCTAGTGCATTCACTCTGCTTTCATGCTTTGGAAATTACCCTTATTAAAAAATCTGATTTAAATATAAGTTAATATGTGCATACATACAAAAATTCACGGCTATTAAGCCCTAGAAGGGGTAGCCAGAGCTAAGGAGTTAGAAACTCCTCAGCCAGTTTTGGAAAATTGAGTGGGGAAAACATGGTTAAATAAAGGTTGTTGGTGATGGGTGTCCAATCGCATCGCCCAAAAATTCCTTAAACGCCTCAATACCATTAGTCGCCGTCTTACGTACACCCACCGGAAGAAATTGGGTAGTGCTATTCCAAGCCGATACTCAACTTCCAAAAGTGGCTGAGGAATTTATAAGTCCTCAGCTCTGGTTACCCCTTTTAGGGAAATATAGCCGTGAGTATATGTATGATGTATGTACATGGCTATCCCATGTCCTTATTATTAATCTGTAAACGTTTTTTATTTGACTTTAGTTATACTGATCCTTAGGAGCATTATTAAATTTATCGTTCGGAATTAATTTAATTACTTACCGGACCGAAATTCTTTATTACGAGTATGTGATGTGAATGAAAACTGCTTTCAAGCTTTTCCCTGATACTAAACGGCAATATGCTAAAGCGTTCACCTTGAACTAACAGTATTAGTAACAGTTAGGATGGGCAGAGACACATCGCTGGTATCTTCGATCATAGCACTTTCTTTTTAAATATTTCCATAAATTTTTTAATATATTTTCCATGATTTCAAATATGTTTTTACGTTTCTCATTTAAATAGCGGCTTTTCGAACTCGTCGCGACCACCCTGCCCCCTATTATGACAATTTGAGACCACCGATTGTGCCAGTGGATAGAACAATCACCTTACATGACGTGGGTTCAGATCCTTAGTTGGGCCTACATAAATTTGACTATTTTAAAGTCATGGTTGTTAACGGAGAGGGGAAAAAACCGTGAGGAAACCCATATGGCTAAGTTGTACTGAGTCAAAACGGAGATAGGCCTGCCCCCGAACTCGTGAATACACTGTGTAAGCAAAACGCTGTTTCTCTCACTCTATGGCTCACCAGGTGACAGTGTCATGTGATATTCAGAAGTATTAGTACGTCTGCGACCACTTGAGGGATATACAGCGTGAAAGTTTGAGAGCTGCAATATTCTCATACTCTCTTATACATACATATACTCACGGCTATAAATCCCTTAACGGGGTAGCCAGACCTTTGGAATGAGAAATTCCTCAGCCACTTTTGGAAGTTGTTGGGGAAAAGATGGTAATAATAAATGTTTTTGATGACGGGTCTCCAACCACATCACCCAAAAGACACTTAAAAAGCCCCTATACCCTTAGTCGCCTCTTACGATCACCCACGGGTAGGAATGGGGTAGTGCTATTCTAAGCCGACACTACACAGCAACTCTCTTATCTTGCGTACAAAAAACGAGACCTACCTTGTTAGTGAAAGATATGTGATCATAAACTGGGTGTGCGTTTATCGACGCCCTGCAGTATCGTGAGAGACCCGAAAACACCGTTAAGTCATTATTTGAACTGTAGAGAAAGTGACATAAAAGTCTGCTATGTAAAGATATATTTATATATGTCCCCACCTATATGTTTGTTGTGTGTTGTGTGTGATGATGTTTTCACCATCGTTCATCACTGCAAAATTCCAACCGAACTGTGATAAATAACACAAATTAATTTACGGATTTCGTTTCACATTTGTGATTCTACATTTACCAAATCAAATTGCGTATGTGTAACTCGTATTAATCGGAATTTTGAAAGATTGTTTATTGCTCGTTTAAGTCTAAATATTAGGTTTAGAGAGTATTGTCCCACGCGCGTAGTATACACTTTAAGTACATACATATACTCACGACCATAAATCCCAAAAACGGTAGCCAGAGCTTTAGAACAATATATAGGTATATAATTGATAGGGGACAAGACGATAAAGGATCGTCGGTGATGGGTTTCCAACCGCATCGTCTAAAAACCACTAAAAATGCTCCATACCCTTAGTCCCCATTCTAAGCCAGGACCTACACTTCAAGTATAATATTAATAGTAGTTAGTTATAATATTAGTAGTAGTAACTCCAGTCCCTGCCTGGAAAGCCTCGAATGGCAGTTCACAATGCTGTACTGGTTCCTGCGCTTATGTATGGTAGTGAATGTATGCCATGGCAAAAGAGGCATGAAAGTAGAGTGAATGCAGTGGAAATGAGATTACTCAGAAGTATATATGTAATGTAAGGTTGTGCGACAGAGTGAAAAATAATGTAATTCGTGAACCTTTAGGTGTGACAGATGACGTAGTGTGCAAGATAGAGGAAGGAATGTTAAGGTGGTTTGGGCACATAGAGAGATGGATGGCAGTAAATTGGTGAAAGAGATCTATAGATACTAGTGGGTAACCCTGGCTCGACTACGTCGCGTCCAATAAAATGAGTTTATTTTGAAATTTTCCGACCAATCACAGCGCAGCTCTTTTGAATTTCTTGTGTATTTTTCTGATTGGCCGGTTTGAAAAAAATCCGACCAATCACAGCGCATCTCTGATCGACTAAAGTTTGCGCGCGCTTATGACACTGAAGCAAAGTCTATGGGCCAAAATCGAAACTTTGAAATTCTAAAAAATTAACTTAATCCAGTTACATCAGATGTCTGAATTTTGTGCACACCTGTACAAAACGATACCTGAACCAAATTTCTAGTTTAACTCATCGCGTCACAGGCTTCCGGGTAAGAAAGAGGCTTACAGAAATAATATATAAAGATATAGTGGAAGGTAATGTGAGTAGAGGACGACCACGGAAGACACACCTGAAGCAAATAGAGAGTGTGCTCAAATTGGCCGGCGTCCGAAGTATGAAGAATAACATACGTACATATACTCACGGCTATAAATCCCTGGAAGGGGTAGCCAGAGCCAAGGAATTAGAAATTCCTCAGCCACATATTGAAAGTTGATTGTGGAAAAGATGGTGAAGTAAAGGTTGTTGGTGATGGGTGAACCGCATCGACTAAAAATCCTTTAAAAAGTCCCCAATACCGTTAGTCGCCTCTTACGTTCACCCACCGGAAGAAATGGGGTAGTGCTATTCTAAGCCGACACTACAAAGCATCTACATCTACACAGCTACTGTCTCATACACTTCCATAAAGTAGTTTACAAACACGACACTTTCCCTATTAATTACGGCACACGTGTCCCGTTTAATTAATTAAAATTAGTGAGTGTGCCGATTTCAGAATCGAGCATCATTATTAGGGATTGCAATCCAGCGGCGTTTTCAATCCAGCGGAATTTTTGCTGGATTGACCTGAATCCAGCTGGATCCAGCGCGGATCCAGCAAAACGTGGAATGAAAATAAAAATACGACATTTTCAAGACGTTTTTTATTAATTTGTACTTCTTACGATAATCTTTGAAATCTTCCACTCATTTGGTGATATCTTATATTTATTTGCTTTAGTTTTTTAATAATTTCAGATCAAATTAATCATCATAAAATTAAATAAGAAACATATAACCTTATACTCATATAACATTTAAGATAATGTTTATAAGTAAGCATCTTATTAATTACGCTTATGTTTAATGATAGGACGGCTAATCAGTAGCAATCAGTCTCACAAATTCTTTTAAAATTAACTTAATTAACATTATTTAAAAAAAAACCGTAACAATAACACTATTTTAATTTTAAACAAAAAAAGCTTTGAAATAATCTTTTCTCCGTTCGTTAATACTTAATAATTAAGCAGTTTAAAGCCTGACGATAAGAGACTACTTCTTTTTTTGAATTATCCGAAAGTAAGACCTTAGAAAACAAATTTTATATATAGTCTTATCTCCCAACCTGCTTCGCACAGAACTGCATATGTAGCCGGCTGCTGAGAATGCACTTTCGGCCTCTACACTGGTCGGTTTTAAGGTCATTAAATACTCATAAACCATTGATGAATGTTCACCTCGTACTCTTTCACTCCCATAAACGCTCATTTCTTTTTTCAATATCTTTTCGTTATCTAATTGACCTCTTGGCTTTTGTTTATTAAAGTTCTCCTTCTCTCTAAGCTCTAAAGTCATTTTAACGGGTTTTGGGGGAAAGGGGCGCAGCGTTCCCTTTCATGAGGCACGTGCTATGGTGACAGACCGGCAACGTTGCCGCGCCGATTCAAAAATGGCGGCAGCTCAAAACTAAACAATAGAAATTGATACGTTTGCGGATCCGCATCGCTGGATCAAGATGTATGCTGGATCCAGCATGTCTAAAAAGACGCTGGATCCAGCTGGATTGTTGTATGCTGGATCCAGCAATTGCAATCCCTAATCATTATAAAGCACTCGCGCACGTTAATTTGCGAGCTTCCTATTTATACTATTTGTAGGTTCACTTATTTAATCTGCATATAGCTAATTATAGCTGGGATTGGCTAGAATTACAAAGTTATGCCGTGTAGTGTCGGCTTAGAATAACACTATCCCATTTCTACCCGTGGGTGATCGTAAGAGGCGACTAAGGGTATAGGGGCTTCTTAAGTGTTTTTTGGGCGATGTGGTTGGAGACCCGTTACCAAAAACATTTATTTATTATTACCATCTTTTCCCCAATCAACTTCAAAAAGTAGCTGAGGAATTTCTCATTCCAAAGCTCTGGCTACCCCGTTAAGGGATTTATAGCCGTTAGTGTGTATGTATGTACAAAGTTAGTACATTTTGTTCGATACTAAACAAAACCCTAACTTTGTTGAAATCAGTAATCTGATTTATTATACACTAGCTTTTTGCCCGCGACTACGTCCGCGTGGACTACATTTTTTACATCCAAAATACCAAAACACTAACTATACTAACTTCTGTTTTTTTGTTTTTATATTCCCGTGGGCGTTGTAATAGATATAAAGAACATTGAGACTTTTTAAGTGATTATTGGGCGATGCAGTTGGACGGTTGGACGGACCCCATTCAACTTCCAAAAGTGGATAAAGAATGACTATCTCTGGAGCTGTGGCTACCCTTTTTTGGGATTTATAGCCGTTAGTATATTCTCATGATTGATTGATTGATGAATTTCATACATTCCTTTTTGTAGTTGTTATATCAGTCAATCGCATCAAGATTAAAATTTCTAGATACATTGTATTTATAGATCAAAAATCCGTATAATATATTTCAATCTCTTAGGGGATGAGTTCCAAAAAACCTTTTTAATTGTTCATAAGAAACATGAAACAAACCATTTTGTAACCAAGTTTCTATGTTCAAAAATGAAAATATCTTGAGTAAGTATGGATAGCAGTTTGGCGACCCGGTGCTGCCCCCTACACTGACTGTTGGTGATGTGTGAGAGATTGCAATTATCGGTCAACAGATTGCGTTACTGAATTAACATTGAGATATTTACTATTATTTACAAACTATGCATTCTGAGGCTTAAAGAGAATATTAATTTATGCGTAAGTAAAACATATATATCTATGAGAATATTAGTTAAAAATAGTTAAAAAAACAAAAGCTATTAACATATTCTCAAACCTACCAAATGAATACGCAAAATTCATACAATATGCTTTCAATTATCTTTATTCATACATATTCACATTGTTGAATGTGAAAAAGAAGGATTAGTGCATCCTATTATTCTAACCTAACACAAAAGCAAAAAAAAATACGCAAAAAGACTTTTACCACCCGGGATTCGAACCTGGGTCTTTCGTACTGAGTGTTAACCAAACGGTATACGGCTACGCCACGCAGACATATGTGTAAGTCTCAAATTTGTGATATCGTTTATATCTAGTAGTCATACTATTGACAAACAATTAAATGGACAGTTATTTTGATGAAAATGGATGAAACCCTTATTTTTTCCAAAATACTATTAATGAAGAGTCCGATAAAGTCGGTCGATGAAAAAATTAATCGTGTAAATATGGGGAACCATATAAAAGTTATGTTTTTTTATGCTCCTGTGGGAACCCTTGCGAAATCCGGGATAAATTATATCCTATATGTTGGCCAGTTGTATAACCTATATTCATGCCAAATTTGATCAAGATCGGTCCTGTAGATCAACGTGATGAACGGACATACAGACAGACAGACAGACAGGCAGACAGACAGACATTTTTAAAAAAAAAAGCAAATTTGGCTTCAGTATCGAAAATAAAACATATTCCACCGGTTTTTATTTTTTTTTCTTCAATGTACAGTTTTGACCTCGTTACAGTCTTATTATAGTATAGATAGATAGATAGATAATATAGCATTATTTTCTCTTTACTTCGGATTTATGATTTTTCAGAATATTTTCAGTGTTATCAAATAACGCTTATAGTAAGTTACCGTGATTTTGGATGATATTTCAACATTAGCAGTTATATTTCCTTAAAGGTATATCCAAGGCTTTAGAATAAATTCTTTTCTCTTAAGGGAGTCATATTATGACTTGCTTCGTGACTAATTTCAAACCGCACACGCAGAAACACAACATAAACATAACATACATAAACATAAACGTTCACGCCGAATATCCCCGAAGGGGTTGGCAGAGGTACTAATACTTCTGAACATCACGTGACTTTGTCACCTGGTGTTCAGAGTACCCACGTTTTGCATGGACAGTGTACTCACGTGATAGGGGGCAGGCCTATCGCCGTTTTGTACGAATACACTGTCACATGACTAAGTACAACTCAGCCATGTGGGTTTCCTCACGATGTTTTCCCTCACCGTTAACAACCATGATAAATTAACCACACAATGTCTTTAGAAAAGACAAATTGGTGTAGGCCCGACCCAGGATTTGAACACTAGTCGTTTGCACGATAACCGAGTGTTCTACCCACTGGGCTATCACGGTTGTTCACCACGATAACCTAATCTCTATTCAACGTTTTTTTTATTACTATTCGTAAGATAAAGAGAAGTGATATTCTATACCAACTTTTATATTATATTTTTTATTTGTTTAGTAAATTTTCTTTTCATCATCTAATAAAAGCTGAATTTACTTTCACTATATACTTTTAAATTAAATTTTTATTTCACTATATTATTATTGTAAGAAAATGGGTATAAATTTAATACAAAAAAATTGCAAAGATCAGCGGAGCTCGTTTTGTCTCGAGCAAATTAATTATACTCGCATTTTAATTGCGGCTTCCGAAGAAAATATGGCGGAAATTGCATTTGCTCCGTTTTGGTTGGCCGTCATTAAAAAAACTGGAACGAAGGTTAATGACTGCTGAATTTCGGGAAAAATAATCTAGGATAAATTCTGCTGTAGTTTATCCTTGAATATTGTAGGATAATAAAACCTAACACCAAAAAATTTAAGGAAAAAAATATATTAACCTATTTGTAGTAGCTTTATAACTAAGTTGTTATTATAAATGCATTAACGGCAAAAAAAGCGTCCAAAATATTTAAAAAAAGAGCATGTATGAAAAGATTGAAGCATGTAAATGAAGCTAGGCATGGTATCCCTACGGGATCGTATAAAGAGGCGATCTATAGTCTTTGTCTTCCCCGTTTAGGGAAAACTAATATCAACTAATGGTGTGAGTAAATGTAAGTATGTATGTGTTCTGTATATAATACATGTAATAATGATAATAAAATGAGGATTATCTACTACTTTGAAAATACAGATATGGCAAACTATCCGAATGTACCCGTGATGATGTTCATGACATAATAATATGTATGCGATTATTATTATCCGTAGGAATTTTGTCTCTTTCACTAATTCTACTTTTTCACTGTCAATAACAATATTTGTATCAACTTGCCTAACATTCGGTAAAGTAAATTTAATACATCTAGTTTTTTTAGCATTCAGAACCAGGTTATTTACAGTAAACAAATGCAATACCAGTGAGATAGCTATGGTACATAGATTTCCAATTATCTGAGCTGTAACAGATATTCTAACAAGTGTTCCTATCTTACTGTCTCGAAGAAATTGTAGTTTTTCTATCATTTTTAAAACGTCATTACAGCCAAAGTCCTGTGTACCGAAGCTCAGTTTCGATTCTCAGAAGCAAACAGCAATCTTGAGTTCGCCACACTAGCAAATATTTCATTTTCATCTCACCATGTATCGGTCCTTTCCCGAGGCAGTTTTCCTTTCTACCTTTCCATATTTTACTCACAGCTCAATATATTACATAATATTATCTCATTAGCCAAGTCGCGAACCAAAGCAAATTTTATTGTAACTTTTGGGCTGGTGCTCGGAGCGGTACTATTCGTGTCAATGTAATTACTTGCTTAATTAGTCTTTACCTCCTTTTTCTTTTGAAATTGTTTAGCGAGGAAATTATGGAGTTGACTCTGTTATTTTACTTTGTATTTAAGTGGCGAAATTGCCAGGCTTTTCAAGGAACTAAACAAAAGAATTCGAGCTCTATTTATGTACTTATTTTCTTTTAGCAACAACTAGCGTCTCTCCGTTTAGATAGAAAGCCTTTTATAAGTTGGTTATTTGCAATATACACGATAGCTCAGTGGGTAGAACACCGCTTATCGTGCAGACTACTAGTGTTCTAATCCCGAGTCGGGCCTACACCAATTTGTCTTTTCTATGTGTGGTTAATTTATCATGGTGGTTAACGGTGAGGGAAAACATCGTGAGGAAACCCACATGGCTAAGTTATACTTAGTCATGTGACAGTGTATTCGTACAAAACGGCGATAGGCCTGCCCCCTATCACGTGAGTACACTGTCCATGCAAAACGTGGGTACTGTTATAACCCTTATTTCTATGGACTTAGAGCTCAATCAGCATCTCAGTCACACTAGTAATTTTCCTTAGTATATTATTGAAAGTCAGCATTTCTTTGAATAATTGTTATTGTTTTAAATTAATTCATTATTTTCAGTCAGTTAGATTCTGGACCTCGCGAGACGCGCATCTTGGCTTTAGCGCCTATCAACTTAGGAAATCAGTACTTTGTTTCGTGTTGTGAGAATATTGGTGTTTTTCCTTTAATAAATTTTAGGGTGTATTTTGTAGTTTTTTTTAAAAAGACTAACAGGGTCGGCCGCCTAACAAATTGGTGTCAGAAGTGGGATTCTAGCGTGTTTCTTTCGTCGAAGAGATACCGAAGAAGCTAGAACAAAAACCAGGTC
Organism: Bedellia somnulentella; assembly: GCA_963576735.1. Lineage (NCBI taxonomy): Eukaryota > Metazoa > Arthropoda > Insecta > Lepidoptera > Bedelliidae > Bedellia > Bedellia somnulentella. Next base: position 15,570,856 of record OY755171.1, read on the forward strand.
CCCTGCAAAAGTCTCTGATCGACAGTAAGACTTTGCCCATAGGCAAAGCCTGCATCAGCTACACATCGCCCCAGGTCCGACGGTAAGCCTCGCCAGCCCGAGCCCGCGATCTCCGAGTTCATCACCAGCGCCTTAGTCCCGTCGAGCGCCAGGCTAACTCAAGATATTCAACATCGTGCTTCTTCTGCCAACTCCTTCAAATTCAAGCATCAAAAATTCAAATTGTGTTAGTGTCAAATTGTGTTTGTGCTAAAATTCAGTTTTGTGAAATGAATATGAACCGACGCTTCGTCATTTACATCGTGGTACTGTAAGTTTGCACAAATTATATATTCCAGCCTTTTCGTCGAGCTACTGCCAGGAGAAGTCTTCAAAACTAAATTTAATTTACTATTTTTACAAACTTTTTACAATTTTTTACATTTACTATTTTTTTTATTTTTTCTTATTAATTTAAAATGTCTAAAGATACGCAAGTAAAAACTAAACAACTTAAAGACGAAACAGTTACAGATAAAGTTCCATTGTCAGTCTTAACAAAGTTTATAAAAGTCTATAATGGTGACCGTGAGTCACTCCCTGCATTCCTCACTAATTGTGAGAATGCTATATCGCTGTCCACCCCGGACCAACAGAATGTCTTATGTAAATTCATCATATCCCAATTAGAAGGCAAAGCACAAGTTGCGTGTAGCTTAAAAAGCTTTGACACTTGGAACGAAATAAAAACATTCTTAAAAAATACATTTGGAGAAAAGAAACATTCTACCCATCTTTTAGTAGACCTTCAAAATTGTAGGCAGTCATCTTCTGAAGATGTCACTAAATATTCGCTAAGGTTAGAGTCGATACTAACGAGAATCTTATCCGACATCCACTATAGCTGTTCAAATGAATTAGAACTTCCAGGCCGAGTAGCAGCCATGGAAGATTTGGCATTAAATACATTTTTATTAGGTTTAAACCCATCAATCAGTAACATAGTAAGGTGTAGAAACCCGTCATCGCTAAATGAAGCAATACAGCAAGCGATTGATGAGGAAAAATTATATAATTTATCCAGGTATTCAAATCGCTCACCCAGAACCTGTTCGACATGCAATAAACCAGGTCATAGCTCTTCAGAATGTTTCCGAAATAAAAGAAACTCCCCAGTTAACCGAAATAATTTCCAACCGACATTCCATGTTAGCCCAAACTCAAATAACTCTAGCTTAACTCCTAATTCACCTAATAATAATTTTAACTCTAAATTTAATCCAAATAAAATCTGCAACTATTGTAAGAATAAAGGTCACACAAGAATGCCGTAAATTAAAATACAATAATAGTCAACATAATAACCAATCACTTAATAATAATTATAGTAATTCTACAGCTAACATTAACGAGTTGACTACCGAAATTAACTCAATTAATTTAAACAGCGAATGATTCCGATTAAGTGCCGATTGGAATCGCCAGTTTTAAATGGCACTACTACCTCTACTAAATCTTTACTAAATCCACCTCGTGATTCCCTCACGAGTTCTACATCTCCTCACGTTAGGAGTCCTTTTCAAAATCCATCTCGTGATTCCCTCACGAGTTCTACATCTCCTCACGATAGGAGTCCTTTACTAAATCCACCTCGTGATTCCCTCACGAGTTCTACATCTCCTCACGATAGGAGTCCTTTACTAAATCCACCTCGTGATTCCCTCACGAGTTCTACATCTCCTCACGATAGGAGTCCTTTACTAAATTCACCTCGTGATTCCCTCACGAGTTCTGCATCTCCTCACGATAGGAGTCTTTTACTAAATTCACCTCGTGATTCCCTCACGAGTTCTACATCTCCTCACGATAGGAGTCTGTTACCAAATCCACCTCGTGATTCCCTCACGAGTTCTAAATCTCCTCACGATAGGAGTCTTATACTACATTCACCTTGTGATTCTCCAACGAGTTCTATAATTCCCATAGAAGGAAATCCACTGCATTCTATAACTTATGACAAAAATACTATTTCTCTGCCCACTCTTAAGCAAAATATAAATTTACAAAACCATTTACATGACGAAAATTTACCTATATACGAAACAAATATTAATTATAATAAAAAGGTCTCTTTACCACATACTTATTTGAATTCTAGTTTCAGTACGAAACCTTTATGTTTCCTAATAGACACTGGCTCTACCATCACCCTCGTAAAAAGGTCGAGTTTAGAAATTAACCCCCAATTTTCTAGAGAAATTATAAGAATAAAAGGTATTACTACCTCTGATAACCTCATTACCACTTTAGGGACATTCCAAATGGATATAATATTAAATAATGATAGCTTAAATTATAAATTTCATGTGACAAATGATGACATAAATCTTGACCACTACGATGGTATAATAGGTAGTGATCTTCTCAGCCACTTTAAAGCAAACATCGATTATTCTAACATGTCTCTTTCTATAAACAAACATTCCATTCCCATAGTGTATACGAAACCTACATATATTATTCCAGCCCGATCGGAAGCTGTTATCGAGTGCACTATCTCAAATTACTCGCCCGATCTTAGTCAAAACAATGAAGCATTAGTCTTAGATCATACCTTATGCGATGGTGTTTATGTCGCAAATTGCATTGTCTCAATCAAACCTAATAAGAAAGCTAACATTACTGTTTTGAATACTACTAACTCGAACATTGAAATCAAAGACTATGCAGTGCAGATAACACCTTTTGAACTTATTGACACTTGCAAGATTTATAATACTAGTTGCACCTATTCCCCTAAAATTAATCGCACTGACTCTGTTCTAAAACTTATTCGTTGTTCTCATTTAAACTCTGAAGAAAAACAATCTTTATTGGAATGCTGCTCTCAATACTCAGACATATTTCACCTAGAGGGTGAACCTTTATCATTTACCAGTGCGATAGAACATAAGATTAATACTGGAGACGCACCTCCAATCCATGTCAAGTCATATAGATTTCCTGACTGTCATAAAGGTGAAGTCGATAGTCAAATAAGGAAAATGCTTGACCAAAATATTATAAAACCCTCTAATTCACCCTGGAGCGCACCGATATGGGTTGTTCCTAAAAAAATAGATGCCTCCGGTAAAAAAAAATGGAGGATAGTCATCGACTACCGCCGTCTCAATGATATCACCGTTTCCGAGAGTTATCCCTTACCATTAATCACCGATATTTTAGACCAATTGGGACACTCCAAGTATTTTACAACGCTAGATTTGGTGAGCGGATTTTGGCAATTAAAGATGTGCCCTGGAGATGCACAGAAAACCGGATTCACCGTTAGCACCAATTCCGAAGTCTCCGGTCATTACGAATTTACCAGGATGCCGTTTGGATTGAAAAACGCTCCTGTAACTTTCCAAAGGCTCATGAATACCGTCCTTTCCGGCCTTCAAGGCCTACATTGCTATATTTATTTGGATGACTGTATTATCTACTCCCACGACCTTCATTCGCACATATCTAAACTTCAACTCGTCTTTGAAAGACTCCGAAAATTCAACCTTAAATTGCAGCCCGACAAGTGCGAATTTCTCCGACGCGAAGTCGCGTATTTAGGCCATATTATCACCGATAAAGGTGTTTCCCCTAATCCCGAAAAAGTCAAGGCCGTTTCCGAATTTCCTATACCACAAGACACTAAAAATATAAAATCATTCCTTGGTCTCGTCGGATACTATCGACGCTTCATTCAAGACTTTTCAAAGATTACTAAACCTCTAACTTCTCTTTTAAAGAAAGATGCTCCATTCATATGGGCTCAAGATCAAGTATATGCCTTCCAAAATTTAAAAGATAAACTCACTTCAGCTCCTTTGCTTCAATATCCCGATTTCTCTCAACCTTTTATCGTCACTACCGATGCCTCTAATTATGCTATAGGTGCAGTGCTATCCCAAGGTGAAATAGGCAAAGATAAACCGATAGCATATGCTTCACGGACCTTGAACAAACCCGAAGGTAATTACTGCACCACAGAAAAAGAACTTCTTGCGATTATATTCGCCGTAAAAACTTTCCGACCCTATCTTTTTGGCCGAAAATTTAAAATCGTTACCGACCATCGCCCTTTAGTTTGGCTCTTCAATGTTAAGGATCCTGGAAGCCCACTTATTCGTTGGCGTCTCAAATTAGAAGAATACGACTACGAAATAGTATACAAACAAGGCCGTCTTAACTCTAATGCCGATGTACTATCCCGTTGCCCCGTTAATGCTATTCATCATAATAATTTACTTAATTCTAGTTACGAAAAATACTTTAAGGATCAATTTACTAAATCTCTGCCAACCCCAAACACTATTATAGAAGAACATTTAGAAAGTTTACATTTAAGTAAGTTAAAATTAATCGCTTGTCCTATCTCTTTAGACTTCGACTATTCTATGCCCAACTCTGAAGAAATATTATCTCAACTAAGTAACTCAGCAGAATTGCTCCACTCCGAGCGAGAACCTTATACAATACAATTGATTAGCGATAAGAATAAATTATACTATTTTTTATACACGAAGGTACACCATTATGAAGAAACTAAATTTAAGGATATTTACAATTTACTAATTTTATTAAGAGATACTATATTAAGAGACCATACAGATTTAACCGATATAGCTCTTTCAGATTTTTCTGACCCTTTTTCTAAGTTACCTTATATTAAAATTTATAACATGATATCTCATGTTTTCCATGATTCGAACCTTAAAGTCCATATATACAAAAATCAAATGATTTATCCAACTCCCGTAGAAATACCTAAAATTTTAAAAGAGAACCACGACTCTGTTATTGCGGGTCACCCGGGTTCTAAAAGAATGTATAATAGAATAAAAGCTGCATACTATTGGAAAGGTATGCGTTCCGACATTGAAGATTACGTAAAGAAGTGTAAATTATGTCAAATAAATAAACCATTAAGACTGTCCAATAAAGCTCCGATGGAGATAACCTCAACTTCCACTAGACCATTTGAACGTCTAGCTCTCGACATAGTAGGCCCCTTACCCGAAGCAGGTTTTCAACAATTTAAGTTCATATTAACCCTACAGGATGATCTAACAAAGTTCACCTCTGCCTACCCCATGGTAACTTCAACTAGTAACGAGATAGCTCGTAACTTAGTTCATTTCATCTCTCTTTTCGGATTCCCCAAAACTATACTCACTGATTTAGGTACATGCTTTACCTCTGAATTATTCAAACAACTAATGGAAATATTAAAAATTAAATCTCTGTTTACTACTCCCTATCACCCCCAAACCAATGGAGCGCTTGAACGCTCACATGCTACCTTGAAAGAATATTTAAAAGCTTTTGTAAACGAAAACCAAAACGACTGGCATTGCTATTTATTTACAGCTATCTTATCTTATAATACTACACCACATTGTACAACTGAGTTTACCCCTTACGAACTTTTGTATGTTTATAAACCCCAGATCACTAATTCCTTATATGAAACTAATAATAACACTACATACGATGAATACATACGCGCTCTTCAATATAGAATGCGGTTCAGCCGCGAGAAAGCTATCCAAAATATTTTAACAAAGAAAGAAATATCTAAACGATATTACGATATTAGTTCGCATGAAACCAATTATAAAACAGGTGATATGGTCTACCTAAAACATCACCACAAACAGCGTAAAGCCCTAGCTCCTATTTGGAAAGGTCCTTACAAAATAATTAAAATCCACAATAAACATAATGTCACGTTACAGATAGGTCGTAAATCCGTTAAATACCATACGAACCAAATTAAACCTGCCACATTATAACTCAAGAATTATTATATTTATTTACAGAGCATTGTGCTACAAATGCCACGCAGATTCCAAGATAACGCCAATTATCCACAGTCCCGGAATATACTTTGAACCTATTACTAACATACGTTTTTATAACAATTATTGGAAGATAATTACTCACATAGATATAATTTCTCTTGAACCGTATCTCAAAAATATCGAAAAGCTATTACTTAATACTGAAAACTTATGTAATAAAATAGAATCACACGATTTAATTAATTGTAAAGACGTTTTAAACCCAAACGAAATATTATTACAAACTAGTTATCTTAAATTGCAATCCTTATCCCATATTATATTAAACGACAACTCAACACATAGATTTAAAAGATCTCTCGAATTCGGTGGCGAGATCTTAAAATTCTTTTTTGGCACTTTAGACGCCGATGATGCGAGAAAGTACGATGCAGCGATCGAATCCTGCAAAAAGAGCGAATCCGAACTGTTCCATCTAATGAAAGATAACATACATATAATTCAGTCTACAATTAATAATTTTAACTCCTCTATTTATAAGCTTAACCAAAATGAAATAAAATTAAACGCGCAGATTGACCACCTAAACGAGGTGATATCCCAAGTGACAAAATTAGATGATATGTTTTATTATATAACTAGGATTAATAGTTTACTAAATATTTTAGAAGGTTCTTTATTATCTATATCTAATTTGTTAGACACTACTCTTAATGCTATTTTATTTTCTAAGCTTAATATTTTACATCCTAGCGTAATAAGTCCTTTAAATCTATACAAAGAATTAGTTAAGAATAGTAATCAATTAAGTAAGAATTCGGAATTCCCAGTTCAGTTAAATATCAACTCTATCCACTCCTTAATAGATGTGTCTACATTAAGTTCATATTATTTTAATAATAAGATTGTTTTTATTTTGCGAGTTCCGTTAATAACGAACGACAAGTTCATTGTTTACAAAAACATTCTTCTGCCTACACCTCATCAAGATAAGACATCGTCAACTTTTGCTTTGATTCAACCTTCTAATAACTATATCGCACTGAGCGATAACAGATTGTATTATGCTATGTTAGACAGTCTAGACAAGTGTAAAATTATAAACAACAACTACTCTATATGTGAATCAATATCTATATTTTCAACCATAACTAATCCTACTTGCGAATCAAAACTTTTAACAGAAATTATTATGTCTCTGCCTACTCTCTGTAAGTCTAATTTAATATATGGTGATGTCGATATTTGGCAGCGACTACTTAATAATAAATGGATATATGTTCAATCCATCCCAAATAAGCTAACTGTAAAATGTAATGACAATATTGTTGATTATTCCATTGTTGGAACCGGCACAGTTAAATTAACTGAAGAATGTATTGGTTTTTCTAAAACGATTCAATTGTTACCAAGTAATAGTTACTCATACTTAATAAACTCTCCTTTAAATGTTAATTTCGACATTACAAATGATGAATGTTGTAAGAAGGAAAAATTTAATCATTCTTTATCATTTTTAACACCGATCAGTTTGACGAAAATAGACTTAGATTCCTTGAAATACGCTTCACATGATTTGGATAATTTAGAGAATGAAATTAATAATATGGAAAAGGAATCACATTTCATAAAATATAGCTCTTATTATTCCTTTGCAACTTATATCGGTGTATTCACTATTATGTTGTATTTAAGCTACAGAAATATTCAATCAATGTCATAACAAGAAATCTGTAAAGAACAAATCCTCTGTTTCAAACAATATAGAAATGTTCGAAGTATCCTCATCCGATGATGATAATAAATCTTTAAAGTCTCTACCAGCCCCTTCTAAACATTACATGTCTTCAAATAGAAATCTCAACTTTTAATGCTTAATGTGTATTGTTAAATACTTCATGTGTTACGACTAATTCAATAAAATTTATTTTATGTTAAGATTTTATTAATTTTTATCACTTAGAAACTAATTTTAAATGTCATGTGTTTATTATTTCTGTCATGTACTATTTCGATTTATGTTAAACTGATTTCTAAAGTTGATTCGATATTTTAGTAACTCCGCTTCACCCTTCAAGGATAAAGCTTCGTCAAAAAGGGGGAGCTGTTATAACCCTTATTTCTATGGACTTAGAGCTCAATCAGCATCTCAGTCACACTAGTAATTTTCCTTAGTATATTATTGAAAGTCAGCATTTCTTTGAATAATTGTTATTGTTTTAAATTAATTCATTATTTTCAGTCAGTTAGATTCTGGACCTCGCGAGACGCGCATCTTGGCTTTAGCGCCTATCAACTTAGGAAATCAGTACTTTGTTTCGTGTTGTGAGAATATTGGTGTTTTTCCTTTAATAAATTTTAGGGTGTATTTTGTAGTTTTTTTTAAAAAGACTAACAGGGTCGGCCGCCTAACAGTACTCTGGACACCAGGTGACGATGTCACATGATGTTCAGAAGTATTGGTACCTCTGCCAACCCCTTCGGGGATATTCGGCGTGAACGTTTGAGTTGAGTTATTTGCAATATAAAAATGCCAAAATAGTTAGAATTAGCTACTGCTCTTTTTATGTCATCAATTTGGCAATGTCCGTCAATGAAAGCTGTCAGACACAACGCAAAAAAAGCAGCTTTAGCTTTAGCTTCATAAAATATAAACTGCAATAAGGGGAATCACTGACCGAGATATGGTACGGGGAATTACCTGCCTACACGTTTATTGCAAGATTCATATTGCTTTGGATTACAATTTTAATCGCATTTGATAAGTTTGTTTTTTCGATAATAAAGGTGTAGGTCTTGTATTTGTATTTTATTATTGTGTTGATTTTCTCAGAGGTGGTTAAGTTAGATAGCGCGATCCAACGTTTACAGGTTCAATCTCGCTGAAGGTGACAGAGTAACGAGAAAGATATGTAAACACATATATAACCCCGTCATAAATGGAGACTATATAAAAAGTTAGGCCGTTGTGAACAATGGATCTATAAATTAAGATATTATAATGAAATATACATACATACATACATACATACATACATACATACATTAGTTCCCATTGGGGTAGCTTTGAATGATGCTTATTGACTGATGATGGGTGAGTTATGTGTAACGGCTTTACCTATCATGTACAGCATGATAGTAAAGTCAAAACCAGAGATCCGAAAACTACAAGGCTCTTTTGAGAGTTGAACAAATGGTTCAATAATATATTAAATATGTTTTTCCAACACTTCAATCACCTCGCCCATCAATCATTTAAAAAGTCCCAGATCTAATTTACCTCGCCAATATTACACCAATAGATAGTCGTATTATAGTATTATTCTTAACCTACACTCATCGGTACACATTATTGCATTAATGTTAGAATGTACTACATCTCTATGTAAGCTCAAAATAATTTATTTTCGTCTTTCATTTCCATCGATCATAATTCGGACATGTCACGTAGCAGTAGAAGCAACACTAAGACCAATCTATCTATTGTTATTCAGCTTGGAACAAAGCATTGACAGTCACTGTGCTTCATTTATTAAGGCTCGCTCCATACTGACCCAACTTTCATTAGAGATAGCTCATTGCATTATCAGTCTTAGTACCCTGATATAAGGGTGGGTAGAATTGCAGAAACATTTGTTTTCTGCGCTACAAAGAGACACTCGATAACAAAGCGCACTTTCATGAAATACGTTTCCGATACTTTGATGGAGTAACTGGACTAATATTGCTTCGATTGCATGCAAATATTGTTTTTACATGTAAACAAACGATACAATATCGAAATAAAAAAAACTAAGTGAAGTTTTCAAAAAATATTTATCCTATATAATTAAACAAGACTCAAACGTTCACGCCCCGTATATACGCAAAAGGGTGGCTGAGGTACTAATACTTCTGACTATCAGATGATATTGTCACCTGGTGTTCAGAGTACTCACTTTTTGTCTGGACAGTGTACTCACGTGATAGACAGCAGGCCTATTGCCGTTTTGTACGAATACACGGTCACACGCCTCTGTACAACTTAGCTATGTGAGTTTTCTCACGATGTTCTCCCTCACCGTTAATAACCATGATAGATTGACCACGCATATAAAAAAAAAATGAAAAAAAAAGACTATAGAATAGACGATGAGAAGAAGCTTTGCAAATATAACACAATTTATCAAAGTTTAGCATAAATAATAATCGATTTTTTTGGTTAATATACAGCAAAATCCACAATGCACTTAGAACGAAAAAACTAAATGATAAATATTATTTTATCCTTTACGTATTAAAGCGTCACTTACGAAAGTTAAGCGAAAATAATTAACGATCATCATTTTTGTTCCTCCACAGAGTTGCTACGATTAAATCCCTCATCTCATTTCAATTTCAAAAGTGCTGAGAATTACTCTTCAGAGAATAAATCTATGCGGCTCCGACAGTTTGACACTTTGTTGGTATAATTGAATAGATAAATTACAAGTCAGATTAGTGTAAGCCGCGGGAAGAGCGACTGATATCTGTATTCACACCTGCAAAGCCTGGCTTACGATACCTTATTGATAGAAGCTTACGGAAACAATTTGCTACAACTTATTAGGACGGTATTGATCGATATCTAAGGGTGGTATTTGGTATTTCTATATCCAAAAGTCATAATAGATAAAACGATAGGTAAATGTAAATAAATCATTATTAATTTCGAAATTCTGATATAAACATAATTATCATTGTTACGGCTGCTGCTGAATATTAAAAATCATAATTTTTGAATTAGCCCGCCACAATCGCATGTTTTTTGCAGTCAAATTCATCTAGATACGCGGTAGCGTGTCAAGCCAAGTGAATAAAAACGTACACTAATGAATTTAAAAGTTTTAACAGCGTCAATCTTATAATTTAGGATAACCATGGGATTAACTATCGTCCGATGACATATGTCAACTTTACAACCTACGACATAACCATCGGTCGCTAAAGATACGTAATCACGGGGACGTATTCTAATCTTCAGCGTAATTATTTCTACATTATGGAATAGAATAGAATAGAATAGAATAACACTTTATTGCACATCAAACACAAATTTACAAAAGTAATAATATGATCAAACAGTTTACAGTGAGGTACAATTGGCGGTCTTATCGCTAAAAGCGATCTCTTCCAGACAACCTTTGGAAGGAAAGATCGATAAATTAATTATTTGGGTAGATGCACAAAACAAGGCCAAAAAAAAAAAACATTATAAGTTATTAAGCTTACTTAAAACTAACTTATTTAATTTAAATAACAATATGAATATTACATATTACAAAATAATATAGATATGTAACGAATATGAACACATACATAAATAACTACATACTATTATATATACAAGCAATACAAATACCTAAATAAAATACACATATACGTTTATTATAATCAAATTAATACAAAAAAACATCGTAATTTATAGACCCCAGACCCAAAGGGTATCCATTTTGGTTTAATGCGATAAGAAAGGATATTCACTATATAAAGGACCTATTCGCAAAGTATACAAACCTTTTGGAACTGATTCTCTATCTCTTTTTTCGTGTAGGAATAGAAAGAAATAGAAGTACAAGTATAAGAGAAACGGATGACTTTATTAGACAAAACTTCGACGAATAAGGCTTCGGAAACTATAGAATTACACGAGTGACCGAACTAGAAGATAACATCATCGAAACTACAATATTTGCAGAAATAATTTTGTGTAGGAATTGTTCAAATAAACAAGCTGCTTTTGTTGTAGCAAGTTTTGCTTTAACTATTCTTTCTTGTAATCTTGTGACTACGCAATTATTGGAGATTGCTACTTTTCTTTTTAGGAGATGATGTTTCCTGGTTCTGTCCCATAATTATTTACTTATTTGTGTTTAGGAACCAAACTGTGTAAATTATCTATACCATTTTCATACATCCAATGGCACCAAAAATGTGTAACACCACATTTACTGTGTACATAGCGTTTTTTAAACAATTTCTATAATGAATAAAATAATGGACCAAGAGCCAGTCGGATTATAGTTTCGTAGTAACTAAGCGATTTCAGCCATGCATGCATACGTATACTCACGCTATTAGTTCTCATTCGGTTAGGCAACTATCACTAACACTTTTACTTAGGGTTGGACCTCATCTGGCAGCAAGGAATCGCATTTTTAGGCGGAATCGGCGGAATCCTTGATGCGATCGCATTATGCTTGACACAAAGAGAAAAGGCGACGGAAAAGTGCGATTCCGTGCTGCCAGATGAGGTCCAACCCTTATGATGCGGCAAATCAGTCGTGTTTCATTATTATTACCTTTATTTATACTCTTTCAATATTTAAACTTCTGACTTTAAGTCTCCGACCGCATCGCCCAAAAATCAAATAAAATGCCCCATTACCTCAGCTGCCTCATACGAACACCCACGGGAAGAAATGGGGTCGTGCTAATCGAAGCTGAAACTGAAAATATCTTATATCCTTCAAAAATCATCTAACTCTCCGTTGGTCAAATATCAATTAAATAATATAAAGATGAAAAAGGGAGCTCTAAGTAAGCGCCGTTCATTATTTGCGTCTGTGTTAAATTTACCCCAGTACTGTTGGCTCAGCTAAAACAATGACCGCTTAAGCAATGTTATCGCCTTTTCATTTTCCCCGTGTTTATATTATTAAAACAATACTGAAACGCAAAGCCGCGAGAAGTTTATTAAAAAGCGCTTTACTTAAGCTTAATTCTACTTCTTAAAACCTTTGGCTGACTTAACAGCTTGTTTAATAACCCCTTTATACTGTTTCAACTTGTATCTTTCAGGGTTTTAACGAGGAGCAGAAAAAGCGTTTCAAAGGTTGTATCCAAATAAGATTAGAAATAATTATTCTTTTTTTAATTTAACTTAATAAACCTAGAAGTTATTTAGTGATTAGTGGGTAGGAATTACTTATATTAATAATTAACTTTACTCAGGACTTCTAAAAGTGCAATGAGTGATTTCATTTCATTATTTGATTTTACTTTTTAATTTTTTAATTTATTTGTTTGAGCAGTATTTTATTCATCATCATCATTTATCATATCATTTTGTGATATTGATATGATCCTTCGACATCATTTTCGGTTTAATTAATGCGTATGTGTTAATATTTCTTACAAGCGATGAATACGAAAATAGGTGGCACTCCGGAATGATGGACCGTATGATATATTTATGTATATTTGACAGAAATAGCAGTGGATTTCTAGGATCGTAGAAAGTGGCGATCAATAGTCTCTGCCAACCCCATATAACTAAGATCGTGAGTTTATACTAAGTAATATAATTAAAGATTTATGACAGTAACATTGTTTAGAAACTGAAATCCCGGATGAGTTATTAGGTTCAACTTTGCACAGTGTTGTTTCAAATGAGGTCAAACACAAAAACAAGTAATTCAGATTTTATAAAAATTATATCACATGCTTAACACTGAAATAGGTTTTCAGCTGAGAATACAATGGAAGGGTAAAAATAATCAATGCCACACACATTTCATTATCAAAATAGGAAAGTAATGTAAACATAAACATAGAATACAATTGTCTCACCCCGCATGTCCAAAGGGATGGCAGCAGTATTCAAAGTTTCTTCTATATAGCAGTATAGTATCGGCTTCGAAAAACACTTACCCATATCTTCCTGCGGGGGTAGCAAGAGGGTTTTGAGGCTATTTACTTTAAGCAATTGCTGGGCGATGTGGAAACCCATCACCAAACATCCTTCTACATCATAACTTCCACCATCAACGACCATCCACCTATAACTTCTACTCTATAACTACTGTGGCTACTCTTTTTTGAGATTTATAGTTGTTGGTTCTTGCATGTATTTACGTTCTGTATATAACGGGTCATTTTGCCACCTCATGTTGCCTAGGGAATTAAATCTCATGTAATGTTTGTAAATATTAGTACTTATGTCACCCTTTCGGGGATATACAGCATAAGCGATGTGGTGAGATGAGATTTGCATTGTTATGTTGAGTGGACATTCGTGTAAGGGACCCGCTTATAGCTGCTTTGTACATATACATTATTCAGTATTTCCTAGGTTATCCCCAACCGCTTACAACCCTGGTAATTTAACTACGAAAATCTTTGCCTGTCTTTTCCACTATTAGCCAAGCAAAGCAAGTAAAAGTCTTCTGCCAAGGTATACCTGCGAAGGTAGGCGAATAATTATACCCTTATTTTTGAATTTTCTTTCCTATTAATTGCAAGCAAAGACTTTCGCCACCTTGTAGTATCATCTTGAGCATCATGTACATTTTTTAATCTGTTTACAAATGGTCTTTCATTCTTCACACTTTATCTGTCATTATAACGACTAAATTGTACAGTTCAGTAACTTTAATTATTACTAAAATAATATTATAATGACCAAAATGCAATGTACTATAATTCGTGGAAATAAATTATTATTGTCTTCACACCTATGTGTGAATTGTAGGCTTCCTATGAAGCCGGCCAAATTTGGCACATTCTCTTCGTGATCAAATAGCGTTCAGCATGGCTTTCCCGACTGCTAAAATTCCACATCGCCTCGTACTTCTTTCACCACGCTGTAATTTATTTTATATTATTATTCATAATTGTTTACTACAAAAGTTTCACGTTCTAAGTGAAGTCTTGCTCTTGAAGTCTGCGCTGCTGAGACGAAGGCGGGTTGTAATAAATGGAGCGGTGGCGAAGCTAGCCGATCCGACGTACCCGTGCAAACCGGTTTCAATTAACTTCCTTGTAGGGGTGAATTTTAATAATAACTTCAGTTCACAATAAACATGATTAAGTTTTGCGGGCGCATAAATTATTGTTATTTATAGCTTGTTTTGCTCATTTTGTTTACTTCTGTTTGTGTATCTGGCATGCCAGTATTTATAGGTAAGGGTTGTAATGGAAAGGTGAAGAATAACAGTGATCTGATTTTTTAGCTAATACTTAACGGCAAGGTACGTATATATGTATAAATTATATATTGAAGTATTGTATAAGTATTCATAACATTTCACCATGTAGTTGCGGATTATAATAGTTTTAGGAATACCATCACTTCTCATTGGTGCTGTAAGATCCACTATGGTTCTTTAAAAATATATTACGAAGTGGTCAGTGTGGTGATGGTTGAAAACTGTTGCCGCATACCCATTTCAGCATCCATTCTTCTCACCACTTCCAAGAGTGGTGGTTGTAGTAGATATCTCAACTCGATCTGTCAACGTCAGTTTGTGGTCTAAGAATTTTTTATTTGGACGTTCTGGTTACCCTTTTTTATAATACCAGCAATCAGCCGCGGTTTCGAACGGATAATAATCGATTTGATATATATTTATTTTCATTAACGTAGATATATTTTATTTATCACTACATCTGTTAGTTGAGACTAAAAATCTAAATCAGAGACAGAAAACATTAATTTTTTTTGATAGTACCTACAACCATTAGGCATTAGTAAAAAGTGATTATTGTAATACTGCAAACAGAAACTCCATTTTTATTTCTCGTTTAAGATTCAAAATTATGTGTGAGTCAGTAGTAAGCAATATATATTACAAAAAATATAAAAGAAGAGGAGATTCAAGAGCCTTTTAATAACAAGAGAAATATATATTTCGTCCCAGCTGCTCGCTGCACTCGTAACTATGCTGGCTGGTTGGAAACCACATTTCATACATCACGAGAGGTTCATTTTAAATTTTACAATTTTAATTTCTTTTTTTTTGTTTGAATATCTTAATAGTTTAGTGGGCGTCAGATCTGAATCACTAGATTAATCACAATATTTATGAAAGGTTGATGACTGTTTACATCACTTCATGAGAGGTTCATTTACCAGGAAAGTATAAAATCGCGAGTTTTTTCTGCCAAACCCAATGGTAACTAAATGGTCTATATACACAATAAATATACAAGAGGAACACATATCTGACTCAGAAAAAACTAAAAATATGTATTTTTTCACTACTACTCTTAAAATAAGTAGTTAAAACTTGGAATTAAATGAGTAGCTCCTAGGTACTCCGGAATACAACAAAGCCTGTTAGCGGGACTACATTTTCTTTAAATGTTTAGTAATGTTGCTGTAGACCCGGCACCAACAATTTGAATTTATGGCCGTGAGTAGAGTATATATGTGAGTACAGTCGCCATCAGATATATCGGAGCGGCCGAGGTACTCAAATATATCTGAGCAGCAATAAATTTCAATAAATTCTTTACGGTAAATAAGGTCAATAAGGTCTGAACATCCAATTCGCCACAAATATATGAGCAGTGGTTTTTCAATTAAATCTGAACACTCAAAGAGACAATAATATCAGAAAGCACAATTCGTCAAAGTTATCTGCTCAGACAGGGTGATCATAAATATCTGAACATTTAGGAAAAATATACCTTAAGGCATTAGGCATACAGTTCAAATATAATCGTACAGATGTAATGAATTTTCCTTTTACAAAATGAGTAGATATACAAAATATAAATATGCAAAAAGCAACTTTACAGTCTTGTTACAAGTGACACATTTGAATTAAATATTTGGCAATTCACAAAAACGTCAACATAACTGTCATTGCATATAATGCACTGCATTTATTTATCAAATATTTACAGATTTATTATGCTATACTTACGTATATAGATTGGCAATACAAATACGACAGGCGAGATTTAAAAAAAGTACAACGGTGTTCGTAAATGAGTGTGTGTGCGTGACATTAGTATGGCGGATCCCATATTAGCCCTATTAAAATTTATAAAAATTCACGTATTTGTTATTTTTGCCAAATTGTAAACTTTACAGTAATTGTAGTATTATGATGACAGAAGATATTTTTATCATATATTTGCATTGAAAACTTTGGTTTAAGATCTATAATAAAGCATATAGACTTGTAATGTAATAAATAACTAAAAATTTTATGTTTGCCAAAGAATATGTTAAAGGTTAAGACATTGATTCCTTGGCTCTGGCTACCCCTTCTAGGGAATTATAACCGTGAGTATACGTATGTATGTATGTTAAGACTTAAATACCAGAATTAACGAATTCGTCAATTATTTATTCGTAAATAAGTCAATTATTATCTTTCATGTTTTATGCCAAAATCGTTTTAGGCTGGTATCGTGTTCGTGAGAGGTCTCGCCTTTGTTGACTTACTGTCAATCTATGTGCTTCTATATCTATGATAATATAAAAGCTGCCAATTAAAATAGGTATGAATGCTTTGCATTATTTCATCCACTATTGCGTTAGTCACCATGGCCTAGCGGTTAAGTAATTAGTAATCATAATTATAATTCGTTTGCGTCAGGGTTCAAGTCCTAACTAGTGTTTTGTTTTTGTATTTTAACAAGAATTCATGTTCTTTTTTTTCATTTTTTTTATTGTTAATTATAATCCTTTAAATTTATTGTCTTCATTTAATATGCCGTGTAGTGTTGGCTTAGAATAGCACTACCCCATTCCTTCCGGTGGGTGTACGTAAGAGGCGACTAACGGTATTGGGGCTTTTAATGGATTTTTGGGCGATGCGGTTGGAGACCCATCACCAACAAACTTTATATTACCATCTTTTCCCCACAAAAAAATACAAAAGTGGCTGAGGAATTTTTAATTCCTTAGCTCTGGCTACCCTTCTAGGGATCTATAGCCGTGAGTATATGTATGTGTGTCATTTAATATATATATATATATATATATATATATATATATATATATATATATATATATATATATATATATATATATAAATTTATACTCGTTCGTTCGTTATATATATATTTATGAATACGTATGGTACATTAGGGAAGACAGCAGGAAAAAGTATAATTTTGTAAAAACTAGTTTATCCTTTTATTTATTAAAACTGCATTTATTTTTATGCTACCCTGGTACATACAATGTAAATAAAAAATGGAATACATGGTTTCAAAAAGTTCTAAGTATTTTACCTCTTGGTGTTTTTGTACCGGTGAAAATCATTACGTACAACTAGTTGTGCGGATTAGTTGGTCAGTGGAGAATACCTACCTGCAGAAAACTCTTATTAGTTTTGACATTGATAAAACCAAATGGTGGTTGTGTAGAAAATGTATTCCAGCGTAGTTAGTTAAAGAATTTAAAACGGTATGCCTAGTGCTATAAAGTACATTTTCCCTAAATGTTCAGATATTTATGATCACCCTGTCTGAGCAGATAACTTTGACGAGTTGTGCTTTCAGATATTATTGTCTCGTTGTGTGTTCATATTTAATTGAAAACCCACTGCTCATATATTTGTGGCGAATTGGATGTTCAGATCTTATTGACCTTATTTTCCGTAAAGAATTTATTGAAATTTATTGCTGCTCAGATATATTTGAGTACCTCGGCCGCTCCGATATATCTGATGGCGACTGTACATAGATTACTTATCAGTGAATGCATTGTACGTAAAGCCATTAGTAAAGCTAAAAACAATTGCTCGATTCGAAGCACAGGCAGCTTATGGTATTTTAAATTCTAATCAACAATGGAACTAGATTTTCATGGAATTCGTTTTTCAAATGTTTGTTACGCTGGATGCGATAACCTTGTCACCACGTTTTTGCGTTCCTCTCACGTTGGCAGCACTTGTTTTCAAATCTTCAACGGAATTTCAGGAGCAATTTGGAAAATAATAGTGGCGTGGTTGCGTTCTGAAATGACAATTCGCACAAAACAACGGCGTCACAATAGTGGACGGACTTAAAATGAGAGCTTTAGGTGAATAGATCAAAAGATCTTTGACGTAGTCGCAGTAAGGCAAAGGATATTATTTGTTTCAAGTTTTATGATGATTTTGTATATTTTTGCTACATTTATGTTTGCGTAGCTGTTTGTTGCTTTATAAAACAGTTTTGATTGATGAATAATGCGGTTTTTTTTAAATTATCTATGATAGTAATAGGATAGTAGTATGAAGTAATCTATAGGCTCAAATTCTCTTCAAGAAATACAAATTCACAAATTCTACTTCAGTATCATATTTCAATTTTCGATTCAATGTACGTAGATATTTTTGATTTCAGACGTAATTATTTTTAAGTACACTTTTTCTAAATATTTAAGGGTTCTGCCTTGACGATGATGAAGATATTAATTATACAAGCTTAAAAAAAATATAAGCGGCTTCGAAATAGTTTTTTTTTGCAAAAACACATTTTGCTGTCTAAAAGTTTTGTATATATCAAGTTCATAATTTTCTAGTAAAGTGATGAAAATATTGCTGTTTTTGTTCTAAAGGGGGAAAATAAAATAAAAACGGCTTTCAATAAAAAATAATATCTGTATTTATTTGATGAAGATTAGTAAAAACAAGAAATACTTAATACGGATTTACCCATGTAATAATTTAGACAAGTATTCTTAAAAAAAGCCATTTAGAAATAAATCTAGGTACTACAAATAGAAATCCAATTATGACTTTATAAAAATAAAGGATTTTATAAGCTTACCTCTGATAAGAAGTTTTCGCTTTTAAACCCTCATTTTCAAATTTCCTTACTTAACAACAGAAAAAGTCTTTTTTCATTAATATAAATTATTTCATCATTATATATTAAACGAGAGAGGGTGGATTTTGTGAACCAGCCTGTGTCACGATGCTAAGAGCTAGAAAATTCAGGTATCAAATTGAAGGTCTCCATCTGAAGTTTTACCGAAAAGTCATACATTCTCCATAGCTGGATTAGTTAAATTGTTAGCGATTACAATAAATTGGAGTAAAAGCGCGCGCAAATGTGTCAATCACGAGATTAAATTGATTCGCTCGTGAGCAATTTTCAATCTGCCGACAGTTTTACTATTGCATTACTATAGTGATTTAGTCATTCTATCAAGTACCAAATTCTAAAACTTTTGCGATTGAACATTACAATTATTATAAAACTAAGCCCATGTTATAACACGCGATTAAAGAACCGAAAATCAATAGTTACTATCCGTACTAGAAGAAAGATAATAACTCGAACATAGAAACTTGGTACGAAGTGGTTTGTTCCATGGTTTTTATCATATATTTTATGGAACTAAGGGGTTGAAATAGGAAATGAAAGTTAGTACAGAGATTTTTGTCATTTCTGTATTTAGAAACTTGAAACTTGGCGCGATTGACTGTTATAATATGACCACTACAAAAAGGAATTTATGAAATTCATCCATCAATCAGTATATGTAAATATAAAAAACAAGAAGTTGAGATTGTGTTTTGGTATTTTGGATGTAAACTGGATGCAAAAAATTTAGTCCACGCGGACGAAGTCGCGGGCAAAAAGCTAGTTATCATTTGGATTGGCAAATTTATAACACTAGTTTTTTTTGGCAATAACAGGAAATCGTTCGAAGCAAACTACATAAAAATCGTAAAAAAATATTGTGCTTTACTTCAACTGTGCATATTCACCTGTATCTAAGAATTTTAAAAAACCTTCTGCAACCTTTTGCCTTACTGTTAAGAAGAAGTTTCCCTTAGCTATATAACAAATGAAGGTTTGCTAAAGTTAAGTACAGTGATTATCGACAAGCATTATGCTTAAAGATAAATATTCCCACAAGATAAATACTATTTTACAGTCACTGTATGTCGGTAATGTGAGGGAAGTTAAGTTACAAACATAATTCACAAGCAGCTTTCCTTCCTATACCTTTAAAGGTGGTAGAAATAATATCATCTAAACGTCATGATGCGCCATGACATGAAATATACAATTGCAATTGCATTGAGATTTGATTATGATGCATTATACTGTATTTCAAGCTCGAGACTCAAGCGTACACGCCGTAAATCTCAGAAGGGGTTTGCAGACGTAAGTATTAGTATACTTCTGAACATCACGTGACATCGTCAGCTGGTTTTAAGAGTACCCACATTTTGATTTGACAGTGTACTCTTGTGATAGGGGGATACCGTATTTCACTCCTGACATATTTTTTGTGTTCCAATTATTTAAGATTAGACATTGATTTCATTACATAAACATTTTCTAGTATAAATCATTAAAAAATCTGAATCCGAACTCAGTAATATTGTAATATAGTTAGCCTTTTAGAATTGTCCAAGCAAAACGTGGGAACTCTAAGTACCAGGTGACAATGTCGATGTATCTCTGCCAACCCCTTCGAGGATAAACGGCGTGAACGTTTTAGTCCTTGAGAACGTTTGAATTTATGTAACACTCGAACTAGTCAATAAGATCATGAAATAATTTCTGTAGACGTTACTCAGCTATTGTGAAATTTAGAGTCATAATTTTCAATAGTGAAAAAGAATTTGCAAAACTTGGCGAAGATAAGTTGGGTCACGTGAAAATTGGAGATCCGAAGTCACTAAACTAATGTAGCTAATTAATTTAAAAAAAAAAGATGCACGCAGGCATGGCAAAGCAGAGCTATGCGACTTTCTTGTTAGCTATGAGATACTCAAATATAAATATTTGTGTATTGTATAACCAAAAGCAGTGCTCAATAATTTACAATAATTACATTCTTTGTACTAGTATTATTGCCGTGTAGTGTCGGCTTAGAATAACACTACCCCATTTCTACCCGTGGGTGATCGTAAGAGGTGACTAAGGGTATAGTGGGCTTGTAAGTGATTTTTGGGCGATGTGGTTGGAGACCCGTCACCAAAAACATTTATTATAACCATCTTTTCCCAATCAACTTCCAAAAGTGGCTGAGGAATTTTTCATTCTAAAGCTCTGGCTACCCCGTTATTATAGCGGGATTTATAGCCGTGAGTATATGTATGTATGTATGTATGTATGTAGTATAATTAATTTGCTTATTGTGCCGTTCAATTTCCTATAGTGGTAAGCGTTGATTTCATAGGTCTAAACAGTCCACGTAACCACGTTGGCATATTGTTTATTGCTTTGAATAAAATATTTTGTGTTGAGACATATTCTCGAAGCGGCCTTCTTTGCTCCCCGTATCGTGAGGTCACGTACAGTACAAGATACTCCCAAGAGAGCATTCGTTTCTGAGATCGTCTAGGCTCAGGTAAACCTAAATTTGTTGCCGCACATTTACTTTTCACTCGTTTTTCAGCAAAGAATCAGTACGTTTATATTTGTTCTTTAGTAACTCCACACTGTTTTGCTCTTTAATCTTTTATGAAAGAATCAAACTTAAATGCACGTAAATATCAGAAGTGAACAATAAATTTATATAACCGGATACTTGAGTCTTTAAAATAGAGTTGAGACTTTGAATTATCGCCTGGAAAAGCATATGGCGCTTAGGTTATATTCATACTTTTACATACATGGCATTTCATTTATTACACAAATCGCAACAAATTTTAGATATAGTTAATGTAATTGTTTAATGAAGTATAATTTAATAAGTAATAATTTCAATCTATTCCCCACGCACCTTCCAAAAGTGGCTCAGGAATTTCTAATTCCTTAGCT
Source organism: Bedellia somnulentella (assembly GCA_963576735.1). Classification (NCBI taxonomy): domain Eukaryota; kingdom Metazoa; phylum Arthropoda; class Insecta; order Lepidoptera; family Bedelliidae; genus Bedellia; species Bedellia somnulentella. The sequence goes on from OY755171.1 coordinate 15,593,148, forward strand.
CCGGCTACCCCTTTCTTGGGATTTATAGCCGTGAGTATATGTATGTATGTATGTAATAATTTCAAGGCTAATATTTTTTTATAAGTCTTTTGATTATCCTACCTATTATGGTTACAACTTATAGCACTCCTGAAGCGCTTTACGGACGGTTCAATATCTCCGAAAATAAGCTCTTGCAAACAAACAATCAGCAACTCAGCAATCAAACAATTCAGTATTCACGTACGACGGCGCGATGACTTATTTCATGTATAAGTTTGGTGTTTCTATATCGATTTCTATGATTCTTTTTTTATTTAGTAGGTCATAATGTAAACTTTTTAAATAAGAGGTGAATGAGAGTATTATAAACGTAAGAGTAAACAAATAAAATCAGAATGCTCGGAACTGCTAAGTTGCAGGAGTTACACGTGTTATTGTGAGTCAACCATAAAAGATAGATATATGCTGTTCATTTCCGTTATACATCATTTCTATGTAACTTTAACCATTAAGGATGCACACGTGACGGAAGCTTAAAATATAAAGTAGCTTCTCCTATTTTCCCAAAATTCCCCTTCACTACTCTGTTAAACAGTATACTATAACCTGCCCAGGCGTATGAAGAATAATTGTACCAAGGAACGTTAAAATCCGTCGAATAGTTTTTATTTCCATAAGGAACATACAACCTGACAGACAGACAAAAAAAATACTGATTGCATTTTTGGCATCAGTATCGATCACTAATCACAACCTGATCGTTATTTGAAAATATATTTCATGTACAAAACTGACCTCTCTACAGAATTATTATATGTATAGATATAGATAAGAGTATTTTTAAAGTACTATACTGAGTTTGGAGAATATTTCTTATTTGCATTAAGATTAATATAAAGACAATAATAATAAGAAATAATGTATGACACACAGTTTAAAGTACACAACTTTAAATTTTTTTGTCACTTACTGAAGTAAATTTGGAAAATGTTGACTACTCTTACTATTCAAAATTTGTTCGGCTGCATTCGCCTGTTTACAAAGTAAGTTTAAAAAATAATTTTAATTTTTAGCTCGTAACCTTAACATTATAAAAATAATGTGATGTGCAATAAAGAATTCGTCGACTTCTCTATTTAAAACCAACATAATTCCTATGTAACAATCTAGCAACATGTTTCAAGTCCCCGGTCAACAAAACGCAATTTCTATGTAAATCAACTCGCGCGAAAAACAGCAATCCCACTCTACCCATAACTCTAGACCATTACAATAACTAAAAGTGATAAAAAAACGAAGAAAAGAGATATACTCATGCACAAAATGTATTTCTCGTTCGTTGTACTCGATGGAAATATTCCTTATCTTAGATTGGACTGTCAGAGCTTCAGATTCGCATGAATATTGATGGAGGTAGGAGTGGGGACCAGCTTTCAATACTACACTTTTACTTTGTTGAAGTCTCGAAGGATATTTTGAGGAAAACCAACGTAGATTTTCGGGAAAGGAAGAGATCGCTTTTAGCGATAAGACCGCCAATTTAAACTATTTAAATGTTTAAAAAAAAAAACAATTTTATTTGTGCAAGATTTATTTATGATGAAAGATCAATTTTATTTATGATAATATTGTTTGTTTGAAAATATGTTACAACAATACTGTTGATTTTGTTATAAAATACTGGTGCTGGCTGAAAACCAGCGTGCTTCAGCTGATGTGACCTGCTAGATACGCAGCTGAGGAACATATGCTGAGCCAGAACCGATTCGGCAACCTTTGTAATTCACCCAACGATTGTAATATTATTATTTTATTGTCAAATAAATTATTTTTCTTTCTTCTTTCTTTCAATTGTACCTCGCTGTAAACTGTTTGATCATATTATTATTTTTGTAAATTTGTGTTTGATGTGCAATAATGAGTTATTCTATTCTTTTCTAGATTTACAGCCGCTGCGAGTTCCGTACATCCCCAGTGCATTCGTACTAGATGCAAACGACAAATGTAATAAAGTATTTGTTACAATGTGAAATGAATAGACATGTGCGAATAGATTTCATTTTTTTTGCGAACCTGCTTTGGTAAGAAATTGATGTTTCAGCAAATGTGACTATTTTTTGTGAATATATATGTCAAATAAATCTATTCTTATACAATATTTCCTTTAATATACAGGTTCGAACAGTACTGACTTATAATTTCCGGGTTTTTTTTCCAATATAATGATGTACTAGACGCGACTAAAGGATCTGGGCTTAAGTCGAAAGAAGAAGATTTCCTTGTAAAAGCCCATCACCGACGCTCGGACTGACTGAACTAACATCGAGGTATTCAGGGCTATAAATCCCTGGTAGGGGACCCACAGCTTCGGCATAAGAAATACCTCAGACATTTTTGAGTTGAAGTTCAGTTAGGAAAGATTGTAAAATAACAATTGGTAGTGACAGGTTTCTCACTACTCTCGCACTGCGAAAATCACTTGAAAAGCCCTAATACCCAAAGGCGCCTCTTACTAACACCAATATGGGAAGAAATGAAGTAGTACTATCCTAAGTCGACACTACATAGGTAGTTAAATATGTTTTTTTTAAATAGTGTAGTGTCTGTGTAGTGTCGGCTTAGAATAGCACTACCCCATTTCTTCCGGTGGGTGTACGTAAGAGGCGACTAACGGTTTTTGGGGCTTTTGAAGGATTTTTGGGCGATGCGGTTGGAGACCCATCACCAACAACCTTTATTTCACCATCTTTTTCCCACACAACTTCCAAAAGTGGATGAGGAATTTCTGATTCCTTAGCTCTGGCTACCCCTTCTAGGGATTTATAGCCGTGAGTATATGTCTGTATGTTTTTAAATATGTATAAGCTTTATGTAAGTAAATGTTTGTGTTCGGTGCAATGTTCGTAATGTCACTTGTGTCGGTGTTCAATCAGTTTGTTACAGTTATTTTTATATAGTAGTAATATTTTAAATATCATGAAATAATTTACAGATTTCGCGATTTGTTTTATAAAATAGCAATTAGTTTCTTTTGTTTAAATCTTTTTGTTCATGAAAACCTCATGTGGGGATTATTACTAATAAATAAAGAATAAATAAAGGAAAGAAAAATTTCGATTCCCGCCTGTGTCGAAATTTTTCTTTCCTTTATTTATTCTTTATTCATTAGTTTCTTTTGTGTTTTTTTTTGCATAAAAATGCGTATCTACTAAAATTATAACATTGAGAAGTATTATGAGACGGACCAATTACTAAATATATACATTTAGTATTACCTATGTTCGGTTAGTTACATTACTTGCCTAAAGGCAGCCGGTTTAAAAATCCTGAAATATTTACGTTAAAAAGAGAACTTCCAGAAAAACCAATTATTATAAGCAGATGAGTTTCCCTGTTAACATAAATACGGTTGTTAATCCTCTTCCAGTGAACAAACAGCCAAGAAACCTTGAGAAGACGTCATTAAGATCCCGAACAAACAACTTTGTTTTGTTAATTAGCAAAAAGTCTTGTTTAGGTCAGTCGGGATTTTACGCCCTTTTGATCAATATCAATATTAATTCCAAACCAATATGGAAAGTAGAATTTTTCGCAGATATTAACAATATTAATTTAAAATTCGGCATTGAGCTGGAATTAAGATTTTCGATATTTTTCATTTGCAAATGTAAATATTGTTGTAAAGTATATAAATATAATATTATTTAAACCGTTGACGTAATACTTTTGGATGTTGACTGGGAAAAATATTGAAAAATAAAGGAAAGTAATATAACTGTGACTAGACTGCCTCCGTGGTCTTGCGGTTAAGCGCTTGGTTTCAAGTATGGAGGTCTCGGGTTCGATCCCCGGGGGGTGGTATCCTTAAAAACTAATTAACCCAGTCTGGAAGGATATTGCAGGCTTGAATCACCTGATTATCCGAAAATTAAGATGATTCCGTGCTTCGGAGGGCATGTTAAGCTGTCGGTCCCGGCTACTATTACGGTAGTAGTCGTTAGTCTGCCAACCCGCAATTGGCCAGCGTGGTGGACTATGGCCAAATCGCTCTATATAGGGTAGGCTCGAGCCCCTTCGTGGGGCTGTGAGAGAATATAAAGTTATTTATTACAGCTGATGTGAATCCTAAGGAACCGAGTGCTGTACTGACTAATTACTTACGTGTATATGACTATTTTATTACAGTTGTACATGTACATGCATACATATATTCACGGCTAAATATCCCTAGAAGGGGTAGCCAGAGCTTGAGAGTACGAAATTCCTTAACCACTTTTGGAACGTAAATGGGTAGAAGATTGTAAATAAAGGTTATTGGTGATGGGACTTCAACCGCATCGCCCAAAACAATCATTTAAAGCCCCAAAACCTTTAGTCGACACTTGCGAATCCCGCGGGTAGAAATGAGGTAGTGTTATTCTAACACACCGACGACACTACACAGCAAACAGTTTTTTTATTACTTAAAGAGTCCTGAAAAATGGTAACATGCCATCGGCTTCCATATCCAACTAGATAACGTTAATTAAATAAAAAAAAGTATGTACTTAATAAATGATAAATAAATACTTGTCTATTTAAAAAAATAAATGATGATTTAACTTAAATCTATATAATTTAGTAAATAGTCACACTCAATTTTGCCATAATAAACGGGTAACAAATACGTTTTTTTATACGCAAAATCTTTTGGAAAGCAAAGACTTCTTTTTTCTTTTGATTTCCCGGTTTCCACCCCTGTTTTTAATGAGAAGATTTGGAAACAACCAAATCAATAAAAAAAAAGGTATTAGGGTAAAAAGTATTAGTTCTACAATCTGAATGTTAAATGTCATTCAGGTAGGTTAGCGCAATCAAAGAGAAATCCACCGATTTCCTATACTATAGAGTGTGCCACATATCTGAAATACAAAACTATAACAACCGTTGTAAGAAATTCTAACCTATCAGATTCCGTTTGTATCCGTGATTCTTGAGTCCCCAAGGCATACTGGGATTATATAATTCGATACGAAGCAAGAACCGGCTAACGACGATATGAAATTACAAAGTGTAGAACGTAGAAAGCAAATATTAGACGGAATCCCGCGGCTCGGGTTATCCTAAACTGCGCGCTGCGGATTAATTCCAGCATTCTCTTACACTATCGGGTGATTCTTAAGAAAGCTATAATTGAAATTTTTAAGTTGATTATTTGGTGTGCTAATTAAATTCATCATCGTCAACCAAAAGATGCCCACTGAATTGTTTAATTGGATTGAATCAGGCGTTACTTTGCGGAAATCCATAGCAATACTAATATTAATAAGTTTCTTCGCTTAATTCCGCTAAATACCTGTAGTCTTCATGCAACATCTCTCCCACTTACAAGAAATCGAAAAGCAGACAATGCACCACACACACACCCGCAAGCGAAAACCACAGGCAACCACAAATAGCGACGCGTTTCGACTCAACACAAGTCATTATCGAGCAGTAGACAGTTCGGCAGCTGACTACCGTGATTCTCGTTGGTAGTGGTGTTTAATTGAAATTAGATATTCCTCATCCACTTTTGGAAGTTGCGTGGGGAAAAGATTGTAAAATAAATGTTTATGGTGATGGGTCTCCAACCGTGTCGCCCAAAAATGTCTTAAAAGCCCCAATACCGTTAGTCGCCTCTTACACTAACCTGCCCAAAGACTTCCATACTACCGGTCCAAGCCGCTATCCTCTTGCCGCGACTTTCACAAAGTCATTCGTCCATCTTGTGGAAGGCATACGCTCATTGCGTTGTACAGCACTTGACCACCAATCCAGAACTATTTGGATTATCTCCGGTACCCCGGTTCTTCTACGGATCTCCGCGTTTCGGATTCAACCAAGTAATGAAACTCTTAACATAGTCCTCTCTATTGGCCGTTGGGTAACTCTGCGAAATTTTGGATGAAAAGATATGGCGCAGCTTTTCAAACGCTTTCCATCCGAGTTGAATTCGATGGTTGGTGGTATGGGGCTTTTTAAAGTGGTTTTTGGGCGATGCGGTTGTCCCCTATCAACTACCAAATGTGGCTGAAGAGTTTCTAGCTCTAAAGCTATGGCAACCCCTTTTGGGAGTTATCGCCGTGAGTATATGTATGTACTTAGCATCAATCTTGCCTTCTTGTACTCTGGGTTTTATTATTGTTCAGGACAGTGTTGTGACAAGGTTATATTCAGAAAACTAGTCAAGTACTGAAATGATTGGTTCACTTACGAGTACCATGTTAATTAAATATTTTTATTGCCATAGTCAATATAGTCGTATATTCGTATCTTTTATATTCGTAACACTTTGAAATAGACTTAGGCTATTAGTGTCATCGATATTTCTAACCGTATTCAGAAATTTCGATGTGACTTACTAATGAGAAAAAAAATATACAGGAATCAAATAGAAATTAGGACGGGATGAACCCTAGCAGCACGCAACTCAATTAAGTCTATTCTAAGCACTGCTGAAATTTAAGTCTCTTTAATTAGAACTTAAATAACAATGCCTTCTACGAACTTACTCCATATAGCTCATATTGCGCTGGAGCTAGGTGTATTTTTACTAAAAGCCTTTTTACAATGTGAAGCTTCTGTCGTTTTCATTTTGCTTTTTCAGTTTTATATAAAGGCTTGTTCGAAAAGGTTGCTAGAGTTCTGGAGTTACAATATTTAAAATTACAGCCCCTGTTTTCATGCAGAGGATAAGTTGGTGAATGTAGCTGCTGATAGACGGTTAATTACTGCGATTCAGTTGATGGTACATCAAAGTCAGCATTTAATAGCGAAAATAGTTGTGTTTGTCTGCTGATGATACAATTTTGACAATATGCATATGGTGATGTGATGTACATTGTACATACATTAAACTGTTGGTAGGTATCAGGAAGTGATAGTAATATTCTGTAACGAAAAGATGATTTTGTGGAATTCATAGTATGAAAGCTGTCGCCAATATTCCTTACAAAGCAAACGTTATTTAAATTCACTCTCACGTGCAGTCTGCTTAGGATTCCATACTGCTCTGGGGCATCGTCCCAGGTGACTATGGGATAAAAGGGTTTTAAAGTGGAATCTTACAATGATGTTCTTTTTTTTTAAATGTGCTCAAATTGTTTGATTGACGCACTGGCTAGAACGCTGATTTTGAGGATTCATCGAATAGTATAAGTTGACATATTTTAAATTTTGCACTACAAGTTTATTTTCTTAATAATCGGGATTCCCTTGGATCCTAAGTTCTGTTGAGTTTAGCAGAATAGGGCTTAACACGGTTTATGAAAAATGATGGAAAGAATACACAGTTTCAAGAATAAATAAAACAACTAAAATATGTATGTATACATATAAGCCAGAGAGAGTAGCCAAAGCTTTAGAATTACAAATTCCTAAACAAATTTCCGAAATGGAGTGTCGAAAAATTTGTGAAACAAAGAAGGTGTATGGTGATTCGTTCGGTATTGATATTGGTTAGCGTTATTAAAGCCTACAGTAAACAGCATTTAACTAACTAATAACAGCCTAAACAATAAAAAACTATATTTAAATTTTAAAACGGTAGCATTTAAAATATAACGGTTCGACAGTTAATAATAAACAACTATGAAGTCCAAAAATGGCCATTGCAAAACAAAAGGACGCGCCTCCCAAACTGTGTTTATTGACCAGGGTCAGGTGTAAAATATTACCATCTATCCTTTGTTGGTCGTCCAGATTATGTACTCCGCATTTGTCCCTCCTTTGGCGATATAAAAGTTTTTATGGATCGTAAACAGAAATTATGAGAATAACACAGGTCGCGGTGTGCCCCTGCTTGCATACTTTTCTGAAGAATATGTTTTGGAACTATGAACCACATTTTATAATGATTTATAATAGTTGACAATTGAAGAAAAATAAGTGGAACATTGTGTTTGTGAATAACGTAAATGTTAATAGAAGAACTTATTTAACGTAATCTTCTGATAATAAAACATTTTTTAATATAAGTTAATGAAATATCCAGTCAAAAGTAGCTCTGAGACTAGTGTACAGCATTCAAAAGCATTTTACTTGATAACCACAAGAACTCAAATAAGCTATTTTCGAAACATCATTTGTTTTATCGAAAATATCAATACCGTAACTTTAATCAACAAACAGAGTTTCGAGAAGTTTTATTAACAATGTTCGTCCATTTTGTAAATTTCACTCAGTTACCCACCCCTTTAAACACATAGGTAATATGTATATGTGATACCAATGGTGTCAGCATTATCTCAATTATGTTCAAAATGCTAACTAATATCCCGTTTTATGTTAGATAAATGATTCAAGTTTACAATGACGAAATGCGTCAAAACAAAACATTGCATTAATATCCTAACAGATTAACATTTTGAATTCCGGGAATTTACTACGGAGTGAGTAATCGCTAATTGCGATAATAAACATTAAATTAATCGCATGTGAATCGAATAATACATCAAAGTAACCGCATTATTCAATAGATAGTGAATGCGAATACGATAGGGATCTGTCCAGTCATATTGATAAGATATCATTGATTGGCTAATAACTCAGGGGTAGTATAAAACCAATTAGGAGATTGACATTGAGTTATTGGTTGACGAATTATAAATCAAAATGTTTGTGCGGAGCTTTTTGGTGCTTTTCGGAATTTTCGCTTGTGAGTTTTTTTGCATACACGCAGCAGTAAAAGTTTTGGTTGTCATTAATCCAGTGGATTTGGAGTGAAATGGAACTTTAGTGATTGAAAAAAAAAACAAATACGTTAGTAAAATATTAGGTTGGGAATCCATCAAAAATGTGCAAGTGATTTGTTTGTGAAGAGTCTCTGGTGAACGGTCTAGCGGAACGAGATATTTCTATATACACCGTACTCAAACAGGGGAAAAAAATGCTTTGATAATAAATGCGGCTTATTCCGTTTATCCACCCTAAAACAGCCTCCCTAAGTCGGATATTTGGAAACGCATGTCCGTCTAGCCACCCTGAACGGGGTGTATATCCGGAATGCATATAATATGGCTCTTCCGATTTTTTACCCCAAGTGCAGTAATTTACAGAAACATACACAACACAAAATGGGTGCAAGCAACATCGTGAACATTTAAATACTTAAGATAAACATACCTACTTTCTCACGTATTATTACAGTTTGAATAAAAATATCTTACAAACTTAGGGTCTTTTTTCTGTAAATGACTGTACGTAGGCAGGGTAGAAAATCGGAAGAACCATATTATATGCATTCCGGATATCCACCCCGTTCAGGGTGGCTAGACGGACATGCGTTTCCGAATATCCGACTTAGGGAGGCTATTTTAGGGTGGATAAACGGAATAAGCCATTAATGTATAATAAAAAATGAAAGCATCTAAGCAATGCATCCTCTCACTACACATTAATGTGCTATTTCACAGTTTCGCTCAGACTCCGTTATGCAACCCTGACACATTTTCCTCGCGCGGCTCTGATGGATTCGCAGCCTTTAGATTACGTACCAAGAAAGCCATTCGGATAGAAATCTATACCTACAAAATAGACCTAGTACTTTTACTAATATACAACTAAAACTTCTCGTGTTCATGTTTTTATAGTCATGTGCTGATTATAATATAGATATGTGAGCTAATATGCACAATAAATATTGTATTTGTATAAAATCACAGCTTTTACTCCCTGTAAATTAGAGATGTTAAAACAAAGAAAGGGTTTGAGAGCTTTTGAATTGCAAATTATTCTACATAACATAAACATAAACGTTCACGCCGTTTATCCCCGAAGGGGTTGGCAGAGGTACCAATACTTCTGAACTCACATGGCAAGCGCCATCTAGTTTCCAGAGAAGGTACCCACGTTTTGCTTAGACAGTGTACTCACGTGATAGGGGGCAGGCCTATCGCCGTTTTGTACGAATACAACGCACATGACTAAGTACTACTCAGCCATGTGGGTTCCCTCACGATGTTTTCCCTCACCGTTAACAACCATGATAAATTAACCACACATATGACTTTAGAAAAGACAAAATGGTGTAGGCCCGACCCAGGATTGGAACTCACGCCCTTCTGTTTTTCGGGCGGGTGTTCTACCCACTGGACTATCATGTCGCTTTAAATTATTCTACTACTTTTGCAATTTGAGTGGGGGAAAACGTTGGTAAGATAAATGATATTTAGAGCCACATAGTAATCACTTGAAATAATAATATAATATAATAGCCTTGTACAAAATAATATAACAAAGGGCATTGCAATTCTCAACTGAAATAATACCGATGTGTTATTTTATTACGTATACTAAGTATTGTTGTTATTTCAGTAAGCGAAAGCAATGTCCTACGCGATCCAGTCGCTCTCTCGAAAGCAGCTGGGCAGAGGATCGGTACGTTCAACGAATACTATGTTTACACCAGGTAATAAGCGATTCCCTTATTTTATTTATTTGAGTTTTGATTTTAGGAAAAACCTAGAATATGGATACTGCGCAGCCACATCAGCGTATCACTAATTGAATAAAATAAACAACATGCTTTATGTCACTGAAATAAATTTAACATATGTAGGAAAGTGCTTCAATTAACTTCAACTTAATATATATTTTTAGAAAAAGTGAATAAAATTTCTGACATAATATTTATTATCATTCACAAGGTTTTTCCTTGAGTCTTTGAATCTGCAAAAACGTGGTAAGATTAATGTTTTTTTGTCGTCGTCGTCCTATGTCACTCCACTCTGGTGTCCAGAGTTTATACAAGCTTCCGCCACACCCTTTTGTTTTCTACGACTTCTATGGCTACGCTCTAGCTCAGTCCCGTAGATTGTTATCCACGCTCCAGCGCAAAGTATACAGGACGGCCGCAGGCTGGCACTCTGTGAGCCCAAATCATCTCCATTTTCTCAATGCGATGTCAGTCACAAGTTTACTGGCATAGGTGCCAGCAGCCCATGTTCTGGATCGTCATTGACCAGTGTATCTAGTATGTAGTAACTCAAAGACTTGTGACTCTTCGTTACTCTTCACGTTTTGCATTTAAAGAGGGTGGGTGGTTTTAAACTGGGTGATTTTTATAGTACGAAACAAAAAACTTGAACTCTAGACAGACCTAAGTCAAGCAAAAGCCGCCTTTTCCTCCTGATTCTTCTGTCAACATTTTCCAAGTAGGTCAAACTATTACGAAATTCATATCTTTTGTAACAATCATTCTAGTATGTTACAATTTACAAATCATCTGATAACAATATCAAAACGATATGAATGAAACATTTTGATTTAATTACCTATTATGACATTGAGTCTCGCAGCTTATCGGCTTGTTAGTAAATATTGGCGTTCTCATTTCTATAAGCTTAACCACTCACCGTGTTTCTTACAAACATAAATATACTCACGACTTTAAATCCCTAGAAGGAGTAGCCAGAGCTAAGGAATGAGAAATTCCTCAGCCACTTTTGGAAAGTTGAGTGGGGAAAAGATGGTAAAATTAAGGTTGTTGGTGATGTATATCCAATCGCATTGCCCAAAAATCCCTTAACAGCCCCAATACCGTTAGTCGCCTCTTACGTACACCGTATGAAAGGGGGTAGTGCTATGCCAAGCCGAGACTACACAGCATGTATGTATGTATGCAATTTCTATAAGCGTATCCACTCAGCGTGTTTCTTAAGATATGATAAAGTTACAATATTGGTTACAGGAACAACTTCCGTACCCCAGTACAAGTGCAGAGCTCGGAGGAGTCCATACAAGCGTCGCCGATCGTGTTAGCTTACGAAACCATCATTATTGTTCACGGCCACCAAGGCAGTGCTTTCAGTTCATTAAATGGACCTCTCAAAGATGGTACGTTAAGTATGGTACATATATACATAAATATACTCACGGCCATAAATCCCAGAAAGGGGTAGCCAGAGCTTCAGAGCTAGAAACTCCCCAGCAATATTTGGAAGTCGATAGGGGAGAAGATGGTTGAAATAAATTATCATTCGTGATGTCAACACCCGTGGGTGGAAAGGGGTAGTGACATTCTAGGCCGTAAATGTATGTATGCTTTAACAGAAAGTTTGGTCTTTCACCATATATAAGCTATTTGCTTCTGAAAGTCACTACCGTCAATACTTCTTGTGGGTAAGTATTTAAACTGTTTGCTATTTAGTCTTCGATACTTATGATATATTTTATAAAATATATCATTGAGTAACCTTATCATACCGCTAGTCATTATTAGTTCCACATCCATATAAATTCACTCGTACTTACATTCTTTTCTTTTTAGCTTTTATGCAACTGGGTGAGTTCAATGTAATCGTAATGGATTGGTCAATATTTGCCAACCAAGACTACAACGCAGCGTCACTGGCTGCTCCCAGGATAGCGACTGGGTTGGTGGACTTCATCAATTTGTTGGTCGCGGAGCTGAGAACTACCCTGGACCGGGTGCATCTGGTCGGATTTGGACTCGGGGCTCACGTAGTTGGAATCGCTGGAAGAAACTTAGGAGGAAATGTTGCTCGAATTACAGGTTAGTACATTTTTTCTATGATCATATTAGAAACCAAGAGATAAGTTCAAACAAAATTTATATATTCAGAAGTGACCACCCTAATTACTGAAGAACATATACAAGTAAAGAATAGATTGTAATCCTCCGCCTCCGCATCCTGTTTGCACAAAAAAAGAAGGCCTAAAAGACTTCATTACGATAAAAACACCTCACAGCTAAAAGATGTTTATCGCAGCTTCTTAAGAAACATTACTTTATTGTGTCCCTCAAGCCATAATCCTCAAATTTTAAAACTTCATGAAATTTATTTTGATCAATGCTAAAAAATAGTGCATAAATAGTGCTAAATAGTGCCATAGACCAGATAAATAGTGCTATTATGGTTAAAAAGTTATAGCTAAAGTTAATTGAGGATTATGGCTTGAGGTTCAAGCCATAATCCTCATCTCTGCAGCAAACAAACGGTGCGGCCTAGAGTCTAGGTTAAGGTTTCAAAAAATAGTGCATAAATAGTGCTCACGTTATGCCAATTCCCAGAAGGAACCGTTCATTGGTTCCGGAGTTATTAAGGTTTCCTGATGAGGATTATGGCTTGAGGTTTTGAAAAACTCAAATATCTCCGTAGTGTCTGCAGCTATTCGGTTGAAAGTTATGTCAAAAAATAGTGCGGAAATAGTGCTTCCGGACTACAATTATTTCTAACCGATTTATTAAGCCCAAGTATATAAATAAAAAGCATTAACTTTCACATACATTTCTGTCCCGGTACACTCCAGCAGAAAAGTTATTAGGATTTTTCTTGTAGATTTTTCAAAGTTTCGTTTTGGTATGCATATTATTTAATCAAATTTATTGCTATTATTTAAGTAAGGCTATTTTAATTGCTATTATTTAAGTAAGGCTGTTTGTTTTTCATATGCGCGGGGAGTGTTGTAATCTTGTGACCTCACTTAGACTAACTAACCCATTAAACCATCCAATACCACTCTGTTACATAATAGTATATTTTGTCTTGCCCCAGTTATGTAAAATAAACTTCCACAAAATGTAAAATTGCTGCAGTTTACAAAATTTAAACAGAAAATGTTTAAATTACTTGCATATAAATGTTATTATAGCTTAAGAGACTATTTGGAAGATAAGTTATAAGCTTGTTATTAGATAAAGTAAATAGTTCCTATTGTTTTAAGTTTAAAAAAAATATCCATTTTTTGATAATTTTATTTTTTTATGTTTTATTTGACTGAGCTCTGTTTTATGCTAAATTTTATTTTAAATTTGTATGCCTAAAAATGGCTTACCATAAGAGAAACTTTACCCATGTATGCTACCAACAACTTGCTTATAACTTTATTTATGGAATCAAATAAATATTATTCTTTTCTACATATCCTACGTGTCCTAGGCGTGCGAGTGGTGACTTGCAAAATCTTCAATATAGAGTCGCTTAAAAAGTTAAGTGTTTTCATAAATTCAGTACTTACCATGTTTAATAGTAGGTAATAGATGGACACTGAATGCTTCGACCAAGTTTTTCTGCATTAGGAACACGTACTTTGTCTTTTAAATATGTGAACAATTCATATAGCGTAAACACTTTAATTAGGTAATTTATATATTACTCTCACTTCGGTCATTTGTAATTACATCAACAGAAAAACGTCATGTAACGACGTGACCGTAACCTTGATTCGACTAACCGACAACAAAACAAACAACGTGAGCTATCTAGTAAGGACAGGATAGAAACAAAAAACACATCGAGTGTCCCTTTCTCCGTCTCAGTCGCACTCGCCACGCAATCGATGCCTGCGTATGAGTAGAGAAAAGGATAGTATGATTCATCAGTTTTCAAAAGCTGTCTGATCAAGATTATGCAACAAGAATTAATGAATCAAGAATAAATAAAATATCTATTTATTTATTTTAAATACACCTATCTATTTATACCTTTGTAAATATCATATGTAACTGTGCTTTTTTTAACTTATTTAAATATTTAACATGGTATCTATTTTTCTTTTTATCTATCTCATATAAATTTATTTATATTTGTATGTATATATGTCATATATTTGTTTATTAATTGTCGTATAATTGTTGAGTAAGGGTATTATTATTCTTTTCTCTTTTCATTAAGCAAACTTTTTTCTTTTTATTTAAATTTAAAGTTATACAGTAAGAATGTTACTAATTCTGTTTTATATTTTAATGCTTAAGTGGTATCCTGTCATTGGCTAAGAAATTTTGTAGTTCTTTATAAAACATTGTTTTTAAGTTTTTCTAAATGTGCTGTTGGATATCATAATAAAATAAAATAAAAAAATCGTTGATCGTTAAAGATGGCAGGCAGAGCGAGTCGGCAGCGGCCAATATCGCGGCGTTCGGAAGTCCAAATAAGAGTTACTACATAATCTAAAAAGAAATAACCTACTTAAATAATCGTGAGTTCATTAAAACATGAACATGCAATGTAACCTATATACTTATTATATACTCCTAATCACTTTTCTGCTGGAGTGTACCTGGACAGAAATGTATGTGAAAGTTCATGCTTTTTATTTAGATACTTGGGCTTAATAAATCGGATGGAAATAATTATAGTCCGGAAGCACTATTTCCGCACTATTTTTTGACGTAACTTTCAACCGAATAGCTGCAGACATTACGGAGATATTTGAGGTTTTCAAAACCTCAAGCCATAATCCTCATCAGGAAACTTTAATAACTCTGGAACCAATGAACGGTTCCTTCTGGGAATTGGCATAACGTGAGCACTATTTATGCACTATTTTTTGAAACCTTAACCTAGACTCTAGGCCGCACCGTTTGTTTGCTGCAGAGATGAGGATTATGGCTTGAACCTCAAGCCATAATCCTCAGTTAACTTTAGCTATAACTTTTTAACCATAATAGCACTATTTATCTGGTCTATGGCACTATTTAGCACTATTTATGCACTATTTTTTAGCATTGATCAAAATAAATTTCATGAAGTTTTAAAATTTGAGGATTATAGCTTGAGGGACACACTTTATTAGTATTATTGGTGGACTCTTTTGAGTCCCTTCGTGTGTAATTATAATATTTATGGGATTTAACAATGTGATTGACTTTAAAAAGATACATAAAGATACTCACGCTCACGATCTTGTACATGCTCTAATATACTTTAGACAACAGACCGATAAACGCCTGTCTTTTTGAGCACATACTGTTTTTGATCTAAATATGCTCTCCAAAGATTATGAAAATGATATATCATGGTCTATTTGGTTAATTATAATAACTTACACTGTTACTTAATTCATATATATTTTTGATGCTGTGTAGTGCCGGCTTAGAATAGCACTACCCCATTTCTTCCGGTGGGTGTACGTAAGAGGCGACTAACGGTATTGGGGGCTTTTAAGGGATTTTTGGGCGATGCGGTTGGAGACCCATCACCAACAACCTTTATTTTACCATCTTTTCCCCACACAAGTTTCCAAAAAAGGCTGAGAAATTTCTTATTCCTTGGCTCTGGCTACCCCTTCTAGGGATTTATAGCCGTGAGTATATGTATGTATGTATATTTTTAAGAATATATGTTCTAGTTCGTAATTTATATGTTTCTTCTCTTGGACCAAGGCTTAAATTTTAATTAAACTTATTTGGTTTTAGCTCTAGACCCATCTGGTGAAGGTTGGGGCTCAACATCTCAAAGATTAAGGAGCACGGATGCTCAATATGTAGAAGTGATTCACACAGACGGTTTCGGTGCGCGGGCAAACGGGATTAGCGACGAACTTGGCCATGTAGATTTCTACCCTAATGGAGGCAGACACACTCAACCAGGATGCTCTAATAATGCCTGCAGTCACGCCCGAGCTTGGGAATTGTTTGAAGCTTCCTTGAACAGCGATCATTTGGTCGGGAGCAGGTGTAATAGCTTGACCGATATGTCAGCGAACCGGTGTTCGGGGCCGACGTTAGTGATGGGTGGAAACAGTTTTGTTAAGTATGCGTGAGTATTACTCTTGTTTGTATAAGGGTATATCCACACATGCATACATGTTTAAATACACACGCGGCCCTAATGCCCAAAAATTGTTGCCATTTGATTTAGAAGTGAAATGGGTAAATGCTAGTGAAATTAAGGTGATATGTATCCAATCGCGTCGCCCAACATCCACTTAAAAAGCTCCAATAGCCTCTTACGACCACTAATAGGAGACCATGAACTGATGACTTTAAATGAGAACATTCACAATTGTTGTAATGGTGTGTGTGTACTTTAATACTTAGAAGAATGTTTCTCACTTTCACCAAAAAAGAGAAACTAACTAATTTATTTGAAGCTTCAAGCTTCAAGAAAAGTTTAGACTAGAATCAAAGTATGGAAGGAATGGCTTCAGTATGGGGATGAATTAGAAATCTTGCTAAAGATCCTCGTTTCATCATGTTTTCTCCTACTATACTTACCCATACTTATCCTCAGGAAAGGTTGAATTTATGACTTACCATATTATCAAATAACATGCTAATGGAATAAGAAGTGATTTTTCACCTAATTTGATTCATAACATTATTAATCTACATATTTTTGCCTTAATATGCAATGAGATCTCAAAACTATTTGGTAGTTTACAATATTCTATTGGTCAGACATTTACAATAATATTAACATAACATACCATAAACATAAACGTTCACGCCGAATATCCCCGAAGGGGTTGGCAGAGGTACCAATACTTCTGAACATCACGTGATTTTGTCACCTGGTGTTCAGAGTACCCACATTTTGCATGGACAGTGTACTCACGTGATATCGGCCTATCGCCGTTTTGTACGAATATATTGTTACATGACAAAGTACAATTTAGCCAATTTATTTATTTATTTAGTTTACTCACGACGTTTTACCTCACCGTTAACAACCGTGATAAATTAACTACACATATGTCTATAGAAAAGACAAATTGGTGTAGGCCCGACCTGGGATTTGAACACTAGTCGTTTGCACGATAACCGGTTTTCCAGATAATTCCAGATATATTAAAGTAATATATTATATATGGTGGTATAAATATGGTTTTAGTGGTCTACAAATTTAAAATATGACTTATTTTTAATATCACTCTTTTCTTTTTTTTCAGAACTGGAATATACCGCCTAACCACTGGAAGAGCTTTTCCTTATTAATCAATTATTTAGTTTTAAGTTCTAAAAAAGTGTATATAAATTTAGACTAAGAAATTATATTTATTACGTTCAACTATGTTGTTATTGATTCTACTCTATCCCGATTATTTTGACCCGATCTATCCCGTAGTAAACAGCTTGTGAAAGTTAAAAGCAAAGAAACATGTATATAAAATATATAATAATATTAATTAGTATAAATATTGAACCCAGAAGAAAATGCACTTGATGATTGTAAATGAAGCATTGATTGATTAGATAGGATCGTACAAACTAGCAATGGATAGTCTCTGCTTACCTTAATGGGCACTAATATGGCCTGCTTGTGAGTCATTTATTATATCATGCATATTATTTATTATACATACAATAACATTTTATGCAAACAAATATCAGCTCGTAGCAAATATTTGATATGACAGCTAAATTGTGTATTTTATTACCGACGAAACAAAACCATGCAAAGATATGATATATCGAAATTAATTGTTTATCGTTTAGACATACATTTAGATACTCTATTATTATTATTATCTTGTTTATTGGCCCTCGTATACAGTTTATACATTCTGCCAGCGTCAGAGTGAAATAGAAACAGCTTATTTTTTGAAACAAGACCGATAAAAACGAAATTTAATTATTACTGTTTTTTAAATATCTTAGAGTCAGAAAGAGATTAATAGATACAAATATATGTATATTTTAAGATGATATATAGAAATAAAAATAGACAATACGTTTTTACGAATTTGATCTATGATATTATAATTTAATTCCATTAGAAGATATGAAATAACTTAAAGTTTTCACAAAGTCAGTATGAACAAGTGATAACACATTTCTCATGTTAGTAGGTTTAGGAATAAAAGAAGGGAGAATATCATAAAATGATGTCGTTAATTTTGAACAGTTAAAAAATAAATGATCCAAAGTTCCTTCCTCAAGTCCACATTCACATAACGAATTATCTTTAATTTTAATTTTAGCGAGAAAAACTGGAGAACAACAATGTCCTATTCTCATTCTACATATGGTAGAGGTAGATGTCTTTGAGCATTGTTTATATTTAAAAAACCAAGGCTTAGAGGGAATTTCCGGTTGAATACCCGCGTAAAATTTTCCTTTAAACTGAATAGAATGTTTCCAATTTTCAGACCAAGAATTTTTAAGAAATACAGATGATTGGGCTACTAGGTCATGAGAATAAAGTTTATTGGTATCAATTCCTGAATCACAAGCAATCTTGGCTGCAGAATCGGCATGAGTGTTCCCTGAAATGCCACAATGGCTAGGAATCTAAGCTAACACTATTTTAATGTTATTAAGGAAACATCGATGTAAAGCAGTTTTCAAATCAAGGATTAATGGAAATTTGGTTTTAGCATGAAACTGATTTGATTGTAAAGCTTGTAGACAGCTTTTTGAGTCTGTAAAAATAACCGCTTTATTAATGGAATGGGATTCGATGAATTTGACGGCTTCTAAAATAGCAAGAGTTTCTCCAGTAAAAACTGAAGAATGGACAGGAGATTTCATGCTCAAAATTATTTTGCTAGAGGGAATCCAAACAGCGGAGCCGACGCACTCTGAGTTCAAAAGTTTAGATGCATCAGTATAAATGACAAGCCAATCTTTCCAAAGAACATCAATTTTATATTTTAGTTCCGTATCAGGAGAGAGGGACTCTTTTTCTATACCTAAATTTAAAATGATTTCTGGGAGGTAAATTAAACAAGCAAATTGAGTAGAAAATATGGGATTGGATTGATATCTGACTAACGAAGAAAGGGAATGATTAAATTTATTTATACTTTGAAAAACACGTGGAAGGGACTTGTGAGACCAATAACGGCTGGTTCCCACTTTTAGTGAAAGAGATTGTAAAGATGGAAGTAAAGGATGAGACGAAGATTGCAAAAATTTTGTTATAAATCTATCAGATAAATACTGCCTTCGTAAATTGAGTGGGGGTTCGACACATTCTACTTGAAGGGCATTAATAGGCGAGGATTTCATAGCTCCTAAGATGATGCGGAGACACTTTGACTGAATATTGTCTAATTTAACTAAATACAGCTTGCTACATGGTTCTAATAAAAAAGTACCATAATCTAAATGACTACGTATTAATGCATTATACAGAAGTTTTTGAGTAAATGGGTGGGATCCCCACCATACACCAGACAAGCATCGAAGAATATTAATATTCTTTTCACATTTATTAATAATATGTTGCATGTGAGGGATACCTGATAATTTTGAGTCAAGAATAACACCAAGAAATTTAACTTGGTCTTGAATGGGAAGAGGAATGTGGTCAGATACAATCGGAGTGGCCGGAATGTCCCGTTTTCTAGAAAAAACAACTACGCAGCATTTGGAAACAGAAAGACTGAGACCGTGATTAAATAACCATTCATTCAAATGATGTATTGCGGCATTTAAGCGAGATGTAGCAACATCAAAATCGGACGAATCTATGTAGAGACATAAGTCATCAGCATATTGAAGTATTTTACAGAAAGGTTCAACAGACTGATGAAGATCATAGGAATAAATATTAAATAGAATGGGACTTAAGACAGATCCTTGTGGAAGGCCTTTCCATATTAATCGGGATGAGAGGAACCCGTCATCTGATCTCACGGAAATAGACCTACATATGAGTAGGTTCGATATAATTGTAATTAGTTTAGGAGGGATATTTAATGACACTAACTTTTGTTGTAGAATTGCCAAAAGTACATTATCGTATGCAGCAGAAATGTCTAGAAAAGCTCCGATAACAGATTTATTATCTGAAAAAGCGAGGCGAATATCCGTGATCAAAGTGCTCAAACTATCAATGGTGCCCATACCTTTCCGGAAGCCAAATTGTCTGTTTGATAAAATACCTCTACTTTCGATTATCCATTCTAATCGATTTTTTATAAGATGTTCCATAATTTTAGCAAGAGCTGATGATAAAGCTATTGGTCGATAAGATGTAGAATAATTACTCTGTTTTCCGGATTTTAAAATAGGGATAATAATTTGGGTGTGCCATGACTCTGGAGGTAACCCTGCATCGAATATTTTGTTCACAACGATAAGGAAGAAGTCGCGGAGAGCGGAACCACCTTTAGCAATAAATGAATAAGGAAAACCATCTATTCCAGGCGAGGAATCTCTCAAAGCATCTAAAACCATATTAAGCTCAGAAATAAGAAAAGGTCGATCAAATTCTGAAAGAGCTGATGATACAATGACAATAGGAATACATTCTTCTCGAGTGGGAACAAAAGGAGGTGCAAGTCTTTGAGAAAAATCTTGAATCCAAGTAGACCTATCATTAATTTTAATATTATTATCTATAAAAGACCCACGAAATCTTCTTATATTTTGCCAAACTAAAGAAGGATGGGTTTTGGGTGATAAACTTTCACAGTAAGCCAACCACCCCCTTTTTTTTTTGTTAGCTACAAGTCGTTTGAATTGAGCATTTGCCTTTTGATAATTAACATAATTATTTACGGTCATCGAAATGCTGTACTGATTTTCAGCAATTTTCCGTTTATTGACAGCGTCTGAACAATCTGAGTCCCACCAAGGTGGAGACGAAATGTAAGACTTTCCAGATTTTTTAATACTAAAACTAGCGTTAGCTGCGTTTGTGATACACGTTATTAACTCAGAATATAAAGACTCTAGGCTAGATGACGCGTTCGTATCAGGAAGTAATTGATGAATTGTTTCGGAGTATTTATCCCAAGCTTCCAAAGGACCCAACTTATATTTAAGTAAAGGAGGAGCTTTTTTCACAGTAATAGTCTTGGAAGGCATATTTAGAATTATTGGGAAATGATCGCTCCCAAAAGAATTAGAGAGAACAAGCCAATTAAGAGATGCCGAAATAGAAGCCGATGATAAAGAAAGATCTACTGCTGAATGTACATTTTGGGACGGCCCGACTCTACGAGTTGGAGAACCGTCATTTAAAACACATAAATTTAAAGTATCAAAAAGATCTATCAGCAGAGGAGCAAAAGAATCACTTCGAGCTGAACCCCAACTAGGATGATGACTATTAAAATCACCAAGTAGGATCATGGGACTGGGGATTGAACAAATAATTGAAGACAATTCATTAAAAATTGAAGGGATGGCATGAGGGACATACACAGACACAAATGATATATTGAAAATTTTAGCAGCTATAATATTAAACTTATCCGAATGGGCGGGTAATTGAATTTGAATGAAGTTAATGGATCTAGATATGAGGAGGGAAGCACCAGCATACCCATCACTCCTATCATCCCGGAGACATGAAAAACCAGAAACTCTGAACAGAGATCCTGGTCTCAGCCACATCTCCTGCAGGGCAATGATTGATGGTTTATGGGTATTAATGAGATGAATAAGGTCTGACTTTTTAAACTTGATGCTCTGACAGTTCCATTGCATTATTGACAGATCCATTAGGGGAGGTTGAGATAAGCTGACAAAGTATAGAGCGCACGTTGGACGGTAATTCAATGTTGTCTATGCGGGAGCATAGACTCACAATACAAGAGGCGAGTAGTTCTAAAAGGTTGTCATTTGGAGTTACTTTTTCTTTGTTTAACAGAGCACATCCATCCGGTAGGGAAGAAAGAGGTTGTCTTGTTAAATCTGAATGAGAAATTCTATCATATCCATGAGAAGATGAGGGAGACCTATGTCTACGGGTGACGTTAATGGTTTTTTTATATGAGTGTGATTGGGACTTGTCACTAATGGATGGATTTGAATTTTTGGACAATGAAAATTGAACTGACGGAGGAGAATTCATTTTAAAAGCATCCGAATATAATTTCTTAACTGGAGAAAAGCGAACAGAAGCTTCGTTATAAGAAATATTTTCTTGCGACATCACGAGCTTAATAGATTTTTGTCGGTTAAATTCTGGGCATGTTTTGTCAATAGCCGTATGCGAACCCAAACAAAACATGCAAGTTGGGGAATGTTTGTTACAAGATTCTCCGTAATGTGGTTGAGAGCACTTAAAGCAACGAGGGGATGATCTACACTGAGCCTTAACATGACCAAAACGGCAACAGTTATTACATTGAATGGTAGGAAGAATGTATGTTTCTATTGGTAAACTATTGTGAAAACATATGATGCGTTTAGGGAGAATTTGACCAGAAAAAGTTAGAACTACGGTTTGAGTGGGTATCCATACCGGAGGTTCACCGTCTTTAATAATTTTTCTATTTATTCTCCTAGCTTTTATAATATTACCAGATCCTGAATCTATGATCGCTGCTTCCATCAGCTCCTGCATAGACCAGTCAACTGGAGCATTTCTTACTAAACCCATGCGCGTTACGTTGTAATTCGGAATTGTTGCAGAGAACTTTTTTTCTTTTAATATCTGGAAAGTTAAAAAAGAATTAGCCGATATTGCGTTTTTAAATTCTATTGAGATCCTATTCCTGCCAATATTTTTGACGCCATCCTC
Organism: Bedellia somnulentella; assembly: GCA_963576735.1. Taxonomy (NCBI): domain Eukaryota; kingdom Metazoa; phylum Arthropoda; class Insecta; order Lepidoptera; family Bedelliidae; genus Bedellia; species Bedellia somnulentella. The sequence goes on from OY755171.1 coordinate 15,616,316, forward strand.
GACAATGTTTTTAATTTTATGTTGGACTAGTAATTTTAAGTAATCTTATTGTTGTGCCCGCGGCAGGATCGGGTTCGCTTCTGTGAATGTGGACAATGAAAGGTGGTAGATCCGTTTCGGAATATACTTTTTTGGATTCAAAATCAGGATGAATATAGACATTTTGAATGGAAGGTGAGGCCAAAGAGGGATCTTGAATTATTCTTTTTGAATTTTGAAAATGAACATTAAATGTAGAAGAATTTTCTCGCTTTCTTGAGCCAGAATTAGGTGAAATTTCTTGCGAGAAAATAGGTAACGACGGGTTTGGAGCTCCAGGGTCAGGGGGATCCACCCCAGGATCGGGAGGATCGCAATCCATTTATAAAAATGAACTTATATGAATTCTTAAACAATCTGAAAAGATATTTAAAACAAAAGGAAAAATTATAAATTGTAAAATTTTTTCGCTGTTGCTCGTGACAACTCTAACAACAGAATCCCATTTAGATACTCGTATAAAAAGATTAATATTTAACTAGCTTGGTTCCCTAGTCTATGACCGCGTAGACTACATTTTTTGCATCCAGCTTGCAGAATACCCAAACACTATCTCACCTCTTCTTACAAACAACGATTCATTCATGTCCTAGTTAATTTTATATATACGTACACTTTCGACCATAAATCCCTAAAGCTTCAAAATCGGAAAATTCCTCCGAAAATTTTGGAAGTTAAGTGTTTTCCCCGCTTTTTTGTATTGATTGTAAAATAAATAATTGTCTCCAAAACGCATCGCCTAATAATCACTCATAAAAACCCCCGATACCTCTTACGATCACCCATGGAAAAATTAGGTAGTACTCTTCTAAACCGACACTACACAGCAAATTTAAAAAAGTTAATTTCGTTTGGAATTAACAATTTCTCATATACTTTTGGAAGGAGGTGGGTAGTAGATGGTAAATAAATTCTTGTGGGGGGTGGTTTTCTAGCTATATCTCCTGCAATTTGTGTTGGAGCAACATTTACTATTAAATTAAAATAACAAATTACATTTTTATGTGTGTATACTTGCAGTCTTTTATTTCGAATACTGTTTACAAAGTGACATATTGTTTTAGTGACAATAAAGATCAAAGATAAATAGATAAATTTTAACAGACAAATGTAGTGTAAAAACCATAGATCAACAATATCGCCCATAAATTAAGTTAAAGACCCTTTTGGGAAAATCATCTTGCCTTTTACCCAAACAGATCTATTAAAAATAAAATCGATTATTTATATACCCATTTTCTTACTTTCAAGTCCACAAGTTTACAACCCAATTCTCACTCTACTCTATAAATCTATTTTTTCTAACTGATTGGTTACTGCTGGCCCTGTGGCCTGTACGGCTTGACCACAAAATATGTGTGCCGGACAACTGAGGGTCGCCCTGGCTGTGCAGGCAGAGGTGAGGATTCCTAAACTATATCGAATGGAGGGTTGAATTAAATATTTAAAATTCTATTAATAGAGCCTCATTATTAAAAAACCCGTAAACGCAATTTGAAGTTTCTAAGGACAGATATTAATTAAATTGTACATAATTATTACCCACCCCATTTTAGTACTAGTACTCAATTAGTAAAAATGTTTTGTTAAATGTAAGTAAAAAGGAACCCGTTTTCCAAAGTTCAAGTTTAAAGGTACGGAAATAAGATTTTTTTTACACAGAAAGTGTGTATGGGACATAATTGTAATGGGGATGTAATTAATTCATATCAAAACAACAATTCAAAACAATCTCAGTCCACTATTGAAAACTTACATATAAACTTCACATTCCTATTTCACCCCTTTTTATAGCATTTTAAGGTTTAAATTTAAAAAAAAACTTTTATATGTTGTCATAAAGACCTGCAAACCTTTGCACCAAGCTTCAAGTTTCTAAATATAAAAAAAATAAAATCCCTGTAATAATTTCATACCCTATTTCAACCCCTTTTAGCAAATTTTTGGCAATAAAAAGTAACCTACGTGCTATCTTAAAATTCATAAACATTGGTTTGCTAGTTAAGACGTGAAAGCGTAACAGACGCACAGATAGAGTTACATTTCGCATTTATAATTCTTAAATAACCTTTTTTGCACTAAAGTTTTGAAACTGTTAGCAAAACTTAACCTTGACAGTCATTATTAATTAAATTTTAATTATTAAAATAAAATATTCTCTTATCAATAGTTGGTGTATCAATTTCATGGTAATAATATATTTGAATTTAACATTGTAATTGTCACAATTGTGTCAACAGCAATACATATTCCCAGTTGTATTTAGAGTTGATTAATATGAAATAAATCAATATTTATCATGTTCTCCACACTGCTTATCAATTGCACTACATATTGCTCTGTTCCCCAGACGGGAGAAACTTGCGGGCGGCGGCGGCGCAGCGAAAGCCCCAAGTATATGCACCTATATACCTATCAGACATATATTTAAATACGTACTTATTCTGATACCATAAGAGACGCCTCTTTGTATGATATTGGCTAAACTCACGAATTTCATTGACATTCAATACAATAATATTTTCACATACTTTCTTTTAATCCATACATTCATACGCCTTTTATAACATTCACTTATAATTATAAATTAAAATCCTAAATCGACAAAAGAAATAGAGTCAAGAATCCCATAATACAAAATTCAATTTCAAAGCTATCCAAAGGATCTGCAATGTGCTCTAGCACCCGCCCCGCGTCAGCGTATCTAATACAATCTATTGAGATACCTCACGGATAAGTAAGTTACAAGTAACCGATGTCTAATGCACTCAGTGTTGAGCTCGGACCAACTTAGGAGCTTAACACTTTTGAGAAGTGAGTCTCCAACCTATATTACGAGTTTACGAGGGATTTTCGAACATTTCGAGCGTATTTACGTGGAATAAAGCTGAAATATGGATTGTTGCAACTAGAGTGTGACGCTGTATCGTTAAGATCTCTATAAGATATCTTTTAGACATTTATATTGCACTGATAAATAAAATAGGAGTGCCTTTTTGTAATACTAGAATATCTACTTTAGATTTATGCATATGTGCATATGTTTCAGGATTATCTTAGGAACAGAACACAAAGAACGAAGCAAAACAAAACCTGTCTTAGTGAGGACCTGCAAACAACTGAATATCGAATACCCCAAGGAAGTGCAGTAGGGCCGACCTTGTTTCTAGCGTATATAAATGATTTAACAAATCTTAATCTTTTTAACGGTCGAGTCTACTCTTACGCCGATGATACTGCACTTATATTTCATGGCACCAATTAGCAGGATACTTTTGCATTAGCATAATCAGGTTTTAGGCAGGTTCTTCAATGGCTCCAAATTAAAATTCAAAGATAGTTGTAAAAAGTTTTAAATTGTTCAATTCTTAATTTGTATTGCAAACTGATGTTTTTGAAAAGTTACTATATTAAACCTTGTAATGTAATTCACATACGGAATCACGGTATCCCCTAACACAGCTTTGTACAGCTTAACGGGGGGCCGAAAAAATTTATAAATACCTACTTGGCTTGATAAAGAATATTTTGATATTTGATTTATTTGAAAGACATAAGACTGAAACAGGCACGCCCTACATCCCTGATGGGATGGCAGAGGAAATAATTGTTCTGAACATCACATGAAGTGATAGTCACCTGGTATTCAAAATAAATGCCCACGTTTTAACTGGACTGTGGATGTGTATTTGAGTACATGATAGGGGATAGGCCTTTCACCGTTCTGTACGAATACACTGTCACATGACTAAGTATAACTAATCCATGTGTCTTTAAAGTCTTACATACATACATACATACATAGAATAGAATAGAATAGAATAACTCTTTATTGTACATCAAACACAAATTTACAAAAGAAATTATCATACAGTTTACAGTGAGGTACAATCGGCGGTCTTATCGCTAAAAGCGATCTCTTCCAGACAACCTTTGGAAGGTGAGATCGGTAAACTAGTTATCTGGGTAGATGCACAAAACAAGTTTACTTTAAAACTAACTTATTCAATTGAAATAATAAATAATAACATAAATATTAATTACACAAAATAATATAATATTACAAACATATGTACATACATAACTACATACTTTTATATATACAAGTAATACAAATACCTAAATAAAATACACAAATACGTTTTAGAAATATAATTAATACATATAATTTAAAAAGCAACAGTATTACAGCGCTTCAGTGAGATAGTGTTGTTTCACCAGATCCTTGAACACATTAAGTGATTTAGCCAATCGCACCTCCACAGGAAGTGCGTTCCACAATTGCACAGCGTGTACAGAAAAAGAGGAGCCATAGAAATTGGTTGAATGAGAGGGAATGGTTAATTGAAGATTATGGTCTGAACGTAAATTAAGGTTATGGGAAGAAGATAGAAATTGAAAACGTTCTTTTAGATAGAAAGGAGTGGCAGGATTGAACAAGATAGAGTAAAGAAGAGACAAAGTATGCGCATTTCGGCGAAGGCGAATAGGAAGCCACTTAAGTTTAGAACGATAAACAGACACGTGATCATACTTACGCAATCCAAAAACAAACCTTATGCATAAGTTTTGGAGACGCTCTAATTTATTTAGCTGTTCTTCCGTTAAATCAAGATAACAGGTATCAGCGTAATCCAAAATTGGAAGGAGTAGAGATTGAGCTAACGCAGTTTTGGTAGCAGTAGGTAGAAAATTACGCAGTCTCCTGAGGGAGCCCGCTGACGCGAACATCCTTCGGCTTACCGATTCTAATTGGGGTACCCAAGATAAATTGCAATCGATCATAATGCCTAAGTTCCTTACCACGGGGCTAAAAGGGATTGATTTTCCGTCAAATAACACAGGTGGCAGTGATTTGTAATAAATCCTAGAAATCATTCGAGAACTACCGACTATTATTATTTGTGATTTATTTGGATTGACTGCTAGCCCATATGCCTCACTCCAACGCAAAATGCGCTCCAGATCACCATTAATCAGGCCAATGGACATATTCAATTGATCAAGATTTGCTTGCGTGTAAATTTGAAGATCATCTGCATAAAGGTGGTAGGAAGAAGTGAGTTGATGAGAAATACTATTAATAAATATAGCAAATAAGAGAGAAGACAACACACCACCCTGTGGAACACCGGCAGTTAAATCACACCACGGAGAATAAGAATCTTCGATGCGAATGCGCTGCCGACGCCCCTGTAGATAACTACGAAACCAGCCAATTACCGTTGGAGATATGTTAAGAGAACGAAGCAAAGCCAATAATATATCAAAGTCAACAGAATTAAATGCGCTACTAAAGTCAAGCAGTGATAGAACAGTCAGTAATCCCTTGTCCATTCCCAAACGTATGTCATCAGTAATTTTAACCAAAGCCGTAACGGTACTGTGGGAAGGGCGGAAACCAGATTGGAAAGGATTAAGTAGATCATTTTTAGTCAGGAAATCATTTAATTGTCTGTGTCAAGTCGTTCAAGGACTTTAGAAAGGAAAGGGAGGATAGATATAGGGCGATATTCAGAGAAGGATTTTGGATTAACTTTTTTAGGAATCGGGGTGACTTGGGCTTCTTTCCATACCGTCGGAAATGATCCTGAGGTTATGGAGTTATTGAGGATATCAGTAATGGCATACATACATATACTCACGGCTATAAATCCCTTGACGGGGTAGCCAGAGCTTTGGAATGAGAAATTCCTCAGCCACTTTTGGAAGTTGATTGGGGAAAAGATGGTAATAATAAATGTTTTTGGTGACGGGTCTCCAACCACATCGCCCAAAAATCACTTAAAGTCTTAGTATAGGGTTTATAAAAAACCGGTCAGGTGCTTGTGCTAGGATGGTCTCTAATACAAACGAATAAGCATCTTTATAAATTCACATGGCTATCCCACGTCCCTATTATTAATCTGTAAACGTTTTTTATTCGACTTTAGGTATACTGATTCTCGGGAACATACTTAAATTTATCGTTCGGAATAATTTAATTACTTACCGTACCTAATTTCTTTATTACGATTATGTGATGTGAATGAAAACTGCCTTCAAGCTTTTCACTGATAGGAAACGGCAATATGCTTATGCGTTCACCTTGTACTAACAGTATTAAGCCCAGATAGGATGGGCAGGGACACATCAGATCATAGCACTGTTTTTTAAAATTTTCAATACAATTTTATTTTTGTTTTTCCATGCTCTTTCAATACAGTTTTATGTCTCTAAATTATATAAAGGGTTTTCAAAATGATTTAATTAGATATTAACACGTCTTGTTTTATGGTCGCGACCATTCTGCCCCCATATTATGCAAACATTGATTTATGAAAAATTGTTAACGGTGAGATAAAACATCGTGAGGAACCCACATGGCTAAGTTATACTGAGTCAAAATGGAGAAAGGCCTACCCCCAATCTCGTAAGTTCACTGCTTAAGCAAAGCACTGATTCTCTGAACTCGAGGTGACAATGTAACGTGATGTTTTGAAGATCGTATTTTGACTTGCGACACAATCTTTGGTACTAAAATATAAGGTATCTCAGACTGGGTGTGCTTTTATCGCCGACGCACTGCAGTATCGTGCGAGGCTCAAAATCACTGTAAGGACATTATTTAAACTATAGAGAGAGTGACAAAAACGTCTGCTATGTCGATATTTATGTATAGAGATCCACACTAGATGCCTTTCCTGGATGGTTTTGACCATCGTCGTCCATCACTGCAACATTCGAACCAAACTGTAATAAATAATACAAATTGATTTACGGATTTCGTTACATGTTTGTGATTGTACATTTACCAAATCAAATTGCGTATTTGTGTAACTCAAATTAATCGGGATTATGAAAGATTATTTATTGCTCGTTTTAATCTTAATATTCGGATGAGAGCGTATTGTGCAACGCGCATATTAAACTATTATTATTAAACTTAAAGGGTATACACAGCATACTATTTATATTAATAAATAGTATGCTGTGTAGTGTCCGCTTAGAATAGCACTACCCCCTTTCTTCCCGTGTACTATTCTGGGCTTTTTAAGTGATTTTTGCGCGATGCGGTTGGAGACCCATCACCAAAAACCTTTGTTTCACAATGTTTTCCCCACACTACTTCCAAAAGTGGCTGAGGAATATTTTTTGGGATTTATAGTCATGAGTATATGTATGTATGTGTAGTTATTTATAAATTAAGTATGTTTTTATATACGCTAAACCCCACAACGCAAAAGTAAAGTACTGTCTCATACACTTCCATAAAGTAGTTTACAAACACGACACTTTCCCTATTAATTACGGCACGTATGTCCCGTTTAATTAATTAAAATTAGTGAGTTGGCCGATTTCAGAATCAAGCATCATTATAAAGCACTCGCGCACGTTAATTTGCGAGCTTCCTATTTATACTATTTAGAGGTTTACTTATTGTAATATGTATACAGTTAATTATAGCTGGGACTGGCTTGCATTACAACGTTAACACATTTTGTTCGATCGATAGAAATTACTCTAACTTTGTCGAAATCAGTTGTTACTACATAATAAAGCCTTTTTTCTTTTTACTTCGGATTTCTGAATTTTCAGAATTATTTCAGTATATTTAAACACCGTTTACAGTAAGTGTCTGACCTTACCGTAAATTTGGGTGAACTTGCAACCTTAGCAGTTATAATTCCAAAAGGTATATCTAAGGCTTTAGAATGAATTATTAAAATTACTGAAAAAACCCCGATAACCTAAGCTCCATTACTCTTCGAATAATAAATAACATTAATTAAATTAAAATTACTTGCGGCCACTTTTGCCTGGCTGCGTCTTGTCAGTGTATTCTCCTATTCATAAACTTATGTTAAAATGTGTGTTTGACTCAATACGTAATGAACGTAGAGATTTAGCAGCGGGATCTTATGCTATTATCAATACAGATAGGGCAAACTATTAGAATGCAACCGTGATGATGTTGATGATACATGTAATACCACCCTGGTACATAGATTTCCAATTTGTCTGAGCTGTAACAGATAGTCCAACAAGCGTTCCTATCTTACTGTTTCGAAGAAATTGTAGTTTTTCTATCTTTTTTAAAACGTCATTACAGTCAATGTTCTGTGTACCGAAGCTCAGTTTCGATTCTCAGAAGCAAACAGCAATCTTGAGTTCGCCACACTAGCAAATATTTCATTTTCATCTCACCATGTATCGGTCCTTTCCCGAGGCAGTTTTCCTTTCTACCTTTCCATATTTTACTCACAGCTCAATATATTACATAATATTATCTCATTAGCCAAGTCGCGAACCAAAGCAAATTTTATTGTAACTTTTGGGCTGGTGCTCGGAGCGGTACTATTCGTGTCAATGTAATTACTTGCTTAATTAGTCTTTCCCTCCTTTTTCTTTTGAAATTGTTTAGCGAGGAAATTATGGAGTTGACTCTGTTTTTTTACTTTGTATTTAAGTGGCGAAATTGCCAGGCTTTTCAAGGAACTAAACAAAAGATTTCGAGCTCTATTTATGTAATTATTTTCGTTTAGCAACAACTAGCATCTCTCTGTTTGCATAGAAAGCCTTATTTATAGCCTCTTTTATACGTTGGTTTTTTCCAATATGAAACTGCCAAAATACTTAGAATTAATATTAGCTACTGCTCTTTTTCCGAGTATGGATTTCATATTAAAAAAAGCTAGGTCATTAATTTGGCAATGTCCGTCAATGAAAGCTGTCAGGTGCCATACACAACGCAAAAAATAAAACAACTTTAGCTTCAGCTTTAATATGAATTGCAATAAGGACAATCATTTACCGAGATATGAGACGGGGAATTCCTTGCTACACGTTTATCGCAAGATTCATATTGCATTGGATTATAATTTTTAGCACATTTGATAAGTTTTTTTTGATTATAAATAGATAAGTCTTGTATTTGCATTTCATTATTGTGTTGATTTGCTCAGGGGTGATTAAATTAGATAACGCGACCCAATAAATAGTTACACGTTCAATCTCGCTGAGGCCCCTTCTTATATAGAGTTCAATAAATTAAGATATTTTAATGCTAGTATATTGTATCATATAGAATTACAGTTTTACGGTAACATACGTTAAAATATAGATAGGCACGTGTTAAACATACCTAATTTACATTACTAATAACATACATACATACACACATATTCTCACGCCGTTAGTTTCCATCGGGGTAGGCAGAGACTATCGATCGCCACTTTGTACGATCCTGGCAAACCTCTCTGGCTTCGTTTACATCCATCAATCTTTTCATACATGCTCTTTTATTCTTCATACTGCGGACACCTGCCTTTTTGAGCACATTTTCTATTTGATCCAAATGTGTCCTCCGAGGTCGTCCTCTACTAACATTACATTCCACATTGGCTCTATATATCTCTTTCACCAATTTACTGTCATCCATCCTCTCTATGTGCCCAAACCATCATTCCTTTTTCTATCTTTCTTACAATATCATCTTTTACACCACACCTTTCACGAATCACATCATTCCTCACACGATCACATAACCTTACATTACACACTTTTCTGAGGGATCTCATTTCTACTGCATTCACTCTACTTTCATGCTTCTTCTGCCACATCCAACATTCACTGCCATACATAAGCGTAGGAACGAGGAGAGCATCATGCACAGCCATTCGCGCCTTTTCAGACATCGACTGACTAGACATTAGACTATCTAGTGCTCCATTTACCGCATTACCCTTTTTCACTCTTCTCTCGATATCTTCATCACACTTTCCATCCCTAGTAAACAAACTTCCCAAATATACAAACTCTTTCACTTGTTCCACTTTCTTACCATTAATCTCAATCACGCATTCGGTCATATTCACCTCTCTCTCAAAAACCATAGTTTTTGTTTTATCCACATTCACCCTCATTCTTCCATACTCGCCTTATGCTACTTTCATCCGTCGCCTGTTCACTAATTCACCCTGTTCATCTCTCACAACATTCACTCTCGTGTTTTGGGAAACTCCCTTTTCTTTCCGGGTATATTTCCAGAACAACTTTTGGTTATTCCGGAAATTATCGGAGAGTTTCCTCTCACACCATTCTATCAGATCACGCTTTTTCTTTTCTATTTTCTTCTTAACCTAATTCTTAACTCTCTTATATTCATCTTCACTATTCTTCACTACATCATCTGTTACTCTCGCATCCATTCGTTTACTAGCTTTAATCGCTAGTAAATCTAACCAAGCTTTCTTCTTATCTCCAACTGCCTCTTTCACATCTTTATCCGTGTACGTAAGAGGCAACTAACGGTATTGGGGGCTATAAAGGGATTTTGGGCGATGCGGTTGGAGACCCATCACCAACAACCTTTATTTCACCATCTATTCCCCATGCAACTTCCAAAAGTGGCTGAGAAATTTCGAATTCCTTAGCTCTGGCTACCCCTTTCTGGGGATTTACAGCCGTGAGTATATGTATGTATTAACCTTTACCTACAAAAGCGTCTCTTATCTAAGTTAAGCGGAAATAATTAACGATCAATTTTTTGTTCCACCACAAAGTTGCTACGAAATCCCTCATCTCATTTCAATTTCAAAAGTGCTGAGAATTACTCTTCAGAGAATAAATCTAGGCGGCTCCGACAGTTTGACACTTTGTTGGTATAATTGAATAGATAAATTACAAGTCAGATTAGTGTAAGCCGCGGGAAGAGCGACTGATATCTGTATTCACACCTGCAAAGCCTGGCTTACGATACCTTATTGATAGAAGCTTACGGAAACAATTTGCTACAACTTATTAGGACGGTATTGATCGATATCTAAGGGTTGTTTCTCAAGATTTATGTATTTCCTTACGATATTCTTTGACTATAATTCCCGTTTTACCTTTTGGTACGGAACCCTAAAAAGCAGGATTCGAAGTGTGAAAAATACAAAAGCTTGTATTAAATGTGGTTAAATCTACATTCAGCGGGAGAGGTTTGCTAGAATCATTTAAAGCGGTAATGATAGTATAGATGAGATCTATTAGCGTGAGTATGAGCATGATGATAAATTAAAAATATAGTAGTCTCATTACCTGTTTGATGTTTTAGATTTTTTTTATTGTTGCTTTGATAAATCAATAACTTTTTACCTCTTTTAAAATATAGCTAAGGTATTTCTATATCCAAAGGTAGACGTTGATAAAGATATATAAATGTAAACATAACCTATCATTAATTATTTAACAATTCTGATATAAACATAATTATTATTATGATAACTTGCCCCAAAAACATAAATACGGATTGATGAATGATAAAAATCATAATTCCTTTTAATATTTTCGCTGTCAAATTAATAAATTGTCAAATAATCATAATTTTAGCTGTCAAATTCATAAATACTTGCACTAATTAATTTATAAGTTTCAACAGCGCCAATCTTATGATTTAGGATTACCCATGGATTACCTAACGACCGATGACAATGTCAATGTTGCAAATTATGATATAACCAACGGTCGCTAAAGATGCGTAAAAAAGTAATAATGGAGACGTACTCTAATCTACAGCGTAATTATTTCTACATTATTATCAAATTAATACAAAATAGCATCGTAATTTATAGACCCATAAAGGGTATCCATTTTGGTTTAATGCGATAAGAAAGGATATTCACTATATAAAGGACCTATTCGCAAAGTATACAAACCTTTTGGAACTGATTCTCTGTCTCTTTTTTCGTGAAGGAATAGAAAGAAATAGAAGTACAAGTATAAGAGAAACAGACGACTTTATTAGACAAAACTTCGTCGAATAAGGCTTCGGAAACTATAGAATTACACGAGTGACCGAACTAGAAGATAACATCATCGAAACTACAATATTTGCAGAAATAATTTTGTGTAGGAATTGTTCAAATAAACAACCTGCTTTTGTTGTAGCAAGTTTTGCTTTAACTATTCTTTGTTGTAGTCTTGTTACTACGCAATTATTGGAAATTGCTACTTTTATATTTTACGCGATGATGTGTCCAGTTTCTGTTTAATTTACTTATTTGTGATTAGGAACCAAACAGTGTAATAATCTATATTATTTTCATAGATAATCGGTATTAAAAATGTGGAACAACACGACTTATAAATGTTTACAAAACGTATAATGATTAAAATAATGGACCAAGAGCGAGTCGGTTTAGGCGGAAAGTAGGGTTTCGTAGTAACTAAAGGACTTCAGCCATGCATGCATACGTAACTGCCACATATCTGAGCATTAGTTTAGTTATATGGTTAGAAAAAACACACAGTAGATTATTTGAATCAGTTAGAACATACCTCCTGTCCCGTGTTTGTATCACTGGTCCTTTTCACTATTACATTATGGTTATTTGAATGTGGCAGCTTTTAGATGTCGAGTTTCGTAGTTAGTATATCTACATACATACATACATATACTCACGGCTGTAAATCCCTAGAAGGGGTAGCCAGAGCTTAAAAAATAGAAATTCCTCAGCCACTTTTGGAAATGTGAATGGGGAAAAGATGGTAAAAATAAAGGTTGTTGGTGATGGGTCTCCAACCGCATCGCCCAAAAATCCCTTAAAAGTCCCAATACCGTTAGTCGCCTCTTACGTACACCCACCGGAAGAAATGGAAAGGCTGTGTAGTGTCATTTCTTTAGTATATCTACATACCATATATTACCTTTATTTTCTTGATAGATTGCAACTTTAGTCATTAAGTATCCAGCGTAAAACTTCTAATGTTATCCTATTTTTACTGGGTACTTTATACAATAGTTCAATGTGTCCTATAATGTTCAAAAGGTGTTAGAACATCGCATGTTATGTTGTGCATTTTGGATAAACTTATTATGCCGTCCGAGCTGCACATAGACAAATACCGTTTACTTATCATAGTTTATTTTTATTCGGACTTCTAGTTTTTTTTTTGGTTTCATACACTCTCTTTCTCTTTAACTGTTTGTTGTATAAACGTATCAGACATACAAATAACCCTGGACACTTCACGAACGACATACACGTCATATACGACTGAGATAAAAACCCATCGTCTCATAGCTAGTTACCAAATGGATTGCATTGAAACATATTATATTCTTAAACAATAATCTAACTCGCCGTTGGTCAAATATCAATTAAATAATCTAATTAATAGTTTAAAAAACACTAAAAAACACGCTTTTATAAGTGCAATTAAAAGTCAAAAATAAATTATGGGTCGTTCAAGTTGTCTCTATTTCTGGGCTGAAGTGTATACTATGTGCTTTTAATTATAATATTTGATTGTAAAAGCGTGGGGCGCTGGAGCAGGAAAAACATTCTTTTAAACAAATACACGAACAAGAACTCTACATTTTGCCACTGTTGACTAGTACTTTGAACAGACTGTTTAATATAGAGCCTCCAACTAGTGGTGCTGCAACTCTAGTTAGAGTGCCGATCTCTGTAACCTGCTTCCCGAAACATCGCTTCACTTGATTTATTAGCAAGGTAAACAAAAAATCTTTCCTTTTCCAGCGCCCCACGCTTTTACAATCAAATATTATAATTAAAAGCACATAGTTTATACTTCAGCCCAGAAATAGAGACAACTTGAACGACCCGTAATTTATTTTTGACTTTTAAGTGCACTTATAAAAGCGTGTTTTTTAGTGTTTTTTAAACTATTAATTTATTTTATGCTTTTTAGTCTTTGCTAACGGCATATTTTTTACCATAGAATTCCCACGAGTATAAGACAATTAAACGGTCAACCCCCCCAGAGGTCCGAGTAGAGGAGCAAGGCTACTTACAACAGGGTTTCGCCCGGTTCCCTGAGGTGACGCAAGCGACATGAAATTTTTATCCACCCTCATGCCATTCAGCTCTCGGCACGTTTCTCACCTTGGCTTGGGTGGGATCTTTAACAAGCTACTACCACATTTACACGTCAATATACATCGTTTCGTAGTAGCACCTGTAGCTCAGTTGGACTGATGTGATCGTATTTACAAGTTAAGCAACGCGAGCTGCGGTCCGTCCGCGGATGGGTAACCGCCTAGTGGTATTTATCTCGGGCGCTACCGTGCTTTGCAAGGCACGTAAAGCCGTTGGTGCCGGTTGTTATCGTAAGATAGCAGTCGTCAAGCTTTGTCAGAGACCCAAACGGGCGGCTTGATAACATCTAACGGTAAGGTGACCACTAGCCATACAAACCATCACCAACCCGGCTGGCCCCCGTGGTGAAGTATAGTTAATACCTTCCTCACGGAAGAGACCCGTGCCCAGCAGTGGGACGTTATGGGTTGGTAACGATACATCGTATGCTAATATTCATAATGAAGTTCCAGTTCAAATCTTCCGGCTCCATCATCAGATCAGTTCAATAGTACCATATTATTGTATTCAGACCTTGAAACCTAATCGTAGTCAAAGTTCATCACAAGACCTTTCTAACAAGTCCAAATACGGCTATAATACGATCATCCATCATTAAGTTCCAGTTCATATCTTCCGGCTCCATCATCAGATCAGCTCGACAGTACCATATTATTGTATTGTCATCGAAATCACATACAACTGCCAATTTTCATAACGCTATGATCTTTAGAAGATGGTTAAATTAGTTTTCTTAGATTTGATTACATAGTTACATACATACAGGTCGACCTAATAAAAGCGTGTTAAAAATGAAAAAGAGTGCTCTAAGTAAGCGGCGTTCATTATTTGCGTTCGTGTTAAATTAACCCCAGTACTGTTGGCTCAGCTAAAACAATGACCGCTAAAGCAATGTTATCGCCTTTTCATTTTCCCCGTGTTTATATTATTAAAACAATACTGAAACGCAAAGCCGCGAGAAGTTTATTAAAAAGCGCTTTACTTAAGCTTAATTCTACTTCTTAAAACCTTTGGCTGTTAGCTTGTTTGATAGCCCCCTTATACTGTTTCAACTTGTATCTTTCAGCGTTTTAACGAGGAGCAGATAAAGCGTTTCAAACGTTGTATCCAAATAAGATTAGACATAATAATTATTTTTTTTAATCAAAAAGTTTAAATCTTGAACTTGTCTAGTGATTTGTTGGTTGTAGTTACTTATATTAATAATTAACTTTACTCTGGACTTCTAAAAGTGCAATGAGTGATTTCATTTAATTATTTGTTCGAATTTGCAGTGTTTGTGTTATTATTTTGCGATATTGATAATATCACAAAATGATTGTTCGACGTAACTTTCGGTTTCATAAATTGATTGAACATAACATATACTCACGGCTATAATACACGGTTTCGGTTAGTCTTATAATATATATGAAAATAGATGAAACTCCGGACTGATGGATGAGGATGATATATTAATGAGTATTTCACAGAAGTAGTTGTTGTTTTCCAGGGTGGTTCAAAGTGGCGATCAATAGTCTCTGACAACTCCATATAATGATTACTCCATACAATTAGACCGCGAGTTGAAATTAAGTAATACTATATAATCAATATAGCATATGTGGGTACTCTGAACACCAGGTGACAAAGTCACGTGATGTTCAGAAGTATTAGTACCTCTGCCAACCCCTTCGGGGATATTCGGCGTGAACGTTTATGTTTATGTTTATGTTATGTTATATAATCAAAGATTTATGACAGCAACATTTTTTAGAAACCAAAATCCCGGATGAGTTATTAGATTCAACTTTGTACAGTATTGTTTAAAATGGGGTACAACGCAAAAACTAGTAATTTAGATTTTTTAAAAATTAGATCACATTCCACTTTTGTTTACCAACTCTTTTTTTCAAATATTGAAACAGGGTTTTAGCTGAAAATAAGATAGAGAAATAATGAATGCCACACACATTTTATTGTCAAAATAGGTAGGTAATATTACTAGAAACATAGAATTCTATATTTATAATATAATATAACTGTCGCGCCTCGCATGTCCAAAGGGATTGCAGAAGTATTCAAAGTTTCTTCTATATAGCTGTTTAATATCGGATTAGAAAAACACTTACCTAATTTCTACCTGCAGGGTAGGTAAGAGGTTTTTAGGGCAAACATCCTTTTTTGCACCAAATTTTTCCAATTCAACTTCAAAAATGGCTGCATTCCTATTTTTACGCCGTGGCTACTCTTTTTGGGATTAATTGTCGTTTGTTTATGTATGTATTTAAGTTCTGTATACGACGGGTCATTTTGCCACCTTATATTGCCTAGGGAACAAAATCTCAGGTAATGTTTTTAAATATTGGTATTTATGTCACCCCTTCGGGGATATACAGCATAAGCGATGTGGTGAGATGAGATTTGCATTGTTATGTTGAGAGGGCATTCGTGTAAGGGACCCGCTTATAGCTGCTTTGTACATATGCATTATTCAGGATTTCGTTCGTTTTCCCCAACCGTTAACAACCCTGGTAATTTGACTACGAAAATGTTTGCCTGTTTTTCCACTATTAGTCAAACAAAGCAAGTGAAAGTATTCTGTCAGGGTAAAGGCTAAGGTAGGCAAATAATTATACCCTTATTTCTGAATTTCATTTCCTATTGTTGCAAGCAGAGACTACATTGAACGCCATCTTGTAGAGTCATAGCAAATCTCTCGAGCTTCATGTACATTTGTTAATCTGTTGATAAATCTTCTTTCATCACGACTAAACTGTAAAGTTCATACACAGATACATACATATACTCACGGCTATAAATCCCTAGAAGGGGTACCCAGAGCTTAGGAATTAGAAATTCCTCAGTCACTTTTGGAAAGTTGAGTGGGGAAAAGATGGTAAAATAAAGGCTGTTGGTGATGGGTCTCCAACCGCACCACCCGAAAATCCCTTAATAGCCCCAATACCGTTAGTCGCCTCATACGTACACCCACTGGAAGAAATGGGGTAGTGCTATGCTAAGCCAACACTACACAGCATTTCAAATTTTTATTTCATTATGTAAAGTTCAGTAAATGTAAAGGCTTCCTATGAAGCCGGCCATATTTGGCACATTCTCCTCGTGATCAAATAGCGTTCAGCTTGGATTTCCTGACCGCTTAAAATTCCACATTTCCTCGTAATTTTTTAACCACGCTGTAAATAATTTTATATTATCATTCATAATTGTTCACAACAAAAGTTCCGCGTTCTAAGTGAAGTCTTGCTCTTGAAGTCTGCGCTGGCTGAGACGAAGGCGGGTTGTAATAAATGGAGCGGTGGCGAAGCTAGCCGATCCGACTAACCCGTGCAAACCGGTTTTAATTAACTTCCTTGTAGGGGTGAATTTTAATAATAACTTCAGTTCACAATAAACATGATTAAAGTTTTGCGTGCGCATAAAATTAAAAGTCGACGTTGGGTCTCTGATATTCTTGTAACTTGTTATATAGCTCGTTTTGCTCATTTTGTTTACCTCTGTGTGTGTATCAGGCATGCCAGTATTTATAGGTAGGGGTTGTAATGGAAAAGTAAAGAATAACAGTGATCTGATTTTTAGCTAATACTTAACGACAAGATATGTATATATACATACCTACGCAGTGGCGGATTTACAAATTTTCAGGGTATAGGCTGTGAAGCTTTTGCCGCCCTTGTCTCCACAATTGTCAAACTGTCATGTCCTAGATTATTTTTAAAATTCAACAATTTCGTTGGAATTGCGCGTAAAATAATTTTTTGGTTTATTTTTGAGCTAATCGAAGCTCAAGAATGTGAGATTTATAAGGCGGGGTAATGCATGCTACTCACACAATTGGTAAACGTGAATAAATAATCTTTATTGAGTTTACAAACAGTTAAAAATAAATAATTCCGTCAATTTGTAAACGTTCGTTACCAATCGTTACAATACCTTTTTACGCGATTTTTTGTTGGCAAAATCATCGATGATATCGTCGTACGTAATCGTGTTCATCAATTCTGACTCTATGCACAAAAGAGCTAAAGCGTTTAATTTTTCTTGGCTCAAGGTCGATCTCAAATAATTTTTGACCCTTTTGAGACAAGAAAAACTTCTCTCGCCCGAACAATTCGTAGCTGGTGTACATAAGGTCATACGAAGGGCTATGTCCAAGTTCGGATAAACGTTCTGCAGGCTTTGTTTTCGTATTGTAGTTTCGTGCCTTATTTTCTTTTGTTTCGATGTTGTTTTCGTTTTTCGCCTCGATTTGTTCGTGTAACCAGGGTAACCCACGCGGTTATTGGAATGGAGAATTAGGAGAATGGACCTTGTCACGACCACGTGCAACATTGTCAACATTGACGTCATTGATGACATTGTAGCATTAAAAAAAAAATAACGCATTCGGGGAAAAAAAATTTTTTGACTTCAGACTATTTCGCTATCGCTGCTCAAGGTTTTTTTTAGAATAAAATCGGTAAAATTATTTACTATATTCAAAATAAAATCACTGAATTATACATAAACCATGCAGTTCACAGCCTCCAACCAATAGTAGGATTGGCATATATCGGTTGATAGTAGGAAGAGAGAAATCCATTTTCTATAATTTCGCTCTTTACACTCATTCAAAATATGGAGAGGGCGCAAAGACCGATTACTGGTTGGGGGCGGCGAACTAGCTGTTTGCTCTAGAATATGGAAGATTGCTAAATGGATTCACGGAACGTACAATGACAAATGACAAGTGAGGAAGGAAAGTCGTCGGCAAAATTTGTTGCAGACTTCTATCTGTAAGACATCAGAAAACAGAATACAGAAAACCGTCGTACAGAAATATTTTTAATTTCTACGAGGTGTAAAAAAAAAAAATCGGTCCCCAAATTTGCCGCCCCAAAAATCTGCCGCCCTAGGCTCAAGCCTACTCAGCCTGCTGGTAAATCCGCCACTGTACCTACGTATTTTCACGCCGTTTGTTCTCATTGGGGTAGGAAGAGACTATCGATCGCCACTTTGTACGATCCTGAAAAACCTCTCTAGCTTCATTCACATCCATTAATCTTTCCATACATGCTCTTTTATTCTTCACTAGCTTTTTGCCCGCGACTTCGTCCGCGTGATCTACATTTTTTTGCATTCGGTTTACATCCAAAATAACAAAACACTATCTCAACTTCTGTTTTTTTATATTTATATTCCCGCGGGTGTTGTAAAGGCCATAAAAGACATTGAGGCTTTTTAAGTGATTGTTGGGCGATGCAGTTGGTGAACAATCACTAATGACCTTTATTTTACTACCTTTTCCCAATATATTTCCAAAAGTGGATGAAAAATTACTATCTCTGAAGCTATGGCTACCCTTTTAAGGAATTTATGGCCGTTAGTAAATACTTATGAATGATTGATAGATGAATTTCATAAATTTAATCGCACCAAGTTTTTTGTTTCTAGATACCAAAATGACAAAAAACATTATTATCATTATTATATTTGCTATATCAACCCCTTAGGGGTTGAGTTCCAAAAAAATCCTGTTTAATTTCTCATAAAAATCATGAAATAACCCATTCTGTACCAACCTATGATCAGAAATGAGAATATCTTTAGTAAGTACAAATACGGATAGTAGTTGGGCGCTTCGGCGGCGGCCCAATGCTGCCCCTACACTGATCGTTTGTGATAGTGGGAGAGCTTGCAGCGATTGCGAGCGAATATGGGGATGGTTAGTGGTGGATCTCCATCCAAAATAATCGCTAAAGTGAAGGGATAGTGCTTGCTATTTTTTTTACATATTGCTATTCTAAGCTAACAAAACAAAAATAATAATACAAAAAGCTTGAATCACCTGACATACGAATCCGAGACGATTAATTAGTATATTAGTTATACATAATAGTTATTTATTTTTTATAAGTCTTACTATTAACCAACAAATTTGTCATTTAAACGTACACTTATTTTTATGAAAATGGATGAAACCCCTTAATTAAACTTATTCTTTCCAAAATGACCATTAACGAAGAGTCTGATGTTAAATCCATCGATAAAAAAAATATTCGCTGCAATCTGTTGAGCCAGATATGAGTTAAGGTTTTTTGATGCTCCTGTGGGAACCCTTGCGTATTTCTCATTTTCGTGGATTCATCATCGTATCATTTAGATTCTAAATTTACATGTTTATTTTAGTTTGCAATATATTACTTTGTTTTGAACGACACACAGCGCCATCTCCAATACATCCAGCAAGCATACATAATTTTTGTTTTCCCTCGGGAACATAAATTTTTCCGGGATAAAAAGTATCCTATTATTTAATCCAGGCTTTTAACTATACGTCTGCAAAATTTCAAGGGTATCGGTTTGGTAGTTATGGCGTGAAAGCGGAACAAATAAATAAACAAACAAACTCACTTTCCCATTTATAATATTAGTATGGATACTTCGGTTACCTGCCTTTTTGGGCACATTTTCTATTTGGTCCAAATGTGTCCTCCCAGGTCGTCCTCTACTGGCATTACCTTCTACATTGGCTCTATAGATCTCTTTTACTAATTTACAATCATCCATCCTCTCTATATGCCCAAACCAACTCAACATTCCTTTTTCTATCTTTCCTAAAATATCATACCGTGTAGTGCCGGCTTAGAATGTCGCTACCCCATTCTACCCAAGGGTGTTGTAAGAGGCGACTAAGGGTATTGGGGCTTTTTATTGGATTTTTGGCCGATGCGGTTGGAGACCCATCACCAAAAACGTTTATTTTACCGCCTTTTCCCCACTCAACTTCCAAAAGTGGCTGAGGAACTTCTAGTTCCTTAGCTCTGGCGACCCCTTCTAGGGAATCATAGCCGTGAGTATATGCATGTATGTATGTAAAATATCATCTTTTACACGACACCTTTCGAAAATCACATCATTCCTCACACGATCACATAACCTTACATTACAAACTTTCTGAGGGACCTCATTTCATTTGAGGGACGTATATATGTATAAGTTATATATTGAAGTATTGTTTAAGTATCCCCACTCAACTTTCCAAAAGTTGCTGAGGAATTTCTCTGGCTACCCCTTTTAGGGATTTATAGCCGTGAGTATATGTATGTATGTATATGTATGTGTATAAGTATTCAATGTCAACAACCATGCAGTTGCGGATTATAATAGTTTCAGGACTACTATCACTTCTCATTGGTGTTGTATGATCCAACTATGGCCTCTTTAAAAAAATATTACGAAGTGGGAAGTGATGGTCGAAAACTGCCGCCGCATACCCATATCAGCTTCTATTCTCCTCACTACTACCAAGAGTGATTGTTGTAGTAAATATCTCAATTCGAGGCTCTGGCTACAAAAGTAATAATAATAATAATTTCTTTTTCGGCCATGGGAGAGGCGAGGAACTAAAAGTCATGCCGCAAATAATAATAATAATAGTAATAAAAGATTTTATTTATCTAAAGTACGTAAAATAACGTTTGAATAAAGTTTTTATAACTTTGTTTAGGTCAATGCAAGTATAGAAAATCAAAGATAACTCGTGCTTAGTTTAGGTAGCAAACATCCCAGATATATTTATATATTAAATATGTCTGGATAAAAGTTTATTGCACATACATAATTAAAACATGTGACAGAAATAATATTCTCAAATATAAATTAATCGTTCGGTTTTAACACTGAAAGCGTTTTGTCGTAGATAGAAGATTTACATACATACATATACTCACGCCATTAGTTCCAATTGGGGTAGGCAGAGACTATTGATCGCCACTTCGTACGATCCTGACAAACCTCTCTAGCTTCGTTTACATCCATCAATCTTTTCATACAAGCTCTTTTATTCTTCATACTACGGACGCCAGCCTTTTTGAGCACACTCTCAATTTGGTGGTTGGTTTTCTCCGTGGTCGTCCTCTACTAACATTACCATCCACACTAGCTCTATAGATCCCTTTTATCAATTTTCTATCATCCATCCTCTCTATGTGCCCAAACCATCTCAACATTCCTTTTTCTATCTTTCTTACAATATCATCTTTCACACCACACTTTTCACGAATAGCACTATTTCTCACTCGTCACATAATCTAACATTAAATTTTTTTCTGAGGGACGTCATCTCTACTGCATTCACTCTGCTCGCGTGCTTCTTCTGCCACACCCGACATTCGCTTCCATACATAAGCGTAGGAACAAGAACAGCATCATGCACAGCTATTCGGGCCTTTTCAGACACCGATTGACAGGTCATTAGGCTATTCATTGCTCCATTTACCCTTACCCTTTTTCACTCTTCTTTCAATATCTTCATCACATTTTCCATCCAGAAGATTTAGATACAAAATTATGAAACTTACCATAATTCTATGTACTTTTTTCATTTCACCTGTCAACGTCAGTTTGTGGTCATAGATTTTTTCATTTGGACGTTCTGGCTACCCTTTTTTGTAATACAAGCAATCTGCCGCGATTTCGAGCAAATAATAATCGATTTGAAAGCAATTTTTTTAAATTAATGTAGATATATTTTATTTATCACTACATTAGTCAATAGAGACTAAAAGTCAGAATCAGAGTCAGAAAATATACATTCTCTTTATTGCACGTCCATTATGCATCAGTAAAAATTGATTATTGTAATACTGCAAACAGAAACTCCCTATTTATTTCTCCTTAAGATTCAAAATTATATGTAATTCAGTAGTAAAAATATATGCATTACAAAAAATATAAACGAAGAGTAGATTCAAGAGTCTTTTAATAACAAGAGAAATATATATTGCGTCCCAGCTGCTCGCTGCACTCGTAACTATGCTGGTTGGAAACCACATTTCATACATCACGAGAGGTTCATTTAAAATTGTACAATTTAAATTTCTTTTATTTTGTTTAAACATCTTAATAGTTTAGTGGGCGGTAGATCTGAATCAATAGACTTATCACAAAATTTATGAAAGCTTGATGAATGTTAACATCACTCTACGAGAGTTTCATTTTAAATTATAATTTTTTTTTAATTCCTTCTTAAGCGGGGGTTTACCAGGAAGGTATAAAGTTGCGAGTTATTTTTGCTAAAACCGAATACAAAACACATAACTAAGTAAAAAAGAACTAACGAAACACATTTTTTCATAATAAATAGCTTTAAGTAAACTTGGAATTAAATGAGTTGTAGAGTAAAATGGAGGTTGTTGGTGATGGGTCTCCAACCTCATCGCCCAAAAACCCCTAAAAGCCACAATACCGTTAGTTGCCTCTTACGTACACCCAGCGGAAGAAATGGAGTAGTGCTATTCTAAGCCGACACTACACAGCTACCAATAATTCAAATTTATAGCCGTGAGTATAGTGTATGTGTGAGTACTTAGTTTACTTATCAGTGAATGCATTGTACGATGATTGTACCTAAAACCGTTAGTAAAGCTAAAAACAATTACTCGATTCGAAGCACAGGCAGCTTTCGGTATTTTAAATTCTAATCAACAATGGAACTAGATTTTCATGGAATTCGTTTTTC
Organism: Bedellia somnulentella; assembly: GCA_963576735.1. Lineage (NCBI taxonomy): Eukaryota > Metazoa > Arthropoda > Insecta > Lepidoptera > Bedelliidae > Bedellia > Bedellia somnulentella. The sequence continues at coordinate 15,639,725 of OY755171.1, forward strand.
AAATGTTTGTTACGCTGGATGCGATAACCTTGTCACCACGTTTTTGCGTTCCTCTCACGTTGGCAGCACTTGTTTTCAAATCTTCAACGGAATTTCAGGAGCAATTTGGAAAATAATAGTGGCGTGGTTGCGTTCTGAAATGACAATTCGCACAAAACAACGGCGTCACAATAGTGGCCGGACTTAAAATGAGAGCTTTAGGTGAATAGATTAAAATATCTTTGACATTGGCGCAGGAAGGCAAAGGATATAAGTTTTTCAAGTACACTTTTTCAACATATGCAGGAGTCTGCCTTGACAATGATGAAAATATTAACTCTATAAGCTAAACGACGAATATGAATGGCTTTGAGGCAATTGCTTTATGCAAAAGCTCATTTTGCCGAGTATTGTTTTTATATGTAGTTTATAATCCTCAATAGTCTCTATAATGCCGTGTAGTGTCGGCTTAGAATAACACTACCCCATTTCTACCTGTGGGTGATCGCAAGAGGCGACTAAGGGTATAGGGGCTTTTTAAGTGATTTATGGGCGACGTGGTTGGAGACCCGTCACCAAAAACCTTTATTATTACCATCTTTTCCCCAATCAACTTCCAAAAGTGGCTGGGGAGTTTCTAATTCCAAAGCTCTGGCTACCCCGTCAAGGGATTTATAGCCGTGAGTATGTATAATTCTCTAGTAAGGATATGAAAACATGTTTATTTTTGTTTTTAAAAGGGGAATAAAAATAAAAACAGCTTTCAACAAAAAATAATATCTGTATTTATTTCATGAAGATTAGTAAACAAGAAATACTTAACACGGATTTAACCATGTTATATCCCCACGCGAGTAGTCTTAGAAAGCCATTTTAAAATAAAACCGCTACAAATAGAAATCCAATTATGAGTTAATCAAAATAAAGGATTTTATAAGCTTACCTCTTATATGAAAGTTTTTCGCTTTGAAACCCTCTTATTAAAATTTCCTTACTTATCCACAGAAAAAGACAAATTTTTCATTAGTAAAAATTTTATTTTAATTTTTTTTTTATTAATTTTAAAATAAAATCTGAAAAAAAAACCAAAATTTTTAGGGTTCCCCATACATAGAACTGAAACTCAAATTTTTTTTTTCATCAAACCTATACTTGTGGGGTATCTATCAAAAGGTATTTGAAAATGATGTTGAGGTTTCTTATATATTTTTTTTCAAAACTGAATAGTTTGCGCGAGAGACTTTTCCAAAGTGGTAAAATGTGTCCCCCCCCGTAACTTCTAAAATATGGGCATGATAAAACTGAAAAAAAATATATGATGTTTATTACTATACAAACTACTAACGAAAATTGGTTTGAATGAGATCTAGCCAGTAGTTCTATTTTTCAACGTCATAAATCAAATTACTTACCAAATTTATTAATTTCACTGAAATATATAACAATAATTTTACTATCACAGGCCTTACGCATAAAACGTGAACCATTGTTTTCTTATAGTAAATCAGTGATAAGTTAATAACATTTTAAACTTGTATATTACTATGTTACCTACCTGCTGCTAGTGCTGCTACGGAACCCTTCATTAGCGAGTCCATCTCGCTCTTGGCCGCTTTTTTTTGGCAATTACATGACACAGTCGAAGCCAACTACATGAAAATCGCGAAAAATAATTTTGCTTCACTTCAACTGTATATTCACCTCTATCTACGAATTTGAAAAAATCGTTTAGTAACCATTTGCTTCACTGTTAAGAATAAGTTTCTCTTAGCTATATTACAAATGAAGGTTTGCTAAAGTTAAGCACGGTGATTATCGACAAGTATTATGCTTAAATACTTAATAAGTATTCTACAGTCACTGTTATGTCGGTAATGTAAGGGAAGTTAATTAAAACAACTATTGATTTTCGGATATTTTAATCGCGCGTTATTATATTGTTTTTAAAGCAGGACGTTTCGAAAAGGAAATAACACGCGATTAAAATATCGGGAAATCAATAATTGTTTTAATTATAATGCGCGATCGTGAAAACATTAGAAAATACTATGAGGGAAGTTAAGTTACAAACATAATTCACAAGCAGCTTTCCTTCTCATACCTTCAAAAAGGTGGTAGATATACTATTATCCAAACGTTATGATGCACCACATTGAATATACAATTGCAATTACATTAAGATTTGTTTATAAATGTTTTATAACGCATTTCAAGCTCGAGACTCAAGCGTTCATGACGTAAATCCCAGAAGGGGTTGGCAGAGGTACCAATACTTCTGAACATCACTTGATATCGTCACCTGTTGTTCAGATTACCCACGTTTTGTTTGGATAGTTCTAAAACGCTAACTTTATATCAATACTTCTGAGTTCGAGACAACCCTTTTCAACAACCCCTTACAACCCCTTCAGGGATGTACGGCTTGAATGTTTGAGTTTGATTGGGCGGAGTTTTGTTCGTATTTCTTCTAAATTCTAGCACCTAAGGCTCGCGTTTCACGTACAAAGCCCTGTAATGTGTATGACAAATACTTCTATAGGTTTAAATATAATAAAATAGAACGTGTATGAGGCGGTTGATAAACGCGAGGGAAGCAGGAGAGGTCTGCCTAGCTAATGGGAATAAAGGGTAAGGGTAAGTAAGTAAGGAAATAGTTTTAATTGCAAATGTTATAAACTCTCACGGCCTTGGCTAGATAATTGTGATTCATAGCAATAAAGTTTATCTCTAAAAACATGAGTCGTTAGAGCTTATCAATGATTAATCATTTTTTTCGTGACATTTGTATATTATTTATGTTACAAAAAACTGACAGCTCAATAGGTAGAATACCGCCTTAAATGCAGACAGGCGTGGGCTCGAATCCCGGGTTGAGCCTAGACCACTTTATCTTTCTTTTCTATAGTCCTTTGTGGATGTGTGGCTTATATATTATGGTTGTGATTGTTAACGGTGAGGGAAAACATCGTGAGAAAACTCAGTGGCAGTGTTGGACTTAGTCATGTGACAGTGTATTAGTACCAAACGGCGATAGGCCTGCCCCCTGCCGCGTGAGTACACTGTCCAATCAAAACGTGGGTACTCTGAATACTAGGTGACAATGTCACGTTATATTCAGGAGCTTTAGTACCTCTACCAACCCCTTGGGGGATATACCGCGTGAACGTTTATAGTCCTTGAGAACGTTTGAATTTACACTCGAACTGGTCACTAAGATCATGATATAATTTCTGTAGACGTTACTCAGCTATTGTGAAATCTAGAGTCATAAACTCTAATAGTGAAAAAGAATTTACAAAACTTGGGGAAGAGAAGTTGGGTCACGTGAAAATTGGCGATCCAAAGTAGCTAAACTTATGTAGGTAATTTATGAAAAAAAATGCAGACATGGCCAAGCTATGCGAGTTACTTGTTAGCTATGAGAAAATCAAATATAAATATTTGTGTATTGTGTAACCGAAATCAGCGCTCAATCAATTACAATAATCACATTCTTTATACAAGTACAATTAATTTGCTTATTGTGCCGTTCAATTTTCTATAGACGTTAGCGTTGATTTCAAAGGTCTAAACAGACCACGTAACCAGGATGGTATATTGTTTCTTGCTTTGAATAAAATATTTTGTGTTGAGACGTATTCTTGAAGCGGCCTTCTTTGCTCCCCGTATCGCAAGGTCACGTACAGTACAAGATACTCCCAAGAGAGCATTCGTTTCTGAGATCGTCTAGGCTCAGGTAAACCTAAATTTGTTGCCGCACATTTACTTTTCACTCGTTTTTCAGCTAAGAATCTGTACGTTTATATTTGTACATTAGTAACTCCACACTGTTTTGCTCTTTAATCTTTTATGAAAGAATCAAACTTAAATGCACCTAAATATCAGAAGTGAACAATAAATTTATATAACCGGATACTTGGGTCTTTAAAATAGAGTTGAGACTTTGAATTACCGCCTGGAAAAGCATATGGCGCTTAGGTTATATTCATACTTTTACATACATGGCATTTCATTAATTACACAAATCACAACAAATTTTAGATATAGTTAATGTAGTTGTTTAATGAAGTATAATTTAATAAGTAATAATTTCAAGGCTAATATTTTTTTATAAGTCTTTAGATTATCCTCCTTATGTTTACTCACGGCCATACATCGCATGAAGTTTTTCTCCTCACAGCCCATATAGGTATGTCCCCACCAAGGGGCTCGAGCCTACCCTATATAGCGTGATTTAGCCTTAGTCCACCACGCTGGCCAATTGCGGGTTGGCAGTCTAACGACTACTACCGTAATAGTAGCCGGGCCGACGGCTTAACGTGCCCTCCGAAGCACGGAGTCATCTTAATTTTCGGATAATCAGGTGATTCAAGCCTGCAATATCCTCCAAACTGGGTTAAATCTTACAAATTAAATTTCTAAGGTTACCACCCCCAAGGGATCGAACCCGAGACCTCCGTACTTGAAACCAAGCGCTTAACCGCGAGACCGCGGAGGCAGTCAAGCTTATCTATAAATGAAGAATTCCTCAGCCACTTTTGCAAGTTGGAAGGGAAAATATCTTTCGGTCTCTAGCCACAACGCTTAATAATTAATCCTTACTTACTTAAAATCATAAAAAAACGTTAAAAGACGTGGCAGTCCAAACAGGTAGGCGCATAAAAAAAACAGAAAAGCCCTCCGCACATATCTTAATTTCTTTGGATGCCAAAGATATGGTCACTGACAGCCGAGGCCGAGTGGATAGGTGACTAGCTTCTCGGTACGGAGGTTGCGGGTTCAATCCCCGCTGAGAGTATCATTTATGTGATGAGCATAAATGATTGTATCTTAGTCTAGGGTGTTATTCATATGTGTATTATATTATATTAAATATATCGTTTAGTTAGTATCATATAATGCTAGTCTTACTTAGTTTGGGGCTAACTTGATCTGTGTATAATATGTCCGTATATATTTATTTATTATTATTTAATGAAAGTTCTGATATTACGGAGGCAATCAAAGGAGACCAATTTTATTTTGTTACTAGTGGATCGGCCCAGTTTTGCACGGGTAGCGTAGTTTTAAAAATATCTGATGTTTCTTCAATCACTGCCTGCCCACTGTGAAATTTAGCGCAATGGTTACAACTTATAGCACTCTGAAGCGCTTTATGGACGGTTCAATATCTCCGAAAATAAGCCCTTGCAAACAAACATTCAGCGTTACAAACTTTGCATACATCATACGGCTATCTTTTGCAACTGTTACACAAAAATAATCCTCATAATATGATTCAGTATTCACGTACGACGACGGCGCGATGGCTTATTTCATGTATAAGTTTGGTGTTTCTCTATCGATTTCTATGATTCTTTTTTTATTTAGTAGGTAATAATGTAAATTTTAAATTAGAATTTTTAAATCAGAGGATGAGAGTATCATAAACGTAAGAGTAAACAAAAAAAATCAGAATGCTCGGAACTATCATATCTAAGTTATCAGGAGTTACACGTGTTATTGTGAGTCAACCATAAAAGATAGATATATGCTGTTCAGGGATATTTTTTAGACAATTTAATGTGAAATATTTCCGTTATACATCATTTCTATGTAACTTTAACCATTAACGCTGCACACGTGACGGAATCTTAAAAAATAAAGTAGCTTCTCCCATTTTCCCAAAATTTCCCTTCACTACTCTGTTAAAAAGTATACTATAACCTGCCCAGGAGTATGAAGAATATTGTACCTTGGCACAATTATTGTGCCAAGGTTCGTTAAAATCCGTCGAGTAGTTTTTATTTCCATAAGGAACATACAACCTGACAGACAGACAAAAAAAATGCTGATTGCATTTTTGGCATCAGTATCGATCACTAATTACAACCTGATCGTTATTTGAAAATACCAGGCCACTCAGAAAGTATTGCGAAAAAAGGTTTTAATGTATGAAACACTGGCCGGTTGTAATGTATACTGAAAATATGAGTCTTATAAATAAAAAAAGGTACGTTCCAATTTTAAGATTTCCCACTTTATTTTTTACGAGCTATTTTAAATTGTCGTGTCTTACTGAAAAATGAATCTGAGCCGGGAACATTTTCGCGCTATGATTTTTTACCATTTCAAATGTCGCTAAAACCAGACGAATCATACGATAGACTTCCAATGGCGTTTATGGATGAAGGGCCTTCCAAGGCAACCGTGTATCGTTGGTATAACGAATTCAAGCGTGAAAGATAAATATATGCTGTTTAGGGATATTTTTAGACAAGATAGATAGATTAGTAGTTTGGTTTCCGCACATAGCTCCCTAATGGAACTTTTTACGTGGGCCCTGGCCGTTTCACTCAATCCACCCTAACTCTGTCCAAAATCTTTCGAGTTGTCCTAAGTCTTTTAAAAAGTTTTTTGTACTACCTGTTCTTGTCCTATCTTTTGAGTACGGGCTGTTTAGAGCCTGGCACTCAAACATGACATGATTTACTGTCTCCTCGGCCTCCATGCATGCTCTGCACAGAGGGCTATCCGTTATACCGATGTTGTGAAAGTGTTTGTTCAATGAGCAGTGACCAGTGATGATTCCTGTTATCATTCTTAGGCTTCTCCTGTTTAGTTGAAGTAGTCGTCTTGTTAGTCTTTTATCTATGTCCGGCATCGCTTCTTTTGACTGGCGGCATTCAGTCATTTCACGCCAGAGAGAGTTGTGTTGTTCTTGTGTGCGTTGCCTCAACCAGGTGCGGTATTGGTTGAAGGGAATTGGTAGAATTGGTTCTGGTCCTTCTATTTTGTTGTGGAATCCTCTACGAGCTAGCTCGTCAGCTGCATCGTTTCCTAGCGAATTGCTGTGTCCTTTTATCCATTGTAGTGTGACTTCATTTGTTTCAGTGACTTCCTCTAATGTTCGATGGCATTGTAGGATTAGTCCATTATTTGTGGTGTTGTTCTTCAGTGCTTGCAGTACCGCTTTGCTGTCTGAGAGTATCTTGATATTTGTGGTGTTTACCTTTCTTTCCAGTATGGCTGTGGCGGCTAGCAGTATTCCGATGCATTCTGCTTGATATACTGTGTTGTATTGGCCTAGTGTTTTGAATGTTTTGATGTTGAGGTCATGTGAGAAGGCTCCTGCCCCTGTTCCCTCTTTTGTCTTTGATCCATCTGTTTATATCCGTAATTCATTGGATTTGGAGTAGTCTTTTTGTTCTTCATGTAGTAGAACTTCGTATTGTTTATTAAAGATGTATCTCTTCTTTATTTTGTCGCATGGTCCTTCTATCATAGGTTGATATTGGTAGGTGTTAAAGCCACTTGAATCCAAGTGCTTTAACGGGCTCAAAACATAAACAATCCAGAGTCGCGTCAGTCACGTCAAGCGCCATCAGAAAGGAGACAAACAGCTTAGCCTATAAAAACCCATCTATCATATTGAAAACCCCTTATTCCATCACCTTGCACAACTTGCACAACTTTTTCACAATTGAAGAATCCCAAGAAGACACGGAGAAGACGCGAAGTCATTTAGACTGTTCAATTAAATACTAAGCTAATTGTAACAGTTTCACAATAAACAAGTCGCAAAAAGAAGATCCTATTATTTCTACATTATTGGCGCCCGAACAGAAACTTCAGCCTACGCAGCAGAGGCACCACCAGCAGAACGAGAGAAAAGGAGGACCACGCCACGCCACGCCAAGCCGCCGGTGAAGAAGCCAGGTCCAAGGGTTGGACACAGCAGCCATCCCACCTGCCAGCATCTTACCGAGGAGAGTGTCGTGAGCCAATCATTCCTTTCTTTTCCTCACCTTAAAACCCCTCACCACGGGCAAATTAGTCAAGATAATCAATAGATAATCAATTTACATCCATTAATATCTCAGCAATCCCTTTGTATTTTACATCAATCTTATCATAAATCTATTTAATTACCTAGAAAGCACATTACTTCCCATTTATTTCTTAAAAATTTTGAGGTTAGAATAGATTCTCAACGGCATGGTCCACATGATGAAATTAAAGTTGAACTGATTGCACAAGGCAATCACCACTCAGCTATTTCTGAGCCACAGCCGCTGGTTTCTGTGATCCAGTGTATGACATAGGCCTCCCATGTGCTACAGAGTTAGCGCATAACATTTACAAAGATAATTGCAACTTAACCTTACAGCAATTCATCTAACAGGCTCCAACGCCTCACCAAGTGGAATCAGCGCACTCTATTAAGGACATCCAGGTTATGTTTCATACCACATGTCAACTTAAATAGTTTCTTAATCATATCAATATCAGAATTTCAGCCTTGTCTTGCATTAATTACTTAGTTTTCAATATTTTAACTTCACTTTGGCATTTTAGTGTTTTTGTAAAACTAGTGAGCAACATAACTAATTTTACAAAACCACATGCTCTTCACTTAGGTTAATCAACCATATATTTTCTACAGCCATCAAGTGCACATGTGAATCATTGACTCACTTTGCTTATATACATTCACTCAATTAAGTAAAGGCAGCAGTTAAGGTACTCATACCTCACATGTGCCGGCAACTCTAGCAGCATATCAATCAACTCTTCACTTAATTCAATTAATTTCAATATACAAACTTAATATTGGTTAGTTTCATGCCAGTTTCCGCTCTACCAAACGATTCAGGGATATATACTTACTACTGTTTCAAACAATTTCAGTGAACGTGAACTTCACCGAGGAACGCAGGCCTGCATCATTCAGCTGCTGCCTGTTGTCTCCAGCGGCGTCACCTTCACAAGGAGCGTAAACCGGTTTACAATTTACTTTAATTTTACATTCTTGCCACACCCTTTACTATAACAATTAACTCCAGAAATTTATCTATATACAGAACCTTTCACTTAACTAGTTACTTATTAATTATTAATTATTAATTTCCTTTTCAAAATGACTGACAGTGAATTATCAGTAAAAACAAATACTGCTCATGCCAGTCGAAGCTCAAGCCCTGCCAAAATGGCAAGCGATGAATATACTGTGCTTAAGTATAAACGCAGTTCCATCAAAGGGCAAATAACCCACTTTAAGAAATATTTATTTAATTTATTAGAGCATTGTGAATCCCATCCATTGTCATCAAGGGATGAACAGATGTTATCATTAAAGCTAGATAAGTTCTTGGAGTTAAACTCTCAATTTGAACACCTGCAATCACAAATGGAAGCTCTTAATTTTAGTAACTTAGATTATGAATTAGATGAAAGAGAACTCATATCAAATGAATTCTGTTCTTGTATTGTGAAGGCACGAAATCTGCTCGGTGTCAACAAACCTGCAGACCAATTCCAAGATGCCACTGAAGGGTCAAAGGCCTCCCATCCATGCCACTGTAATGGTCAAGGCACAATGGGGTTTAGGCTACCTGAAATCACTATACCTAAGTTTGATGGTTCATACTTCAAATGGCTTGAATTCAGAGATACATTTGAATCATTAATTCACAATAATAATCATATTAAACCTATTCATAAATTTCATTACCTCTGCTCATACCTACAAGGTGAAGCAGCCAGGGTTATAGCAAACCTCGAGGTATCTGATTTCAATTATGTAGAAGCATGGAACATATTATGTGAAAGGTATAACAATACAAAACAATTAGTTAATAATCATCTTAGTGCACTTTTTAATCTCAAGGTTATGCAGAGTGAATCAGACAAGTCTCTTAGGTTTTTAAGTGATCACATCACCAAGAATGTTAGGGCTTTACAGACTTTAGGTCAACCAGTTCAACACTGGGATTCTATTTTAATTCATTTAGCTTCCTCAAAGTTTGATCAAAATACCAATATCAAATGGGAAGAATACAAAGGCAATCTTCATTCAGAGTTGCCAACCTTTAATGACTTAAAAGAATTTTTAAAGATAAGAGCTGACATTTTAGAGACATTACCTCAAAGTAAGGTAAGGGCTAACACATCACAGGGTTCAAACAACAGTCATAATAATAATAATAATAGTCATGATTTAAAACACTATCATAGTAACAATCATATTAAACAAACAATAAATCCACCTCAAGCCTTTATTGTTTCCACTTCAGGTAAGGTAAGCGATGAGGCTAGCAATCCTCAATTGCCCTCACGTTTACCCAATGCCACTCTAGCATCAACAGTTACAACTAATACTAATTTCAAGTGCCCCCTTTGCAAGGGTAAACATTTACTGTTCCGATGCTTACGTTTCAGAAAGCTCACATTGGCTGACAGACGGAGTAGGGTCACTGGGCTTAAGGTTTGCACAAATTGCCTTCGGTCTGACCATATGGTTGCCAAGTGTCCCTATGGAGACTGTCGTAAGTGTGGTGGACGCCATCACACTCTGCTACACAGCTCTCCCCTTCTTCAAAATGATGTTGCTCCATCATCACATCCTGTCACTTCAATGCCTCAGTCGCTTTCTCTCAGTCCTCCAGTTTCCCCTTCAGGGATCATTCGCTCCACCGCCATGATTGACATCATCTTAGCTGATCCTCAATTCAATCAACCACTAAAGGTTGACATTATGATTGGAGGCGATCTATTCTGGGATCTACTTGGCTCCGAAAGGCTCACCTTAGGTCCAGGCCTACCCATGCTGCATCATTCACAGCTAGGCTGGATTATAGCTGGCAAGATTTCCCATTCATTACCACAAAATTCACAAACTTGTAATTTTGTTAGTAGCAGTTCTTTTACCAAGTTAACTAGAACTCATAGACTAAAAACTAGACGTTTCTGTCCTCTCAGCCCACTCAAGGCAGCAGATTACCGTCTTGGTGATACTTACACCTTACCAAAACCAATTGGTTATTAATAACCTAAGTTGAATGAATTCATACACAACAAACATTCAACAATTGTTTATGGTTTACTTTTAATTTACATTTATATACAAACATTTTACTTTATACAATACTTATACACTTTACATCATCCTACACATGGATCAATCATTATTTGCTATTTTATTATGTCTTTCCTTCTAGATACAGTAAACAGCTGACTACCTAAAGGTCATTGACATCGAGGTAGTTGACCTCACAAGTTCATCGACTTTGAACTTTAGCATATATATATATTTTTTGCATTCATTTATCAGATGTATTTGAATCAGTGCGATGATCAATCACCATGATTATCATCATCATCAACGGTGGTCATCATCATAATTTCTTTATGCTTTTATTTTCGCCAGGGGAAAACCCACGGAAATATTTTGTGACAATGAGCGAAATTTCGTTGCCGCAGCTAAGGAAATAAATTCATTTTTTAACGACAATAAAGACTCATTTGTGCAGTTTGCTAATGTTCAAAATATTAACTTTAAATTTTGCCCGGTTTACGCCCCTAATTTCAACGGAAGCGCGGAAGCTGGCATTAAGCTTGCTAAGTTTCACATTAAACGCATCATGGGTAACACCCACCTCACATTCGAGGAATTATCTTCTCTTTTTGCCCAGGTTGAGGCTATCCTCAACAGTAGACCCATCGCTCCCCTTTCCTCCTCCCCAAATGATTTGGCAGTTCTCACACCGGGACACTTTCTCCTCGGCAGGTCACTCACGGCTCTTCCATCACCGGATCTGGCAGACTTACCGACGAAGAGATTGGATCGCTTTCAACTGTTGGAGCAGCTACGGCAAACATTTTGGAGGAGATGGCACAGGGAATATTTATCAGAGCTACAACAGCGAACTCAATGGCGAGTAAGATGTAGAGACTTGCGCATGGGTGATCTTGTCCTAATAAGCGAAGATAACTCTCCACCTCTGTTATGGCGAAGAGGGCGAGTCACTAAACTATATCCAGGAGCAGATGGTGTCCCGAGAGTGGCCGATATCAAGACCATGCAATCGACAGTAAGGCGAGCCATAAATCGCTTGTGCCTACTTGTAGAAGAAGATTGAAGACTCGTCTTCAATGGCCCCCCAGTATGTTAAAGCCACTTGAATCCAAGTGCTTTAACGGGCTCAAAACATAAACAATCCAGAGTCGCGTCAGTCACGTCAAGCGCCATCAGAAAGGAGACAAACAGCTTAGCCTATAAAAACCCATCTATCATATTGAAAACCCCTTATTCCATCACCTTGCACAACTTGCACAACTTTTTCACAATTGAAGAATCCCAAGAAGACACGGAGAAGACGCGAAGTCATTTAGACTGTTCAATTAAATACTAAGCTAATTGTAACAGTTTCACAATAAACAAGTCGCAAAAAGAAGATCCTATTATTTCTACATCAGTAGGCTTCTGTTTTTATTGTTGTGTGCTTTATTCTGCAGTCTTTGCGTAGCATTTTGTTTGTTTCAAGTCGTATGGCTGTTATTGCTGCCTCTTGTTGAATGTATAGATGTAGCGGTGGTAGGTTTAACATTGCTTGGAGGGCTGCCGTAGGTGTTGTCTTCATGGCTCCTGTTATGGCTATGCAGGCTGCCCGTTGCATTTTTTCCAGGGTTTTTTGGCAGGTGCTTTGTACGGTTCTGGGCCACCATACTAGTGCTCCGTAAGAGATAATTGGTCTTATAATTGTGGTGTATAGCCAGTGTGTGATCCGGGGATGAAGTCCCCAGTTTTTCCCTAGTATCTTTTTACATTGCCATAATGCAATGGTGGCTTTAGTTATCGTTCTATCCACGTGTTTACTCCAGTTGAGTTTGCTATCTAGGGTGATTCCTAGGTATTTTACTTCGTTCGATAGTTTGAGTGTTGTCCCGAAGAGTGTTGGTGGGTTGTCGAAATTTATTTTGGTTTTTCTTGTGAATAGGATCATGTCCGTTTTATTGGCGTTTACACTTAATTGTTGTTCTTTGCACCAAGTTTCTACGATTTTCAGTGCTTGGCTCATCTGATTTGATATTATTTTCTCGTTTGGACCGTCTATGAGGATGGCTATGTCGTCTGCATATCCTATTCCATAGTATCCTTTGTTGTTGAGTCGACGTATACGTTCGTCTACCACCATATTCCACAAGAGTGGGGATAGTACTCCTCCTTGGGGGCATCCTCTCATGACTCTTGCTCTGGTGGCTTCGTTTAGAGCTACTTGAACGGCTCTTTGTCCTAGCATATTACCAATCCAGCCACTTAGAGTAGGATCGATATTGTATCTTTCTAGTGCATTTTTTATGCTTTGGAATGCAGTTTTGTCGAAGGCTCCTTCAATATCTATTAGCACAGCTAGTGTCATCATTTTCTGGCTCATGGCTATTTCGATCTTTGCTACTACGTCGTGTAGTGCTGTTTCTGTCGATTTGCCTGTGGTATATGCGTGTTGGTATTTATGAAGTGGCTTGGCTTTGAGTGGGCCGTCTCTAATATGTCGGTCACATAGTCGTTCTAGTGTCTTCAGCATAAAGGATGACAGACTTATGGGTCTGAAGGATTTGGCTTGGGTATAGTCTGTTTTTCCTGGTTTAGGTATAAATGTGGCTCTTACTTCTCTCCATTGTATGGGAATATATTGGTGGGCTAGACATGCCGCAAAGATGTACTGAAGCCACGGGATGACGCTGTTCTCAGCCCATTGCATGAAGGCAGGTATTATACCATCTAAGCCAGGGGATTTGTATGGTTCGAAGGTGTTTATGGCCCATTTAATGCGGTCTTTAGTGGTTATCTTATTGGCTAGTGTCCAGTCAGTTTGCGTGGGGTTTGTTATAGGTTTTTCCCATTTGGTTTCGTTTGCTATTTTGCAGTTGGGAAAGTGTGTTTCGAGGAGTTCTGTGCATGTTTCCTGGTCCGATTTTGTGTAGGTATCGTCTCTTCTTTTGAGTGTGCCCAGAATATTCCTGTCGTTTGTCGATAGTATTTTTCTTACCCTATTGGCTTCATTGTTGGATTCGATTGTTTCTGTGAATTGTTTCCATGCTTTCCTGCTACATGTTCTGATGTCTTTTTTGTATTGGTTTCTTGCTTTTCTGAAAATTTCCCAGTCTGATTTTTGTCTTGAGTTTTTTGCTATGTTGAAGAATTTTCTTAGTTCTTCTTTTTGTCGGGCTAGTTTGGGGTTCCACCATTTGTTTCGTTTTTTTGGTTACCTGTTTTAACGGACAACTGATATTGTATGAGTTAATTAAAGCATTTTTAAGAATACTTACATTTGTGTCTATTTGGTTAGTGTCTTCTTTCATTACCTTGCGTTCGTGATTTTGGAGTTCCTTTTCCACGAGGCTCTTGAACATGGTAGTGTCAGTCCGCCGTGGATTACGTCGTGGTTCTGGTGGTTCGATGTTGCAGTTTAGATTGAATCGTATCCACCTGTGATCAGAGCAAGTTAGTTCTTTTGATACTACCCAATCGGTTGTCATTGTGTAAGCTAGATTGGTGGCAAATGTGGCATCTATTCTAGTTTGACCCCGGGACGTTACCCAGGTAGGTTCTGACCCTACGTTAAGTATATTTAGGTTAGTTGTGAGTAGGTAGAGTGAGAGAGATTCTCCTCTTTTGTTAGAATCGGGGGAACCCCACATGGGGTGATGGGCATTAGTGTCTGCGCCAAGTATGATTTCAAGGTTGTGTATGTCTGTGTGGTTTACCAGTTCAGTCATTTCTGTAGGTGGGCAGTTTTCGTCGTCCCCAGGCATGTAGACTGAGGCTAGTATGATGTCTTTGGTGTCCTCTTCTTCATTTTTGATCGTCAGGTTGATTGCCGTTAGGTCTCTGGAGCAGAATTGAGATAAGGGTGTGGTGTTATAGTGTTTAGGAACGTATATACAGGTCCTTGGTGTGTCTGATATTGTTGTGTCTAGGATGAGCTTACCTCCAATGCTGCTGAGGCCGCAGATTCTGTTATCTCGTACCCATGGTTCTTGGATGAGTGCGATAGTGTTATTATTTGTTTCAAGTATTCTTCTCATAATTGATGTTGCCGTTCGGCTATGCATGAGATTTGCTTGTATTATTTTTATTTTATTATTATTATTGTTTTTGTTACTTATGGCCCCATAAATCTGCTGATGCGGGCCATTGTCGTCTGGTGTTTCATTCTTGTTATTATTCTGAGAGGCCATCACTGTTTAGGTCGACTCCTTCCGTCTCAGTCTGGTTGTCGTCGTCTGGTCTGGGAGATGATCTGAGAAGCCAACTCTCCGCTCTCTGGCTCTGTTCTAAGGCCATCTTGGCCATCCTCTCCGTTTCGTCTTGGAGTGACAGTATCTCGGTGTCAGTTAATTTAATTTCGTCTGTCTCCATGTTGGTGGTTTCTTTGTCCATGTTAGGTCTGGTCTCAGTCTCGGGTTCTGGAGGTTTATCTGACAGTACGCCCTTGTTCAGGAATCGTATGTATATTGTACCCAGGAGAAAGAATACTTTCCTTCCCTCCTTTACCAGTTTGTCTACTTCTTCAGGGGGTAGGTGGAGGGTGAGGTATGTGCCAATCCACTTACCTTCTGTTGATGTTATGGCCTCTTGTAGGTGCCACTTTTGACATCGTACTGTTGGTTTTGGCCAATCAGGAGGAGCATACAACCTGACAGACAGACAAAAAAAATGCTGATTGCATTTTTGGCATCAGTATCGATCACTAATTACAACCTGATCGTTATTTGAAAATACCAGGCCACTCAGAAAGTATTGCGAAAAAAGGTTTTAATGTATGAAACACTGGCCGGTTGTAATGTATACTGAAAATATGAGTCTTATAAATAAAAAAAGGTACGTTCCAATTTTAAGATTTCCCACTTTATTTTTTACGAGCTATTTTAAATTGTCGTGTCTTACTGAAAAATGAATCTGAGCCGGGAACATTTTCGCGCTATAATTTTTACCATTTCAAATGTCGCTAAAACCAGACGAATCATACGATAGACTTCCAATGGCGTTTATGGATGAAGGGCCTTCCAAGGCAACCGTGTATCGTTAGTATAACGAATTCAAGCGTGAAAGATAAATATATGCTGTTTAGGGATATTTTTAGACAATTTAATGTGAAATATTTCCGTTATACATCATTTCTATGTAACTTTAACCATTAACGCTGCACACGTGACGGAAGCTTAAAAAATAAAGTAGCTTCTCCCATTTTCCCAAAATTTCCCTTCACTACTCTGTTAAAAAGTATACTATAACCTGCCCAGGAGTATGAAGAATATTGTACCTTGGCAAAATTATTGTGCCAAGGTTCGTTAAAATCCGTCGAGTAGTTTTTATTTCCATAAGGAACATACAACCTGACAGACAGACAAAAAAAATGCTGATTGCATTTTTGGCATCAGTATCGATCACTAATTACAACCTGATCGTTATTTGAAAATACCAGGCCACTCAGAAAGTATTGCGAAAAAAGGTTTTAATGTATGAAACACTGGCCGGTTGTAATGTATACTGAAAATATGAGTCTTATAAATAAAAAAAGGTACGTTCCAATTTTAAGATTTCCCACTTTATTTTTTACGAGCTATTTTAAATTGTCGTGTCTTACTGAAAAATGAATCTGAGCCGGGAACATTTTCGCGCTATGATTTTTTACCATTTCAAATGTCGCTAAAACCAGACGAATCATACGATAGACTTCCAATGGCGTTTATGGATGAAGGGCCTTCCAAGGCAACCGTGTATCGTTGGTATAACGAATTCAAGCGTGAAAGATAAATATATGCTGTTTAGGGATATTTTTAGACAATTTAATGTGAAATATTTCCGTTATACATCATTTCTATGTAACTTTAACCATTAACGCTGCACACGTGACGGAAGCTTAAAAAATAAAGTAGCTTCTCCCATTTTCCCAAAATTTCCCTTCACTACTCTGTTAAAAAGTATACTATAACCTGCCCAGGAGTATGAAGAATATTGTACCTTGGCAAAATTATTGTGCCAAGGTTCGTTAAAATCCGTCGAGTAGTTTTTATTTCCATAAGGAACATACAACCTGACAGACAGACAAAAAAAATGCTGATTGCATTTTTGGCATCAGTATCGATCACTAATTACAACCTGATCGTTATTTGAAAATACCAGGCCACTCAGAAAGTATTGCGAAAAAAGGTTTTAATGTATGAAACACTGGCCGGTTGTAATGTATACTGAAAATATGAGTCTTATAAATAAAAAAAGGTACGTTCCAATTTTAAAATTTCCCACTTTATTTTTTACGAGCTATTTTAAATTGTCGTGTCTTACTGAAAAATGAATCTGAGCCGGGAACATTTTCGCGCTATAATTTTTACCATTTCAAATGTCGCTAAAACCAGACGAATCATACGATAGACTTCCAATGGCGTTTATGGATGAAGGGCCTTCCAAGGCAACCGTGTATCGTTAGTATAACGAATTCAAGCGTGAAAGATAAATATATGCTGTTTAGGGATATTTTTAGACAATTTAATGTGAAATATTTCCGTTATACATCATTTCTATGTAACTTTAACCATTAACGCTGCACACGTGACGGAAGCTTAAAAAATAAAGTAGCTTCTCCCATTTTCCCAAAATTTCCCTTCACTACTCTGTTAAAAAGTATACTATAACCTGCCCAGGAGTATGAAGAATATTGTACCTTGGCAAAATTATTGTGCCAAGGTTCGTTAAAATCCGTCGAGTAGTTTTTATTTCCATAAGGAACATACAACCTGACAGACAGACAAAAAAAATGCTGATTGCATTTTTGGCATCAGTATCGATCACTAATTACAACCTGATCGTTATTTGAAAATACCAGGCCACTCAGAAAGTATTGCGAAAAAAGGTTTTAATGTATGAAACACTGGCCGGTTGTAATGTATACTGAAAATATGAGTCTTATAAATAAAAAAAGGTACGTTCCAATTTTAAGATTTCCCACTTTATTTTTTACGAGCTATTTTAAATTGTCGTGTCTTACTGAAAAATGAATCTGAGCCGGGAACATTTTCGCGCTATGATTTTTTACCATTTCAAATGTCGCTAAAACCAGACGAATCATACGATAGACTTCCAATGGCGTTTATGGATGAAGGGCCTTCCAAGGCAACCGTGTATCGTTGGTATAACGAATTCAAGCGTGAAAGATAAATATATGCTGTTTAGGGATATTTTTAGACAATTTAATGTGAAATATTTCCGTTATACATCATTTCTATGTAACTTTAACCATTAACGCTGCACACGTGACGGAAGCTTAAAAAATAAAGTAGCTTCTCCCATTTTCCCAAAATTTCCCTTCACTACTCTGTTAAAAAGTATACTATAACCTGCCCAGGAGTATGAAGAATATTGTACCTTGGCAAAATTATTGTGCCAAGGTTCGTTAAAATCCGTCGAGTAGTTTTTATTTCCATAAGGAACATACAACCTGACAGACAGACAAAAAAAATGCTGATTGCATTTTTGGCATCAGTATCGATCACTAATTACAACCTGATCGTTATTTGAAAATACCAGGCCACTCAGAAAGTATTGCGAAAAAAGGTTTTAATGTATGAAACACTGGCCGGTTGTAATGTATACTGAAAATATGAGTCTTATAAATAAAAAAAGGTACGTTCCAATTTTAAGATTTCCCACTTTATTTTTTACGAGCTATTTTAAATTGTCGTGTCTTACTGAAAAATGAATCTGAGCCGGGAACATTTTCGCGCTATAATTTTTACCATTTCAAATGTCGCTAAAACCAGACGAATCATACGATAGACTTCCAATGGCGTTTATGGATGAAGGGCCTTCCAAGGCAACCGTGTATCGTTGGTATAACGAATTCAAGCGTGTTCGATTAACTTTGCGGGATGAAGAAAGAAGTGGTCGCCCTCTAACGACTGTTACGGATGAAAACGTGGTGGAAGTGAAAAATTTAATTCATGACAATAGGCGAATAACGTATCTAGAGATTCAACACATTATGCAGATTGGATCGGGAAGCGTTCATGAGATTTTACACGAACATCTTCACGTGAGGAGGATAGTTTCACGCTGGGTGCCACACAACCTCACCGAGGTACAGAAACAGGCCCGGGTGGAATGGTGTCGTGATATGATTAATAAATTTGATGCTGGCTAGTCTCGGCGTGTTTACGACATCGTTACAGGTGATGAGTCCTGTAACGAAGTAAGTAAGAATACGATCCAGAAACGAAGCGCCAGTCGGCGGTTCGGGTATTTCAAAACGAAGCGACCCCTACCAAAGTGAAGAGATCTAGAAGCGGTGGGAAGATTTTGATCGCAAGTTTTTTCAATATGACTGGCTATTTGGAGTCAATTCCTTTACAAGATCAAAGAAGTATTAACGCAGACTGGTATACTACTAAATGCTTGCCAGTAGTTTTCTCAGTTGTGAGCAACAATCGACCAAACACAGGGCTCCGCGGGCTACTGCTTCACCACGACAACGCGCCCGCTCACACCGCGCTCAAAACGACGGACTTCCTGAACAGCACGCCGGTCAAACTCTTGGGTCACCCTCCTTACAGCCCTGACCTGGCACCGTGTGACTTCTTTTTATTCCCTAAAATAAAAAATCAACTCAAAGGGATACAATTTTCATCGCCGGAAGATGCGCTGTCAGCGTTTCAGCGGGCTGTAAATGAGGTGTCTGCGGCGGACTGGAAAAGGTGTTTCGAAAACTGGTTTAGACGTATGAAACTTTGTATAGATGCTGGTGGAGAGTACTTTGAAAAGATTTAATAAAAACATTTTTACCCATAGAACATTTTTATTTAATTTTCGTAAAATTTTCTGAATGTCCCACGTATATTTCATGTACAAAACTGACTTCTCTTCTCTGACTCTACAGATTTATTATATGTATAGATATAGATAAGAGTATTTTTAAAGTACTATACTGAGTTTGGAGAACATTTGTTATTTGCATTAAGATTAATATAAAGACAATAACAATAACAAATAATGTATGACAAACAGTTTTAAGTACACAACTTAAATATTTTTTTATCACTTACTGAAGTAAATTTGGAAACAGTTGACTACTCTTACTATTCAAAATATGTTCGGCTGCATTCGCCTGTTTACAAAGCAAGTTTAAAAAAACAATTGTAATTTTTAGCTCGTAATCTTAACATTATAAAAATAATGTGATGTGCTATAAAGAATTCGTCGACTTCATCTATTTAAAGCCAACATAATTCCTATGTAACAATCTAGCAACATGTTTCAAGTCCCCGGTCAACAAAACGCAATTTCTATGTAAATCAACTCGCGCGAAAAACAGCAATCCCACTCTACCCATAACTCTAGGCCATTACAATAACTAAAAGTGATAAAAAAACGAAGAAAAGAGATATACTCATGCACTGAATGTATTTCTCGTTCGTTGTACTCAATGGAAATATTCCTTATCTTAGATTGGACTGTCAGAGCTTCAGATTCGCATGAATATTGATGGAGGTAGGAGTGGGGACCAGCTTTCAATACTACACTTTTACTTTGTTGAAGTCTCGAAGGATATTTTGAGGAAAACCAACGTAGATTTACAGCCGCTGCGAGTTCCGTACACCCCCAGTGCATCCGTTCTAGATGCAACCGACAAATGTAATAAAGTATTTGTTACAATGTGAAATGAATAGACATGTGCGAGTAGATTTAAATTTTTCTGGCGAACCTGCTTTGGTTAGAAATTGATGTTTCAGCAAATGTCAATGTCAATGCTATTTGATGGCACTATTTTTTGTTAATATATATGTCAAACTTACACAACTAGAGAGATAAAAAATACGTTACGACGAGCAAGAAAAGGATAGCTTATTATAAAACTCTTAAAGATAGAAAGAGTTAGTACTGTGATTTTTTGTCCCTTACGGTGTAACCTGTTTTTTGTTGGATCAAACTGTCACTCTTGACAGTTTGCAGAAAATTCAGTGTCAGAATAATAAGCTCTTTGTTTACCTTTGATGATTTAAGATTATTTTGTTTAAATACGTGCAACAAATCATATTTTTGACTCGTAGGTTGTAATTTTGTTTAGGATAGAGACCTTGTTTATGTGTTTGTGCTTTAAACATAGGTAAATAAAAAGTTTTGGGCTGCTGCTGTTTTGGGTTATCGAAGCGAGTAAAAAGCCCCAGATAAATCACTTCGCAGTGGCGTATCAAAGAAAACGAACGTACGAAAAAGTTTTTGAGTTGAAGTTCAGTTAGGAACGATTCTAAAATAACAATTGGTAGTGACAGGTTTCTCACTACTCTCGCACTGCGAAAATCACTTAAAAAGCCCCAATACCCAAAGGCGCCTCTTACTAACACCAATATGGGAAGAAACGAAGTAGTACTATCCTAAGTCGACACTACATAGCTAGTTAAATATGTTTTTTTTTAAATAGTGTAGTGTCTGTGTAGTGTCGACTTAGAATAGCACTAACCTATTTCTTCCGGTGGGTGTACGTCAGAGGCGACTAACGGTTTTGGGGCTTTTAAAGGATTCTTGGGCGATGCGGTTGGAGACCCATCACCAACAACCTTTATTTCACCATCTTTTCCCCACACAACTTCCAAAAGTGGCTGAGGTATTTCTGATTCCTTAGCTCTGGCTACCCCTTCTAGGGATTTATAGCCGTGAGTATATGTATGTATGTTTTTAAATATGTATAAGCTTTATGTAAGTAAATGTTTGTGTTCGGTGCAATGTTCGTAATGCCACTTGTTTCGGTGTTCAATCAGTTTGTTACAGTTATTTTTATACAGTAGTATTATTTTAAATATCATGAAATAATTTACAGAATTCGCGATTTATTTTATAAATTAGCAATTAGTTTCTTTTGTGTTTTTTTTTTGCATAAAAATGCGTATGTACTAAAATTATTACATTGAGAAGTATTATGAGACGGACCGATTACTAAATATATACATTTAGTATTACCTATGTTCGGTTGGTTACATTACTTGCCTGAAGGCAGACGGTTAGAAAATCCTAAAATATTTACGTTAAAAAGAGAACTTCCAGAAAAACCAATTATTATAAGCAGATGAGTTTCCCTGTTAACATAAATACGGTTGTTAATCCTCTTCCAGTGAACAAACAGCCAAGAAACCTTGAGAAGACGTCATTAAGATCCCGAACAAACAACTTCGTGAGCAAAAAGTCTTGTTTAGGTCAGTCGGGATTTTACGCCCTTTTGATCAATATCAATATTCATTCCAAACCAATATGGAAAGTACATTTTTTCGCAGATATTACAAAATTTATTTAAAATTCGGCATTGAGCTGGAATTAAGATTTTCGATATTTTTCATTTGCAAATGTAAATATTGTTGTAAAGTAGATAAATATAATATTATTTATACCGTTGACGTAATACTTTTGGATGTTGACTGGGGGAAATATTGAAAAATAAAGGAAAGTAATATAACTGTGTAAAGTTATTTATTACAGCTGGTGTGAATCCTAAGGAACCGAGTGCTGTACTGACTAAATACTCACGTGTATATGACTATTTTATGACAGTTGTAAATGTACATGCATTCATATATTCACGGCTAAATATCCCTAGAAGGGGTAGCCAGAGCTTGAGAATACGAAATTCCTTAACCACTTTTGGAAGTGAGTAAGAAGAAGATTGTAAATAAAGGTTATTGGTGATGGGACTTCAACCGCATCGCCCAAAAAAATCATTAAAATCCCCAAAACCTTTAGTCGACACTTACGAAACCCGCGGGTATAAATGAGGTCTTCTTCTTATTCGTGTGAGAGTGTCAAATCTTCATAGTGCATGCAGCCAATGCTTCACGACCGCTATCGCTTTAGGCGTTGCCTTCAGCAAGTCTTCAGTAGTGCAGGTGTAAGGACAGTCTGGGCACTGTAGCAGGTGTTGGCTATCATGGTTCTGGCCACAGGCGCAATTGGTGCTGGCGTCTGGTGGCAGGAATCCCCATCTTTTCATGTTGTCACGTGTCCATGCCACGCCAACTCTGAGCCGGTTGAGTCCCTTCCACACCGCCCATTTCTCAGACGCCCCCGCCGGTAGATGCTCTGCCGGTGCAAAGAGTTCGTCCTGCTTCGCCAGTTGCCCTTTCCATGTTTCGAGGCGAGCTTCTTGTGGTGTTGCGTGTTGGAGTGGTTTATTCCTGGCAAAGCTTTTACGGGACTTAAGGCGCTCTTGAGTCAGTGAGTGAGAGTAGAGCATGTGCCGCCTGTCATGCAGTTGTTTCGTCCGTTCGATCGCAGTTGCTACATCACGCCGCACATTTGGGGGTGCTATTCCCGTCAGCTGGTAGAGTTTTGATGTGGGCGTAGGTTTGAGGCAACCGGTTACGAGTCTGCAGGTTTCGTTCACTGCAATATCGACTTGACGAGCATGCGCAGAGTTTTTCCATGCCGGGCAAGCATACTCCGCCGCGGATATACTGAGGGCGAGGGCAGTAGTGCGCAACGTGTGTGGGTTAGCTCCCCAGGTGCTACCTGTCATGCGACGCAAGATGTTGTTCCGAGCCCACACTTTCTGCTTGGTGTTAAAACAGTGCTTCTTGAATGTTAGGGTTCTGTCCATAGTGACGCCAAGATATTTAGGGGCGAACGTGTGTTCCAGTGGTTTGCTTTCCCATGTTACCTTTAGCTCTCTGGAGGCCTCTCTGTTTTTGAGGTGAAATGCCGACACTTGGGTTTTCGCGGGGTTCGGCTTGAGTTGGTTGCTAACGTAGTATGCTGAGAGAGTTTCTAACGTCTTTGACAAGCTCTCTTCCACCTCTTCAAAAGATTTCCTCTGTGATGTTAGCGCAAGGTCGTCTGCGAAGAGGAAATGCCTCATGCCTTCGCAAATTGGCTGGTCATTTGTGTAGACATTGAACAAGGCCGGGGCCAGGACGCTTCCCTGTGGGCGTCCATTTTTCTGCCGTTGCCATCTGCTATCTTGTTGTTGGAAAGAGACATAGAATCTGCGGTTGGACAGTATCCGTTGGATAACCAGGCACAGCTTATGATCTTTCGTGACTTCGTACAATTTAACGATAAGCTTCCTGTGGTTAACTGTGTCATAGGCTGCTGTTAGGTCGACAAAGACAGCTTCAGTTACCATTCCTTTTTGAAACCCATCTTCGATATGCTGTGTCAGGTTTAAGACTTGGGATGTGCAAGATTTTCCTGGCCGAAACCCTGCTTGCTCGTCTATGAATCGTTCCTCTAGGGTATTAGCATGCGTTCCAGTATAAGGCGTTGGAAGATTTTGAAAGTATGGCAGAAATATAAAGTATAAATGAGGTAGTGTTATTCTAACACACCGACGACACTACACAGCAAACAGTTTTTTTTATTACTAATTATTACTTAAAGAGACCTGAAAAATGGTAACATGCCATCGGCTTCCATATCCAACAAGATAACGTTAATTAAATAAAAAAAGTATGTAATAAATGATAAATAAAAAAAAACATAACATAACATAACATATACTCACGGCTATAAATCCCTAGAAAGGGTAGCCAGAGCTAAGGAATTAGAAATTCCTCAGCCACTTTTGGAAATTGAGTGGGGAAAAGATGGTAAAGTAAAGGTTGTTGGTGATGGGTCTCCAGCCGCATCGCCCACAAAATCCTTTAAAAGCCCCAATACCGTTAGTCGCCTCTTACGTACACCCATCGGTAGAAACGGGGTAGTGCTATTCTAAGCCGACACTACACGGCAAATTTTATTTAAAAAAATGATGATTTAACTGAGATCTATATAATTTAGTAAATAGTCACACTCAATTTTGACATAATAACCAGGTAACAAATACGTTTTTTTATACGCAAAATCTTTTGGAAAGCAAAGACTTCTTTTTTCTTTTGATTTCCCGGTTTCCAGCCCTGTTTTTAATGAGAAGATTTGGAAACAAACAAATCAATAAAAAAAAATACGGTTATTACGGTAAAAATATTAGATCTACAATCTGAATGTTAAATGCCATTTAGGTAGGTTAGCGCAATCAAAGAGAAATCCACCAATTTCCTATACTATAGAGTGTGCCAGATATCTGAAATACAAAACTATAACAACAGTTGTAAGAAATTCTAACCTTTCAGATTCCGTTTGTATCAGTGATACTTGAGTCCCCAAGGCATACTGGGATTATATGATCCGATACGAAGCAAGACCCGGCTAACGACGATATGAAATTACAAAGTGTAGAACGTAGAAAGCAAATATTAGACGGAATCCCGCGGCTCGGGTTATCCTAAACTGCGCGCTGCGGACTAATTCCAGCATTCTCTTACACTATCGGGTGATTCTTAAGAGAACTATAATTGAAATTTTTGAGTTGATTATTTGGTGTGCTAATTAAATTCATCATCGTCAACCAAAAGATGCCCACTTAATTGTTTAATTGGATTGAATCAGGCGTTACTTTGCGGAAATCCATATCAATACTAATATTAATAAGTTTCTTCGCTTAATTCCGCTAAATACCTGCAGTCTTCATGCAACATCTCTCCCACTTACAAGAAATCGAAAAACAGACAATTCACCACACACACACCCGCAAGCGAAATCCACAGGCAACCACAAATTTGCGACGCGTTTCGAGTCAACACAAGTCATCATCGAGCAGTAGACAGTTCGGCAGCTGACTACCGTGATTCTCGTTGGTAGTGATGTTTAATTGAAATTAGATATTCCTCATCCACTTTTGGAAGTTGCGTGGGGAAAAGATTGTAAAATAAATGTTTATGGTGATGGGTCTCCAACCGTGTCGCCCAAAAATGTCTTAAAAGCCCCAATACCGTTAGTCGCCTCTTACACTAACCTGCCCAAAGACTTCCATACTACCGGTCCAAGCCGCTATCCTCTTGCCGCAACTTTCACAAAGTCATTCGTCCATCTTGTGGAAGGCATACGCTCATTGCGTTGTACAGTACTTGACCACCAATCCAGAACTATTTGGATTATCTCCGGTACCCCGGTTCTTCTACGGATCTCCGCGTTTCGGATTCAACCAAGTAATGCAACTCTTAACATAGTCCTCTCTATTGGCCGTTGGGTAACTCTGCGAAATTTTGGATGAGAAGATATGGCGCAGCTTTTCAAACGCTTTCCATCCGAGTTAAATTCGACGGTTGGTGGTATGGGGCTTTTTAAAGTGGTTTTTGGGCGATGCGGTTGTCCCCTATCAACTACCAAATGTGGCTGAAGAGTTTCTAGCTCTAAAGCTATGGTAACCCCTTTTGGGAGTTATCGCCGTGAGTATATGTATGTACTTAGCATTAATCTTGCCTTCTTGTACTCTGGGTTTTATTATTGTTCAGGACAGTGTTGTGACAAGGTTATATTCAGAAAACTAGTCAAGTACTGAAATGATTGGTTCACTTACGAGTACCATGTTAATTAAATATTTTTATTGCCATAGTCAATATAGTCGTATATTCGTATCTTTTATATTCGTAACACTTTGAAATAGACTTAGGCTATTAGTGTCATCGATATTTCTAACCGTATTCAGAAATTTCGATGTGACTTACTAATGAGAAAAAAAATATACAGGAATCAAATAGAAATTAGGACGGGATGAACCCTAGCAGCACGCAACTCAATTAAGTCTATTCTAAGCACTGCTGAAATTTAAGTCTCTTTAATTAGAACTTAAATAACAATGCCTTCTACTACGAACTTACTCCATATAGCTCATATTGCGCTGAAGCTAGGTGTATTTTTACTAAAAGCCTTTTTACATTGTGAAGCTTCTGTCGTTTTCATTTTGCTTTTTCAGTTTTATATAAAGGCTTGTTCGAAAAGGTTGCTAGAGTTCTGGAGTTACAATATTTAAAATTACAGCCCCTGTTTTCATGCAGAGGATAAGTTGGTGAATGTAGCTGCTGATAGACGGTTAATTACTGCGATTCAGTTGATGGTACATCAAAGTCAGCATTTAATAGCGAAAATAGTTGTGTTTGCCTGCTGATGATACAATTGTCAATATGCATAATATGGTGATTTGATGTAAATTGTACATACATTAAACTGTTGGTAGATATCAGGAAGTGATAGTAATATTCTGTAACGAAAAGATGATTTTGTGGAATTCATAGTATGAAAGCTGTCGCCAATATTCCTTACAAAGCAAATGTTATTTAAATTCACTCTCACGTGCAGTCTGCTTAGGATTTCATACTGCCCTGGGGCATCGTACCAGGTGACTATGGGATAAAAGGGTTTTAAAGTGGAATCTAATATTAACGTTCTTTTTTTTTAAAATGTGCTCAAATTGTTTGATTGACGCACTGGCTAGAACGCTGATTTTGAAGATTCATCGAATAGTATAAGTTGACATATTTTAAATTTTGCACTACAAGTTTATTTTCTTTATATTCGGGATTCCCTTGGATCCATATATGTTAAGTCTTGTTGAGTTTAGTAGAATAGGGCTTAACACGGTTTATGAAAAATGATGGAAAGAATACACTGTTTCAATAATAAATAAAACAACTAAAAGGTGTATACATATAAACCAGAGAGAGTAGCCAAAGCTTTAGAATTACAAATTCTTAAACAAATGTCCGAAATGGAGTGGCGAAAAATTAGTGAAACAAAGAAAGGTGGTGATTCGTTCGGTATTGATATTGGTTAGCGTTATTAAAGCCTACACTAAACAGCATTTAACTAACTAATAACAGCCTAAACAATAAAAAACTCTATTTAAATTTTAAAACGGTAGCATTTAAAATATAACGGTTCGACAGTTAATAATAAACAACAATGAAGTCCAAAAATGGCCACTGCAAAACAAAAGGACGCGCCTCCCAAACTGTGTTTGTTGACCAGGGTCAGGTGTAAAATATTACCATCTATCCTTTGTTTGTCGTTCAGATTATGTACTCCACATTCGTCCCTCCTTTTGCGATATGAAAGCTTTTATGGATCGTAAACAGAAATCATGAGAATAACACAGGTCGCGGTCTGCCCCTGCTTGCATACTTTTCTGAAGAATATGTTTTGGAACTATGAACCACATTTTATAATTATTTATAATAGTTGACAATTGAAGAAAAATGAGTGGAACATTGTGTTTGTGAATAACATAAATGTTAGTAGAAGAACTTATTTAACGTAATCTTCTGATAATAAAACATTTTTTAATATAAGTTAATGAAATATCCAGTCAAAAGTAGCTCTGAGACTAGTGTACAGCATTCAAAAGCATTTTACTTGATAACCACAAGAACTCAAATAAGCTATTTTCGAAACATCATTTGTTTTATCGAAAATATCAATACCGTAACTTTAATCAACAAACAGAGTTTCGAGAAGTTTTATTAACAATGTTCGTCCATTTTGTAAATTTCACTCAGTTACCCACCCCTTTAAACACATAGGTAATATGTATATGTGATACCAATGGTGTCGGCATTATCTCAATTATGTTCAAAATGCTAACTAATATCCCGTTTTATGTTAGATAAATGATTCAAGTTTACAATGACGAAATGCGTCAAAACAAAACATTGCATTTATATCCTAACAGATTAACATTTTGAATTACGGGAATTTACTACGGAGTGAGTAATCGCTAATTGCCATAATAAACATTAAATTAATCGCATGTGAATCGAATAATACATCAAAGTAACCGCATTATTCAATAGATAGTGAATGCGAATACGATAGGGATCTGTCCAGTCATATTGATAAGATATCATTGATTGGCTAATAACTCAGGGGTAGTATAAAACCAATTAGGAGATTGACATTGAGTTATTGGTTGACGAATTATAAATCAAAATGTTTGTGCGGAGCTTTTTGGTGCTTTTCGGAATTTTCGCTTGTGAGTTTTTTTACATACACGCAGCAGTAAAAGTTTTGGTTGTCATTAATCCAGTGGATTTGGAGTGAAATGGAACTTTAGTGATTGAAAAAAAAACAAATACGTTAGTAAAATATTAGGTTGGGAATCCATCAAAAATGTGCAAGTGATTTGTTTGTGAAGAGTCTCTGGTGAACGGTCTAGCGGAACGAGATATTTCTATATACACCGTACTCAAACAGGGGAAAAAAATGCTTTGATAATAAATGCGGCTTATTCCGTTTATCCACCCTAAAACAGCCTCCCTAAGTCGGATATTTGGAAACGCATGTCCGTCTAGCCACCCTGAACGGGGTGTATATCCGGAATGCATATAATATGGCTCTTCCGATTTTTTACCCCAAGTGCAGTAATTTACAGAAACATACACAACACAAAATGGGTGCAAGCAACATCGTGAACATTTAAATACTTAAGATAAACATACCTACTTTCTCACTTATTATTACAGTTTGAATAAAAATATCTTACAAACTTAGGGTCTTTTTTCTGTAAATGACTGTACGTAGGCAGGGTAGAAAATCGGAAGAACCATATTATATGCATTCCGGATATCCACCCCGTTCAGGGTGGCTGGACGGACATGCGTTTCCGAATATCCGACTTAGGGAGGCTATTTTAGGGTGGATAAACGGAATAAGCCATTAATGCATAATAAAAAATGAAAGCATCTAAGCAATGCATCCTCTCACTACACATTAATGTGCTATTTCACAGTTTCGCTCAGACTCCGCTATGCAACCCTGACACATTTTCCTCGCGCGGCTCTGATGGATTCGCAGCCTTTAGATTACGTACCAAGAAAGCCATTCGGATAGAAATCTATACCTACAAAATAGACCTAGTACTTTTACTAATATACGAGGGCTGCTATTTATGTATCCGGAACTGGCCACTTACAGAACAATAATTTAAAAAGTAATTACATCATTTAAAAATAGAACTCTTTAGCTTTAGAATACATTTATTTTTATGTGACTGTCAATTGTTTTCACATCGTAGCGTCATTTTGAAAATTGCGTGTCTTCACCACCATGGATTTAACTCGTGAACATTTTCGTGCCATGATTTTTTACGATTTTCGGCGTGGTCTAACTCAAAAACAGTGCATCGATCAGCTTACTTCGACTTTTGGGGATGAAGCACCCTCAAAGACCACTGTGTATCACTGGTTTAGCGAGTTTAATCGTGGACGATCTAAGCTTACTGATGAAATTAAAGAAGGTCGCCCTAAAACGGTCGTTGTACCTCAAAACATCGATGCTGTCCGGGAACTAATAACTCAAGATCGTCATGTTACATATCGTGAGATAGAGGCATCTCTGGGCATTAGTATGACGAGCATACATAAGATACTTCATGAACATTTAGCTGTAAAAAAAATTTGCTCCCGTTGGATTCCGCACAACTTGAGTATTGATCAAAAACAGGCTCGTGTCGATTGGTGCAAAGAAATGTTAAAAAAATACAACCGTGGTGCGTCAAAAGCTGTTTATAATATCTACACAGGTGACGAATCTTGGATCTACGCTTACGACCCCGAAACTAAGCAGCAGTCCACGGTGTGGGTGTTCCAAGATGAGCCGAACCCAACAAAAGTTATTCGTGCAAAAAGCACATTGAAGCAAATGGTCGCTTGTTTTTTTGGTATAAATGGCCATGTAGCTACAGTGCCTTTAGAGAATCGTAAAACTGTTAATTCGGAGTGGTATACGACCATTTGTTTGCCGGAAGTCTTTGAACAAATAAGAAAGACTAACCGACAACGTAGAATCATTCTGCATCACGACAATGCTAGCTGTCACAGGTCGGCCGTCACAACTCAGTTTTTAGAAGCTCAAAAGATCGAATTGACAGGTCATCCGCCGTACAGCCCTGATTTGGCACCCAATGATTTTTATTTATTTCCAAATGTGAAGAAAAAATTACGTGGTCAACGTTTTTCGAGCCGCGAAGAGGCAGTCGATGCGTTCAAAATGCACGTTTTGGAGATACCTCAGTCTGAGTGGAAAAAGTGCTATGAAAATTGGTTTCAACGCATGCAAAAGTGTATAGATCTGAGCGGCGAATATTTTGAGAAGCAATAAAACCATATTAATTGATATATGTTTGTTTCTTTTTTTTATTCCGGATACATAAATAGCAGCCCTCGTACAACTAAAACTTCTCGTGTTCATGTTTTTATAGTCATGTGCTGATTATAATATAGATGTGTGAGCTAATATGCACAATAAATATTGTATTTGTATAAAATCACAGCTTTTACTCCCTGTAAATTAGAGATGTTAAAACAAAGAAAGGGTTTGAGAGCTTTTGAATTGCAAATTATTCTACATAACATAAACATAAACGTTCACGCCGTTTATCCCCGAAGGGGTTGGCAGAGGTACCAATACTTCTGAACTCACATGGCAAGCGCCATTTAGTTTCCAGAGAAGGTACCCACGTTTTGCTTAGACAGTGTACTCACGTGATAGGGGGCAGGCCTATCGCCGTTTTGTACGAATACAACGCACATGACTAAGTACTACTCAGCCATGTGGGTTCCCTCACGATGTTTTCCCTCACCGTTAACAACCATGATAAATTAACCACACATATGACTTTAGAAAAGACAAATTGGTGTAGGCCCGACCCAGGATTGGAACTCACGCCCTTCTGTTTTTCGGGCGGGTGTTCTACCCACTGGACTATCATGTCGCTTTAAATTATTCTACTACTTTTGCAATTTGAGTGGGGGAAA
Source organism: Bedellia somnulentella (assembly GCA_963576735.1). NCBI lineage: Eukaryota > Metazoa > Arthropoda > Insecta > Lepidoptera > Bedelliidae > Bedellia > Bedellia somnulentella. The sequence continues at coordinate 15,671,132 of OY755171.1, forward strand.
ACGTTGGTAAGATAAATGATATTTAGAGCCACATAGTAATCACTTGAAATAATAATATAATATAATAGCCTTGTACAAAATAATATAACAAAGGGCGTTGCAATTCTCAACTGAAATAATACCGATGTGTTATTTTATTACGTATACTAAGTATTGTTGTTATTTCAGTAAGCGAAAGCAATGTCCTACGCGATCCAGTCGCTCTCTCGAAAGCAGCTGGGCAGAGGATCGGTACGTTCAACGAATACTATGTTTACACCAGGTAATAAGCGATTCCCTTATTTTATTTATTTGAGTTTTGATTTTAGGAAAAACCTAGAATATGGATACTGCGCAGCCACATCAGCGTATCACTAATTGAATAAAATAAACAACATGCTTTATGTCACTGAAATAAATTTAACATATGTAGGAAAGTGCTTCAATTAACTTCAACTTAATATATATTTTTAGAAAAAGTGAATAAAATTTCTGACATAATATTTATTATCATTCACTAGGTTTTTCCTTGAGTCTTTGAATCTGCAAAAACGTGGTAAGATTAATGTTTTTTTGTCGTGGTCGTCCTATGTCACTCAACTCTGGTGTCCAGAGCTTATACAAGCTTCCGCCACACCTTTTTGTTCTCTGCGACTTCTATGGCTACGCTCCAGCTCAGTCCCGTAGATTGTTATCCACGCTCCAGCGCAAAGTATACAGGAAGGCCGCAGGCTGGCACTCCGTGTGCCCAAATCATCTCCATTTTCTCAATGCGATGTCAGTCACAAGTTTACTGGCATAGGTGCCAGCAGCCTATGTTGTGGATCGTCATTGACCAGTGTACCTAGTATGTAGAAACTCAAAGACTTGTGACTCTTCGTTACTCTTCACGTTTTGCATTTAAAGAGGGTGGGTGGTTTTAAACTGGGTGATTTTTATAGGACGAAACAAAAAAATGATCTCCAAAGAATGAATGAAGCAAAAGCCGCCTTTTTCCTCCTGATTCTTCTGTCAACATTTTCTAAGTAGGTCAAACTATTACGAAATTCATATCTTTTGTAACAATCATTCTAGTATGTTACAATCTACAAATCATCTGATAACAATATCAAAACGATGAAACATTTTGATTTAATTACCTATTATAACATTAGCTTATCGGCTTGTTAGTAAATATTGGCGTTCTCATTTCTATAAGCTTAACCACTCACCGTGTTTCTTACATACATTAATAAACTCACGGCTTTAAATCCCTAGAAGGAGTAGCCAGAGCTAAGGAATGAGAAATTCCTCAGCCACTTTTGGAAAGTTGAGTGGGGAAAAGATGGTAAAATTAAGGTGATGTATATCCAATCGCATTGCCCAAAAATCCCTTAACAGCCCCAATACTGTTAGTCGCTCGTACACCGTAAGAAATGGGGTAGTGCTATTCCAAGCCGAGACTACACAGCTTCTTAAGATATGATAAAGTTACAATATCGGTTACAGGAACAACTTCCGTACCCCAGTACAAGTGCAGAGCTCGGAGGAGTCCATACAAGCGTCGCCGATCGTGTTAGCTTACGAAACCATCATTATTGTTCACGACCACCAAGGCAGTGCTTTCAGTTCATTAAATGGACCTCTCAAAGATGGTACGTTAAGTATGGTACATATATACATAAATATACTCACGGCCATAAATCCCTGAAAGGGGTAGCCAGAGCTTCCAGCTCAGAGAGAGTTTGTGTTCTGTTAGCTTCAGAGCTAGAAACTCCCCAGCAATATTTGGAAGTCGATAGGAGAGAAGATGGTTGAAATAAATTATCATTCGTGATGACAACACCCGTGGGTGAAAAGGGGTAGTGACATTCTGGGCCATAAATGCATGTATGCTTTAACAGAAAGTTTGGTCTTTCACCATATATAAGCTATTTGCTTCTGAAAGTCACTACCGTCAATACTTCTTGTGGGTAAGTATTTAAACTGTTTGCTATTTAGTCTTCGATACTTATGACATATTTTATAAAATATATCATTGAGTAACCTTATCATACCGCTAGTCATTATTAGTTCCACATCCATATAAATTCACTCGTACTTACATTCTTTTCTTTTTAGCTTTTATGCAACTGGGTGAGTTCAATGTAATCGTAATGGATTGGTCAATATTTGCCAACCAAGACTACAACGCAGCGTCACTGGCTGCTCCCAGGATAGCGACTGGGTTGGTGGACTTCATCAATTTGTTGGTCGCGGAGCTGAGAACTACCCTGGACCGGGTGCATCTGGTCGGATTTGGACTCGGGGCTCACGTAGTTGGAATCGCTGGAAGAAACTTAGGAGGAAATGTTGCTCGAATTACAGGTTAGTACATTTTTTCTATGATCACATTAGAAACCAAGAGATAAGTTCAAACAAAATTTATATATTCAGAAGTGACCACCCTAATTACTGAAGAACATATACAAGTAAAGAATAGATTGTAATCCTCCGCCTCCGCATCCTGTTTGCACAAAAAAAGAAGGCCTAAAAGACTTCATTACGATAAAAACACCTCACAGATAAAAGATGTTTATCGAAGCTTCTTAAGAAACATTACTTTATTAGTATTATTGGTGGACTCTTTTGAGTCCCTTCGTGTGTAATTATAATATTTATGGGATTTAACAATGTGATTGACTTTAAAAAGATACATACGTTTATAAAGATACTCACGCTCACGATCTTGTACATGCTCTAATATACTTTAGACAACAGACCGATAAACGCCTGTCTTTTTGAGCACATACTGTTTTTGATCTAAATATGCTCTCCAAAGATTATGAAAATTATATATCATGGTCTATTTGGTTAATTATAATAACTTACACTGTTACTTAATTCATATATATTTTTGATGCTGTGTAGTGCCGGCTTAGAATAGCACTACCCCATTTCTTCCGGTGGGTGTACGTAAGAGGCGACTAACGGTATTGGGGGCTTTTAAGGGATTTTTGGGCGATGCGGTTGGAGACCCATCACCAACAACCTTTATTTTACCATCTTTTCCCCACACAAGTTTCCAAAAAAGGCTGAGAAATTTCTTATTCCTTGGCTCTGGCTACCCCTTCTAGGGATTTATAGCCGTGAGTATATGTATGTATGTATATTTTTAAGAATATATGTTCTAGTTCGTAATTTATATGTTTCTTCTCTTGGACCAAGGCTTTAATTTTAATTAAACTTATTTGGTTTTAGCTCTAGACCCATCTGGTGAAGGTTGGGGCTCAACATCTCAAAGATTAAGGAGCACGGATGCTCAATATGTAGAAGTGATTCACACAGACGGTTTCGGCGCGCGGGCAAACGGGATTAGCGACGAACTTGGCCATGTAGATTTCTACCCTAATGGAGGCAGACACACTCAACCAGGATGCTCTAATAATGCCTGCAGTCACGCCCGAGCTTGGGAATTGTTTGAAGCTTCCTTGAACAGCGATCATCTGGTCGGGAGCAGGTGTAATAGCTTGACCGATATGTCAGCGAACCGGTGTTCGGGGCCGACGTTAGTGATGGGTGGAAATAGTTTTGTTAAGTATGCGTGAGTATTACTTTTGTTTGTATAAGGGCATATCCACACATGCATACATGTTTGAATACACACGTGGCCCTAATGCCCAAAAATTGTTACCATTTGATTTAGATTTAGTAATTCTTAAGCCACTTTTAGAAGTGAAATGGGGAAATGATAGTGAAATGAAGGTGATAGTTATCCAATCGCGTCGCCCAACATCCACTTAAAAAGCTCCAATAGGCTCTTACGACCTCTAATAGGAGACCATGAACTGATGACTTTAAATGAGAACATTCACAATTGTGGTGATGGTGTGTGTGTACTTCAATACTTAGAAGAATGTTTCTCACTTTCACCAAAAAAGAGAAACTAACTCATTTATTTGAAGCTTCAAGCTTCAAGAAAAGTTTAGACTAGAATCAAAGTATGGAATGGCTTCAGTATGGGGATGAACTACAAATCTTGCTAAAGATCCTCGTTTCATCAAGTTTTATCCTACTATACCTACCCATACTTATCCTCAGGAAAGGTTGAATTTATGACTTACCGTATTATCAAATAACATGCTAATGGAATAAGAAGTGATTTTTCACCTAATTTGATTCATAACATTATTAATCTGCATATTTTTTGCCTTAATATGGAATAAGATCTCAAAACAATTTGGTAGTTTACAATATTCTAATGGTCAGACATTTACAAAAATATTAACATAACATAACAGAAACATAAACGCTCACGCCGAATATCCCTGAAGGGGTTTGCTGAGGTACCAATACTTCTGAACATCACGTGACTTTGTCACCTGGTGTTCAGAGTACCCACGTTTTGCATGGACAGTGTACTCACGTGATATCGGCCTATCGCCGTTTTGTACGAATACACTGTTACATGACAAAGTACAACTTAGCCATGTGGGTTCGGTTCCCTCACGATGTTTTCCCTCACCGTTAACAACCGTGATAAATTAACCACACATATGTCTTTAGAAAAGACAAATTGGTGTAGGCCCGACCCGGGATTTCAACACTAGTCGTTTGCACGATAACCGGTTTTCCAGATAATTCCAGATATATTAAAGTAATATTTATATGGTGGTATAAATATGGTTTTAGTGGTCTACAAATTTAAAATATGACATATTTTTAAAATCACTCTTTTCTTTTTTTTCAGAACTGGAATATACCGCCTAACCACTGGAAGAGCTTATCCTTATTAATCAATTATTTAGTTTTTAAATCTAAAAAAGTGTATATAAATTTAGACTAAGAAATTATATTTATTACTTTCAACTATGTTGTTATTGATTCTACTCTATCCCGATTATTTTGACCCGATCTATCCAGTAGTGAACAGCTTGTGAAAGTTAAAAGCAAAGAAACATATGTATATAAAATGTATAATTATATTAATTAGTATCAATGACCTAATGATCTGTACCTATATAAAAACATTGTATTTGTATGCAATAAAGTGTTTAATAATAATAATATTGAGCCCAGAAGAAATAAGACTTATTTTTTTATAGAAACGTAGTCTCGTGTTTCTGATGCTCTATTATAAATATTGATGATTGTAAATGAAGCATGGATTAGATAGGATCGTACAAACTAGCAATGGATAGTCGCTGCCTACCTTAATGGGCACTAATATGGCTTAAATATATAAATGCCTGCTTGTGAGTCATTTATTATATCATGCATATTATTTATTATACATTCAATAACATTTTATGCAAACAAATATCAGCTCGTAGCAAATATTTGATATGACAGCTAAATTGTGTACTTTATTACTGACGAAACAAAACCATGCAAAGATATGATATATCGAAATTAATTGTTTATCGTTTAGACATACATTTAGATACTCGTATAAAAAGATTAATATTTAACTAGCTTGGTTCCCTAGTCTATGACCGCGTAGACTACATATTTTGCATCCAGCTTGCAGAATACCCAAACACTATCTCACCTCTTCTTACAAACAACGATTCATTCATGTCCTAGTTAATTTTATATATACGTACACTTTCGACCATAAATCCCTAAAGCTTCAAAATCGGAAAATTCCTCAGAAAATTTTGGAAGTTAAGTGTTTTCCCCGCTATTTTGTATTGATTGTAAAATAAATAATAGTCTCCAAAACGCATCGCCTAATAATCACTTAAAAAAAAGCCCCGATACCTCTTACGATCACCCATGGAAAAAAAATGGGTAGTGCTCTTCTAAACCGACACTACACAGCAAAATTAAAAAAGTTAATTTCTTTTGGAATTAACACTTTCTCATATACTTTTGGAAGGAGGTGGGCAGTACATGGTAAATATATTCTTGTGGTGGGTGGTTTTCTAGCTATATCTCCTGCAAATTGTGTGGGAGCAACATTTACTATTAAATCAAAATAACAAATTGCGTTTTTATGTGGGTATACTTGCAGTCTTTTATTTCGAATACTGTTTACAAAGTGACATATTGTTTTATTGACAATATAGATCAAAGATAAATAGATACATTTTAACAGACAAATGTAGTATAAAAACCATAGATCAACAATATCGCCCATAAATTAAGTTAAAGACCCTTTTGGGAAAATCACCTTGCCTTTTACCCAAACAGATCTATTGAAAACAAAATCTATTATTTATATACCCATTTTCTTACGTTCAAGTCCACAAGTTTACAACCCAATTCTCACTCTACTCTTCTATTTTTTTCTAACTGATTGGTTACTGCTGGCCCTGTGGCCTGTACGGCTTAACCACAAAATATGTGTGCCGGACAACTGAGGGCCGCCCTGGCAGTGCAGGCAGAGGTGAGGATTCCCAAACTATATCGGATAGAGGGTTGAATTGAATATTTAAAATTCTATTAATAGAGCCTCTTTATTAAAAAACCCGTAAACGCAATTTGAAGTTTCTAAGGACAGATATTAATAAAATTGTACATAATTATTACCCACCCCATTTTAGTACTAGTACTCAATTAGTAAAAATGTTTTGTTAAATGTAAGTAAAAAGGAACCCGTTTTCCAAAGTTCAAGTTTAAAGGTACGGAAATGAGTTTTTTTTACACAGAAAGTGTGTATGGGACCAAATTTATTCATATCAAAACAACAATTCAAAACAATCTCAGTCCACTATTGAAAACTTACATATAAACTTCACATTCCTATTTCACCCCTTTTTATAGCATTTTAAGGTTTAAATTAAAAAAAAAAACTTTTATATGTTGTCATAAAGACCTGCAAACCTTTGCACCAAGCTTCAAGTTTCTAAATATAAAAAAAATAAAATCCCCGTAATAATTTCATACCCTATTTCAACCCCTTTTAGCAAATTTTTGGCAATAAAAAGTAACCTACGTGCTATCTTAAAATTCATAAACATTGGTTTGCTAGTTAAGACGTGAAAGCGTAACAGACGCACAGATAGAGTTACATTTCGCATTTATAATTCTTAAATAACCTTTTTTGCACTAAAGTTTTGAAACTGTTAGCAAAACTTAACCTTGACAGTCATTATTAATTAAATTTTAATTATTAAAATAAAATATTCTCTTATCAATAGTTGGTGTATCAATTTCATGGTAATAATATATTTGAATTTAACATTGTAATTATCACAATTGTGTCAACAGCAATACATATTCCCAGTTGTATTTAGAGTTGATTAATATGAAATAAATCAATATTTATCATGTTCTCCACACTGCTTATCAATTGCACTACATATTGCTCTGTTCCCCAGACGGGAGAAACTTGCGGGCGGCGGCGGCGCAGCGAAAGCCCCAAGTATATGCACCTATATACCTATCAGACATATATTTAAATACGTACTTATTCTGATACCATAAGAGACGCCTCTTTGTATGATATTGGCTAAACTCACGAATTTCATTTACACTCAATACAATAATATTTTCACATACTTTCTTTTAATCCATACATTCATACGCCTTTTATAACATATATATATATATATATATATATATATATTTTATGGTTAAAAGAACTTACCTAAGTGAATTTCTACCAAAATTATATGAAATGTTACATCCGAAGAGATTTAGTAAACCATGTAGTCCGATTCAGGATACACTGCATGGTCACACCATTTCAGAGCGAAAATAACGATTTTTCAACTCATTCCGGTCATCAATCGGTCCCTCGTCCTCCAATCTCGTTCCTTCATTTATTTTAGAGGTATCTTAGCTGTGAATTTGCAACTGAAGGGTTAGATAGGTTCACCTTTCTCTGGGTTAGGGTGGGTACTAAATCTCTTCGGATGTAACATTTCATATAATTTTGGTAGAAATTCACTTAGGTAAGTTCTTTTAACCATAAATTATATTTCAATGTTACATCCTCAAGATTTAGTAAACCATGTAGATGTTTAGAGTTCTGGTTGCAAATGATAACATGTATTTGGTTAAATAAATTATTGCAAACAATAAAATTATTACAATTAAGGTATTGGTGAAAGTCCATTTCCCATTAAATTTCAAAGTATTTAAAAACTGTCATTTACTACTAAAACTAGTATAATACCAAAAGTCAAAATACATATTTTTTTTATCACATATAGGATGATAAAAAATAAAGCTATACCAAACAGGTCGACTAGCCAGTCTATCTACTTGCTTTCTTAAACTACCAATGGGCATCCCTGATCAGTACGCAGCCAAGAAGTGTTTATGTCATTGTAAATGTAAAATGATTAACGAAAATTTCTTTCAAAATAGAAAGATGAATCTTTGTAGCCAAAGTATTTGAAAGAAGAATTAAATACATGTAGCAACTATATCTTGAGATCTATACAAGAAGATAAGAATGCTTTTCTTAATAAATTTATTTTTAACAATAATATTTATAAATTACTTATACTCCTGAGATTTAAAAAAAAATATATATTTATATGCTTAGGAATAAGTCCAAACCAAGAGGAAAGGTTTGATTTGAATTTGCGTTCCATGTCTATCCATATAAATCAATATTCATAAGTTAGGTACAAAACTAACACCCATTTATATTTCACATAAAATCGCCAAACTGTTGTTGGTTGATTAATTTAAGACATAAAACTTATTAATGAGTGCACTCTGTATTTGATACACCATACCTATAGAGGTATAATAGTACTCACTAATGCCAACCATATATATATATATATAAGACCATACCATATTTAACAATATTATCGACGATTTCAGTAGAAACTGCATAACTAATTCGACTGGAAAAATAATCAGAACAATACAAAATTAACAATGCTTTCTTTTTGTTAAACTTTAGGTAAAAGACATTATTATAATATCTTTAAAGTTTATAAGATTTTCTTAAAGATATTTTCTGACTTAATAAATAAAAAAAAAAAGAGAGAGCCTTTGAATTTGTTAAGGCCAAAAAAAAAGTCTGTATTTCTACACCTTTATTTAATATATGTCGAATGTTCAAAAAAGGAAACATTGAGAATTGCAGTTTCAAGGTACAAATGGAATGAAAAAATATTATAAGCATGAAGATCATGTTGCAATCAAGAATATTTCTGTAATAAAATTAAATATAACATATGTATGAATATTATACAATATGTTTTGCTTGTGATGTAAATAGGTATATTTATGACTCGCCTTGACAGAATATGTGTTTAAAAAGAAAACCATATCTTTGCCTGTATCAGTATTTTCCTTTAATTATACGAAAATATTGTTCGGTTGCACAAAGCGGCGATCGACAGTCACTGCACACCCAAACGGGAACCAATGGCGTGAGATATGATTGTATGTATACATACAAAACAAAAAACGATAGCATGCTCTTGATCGTAATATCCAATTAAATAAAAGTAAATTATTGACGTAAGAAATATAAGGGAATTTCATACCTACCCTGCTACATACCCGCGATATGCTTTTGTATAGTAATATTTCTAAAACCAACTAGATTCAAACCCAATAAAAGGGAACTATCTTCAGTTCGTATTCCTCGTATGACCATGACAAGACCATAGACATAAAAATAACCGCCCTTGCATGCGGATCCATAAGCAGTTATAAATACGTTCTGCAAAAGACGATTCAGATAAAATGTAATGATATAAGTTTAGTGTAAAAACTTCCAAAGACCAACTGCTTTTTATATATAATTTTTATATTAGAAAATTCTTTATTTAAATATGTAAAAATATATGAACAAGTAACAAATTCAAATTTGTATGTTGGCAATTGCAAACATGTAAGTGGTTTTGCGATGGAGAGGTTTCAATTGTGTCAGTTATGCTATTGGAGCCCTGTATTTACTAAATACCAACAGAGACATTCGTAAAGATAAACGGTAAAGGTAATGGTCTAGAAGGAAAACGATAAAATTTGTCAAGTTTGTGAAAACTGAATTTTTTCGTGTTCTTTACCTTTGGTAAAGGCATACGTACAATTGCTAAAAGAAACAAAATGTAAGATTCCTTTGAATCTATTGTGTTATTCGAGATGATTCCCTTATGATCTCTGAATGAATTTCTCGGTTTAAGAACTAATCTACAATCTCAATCACACATATATGAATATTTGTATATAATACATATATTTCATTTACAACACATGAATAAAACGTTTCTCGTACGTGGCCCTCAAAAATTTCAAAAATTAGTTGACATAATGAATTTTATGAAAAAAAATTCTTACACCCTTCCACGACGTTATAATTTACAAAGATATGAATGGATCATCAGCATCATCAGCACCTATGTGCATTGTGACAACACTGAGAGTACCTGTGAGCGTCTAGCAGGTGGCGGCCGGCGGCGGTGGCGGCGGCGGCAGTGACGTGACATGTCCATCACGGTCTTCATCACGGCAGGTACAAGCACAACCGTAGCGAGCGGGGACAGTTGCGGCGGCGGTCTTGTAATGCCATGTGGGCATCATAATTAGACAGCAAGATAGTCCGTCGTTTTTCGTATGTGGGTAATAATGAAAACTATTTTAATTTTCATATGTGAGTAATAATGAAAAACATTATTACCATGGGATTATTCAAAATAATGATGTTGATTTATCCATAACAAGGTTATTGGATATGTAACTAAGCGCCAAAAGGCAATCAAAGCTGATATTGTGTTTGTGATTTTTCCAAACTATTATTACGGCAAAGTCAGCACCTCAAGTGAAATTCACTGAGTAGATTATCAGGTACCTGTCGATATACTTTCCATCATACTGTTTCATGTTAATCCTGCTGGGATATATAACCCCAATGTTCAGAGAACTCGTCAGTGATGGGAACTATGGTCGTCTCGACCTTTAGGTTGTTCTTGCTTGGGTATGTCATTCGTACTGGTTCGTATGACACATTATTTTCCGACAACTCAACGTTTTTATAGTAAAAACTTACGGTCGGTGCACACCGTATTATTTAATATACATGTAGTAACTATTTACTGATTGATGATAATGCTGAAATGAATAAAGCTACTTTCTGGGAAGTATCTCGTACAACCACTTTAGGAAAGCGCATGCCAATTGATCTTCTGGATAATAACTCGTATTACCTCTTTAAGAAGATTAAAAAGTTGTCGATGTATAATATTATTCATTATGATAACGTACGGTAGGTGCACACCGTATTATTTGATATACATGAAGTAACTATGTTCTGAATGACGATTATGCTGAAATGAATAAAGCTACTTTCTGGGAAGTATCTCGTACAACCACTTTAGGAAAGCGCATGCCAATTGATCTTCTGGATAATAACTCGTATTACCTCTTTAAGAAGATTAAAAAGTTGTCGATGTATAATATTATTCATCGTGATAACGTACGGTAGGTGCACACCGTATTATTAAATATACATGTTCAAGAAAAAGAAGAAAATACATTATGACAATCAATGTTCTGGTTAATATTACTTATTATCTCTTTAAGAAAATTTTTATATTGAACATCTTTACTGTTTTTATGATTCATGACACTTTCTGCGCTGTATCGCGTAGGTAAAACCACTTTAGATATACATGACATCAATCTTCTGGGTAATATTACGTTACTTATTATCACTTTAATAAGACTCAAAAGTGGGTCATTGATAAAGTTAATAACAATTATGTCACTTTCTGCGCAGTATCGCACCGTCAGTCACTTAAAAAAGTGGATTGAAGAAAAAACTGTATAATAACTCATTAAGGGGCTTAAGAACATAAAATGATTATATTACTCACCGCCATTTTTGCCGCCAACTATCAAAAGTGAATTTACATATATAGTATTTCGGAAGTAGAACCTTGTCAATTCATATGTTTACTTGAATAGTCATTAATATACACTGGCATTTACTAGTTGAACATAAATAATTATGTTACAATTTTTATTTTACGGAGACGAGACGTGTTTCCAATGCAGCACACCTAAAAAGAAAGGAACGAGATTGGAGGACGAGGGACCGATTGATGACCGGAATGAGTTGAAAAATCGTTATTTTCGCTCTGAAATGGTGTGACCATGCAGTGTATCCTGAATCGGACTACATGGTTTACTAAATCTTGAGGATGTAACATTGAAATATAAATATAAATTAAAATCCTAAATCGACAAAACAAATAGAGTCAAGAATCCCATAATACAAAATTCAATTTCAAAGCTATCCAAAGGATCTGCAATGTGCGCTAGCACCCGCCCCGCGTCAGCGTATCTAATACAATCTATTGAGATACCTCACGGATAACTAAGTTACAAGTAACCGATGTCTAATACACTCAGTGTTGAGCTCGGACCGACTTAGGAGCTTAACACTTTTGAGAAGTGAGTCTCCAACCTATATTACGAGTTTACGAGGGATTTTCGAACATTTCGAGCGTATTTACGTGGAATAAAGCTGAAATATGGATTGTTGCAACTAGAGTGTGACGCTGTATCGTTAAGATCTCTATAAGATATCTTTTAGACATTTATATTGCACTGATAAATAAAATAGGAGTGCCTTTTTGTAATACTAGAATATCTACTTTAGATTTATGCATATGTGCATATGTTTCAGGATTATCTTAGGAACAGAACACAAAGAACGAAGCTAAACAAAACGTGTTTTAGTGAGGACCTGCCAACAACTGAATATGGAATACCCCAAGGAAGTGTAGTAGGGCCGACCTTGTTTCTAGCGTATATAAATGATTTAACAAATCTTAATCTTTTTAACGGTCGAGTCTACTCTTACGCCGTTGATACTGCACTTATATTTCATGGCACCAATTGGCAGGATACTTTTGCATTAGCATAATCAGGTTTTAGACAGGTTCTTCAATGGCTCCAAATTAAAATTCAAAGATAGTTGTAAAAAGTTTTAAATTGTTCAATTCTTAATTTGTATTGCAAACTGATGTTTTTGAAAAGTTACTATATTAAACCTTGTAATGTAATTCACATACGGAATCACGGTATCCCCTAACACAGGCTTTGTACATGGGGGCCGAAAAAATTTATAAATACCTACTTGGCTTGATAAAGAATATTTTGATATTTGATTTATTTGAAAGACTTAAGACTGAAACATGCACGCCCTACATCCCTGATGGGATGGCAGAGGAAATAATTGTTCTGAACATCACATGAAGTTATAGTCAGCTGGTATTCAAAATAAATGCCCACGTTTTATCTGGACTGTGGATGTGTATTTGAGTAAATGATAGGGGATAGGCCTTTCACCGTTCGGTACGAATACACTGTCAAATGACTAAGTATAACTAATCCATGTGTCTTTAAAGTCTCAGTATAGGGTTTATAAAAAACCGGTCAAGTGCTTGTGCTAGATGGTCTCTAATACAAACGAATAAGCATCTTTATAAATTCACATGGCTATCCCACGTCCCTATTATTAATCTGTAAACGTTTTTTATTCGAAATTAGGTATACTGATTCTCGGGAACATACTTAAATTTATCGTTCGGAATTAATTTAATTACTTACCGTACCGAATTTCTTTATTACGATTATGTGATGTGAATGAAAACTGCCTTCAAGCTTTTCACTGATAGGAAACGGCAATATGCTTATACGTTCACCTTGTGCTAACAGTATTAAGCCTAGATAGGATGGGCAGAGACACATCAGATCATAGCACTGTTTTTTAAAGTTTTCAATACAATTTTATTTTTGTTTTTCCATGCTCTTTTAATACAGTTTTATGTCTCTAAATTATATAACGGCTTTTCAAAATGATTTAATTAGATATTAACACGTCTTGTTTTATGGTCGCGACCATTCTGCCCCCATATTATGCAAACACTGATTTATGAAAAATTGTTAACGGTGAGATAAAACATCGTGAAGAAACCCACATGGCTAAGTTTCACTGAGTCAAAATGGTGACAGGCCTACCCCCAATCTCTTGAGTTCACTGCTTAAGCAAAGCACTGATTCTCTGAACACGAGGTGACAATGTAACGTGATGTTTTGAAGATCGTATTTTGACTTGCGACACAATCTTTGGTACTAAAATATAAGGTATCTCAGACTGGGTGTGCTTTTATCGCCGACGCACTGCAGTATCGTGCGAGGCTCAAAATCACTGTTAGGACATTATTTAAACTATAGAGAGAGTGACAAAAACGTCTGCTATGTCGATATTTATGTATAGAGATCCACACTAGATGCCTTTCCTGGATGGTTTTGACCGTCACAAGAATATTTATTGTGTAGCACAACACTATTTACCTGTCAAACTCACCGGTATAACAAACCGGACACTTTTTTCGTAGTCCGTTCTGTTCGACAGCGTAGTCGAACAGAACGGACTATTTTTATCCGTTCTGTCCTACCGGTATGGCAAACGGTAGGACAGAACGGACTAGACGGTTTTGACCATCGTCCATCACTGCAACATTCAAACCAAACTGTGATAAATAATACAAATTGATTTACGGATTTCGTTACATGTTTGTGATTGTACATTTACCAAATCAAATTGCGTATTTGTGTAACTCAAATTAATCGGGATTATGAAAGATTATTTAATGCTCGTTTTAATCTTAATAACCAACCGTGATAACAACCGATTTAGCAACCGTGATAGCCCAGTGGGTAGAACACTCGATTATCGTGCAAACGACTAGTGTTCAAATCCTGGGTCGGGCCTACACCAATTTGTCTTTTCTAAAGACATATGTGTGGTTAATTTATCATGGTTGTTAACGGTGAGGGAAAACATCGTGAGGAAACCCACATGGCTGAGTTGTACTTAGTCATGTGACAGTGTATTCGTACAAAACGGCGATAGGCCTGCCCCCTATCACGTGAGTACACTGTCCATGCAAAACGTGGGTACTCTGAACACCAGGTGACAAAGTCACGTGATGTTCAGAAGTATTAGTACCTCTGCCAACCCCTTCGGGGATATTCGGCGTGAACGTTTATGTTATTATGTTTATGTTATGAATAGTATGCTGTGTAGTGTCCGCTTAAAGTAGCACTACCCCCTTTCTTCCCGAGTACTATTCTGGGCTTTTTAAGTGATTTTTGCGCGATGCGGTTGGAGACCCATCACCAAAAACCTTTGTTTCACAATCTTTTCCCCACACCACTTCCAAAAGTGGCTGAGGAATATTTTTTGGGATTTGTAGTCATGAGTATATGTATGTATGTGTAGTTATTAAAAAATTAATAATGTTTTTCTATACGCTAAACCCCACAACGCAAAAGTAAAGTACTGTCTCATACACTTCCATAAAGTAGTTTACAAACATGCCACTTTCCCTATTAATTACGGCACATGTGTCCCGTTTAATTAATTAAAATTATTGAGTTTGCCGATTTCAGAATCGAGCATCATTATAAAGCACTCGCGCACGTTAATTTGCGAGCTTCCTATTTATACTATTTAAAGGTTTACTTATTGTAATATGTATACAGTTAATTAAAGCTGGGATTTGCTAGCATTACAACGTTAACACATTTTGTTCGATCGATAGAAATTTCTCGAACATTGTCGAAATCAGTTGTTAATACATAATATAGCCTTTTTTCTTTTTACTTCGGATTTCTGAATTTTCAGAATGATTTCAGTATATTTAAACACATACATATTCATACATACATATTCTCACGCCGTTAGTTCCCATTGGGGCAGGCAAAGACTATCGATCGCCACTTTGTACGATCCTGGCAAACCTCTCTAGCTTCATTCACATCCACCAATCTTTTCATACATGCTCTTTTATTCTTCGTACTTCGGACACCTGCCTTGTATTTAAACACCGTTCACAGTAAGTGTCTGACCTTACCGTAAATTTGGGTGCACTTGCAACATTAGCAGTTATAATTCCAAAAGGTATATCTAAGGCTTTAGAATGAATTATTAAAATTACTGAAAAAACCCCGATAACCTAAGCTCCATTACTCTTCGAATAATAAATAACATTAATTAAATTAAAATTACTTGCGGCCACTTTTGCCTGGCTGCGTGTTGTCAGTGTATTCTCCTATTCACAAACTTATGTTAAAATGTGTGTTTGACTCAATACGTAATGAACGTAGAGATTTAGCAGCGGGATCTTATGCTATTATCAATACAGATAGGGCAAACTATTAGAATGCAACCGTGATGATGTTGATGATACATGTAATACCACCCTGGTACATAGATTTCCAATTTGTCTGAGCTGTAACAGATAGTCCAACAAGCGTTCCTATCTTACTGTTTACCTTTCCATATTTTACTCACATGTAATGTCGCAACCAAACCCGGGATATGCTGACTAGCGAGCCGACCTCAATTCATAGTTACACGCAACTTCCATTTGTTCGATGCAGCGTCAGCGCAACGTCAGGCAACGTGACCGCTGCATAGCGACAGCGTCGAGCGTCGGCGCCGCGATCCCAGGAAAATCATATTTCACTTTTGTCATAACCATCGGGCATTAGACATTAACTTTAGTTATAATTAATTTGTAATCTTTATTAATTAAATTAGTTTTAAATAAATTTGGTTTTTTTTGTATCTTGGGCTGCAGCCGTACGTAATTGGCGCAGTCGGTAGGATACTCGCGGGTCGCGTATTCAGAAGATTTCCGTATACAGCCGCCCGAGTGGCTTTTTAGTCGCATCCAGAGTATCCGAACCCACGTCGTGCTGCACCAGGAGTATCCAGACATTGATACTACAAAAGAAGCCAATATATTATGTGAGTACACTTGAACCTTTTTAGTGATTGCTCATCCTTACTTTATTTTTCCCGTGTTATTTTATATCCTTCAAGATTTTCCATCCGCGACAATCTGGGTCTTCTAGTATAGGTAGTAGTAGTAGTAGAAGTATAGTTTTAGATAGCTATAGGGATATATCATTAGATAGTAGTGGTTCTGACGATTCTTTTAGAGAAATGGAGGATTTAGACCACGTGTTTAAGGCACTTCGCTTAGTACCGGAATTTGATGGAAACCCGAATATACTTATTAGGTTTATTCAACTTTGCGACCAATTAGTTGTTAATATTCTTAAACCGGGCGCTGACTTAACAAATAGTGCATTATTAAATGGCATATTAAATAAAATTTCTGGCCCTGCCGCGCGTTTAATTAACTCCAATGGTATACCGTCTGATTGGCAAGGAATACGGAAGGCTTTAATAAATAACTTTGCAGATCAACGCGATGAGACGGCTCTTTACAATGATTTGGCTTTATTAACACAAGGACAACGCAGTCCACAAGAATTTTATGAAGCTTGTCTTAACTTATTTAGTACTATTATGACATATGTTTCGTTACATGAAACTATAGGTACAACTATTGAGGCAAAAAGAGACCTGTATAAGAAGTTAACTCTCCAAGCCTATTTACGAGGCCTTAAAGAGCCACTGGGTTCTCGTATTCGATGCATGCGCCCTGAGACTATCGAAAAGGCTCTCGAATTTGTTCAGGAAGAATTAAATACACTTTACCTACAACAAAGAAACGATAATGTAGATAAAAGGAGTTCCATTTTTAATCAACCACCAAAACCCCAATATTTCATTCCGCAAAAGCCCTTCTCATTTGATATAGCTGGGCCTTCGCGTCCATTCCCAACACAACAATTTTCTAGACCACCTCAGATGGTTTCTCATCAATTTAAAACCCCATATAACCCCGGCATGACCCGAACACAACAAATGTTTCGGGCACCTCCACCTAATTACAATCCCCAAAGTAATGTATTTAGAATGAAGCCTCAATTCCAAATGAATAATCAAAGACCTTATGTGTCTAACCAATCTCAACCAATGAGTGGTGTAAGCCACTACGTTACCAAACCAGCACCTATTAGAGGACATGATTGGAACAAGCAGGGAAACCCTCCGCCATCCAATTATTTTAAAACAAGAGAAATGCATTTTAATTATTGTTACGAGCCTAATTATTCCGACGATAACTATTCAGATCAATATGACTATGGTACTCCTTACTATAACAATCCATATGAAAACTTAGATTATAGTCACGAGTATCCAGTAGCCTACCCTGACTCTCCTTCTAGCAATATGCCACCTGACAACTCGCATGATGAATATTATAGCCACGATAAAGAAGCCCAACCCCAGGATTTTCCAGTGACCCAACCATTAGACAAGCCAAAATAGAAATTAACCTTCAATCTCAGAGGCAGTTGCCTTATATTCAAATTCATTCCCCACCATTAAAGCTGCTTATTGATACCGGTGCAAACCAATCATTTCTCAGTCCTAACTCAGTTGAGCAATATTTTTCAAATATTCCATTAAATTATCAACCCTTTGAAGTCAGTAATGTGCATGCTGTAAGTCGTAGTGACTATTCCATTACTTTGCCAAATTTTCCTGAATTTCAGTTCCCAGGTGATTCGACCTTCTTTATATATAAATTTCATGACTATTTTGATGGACTTATTGGCTCCGATTTATTGGAAAAATTCGAAGCAACTATAGATTTTAAAGATAAATTACTTAAGACTAAAAATAACACTACACCAATTAATTTTTATGAATCACGCAACTCTAATCTTTATGAGGAAATAATACCAGCCAACTCTTCAAAATTAGTGCGAATACCAGTATATCTTCAGGATTGTGATGTTTTCATAGAGGAACAACTCATTTCAAATTGCAACATCAGATAATGTTTTACCAAAGTCCGTAATAATAGAGCCATAGTAGAGGTATTTAATCCTAGTCATAACGATGTCATATTTTCATTAAATTGTTCATTAAACGCCGAGACATATAATTTAGAATGTTTTTCAAATAATCGCGATACATCTCGAGCTAAAGAAGTTTTATCCCGTTTGCGCACTGATCATCTTAACGCCGAAGAAAAAATTAATTTAGAGTCACTATGCACCCGCTACGCCGATGTGTTTTATATTGAAGGCGAATCTCTTAGTTTTACTAACAAGATTAAACATAGAATTAAAACCACTGATGAATTACCCGTATATACTAGGAGTTATAGATATCCATTTATTCTTAGACAAGAAGTCCAGGATCAGATCTCTAAAATGTTGCAACAAGGTATTATCCGACCTTCGGACTCAGCTTGGAGTTCACCCATATGGGTAGTCCCAAAGAAAGCCGATGCATCCGGCAAGAAAAAGTGGCGACTTGTAGTCGATTTCCGTAAATTAAATGAAAAAACGATAGATGATAAGTACCCAATCCCTAATATCTCAGACGTGCTGGATAAATTGGGTAACTGTCAGTATTTCTCTACTCTCGACCTGGCGTCCGGATTTTACCAGGTAGAAATGGACCCCGCAGATATCCCGAAAACTGCTTTCAATGTAGAACATGGTCATTTTGAATTTTTGAGAATGCCTATGGGTCTTAAAAATAGTCCTTCTACTTTTCAACGTGTGATGGACAATGTTCTCCGCGATCTTCAAAATACTATATGCCTAGTTTATCTCGATGATATAATAGTGTTTAGCACGTCCCTACAGGAACATATGGTTAACCTCGAAAAGGTATTTCAAAAACTACGAGAATCTAACTTCAAAATCCAGATGGACAAGTCTGAATTTCTTAAATTGGAAACGTCGTATCTTGGACATGTTATTAGTACAGACGGAATAAAACCTAACCCAGATAAAATTATAGCTATTAAAAATTACCTCTTACCCAAAACCCCTACCGAAATAAAACGTTTTTTAGGTCTACTTGGATACTATCGTAAATTTATACCCAATTTCGCCCGCATAACAAAGCCCATGACTCAATGCTTAAAGAAAGGCTCTAAAATTAACTTAAATACTGAATATACCGATTGTTTTGAAAAGTGTAAAACACTTCTTACCAATGACCCCATACTCCAGTACCCAGACTTTTCAAAGGATTTTATCCTCACGACTGATGCATCTAATTTAGCCATAGGAGCTGTCCTCTCCCAGGGTACTATAGGTTCCGATAGACCCATAGCATATGCCTCCCGAACGTTAAACAGTAGTGAAATTAATTATAGCACTATAGAAAAAGAGCTGTTGGCCATTGTCTGGGCAACAAAATATTTTAGGCCCTATCTTTTTGGTAGAAAATTTAAAATCATAACAGATCATAGACCTTTACAATGGGTGATGAACCTTAAAGAGCCCAATTCCCGACTGACAAGGTGGCGCCTCAAGTTAAGTGAATATGACTTTACAGTGTGTTATAAGCAAGGCAAAGCAAACACAAACGCAGATGCATTATCACGTATTGAAATATACAATGAAGAAACCAGCTCCATTATAGCCAACCCATCAGAAAAACCACCTTCGATTGATGGTTCAACTACTGCCACAGCTCACACCAGCAAGGAAAACCCCATTCTTGAAATACCAATAACTGATGATCCCCTTAATAAATTTTATAAGCAGATTCACTTCATTATTGTAGGAGACATCAAAGGGAAAACTACTGTTTCTAAGCCGTTTGATACTCACACTAAAACTGTAATACAACTTCGTAAATCATTCTTAGAGGAAGACCTTGTAAATGCCGTTAAAGAATTTGTTAACCCTAAAGTAAAAACCGGAATTTTAATTGAACCTGCCTTAGAAATGTACTCAGTCATACCTTTATTGCAGAATAATTTTAAAAACTCAGCTTTTAATCTTTTACTAACCAAAAAGGAAATAGAAAATGTAAAAGATTACTTGAAACAGCAGGAAATAATTAAATTATATCACGAAGGTAAAACCAACCATCGCGGTATAAACGAATGTTTTCTTGCCCTATCACACAAATTTTATTGGCCTAAGATGAAAGATTCTATTACTAAATATATCAATGAATGTATTATTTGTGGACAAAGTAAATACGACCGTAATCCCATTAAGCAAAAATTCAATATAGTGCCTCCTCCTTCAAAACCGTTTCAGACTGTTCACCTTGACCTTTTAAGCATAGAAACGCAAAAGTATCTCACTATCGTTGATGCCTTCTCCAAATACGCTCAAGCTTATTATTTGAAAGATGCGACAGCTGTGAGTGTGATTCAAGCATTGTTACAATTTTCAACTCATCATGGTTTACCGCTTACTGTAGTCACTGATAGAGGTCCCGAATTTACAAATCAGTTATTTTTAGAATTTGTCAGATTACACAATATAAATCACCATAAAATATTAGCTTATGCTCCTAACGAAAACGGAATAGTCGAAAGATTTCATTCTACCATATTGGAACACTTAAGAGTTCTAAAACTAAAGCATAAAGGGGAAGCTGTAACAAATCTTATGGCATATGCGTTATTAGGCTATAATAGTTCTATTCACAGTTTTACCAAATGTAGACCACTTGATATTATTACAGGCCACTTCGATCCCAGAGATCCCTTCGATATTAACCTTTCAGAACATTTAATGCAGCAATATATACAGGAACATAGGGAGAAAATGATAAAAGTATACGACATTCTCAATGAAACTTCTCTTCATCGCCGTACTGAAATTACCGAAAATATTAATAAAGATCGCGAACCGGAAACAAGCTATAATCCTGATCAACAAATATTCATTAAAAACCCCGTCGCTATTCGCCAAAAAGTTGCTCCCCGTTATATACACGATACAATATTAGCCGATTTACCCATACATGTTTATACAAAGAGAAAGAGGGGCCCAGTCGCGAAATCTCGATTAAAAAGAGCTCCCAAAAATGTTTTGTTGCAGGGCACTGATACTGATTCTGTTACTGAACCTGGTACAAGCAGAGGAGATAACATTTGAAAGCCTGCAAAATGGACCTGGCATTTTACCATTCAGCTTGGGTCCTACCAAGCTAGTGTCCCATTATCATTCCTTTTTACAGGAAGTAGATTTAGATTCTATTAGGTTAAGTATTAGTTTAGTTAATGAACAGTTAGACAACTTTTTACCCCAATTAGATAATAAAGTAGTATCTCTGTATGAACCCCACATCCATTACTTAAGATTGAAATTAAATTACTTATCAAGCCAATTGGAAACTTTTGAGCGTAAACGCTCTAAGAGAGGTCTCATCAACGGTTTGGGCACAGTTATAAAAAGTATATCTGGTAATTTGGACTTTAATGATGCACTTCGTTATGATAACGCTTTTAAAACAATACAATTAAATGAGAATAAAATTATTTCTGAGATTAATCACCAAATAAGCATAAATAAAAAATGGACCTCAGAAAACACCAAAGTTCTAACTAGTTTAGTATCTAATCAGGGTTCAATCGAGAAAGCAATAAATTTAATTAATAATTCGACAGTCCAGCAGCAGTCAAACAGTTTATTATATGCTCATTTATATCAACTTCTTTTAATTTTAGGCGATAATATAGATAGTGTCTCAAACGAGTTAGTTAACTTAGAAAACGTTTTAGCTTTTATTAGAACTAATAGTATGCACCATTCTATGTTTAATTCAAGCACCTTTAGCTCTATGATAAATAGGTTAACCTTACTATATGGGAAAGATAGGATAGTTAATATAGATTTAAGAGAATATTTCGAGATAGTAAAGACAGGATACTATTTTAATTTACAGTCTTTAGTAATAGTACTAAAATTCCCGATTGTTTTCCCTTTAATCTTCGACCTCTTTAAACTTTCCCTCACTCCGAATTACCTTGGAAATATCCTAATTCCTCCATATCCTTATATAGCAATTCACGACAAAGAGTTCATGTACATTGAGGCAGAATGCCCGAAGACCAGTTCTGGATTCCTTTGCGAAAAACCACTGAATCAACATCAGGAGCACCAAGACTGTATTCATAGTTACATAACAACGCAACATATTACCGATTCATGTATCTTCACATCTGTAATTCTAACGACAGAAGCCATGGAGCAATTAGATGAAAAACACTATATCTTCAGCTTCCCGCAGCCAACCAAAGTTCACTCATACTGTTCACAAAACCAATATGTATCTTTAGAAGGCAGCTACTTGATAACCGTACCGAAGGGATGTCATATTCAAACTCCAGTTTTCAATATAACCAACAGTCAAGATAAAATAAAGGGCATGCCGTTGAAAATCATGAACTTACCAATTTTTAAACCTGAAAAATATAACCAGTCTAATTCCACATTTACACTCAAGACGATCAGCTTAAAAAGTCTTCATTCAACCAACATGGAAGTTGCACTTCAACCAACATTTCCATCATGGCACGAGCAGACGAACAGTATCTACCATACCACGATACCCATTTATTCAGCTATTGGAATAATATTAATTGCAAGTACGATATACGCCACTATGAAACGTATTAAGAAGAAACCCGTGAAGATATACCAACCAACCATATACTCCGAGATAACTGAGAAGAAAAGCACCACCCCAAATCAACCACAACCCTCATCATTATTTTCAACCCAAGTCTTCAAATAAATGCTGATTTTAAGGAGGGAGGTGTAATGTCGCAACCAAACCCGGGATATGCTGACTAGCGAGCCGACCTCAATTCATAGTTACACGCAACTTCCATTTGTTCGATGCAGCGTCAGCGCAACGTCAGGCAACGTGACCGCTGCATAGCGACAGCGTCGAGCGTCGGCGCCGCGATCCCAGGAAAATCATATTTCACTTTTGTCATAACCATCGGGCATTAGACATTAACTTTAGTTATAATTAATTTGTAATCTTTATTAATTAAATTAGTTTTAAATAAATTTGGTTTTTTTTGTATCTTGGGCTGCAGCCGTACGTAATTCACAGCTCAATATATTACATAATATTATCTCATTAGCCAAGTCGCGAAACAAAGCAAATTTTATTGTAACTTTTGGGCTGGTGCTCGGAGCGGTACTATTCGTGTCAATGTAATTACTTGCTTAATTAGTCTTTCCCTCCTTTTTCTTTTGAAATTGTTTAGCGAGGAAATTATGGAGTTGACTCTGTTATTTTACTTTGTATTTAAGTGGCGAAATTGCCAGGCTTTTCAAGGAACTAAACAAAAGAATTCGAACTTTATTTATGTACTTATTTTCGTTTAGCAACAACTAGCATCTGTCTGTTTGGATAGAAAGCCTTTTTTATATCCTCTTTTATACGTTGGTTTTTTGCAATATGAAACTGCCAAAATACTTAGAATTAATATTAGCTACTGCTCTTTTTTCGAGTATGGATTTTATATTAAAAAAAGCTAGGTCATTAATTTGGCAATGTCCGAGATATGAGACGGGGAATTCCTTGCTACACGTTTATCTCAAGATTCATATTGCATTGGATTATAATTTTTAGCACATTTGATAAGGTTTTTTTGATTATAAGTAGATAAGTCTTGTATTTGCATTTTATTATTGTGTTGATTTGCTCAGGGGTGATTAAATTAGATAACGCGACCCAATAAATAGTTACACGTTCAATCTCGCTGAGGGTGACAGAGTAACGTGGTAGACATGTAGACACCCCTTCTTATATAGAGTTCAATAAATTAAGATATTTTAATGCTAGTATATTGTATCATATAGAATTACAGTTTTACAGTAACATACGTTAAAATATAGATAGGCACGTGTTAAACATACCTAATTTACATTACTAATAAATAAAGGATAAATAAAGAAAATATTTTTTTATCCTTTATTTATTAGTAATAATAATGAGGTTTTCATGAACAAAAACATTCAAACTAATGTACATTATAGTAAAACCAAAACCAGGGCTTTAGAAGCTACAACTCATCAGGTTCTTTTGGGGTTTTAGAGCTGAAAAGATGGCTAAATATTATATTGACTTGTATATTATGTACATGCTTTTTAAACACCACCACCATCGCACAAATACGACTCAAAATATTATATTTTTATTTTATAAAATGACTTAAAAAGACCAAGACCTGAAGGACCTTGTGACATCTATGACACCAATATAAAGTCGTATTATAGTATTATTCTTAACCAACACTCATCGGTTCACATTATTGCATTAATGTTAGAATGTACTACATCTCTTTGTAACCTCATAATAATTTGTTTTCGTCTTTCATTGCCATCAATCATAATTCGGACATGTGACGTAGCAGTAGAAGTAACACTAAGACCAATCTATCTATTGTTATTCAGCTTGGAACAAAGCATTGACAGTCACTGTGCTTCATTTATTAAGGCTCGCTCCATACTGACCCAACGTTCATTAGAGCTAGCTCATTGCATTATCAGTCTTAGTATCCTGATATAAGGGTGGGTAGAACTGCAGAAACATTTGTTTTCTGCGCTACAAAGAGACACTCGATAACAAAGCGCACTTTCATGAAATACGTTTCCGATACTTTGATGGAGTAACTGAACTAATATTGCTTCGACTGCATGCAAATATTGGTTTTACATGTAAAAATACGATAGTGTATCGAAAATGAAAAAAATGCTAGGTGAGGTTTCCAACAATGTTTATCTCATATAAACTCAAACTCAACTTAAACCTTAACGCCGTATATCTGCGAAGGGGTGGCTGAGGTACAATACTTCTGATCATCAGATGACATTGTCATCAGATCAATGATCATCGATGAAGATCAATGTCAGGTGTTCAGAGTACTAATTATTTTGTCTGGACAGTGTACTCACGTGATAGGGAGCAGGCCTATCGCGTTTACGAATTCACGGTCACACGCCTATGTACAACTTAGCTATGTTTCCTCGATGTTTTCACACGCCGTTTACATTTATGATAAATTCACCACACATATGACTTTACAAAAACAAATTGGAGTAGGCTCGGCCCAAGATTTGGACCCACGGCTGTCTGCATGATAAGCGGTGTTTTACCCACTGAGCTATCACGGTTGTACAAATATTTACTATTATTTAAAATGCTTTTTTAAATATAACACAAGGAATCAAAGTTAAGCAGAAATAATAACCGATTTTATTTTGGTTAACGTTCAACAAAATCTACAATGCATTAAGACTAAGAACGCAAAAAAGATAATTATTATTTTAGCTGTGTAGTGTCGGCTTAGAATAAGACTACCCCATTTCTTCCGGTGGGTGTACGTAAGAGGTGACTAACGGTATTGGGGGCTTTAAAGGGATTATGGGCGACGCGGTTGGAGACCCATCACCAACAACCTTTATTTCACCATCTATTCCCCATGCAACTTCCAAAAGTGGCTGAAGAATTTCTAATTCCTTAGCTCTGGCTACCCCTTTCTAGGGATTTACAGCCGTGATTATATGTATGTGTGTATGTATGTATTTTAACCTTTACCTACAAAAGCGTCACTTATCAAAGTTAAGCGGAAATAATTTTATTAACGATCAAATTTTTGTTCAACCACAGAGCAGCTACGATTAAATCCCTCATCTCATTTCAATTTCAAAAGTGCTGAGAATTAGTCTTCAGAGAATAAATCTACGCTGCTCCGACAGTTTGACACTTTGTTGGTATAATTGAATAGATAAATTACAAGTCAGATTAGTGTAAGCCGCGGGAAGAGCGACTGATATCTGTATTCACACCTGCAAAGCCTGGCTTACGATACCTTATTGATAGAAGCTTACGGAAACAATTTGCTACAACTTATTAGGACAGTATTGATCGATATCTCAGGGTTGTTTCTCAAGATTTATGTATTTCCTTACGATATTCTTTGACTATAATTCCCGTTTTACCTTTTGGTACGGAACCCTAAAAAGCAGGATTCGAAGTGTGAAAAATACAAAAGCTTGTATTAAATGTGGTTAAATCTACATTCAGCGCGAGAGGTTTGCTAGAATCATTTAAAGCGGCAATGATAGTATAGGTTAGATCTAATAGCGTGAGTATGAGCATGATGATAAATGAAAAATATAGTAGTCTCATTACCTGTTTTATGTTTTAGATTTTTTTTTTTGTTGCTTTGATAAATCAATAACTTTTTACCTCTTTTAAAATATAGCTAAGGTATTTCTATATCCAAAGGTAGACGTTGATAAAGATATATAAATGTAAACATAACCTATCATTAATTATTTAACAATTCTGATATAAACATAATTATTATTATTACAACTTGCCCCAAAAACATAAATACGGATTGATGAATGATACAGATCCACAATCTTTTCTTGGCCGGTAAGGGCTGTCGCTGTCATCGATATTAGTATTGCCAGTAAATAAAAAATAACCATTATAAGGGAAATAACTTTACATCATACGGGCTAATTTATTTATGTATTGAAATGTCTTAATAATTTTTTTTATATAATATTCATTTAATTAATAACTAGTTGCTGTGTAGTGTCGGCTTAAAATAGCACTACCCCATTTCTGCCGGTGGGTGTACGTAAGAGGCGACTAACGGTATTGGGGCTTTTAAGAGATTTTTGGGCGAAGCGGTTGGAGACCCATTACCAATAACTTTTATTTTACCATCTTTACCCCACTCAACTTTCCGAAAGTGGCTGAGGAGTTTCTAGTTCCTTAGCTCGGGCTTCCCCTTCTAGGGATTTACAGCCTTGAGTATGTAATAACTATTATTGTAAGTAAACAAGTTCGTTTTAATGTAAGCTAATTATATTTATTTATTTTTGCCCTTGTCTGGTATGTCTACCCGAATGACTGTGTATCCTAAATTTGATGATCTTACCTCCCAAATGTTGTCTGGAAGAGATCGCTTTTAGCGATAACACTGCCAATTGTACTTTTCTGCAAGCTGTTTCATTATTTTATACTCAAGGATTTGTTATTTGTGCCACTCAGAGTTAATAAGTGGGTAACTACTTAAAATCATTTTTTAAATCCTGTAAATTAGAGGCTTACCTTGTTGTGTACTGTCTTTAACATTTCATATTTACACATAGATCCCCTAAAAAGGTGGCACAGAAAAAATAATTCTAAACATCAGATATCGTTTGGGTCATTCATTTTGCTGGGTCAGTGAATTTATGGGAACTTTTTTATTGCTGTTAACAGCCTTGTAACAATTATAACATAACATAACATAAACGTTCTCGCCGAATACCCCCGAAGGGGTTTGGCAGAGGTACTAATACTTCTGAACATCACGTGACTTTGTCACCTGGTGTTCAGAGTACCCACGTTTTGCATGGACAGTGTACTCACGTGATAGGGGGCAGGCCTATCGCCGTTTTGTACGAATACACTGTCACACCACTAAGTACAACTCAGCCATGTGGGTTTCCTCACAATGTTTTCCCTCACCGTTAAAAACCGTGATAAATCAACCACACACATGTCTTTAGAAAAGACAAATTGGTGTAGGCCCGATCCGGGATTTGAACACTAGTCGCTTGCACGGTCCATTAGGTACAACACCGGTTATCACGTCGTATTTGCCTTGTATTTTTATATATATGTCAGACAGTTATGACTTAAGAAATGACACATTGGTACATCCCCGCATTAGGATTAGAACCCACGCATCAGTGTATACGAAGTGAAATCTTATTCGGGATTATTTCCCCACTTCCCGTAACCCGCACCGCTATAGTCATGCGCGCACAACTTTTCGGACGGTGTTAGCCTACTTAGATAAAATTTAACAAAAGAAATAATAATTTTCATAAATTTTTATATTGAATATTGGAAATAAAAGCGTTTATTAATAAGCAAAGATACATCATAAAAATAATTGTCTTTGAAAAAAGTTTCCACTACAAAAAATATTAATGAAAGTGATAATTTATTATATACGTAGGTCACCCTATAATTTTTATTTAGTTAAGAACTAACTGACAATGACAGGCCGAAATTTCAAAATGGCGACAGTAGTACCAGAGTCGCCGCCGGCCAAGTTATGATTGTGGATCTGTAAAAATCATAATTCCTTGATGAGCCTGCCACAATCGCATGATTTTAGCTGTCAAATTCATAAATACTTGCACTAATTAATTTATAAGTTTCGACAGCGCCAATCTTATGACTTAGGATTACCCATGGATAACCTAACGACCGATGACAATGTCAATGTTGCAAATTATGACATAACCAACGGTCGCTAAAGATGCGCAATAATGGAGACGTACTCTAATCTACAGCGTAATTATTTCTACATTATAATCAAATTAATACAAAATAGCATCGTAATTTATAGACCCATAAAGGGTATCCATTTTGGTTTAATGCGATAAGAAAGGATATTCACTACATAAAGGACCTATTCGCAAAGTATACAAACCTTTTGGAACTGATTCTCTATCTCTTTTTTCGTGAAGGAATAGAAAGAAATAGAAGTACAAGTATAAGAGAAACGGATGTCTTTATTAGACAAAACTTCAACGAATAAGGCTTCGGAAACTATAGAATTACACGAGTGACCGAACTAGAAGATAACATCATCGAAACTACAATATTTGCAGAAATAATTTTGTGTAGGAATTGTTCAAATAAACAAGCTATATAAGTATTCTTTGTTGTAGTCTTGTTACTACGCAATTCGGTATGCAAAGTTTTTTTTTGGTATTTATTAAATATTTTTATTCGATAGCAAACACGAAAATAAAAAACTAATTTGAATATTTTTCATTTAAAATGAATAATTGCAAAGTTATGATTTTTTAAAGATTGTTCAACTTTTGTACTTAATGACGTCATCGATTGAAAATATCACGTAGCGACATGCAAATAAAGCGAAATGTTTAGTAAAAATGTTGCTAATTGCAAAATATTTCACGAATTTGTGATCCCAAATGAAATTATTACGATATTAAACTAAACAAACCTATGATTTTCGATGTTTTATTAATAAACTGCAAGAACGAATGTCTTTGACATAACGCTGAAGGTCAAATACTGTTACAGTTTTTTGCTAAAATAACGGTTATCTTAGCTCTGTTTGATTTAATTTCAAGAAAATATGTTTTAAAAACATAATATCTCGAAATGGTTTCGTAATCAGCACCACTTTTGTAAAACTTTGCATACCGAATTGTTGGAAATTGCTACTTTTCTTTTTTACGCGATGATGTGTCTTGTTTCTGTGCAATAATAATTCACTTATTTGTGATTAGGAACCAAGCAGTGTAATAATCTATATTATTTTCATAGATAATTGGTATTAAAAATGTGGAACAACACGACTTATCAATGTTTACAAAACGTATAATGATTAAAATAATGGGCCAAGAGCGAGTCGGTTTAGGCGGAAAGTGGGGTTTCGTAGTAACTAAAGGACTTCAGCCATGCATGTATACGTAACTGCCACATATCTGAGTATTAGTTTAGTTATATGGTTAGAAAAAACACACAGTAGATTATTCGAATCACTTAGAACATACCTCCTGTCCTGTGTTTGTACCACTGGTCCTTTTCACTATTACATTATGGTTATTTGAATGTGGCAGCTTTTAGATGTCAAGTTTTGTAGTTAGTATATCTACATACCATATATTACCTTTATTTTCTTGATAGATTGCAACTTTAGTCAAAAGGTATCCAGTGTAAATCTTCTAATGTTAACCTATTTTTACTGGGTACTTTATTATGGGTTATGTTGTGCATTTTGGATAAACTTATTATGCCGTCCGTGCCGCACATAGACAAATACCGTTTACTCATCATAGTTTATTTTTATTCGGACTTCTAGGTTTTTTTTGGTATCTGCAGTATACACTCTCTTTCTCTTTAACTGTTTGTTGTATAAACGTATCAGAGAAGCCATACAAATAACCCTGGACACTTCACGAACGACATACACGTCATATACGACTGAGATAAGAACCCATCGTCTCATGGCTAGTTACCAAATGAATTGCATTGAAATATATTATATTCCTAAACAATAATCTAACTCGCCGTTGGTCAAATATCAATTAAATAATCTAAAAATGAAAAAGGGTGCTCTAAGTAAGCGGCGTTCATTATTTGCGTTCGTGTTAAATTAACTCCAGTACTGTTGGCTCAGCTAAAACAATGACCGCTAAAGCAATGTTATCGCCTTTTCATTTTCCCCGTGTTTATATTATTAAAACAATACTGAAACGCAAGCCGCGAGAAGTTTATTAAAAAGCGCTTTACTTAAGCTTAATTCTACTTCTTAAAACCTTTGGCTGTTAGCTTGTTTGATAGCCCCCTTATACTGTTTCAACTTGTATCTTTCAGGCTTTAAACGAGGAGCAGAAAAAGCGTTTCAAAGGCTGTATCCAAATAAGATTAGAAATAATTATTCTTTTTTTAGTCAAAAAGTTTAAATCTAGAACTTGTTTAGTGATTTGTTGGTTGGAGTTACTTATATTAATAATTAACTTTACTCTGGACTTCTAAAAGTGCAATAGTGATTTCGTTAAATTATTTGTTGGAATTTGCAGTGTTTATGTTATTATTTTGTGATATTAATAATATCACAAAATGTTTAGGTTTCACAAATGGGTATGTGAGAACATTTGATATTAGCCTTATAATATATATGAAAATAGATGTAACTCCGGACTGATGGATGAGCATGATATATTAATGAGTATTTCACAGAAGTAGTTGTTGTTTTCCAGGGTGATTCAAAGTGGCGATCAATAGTCTCTGACAACTCCATATAACAGTACTAAGACCGCGAGTTGAAATTAAGTAATGTAATCAAAGATTTATGACAGCAACATTTTTTAGAAACCAAAATCCCGGATGAGTTAATAATTAGGTTCAA
Organism: Bedellia somnulentella; assembly: GCA_963576735.1. Classification (NCBI taxonomy): domain Eukaryota; kingdom Metazoa; phylum Arthropoda; class Insecta; order Lepidoptera; family Bedelliidae; genus Bedellia; species Bedellia somnulentella. Next base: position 15,702,679 of record OY755171.1, read on the forward strand.
CTTTGTACAGTATTGTTTAAAATGGGGTAGAACGCAAAAACAATTAATTTAGATTTTTTAAAATTAGATCATATTCCACTTTTGTTTACCAACTTCTTTTTTTCAAATACTGAAACAGGGTTTTAGCTGAAAATAAGATAGAAAAATAATGAATGCCACACATATTTTTTTGTCAAAATAGGTAGGTAATATTACTAGAAACATACAATTCTATATTTATAATATAATATAACTGTCGCGCCTCGCATGTCCAAAGGGATTGCAGAAGTATTCAAAGTTTCTTCTATATAGCTGTATAATATCGGATTAGAAAAGCACTTACCTAATTTCTACCTGCGGGGAGGTAAGAGGTTTTTGGGACTGGGTTTTTTACTTTAAAAAATTGTTGGGCGATGTGGAATATACCAAACATGCTTTTTTTCACCAAATTTTTCCAATTCAACTTCTAATAGTGACTGCATTCCTATTTCTACGCCGTGGCTACTCTTTTTGGGATTTATCGTCATTTGTTTATGTATGTATTTAAGTTCTGTATACGACGGGTCATTTTGCCACCTTATATTGTCTAGGGAACAAAATCTCAGGTAATGTTTGTAAATATTAGTACTTATGTCACCCCTTCGGGGATATACAGCATAAGCGATGTGGTGAGATGAGATTTGCATTGTTATGTTGAGTGGACATTCGTGTAAGGGACCCGCTTATAGCTGCTTTGTACATATGCATTATTCAGGATTTCGTTCGTTTTCCCCAACCGTTAACAACCCTGGTAATTTGACTACGAAAATGTTTGCCTGTTTTTCCACTATTAGTCAAACAAAGCAAGTGAAAGTATTCTGTCAGGGTAAAGGCTAAGGTAGGCAAATAATTATACCCTTATTTCTGAATTTCATTTCCTATTGTTGCAAGCAGAGACTACATTGAACGCCATCTTGTAGAGTCATAGCAAATCTCTCGAGCTTCATGTACATTTGTTAATCTGTTGATAAATCTTCTTTCATCACGACTAAACTGTAAAGTTCATACACAGATACATACATATACTCACGGCTATAAATCCCTAGAATGGGTACCCAGAGCTTAGGAATTAGAAATTCCTCAGTCACTTTTGGAAAGTTGAGTGGGGAAAAGATGGTAAAATAAAGGCTGTTGGTGATGGGTCTCCAACCGCACCACCCGAAAATCCCTTAATAGCCCCAATACCATTAGTCGCCTCATACGTACACCCACTGGAAGAAATGGGGTAGTGCTATGCTAAGCCGACACTACACAGCATTTCAAATTTTTATTTCATTATGTAAAGTTCAGTAAATGTAAAGGCTTCCTATGAAGCCGGCCATATTTGGCACATTCTCCTCGTGATCAAATAGCGTTCAGCTTGGATTTCCTGACCGCTTAAAATTCCACATTTCCTCGTAATTTTTTAACCACGCTGTAATTAATTTTATATTATTATTCATAATTGTTCACAACAAAAGTTCCGCGTTCTAAGTGAAGTCTTGCTCTTGAAGTCTGCGCTGGCTGAGACGAAGGCGGGTTGTAATAAATGGAGCGGTGGCGATGCTAGCCGATCCGACTAACCCGTGCAAACCGGTTTTAATTAACTTCCTTGTAGGGGTGAATTTTAATAATAACTTCAGTTCACAATAAACATGATTAAGTTTTGCGGGCGCATAAATTATTAAAAGTCGACGTTGGGTCTCTGATATTCTTGTAACTTGTTATATAGCTCGTTTTGCTCATTTTGTTTACCTCTGTGTGTGTATCAGGCATGCCAGTATTTATAGGTAGGGGTTGTAATGGAAAAGTAAAGAATAACAGTGATCTGATTTCTAGCTAATACTTAACGGCAAGATACGTATATATACATACCTACGTATTCTCACGCCGTTTGATCTCATTGGGGTAGGAAGAGACTATCGATCGCCACTTTGTACGATCCTGACAAACCTCTCTAGCTTCATTCACATCCATTAATCTTTCCATACATGCTCTTTTATTCTTCATACTTCGGTTACCTGCCTTTATGGGCACATTTTCTGTTTGGTCCAAATGTGTCCTCCCAGGTCGTCCTCTACTGACATTACCTTCCACATTGGCTCTATAGATCTCTTTAACCAATTTACAATCATCCATCCTCTCTATATGCCCAAACCAACTCAACATTCCTTTTTCTATCTTTCCTAAAATATCATCTTTTACACCACACCTTTCGAAAATCACACCATTCCTCACACGATCACATAACCTTACATTACAAACTTTCTGAGGGACCTCATTTCAATTGAGGGACGTATATATGTATAAGTTATATATTGAAGTATTGTTTAAGTGTCCCCACTCAAGTTTCAAAAAGTGGCTGAGGAATTTCTCTGGCTACCCCTTTTAGGGATTTTTAGCCGTGAGTATATGTATGTATGTATATGTATGTGTATAAGTATTCAATGTTATGAACAACCATGTAGTTGCGGATTATAATAGTTTCAGGACTACTATCACTTCTCATTGGTGTTGTAAGATCCAACTATGGCCGCTTTTAAAAAATATTACGAAGTGGGAAGTGATGGTCGAAAACTGTCGCCGCATACCCATATCAGCTTCCATTCTCCTCACTACTACCAAGAGTGATTGTTGTAGTAGATATCTCAATTCGAGGCTCCGGCTACATAAGTGCGTAAAATAACGTTTAAATAAAGTTTTTATAACTTTGTTTTGGTCAATGCAAGTATAGAAAAACAAAGATAACTCACGCTTAAGAGCTTATTCCATTACACTTTTATCGTTCCTGAAATCGGAGGTCCTTCACAGTCACTGCCGCAGAAGGCCACAGACGCTTGTTATTCCACTACACCGATTTCAGTTCCTGAATCATTCGCGAGCGCGCGATTTTGCGGGCAGTCGTACGAAATTGCTCCCGCCTTTTTTTTAAAACGCTCTCAATCGGACTCTCTTATGGACTATCCCACTCTCATTCAATAAACGACGACACATTGCGTCTATATATCTCTTTCGCTACTATACTTACATATATCCTATTCATGTACACAACCTTTTCCAAATATTTTTACGTCATATTTCACACAAAATATTAAATAGGCGGGAACTCCTATATGACTTAAAAATAAAAGCATATTTATTAAAAAAATTGCCGGGGTCGTACGAAGTGGCGATCGATAGTTTCAGCCTACCCCAATGAGAGGTAATGGCGTTAGTATATGTATGCATATATGTGATTGAACGTATTTGCTTACCCCAATGGGAAATAATGGCGTGAGTATATGTATACATTTATGTAATTATACGCCTGTGCCTACCCCCACGGGAAGTGATGGCGTGAGTATAAGTATGCATATTTGAAACAATACGTATCTGCCTACCCCTTACGGAAATATGTATGTATGCAATTAAAATTATCTGCTTACCACAAGCGGAAGTAAAAGCGTGAGTATATGCGCGTATGTATGTAATTAAACGTATCTGCCTACTCCGATGGGAAGTAATGGCGTGAGTATTTATAATATAATATAATTTGCATGTATGTCATAAAACGTATTTACCTACCCCAATCGGAAATAATAGCGTGAGTATATATGTATGTATGAATATAATTATACATATCTGCCTACCCCTATGAAATGGATCCCCTACCTACCTAACTACCCCTGGAATTAATGGCGTGAGCATATGTATATCTGCTATAAAACTTTTATTATCTTTTTTTGTTGACGTAATTTGCAATCATATGCATGAAAAATTTTGGCACGTCCTCTCGCTGTGGCGGGCGCGAGGCGACTAAATCGTCTGAACGTTATTCCACCTTCCTGAGACGGAGCTACAAAAAATGAAGTGAGCTAGGAACCGAAATTTGTCTCTTTATCGGAAGCCTAGCGTTCTGAACGTTATTCCACTAGTCTGAATTCAGATTCTGTGGCTATCGGACGTTCTGAATTCAGGCAAATGGAATAAGCTCTGCAAACATCCCAGATATATTTATATATTATGTTATTGAATAATATAAAAAAAGTTTATTGCACATACATAATTAAAACATGTGACGGAAATAATATTCTCGAATATAAATTAATTTGGCGGTTTTAACACTGAAAGCGTTTTGTCGTAGATACGAGTAGAAGATTTAGATACAAAATTATGAAACTTACCATAATTCTATGTACTTTTGTCATTTCACCTGTCAATGTCAGTTTGTGGTCAAAGATTTTTTCATTTGGACGTTCTGGCTACCCTTTTTTGTAATACAAGCAATCTGCCGCGATTTCGAGCGGATAATAATCGATTTAATATTACTACTTACTACTTACGATATATTTTACTTATCACTATATTAGTCAATAGAGACTGAAAGTCAGAATCAGAGTCAGAAAATACATTTTCTTTATTGCACGTCCATTATGCATCAGTAAAAATTGATTATTGTAATACTGCAAACAGAAACTCCCTATTTATTTCTCCTTTAGGATTCAAAATTATATGTTTTTCAGTAGTAAAAATATATGCATTACAAAAAATATAAATGAAGAGTAGATTCAAGAGTCTTTTAATAACAAGAGAAATATATATTGCGTCCCAGCTGCTCGCTGCACTCGTAACTATGCTGGTTGGAAACCACATTTCATACATCACGAGAGGTTCATTTAAAATTGTACAATTTTAATTTCTTTTATTTTGTTTAAACATCTTAATAGTTTAGTGGGCGGTAGATCTGAATCAATAGACTTATCACAAAATTTATGAAAGCTTGATGAATGTTAACATCACTTTACGAGAGTTTCATTTTAAATTATAATATTTTTTAAAGTTAGTTTTTTTGTGACTTAATAGAAAGTTGCCTAAAAAGGATTTCTGTTGCCGTGTTAAATATTTGCCTTTTTTAATTCCTTCTTAAGCGGGGGTTTACCAGGAAGGTGTAAAGTCGCGAGTTATTTTTGCTTAAACCTAATACAAAACTCATAACTGAGTAAAAAAGAACTAACGAAACACATTTTTTCATAACTAGTTTTAAGTAAACTCGGAATTAAATGAGTTGTAGAGTAAAATGAAGGTTGTTGGTGATGGGTCTCCAACCTCATCGCCAACAAACCCCTAAAAGCCCCAATACCGTTAGTTGCCTCTTACGTACATCCAGCGGAAGAAATGGAGTAGTGCTATTCTTAGCCGACACTACACAGCTACCAATAATTCAAATTTATAGCCGTGAGTATGTGTGAGTAATTAGTTTACTTATCAGTGAATGCATTGTACGATGATTGTACCTAAAGCCATTAGTAAAGCTAAAAACAATTACTCGATTCGAAGCACAGGCAGCTTTCGGTATTTTAAATTCTAATCAACAATGGAACTAGATTTTCATGGAATTCGTTTTTCAAATGTTTGTTACGCTGGATGCGATAACCTTGTCACCACGTTTTTGCGTTCCTCTCACGTTGGCAGCACTTGTTTTCAAATCTTCAACGGAATTTCAGGAGCAATTTGGAAAATAATAGTGGCGTGGTTGCGTTCTGAAATGACAATTCACACAAAACAACGGCGTCACAATAGTGGCCGGACTTAAAATGATAGCTTTAGGTGAATAGATCAAAAGATCTTTGACATTGGCGCAGGAAGGCAAAGGATATAAGTTTTTCAAGTACACTTTTTCATCATATGCAGGAGTCTGCCTTAACAATGATGAAAATATTAATTCTATAAGCTAAAGGGCGAATATGAACGGCTTTGAAGTAATTGCTTTATGCAAAAGCTCATTTTGCCGAGTGTTATGTAATATGTAGTTTATAATTCTCTATAGTCTCTTTTATGCCGTGTAGTGTCGGCTTAGAATAACACTACCCCATTTTTACCCGTGGGTGATTGCAAGGGGCGACTAAGGGTTTAGGGGCTTTTTAAGTGATTTATGGGCGACGTGGTTGGAGACACGTCACCACAAACCTTTATTATTACCATCTTTTCCCCAATCAACTTCCAAAAGTGGCTGAGGAATTTCTAATTCCAAAGCTCTGGCTACCCCGTCAAGGGATTTATAGCCGTGAGTATATGTATGTATGTATAATTCTCTAATAAGGAGATGAAAACATGTCCATTTTTGTTTTTAAAAGGGGAATAAAAATAAAAACAGCTTTCAACAAAAAATAATATCTGTATTTATTTCATGAAGATTAGTAAACAAGAAATACATAAAACGGATTTAACCATGTTATATCCCTACGCGAGTAGTCGTAGAAAGCCATTTGAAAATAAAACCGCTACAAATAGAAATCCAATTATGAGTTTATCAAAATAAAGGATTTTATAAGCTTACCTCTTATTTGAAAGGTTTTCGCTTTCAAACCCTCTTATTAAAATTTTCTTACTTATCCACAGAAGAAGGTAAACTTTTCATTAGTAAACATTATTTTTGAAATTTATTAAATTATTTTTTTTGCAAATTTATTAATTTAGTTTTTTCGGCAATTACATGACACCGTCGAAACCAACTACATGAAACGCGTGAAAAATAATTGTGCTTCACTTCAACTGTACATATTCACCTTTATCTACGAATTTGAAAAAATCGTTTAGTAAGCATTTGCTTCACTGTTAAGAATAAGTTTCTCTTAGCTGTATTACAAATGAAGGTTTGCTAAAGTTAAGCACGGTGATTATCGACAAGTATTATGCTTAAATACTTAATAAGTATTCTACAGTCACTGTATGTCGGTAATGTGAGGGAAGCTAATTAAAACAACTATTGATTTTTGGATATTTTAATCGCGCCTTATTATATTGTTTTTAAAGCACGACGTTTCGAAAATGTAATAACACGTGATTAAAATATCCGGAAATCAATAATTGTTTTAATTATAATGTGCAATCGTGAAAATACTATGAGGGAAGTTAAGTTACAAACATAATTAACAAGCAGCTTTCCTTCTCATACCTTCAAAAAAGTGGTAGATATACTATCATCCAAACGTTATGATGCACCACATGGAATATACAATTTCAATTGCATTTAGATTTGATTATAAATATTTTATTACGCATTTTAAGCTCGAGACTCAAGCGTTCACGACGTAAATCCCAGAAGGGGTTGGCATAGGTACCAATACTTCTGAACATCACTTGACATTGTCACCTGGTGTTAAGATTACCCACGTTTTGTTTGGATAGTTCTAAAAAGCTAACTTTATTTTAATACTACTGAGTTCGAGACAACCCTTTTCAACAACCCCTTTCAACCCCTTCAGGTATGTACGTCTTGAATGTTTGAGTTTGATTGGGCGGAGTTATGTTCGTATTTCTTCTAAATTCTAGCACCTAAGGCTTGTGTTTCACGTACAAAGCCCTGTAATGTGTATGACAAATACTTCTATAGGTTTAAATATAATAAAATAGAACGTGTATGAGGCGGTTGATAAACGCGAGGGAAGCAGGAGAGGTCTGCCTACCTAATAAGAATAAAGGGTAAGGGTAAGTAAGTAAGGAAATAGTTTTTATTGCAACTGTTATAAACTCTCACGGCCTTGGCTAGATAATTGTGATTCATGACAATAAAGTTTATCTCTGACTAGCTGACCCCACAGACTTCGTACTGTCAAAAGTGTAGACTTTCACGTCGCGTCGTCAAACTGAAATATTTGAGGGTCACTCTCTGTCATGCGATGAGAAAAAAGGTGTTTTTCATAGTGTCCTAACAAATTTTTTCATTCACTTTATAAATTTTAAGTTTCGGCTGAGCATTGATTCTTAGTCTGTTTAACCATTATTTTAAAAATTTTTTGATCTCTTAATTTTGCTGGGATAAAAAGTGTCCTATTGTGTTAATTGGGATCATTATCTGGCTTCCTGTAAATTTTATTTTAAATACGTTCTGTGAATTAGTTTTCATTTAGCTACAAACACACAATCATCTAAACTTTCACATTTATAATATTAATAGGATAAGGCTTAAACAAAAGCTTCTCGCGCAGGTGACCCCGCTCACCGGCCAGAGCGCAGCGTCTTCTCTTGCGCTTCATGCACGCGTGTAAATTTTGTTACGGAGTAATTTAAAAATTGTATTATCTTCTAAGATGTTTATTTCAATTAAGTAATGTCAAGGACAATTTTGTTCTCAATTAAATATTCTCAATCAACAACATATTTATTTGGATAAAGATTAATATTATGTTGATAAAACATTATGGCAATTATGCATTAAAATCGACCAAATTTATTTACCATAAAATTGGTTATAGTAAGTGAAACTTAAAAGTTAGACATATACTGTCGTGGGCATTTTTTTAGATCATTTAAAGAGAAATAATTCTTTAATACATTTTTTGAAGTAACTTAAACTTTTTACGCAGCGCACACAACGGAAGCCTTAGTATGAATAATTATCCCCGTTTTTGCAACATTATTCGCTGATAGTTTGCTCCTGTTGGTCGCAGCGTGATGATATATAGCTTAAAACCTTTCTCAGTAAATGGACTATCCAACACAAAAATAAATTTTCAATTTGATTGGGTAGTTCCTGAGATCCTAGCGTTCAAACAAACAAACTCTTCAGCTTTATAATATTAGTATAGAAAACATGAGTCGTTAGAGCTTATCAATGATTACCCATTTTTTTCGTGAAATTTGTATATTATTTATGTTACAAACAATTGACAGCTCAATAGGTAGAATACCGCCTTAAATGCAGACAGGCGTGGGCTGAAATTCCGGGTTGAGCCTAGACCACTTTATCTTTCTTTTCTATAGCCCTTTGTGCGGCTTATATATCATGGTTGTGATTGTTAACGGTGAGGGAAAACATCGTGAGAAAACTCAGTGGCAGTGTTGGACTTAGTCATGTGACAGTGTATTAGTACGAAACGGCGATAGGCCTGCCCCCTGCCACGTCAGTACACTGTCCAATCAAAACGTGGGTATTCTGAATACCAGGTGAAAATGTCACGTTATGTTCAGGAGCTTTAGTACCTCTACCAACCCCTTGGGGGATATACCGCGTGAACGTTTATAGTCCTTGAGAACGTTTGAATTTACACTCGGACTGGTCACTAAGATCATGATATAATTTCTGAAGACGTTACTCAGCTATTATGAAATCTAAAGTCATAAACTCTAATAGTGAAAAAGAATTTACAAAACTTGGGGAAGAGAAGTTGGGTCACGTGAAAATAGGAGATCCAAAGTAGCTAAACTTATGTAGCTAATATATGAAAAAAAAAATTATGCAGACATGGCCAAGCTATGCGAGTTACTTGTTAGCTATGAGAAACTCAAATATAAATATTTGTGTATTGTGTAACCAAAATCAGCGCTCAATCAATTACAATAATAACATTCTTTATACAAGTACAATTAATTTGCTTATTGTGCCGTTTAATTTTCTGTAGACGTTAGCGTTGATTTCAAAGGTCTCAACAGACCGCGTAACCAGGATGGTATATTGTTTCTTGCTTTGAATAAAATATTTTGTGTTGAGACGTATTCTTGAAGCGGCCTTCTTTGCTCCCCGTATCGTGAGGTCACGTACAGTACAAGATACTCCCAAGAGAGCATTCGTTTCTGCGATCGTCTAGGCTCAGGTAAACCTAAATTTGTTGCCGCACATTTACTTTTCACTCGTTTTTCAGCTAAAAATCTGTACGTTTATATTTATACTAGTGGTCCGCCCCGGCTTCGCACGGATGGTGTTAAGTTTTTATACTGCTTACCCCCTACGATATTTAGCATAATGATGTCCTATGTCCTTTTCCTGGTTCCAAGCTACCTCTATAACAATTTTCAGCCAAAGCGGTTCATCCGTTCTTGAGTTATAAATAGTGTAACTAACACCACTTTCTTTTATATAAATAGAGATAAGTAACCCCACACTATTTTGCTCTTTAATCTTTTATGAAAGATAAATGCACCTTAATATCAGAAGTAAACAATAAATTTATAAATCCGAATACTTAAGTCTTTAAATTAGAGTTGAGACTTTGAATTACCGACTAAAAACCATGTTGTGCTTAGGTTATATTCTTACTTTTACATATGTGGCATGACATTTATTGTACAAATCATTACTATCCTTTCTTGGATATATTTCATTTAGTTGTCAAGCATATTATATTGACTTTAGAGCTTTTAAGTTTTAATAAGCATTTTGATACTCCTACCTACGATTTTTGATAGCCATAAATTGCATAAAGCCTTTCTCCAAATGAAAAATTCCTCAGCCACTTTAGCAAGTTGAGGCGGGAAAACACCTTTCGGTCTCTAGCCACAACGCCGAATAATGAATCCTTATTTACTTGAAATCATAAAAAAGGCAGGCCAAATAGGTAGGTGCAGGTAAGCGCATAAATAAACAAAAGATGCCAAAGGATATCGTCAATGAAAGTCCTGATATTATGGAGGTAATCAAAGCAGACCAATTTAATTTTGTTATAAGAGTATTTTTAAAGTACTATACTGATTTAAATCTTTTTGTTCATGAAAACCTCATTACTAATAAATAAAGAATAAATAAAGGAAAGAAAATTTTCAACACAGGCGGGAATCGAACCCGCGACCTCGGGTATACGCCCCGACCCTCTGCCAATTCGGTATGCAAAGTTTTACAAAAGTGGTGCTGATTACGAAACCATTTCGAGATATTATGTTTTTAAAACATATTTTCTTGAAATTAAATCAAACAGAGCTAAGATCACCGTTATTTTAGCAAAAAACTGTAACAGTATTTGACCTTCAGCGTTAAATCAAAGACATTCGTTCTTGCAATTTATTAATAAAACATCGAAAATCATAGGGTTGTTTAGTATAATATCGTAATAATTTTATTTGGGATCACAAATTCGTGAAATATTTTGCAATTAGCAACATTTTTACTAAACATTTCGCTTTATTTGCATGTCGCTACGTGATATTTTCGATCGATGACGTCATTAAGTACAAAAGTTGAACAATGCTTAAAAAATCATAACTTTGCAATTACTCATTTTAAATGAAAAATATTCAAATCAGTTTTTTATTTTCGTGTTTGCTATCGAAAAAAATATTTAATAAATACCAAAAAAAAACTTTGCATACCGAATTGAGCCACCGTGTCAATTTATTCTTTATTTATTAGTAATAATCCCCACATGAGGTTTTCATGAACAAAAAGATTTAAATTATGTGATAGTTAGGCGTTTTCAACATTTGCATTCTATCTGAAAAGATGGACAAGTGGCCTTCCGAATTAGTAAAAATTCGGAGGTAGGAAACGCAAACACTACTTAAACGTGTAAAAGAAATAAAGGATAGAAGAAATTCGCGCTGGCAGCCATTGACACGGTGGCTCAATTGGCTGAGCGTCGGGGCGTATACCCGAGGTCGCGGGTTCGATTCCCGCCTGTGTTGAAAATTTTCTTTCCTTTATTTATTCTTTATTTATTAGTACTATACTGAGTTTGAAGAATATTTGTTATATTACATTAACATTAATATACTGGCAATAAACCTACGTATGACCAACAGCTTAAAGTACATAACTTAGATATTTTTCTGTCACTTACTGAAATAAATTTGGCAAAGTTGACTACTCTTACTATTCAAAATATGTTTGACTTCATTTAACTGTTGCCAAAATAAATTCAAAAACAAATATAATTTATAGATCATAATCTTAACATTATTTAAATATTGATATGTGCAATAAAGAATTCGTCGTCTCCATCTATTTTAAGTCAACTTAATTTCTATGTAACAAATTCCGCAACATGTTTCAAATCCCCGGTCAACAAAACGCAATTTCTATGTAAATCAACTCGCTTGAAAAACAGCAATCCCACTCTACCCATAACTCTAGACCATTACAATAACTAAAAGTGATAAAAAAAGCAGAAAAAGATATACTCATGCACAGAATGTATTTCCCGTTCGTTGTACTCGATGGAAATATTCCTTATCTTAGATTGGACTGTCAGAGCTTCAGATTCGCATGAATATTGATGGAGGTAGGAGTGGGGACCAGCTTTCAATACTACACTTTTACTTTGTTGAAGTCTCGAAGGATATTTTGAGGAAAACCAACGTAGATTTACAGCCGCTGCGAGTTCCGTACACCCCCAGTGCATCCGTTCTAGATGCAACAGACAAATGTAATAAAGTATTTGTTACAATGTGAAATGAATCGACATGTACGAATCGATTCAAGTTTTTTCCTACGAAACTGCTTTGGTCAGAAATTTAGTTTTCAGTAAATCTCAATGTTATTTGATAGCACTATTTTTTGTGAATATGTATGTCAAAGTAATATATTTCTTATACAATAAATCCTTAAAGATTTGGGTTAGAATAGTACTGACTTATAATTTCCGGTATTTTTTTCCAATATATGATGTACTAGACGATTAAAGGATCTGGGCTTAAGTGAGAAGAAGGAGATTTCCTTGTAAAGCCTATCACCGACGCTCGAACTGCAATAACATATAGGTAAATCCCTGAAGTGCAAGCACGAGCGCTATTTTATCGACACGAAAACGGTTAGAACGAGATGGCAGTATACGATACTAAGTAAGTGCGTAAGAGATGGCTGCTTTTCCCACGCGATAACTAGTTTAAACACCGCTGGTACTAGCCGGGCTGGTAGGGGTACTTACAGCTTCGGAATAAGAAATACCTCAGTCATTTTTGAGTTGAAGTTGAGTTAGGAAAGATTGTAAAATCAAAATTGGTGGTGATAGGTTTCAAACCGCACGCACCGCGAATATCACTTAAAAAGGCCAAAGTCGCCTCTTTCTAACACCCATATGTGGAGACATGGGGTAGTACTATTTTAAGTCGACGCAGAATTTTACATAGCTAGTTAAATATGTTTTATAACTATGTATAAGCTTTATGTAAGTAAATGTATGTGTTCGGTGTAATGTTCGTAATGTCACTTGTGTCGGTGTTCAATTAATCAGTTTGTTACAGTTATTTTTATATCGTACTTATACTTTAAATATCATGAAATAAATTACAGAATTCTAGATTTGTTTTGTAAATAAAATAGCAAGTAGTTTTTGTTGTGCTTTTTGCATGAAAATGCGTATCTACTAAAATTACAAAATTGAGTAGTATTATGAGACGGACCGATTACTAAATATATACATTTAGTATTACTTATGTTCGGTTGGTTACATTACTTGCCTGAAGGCAGACGGTTTGAAAATCCTGAAATATTTACATTAAAAAAAGAACTTCCAGAAAAACCAATTATTATAAGCAGATGAGTTTCCCTGTTAACATAAATACGGTTGTTAATCCTCTTCCAGTGAACAAACAGCCAAGAAACCTTGAGAAGACGTCATTAAGATCCCGAACAAACAACTTTGTGAGCAAAAAGTCTTGTTTGGGTCAGTCGGGATTTTACGCCCTTTTGATCAATATCAATATTCATGCTAAACCAATATGGAAAGTAGAATTTTTCGTAGATATTAAACAATATTTATTTCAAATTCGGCATTGAGCTGGACCGATTCCAGATTGAAGAGTTTCGATATTTTTCATTTGCAAATGTAAATATTGTTTTAAAGTAGGTAAATATAGTATTATTTGAATTATTTTACGTAACATTTTTGGAAATTCAGGAGGAAAAACCGACTTCATAGTGGAAAAACCACCGGAAATAAACAATCTAGTACTAAAAAGTACGAAATAAGTTTTTTAATTGAATATGAGCTGTGATTAATACCTTAGCAATTTCTTTATTCCACACGCGTCAGTTCAACCTACCTAAATATTAAAATTCTCTTAAATTAATTTGTGAGCCGGTGCCAGCCTGCGTGATGATTGACAATAATAAGTGTGTATTTCGCACTTCATACACATGTATAATGTAGGATACCTTGTAGTTGTAGGGTAAATTTATTTTTGTACGTATTACCATTTAAAACGTTAGGCGATAGATATATATTGTTTAGATTGTAATAATCAGAGATAGATAATAGGGTGAATTCACTTTTGTTTGACTGGCACCGACTCAAAAATTAATTTAAGAGAATTTTAATATTTAGATAGGTTGAACTGACGCGGGTGGAATAAAGAAATTGCTAAGGTATTATAACCACAGCTCATATTCAATTAAAAAACTTATTTCGTACTTATTTTCGGTTGTTTTTCTACTACGAAGTCGGTTTTCTTTTTGTTAAAAATTATTTTATTTTACGAGTTTTAGAGATGGGTAGACCTGGCAAAGATGCCTCTTGTATGAGGCAGTGCGACAGTTACTGTATTATTCTTCGTATTTCCAGTATTTCTATATTATACGATATTAAATAGGCTCAACCATATGTAACTTTACATTGTTCTTGAAATCCCTCGAAAGGCGATGGTCTACAATTCTACATCTCAAGAAAGACTCAAAATTTCACGCCGAATAACCCCGAAGGGGTTAGCAGAGGTAGTAAAACTTCTGAATATCACGTGACATTGTCACCTGTTGTTCAGAGTACCCACGCTTTGCTTGGACCCACGTTCTCACGTTATACAGGGCAGGCCTATCGGCGTTTTGAACAAATACACTGTCACATGATTGTGAGTTTCGACAGTCCCCTCGATTTCCTGGGATGCCATCATCAGATCCTGGTCTCATGGTACTCTCTCGGTAACAATAACATAACAAAAGAAATGTTGAGTGAACCTGTACTTCTCTTCATAAAAGCTACGAAGAGGAGCATAAATCTTTATGGAATGGTGAAAGAACTGTTTCCTAACACCTAGTGATTAAGGACCCACACCTTCCATCATCAGCTCAGCAGCATAACAATATGATTTTCAGAAGCAAATGCCAATATAAGTTCAGAAAATATGTAAAAGACGGTACATTTGCCTATAAAATTTAAGGGTTCCCCTCGATTTCTCCAGGATCCCATCATCAGACCCTGATATCCTCATCATGATACCAACCCGGGAGTATCTTCTATCGAATGAAAAAATAATAATTAAAATCGGTTCTTCGGTTCGGTTCGGGTAAATGGCGAAGCAATCGGTTAACAAACAAAAAAAAATATACGGTCGAATTGAGAACACTTCGTTTTTTTTAAGTCGGTTATACTATCTGAATGTAAAATGTCATGCAGGTATCAGGAACCGAATAAATAAGCGCAATCAAAAAGAAATACACCGATTTGCCATACTATAGTGATTCCCATATAGAGTGTGCTAGATATATCTTACATATATGAAATACAAAACTATAACAACCGTTTTAAGAAATTCTAACCTTTCAGATTCCGTTTGTATCCGTGATTCTTGAGTCCCCAAGGTATACTGGGATTATATAATCCGATACGAAGCAAGAACCGGCTAACGACGATATCAAATTACAAAGTGTAGAACGTAGAAAGCAAATATTAGACGGAATCCCGCGGCTCGGGTTATCCTAAACTGCGCGCTGCGGACTAATTCCAGCATTCTCTTACACTATCGGGTGATTCTTAAGAAAGCTATGATTGAAGTTTTTTAAGTTGATCATTTGGAGTGCTAATTAAATTACGCCCGATTACTGAAATGAGTATTCCAGCAGAGAACAACTTAAGTATCGTTCTGTCGCATTGAAATCTTAATAACTGAATGAGAAAAAACGATACTTAAGTCGTTCTTAGCTTGAATACTCAATTCAGAAATCGGGCGTTCATCTACGTTAACTAAAAGATGCCTACTGAATTATTTAGGTGAAATAAAGGTCAAATATCCCTTAATACCCCAATACCGTTAGTCGCCTCTTATGTACACCCACCGGAAGAAATGGGGTAGTGATATTTTAAGCGGACACTGCACAGCTATATATAGACCTGCCCAAAGACTTCCATAACTGCCGGGGGCTGATTACGTATCTTTAGCGACCGCGATTGTGTCGCAAGTTGCAATATTATCGCTGTCAAAACTGTCAAATCATATACAAATTTATGACATTGACAGCGACAATCGTGCAACTTGCGACACAATCGTCAGTCACAAAAAAAACGTAATCAGGGGGCCAGTCTTGCTATCCACTTGCCGTGACTTTTACAAAGACAGTCATCCATCTTGTAGGAAGTATACGTTGTACGGCCCTGGCCTACCACTTTAGAACTATTTCGGTTATCTGGTACCCCGTTTCTTCCACGGATCGTCGCGTTTCGGATACTACCACGTAATGAAACTATACATATTACTCGTTGGGTAACTGCTAAATTATTGGTGAGAAGATATGGCGCAGCTTTATACGATTAATTAGTATGTGCTGTATCGATAAAGCAGAAACAAAGTTCGCGTAATAACAAATTTGCGGAATCTCTAGGTAATCTACACACTAACGACTAAAAATGCGGTAAAGTTAAAAATTAAAGCTGCACTAAGCCATGATTTTAATGTCAGGTCAATGCTGAGCACCGAGTACCATTAGACTTCCATAAGTGGCGAGCGTAGTGGCTACATAAAATAATATGTGTTCATAATGCAATTGAATAAAATGAAAGTACTAAGCCACTGATATAAGATAGACGTATTCAATTGTTTTGTCGGCCTCACATCTCTATGTAATTTCAAGATTTCCAATATTGGGATCGTTTAAGGTGAAGAAAAAGTATTACATACATACATACATATACTCACGGCTATAAATCCCTTAACGGGGTAGCCAGAGTTTTGGAATGAGGAATTCCTCAGCCACTATTGGAAGTTGATTGGGGAAAAGATGGTAATAATAAATGTTTTTGGTGACTGGTCTCCAACCACATCGCCCAAAACTCTCTTAAAAAGCCCCTATACCCTTAGTCGCTTCTTACGATCATCCACGGGTAGAAATGGGGGAGTGCTATTCTAAGCCGACACTACACGGCTAAAAAAAAGTATTGAATTAATTCTTGTATGGCTTAATCATGTAATGTTAGAGTACATCTGTATTATGTAGCATTAAGCTTGCCTTCTATCACTTAGGGTTATGGTTTTGTTCAGGACAGTGTGTGACAGGGTTTTATTAAGAAATCTAGTGGGTTATTAAAGTGATTGTTTTAATTATCATATTAATGATTCATAAAATACCTTTATTGCCATAGTCATCATAGTTGATAAAATATGCGTGACACGTTGAAATAAACTCCTGCCATTACTGTCATCGATATTTCTAATCGTATTTGGAAATTTCGATGTGTCTTACTAATGAGAAAAAAAACAAGAATGAAATAAAAATTTGGACGGGATGAACCCTAGAAGCACGCAACTCAATTAAGTATATTCTAAGCACTCCTGAAATTTAAGTCCCTTTAATAAGAACTTAAATAACAATGCCTTCTACCAACTTACTCCACGTAGCTCATATAGTGCTGAAGCTAGGCATATTTTTAGTAAAAGCCTTTTTACATTGTAAAGTTTCTGTCATATTCGTTTTGCTTTTTCAGTATTATATAATGGCTTGTTCGAAAATGTTGATAGAGTGCTGGAGTTAAAAAGCACATTTAAAATCATCGCGCCTGTTTTCTTGCAAAGGATAAGTTGGTGAATATACAAGCTGATAGAAGGTTTATAACTGCGAGTCAATCGATGGTATATCAAAGTTTGCATTTAATAGCGAATATAGTTGCGTTTTTATACATACATACTCACATATACTCACGGCTATAAATCCCTAGAAGGGGTAGCCAGAGCTAAGGAATTAGAAACTCCTCAGCCACTTTTGAAAAGTTGAGTTGGGAGAAGATAGTAAAATAAAGGTTGTTGGTGATGGGTCTCCAACCGCATCGCCCAAAAATCTCTTTTAAACCCCAATACCGTTAGTCGCCTCTTACGTACACCCACCGGAATAAATGGGGTAGTTTTATTCTAAGATATGATTTAGCTGTTAATAAGCACAAAGTGATGTTATGTAAATTGTACATATATTAGTGATATTAATATTCTGTAACGAAAAGATGATTTTGTGGAATTTATTTTGAAAGCTGTTGCCAAAATTCCTTACAAAGCAAACGTTATTTGAATTCACTCTCGGTTGCAGTCAGCTTAGGATTTGATACTGCCCTGGGGCATCGTACCAGGCTACTATGGGATAAAAGGGTTATAATTATAAAGTGGAATCCAAAATTAATATTCTTCTATTTTTAAATGGGCTGACAATGTTTGATTGTTACGCACTGGCTTGAACGCTGATTTTGAGGTTTCTTTAAATAGTATTATTTAAAATTGTCCATTATAAGTTTATCCATACTAATATTATAAATCGAAAATTAAGTTTGTTTGTTTATTTGTTTGTTTGTATGTTTTTTGTTCTGCTTTCACGTCGTAACTACTGAACCGATTGTTTTGAAATTTTGCAAAAGTATAGTTAGGAACCTAGATATAAATAATATGGTAAATTTTATCCCGGAAAAAAATATGTTCCCGAGGGAAAACTAAAATATTGTTTGCTTGTTGAATGGATAGGAGATGGCGATGTGTCGTTTAAAACAAAGTAATATACTGCGAACTAATATAAACATGTACATTTAGAAGGTAAAGATACGATAATAAATCCCTGAAAATGAGTAATTCCCGAGGGATGGTGTACTATTTGTTTAATCGTCTTAACTGTTTTTTTAAATCTACGAATAAATTGCAAACGAATATAAACATATAAAATTGGAAGCCAAATGATACGATGATGAATCCTCGAAAAGGAAGAATTCGCAAGGATTCCCACAGGAGCATCAAAAAACCTTAACTCATATATGGCCCAACATATTGCAGCGATAATTTTTTCATTGATGGACTTCACATGAGACTCTTCTTTAGTGGTCATTTTGGAAGAATAATAAATGTAATAATATCATCCATTGTCATCAAAATAAATGTACATTTAAAGACAAATTTGTTTGTCAATAGTAAGACTAATATAAAATAAAGCGTAATTAAAATTTGACACTGCCGGTAAAACGGTAAACGTCCCCGTGGCGTAGCGGTATATATATAACTACTATGTATATTTAATTAGACCTATTATGGATCAATCGTCCCGGGTTCGAATCTCAGGTGATTCAAGCTTTTTGTAATATATTTTTCTGTTGTGTTAGCTTAGAATAGTAATATAGCACCGGGCCGACGACGCCGAAGCGCCAAACTACTATCCGTATCTGTACTTACTAAAGATATTCCCATTTCTGAACATAGAAACATGGTGCAAAATGGTTTGTTTCATGATTCTTATGAACAATTAAAAAATAAATTTTTGGAACTACACCCCTTAGGGGTTGATATAGCAAACGAAACTTAATATAGAGATTTTTGAAATTTTTGTATCTAGTAACATAAAACTTGGTGTGATTGAATTTATGAAATTCATCTATCAATCATTCATGAGTATATACTAACAGACATAAATTCCATAGAAGGTTAGCCATAGCTTTAGAGATAGTAATTCTTCATCTCACTTTTGGAAATAGATTGGGGAAAAGGTAGTATAATAAAGGTGGTTAGTGAAGGTTCACCAACTGCATC
Source organism: Bedellia somnulentella (assembly GCA_963576735.1). Lineage (NCBI taxonomy): Eukaryota > Metazoa > Arthropoda > Insecta > Lepidoptera > Bedelliidae > Bedellia > Bedellia somnulentella. The sequence continues at coordinate 15,722,122 of OY755171.1, forward strand.
GCCTATAAATCACTTAATAAGCCTCAATGTCCTTTATGTCCTTTACAACGCCCGCGTGAACAAAAATATAAAAAGCAGAAGTTGAGATAGTGTTTTGGTATTTTGGTTGTAAACCAGATGCAAAAAATTAGATCCACGCGGACGAATTCGCGGGCAATAAGCTAGTTTTCTTTATAATTGGGATTCTCTTGGATCCACATGTGTTAAGTCCTGTTGAAATTGTAGGAAAATATACAGTTTTCAGAATAAATAAAACAACTAAAAGATGCATACATATAAGCCAGAGAGAGTAGCCAAAGCTTTAGAATTACAAATTCTTAAACAAATATCCGAAACTGTGTGGCGAAAAATTAGTAAAACAAAGGAAGGTGTATGGTGATTTTTTCGGCATTCGTAGAAATATATTGGTTATTGTTATTTAAAGCCTACACTAAAAAGCATTAAACTATATAACAACATAAACAATAAAACACTCAATGAAAATGTTATAATGGTAGCATTTAAAATATAGCGGTTCGACGGTTAATAATAAACAACAATGAAGTCCAAAAATGGCCACTGCAAAACAAAAGGACGCGCCTCCCAAACTGTGTTTATTGACCAGGGTCAGGTGTAAAATATTACCATCTATCCTTTGTTGGTCGTCCAGATTATGTACTCCGCATTCGTCCCTCCTTTGGCGATATGAAAGCTTTTATGGATCGTAAACAGAAATTATGAGAATAATACAGGTTCTCTAAAGAATATGTTTTGGAACTATGATCCACATTTTACTAAAGAAAAATAAGTGGAACGTTATGTTTGTGAATAACATAAATATAGATATTTAACGAAATCTTCTGATTATAAAACTTTTTTAATCGAAGCAAATCAAATGTCCAGCCAAAAGTAGCTTTGAATCTAGTCAAATGCGAAACATAAAAAAATTGTTAATCGAAAATATTAATACGGTAACTTTGATCCATAAATAGTGTTTCATTAACAATTGGCCTAGACCTTGTTTTTAAAACATACCCTTTTTACATTTTAAATTGATAAAAGACATCAAACTAAACAACTTTGCTTATAGAATGCTTATCTAAAATATTGTATTTTCAAACAAAACTAGGTGTAGGCTAATTGTCGACCTTTTTTAAATTTTACTTAATTACTCACCCCTTTAAACACATATGTATGTATGTAACTTTGAATACATATAAATACATACATATTCTCACGGCCATAAATACCAAAAGGGGGTAGCCAGAGCTTTAGAGCTGGAAACTACTCCACCTGGAGCCAAATTTGAAAGTTGATAGGGGACAAGATGGTAGAAATAAATTATCGTTGGTGATGGGTCTCCAAACGCAACGACCAAAAAATCACTTAAAAAAGCCCCATACCCTATGTCACCTCCTACGACACCCGTGGGTAGAAAGGGGTAGTGACATTCTGAGCCGGCACTACACGGCTAGAATATGTTTCGGCAGTATCTCAATTATGTTCAAAATACAATTTAATACCCTGTTTTATGTTAGATAACTGAGTCAAGTTCACAATGACGAATTGCGTCAAAACAAAACATTGCATTTATATCGTGACAGATTAACGTTTTGAATTCCGGGAATTTACTACGGAGTGAGTAATCGCTAATTGCGATAATAAACATTAAATTAATCGCATGTGAATCGACTAATACATCAAAGTAACCGCATTATTCAATAAATAGTGAATGCGAATACGATAGGGATCTGTCCAGTCATATTGATAAGATATCATTGATTGGCTAATAACTCTGGGGTAGTATAAAACCAATTAGGAGATTGACATTGAGTTATTGGTTGACGAATTATAAATCAAAATGTTTGTGCGGAGCTTTTTGGTGCTTTTCGGAATTTTTGCTCGTGAGTTTTTTTTAACATACACGAAGCAGCTGTCTATAAAAGTTTTGGTTGTGATTAATCCACTGGATTTGGATCGTGGAAACTTAAGAGATTGGAAAAACAAATACGTTAAAAAATTATAGGTTGGGAATCCATCAAAAATGTGCAAGTGATTTGTTTGTGAAGACTCTCTTTTGAACGGTTTAGCGGAACGAGATATTTCTATATACACCGTACTTAAACAGTGCAAACAAAAATTACTTTGATAATTAACAGATTGCGATGAAAAAATTAAAGCATCTAAGCAATGCATCCTCTCACCGCACATTGATGTGCTATTTCACAGCTTCGCTCATACTCCGCTGTGCAACCCCAAAACATTTTCCTCGCGCGGCTCTGATGAATTCGCAGCCTTTAGATTACGAAAAATGAAACCCATTCGGATAAAAATCTATACCTACAAAAGAGACGTAGTACTTTTACTAATATACAACGAATACTTCTCGTGTTCATGTTTTTATAGCCATGTACTGCTTTTATTATAGAAAAGCGAGCTAATTTGTACAATATATTTTTCATTTATTTTAAAATCACAGCTTTGAAACCCTGTAAGTTAGAGATGTTAAAACAAAAAAGGGTTTGAGAGCTTTGAAATCGCATATTAATCAACCACTGTTGTAATTTGCCTTGAGGAAAACGATGGAAAGCGTGGGTACTCTGAACACCAGTATTAGTACCTCTGCCAACCCCTTCGGGAATATTCGGTGTGAACGTTTATGTTATATGTTATGTTATGAAAACGATGGAGGAGAAATTATTTTAAGGGCCACAATTTAAGTATATCACTTAGTATAACTCCGTACCCTTAGTTGCTTTGTACAAAACAATTGAATAGAGGGTATTGGTAGCTGACATACCAATGTGTTAGTATACTAAGTATTGTTATTATTTCAGTAAGCGAAAGCAATGTCCTACGCGATCCAGTCGCGCTCTCGAAAGCAGCTGGCCAGAGAATCGGCACGTTCAACGAATACTATGTTTATACCAGGTAATAATAGTGGCGATCGATAGTCTCTGCCTACCCCAATGGGAACTAATGGCGTGAGTGTATGTTATGTTATATAATGTCCTTATTTTAATTATTTTATTTTTTATAGTAGGAAAAGACCGTATCACTGATTGATTAAAATACAGAGCATGCTCAAGGTTAATCAAACAAATTTAACATATATTTAGGAAAATGTTTCAATCAAATTCAATTCAATCAAACATTTTCTAAAAATATATTTTTAGAAAATGTTAATAATATTTCTCACATAACATCATTTACTAGGTTTTTCATTGAGACTTTTAATCTGTAAGAACATTGTTTAATAAATTAATTTGTCATCGTCGTACTGGACGGCCGCTGGCTCACACTCTGTGTGCCCAAATCATCTCCATTTTGTCAGTGCGATGTCAGTTACAAGTTTACTGGCATAGGTTTCACAGGCCCGGTGCTGGATCGTCTTTGACCAGTATGTGCGGAGGATACACCTCAAGGACTTTTTGTCGAAAACTTGTAGCTGCATAACTTAGTCTCTTTGTTTGTAGTGTGTTAGTGTGGCTGATTTTTACAGGTCGAGAAAAAATATTTGATCCCCAGACAGACCTCAGTCAAGCAAAAACCGCTTTTTCTTCCTGATTCTTCTGTCAACATTTTCATCAGCTTAACAATTTATTTTGTAGGTCAAACTGTTACAAAATTTATATCTTTTGCAACAATCTTTCTAGTATGTTTTTATCTACAAATTGTTTGATAACCATATCAAAACGATATGAATGAAACATTTCGATTTAATTAACTATTATGACATTGAGTCTCGTAGCTTATCGGCTTGTTAGTAAATATTGGCGTTCTCATTTCTATAGGTTGCCGTGTAGTGCCGGCTTAGAATGTCACTTCCCCTTTCTACCTTCAGGTGTCGAAAGACTAAGCACCATGGGTGGGGGGGTTTTTAAGTGATTTTTGGGCAATGCGGATAGAGACCCTTCAGCAGTGATACTTTATTTCTACCATTTTATCCCCTATCAACTTCCAAATGTGGCTAAGGAGTTTTCTAGCTCTGGCTACCCCTTTTTGGGATATATGGCCGTGAGTATATGTATGTATGTATGCAATTTCTATAAGCGTATCCACTCAGCGTGTTTCTAAAGATATGATCAAGTTACAATATTGGTTACAGGAACAACTTCCGTACCCCAGTACAAGTACAGAGCTCGGAGGAATCCATACAAGCGTCACCGATCGTGTTAGCTTACGAAACCATTATTATTGTTCACGACCACCAAGGCAGTGCATTAAGTTCTTTGAATGGACCTCTCAAAGATGGTACGTTAATATACGTGTTATGGCCATATACTCACAGCTATAAATCCTTAGAAGGCGTAGCCAAAGCTAAGGAATTAAAAATTCCTCAGCCACTTTTGGAAGTTGAGTGGGGAAAAGATGGTAAAATAAGGTTGTTGGTGATGGGTCTCCAACCGCATCGCCCAAAAATCCCTTAAAAGCCCCAATACCGTTAGTCGCCTCTTACGTACACCCGCCGGAAGAAATGGGGTAGTGCTATTCTAAGCCGACACTACACAGCAAATATGGTGTTATGGCCAGTTTTGCCTTTTATACATAAATCTTCGATACATACATACATATGCTCTGTATCTACTTCGGAATAAAATAATACTCAGCCATTTTTTAAATTTGAGTGGAGATATAATTTTATCATAAAGGTTGTTGGTTGATCTTATATATAAATGTACGTATGCTTAATATGCAAATAGAAAATGTGCTCAAAAAGGCAGGTGTCCGCAGTATGAAGAATAAAAGAGCATGTATCTCTTTGGTATTTAGTTTTAGATACTTATTATGTATTTTATAAAATATACCAATGAGTAACCTTTTCCTACCACTAGTCATTATTAGTGCCACATCCATAAAAATTTACTTATCTTGTTTTCTTTTCAGCTTTTATGCAACTCGGTGAATTCAATGTAATCGTAATGGATTGGTCAATATTTGCCAACCAAGACTACAACGCAGCGTCACTGGCTGCTCCGAGGATAGCGACTGGGTTGGTGGACTTCATCAATTTGTTGGTTGCACAGCTAAGAACTACCCTGGACCGGGTGCATCTAGTTGGATTTGGACTTGGGGCTCACGTAGTTGGAATCGCTGGAAGAAACTTAGGAGGAAATGTTGCGCGAATTACAGGTTAGTACATTTTTTATATATTAAAAACCAAGAGATAATCTCAAAGAAAATTCATATACTTAGATGCGACCCTAATTACCGAACAACATTTATAATATAAAGAATAGATTGTAATCCTCCACCTCCGCATCCTGTTTGCACAAAAAAAAGAAGGCCCAAAAGACTTCAATAGGCTAAAGAACTCACTGCTATATGATGTTTATCGAAGCTTCTTAAAAAAGATTACTTTCACATCAATACTAATACGTATTATTAGTGTACTCTTTTGAGTCCCTCTGCGTATATATAATCTTTATGGCATTTAACAATGGGATAAATTTATACACTTTAGAGTTCCTATATGTCATATATCATGTATAACGACATGACACATACTTAGCCATGTGACAGTGTATTCGTACAAACTGGCGATAGGCCTGCCCCTGTCACGTGAATACACTGTCTACGCAAAACGTGAGTACCTACTTTGGACACTAGGTGGCGCTGTCACTTGTTCTTTAGAAGTATTGGTACATCTGCCAACCCCTTTGGGGATAAACGGCAAGATCATTTATGTTTATGTTTATATCCTGGTTTATTATAAATTCAACTAAATTTACTGTTTCTTGTTTCATAAAAATCGGAAAAAATATATGTTCTAGTTTTGCAATTGTATGTTCCTTCTCTTGGTTCAAGACTTGGATTTGAATTAAATTGGTTTGATTTTAGCTCTTGACCCATCTGGCGAAGGTTGGGGCTCATCATCTCAAAGACTAAGGAACACCGATGCTCAGTATGTAGAAGTGATTCACACAGACGGTTTCGGGGCGCGGGCAAATGGGATCAGTGACGAACTTGGCCATGTAGATTTCTACCCTAATGGAGGCAGACACACTCAACCCGGATGCTCCAATAATGCCTGCAGTCACGCCAGAGCTTGGGAATTGTTTGAAGCTTCCTTGAACAGCGATCATCTGGTCGGCAGCAGGTGTAATAGCTTGACTGATATGTCAGCAAACCGGTGTTCAGGCCCAACATTAGTGATGGGTGGAAACAGTTTTGTCAAGTATGCGTAAGTATTATTTTCGTTTGATAAGGAGGATATCCACACATCATCATCATCATCATCAGCCTCTAGACGTCCACTGCTGGACATAGGCGTCCCCCAATGATCTCACCTTGTGGGAGGCCTACCCACACTGCGTCGTCCGGTACGTGGCCGCCACTCCAGAACCTTTGAGCCCCAACGGCCGTCGGTTCTGCGGGCAATGTGCCCTGCCCATTGCCATTTCAGTTTTGCAATTCTTCGGGCTATGTCAGTGACCCCGGTTCTTCTACGGATCTCCTCGTTGCGGATTCGGTCGCGCAGTGAAACTCCTAACATAGCCCTCTCCATTGCCCTTTGGGTGACTCGGAGCCTTCTAATGAGGCCCATCGTAAGAGGCCACGTCTCTGTGGCGTAGGTCATGACTGGCAACACACATTGGTCAAAGACCTTTGCCTTGAGACTCTGCGGAATTTTGGACGAGAAGATATGGCGCAGCTTCCCGAACGCTGCCCAGTCGAGGTGAATTCGACGGTCGACCTTATTCTCAAAGTTGGCTCTACCTAACCGAATAGTTTGTCCCAAATATATATATTGGTCAACAACTTCGAGCGTAGAGTCTTCAAGTTCAACGGGAGTAGGTACAACATGAGTATTCGACATGATTTTCGTCTTATCCATGTTCATCTTAAGACCCACTCTCTCAGACACTCTACTTAGATCATTGAGCATTTTACTCAATCCTCCGTGGTTTCAGCCATAACTACAATATCATCAGCAAATCGAAGATGCGTGATGTACTCGCCGTTGATGTTGATGCCGAGTCCTCCCCAGTCCAAAAGCTTAAAAACATCTTCCAACGCAGCAGTGAAGAGTTTTGGAGAAATCACATCTCCCTGTCTCACTCCTCGCTGCAATTGGATAGGATTCGTGTTCTGGTCCTGAAGTCGGACCGACATAGTGGCGTTTTCATACAAACACTTTAACACCTCGGATGTGCCTGTAGTCAATATGGCACCTCTGCAAAGATTCAAGTGTAGCCAATCGTTTCATCGAATCAAAGGCTTTTTCATAGTCTATGAGCCCTAGACATAATGGCAGATTATACTCCTCAGTCTTCTGTATTATCTGACGTAGGGTGTGGATATGGTCTATGGTGCCAAAGCCTTTTCGGAAACCGACTTGTTCGGGAGGCTGAAAGTCTCGAAGGCTCGAAAACAGTTTGTAGACATGGCTCAGAAGCGATATTGGCCTGTTAATCTTTAAGAGGGTATTATCACCCTTCTTCAAGAACAGCAACACCACACTCCTGGTCCATGTCTCAGGCGTGGATCCCGTGTGTAAAACAGTATTACATAACTTTTGAAGGGCCTTTACGATCGGTTTTCTACCCGCCTTCAAAAGCTCTGCCGTAAATCCGTCCTCACCCGCTGCCTTGTTGTTTTTCAATAATTTGAGAGACATATTAATCTCATTGAGGCTGACGTCCGGGATATCTTTGGTATAGTGTCAGGTTAATCTGGCTCTTGGGTTTTTCGCCAGATCAGTAGCAGATATTTGCGCTGACGTTTCAGAACCTCCGGCTTGGAAGATAAAATTCTGCCATCATCAGTCTTCAGTCTCGTTAACTGGCTCTGCCCGATAGACAGGTCTCTTGCGAATACCTTGGAGCCCTTGTTTTGCTCAATAAAGGTTTTGATTCACTCGGTGTTATGACGCCTTTAGTGGCATTTAAAACACTTTGAGATCTGCCTTTTAAGCTGCCGGTATTTAGCCGCGTCGTCTGAAGACTGCACGATTAAATTTCGTCTTTCTTCCATGAGCTAGAGAGTTTGGTCGGAGAGTCGTTTGGTTTTATTACCACGTTGAGCCTTGAAGAACTTTGACCCAACCTATTGGACAGTTTCCACGATTTTGGTACTGAAATCATCCACATCCACGCAATCTCCGAGGCGTCCGAAACGGTTTTGAAGTTCGAGTTGAAAGGTCACAGGATCTTGGATTTGGACTGACGTTGGACGAAGTGTAGACTTCATCAGCCGACGTCGTTCGAGCTCTATATTGATATTTAATGTGCCTCTTACCATTTGATGATAGCTTCCGGTCTTAACCGCACTGATCACAGAGACATCATTAAAAATATGCTTTTTGCTCGACACGATAGAATAAAATCTCATTTTTTGTAACACCGTTAGGACTCATCCATGTCCATTTCCGCTGTTCTTGTTTTTCCACAAAACTAGCATATGGCCTCGAGCGTTACGTCTCCCAAATCCAATGTTCTCTACTCTCAACTCATTGCCGTTTCGTTTGCCGAGTATTGCGTTAAAGTCCCTCATAACAATGTTGAATTGAGTTTTTGGTGAATGCATGGCTCAGAATATATCCTCATACATATTCTCCACTTCATCGTCAGAGTGTGTCGAGGTCAGTGCGTAAAACCTATAAAATTTTCATCGAACACCGTTTGGTTATCCTGAGTATAAGGTACGCTTCCCTTGCCGATACACTCCCGATCTTATTATATCTCTACGATATTTGCTAGGGACTTGTGGATGATAAACCCAAGACCACCCTAGGACTGCTGGCCGCCCTCCCGGAAATAGAACAAGTTGCCAGACTTCAGTGTTATTGTGTCCTCGCCCTCTCTTCGGACTTCCGATAATCCTATAATATCCCATCACAACTTGCCTATCACTTCTTCTAGTTCAGCGCGAGCTTCTCGTCTCTGCCCGCAATGTCCGCATATTGTATGTTCCCAGGTTCAGCATAGGTCGTCGTTTGTGGCAGCTGGATCTCTGCCGGGGATTCTTAGCACCCCCTGCCCCACCGTTACCATGACCGCTGCCGTAGCCAGGAATAGTTGGGCCGCCGGGGACTGGGGGCCGTATCGTCTTCGGAAATACCATATGGGGGGGTTATGCCATAATCGCCACGCTTGGCATGCGGGTTTGCGATCGCAGTACGATTTTGATAGTTCCTAGAGTAATGCTGCTGCCCATTCACTGGTAGTCCCTTCGTCGCCTCTTGCGACTCTCGTGGGAAGTAAAGGTCCACACATGCATACATAATGAAATAGACTCGCGGCACTAATGCCCAAATAATTGTTATCATTTGATTTAGATTTAGTAATTGTTATCCCACTTTTCGAGGTTAAATGGGGAAATGATAGTGAAAACAAGGTTATTGGTGATAGGTTTCCAATCGCATCGCCCAAAATCCACTTAAAAGTACCTCCAGTAGCCTCTAACAACTTGACTGTTAAGTTAAGTATCATTTATTATTATCATTTTTGGATAGTATAATAGGATACCATGAACTAATGACCTTAAATGAGATCATTCACGATTGTGTGGAAAACAGACCATTTGCATAGCTCAATTAGGACCAATCACACAAGTGTATAAATTTTTGACAAATAAAAAAAATATTATAATACTTAGTAGAATAACTTAAAGTTTCATGAAAATATTAGAATAAAATGAAAGTATGGAATGGCTTCAGTTTCCTGGATGAACTAGAAATCTTGCTAAAGTTCCTCATTTCATCAAGTTTTCTCTTTCCAATACCTACCCATAATTATCCTCAGAAAGGTTGAATTTATGACTTACCGTATTATCAAGTAACATCCAAATGGAACAAGAAACGATGTTTCACCTAATTTGATTCATGACATTATTAATCTACACATTTTTCAAAATTGCTGTGTAGTGTCGGCTTAGAATAGAACTACCCCATTTCTTCCGGTGGGTGTACGTAAGAGGCGACTAACGGTATTGGGGCTTTTTAAGGGATTTTTGGGCGATGCGGTTGGAGACCCATCACCAACAACCTTTATTTTACCATCTTTTCCCCACGCAACTTCCAAAAATGGCTGAGGAAATTTTAATTCCTTAGCTCTGGCTACCCCTTGTAGGGATTTATAGCCGTGAGTATATGTATGTATGTATGTACATTTTCCAAAAAGAGCTTTGTAGTTTGGTATATTCTACTGGTGAGACACATTTACACGGATATTGTTTAGCATAAGGAAAGGGGTATTAGTAGTCTACAAATTTAAAATATAGTATGAGAAAAGAGGTATCAGTGTTCTACAAATTTAATCTATAATTTATATATATATTATATTATAATATTACTTTTTTATTCTTTTTCAGAACTGGAATATACCGCCTAACCACTGGAAGAGCTTTTCCCTATTAATCAATTATTTAGTTTTAAGTTCTAAATAAGTGTATATAAATTAAGACTAAGAAATTATATTTATTACGTTCAATTATGTTGTTATTGATCCTACACTATCCCGCAGGTATACTGGAGTTGGATTCAGTAGTAACAGCTTGTGAAAGTCAAAAGCAAAGAAAAATATTAAAAATATACATATATACATACATATACCCACGGCTATAAATCCCTAGAAGGGGTAGCCAGAGCTACGCCCAAAAATCCCTTAAAAGCCCCAATACCGTTAGTCGCCTCTTACGTACACCCATCGGTAGAAACGGGGTAGTGCTATTCTAAGCCGACACTACACAGCATAACATTAACTCTATGTGTCCGTCTGTTAGGCTTTGCTACACGTTCTAGGGATTTATAGGCGTGAGTATATGTATGTATATACGTATGCACGGAATATATAATTCTTAAAAACCTTTTTCGCACCAAAGTTTTGAAACTGTTCGCTAAATATAACCTTGACAGACAGCCAGTCGTTATTAACATAATTTATAGTTATTAAAGTAAGAAAAATTCTTATCAATAGTTGGTACATCAATTTCATGGTTATAATATATTTGTATTTAATTTTATAATCATCACAATTGTGTCAACAGCAATACGTATTTCCAGTTGTATTTAGTTAGAGTTGATTAATATGAATTTAAATAAATATTTATCATGTTCTCCACCCTACACTACTTATGAAAGCGCACTGCATATTGCTCTGTTCTATCTATATGCACCTATATACCTATCAGACATATATTTCAAAACTTATTTTGACACCATAAGAGACATCTCTATTTACGGGATTGGTTAACCTCTCGAATTTTAATTGCATTCAATACAATATTATTTTCACACTTGTTCTTTTATTTCTTATATTCATACGCCTTTTATAACATTCAATTAACATTTTAATTATAAATTAAAAACCTAAATCGTAAAAAGAGTCCAGAATCCACTAATACCAAATTCAATTTGAAAGCTATCCAAAGGATCTGCAATGTGCGCTCGCACCAGCCCCGCGCCAGCGTATCTAATACAATCTATTGAGATACCTCACGGATAACTAAGTTACAAGTAACCGATGTCTAATACACTCAGTGTTGAGCTCGGACCGACGTAGGAGCTTAACACTTTTGAGAAGTGAGTCTCCAACCTATATTACGAGTTTTCGAGGGATTTTCGAACATTTCGAGCGTATTAACGCTATTATTCAATAGCTATTTTCGCAATCGCATTCTTAAATACAATAATATCTTATATGGTTATTTATCCTTTTTATGGCAATAAGTATATTTCAGGCTGGAACCAAAGTAAGCACGAGATCGACAGTATTTTTCCTTCAGTTGTATCTATGACATAAAACAAATACATTTAATCAGATTACTAACAACTGTTTTGGAGAATGGAGTGTAAAAACTTTCTGTCATTTGGGCGTTATAAGGCGCATGTCATATGAAGCGTTTACACATATTCATCCATCTTGTCTTGTCTTAGCAACTCAATGATTAAGTATTAAATATGGGACTATAATTTTATGATCTGCTATTCTTTGTAAGGTAATTTTACGATAAAACTTACAGTTTTGAAGAAAATCGTAAAAAACCAGTTTTTTACCTTTGACTTGGAATAAAAAACAACCACGCATGGGAATCATGGGGAGTTTGAATGTTGTACCAACTTTCAGCTTGATGGGAATTAATGTAGCCTTACCATTGTTTTTTGGTCTAAATTGACCGGACTGTAATCTCTGTGATTGCAATAACATTATTTTTTTCATATGAGTCTCTTGTTACAAAACCCTACCAATTTACCTTTATTAGAAATTGGCAGTTTAATACTTTAAATTTTTGTATGGATAGTACTCCCAGAAAAACAAGACCCAAAATTAAAGATTTTAAAAAACCAACACTTTAAATAACCTTATTTAAAAAAATAATAATTTATAATTAAATTCAACACTCTTGTCGTCGGCTTGGGGAAATCATACATAGTCATCAATTACAGCCTAGGTTGTTAACGCTGTTTGTCGTTGGTGATTCTGTAGTTATTGGGTAAGAAAATTAGACAATCATATGTTTTACTTTAAATCAGAATAAATGATCGATGGCTGTAAAAAGCCATGCAAGATAAAAACAACATTCAGTTTATTGTTAATTTTTGAGCACAACTCTCGTGAGAGTATGATGTTTTTATAGGTAAAAATTTGTTAATTTATTCATTGACGCTGGCTGAAAATCAGAACAGTCAATGGAGTCCATTAGCGCACCCGCGCTATTTTATTGAATATAGTCCAGTTTTACGCTTTTGTTTTGTGTTAGTCCTAAATCATGGAAATTGTAAATCTTCTTTTATAAGTTTTCAAAGTGTAAAAACGAAAACGGAAAGAGCGGTTTTTAAACTATTCTGATACTTATATTTACTATGAGTCCAATAATAAGTTGCATTAAAGTGCGTTAACCAGTTAAAGTAAAAATTAATAAATGACGGCTAAATCGCACTATTGGGTCCAGTAAAGTTGATGAAACAAATACATATCAATAATAACTTGATGCGCAAAATAATCACATGGTAAAATGCATGAAAATTAAAGTAAAAAAGCCAAGATGCCTTTTATCCATGCCCTGATTAGTGTTTGCACTGACGACGGGTGGGTTGCTTAAATATGCAATAGATAAAAAGATTTTTAAAAGATCATCATTATCATCATCAGCCTATAGAATTCCAATGCTGGACATACATACGCCTCCTCCAAATATCTCCACAACGACCGGTCCTGTGCTGCCCTCATCCATCGGCTTCCCGCAACCTTGACCAAGTCGTCGGTCCACCTTGTAAGAGGCCTACCCACAGTGGGTTGTCCGGTACGTGGCCGCCACTCCAGAACCTTCGAGCCCCAACGGCCGTCGGTTCTGCGTGCAATGTGCCCTGTCCATTGCCACTTCAGTTTTGCAATTCTTCGGGCTATGTCAGCGACCCCAAAGTGTGACCAAAAAATAAAAACCGAGAAAAAGAGCTAAGCAGTTAATATGCAAGTTATTGCATTTTGCATTTGGAAATATTAAGATAGGTAAATATAAATTAAGTTTACCGTGTAGTGCCCGCTTAGAATATCGCAAAAGAAGATTAAATTCAATTATGCACCAGAAGGGGTTGAAATGAATAGTTCCATAAAAAGTGAGATTTAAGTCAACGAACGTTAATGTATCAGGAACCGTATCAAATGATTGCTTTTTGATTATATTATTATACCTATGTGTTACTAGACCAGCAGCTCTGAAAAAGATGGCGATCACCATACACCATACAGAACAGCATTAAAGGTTCGATCTGTATTATCTTTTCTTTTTTAATGATTTTGAAAGTGGTGTTATTTACACTCTTTATAACTCAAGAACGAAAGAAACGATTTGGCTTGTAATTGGTGGAGAGGTACTTTAGAACCAGGAAAAGGACATAGGTCTTTTATAATATTAAAAGGAGGGAAGGTTTGTTTGTTTGTTTGTGTGTAGGTAAGGCTCCGCAACAACTAAAGCTTTCAGTAGCAACATAGGCTATACATCATTAAATTAATACCATAGGGGGTAAGCAGTGAAAAATACTTAACAACAGCCGTGCAAAGCCGGGGTGGACCACTAGTAAAGGTATAATCAAATAATAAATAACGCTACTAATACTAATATAATATAATACTAAGGGTATTGGGACTTTTATTGGATTTTTGGGCGATGCGGTTGGAGCCCATCAACAAAATCTTTATTTTACCGCCTTTTCCCCACTCAACTTCCGAAAGTGGCTGAGAAATTTATAATTATTATTAGGGAATTATAGCCGTGAATATATGTATGTATGTAAATAACACTATAAATATATCAAAACGAAACACATATGAACATCATGATTATAATTATTAGCCTTATTTATAACAATGACCAGTATGAGTAATTCCATAAAATTACGAGTAACATCCAGAAAATAATTAAAAGATTAATAACCAACGCAACTTCCAAAAGTGGCTGAGGAATTTCTAATTCCCTAGCTCTGGCTACCCCTTCATGGGATTTACAGCCGTGAGTATATGTATGTATGTATGTATTAATAACCAACCTAGTATTTACAGATAAAAGTGATATATAATATTTATTACCTAGTATTTATAAATCAAATCTTTTTGACTCATGAGCTCATGGACTTATGCTAAGATTAACTTAAGAAACTAACGTTTCACTTCATATAACGTTGGTACAGAAACTTACACAACTTTCATTTGGTTAATGAATTTTGGTTTTTGGCAACTGTGCTAATAATAAAGCTGGGTCCACACTTGGTGCCAGAAAAGCGGTTTCATTTTGAACTGTTTATTTTACAGAAGCAAACAGAATAGCAGAGAACGAGTCATGTTGCCTTTTTGGTAACATACATATTAAGTTTGCAAGTATAAATAAATGAGTCGGCAAAGTAGAATATTTTGATTAAGTCTGGGGGCACGGCAGTGCCCCTGCCAAGTCTCGAGCGAAACGGGCACGGCCGTACCATCTTTTCTCGAAGCGGTTCGCGGCTGTTTCGCCCCCCCTATATCTTCGACGTGGACAAAGCTAGGAGTTTAGGTTTTCGGTGAATAATAGTAGGCATTAGAACAAGCTTAAGTTCGAAATTACACGCCAAATGAATTAATAGTTTAGGAGTTACGATCGATCAAAGTTACACCATTTTGTCACTCACTGACTCACTGATTCACTGACAGATCATCGAAAATCTAAGGTACTTCTAGCAGACTTAGAAACTTCAAATTTTGCACCAAGATAGGTCATTAGCCACATATAAAGGAAAAATTATAAAAACATTAAAAAATTATATGCCACAGAAAACAATTTTATATTTGCTGTTTGGCAAGAACATTATGTATGGATTTTGACTGCATTGTTAACTTTGTTCGTTGTTCAAGTACCTATTCAATTGGATGAATACATAAATAGAATAGAAAAGAATAATATAAATGTAATACATAGACTATCATTAATACAAATTAATACATAAAGTTCATTAAATTAATAAAGCTAAAACTCCATTGTATTGCGATAAATATTGTATGCGCGCTCGATAGATGGCGTTGTACCTGTCTGAATCGCGCTATGGTTTCGTTACAAAGCGCAGTGTAAGTAGTACTTCAAAATAATTCGATAATTTTCATTTGATAGCGCCATCTGTCTTTGAAAACCCATTTCGAAACTAAAAAATATTGTAGTGATAATTGATCTTCGGAGAACTTTACGTGTAGTTTAGTTTAGTTATAGTTTGTAAGTTAGTAGATATATATTTATTTAGTTAGTTAATTGTTAGTTAGTTTAGTTCTATTTAGTTTGCATATATATATAAGTTTAAGCCCTATTGTTATAGAAGTAATTGTAAATATAGTGTAATGGAACGTGAAGTATTGTACATAAATTGCGACCTTTGTCCACACAGTCATCTCTATTCCTGGAGATGGGTCGTGTTTATTTCACAGATGGGAGTTTTCAGTCGTCAAACGATATTAGGGAATTTTAGTAGTATCAAAGCTCAGGAGACAGCAATAGCTGAATATAATCGACTCCGAAGTATATATCGCCCAGACTTGTCTACCTTAGAAGTAACGAAGCCTCAGAGAAGAAACAAAAGAGATAGAGATAGAGAATGGGTTCTAAGCAAAGCAGTAGCTGACGTCCAAGAAATTGTGAGGTCACCTAAAAGTAAAAGAAAGAAATACACTTACAAAAAATAAATGAGATCCCACCAAAAACATTAAATGTAAAAAAATGCCAAGTCTCTCGATGCAGTCTTTCCATCGTAAAAAGTTTTGAGATCTCATAGAAGCCAAGTCCTATTTAAAATATTTCGTAGTTATAAATCAACATTTAGTAATTGTATCAATAGTTTTCTTTATATTATAACTAGCGACCCGCCCCGGCTTCGCACGGGTGCAATGCAAAATATACCTACTACAGAATGTCCTTATACACAACGTTCACAGCTTTTTTGTCATTAGCCAATACTCAAAGTCTTAATGGAAGAAATACCAAGAAATATGGTTTTAAGCAAATCCTATCTAACCTAATGTACTTACAATACTACTAATATAATAATAATAATAAAAATTAAAAGATAATCAACAACAAAAGATACTTATTCTATTCAGTTTAATTAATTCTTGATATTTAACTCGCTAGAGAGCTCCGATAAACGCGTGCGATCGCTGCAAATCATAAAGTGCTGTAAGGCGAAGCGCTTTTTTTTTTGTTTACCGGTGGGGAAATCCTCATATATCGGACTTTTACCGACTAAAACCCCACCGGTTCGGTGCTGCTGGCCCTGCGGCCTATGCGGCGTCACCTTAACTTGTTTTGCCGGGCGGCTGAAGGCCGCCCTGGCGGTGCAAAGGAGTGTACCTAAGCTAAGTCGGATAGGAGGGCGAAGCGCGGCCATCGACGCGCTATTTATAGGCAAGCGCCGCCCGGCGCAAACAACTACGACCCTGCATTTTAAATTTGTAATATCTTCGGTAATATTCACTTAAATTACATGCTGTAAAAAGCATATTGATCTATAATAAATGCACAATTTATTTAAGGTACTTAATTGGATAAGGATTAATGCTGTATTGTTTAAAATCACTTCATAATAACCATTTTTTAGTAAAGATTAAAAATGGTTATGCTGGGTTATCCCTAAGAGAAACACATATACCATCGCTGACTTTTTTGTTGAACTTTTTAAGGTGAACAATACTGTAGTACATTATTTTGGTCTATCTCGTAGGGTTCAGCCAGCGTTTGCAATATAAGCGCAAAAAAACGTGCTTATTTACGACATCACATTAGAAACCTTTAAATTTATCAGTGTTCCTCTTCTATATTATGCATTTATTATACATACAAACCTTCCTTAAGAATCACTCTATCTATTAAAAAAAACCGCATCAAAATCCGTTGCGTAGTTTTAAAGATCTAAGCATACATACGGACATACAGCGAAAGCGACTTTGTTTTATACTATGTATTGATTATAGTGACTTGGCAATGAGCACAAATTAAAAGCTGCTTGCTGCCTGGAATTATGTGCAAATGTTACTGACGAGACCAGTGATCAGATTATTTGTTATGTGTGAATCATGATGGTCACTACCGACTACATGCTCAAATACAATAATTAAGAATACCTTACGGGCCATTGCTTTATGAAAGTAAATGAATCGAGAGTGCACTAAGACTGACTGCCGTTGCCGAAATTCGGTTGGGACGACACGAAAAACCAAAAGAAAATTAATTTTGTGATATTAATGTTTACGCATGCGGTGTGAGTAACTTTCAACTTCTCCAAATATGCCGTTTTATTTGTTTCTTCTTGTGCTCATTGCCAAGTCACTATAATTATAATATAAAGAAAACTATTGATACAATTACTAAATGTTGATTTATAACTACGAAATATTTTAAATAGGACTTGGCTTCTATGAGATCTCAAAACTTTTTACGATGGAAAGACTGCGTCGAGAGACTTGGCATTTTTTTACATTTAATGTTTTTGGTGGGATTCATATGTTCTTTAAAAGATATGGGCTAAAAACTGTAAGGGGTAAATAGTTGATATTTTTTTTAGAATATAAACATTTTATAGTTTCTCTGTTTTTGTTTATCTATAATTTATTGTTAATTTTCTTACAAATACATTAAATTTACGAGAACAATTTGTTTTTAAGCTTTGTATATACATCGATTAGGTCCTACAGTGAGTTTACTTTTAAGATTCCATAATGATTATATTATATATATTTAGATATAAACTAACTCAATACTATTAAGATAAGAACATATAATATTGGTTAATCTCTATACTTTGTGCAAACTTAAAGAAACTTAACTTAAAGTACTTATAAAAGTAAAGCATTTACTCTCACGGTTGGTAAAATTCTGGCAATAGTCATAAATAAATATGGTAAAAATGTTACAACAGACTGAATAAATAAACAGACTTGGTTTTACATGGATTTCATACACATTTACGGTGCAAAAACAGCGTTGCGAGACAGATTTTTTAACAAATTTTGTTTTTCATAGCTAACTGGATAAAATAAGGATACGCGAATTCAAAATAAAAACGCCCTTTAACGCGTCAAACCAGGTTACCCGCATGTGAACAAGTTTACTAAACGTTTGCATTAATCTATTCTGCAATAACATGCCTCCCGTAATTTTATCTGAGGATTCTGAGAGACTTCACTTTTAAACTATTTATTGACTAACTATTGTTTTTTCAACATTGAATATGTATTATAGTCACATTAAACTCCATTTTTATAGTTCAAAATTGCTGTCTTATAATAAAAATTACTAGTTTTTAATTATAATCGGTTGCACACAATATGGAACATTTTGGTAAACTATAATCTAAATCTGAGGTGAAAGCTTTTAGACTACAGGCCCACGCTGAAAAATTGATGGGTCATTTGAACCACCAGGTGACCTATCTAGAACGATATAAGAGCATTAAATAATAAGATTCAGCACTATGCCGTCACTTGTAAGCTGTCCTACTGAGTGCAGGTGAGAATTCAAAAGTACAGGTAGAGTGAGTACATTTTGGTCACATATTTTTGTACTATAGTCTATTAACTAGAAATCCCGTAGTTGAAAACATATATCTCTGCAATCTACAAATTTAGTATATATCTTCATCTACATCTAATAATCACAACCTAATATACTAAAAATACCTACGAATTCAAGACATTTTGAAGTAAAATATTTTATAACGATTTCTTTACTATCGTAGTAAAATAAATCTTCTTTGAATTTTTAAGATAAAAATATATGAAAGAATTCTTAAGAAGAGAAGACCCTAAAAAACTAGACATCCGTATGTAGCCAGACTAAAATCAGGGGCTCAGACGAGGTTAATCAATTCCTGAGTCGAGGTATTCATGACGTTAATTCAGTAGAAATATGGAGCTCTTTCTTTGTACTAATTAAGTTTGTTCACTTCTACTCTCGACAAAGTTATATTAACATCTGTTTTATGTTGTTCTAAAAAGTTTGGTTACTGAAACTGTTTTGATTCTGATTTCGTTAACCCAGTAAGTCTAAAATACAGCACATTTCCCAAATAAATAAAGTAAGGTACGCGATCTTGGTAATATGATTGCCAATTGTCTATTTATAGCAACCATGATGGTTTAGTGGAATGAACAGCATCTCTTATGTAAAGAACATATGAATTTAAACCAGTGTTTGATTTCACTTGTTTGTCTTTTCCAGAGCCCTATGATTGGGGAAACCATGTTTAGGAAAACCATTAAGCTAAGTTGTACAAAGTCATTTGGTGTCAGAAGCATTGGAAGTGGAATACCTCTTGAGCGATGTTTAAAAGTTTTTTATATGCACAAAAATAATATAATAAGGAAGCAAGTGTTTTATAACCATCGACTGCTAAGACACTTTCTGAAATTGAATGCTGTTATTTTCCATTAGGGTAGGCAAAGACTATTGATCGTCACTTTGTACGATCCTGTCAAACCTCTCTAGCTTCGTTTAAATCTATCAATCTTCTCATCCCTGCTCTTTTATTCTTCATACCTTTGAAGAAATACTAATACCATTAAATACGATGGAATAAAAGACCGTTGACTAGTGTACCAGTACATGGTTTTTTATGTTACTTAAAAATATTTAGGTCAAGCATTAGTCGCCTTTCTCATGAAAAAGATGTGGTAAAATATTTGTACTGTAAAAACAAATAACATTTAATAGTTTTGCAAACGTGAGTTCTCCAAAGTTTCCTTGTTAGGTCAGTGGATAACAGCACCACCTCTTCTGCAGAGGTGGCAGGATTCTTAAAGCTTAAATGAGCTCTTTTTTTAATGTGTTTTATCGGTAAGTCAAATTAGTAATGTAGCTGTGAAGTACCCGTGGGTGTTCATAAGAGGCAACTTAGCGTATAAGGACTTTTTAAGCATTTTTTGTGAGATGTGGTTGGAGACCCATCACCAACAACCTTTATTTTACAATCTTTTTCCCCACTTAACTCCCAAAAATGCCTGACAAAGTTCTCCCTGTGGTTTTTTTTCATAAATATATCTTAATTGTGAGTTTTAGTTTGTCAAATGGTTTTTTTATATTTAAAGTTTAAGTAGGGTTTAAATGCAACAAATTATGCTACGATGCATGGTGAAAATTATATTAATTTACGATGGAGTGGACCTACATTGTTTTCCTAATTGAATGAAATTCGTTTCGGCGTGAATCAATAAACCTCTGGATATTTAAATTTACAAATTTTGTTTAAAGTAGTTCGAGAGAGTTGGTAATATTTTTTTGTAGGTAATGTTGTTTTTTTTATGCTTTTTTCTTTGTTTCTGTTCTGGCTGAACCTTTCGGAATTATTGCATTGAGAATGTTTGCTGTATTGTAAGAAGTATGTCCAATACAATAATGTTTGCTTTTATGGGCATAACATGATGTACACTTTAGAGCTAACCAATTTCCGGTCGAAATTTTGCAATATTTTCACATATTAAATGCTGCAAACGGTTTTAATACTGTTGGTAATAGGATGCCTATACTATAAAATATAACGAAGTTTTTGTTGTCTGTCTGTCTGAATGTTATTAGGAGATAGTTAGACAGCAAATGATGTATTTATGTTGCCACTATGATAACGAATCATAAATAGAGCACAATCAATAATTTAAGACCGCTCCTGTGCAACAAATGCGATCTATTTGCTCGTTTCTATTGAAATATTAAAATACTGTTAAATTATACTTATTAATCAAAGAAAGTCAATACAGCAAACAGTGCTACAGTACAAAGAATAAAAGAGCATGTATGAAAAGATTGATGGATGTGAATGAAGCTGGAGAGGTTTGCCAGGATCGTACAAAGTGGCGATCGATAGTCTTTGCCTACCCCAATGGGAACTAACGGCATGAGAATATGTATGTATGTATAGTCAAAAAATATTAGACTAGTGGGGTGCTACAGTTCGGTAACAAAAATACACGGAAAGTGAAAATACTGGTATGATCTAGTACATAGTCATAATAATACATACATATACTCACAGCTATTTATCCCTTGAAGGGCAAGCCAAAGCTTAGAAATAAGAAGTTTCTCAGCGACTTTTTGAAATTGTAAAGAAAAATATAGTAAATCAAAGGTTTTTGTTTAAGGGCCTCTAACCACATATCCCGAAAATCACTAAAAGCCCCAATTAGCCACCTCTTACGAATACTCACAGGAAGAATAGGGGTAGTGCTACTCTAAGCCGACACTACACAGATACAGTAGTACAGAAAAAAAAGAGTTATTTTGCCGTTACGTTGTTATGTCGCTACGTTGACATTATTGTGTAAGTAAAATAAATGGAACTTCTTATTGCTGTATGGACAAACCAACATTTGTCTTGACAGCTGTCGATTTCTATTGTTTGACCGTTCCACAAGTGCCTCTCCCACACTTTTTACAAATAACAGCGTAAAATTGACTTATTGTCGATATAGATGCATCGAAAACACATTCTCAGTTTTGCATATTAACAAAATTACTCACCATTTAAAAATGCGACTTAATATTTACTGTTCTCTGTGACCGTTGCTTGAAGGCGTTGCTACGTAATCAATTTTCTTTTTGATTCGCTACAGATACATGCGAATGAAATGACATCTTTACCCCGTTAGTTTGAAAGATAATTTTTGCATATAGCTGCTATTTGGTTTTCAGAATTGTGCATACATTAAAATGGTCGCTTTTTCGTTGTAATAACTTAATTTCTATCGAGTACTCGTTACAGAAACACGTTAATTTAGTAGTGACTCTTTTTTGTATTTTGATAGCTATACGATGAAGGTTTCTTCATTACTTGTACACATATGTATTATTCTTCTCATGTTTGTTGAAATTGGTAAGTGTGCTCAGATTTTAACAATTGAATTATTTACGTATTCACCCCCTGCGTCATTTGACGGCTAGGAAAGTATCCGAGTAAGTCATAAAGTCGGTATTCCAATCCCGCTCAAGACCGCATCTTTAATTAACCAGTTGGCCCGTGCAATTTGTCTCAACGTTCAACGTGACATAAGACCTTACTTACTTATACTCACGCCCATTATTCCCGTTGGGGTAGGCAGAGACTATCGATCGCCACTTAGTACGATCTTGACAAACCTCTCTTGCTTCCCTTACATTCATTATTCTTCTCATACATGCTCTTTTATTCTTCTCACTTCGGACCCCTGCCTTTATAAGACCTTCTTGCAATTAAATTTAATATGAGTTGATACTTAAATCAAAATTCATTAAAAACATGCAAAATAATGATAGGTCTGCCCCCTATTATGAGAATGCACAGTCCAAACAAATCGTAGATAGAATGTAGTAATTACCACCACTACAACTCTTTTGGAAAAATAATTTCAATACTAGTGGGTAACCCTGGCGCGACTACGTCGCGCCCTATAAAATGAGTTTATTTTAGAATTTTCCGACCAATCACAGCGCAGCTCTTTTGAATTTCTAAAGAATTTTCCTGATTGGACGGTTAGAAAAAATTCCGACCAATCACAGCGCATCTCTGATCGACTAAAGTTTGCGCGCGCTTATGACACTCAAGCAAAGTCTATGGGCCAAAATCGAAACTTTGAAATTCTGTAACAATTAACTTAATCCAGTTACATCAGATGTCTGAATTTTGTGCACACCACGGCCGCAAACTGTACAAAACGATACCTGAACCAAATTTCTAGCTTAACTCATCGCGTCACAGGCTTCCGGGCAAGAAAGAGGCTTACAGAAATAATATATAAAAAAAGATTCAAATATATTTTGCAGCCATCTAGTTAAATTTTGATATTAACTTAGGGTGTCCCGTGTGTTAAATAAACGACATAGTCCCAGTTAGTAAGGTAGTTAAACAAAACCTTAAGGCGTTATCTTAAGTTACATATCCTCACGGATATAAACCCCTAAAAGGGTAAGCCCGAGCTTCAGAGTCAGAAAACCCTTCAGTTACTTGGGACGTTAAGGGGGAAAATATTGTCAAATAAATGTTTTTGGTGGTGGGTCTCCAACACAATTCCCGATGCTCTTACTCGCCTCCTACCATCACCACCCATGATCACCAACGGGAAGAAATTGGGTACAGTTATTCTAAACCGGCACTACACAGGTATAATAATATAGAAATTAAAAGAGTTGTTTAGCCTGATGATGTTATTGTCTAAGTAAAATAAGTATAAAGATGGATTTGAAATAAAAAAGTTAGGTTTCGTTGGCAATTTCAACTTTCAGAGCCAATAACAAAAGTGTTCTATCGTAAAAATAAAGACCATACGTTAAACAATAGCATAATTTTCTATTGGTAATGTTAGTAGAGGACGGCCACGAAAGACACACTTGGACCAAATTGAGTGTGCTCAAAAAGGCAGGCGTCCGAAGTATGAAGAATAAAACAGTATGTATGAAAAGATTAATGGATGTAGATGAAGCAAGAGAGGTTTGCCAGGATCGCACGAAGTGGCGATCGATAGTCTCTGCCTGCCCCAATGGGAATTGACAGTGTGATATACGTATGTATGTATATCTGTATATCTCCAACCGCCTCGCCCAAAAATCCCTTAAAAAGCCCCAATACCGTTAGTTGCCTCTTACGTACACCCACCGGAAGAAATAGGGTAGTGCTATTCTAAGCCGACACAACACAGCAATACAACCAACCATACGTGATATAAATCTAAAAAGAAAAACTCAAAATAAGTATTTTGCATTCATGTAAGCCCGCAATTTAAGATTGTATTTTTTTGTTACAGAAGCAATACCATCCCACAAGAAACGACACTTTCATCGGCATCGTAAATGTTTTAAGAATATTTGTTTATCCAAATGTCAGGCTTTAAAGAGAGTTTCTGGCCACTGTACTGTTTTTGGTTCGTGCCACTGTGGACATAAAATTAAACCTCTCTCGCTCCCACAACCCATATAATGATTCGGTAATTGATTTCAATATTGTTTTATTTCTATGAATTTAAAATTTTAAAAGTTTCAACAACATACATACATACATACATATTCTTTTTCCTCAACCACTTTTGGAAAGTTAAGTGGGGAAAAGATGGTAAAAATAAAGGTATTTTTTAATCTTTATATGGGTCTCCAACCTTAAAAAATCCCTTAAAAGCTCCAATACCGTTAGTCGCCTCTTACGTACACCCACCGGAAGAAATGGGGTAGTGCTATTCTAAGCCGACACTACACAGCAACATACATACATACATAAATATACTCACGGCTATAAATCCCTTAATGGGGTAGCCAGAGCTTTGGAATGAAAAATTCCTCAGCCACTTTTGGAAGTTGATTGGCGAAAAGATGGTAACAATAAATGTTTTTGGTGACGGGTCTCCAACCACATCGCCAAAAATCGCTTCACAAGCCCCTATACCCTTAGTCGCTTCTTACGATTACCCACGGGTAGACATGGGGTAGCGTTATTCTAAGCCGACACTACACTGCTACACATACACAGCAAATTTAATCAAATTTATTATAAATGCTGGGCGAAGGTCTTAAATTATATTGAATATATATTGTTGTTTTATGACGTTCCCTTATATCGTGACTTATACTCGAATGAAATAAGGTAACAAAATTTACTTCGCATTGAAAGGTGATTGTCCATGTCCAGAAGACGGATAAAAAGTCAATGAACAAACATACATACAAATAAATACGGCCATAAATCCAAAAAAGGGGTAGCCAGAGCTTGGTACTCCTCTGCCACATTCGGAAGTTGACAGGGAAGAAGATGGTAGAAGTAGAAGTTTCGTTGGTGATGAGTCTCTACACTGTCACTACCACTTTCTACCCATGGGTGACGTAAAAGGTGACTAAGGGTATGGGGCTTCTTAAGTGCTTTTTGGGCAATGAATTTGGAGACCCATCACCAACGATTCTTTATTTTGAAGCGTCTTGTACCCTTTCAAATTCCAAATGTGGCTGAGTAGTTTATATCTCTGAAGCTATTTAAATTCAGTAAAAGTTCATACTACTGCCTCCGTGGTTTTGCGGTTAAGCGCTTGGCTTCAAGTACAGAGTTCTCGGGTTGGATCCCCGAGGGGTATACTAATAAATTAAATTAGAAATATTTTACCCAGTTTGGGAGGATGTTGTGTGATGATGATGATGACCTTAGGTGTGTAGTCACTTCTAATACTTCTGGTACCAAATGACTTAATAAAACTCAGTTAAACATGTTAAAACCCGTACAGGGTAGGCTTGAGCCCCTTTGTGGAGATATATATAGACTGTGAGGAAAAGTTCATAAGGAGCTCGACAGTGTCGTTACGAGACAAAATTGTGGAATACGTGTGTGTAATTTTGTGGGACTTCTCTAATATGGTATGTTTGTTTTGATTACCAAACGGACAACGGAAGTCATTGTTAGGAAATCGTGAACTAAGTTTGAAATGTCAAGTTATGTTTATTAAAATTAGTATCCGTTTCGCCACTGCGCACTGTGTCTAGCATTATATAGGTAGATCAGTATTACGGTTTCCAACCGAACTCTGTGTTTAGCTGTAAGATTTTTGTCGGATCTTCTACAAAAGGTACATACATACATACATAAACTCACGGCTATAAATCCCAGGAAGGGGTAGCCAGAGCTAAAGAATTAGAAATTCCTCAGCCACTTTTGGAAATTTGAGTGGGGAAAAGATAGTAAAAATAAAGGTTGTTGGTGATGGGTTTCCAATCGCATCGCCCAAAAATCCAAAAAAAAGCCCCAATACCCTTAGTCGCTTCTTACGACACCCGTGGGTAGAAAGGGGTAGCGACATTCTAAGCCGGCACTACACGGCAAAAGGTACACTACGTAAATAATTCGTAAATATATGAGAACGGCCTTCTATGGATGTTTTTTTATATTTATTTATGTAGATTTGAAATACTCAGCAACATGTGAAATATTATACTGTGCAGGTGTTTACACATTTGGGTATGTTCATTAATTTATAATGTGGAATTTACACGTCAAATTTTAATAATTACATATTAATATGATGTAATAATTCAAAGTTTGGCGAGATATTGCATTACTCTTGTAAGTGTTTTGGTGAGAGGTGGTTATTTCATAAGAAGTAGTGTGTGTGTCGAAATAATGAATTCTTTAATGTTGCTATTGTTTTTGATGGCAGCTGTATCAATAAGTAAGTGACAATATATTGCACTTTTATCATAAAATTTTATGACTAGGTTGTGCTTTGTAATATGGAAATGAAAACCAGTATGTTGCCGCGTTGAAAAACGCAAACGGACAAAATAATAAACGTAGAGTTAACCGAAGATTTTATTTAATGTTACCACTACAAATATGATAAAAGCAATATAAATTTACCATTCTTTAGTGGTTTCAGGTTTCTGTATCGTAGTCAAGTAGTTTTGTTGTCTCCAGAACAAAATATTTTAAAATTATTGTATATTTTAACGGTGTTTCAGTTTAGCTATTATTTGTGTGTATTTTTCTTATATAGGTACTATTTAATTTTTCATTTTAATTTAGGTAATGCCCTTGGACAATTAATTAATAAAAAAAACAAATCATTCATTAATTATTTATTGCAGATGCATCTGTCGGCCCCTTCAGTGGTTTCGTGTTGCAATGCACGGACTGTGCAGACTACTGTGAAATGCATAGCGGATACCCGATGGCCTGTGTGACGTCACACAATTGTCTTTGCGGCCACTCTTACTACGGAATGAAAAGACCTTCCTTAAAGAAAACCTATTTAAATAAACTTCGCAAAAAATAATAGATTACATAATAATGTTACTTTAATATAGCACGCAAATAAGAAAATTATAATTTACAGTCGTTAGAACGAGTACGCCGTATTACAATTTCAATAAAAAATGGCACATACTAATGCTTACTTAAATATAACATGTTATCATATTTTTTTTTCTTCAATCAACCACCCTGGACTTCTCAAAACTCAAAACCGCGTAGATGCCTTCGTATTATTGCTGTTATCGTAATTTTTCCGAGTTTTGAGATAATCTTTACGAGAAAGAGCACGATTTTGTAATACTGACAACTATGTTATAAGCATATTTCAGATTATTATTTCAGGTATTCCTTTTGACAGCACTTAAAGCCCCTTCTCTCACGGAGCTACTCTAAAATGACGTTACTAGTTAGTAATTACAATCACAAACTAAGAAAGAAAGACAGAAGGAAATAATGTTTATTTGGTAATTAACACAAGACAATGACAAATTTATTTATATAAAAAAAAAACATTACCAAAGCGGCCTTGACTCAGCACTCGTATGAAAAAGTATATACTCATCATACGCGGATTTTCAGTCAAAGCCCTGTTTAACTAAATATTTAAAGAGAAAAAAAGAAAACATTATAACATTAGTATAAGTAAAAGCGACAATGAAAACTAACCAGAGAACTACTACTAGAAACCGTGCCTCGCACACGACGCTACTCAAGTTTCAACGTTTCAGTTCGTCATGTTTATGTTAAAATCAATAATTTGAAGTATTTTTTGCAAAATCACAAGAACTTTGGTTACTAGTAGCGCGGCGGCCGACACGCTGCGTCTCGCGTGATCAGTTACTAACCAGTTTGTAACTGGTCGCGTCGTGTGCGATCGTCAATAAGAATATTTGGGTGGTGACGCTCAAGCAACTGGTTGGAAATTTAAGTAGCTAGCTTTTTTTTAGTAGTTCCGTGAGAGGATGATACGATGATGTATTATCTGGGTAGTACTGTTTTTTTGTGATTATTGCTACCTGAATATTTTGTTTTCCAATCTGTTCCCCATTTAACGTCCATAAATACCTAACGAGCTTTGATTAATGTTTAACCTTGAGTTTATGCACATATGTAAAAACTAGACACCAAACGGTACATCTTAGACTTTTCACGTAACGTTTCCTTTAAGAAAGGCTCATTCCACACATATTTGATAGGTGTTTGATACGAGTATCTTAGTTTTAAGTTTTATATCTTATTTTCCGAGTTTTGATATTTTGTCACTTTTCAAACATAAAAATGAATAAAATTGTTTATTTGCTAATACAATAGCAATAATGTTTGTTATCGTAACGTTACATCATTTAATGATAAGTCGTATCTTTTAAATTAAATAAATCATCTAACAAAGTAAAACTACCTTTTAATATTTATTTTATAATTGAAAAATAAGCTTCAACAATTCCTCTAGCAATGATTCAAGGAAAGGGAAAATAAGGATTGTAAAAGTATTGTAAAAAGAATACAGCTCATCCCGCTGCTTCAAGGTAATAAGAGACTGTTGAGAAAAATAATTCTTAGAAATGATTAATGTATCTGAAATTAAATTGGCGGAAGAGATCTATAGAGTTACAGTCTACATGGTGAAGTCCTTAATATATTAACAACATTGAAAGCTCTATTTCTTGGGTTCCTGAATTGAGCGTACACCGATGTCCTTTCTGAAATTGTGAGTGGAGTTAATTTAGCAAGGTTTTGTACAATAAGTGCTAACTCTAATGAGGGGATTGATGTAGGTAAGTAATAAATAATAAATAAATACTATATCCAAAGTGAACTAAATTAGTTATCAATACAACGTACACAAAAAAAATACCTTTCTTAAAGAAGAAAAAAAAATCATTTTTTGTCTAGAGAAATACATTTTTTTTCTAAATGGAAACCATATAGGTAGAATTTCGAACGTCAACTTTACAAAATATGTAATAAACAATAACACATAATCATTTTCATTTTACAAAACATCATTTTTTTTGTATTTTGCATACAATGTAAACAATTTCCCGTTTTAATAAATACGTTGGTAAATCTCTATTCGTTTAAATTCTTATTTACAACTGTTATTTGAGGAATCGATTCCCAGCTCAGGTTATTACGTATTCTGGGTATTTTGTGAAAATATAGCTTAAATTAAAAACGCAGAAGTAATTTATAGAAGAAACGTCGTGTTACAAAATTTTCCACGTCAAGAAGCACATTAAAACTTAAAACTCTGTTTTTTATGTAAGTATAGAAACAAAACCGTCTGAATAATAATTATCTGACGTTCTTACGAAGTAGAAAGTCTGTAGAGAAAAGAATAAAAGAACATTTATGAGAAGAATTATGAATGTGACAGAAGCGTGAGAGATTAGTCAGGATCGTACAAAGTGGCGATCTACAGTCTCTGCCTACCCTGATAGAAACAACGGGCTTGAGCAACTAAGTGTGACTATTGTTTAAAAAATACTTTGATTTCAATCAATTTAACTTTTAAGTCATACAAAGTGGATTTTAAGCTCGAGGCGTAGGCAAGGTATTTGTGGAACTTAGCGCTGTAATTATTGATAAATAACCTTACGCACTTGTGAAGAAAATTAATTACATTATATTATATAAAACCTATTGTCCTAGAAATTGTTACCCTCTCATCATCATATATATTTGAGCATATTGATCCCTGAAACTCCGTGAGAAAACTTTTAAACATCCATATGTGTCAAAGATATCCTAAACGCATTTAAGAATAATAAACAAGTATCTGTAACTTCTCTTGTTGTCTCATTTCATTATGCCGAAAATTGTAAGTATTTCACAAAATCTTTCATTATGACCAATGAAATCTTCGTCTCTTTTGTTGTTTGATAATGCCTGCACTATCATAGCGCTGGATGACCCCCTGTACCAATGCACCAAAAAAGCAGCCCTCAGAGAGGAATGGCGACGAATTGTGCGGCGGGTCAGCCTACCAAAATGACGACCACGACCACTCTGTCAAGAGAGTTACGACTGAGAAGAAGACACTATGATTTTGTTAACAATGCAGTGAAGGGCTTTACGGAGTCGTGAAGATGGTAAATTTAGTAGGTATGTAACATAGTATTGGCATGCTATACTTACGTATATAGATTGGCAATACAAAGACGACAGGCGAGACCAAAAAAAAGTATAACGGTGTGCGCAAATGAGTGTGTGCGTGACATTAGTATGGCGGATTCCATATTAGCCCTATTAAAATTGATTTTAATTTTTGATTTGCTATTTTTGCCAATATGTAAACTTTACAGTTATTGTAATGTAATGATGAAAGAAGATATTTTTATCATATATTTGCATTGAAAACTTTGGTTTAAGATCTATAATAACATAACATAACAAAAAACGTTCACGCCTTTTATCCCCGATTTTTTTTTCTATAATAAATAAAATGCATGGTAATTATTACAGTCTTAATTTGGACATGAATGGCTTAAAGTTTTATGTTTGCCAAAGAATATGTATTTGATTTAGATTATGTGCTGTTAAATATTTATTACTTTATCAAAAAATCACCAAAGTTTATGACTTAAATACCAGAATTAGCGTAAATAAGACAATTATTTCCTTTTATGTTTGAGTCCAAAACCGTTGTAGGCCGTTATCATGTCCGTGAGAGGTCCTGCTTTTGTTAACGTTTATGCTATGACGTCTGTCAGTTACTGCCAATCTATGCATGCTACATCTATGCTATGTAAGTATACGAATCTACGCCTTGCTTACCTTTAATAGTCCTTGATAACCGATGACTACAGAAGTATATGCCTACATTTTGTACCTAGATATCTATGAGTCACTTTTCACCCAAGCGAAGCCGTGTTTTCATCTAGTATAGAAATAAATTTAAGTTAAACCTTAAAATGCTTGAATTAAGCAAATAGTAACATTAAATTTGCCTATTTTTTATGAATATAGAATCAAATAACGTATTTTTTTAATGGCCAGCAAACTTATTGTTACAATAACAATATTATCTGTGTAGTGTCGGCTTAGAATAGCATTACCCCATTTCCTCCGGTAGGTGTACGTAAGAGGCGACTTACGGTATTGGGGCTTTTAAGGGATTTTTGGGCGATGAGATTGGAGATGTGATGGATCCTTTATTTTATAATCTTTTCCCCACTTAACTTTCCAAAGGTGGCTGAGGAATTTCTAATTGAGTGTGAGTATATGTATGTATGCAAACTTATTATTATACAATAACATTATCGCACTAGTGTGTAATGATAAATACGGGTAAAGAGTCAAAGTTTGGAAATAAGATGTTTATCATGCATACATACATTATGAAAAATTAAAATTTACGAGCAGGTGTGCTGAAATAACCTTTATGAAAATTACTTTGATGATAGTGATGCTAATAACATTACATTACATACATAACGTCTTGCCTACCCCAATCAGTTCCTATTGGGGTAGGCAAGACTATCGATCGCCACTTTTTACGATCCTGGCAAACCTCTCCAGCTTTATTTACATCCATGAATCTTTTCATAATGCTAAAAACTTCAGATTTTATTTATAAAAACTTTGTAACCTATCGTCACACTTTAGAAATACTGTTAGCTTTCGTGATTTATAATAGCGTACAAATGATAAACAGACTATTGATTTACATACATATATTCACGGCCATAAATCCCAAAAAAGGGTAGTCAGAGCTTCAGAACTACAAAACTCCTCAGCCACATTTGGAAGTTGATGATCGATAGATGCGGACAAGATGGTAAAAATAAAGTGTGGTGATGGGTCTCCAACCGCATCGCCCAACAACCACTTAAACATCCCAATACCCTTAGTCGCCTCTAAGCCGGCACTTTACGGTAACTATTAGGAGTACTGAGTTGTAGTACAGTCAGTCACTCACAGTACAACAGTCTTTCACTGTATAATTCATATTATCACTCATTTATTCATCTTATCACTGAAACATACGAAATGGAATCTTTATTCATCATATCATTAGAAGGCTTACACTTTATGAGAGTTGGCATTCTTGCACTAAAATAAATGTATGTTGCGACAAAACTGTTCGTATATTTCGATGTCATATTAATAAATAAAAACGGAAATTTTGGAATGAAATAACCTAAGGCACATACATCAGACATGACGCAACCATATCCTCATTTCATTGGTTTCATGTAATACCCATGCGTCGAATTAAATCAAATTCGGACAGTTAACTATGCCGTTTGTTTAAATACTCGATAGAATGTTTGCGTCCAATGATCCGTAAGTACGGGCGAACAATTAGCATAAGACAACAATACCAGCAATGTACATGTAAATAGATGATGGACCGGTTAATATGTTAATCGGAATCGTAGTGCCTAATGTGTTTACGTGATAAATTTGATGATGAATTATAGTACTGAGTTATTAGAGTTTCAATTTCTTACTAATTGAAAATCTTGAATATTATTAATAGGCTTAGTTGTAAAATAAAAATATATATTCATAAAATGCTGTGTAGTGTCGTTTTAGAATAGCACTACCCCATTTCTTCCGGTGGGTGTACGTAAGAGGCGACTAACGGTATTGGGGCATTTTAAGGGATTTTTGGGCGATGCGGTTGAAGACCCATCACCAACAACCTTTATTTTTACCACCTTTTCCCCACGTAACTTCCAAAAGTGGCTGAGGGATTTCTAATTCCTTAGCTAGGCTACCCCTTCTAGGGATTTATAGCCGTGAGTATATGTATGTATGTATGTATGTAATAGAACTTTAATAACTTACCGTATGCATCGTAGGAGGTGGTGTGATTGGAACTCTATAAATAAAATTCCTTAATTTGTAAAAAAAATTGTCTGCTCTTCCAACTGAAGTTGAATTTTAAAAGACTACTTGATACTTTACAGGTTTTTTTATTGACGTGTTGTTTTTACAATGAGTATCCGCTATTTTGTTTTTAGAATCTTTTCATAGCCTATAACCATGGCATACCTACTTGTTTATTTGTGAACAGATGTACTTACATAAATAATCTGTCAATTTTATGAGCTTTAATCGTTCTTTTTGTGCTTCGTCGGATTAAACATATGTTTCTGCATATCTTTGCCGAAAATTAACTAATAGACCTTTTTTTGTTATAGTTATTATATCATTTGCCTGGCGGCCATACGATATTTGTTAAATTATAATAACTTTTTTGTCACATTAAATTATTAACTCTATCAGCCAGAAAAGGATTGCACATACATTATTATGAACCTATCGTCTACAAACTGCTCGATCAAGTTTAAGTTAAACTTTGTTCTCAATCGAGTTATTTACTAGTCGGATGTCTCCCGAACGAGTTAAGAATGGAGCTTATCCATAACTTTCTCCGACTATGTAACGTTCTTCGGGAGCCTCCAACTTACACACTTGCTCGAGCTTACACATACCAACTTCACTTATTTTAAATGCTCGATGGTAAGTTACTACAGCTTTATTCTCTAAGGGTTTGGCTGCAACACTATACAGAGCGACGGTGATATGTAGAGTATTGTTATTTATATAGTTCTCCCAAATCTAAATATTTACAGTACGCTTTACATCCGCATATATAAACTTAATAAACTAAGCAACTCCTTTAGGGAGCATAAATATGTTTAATATCAGTTATAACGTTGGAAAAAAATATCAAAGCGTTGATGAATGATTGAATTATATTACGGCGTTTAGGTCAGAGCACAAGTATAATGCCAAAATTGATTTTATATTATTTGGAATAGAACAAAATGACGGTAAAGAGTTTTTTAAGGTCTTTTATCTTTACAAATACCAAGCAAATCAATGGTCGACTATTATCAAATAAAGTTTATTGACGTCGAAACAGTATTATACAAAAAAATGAATTTAGTTTTTTATCCTGCAAGAAGCCAGCGTGATGGATTATAACCTAACCACGATAGGCTCGAGTCCCTTGGTCAGGACACAATATAACGTGCAACGATGATAAGATAAAATAAATTTAAGTGTGCTAATTGAGCATAATGATAATGGTTGTGGAGCTTCCAAATACAGTAATGTCTAGAACAGTGCCTTTATGAAGGCATAAGAGAATAATGTCCCCATTAGTGCCGCAACACTGTATTACCTAAACTAATGCTAACAAGCGTGTCGCGTTATTCTGCTGTGTTTTACGAATGAACAGTGAGTTAAGCCCTTAAATAATTGAAGTTAATTTTACGCATTTTACCACAAATTTTGAGGAATGTTATTGGATTAACTACGATTATTATTTTTAAACTTATTTTTGTATTATATTCTATATACGTTTTATTTTGTCTTAGCACCTTGAGGCTGTTCACAGTTTATATCTACAGACAGAAAGACAAGTCATAAATTTAACGGCTTCATTTTTTGACATGTGGTAAAAGAGTCAAAATAAAATATGTCGTTTTTCTAGATAATTGTATGTACCGAACCATAAGGCACTCTTGGCCGGTATTTTAAATGCAAGTTTTGCAAGATAAAAATAGAGTTTTTCTTTATATACATACTAGCTGATCCAACAGACTTCGTTCTATGAATTTGCTTTTAACAAACTTTAGGCGTTTTTTCCGGTACTGTAAGTTCAATCAGGCGTTAATATTTATTGGTCAATTTTTTCTGGGATAAAAAGTATCCTATGTTATAATTTAGGTCATTATATAGCATTATGCTAAATTTCATGCATATACATTCTGTAATTGAGAAGCCTTTTTACCTCAAAGACACAAACATCCAAACATCTAAACTTTCACATTTATAATATTAGAAGGATTATTTTTTACATACATACATATACTCACGGCTATAAATCCCTTAACGGGGTAGCCAGAGCATTGGAATAAAAAATTCCTCAGCCACTTTTGGAAGTTGATTGGGGAAAAGATGGTAATAATAAATGTTTTTGGTGACGGGTCTCCAACCACATCGCCCAAAAATCACTTAATAAGCCCCTGTACCCTTAGTCGCCTCTTACGATCACCCACGGGTAGAAATGGGGTAGTGTTATTCTAAGCCGACTCTACACGGCTAATTATTATTATTTTTTAATTTGTATAAATTTAAAAACAGCACATTATCTCTTTTTAATATAGCTGTGCTTATGTTAAAAAAAATATAAATTATATTTCAACAGTATTATATCAAACAGAGAGTTACTACTTCTACTACATGATATACATTACAAGTTTATAGGAAGATTGAAATGCTGTATTGATAATGAAAAATAGCTATATGAGTTGTAAAACTCTCAAATTAAATAAAAATTAGTACGTAACTGTACTTTCTTTATATTACAAGATCTGTACGGAACTGGCGACATCGGTTCCTTGTCAAAGGAACTGGAGAATATCTTGGTCGATATGATGAACAATACCATCTCTATTATAGTTATTTTACACTTTGACTCGCTATATATCGTTAAAATGCAAATACTCTGAAATATGATTTATTTTAGAGAAAGAAAGCACATGTTTATGCAGCACATGTCAGCACATCACCCCGCGCGCGCATCGATACTCACGTATGTATGTATTATGTAAACAACCTTGATAGTTATACATAGGCTGTGTAGTGTCGGCTTAGAATAGCACTACCCCATTTCTTCCGGTGGGTGTACGTAAGAGGCGACTAACGGTTTTGGGGCTTTTGAGGGATTTTTGGGCGATGCGGTTGGAGACCCATCACCAACAACCTTTATTTTACCATCTTTTCCCCACACAACTTCCAAAAGTGGCTCAGGAATTTCTGATTCCTTAGCTCTGGCTACCCCTTCTAGGGATTTATAGCCGTGAGTGTATGTATGTGCATGTAACCTCGATAGTCGAAGAAAAACCGTCTATCATACAGAGAG
Source organism: Bedellia somnulentella (assembly GCA_963576735.1). NCBI lineage: Eukaryota > Metazoa > Arthropoda > Insecta > Lepidoptera > Bedelliidae > Bedellia > Bedellia somnulentella. The sequence goes on from OY755171.1 coordinate 15,758,184, forward strand.
GCATTTCAAATTTTATTTTAGTTTTAGTAAAATATAATTATCATCAACCTATCGATTTTAGCCTTAATTGACCGAGACAGTCTTTTCGGATTGATTAGTTGGTTATGATCTTAAGCCGTGCTTCTTCTACTGAACTATCAAGTTTTTATGGATGTGACTCAAGTTAAGAATAACTAATTAATGACTAATTAAGTGTTACCATTCCCATGAAACTGAAGTGAAGCTACAGGATATGCTTCTAAAATTTAAGTCTCAAACTCTAATATTTGTGCCCCATATACCTGGTGGCACAGGTAGCGCTACCTCCTAATACCTTTGAACATCACGTGACTTTGTCACCTGGTGTTCAGAGTACCCACGTTTTGCATGGACAGTGTACTCACGTGATAAGGGGCAGGCCTATCGCCGCTTTGTACGAATACACTGTAACATGACTAAGTACAACTCAGCCATGTGGGTTTCCTCACGATGTTTTCCCCACCGTTAACAACCATGATAAATTAACCACACATATGTCTTTAGAAAAGACAAATTGGTGTAGGCCCGTCCCAGGATTGGAACTCACGCCCTTCTGTTTTCGGGCGGGTGTTCTGCCCACTGGACTATCATGTATAACAAAAGAACATTAACCAAAACAAAACACAAGGCTTATTTTTTAAATCTTTTTTACAAGGTAGCCCCTTTTTAGAGCTCCGTATCAAAAGGTAAAACAGAACGGGAACCTATTACAAAGACTTCGCTGTCTGTCTGTCTGTCTCCAGGCTGTATCTCATAAAGCGTGATAGCTACATACTCAGGCCGTTAATTCCCATTGGGGTAGGCAGTGACTATCGATCGCCACTTCGTAAGATCCTGGCAAACCTCTCTAGCTTCGTCTACATCCTTCAATCTTTTCATACATGCTCTTTTCTTCTTTATACTAGAAAGCTGAAATTCACAAATTTTGTATTTCTGTTGCCACTATAACAACAAATACTAAAAAGTAGAAAAAAAAAAATACTGGGAGGAGGGTTTCATACCATAAATGTATGTTTTGCGTATTTTTTTTTGCACAATTTTAAAAATAGTAATAAGTAAACGCTTCAAATTTTCACAGAATATTAAATTGTAGGTATATCAGCTTTCAAAACGAATAGTTAAATAACATTAAAGTCGAAGTAAGAATATGAAACTTGGCACATAATAAAGCATAATGTATACCAATAAAGACCGCTTACTTTAATACACATTAAGGAAAATATTATAATTAAAATTGTAGTATTTTTTTGAGATTTCATTCATATTTATACATATACAAATGGCAATGCTAATCTGTTTCTTTAAAACAAGTGTAACAGCTACGTAAAGTATTTTTAAATTTATTAAATATATCACAATAATGTAATTTATTATTTATATGACTATAGAATTTTATAGTTTTTTCATATAAGTCCTGCCTGAGACAGTTGTCAGATTAAAATGGAAACTGTTGTCTTATTTTTAACACGCTTTTATTAGGTCGACCTGTATGTATGTAACTATGTAATCAAATCTAAGAAAACTAATTTAACCATCTTCTAAAGGTCATAGCGTTATGAAAATTGGCAGTTGTATGTGATTTCGATGACAATACAATAATATGGTACTGTCGAGCTGATCTGATGATGGAGCCGGAAGATAGGAACTGGAACTTCATAATGGATGATCGTATCATAGCCGTGTTTGGACTTGTTAAAATGGTCTTGTAATGAACGTTGACCATGATCAGGTTTCAAGGTCTGATGATGAAGCCGGAAGATAGGCACTAGCATTCCATGATGAAATATCGTATCATAACCGTGTTAGAAAGGTCTTGTAATGAACCTTGACCACAATTAGGTTTCAAGGTCTGAATACAATAATATGGTACTGTCGAGCTCATCTGATGATGGAACCGGAAGATATTAACTGGAACTTAATGATGGATGATCGTATTATAGCCGTATTTGGACTTGTTAGAAAGGTCTTGTAATGAACTTTGACCACGAAATGATCTTTGACCACGATTAGGTTTCAAGGTCTGAATACAATAATATGGTACTATCAAACTGATCTGATGATGGAGCCGGAAGATTTGAACTGGAACTTCATTATGAATATTAGCATACGATGTATCGTTACCAACCCATAACGTCCCACTGCTGGGCACGGGTCTCTAGGGCAAGGCTGTACGGTAGACCACGCCGTGGTGTACTTAGGGTCCCGTACTTTTGCGGATGGACAGGCATATGTGGCGCTAAGTCGAGTAAAATCACTTAGTGGTCTCCAGATTGAAGAGTAAGATTGTTCTAAGCTGACAGGTAAGACACCATACAATACAGACGCACTGGCGGAGATGGAGAGGATGCGGGCTTATTCGTCTATTTGAAATAAATGATTAAAATATGCCATTAGCAAAGACTAAAAAGCATAAAATAAATTAATAGTTTAAAAAACACTAAAAACACGCTTTTATAAGTGCATTTAAGAGTCAAAAATAAATGCCGGGTCGTTCAAGTTGTCTCTATTTCTGGGCTGAAGTGTAAATTATGTGCTTTTAATTATAATATTTGATTGTAAAAGCGTGGGGCGCTGGAGCAGGAAAAACTTTCTTGTAAACAAATACACGAACAAGAACTCTACATTTTGCCACTGTTGACTAGTACTTTGAACAGACTGTTTAATATAGAGCCTCCAACTAGTGATGCTGCAACTCTAGTTAGAGTGCCGATCTCTGTAACCTGCTTCCCGAAACATCGCTTAACTTGATTTCTTAGCAAGGTAAACAAAAAATCTTTCCTTTTCCAGCGCCCCACGCTTTTACAATCAAATATTATAATTAAAAGCACATAGTTTACACTTCAGCCCAGAAATAGAGACAACTTGAACGACCCGGCATTTATTTTTGACTTTTAAGTGCACTTATAAAAGCGTGTTTTTAGTGTTTTTTAAACTATTAATATATTAGTTGATTATCTCAAATTGTAACGGAAATGAAAAAAGATAAAAAAAAATCACGGAATAAATAAGTTATTATAGAAATAAAATATAAGTAATAAATATACACAGATATATACATATATTCACGGCTATAAATCCCTAAAAGGGGTAGCCAGAGCTAAGGAATTAGAAATTCCTCAGCCTCTTTTGGACGTCGTGTGGGGAAAAAAATGGTGAATAAAATAAAGATTGTTGGTGATGGGTCTCCAACCGCATCGCCCAAAAATCCCTTAAAAGCCTCAAAACCGTTAGTCGCCTCTTACATGACACGACACTGCACAGCAACTGCAGAGATATATATATGTATAGATCGAATGTGGATGGGCATGTCAAGACAACCAAGGAGGTCACATTTAGCTAAAATAACGGATAGGTTCAAAAGGCTGGCGACTGAAGTTTGAGTAATAAAAGGGCAAGTGTGAAAATATTAATCAACATAAGTAAAGCTTAAGAAGTTTGCCAGGATCATATAAAGTAGCAATCGATTGGTTCTAGTTACCCCAATGGAAATTAACGACGTGACTATATGTATGAAAAAAATATGTAATAAGTTTTTTCTTCAGTGACAAAGCATGAATTTTCATTGTTCGTGGCAAAAGCCAAGCTAAGCTATATGGTTATCTCTATTTACAACATTGAATACCTCCTGGGTATAATCAATACCGAAAAATAAGCTATTCTCGAGGTTTCTTTGCGACGAGAAAAATATCTTCAGGGATTAGTACAATCTGCTGAATAAAGACAAATATTATTACTGATTTTATCTCAATGAATTGATAAACCTTCGCAAAATATGATCAACTGCCTTTAAGTTATATAGATATTTGCCAGTTAATTTTGTTCTGAGTAAAGTAATCTATATATATATTTTTTTTATTTGTTCTAAATTCAAAAACTGACATATGGCAAAGGTTTAAATTATTGGAATCAATGCAGTTATTTACAATTGGAACGATAAGTGGTAGGTCATATTTGACGTTATGCCACTTTCCGAAAGAATCGATATATGGACCACCTTCCACTTCTCATTCCTTTTACCACCATCATAGTTTATTGTACCTCTTAAGCGCAATACACACTGAGCCCGCTGGGCCACCGTCATTGCCCGGAAAGACAAGACGGCGGTCTGCGTTGTTAAAATTTATGTCTAACCTATGTATGACAACTACACCGCCGACAAAAAGTTACTGTCGGCGGCCCGGCGGGCTCAGAGTGTATTGCGTTTTACACAACATTCAAATTCATATTATTCTTTCCCAAAACCTATTGATAACATTGCGTGCGTTAAACTTTTAAGAGGTCAAGGAGTTTCAAGAACCCAGTCTGCAAGATTATATCCACAAAATAATTTTATTCCTTTTTACATAGGTATTCTTGTAATATCACTTTCGGTACATGATAGCCATTATTTAAAGTCTACTGAAATAATGACTCTTTTTCTTTCAAGAAATGAGAAAGATTGCTACTATGCCATGAATATATATATCACAAATATAACATACGTAGCGACATCCTATAGTGATCTTAGTCGACATCTAAATGAAAGAGATTGCGTAGCGTATGTAATAGAATACGAAACAAAACTGAAGCGTAAATTTAGTTACAAATTGTTTAATATTGTCAAACATAAATGTGTGAAACTATGCATTAATGAAATTAAACAGATATGAGAACTTTGCTTTTCCCGTCTGTACCGAGAACACAGAGCTGTGAGCCTCAGCCGATTAATTATGAAGAGTGCCTCATTACGATCAACATCACAGCACCAAAACATTACCTTGGTTTCACCAACTTTGCAGCTTATAATGCAACACTCTGTCTCACTCGTTCTAAATGAACAATGTTTTAGAGTGACAGAGATATCAACATGTTTCTGATATTTATTTTTTGTTATTGATTTAAATATACACAAGGATAAATACTGAAGAGTCCATTAAAATCCTTTTAATTTTAATATAAAACAGATGATAGTGCTGAAATTTTATTATGATAAGTGAATTATTGCTATTTCGATGCTCATAGTTTCCATTCGTTGGAAATTATGGAGCTGGAAGTGAATTGTGAAGCGTTTTATTTGCCAAATTTGCTTAATACGAGAAACAATTATATTTTTTAATGTACATACATTCATACATACATATACTCACGGCTATAAATCCCTAGAAGGGGTAGCCAGAGCTAAGGAATTAGAAATTCCTCAGCCACTTTTGGAAGTTGCGTGGGGAAAAGATGGTGAAATAAAGGTTGTTGGTGATGGATCTCCAACCGCATCGCCCAAAAATCCCTCAAAAGCCCCAATACCGTTAATCGCCTCTTACGTACACCCACCGGAAGAAATGGGGTAATGTTAGTCTAAGCCGACACTACACAGCTTCTAAGCCGACACTACGCAGATTTTTTAATGTATAGTTCAAAAAAGCCTTGCTAGAATTTCACTGTCAATTTAAAAACTCATCTGGGGGCACGGCAGTGCCCCTGCCAAGTCTCGAGCAAAACGGGCACGGCCGTACCATCTTTTCTCGAAGCGGTTCGCGGCTGTTTCGCCCCCCCTATATCTTCGACGTGGACAAAGCTAGGAGTTTAGGTTTTCGGTGAATAATAGTAGGCATTAGAACAAGCTTAAGTTCGAAATTACACGCCAAATGAATTAATAGTTTAGGAGTTACGGTCGATCAAAGTTACACCATTTTGTCACTCACTGACTCACTGACAGATCATCAAAAATCTAAGGTACTTCTAGCAGACTTAGAAACTTCAAATTTTGCACCAAGATAGGTCATTAGCCACATATAAAGGAAAAATTATAAAAACATTAAAAAATTTATATGCCATAGAAAAAAATTTTATATTTGCGGTTTGGCAAGAACATTATGTATGGATTTTGACTGCATTGTTAACTTTGTTCGTTGTTCAAGTACCTATTCAATTGGATGAATACATACATAGAATAGAAAAGAATAATATAAATGTACTCGTAATACATAGACTATCATTAATACAAATTAATACATAAAGTTCATTAAATTAATAAAGCTAAAACTCCATTGTATTGCGATAAATATTGTATGAGCGCTCGATAGATGGCGTTGTACCTGTCTGAATCGCTCTATGGTTTCGTTACAAAGCGCAGTGTAAGTAGTACTTCAAAATAATTCGATAATATTCATTTGATACATCTGTCAATGAAAACCCATTTCGAAACTAAAAAATATTGTAGTGATAATTGATATTCGGAGAACTTTACGTGTTATTTAGTTTAGTTTAGTTATAGTTTGTAAGTTAGTAGATATATATTTATTTAGTTAGTTATTTGTTAGTTAGTTTAGTTGTATTTAGTTTGCATATATATATAAGTTTAAGCCCTATTGTTATAGAAGTAATTGTAAATATAGTGTAATGGAACGTGAAATATTGTACATAAATGGCGACCTTTGTCCACACAGAGTCATCTCTATTCCTGGAGATGGGTCGTGTTTATTTCATTCGTTGTCATACAGCATGTATGGGAGTTTTCAGTCGTCAAACGATAAGGGAATTTTAGTAGTATCAAAGCTCAGGAGACAGCAATAGCTGAATATAATCGACTCCGAAGTATATATCGCCCAGACTTGTCTACCTTAGAAGTAACGAAGCCTCAGAGAAGAAACAAAAGAGATAGAGACAGAGAATGGGTTCTAAGCAAAGCAGTAGCTGACGTCCAAAAAATTGTGAGGTCACCTAAAAGTAAAAGAAAGAAATACACTTACAAAAAATAAATGAGATCCCACCAAAAACATTAAATGTAAAAAAATGCCAAGTCTCTCGATGCAGTCTTTCCATCGTAAAAAGTTTTGAGATCTCATAGAAGCCAAGTCCTATTCAAAATATTTCGTAGTTATAAATCAACATTTAGTAATTGTATCAATAGTTTTCTTTATATTATAATTATAGTGACTTGGCAATGAGCACAAATTAAAAGCTGCTTGCTGCCTGGAATTATGTGCAAATGTTACTGACGAGACCAGTGATCAGATTATTTGTTATGTGTGAATCATGATGGTCACTACCGACTACATTATCCAATACAATAATTAAGAATACCTTACGGGCCATCGCTTTATGAAAGTAAATGAATCGAGAGTGCACTAAGACTGACTGCCGTTGCCGAAATTCGGTTGGGACGACACGGATAAACCAACAGAAAATTAATTTTGTGATATTAATGTTTACGCATGCGGTGTGTGTAACTTTAAACTCCTCCAAATATGCCGTTTTATTTGTTTCTTCTTGTGCTCATTGCCAAGTCACTATAATTATAATATAAAGAAAACTATTGATACAATTACTAAATGTTGATTTATAACTACGAAATATTTTGAATAGGACTTGGCTTCTATGAGATCTCAAAACTTTTTACGATGGAAAGACTGCATCGAGAGACTTGGCATTTTTTTACATTTAATGTTTTTGGTGGGATTGCTTTTTTTGTACTAGGATGTGTCACTTCGCAACTTTGCAGTTATTATTTTTTTCCTTATAGTCAAATTGTTTTTGACGTAAGTGTATTTGAAACACAGTATGCCCGAAAAGTTAGTAGAAAATTCTTGTTGTATGGCACGGATTGTTTTGATTCGCACTTTATGGAGGATAATCAGGATTAGAGATCGAAAACCTTTTTAAAAATAAAATTTTTGAAGATTGCGAGGTGCAGTGAACGGTGGAGAATATATTTTGTTAGTTTTCTAATTATTGCAGGTGTTCTGCCTCTGGGGATCAGATTTTGTGTTAATATTTTTTTCCTATTTTATCTTAGACTTAAAAGAGTATTTAAAAGCACAAAACTAGATTACATATATACATAAATATACTCACGGCTGTAGCCAGAGCTGAGGAATTAGAAATTCTTCAGCCACTTTTGGAAGGTTGAGTGGGGAAAAGATGGTGAGATAAAGGTTGTTGGTGGTAGGTTCTAACCGCATCGCCCAAAAATCCATTAAAAGCCCCAATACCGTTAGTCGCATCTTACATACACCCACCGGAAGAAATGGGGTAGTGCTATTCTAAGCCGACACTACACAGCTAGAATAGAATTCAGATGTTAATTCAATTATGCATGTGAACAAAAATGGTCAAAATACAACCGTGGTCAAACCTTTTGCAAACCTATAGTACTATATGCAAGATTAGGCCACCAACACCATGACTATTTTTGTACCTAATTACGATTGGATCGCATTCTTGGTTAAGCTAGAAATTCTCAGATTTTATACTTTTTTCTGTATTCACTTCTGGCACTTTCTTTTGTGTTTCAATTAAAGTAATCTAGTTGTCCAAGGTAGCTGACATGTTTCCCGTGATTACTAGTAAACTGTATAATAAAATCTCCTAGGTTTACAACTTACAACGGTATTCAACTAAAAATAAAATGCATGTGTGTTCATAATTTTAGGGACGCATTTATTATGTTGAATTCACATTTGTCTCTTATTGTAATTATGATACGGTGACTCGCGGCAATCCCAATCGCAGATTGGTACCTGAAATTATAAAGTGAAGTATAAAAATATAGAAAAAGAATAACAAATATTGCCCCATAGTGCCGGCTTAGAATTTTACTTCCCGTTTCTACCCACGGGAGTCGTAAGTGGCGACTAATGGTATGACACTTTTTAAGTGGTGTTCAGGCGATGCGGTTGGAGACCCATCACCAACGATACTTTATTTCTACCATCATGTCCCCTATCAACTTACAAATGTGGCTGAGAAGTTTCTAGCTCTGAAGCTCTGGATACCTCTTTCTAAGATTCATGGCCGTGAGTATATTGTATGTAATAAAAACTAAGGGTAGTATTTAAGACACAAAGAAATTCCAACCTAACCTAACCATAAACTAACTTAGCATAAAAAATACTTACTTGGCCACTAAAAGCGATGTTTTGATGCACAGTTATTAATTTGGTGTCTACCTAAGATAATACAAATTATGTTTCTCAAAAAACAAATATATTTTCAAAATGGACGAAACAAGAAAGTAATGCATATGTAAAAAAATGTTTGGCTATTTAAATGGTTTAAGTAGTGCTATGGCCGGACCTTTTTGTGATTATTAGACTTCTATGATTATTATAATTGTGTAATGAAGCTACATACTACGTACATTAAGGTAGGTATAAACGGGGTAGCCTTAAACATTTTGCACCCATGTATCTTCCGATCTCTATTTGATTTTTTTTCTTGTTTCATTCTTTGTAGACCCATGTTTCCTTAATAAAGTTTAGTTTTTTTTATAGCGTTTTTCTAGACCAGAAAAACGATAGTGCGCTTCAGAAACCTAAAATCCGAACCAAATGCATTATTTATTCTTTCTAATGGTCTCCTTTATTTAATATAATAAGTAATCTTAAAGTAAATCACCTCAGCATAATTGAATTATTCGCCTTGTAAATAGTACATAACATAACATAAACATTAACGTTCACGCCGAATATCCCCGAAGGGGTTGGCAGAGGTACTAATACTTCTGAACATCACGTGACTTTGTCACCTGGTGTTCAGAGTACCCACGTTTTGCATGGACAGTGTACTCACGTGATAGGGGGCCGGCCTATCGCCGTTTTGTACGAATACACTGTCACATGACTAAGTACAACTCAGCCATGTGGGTTTCCTCACGATGTTTTCCCTCACCGTTAACAACATAACATAACATAACATAACATAAACGTTCACGCCGAATATCCCCGAATTGCACGATAACCGAGTGTTCTACCCACTGGGCTGTCACGGTTGTAAATAATCTTTTTCCAATAAATAAAAAAAAATATAATTACCAGTTCCAGTTCCACCAACACTGACGTCCAACCCACCAGCTGGGCCGCTAAGAGAACCCCCTACACTAATACCTGGAAGGCCTCCACCCCCCAAAGTAGCTGATACACCACCGTTTCCCAAAGTACCAGTTAACCCATTACCACCTAAGCTGACTCCTATTCCTCCAGCTCCTCCTCCCACTTCTATTCCTGTAGGAACTCTAATTGCAACCCCACCTGTAGGGGTTCTAGCAACCCTATAATTCAGTTCAACACCCTGGCCGGAACAAGGCGCCAAATCACCCAAATGTATTATAGCACTTAAAACCAAACAAATGATAATCGTTTTCATATTGAATGTTGCTGAATGAATAGTTTGGTCGAATAGGATGTACCGCGCTAAATGACCCGATTAAATAGAATTTAGCTCAGAAGTGTACGTAATATATAGTAGGCAGATATTTTGTCGAGATGATTATCTCATAGCGAACATAGCATTTTAGTTCACACCCGGCATATAATGTTATTATTATTTCACAGTTTTTAATACATATCAATTCGAACATGATTATTGCTCTATGTGAAGCATCTTTTGTCTGTAATTACTGAAGTGAACATATGTAATTGAGTTTGATGCCAGATTTACTGCAGAAAATAATACCGTCACATTCGCCCATAGCAACTTTTTTCAGAGTTTTTATTTATGTGGATTATTCTACTTTTAAACGAACAAAAGAACATCTGATACTGTTGCTATTAAAGACTTATTGATTCATTTCGAATGAACAAAAACGACATATCTAACTTAACAAAATCGTATAGTCATTAAAAAATCTTTAGAAAACCCAGTAATTTAAGTAAGAACAAATGTTGTGTAGTGTCGGCTTAAAATAGCACTACCCCATTTCTTCCGGTGGGTTTGCGTAAGAGGCGACTAACGGTGTTGGGGCTATTAAGGGATTTATGGCCAATGCGGTTGGAGACCCCTCACCAACAACCTTTATTTTACCATCTTTTCCCTACTTATACTCGTATTTCCAAAAGTAGCTAAGGAATTTCTATGCTTACGAGACGCTTAAAATATACACAGAATATTGAATTATATATTGTGATTTGTTAATAGCGATAAGTCAAAATATGGTTTATTCATATAATAGGTATATTGTTCACCGTTTTTGTAGATATTGTGGCAAAGAAATGCCTGCCCTTTTGTTGGGACCCATAGCTGTGAGTATATGCATGCATGGTGCTAAAATGCTTTGTTAGCATAGCAAGGTTTTTAACATACCTTGAAACAACCATATCACGAGCAAAAGTGATTTAAATTAACCTCAAACTCAACGCTTACGCCGCAAAACTCCGAAAGGCCTCTAACGCCCGATTTCTGAATTGAGTATTCAAGCTGAGAACGACTTACGTATCGTTTTGTCTCAGTCAGTTGTTAAAATTTCAATGCGACAGAACGATACTTAAGTTGTTCTCAGCTGGAATACTCAATTCAGAAATCGGACGTAAGAGTAACTCTAAAAATCATATTACATTTTGTCACATGGTGTTTAGAGTACCCATGTTTTGCTGTAACAAAGCATTTTGGTAACGATATGTGATATATACACTCATGTGGGGCTTTTCGCAGTCCTCCCTAATCGTTAATAAATCCGATAACAAACATACATATACTCAAAGCTATAAATCCCGAGAAGGGGTAGCCAGAGCTAAGGAATTAGAAATTCCTCAGCCACTTTTGGAAACTTGAGTGGGGAAAAGATGGTAAAGTAAAGGTTGTTGGTGATGGGTCTCCAACCGCATCGCCCAAAAATCCCTTAAAAGCTCCAATACCGTTAGTCGCTTTTTACGTTCACCCACCGGAAGAAATGGGGTAGTGCTATTCTAAGCCGACACTACACAGCAAAAAAATCCGATAAATAAGCCTCTTATCTTATATAACTTTGAAAAAGACATATTGGTGTAGGCCCGACTCAGCACACGAAGCATACTCATTAATTATGATTTTTATGATCCTTATAATTTCTCAAATGGAACCTTAAACTACCCTGAAAAATAGGTTATGGTCGTTCAGAAGCCTTATGAGGCTGAACCAGTGAATATCAATAACTGTTTTGCAAATCCTGCAAAGCCTTGCTTCTGAATGTATTAATATATTTGAATAGGCCTTATTGTTACCGTACTGAGCCATGGAAATAGTTAACGGAATCAAAATAGTATTGTTGATGTTGCCTACCGACCTATTTGCAATTCAATGTAGCACAAATATTGGCTGGGAAGGTTTACGTGTGTGGTTCTATATTTGAATGAAATCATTACACATTGTCTAAAGTAAATACTCTTTTTAGATTATTTGTTAACATAGTATCTTAGTGGGAAAAGCACGGCCCCAGGTACAAAGTGCAACTTAAAATTATAAATCGGCTCTTCCAATCAATATAATAAAGAAGTCATTCAGTGATCGTAATAGTTACATACATACATATTTTCACGCCGTTAGTTCTATATATAATACATACATACATACATATTCTCACGCCGTTAGTTCCCATTGGGAATATTATAATCTAGTCAATAAATCTCAATAAACTACAAAAAAAACCGTAGGCTACAAATAAAAGCGTAGAAATAAAAGTAATGTGTTAGTGCTATTCTGAGCCGAGACTACACAGCTATGAAACTTCTATTCCGCATAACCCTGGCCTAATCCGAGAGTCAAATTCAGAAGCTAGCTTCTGAACCCTACAGTATATCCACTGGACTATCGAGGCATACAATAAATCACCGAAAAAGGCAATTTTGGTAAAATACTGATGTACAAAAGCACAGGAAAATAAGGTAATTCCATTCGCGTAATCCTTTGAATGATTCGTTAATAAATCAAATCAATCCGGACTACTCATTTCGACCATGTAGGCTCTCTGAATGACAACTTAATACTGAAATGGGGGAAAAAATTAAGGCTTAACATTTCGAAGCCAGCGGGATTGTTTCATAAATTGATGTAAATATCATTTTGTGTTGTTTACTCTGGACACACCGAGGAAATGAATTCCGATAACTCTTGTGTATTAAATAGTCATGGATTGTATTGAAAATTTCATTGCGGCATTTTACTTTATTTACAGTGCAAATAATGCAGTTACTTTAAGGTTTTTTTATAAGTAGAGTTGAAACATCAAATCCTAAGTTAAGCATTGCTATTCAATGCATTAAAAGATACTGAAAAGGTAAATAATATTTGAGTTAGTCGTTTAGTGGCCTTTATTATACGCCTATATTTCTTGACTTACACCAAAAACCCACCTATCTACTTCATGAATTTCGTAATAAATTTCGAAATTCGTGATTTCCTACAACCCCTTATACGTATTCAAATAAATGACGGTGATATACAACTAAGTAGAACTTAGTCCTGTTGGTTCCTCACTTTTTTTTACTCACCGTCAACAGCGACGATAAATTAACCACAAATTTCCGACTTGTTATCTTTAGAAAAGTCACATTGGTGCACTCGGGAATTAACTCACGCCTCTCTGCATTAAAGACTAGTCTTCCCACTAAACTATCAAAGTTGTTATACATACATACATACATACATACATATACTCACGGCTATAAATCCCTAGATAGGGTAGTCAGAGCTAAGGAATCAGAAATTCCTCAGTCACTTTTGGAAGTTGCGTGGGGAAAAGATGGTAAAGTAAAGGTTGTTGGTGATGGGTCTCCAACCGCATCGCCCAAAAATCCCTTAAAAAGCCCCAATACCGTTAGTCGCCTCTTACGTACACCCACCGGAAGAAAAGGGGTAGTGCTATTCTAAGCCGACACTACACAGCAATAATAAATAATAGATTAAAGTTGTTATACTTGGTGCATATACTTAAGACACCTCAGTACACTTCGCAATGTTGTAAATTACACCCCATGAAAACGTCAGTCTTGAAGCTTTGTTGTCAGTTTATTTCAGCATATTCGAAATGGTAGTACGAGCAGCTATGTTTCAGAAATACAATTTAAGTTCGTCAACAGACCGCGGGAACGTCCCAGCTTCAAGATATAAAGTTGTTCCTGTTCTCTATAGTTTTGTTGGTTAAGCCTCTTCACTTCGCAGAGTACGTCTTTCATTAAAACCATCATTATTGAATTTAATTAATGTTTATTAGGAAGTTTCCTTTCAGTTGTAATTTCATTGTTATACTGAGATTGTGTTTTCAAACGATTTGAAATAATAATAGCTCCCGAGTAGTGAGTTGGAGTAGCACAATCCTATTTTTTATCCTATTTATCCTCTGGAGGTATCACAAGAGGTAACTAAGGGTTTTTATGGTACCTGCAACATTTATTCTTTATCACACAATCTTTTCACCACTCAGTTTTCATAAATCACTTAGGATTTTTAACGATATAAAATAAAATATCATACCATATTATAATAAATCTGTAGAGAGGTCAATTCTGTACATGAAATATATTTTCAAAATAACTATCAGGTTGTGATTAGGGATCGATACTGATGCCAAAAATTCAATCAGAAAAATTTTTGTCTGTCTGTCTGTCTGTCTGTCGGTTTGTATGTTCCTTATGGAAACGAAAACTACTCGACGGATTTTAACGAAACTTGGTACAATTATTCTTTATACTCCTGGGCAGGTTTTTGTATACTTTCCAACCGAGTAGTAAAGGGGATTTTTGGGAAAAGGGGAGAAGTTACTCCATTTTTTAAGCTTCCGTCGCGTGTGCAGCCTTAATGGTTCAACTTACATAGAAATCATGTATGACGGAAATATTCTTCATAAAATTATCTAAAAAAAATGTTCAACAGTTTATGTCTATCTTTTACGGTTGACTCACAATAACACGTGTATTTCCTGATAGCTTAGCAGTTCGGAACATTCTGATTATATTTGTTTACTCTTACGTTTGTAAACCTCTCATTCATCCCTAATTTAAAAAAGGTAACATTATTACATATTCAATAAAAAAAGAATCATAGAAATCGGTAGAGAAACACCGAAATTATACATAAAATAAGCCATCGCGCCCGTGAAAACCAAAACTTTACTAATTTACATATAACATACTAGATGACGCCAGTAGTTGCATCCTACATCACGTAATGATTTATTGTTTAGTATAAGTACTTCATAGCGTTTTATTCCAAAATTTGCTATTAAACGGAAATACTGAACCGTTCATTAAAGCGCATTCAAAATCACCAAACTACACTGTTTAGGGAGTGCTATAAATTTAATAAATTGAAAACATTGCGCTGAATTTCACAATGCTTGAGCAGTGACTGAAGAAAGAAACCTCAGATATTTAAAAAACAACGCTACCCGTGCGAAGCTGGGACGATCCACTAGTACCATATAAAACACCACCCGTTTTTTCTTTCTGCTTATTAATAACCGAGCAGATTTTCAAAATAGATAATATTTTCAATAAAACATAACATAAACGTTCACGCCGAATATCCCCAAAGGGGTTGGCAGAGGTACTAATACTTCTGAACATCACGTTACTTCGTCACCTGGTGTTCAGAGTACCCACGTTTTGCATGGACAGTGTACTCACGTGATAGGGAGCAGGCCTATCGCCGTTTTGTACGAATACACTGCCACATGACTAAGTACAACTCTGCCATGTGGGTTTCCTCACGATGTTTTCCCTCACCGTTAACAACCATGATAAATTAACCACACATATGTCTTGTGGATTGGAGCACTAGTCGTTTGCACGATAACCGGTGTTCTACCCATTGAGCTATCACGTTGTCACAATAATAATAGTTTTAATATTAATCCAGTTATTCTTAAGGTAGGTTTGCGTAGATAATTTACAATGCTATTAAGAATATTATATTGAGTATTACTCAATATTTATCACTGATATTAAGTTGCAGAAAATCCCCATTGTTCCCTGAGATGCGTAAGTAGGCGTATGCGAGGTGACTCCATCTCCTCTCCGGCATCGCTAGACCGCTTATGCATGTTATTAATTATCCAAATCAGTCTAGCTTCCGAGCAACAGATAAAAAGATTTGCCATTAATATTTGAGAAGTTCCTTCGGTCTTACCAGGCTCTCATAATCAGATCCTGAGTGGATAATGAGACCACCAGCATAGTTCTTCATTACGAAAATTAATATAACTGACCCGACTTATTGACACCTTCATTCGAAGTCAGAAACCCACACATACATACATATACTCACGGCTATAAATCCCTAAAAGAGGTAGCCAGAGCTGAGAAATTATAAATTCCTCAGCCACTTTTAGAAGTTGAGTGGGGAAAAGATGGTAGAATAAAGGTTGTTGTTGGTGATGGGTCTCCAACCGCATCGCCCAAAAATACCTTAAAAAGCCCCAAATCCGTTAGTCGCCTCTTACGTACACCTACCGGAAGAAATGGGGTAGTGCTATTCTAAGCCGACACTACACAGCTACCCACACATCTTTGTCAGCACTTATTGGGTAATAATTTGGTTTAATTTGCGATAATTGAACCGTACAAAGGCTACTCATGATATAAAATAAGTTATTGAAAGTTATATATTTGGTATATGAAAGTAAGATTGATGAAGTTCGAGAGGTTTTCACAGGATCATACAAAGTGACGATCAATAGCCTCTCTGCCTTCCTCAATGGGAACTAACGGCGTGAGTATACTTATATATAAAAGAAGTACCAAGACATCAAAAATTGTATGTATTGAAAGTTACAAAATGGGTACCAACATGGATTGTTGGAACAGTATTTAACATCAAAAACTCTTGTTCCCAACCACGACTGTATCAATTTCATTTTTTTTATCTTTTCGTACATTTACCTTAAATATCACAGTGTATGTTTAACACAAAACTTCAATAGTTTTTTTTATTTTAATCGTGTATAGTGCGACTGTGATATAGCATCAGATTATTCTCGATTTTACTTTCTGGATGTCAAAATTGAGCAAGAATACCATCCAGTAAAAAAAGGTTCACAAATATGTTTGCCATATTTATAGCGATTACATATTAAAGCATTTACATTCCTTACAACACGATCTTATTCCATGAAAAAATAATTCGTTGAATCATTTTTATAGGTCAGGGCGATCTGTGAGAATCTTTGCATCTAAAATAAGCCTCAAATGCCCCAGTTTAATTTAGGGCAACATATAATTAACATTACATTAATTTACATTGCATTCTACAGTGCAACAAAGTTTGAAGTGTTATGCACAATATTAATCAGTGAGCAGCTGGGTGCATGAATAAATAATGTGTGGATCCTAAATTAATGTATTCGTCTAGGAAAATATTTTAAAATGTTACAGCACGGTTGATAATAAGTACATACATATACTCACGGCTGTAAATCCCATAATGGGGTAGCCTGAGCTTTGGAATGAGAAATTCCTCAGCCACTTTTGGATGTTAAATGGAGAAAAGATGGTAATAATAAATGTTTTTGGTGACGGGTTTCCAACCACATCGACCAAAAATTACTTAAAAAGCCCCTGTACCCTTAGTCGTCTCTTACGATCACCCACGGGTAGAAATGGGGTAGTGTTATTTTAAGCCGACACTACACGGCAAGTGTCCAGCCATATTATCCGTCAATCACACTTAAAGCCCCAAAACCCTTGGCTGACTCGTTCTACGCTTAGGGATGAATTGAGCTAGTGTTATTCTGCGCCAACACTACACAAAAACTTTATTTCTAAATGTTCTAACAAAAACATTGGAATAGTTAATAATTAAATGTATATTGAAAAGGATAAAAGCTATTTATTTGTCACCAAACACAAAACAACATATTAAAATAATGATTAAGTGAAGTATTACTTAGGCATGTGGGTTTCCTCACAATGTTTTCCCTCACCGTTAACAATCATGATGAATGAACCAAACATATGACTTATAAAAAGATAAGTGGGTGTAGTCCCGATCCAGGATTCGAAGCCGCATCATCTACATGATAAGCGTTGTTCTACCAATTGAGCAATCAAGGTCGCTTATTTAAATATCAAACACTACGCAACGAGTACTACGCAATCTGTTTAACAATATCCGCAAACAAAAGATAATACGAGAAAGTGAAGCGATGGCCAGAAAAATAATAATGAAATAACAATCAATAGAACCAATAGCTTCAAAGAAATATTATTTTACAACGTAAGGATGAGAATATGATAACTAAAAATTTTCATACCTACTCTCTGGGCTGTTATCTCTAAGAGGTCTACCGGATTTTCAGACATTTAAGTCTATTTCAGAAGTCGAGCGAGGAAAAGTATAAAATTAATAAATAGAGTCGTTAGTGATGAGTATTAACCACTTTCCCGAGTTAATACTTAAATATTCCCATACAAAAATATCAACTCAATATAGGCCCCATACTTCTCTCAAGGAACCTTTGGGAAGAGGTGAATTTCCTTCTGTTCATCGCAACATATAACAAAAAACATTATTATAAATAACGTCCTGTTGTAGTCAGACCCGTTACAGGCACCGGTTCATGTTGCCATAGGTCCACTGGCGATATCTCTCTTGATTTTACATACAGATATTTTCTATGTACACTTGTTAGTACCATGTTTGTTTAATCCCTTCTTGATATCACGTTATTTTAATGTAAACGTTAAACTTACTCTACCTATACTCTCAGCCATTAATCCTAAAACGGAAAAGCTGGTGCCTCGGATACAAATAAAAATAATAATGTACCAAATCCAAAGAAAATCTTTGAACAAATCTTACTTCCTGTAGATAAACAGAAAGAAGAGCGCGATAGATATCAAAGGGAATAAAGAAAGTGAAGTTGTCATAAAATTTAATTTTCAATTGGACTTCATCCGCTCTCTGAGCAACAAAACGACTTGACTCGACAAAGATAAACATGCTTTATTATCATTCCTCGTTTCCAAGACTCCAACTTTCTGTTAATTTGTAACTTTGCTCAGGATTTCGCTTCACATGTCTCATTTTACGACTGTCGTTACATATTTAATTGGACTTAACAGACATACAACAATGTTTTTCAAATCTTAATGGGGATATACTGGGGTCTTTTAGATCTCAATACATGTGTTATATCTTTGAGTGATATTAATAACAGAAAAAAGGCAAATAATTTTGGTTTTCTCACTTCCTTAAAGGCGCAATTGATTCCAGTAGGGTAGGCAGAGACTATAATGAAATTTTATATAATCCTATCTAATTTCTTGAATCCTTCACTTTCATTTATGTTGTCAAAGATTCTGTTGAATTACCCGTCCTTAGTAAAGCTTTATGCTGATTTAGAAATGCGAGAACCAAATTGATAATATTCTTACAAAGGCCAAAATCCGAAGCAAAAAGCATAAAACAGCATGTTTGAGAAGAAAGATGAATGTGAAAAAGCAAAACTGATTTGTCAGGATCTTGCAAAATGACGATTGATAGTCTCTGCTTACCACTATGGGAACAAAGGGCGAGTGTAAGTAAGTAAGTAATAAATTAAATTCTTTACTCGATTTCCAAATTTGCCAATTCTAAAACTCTGGTTTCACATTTTTCGGGTTAATGGCCGTGAGTATGAGTATTATTTGTTGGTTTTTGTAAAGATTATAGTAAAATCCAAAGTTGTTGTCATAACATAACATAAACGTTCACGCCGAATATCCCCCAAGGGGTTGGCAGAGGTACTAATACTTCTCAACATCACGTGACTTTGTCACCTAGTGTTCAGAGTTCCCACGTTTTGCATGGACAGTGTACTCAGGAGATAGGGGCAGGCCTATCGCCATTTTGTATGAATACACTGTCACATGACTAAGTACAACTTAGCCATGTGGGTTTCCTCACGATGTTTGCCCTCAACGTTACCACCGTGATGAATTAACCACACATATGTCTTTAGAAAAGACAAAATGGTGTAGGCCCGACCCGGGATTTGAACACTAGTCGTTTGCACGATAACCAGTGTTCTATCCATTGAGCTATCACGTTGTCATCTGCTAACAAAACCGTTCATATTGACCCTACATATTTGTGTTGGTTTATAACAACGTACAAAGGTAGATAATTGAGGCTGAACATCAGGGATATTGGTTTCACGCTGTTGACTGAAACTATGTAGCGTCTTTATGATAAGAAGTATAGAAAATATCTAACAGCTTCATTAGTGCATTGACAAACAGGCTTCATAAATCTATGTTAATAGTTTTAAATTTTTCTAGTTTCAAATTGATTTTATATATAAGTTCTTGTCATTTTGATGAAAATATTTTATACGTACTATCGACGACGGTCGCTCATTACCAATTTCAAACTATTATCCCTTGCAGCCAGCTAAAACCAGATGCGCCGCCCACTTTTACTAATACAATAGATGTCCTTTAACTATATTTTTTTAGTAGTGAGAAGACAATCGTGTTTGGATGTTTGGGGGTTTATGAGATACAGTGGATATCTTTTGGCTGATGATGATAAAATAGTTCAATGAGCAGTCTATTGTGATTCCTTGGGGATCAAATAATGTCATAATTAATATGTGTTTGCATTACTTTTTTTTAACCCTTAGTTTACTCGAAGAAACAATGTTTTCGTAATAACAAAGTTTAGTAAAATTTCTCACATTTCGAGCTTTATTGTAAGGAACAGCACCCTGATTGTAAAAAGGTCCTCATAAAAACTTTCAAAATAAAATAAACAAACAAATTCTCAATGACTTGCACTTGGCATGATTATTTCAACATTCTGCGTAAATTGCTCTAAGGGACAAACCATTAATTTTGTCCTAGAAAAGAACCAATGCTATTGGTCAGTTTTCACAATAGATTTGGTCCGTAGTTTAACATGTGCAAACAAATTTGATCTTTGTGGTGGTAAAGAGCTCCTGTTGTCGATAGTACATACATGTAATAAAACATGCCTACCATGTCCCCCACGATACAGGCTATGCCTAGTGTAGGGGATAACGACCTCTCCAATTGTAAAATTTCGTCACCTAATTACCAAATATCACCTAAAGGTACCTTTGTAATGTAAACTGTTGTTATTTTGGTTATTGCTGGTGTAAAAATAAATATTTTTCATATTTTCATACATACATGCATATATTTACGCCTATAAATCCCTAAGGTAGAACTAAGGAATTAAAAATTCTCAACCACCTTTGGAAATTTGAGTGGGGAAAAGATACTAAAATAAAGGTTGTTGGTGATGGGTCTCCAACCGCATCGCCCAAAAATCCCTCAAAAGCCTCAATACCGTTAGTCGCCTCTTACGTATACCCACCGGAAGAAATGGGGTAGGGTGATTTTAAGCCGACATTACACAGCAATTTTATACATGCCAGTGTTTAATAACGATTTGTATATAAATGTTACTAATACCAAAACATTTTTTAACATTTATTATCAAAGAATATAGAATATAATATATATAAGTGATTTTTGGGCGATGTGGTTGGCAACCCATCACCAAAAACATTTGTTATTACCATCTTTTCCCCAATCAACTTTCAAAAGTAGCTGAGGAATTTCTAATACCAAAGCTCTGGCTACCCTGTTGAGGGATTTATAGCCGTGAGTATGTATAGAATAGAATAGAATAACTCTTTACTGCACATGAAACACAAATTTATAAAAAAGCAATAATATGATCTAACAATTTTCAGAGAGGTACAATTGGCGGTCTTATCGCTCAAAGCGATCTCTTCCAGACAACATTTGGAAGGTGAGATCGGTTAAATTGATTGTATGGGAAGATACACAAAACAAAATAAAACCATAATAATCTATTAAACTTACTTGAAACTGACTATTTATTTTAAATAACAATATCTATACTTATAATAAATCTGTAGAGAGGTCAATTCTGTACATGAAATATATTTTCAAAATAACTGTCAGGGGGTGATTAGTGATCGATACTGATGCCAAAAATGCAATCAGTAAAATTTTTGTCTGTCTGTCTGTCGGTTTGTATGTTCCTTATGGAAACAAAAACTACTCGACGGATTTTAACGAAACTTGGTACAATTATTTCTCATACTCCTAGGCAGGTTATAGTATCCTTTTCAGCAGATTTGTGAAGGGGAATTTCGGGAAATTTTGGGAAAACGGGAGAAGTCACTCCATTTTTTGAGCTTTCGTCGCGTGTGCAGCCTTAATGGTTAAACTTACATAGAAATCATGTATGACGGAAATATTCTTCATAAAATTGTCTAAAAAATTTGAATTTGTCTATCTTTTATGGTTGACTCACAATAACACGTGTAATTCCTGATAGCTTAGCAGTTCTGAGCATTCTGATTATATTTGTTTACTCTTACGTTTATAATACTCTCATTCATCCCTAATTTAAAAAAAGTAACATTATTACCTATTCAATAAAAAAAGAATCATAGAAATCGGTAGAGAAACATTGAAATTATTCATGAAATAAGCCATCGCGCCCGTGACCAAAACCAAATCGTTACTAATTTACATATTACATACTAGATTGCGCCAGTAATTGCATCCTACATCACGTAATGATTTCTTTCTTAGATTGTTATAAATACTTCACAGCAACTATACTGTTCAGGGAGTGCTATAAATTTAATAAATTGAAAACATTGCGCTAATTTTCACAATGCTTGAGCAGTGACTGAAGAAACAAACCTAAGATATTTAAAAAACAACGCTACCCGTGCGAAGCTGGGCCGATCCACTAGTAAATATTAATTGTACAAAATAATAAATAAATTTATAGAGCCATATAAAACCATTATAAAAATATGATTCGTTATCAATATTGATAGTGAACCGTAATTAACGCGAGACTTGCGAAAGTAAATTGGCATTGAGTTCTCTTTGTTGATTGGCAATGCCAGTGCCTGTAAACAGTGGCAATTTAAATAACGTAAATTTTTGTAGTCATTGATGTGATTAAAATTAAAAGCTGCTTTTTTGTTATTAATAGAATAAATTAATAGAATATTTAATACCCCATTTCTTTCGGTGGCTGTACGTAAGAGGCAACTAACGGTATTCGGGCTTTTAGGGGATATTTGGGCGATGCGGTTGGAGACCCATCACCAACAACCTTTATTTCACCATCTTTTCATCGTGTAGTGTCGGCTTAGAATAACACTACCCCATTTCTACCCGTGGGTCGATCACCAAAGCGACTAAGGGTATAGGGGCTTTTGAAGTAATTTTTGGGCGATGTGGTTGGAGACCCGTCACCAACAATTATTTATTATTACCATCTTTTCCCCACTCAACTTCCAAAAGTGGCTTAGGAGTTTCTCATTCCAAAGCTCTGGCTACCCCGTTAAAGGATTTATAGCCGTGAGTATATGTATGTATGAATGTTTTCCCCACGCAACTTCCAAAAGTGGCTGAGAAATTTCTTGTTCCCTAGCTCTGGCTACCCCTTTAAGGGATTTATAGCCCTGAGTATTTGTATGTATGTATGTATGTAAAAGAGTATTAATCTATTGGTTTTGTATCGTCAACGTTCTATATTCGAATTTGGCGCCAAATAATATACGGCAAATATTCATTCGCTCGCTCAACCAATCAGCTACGCCCGATGCAAAGAGATCTAATAACGTAAATTTTTGTAGTCATTGATGTGATTAAAATTAAAAGCTGCTTTTTTGTTATTAATAGAATAAATTAATAGAATATTTATAACCCATATCTTGCGGTGGGTGTACGTAAGAGGCGACTAACGGTATTGGGGCTTTTAAGGGATTTTTGGGCGATGCGGTTGGAGACCCATCACCAAAACCCTTTATTTTACAATCTTTTCCCCACATAAGTTCCAAAAGTAGCTAAGAATTTTCTAATTCCTTAGCTCTGGCTTCCCCTTTTAGGGATTTATAGCCGTGAGTATATGTATGTATGTACCTAATGAATTACCTATCGTTTGCTTAACTCTACAAAATTCGCAATAATAGTGGAGAATATTCTCGTCAAAAGATTGTAAAGGGCGGCATCCAATTTACTTCATCTCGAGTACAACGTTTCCGCCATCGTGCCGTAAAGATGCTTTATTTAGTTCAGCTTTTTCACACTTTTTCCTTTACGCAACATTCTGGCGGAAGTCCGTGGAGATATTCTTTTATTTTCAATGAATATAAATACTTAGTCGTATCTCAATATATTTTGATGAAAGGAAAGAGCAATGTGAGTCATTTTAAAACCATGTTTGCTGTGTAGTGTCGCCTTAGAATAGCACTACCCAATTTCTTCCGGTGGGTGTACGTAAGAGGCGACTAACGGTGTTGGGGCTTTTTAAGGGATTTTTGGGCGTTGCGGTTGGAGACCCATCACCAACAACCTTTATTTTACCATCTTTTCCCCACGCAACTTCCAAAAGTGGCTGAGGAATTTTTAATTCCTTAGCTCTGGTTACCCCTTCTAGGTATTTATAGCCGTGAGTATATGTATGTATGTATGCTTGCGCACTTATATTTTCACCGCGCCATTTTTAATTGTGTAGGCTTAAATAATTGATCCCCACTTTGAATATTTCTGTGTAATATTTCTGATGTTGAATTTAATCCATTTTACGGAAATTTTATCTCAACACATTGTTTTTTTGAGTAATTAACATTTGTTTTGGTTTAATAATTAAGAGTGTGAAAGATATAACCCATATACTAATTATATTACCAATTTACCGATTTCCGATAAGGCGTGCACGCACATTAAAGCGAAGTCTTAAGGAAAAAGTTTCTGTTTGGCTGAATATGATTCAACAGAACTTTTTTTAAACTATATAACGTAGTGTTTCATTTACGTGTATTCGGTTCTTGTATACAACGTCTTATCAGATAACAAGGAAGGTGAATTAAAAAAAAAACGTTCTCACTCTGGCTACCCCTTCTCGGGATTTAAAACCGTTTGGTACCAAACGATTCATATTTATAATAATGGAAAATATTATCCTTACTGGGAATCAAACCCGTGACCTTTGGACCCAGAAGTTATCTACTAGATTATACGTTATCAATAAAATTATATTCATAATAATAACTGCCTCTGCGACCCTTTCAGTACATAAATAATATCTGTAATCACTAATTTAATACAATTTAGCAATTTAGCAGCTCTGGGACAGCCTAAACAGGTAAACATTATAATAACTAACATAATATTATGTTTTGAAAGTTAAACAGAAATGGTGTAAGTTCATTTTCCTAAGATAATGGTCGGAAGGTTTATGTTATATAATAATAGAGGCATCATATATTCTCGTCTTCAATTATATCAAGAAGATTGAGGTCAGGTGTAAGTGCCAGATGATCGATTGCCTTATTGCGGCAGAAACGCGCAGGTTATTACTTCTAAGTTCGCCTTCTACGTATTTCCTGCGACTCCAATACTCTTTGACAAATTGAACACAGTCTAGAACTGACATGACGTGTTACAATTTAAATTTCCCGCCACTCTCACACGATTTTACCTTGTAAATGTTCAATTTGTAACCCATTTTCGTAAACTGCACCGCTCTGTACAAAGGATCCGATAGAATGTATAATACATTATGCTTACCGCACAGTTTCCTTTAACACTGAACAAACATGGCGGAAATTTCTCGTCATATGTTTTATTAACAAAAACTGGCGAAAAATAACGTAGAATTTTATGAAGGTGTGCGAAAGAATTTTAGAACAAAGTGACATGTGTAGTAAGTAAATTGAAAGGAGCGCATTTTGGCTTTTTGGAACGTGTGGGTGGTGTAAATACGGGTGAATGCGGAAAGTCCCAACTTCATTCTACGAACCCTTTTTCGCAGTTTTTGTAGAACTACAATTAGTGAGGACAGGTCGGCGACAGCGCGTCCCGTCTGCGGCTTTTTGTGCCGGCAAATGGCCGTTTTTGCAATCGCCTTAGCTCCACTAAATTCTCATGGAAGCGCGCTCTTTGAATAATTTAGTTTACTTCCCAGGTTACATTGTTAAAAGAAATTGATCAGATTTCTGTTTAGAATACTCGATCTTTTAAAGGAAAATCCTTTATGCTTATTTTCCTTATTTCTATGATGAAATGAATAAAATAAAGGGTATGGCTGAGTTATGTTGGGTTTTTACTTACCCTTATAAAAAGCCGGCCGTGTAGTGTCGGCTTAGAATAACACTACCCCATTCTTACCCGTAAGAGGCGAGTATAAGGGCTTTTTAAGTGATTTTTGGGCGATGCGGTTGGAGACCCGTCACCAAAAACATTTATTCTAACCATCTTTTTCCCAATCAACTTCCAAAAGTGGCTGAGGAATTTCTCATTCTAAAGCTCTGGCTACCCCGTTAAGGGATATTTAGCCGTGAGTATATGTATGTATGTATAAAAAGCGTGTTCTGATTAAACCATTCCGGTATATCTATGACATATCATTGAAAACGTTTCCATAAACGGAGATAACAACAATTTCATATTTCAGTAGCTTCGCGACTGATCCTCAAAGGACTCGAAGACTCAAACGTTCACACCGTATGTCCGCGAAGGGGTCGTAGAAATTCTAATACATCGACAATCACGTGATATTGTCACCTGGTGTTCAGAGTGCCCACGTTTTGCTCGGACAATGTGTTCAAGTGATAGAAGACAGGCCTATCGCCGATTTGTACGAATACACTGTCACATGAAGTAAACGTGTATCACTAAGTACAACTTAGCCATGTGGGTTTCCTCACGATGTTTTTCCTCACCAATGCTGATCCCTTCCAGTAAAGTCTTTTATAACATTTAATGACAATAAACAGAGAAAAACATGTGAAATTTTATAGTGAACATAAACATAAACGTTCACGCCGTTTATCCCCGAAGGGGTTGGCAGAGGTACCAATACTTATGAACAACGTGACGCTGCCACCTAGTGTCCAAAGTAGGTACCCACGTTTGGCATGCACAGTGTACTCACGTGATAGGGGGCAGGCGTATCGCCGTTTTGTACGAATACACTGTCACATGGCTAATTACAACTCGGCCACATATGACTTTAGAAAAGACAAATTGGTGTAGGCCCGACCCGAGATTTGAACTCGCGCCCGTTTGTTTACAGACGGGTGTTCTACCCGTTGCATAGTGAAATACTAACTAATATAGTATATGGTTGTGGTATTCTCTATCTTAATGCTCTACGATAGTCACACATTCACTTATTTCGTTTTGCCAAATTCTTCATAATACTAAAGCTATCGTAGTTTATATCATGTTAATAATATTATTTTGCCGGCTTAGAACATCACAATCCCTTTCTACCTACTGGTGTCGTAAGAGGCGACTAAGGGTTAAGGGCATTTTCTAGTGGTTTTTGGGCAATGCGGTTGGAGATCCATCAACAACGATACTTTATTTCTACCATCTTGATCCTTATCAATTTCCAAATATGGCTGAGGAGTTTCTAGTTTTAAAGCTCTAGCTACCTTTTTTTGGGATTAAATATATGTTAATAAATTTAGTAATTATACCACCCATTAACATCACATTTTTTTCTTATATCCTGTCTGCGTGCAATTGTGCTTATTTTAAAACAGCACCGATCCAAACATCAACTTGGCTCAAAGAAAACTATCAAAGCTTAAATCGTCTAGACGCGAGTTTGCAAACATAATAAAACGCTTTAGAACACACATTTGAAATTGTCCTGAAAGAGAAAAAGATTTGAAATTGTCAGAAAAATTGTGAAATTGTCCTGAAAGAGAAAAAGATTTGACAATATTATTCTGAGCCGCAATTCCGCAGAACTCGTCATTCATGTCGGCTGCTCTATCAATTGCCCCGATTAATTGCGGAACCCTAATTCCTTCCAGAAGATTCGCCAGATCCTTCAAGGATTTATGTGTCTGTGCCTACTAGAAAACGTCCCTTTGGGTAAATTTCATTTAATACGATTGTTATTTTTATGACTACTATGTCTTCGCAATTACTATAAAAGTTTTTGTGAATTACATTTATCTTCTTATTTAAATGAAAGGTTTCACTAAGGCGGTTAAACGTTGGCTTAGAATAACACTAAGGCATTTCTTACCGCGGGTTAATTAAGATTGCAATTACGTTATGTGATTGTTTTTCGACGTGGTTTGATACTGAACTATCCTTTATTTTACTATCGTCTTACCACTCAAAATCCAAAAGTGGAAGTGAATAATTTCAAATTCTAAAGCTTGGCTGAGGGTCATCCAATAGAGTTTGGGATCTAAACCAGTAAGTATATGTACATACATACATATACTCACGCCATTAGTTCCCATTGGTGTAGGCAGTGACTGTCAATCGCCACTTCGTAAGATCCTGACAATCCTTTCTAAATTTAAGGAAAAGAACTAACAAAAGTAATGACCTATATAAAATAAATGTAAAATATTTCTCGTCTATAATGAATATGTACAGTACAGTACAGTAGCGACTCATCATATCGCCTCATGTTGACTCAAACATAGGGACATAAAATTGTGCTTATCTATTTCAAAACCAATTTATAGACTATCTAAGTGAAATAAAATGATGAACAATACTGATTTATGTTGTTTATATTAAAGCAGGAAAACAGCTTTTAATTCTCAATATTAAGTTTGAATTTCACTGCTTGTATCAATAATATGTCTTACTTGTATTTTATCTAATTAAATAAAATTGTACATGCTAAAGAAGTCAGTTACAACTTAATGCAATAAGAAATGTCGTGCTTTGTATTCATACATACATACATATACTCACAGCTATATTTCCCTAGAAGGGGTAGCCAGAGCTAAGGAATTATAAATTCCTCAGTCAATTTTGGAAGTTGAGTGGGGAAAAGATGGCAAAAATAAAGGTTTTTGGTGATGGGTCTCCAACCGCATCGCCCAAAAATCCAATAAAAATCCCAAATACCCTTAGTCGCCTCTTACGACACCCGTGGGTAGAAAGGGGTAGCGACATTCCAAGCCGGCACTATACGGCAATGTATTTTGTATTCATGCATTTGAGAAACTCAAAACTTCCTTATCGCTTCTATGAAATAAAAAGGCGAATATATTTCATACGTCACGAAGCCACCATCGCACAATGCAGGCGTCCCGTCTGAAATATGTCTGTTTGTACAGCAACTTTGTTCCACAATATCTATTGCTGTTTATTCCCTTTGCTGCTATCTAAACGTGACTCAACATCTATACTCGTTTTGAATGTATTAAATATAATAAAATATTAAATAACAAGCAAATATATACGGACATATAATACACACATCAAGTCATCCCCAAACTTAGTAAGACTTGCATTATGAGACTTATATTGAACAAATATAAATAACAAGACTAAGAAACAATCATGTATGCTCAAGACATAAATGTTACTTTCAGCGGGGATCAAACCCGCAACCTCCGGACCGAGAATGTCAACTTTCCACCCAGCCACGGCTGTCGTAAATATGATTCATAAATAAATAAAATAAATTATTTCAATTATTCGAACAGTTCAGCAGGTTCATATGTGTATTTTACATTATTTGTAGCAGACCATGCGTTAATGTCAAAAGTTATCCTAAGGTAACGAAATTAGTTTCTTTCTAACATTACTAGATGAAAACCCCCACCCTGATTACGTATCTTTTGCAAACACGATTGTGTCGCAAGTTGCAATATGGTCGCTGTCAAAACTGTCAAATTGCATATTTTTTTTGACATTGACAGCGATAATCGTGCAATTTACGACACAATCGACGGTCGCTAAAGATACATAATCAGGGGGCCGGCTTTGCTCGGGTGAAATATGACTCATAAGTCATAACATAATACACAGCTAGGTACAAAATGTAAGTAGATACTTTTTTAGTCATCGGTTCTCATGGAATATTAAAGGTTAGTAAGGCATATATTCTTATAGCTTCGTTAATTGTTTTATCAATCTAGAAAAGTGCTTAATTTAAGCTTTTATTTTATATCATTTTGTGACCCATTAACTACCACTGGTAAAATCTGACGAAAATCTTCTACAAATGATATAGTTTTGCCTCCAAAAGGTCATTATAACTTGAGGTGTCGATCCACTACAACAATTTCATGAGATTTAGTCATGGGTGCTTCATCCCAAATGACTAAATGAGTTTTTTTTAATAACTTAGCGGCAGATGACACTAATGACATATGAGACATAGCATCTATATCCTAATTAATTGGAATTTTAAATCGCGAGTGAGCCATTATACCACCGTCTTACAGAGTTGCTGAAATACCAGAAAATGCTATACATACATACATACATACATCCATCCTGACGTCCCTCAGCAGGGACAAAGGGCCTTGAGCAGATTTCTCCATCTGGCTCGATCTTGGGCAGCGGCTGCGAGATCCTCCCACTTCAATCCCACAACTTTTGCCTCATTCTCCACAGAACGTCGCCAGGTTGTTTTTGGGCGGCCTCGTTTACGTTTCCCGGTTGGCTGCCAGCTGAGCACTTGCTTCGACGGGAATACATCGTGTCTTCTCAGGGTATGACCCAGCCACCTCCATTTTCTTGTGAGGATTTCCTGGTCGATGGGTTTCTGCTTAGTCAGCCTCCACAGTTCCGTGTTCGAAATGGTTCGTGGCCAGTAAATCCGCAAAATTCGCCTTAGGCATTTGTTGACAAATACCTGTAGCTTGCTGGATAGGTCTTTCCGAACGAACCATGTTTCGCAACCGTATAGCAAGACTGACTTTACGTTAGACTCGAAAATCCTCACTTTTGTACGCCGGGTCATGACGTTAGAGCTCCACACCGGCTTTAACTGGGCAAAAGCACCTCTAGCTTTGTTTAGGCGGGTTTCGATGTCCATCTCTGTTCCTCCTATTGGGTTCACTACTCCCCCGAGATAGGTGAATTTCTCAACCCGTTCGACATCTTCGCCATTAATTTGGAGCGGCTGGTTATCCAGGGAGTTAAGACGCATCTCCTTGGTCTTGCTTATATTGATGCGAAGGCCCTCTTTCGCAGCTTCCGTGGCTAGGTCGTTTGTCTTGGACTGAAGGTCAGAACGTTTTGTAGAGACTAAGCACAGGTCATCAGCAAAGTCGATGTCTTCTAAGTCTTTGCCGTGAGACCATGGTAAACCCCTTCGGCATTTGCAGGTCACTCTACACATAACGTCGTCCAGGACCATAAGGAACAAAATTGGAGACAGTAGACATCCTTGTTTCACACCTGCAGTCACTGGGATGGGATCAGTGAGACGGCCTTTGTGCATCACTCTACAGGAGGACCCTTCATACAGACACTTGATGAGTCCGATGATCTTCTCCGGTATTCCTCTCTTTTTGAGTGTGCGCCATATGCTGGACCACTTCACACGGTCGAATGCCTTCTCGAAGTCGATAAACAATGTAAAAACTTCACATTGCATTTCGTTGCATTGTTCGAGGATCATTCGGATTAGATTTAGTTGGTCTGTGCACGATCTACCTGGTCTGAAACCACCCTGCTCTTCTCTCAAGTGTGCGTCCACTGCACTCGCCATCCTATTTAGCAATATTTTGCACAAGATCTTCGAGCAGACCGGTAACAAATTGATGCCCCGCCAATTCGAACAGTTCGAGAGATCACCTTTCTTCGGTAGTTTTACTATAACACCTTCTTTCCAGCTGTCTGGTACTTGTTCTTGCTCCCATATCGATGACAGTAGCGGTAGCAACACGTCTGCAGAAACTTCTACGTTCGCTTTCAGAGCATCGATAGGGATAGCATCGTTGCCAGGTGCTTTTCGGCTCTTCAGTGATTTTATTGCTGTAGCTATTTCTGTCCGTGTTGGAAGCTGGATATTTATGTCGAGATGGTTTTGATAACTAACATCTGTATCCTCATCTTCATGACTTGACAGTGGAGCTTCAAAAACTTCACTGAAGTGTTGCTGCCATCTTAGAAGCTGGTCTTCTAGTGTTACTAAAAGTTTACCGTCTTGGCTTTTTATGGGTCGTTCTGGCCGGGGTTTGTTGCACAACTCTTTCCCTGCTCTGTATACTTCTCTGGTGTTTCCAGTCATGGCGGCTCTTTCTGCTCTACGAGCGATAGACTCGGTCCAGCGACGTTTATCTTTTTTTAGGCTACGTTTAATGTCACTTTCGCACAAGAAGTATTCATAGGCTAGCGCTTCTTTTGCCGTGTGATCCTGCTCGGAGTTCAGCTTTCCTTTAATGGATTTGCGGTTTTGGATTTTATCCCACGTTTCGTTTGTTATCCATTCCTTTCGTGAATACTCCTTGTGTCCCAACACTTCCTTGCAGCACTTTTGAAGCACATCTTTAAGCTGGCACCAATGCTCTTCGATTGGAGCTTCATCTATTCCAAGAGAAAAATAGCTGTTATGAAGATTGACACTGAATCTCTCTTTTACTTCGGGATCCTGTAGTTTGTCGACATCAAAGCGTTTGCTAGCTGGTGCTGACCTCTGTTGAGCATTTGCTATTTTCAGTTTGATCTTTGCGACGACTAAGTGATGATCACTATGCACGTCTGCACCTCTTTTATTTCTGACGTCTAACAAAGAGTGTCTCCACTTTCTACAAATCATAAAGTGGTCAATTTGGTTTTCTGTTCGCCGATCCGGCGAAACCCAAGTCACCTTATGACAGTTCTTATGCGGAAACACTGATCCACCTATTACAAGATCGTTTTCACAGGAGAACTCCACAAGCATGTCTCCATTCTCCGTTCGGTCTCCTAGATCATGTTTACCTACCCACGACTCTATGCCTCTGTTATCGTTGCCTATCTGAGCGTTGAAGTCACCCATGCACATCACAATATCCTGCCTCTTAATAGCTTTCAAAGTGGAATTAAGCTGGTTGTAAAAAGTTTCCTTTTCTGCCATATCAGCCTTGTTTGTCGGTGCGTAGCATTGGACGACCGTAATTTTCCTAACTCTTGATAAAAAGCGGGCTGTCATGATGCGCTCAGAAAATGCTACGGGTAGGCATATTTTGTTTTCAGATCTTAAAAAATCTCAAAAAGAGCTACTAAAGACATGTACAAGTGCATATAAAAAAATGGGTGTACCTGCGGAGGTACACCCATTTGTCCAAAAATTATCTTATTTGCCGCGGGGCAAACGTCAAAAAATGTACTAAAAAAAATAAACTATGATTTTTTGACTGAAGTACTATTGGTAGGCCCCCCATAAAAACATGCGATTAAAAGTTCATTTTATTCTCGTTTATCGTGATTTGGTTTGGTTGTTCTAGCTTGCGTAGTTTATCTAAAATATAAGTTAAAAAATACCTTGATGATTTGGTAAATGTCAAAAATCTCCAAAACAAAAGAAGATCGAGGGTTGATTTTTGTCACACAGTAACCGTGGCTGAAACCGGTGCACCACCATAAAAATCAGCAAGATCGGCTTCGGGGGCCAATCTTGTTCCCTTAGCCTGCTAGACCCTTTGATCAAGATCCGTCTGGTAGAAAGAACGTAATGACCGGACATACAGACAGACGGATTTTTAATAAATCGCAAATTTGGCTTCAGTATCGAAAATTAAACATATTCCACCGGTTTTAAATTTTTTTCTTCAATGTACAGTTTTGACCTCGGTAGAGTCTTATTATAGTATAGAAGAAGATAAAAAATAATACGGACACCAAAAATGCAGCTTTATAATATTGTGTATAGATAGGTCTGCTAGCTTACCCTTGTCGGGTTATTGTTGTATCAGCTGTTAATGGTACGTATTATCAACAGAATATACCCTAAGTAGTTACGCGATACACTGAACTGAGACAAAGGTAGTACTTATGAAACATAAATGCATACATACATATATTCAGGGCCATAAATTTAAAAAAAGAGGTGGCTAGAGCTTCAAAGCTAGAAACTCCTCAGCCACATTTGGAAATTGATAGGGGACAAGATGTTAGAAATAAAGTATCATTGGTGATGGGTTTCCAACCGCATCCCCCAAAACCACCTAAAAAGCCCCATAGTCGCCTCTTACGACACCCGTGGGTAGAAAGGTGTAGTATCATTCCAAGCCAGCACTACATGGCAAACCTTTTACTTTACTTAATATGAATGTTTTTGACACAAAAACCTCATGTGGGGATTATTACTAATAAATAAAAAATAAATAAAGGAAAGAAAAATTATCTGTCCTGAGGGGTCGATTTTTTTTTCCTTTATTTATCTTTTTACTTACTCTTACTTTACTTATAAAAATATCGCTATATTTTGTAATCCAGGGTACATTGTCATCAGATTTAGAATAAAACAAGCCATGACGAGGTTCTTAGCATGCTTTCTGTTACCTTATTATTCATATTCGATTTATTCTGCCTAACACGCTCACGACTGAAAGCACAAGTTTTGCAAGATACACATACAATTTCAAAGAAAATGAACGTAGCACACATCGACTATCACGAGCCACATGCAACGTCAATCTTGTGTGGAACGTAAAGTGATACCACATCATTAAAAATCTAGACAATACAACTTCTGAGTATTCTTAAATAGTCTGTCATTGCAGCAAAAATAACGTTCTTTTAAAATACGCCGTTAAATTATGTCTTTTTATAGCTTATACCTTATGCCTTAGCTTAGCTGTGTAGTATCGACCTGAATAGCATTACCCGATTTCTTGACATGGGAGTACGTAAGGGGTGACTAGGAGTATTGGGGATTTTTATGGGATTTTTGGGCGATGCGGTTGGAGACCAATCGCCAAGAACCTTTATTTTACCTTTCTTTCCCCACACAACTTCCAAAAGTGGCTGAAAAATTTCTAATTCCTTAGTCCTTGCTACCCCTTCTAGGGATTCATAGCCGTGAGTATATGTATGTACCTTATAACTGTGTCATGGTGAAGACGATTCCAACGATATCCCTTTTGTTGCATTGTGATAAGAAGTATGAAATTATAGTGAAACAGATAAACATATGGCGGGTGGTTAAACTCATAACCCATTTTTCTTTTCCGTAGTTGTATTTAAAGTCGTCGAAAATATAACCTCATTTCTTTTTCGTGTGTTCAAAATATCTTAGCTATTATTCACTTTTATATCCATATTGAAGCAAGCAAACTTAAGCAGTACTATCTGCAAAAGTAGGTCCCGATAATAGCCAAGTTCGGAGTGCATCGAACAGACAGATTCAATATTTTTTGCTTCGCTTCGTTAAGAGCTATCTTTTCACTTAGCGTCTCGAGATTTCGTTCGGCTCGTGCAGACACGAAACTTCACTTCATTCCGCTGTTCAAATATGCGCCATTCAACATTTATACGGAGCGAGATCACGTTCTCTTGTTTTGAGACGGTAACACTAAGGTTTCTTTCATTTTGTAGTTAAATGGCTTTTGTTTTGGGTTATTAATGGATGTATTTTTTTTTAATGTGGTGCAATTCAATTGTTAGAGTCATAACAAAGGAAGGTTATGTGTAAAATTAAATAATATCGTGCATTGTATTTATTATTTAAATAATATATTGATTATGCATTGTAATCTGATTTCTCTCACTCATATTCCTACATCGCGGTATGTTAATGTTTTTCGAGTTAAGCATAAATACAATTTATAAGTTGGTACACTGCACGGTGTACTGGCCAGTTTATTTTTGCTGTTTCTACAAGTCCAATAAAATAATGAATGCATGCTTGAAAAAACGTCACGTTCCGCGAGCGAATGGGCATGATAAATGGATTCGGTCAATTTAGGTTGGTGCCGCTATGTAAATTCTTTAAATAGTTATGCAATATTTAACTAGATGGCATGATGTATTTTGTATGAGATTCAATATTATTTTATTTTACCACGGATGTGATGCAGTCGAGTAATAGTGGAAGACTGAGGCAGTCTTTTAAGGTCCTGCAGAGCAAGCACGAGCGCTATTTTATCGACACGATAACGGTTAGAATGAGATGGCAGTATACGATACTAAGTATGTGCGTAAGAGATGGCTGCTTTATCCCACGCGATAACTAGTTTAAACACGGCTCGTGCTTGCGCTTCTGGAAAAGAAAGAGGTGACTGCGTGATCAGCATTGTGGGTGAAGGTCAAATGGGCAAGTTAACTATTTAAATACTCATCATGTAAGTTGTGTATCCGATGTTTCAGAACTTCTTATACTTCTGAACATCACTTCAAATACTATCAGTTAGTGTTAAGTATTACTTTTTATCTGGACAGAGTATTCAAGTGACAGTAGGGTAGTTCCATCGCCGTATTGTATAGAAACACTTTATCATGGCCAAGGACTATATTATGTCGTGTAGATTTCCTCACGATGCTTACCCTCACCGTTAATATGTTTAAATAAATACTTATGCACTCACGTAAATTTTGATATGCCCTGTAACTCTCCAACATTTTATAAAATCCCTTTGATAACTACATTAAAACTCAAGCTATAAGTTCCCATTGGGGTAAACAAAACTATCGCTGCTTTGTATGATCCTGAAAACAGATTCCAGCTTTATATTCATAAATAACTTCACATATGCGTTTTTTTCTTTACTCTTTGCACCTGTTTATTAGCACTTTCTCTACGAGTATTGATCTAAATGCGTCCTCCGTTGTTATACTACTAAAATTATCTCATACAGGGCTCCATTTAAAATTTTAGCTTATATCCTAACCCACAATGATGAATAATACATTATGGCAAAATTTATATGTTTTTTCATTACCTACTATTAACAACCGTGATAGCCCAGTGGGTAGAACACTCGGTTATCGTGCAAACGACTAGTGTTCAAATCCATGGTCGGGCCTACACCAATTTGTCTTTTCTAAAGACATATGTGTGGTTAATTTATCATGGTTGTTAACGGTGAGGCAAGAAATCGTGAGGAAACCCACATGGCTGAGTTGTACTTAGTCATGTGACAGTGTATTCGTACAAAGCGGCGATAGGCCTGCCCCCTATCACGTGAGTACACTGTCCATGCAAAACGTGGGTACTCTGAACACCAGGTGACAAAGTCACGTGATGTTCAGAAGTATTAGTACCTCTGCCAACCCCTTCGGGGATATTCGGCGTGAACGTTTATGTTTATGTTTATGCTACTATTGTATGGATATAAAAAAGCACTTAAACAGAATGAAATAATATGTTTTTCTGCAAAAAATAATAATCTGATTCCCAAAAATATCTATAAATTATCTCATTACTAGCCAAAATAGCTTTTCTATCGTCAACATCGCTATTTTAGTAACCCACCCACAATGAATTAGTATTAAATAAAGTCAAAGTTTATCTGGAAGAGATCGCTTGAAGTAATAAGTCGGTCGGTAAGTTTTCTATTTAAGAACATAATCTCTGCATTATTAACTGTGACATGAAATAAAGACTGCTCTTCGATTCTATTCTAAGTAAATGCGTAAAAACGGAACACTTGACAAGTCTTAAAACCGAATAGTCTAAATGAGTCCAATACTCGAGCCGAGTGGTCCGAGTCATCGCTGTACGTGATCAATTGGTATTGACACCCGCCCTTTTGTCAGGAAAACAATAAGAGGGAGCGAAAGACTTAAACTAGATCGTGAGATAATTCATTGTGTTCTCAGTTCAATTTGGATCGAACAATATGATGTAGAAAGAACATTTCGATTCTTTGTAATGAAAGGTTTTGGGGATTGAAGTCGCGGCCGAAATTTTCATTTGTAGGTATAGAAGTAGGAAATTGTGTTGTTCTAATCTAACTTAAGTTTTGCTGGGTATTAACTGACTAATACTAGTATACTCATGGCCATAAATCCCAAAAAGTGGTAGCCAGAGCTTAAGAGCTATATACTCGTCAGCCACATTTGGAAGTTGATGGGGGACAAGATGGCAGAAATAAAGTATCGTTGGTGATGGGTCGGCAACCGCATCGCCCAAAAACCACTTTAAAAAGCCCCATACACTTAGTCGCCTTTTACGATACTCGTGGGTAGACTGGGGTAGTGACATTCTAAGCTGGCACTAAAAAGCCAAATATATCTTGAAATCTTTTTTAAGCTGGATCTAAATAACATTACTATAAATTTTGTCTTACCAGGTTCAGCAGTAATGCGTCAATTGGTTTGCCTTGGATGTATTATTTGTTCAGATCAACTAATAATATTAGATGTTCCCGACTAACTGTTCTTCAGGATTTAGCCGCAATATAGAAAAATAACGCAGTTCCGAGAATATCACTCTACCAATCAGCAGTTATTGAGGTAATTATAATTCATTATAATTTTGACTCTCATACAATGCCTGAGACACAGAATTAATATTATTTTATTGCCTTGAAAATATACGCATTGAATATAAATATTTATTAATGGGTTAAAAGCGAAAGTGTCAAAGGTAAAAAAGGGTCCTAGCCGTGTTTCAAGATCTCAAAGGTGGTGTCTCTTCGATTTGTATAATCTATTATTCGATTGATATATTCAATATATATATATATATATATATATATATATATGTCGTGGCCATATCGTAGATTTGAACACATCGTGAAATGATCAAACATTTCATGAAATATATGTATGTATAATAAATATATGCATATTTTATATACCGATTTTGGTAAAACTCACAGTTAAAATCAGAAAAAATAATGAATAAATAAAGCAAAAGATATTCATAGAGAATTTCAGAACCCAAATATAATTCTTAAAAGAAATGGACCTGTAATTGAATTTCCATTTTCAATGAAAGATAGGATTATGTTCAATAAAATTATTTATTAATGTATCTTTGTCCTTGTCGAGATGAAAGTTTTCCCAAGAGGCGATGTTAATGTTGGTAAAAATTTAGACATTTCTATAGAAGGGAGTTGAGCTGAGAATTCGCGGTTGATCTTTTGGGAAATAAACGAAATATTGAGGGTTGATTTGGAATGAAGAAATACGAAGGAAATTAATTAAATTGGGAGCCGGCGGCGGCGGCAACAGAAACGTTTTCTTAGCGAGGACGTGGGCGGGGCGGATTACTTGTACGAATGTAGGCTTTAATTTATCTACCCGCGATATATAATACACATACATACACCCTTTACTTTTATTTCTAATTATACAGTCTATGCGGCAACTAAGTATGGTCATATTTTGACTATCGGTGGGCGAGTTTATGGGACCGAGTCTGTGTCTTTTAATCGTAATTTTGCGCCTAGTTTCGCATATTTCGTCCTATTACTGCAAATACCTGCTAAGTGACATTTTGGCGAAAATAATTTTATTACACCATCGAACTGCATTTTTCAAGCTTTATATGCTGGTAAAACCCTTTTTTCGACATGAACCTTGGATGCGAAGATGGGAATATCATAAAGCATCTTTTTATCAATTTTCTACAATTATGTACTAGTAGAAACTGAAATGTGTATGATAACAAAATGTTTTTTGTTTTATCTCCACCCAAAAACTGTTATTAGATTTTAGATTTTATTTGCAAACCCGTTTTATAACATATTGCCATTTTGTGTTCCGAATGTAAGTTCTATACGTACTTTACCGTTATTTGCATAAAAGTTGTTAAAGTGTAATATTTATTTTACGACAACCAAACTACACTAAACGTGTGTATCGTTTTTTACCAGACTATTTTAATATCATTATACTACATTATTGAACAGCTATAAAAAGTTACAGTGACTTAGTCGTTTTTGCCTGTAACTTTATTCCAGTTTTAACGTGTAGTCGTACAGGAAAAACCAGCTAAATGTGCTGACAAGCTTCGCGACGACGTAGCTAACCTCACTCAGTTGCGGCTCACGCGCCGATGTCACAGTGTTGATGTTTGTAGCTGTCGTTAAAAAAGTTGTTTAATTGTTGTTTAAAAGCTAAATCTAATGATACTGAGCGATAAAAATGATTACAAGGAGTAGAAGACTTGTTAAAATGGTTACGGGAGATAAGGACACAAATAGTAAGTACAATTAAGATATAAGTAATAAATTAGTATAATAAGTTTTAGGTTAGTAGATTATAAATCGATAACTGCAGATTTAAATAAATAATGAATGTGGATAATTGTGCAAAGTAAACATTTATTCATTATTATACTTGGATAAATACAATCGTTTGAAGGTCATTCATTTCGTCGACAAAAGGACGAGCCGAGTTGGTCGGTTGATGTAGTTACCTACCTATCTGAGGCTTTGTTTATTTGTGGAATAAATCGAGTACTGTAATTTTTACAATAATATATATTTAAAATAATTAAATTCAGCAGGTAAGTAAACACTAAGAAACTTTTTTTGCCGCGAAAAAAACGATCAATAAACTTTGAATGCTTGGCAATAAAAAAAAAGTAAGTAAAGCATAGAACAAAAGTAACTCATTAATTTCCTTGTTTAACACAGAGTATATTAAATAGGCTGAGTTGTATCTCAGAGTAGCCAACCTATTAAAAATAAAGTAAAATGTACACGGTTTTTTGAGCTACCTATTGCTACCAGCCCGACACTGCAACGGCTATACCTTTTCGCGCCTGTGTTCATCCGCAATATGTATAGACGATGATTTGCAATATTAACCCTCGGCATGCCTGGTTGGGTCTGTGAGACCCACCGCAGCCGTTAAACCGTTATAATTCATTGTAATTTGAAATTCTCGCGCAACCGCTCTCAGTAGCTGACCGTAGTGAACTGATTGTCGCCCTCCGCCCGCTACCTCAGTCCGGGGCCTGCTTCAGTAGTGAAAGGATCATGTGATCATCAAAGTGATAGAACATGCAATTTTCCAGTCTGGAAATTGCTATGTTCCTAAAAATGATGTCGGAAATGAAGAAGACTAATTATTTTAGCTTAGAATATAAGATAACGTATGTGCATTATGATCCCCAAAGTCTGATTGTGATTTCTTTAGTTTTAGTTGATTTTGCATGTTTATGAACATAAGATGTTTAATTCTACGTTAAAAAACAAGGTAAAAGTTTAATTAAAAAATCTTTTGAAAATATTATTAATTCGAACACATATTTTATTTAAAACCCTAAAAAACATGTTTAATTTTATTATAAAATCAAAAAATATACTACATTGATATCAATTTGTAGGAGAAAAAAAATATTTAAATTTAGGGTCTCACCGACCCACCAGGCACGCCATGTAACTTTTTTCTACCAGGCACGCCGAGGGTTAATATTCTTTTACAGTGTATAATTATTATTTATACTTTTTTTCCAGATGAAAGCCACGTAGAGAAACAAGGCTCAGATCTTGATGAAAAGCAAGAGCGCATAGCTAATGAAATGCAGCTTATCATTAATGATAATTTTTTTGATGATGACCTACCCAATTCGGAACAAGAGTTCGCACAGATGATCGTTCCACTACCAATAAGGCGAATTTCGAATTCGGATTCGGATTCTTTATTCGATGGTGACTTTTCGGATAACGATCCTTCGTACTATCCAGAAAAACCAAAACAGCAGCGGCCAATAGACAACCATAGCGATGATGAAGATTTAATCACGTTACAGGACTTATTAGGCTCTAAAAGTAATAAGTTGTTCCAATCTTTTCCTGGATCTCCACAGCCTGGCCCTAGTAGTCGCAGTCACCCATATGTTGATATGGAGGAAAGTAACAATACATCTTTGGATATTGCCAACAGAACTGACAATGTTGCTTCGGAGATTGTCCAGTTAATATTAACAGATATTTTAGAATTGGTTTGGGATCAGGTAAAAACTATAAGCCGCTGGCGTGCTGTTGATCCCAAAAATTGGAAAAAAAACGTCGCAAGAAAAAGACGTGCAGAAGGTTTATCTAATAGGACTAAGAACCAAATAAGAGCCCCAAAAGTCCCTAAGACAATTAACTGTGCAAACTGCTCATTCAAATGTACAGTAAAGTTTGCAGAACAAGATCGCGAAAAAATTTGCAGAATATATTGGAATTTAGTCTTTGTGAGTAAGAAAAACTTCATTTTATCTCGTGTTACAGTCCAACCACCAAAGCGAATTGTAGTTGAAAGACAACGGTCTGTAAGACCTTACACTACAAAATATTATTTTGATATGGGCTTAGAGAAGCATCAAGTTTGCCAGAAATTCTTTTGCTCCACTTTAAGCATCTCGCGTTCAGTAATTGAAGACGCAATCAAACATAGAAATGAACTTGGATTTTACTCCAGTGCTGACGGACGAGGACATAAAATTCCTCCAAATAAAACTCCTCCAGAAAAGGTGCAACAAGTAATCGATCACATTTCTTCCTTTCCTTCAATGGAGAGTCATTATATCAGAAAACAGTCAAAGCGCAAATACTTAGAAAGCACACTTTCTATTAATAAAATGTACGAGCTTTATTTGGAAGAGTATGGAAAGGATAACCCTGTGTCTGCCATAACATACCGCCGAATTTTCTCCACTCAATTCAACCTGAGCTTTTTTGTTCCAAAGAAAGACCAATGCCAGGTTTGTAACAAGTACGCCTCAGCAAAAGAAAAAGATAGAGCTGATCTAGAGGCTTCCTATAACGAACACATAGAAAGAAAAATTGCATGCGAAGCTGAGAAAGAAAGAGATAAAGAAAAAGCGGGGACTGATCCAACCTTTCTATCGGTCTCATTTGATTTGCAAGCTATTTTGCAATTACCATGCTCGAAGATTGGTTTGCTTTATTATGTGCGAAAATTGACTGTATATAACTTAACTATATACGAGAGTGCTTTACCCAACAATGCTTTTTGCTTTCCTTGGTCCGAGGTACATGGCAAGAAGGGAAGCGCGGAGATAGGAACAATTTTATACCATTACTTGTCTTCTTGCATCCCGCGTCACGTCACAAGTATCTCTTTGTTCTCCGACACCTGCGGTGGACAGAACCGTAACCAAAATGTTGCAGCTATTTTGCTTTGGGCTGTTAACGAGATAGAGCATTTAGAGGTAATAGAACAGAAATTTCTTGAGTCCGGGCATTCCTATATGGAAGCAGATTCCATGCACAGCAGTATTGAAAGTGCAAAAAAACACAAGGACTTATACTCAATGACAGATTGGAAAAACATTTTCAAGAGTGCTAGATCAAAAGGAGTCTACAAAGCAGGCAACAAAAAAGTGAAGAAAGATCCTTACAATGTTAAAGAGTTTAAGTACAATGAGTTCTATGACCTGAAACAACTTGCTGAAGCTACAATAAAAAACAAAACTAAAGACTGCAATGGGAACAAAGTTTCTTGGCTAAAGATTAAAAAAATTAAATATGTAAAAGGTGACCCAAAAATCTACTTCAATTACAATGCATCTGAAGAGTATTTAAATTTTGATACCAGAGCAGTTGTACCATCTCGCAGAAATGCAACTTCTCAATCTGGCCCACGATACAGTACAAGAAAAGGAAACCAACGCAACAAGTCCAATCCGAATTCTGTAGAGCCACCTGCAACTCCTGAATCACTCCTACGACATGGATTCGAGAAGTTGTACAATAAACCTTTGGCGATCTCTGCAGCAAAGAAAAAAGATTTACAGAGTCTTTGTCAAAACGGTATCATTCCGGAAGAATACCACGGTTGGTATCACGGGCTCCATAGTG
Organism: Bedellia somnulentella; assembly: GCA_963576735.1. Classification (NCBI taxonomy): domain Eukaryota; kingdom Metazoa; phylum Arthropoda; class Insecta; order Lepidoptera; family Bedelliidae; genus Bedellia; species Bedellia somnulentella. The sequence continues at coordinate 15,801,406 of OY755171.1, forward strand.
AGAACGATATTGTCGACAGGGTTCCGGATATTGCAGCCTCAGATTCAAGCAGCGATGAAGATTGTTAGCTTTGAATAAAACTCACTTTACGGTTTTAATTCGCGGATTTATTTCGTTTTTTTCATGATTTTTACCGACGTTTCGAAGCCCTTAGTCAAACCTTGAAAATGAGCGCTGGAAAGGGCTTCGAAACGTCGGTAAAAATAATGAAAAAAGCGAAATAAATCCGCGAATTAAAACCGTAAAGTGAGTTTTATTGAATGAGTAACATTCGCGTAAACCTAAGAAACAAAAATTGTTAGCTTTGTACCTCTTTGTTTTGTATTTTGATTAATAAAGTAGCTTGCTATACTGATTAAAAAATGTTTATTTATTTCAACCATTAATAGATACACCATTGTTACACATTAAATGTCCCTAATACAGTAAAATAAATTCATTAAAACTACTTTCTTAAATAAAAACATTAAAATGAGTAGAATTTAGTGAAGTTAAGATACTTTTAATAAGATATTCCAAAATTATGTACAGGTAAAACCGGCTATATTGTTGATGATTTTAAGTAAAATAAAAAATACTCGCCAATATACAGGTATTTTTTATTTTTTTGTAGTTTGTAGGCATATGGTACGAAAACTGAAGCTTCATAAAATAGAAACATGTTCATAAACACTTAACTGAACGAAATATACAAATATATATTTGTACAGGTAAAACCTGCTAAGTATGTGACAATTTTTTTTCAATCACGTTTTTATGGTCAAATAATTTCATTCTAGGTCTCTTCAATTAGTAAAATGTAAACTAAATACGATAAGGCTTAAGAGTATATAAAAACACTTATTTTTTTTACAAGTTTCAATAGAAAAAAAATTGGTCAAACATTAAAATGGCCATATCTCAAAATGAGATTTTTGCAGATAGCATGTATTTGCAGTAATAGGACGTTATTCATTTTTTATGTCATTTTCACCGATAAGGGTTACAAATTAAATATCTACACAACTACTATAGTTGGTATAGTTTTCATAAAATCGTATTGACACAACATCACATAACTAATTACAACTTAGCCAAGTGGGTTTCCAACTATGTTAATCTTCTTGTTAATGTTCCTAACTGTTAACAATCATAGTAACTTAGCTACACAAATGACTCAAGAAAATACACATTTGTGTAGGCCTGACGCAGGATTCGAAAACACGCTCTTCTTTTTAACAGGCGGTGATGGTGCTCCCCACTAGTTACAGATCTAAGCTAGGGTAGTTTTGCGTCTCAGGATAATAATTGGATTAATAATTAGTTTTTCTACTTTTAGTACTTGAAATATAAATTAGTATTTGTCGCTACCCCTTTCTACCCACGGGTGTCGTAAGAGGCGACTAAGGGTATTGGGGCTTTTTATTGGATTTTTGGGCGATGCGGTTGGAGACCCATCACCAAGAACCTTTATTTTTACCATCTTTTCCCCACGCAACTTCCAAAAGTGGCTGAGGAATTTATAATTCCTTAGCTCTGGTTACCCCTTCTAGGGAAATATAGCCGTGAGCATATGTATGTATGTATGCCTTCTAACTACCGCCCTATATCTTTACTGTGTATTCTGTCCAAGCTCTTAGAGAAAATTGTTAATAAAAGGCTAGTTGACTACCTAGAATCAAACAGACTACTTTCTTCGGTTCAATTTGGATTTAGACGTAATAAGTCAACAGTTGATGCAACAAAACACCTTACCAATAAAATTGTGAAAGTCTTGGATGGGGGACAGAAATGTATAGTGGTTTTCTTAGACTTATCAAAAGCCTTCGATACTGTCTCATCTTTAATACTGTTTAGAAAACTAGAAACACTAGGTATACGGGGTACAGCTCTCAGTTGGTTTAAAAGCTATTTAGAATTAAGGAGTCAAGTCACCAGAATAGAGTCATTTCAAAGTGATATTTGCCATATTGACTTCGGAGTCCCACAAGGGAGTATACTGGGTCCTACTCTATTCTTAACATACTTAAACTCGATCCAAAACGTTGATCTTGAGAGTGCGCAAATAGTTTGTTACGCAGATGACACCGCTATTATGTTTCATGGCCCAACTTGGAATGAAGCAAAGACTGCTGCGGAGAAGGGACTATCTAAGATGAAGGAATGGCTACAACAAAATTTACTAACTCTTAACACCCAGAAGACACAATTTATGTGCTTTTACAAAACAGCCATATCCAGGCCAGACTCTTTGTACTCCCTAACCATGCACAGCTGCAGAAATGGTGGAAGTGGAAGCCAACCTTGCGACTGCATACAAATCAACCGGACCAAAGAAATTAGATACTTGGGTCTCATTCTGGACGAACGTCTTACTTTCGAGGCCCACATAGGTAAAATCTCCAAACGAGTCAGGAGCCTCACCGGGGTCATGAAACTCCTCCGAAGTTCTGCTGACATACATATTATGAAGCAAGTCTATTATGCGCTGTGCCAATCCTTGCTTAACTATTGTATAGAGGTCTGGGGAGGGGCAGCTAAATCAGTGCTCATTCAGTTGGAGAGGGCGCAAAGAGCATTGCTGAAGACTATGTACCGCAAACCCATGACCCACCCTACGGAGGAATTATTCAAGCTAGCCGAAGTTCTCACGGTAAGACAGCTCTATTTCCAAAAAATATGCCTTACTATGCACAAAAATTTGGGTAAACCAACCGATTTGACTTTGCTTAAATCAAATCGGGTTCATCAATTTGTCATGCCTATCGTAAGTTCTAACTTAGCCAAACGCATCGGGAGTTTTGCATATGCTCACATTTACAATAAAGCAGTTAAGAAGTGTAGTATTAAAAAAGAAGACTCCTTAGTTATACTAAAATCTAAGTTGACGCGATGGTTAAGTTCTATGGATTACGAGAGTACAGAGTCAATAATAACAATTTAACAATTTAACATGATAAATTATACAACATTTACTAATAAACAATAATATCACAAAATTATATATATGCCTCAAAAATTTATGTAGGTCGTAGGTGTTTTCTTACCGTATTTATGAATATTTATAACACCCTCACTAACACACTAACAACGACTACGTTTTTATTTTATTTTTATTACTAATATTAAATTTGATTCTTTTATTTTTATATTATATATATGCACATGTAGGTATGTGTGTGTACCTTCTTCTTGTAGTGTTAATTTAATTTTATTGTTATTACTTATTTAAATTTGAAGCGCATACTCTATTATAATAAGATATTTAATTGGTTTCCCAAGATACAGGCTGTGCCTAGTTTGGGAACCCCTGTTAATGGACAAAGCTGTATTTCTTTTAATAAATGTAAATGTATTTTTACTTTATGTATGTATGTATGTATTTGTCCCGGTGTCAAAACAAAATAAAAAATAGCTTACTTTGTAAACCACCAATTTGATTGAGTATTTCATCCGTATAAAAATACAAATACTTTGAATATCATATAACACATGTCAGGTAATATTCTATACTTTATTTCATTACCACACTCATGACCCTGGATGATCTTGTTTGTGTTATTTGAAATGATATCAATCCTGAAGCAGCCTTCTAAAAGTAAGTCAATAACAATTGAATTTGCATGAATAAAGTAGTACTGTACGCACAGTGGGCCTGTTCCAATGAAAGAGGCCACTCAGTGCTCGATGGCCCTCGGAATGGAAGGAGGGTGCATGATCAAACGCTTTGACGTAACCCGCAACGTAGACGTTTGCAACTTTTCAAGGACTACTACTCTGGATTCTTGACGACTCTCGATGGTTTAAAACGATATAGGTGGATATGATTTGAATTAGATGCCCCAACTGGTAGATAATTGAATGATAAAAACCCTTTGTATATATAATTTAATGTTTTTTGACATGAATTCCTCATGTGGGGATTATTACTCATAAATAAAAGAACCCCGAACCCCGCCAGTGTCGAAATTTTTCTTTCCTTTAATATCATCTTTTATTTATCCTTTGTATATATGTTGACAAAATTGCTAAGAATATTGCGGTATTTTGGGATGTGTGTGACATACATTTCTATTAGGGTAGGCTGAGCTACTGATCACCACTTTGTACGATCCTGACAAACGGAGACCATCAGAAGCAACTAGAATTTTTTGGTTTTTAAACTGATCTTTTGGCGCTGAAATGGAAACTCTTCTATCATTTTATATTCTTATCAACAAACTAATCTTTATTTTACTATGTTTTTCCCGCTTAACTTCTATCAGTGTCTGAGGAAGTTTATACTGTGTGTTTTAATCTGTCAATTTTGCTATGTACTCTAGGATTTCTTGCCGTATAGGAAGAGGTGTAGGCATTGTAGTAGGTATCTTATCAAGTCTATTTTACCCCATCATAGTTTAACGATGAACTCTCGAGCGAGTATCTCAAGTTAGAAATGACAAACTGACAGGGTATTCATAGAAAATCTGTCAGTGTCTCAATTCTCACGTGCTATACTTCCTCTCACATACCTCATGATGCTACCTGTACTGAATTTATCGGAATTTGTTTGATTCGTTTGATACCTACAAGAATTATCTTTAATTTTTGAAAACTGTAACGTATTTCAAATTGGCAAACCACGAATGCAGAGCTTAACTGACAACGGATCCTGATAAAATGGCAATAGACTTGCTTCCTATTGCATGAGCATCCTGTCCAAACACAAGTTATTTTTTAATATTTTTTTTTTTATTTATTAAGGAGAAAAAACAGAAATAGCTAAAAGAATATAAAATAACAACATATAGAACATAATTTAAAACGGGGCGTATACCCGCGGTCGCGGGTTCGAATCCCGCCTGTGTCGAAATTTTTCTTTCCTTTATTTATTCTTTAGTTATAAAAATATATAGAACATAAGTAAATTAAAATTTTGGTATCTCCTCAATTATGATAACTATACGAAAAAAAACTGTGTAATTTAGAAACAAATATTATCCGTTTGAAAACACGTAGTAAGTTGAATAATACTAATAAGATGTATTAACAGATGATTGGCACCAATTTTATGGCTTAATTGAAACCAGATGTAAATTACATACATCTTACTAACATCATAACTTATACTCAATCTACTCCTACAGTTTAAGGAGAAGAAAAGAATCATAGTAACCTATGGGTAATACATCATCGTCTATAGCTTAAAAACAAATATAATATATTATTCCACATTAATAATAAGAATAACATAATTTGCCGTGTAGTGCCGGCTTAGAATGTCGCTACCCCTTTCTTGCCACGGGTGTCGTAAGAAGCGACTAAGGGTATCGGGGCTTTATATTGGATTTTTGGGCGATGCGGTTGGAGACCCATGACTAAAAACCTTTATTTTTACCATATTTTCCCCACTCAACTTCCAAAAGTGGCTGAGGAATTTCTTATTCCTTAGCTCTGGCTACCCCTTCCAGGGAAATATAGCCGTGAGTATATGTATGTATGTAATAACATAATAATTAGAATAACACTACCCCATTTCTACCCGTGGGTGATCGTAAGAGGCGACTAAGGGTATAGGGTATTCTTAGGTGATTTTTGGGCGATGTGGTTGGAGATCCATCACCAAAAACGTTTATTATTATCATCGTTTCCCCAATCAACTTCCAAAAGTGGCTGAGGAATTTATCATTCCAAAACTCTGGCTACCCCGTTAAGGGATTTATAACCGTGAGTATATGTATGTATGTATTCCACATTAGTCTGTTACCATTGTTATTCATAGGAAAGGCAAACCAAACAAAGCTTAATAAGTAATGAAATAGTGGAAATAAATTTCCTTTAGTAAATTAATCAATAAAAATCATAATTTACTAATTAGTGAAAACAAGTATATTTTCAAGATACTTAGGTGATTTGATCTAGCAATATGTGACATGGTTTTCTTGATTTATATATTAATGTGTATCCTTTTTACTCTTTGTCAATACATTTAATTTGGTGCCAATTAATATATCCTTTGGAACTCATACTAGGAAACGAAATGAGTAAGTATTTCCGTATTTTCTCAGAATCTACAAGCTTTTTTGTTTAACAAACCTAATTAAATATGTGTAATATAGTTGATGGAGAGAGTGCCATTGCCACACCAGCTATATTTCTCCTTTGAGAACAATAATTGGCTAACAAGTTTTTTCCTTTTGATGCAGCTTATTACTTTACAACTTTTCGCCCTTTTGGAGTTGAATGCTTTGATTGCGTCTATTGTTTCGAAACAAGTTGTTTGTGAAATGTTTTTGTTTTACTTTGAAAACTTTTATTATGATTGGATGAGGGTTAATACAAAAGGATCATTTTGAACTCATTACACAGTTATTTCAGAGTTGAATACTTAGGATTGTAGTTTAATTGACTGTTGCGAAGTTATTTTTTTAAATCCGTAAAGAGTTTTGGTTTAGATTTTATTACATACGCCTATTAGAACATTAAATGTAAGTCAGTGTCATTATCAGAGGAGAAATTTGAGCATTACGAATACGAAGGAAAGTATATTACAGGCTAAATATAAATGCTGCATACATATTTTAAATCAGAAAGCTTTTCTTTAGTGCGTGTTTCGAGATGACGGATGATAGAAAATTGGTAAAAGATATCTGTTGAGCTAATGTGGAAGGTAATGTGAGTAAAGGACGGTCACGGATGACACACTCGGACCAAATTGAGAGTGTGCTCAAAAAGCCAGGCCTTCGAAGTATGAAGAATAAAAGAACATGTAACAAATGATTGATGGATGTAGACGATGCTAGGGAGGTTTGCCAGGTTCCTACGAAGTGGCTATCGCTAGTATCTGCCTCCCCCAATAGGAATTAACGGCGTGAGTATATGTATGAATGTATAACATGTTCTTTAGTGTGCTTTAAAAAAGATTAACCAGTGGACAACTAAAACCTTCAGAGTAAACGTAGAGTTTAAAACATCATTCTATATGACACAAAGGGTGAGCAGTATTTGTATGATACTGCCGGATTAGTCTTACTGTAATTTTAGTAGAAGTACTAATAAGTTGAGCCATTTTTCATTTTTATAATTTGTGACAAAAAATTTATGGGTATCCTAACTAATTTAATTTTAACCGCCTTCAAAAAAAGGAGTGTTCTCAATTCGACCGTATATATTTTTTTCTTTTTTTGTGTTTGTTCGCCGATTACTTAGTCATTTATGAACCGATTTTGATTATAATTTTTTTATTCAAAAGAACATACTCCCGGATATCAGGATCTGATGATGGGATCCTGGAGAAATCGAGGGGAACCCTGAAATTTTATAGGCAAATGTTCCGCGTTTTACATATTTTCTGAACTTATATTGGCATTTGTTTCTGAAAATTATATTGTTATACTGCTGAGCTGATGATCGAAGGTGTGGGTTCTCAATCACTTCGTACTTCGTAGCTTTTATGAAAAGAAGTACAAGTTCACTAAACATTTCTTTTGTTATGTTATTGTTGCTAAGAAAGTACCATGAGACCAGGATCTGATGATGGCATCCCTGAAAATCGAGGGGACTATCGAAACTCACAATCATGTGACAGTGCATTTGTTCAAAACGCCGATAGGCCTGCCCTGTATAACGTGAGAACTCTGTCCAAGTAAATCGTGGGTACTCTAAATAACAGGTGACAATGTCACGTGATATTCAGAAGTATTACTACCTCTGCAAACCCCTTCGGGGATATTCGTTCGTGAACGTTTGAGTCTTTTTTGAGATGTAGAATTGTAGACCATCGCCTATCGAGAGATTTCAAGAACAATGTAAAGTTTCATATGGTTGAGCCTATTTAATATCGTACAATAATAGAAATACGAAGAATACTAAAGTAACCGTCGCTTCCTTATCTAAGAGGCATCTTTGCCAGGTCTGCCCATCTCTAAAACTCGTAAAACAAAATAATTTTTATTAAAAAAAAAAACGACCTTTTTTGAAAAAACGGTTTGTAAAAACAACCAAAGCTTTACCTGTAGGTAACTTTACTTATACTGACTATTAGTAAAAAGATAAGTATCAAAATGGATACAAGACATCCTTACGTAAATTCAAATGAGAAGTGTGCCATCCCTTCGTCACGGATGTAAATTATTTATTAGGAATAATGTGAAAATGCTTTTATGAAGAAAGCAAAGTGTTCACGTATTTCCATTCTAGTACCGTTCGTGGTTATTCAGAATCAGTTTAGACCCAATTAGGGTTGGTTAGACCCTCGTCATTCGAGTTTGACAACGTTACTTGGCGGTGTTGCTGTAAGAACGCATTAATGGGGTCTTACATCGAATAATGATAGTATTGTTCTCAATATCATAACTCAAACCCATATATAAATTATAACATACGTGCATTCACGGCTTTTTGAAAGTGAAGTGTGGAAAATATTGTGAAGCAAATAATGGTTGATTATTCATTTAAAAAAAAAAAATTGTTTTCAAATAATAAAGAACATAATATTTTCCTTAATTATAAAAGACTACAAATACAAAACAAGGCTATTTTGCAATATGAAGGTTTGTTGAAATCTAATAGTTTTCATAAACAAAAGCAATCAAAAAAGTCACTTTGGTACGCTATATTCTCGTCAACTTATATTTAAACAAATAAAAGTTTTGTTAAACCGAAATGAGATATTTTTTTAGCATGATATGAAAAATTCCATGTTTCATTCGCATTATTAGTTCTGAGGTGTACCAGGCCACTCAGAATGTATTGCGAAAAAGGGTTTTAATGTATGAAACACTGGCCGGTTGTAATGTATACTGAAAATATGAGTCTTTATAAGTTATAAAATTATTTTTTACGAGCTATTTTAAATTGAAAAATGAATCTGAGCCGGGAATATTTTCGCGCTATGATTTTTTACGATTTCAAATGTCGCTTAAAACCAGACAAATCATACGATAGACTTCAAATGGCGTTTATGGATGAAGGACCTTCCAAGGCAACCGTGTATCGTTGGTATAACGAATTCAAGCGTGATTGATTAACTTTGCGGGATGAAGAAAGAAGTGGTCGCCCTCTAACGGCTGTTACAGATGAAAACGTGGTGGAAGTGAAAAATAGGCGAATAACGTATCTAGAGATTCAACACATTATGCAGATTGGATCGGGAAGCGTTCATGAAATTTTACACGTACATCTTCACGTGTGGAGGATAGTTTCACGCTGGGTGCCACACAACCTCACCGAGGTACAGAAACAAGCCCGGGTGGAATGGTGTCGTGATATGATTAATAAATTTGATGCTGGCTCATCTCGGCGTGTTTACGACATCGTTACAGGTGATGAGTCTTGGATTTATCAATACGATCCTGAAACGAAGCGCCAGTCGACGGTTTGGGTATTTCAAAACGAAGCGACCCCTACCAAAGTGAAGAGATCTAGAAGCGGTGAGAAGATTTTGATCGCAAGTTTTTTCAATATGACTGGCTATTTGGTGTCAATTCCATTACAAGATCAAAGAAGTATCAACGCAGACTGGTATAGTACTAAATGCTTGCCAGTAGTTTTCTCAGTTGTGAGCAACAATCGACCAAACACAGGGCTCCGCGGGCTACTGCTTCACCACGACAACGCGCCCGCTCACACCGCGCTCAAAACGACGGACTTCTGAACAGCACGCCGGTCAAACTCTTGGGTCACCCTCCTTACAGCCCTGACCTGGCACCGTGTGACTTCTTTTTATTCCCTAAAATAACAAATCAACTCAAAGGGATACAATTTTCATCGCCGGAAGATGCGCTGTCAGCGTTTCAGCGGGCTGTAAATGAGGTGTCTGCGGCGGACTGGAAAAAGTGTTTCGAAAACTGGTTTAGACGTATGAAACTTTGTGAAGACGCTGGTGGAGAGTACTTTGAAAAGATTTAATAAAAACATTTTTACCCATAGAACACTTTTTTTTATTTTCGCAAAAATTTCTGAGTGTCCCACGTATGTCATAAAAAGATAATATACTACAAGGTTAAGCCTCAAAGGAATTTGGATAGCTTACAACATTTAGACCGTTAAAATTTTCAACGTAGGTATTTTTTCTAGGTCTGGATAGATTATGAGAGATATTTATATTTAATAAACAATTTTCATGTGTTAAATATTTGATATTTTTTTTCTAATTTTTAGAATCTAGTTAAGTTATAAGTGTTTTTCTTTTGTTATTTCTTTAATGCAACATCTTTTGGTTTGACTCACATCTCTTTCATCTCATTGATATCTGTCTTAATGATCACGATACATCAATTGAATAAAACGCAAGAGTAAATGAAACGAAATTAAGCTTCACCCAGACTAATTTTTTCTCAAATTAGTTCTAACTTGTAAGTGCATAATTGAAACACAGATAAGTCGAGTTAATCAAGACAATGTTTCTTTTCGTGTAATATAAAGTCAACTCTGTGTTCAGCTCACGTTCCAAACTACATAATGAGGGTCGTTAACCTCAACTAACATTAATTACCGAAAAAAGGCTGCCTACATATTGAAACATATTTCAAGTTACAGGGAATTTATTAATGCTTCTAGAAAATAGGAAAAAGGGCTCAAAAAAATTTGACAGAGTGTAGATGAATTACTACTCACTTATGAAAATACAGTAAAAGAATATTAGAGAATATTAATGATCTAAAAGATGTGCCTGAAGACCTTTTTCTTAACATCGCGTAACATTACAACGATTTTTCTAAATGTAAACTATGTTTTTATAACAACTAAAAATAATAAGATTTATAATTTGGTATGCAAAGTTTTACCAAAATTATGCTGATTACAAAACCATTTCGAGATATTATGTTTTTGAACAATATTTTCTTGGAATTATATCAAATAAACCTGCAAAAAACTGTAAAAGTGTTTGACCTTCAATGTCATTTCAAAGATATTCGTTTTTGCAGTTTATTAATATAATATCGAAAATGATAGGTTTATTAATTATAATATCGTAATAATTTTATATCATTTGAGATCACGTGCTTAAACATTTCGCTTCATTTGCATGTCGCTACGTGATTCTTTCGATCGATGACGTCATTGAGAATAAAAGTTGAATTATCTTTAAAAAATCATAACTTTACTTAATCTCCTTAATTTCGTGTTTGCTATCGAATAAAAATATTTAATAAATACAAAAAAGAACTTTGCATACTGAATTGGAAAGTGGATTTTATTTTAATTATTCAATACGATGTTTTTGTCATTTTTGAATTTAAGAACATAATAATTTTATTTTTACGACCATAAAAAATGTGTGTGTGTGTATGTTTTTACTCTTATCTTTTTATTGTATTTGTATGTACGACTATATAAGTACGCGTTTTCTTTATTTCGGATAGTCAAAATCTAATAAATGTATGGCTCTATAATTGATTACCCTTTTAAAAAAAGTAACATAACAAAACTTACTTTAGAAAATGAAAAACTTTATAGATCACCTGACTCCTGGAATTAATATACGTGTTTCTGTTAACAAACAGAAATGATTCACTTATTTGAAGACCTTCTGAAAACAGGAGCATCCAAGTAATATGTCTATGTCAGTGAAGAGCTTTAGTGTCTGACCGCAAATGATTATGCTTTAAATACTAGTCGACCTAGATACGCGTTTTCGTGGCGCAAACGAGAATCATTACTGAAGAACTGTGTTGATTGGGGATTTTATTGTTCCGGGATGTATAATTTCTACCTGCTTCTGGTAGATAAGACTTCACTTCAAATAGTTTGGTTCATTATTCAGTGTAAAGTTGGACAGCAGTCTTGTTGATTAGGAAAACATTTTACTTACTTACTTATACTCACGCCCATTACTTCTATTGGGGTAGGCAGAGAATATTGATCGCCACTTACAACGATCTTGACAAATCTCTCTGGCTTCACTTATATTCATTATTCTTCTCTTACATGCTTTTTATTCTTCTCGTTCGTTTCGTTCGGACCCCCGCCTTTATAAGTTTTTTTTTCTATCTGGTCTAGAAACGTTTTACGAGGCCGGATTTTATTGTTCCGGGACGTATAATTTCTACCTGCTTCTGAAAGATAACATTTCTCTTCAGATAATATGGTTCATTATTCAGTATAAAACTTGGATTACAGTGTTGTTGACGAGGAAATCATTTATAGATTAAACTTCGTAAAAATAAATATGATTAAATTTGCTGTGTAGTGCTGGCTTAGAATGTCGCTACCCCTTTCTACCCATATCGGGGCTTTTTATTGGATTTTTGGGCGATGCGGATAGAAATGAGATGGAGACCCATCACCAAATACCTTTATTTTACCGCCTTTTCCCCACTCAACTCCCAAAAGTGGCTGAGTGACGAAAAAACGACGTGATAGCACAATAGGTAGAACACCGGTTAACGTGCAAGCGACTAGTGTTCAAATCCCCGGTCGGGCCTACACCAATTTGTCTTTTCTAAAGACATATGTGTGGTTAATTTATCATGGTTGTTAACGGTGAGGGAAAACATCGTGAGAAAACCCACATGACTGAGTTGTACTTAGTCATGTGACAGTGTATTCGTACAAAACGGCGATAGGCCTGCCCCTTATCACGTGAGTACACTGTCCATGCAAAACGTGGGTACTCTGAACACCAGGTGACAAAGTCACGTGATGTTCAGAAGTATTAGTACCTCTGCCAACACCTTCGGGGATATTCGGCGTGAACGTTTATGTTATGTAATGTTTGTATGTATGTATGTATTAAATTTATAAATTTTTTTGAACCTCGTATTGTTTCTCAAGGGCTTATGGTTATAATAAAAATCATTGCGTTGTGTAAACTTACATCGCCAAAATATACAACAGAAATACCAGAAAACAGAAATACCCATGGCTTGCATGTAGTCGTAATATTTTTCTTTCTTCCATAAATTAATAAAACATAGGACACTCACATTTCTCGTCGATGTTTGTCTTAAAACGTCACAATAAATCTATAGACAACCACTCAAAAGGAATAAATCGCCACTTTGTACGATTCTGGCAAACCTCTCTGGCTTCGTTCACATCCATCAATCGTTTCATACATGCTCTTTTATTCTTCATACTTCGGACACCTGCATTTTTGAGCACATTTCCTATTTGATCCAAATGAGTCCTCCGAGGTCGTCCTCTACTAACATTACCTTCCACATTGACTCTATTGTTCTCTTTCACCAATTTACTGTAATCCATCCTCTCTATATGCCCAAACCTTCTCAACATTCCTTTTTCTATCTTTCTTACAATATCATCTTTTACACCACACTTTTCACGAATCACATCATTCCTCACACGATCACATAACCTTACATCACAATTTTTTTCTGAGGGATCTCATTTCTACTGCATTCACTCTGCTTTCATGCTTCTTCTGCCACACCCAACATTCACTGCCATACAAAAGCGTAGGAACGAGGACAGCATCATGGACAGCCATTCGGGCCTTCAAAATTCACTATAAATGATATCCCAGTCAAAGGCTAATCCTCTGGGTTCCCTACGTGTGTTTGATAAACCTTTCTTGAAAATTGATACATTGACAAGCTTAAACCGAATCTATTATAGAGCGATAACTTGTTTCTCCAAATATCGTTTGTTGGATGTACTTACGTTATTTGAAATATATTGTAAATACATATGTCCGTATATTTATTTTAGTATTTATTCAAGGCCAAATTTGAAAAGGTTATCTTTCTAAATAAATACAAAGGCTAGTAAACTCTTTTAAAAAGGTTTTCAACAAAACATCTCAAAAAACCTTCAGACATGCGCCTATCCTATAGTCTTTTTTTTTAAAGGCAAATAAACGTAAACAAATTAATAATATGCATATTATAGAATAGAATAGAATAAATCTTTATTGGACATCAAACACTACAAAAGAAATTATCATATAGTTTATAGTGAGGCACAATCGGCGGTCTAATCGCTAATAGCGATCTCTTCCAGACAACCTTTGGAAGGTGAGATCGGTAAACTAGTTATCTGGGTAGATGCACAAAACAAGCTTATTTTAAAACTAACTTATTTAATTGAAATAATAAATAATAACATAAATATTAATTACACAAAATAATATACATATTACACACATTTGAACACACATACATACATAACTACATACTTTTATATGAGAAGTAATTACTGTGTATGCCATTTAAAAATTAGGTTTGCAAGAAATAACCGCTAATAAATCATGTGGTTAGCATACAAAGATTTTGTTAGCAATGATTAAAATCAGGCTGCAATTCGTGTTCTGCAAATAATCATGACAATGGTCTGTAATTTAAACACAAACTGATAGCGAGTTTTATTTTGTATCTGCAAAATAAACAGTCACTCCGCAGAATAATTACTTGGGCAGCAATATTATACATTAGGTCAGCAGAGAAAACATTTCTACACGCAACTTATTTGACTGTATAGCATATTTTAAATTTGGATGGCAATTTAAATAATTGTTTTGCGTATTTATTGAAAAATCAGTTATAAAATAGCTACTAATTGTGAAGTTTTCGACGCACAGTGGGAAAATTTTAATGATTTCAAGAAACAAAATTTCAGTAAGTGGCTTGTCTCACTGCCAATTGAAACAAAGGAATGAAGAGAGGGAAAATGTGACTGTCCAGCTTTTTTTAATTTCTACGTATGTAAACACTTTTGTGTACTTTTGTTAATTCATTCTGTGTATTTGTAATTGTTTTTCCATATTTGATGTACAATAAAGAGTTTTCTATTCTATTCTAAACACCTGATTGTCTTAGCGATCCGCTTAAAGCATGTGGTGCCTCCAATTGAAGCAAAGAATATTCCCATAGGGAAAAAGAGGAAACGTGGCCGGCCTTCAAAGGCAAAACGAGCATTAATTATACAATAAATAAAAAAAAAGTTACTGTTTCTTGAATATAATAATTATAAAACTAAAACATCTTCTTTATTATTCCATCAAAATATCTCTGCTATAATACTGAAAGTAACCTACTTACTGAGAGAGAATAAATAAATGAATCATCAGTAAGTGATGCGCCCATTTAGTGCTTTTTAGGTATGATATTTATTTATTATTTGCTAGACTAATTTAAGCGGCACCAAACTGATTTTTTTGCTTATTCTCTGAGTGCTTACCAAAATTAAATTAACTACAGGTCACTCATTGCAGCTTTGATATATACACAGCTGTACAAAAAAAAATACTGCTGTTCAGAATGATATATATTGCAGACTGATTTATTAATATTTGCTGAACACAAGTTGCTGTCCAACTATCAATTTTAGCTTACCAATTAAATATTTCTGCTCACAAATATGCCAATACTTTGCTAACCGTTTAAATAACACCCCTTTTATATATACAAGTAATACAAATACCTAAATAAAATACACAAATACGTTTTAGAAATATAATTAATACATATAATTTAAAAAGCAACAGTATTACAGCGCTTCAGTGAGATAGTGTTGTTTCACCAGATCCTTGAACACATAAAGTGATTTAGCCAATCGCACCTCCACAGGAAGTGCGTTCCACAATTGCACAGCGTGTACAGAAAAAGAGGAGCCATAGAAATTGGTTGAATGAGAGGGAATAATTAATTGAAGATTATGGTCTGAACGTAAATTAAGGTTATGGGAAGAAGATAGAAATTGAAAACGTTCTTTAAGATAGAAAGGGGTGGCAGGATTGAACAAGATAGAGTATATGTCTCTATTTTTTGGGAAATAAACGTAAACAAATTAATAATATGCATATTATTTCCCATTTGTTGCAAACCTACACCGATTTCGACAAATTAGGTAATAATCGATTTCCTGGCCAACAGATAGTTTTGTTTATTGTAATACGCACCTTAAATTAAAGTAGTAAGGTACGATTTCGTGTGCAAATATGAAATAAAGGTTTCAATATCCCGAAGTCTATGGGGAGCGTTAAATCAAGATATTTCTTCGGAGCGGTATCTTGGATCTGTTTGGTGACCGGCTATTCGTATCTTTCTTAGACATTGAAAATATATCACTTAAACTTAGCTTTGAATCTTTTACAACATGATATCTATTGGACCACATCGTACAAGCATGTATGTCTTTAACTCGTAACCATAAATGTCCAAAAAGGGGTGGCAAGGGCTGCAAAGGTTTAGTAAGGAAGTATTGCTAAATACCTGCACGCAGCACCAACTTCCGGGAAAACTTCTTTTCCATACGCACAAGTAATATAATTAACAGTCTTTGCAACTCAAACGAGGTCGATATATTTAGCAGTAGTTTTGAGACGATTAAATCCAGTTTTATACGCAATTTTGTATCTTCTTTGGCGCAGCGGTAGTAGCAGTTAACTATAGAGTATGTCTTACATGTTTTCTGTACAGTTATACCTTTAGATTTATTTTATTTTTATAAAAGGTACACCCTATTATATGTTATGATTAATTACATAAAAAAGAAACTATTGTTAGCATAATTATGAGTGTACAACCTTGTGTTTTTTTATTATTATTAAGTTTTGTAACAATGAAAACTGATAATTGGCTTTTAGTTTTACTTTTAAGTTGCTAATTAACTATAACTAGCTGTAAGTTTTCCGTAATTATAAAATAAATAAATAAAAGATGATGATGGGGAGAACTTTTGTGGTATAGGCTCGTAGGCAATAATTTTCAATTGACACTTCATATATTAAATATAAAATATAGATTAGCTGTGTTGTGTTTGCTTAGAATAACGCTGACCCATTTCTTACCGCGGGTGTCACATTGGGGCATTTAAAATGATTGTTGGGCGATGTGGTTGGAGACCCGTCACCATCAGCCTCTTTAATTTTAAATTTGAAAGCTCTGGCTACCCTTTTTGGGATCTATAGCTATGGGTATTTGTATGTATGCACTATAAATATATTAAGCAAGGAAGAAACAAAGAAAACATTTATTCATTGCCGAATACAAAAAAGACAACGATAGTTACACTCACATACATTTAGAAACACTTAACAATCAATCATTGTAATACTTGAATTTAAATTATTAAGTCAATATTCTGGAATCAAATATCTGTATTGAAAGACCCCGAAGATGAGCACATAAACACAAATAAAAAAAAGTAATAAAAAAATGGTCCCGGGTTTTAAATGAGATGTCATTATAAAAAAGGGCGTTAAACCACTACCTTGATTAAAAGTAACAGTTTCATGTTCTTTGCACTAGAAATAATGAACAGACTTTTCAGGAATATCATTTTTAAAAATAATTATTTCCGTATAAAAAAAAGAGTTCGTCTTTTCTGATAAACAAAATTAAGACATATTTACCAAAATGCTTTGCACACCCATCATATTCGCATATGGCATAAATATAGATCGCCAATTATTATTTCGCCAACAAATAAAGGAAACACAATAAAGTTAAACCAAAAAACGTTAAACGTGGGTACTCTTAACACCAACTAATAATGTCACGAGGTGTTCAGAAGTATCAGTACCTCTGCCAACCCATTTGGGGATATACGGCGTGAACATTAGAGTTTGAAACAATACCTTTTAAATCAACAAATGGGCTGGCTGTGCTAGTCCCTGTGTGACTAATTAGTTAACTACAAACAATCGAGGTACAGCCATACACATAACAGCTCAAACACTTGGTCGCCATCTCAGTGATCAATGTCAGTTCCAAGTAGTTGAGACTGAGTACAAGCGCGGTCTATAGATACGAGTATACATCACTGACCAAATGTTCCGAACTCTCTGCCCTTGCTCTCTGCACCTAACTGTAACTAGATTGCGATATAGTTAAAAAAAACCCACGAATCTTTCTTTTTAATCTTCGAATATAGCATATAATATAAATATGTTATTTGGTGCTGAAAAAACTTGCTATCCATTTTTAGGACATACATACATATACTCACTGCTATAAATGCCTAGAAGGGGTAGCCAGAGCTAAGGAACTAGAAATTTCTCATCCACTTTTGGAAAGTTGATTGGGGAAAAGATGGCAAAATAAAGGTTGTTGGTGATGGGTCTCCAACCGCATCGCCCAAAAATCCCTTAAAAGCCCCTATACCGTTAGTCGCCTCTTACGTACACCCACCGGCAGAAATGGGGTAGTGCTATTCTAATCCGACATTACACAGCTATATTTAGTCGCCTCTTACGTACACCCACCGGCAGAAATGGGATAGTGCTATTCTAATCCGACACTACACAGCTATAATCCGTAATATGGCATAGGTGGGCAATTTTGTAAAAATATTGCTCATTTTATCTAACATAGTAATCAGTAACTTTACAGATTATCCATAAAAATAATAAGGAGTATTTGTTCATAGATTCGCCACTCGCTACTTTTTGAGCCCAAATATTCTCCGTCGCCAAACAAACGCGTAAATCTCCAATACAAATACTTCGAATCACACAAAGAATTACATCTTTTCTGCGGGTATTTACTGATCATATTTACAAGGCTCCGAGGTAAACTTTTTCTATTAGGACTGTGCAACTTAGTTTATACAGTATAAGTGGATGTATTTAGAGTTCTAACTAATAAATGAATAGCTTTTACAGGCATTCAGCAACCAAACGCTACCTCAGTCTCAGCTCCAGCGACGGACTCACAGCATCATTGCCACAATCCTAATCAATGAAATTCCTGAGAAACTGTGATTCATATTGCCTTTATGTAAGCATGCTATAATCCCATTTCTACGCTGACCACACACTACTAAAGGGGAATAAAAGGTTCTTATGAAAACGGATTAAGGGACAGCAACTTTACCTCAATATTTTTCGTTTCAGCTGAAAGGTTTTGGTATTAATGCTAAAAAAACCAGAAGTTTTTTGCGTAACTTTAAAGTAATCCGCCAACTTAAAACTAAGTAACCGTTAAGTGCTAAGTTAGGTTGTGTATGGCCCGTTTAGTTTTATTCAAAAACTTTACGGATCGCTGAAAGAACACGAAAATGTGATTCTGTGCAGAATAAGGGGTTGACAAGTTAACAAAAACTTTACCTTCTTATTGTGTAGAGGTGTTTTATTTTCTCAAGAAATGTAGTTGAAAACTGAGACGAAAACAAACTTGACGAACTGAATAAGTGTGGTTTACCCTGTTGGTCCATTAATTTATATACGTGGGGAAAACTAAATGGAAGTCGCCAAAAGTCAGTTGTATAAATTTTCAAGGGGAAATATGTTTGGTAACTAACTATTACTGTTTCCGAACCCTTTAGAGTGCTATGTAATTTTCCATATAACTTATGGAATTAGTTGTTACACTCTCATAGATATTTCATAATCAGTTACATAAATACAAGAACTGCAAAACGTCAGTAATTATTCTTATTTCAACAGTTCTCGCGTATTCAATGACGTATCGAATTGACCTGATTCCAGAAATAAATTGGCAGATCAAGTGCATTATTAAATAAGGAAAACGCAAGATCGCAAGCTATTTTACCAGAATTGGATCCAACCGGCTCAGAAAGTGCTGTCACTTTTACGACCTTGTTTGCGTTATTTTCTGAAATGTTGTTTTGCGAGCGATAGACTCCGAGACAACATAGGTGTGTGGGTACATATTTGAACAAAGGAAAAATTGTATATTAACTTAAAAGGTTCCAGAGGGAAGGCTCAATAAATTCGGATAAGGATTTGTAATTATTGGTAGACTTTTACATACATGCAATGCATATATATTCTCTCAAGCCATTTATTTTCATTGGGGTCGGCAGAGTACCGTCAAGGTGCAGCAACATTGCAGGAGACGAAGGTAAGAATCTTGGGTCAGGCCAACACCAATGTCTCTTTTCTTGCGACATGCGTGTAGTTAATTTGTTACCTTGTGTAATGGTGAGGGAAAACATGGTAAGGAAACCTACATGGCTGAGTTGTATTTAGCCATATGGCAGTGAATTTATACAAAGCGGCGATAGAACTGCCCCGAATAATACTTACTTAGTAATTCTCACGACCATTATTTCTTTGGGGTAGGCAGAGACTATCGATCTCCACTTTGCACGATCTTGAACAATATTTTATGCTTCCCTCACATTCATGATTCTTTTCATAATGACAATGTGAAATTAATAACGTAAACGCGCCATCTAAGCAAAATGTGGGTGCTCCGAACACCAAGTGAAATAAATATCACATGATGATCAGATGTATTATTTGCCAACCTTTAGGTGATTTACAGTTCTTGAGTATGTTTTGCTAAGTCGACTTTCTTTCTTTCCATTTAGTGTAATAAGAAAATTTAAACAAATTAGTAGTTTTGCTACGGCTGTTTAATTGTGTTGATTGCTACTAATTTGTGAATAAAGTTAAATGTTATATAAAGATTATTTCCCGTTTGAGCGCTAAAGTAACCAAAATAAACTTTTATTTGCAATCAATTTAATAATCATATTCTGACAATGTGAGTACAAAGACTGAAGAAAATGGAGAAAAAGTTGTCATAACAATTTATTCGGCAATCCTATAAACTATTTCTCAAACATAAATCCATCATCTTAAAATCAGCGCTCATTTAGCGTGCATTTACTGTAGGGCACCGCATCAAACATTGCTGATTTATTTAAGGGCCCGAAAGTATTGACGTGAAATATTTAAGGCTCGCACCCGACAGTTGACCTGTAAAAATGTTTTCATCCGGATAACGGATAGATGATTTATTTGTAAGGTCCCTAGGGGCTTAAACGGATCGGTTTCTAGCTTCTTATACCCGGGATATTATATGAAATATTATAGTTTTAAGCCGTTTTACTGATCTTTAAGGTCAACTGATAATTTTGTTAACTTACACAGTCAGTAAAATGTAGCTATCTATTTTCCTTTTAAGACAATACGGTAATAAGCTGTGTAATGTCGGCTTAGAATAGCACTACCCCATTTATTCCGGTTTTTGGGCGATGCGGTTGGAGACCCATCACCAACAACCTTTATTCTACCATCTCTCATTTCCAATTTCCAATTTCTCAGCTCTGGCTACCCCTTTTAGGGATTTATAGCCGTGAGTATATGTATTTATGTATGTATGTACAATACGGTAACAATATGCTTACTTATGTCCTGTATTCTCATTGGGTTAGGCAGATACTATTAATCGCCACTTTGGACTGTTCTCTCTTGCTTCCTTCTCGTTCAACATTCTTCTCACACATTCAAATATCTTGCGAGATAATACCATAATAGCTCGCTTTATGTATCTTTCTCTACTTTAACTTGCATCCATCTGCTGCATGTGCCAATAACCTTAGAAAAGTAACAAAAAGTATCTGTAACTTGATTGTTGAGTTATTATTATTGAGTCGTGTATAAAAATATTGCTGTGTAGGCTAATAATAGTACTGAACTATTTCTACCTAGGTGACGTACAAGGCGACTAAGGACATTGAATGATTGTTGAACAATGTAGCGGAGGATGTGTCAGCAACCATCTCACAACACACTCAACTTTCAAAAGTTGCTAAGGGATTTCTAGTTCTAAGCTCTGACGACCCCTTTTAGGGATTCATAATCTTTATTTTATTTTACTTAAGTAAGTATTAATACAAATTTATTATGCATGATTAAACATATTTTGTAATACATGACTTGTAACCGTGATAGCGCAATGGGTAGAACACCGGTTATCGTGCAAACGACTAGTGTTCAAATCCCGGGTCGGGTCTACACCAATTTGTCTTATCTAAACACATTTGTGTGGTTAATTTATTAATGTAACCCACAAGGCTGAGTTGTACTTAGTCATGTGATAGTGTATTCGTACAACACGGCGATAGGCCTGCCCCCTATCACGTGAGTACAATGTCCATGCAAAACGTGGGTACTCTGTACACCAGGTGACAAAGTCACGTGACGTTCAGAAGTATTAGTACCTCTGCCAACCCCTTCGGGGATATTCAGCGTAAACGTTTATGTTATGTTATGACTTGTTATGTGTTTAGTTTAGTGGTACAACTTCTTCTGAGGGATATCATCAAGACGTTACAGAGGTAGTACTTAGTAATAAAATACAAAAAAAATTTAGCCACGACTATTAAGATTCCCGTCTGAACTAGAATCTGTTTAAACGCAAAACGCTCGTTTTAAAATAGAACAAGCTTAATAACTAAAACACCTGTAAAAAATATTAATTTAAGTACATTTTCGCAGCGCAACATTTCAACCAACAAAACATTCGTCCGCCCGCGTTTCTCATTAACTCAGTGGACGTGACATTAAAAATATAGCCTCTTTGATGAACCTGAACCTGAAATGAACCATTCATCAGTCCATCCGGTACGTGGCTGCCACTCACATTTTTTTAAGCTGACTTTTACGTGTAATGTGTCTTTTCAATTACCAATTACATTTCACAAAACTTTGGTTTCACAATTTATGTTAGTTGCCATCATTTTGTTACAAATCTTCTTACTCACTCGAAAGGCAATGGGAGGGACGATGTTAGGAGTGTTATAGTTGATTAGTTTAAAATAATTCATCTTTAGAGGAACTAAATTATCTTGTGGTTAATATATGTTCTCTTTATAGTATCCGATTTCTATAAAAAGGCAGACTAATGTCGAGCTTATTAGCGAGGGAACCTGATGCGGGCAAAGATAGAGTGGTAAAGTGTCAATCTTGAAGAAAGGTATACGTCAGCAGATCTCTATTAGTCTTGATAAATATATAGGTTAGTTATATAAATATTAGTTAGTTATATTGCCGTGTAGTGCCGGCTTAGAATATCGCTAGCACTTTTGGAATTTTGGGCGATGCGGTTGGAGACACATCACTAGAATTCTTTATTTTTACCATCTTTTCCCCACTCAACTTCCAAAAGTGGCTGAGGAATTTATAATTAATTAGCTCTGCCTACCCCTTCCAGGGAAATAAGGCCGTGAGTTTATGTATGTATGTATATAAATATGAAGTTAAATTTACTATCAAATTGCACAAAGTTCATTAATGCACTTGTGAATATTTTGAGCGAAAGCTTCAGTGTAATTAGTGCACAAGTAATTGACAAAGATCAAGTGCGAGTTGAGCGAAATAGTACTACTGTATATTTGCAATAAGACTTGTTCTACTGAATACAAATTATGATATGCTCCAACTAAAATTTGACTTTTCAACATAAAGAACCAAAGAATAAAAAGGTATCATAGTAACTTCAGCAAAATTACTTCAATGTTTACGAGTAAACCCAAAATGATTGGCTCTAGCAAGCAAAACCTCATTTTGAACTATTAAAAAACGCAACAAAACCATAGTCACAACTCGCGAACGGACATCCACTTAGCACTTCTGCTTATTTGCAACACACGAACACTGACAGTCCGAGTTGAAAAATGAAAAAGTACAACTTCAACTGGTAACAATGGCGGAAACTGTTGTGCATTCAGACTTGTACGTTAAAATAAGCTAATAAAACATTTTGCTTTCGTTTTGCCGCTACCGTGCACTGCGCGGACCCACTGTGCCAGTTTCCAAATTGCAGAACACAATGTAAAAGGAAATTTTTGTTTTTAATAGTTGAAGTAGACTTGATTGTTATTGTGACAGCTGATTATATTATCCTTAGTTGGGTAAAAGATAATTAGAGTACAAAATTGTTCAAACATACATTCATCTTTGTAAAATAAAGGTTGTTAAATTTTGCTTAGTACTTATCAACAAAATGTATTTACTACCAGTAATTAAACATAAAATTTAAATAACGCGATTATATGAAAAGACAGTTAGATATACTCATTGTTGGTCTCACCAACGTGATTGGTTGGTAAGATCAACAAAGACCTACCAAAAGTAGGTCATTTGACGATATTTTAAGCACTTACGTACTCGTTTAACATTCAATAGCCGACAAAATCCGTGCCTTGAAAAGTAGTTATGTTAGCATTCACATGACTATGAAAATTGACCATGTTTTATATGTAAAGTAGTATACAAAGTGTTGAGTTGTTTTTTCATTTTACTGACTAATTTAAAAGAAGGTGAAGTTTTCCATTTGATGTGTTTGTTGGAGCTGAAGCAATAAAACTTGACAAGTAAGTTAGTTGAGATCTGTGTGCATTGTATAGTGACGTAAAACTTTGGTAGAAATTGGTTTCAGATCGACAACAAATTGTGGTGCAAGTTGATAAACATGCAATCATATTGGCTGTATAGTTTCGGTTTAGGATAGCAAAACTTCATTTCTTTCCTTGCGTGTACGTAAGAGGCAACTAAGGGTATTGTGGCTTTTTAAAGGATTTTTGGAATATGCGGTTGGAGACCCATCACCAACAACCTTTATTTTAGTATCTTTTCCCCTCTTACCATCCAAGAGCGACTGAGGAACTTTTAACTCCTAAGCTCTGGCTACCCTTTAGTTACATTTCTAGCTTTGAGTATATGTATGGCTCATACCTTAAAAGTTTATCACCAAAACGGTTACTTGTACCTTTAGCGTCACAAATTTTCATCCATAAATTTGATGATATATAAAAATTAAGGATCGTAGTTAATACGATACTTTGCACAAAGCTAAATCACCCTGGGTGACACTAACGCCCGATTTCTGAATTGAGTATTCCAGTTGAGAACAACTTAAGTATCGTTCTGACGCATTGAAAGCTTAACAACTGAATGAGACAAAACGATACTTAAGTCGTTCTCAGCTTGAATATTCAATTCAGAAATCGGGCGTATGCCACGTGATGTGCCGAATTCATGAGTATATCTACCAGCCCTTCCTAGATATATGGAGTGAGAGTCGATTTTAAGTTTACATTATAAATCATTCTCCATCGCATAGTGAATTCAATACCGACCCTAAAATACAAAATCCATTTATTCAAAATTGTAACCTATCAGGTCCAGGCCAATTGACTGTTGAACCAATAAATTCCATTCGTATTCCTGTGCAAACGAAACGAATTGCTGTGCTCTGCGCCCGAAGAAAAGTTTTCCTCATAGCGACGCGGGTCGTCGGGCTCACGTCTGGATGACCTAACCAAACAGCCATTTCGCAAAGAGAATAAATAAACGCAAGCTTCTGTCCGGAGGCCTTTTTACACGTCAACTGAAAGCTGAGTGTTACAATATGTGCAAGTGTTTCTTTGTAATTTTGTTGAATTTCTTTTTATTGTGATGTTGGCTTAGTTACTACTTTTTTCTTAGGTGTCGAAGCAGGTGACCAAGGATCATTTGTATTTTTAAGTTGTTGTTTGGAAATGCGAATCATAAAAATTGGCCTCCGAAGACACATTACATTGTAGTTTAAAGTATGTGCAATTGATAATAGTATGTAAGAAAATATGTTTAAAGAGATGTAATACTGTACAATTTGGGATATTGACAGAATTAAATTTTCTTATTTGTTTCTAACTACGACTATGGCAAGAAATAGTATTGAAAATTATTTAATAATTATAATTAAATGTCTCAAACCCTCAATAAATTAATTTATCTATTGAAAAAGTTTACTCATTAGTCGTAACTTAGTTATATTTCAATTATTTCATTACCAACTAGTGGATCGGGCCCAGCTTCGCACGGGTAGCGTAGTTTTAAAAATATCTGAGGTTTCTTCAATCACTGCTCAACCTTTGTGAAATTTAGTGCAATTTATAGCATTCCTGAATAGTGTAGCTTGATTGTGAAAGCACTTTAATGAACGGTTCAGTATCTCCGAAAATAAAACCATGCAAACAAACAATCAGAGTTACAAACTTTGCATACATACAGGGAGTATATGTATACTCCCGGCTATCTTTTGCGCGCGCAACCATTACAAAAAAAATATCCTTATAGCATTCACGTGCGACGACAGGGCGCGATAGCTTATTTCATGTATAAGTTTGGTTATTCTATACCGATTTCTATGATTCTTTTTTTATTGAATAGGTAATAATGTAAACTTTTTTAAATGAGAGATGAATGAGAGAACTATAAATGTAAAAGTAAACAAATATAATCAGAATGCTCCGAACTGCTAAGCTATCAGGAATTACACGTGTTATTATGAGTCAACCATAAAAGATAGACATATGCTGCAGAAGGATATTTTTTAGAAAATTTTATGTAAAATATTTCCGTCATACATGATTTCTATGTAACTATAACCACTAAGGCTGCACACGCGACGGAAGCTTAAAAAATGGAGTAACTTCTCCCGTTTTCCCAAAATTCCCCTTTACTACTCTGCTGGAAAGTATACAAAAACCTGCCCAGGATTATGAAGAATAATTGTACCAAGTTTCGTTAAAATCCGTCGAGTAGTTTTTGTTTCCATAAGGAACATACAAACCGACAGACAGACAGACAGACAGACAGACAGACAGACAGACAGACAGACAAAAATTTTACTGATTGCATTTTTGGCATCAGTATCGATCACTAATCACCCCCTGTTAGTTATTTTGAAAATATATTTAATGTACAGAATTGACCTCTCTACAGATTTATTATAAGTATAGATTTATAGATGAACAATCGTTATTCGATATTGTACTGAACCAAACGTTGTAATTAGCAAAATTGCTTTCAGTATGTGCACTCTGATTAATTATTTGTGCTTTGTTTATTGTGACAAACTCTACTCACAATTTTGCTAATATTTCTTTTCATTCCAATGATTAATTTTTTTAAAGGATTATGTTGGTGCATGTATGGTTTTTGGTTGAAGCTATTTATGAATGAGGTACTACAGAAGAAAAACGCTTCTATTACTCATTTGATTGCTTTTACTTAAATATACCTGACAAACTGCTGTGTAGTGCCGGCTTAGAATAGCACTACCCCATTTCTTCCGGTGGGTGTACGTAAAAGGCGACTAACGGTACTGGGGCTTTAAAGGGATTTTTGGGCGATGTGGTTGGAGACCCATCACCAACAACCTTTATTTCACCATCTAATCCCCACGTAACTTCCAAAAGTGGCTGAGGAATTTCTAATTCCTTAGCTTGGCTACCCCTTCTAGGGATTTATAGCCGTGAGTATATGTATGTATGTATATGTATACCTGACAAGAAGTAATATCCCTTTGGGGAAAGGTGAAAACCTCAAAGAAGATAGAATGTCTGAATTAGAATGTATTTTTTCACTGTCCAAGAAACATTAATCAATTTCCAACTTCATAGTCGTAGCTTATGAAATATATTGCTGAGTCATTGGAAATGAATGACGAAACTATAAGGGTTTTGTTTTTAGCCATTCTACTACGAAACCTAAAAGAATATTAACTGTTAATTTTTGGAGAAAAACTATGTTTATTCAATAAGAAAAGCACAGTTATTAATTACCCAAAACAAAATAAAAAAATTACAACATCTTATCTTTGGTCACAAAACTCTTTTCGTTTGTATGCACACTGTTGATTAAATTCTCGTTATTCATCTTTATCTATCCATTTAATATCCTCCGTCCGTAGCCCGTAGGCAGATGTTTAAAACTTATAAATATTACTAAAAAAAACCGTGAATGAACCTTAAAATGAAATACTCTTAAATAACAAAGAAACAAATATTGGTCAAAATAATAACATAGTGTGTAAAAGGTATAAATAATGTGGAAAGTGCCATTAAAAATTAAAAACCATTTTACCCAAATATTGCGAGTAACTTTAACGTAGCAGAATACTGTGAAATAAAATTTAATTTTCGTCAAAATGTGCTAAATTAAATACTTCATTATCCACGAAGGCTTTTTAGTAATTTGTTTACGTGTCGTGCGAAGTGAATACAATATGTTGTTATATAAATAAATAATTTGGTATGGTTAAGAATTGTTAAAATTAGTAAATTAATGACTCTACAAAGTCAGTATATTGAACACAGTTTTCTATTACATTTTAACAATAATATATATTTTTTGTTGCATTACAAATTGTATACAACAAATATATAAGAAGAAAAAAAAAAAAAAAAAGTCAAAAAGTTTATTTTTCAAAATAAAGTTAAATACTAACATTTTTTGAACGTCAAAGTTTTAAATTAATCGTTAATCCGTTGCTTCGGAAGGTGTTCGTAAAGAGAAGAAGCAACAAAGAAACTCTTTACATTCACATTTTTTCATTTTTTCAAAATATGGTTTGTACAATTTCAGTTTACAAACATGTTTTTACTTTACAAAAGATTTTCTAAGCGACCAAACCAAACGCTAGTTTGACATAATTAAAATAAATTGTCCATCACAAAAACCAATCACATAACGTGAGAAGAAAAATCCTCACCAGACAATTATTCCTAGGAATAACGAGGGAAGATTTATAGCATTACGGACATGGTCATGTGCGCGTTGGGTCCTTGTCGTTTAAAAAATCTTGAACACTGTAGTAAGATTTCTTTAAAAGCATGGCTTTAATTGCCTTTTTAAAAGATGCCACAGGCAATTCCAATATGTCAGAAGGGAGTTTATTGAACATTTTCAGGGATAGTCCCATAAAGGAGTTACTTACTTTATTAAGTCTCCACTTCGGTACGTTAAGTTTCTCCTTATTCCGAGTGTTAACAGTATGCCTATCACTAACTTTACTAAATTGGCCTATATTCTTTTTGGCATACATTAAATTCTCAAATATGTATTGGCAAGGGACAGTTAAAATGCCAATATCTTTAAATTTTTCGCGCAACGAATACCTCGACCTTAACATGTAAATAGATCGGATAGCTCGCTTTTGTAAGACAAAAACTTTATGAACATCAGCCGCTTTACCCCATAATAAAATACCGTACGACATAATACTATGAAAATAACTGAAATAAACAATGCGAGCTGTTTCTATGTCTGCTATTTCTCTAATCTTACGCACGGCATACGCTGCTGAGCTCAGCCTTTTAGAAAGTGTTAGTATATGGGGTCCCCATTGCAACTTAGAATCGATTATTATCCCTAGGAATTTTGTCTCTTTCACTAATTCTACTTTTTCACGGTCAATAACAATATTGGCATCAACTTGCCTAACATTCGGTAAAGTAAATTTAATACATTTAGTTTTTTTGGCATTCAGAACCAGGTTATTTACAGTAAACCAATGCAATACCAGTGAGATAGCTTTATTTACGTCGTCAAGAGATGTAGAGGATCTCGCTACATTAAATATTAAAGATGTGTCATCTGCAAACATAACTATCTCAGAATACTTTTGTACCATAAATGGTAAATCATTAATATAAATCAGAAAAAGTAATGGGCCAAGTATAGAACCTTGAGGAACGCCCATCTCTATTTCCGATCCTTTCGACGTGGTTCCATTAATATCTACCTTTAAAGTTCTTTTATCAAGATATGATGCCATTAATTTCAGTGCTTGCTCGTCAAAACCGTAATATTTAAGTTTAGTCAACGCTATTTCCTTTTTTACACAATCAAAAGCTTTTGTGAGGTCACAAAATATACCTAACGCATCCCGGGAGTTTTCCCATGAATTAAAAATATGTTTTATTAGTGACACTCCTGCATCTAGAGTAGACCTACCTTTAGTAAAACCATATTGCTCGTCATGGAATATATTATTTTTATTGAAATATGAAAGCATTTGGTTGGACATGATTTTCTCGAAAACCTTACTGAGAACTGGTAAAATAGAAATAGGCCTATAGTTGGTAAAGTCCTGACTATCTCCTGATTTATGTAGTGGGATGAGCCTACTTAACTTCATACAGTCTGGAAATTCTCCTATATCTATACATTTATTAAAAAGTATCGTTAAATGGGGAGCGATTATATTTATTATTCTGTTTAAGACGAAAACTGACATTCCTGTTATGTCTTCGGTTTTTTTAAGATTAATGGTTTTAAAATTTTTAATTATATCATTACTGTCAACATACTTGAAAGAAAACTGTGCTGTTGTTTTGGTAACATTTTGTTCCAACAACTCAAGAGCTTTTTGGGGACATGAATTTAATTTCTCTGTTGTCTGAGTGGGGGTATTTATAAAATGATTTTCAAAAATGTCAGCAATTTGTGATCTTGACTGTATCAGTTCATTATCTAATAATAAATTGAGATCATGCGGGGACTTTAGTTTTCCAGTTTCACTGTTAATTATTTTCCAGACAGTCTTACTCTTGTTAGAAGAATTCTTAATTTTATGTTTTATGCATCTAGATTTAGCTTCACCACAAACTTTTTTGAAAATTTTTGAATAATTTCTGACATAAATAATAAAATCTTGGTTGAAGTTTTCTCTATAAATGTTATATAGGTGATCTCTACTTATTCTAATTCCAGCGGTGGCCCATTCAGCAAAAGAGCATTTTGTATTACATAGTATTACCTTAGTTTTAAAGATTTTGTTAAATTCTGTTTTTAGCTCATTGATGAAAGAAAGACAATTCTCTAATGTTTCACTGCTTCTCATTGGGGGGCTGATGCTAGACCTAATATTATTTTCAAATAAGCTAAGTTTTTTTTCAGTTATCTGTCTACATACAATTGACTTTTTTTTTCAATGGTTAATTCTAAATTTATGAATTGTCCCTTGTGGTCTGAGGTAATGCTATCAAAAAGGAAGTGACCAGAGTAGTCACAATTGCAATAAATCTTATCTAAACATGTTGCAGAGGTCGAGGTAATTCGGGTTGGCTCATTAAATACATTTAGAAGATTAAATGATTGAAAAAATGATAATATTCTCTCCTTTACTAGACCCTCACCCAACAAGTCAACATTGAAATCCCCACAAACTACAACCTCTCTGGAGCTGCGGGAAGCCATCCCCAAAGCATCTTCCATCGCTGCTTCAAAGATGTCATAGTTACCTTTGGGTGGGCGATATACACACAAAATTATATACTTGCTCAATTCAATGCATGAGATTTCTACATGTTGTTCAACAGAGAGTCTACAGATGTCTTTTCTTTCTTTAAATTTAATGTCTACATATAATAGTATCATACTACCCCCACACATTATGGACTCCCTGTTAAAACAACTGCCCACCGTGTAATTCTTTAAACTAAAGTTCATTTGTTCTGTTTTTAACCAGTGTTCTGTCAAACAAAGTATTTTAACATTGTACTTATTAACGAATAACTCTAATTCTAATAATTTGCAGGAAAGGCTCTGTATGTTCTGATGAACTAGTGAAATATATGCCTTTTCCTTTGTCTTACTACCTAGTTTAAAGCTAAATTTGCAGATACATTAGTACTTGTACTAATAACTGCATCCAAGTCAGTTGAAATTGTTATGTTATTCAAATTAATAACATTATTGTATACTATATTACTAGCTAGTAACATAGCTAGACGTTTTTTAGAATAATCAGGTACTTTCAAGGTACTCTTAGTCATTAATGATTTCTTAATATAATTATTTATATTAAAATTAACAATTTTTTGCCTATATCCCAAAGTCAAATTATATAGTAACATATTTAATTTATATATCCTAGTGTTAACCTTATAGTTAAGATGCTTGGAATATAGGAAGTCACTTATAATTATTTTTCTAACATTTAAATTAACTAACCTCTCAAATGATTTCTTTAAGTCACTTGGATTCACCTTATTACTTGAACCTATTAAAATAACGAAAGTAGTATTCGAGTCATATTGTTCTTTTAAAATAGAATTTATTATTTGAGAGTAACTTGCTCCGGGCATACAAGTATTTAAGATACATTGGTCTAATTCTTTGTTTAAATGATGGCCAATGTTAACACCAAGAGAATCGGAGAAGACTAAAGTCCTCTGAGTCGACACACTTCTATTGTAGGCAAAAGTGGGCTTAACCATATTATTTCTATTTTCAGGAGATACATCATTTATGACAGTACTTACACTGTCACACTTATTGCAAAAACCAGATAGTGTTTCTACTGTTTTTATATTTTCTTTACTTAACTCTATAATTTCTTCTAATCCTTCTATGTAGCTTTGCATCTCTAAGTGACTATTATGATACTTTAATGTTATATCTTGAAGAGATTTTTCTAATTCTATAATCCTATTACTATCATGGCTAATTTTAACTTTATTATTGTCTAGGGAAAGTTCATAATCACTACATAGTTGTTCTAACCTATTTAACTTTAACTTCATCTCATGATGTTGACTACACCTTAGTTTATTAAGTTTTTTAACATGATTCCTTACAATTCTTTTAAGTTTAAGGTACTTTTTTAACTTTTTTGAACCTTTTATGTTCACAATAGGTAGGGGTTTTTCTTCCTTTACCGGAGTAGTTAAGTCTATAGTTGGCATATGAATAATACTATCATACATGTACTGTAGCATAATTGAGTTCTCCTCAGATTTGTTACTCCTTAATGTATGAAGTTCTGATTCAGCTCCTGCTAGTTGTGTTTTTAACAATTGTATCTCTTTAAGTGCTGCTTCATGAAAATCATAGCTATCTTGGTGCAAACTAACATCTCTTTGCAGGGCCATCCTTTGGGCTATGCTATCTTGTAGCTCTGCATCCATATCAACAAGTTGTTTCCTTAAACAAGAATTGGTTTTAATAATATTGTTAATTTCTTGCTCACTATCCTCACGTTCTTCTAACAATTTTATGGTATTTTCTTTTGATTTTTTTAATTCTAAAAGGGCTGAATTTAACTTCTTTTCTAAATTACTAATAGTTTCACTGCGAGTAGGCATTTTAACTATTTCTAAGCTAATGGTACTTGATATTGTGTAACTAGGTTTTATTTACTAGATAACTTATTGACTAATTTAAGGTTATATTTTATGATAAGAGTATATCTAGGAAAATATAAGAAGATAAGAAGAAATATAACTATTAATGCAGTACTTAGTTATACTGAGGTATTGTTTTAATGTTATAAATGTGTAAAATAGAGAAAAATACTGGCCTGAAAAAACCGTTGAAACAAAATACTTTAATTTACTCTCGAAATATTTGTAAAACTCAATATTCCTTTTATAGTATATCTTATCCTTAATAAACGGAGTTCCTTTCAGTGTGAATTCTTTCAAAAACTATCTTAAATACAATTAAATAATTTAAAAATTTAATTTTCGACACAAACACTTGTCGATGCCACAGAGTAGTCTAGTAGCGTTGGAACTTAAGAGAAATTTGAAATCATCGTCCATTTTGGACTAATATCCCAACCGAGTATATAGCGTGACGTGAATCCAAATGAGTTTGTAAGACGTTTTAGTACTGAATTTGTTATAAGTCGAAAGACGTCAGAGCTTAAACGTGCCAATTCTTTTAGTTTCTCAACAACCATTAATGTAACACGAGAAAAAATGTGTTTAAGCATGACAAATTAACAATAGTAATCTACAAATTAGGTGTGTAGTGTCAGCTTAGAATAGCACTACCCCATTTCTTCCGGTGGGTGTACGTAAAAGGCGACTAACGGTATTGGGGCTTTTAAGGGATTTTTGGGCGATGCGGTTGGAGACCCATTACCAACCACCTCTATTTTTACCATCTTTTCCCCACTCACATTTCCAAAAGCGGCTGAGGAATTTCTAATTCCTTAGCTCTGGCTACCCCTTCTTGGGATTTATAGCCGTGAGTATATGTATGTATATATGTAATCTACAAATTTATTTCAAGATGTATGTCATGCTGCATCAAAATCATCAACGCGTTCAAATGTAGCAATAAGCCAATAAAAAAGGTATATAAACGACAAACAAAGTAACTGAAATTGCCAAACAATGAAATATATCACGCGAATCGATACGGGACGTTCGTATGAATTTCCAATCGTTTTAGAGCTTTGTTACCACGACAAATGCGTATTGTACGTTCGTACTCGAATTACGAGATGAATTGACAAAATTAACATCGGTTGCGCAATAAACGTAACTTATATGAATGTCACAATAAAAAAGATGTATTGCATCGTATGTTACCAGGTAAGTGTCTGCGTTCTGCTCGCTACGAGTACCTGCATGGCTGTTTAGCTGATTTTGTAATTCGGCCGAATATTCTTGCGGCAGACTTAAGCGGCTATTATATGACAAGATACAAAAGAGTACGGTAACACGGTACCGTAACGACTGTAATAAGCTATTCAGAATTACTTAGCTCATCACCTTACCTGTTCACTTGCTACAGTAGTCTTTGTACCGTGTTGTTTTTATTGATCACATTAAAATGTGAAATTACAGTTCCAGTGGTGACTGACCTATTATTTAACGTCGGGAACGTCTTTTCACTCAAAAGCAAATCATGACTTTGATTAACTAACAGCAAACTAGATAATTAGAATGTTTTGGTAATGAAAACCTCATATGGGGTTATTACTAATCATTTAGGAAAAAAAACGACCCTAGCAGGACTCCAACCGTAGCGTTGTTACTTCCATCAATCTTTTCATACACGCTCTTTTATTCTTCATACTTCGGACGCCTTTTCGAGAATCACTTAACTACTACATAAATACATTTATCTCATTTTTTTTAATTAAGCCTCAACACAAGAAATAAATAAAGCGTTTCACCAAATTTTATTGCAAATTTATAACGAGAACTAAAATGGTTTAAATGGTAATTGTACAAACAAGGATTGGTTTGGCATTGACTGCATTTATCGGATTTTCATACACTTCACTCAGTTATCGGTCTACCTTTCGAGAGATCAGCTTACATTGAGTTGTTAGTACTTCGCCGCCCCGCTGCGCTCCCAGTCTTTAGAGTTCAATGCGCTCTGCCAAACGTAAGTTTAACTACTCTTGGCATGTAGCTTCTTCATTTACCCAGATTTTTTCCATACATATACTCACGGCTATAAATCCCAAAAAGGGGTAGCCAGAGAATAAGAGCTAGATACTCTTCAGGCACATTTGGAAGTTGATAAAGGACAAAATGGTAGAAATAAAGTATCATTGGTGATGGGTCTCCAACCGCATCCCCCAAAGATCACTTAAAAAAGCCCCATACCCTTAGTCGCCTCTTACGACACCCGTGGGTAGAAAGTGGTAGTGACATTCTAAGCCGCACTACACGACTTTTATTTCATTATGTAACCAGAATTTCATTATGTATTTGACATGGTTTTGACATTTTCGATTAAACTTTCCAAACCCGGGAGCTATAAATCATTGAACCGGTCATCAAAAAGAAGTTACTCGAAAAAACACAAAGAGTCAATATCCAATCTCATACATATGTGTGTCAGTTGGAAGCCGTAGCCCTATCGATTTTATCTCAAAGGTGATCGGTTTGTTCCCAATCATTCTATTAGAAAAATCAACCTTAGATCATAAAGTTTTGAGGTTACTTCAGGAATGTCTAAGTGCATTTTAGCAGAACTCTATTATATGCCGAAAGTACCTCAAAAGTTTATTTAGGCAATTGATTATTGACTACAACATATTACCACGCAAATTCATGAATACATTTAATTTTTTGTTGAAGTCATGTTTTATAGGCATAAAAATGTATTCCTTGAAAAAGATAGACATCAGCCACTTATGGAAATTGAGAGGAGAAAAGATAGTATAATTAAAATAAAAAAAAAGTTCATAAATAAAAGATGTTATTAAAGGAAAGAAAAATTTCGACACTGGCGGGGTTCGAACCCGCGACCTTCGGGTATACGCCCCCGTCGCTCTGCCAACTGAGCTACAGTGTCAGTTGGCATCCAGCGCGAAATTTCTCTATCCTTTGTTTCTTTTTTACACGTTCAAGTAGTGTTTGCGTTTCCTACCTCCGAATTTGAACTAATTCGGACGGCCACTTGTCTACCTTTTCAGATAGAATGCAAATGTTGGAACGCCTAACTATCACATAATTTAATGTTTTTTGACATGAATTCCTCATGTGGGGATTATTACTCATAAATAAAAGATGTTATTAAAGGAAAGAAAAATAGAACCCCGCCAGTGTCGAAATTTTTCTTTCCTTTAATAACATCTTTTATTTATGAGTAATAATCCCCACATGAGGAATTTATGTCAAAAAACATTAAAAAAAAAAAGTTGGTTTATGAGTTTTTAACAACACCCTCCAAAAGTCACTCAAAAAGAGGCTGAAGAGTGCAATCACAATCTTAAAAATTGGATGAATCGTCAAGATATAAATACAATGAAACTATTTTACGATACTCAATAAGATGTGTAGTGTCGGTTCGAAATAGCATTAAATCATATCTTCCCGTAAGTGTTGTAAGTAAAAGACGGCTTAAGGTTTGGGGCTTTTTAAAGGAGAAACCCCACATGACTGTGTTGTACTTAGGCTTGTGAAAATGTATTCGCACAAAGGGGCTAAAGTTCGGACCCGGTCTCACTCTGCATAATTTCATGGCGCGTTTGCCATCTTTATCACCCAATCAAGCGTATGTAGATATGCAAAGATGTTTTACTTTCAAATAATACTATCTTCAGTCGATTTTTAGAAGCAATGTCCAGCTGTTTTGGACTAAATCAAAACCTATGAAAAGATCAAATAATAAATGAGATTTCTGCATTGTCTGTTTTTTTTTTAATAAACTTAAATACTGTGGAGGATTGGTAAAATATTTCTAAAAGAATCACACAGTTTTTAATAAAAACCGTAATACAAAAATATTTACAAATATTCAGTAAACTTACATACGTCAAATGTGGAATAAATACAAAGTACAGCAAGAATTTTTCTTCAAAGAAGAACCATTGAAAAG
Organism: Bedellia somnulentella; assembly: GCA_963576735.1. Classification (NCBI taxonomy): domain Eukaryota; kingdom Metazoa; phylum Arthropoda; class Insecta; order Lepidoptera; family Bedelliidae; genus Bedellia; species Bedellia somnulentella. The sequence continues at coordinate 15,837,926 of OY755171.1, forward strand.
CTAAACGATTTATTTGAAAGAAAATTCACCTCAAAGGAATCGTTCGGAAAAGACCAAAAACGTACACATATATAATGGATAGTCACAATAAATCCCCGATGGGATAGGCTTTAGAAATGTATGTCCGTAGTCACTGATTCCCGTGAGAGTGACAGGCGTCCCTCCCCGACCGCATGCAGTTCTGCTTTTAAAATCCGCTACGTACCGAGCACGAGCAATTTAATTTTCGCACGTTTTTTGGTGAAAGCTTTTAAGTTTTATAAAGCGAGCATTATGGTATTTTGGCTGTGAAATTTCAACGTTGCATTTGTGGTCGGACAGGTATGAAACGCTTCCGTTCCGAACTGTCATACAGCTAAAACAAAGTGCATGGACGTGAATACGTTGAATCCATTACTTAGTTTTATTTATTTTTCACTTTCAGGATCTAGGGTGTATTGATAGATTTATGTTTGGGTTTAATTATTTTTAGTCGTTAAATTGACTAATTTATTTTTATGAAATAAGTACCTAAATCCCGAGGAGGTAAGCAGAGATTATCACCTCACCTAATTTGTGTATAAAATATGTCTATTTGTTATTATATGTGATTTGAACTTAATCTATCTTTAATTTAAAGCTATAAAAAAAAATCTAGATGCTGTTTTGAATCTTAAATAATTCACGATTGATCACGCCATATATGCCCCAATGGGTTGGCAGGGGTACTAATACTTCTGAATATCACGTGACATTGTCACCTGATATTCAGAGTGCTTGGACAGTGTACTATACATACATACATACATATACTCACGGCTATAAATCCCTAGAAGGGGTAGCCAGAGCTAACGAATCAGAAATTTCTCAGCCACTTTTGGAAGTTGCGTGGGGAAAAGATGGTAAAATAAAGGTTGTTGGTGATGGGTCTCCAATCGCATCGCCCAAAAATCCCTTAAAAAGCCCCAATACCGTTAGTCGCCTCTTACGTACACCCACCGGAAGAAAAGGGGTAGTGCTATTCTAAGCCGACACTACACAGCAAACTAAACACACACTATACAGTAATAAGTATTGGAAAAAATTGCTGCGTAACTATTACGGTTTATATGATAGAGTTTGGTTACTGACAGATAAACTAATAGACAACGTTATAATTTTTGGTAGATAGGAATCCCTAGAAAACTGCCAAGAGCATGTAGGGCCATACACGACAGTACAAGTACAAACAACAGAAACGAATAAAAAAATGACAGGTTTTCTTTTTTCCATCAGCTTATATACTTGCATGGTTCGGCAATAATGATACTTTAAAATACCATAGTATTTTGACAATATGAGTAATAGCCCAAACACAGAAGAAGATTGAGAGTCGATATAAGATATACAGTGTTCTTAAGGGCCAGTGCTGCACCTAGAAGGATATCGAAATCATGAGGGATTATCGAAATCCCTCATTTCCAACTTAATGTGTTAACCCTGCTAGTCCCTTTATTTGACGATCACAAAATCGAACACAAATGTAATAATTTCAGCACAAAATAGTTACAGTTGCTCCATAGCCTCAAGAAGTTTCAACTAGTATGTCGTTACCGATACAGAACTAGGAAACTATGATGAGAAATTATTAAACTTAGCTCCAGACATGAGCTTGCTATCAATATCAGACAGAACAACTTTGTCACTAATTATTTCTAATATGTTTCAGATTCAGTGATGTGAATGTTAATTGTTTTCAACCTCCACTTAGTTATTGGAGTCGAAGCAACTTCAGTAACCACTTTTGAACTGCTGAAGTTCAAAGTCATTTGCATCAGTTTTGTTTATATTCAATTGTATTTTGATAATCAACAAATGTGTTACTTATATTGGTTTACGGTTGATTTAATGGTACAGTATTTAGAGTAAAGTTTGTGCTCTGGTAAGAAAATCACCTGTCCCCTATTAATTGAATTTTGTTAAACCCTTTGCCACCCCTTTCTGTATATTTGACGTGACTGTTGTGCAGGTGTGATTAAACTATGATAGCTCTGTGGGGAGAACTCCCGTCTAACATGCAGAGAGACGTGGGTTAAAATCCCGTGGCAGGCCTACACCAATGTGTCTTTTCTAAACTCATATGTGTGGTTAATTTATCAAGGTTGTTAACGTTATGCCGTGTAGTGTCGGCTTAGAATAGCACTACCGCATTTCTTCCAGTGGGTGTACGTAAGAGGCGACTAACGGTATTGGGGCTTTTAAAGGATTTTTGGGCGATGCGGTTGGGGACCCGTATTGGTGATGGCACCAACAACCTTTATATTACCATCTTTTCCCCACTAAAATTACCAAATGTGGCTGAGGAATTTTTAATTCTTTAGCTCTGGCGACCTCTTCTAGGGATCTATAGCCGTGAGTATATGTATGTATGTATGTTGTAACCCACAAAGCTCAATTGCACTTAGTCATGTGATAGTCTAATCGTACAAAATAGCGATAGACCTGCTTCTAATAAAATGAGTTCACTATCCAAGCCAAACTTGGGTAGCATGATCAGCAGGTAACAATACGGTCACATGATGTTCCGAAGTATTACTACATTATATCTACTTATATGGTGTATGTATGTATATGTACTAGGTAATGCTTGATAAATTATTTGGTTACTAAAAACACAGTTTTTTTCACAGGTCTGGTGCATTCTCAGCGTAGGAATCTTATTTTTCGACCAACTTCAAAAAAAGTAGGTACTAAATTAGATTTTTTGTGTTTCTTTTTGTATGTATGTTGGGCAATTACTTCATCAATGGTCAATTAATTTGAAATTTGAGTTTTTTTCGTTCTGCTGGTTAAGCTTTCAGAGTGGTCCCATTAAATTTTCATTAGGTTTGACAGCGTGGTTATAAGAATATTACATTATCTAAAAATGACTACCTGGATGACTATCGAATCTTGTATGAAAAATTCGGTTTCCGTCAAATAGATGTGAAGTCGGTTCCATTTCGATAAATAAAATATTATTTTTGCATTTCAGGAATGTGTATATCATGTAACGCTCTTTAAACTACAGTAAACAAATAAAAATAAAACCTGATTCTTGAATAATTTTAAACGAAAGTCAAACCGTTTTGCTTACAAGTGTCTACAATAAAACGTTTATGATGATTCCTGGAACATTTGATACATTTACATTACAAATGCAAAAATTTCGAATTCGGATGTATTCTCAGAACCTTTTATAAGCGTATTATTTTATTTATCAGCTGTCGTTCGTTTACTCTTTAGAGTAAAAAATGGTGTAAATGTTGGACTCTATTTGCATTGCTAATTTCTTCTTTTCCTTTTTCAATCTCTTGTTGAAACACTGAAATCAAACTATTTAGGAAACTACTTACCATTCTGACTAGACTAGATAAGATAATAAAATCTGATAAATGAATCACTCACTTAGAAAAAAGTTTATACATATGTATATGCTTACCTAAACTTCTAATATATAGAATTTACGTGTCACAGTGTTTGTCACCAAACTCCTCCGAAACGGCTGAACCGATTTGAATGAAATTTTGCATACACATTCGCTAGGTTTGAGAATGGGTTTACAACTATTTTGGATACTTCTAAGTGATAAGGTTTGTCCACCTCAAACATTTTGTTTTTATTACATGGAATAGAAATTCTCTAGATTAATTAATATGCCAAAACAACGTTTGCCGGGTCAGCTAATCAATACATAGTATAAAACAAAGTCGCTTTCGCTGTATGTCCGTATGTATGCTTAGATCTTTAAAACTACGCAACGGATTTTGATGCGGTTTTTTTTAATAGATAGAGTGATTTTTAAGGAAGGTTTGTATGTATAATAAATGCATAATATAGTAGAGAAACACTGATAAATTAAAAGGTTTCTAATGTGATGTCGTAAATAAGCACGTTTTTTTGCGCTTATATTGCAAACGCTGGCTGAACCCTACGAGATAGACCAAAATAATGTACTACAGTATTGTTCACCTTAAAAAGTTCAACAAAAAAGTCCGCGATGGTATATGTCTATCTCTTAGGGATAACCCAGCATAACCATTTTTATTCTTTACTAAAAAATGGTTATTTACGAAGTGATTTTAAACAATACAGCATTAATCCTTATCCAATTAAGTACCTTAAATAAATTGTGAATTTATTATAGATCAATATGCTTTTTACAGCATGTAATTTAAGTGAATATTACCGAAGATATGACAAATTTAAAATGCAGGGTCGTAGTTGTTTGCGCCGGGCGGCGCGCGCCTATAAATAGCGCGTCGATGGCCGCGCTTCGCCTTACAGCACTTTATAATTTGCAGCGATCGCACGCGTTTATCGGAGCTCTCTAGCGAGGAAAATATCAAGAATTAAACATGTTTGTATTGGCTAATGACAAAAAAGCTGTGAACGTTGTGTATAAGGACATTCTGTAGTAGGTATATTTTGCATTGCACCCGTGCGAAGCCGGGGCGGGTCGCTAGTACAATTATAAAACTCAAAATGGGGTGACCTGGGCTTCAGAATAAGACATTATTCGGCCAGTTTAAGAAAAGTGAAAAAAAGGTTTTAACATCAAAGAGGGTATGAATTGGTAAGTATTAATTTAAGCCGATACTTTACAGCTTCTATAGAAAAAAGAAAAACACGTAAGTGTAAAACCAATACAGGAATTAAATCGTTGTATTTAAAAAACAGCTCAGTGTTATTTTGCCGTAATTTATGCACGTGTTTGAACCATTAAAGTATACCAAAAAGCTAGAGCTTTAGAATTTTCAATCTGTCAGTCACTTATGGAGGTAAAAGAATTATGTAAAATCGTGTAAAATAGCGAAACCATTTTGGAAATGTTCAGTGTATAGAACTGTGTAGTTATTTGTCATGGCGACATTCTATTCATCACAACACAGATAGAATGGACTGTGCTTTAGAAAATTGGATGTCTTAGAGCTCGGTCGGTGCACGATTTATAGATAGCTTTATCATCGAAATAAAGATGTAAGCCAGCCATGAATCAGTTGAGGTAACATTGGAAATGCAGGAATTGATTTACGAGCAGCTTGCTACTATTTTTATAAAAGTATTATATTTATCCGTATTGAGTTAGGTTTACTTAAAAGTTTATTTTTGTGATTAAACGTACAAATTTACTTCTGTTCAACCAAACATCAATTGATTATATATAACAAGTCCTTCTTTCATCAGATAGGTACTTCCAATGGCATAAATAAAAGGCGACAAAAGGGTACAAAAAAAGAGAAAAAATATAGTAGGTACAACTATAATATAACACGGTTAGATCCACGCGTAATATGTAATTTAAAACCGGCATGTGGGAGTCTGTGTCGTGCAAGAAGGTTTCCACAATAGTATGTAATAAAACAACAAATAAATATGATAGTTGTATTAAAGCCTCCTTTATTTTTAGTTTTTTATATAGTATTCTTATTTTGTGGGTATTTCAAGTATATATATATATATATATATACTTGAAATACCCACACGCTTTATTTTATTATTTTATTCCAAGCTGTGTCGTGTCGGCTTAGAATAGCACTACCCCATTTCTTCCGGTGGGTGTACGTAAGAGGCGACTAACGGACTTGGGGCTCTTTAAGGGATTTTTGGGCGATGCGGTTGGAGACCCATCACCAACACCCTTTATTCTACCATCTTTTCCCCACTCAACTTCCAAAAGTGGCTGAGGAATTTCTAATTTCTCAGCTCTGGCTACCCCTTTAAGGGATTTATAGCCGTGAGTATATGTATGTATGTATGTATATATATATATATATATATATATATATGTATGTGTATATATATATATATATTACAATTATATTTCTAAAACGTATATGTGTATTTTTTTTAGGTATTTGTATTGCTTGTTTATATAAAAGTATGTAACGTATGTAAAGTATGTATTTAATAACATCTTTTATTTATGAGTAAAAGTATGTAGTTATATATGTATGTATTCATGTTTTCATATCTAACTCAAAACATGTGTGTCAAAGAGTGAAATCAGATAAAAGTTATTATTCCATTTCATCTTAACTATGTTCAAGCTTATTGTTATTATTTCTTTGTGTCACAATAAACTTTTTTTTGGAGCCACTTTTGGAAGTTGATTGGGGAAAAGATGGTAAAAGTAAATAAATGTTTTTGGTGGCGGGTCTCCAACCACATCGCCCAATAATCACTTTAGAAGCCCCTATACCCTTAGTCGCCTCTTACGATCACCCTCGGGTAGAAATGACAATTAGCTATAATACATTGATTATATAAGAAGTAAATTAATTGTATCGGTTTTTGATTCAGGTTGATGCTGGAGAATATCATTCTCAGCCAATAGAATCAATCCCTCGAAGAAACTCCGATGATGAGAAACTACAAGAAAAAGAGCTGCCTCGGCAATCACGCAGCACGTCATCGTCCAGCAGTTCTTCTTCTTCCAGCAGCTCTTCTTCTTCCAGCAACGCTTCTTCTTCCAGCTCAAGTAGCTCTTCTTCATCGAATCGTAGTAGGTCACCCTCCCATTCAAATACAAATGCAAGATTAGATGAACCCTCAACCTTTACAGGCATATACCGCACAGCAGCTCATTCACCCAAAAATTATCGTGTGTCACCCTTTAATTCCGAAGAAAGCAGTGCTGACTTGAGCGATAATGACCCTACGTACACGAATAAACCTCGTTCAAGTCATGGAGGAGCAGGTAGAGTTATTTTGAGTAGTAGCAGTAGTGATTCGTCGATAGAGTTCCATATGGAAGCTCGACCAAAATCACGAAAACGTTTACGAAACCCCAACATGTGGAAACAAAATATTGCCAAAACCTTGCGAAATACTGGGAAGGAATATGTATCGAATACCTCAAAGAAACGAATTCGTGCGCGTTCCATGAAAGGTCCATGCACCAGCAAATGTAGACTGAAATGTGCCGATAACATAAATGACAGCGATAGAAAGACGCTTTTTCAAAAATATTGGGCGCTAGGAGACATCGACTTGCAAAGATCTTACATAAGAAATAGCATGATAGAAATCAAACCCAAATATAAATACACGAACGCAGAAAGACCGAGACAGCCAAATACTGCATTTAACTTTACAGTTAATGGTGCAAAAATTCGGGTTTGCAAAATATTCTATTTAAACACACTAGACATTTGTGACCGACAAGTAAGAACTGTGAAGAAGAAGACGGATGCAGAAGGCTTCGTTGAGAAAGATAGCCGAGGTAAAAACCAGAATAAGAAGAGGACAAATCCTGCAGTCATTCAAGATATTAAGAACCATATAAATTCAATACCAAGAATCGAATCTCATTATTTGAGGTCTTCTACTTCTCGAGAGTACATAGGTGGAGAGAAAACTATAATGGACTTATGGAAAGATTTCAATAAAGAACAATGCGGTGCGGGAAAAGATACATGTGAGTATTGGTTGTACTATGATATTTTCAATAAAGATTTCAACCTTGGATTTTTTCAACCGAAAAAAGACCGTTGCGACTTATGCGTTGAGTATGAACTAGCTACCTCTGAAAAAAAAATGCAACTAAAAGATAAATATGATGGCCACTTAAAAGAAAAAGATTTATCCCGTAATGACAAACGAAATGACAGACAGAACATTGATGCAACTCATATTTGTGCTGTTTTCGATCTGCAAGCAGTTATGCAGTGTCCCAGTGGAGATTCATCGTCCTTCTATTATAAAACTAAACTAAATTGTCTCAACTTCACTATTGTGGAATTAAAAAAAAAACAAAAAAAAACAATAATCGAGAGGACCTAGAAAGAGAACACAAACGTGACATTGGAGCCTATGGAAACGTGTACAGTTTTTTTTGGGACGAAACTCAAGGCAAAAGAGGAGCTATTGAGATTGGGTCGTGTGTTCTAAATTATTTGGAAGTTTTGAATGCAAAATACCAAGATCAGGCTATTCACGTTACATTCTATGCTGACAATTGCTGCGGCCAAAATAAAAATAAATATATAACTTGTCTATATTCCTACGCAGTAACGCATTTTCAGAACATCCAGTCCATAACGCAAAAGTACCTTATAAAAGGTCATACTCAAAATGAGGGGGATAACGTGCACAGCCTCATTGAAAAGGAAATTGAACGAAATAAAAAGGCTGGACCCATTTATGCGCCATGTCAGTACGTAACGCTGATAAAAAATGCGCGAAAAAAGGGAACACCGTTCATCGTTAATGAATTAACGTTCGATTTTTTTTGGGAGCTCAAATTGTTTCAAGCGCAATGGGCCTACAACTTTAATGAAAATGAAAATAAAAGCAACGTGACTTGGAATGACGTGAAAATCCTAAAATTTACTAAGCAGGACACATTTTCATTTTACTATAAGACATCTTATAGTCAAGTTGAGTTTGAGAAGGTGAACATGAGAAACAAAAGAAAAAAGATGAAAGACATTAGGGAAATTACTATGACGAAAGCGTACTCCCAAAGATTAGAGTTATCAGAAAGGAAAAAAGCTGACTTACGTTCCTTGATTAACATTAATCTGATACCTCAATATTATGCAGATTTTTATAATAACATTATTTAATTACTATCTCTTGCCCGCAAACTCCGTTTCGTCTAAATAAAGTTTTTTGTTCTGATTTTTACACAATATTTCATCCAAATGGTTCTAGCTGTTCAGGAGATTCCCGTGTCAATATCTTTATAAATTATAGCCTATGTTGAGTTATTCTGATGTCTAAGCACATAACTGTAAAATTTCATTAAAATCCATTCAGTTGTTTTTGCGTAAAAAAGTAACAAACATACACACACACTCACACTCAGTAACTTTCGCGTTTATAATATTAGTAGGATTTATAGGTATAAGTTTTTCTGTTCTAGAATTAGTTTTTACCAGACTGGTCATTAAAATTTGTTTTTATTTAGTTTTATTTTTATTCACAAAACTATTTGTGAATTGTGAGGGAAACTTTTCCCATCTTTATAATTTTTTATTCTATCTTTAATTTAGTGCCTTTTGCTACTGAAGTTTTTATTTTTCTAGTAATTTTATTATGCAACTTAATCTACGAGTAAGTTTCAATTATTTTTTGTATTAGTGAAGAAGAAAACTGCAAAGCAAAGCATTGCCTGAAGACTGATTATGTAAATGGTTGTGATAATTGTGCCAATTCTAAAAAGCATAGAAGCCACTATAATTCATAAGATTTTAGATAAGTAATTTTACTGAGAGTGATTTATATTTCTGTTATTGCTAATATACCTACGTATAGACACAAACGGACTCTGTTTTATTAATTTATGATACAAATTTTCTCAATAATAAAGTTATAAAACTAAAAAGCGTTTCATTTTATTACTATGGTAAGGACTTGTTTATTAAAATGGCTCAACGATATTTTTTGATTTCATTCTTGTACAGCACTTTTCATGAATAGGTTAGAGAAGTCAAATTTAGTTCAGAATAAAAGAGACACATAACTTTATAAGTCTTTTAAAAAAATATGTATTTAGTAACACAAAGACCTATGTTTGCACCTTTTTAAAAAAAACTTTTTTTTAAATGAAAATAGTTACTTGAATTAAAGTTACATTGAATGAATAAATAAATCATAAATCAAACTAAATATAGCAATTAATAAATATATATGTTTTTATACAAAACATTTCAACGATTTAAAGCCAAAGTTGAATGATTCGAATTCTAAAACGTTTTTATTGATTATCCAACAACTTGATTTTTTGAGTTAGGTCACTCCTTTTCTGAAGGTGCGATATGTATGTATTCATGTTTTCATATCTAACTCAAAACATGTGTGTCAAAGAGTGAAATCAGATAAAAGTTATTATTCCATTTCATCTTAACTATGTTCAAGCTTATTGTTATTATTTCTTTGTGTCACAATAAACTTTTTTTTTATATTCTTTAAATAGGTATCTATATTATTTTGTATGATTAATATTTATATTGTTATTTAAATTAAATAAGTTAGTTTTAAGTAAGCTTAATAGATTATTATGTTTTTTTTGCCTTGTTTTGTGCATCTACCCAAATAATTAATTTATCGATCTCACCTTCCAAAGGTTGTCTGGAAGAGATCGCTTTTAGCGATAAGACCGCCAATTGCACCTCACTGTAAACTGTTTGATCGTAATTTATTTTTGTAAATTTGTGTTTGATGTGCAATAAAGAGTTATTCTATTCTATTCTATAATAGTAAGCGTAGCGTTTTAATTCGTGTAATATACATACATATACTCACGGCCATTAATCTCATAAAGGGCTATCATGAGTTTTAGAGCTTGAAACTCTTCAGCCACATTTTTATATCTTTTTAAATACATAGTCGAGTTACTACCCTTACCCTAGGCCAAAAACCTTTATGGTGTGTGTTTTAGGGGGACTATCTTGATCTGTATAATGCTTTCGCGAGCATTCATACATACATATACTCACGGCTATAAATCCCTAAAAGGGGTAGCCAGAGCTGAGGAAATAGAAATTTCTTAGCCACTTTTGGAAGTTGAGTGGCAGTGGTAGAGTGGCGAGCATTCATTTATTTATTTTATATCTGTTGTCGTTGTCAATATAGAGCAAAACTTACTTTTAAAAAATATTACTACACCACCGCTCTTATGTAGAGAAACGTTTGTATTTCCGTGGAAATGTGTCTTTTACAAAGTCATATGTGTGGTTGATTTATCATGGTTGTTAATGTTTAGGGTAAACATCGTGAGGTAACCCAAATGGTTAAATTGTATTAAGTCATATTCGTTCAAAAACGGTGATAGTTCTTCTCCCTATGCTATCTAGTACACGTAAGATACGACCGCTTGTGATAGGCAGATAGACAGACAGGAAGACAGTGGAGACATGGGGTAATAGAATCCCATTAAATTTTTTGGTGCCTAAAATGCCCAAGTTCTGGTCGAGGCTAGCAAGCATACGTATGTATGTTTATTTAGGAAGAGAGATACCGACGTAGCTAGTATTATTTAAAGTCATGTTTATAGATTTTCTAAACACTTAATGGTATACTTAAACACTTAGTAGTTTTAATTCTAAATATGTTATACGAGGGGCATGCCAAAAGAAACTAGATACTCTTTTCTCATTTAATTGACACTGGAAAGCTATACACCATCTTATAGACTGGTTTTTTATTGACATATTTGAATATAGGACACACTTCTTTTATTTATTTTTTAATTGAATGAGCATCATTTTTCAGAGAATCTGACGTGATTTTCGCGCTATGATTTATTATGACTTTAAAAAAGGTTTAAACCCTCAAGAATGTTTTGAACTTTTGGCTTCTGCTTTTGGTGAGTCTGCTTGTTCCCGAGCAACAGTATTCAATTGGTTTGCTGAATTCAAAAGAGGACGGGAGTGTCTCGAAGATGAAGCGAAGACAGGACGGCCGCCAACCGCGGTCACGCAAGAAAACGTTCGTGCAGTCGAAAAACTTATTCGCGAAAACCGACGACTTACATATGTAGAGCTAGAACGAGAACTAGGAATTGGATCAGTAGCAATGCAAACCATAATTCACGACCACCTTTCTCTCCGTAAACGTTGTTCGAGATGGGTGCCGCACAAAGTTACGCATGATAGATAAATTCAACGGAGGCGCGAAAAAAAACGTATATGATATACTGACTGGTGACGAAACATGGCTATATAACTATGATCCCAAATCAAAGCGACAGTCAACTGTATGGTGCTTTGAAGACGAGCCAACTCCAACGAAATGTCGCCGTGCAGGAAGTACACAGAAACAAATGGTCACCTCGTTTTTCTGCAAAACGGGTCATATTGCTACTGTTGTGCTAGAGAATGAAAGAACGGTGAACTACGAATGCTATGAGACAGTTTGTGCTCCAACAGTAATACTAGCTTCGTTTGACAAGCGAACGAAGTCAGGAATCTGGCACCTTCTCTGGCACCACGACAATGCGGCGCCGCACACGTCTGCCAGAACACTAGACTTTTTCACCTCGAAAAATGTGTCAATTCTCCCTCACCCGCCATATTCCCCTGACCTAGCGCCTTGTGATTTTTACTGGTTTCCAAAAATCAAAGAAAAACTAAAGGGGAAAAGGTTTGAAAGCAAAGAAGATTCGCTGGTTGCCTATAATTTCGAGATTTCTGAGGTATCTAAAGAAGACTGGTCACAGGTATTTTCCAATTGGTTCGGACGTATGGAAAAGTGTTTACGTGCTCAGGGTGAATACTTTGAAAAGATCGATACTTGTAATAATGAATAAATTTTACATTTTTTGAGTATCTAGTTTCTTTTGGCATGCCCTCGTATATTATTATTAATTTAGTTAAAATTAATCCAATTAGTTTAGCATTTTTTTAGGTCACACTAAATAATGCTCATTGCACTAGATACTTTCAAATAATGTCATACGAAAAGGGTAAAAACCACTTATCAAATTGTTACACTTAAGGTGTCTTTAATTTAAACTTCAAATTTAAGAAGCATATTACGGTTCGGGACGCTAGTCAAAACATTTACTAAAAAGTACAAGTCGAATATAATCTTTAAAATTCACCTTAGATTTATAGGAAAATTATACGGGAAATTAACAAGGTACGTTTGGCTGGAAACTTCAGCTTTCGCTCGCGTTTCCTGTGACATCGCTAATGAATTTGACATTTAAATAGTGCTGACGTTATTAACTTAATGGTATACGAGTAATAGGAAGATTTACTCACGTCGGCTGTATAATATTATGAAACCAAAGAGTTTGTTCACTTTAACGTGACTATCTCAAAAACAACGGTACGAGTTGAAAGAAAATCAGTGTAAAATAGCTAATCCGTTATAAGACACACACAAAACTGAGATCTGACTAGTATGGGATGATATGTATTTTACTATGAAATATAGACCGACAAAAACCTAGCATATATTCCCAAAGTTAAAAAAATTTAAGTAAAAAAACTTTTGAAGAAAAAGCTTTTATTTAAACGCTCTAAAAAGAAGAAAATAAAACATTCCTTTTGGATTATACTAACAACTCCTCATTATACACAATTTACATATAATAATAAAAGCTTGTAGCTCGATTTACCACAAATTATTATGATATAAAGGAATGGTGATAGGTATGTAAACCTCGCGACAAGCTTTTATTATTATATATAAATTGTGTATAATGAGGAGTTGTTAGTATAATCCAAAAGGAATATTTTATTTCAATTCAATTCATTTATTTGCATTCTTGTTTTACAGGTAAGATCTTAACAAATCATAGGACAAACAAGACCCCGTTGGGGCACAACAACAATACTTAATAACTAAATTCTTATTCTACAACACATAAGAAGAAAAATACAAAATTATTTACAAAATATGAAAAAAATACAATAAAACATTGAAAATATATCATTAAATTATTTAGTAATTGCAATATAATATAATAAAAATACTTCTTTAATTATTAACTAAAAATCCGATTATTTATTTGTCAGTAAAATACTCATTCAACGTATAGTAACACTTATCGACCAAAAAATTTATAAGTTGCGTTTTGAATGACTTTTGGGCATTTTTTATACTGTCTGGTAGCGCATTATATACTTTGACCGCCATCGAGAACGGACCGTTGTCAACCATCTTTAATTTAGTCTGAACTATGGCGAGCCTGGTTTGAGGTCTTAAGTTTGCTGGCCTTGAGTAAATGGGAAAGCTATTAATATTATTTATTACATACATACATATTTCTAGGATATAAAGTGATGCGAGAGTGAGTATACGATATTTCTTGAAATAGGTTCTACAACTGGTTGTACTATCTATATTGGCCAAAATGCGTATACACTTCTTTTGGAGTATAAAAACTTTCCCAACATCAGTGCTGCTCCCCCAGAGCATTACCCCATAGCGCAGCCAGGAATGCGCGTACGCGTAGTAAGCTGCAGAAGCGGTCTTTAGGTCGGTGGCTTTTTTAATTCAAAGAGAGCGTATGTAAAACTACTTAATTTACTTGTTATCTTATTTATGTGAAATTTCCAGTTAAAATTGCTATCGACTGTTATTCCTAGAAGGTTATAATTATCTACCAATTCAATAGGAATATTTTTATATTTTAATTGTATGTCAAGTGGTGTTTTTTGATATGGTCGAAATTGCATTAACTTGGTTTTTGTAAAATTAATTCTTAAATTGTGATCCTCTAACCTGTTTGAAATTATATTTAAATTTGAATTGAGGCTTTCATTTAAATTTTGGGGATCATCACATGATATGATCAATGAAATGTCACCCGCAAAAAGGTTGCATGGTACGTCTATAATACTAGGTAAATCATTAATATAAATAAGGAATAGTATGCAGCCGAGTACACTGCCTTGTGGAATAGATTTTTGTAATATGGATTTTTCTGATCTTACTCAATTTATATGTCCTAATGTGAAGTCATGGTGTAGTACCTCCACATACTGTGCGCGATTGTTGAGGTAAGATGTAAACCAGTCATAAGCTTTGCCCCGAATACCTATGTCGTACAGTTTTTTTTAGTAATATTTTATATAACACTCTATCATAAGCTTTGCTCATATCTAATAGTAAACCAATAGCATGTTTTTTATTGTTTATAATTTTTAATGCTTCGTTTACATACTTGAAAACTGCTAATCCCGTTGATCGCCCTTTCCGAAAACCATTTTGAGCGTCATGGAAAAGTTTGAATCTCTCACAAAAGTTGTAAACGCGATTGTACATAGCTGTTTCAAATATTTTCGAAAAAGTTGAAAGTAGAGCAACGGGCCGGTAATTGTCGCAGTTTTTATCACTGCCTGATTTGTGAAAAGGTTTGACAATGGAGATCTTTAGAAGGTCAGGTACTATGCCCTCATTAAATGATTGGTTTATTAGATAAGAGAGTGGTGATATTAGTTCTTGAGTACATTCTTTCACTAAAGATGGAGGTATCTCATCAAAACCGTAACTATGTTTATTTTTCATTTTCTGGATAATAGTATATACCTCTGCTGTATCTGTGGTATGACAGAATAATGAATTAATGGTGGGACCTAAAACCGGCCGGCCGGAAGGAGTGTCACACCCTAGCTGTGGCGCTCCAACTGTGGTAAAATATTCATTAAAATAATTCGCTATTTGTATAGGGTTTTCGGTTAACGAGTCATTGATTATAAGTTTAAGATTTTTTTTGTTATTTTGCTTGTTTTTGTTTGTTTGCTCCCGCACTACTTGCCACATAGTTTTGGTAATATTAGATGATCTTTTTAGTCTGGTTTTATATTGATTTTTCTTTGAGTATTCTACCGTTTTTTTTAATGTTTTTTCGTATTGTTTACAGAACTTATCTATAATAGTATTTTTTGCTTGCGATTTTAGTATTCTTAATAAACGTTTATTTTTACAGGATATTTTTATGCCTTTAGTTATCCATGTTTTACTTTTCCTATTCTTCAACTTTATGAATTTAGTTTTTATATTTGAGTTAAGTATTGAGGTAATCTGGTTATGGAATAAGGTAAAATTTAAATCGACGTCGTTGTTTATTGGCAATAGCTCTATTCAATTAACTCTCGATAATTCTTGCCTAAAATTATTTATATTTTTTTGACTAAATATTCTTATATTCGTGTACCAGACAATATTTTGTTTACATTCTATAATAGGAAGTTTAACAATTACTCCTTTATGGTCTGAGAATCCGAAATCTTTTATCAGACATTTAGTATCATGTGACGAGTTCTTAAAATTGATGAATACTAGATCTAAGGCACTTGCTGTGTTTTTTGTTATTCTGGTTGGTTCATTTACAATTTGAATAAAGTTATAACATTTCATAAGGTTAAGAAGAGTTATTGTAGATGTGTTTAACTGTAAGATATCAATGTTGAAGTCTCCCCCAAAAATTATATGTTTTTGTTTATATTTAATATTTAAAAATTTAAGAAGCTTGGAAAGTGAATCATAAAAAAGTTCTGGCTCTCTTCTTCTATCCGGCCAGTATAAAGTTACTATTATTATATTTAATTTAGTTAATTCAATAGCACAAATTTCAATTATGTATTCTACAGAAAAAGATAATATATCGTTAATTTCTTCATATTCCAGATCAGCGTCATCCCTTAGGAAGATACATACCCCTCCTCCCTCACGATTGGAGCGGCAGTAGTCCGCTGCTAAGTGATATCCTTCCAAACTTAACATGTTGCGCTTAGTGGTCGTGATCCATGTTTCGGAGAGGCAAATTATGTCTATTCTGCTATTGTTATCTTTCGTGTCCATAGCTTCTGCCAATATATGTCGTTTATTGCCTAAACTTTGTATATTTTGATATAGTATGTTTCTGTTAGAGACGAAAATTTCTTATGGTCGTTTCTGTCGTTGTATTCATGCTTGAGTTTGATTCTCTTTGTTGTTCCTTTGTTTGTTTTTCGGCAGAGTTCAATGATGTTAAGGAGTTATTCATCAATAGATTGTTTCTCGTATGTAGTTTATTTTCTTTATTTAGTTTATTTTCTTCGGTATCGTGTGTGAGGTTTATTTCTCTCCCATTGATATAGAGTTGATTGTTGTATATGTTTGCTGTGTGCCCATCTTGGCGCGCTTTTATTAATATAGCTATCATCTCCCTTCGTTCCTCAAGCTGCTTTTCATTTAAACATTCGTTGATTGCAATACCTGTGCCCCTTAATTTATGACTCCTTGATATAATTTGCTTTTTAAGTTTTTTGCTCATCAGCTCTACGATTATAGGTCTATTCCTGCCTCTTCTCCCTATCCTTTTAATTTCTTCTATGTAACCTGTAATGTCTATTTCTAATAAATTTTGAATAACGTATGATATACGATCTTCTAGTTCATTTTCGTGTTCCCAAGGATGTTCTTCAAACCCGTAAAGAACAATAGATTTTTCATTTGAACTATTTATATGACTCATTCGCGTGTTCTTTGTGGGTACTATCAAGGATTCATCATTTTTTAGTATGACACTTATCTCTTCAATATTTTTTTGTAGCTCCTGGATTTTTGACTGTATTTTAGATGTTTCTTCCTCAAAAGTTTGCACAGTTTGAGATAGGGTTTCTTGTATATCTTTTTGTTTATTTTGATTTGTAATGCCTTTTTTTAGCTCATTTTTAAGTTCTAGTACAGAAGACTTTATTTCATCTTTAATGGCTTTTTTGATTTCCGATATAATGTCATCCTTTAATTTTAATATAGAGTTATCAAATAGTTTCATTAAATTTTCCATTGCAAAGTGTGAAGGGATTTCCGGCGAGCTTTCATCGAGATTAGGATCTATTGTATCGCCAAACACATCATCAGGATTAGAATGTAAACTTTCGTCTATTGAGTTTCTACGTTTTGTCCTTATAGTTATATTATCAACGCTGTTATTCTGGGCATTTATACTATCCTTCTTTGGCGATTCTTGGTTTAAATTAAGTAATGGATGGATCGGTGTGTTACTGTTATTTGTTTTTGGCCTCTGAGAGAAACATTTTGGACAGTGCCATTTATTTTTATGGTCTTTGCTCATTGTATTATAAAATCTTTGAGTTGAAACATTTGCACATTCAAAATCGTATTTTTCTTTACATAAGCAGCATAATAAATATTGGCTATCTTGTATAATTTGTAGGCAACCACCACATTTACCATGGTTAAGCGCCATCTTTTGCATTTTAATTTAACTCGCAGTTATTGATTTACTTCAGGCAGTTCTACTTTTGTTTTAGTTCGACAAGTTTTTGATAGATGTCGCCTCTAAATACGTTTATTAAGTTTATAAGAAATATTATATTATATTTGAAAAATATATTATCCAAGTTGTTTTAATAGACAACTTTTAGGTCGCACATTCACAATTTACACTGCTTATTTTTTTCTTTTTAGAGCGTTTAAATAAAAGCTTTTTCTTAAAAAGTTTTTTTACTTATTTTTTTTTATTTTTTAGTTATTCAAGTTATTATAACGCTCAAAATGCCCTCTCATTTGATACCCATATTGTAGAAGTAGAGTAAAGGTAACTATTCCGCCATCCTGCATGGTCCGCCATATTGGATTCAGAATGACGTCATATTCTTTTTCTAGTCACTCTTAACAAGCCCTTTCATTTGATACCCATATTGTAGAAGTAGACTAAAGGTAACTATTCCGCCATCCTGCATGGTCCGCCATATTGGATTCAAAATAACGTCATATTCTTTTTCTAGTCACTCTTAACAAGCCCTTTCATTTGATACCCATATTGTATAAGTGGATTAAATATAACTGTTCTGACATCTTGTATGATGCGCCATATTGAATTTAGAATGACGTCACATATTTTATCATATATTGTCATCCAAAAAAAATGCGTCCACAAAATTTCAGCACAAACTGTTGAATATATCTACTTCAAAATTGAGTTCAAAGAACACACAAATATACATACATTGCAAGTTAAATAAAAACTTTTAATAATTAAAATAAAAAATATAGACGTCGAAAGGATATTTCTTCTTTTGAACATCATTTATAAAAAAATAAATAGCAATTAACAGTTGTAATAGTTTTGTTTTCGGAATTCATTCCATCTCAGCGTATGGAACCAATGCAACCCGTAACCAAAAGAAATAATAAAAAAATGTGTTCAAAAGGATACCAAGAATTAAGTAAGTTCTATTGAAAGCACAAAACAAAAAGGCGTTTTTGGTGCATAAATTTCAAAATCAATTTAAAACCAAGTTAATTTGATAGGATTAGACAGTATTTTTTTGGGAGGTGCAAATTAATGAAGTCAAACAACTTCAGCCTTGCCAGGGATCATTCACACAAAGCTGATAGTGATAGGTCCCGAGTCCCATCCCTCAACAAACACTGAGTAAGTCCCAATGGCCTTTGTCATTTTATACAACAGCTACGGGAAGAAATGGGCTAGTGCTATCCTTAGACACTTATTAGCTTCATTATATAAAATATTTTAAGCTATGCAGTGTCATAATAAACCTAAATCTGTCTCCGATAAATGGTCTATCGAATACTGAAAGATTATGTCAAATTAATTAAAGAAAATATTTTATTTGTTGTATATGAAGAATCGAATCAATAAAAAAACCGACTTCATAGAAAAACAACCGAAAATAAACAATCTAGTACTAAAAAGTACGAAATAAGTTTTTTAATTGAATATGAGTACTGTGATTGATACCTTAGCAATTTCTTTATTCCACACGCGTCAGTTCAACCTACCTAAATATTACAATTCTCTTAAATTAATTTGTGAGCCGGTGCCAGCCTCGATGATAATTGATAATAAGAAGTGTGTATTTCGCACTTCATATACATGTAAAATGTAGGGTACCTTGTAGTTGTAGGGTAAATTGATTTTTGTACGATATAATATTTTTTAGATTGTAATAATCAGAGATATATAGCAGGGTGAATTTACTTTTGTTTGTCTGGCACCGACTCAAAAATTAATTTAAGAGAATTGTAATATTTAGGTAGGTTGAACTGACGCGTGTGGAATAAAGAAATTGCTAAGGTATCAATCACAGTACTCATATTCAATTAAAAAACTTATTTCGTACTTTTTAGTACTAGATTGTTTATTTTCGATTGTTTTTCTATGAAGTCGGTTTTCTTTTTGTTAAAAATTATTTTATTTTACAAGTTTTAGAGATGGGTAGACCTGGCAAAGATGCCTCTCGGATGAGGAAGCGACAATTACTGTATTATTCTTCGTATTTCCGGTATTTCTATTATAGTACGATATTAAATAGGCTCAACCATATGTAACCTTACATTGTTCTTAAAATCCTTCGAAAGGCGATGGTCTTCAATTATACATCTCAAGAAAGACTCAAACGCTCACGCCGAATATCCCTGAAGGGGTTAGCAGAGGTAGTAATACTTCTGAATATCACGTGACATTGTCACCTGTTGTTCAGAGTACCCACGATTTATTAGGCAGTGTTCTCACGTTATACAGGGCAGGCCTATCGGCGTTTTGAACAAATACACTGTCACATAATTGTGAGTTTCGACAGTCCCCTCGATTTCCTGGGATGCCATCATCAGATCCTGGTCACATGGTACTTTCTCGGTAACAATAACATAATAAAAGAAATGTTTAGTGAACCTGTACTTCTCTTCATAAAAGCTACGAAGAGGAGTATAAATCTATATAGAATGTGGAAAGAACTGTTTCCTAATACCTAGTGATTGAGGATCCACACCTTCTATCATCAGCTCAGCAGCATAACAATATGATTTTCAGAAGCAAATGCCAATATAAGTTCAGAAAATATGTAAAACGCGGTACATTTGCCTATAAAATTTGAGGGTTCCCCTCGATTTCTCCAGGATCCCATCATCAGACCCTGATATCCTCATCATGGTACCAATCCGGGAGTAACTTCTTTCGAATAAAAAAATAATAATCAAAATCGGTTCATAAATGGCGAAGTAATCGGCGAACAAACATAAAAAAACATAAAAAAAAAATAAAATAATATACCGGTCGAATTGAGAACCCTCCTTTTTTTGAAGTCGGTTAAAAAATGGTCTTCGTTTGGTATTTGGTAATGGTTTTCAATTGGTAGGATTACGTTTGAAATGCAGACAATTCTACCTTTCCAAATCTTACCTTACGATCTTGAAACCTTTATTATCTTTTCACTTATTTATTTCCTGTATAAAGGTATCCATCTGAATTTTCCACGAAGAAGCCCTAAAACAGGAAATCCTATTACTCCTATAAAATGTCAATATAAAAAGAGAAGATAAGTAACAAAGTGGATATAAACTCCTAACAGAATTATGTCAGTAAAAAAACCTATCTGCTATCCAGTCAGTGAAGTTTAAGCCCAAAAGTGTCTCATAAATTTAATTTAATACCTAATCCTGTGGGGGAGGAGAGCGACGGCGCTTATATCGTAATAACACTAAAACCACCCTGAACTGGTTTTAACCAGATTTATAAAGTTTTTATCCCGACTGTTTGTCGGTTATTAAAAGTCTCTTCATATATTTTGACACGTGCTTTAATTCATTTTAAATTAAATTGGCTTGGCAATTTCGCTTTGAATATACTCTGACGGTGGCAGTAAAACGTTATTACGAGAATTTTAAATAACTATTTGGTAGCGTATACTTGGTTAGATTCATATTACAATACTATTGGAAATGTTTAGTTAGATTTGAAATAAGTATGAAAAATAGCTGTAAAGATTATTTATGTTACACGAAAGTATGGTACCTCATTAAAAGGTTTTGTAACTAATTACTTCCTCTCCCCTTTTTGATAACATTTTTGAAACGTATAGAAACATACATACATACATACAGCTAAGGAATTAGAAGTTCCTCAGCCAATTTTGGAAAGTTGAGTAAGGAAAAGCTGGCAAAATAAAGGTTGTTGGTGATGGGTCTCCAACCGCATCGCCCAAAAATCCCTTAAAAGCCCCAATACCGTTAGTCGCTTCTTACGTACACCCACCGGCAGAAATGGGGTAGTGTTATTCTAAGCCGACACTATACAGCAATACAGAAACGTTTATAAATAATGCTATTTTAATCTAGAAGTGATTCCGGAACAGATCAGAATAAAGGAATCACAACCGATTTTCTAAAACATCGAACGGGAAAATATAGTAATCCTGATCATTCTCATCCGAAACACGTGGAGCGAAAAAGCAATTACACGGTAAAATAAAGGCATTAGTTAGCAAGTGAAACGGCTAAAAGAATTAGCTAAAGTCGAAGCACGAAGCAAGAACGCAGCGGAAAAATACAATTTGTCCGATTAGTATCACGTTTTAGACGTATTGTGCTACTTGTAGCGCTCGTGGGTGAGTTAGCGCTGATACTGCTATGTTGGACTAGAATCGTACACATGGATAACCTAGATTCATTTTTCTTTGACAGAGACCTTATTCTTGTATACATTTGGCATATAACGATGTATATGTGGAGTGTAACAAAAGGAGGACAAGCTAAAAGGGAGTTTGGGCAATTAATCTCTATCAATTTTATCTGATCAACTTTAATACCACTATCAACTTTGTTAGAGCATCTCAGTTCTTCTGATGAAAACTCAACTGATTTGTATACCGAGCGCTGTGAAGTGTCGGTTTCGAATAGCATTATTCCTTTTCTTCCCGTGGATGTCATAAGAGGCGACTAAGGGTATTGGCTTTTTACATAACATAACATAAACGTTCACGCCGAATATCCCCGAAGGGGTTGGCAGAGGTACTAATACTTCTGAACATCAAGTGACTTTGTCACCTGGTGTTCAGAGTACCCACGTTTTGCATGGACAGTGTACTCACGTTATAGGGGGCAGGCCTATCGCCGTTTTGTACGAATACACTGTCACATGACTAAGTACAACTCAGCCATGTGGATTTCCTCACAAAGTTTTCCCTCACCGTTAACAACCATGATAAATTAACCACACATATGTCTTTAGAAAAGACAAATTGGTGTAGGCCCGACCCAGGATTTGAACACTAGTCGTTTGCACGATAACTGTTCTACCCACTGGGCTATCACGGTTGCTATAATTGGCTTTTTAGAGATTCTATAATTAATAAAACATTGATTAAAAATATAGGCATGGGTGAATTAAATCTTAAAGCATTTTTTTATATGTTTTAAGTTTGATTCCCTAAAGGACTTTTCAATCTTAACACATAATAACGTCCAAACCAATATAAATGGGAGCACCCATTTACTCCCATATACAATATTCTATTTAGCTTTGTTATGATGCATGTGGTATTTCTATACTTTTATAATGAGACTGTTGCATTTAATTTTTTAACTTAATTTTTTCAGGGTGCATACAGGTGAAAAGGCTGCAGGTTGACAAATTTTATGCTTTTTATGAAAAACATAACTAAAAAAAGAATAATTTAGTTTTACGATTTCTTTATTTATAGCTTTCACGCGTCACGACCTTAGTTAAAAAGATAATAACCTCACTATCACAGACTTAATCGAAATCCTTTCAAAACATCACAGCGAAGTAATTAATTAATATCATCCATTCATCTTTCACCTCGAAACAATTGACAAGCTAGACTAAAACTCAAACGCAAATATACCGAACATTTTGCATATTACGTCGGAGCCCGTCTGAGCACATTACAATTCAGCGCGTTCCGTATTATAAGACGATTTAACACAAATGAATGACACGACACGAAACAAGGAGCGAGATAACAAAGTAACATGATCCCTTTGTATGAATTTGTGACAAAGATAACGCGTGGCAAATGTCATGAGGGCTTTCTGTCACGCTGAGGTTTCTACTCGGCTTGGCTCAGGGGTTATGATTGTATAATAATTACTTTGAAATTATCAAACAGTATTTTACACTGTATCTTTGTTAGCTTAGATTATCGCAGATATTATATACTTACAGCTAGATCCACCAAATTGAAGCAGAAAAAATAAGTTAAAACTTACTAATACCGGATGATAAATAACATCTAAAATTGTAAGGAAAGTAAATTGTGCTACCAGACTACAAATTGAAATTACTTCTAAGACTAACAAATAATAATTTAAACCCCGAACCCAGAAACTATTATCCGCTAGACCAAAGACGTTGTAAAGTAAGTCTATTGGTTCTTTATTGCTATAAACGATACGAACTTACTTGCTCTTAACGCCGCATACTGACAAAATTCATATAAACTGGAAGCTTCAAAAACTTTACTTCTTTTCATTAAACATCCCTTGGCCATATACTTATATTCTATTTTGCACACTAATGTCACCCAACTTCTCCTTAAATTATAATATCATAATATAATTTCGCTTTATATTCACAGGAAAACATTATTAAAACTTCGACTTAGAAACAAGTTCATGTTACCGCCCACATCTGATATTAAATACAGGATACTTTATTCTACTCTTAAATATTGTTCTCTTTTCATTCGGATTTGTGTTCTGAAATTAAATCAGAATTTTTATTTCAGACTATGTTCATATGTGTTAGCACAAACAATATTATAAAAAAAACACTTTTAAAGGTGTGGAGTTGCCGACTCTGTAAGAGGATGAATTCCGGTGGACTACAAGCAAAATCTAAAGTTATAATATAATGTATAAATATATATAAATAAAGCCGTTACACTATTTAAAAGACATGAGTCGATAAACTGATTTGGCTGAAAATTGGTGAGCAGCTAGGTCAAAACCAGGAAACAGGCATAGGCTACTTTTCATAATATTATGAAGAAAAAGAATTTGTATGATTTTTTGTTTGTCGGTGATGAATTGGCTACGCAAAAGATAAAAATTTCTTTAATCAATGAAAAGCTTAAATTTTAAGAAGTGACGTAAGCAATATATTATTGCGCTAAATATCATTGAGGTTAGCAGATCACTAACATTTATATAAATAAACTACTTTATTCTTGTTATATTAAAAGAATCCATCTTGTTTCAGTTCAAAGCTCAAAACGTATGAATGTATTTCGGTGCGAGTAGATATAGAAGAGACCGCAGAACAATATTGGCACAAGTTTTTTGTTATTTTGTTCGCAGATGCGCGCCCCAATACAGTTTTGATTAAATGGTCTGGAATATTCTAACATTGAGCCGAATTGATGGCTTTTCGGTGTTTTCTTTGTTGTGTTAGTGGAAATATTGTATCAATTCCTATCGTTGAGCTGCTAAATATGATGTATTTGCTTTTGAATTATGAGTTCATAGCATTTTTTTATTGTATGTATTCTAGGCTTCATTTATATGTAAAGAAAACAAGTATATCATTAAGTTAATTAATTGATATTCAGTGACAGTTTATTCCTCTTCTTTATTACCTTTCAGTTCCAAATATGGTTCTGCCTCATTGTTGATATAAAAGCACTATGTACGCCTTCTGGGGTAGTCGACCGTTTAGTTAGACTGAATACACCTAAGGTTGAATACATGTATCAGAAAGAGAAAGAAAGAAAGACGTTTTCCTAGGATAGTGAATGGCAGACAAGAAAAATTAGCAATGTCAGAGATTGGCCCCATTCTGGCCTTGAAACTGTAACATGTAAAAAATATAAATTAGAAATATTTATTTAATAAGACAACTTTCAAACAGCAAATATATGCCCTTCTATGCCAGCCCGTGTGAAAAGTCTAGTACATATAAAGATACATATACTCACGGCCATAAATCCCAAAAAGGGGTAGCCAATGCCTCGGAGCTAGAAAATCTTCAGCCACATTTGGAAGTTGATAGGGGATAGAATGTAGAAATTAAGTATCATTGGTGATGGGTCTCCAACCGCATCGCCTCAAAACCACTTAAAAAGTCCCATACCCTTAGTCGCCTCTTACGATACCCGTGGGTAGAAAGGGGTAGTGACATTCTAAGCCGGCACTACACGGCAATGGTCTAGTACATGTATTATATTTACCTATCTATCTGTCTATATGTCCACTTCGCCTGACGGGAAACCGGGTCGTGTCAAAAAGGTCTACCCTTGCAGGCAACCTTTACATTTATTTAGTCTTGTAGTATTTATAATTAATACTTACAGAAGCTTCCCTTTATAAGTTCCATGTTATTATTAAAGCTTAATATTTGCCAGCATCTTACAAGGTAGCGATCGATAGTCTGTGCCTTCCCCTATGGCAACGAAATGCGTGAGAATATGTAAGTATGTGTGTGTATTAAATACAGTTTTTTTCTGCATTCTTTTATATCTATTATAGTATTCCAAAAAAATTAGTTAAAAATAAAAATAAACGATTTTTACAAAAATATTAAGATAGGAATCATTCTTGGAATGCTTGGAATAGCGACACTATGAAAAGGATATTTATATCTTAAATAATAAAAATGATTTTTCAGGGAATACGGGAATTTTGTTTGCTCATCAAATTTTATTTCATTATATTTTGTGACTTCAAATCTTCAAATAGTTCTTCTACTAGGGCTACACATCTTCCTATAATGGCGACATTCTATTTGCTTCTAATTTTGTGAAGAGATCTTAACAAAACAATAATTAATTAGCCTATTCCTAGAGTAGACATGATGTGTATCTTGAAGCTGAAACTATATAACTGAATTACTAAAGGAAAGTTATTTTTTTATTTCTTCTCGTGGCGGTTTTTCGCGTTGCGACTGTTTGCGAAGCAATGTTTTCCCCACTGAACTTCGAAAAGTGAGTGAGGAACTTTTCATTCCTTAGCTCTGGCTACCTCTTCTAGGGATTTATAGCCGGGAGTATATTTATGTTTGTATGCATTTATAAATTTTTGTTATTAACATAAATTATATTTATTATATGTTATGTAACGGTATGTATATAAAGAAGTAATACAATAATTTATTCAAATGGCAATTTTTTATTTAATTTTTCTCTGTATAGTCTCATCTTCTCGTGACATGATATAAGTATGTATTAGCCTAATACCAAGTGACGTTTTAATAATTGTGAAATAATGGTTTGAATGTTTTTGTCATGAAAACCTCATGTGGGGATTATTACTAATAAATAAGAGATAAATAAAGGAAAGAATAATTTTGACACCAGCGCGCCGGGGGCGTATGACCGAGGTCGCGGGTTCGAACCCCGCCGGTGTCGAAATTTTTCTTTCCTTTATTTCTCTTTTATCTTAATTATTTTAATAATCCCCACATGAGGTTTTCATGTCAAAAACATTCAAATTATTTGATAGTTAGGCGTTCTCAACATTTGCATTCTATGTGAAAAGGTAGACAATTGGCTTTCCGAATTTGTAAAAAATTCGGAGGTAGGGAACGCTAACATTACTTAAAAAGTGTAAAACAAACAAAGGATAGATGAATTTCGCACTGGAAGCCATTTACACTGTAGCTTTATTAGCAGAGCGACGGGGGCGTAAACCCGAGGTCGCGGGTTCGAACCTTGCCGGTGTTGAAATTTTTCTTTTCTTAATTTATAACATAACATAAAATAAACATAAACGTTCACGCCGAATATCCCCGAAGGGGTTGGCAGAGGTACTAATACTTGTGAACATTACGTGACTTTGTCACCTGGTGTTCAGAGTACCCACGTTTTGCATGGACAGTGTACTTACGTGATAGGGGGCAGGCCTATCGCCATTTTGTACGAATACACTGTACTTTATTTATCTTTTGTGAAATAATTGATTTATTCGGAAAGTGTTCAAACTCATGGTAAAATTTGTAATCTTTGAAATAAATACTACTTTCTTATTTGTCTATATAAGCCTTACAGACTTCGCTTGCTTGGTCACCTAGAAAGGATGGGTGAAGATCGAAATCAAAAAAGCGTACATGGGTCGTCCGACTGGACGAAGACAGGTCGCCAGCGGCGCCTACGGTACCGCTGGTGTGATGTGGTAGAAGCGGATCTTCGTGAGCTTCAGGCAAACAATTGGCGAGAAACCACACAAGACCGAGACAAGTGGTATCGAAATCTCGTAACGGAGGGCAAGACTCATTTTGGGTCGTCGAGCCAGCGAAGTAAAGTAAGTATGTATTTGTCTATAAAACCATGTTATAATTTATAAATACTTAAATATTCAAAGCACTAAGTTATGAACATATATGACCAACACAAATGCTAAATAACATTTATGTAGGAGATGAAACAAAATACAGCTTTGAGTAGAACAAGTCAGTGCCGCCATTTGGTTAGATTTGGCGGGACCGCAAATGTCACTTTGTGCATTCACTACAACGCTGACAGGGTTCATTTACTTCGTTCACTCCCAGCTCTAATGACCACTTCACAATAACAAGAATCTCTTTGCCAAAATATGATCCTTTCTTTGACTCGAATGTTTCGATTCCAGTAATTTATTTAGATGTCCTAGTTTTGGAAATATCCGCGATAATAAATAATAAATAAATAAATATACGGACATATTTTACACAGATTAAGTTAGCCCTAAACTAAGTAAACTATGGGATACTAACTCAACGATATATTCAATATTATATAATACACAAATAAATAACATCCAAGACTAAGAAACAATCATTTATGCTCATCACATAAATGTTGCCCTCAGCGGGGATCGAACCCGCGACCTCGGCGCCGAGAAGCTAGTCACCTATCCACTCGACCACGGACGTCGTCGAAATATATAAGTGGTAATTGCCTATCATTTGTTTCTATGTATTTCATTTTCTAGAAGTGTTGACAAAATGTTTAGTGGTAATTACGAATAGGACTGAAAATTAAATAAAGAATATGGCAGTGTTTATTTATTTATGAAACAACAAATTAAATTAAATTGGCAATTTAAAAACGCTATTATTCTGATAAATTATTTTTCGCGAAATAAGCTTTCATTAAACTGAATATTATTATATTTAGTATCGAAGTTTATTATATGTAACTACTGATTCAATTCCATATACTTTACCATAATAATTACTTAGATACACATCATTTTTAGATAAACCTTTTGGCAGGGAAGGCTATAAGCAATATATTATATTAAATTTAATCCAAAAGCTTACTACTCTTAAGAAGCCGGGGCGGATGATAGTGAAATATATATACCACCAAAAACATTCTGTAAAATACTAGCCAAGTAAATCGCAATAAGGAACCTTAGACTTGGCTCCACTTATTTTAGAGATTTCATTACGGGATTTTTTGGTCAGGACGTAGACTGATTGAATGGTTTCATTTTCTTATTATTATATTATCTTGTGAAATCCAATAAAAATAAACTCCACGACTTCTCGAATCTTTAAAATAGGTACACGAAAAAAAACTTTTAAATGTGTAAATAAATACGCTACCGGGATTTAAAATACAGCCAGCGCCATCTAGTGACGTGTATTGGTACTAATGCTAAATAACGTGAGCGAAGCCGCGGCTGAGTGCTAGTACATAAATAATAATAATATTGGACTGAATAGTTTTATTTATTGAGTGGAGTACAGTTATTTGACTACTATCGGCCGATTTCACAATTGAGAATTTAACGATAAAAGTATCTCAAACCGTATTTAAGTACATACTTACCAAAATTACGTTTCTAAATTGACCAAATATTGTAATTTAATCAAATTTTGATCGTATGATGCATCAATCTATAATTCGACATAAATGTTGAAATTTGCGTTTCTGAACTCGTTTGACAATACTCAAACGGTAATCATCGCTGATTTGAGAAGGTGAGAGATAAGTTGTCAAATTCGGCGTCTTAAACCGTGTTCAATTTCAAATTTGTGAAGTAAACACATTGCTTTCGACTACTTTCTGGAGATATCTTCGGATACATTATTATCATCACTAGAGGAGCCGCAGCAGATACCTCGGAGGCAAAATACGCCGAAGTTTTTGGATTCTTTTTCCATTTTTATTCTACCTCCGCGGTGTTTTGCACCACAAAAGATTCCGCGTATATGAGGGAGCCATGGCTTTAGAACCAATAATTAAACAATACATTCATGTCTCGGCTAAAGTTATTTAAAAGCGTGTTTTTAACCAAATCTATTTATAATACCTCAATAAAATAAATTATTTACCATTTGTATGCCCAAAATACATCACAAACAGGTTTTTTTTAATTACGGAATTTGTGATATACACGATTAAACCACGATCTGTGTGTCCGTAACAAAATCCCTATAAATGTAGCGCCATTGCCTTCAAAGATTATACATGAAAGTTGATGAAGCTCCTGTGAATAATTCAAAATTTGATTGGTATCGGCGTAAACCGTAAATCTGTGTCGGCAGCGGTCTCTGCGGTCTCGATCAATTCCAGTTGGCGCCGGAAACCAAACGTTTTTCACTCGTGACACTACGGATTGTATTATTTTATGCAATTGCATTTGTATTAGATTACAGTACTTAACTAACGAATTTACTCCAATTACTACCAACTATTATGAGAATAAGAATATTACCTTGGTAGCGCATTGGGAATTCCAAAGCTTGTTTGAAAAAGATGAGAATTGAAATACTGAGTCGGATTTACATCAATGTGTCTTTTCTTACGTCAAATGTGTAGTTAGTTTATAAAGATGTTATTTCTGAGGGAAAAATTACTTTGTATTTACACATGTGACAGTGTATTTGTACAAAACGGCGAAAGGCCTGACCCCTATCACGTGGATACACTGTCCAAGTAATACGCAGGTACTTTTAACACAGTTGACGAAAATGACTGGTGCTGTTTAGAAATATTTGTAACTCTGACACTACTACTACTATTTACAGCGTATAAATTAGCGTTTTGTTTCAATTCCAAACCGATTATCTCTACCCTAAGATCTACTATATGTTTGAATTATTGTAGTGCCATCTAAGATTAGTACTAAACCGTGTAACGCATCGCACGGGTGTAGTAAGAGGCAACTAAGGGTATGGGGTTTTTTAAACTGTTTTTGGGCGATGCCGATGCGTACCAATAACCTACGATACTTTATTTCTACCATCTTGTCCCCTATCAACTTCCATATGTGGCTGAGGAGTTTCTAGCTCTAAAGCTCTGGCTATCCCTTTTTAGGATTTATGGCCGTGAGTATATGTATGTGTGTAAAGCATTTAAATCAACATGTTCATGCAATAACTACCAAATTTTTGTGATAGCCGAACACTTGAGCATATAAAGCAAGTGTACGCATATTAAAGTAGTTTTTTCTACAAAAAGGAACATGTATATCAAAGTAGTAAAACAAGATTTCCTTCCCGCAAAATAGATTTCTTTGCCAAAACAACATACTTAGGCGGGAACGCCACGGTTTATATATTATTCTTAACTTGAGGGACATTTTTGTATCGAATTTGTACTCGACAAAGCGGCATTTACTACCAAATACTTAAATGTGTTAAATAGGCATTGAATATGTTTTATTGACTAAACTTGCTGCTTTATATTATGACTTTATAAGTATTTTAAGTAGCGTTTTTGTTTTATTATTATTTGCAATTAAACTTTCTTATTTCAAAAACATGTACTACTTACATATATACTCACGGCTATAAATTTCTTAACGGGGTAGCCAGAGCTTTGCCAGAGCTATTTAACGATACTTTGGTATGAAAAATTCCTTGGTTAAGTCTTTGGAAGTTGAGTGGGGAAAAGATGGTAATAAATATTTGTTGCTGACAGGTCTCTATCCATATCGCCCAAAAATCCTGCACACTACACAGCTATTCTTTCATATGTTTTGGAATTTATGTCATTTTATGTTATACAGTAAATATGTACAATTGGAAAACGTATGAATTAAAATTGAATTCTATCGAAGAGATTCATGGAATTAAGGTTACTGGGAAGAAAGTCAAACAAGTGTGAGAGTTGAATAACTGATAAAACAAAAGTCAGTGTTAGAAAAGGCCCGAATGGCAATACACGATGCTTTTCTAGTTTTTTACGGTTCAACGCTACGTTATTATTATTATTATTATTAGATGGGCGGTAAACGCCACGGGTTTTCGCACTGAGCCCGGCATGGCAGGCCATTGTACGTGGACCAAGTGGTCATTTAATTCTCCCAACCTAATTCCGTCCAGAAGGCGAGTAGCTTATCCAGGTCAGCTACCGCTTCTGGGAGCGACTTTATGGTTCCTATCGTGTTATCCTAATATCGGCTACCCCAGTGCATTCCTGGAGCACGTGAGCGACCGTTTCGTCAGCTTCCATGCACGCTCGGCACATGGGGCTGTCGGTAATGCCTATAGTGTATAAGTGTTTATTTAGTGTGGTATGTCCTGTAAGTACTCCGGTCACTGTCCGCAGATCTTTCCTGCTTAGTCGCAGGGCGCGCCCGGTCAGCTTCCTGTCAAGGGTTGGCATGATTTCCTTCGACTGTCTGCAACCGGGCTCTTCCTGCCAGTGTATCTTGGAGAGGGAGTGAGTGCGTTCTTTTAGCCATGCGCAAAGCTGACCGTAGGGTAGGGGTATGATCGGTTCAGGACCATGTAGGTACCTTGCCGAACCCCCCCTAGTCAGTTCGTCAGCAGCATCGTTTCCTAAGGAGCCGCTGTGGCCCCTTATCCATTGTAGGGTTAAAGTGTTGTTCCGAGCTGCCTCCTCTACGCTACGTTTCTAGCAAACTATGGAGGACACATATTGACCAAATAGAGAATATGATCAAAAAGGCAGGCGTTTGAAGTTTGTAAAATAAAAGGGCATGAAATGATCTGCCTACCCCAACGTTAACTAAAGGCGTAAACATATTTATGTATGTATTTACCATTTATAGTTATTATTATACTTGCAAAATTTCAAATATTGGTTTTAATGGCTAGATTCCGTTTTCTTATAATCGAAGCTTACCACTTTTATTTTTATCTTGCCGATCTTAAAAAATTTTTTATTGCAACAAGTCAAAAAATCTATATACGTTATTTTTCGTCTCAGAAACGTATATACATGATTTGATATCCTTATCCAAAAGGCTTTCTTTGAAGTATATTGAAAGGATTCACAAGTGGCTTTAAACCGCTTGTAAAAGTTTAAACTCTAGCAATTTGCTTTTGCAAGAAATTCCTGGGCGTATGTACGATGACCCAGGAATGATATTTCAAAGAATTTTTCATGTTGCATAGTGCGATTCAAAAGCAGTTATACAGAACAACTTTTATCATATATTCTTGAGAGCCTTTTAACTTGAAACTGCGACTGCAACAGATTATAATTTACAAAGCTACATAAAAAAAAAACAGTTGGCAAAAGTTATAACTCTTGGGAGCAAAGAATGTCCCCTTAATTTTTATGGTTGCAATTTCCGTTCTGAGTGTGTTTCTTTACTCAGTTTGTTCTGTTAATACTTCAAGAATATCAACAACGTTCTAAATGGTTCCGCAGTTTATATGGTTTGCGGTTCTGAATGTAAATGTTTTACAATTTGTACATCTTTGAAGTTGAAGATTAGCCTACTGTTGCTTGTTCATTATGTTTATTTATTACCC
Source organism: Bedellia somnulentella (assembly GCA_963576735.1). NCBI lineage: Eukaryota > Metazoa > Arthropoda > Insecta > Lepidoptera > Bedelliidae > Bedellia > Bedellia somnulentella. The sequence continues at coordinate 15,870,807 of OY755171.1, forward strand.
GTACGTTTGTTTCAGTATTTAAACATATATTCAGGAGTGTTGTTTGCAAATTGGTTGGCATCTGTTTAATTATAACTGGGTTTTGTTTATGTCTCGTTTAGTCGCTATTTGTTTTAAATTTCATGTATATTTTTGTGAGAATGTGATTTTGTAATTACAAGGAGAGTTTCATTTTGATTTCTGTTCCAAGAAGTGATTCAATTTTAGTTTTATTGCATGCACATATTTACCTATGCAGCTCCTATCCCAACAAAGCTAGTCAGGGCTTTTGAGCTCAAGACTTATATCAGCTATGTTATAAATATGAAACAAAATTTAAACATTTATTAAAAAATACATTCTCTATCCTTTTGCCCTACAATATTTATTTGATTGCAGTTATTGCTGTATGACTACAAAAAGGATTTCAAATAACGTCTTGAATATCTTTACCATAAGTTGATGTGGATATAAGTTTATCACAAAAAGATCTTTCAGTATGGAGTTGGTAGTCTATTTAAATGTTTCCGTCCTTCTAAAACCGTCGGTTAAAAAGTATAATTTCTTGTTTTTATGCTCCAAGAAATATTCAGAAAATTTTCACTCATATTCTGAATCAATATACTCTTTGTTCTTTAACAAAGAAAGGTGCATCATCTAGAAATTCATGCAAATGTGACCACAACGGGTTCTAAAATGAACGATTTTCAGAAGGTACAAATTTCTATTATCAAACCGGGATCGTTAGGTTTTGAACAAGTGCGGTTTTTCTGATGAATTTTGATTGCATTGATTTTGAAATCTGGTGATTGTACTTGAAGTTGCTTCAAAGTGGTTATGTTTGTTATGTTGTTATTGGTAATCCTCTCTCGTGGGTATGGTCTGGTACGGCATGTATAAACCAACTTTGTTCTTTTTGAGTAAACGATATGAATAATATTTTTCTCAACCAAAAGGGTTTTAAAAATGTATCTGTAATTTTTAAAACCCTTTTAGTCTTAAGTCTATTTTTAAGTTGCAACCTTGAACAGAGATATACAAATATACATATACTCACGGCAGTAATACCCTTTTTGAGAAATACAGAGATGCAGAATAAGAAAATTTTCAGGCAGTTTTGGAAATTGAGTGGGGAAGAGATTCTAAAATTAATGTTGTTGGAGATGAGTCTCCAAACGCATCGCGCAACAATAACTCAAAAGTCCCCAATATCCTATGTCACTTCTTATGATGCAAGGGGGATGAAATGGGTTAATGCCCACACTACACAGCTAGAGAGATCATAAAAGCCGACACATGTAAATTTGTTTCATAGAAACTAGTGTCACATTATATAATATGCCCTAAAAGCTGCCAAAAGCATTAATCCTTTCAAATACTCGTGTGCCGATTGCGCGTTTAATTGAATCGATTAGATTATCGGAGTAAACGAGACACAAATATGAAACTCGATCTTTTTGTACGCAAATTAAATTTTGACTGAAACTTACGCTCCGTCTACAAGTATTCGGTTGGTGTTCAATAATGACGTAATGTAAATAAAGGGTACTAAGAGCTGTCATACATTGAATGTTTGAAGCAATCAAAATCGATACATTCTAGCTGCAACTGCGAATCCTCGTCTTCATCAACCATATATTTTGTAAGGCTTTACGAAAAACAGCCGTTTTACTTCATAATAAAATTCTGTACGACATGTTATTATGAAAATAGAGGAAATAAACAATATAAGCTACAATGCCTAATATTTCTCAAATCTTACGAACGGCATAGGCTGTTGCGGCGGAAATTGCGATTTTTAATTTTTTTCGTAAAACGCTAAATCATTCAAGTAAATCAAGCGTTAAAACCATAAAAAAATAGATTCTGTCTTTTCAATAGCCTGGCAGTCTGAAATAAAATAAGTTTATGATCAATACACCAAATCCAAGTAAATTCAAGTCAAATCACTTGCAACCCCCTAATACCCTAAGTTGCCTCTTTCGACACCAACAGAAATTAATAGAACATAAATTATGAAATTTTGTTTAATGACACAGTAACTTTATCCAAAGGGTCCGAAAAAGCCTGAATGGCTGTGCATGATGCTGTTCTTCTTCTTACGCTTATGTATGGTAGCGTATGTATGGTGTGGCAGAAGAAGCATGAAAGCAGAGTTAATGTAGTGTAGAGATGAGGTCCCATAGAAAAAAATATTATGTTAGGCTATGTGATCGAGTGAAAAATAGTGTGATTTATGTAAATTGCGGAGTGAAAGATGATATTGTAAAAAAGATAGAAAAAGGAATTTTAAGATGGTTTGGGCTTAAAGAGAGGGTGAATGATTGTAAATTAGAGAAATATATTTATAGACCCAATGTGAATTGTAATGTTAGTAGAGAACGACCACGGAGGACACATTTACATCAAATGAAGAATGCGCTTCAAAAAATTATGAAAATAGATGAAGTTCGAGAGGTTTGCCAGGATCGTACAAATTGGCGATCGATAGTCCCTGCCTACCCCTATGGGAACTAACAGCGTTAGTATATAAATTGTATGTATGTAACATGTTTAATTTAGTCAATGACTTATCAAAGGCATTAATAAAATATTTCAAGGTTTTTTTGAGTCATAAGTCGTGTTTTTTTTCGTACTCGTCAGGTTAGTACAGAAAATTCGAGCTCAAAGAATAGTAGCAAGTTCCTTTATTTTTCCGTTACGCTAGTCAGTCACATTTATATTGTGTGAAGACCAAACGGCGGCGGGTCTTATACAACTGTGGAATCATTATTCAAGAAACCTGGGGAGAACGATCACGATAGTCGTCAGAATCACAGAGTAGAAATATGCTTTGTGGAAAATGCAGTGCATTTAAAAACAGATGATTTTGAATTGAGCTCTTATAAAGTGAATAATAGAAATTCTTTTGATGCTAAAGTTGTAAGAATAGCGGTGGATTCACGTTTTCTTAAGAAAAAAATCTCTTTGTTGAGTTTGCTGGATATTTCAAAATGATATTCTTATATAGTGAAATTATAAAACATAGAGTTACAAAGTTAAGTAATTTAAAAGATGGATAGAAGTGTTTGTAGAATATGTCCAAGAAGTACATCCAAAGTATTAAAATGAATATCGGTATAGTCAAAAGAAGAACTTTGCTACATTAGACGTTGGATATTAGAAAAATGCTTTGTCTTAAAAATGGATTACACCGGAAGGCTATTCTAATAATTCAAATGACATAATTACTATACAAATAGATTGATAAATTCATTATAAAAAAACAAACTTTTACGCCGTATATCCCCAAAGGGGTTGGCAGAGGTATCCATTCTTCTGAACGTCACGCGACATTGTCATCTGACGTTCAGAGAAGACACGTTTTGTTTGAACAATGTACTCACGTGATACGGCAGGCCTATTGCCGTTTTTGTAAATTCTTTATTATTATTTTAAAAGCTGTGTTTTGGTATTCATTCTTCTAATGGGTTATTGCGCTAAACAAATATATAATTATATTAATTACAATTTGCTTCATTTAGACAAGAGTATTTAAAAAATACTTCTTCGTAAAAATGCTCTTACTAAGGCATAAAAAGCAAGAATGTTAAGACTGTTTTTCCTTTACTCAGTCTTGTTAATTAAGAGCGTCCATCGACTATTTTCTTTGCAGCTTAATGTACTATAGCTCTTTGTTACTGAATAAAATGACCAGATCTTGCAACAGAGCACTAATAAAGTACTAAATAGTTAATAAAGCATATCATCACAGAAAAGGATAAACGAAGCTAGCTTGCAAGAAAAATCGGATGCATTAATTTGGTTTGACTACATACATAACATAACATACAAATATATTCTCACAGCGATAAATCCTTAGAAGGGGTGGCCACAGCTTCGGAATAAGAAATTCCTCAGCCACTTTTGGAAGCTGTGGAAAATTATGTAACGTTTTATTTTACAATTTTGTGTGATGAATGGGAGGTATCACTTTGCATGGCGACCTAACTTGAGTGAAGTTATTATCGAACATTGAAAACCAAAACACGACTCATACTTTTGTAGTTTTCCTACTTAAGTTAGATGATTCAAAGCGCTAAGGACTTCCAGTTACTTTGAAAAGTTTTTGCATTTCACCCGCGCTGAGGCGCATTTGACATATGACGACTTAGCTCGTGACGTCACGACCGCGGTGCTATCTTCGAATGCAAACATCAGCCGAAGTTGTGCGATCATGCCCGAGGGCGCTTTCAAAATAAGATTGTGTCTCCATTGTTGTTTTGTACGATTTTTGTCGTATTTTTACCCAAATAATAGGGATGTGGGATTAAGTTAAAAATTTAGACCATGAGTGGCTGAGAGGTCTAGGTTTCATAGGTATATTAAATAATGTGCAGTGGATTTGCTTAGAATAAGAACGCTTATTAATAGGGAACCTGTACCGCCATTAAACACGTAGATACTTCTTCAGATATCCTGATTATGGACATATATCATTAACAACTGAAACAGATTAGCAATTAAGACTTCTTATGTATATTTCGAATTCTGCTCAGAAATAAAAAAGAACACCAACCCCAGCTCAAAACGTAACAGGCGTGAAAATATCAGAACAAATAGCAATGGAAACAGTTATTTCTTTAATTCTAGACAAACAAAGTGCATCAAAATATTACGGACGCAAAAGTTGGGTTGAGTTTGAAGTTACTTTTAATCAATGTAAGGGAAGCAACAGAGATTTGTTAAGATCGCGCTAAGTGGCGATCGAAAGTCTCTGCCTACCCCAATTGGAATAACGGTCGTGAGTATAAGTTAGTAAGTATATTGATAAAATAAGAAATTAAGACTTACTTATGTATATTTTGAGTTCTGCTCAGAATATAAACATAATATAATATTATTAACAGCAAGCATTTTATTGAAATAAAAAAAGAATATCAACCCCAGCTCAAAACGTCACAGGCGTCAAAATATCAGAACAAGTAGCAATGGAAACAGTTATTCCCTTAATTCTAGACAGACAAAGTGCATCAAAATATTACGGACGCAAAACTTGGGTTGAGTTTGAAGTTGCTTAATTTACATTAACTGTCATGCGCGGTAACAATGATAGCTTCAACTCTGTCTGAGGAGAATTAAACGTGGAGACGTGAAGTGAGTTTATTAAGACAATCAACTGCGTCTACGAACAGGACCATATGCATACATACATATTATACTGATGACATTTTTCTTATTTAGGTAGATAAGGACTGTTGATAGTTACTTTAACGGATTCTGTGATACTTAAACGACCCTTTAGCATTTTCACCATTTGCTCTATATAGGTATACATATCTTTTCGTAGCCTGCCTCCTTATCCTACTTTTTTCCTGCTAAAATAACCATTTTATAATAATAACCGTGCTAAAATCTATTGGGTACGACCCGGTATCACCGACAGGACTATTCTCGCAAATAAACCTGATATCGTGGTATGGGATCGGTCGCAGTCGAGGTTGTTTCTAGTGGATGTCACTATGCCACATGACGAGGGTCTCGTAAAATCCGAAACCGAGAAGCGTCGGAAGTATCTCGATCTCGTGGGGTGTGACCTCGACAGAAATTATCCCACTTGTTTTGTCCGCGAACGGGTTAATTCAAACCAGCTTAGTGACCAACTTGAGGCGGTTGGATTTCTGTGGCTTGTCGGTTCCAGCACCAATGCAGAAAATGATACTGCTCGATACGGATCGGATCATCCGTCGTTTCTGGAATCTGAGTCCCTGACCCCGACCGACTGTGTTCTTGTTGGGGAGTACCGCCACCCCCAATAAAAAAATATATTTTCTTTTTCGGCCATTGGAGAAACGAGAATCTAAAGAAATAATAAATAAATATTCGGATATATTTTACCCAGATCAAGTTAGCCCCAAAATAAGTGGAACTCGTATTAGGTATGGGAAACTTACTCAACGATATTCTTAATATTATATAATACACACATAAATAACATCCAAGTATCATTTATGCTTATCTTATCTTATCACATAAATGTTGCTCTCAGCGGGGATCGAACCCGCAACCTCCAGGCGCAGAAACTATTTACTTATTCACTCGGCCAAGGACGTAGTTTATGACTTCTTTTCTGTCATCCATCTTCTGTGTGTGCCTAAATCTTTGTAACGTTCCGCTTTTACTCTATCACATAATCGTACATATTTTTTCTGAGGGAGCTCAATTCTATTTTTTTTTTCACCCTGATATATTTTCTGCCAGACCGTAAATCCACTGACATGCTCAAATTTAGAATCTATAACAACATCATTCATTGCCATTGCGTGGGCACTGACTGATTGGACAAAATAAATCTGTAGAGAGGTCAATTCTGTACATGAAATATAATTTCAAAAGAACTATTAGGGGTTGGTTAGTGATAGATACTGATGCCAAAAATGCAATCAGTAAAATTTTTGTCTGTCTGTCTGTCTGTCCGTCTGTCTGTCTGTCTGTCTGTCGGTTTGTATGTTCCTTATGGAAACAAAAACTACTGGACGGATTTTAACGAAACTTGGTACAATTATTCTTCATACTCCTGGGCAGGTTATAGTATACTTTTCAGCAGAGTAGTAAAGGGGAAATATGGGAAATTTTGGAAAAACGGGAGAAGTTACTCCATTTTTTAAGCTTCCGTCGCGTGTGCAGCCTTAATGGTTTGAGTTGCATAGAAATCACATATCACGGAAATATTCTACATAAAATTGTCTAGAAAATATCCCACAACAGCATATGCCTATCTCTTATGGTTAACTCACAATAACACGTATAACTCTTGATAGCTTGACAGTTCGGAGCATTCTGATGATATATGTTTACTTTCACGTTTATTATACTCTCACTCACCCTTAATTTAAAAACGATAACATTATTACCTATTCAATCAACAAAGAATCATAGAAATCGGTACAGAAACACCAAAGTTATACAATGAAATAAAATAGACCAAAACCAAATCCTTACTAACTTGCATATAACGTACTAGATGGCGCCAGTAGTTTCATCCTACATTGTTTCTTTTTTAGTTTGTTTAAATTTTTCATAGCATTTTACTCAACTTCAACTCTACCAACTCAACCTGAAAATTAGCTTATGTTCAGCTATACAGAACCGTTCATAAAAGCGCTTGCAAAATCACAAAGTTACAATATTCTGAAGTGCTACAAATTGTAATCAAGTCAAGGTGCTAAATTACATAAATCTTAAGCTGTGATTGAAGAAACCTCATATGTAATTTAAATCTTTTTGTTCATGAAAACCTCATGTGGGGATTATTACTAATAAATAAAGGATAAATAAAGGAAAGAAAATTTTCGTAAAATTTCGTCGTATTAGTAATAATCCCCACATGAGGTTTTCATGAACAAAAAGATTTAAATATGTGATAGTTAGGCGTTTTCAACATTTGCATTCTATCTGAAAAGATAGACAAGTGGCCTTCCGAATTAGTAAAAAATTCGGAGGTAGGAAACGCAAACACTACTAAAACGTGTAAAAGAAATAAAGGATAGAAGAATTTCGCGCTGGCAGCCATCGACACGGTAGCTCAATTGGCAAGAGCGACGGGGGCGTATACCCAAGGTCGCGGGTTCGTATCCCGCCTGTGTCGAAATTTTTCTTTCCTTTATTTATTAGTAAACCTCATATGTTTTTAAAACTACGCTACCCGTGCGGAGCTGGGCCGATCCACTAGTATTTAATATGATGTACCGCTTATGATATTACAATTGTTTGAAAACAAAAATCACTCTTACTATAAATAGATCATTCACTACCTGCTTGTTTGTTTCAAATGGCTGTTAAACAGCATAAAGTTTTTTAAATTAAACAATATAGATGCACAGTTCTGACATAACCAATCTATGCAAATTGCTGCTAATTATAGAAATGTACAAAAGTTCCTCGATTAATTCAATAAATGAAGAGCACTTTAGTTTTACCGCAATAAAATATGATACCAATGAAATTGACCGAATTACTCTCGGGCCAATTAATAATGAATGATCCTTCACAATATGGACGATCTAGTTGAAATGGACTGAATTGACATTATCATGCACATTATTCACTTTATATGTATCCCTGGGGATGAAGTTGAAGTACTTTTTTTGATAATTAGTCATCTGGTATTCATACAACCAGCCGTGATAGTCCAATGAGCAGGATGACTGCCCGTCAATACTGACATGCGCGAGTTCAAAATCCGGGTGGGGCTTACCCTATTTAGTCTTTTTTAAAACATATTTGTGGTTAACTTACCATGGTTGTAACGGTGACGGAAAACATCTTGAGGAAACCCTCATGGCTAAGTTGTACTTAGTCATGTGACAGTGTAAACTGCCAAACGGCGATAGGCCTGCCCCCTATCACGTAACTACACTGTTCAAGCGAAACGTGGGTAATCTCAACTCAATGTGTCGATGTCACGTGATTTTCAGAAGTATTTGTACCTCTGCGAACCCCTTCGGCGATATGCGGCGCTTGAGTCTTGAGTTATTTATATATTGCATTGTACATGTATTTATATATTATAGTACCTATGTTTTGCTTGATATGTGTTGTTTGTGTGTGTTATGAATTTTGACATTTACACGCCGTTTCCATTCGGTAGAATATTTTGAAGCTCATAATGTTAATCTATAATTGTCAATTCTTTTAACTATGTTCATGTATTTTTCAATTATTTAATTTTGGTGCTATTGTATGAACACACTGCGTCTATCAGTCATATAGCAATACCACTTTTAATGCTTGTATAATTTCAATTATAAATAATGAAGTCACATATCAAGCTATCATATAAGCAAGCATATAAGGAATAAGTCACTGATAAATAAAGAATAAATAAAGGAAAGAAAAATTTCGACACAGGCGGGATTCGAACCCGTGACCTCGGGTATACGACCCCGTCGCTCTTGCCAATTGAGCTACCGTGTCAATGGCTGCCAGCGCGAAATTCTTCTATCCTTTATTTCTTTTACACGTTTTAGTAGTGTTTGCGTTTCGTACCTCCGAATTTTTTACTAATTCGGAAGGCCACTTGTCTATCTTTTCGGATAGAATGCAAATGTTGAAAACGCCTAACTATCACATAATTCAAATCTTTTCGTTCATGAAAACCTCATGTGGGGATTATTACTAATAAATAAAGAATAAATAAAGGAAAGAAAAATTTCGACACAGGCGGGATTCGAACCCGCGACCTCGGGTATACGCCCCCGTCGCTCTTGCCAATTGAGCTACCGTGTCAATGGCTGCCAGCGCAAAATTCTTCTATCCTTTATTTATTCTTTATTTATTAGTAATAATCCCCACATGAGGTTTTCATGAACAAAAAGATTTAAATAAGTCACTGGCTGAAAAAGATTAATATCAATCGTTTCACATCGATTGACTACATACAAAATATAGTTGCGTTAGTTGTGAGGAATTACGTCTTTCTGCTCGTAGCTAATTTTCAGTATTACTCAAATATATATTCTAAAAAGTATGTATACGGGCGGTTCTTCCGTATGGTAGTGAAATCACCGCACACATACAACAACATATCACCTCAGACACCAACTCTTCAACCTCACTGGAGAGAACACTGATATACCGATTCTCTTGCCTGCCATAGGCTTAGTCTTTCCGAGGGTTGTAAGCGTGGTATTATTAAACATAAGCCTCCTGTTTAGTTACTAGTTAGGTATTCTTTTCTCTCACAACCCGATTTATCAAAGAACATACACATTTTCTTAGGAACACCGGTCTCTAGCCATCAGCTGGCCGTCCCATAAATGTCAAGGTGTAGCCACATAGGCTGCAGAGTAAGCAGGAAAACAGATTTTTTTTTGCAACTGGGTACCTCTGCCATATCCTCTACAGTGCACTGTGTTTAAAATATAACGCCTTGGTCATTGCTTATAACAATACTAACTACGTGCTATTTGTGTGTATGAAAAATCAGGTTAACTGAGCATTGCCTTATTTTATACTTTAAATTTTGTCGTCAATGGCTAGAGTGGCAGTAGTGAGAAGCATCTTCTGCTCAACTGACAGTCTATGCATGCACATGCACACTTTTTTACATACATATGCAACGTATTGGTCAATGCACTTTAGTGGGCTGCCCAAATCTTTCTCTCTAAGCTGCACAAATCAATGATTTTGAATTGACAACAAACGTTTGTTGAAAAACTCGATACAATAAACTTAAAAAAAGTGACATTTCTTAAAGTGATCGTTTCTAAATTGAAAAAGAATCCATCATAAAATAAATAAATTATAAGATTTGACTTTGAAAATTTGCTTTCTTCAACACAGAGAGTTACAAATTTCAATTGATTTAATATAACAGCCTTTTGTCATTCAAATTCCAGAGGATTTCGTTAGCACAATTTCCATTTGGGACGAAAAATAAATTAAACATTTGACTGACGGAGATTCGATAGTGAACTGGTCACGATATGCTTCTTCGATGTAATTCTAAATCGGCTTGAACTTCAATCAATATTTGAATTTCCTCGCGGAACATTGGTTTCTAAAGTTATTTTGTTGGTTGGTTCTATCAGATAGACGATACTAAGAAGGTTAAATACTGGTTAAATTCTAGTTGCTCAAGTATAACACTAAGTTATTACCACCTTTATCCCTCTATTTACGTTACACTATTTTGGACCCAATATTATTTTTGTTTTTTCGGTGGTTTTCGTAGTGCAAATAAGTAGGTTATTTATTTATTTAAGTCTAAAATTAACTCGAAAGCTAATAACCTTTATTGTTGAAAACAAATCTTCCAAATGTTACATATCAAAATGATCATGCATATTTAGTGACATTGTCTCGTCCTTATCATTTCTATGCATTTATTCATTGTATTTGTAACGAATGACGTCAAACTTGTTTCGGAATAATGCATAAAATATCTCGAGCTTAAATTCGAAATGGTATAATGTAGTTTGAAATGGAGTAACAAATTTAGGTGGCGTAATCTTAGGAAAAATATTATGGTACAGCAGATTCTTTCTAATGTGTGCCCTAACTCCCTTTGATAAATGGCAGCAATAGTCCCATTCGTCGGTTGTTTGTTTTTATACACACATACATATACTCACGGCTATAAATCCAATGAGTGATAAAAAGACATTCGGAATCAAAAATTATTTATACATTTTTGGAATTGGAGTGGAGAAAGGATTATAAAATAAAGATAATTATCGGTGGGTCTCCAACCGCATCGCCCCAATATCACCTTATTATCCCAAGTTATTTCTTAAGAGACCCGCGGGTAAAATATACTTAACTAAAATACTATTTCTCAAGTTTTTATCAACGCATCATTTAAAGTAGTGCTTTATTTTTATGAGAAAACCTCGCAGTTGATCCCTTATTTAATTTTGACCAAAAAAAAAATATAACGATAATGAATGTTAAATCCATTTGCTTATATAATAGTATACTATATTCTTTTCCTCTCTCAGCTTCCAATAAGGGTTTTAGAATGGTAACATAACATAACATAAACATAAACGTTCACGCCGAATATCCCCGAAGGGGTTGGCAGAGGTACTAATACTTCTGAACATCACGTGACTTTGTCACCTGGTGTTCAGAGTACCCACGTTTTGCATGGACAGTGTACTCACGTGATAGGTAGCAGGCCTATCGCCGTTTTGTACGAATACACTGTCACATGACTAAGTACAACTCAGCCATGTGGGTTTCCTCACGATGTTTTCCCTCACCGTTAACAACCATGATAAATTAACCACACATATGTCTTTAGAAAAGATAAATTGGTGTAGGCCCCGACCCAGGATAAATCTTGATAAATCAGAATGGTCTTAAATCCAAACTCTGGTTAAATGTTTAGGGATTGAAGTCAGCAATTCCTCAACCCCTTTTGAAAGTGGGATATTATTATTTCATTTTTCAACAATATAACGCCTAGCATAAGTGATATAGCAATATGACTCCTCCTCCAATTTCAGCAGAAAAATGGGATACAACATACAAGCAGCTTAAGTATATGCCATTTGTCGAAGTACAAAAAGCGTGATGCAGATACTGTTTTTAATTATCATCACTTATTTTTGTCATAGGGTTTCCACTAGGCTGAAGTGATGTCGGGTGATGTACAGGCAGATGGAGCCTAGGACTCGGATATAAACCCGAGACTTCCTGATACTGTGCCCGAATGTAACATATTTAATTTATAATAAGCTAGTTGGTAATTTACTCATTTCTAGAAGTAGATATTTAACAAAGATAGCTTATCTCATGATTGGCAATTCCATAACATATACATGTATAATAATTTATCACTTATAAAATTTCAATGCAAAAAAACAAATTAAATGTAAGATTTTTTTAATAGTATAGAATATAAAGTTATAAAACCCTAGTCCTTTACGTTTTTGCAGGAACATAAAAATTAACAACTACAAATTTCTATATCGCATTGTCTCCTATACCATACAAAGTCATGCCTCACAAAGAAATGTATAAAAAACATAAAAGCAAATACAACATTTAAATGAAAAAGATAAAATATAATGATCCTTTTGCCGTGTAGCGCCTTAGAATAACACTACCCCATTTCTACCCGTGGGTGATCGTAAGAGGCGACTAAGGGTATAGGGGCTTTTTAAGTGATTTTTGAGCGATGTGGTTGGAGACCCGTCACAAAAAATATTTATTATTACCATCTTTTACCCAATCAACTTCGGTAAAAGATGAATGAAACTTACTAAAGTGAATAAAAGATGTTATTAAAGGAAAGAAAAATTTCGGCACTGGCGGGGTGAAAAAAAAAATTTTCTTTCCTTTAATAACATCTTTTATTTATGAGTAATAATCCCCACATGAGGAATTCATGTCAAAAAACATTAAACTTACTAAAGTGGCTGAGAAATTTCTCATTCCAAACCTCTGGCTACCCCGTTAAGGGATTTATAGCCGTGAGTGTAAGTATGTTTGTATGGCAAATGATCCTTCTCGAGTTTTTATTGTTGGTTACGGAGCAGTTGATGCTACATTTACCGTCTTATAATCCTTCGATCGAATCGACTTTATAGAAGACAATTTTCTCAAAAATAACTATCATAAGGTAATAAGCTTTTGCTTTGAGGAATGCAAAGCATGACACATCATGTTTGTATTCAAATCTTAATGAAAATAAACAAAACAGCAACGCTCGCATAACCATATCAATTGATAGCAACCAGTTGACCTTCTACTCATTACATATTCGCTTTGAACAAAACAACTCCAACCAGTAATCATTCAGACTTGCTTGTGTAAAGAGGTGTTAAAAGTGAATTCAAAATGACCGAATCATCATCATCGCTGTGGGACGAAATAACAAGTCCACTCAATTTAATACTGATATTTTTAATATTGTACCTTATTTTCAAAATAGTGAAGATGCAATTTAAAGGGAATGACGTCACAGTGGTTCCTTCAAAACCGTTGCCGAAAATACGGAAAGATTTAACAGTTGCCGAACTCAAGGAATATGATGGAACCAAAGAGCATGGGAGAGTGTTTCTTGCTCTTAATGGTATTATCTTCGACGTGACAAGGGGAAAAAGGTTTTACGGCCCTGGTAAGAAAGTTTACTTTTCTCTGCTTTAAAGTATTATTAAAAAATTAAGAATTAGTAAAAAATTCGGAGGTAGGAAACGCAAACACTACTAAAACGTGTAAAAGAAATAAAGGATAGAAGAATTTCGCGCTGGCAGCCATCGACACGGTAGCTCAATAGTATACCCAAGGTCGCGGGTTCGTATCCCGCCTGTGTCGAAATTTTTCTTTCCTTTATTTATTAGTAAACCTCATATGTTTTTAAAACTACGCTACCCGTGCGGAGCTGGGCCGATCCACTAGTATTTAATATGATGCACCGCTTATGATATTAAAATTGTTTGAAAACAAAAATCACTCTTACTATAAATAGATCATTCACTACCTGCTTGTTTGTTTCAAATGGCTGTTAAACAGCATAAAGTTTTTTAAATTAAACAATATAGATGCACAGTTCTGACATAACCAATCTATGCAAATTGCTGCTAATTATAGAAATGTACAAAAGTTCCTCGATTAATTCAATAAATGAAGAGCACTTTTGTTTTACCGCAACAAAATATGATACCAATGAAATTGACCGAATTACTCTCGGGCCAATTAATAATGAATGATCCTTCACAATATGGACGATCTAGTTGAAATGGACTGAATTGACATTATCATGCACATTATTCACTTTATATGTATCCCTGGGGATGAAGTTGAAGTACTTTTTTTGATAATTAGTCATCTGGTATTCATACAACCAGCCGTGATAGTCCAATGAGCAGGATGACTGCCCGTCAATACTGACATGCGCGAGTTCAAAATCCGGGTGGGGCTTACCCTATTTAGTCTTTTTTAAAACATATTTGTGGTTAACTTACCATGGTTGTAACGGTGACGGAAAACATCTTGAGGAAACCCTCATGGCTAAGTTGTACTTAGTCATGTGACAGTGTAAACTGCCAAACGGCGATAGGCCTGCCCCCTATCACGTAACTACACTGTTCAAGCGAAACGTGGGTAATCTCAACTCAAGGTGTCGATGTCACGTGATTTTCAGAAGTATTTGTACCTCTGCGAACCCCTTCGGCGATATACGGCGCTTGAGTCTTGAGTTATTTATATATTGCATTGTACATGTATTTATATATTATAGTACCAATGTTTTGCTTGATATGTGTTGTTTGTGTGTGTTATGAATTTTGACATTTACACGCCGTTTCCATTCGGTAGAATATTTGGAAGCTCATAATGTTAATCTATATTGTCAATTCTTTTAACTATGTTCATGTTTTTTTCAATTATTTAATTTTGGTGCTATTGTATGAACACACTGCGAGTATCAGTCATATAGCAATACCACTTTTAATGCTTGTATTATTTCAATTATAAATAATGAAGTCACATATCAAGCTATCATATAAGCAAGCATATAAGGAATAAGTCACTGATAAATAAAGAATAAATAAAGGAAAGAAAAATTTCGACACAGGCGGGATTCGAACCCGTGACCTCGGGTATACGCCCCCGTCGCTCTTGCCAATTGAGCTACCGTGTCAATGGCTGCCAGCGCGAAATTCTTCTATTCTTTATTTCTTTTACACGTTTTAGTAGTGTTTGCGTTTCGTACCTCCGAATTTTTTACTAATTCGGAAGGCCACTTGTCTATCTTTTCGGATAGAATGCAAATGTTGAAAACGCCTAACTATCACATAATTCAAATCTTTTTGTTCATGAAAACCTCATGTGGGGATTATTACTAATAAATAAAGAATAAATAAAGGAAAGAAAAATTTCGACACAGGCGGGATTCGAACCCGCGACCTCGGGTATACGCCCCCGTCGCTCTTGCCAATTGAGCTACCGTGTCAATGGCTGCCAGCGCAAAATTCTTCTATCCTTTATTTATTCTTTATTTATTAGTAATAATCCCCACATGAGGTTTTCATGAACAAAAAGATTTAAATAAGTCACTGGCTGAAAAAGATTAATATCAATCGTTTCACATCGATTGACTACATACAAAATATAGTTGCGTTAGTTGGGAGGAATTACGTATTTCTGCTCGTAGCTAATTTTCAGTATTACTCAAATATATATTCTAAAAAGTATGTATACGGGCGGTTCTTCCGTATGGTAGTGAAATCACCGCACACATACAACAACATATCACCTCAGACACCAACTCTTCAACCTCACTGGAGAGAACACTGATATACCGATTCTCTTGCCTGCCATAGGCTTAGTCTTTCCGAGGGTTGTAAGCGTGGTATTATTAAACATAAGCCTCCTGTTTAGTTACTAGTTAGGTATTCTTTTCTCTCACAACCCGATTTATCAAAGAACATACACATTTTCTTAGGAACACCGGTCTCTAGCCATCAGCTGGCCGTCCCATAAATGTCAAGGTGTAGCCACATAGGCTGCAGAGTAAGCAGGAAAACAGATTTTTTTTTGCAACTGGGTACCTCTGCCATATCCTCTACAGTGCACTGTGTTTAAAATATAACGCCTTGGTCATTGCTTATAACAATACTAACTACGTGCTATTTGTGTGTATGAAAAATCAGGTTAACTGAGCATTGCCTTATTTTATACTTTAAATTTTGTCGTCAATGGCTAGAGTGGCAGTAGTGAGAAGCATCTTCTGCTCAACTGACAGTCTATGCATGCACATGCACACTTTTTTACATACATATGCAACGTATTGGTCAATGCACTTTAGTGGGCTGCCCAAATCTTTCTCTCTAAGCTGCACAAATCAATGATTTTGAATTGACAACAAACGTTTGTTGAAAAACTCGATACAATAAACTTAAAAAAAGTGACATTTCTTAAAGTGATCGTTTCTAAATTGAAAAAGAATCCATCATAAAATAAATAAATTATACGATTTGACTTTGAAAATTTGCTTTCTTCAACACAGAGAGTTACAAATTTCAATTGATTTAATATAACAGCCTTTTGTCATTCAAATTCCAGAGGATTCCGTTAGCACAATTTCCATTTGGGACGAAAAATAAATTAAACATTTGACTGACGGAGATTCGATGGTGAACTGGTCACGATATGCTTCTTCGATGTAATTCTAAATCAACTTGAACTTCAATCAATATTTGAATTTCCTCGCGGAACATTGGTTTCTAAAGTTATTTTGTTGGTGGGTTCTGTCAGATAGTCGATACTTAGAAGGTTTCGTACGGTTAAATTCTAGTTGCTCAAGTATAACACTAAGTTATTACCACCTTTATCCCTCTATTTACGTTACACTATTTTGGAACCTATATATTTTTGTTTCTTCGGCGGTTTTCGTAGTGCAAATAAGTAGGTAATTTATTTATTTAGGTCTAAAATTAACTCGAAAGATAATAACTTTTATTGTTGAAAACAAATCTTCCAAATGTTACATATCAAAATGATCATGCATATTTAGTGACATTGTCTCGTCCTTATCATTTCTATGCATTTATTCACTGTATTTGTAATGAATGACGTCAAACTTGTTTCAGAATAATGCATAAAATATCTTGAGCTTAAATTCGAAATGGTATAATGTAGTTTGAAATGGAGTAACAAATTTAGGTGGCGTAATCTTAGGAAAAATATTATGGTACAGCAGATTCTTTCTAATGTGTGCCCATAGCTCCCTTTGATAAATGGCAGCAATAGTCCCGTCGGTTGTTTGTTTTTATACACATATACATATACTCACGGCTATAAATCCAATGAGTGGTAAAAAGACCTTCAGAATCAGAAATTATTTATACATTTTTGGAATTGGAGTGGAGAAAGGATTGTAAAATAACTTTTAACAAAAAGAAAACCGACTTCAGTGGGAAAAACAACCGAAAATAAATAATCTAGTACTAAAAAGTACGAAATAAGATTTTAAATTGAATATGAGTACTGATACCTTTGCAATTTCTTTATTCAACACGCGTCAGTTCAACCTACCTAAATATTAAAATTCTCTTTAATTAATTTGAGAGCCGGTGCCAGCCTGCGTGATGATTGACAATAATAAGTGTGTATTTCGCACTTCATACACATGCACAGTTTAGGATACCTTAGGGTAAATTTATTTTTGTACGTATTACCATTTAAAACGTTAGGCGATCAGAGATAGATAGTAGGGTGAATTCACTTTTGTTTGACTGGCACCGACTCAAAAATTAATTTAAGAGAATTTTAATATTTAGGTAGGTTGAACTGACGCGTGTGGAATAAAGAAATTGCAAAGGTATCAGTACTCATATTCAATTAAAAATCTTATTTCGTACTAGATTATTTATTTTCGGTTGTTTTTCCCACTGAAGTCGGTTTTGTTTTTGTTAAAAGTTATTTTATTTTACGAGTTTTAGAGATGGGTAGACCTGGCAAAGATGCCTCTCGTATGAGGCAGTGCGACGGTTACTGTATTATTTTTCGTATTTCCGGTATTTCTATTATGATACGATATTAAATAGGCTCAACCATATGTAACTTTACATTGTCCTTGAAATCCCTCGAAAGGCGATGGTCTACAATTCTACATCTCAAGAAAGACTCAAACTTTCACGCCGAATATCCCCGAAGGGGTTGGCAGAGGTTGTAATACTTCTGAATATCACGTGAAATTGGCACCTGTTGTTCAGAGTACCCACGCTTTGCTTGGACCCACGTTCTCACGTTATACAGGGCAGGCCTATCGGCGTTTTGAACAAATACACTGTCACATGATTGTGAGTTTCGACAGTCCCCTCGATTTCCTGGGATGCCATCATCAGATCCTGGTCTCATGGTACTTTCTCGGAAACAATAACATGACAAAAGAAATGTTTAGTGAACCTGTACTTCTCCTCATAAAAGCTACGAAGAGGAGCATAAATCTTTATGGAATGGTGAAAGAACTGTTCCCGAGCTCCTAATGATTGAGGACCTACACCTTCCATCATCAGCTTAGCAGCATAAAAATATGATTTTCAGAAGCAAATACCAATACAAGTTCAGAAAATATGTAAAACGCGGTACATTTGCCTATAAAATTTCAAGGTTCCCCTCGATTTCTCCACGATCCCATCATCAGACCCTGATATCCTCACCATGGTACCAATCCGGGAGTATCTTCTTTCGAACAAAAAAATAATAATCAAAATCGGTTCACGAATGGCGAAGTAATCGGCGAACATACATAAAAAAAAATATATACGGTCGAATTGAGAACACTCCTTTTTTTGAAGTCGGTTAATAAAGATAATTAGTAGTGGGTCTCCAACCGCATCGCCCCAATATCACCTTATTATCCCAAGTTTATTCCGAATAAGAGACCCGCGGGTAAAATATACTTAACTAAAATACTATTTCTCAAATAAAGAATAAATAAAAGAAAGAAAAATTTTCGACACAGGCGGGATTCGAATCCGCGACCTCGGGTATACGCCCCCGTCGCTCTTGCCAAAGAAAAGATAGAGAAGTGGCCTTCCGAATTAGTAAAAAATTCGGAGGTAGGAAACGCAAACACTACTAAAACGTGTAAAAGAAATAAAGGATAGAAGAATTTCGCGCTGGCAGCCATTGACACGGTAGCTCAATTGGCAAGAGCGACGGGGGCGTATACCCGAGGTCGCGGGTTCGAATCCCGCCTGTGTCGAAATTTTTCTTTCCTTGATTTATTCTTTATTTATTAGTAATAATCCCCACATGAGGTTTTCATGAACAAAAAGGTTTAAATTATACTATTTCTCAAGTTTTTATCAACGCATCATTTAAAGTAGTGCTTTAGTTTTATGAGAAAACCTCGCAGTTGATGTTGATAGTCAGCTTCGTATGTCAGCAAATGTACACAATAGTTCAGAGATCGCTAACTATACATTACCCGTGGGTAGACATGGGTAAGTGCTATTCTAAGCCGAAACACTATAGCACACAATGTATATAAAAATATATATATTTCAATGGCAGTTACGTGTTCGGGATCCCTTATTTAATTTTGACCAAAAAAAATATATAACGATAATGAATGTTAAATCCATTTGCCTATGTAATAGTACTATATTCTTTTCCTCTCTCAGCTTCCAATAAGGGTTTTAGAATGGTCTTAAATCCAAACTCTGGTTAAATGCTTAGAGATTGAAGTCAGCGATTCCTCAACGCCTTTTGAAAGTAGGATATCATTATTTCATTATTCAACAATATAACGCCTAGCATAAGTGATATAGCAATATGACTCCTCCTCGTGACAAAAAGCGTGATGCAGATACTGTTTTTAATTATCATCACTTATTTTTGTCATACGGTTTCCACTAGGCCCAACCAATTTTGTCTGAAGTGATATCGGGTGATGTACAGGCAGATGGAGCCTAGGACTCGGACATAAACCCGAGACTTCCTGATACTGTGCCCGAATGTAACATATTTAATTTATAATAAGCTAGTTGGTAATTTACTCATTTCTAGACGTAGACATTTAACAAAGATAGCTTATCTCATGATTGTCAATTCCATAACATACAATCCCTTAGGATTCGTTATACAAGTATATATGTATAATAATTTATCTTATCACTTATAAAATTTCAATGCAAAAAAACAAATTAAATATAAGACTTTTTTAATAGTATAGTATATAAAGTAAAAAAACCCTAGTCCTTTACGTTTTTGCAGGAACATAAAAATTAACAACTACAAATTTCTATATCGCATTGTCTCCTATACCATACAAAGTCATGCCTCACAAAGAAATGTATAAAAAACATAAAAGCAAATACAACATTTAAATGAAAAAGATAAAATATAATGATCCTTTTGCCGTGTAGCGCCTTAGAATAACACTACCCCATTTCTACCCGTGGGTGATCGTAAGAGGCGACTAAGGGTATAGGGGCTTTTTAAGTGATTTTTGAGCGATGTGGTTGGAGACCCGTCACAAAAAATATTTATTATTACCATCTTTTACCCAATCAACTTCGGTAAAAGATGAATGAAACTTACTAAAGTGAATAAGAGATGTTATTAAAGGAAAGAAAAATTTCGGCGGGGTGAAAAAAAAATTTTTCTTTCCTTTAATAACATCTTTTATTTATGAGTAATAATCCCCACATGAGGAATTCATGTCAAAAAACATTAAACTTACTAAAGTGGCTGAGAAATTTCTCATTCCAAACCTCTGGCTACCCCGTTAAGGGATTTATAGCCGTGAGTGTAAGTATGTTTGTATGGCAAATGATCCTTCTCGAGTTTTTATTGTTGGTTACGGAGCAGTTGATGCTACATTTACCGTCTTATAATCCTTCGATCGAATCGACTTTATAGAAGACAATTTTCTCAAAAATAACTATCATAAGGTAATAAGCTTTTGCTTTGAGGAATGCAAAGCATGACACATCATGTTTGTATTCAAATCTTAATGAAAATAAACAAAACAGCAACGCTCGCATAACCATATCAATTGATAGCAACCAGTTGACCTTCTACTCATTACATATTCGCTTTGAACAAAACAACTCCAACCAGTAATCATTCAGACTTGCTTGTGTAAAGAAGTGATAAAAGTGAATTCAAAATGACCGAATCATCATCATCGCTGTGGGACGAAATAACAAGTCCACTCAATTTAATACTGATATTTTTAATATTGTACCTTATTTTCAAAATAGTGAAGATGCAATTTAAAGGGAATGACGTCACAGTGGTTCCTTCAAAACCGTTGCCGAAAATACGGAAAGATTTAACAGTTGCCGAACTCAAGGAATATGATGGAACCAAAGAGCATGGGAGAGTGTTTCTTGCTCTTAATGGTATTATCTTCGACGTGACAAGGGGAAAAAGGTTTTACGGCCCTGGTAAGAAAGTTTACTTTTCTCTGCTTTAAAGTATTACTGTAAATATCCAATACGCGTAATTTTGTGAAATAATATCTTTTTGCTTTCATATTACGTAGAAACAGTATGATTCCATTTATGTTATTTTATATCAATATAGTTTTTATCATCAACTCGAGATATCTTGAGATAAAACGATAATGAACTTATATCAGCAGACTGTTTATGTCGGCTTATGTGTTGGTTCCATGGATTCTAATACGGCAATAGTCGTTGATTTCATTTTTACTTCTGAATGTAAAGATGGTGTCATAACGACTACTTATTGTGTAGTCGTAACACTACTAATTCTATGTAACATTTAACATACCATTCAAAACTCATTGACTCTTGATCTGTTCTTTTTACCTTTTGAAATATTATTTCATATATTAAGGACACAAAAGATCCCAGTTTTATTAATTACGCTAATTAACACGGATATTGACTAATTAGATTGGTTTTTCGGCTTAATGACAGTGCCATTAGTCCCCGTTGGGTAAACAGTCTCCAGTTTTTATAATCACGAAAATTTATATGGTTTTTTTATTTTTTTTTCATTTTATACATTGGTAAGGTAACTAAATGAATGAAAACGTTACAATATGCCAAACCAGGGAAAGTTTATATACATATTTCCGAAGATTGTACTGAGTTTGACACTGACCAATTATTTTTAATTGGTCTACGTAACCTTCACAAAGTAGATGTAGGTGCATTGCATAAAACCCGACCTGATATTTGAATTTGAATTATTGAAACAAGTCAATTTAATGTATGAAATCACACCTTATATGTGCAAGGACGTTGTTGCATGCAGAAGTAACAAAATCTGTACTTTTGCTGACCGTTCTGTTTAATATAAGCTAATTATTGACTTGAATTATTAAATCGAGAGAATGGATGTTGTTTAAAAATATAAAACTAAACATGTTTGTTCATATAAAAATAACCGGTTTGATACGTTTATTAAACAATCTGTTCGTCTCTTTCACTCATCGTTCTTAACAGCCTTAAACGACAAAGACATGTATATTTTGTTTTGTTATTCTTTTGACCTCAGTTATCACATGTTCCATTGATACGTGCGCCGCTTCTCATTATGAAATTCCGGAAAAGATATTTGAAGTAAAGAATGAGTTCACAAACTATTATTTTCCAGATAGTACTACTGCTTCCGATTCTCGATTACGCAGACGTAAGCTATCTTGACCTCACAGAGGAGCTACTTAACAAACTCGAACGTCTCCCAATTCGACTTCGGAGGAATACTCATATTCTCTGTATTTTATATAATGCCCTTAATAATCCTGCTGCCCCCCATTTATCTTCGTTGCAAGTACACATACTTATGCTCCCACGGCCGTGCCTTGCGATCACAGGAGAATAAGATGTTGAGTGTAACTTCTCATAAAAGTGCTACATATAGTGATTCCTTTGCAGCCAGAGAAGTTAATTTGTGGAAATCACTACCAGTTAACATGCGGCTGTCATCATCGCTAAATAAATTTAAAAATAAACTGAAATCCCATTTTTTTAAAACCTTAGGTTGGTAGATTTTATAAAGTTAGGTATATGTATATATTTGTATTTATTATATTATATAAGTATGTATATTCATGTATATTTATTGAGATATTGTATAGTATATTTGATAAAATAATTATTATATAAATAATTAATATAAAGGTTGTCAATAAGTTGTGTTTAGTTAAGTTCTATTTAAGTTGCATATATACTTGACCATAATGGTTTAAAGAGTTGTCTATTTGTTCCTCACCATAAAGGTTGATTGGAATAAATCGCGTTAAGGCGATAAGTCCGCCTTTGTGTACATATATTGTTGTACCTATTATGTAATATACTGTTTGTGTGTTTTGTATGCAATATAGTGTTTAAATAAATAAATAATACCTATCTAGACCTAGATAGTACCTATGTTTTATTTGTTATTTTGGTATTTATAAAACTGGTAGCCTTTTAAAATATTATATTTCCCTGAGAAATAGAAACATCGTTAAAAACATCATTTCCAAAATTACCAGTCGCTAAATGGTACTTTAAGCATCATCAGTTGGATAGTATACAAGTATATTACACACATCATCATTTAAACAGTAAGAGGCAACACGGATTTGGGGCTTTTAAGGGATTTTTGGGCGATGCGGTTGGACAGCAATTTCCAACAACCTTTATTTCACCATCTTTTCCCCAATAGTTTTGGCTACCCCTTCAAGGGATCTATAGCCGTGAGTATATGTATGTATCATTTAAACGTTTTATTTGTGTTTTTTTAACTTTTGTATTTAAGAAATAATACTAACTGTGTTTTTTGAAGTTTTAATGACAATAAAAATACGATGTTGTAAAAATTACATTTCTATTCTTACGGTCTAAACCTGCCTTACACTATATAGGTATTGCTATTGCTGTATTTATATATTTTTTCGACACGTTTAGCAGTAAGCATATTGTGAAGTGTCATCTTGGAATAGCACTAACCCAGTTCTTCCTGAGAGTGTTGTTAAAGGTGACTTATATTGATCTTGAGACACATCACGAACAATCTTTATTTTACAATTTATTCTCAACAAATTTTCAAAAGATGGCTAAGGAATTTTTAATACTAAACTCTAGCTATTTTTTATCGGGATTTGTAGTTTTGAGTATTATTATATTCGTATGTATAGGTACGTATACGGATAATTTTGTGTAAAAAACTAATAAAGTTATATGTTTTTGACGTGAAGAACATTAATGTATCGATCAAAAAATACGATAGCAAATGAAAATGATAACAGTGTTGACGCTATCTGGCAGGCTAGCGCGAGCGCCCTTTTAACTAGCATAAAACAGACATCTATTTCGCAGTTACTTAGTATCGTATACTGTCATCTCATTCTAACCGATATCATGTCGATTAACTGAATTAATAATTTCTGAATTGAGTATTCAAGCTGAGAACGACTTAAGAATCGTTTTGTCTCATTCAGTTGTTAAGATTTCAATGCGAAGTTGTTCTCAGCTGGAATACTCAATTCAGAAATCGGGCGTAAATTGCGCGTGCTAGGCCTC
The DNA here is from genome assembly GCA_963576735.1 of Bedellia somnulentella. Classification (NCBI taxonomy): domain Eukaryota; kingdom Metazoa; phylum Arthropoda; class Insecta; order Lepidoptera; family Bedelliidae; genus Bedellia; species Bedellia somnulentella. The sequence goes on from OY755171.1 coordinate 15,895,271, forward strand.
CTGAGTTGCTTTCGAGTCACTGTCAAAAAAACTTGGTCAAAGTGAGCTTAGATATCGTACGCGGCTTATTTAATGTTTATTAATTCCCAACATTTACAAATAAAGGCATTCAAACGTTCAACTCAAAATATTGATGTTCTCTTTGTCAAACAATGTTTGTCAGAAACGAAATGTGAAAGGTATCTTTAATGGTTATGAATGGATTTTATTGAATTTTTGCCAGTGTTTGAATTGTCAAATTCTTTTCATCTCCTATGTTTTTATAAAAATAAAACACAACGCGAAAAAATATAACATTATTTGTGCAATGTTAAAAGACTTGTTAAAATCACGAACATATTACAAAGGCAAAATATGTACTCGGTTTCGTAATTAAATACTATCTATCTACACTATACTGCTGGACATAGGCCTTCCCCAAAGATCTCCACAACTACTAGTCTTGTGCTGCCCTGTGTGCAACTTATGAACGTATAAAACACACCAAAATATAACCTACTTACTTCTGGCTGCGAGGTAGTTGCGGCCGAATTTTCAACGGCACCTATGGATTTTTATATTCTTTATATACATTGCTATGATGGGGATGTTATTATATTTCGAAAACAAGTGAACGAAATTTTTCTTCGAATAATAATAAACAATAATTAAATTAAAATTACTTGCGGCCACTTTTGCCTGGCTGCGTCTTGTCAGTGTATTCTCCTATTCATAAACTTATGTTAAAATGTGTGTTTGACTCAATACGCAATGAACGTAGAGATTTAGCAGCGGGATCTTATACTATAACGAGTTTACGTGAGAAATTCCCGTGCCATCGAGTCTAAAATATATTTGTATTTAGCCGAGCTATCACAGGCTCTCACTCTTTTAATGAACTTTAGAATGTCTACGATCTAACACCGTATTATCTATATTTGAAATATTGATGAATGAAATGAAACCCTAATGTAGCTGAGGAGTTCTTAGCTCTGAAGCTCTGGCCACCCCCATGAGCAATTGTTTGTATGTATGTATGAAATGAAACCCGGCAGCTTTGCCAGGACTATACCAAGTAGTGACCGTAAGACTCAGCCAACCCCAAAGAGAGGTAATATGTGTGTATATTATAAATGTATACTTATGCCTCGTTTGGAATATGGAAACATATAGTACATACATACATACATACATATACTCACGCCATTAGTTCCCATCGGTGTAGGCAGAGACTATTGATCGCCACTTCGTACGATCCTGACAAACCTCTCCAGCTTCGTTTACATCCATCAATCTTTTCATACATGCTCTTTTATTCTTCATACTTCGGACGCCAGCCTTTTTGAGCACACTCTCAATTTGGTCCAAGTGTGTTCTCCGTTCAAGGTAATATGTGTGTATATTATAAATGTATACTTATGCCTCGTTTGGAATATGGAAACATATAGTGTACAGTTAATTTCGCTAACGTTACTCTACATCGCAGTTATCAGTACCACTACCATACAAGCTAATCAGCATGTGTTTCCTTAGTTGACGCAACATAAGCTTAAGAAATCACGTTATGAAATAAAGACATAATGGATTTAATATCGTCAATAGCTATCGTGATTACGACTGATTGGTTGGTGATTATTAATCACTGTAATAATGGCTGTGTAGGGTCGGCTTAGAATAACACTACCCCATTTCTACCCGTGGGTGATCGTAAGAGGCGACTAAGGGTAAAGGGGCTTTTAAAGTGATTTTTGGGCGATGTGGTTGGAGACCCGTCACCAAAAACATTTATCATTACCATCTTTTCCCCAATCAACTTCCAAAAGTGGCTGAGGAATTTCTCGTCCCAAAGTTTTGGCTACCCCGTTCAGGGATTTATAGCTTTGAGTATATGTATGTATGTATCAGTAATATTTGATTTTCAACCAATATGATTTCAGAAGCAATCGTGATAGCTCAGTGGGTAGAACATCGCTTATTGTGCAGACGATGAGGGTTCAAATACCGGGTCGGGGCTACACCAATTTGTCTTTACTAAAGTCATATGTGTGGTTAATTTATGATCATTGTTAACGGTGAAGGAACACATCTCGTGATGAAACCCACATGGCTAAGTTGTACTTTGTCATGTGACAGTATATTCCTATAAAACGGTAGGCCTGCCCTCTATCACGTGAGTGTCTCACACTGTCCAAGCAAAACGTGGGTAACCTTCGGGAATATACGAACGTTTGATTTTGAGCTGAGTAGTTTTAGGCGATATTCGTATATCACGTGTATGTATACACTGTTCAGTGTTTAATCTTGACATGTATTATATATATTATTAACGATCTTTTCACCACTTAATTACATTTTTTTTTGCAAAAATGAGAAGTTTCTAATTTTTAAGCTAGAGCTACTTTTTGTTTATCATCTTCGAGTAAGTATAAATAGGTAGGTTATATCTCCTGTTTCAAAACTAACTGACTATGGCTTCCCCTCTTTGAGATTAAAGCCATGAGTTTAGCTAAATACAAACGTAGTGTACGAGGAAAACGTCGTACGTACTTGTAATTCAAGCCAATTAATGTGTTCGTAGGCAATTTACTATCGGAACCTGACCTTGACTGACAAGTTCAATGTGCAAGCGTAGCAATGTTGTGTAATGTAATTACATGACATAAATTTCTTGTTCGTTTCAAGTCGCTTATTGTGTGAAATTATAAACTAAAGAACGCTTCTTTACGCTGTTAAACCATTAAGGAGTGACAGAAGTGTTGAATTTCTTAGATAATCGTGGTATTATCCTATTTGGTATGTAAGTTAATATTTTTTGTCTGGTTGTTGAGTTTTTACTTTACCTAAGATAAATAAACATATTTGATTAAATTTATTTATATTAAAGATGGTTTAATAATAAAATTGGTATTTAGTAATATAATTAACAATAAGATATTGATTTATTTAGTTTCACAATGAGATAGCTGGAATTAACACCTTTATAACACGCAACAAAGATCATAAAAAAACCTTGGCAAAATAAAAAGTTGACACTAAAGATGTTTGTCACGTCATATTAATCCCTTTGGAATAGGCATGACTGCATATATCGTAGCAGTAGTGTACTATATTTCTCTAAACAAACATATACTCTCGCCGTTAGTTCCCATTGGCTTAGGCAGAGACTATCGATCGCAACTTCGTACAATCCTGGCAGAGCATTTCTAAAAAACTCATATACATTGGATCATTATTAGGACATAGACAATGTCTTCTCACGTTATGGGATTGGTTTTTTGTGATGAACAATTTATTTGAATTGTGTCAAACTAGCGTTTGGTTTGGTCGCATAGAAAATCTTTTATAAAGTAAAAACATGTGTATAAACTGAAATTGTACAAACCATATTTTGAAAAAATGAAAAAATGAGAATGTAAAGAGTTTCTTTGTTGCTTATTCTCTTTTCCAAAGCAACGGACTAGTGATAAATTGACGTTCAGAAAATGTTAGTTATCAACATAATTTTAAAAAATAAACTTTTTGACTTTTTTTTTTATGTTTCCACATCCATTAGTATAAATTTTAAACCCATGTTTTATTGGCACCAAGTTTTAACTTATTTCGTGATTCATTCACATCTATCAATCTATTCATAAATGCTCTTTTGTTATTCATACTTCGGTTAGGTGTCCGATTCGAAAGCAGGTGCTTTTTTGAGCATATTCTCTATTTGATCCAGATGAGTATTAATCTAAATTGTATTAATCTACACTTCTATACTAATATTATAAAGACATATACTTTGAGGGTAAAAATTACTTTTTCTTATTATTATCTATACTAATAATAATATTATAAAGAGGAAAGGTTTGATTGTGCGCACAACTTTGCAGACGGTGTAAGCCTACTTAGATGATTTTAGAAAAATAAATAACAAACATACATACATACATATACTCATGGCTATAAATCCCTAAAAGGGGTAGCCAGAGCTGAGAAATTAGAAAGTCCACAGCCACTTTTGGAAGTTGAGTGGGAAAAAGATGGTAAAATAAAGGTTGTTGGTGATGGGTCTCCAACCGCATCGCCCAAAAATCCCTTAAAAAGCCCCAAGTCCGTCAGTCGCCTCTTACTTACACCCACCGGAAGAAATGGGGTAGTGCTATTCTAAGCCGACACTACACAGCTGTAAAAATAAATATAAAAAGTCATTTGTTTTTTTATAGACTAGTGGAAAGAAAAGCGTTAATTAATAAGCAAAGGAACATTATATAAATACATACATACATATACTCACGGCTATAAATCCCTAGAAGGGGAAGCCAGAGCTAAGGAATTAGAAATTCCTCAGCCACTTTTGGAAAGTTGAGTGGGGAAGATATGGTGAAATAAAAGTTGTTGGTGATGGGTCTCCTACCGCATCGCCCAAAAATCCCTTAAAAGCCCCTATACCGTTAGTCGCCTCTTACGTACACCCACCGGAATAAAGATTCAATAGCAAAGCCATACTATTTTATTGTACGGTATAGTTTGGTGTGCCAAATTATTATTTAGCATCAAATTGATAGAACTTTGATTGTAATGCAAACTATGAGTTTCAGGCAAGACTAAAGATCGAGTAACAATAAATTTCGTTTTGTCAATCATCAGAGAAATAAATAATAATAATAAAAAATGGAATGTAGGAAAATATTTATTGATTGCATACATTAATACAACACTAAACACACAAAAACAAATAAAACTGTACAGTAAAGTTGTACACAAGCAAGATAATATAATAATTGTTTTATTTTAGTATGATTATTTATTCTAAGAATAAAAATACATTTTATTTCAAGTGCAAGAATCACACTGTTTTCTTTATTATTTACATGTCAACATTCAGTCAACGAAAATATAACCATAAACTATATACAACATCTTTCCCTTTATGTAGTTTTAATACAAACAATGAAACAAAACAAACAAAGTACTAACACAAGGAAAATTAAATTAAAACCTAATCAACTAGTTCAACAAACATCAGCAAAATATAAATGAAATCAACAATCATATCCAAATCTAACAGGCTTCTTTATGACTCGGCCATACCTTGACAACTACAGGAACTGTCTCAGAGATAGTATTGGCCGATTTTGGGATCTCAGTTATAACATTATTATTATTTGATAACGCGTTGTCACAATTACGCTGTTGTATTTCAGCACTTTCCATTCGAGGAGCAATATGTATTTCGTTTCTCCTATACCTACCATCATTAATATCTGATTGGACGTAATAGGATCTTGGATAACCACTATTCTCTAATATGATGCCCGGTTCCCAGGAACAATTAGGAAGTCTTTTAAAATTAACTGATTGACCTTGAAAGTATTCTGGTCTTTTACAAGCCTTTTTGTTATAATATTTTTCCATTCTTAATATTTCAGCTCGTTTTAATTTAATAACATCATTGATACTAAATTTTGGTTTCAAACTATTATATGTACAAGGAATGTTAGTTCTTAAATTTCTACCCACCAGACAAGCAGCTGGTGAACTTCTTTTTTCTTTTGGCGTGGTTCTTTGATTAAGCAAAACTAAATAAAAATCTTCTTTAGCATCTATTGATTTTTTCAAAATATTTTTCATCACTTTCACTGCACTTTCAGCTAACCCATTTGATTGTGGATAGTGAGGACTAGACTAGATGAGTGAATTTCCATTTTTCACTAAAATCTTTAAATAAACTACAATCAAAACATAAAGCTCCATCCGTATTTACAACAACTGGTATACCGTGCCTTGCAAATATCGATTTCAAACAATCAATTACCGAAACAGCACGCAAATCATTGAGTCGACTCATTTCAATGTAAAGGGATAAAGCATCAACTACTACAAGATAATATTTTCCATTCAACTCAAAAATATCACAACCTACTTCAGACCACGGTAAAGTGGGTACATCCTTATATTTCAAAATACACCTAACCTTATTATTTTGATATTTCTGACATACTGTGCAACTGTAAACATAACGTTTTATATCCTGATTTATACCAACCCAAAACATCGTTAATTCAGCTCGACTTACCATTCTATTTATACCTGGATGACCAGTGTGCAATTTTTCTAACATTTTCCATTTAAGATTCATCGGAACTACAATCCGATCTCCTTTAAAAACTAATTCTTTTACAACCGCTAATTCATCTCTAAACGAAAAATAAGGTTTTAACCCTTCTGGCAAATTTTTATACTCAGGCCAACCTACTTGTATGAATTTTCTTAAATTAATCATATCTCTATCTTTTTCATAGTACTCTGATAATATTTTCCAATTATCTTTGCTTATTGGTAAATTATCTATCAACATTGCTACCTGATATTCGACGTCGTCAAATGATGTTTCCTTATCACAACTTTCCGCTGTGAAGTCCCTAGACAAAGTGTCGGCTATGTACATATATTTACCAGGTGTGTGAACCAAATTTAATCTATAAGATTGTAAACGCAACATCATTCTTTGTAACCTAGTTGGAATCTTATGCAGCGGCTTATTAAATATCCCTAATAATGGCTTATGGTCCGTTTGTACAACTACATTATCTTTTCCAAATACATATTGTCTAAACTTTTCTACACCAAAACAAACTGCCAAGAGTTCTTTTTCTATCTGAGAATATCGTATTTGAGAGTCCGTTAATGCTTTTGATGCATATGCGAGCGGTATCCCATCTTGAATCAATACTTCACCCAACCCTTTCATACTTGCATCCACACTCAACATCAAGGGTTTATTTATATCATAAAAACTCAAAACTGGTGCTTCTACTATACTTGCAATCAACTCATTAAAAGCTTTGTCATGATGCATACTCCAAATAAACTCTACATCATTTTTCAGTAATTCTCTCAAACAACTTGATTTATCAGTATAGTTTGGTATAAATTTACATAAAAAATTAAACATTCCTAAAGCCCTTTGCAGAGATTTTTTATCCACAGGTTTTTTCATGTTTTTTACTGCACATATTTTCTTATTGTCTACAGCTATACCTTTAGATCCAAATTTGTAACCCAAAAATGTAATTTCCTCAACACCAAAAAGACATTTTTTTGGATTAAATTTAATACCTTTACTTTTAGCCCTAATCAACACATTTAATAACGTTTCTTGCAAATTTTTCAGGCTATCTGCCCATAACAAAATATCATCCTGAAATGTAACAACATTTTTAATGTCTCTAAATGTTTCACATATAATTTTATGAAAAATTTCCGGCGAAACATTCAATCCAAACGGTAACCTCAAAAATGAATACCTTCCCCACATTGTTTGAAAAGTACATAATTTAGAACTATCTTCATTTAGTGGCAACATCCAAAATCCTGACTGTGCGTCCAATTTACAATAATACTTAGCACCAGACAAATTCGCTATAATTTCATCAATTATTGGCAGTGGATAATACGCTCTTTTAGTAACTTTATTCAACTCTCTGGGATCCAAACAGAGTCTCAGTGAACCATCATTTTTCTTAACAATTACTAAATGATTTACCCAATCTGTTGGTTCTGATGTTTCTTTTATAATGCCATTTTTTACCATGCGATCCAATTCTAACTTAACCTGATCTTGTATCGAAAATGGAATTCTACGTACTGGCATGACTACCGGCTTAATATTTGGCTCTACTTCTATGTTGATTTTTTCTGGAAATAAACCAACCGATCCATCAAATAAATAATTAAATTCTAAAGGGACCATGGGATTTATACTTTTTTCTAATCCACATACCCTTGTCACCAGTCCTAATAACTCAGACGATCTCAACCCTAAAATATTCATACATCTTTGTTTAACAATCATAAATTCCAAAATAAAATCATTATTGTTAAACTTACAGCATAAGTTACACTTTCCAAATATAGGCAATCTATTATTAGTATACGATAATATGCAGCAATTAGTTGATCTGATGATACTTTTGTCTAAATCCAACTTTAAAAATTGTTCATAACTAATCACATTACATTGTGCTCCTGTATCTACCTTCAAAGAAATTGCTTTATTTATTAATATCCATATTTACTACATACCATTTTGAATAATCATCTCCCATTTCTAAACTACTCACATAAAATTGTTCTTCATTGCTTTCATGGTTCACTTCAGGCGACCGCAACAAATCAATCTGTTTTTTCTTGGACATACATTTTGTTGCAAAATGATTAATTTTATTACAGATTTTACTTTTTTTCCGTAAGCTGGGCAACGTCCATAATCATGTAACCGACCGCAATATGTACATTCTTTTTTCTCACTGTTTCTTAATACATCAATGGGTTCTTCTTTCATATTTATCTCGTCACTGAATTTCTCACTCTTTATTACCTTCATTTGTTCTTTTACCACAATTTGCATTCTGCAAATGTCTAAAGCTGCTGTTAAGTCCAAATTCGGTGTTCTTAATAATGTCTGTTGTAAATTGCTATCATATATACCACATACAAATACATCTTTTATTAAACTGTCCTTTAATTCTCCAAATTCACAACTTGTAGCAAGATTTTTCAATGATGTCAAATAGCTTTCATAACTCTCTCCATCCATTTGTTTTCTTGTCGAAAATTTAAATCTCTCAAAAGTTATATTAACCGTAGGTACAAAATGATAGTCAATTATTTTTAAAATCATATTCAAATCATCTTTTTCTGTATCTGATAGTTGAAAAGATAAAAATATGTCCCTTATCTCATCACCACCGTGATATAACAAAATAGCCACTTTTCTTTTTTCAGGAGCTTCAAAGTAATAAGCATTGATATAGCTATCATATGCTCTCTTAAACTTTTTCCAGTTATTTGCCACATCACCTACCATACTCATGGGTTCCAAGGGTAACATTGTATTTGCCATATTGTTTCAAAATTCAATTATTCAAAGTACTATATTAATATTACAAATTACTAAATCAATATTTCAACAAAAAAAGCTATAATCGCTGTCACCATGTTTTATTTTAGTATGATTATTTATTCCAAGAATAAAAATACATTTTATTTCAAGTGCAAGAATCACACTGTTTTCTTTATTATTTACATGTCAACATTTAGTCAACGAGAATATAACCATAAACTATATACAACAATAATAATCAGGCAATTCATCGTATTGTTGTGAGTGTAACCTTCAAACACTGAAAATCAACCTAAATTCCTCTAGTTTGAAATCAATGCTGCACACTCATTCACTGCAAAAGCCGAACGTAAAACAAACCATTTTCCGTGTAACCTTACATTCCTACAACCCATATAATTGTTTTAATGCTCCGGCAGTAAACTCTTAAATAAAACTATTCATAGTCTACTATCGGTTCAACAGTAATAAACATAGTGTTATACACATATCATATATTGTAATAACAATGTAAATTGTTTAATGTTTTTTGACATGAATTCCTCATGTGGGGATTATTACTCATAAATAAAAGACGGGGGCGTATACCCGAAGGTCGCGGGTTCGAACCCCGCCAGTGTCGAAATTTTTCTTTCCTTTAATAACATCTTTTAATGTAAATTGTGTATGAAATTAATAACTAAAGCATTTTTTTTAATATACTTTAGGAACCTATACTGTAGGAACCTACATACCTACGTATATTAAACAAATCCATACTTTTAAGATTTCAAATTGATCTCAAATAAAATCAGGCAGAAGAGTCCGTCTGTTTCTTTTTTAAATAATTATTGAGTTTAGAATGACAGTAAATAGAAGCAATGGTATAACAAAGAGGTAAAATTTTGTACTTATCTCAAATATATACAATATTTTAGTATATTTTTACACCACGGGCTGGCTAGAAGGAGATTACACCGTCAAAGCAAAATGTGGATTCTATAAACATCATGTGACAAAAATGACACTTCGTTTTGAATGCGGGTTATAATATTGTTACTTCTTATTATATTAATGATCCATACACATTTTGCTCTGCCGAGCTTACAACATCAGTCTTTCGATTTTATTAATCACACATATGACTTCAGAAAAGACAAATCGATGTAGGCCCGACCCGGGATTTGAACTCAAGCCTGTCTATTTTCGGACAGGTGTTCCACCCATTGGACTATCATGTCGCTATGTAACCTCATTAAAATATAATTTAACTTCCAGGTGGCCCATACGCAGCGTTCGCGGGTAAAGACGCGACTAGAGGACTAGCCACCGGAGTGGTAGCTGGCAACGATAATGAGTATGATGACGTCAGCGACCTAAACCCTGATGAGAAGGCATCGGCTAAGGAATGGGAAGACCAGTTTAGAGGTAAGCCATTTTGGGTTTTCTTTTAGTATGTATAGCAGTTCATTTTGATTAGAGTTTGTTTTTAATCTTATACATTAAATTTGCACTCATCGGCTATAAATACCCGAAAATTGGTAATAGAGTTAAAAATTAGAAATTCCATTTACATTAGATATGCTATTAAGAGTAAAAATTATTGAGCTACTTTAGGTAATTGATTATTAAAAACATAGTAATATATAGGTTGTTATCGAATGGCATCCAACCTCATCGCCCAACCATGGGAAGAAATGGGTCAGTGTTATTCTGAACCGACACAACGCAACTTTGAACTTAAAATTTAAAATTAAACGCATGGCTCAAATTACACAAAAGACAAATGATACTCTCTGCTTATCTCAATGGAAACTAATAGCCCGGGTATATGTTCATATGAGGGGCATACCAAAAGAAACTAGATACTCAAAATTATAAAATTTATTCTTTATTACAAGTATCGATCTTTTCAAAGTATTCACCCTGAGCACGTATGCACTTTTCCATACGTCTGAACCAATTGGAAAATACCTGTGACCACTCTTCTTTAGATAACTCAGAAATCTCGAAATTATAGGCAACACATTTGTTATTTCTTTTCACTCTCAACTTATCTATACTCACGTAGATATTGCCTCAAAACTCAAAATAGATACCCACTGTTGTAGAAACAAACTCATAAATTTAAGCACGGGGTAGAGTGCAAAATGAGTGATTGATGATTTCCTTTTTGTTTCAGAAAAATACGACATTGTAGGCAAATTGCTGAAACCGGGAGAGACTCCAACAGTATACAGCGACGATGAGAGTGAAACAAAGAAAACAGATTAGTTCCTCTGAATAGCCGCGCGAACAAATCATATTAGCTTTAAGGACTAAATATATTGCTACAATTTTAATATTGTATTTTATTTATTTGTTCTGACTGCTCTTCATTATCATTGCTGTGTATTGCTGCTTAGAATAGCACTACCCTATTTCTTCCCGTGGGTGTTTGTAAGAGGCGGTTAAGGGTATTGGGGCTTTTTAAGTGATTATCGGGCGATGCGGTTGGAGACCCTTCACCAAACTCATTTATTTTACAATCTTTTCCCCACTCAAACTTCCAAGTGGCTGACGATTTTTTAAAAAAATGTAACGTTAGCCGTCCGTTCTAGTAGCAACGACATTTTCTTAGATTTTCACGATTGCACATTATAATTAAAACAACTTTTGATTTTCGGATATTTTAATCGCGTGTTATTACATCATTTTTAAAGCCCGACGTTTCGAAAACTTTTCAGTTATCATGGCCACGGGAAGACTGAGGTGTTATTTGTCATTATACACATACACCCACACTGATAGGTACCTCAATGGTGACTCACATCACCATCCATCTCAGTTAGCTACTGTTGGTAAAACTTTGTTTCAGAGAGCCAAACATCTTTGTGACGAACACCATCTTGCTGAAGAGCTCAGTCATGTGAAACAAGTTCTTCAAAACAACAAGCTGAAATTGCCCCGCCAACGTCACCGCTCCTCCCATAAACCACCTACTGTCGAAAGACTCCCTGCAACTCTACCTTTTGTAAAGGGTGTAACAGACAAAATTAGTACTGTGTTACAGCGCGTATGAATTAACTATAAATCTGAGAGATACAACGGGTATGGAACTATCCGTTCTATTAAATTATTAAGAATACCAAGGGAAATTCTTTACTCGTAATAATTGTTGTATATATTTAAATAGCAGTAATTTAATTAGTTTTCGTCAAAAACTCATACTTCACTCCATTAAATCGTACTACTATGCTATCTCCACTTATACGTCTGAGCATCACGTGACATATTTGTCGTCTAGTGTTCAGAGCGCCCACGTTTTGCTTAGACAGTGCATCCACAACTTACAGCAGGTCTATTGCCGTTTTGGACGAATATACTGAAACATGACTATGCCTCATTGTGCCACCATTTTTTTATGATATTTAAACTCACAGTTAACATCTTTGATAAATTAACTACACACATGACTTATGAAGAGACACGTTAGAGTAAAGACTTCAAAATTGAAATGTTTCCAAAGTAAAATGCTGTGGTGTTCTTTCTGAGCTATATATGTTTTTATCTTTAATATCTTAGTATAATCTATCCTTTGTTTGAACATAGCCGTGTGTGTTTTTGTATCAAACTTTAGAGTTGTTTCCAAAACTGGGTACAATTTCACTCGAGGGGTTTTGTCATATTTATGTCAAACTGAACGACTGTGGATGTTACCATCATCTTGAATATGTCATATCATGTAACTACAACTATTAGTAACTATATCATAGTCTTGTTTTATAAAACAAATTAAACGACTTCAACCAAATAAAAATAAAACTGCAAGAGATTTAAATTCTTCAACAACTCCTAGAAAACTTAGAATCTTTTGAAGATCAACAAGAATGCGCTCTAGGAAAAAGTAGCGTCGTGATTAACTGCAAGTAATTTGTTAAAGTTCTATTTTCGCTTTGATGCACTTTACTACTCAGATCTCAGTTAATCCATAGTGAGGTTTGTGATGAGGAAAGTTGTTTTTTTAGTATGAAAATCGTTTTACTATCAATTTTTCAATGTGCTGGCGGCTGGGAATATCACCATCCCTTTAATTCCCATGGAAGATATATAGCTAAAAATGGATTACAAGTAAAAAGGCAATAGCATTACACTGAATACTATTGACATCTTACCGCTATCTTCAACCCACATGCCAAAACGGCAATTATGGCCTAACCCCTTATGGTTTTTACGAAAACCTGTGAGCTCCAATTCCCCGATAAGCATAACAAGGCAGTGGGTGAGTACAAAAATACGGCTCAGCGCCACAATTTCCACAAGAACAATTGAAACGATTTTGAAAACCGATCTTAAACGCACTTCAAAAATGGTTTAGTAACGTCCTCCACAAAAAGACCACGCCAGAATCATCGTAGTGGTGTTGTTCTTTAAGAAGGGTGATAATACCGTTTAAATGACTATAGGCCTATAAGTATTGCTTCTGAGCAAGCTCTAAAAACTATTTTTGAGAGTCTTCATGAATCCTTTGTCTCCTAGGTGAAAATAAGAACGAAAAACCTTGGTAACCGACATAGTCCCAACAGTTAATACTGAAGTGGCAATGGGCAGGGCACATTGGATGTACAACTGACGATAGTTTGGATATTTCTGGAGTGGCAACCACGTACTGGACGATGTAGTGAGGGCAGGTCTCCCATAATGTGGAAACACTACTTGGTGAAAGTGGCGCGAAGCCGATGGATGGGGACAGCAAATTACTTATGTTTAGCAGTGGACGTCTATTCGACGATGACGATGATGATAATGTTCCACTGATTGCTGGATTGGGTTAATTTGAATTTATTGTTAAATTATTGTGAAATATTAATTAATGTAAAATGGTAAACTCATATGCACAAATAATTTTATTGTGTGATAATGATAGTGCTTCACTTTTAGACTATTATCATCTTTGAGTAGCATAATTTTTTTCCATTGCTTCATATGTTACAACGCACTATCAGTACATAACAATGCGCAATACATAGAAATGTTGACAATGCAAGAAGTATCACATTCCACAGTAGAACATGTAACTTGTCAAATCAACGTCATCAAGACTCGCCGTACCAATTCTACAACACGTAGAATCAAATTTTCTACAGTTGACAGCATAACTACGAATTCTAACTGAATACAATTTTTTACATATATTATATACGATTATGTTATACTATGTATTTAATAATATATAACAAACATGTAAACAAAATTTTTGATTCAGAATCACACTTATTAACACATAAATGAATGCCCTCAATGGGATTTCAATCCGCAACCTCCGTACCCAGAAGCTAGTCGATTACCAATAAGGCCACGGAGGGACGACTGTCGTCGATAATATGGACATAACCTTAAGAAATAATTATACAGACATATTATGCACAGATCAAGTTAGCCCCAAACTAAGAAAGACTTGTATAAGGGGATATTAACTAAATGATATATTTAATATTATATAATACACATATAGATAAGACACAATCATTTATTCTCATCACATAAATGTTGTTCTCAGCGGGGATCGAACCCGCAAACGAGAAGCTAGTGCGATTCCACTCGGCCACAGAGGTCGTTAATATTAACGGGGTTTATCTTAAGAGGCTATCATGAATACCAATCAATACAAAAATTAAAAATACAAATTAATACCGTGATTGTCAGTAAGTAAATATTTGATATTATTCTGACTGAATGCACATAAACTCACGCCTTAGCCTTTAGAGTAGGCAGAAACATCGATCGCTAGTATATTTTATGCACAATAAAATGATAAATATATGTTAATAGTAACTTTCAGAACAGAACAGAAGGGCGTGAGTTCCAATCCTGGGACGGGCCTACACCAATTTGTCTTTTCTAAAGTCATATGTGTGGTTAATTTATCATGGTTGCTAACGGTGAGGGAAAACATCGTGAGAAAACCCACATGGCTGAGTTGTACTTAGTCATGTGACAGTGTATTCGTACAAAACGGCGATAGGCCTGCCCCCTATCACGTGAGTACACTGTCTAAGCAAAACGTGGGTACCTTCTCTGGAAACTAGATGGCGCTTGCCATGTGAGTTCAGGAGTATTGGTACCTCTGCCAACCCCTTCGGGGATAACGGCGTGAACGTTTATGTTATGTAACTTTCAGTATTGAATCCTAAAATATAGTTAACTATTTATTATGAAACTACTCCATTGGACAAACCGAAGTTTCTGAAAGCGTATTGGATACAACTTGCGTTTACCAAGTTTTAATGGCGCTGACAACTCGGGTTTCATAAATCGTTAGTACTTTCAAGCAGGATATTGATGATCTCGAGATGGAAAGAAACTTCGCTAACTTTTGGTGTTTATACTGTATAAAGCTTTAATAGAAATATTATAAATGGTAATTGATATAATAAAATAAGCTGTCTTTATAAATACGCTAAAAGAATAAAAAAATGACTTTAAATATACTTTGTTAAGTGTAGTGCCGCCGTTTTAAAAACCTTAAAATAGATAAATTTAATTAGCCAGCTTAACTTTTAACTAGGGACTTAAAAAAATTATAACACTATAAGGGAAATGTAGTCTCACAGGCTACTGCTTTCATTTATTTGTTATTCATGTTTCATTGTTTAGTTTGATATCTTTAATCGATTCAAAATATAAAAAGGGTATGTTTTAAAGGCTGAAAAGTACCAGAAATTGTTGATTAATATATAAAAAAATAATAATAAATAAATACTCATTAAGTTTATTTAATTTATTTGTTACATTCCGATAGTTAAAAATTAACACAACTTTAAATCATCCAGATGTAATTTTGTAAAAAAACATTGAAAGCAGTAGCCTGTAACCTTTTAAGTCCCTAGTTAAAAGTTAAGCTGGCTAATTCAGTTTATCTATTTAAGGTTTTTAAAACGGCGTCACTACACTAAACAAAGTATATTTAAGGTCATTTTCTTATTCTTTTAGCGTATTTATTAAGACAGCTTATTTTATTTTATCAATTACCATTAATAATATTTCTATTAAAGCTTTATACTTACTTTATTTTTCTTTCCTTTATTTATTAGTGATAATAAGATTTGTTGTTAGCAAAAATTTAAAAAACCAGATAATTGATTACTAAATAAACAGCACTAAGCTGGTTAGTTAGTGGACTCGAGTTCACGAGCGATTCCGCACCATTAACTATGAAACAGTGTGTTATTAATAGATAAAGTTAATAATATACTTAAAAGTATAATTTTATACATGAGTAGTCAAAAATATTAATAATATTCTTGAGTATTTCTATTATCTATCTGTTATCGTAATTAACTGAGCAAAAATAAGCAAGAGGTAACGTTATTCTACTTGATTAATTATGAGTGCCCACTTAAACATTTATGTTTTTCTAACTAGGAATATTAGATCCTTTGATAAAATACATAATCTTTTAAGCTGGCTAACTATAACAGATCATAAGTTGGAATACAAGGACGGACAGTCTTAGTAATAGGGTCTCGTTTAGCCTTTTTGGTACGGATTCCTAAAAATCGCTACCCTATAATTTTTTTTGGTGCCTTTCAAGGTTATTAAGGGATTATGGCTGCTTAAAACCTGAGCTATGTGCTTTTACGTGTATTATTTCACTGTATTTTCATTTGATTAAATAGCTAATGACTCATGATGACCCATCTTTGAATATATTATATACACTCGTTAAAGATAATGATCTACATTGCTCAGACACATTGTCACAGAACAAGACTGTAAAACCCCATTTTAATAGGCGTTTTCGCGATGTTCTTTCACAGCTGTAAAATTTCACAAGAATTTAAATATTCTCAAAAGCTAAATGTCTGACCCTTATTTAAATGCACAGCATTTCAACTCAACTTTAATGGGAAGAATTTTCACTATCGTGAAGGCATTTGCAGCATCCGTACTCTTGGAACTGAGAAGCGAGAGACAGACAATTTCCTCCTGATATCCGCATGGCCAACGACAATGGGGCTAATCTTGAAAAGGAAACGTATTTCATACTTCATTTCATTTCAACGCTTTTATTGAATCTGTCGTTCGTTTTTATGTCCGAGATCAGGTGATTTTTTTGGTAAAGAATTCTTTTCCACTAGCTCTTTTGAGATGGCTTTTATTTTATTGTCACGAAAAAATGTGGATAAAATAGAAAACAAAAATATTTTTTTTTACCAAACATATAAATAAATTTATTTTATATTACAGTCAATCCAATTAATATACATAATTCTTACTAACTACGTTTTGAGGATATATTTGGGGTCCGTTTAAATTATTTAAAGCTACTCTGTTACTCGTAGTACCAATATTTCCAGCTAAACCCATACCACAACCTCCTGCTGTTAGTCCAACTTCTGAAGGAGCTGTGTTGTAGACTACAGCTGCTTGTCCAGCAGATGGTAAGTTTCCATCAACTGTAACTGCTCCCGTGAATGGCATATTCCCATTAATAGCGACAGAACCATCAACAAGCAAATTATCTGAATTCAGTGTGATTCCTGTAGCAGAAAGAGCGGATCCACTGGAAACAGTAAGAGGTCCTCCTCTAAAAAGTGATTCAAGCACGCTAGGTGGAGCTGATGCTAACACGCTCGCAGGTGAAATAGATGAAATAGATGGCGCCGCATTATTAGCAACAGCGAAATTTCTAGCTAAAGGATTATTTTCAATATAAGCACTATTTATGGTATTCGCACTGTTTGCACTTATTATATTATTTTCTGCTATAATGTTATTTGCTGTCAAAAGATTATTGGCATTGTATGCGGCATTGTTTGCAGCCAGAAAATTATTATTTGCTAAAGGTGTTATATTTGGTGATGCGCCAACAACGACAGCCGGTCCAGACCTCAAATAAAATCCATGTGATCCCTGAAAAATACAATAATGAATAAAAATTCTCATGCTAATTTGTAAAACTCAGGAACATATACACTTTCATTCATTCATACCAACTCATCACTCACGTCTATAAATGCCAAAAAAGATTAATACAAAAATAGACAATTTCTCAGCCAATTTCGGAAATTTAGTGGGGTAAATGGTGCAAGGCCACACAGAAGCTGTTATACTTTATTTGCATCAGATGAAATCTTTACGGTATAGGTAATACTGCCAGAAAATTGTTTTAACTAAGTAACGTCTAGGGATTAAAACATTTTAGTTTACTTAAGTACGATAAACAACGATTAATGGAAATAAATAATAAATATATGGATATATTATACAAAGATCGAGTAAGGCCCAAACTTAGTAGAACTTGTATTATGGAATACAAACTCAACGATATATTTATATATTTAATATTATATAACGCCCAAGACTAAGAACCGATCATTTATGTTCATCACATAAATATTGCTTTCAGCGGGGATTGAACCCGCAACCACCGCACCAAGAAGTTAGTTACCTATTCATTCGGCCACGGATGTCGTGGAAAGAGAGATAAAACATATAGTAGCAAAATAAATGAGTATTAATTATTTAGTGGCCGGTGCAAAAAGCGTTAAAATTTTAAAAATATCTAGATTCAAATTCAAATAAAATCACACCCTAATTCTATTTTTTCAGTGTGGTTAAGTGTCATTTCTCACAAATATAACTTAACAATTAAATTAACTATATCTAGATTTTCAAATTTTAAATTACAACCTACGAATAAACTATATATAATATTAAACATCTGTTTTCCTTTTTGTATGTTTTCTGTAGTTCAATTACTAATTTATTAATTAAATTTAGCAATAAAGTTGACTTACTTTTGTGAATGCTACAAAAACACAAGAAATTATAAAGACAATAGAAATCATTACGTATCCTAACTTATATCAAATAAAAGAGATAATGATATAAATTCTAAGATAAAACCTATTTATACTTATCTTAAGTCAGTTTCTAAAAGAATTGTAAGAAGATGAGTAAATTGCCTAACAGATTACAAATTATGTGTTATCTTTGACGAAACTATATTCGTAATCATTATACTTTAGGATTGTGTTTATCGTTCTTTACAGAATTTCAAAACACTAAATTTTATCACAAAAACAGTATAAAATCAGGTTTTTACTCCACAGAAATTATTCTCAAAGCCGAGTCACAAAATATAACATTGAAATGTATAAATCACTATCAGTATTTGTTTTCATCGGAACATGCCTCATTTACGTAAGTAATTCGTTGTTTTTTTGACTTTATAATTTGTAAGTTCGCTATTAAATCGTATGAAGGATTAGCTGAAGCTTTAAAGAAACGAATCAGTAAATATACGTAGATAAATACATAAATAAGTTTAGTGAGGAAAAATAAAACATGGATGTTAATGTGTCTCTAGCTATATAAGGGTAGTGACCAAGCACCCAATAAACAGCAATGCAACTACTTATCCAAATATTTCCTGCAAGAGCTATAGAATACACCTCTGTTTTTTTATAGAATTTGAGAAAGGTTACATTTAAATGAGGTTGCTGTGGTTCTGGCTACGTAGCCTGCCAATCACTCACTTATACTACATATCATTAATCAGTTATGGGAGAGATGGAGCAGTGCTATTCTTATCTGACATTTCGCGGCTATAATAATCAACACTCACTCGACTGAAATTCAACGATCACGCCGTCTATAACCGAAGGAGTAGCAGTGGTTACTTCTCAACGTAACGCTTTTTTTCCATCGTTTATTAGAGTGTCTACATTATGCTTGAATAGTGTATTCACGTGACAAAGGGCAGGCATGTTGCCGTATATATTTTATTTTGTATTTTTCGTTCTTACTTAATATTCTGATTCTTACTAAATAGACTCCTCCATTATCATAATTACATATATCTGCGGCCTGATGAACCTATGCATATTGATGGTTATCACATTTATGTATTAAATGATGCGAGAGTACAACTAATCTATCTTTTCTGTTACAGAACGCAAGCTGTCAATGTTTAGGCGCAGCTCCAGCTGTTGCTCAAAGAGTAGCGTATGGTTTACCAAATAATGGAGCCTTCGTCAATAATGCAGCTTATGGCAACAGAGCCGTGGCAGCTAATGGTGCTGTCTTGAATAACGCTGCAGCTTACTCCAATGCTGGTTTTGGAGGCTTCGGTACCGGAGAATTGGCTGTTATTGGGGAAATGCCTATAGCTGGTAGCACTCAAATCAATGGCAACCTACCAACATTCGGTTTGGTCAAGTTCGATGGAACAGTTCCTGCTTCTGGTGTGGTGTCTATTTCTGCAACCGCCCAAGGTCCATGTGGATGCAATAACTATAACAACTACTATTAATATGTTATTTATTAAAATACTTTTGTTATTGTTATTGATGTTTTTCATTTGAGAGTTTCTATGATTACACAACATACATACATACATATACTCACGGCTATAAATCCCTAAAAGAGGTAGCCAAGGCATCAGAATACGAAATTTATCAGCCACATTTGGAAGTTAAGTGGGGTAACGATTGTAGAACAAAAGTTCTTGGTGATGACGGAACAATACAAGTTGACTCTACCTAAAAAAACGTAGTAAAATCACTTAAAGTACCTCATTACACTTAGTCGCCTCTAACGTACACCTACGGGCAGTAATGAAGTAGTGCTATTCTACACTGCGATATATAAATACATACAATACCTGTGCGACAATTTCCATTGAGTAGCAGAAGCTATCGGTTGCCACGTTTTATGATCCTCAGACACCCTTTGAACTTTGTTCCCACTTTGGACAGATGGTCTCTTTAAAGGTTCCCCGCGTGTGTTATGTATTACTGTATATACACTTTTGGCGACACCTGTCTGTTAGGTGACTAGCTTCTTGGTCCAGAGGTTGCAGTTTCGATCCCCGCTGAGAGCAACATTTATGTGAGGAGCATAAAATATTGTATCTTAGTCTTGGATGTTATGTATATGTGTATTAATATAACATAAACGTTCACGCCGAATATCCCCGAAGGGGTTGGCAGAGGTACTAATACTTCTGAACATCACGTGACTTTGTCACCTGGTGTTCAGAGTACCCACGTTTTGCATGGACAGTGTACTCACGTGATAGGGGGCTGGCCTATCGCCGTTTTGTACGAATAGTATGTGTATTAAATACTATTAAATATATCGTTGAGTATGTATCCGATACCACATGTGTGTTATATTTCCGTAAGTATATATATACATATTTGTAGTTCTTTTTCTTTTACCAAAGTACTATTATCCATCCTCTTTATGTGCCTTGTTATTCCTTTTGCAATCGGTGCCAAAGTCTTAATAACAATATTTTTGTGATTTCAACTTTGTAAAAATCATCATGAAATCTACTTAAAAATAATGACCTATATGGTATTGCACGGCTACGAAAAGACAGTTTTTTTTCAATACTTCATTGTATATTTTAAACATACTACTTATCCATTAATGAAGACAAGCGCTTTTCGTGAACCTATAAAATATAATAATATCCTAGTGTGTTAACAATTTTCAACTTTATATATTACAGATTGTATCGCTTGTGGTGTATTTGTCGTGGCCATATCGTAGATTTGAACACATCGTGAAATGATCGATCATTTCATGAAATAGTCGTATTTCATGAAATGTTCAACTGTTTATTGGCCACATCGTGATGTGGTTTGGGCTGATCAATGATAAGAAATCGTTTCTCGATATGGCCAACTAAACGCGCGGCCTCTTCATGAAATGGTTAAAATTATTTGGTCATATCGTAAAGTAGTCACATTAATTACCGGTAGAGGCGCTGAAAATGCTTTGTTTATGACTGAAGATGGCGGCCACTGTCAAAAATGTTATTTCTCGCAGTAAAAAAGTTAATTATTCGCTATTAAGCGAAGAAGAAAGTGATTGCAAAAGAGTTTTCGACGAAAAGGTTCTCGAGTACTTTGCAAATTACGAAAAAACTGAGCAATATGTTAAAAAACCGTTTAGTTTGGATCGCATTTCACAGATCGCCCTATTCTACGATCTGGCCAAGCATGCATGATTAAATCGTGAAACGTTGACGATTTTATGATCTGGTCAAATTAAGTTGGCCACATCATGAAATGTGACTATTTCATGAAATGATCGATCATTTCACGATGTGTTCAAATCTACGATATGGCCACGACATATTCAGTTTTTGGATAAGCTGGAGTACAACGGACTAAATCTTTAATCTGGTAAAATGATAGATCACATTCAGCACTTTGTCTGATTAAGGACTAGATAAGACCTTACTTCTGGAACGTATTAAAGCCTATGAATCAATCATCAAAACGATAAGCTGTGATCAAATATTTGCAGACGTTGATATTGTGTTTTAAGTAAAATACCGTGAATTCAGTCCAATTCTAGCGACCAAAACACAAAACCAGTAAATTTACAGCGAAGAGTCTGATAATTTTGTTTTCTTCAGAGTGTAATTGCTTCTATAGAAAACATCTTGAGTTCTTAGATTAATGATACAAAATACAAAAAAGTTCACTATACATCTTTTATTTATTGCTTAAACCACGGGACATGTTAGTGTCACGCTCAATAACTACAATGAAGTATCCGTGGAAGAGGGCAAGCACGAGCGGGTGATAAAGCAGCCATCTCTTACGCACTTACTTAGTATCGTATATTGCCATCTCATTCTAACCGTTATCGTGTCGATAAAATAGCGTTCGTGCTTGCCCTTCTGAATTGGTAATATCTATCCACATAACTTCCAAAAATGGCTGCGGAATTTCTTGTTCTGAGGTTCTTGCTATCCCTATATAGTACTCAATACTCAATCGTTTATTGCATTCATCAATGTGTATAACATCGTGAATATATATATATATGTCGTGAATACATGTATTTTTGTATGCATATATCTATTAAAATCACGCTCTTATTTATACCTTTTTTATTGTTTTATTTGGTTGGCTTAAGAAACATAACCCACCTTCCTCTACTTAACAAAATTTTCTTTACTCAAATTTCAAAAGTGAGCTCTGACTTACCTCTTTTGGGATTAATAGCCATGGGTAGAGGTTAAGCTAGTTTGGTTTTAGCCAGGTGCCAATGTCACGTGATGTTCAGAAGTATTAGTAGCTCTGCTAAATCTTTTTGGGATGTGAACCTTGGAGTTAAACATTATTTCTTTGAATAAAAGTACAAATGGCGGTCTTATAGGAAAGAAATCTTTTTCATATAACCTTAGGTAAGTAATGTTTTTTGTGTAAAATATAAGTTTTTGGTTGTTTTTTTCTCTTTGTAAATAACTCGCATAACGACGGTAAAGTCATTTCAGTTAATGTCGCCTGTGTGATAAAGAGTAAATAAAATTGATTAACGTACATATCATTTAAGAAAGTTTCATTTCATACATATACTCACGGCTCTAAATCCCTAGAAGGGGTAGCCAGAGCTTCAGAATATGAAATTCCCCAGCCACTTATGGATCTTGAGTGGGGGGAAAGATTGATCGCCCAAAAACTTTTTTAAAGCCTCACAACCCTTAGTGGCCTTTTACAAACACCCATGTGTAGAAATGAGGTAGTGCTATTCTAAGCCAACACTACACAGCCCTTTCATCATTTCACATCAAATTGGCGCTAACAAAAGACAAATGATAGAAGTAGTTCCAATTACTTATATTTGTTCAAGTATTTTCAATGTATCTAATAAGAACGGTCTTAATAATGGTATCCGTGTGTTTATACAGCATACTTACACTATTAATTAAATGTAGAAGCGTTATTACATACTATTAATATAGCTCGGGTATCATTAACATGATACCATCTTCCAATATAGCCGCGCATCAGCCAGACATGATTAATATATGAAATTGCTATTTGGTTAACGATGGTGGCTCTAGTTATGCGACAAACCAAATATCACTCAAGGTATTCAACTATATTATGTATTTATATATGTATTTACCATGTAATGCCGGCTTAGAATGTCACTATCCCTTTCTGCCTATAGGTGTCGTAAGAGGCGACTAAGGTTATGGGGCTCTTTTAAGTGGTTTTTCGGTGATGCGGTTGGAGACCCATCACCAGAGATACTTTATTTCTACCATATTGTCCCCTATCAACTTCCAAATGTGGCTGAGGAGTTCCTAGCTCTGAAGTTCTGGCCACCCCTTTTGGGATTTATGGCCGTGAGTAGATGTATGACATCTATGTATGTATTCAACATAAACGTTCACGCCGTTTATCCCCGAAGGGGTTGGCAGAGGTACCAATACTTCTGAACTCACATGGCAGCGCCATCTAGTGTCCAGAGAAGGTACCCATGTTTTGCTTAGACAGTGTACTCACGTGATAGGGGGCAGGCCTATCGCCGTTTTTGTACAAATCATAATATGTATCGTATTTATTCAACTCAGCTTGATATCAACGATGATTGTTTACTGGGAAGACAATCGCTTCTGTAGAATGGCCTGAGTTGGGCCTTAACCAATGTGTCTTTTCTTAAATCACATGTGCATACATGATACAAGTGGGTGATCGTAAGAGGCGACTAAGGGTATGGGGGCTTCTTAAGTGATTTTTGGGCCCCTCACCAAAAACATTTATTTATTATTACCATCTTATCCCCAATCAACTTCCAAAAGCGGCTGAGGAATTTCTCATTCCAAAGCTCTGGCTACCCCGTTAAGGGATTCATAGCCGGGAGTATATGTATGTATGTATGTACATACATAACATACTACCCCTTTCATTTTACGGGTGTCGTAAGAGGCGAATAAGGGTATGGGGCTTTTTAAGTGGTCTTTACACGATGCGGTTGGAGACCCATCACCAAAAATACTTTATTTCTACTTTTTTGTCCCTAATTAACTTCCAAATGTGGCTAAGGAGTTTCTAGCTCTAAAGCTCTGGCTACTCCTTATTAAGATTTATAGCCGTAAGTATATGTATGTTTGTATGTACATACATGACAAATCGGTATGACATTCTAAGTCGGCACTACACGGCATGTGTGCTTTATTAGTCTAGTCTAGATGGTTTGAGGAAAAACATCGCAATGAGGCTGCCACGGCTGAATTATATTTAAAAAATAAAAAAAAAATAAAAAATAAAAATCATTTATTTTCAGGAATTTATCCCATATTAGAAAATTACAGATATGACATAACATCATTACATATGTTTAATCTTAACGTCATTTGTAATATGTGTACAATCATTTTTGTCACCAAAAAATAATAGGCTCATCTTAAATATGTATGTAAAGAGTACAAGTCAGAAAAACATATATATATATCTAAAAAAAAAAGTGTAAAAGCATATAAGTATAAGTATAAATCATTAATTCTATCTACGATTCTCACTCAAATGTGTACCAATCCAAGAACGAAAGATAGGGCTATTTAAACCACTATAAACCATTTGCAAAATGGTATTTTCCGAGCGGCGCAGCCTATCCCTATTTAACATGTGACAGTTTATTGATATCTACTACTATACTATTCTTTATTACAAGTATGGATCTTTTCAAAGTATTCAACGTTTTTAAAGTTTTTTTTTGGTATTTATTAAATATTTTTATTTGATAGTAAACACGAAAATAAAACACTGATTTGAATATTTTCCATTATAACGAGTAATTGTAAAGTTATGATTTTTTTAAAGATTGTTAAACTTTTGTACTTAATGACGTCATTGATCCATAAACTCACGTAGCGACATGCAAATGAAGCGAAATGTTTTATAAAAATGTTGCTGATTGCAAAACATATCAAGAATTTGTAATGTAAATGAAATTATTACGATATTATACTAAACAAACATATGATTTTCGATATTTTATTAATAAACTGCAAAACCGTATGTCTTTGAAACAACATTGAAGGTCAAACACTGTTACAGTTTTTTGATAAAATAACAGTCATTTTAGCTTCAATTTATATACTTTAGGCAACATGATAGTCCAGTGGGTAGAACACCCGCCCGAAAACAGAAGGGCGTGAGTTCCAATCCTGGGTCGCGCCTACACCAATTTGTCTTTTCTAAAGTCATATGTGTGGTTAATTCATATCATGGTTGTTAACGGTGAGGGAACATCGTGAGGAAACCACATGGCTGAGTTGTACTTAGTCATGTGACAGTGTATTCGTACAAAACGGCGATAGGCCTGCCCCTATCACGTGAGTACACTGTCTAAGCAAAACGTGGGTACCGTTTCTGGAAACTAGATGGCGCTGCCATGTGAGTTCAGAAGTATTGGTACCTCTGCCAACCCCTTCGGGGATAAACGGCGTGAACGTTTATGCTATGTTATGTTATGATATACTTTCAAGAAAATATTGTTTATAACTACAATATATAAAATCTCGAAATGGTTTTGTAATCAGCATTACTTTAGTAGAACTTTGCATACCGAATTCGATAATACCTGTGACCACTCTTTAGATACCTCAGAAATCCCGAAATTATAGGCAAGGGGGCGCCCATAAATTATGTCAGGTGTTTTGTTTAATTTTTTGTCCCTCCCTCCCCCCTTGGTGAGATGTCAAGAGATTTAATCAAACCCCTTCCCCATCCCCCAATCTCACGTGAGATTTTTGAGAATGTGGGTTTCTTACGAGTGTGTGTACCGTTAATTTGGCCAACATTGAGCTATTAAAAGAAGAAAAGAGCATGTATGCAAAAAAGATTAATGGATTTAAACAAAGCAAGAGAGGTTTGCAAGGTCGTACACAGTAGCAATAGATAGTCACCGCCTACGCCAATGGGAAATAATGGTGTGAGTATATGTATGTATGTATCGAAATATTGGGTATAAAATAAATATGGTGGTTTGATATTACAATGACGGCGAAGATTAATCATCGAGCATGTACATATGACTTCGATTAAATTGATCAAAAAAGTATATAATATTTTGTATCAATCAGAATAAAAATTGCGTGATATTTGTAGAGCCCCCCCTCGCATCAACGTGAGATTAGATGAGATTTGACTCAACCCCTTCCCCCTTAAATCACCTCACGTAGTTTATGGATGCCCCCCAACCAACGCTCCTGTACGTGATGACTAAATAATATGCACTTTTAAGAGACAGAAACATATCACAATATACAGAATTGGTTAGGAATAGAAGCATCCTTTTCTGTCTGGCTTTTTTAGGCAATCAAAATTGTTAATAATTCAATGTCTTTTTTCTCTAAAACTAATCTCTTTAAAAAAACCGTTATTACCAATTTGCGAATTTATAGTGTAATCTACTGATAATTTGATGGCATTCTTAGCTATCTTTTGCAACACCTAATTAACGATGGTTAATATTTTTATTTATTCTTGACATTTATTTTACTGAGGTACACAAAAAAGTAGATTCATTTTGTTTCAGCTCTCCAGCATTAAAGCCATTACTCACCAACCACTTTTTCCAAGAAATTTAATTATTCTTATTTTGTATTCTTCTGTAATGTACTTCTTAGTTTGTTTTTTTTTCTTTCGTAGTTTTACTGTTAATTGTATTTAAAGGATGAAAAAGATAGATAGAAGAAAATGATTTATAAGCATGCATGTAATTTTTGCTTATATATTAGACATATATACATACATACTCACAAAGATATACACACTATATGTATATATATATATAAGCGGTATTCTACTCATACGGCATTAAAAAGAATATTTTTATATATTTATACCGTAATGAATAAAAATAATATAAAATATATATATATATCGCGCTGGCAGCCACTGACACGGTAGCTCAATTGGCACAGCGACGGGGGCGTATACCCGAGGTCGTGGGTTCGATTCCCGCCTGTGTCAAGATTTTTCTTTCCTTTATTTATTCTTTATTTATTGGTAATAATCCCCACATGAGGTTGACATGAACAAAAACATATACATATATCCTTTTTAATGCCGCAATGACAACCGCGATAGCTCAGTGAGTAGACCACCGCTTATCCTGCAGACGATGTGAGTTCAGATTCCGGGTCGTGCCTACACCGATTTGTCATTTTTAAAGTCATATGTGTGGTAATTATCAAGGTTGTTAATGGTGAGAGAATGACGTCGTGATGACCCCTGTTCAACCTAAACGTGGGTACTCAGAATATTTATCGTCGCGGGATATTTAAAAGAATTATATACATTCCACTGCCAAGTCTTCGAAGATTTTCCGCTTGAGCATTGAGTTGAGTTGACATTTATTACCATTAGCCTTTTGAAAGAATATTCCTCAAAAATAATGTCATTACTTTTACAAGCTTCTTATTAGGTGTAAACATATATGTATCATTATGTAAAAATGTAGAAATATGATACAAAAATTACAAACAATCCGGTTATACTTGCCATTGGTAAACCGTTTATCAATCACGTTTAAATATAACCTTTCAAACGTCCGTCGACAAAGTTACTTCATTTGCATAAACGATATTGAAACATTTTTATCTACTTTCTCTGATTTATTTTATAACAATTCTGATAAGATTCTGACATAATGACTGATAACTCTTTGTGTTCATAATTTTCTATGGATAATTGATTTGTCGACGTTATATTTGGTGGAGTAGTTGCAATTTCAAGGGATAAGAATTTTGCATGAATGTCCATTGAAAAAAAGAGACTGAGCGAAAATGTGACCACCAATTGGTTTTTGGTATTATAATATCTGGTAAGTCGGTTTACTAGGGATGGAAAAAGTAATATCTCTATCATTAAAAAAAGAGTGAAAAAACAGTGTCAAAAAAGGCTCGAATGGCAGTAAATGTTGGTTGCGCCAAAAGAAGCATGAGAGTACAGTGAATGTAGTAGAAATGAGATGTTGAGGTCCCTCAGTAAAAGTCAGTAATGTTAGGTTATGTGATTGGTTGAAAAATAGTGTGATTTGTGAAGGATGCGTTGTGAAAGATGAAACTGTAAGAAATATAAAAAAAACGAAGTGATAAGATGGTTTGGTCATTTAGAGAGAATGAATGAAAGTAAATTGGTGAAAGGTATACATAGAACCAAAGTGGATGGTAACGCCAGTAGAGAATAACCATGAAGGAAATATTTTGATTCTTTTTTTGTTTATTTTATAAGACACTTAAGTCAGAATATTTAGAATTTTACTCAAAATTTAGTTGGTTCCAGTTATATCTTCATTAACAAGATGAAATTAATGTAACACAAAAGTTCATCCAGTGACAAAATTCGACTATAGTTAGCTATTGAAATTCACTTAAATGTCATATAATAGAATCATATTTATTTAGTCTCGATTTGCCCAAAGACTTTGTTATTAAATAAAAGCATGTATATGTGTGTCAAGTCAAATACATAGTAGTGAGTCTAATGCATTTGCATTTCATATAATTAACTTTAAATTCATATTTTAGTTACACAATAGGAAAGAGAGATAATAAAATAGCTTAATATATAAGTGCATAATATAATCTATAAGTTGGCAAATTCGATGCTCACTTGTCTGTGCGAAGTTTGGCTTCATGTATTACTATGATATATGTAGGCAGACACCACAGCATAAAAGTCTTTCTAGCTCAGTCGGAAGAGCACTGCGTCAAATGCACAATTCAAAATTAGAATAAGGTCTATACTGATTTGTCTTTTCTAATGCATTCAGAAAAAGTGGGTTATCTCTGCACATTGTGTCAAAATCTAGCATGAACTTGAAAAGTAATAGTTCCTCTACCACTCGTACTCCTTTCTGGCATACTCAGTGTAAACTATAATCACACTAAAATTACGATTACGATATCGAAGACACAACTAGGTTACCGATAAAATTATTAAAACTAAACCAATTAAAATAATTATATCAGTAAAAGATATAAAAACTTTGTGATTATTTTATATTAAAATAGACTGAATAATATAAAATGTTTTATATTATTCAGTCTATTTTTTTACAGATGGATAAACCTCAGTGAAAAATATTTATCTTTTTTTGGGTTTTTGAAGGTAAACACTTTTGCAATTATAAATAAATCAATAAAATGAAAAAATAGAAATAATCACGTAAGGTTTTTTTATTAACCAAAAATCATATCTCTACTAGCATTATCTAGGAATGGATAAAAGGTTTTATTTTGTATGAAAAAACGGCCGTCCAATAACACTATTTGGTAATCAATTTCATAATCTGCTGTCTAATCTTGAAATACCACTGTGGTGTTTTGTGTTTTAATTAAAAGAAAAAGATATATTTATACATTTATTGATCAACCGAAAAGTATATATAACATGTATAACAATTAGTCAACAGTATAACAACAAATATCAATTTACGCTAAGCAAGGTCTGTTGTTTACGAGATTGAGACCGTTTAGTCCACCCAAATTTTGACCATATCCGCCCAAGTTACCGACTCCTAAACCTAAATTATTACCTGCAAAGTTACCCCCTGCTAATCCTGCACCACATCCTGCTGAATTCAATCCTGAACCAGGAAGAGTGCTATATTGAATAGCAGCTTGACCTCCAGATTGAACATTACCATCAATAACTACAGCACCTGCTAAAGGAATGTTTCCATTGACTCCAACAGCTCCTTCAAGTAAAAGATTGTCCGAAGAAATTGATATACCATTTGGTGATAATGGTGAACCACTGGATACTGATAGAACTCCACCGTATGACAGATTATCTAGGATTGGTTGGCTAGCTGTTGCAAACAGATTTTGATTTGATAGGATATTTGCATTCGCTAAGTTTCCTGCGCAAGGAGCAGCACCCAAATTTCCAAAACTACTGATTCCACCAGCGTTATTTTGGAGCAAAAGTCCCGAGTTCCCGATGCATTGTCCGAAAATGGCCTGAAATAAATAAAAAAACTTCTATAAAACTCTTGTAAACTAAATAAAAATTATTGATAAGGAATATGAAAAATAACAAAAATTTGAATGTTTATTTTCCTAGCAATTTAAGCCTTACTGAAAGTGACAAGTCAAATTTTATTTATCACACTTTAGCGTTTATTTCATATAAAAAAGATTCTAATTCTGAAAATATTTACCCTAAATATTTTACTGAATGAAGTCGCTTAAAAAAGCCCCATAAAGTCGCCTCTTACGACAGCCATGGGTAGAAAGGGGTAGTGACATTCTAAGCCCGCACTACACGGCACTACTAATGACAGAGATTTTATTTGTTCTGAGTATCACGTCTTTTGATCAGTTTGTGTTCAGTCAAATAACAGTGAACTTCAAGACCACTTTCAACTTAAAAATTAGTGCCTTCAATGTAATAGCATAAGCATAATAAGCATAAGCATAAACGTTCACGCCGAATATCCCTGAAGGGGTTGGCAGAGGTACTAATACTTCTGAACATCACGTGACTTTGTCACCTGGTGTTCAGAGTACCCACGTTTTGCATGGACAGTGTACTCACGTGATAGGGGGCAAGCCTATCGCCGTTTTGTACAAATACACTGTCACATGACTAAGTACAACTCAGCCATGTGGGTTTCCTCACGATGTTTTCCCTCACCGTTAACAACCATGATAAATTAACCACACATTTGTCTTTAGAAAAGACAAATTGATGTAGGCCCGACCCAGGATTTGAACACTAGTCGTTTGCACGTTAACCGAGTGTTCTACCCACTATGCTATCACGGTTGTCAATGTAATATTTTTATGAATTGAGTGCTATAATGTAATCTTAAAAATAATTACACAAAAGTGTAAGTATATACATTTTGTAACTATTTAAAACTTAATTTTCATTGTCTTCAAAATGTGTTAATTATTTGGGAGAGTCCCAACGGGAGCGCGACGTAAACATAAGTTTTTTATGATTAAAATGTG
The DNA here is from genome assembly GCA_963576735.1 of Bedellia somnulentella. Lineage (NCBI taxonomy): Eukaryota > Metazoa > Arthropoda > Insecta > Lepidoptera > Bedelliidae > Bedellia > Bedellia somnulentella. Next base: position 15,926,887 of record OY755171.1, read on the forward strand.
TCGTTGATATGAACGTGCTATTTTTGTAATGATTAATATATATTTACTAACCTTAGCCAAAAGAAGTTGAGCACAGAATACGAAGACACCTTTAGCGTACATTTTGAGATGAATTCTACAATACCGAATTGATTAATGTTATTTGAGATTAATGTTGATTCTTTTATACCCAAAACCTATTATGTTACATGACATAATCATACGCAATCTAGTTATCAAAGTTATGTCACTAAAGTTTGCGGTCACTAACACGTAATTTTGATAACATTTTCCCAACACTTGGTGATAGAATAAGTATATAAATAGTTGTGCACGAATGCAAACCTTATCATTGCTTGATTTCTTCTATTAATAATATTTAAAACATGTTCAAATATACAGCTCTATGTGTTTGCGCCTTAATTCTTTTAGTCCAGGTAAATTACGAATTTTGTAAAGTTATCTCGTCTACTCACATTATTTAAGTAATGCTTTCAGAGACCTTTGCGCAATCTGAATCTGTTTCTAGAGTTTAAGTACCAATTTCAGTAGCGACCAGCGTTTTAAACTATAACCATAATATTAGTATATATAATATAGAGGTTTGCCAGGATCATACAAAATGGCGATCGATAGTCTCTGCCTAACTTTATGGAAAATAATGGCGAGAATATATGTATGTATGTAACCATATGAAATTTCGGTATGTAAAAAGAGAGCGTTTATGCTAACTTTTTATTTAAGTGGTTGTGGAATAGTTTCCTCCAAAGCTGTAGGGTGTGGGTTTTTCCATTGAAAACCATCGCCGTGATGGTGTTTTATATTGAGTTGATAACCCATGAAACAAAAAATTTGGTAGTTATTGCTATGTTAGTTACTATGCATAACGATAAAAAAAATGCCTTTTAATTTATTCTAAATTCTGTGGTTTGATATAATTAAATAATATTTATGTATTTCAGAACGTATCAAGTCAGTGCATCAACCAGTTAAATCCAGTTAACAGTTACGGCGTGCCGATCAATGCGGCATCAAATTCTCTCATAAACAATGCTAATTGTGTTAATAACGGTTTCGGAGGCAATACAGCTTTTCCAGGCTTTGGTGGCACTGGCATTGGTGAACTAGCTATACTAGGTAATTGATCTTATTTTAACATAATTACATACATCCATACAAATACTCACGGCTATAAGTACGGGGTAGCCAGAGCTTTGGAATGAAATTCCTCAGCCACGTTTGGAAGTTGATTGGGGAAAAGATGGTAATAAAAAAAAAAAAATGTTATGGTGACGGGTCTCCAACCACATCACCCAAAAATCGTTTATGAAGCCCCTATACCCTTAGTCGCCTCTTACGGCACTTTAACATAATTTTGTATGGTAATCTTAATAAAAAAAACACCCACGGTGTAAAAATTTAGAATACATAGAGAAACTGAAAAAAGGCAGCCGTCTAAAGTTGAAGAATATATAGAGCATGTTTGAAAATGGGTCTTCTCCAATGGGAATTGATGGTGTGAGTATATATATGTTAAAGAAGAATAAGAATGTTTGTACAACCTTTTCAAGACTTGCATAGTTGTACAATCAGGCAATATGGTATGTATGTTTTGAAATTATTTTTTCAGTGGAATTTATGAGTAAATCTATTGCATTAAATCTACACCGAAATATGTTTTGTCACACTTTTGCCATAATTATATTCACGATAAAGGATTAATAATATAAACTAATGTACCGCCCCAGCTTAAGTTGAGTCATTTTTATCTTACTTTCCTTTAATCACTTCTCAGCACACCCTCCGATATATAATTAAGCATGATGATATACCTTATATTTCTTCTGAAAATTTTATCAATTAATATTTTTGAATAGTTTTATAAATTGGATGAGTGTATTCAAACATTATATCATTATGGATTAGAAAATCGAACACACAAAAAAGTATTTCCTTTTTATAATAACTGATGATTGAATTTACATTAAATGCTACATATTCATATTATACCCAATCTCCATATAAGAGACTGTATAATTTTCTGTCATACCAAAACTTTGTTTTTTATTTTATATTTCCTGTGCCTTTAGGTGATCTACCAGTGAACGGCCAGACCATTATCAATGGAAACCTGCCAGTGATAGGAATTGTGCAATTCGACGGATGTGTTCCAGCTACTGGCATCGTGTCTTTAGCTGGAAATTCTCAAGGACCTTGTAGTTGCAACAGTAACTACCCTTATTAAATAATTAATATAATAAAGAATTGATATTTTGTTGATAACCGATTTTGATTTTGACAAGATGATAGAAATAATATCGTTTGTGATGGGTCTCCAACCGCATCGCCCAAAAACTACTTTAAAAGCCCCATTCTCTTAGTTGCCTCTCACACCCGTGGGGAGAAAGGGGAGATTCTAAACCGGCACAACACGGAATCTTATATTTTGAGAAATGTAACATAGTGCACAATTCAAAGGTCAACTACAAACCGATTACTTAAAAAGAAATCTATGATAGTGATGAAAGCAATTAAGATTAAATTAATAAAATAAAGCGTGGATAAACATTAAAAAAAACATGTATTTCTTGGGTGGTTGCCAATATCTTGTTTGATTATTCTGGATTGCAATACTATATTCATATATACACTAACATTATACAGAGGAAAACTTTGTTTGATTGTGATGAATAAACTCAAAAATAAATGGACTGATTTTAAAAATTCTTTCACCAATGTGAAGCTAAGACTTTCTGAAGCAATATATGCTATGTATTATCACGCTTAATATCGTAAGGGCCTTAACACCATTAGTGCGAAGCCGGGGCGGAATACTACTTCCATCATATATTTGTACTGTATAGTGTCAGATTGTAATAGTGCCAACCCATTTCTCCGCACCATTTTGTTACTGTCATCAAAAGAAGTCTTTTAGAAAACATATCGTTGATGAATCGCATGATTTCAACCGTCTCAGTTTAATAAATCGTTTTCCATTCTATAGATTACGACTCAATTTTCATTCGCACTATGACTGGCTCATTCCCGACTTCTAAACTATTTCTTGATTCTTTGGAACTCTCTTTAATTAAGTCACTTTATAGTCAAATGATAACCAAACTAATTGCTATCGCTAAGAAAAAAAGTGAACAATGACAAACACCATACTTGGACAACAACTAGCAAAGTCAGCCAGTCGATTCAAAGCAGTTACACTGAAAATCATAAACAGAGCAACGTGCAAGTTATCCCAGGAAGTCGTTTACAACATAACAGCAATTTCATTGCGAACATTCCACCAACAAACGGATGCGAAACTTCATACAAATTCACGTAGTGTCTTCGGAACGTTTCAAAAGTTACAAAGACAGAAACGCAAAGTTACTTCGGGACATAAGCAATATATTTTCATAAGAAAGTGTTGGTTGTAGCAACAAAGGCAGTAAGTCTTCATTGCTCTACGTCGGGCACTCTGAGTGGTGAATTCGCAGAGTTGCCAACTTTGACTGTCGTATCGAACTTTGGCCTTATTCGTGTCACTAGCATGCTTGTAGGCATCATTATTAATATAAATACTCTTTCATCCGTTTTTAACTACTGCTCGTCATAATATTATAGTTTTTAAAATTCATAGGTACTTACAAATGGTCACATACCAGAACACACACACACACCAATGTTAATTCAAATTAGTCAAGTTGATATATTTTGGTTGTGTTTACTTATTTTCACGTGTTATTGTCGAAACTTGAGAGTAAAGTCTGTTTAATATGGCCTTTGTTTGGTAATATTCATCGCATATTTACATTTTGGTATGAGTTCCAAGAACACTAACCTGAGCTCCACTGACTACATTGTAACAACCAACGTCAGTACACGAAACAGACACCCTAGTAAAATTTTCGTGGATTTCAACAACCTATTGAGCCAGATTAGAATACGAGTTAACAGTTTCAAAAGACTTCAATCCTAGACAGTGTACTCACGTGAGAGAAGGCAGGCCTATCGCCGTTTTGTACGAATACACTATCATATGCATGACTAAGTTCTACTGTACAACTCTGCCGTGTGTGTTTCTTCGCGATGTTTTCTCTCACCATTAATAACCATGACAAATTAATCACACACCGGCCCGACCCAGGATTTGAACCCTCATCGTCTGCACGATAAGCGGTGTTCTCCTCACTGAACGGTTACAGGGATATACGGCGTGAACGTTCGAGTTTGAGTTTAACAAAAGTAATATTTTAAGAACTTTATCTTAAATACAAGTAATCTTTTAATAAGTTAATACTGATTTTTATTTACTTACTTAGTTACTTAGTACTTTTTTATATGGTAATGTTTTTGATGTTATTATTTTATTTATATTGCCAATTTTTCTGTAATCTTAATCGTATATTTAAGTTAAGTTATACAACCTAAACCAGTCTAAATTTGTTGTATGTTTAGTTGTAATTATGTCTAATTTAATGTATTTTCTAATTTTTGTTATGTTCTTATTGTAATAATCGGATAATCAGAAAATCATTGCGCCTAATGGCTATAATTTCCGCTGAGTTGTGCCTAGTTTGTGCTACCGTAGCACTGATATTGGGACTTTAAAAGAAAATGTACTATTTTTGTATTGAAAAATTACAGATTAGAATAACATTTACCCATTTATTCACACGGGTTACTTTCACAATTTTCAGGCAATGGGGTTTGATACCCATCGCCAACAACCTTTATTTTACAATTCCTTCCTTTCTAAACTTCCAAAAGTAGCTAGTAAATAATTCTGGATACTCTTTTTTAGGATTTATAGGTGTGAGTGAAATATAATAGCTTTTAAAAATATTGTGTTACATGAAAATCTATACAACAGCAGATTTAATACAGAGTTTGCTATCCATGCTCGATCAGCATTGCATTGGATTTGTTTATTCCCAACTGTTAATAGATTTACCTTAGTAACATTTCAGCAAAGTAGCTTACTTTGCATTGAAATTGCATTGGTTGATAAACATAGGGAAAATATGGAAACATTGCTTATATCAATGTAGTGTAGTGTCGGCTTAGTTGCCGTGTAGTGTCGGATTAGAATAGCACTACCCCGTTTCTACCGATGGGTGTGCGTAAGAGGCGACTAACGGTATTCGGGCTTTTAAAGGATTTTTGGGCAATGCGGTTGGAGACCCATCACCAACAACCTTTACTTTACCATCTTTATCCCACTCAATTTTCCAAAGGAGGCTAAGGAATTTCTAATTCCTTAGTTCTGGCTACCCCTTCTAGGGATTTATAGCCGTGAGTATATGTATGTATGTATGTATTGCTTATAGCATCAAATCAGGTTTGGTAACCCGAATATATTATAGTGCGTAAGTATTTGTGCGAATGCATTTTATTGAATTGAGTTTACATTTGTAATATATAGGTTCCTATAAACGTTATAGCTTTGTGGGTAGAACAACTCTTATGTTGCAGACGATGAGTGTTCAAATCCGGGCTAGGGCTTAAAACAATGTGTCATTTCTAAACATTCTTTCTTGTGTTAATATATCATGGTTGTAAACGATGAGGGAAAATATCGTGAGAAAACCCACATGGCTGTGTTGTACTTAGTCATAAGACAGTTTATTCGTACAAAACGGCGATAGGATAGGCCTGCCCTCTATCATGTGAGTACACTGTTCAAGCATAACAGTTAGTGGGAGGCCCACAGTTTCTATCGCACTGAGTTATGGATTAGGATTATGGGTTAGGAAAACTTTTGAAAACAAAGTGAGATTTTTTTATGGCTAAGTTGTACTTCTAAAGAGGCGTGTCGACATCTGCCCCTACAACGTCAACTAAGCTCTGTCAATGCAATATGCGGCTACTCTGAATTTTATGTAGCCAAAATGACACGTGATGATCAGAAATGATATTTGATTTACCAACCTTGCTACTTCTACGGCAAGTTAAAGTTTATGTTTAACAGAACACATAGGATATTGAAAACATGTTGATTATATGTACCATATACATTCATAAGTACGTAGCCATAAGCAGACTCTTCGATTCCATTTGTTTGTATAGAGGTATTTGTAATGAGAGCTATCAAAATGCATGCATGCATTTATCTAAAGTAGAACAGAAGAAGAAGAAGAAGAAGAGACATTTATTCACATTTGAATTACTAAATGGTTTTTATAAAGTTTACTTAAACATTCAAACAATTAAAAAAAAAGACATAAAAAACAAGTGATAAGGAAAATTATAAATTTAACAAATGTGAAAAGGTCCTGCCTCAGCTTATTGTTGTGTGTAGAACACACAACATTGATTTTCAGTCAGGACCCATTTGGAGTGACACACAAATTAGCAACAAAATAAATAGTAGCAGTAAGACCTATAATCTGGCCATACCCGCATACACAACTTGCACTTTTACATTTAAAAATATCATATAATAACAAATACCGAAAAAAATATACAAAGAGATATATTGTATAATCCATAATGAATACATATACACAAATACACATATGTTTACATGCATACATATATCCAATTAAAAGTATAAAACGCACGGCTATAATGTTATATAATGAATTCATGAATAATAAAGTATACATAATATAAAGTGTATACACGATATAAATTGGGATATGTAGGATTAGGGTCAGGGTTATGAACGAGGTATGTTTTGTTGAGATAGTAAGTAACCTTTTAGCTTGCGCTTAAAGGTGTTCCTCCTGCACACATTACGGATTGGTGGGGGAAGATCAGAAGTAATACGCAAACAACCTTTACAAAACACAAATATGTGTGGAAATCCTCGCTGTTCAAATCAATATATCGGAATCTAGCTTTTCCAGGTGAACTCTCAGGATGAATGGGAAAGAGGAAAATCTGATCACTGAAATGATTCGTCTTGGAAATCGGATTAACGAGCATTGAATGCAAGCAGTATCACTTTACAAAACTCACAGCGTTTTATTCCACCACGATGAGTTCGAATAGTTTACACTACTTCTCTTTGGAAAATCAGTGCCAAATTGAAACAAAAAAGAAAACTATTGAAGTAATAATGTGAGACAAATAAATGTGCGCCGGCTGCTTTGCATAAAAAAGCCACGTCACAGGAGTGAGAAAGCAAGATTTTTCAGCATTTATTCTTGATTATATATACATACATATACTCACGGCTGTAATTCCCTATAAGGGGTAGCCAGAGCCAAGATATTATAAATTCCTCAGCCACGTTTGGAAGTTGAGTGGGGAAAAGGCGGTAAAATAAAGGTTTTTGGTGATGGGTCTCCAACCGCATCGCCCAAAAATCCAATAAAAAGTCTACCCTTAAGAGCTTATTCCATTACACTTTGTCGTTTCTGAATTCAGACGTCCTTCGAAGTAACTGCCGCAGACGCTTGTTATTCCACTACATAAATTTGTCTACTTTTCAGAAGCCTAGCGTTCTGAACGTTATTCCACTAGTCTGAATTCAGATTCTGTGGCTCTCAGACGTCTGCATGCAGTCAAATGGAATAAGCTCATTAGTCGCCTCTTACGACACCCGTGGTTAGAAAGGGGTAGCGACATTCTAAGCCGGCACTACAAGGCATTTTCTTGATTATTACTAGCATTATTAACATACTAGCATATTTTAGTAGCATAGCTACTAAATACTAGTATAATATCATAAGCATGACGAATATTCTTCTTACACCAAATTATATTATGACAGATACTATATAGAAACTACTAGACAGTGAGTTTCAATGTTAGAGTTGTTTCCAGAATTTTATCTAATCTTACGATATAACACAGTATCAGTTACAAGATAGTTCTAGGACGACGGAAAATAAAATTATTATTTTTATTTCTTTGATATTTTCAAAATATTATTGATATATTATATGAAAGATAGACTATATGTTATTATAACAGTAGTTGTAAAGTGTCGGCTTAAAATAGCACTACCCATTTCCTTTCCGTGGGTGTACGTAAGAGGCGACTAAAAGTATTGGGGTATTTTATTGGATTTTTGGACTATGCGGTTAGAGACCCATCACCAACAACCTTTTTTTACCATCTTTTTTTATTTATAGCCGTGAGTATATGTATGTAAGCTATTTTTGTGTCATGTTACTCAAACATACACAGCCTTTTGTAATCTTTGAGAATAATAATAACAGTGTTGTTATGATCTTAACCTTTTCTTATAAACCTATTAATAGTCTACAAGCTAAGATAGAAAATAGCTCCGTCAGCAAGAGTTCAGAAAGCTGAGATTCAATCCTGATATTTCAAGTACAACATTGAACTTAACGACGCGGTCATAATGACTAGATTATCTGCAAAGAATGTTAGTGAGTTTATCCGGAACGCTGAATCGTAGGACTTGGGAGCCATTTACAGTACGCAGTTTGGTGTAGCTTGGCCTTAATTTAGTTTTTAACTATGTTACTTGTACGTTAATAAGGCAAACTACTGTAATTGGGCTGCGGAGTACTTTATCTGTTGCTGAATAGAATAGAAAATTTCAGTCTAAATAGTTATAAAAATAATACTGTTAAATATAAGTACAAATTGGCGGCCTGATTTATTACAGAAATCTCTTCCAGATAACCTAATAAATTAAACTTGTTATTGAATGTTTTTTATCGTCCATATGCTGATAAGCTTACTTATGCAAAGATCTGCAAGTCTGCAAATCTTTGATTTAAACAACCCAGGATCCAACCTGAGACATCCGGATTGCTAAAAAAGTATTTTACCGCCACGCTACGTAGGCAGTCTATTACCGAATCAATTCCGCGCCTTTTACTAAATCAGTCTGAGACTGAAGTTTCGAGTCTCTTAAACACATACATATATACATATATTCTCGGCTATAAATCCCTTAACGGGGTAGCCAGAGCTTTGGAATGAGAAATTCCTCAGCCACTTTTGGAAGTTGATTGGGGAAAAGATGGTAATAATAAATAATGTTTTTGGTGACGGGTCTCCAACCACATTGCCCATAAATTACTTAAGAAGCCCCTATACCCTTAGTCGCCTCTTACGATCACCCACGGGTAGAAATGGGGTAGTGTTATTCTAAGCCGACACTACACGGCAAAATAATTTAACTATAATTTATCAATCCAAATTAAGTTTAATAAGATATCTTCTAGAAAATATTAAGAGAAGCAACAAGTAGTATTAAACAAATCAATTTGGCTGTCATTTATCTGTTACGCATACCGACCCGTCCAACTTCCTCTAAATTGATACAAACGACTGTTTGCTCCAATAAATTAGATGGTAGGAAATATTTGAAGGGAAGTCAACTACAAGTTGAGATATATTGCGGTTGGGAGGCATACCACAGTTGGCAATATTGGCCATAAATATGGCATTGTTGGCAAAGTTGCCAAACGCGAAGGTGATACAACGACTGCCAATATTTTCAGAACGAATCGATAGCAAAATAATCCTTGCGGTACTGTAATCGTTCCGCGATATGTTGTAAAATTTGTTACATACATTCATACATATACTGACGCCATTATTTCACATTGGGGTAGGCAGAGACTATCGATCGCCGCTTCGTATGAACCTTTAAAATTTTGAGAGGTGTATGAAACATGATGACTAGAGAAACTCAGGATAAATAAAAAATACTTTTTACCTAAGATAGCACTACCTTATTAATGTCTGTGGTGCCATAATGTTTTTTTTTTAGTGATTGCCATGTAAAATGTTAGGGAATCAATAAGTTTTTTTTTTGATGATTCTCGTAAGTTCTAAAGCGCTATAAATATATTAATAATTATACAAAAAATAACATATCTATCGCCTTGGTTTACCCCTTTAAGAGTTTTAATCATGTGCATAAGTAACTATTACTATAACGACTGAAATTCTTGTCATTTGATGATGTCAGCTTATCTTACACGCTCGTAATAATTACTAAGTGCTTACTTAGCGAGTCGTGAAATTAAATTGAATTTAAACACTCGGCACTCAAGTTGGCTTATCTCTCATGTTACATTTTAGCTAAGGCTTAATTCATTAATCTCCTTATTAAATAGTACATCAAAATCTAAATAAATGCAACAAATATTTGTTTATCATTTCATACAACCATTGCTGGTGTTCGAATCCTACAAGACCATCACCGACCACCCTTATTTTACCATCTTTACCCGACTTAACTTCTGATCTTCTAGGGATTATTTATAGCCGTGAGTATGTGTATGTATGTATGTAAATCCAACAAGATATTTTATAAACTTAACATTGGTTTTAATGAAACTATAGAAATCGAGTTGATTTCTCAATGTTTAGGGTTCTGTTTCAAAAAGGAAATTAGTTAGATTTCGCTGTTTCTCCATCTATCACCAGAAAGTATTTAACTCAAAAAATATTAGGCTATGTGACTGGAGAATTCTCTTATACTATTCATTTCTTAAAATCTTCATCCAATTTTAATTCTAAAAGTGAAAAAGCGCTTTACACTCCTAAGCTCTGGATACCGTATATTATACTAAAAAAATAAAATAAATAAATAAAATAATTATTTATTTCAAAATAAAAAGATTAATCTTTGTTTTTTGAACGTCAAATTTTAACTTAATACTAAGTTTACTTCGGCTATACTTTCCTTAAAGACGTAGCATAAACTTCTGCATTTATTTATCTATTGAGGTTGATACAGGTTCATTTAGTATTATAAAAATCGCTGAGAGACCTACATACACTGCAAAATGCCCAATACACGAGACTTAATAGATTCTCCGCTCTGGCTACCCGTTTTAGAGAGTATAGCTGAGATAAGCTTTTACAATATATCTTCAGCAGATAATGAGCAAGGATTTAAAGAAACGAGGAAATTTTAATTACACCTATGATTTTGTCCTTTCCCGTCGAGTAAAGATCTTCCTCTTCGAATCTGTGGTGAAATCCGTACTGCTCTTTGGCTTTGAAACGAAGAGAGTGACAAATGGGCTGACGAATAAGCTCCAAGTCTTCGTCAACAAGTCCCTGAGGTAAATCCTCCGCATTTACTGGCCAATGACAATCCGGAACGTGGACCTGTGGAACCAATGCCAGCAGACTCCAGTTGTGACTGACATCGCACTGAGAAAATGGAGGTGGATGGGGCGCACATTTCGAAGAGGGACCACAAACGCCAGCATCGCTTTCGAGTGGAAACCACCGGACGGCAAGCGAGCCCGCGGCTGTCCCGTACACACTTGGCGCAGGAGAGTGGAGAGCGAGCTGCGAGCGGCGGGACTGAGCTGGAGTGCGGCCAGGGAACTCGCAGCAGACAGGAAGGCGTGGCGGGAGCTTGTGCAGGCCCTGTGCACCAGTGAGGTGCCATAGGACGACAACAACAACAACATGGCTATGACTTCGAAAATCTACATCTTCTCAGTCATTGATTAAAATGGACAAAAAGGTAAATTAGCAAAAACTAACACACTCAGTGAGTTTTCTCGCACATTGTACGAGTATATTTTTTCTAATAAATCAAAGGCCGAATATAGTAATAGCTTATAATAAAGCATAATAAATAAACAGGATGTACTCGGAAATAATATGAAGTATTACGTAGAATTTATTATCCTTAATAATTTCCTCATCGTTCTACGGAAGGATAAAGGAACATGTGAATACACTGGAGTGGAAAATGCCTTTATGCATGAAAACATATGTATCTCAATTCTGTAAGCTGATAGCAACCCGGTCTTGATTGCGAAAGATTATAGTAACAGATTCATGAAATATTGATTGCCTTATCTTATAACAGAAAGGAAATATTACAAATCATTTGTAAAAGTCTCAGTTTTTCTGAGAAATGGAATTTATTTGGTTTGGTGCTAGGGGCTTTCTGAGTGGCGATGCTCAAAATAAACAAAGGTTTTTTTTCAATTTTCAGTAAAATGTTTTAATCCTTAGTAATATTATTTCCAATGATGGGTAGCTTAACCTTGAAATTTCGGGGAAACATATTTCGAATTTTTCAATAGAAATTCATTAATTTGCATTTTTGTTTATCTCCCACAATATTTTTTTCGTTTGATCTATGCCGTATAAGTGTTTTTTTAGTAAATTATTTATTTCTTTCCGATTATGGTTTGGGTGATGTATCGGTTAGAATGAGATGACAGTATACGATACTAAGTAAGTGCGAAAGAGATGGCTGTTTTATACCAGGCGATATCTGGTTAAATAGTCGCTTGTACTGGCTATGCAGAAATGCATAATCCGAAAGAAAACAACAATCTTGCTAACACAGTCTGTTTGACACAGCCTTATTTATGACAGACAGATAGACAACGATGTCTTACGCCCGATTTCTGAATTGAGTATTCGAGCTGAGAACGACTTAAGATTTCAATGCGACAGAACCGGGTCCCGTTTTTACATTTATAAAAACCCAATTATTTAATGATTTTGTGTATGAAATTCAAATCAAAAAGTCGTGTTTAACACCTCAAATCATTTTTAAGGAACGTATTTAACTTTACCACACACGTTTGATGACAAAAAAACATAACCTATTTTAATCAATACAATATTCCACTTTCTTTGCTTAATAATTTCATACTTATACTAAATGAACCTTTCAGATCTAATAATCTGCTAGCTATGCCGCGGACCGACAGAAACATAGACTTAGTAAAACTTTAGGGGTTTCTATAAGACTACGAAACCCTAAATAAAGTTGCATATTTTCGAGAAGTAAAGGTTGGAAAAATGTAACTATACCCAAACCTCTTTTTGTCAATACACAGAAAAAATTTGGTCCAGATTATTAGGGGTAAGACCGCTAAATGTACATCTTTGTTCAATCAGCAAAAAAGTTCAACCAGTTCTGATTTTGTGTATACTCATACACAAATCAGAAATTACTGATTGTGGACCCAATTTAGCGAAACCATTTCCTTAAATTATGTCATTGTCATTGAATACTGTATATGTGTGCTAAATAAAAATTCTTTTCTTTCTTTCTTTCAATCGTTTTTTTGTTGTAATGAGTGATAAATAAAATCTACTTATTTCTGTGTCCTATTGAAATTACTTATTTCCATATAATATAAATCACTTACAACTCCTGCGTATTTGCGGCAGCTTTTTTTATCATATAAAGGAATGGAACCATGACGACGGTCTAATTCTACATAATATTAATGAATTTGTACACTAAAGGAAATAGCTCATAACCTGAAGATATACAGCAGTAATTACATTATCCCATCTCCATCGGACCTGATGAATTAACTTAGTCAGTGTATATAGGCTAACATTACCTGTGTCAATAATGTTATGTACAAACATACACACACGACCATCAATCCCAAAAAGGGGTAGAAGAATCAGAGATTCTTCAGCCACTTTTGGAAGTTGGGTGGGAAAAAGATTGTATAATAAATGTTATTGGTTACGGGTCTCCAACTGCATTGCCCAAAAAATTCTTAAAAAGCCCCAATACCCTAGTCCTACCGAATACCGAAGTCACCTCTTACATACACCCGAGGGGAAAAAATATCTCTGTTTAACTTTTTTTGTGTTAGATTCCATTGCAAATATTTCTTCAGATAAATATTTAAAATAATTTATATAACCTATGACACCTGCACTATGAATAACCATCAATTGAAGTCCCGTTTATTTAAATCAGTTTAGTAGTTTAGTTGCTACTGTGAAACACAATTATGTACATACATAAAAGGTTATACACATTTATCAAGACGCACGGCAGTGCGTCAAGCCAAGCCAAGGCGGCGAGCGCGCACCGTATGTGTATATTACACGAACCATTTGGAGCGACTTTTTACACCATCATAACTCAAAATCTAATCAACATAAACCAACCAAATTTGGCTTATTTGTTGATATCAAGGATACAAACTAGTAGCCTAATTTCCATAAATACATAACAAAGGGTTATTAAGATATAAACGTCCAAAAATCGCGATTTTTTTAGTGACTCACAGACATATAGATCAAAAAGCTAACCCACTTCCAGATATCCCAGGAAGTTGAAATTCGGCATCCAGGTCGGTGATCAAATATTAACAAAGGAAAAAATCTGAAAACGGAGAATTTTTGAGATTTTTCAATATTTCCCTCACAAGAACATTTTGTATAGAAATCATAATCAATTCCATGATGTTTACGCCTGATTCGCGTGTATAGGCAATCCGCAGGCGCGGCGGCGCGGAGATCGCTGGCGGGAGAACGCACTACGCAACCAACCACCGTCGACTTGACATACATATTGTAAATGTAATAACTGTCTTATTTAAAAGTAAATGTTTTATTGGCAAGTCTTCGTCTTTATTATTCCTTGCCTTAACATTTGGCGACCGTGACAGGACAACCTGCCTCCACTTCTATGGCGCCTTGGACGTGTGTCACGCCTCTATCCAGGAGCGGACAGTGTTAGCCGGGTTGCTGATGTAACCACATCAAAAGGGGTCTTACGTAGAGCAGTAAATAGGCTTTGTTTACTACCCCACGAGAATATTAAAAGCTAACTACATCAAGCTTTCAACGTTCCGGAGGATGTTTACGCCTGATCCGCGTGTATAGGCAATCCGCAGGCGCGGCGGCGCGGAGATCGCTGGCGGGAGAACGCACTACGCAACCAACCACCGTCGACTTAACATACATATTGTAAATGTAATAACTGTCTTATTTAAAAGTAAATGTTTTATTGGCAAGTCTTCGTCTTTATTATTCCTTGCCTTAACACATGATGAAATGTCGTTGACGCTAGTATAAAACTCCGTTCTGAATAGGTTTAGGTATGCTATGCATACTTACTTGATCATTCATTAAACTTCGACGCTAAAGTTATTTGCAATTACAAAACTCAAACTATGAGTATAGGTACTAACTGTACTAGCACAGCCCGGTTGGTTGCGAACAATAGCAATACATTTCTTCAATATATAAAATCTCAGATTCGATTCCTGTCGTACTAATTAATAGGTATCATAACACCTAGTACCTATCTCATGTCAGCAGAACGGCGACCACTGTATGAATCATACAGTATGAGTATGACACAACATCGGATAGCGTTTTCATAATACATAGATACCTACTAATCATTAAACCTAAGGAAATTAAATAAAATGATTTGATTTTGTGTAATGTCAACGCTCATAATCATATTTAATAACATAATACTATTTATGATTGTAATAATGATAATTACATACATGAAATAACATAAACTAACTTAAACTTAGTCGCTACCACGTCGCTACAAGCGTGGGGCCACAGGAGATCACAGGGCAAGACGCGCGGGGTGAGGGGCAGGGGCGGGGCATGACGGGATCTGCGAACGTACCAAAGCGAGCGCCAGCCGCGCTCATACGCGCGAGCGACCCCATGCTGTTCGGTTGTCTAGCGAAATCCCGCTTATAAGGTTGAGTTTTATGCTTCGTCGTCGTATGAGTTACAGCTGGTAACGGTGTTGTAAATTCTGCTTTTTTTCTAGCTGATTGTTTTTAGATTGGGTTGTTTGTAGGTTTGTTTCTTTTGCCAAATTCATTGATTTGTTTGATTAAAATAGTAGATAGATAGTAAGGTAGGTATAAAATCAAACGCAGAAAAAAAAATTACCAACTTATTTCTTAACAAAAAGTAATGATATCCCACCAAAAACATTTTAAATGTAAAAAATGTTAGCCAAGCAAATACAATACAAAAATTTATAATATTTTAACTAAAAGACTTCGCAGACAAAAGGATTGATATCTGAATGGTTGCCAAGCACTGCAGATAATCCTGAAATACAAAGTAGATAACAAGTTAAATTAAAGTTTTGATTTAATTTGGCTAGTTTTCACCACAAAATCAAATTAAAATGTACCTAGCAAATAAGTTGATTATCATGATAACTCGTATGTGGAAACGAGCCAAGTTAAATCAAAACTTTAATTTAACTTGTTATCTACTTTGTATTTCAGGATTATCTGCAGTGCTTGGCAACCATTCAGATATCAATCCTTTTGTCTGCGAAGTCTTTTAGTTAACATATTATAAATTTTTGTATTGTATTTGCTTGGCTAACATTTTTTACATTTAAAATGTTTTTGGTGGGATATATAAACTTCCGTAACCCTTATTTTTGGCTTTTCCGTTGTCGGGTAAAAAAAACATTTTGCTATTCCATTAAAATCTAAAACTTTGCGTTTTTTAAATAAAAATCCACATTTATAAAGCCATATACAAGTAGTTCTAAAAGCTTGATCAAAGCTAACAAAATGGACAGCAGCTAAATTAAAATTGAATAAAATTTCAACCGCTTTTTATTCAAAGCGATATTTCCGCAACGGCTTTTGTGAAGTTGCTTAAACAAACTTTTTACAAAATAAAGGGCTTGAACCTTTCACAAAGTTTGAAATTAAACCACAATTGAACTTGTATTGAATATTCGAACCGCAAATATTTATGGTACGCTATTTAGAATAACAGAGGGTGAATGTAAATTTTGTTTGATTGCCTCATTCAGTTTAGTTTTAGAAACTTTGCTTTGTGTCATTATCACAAGGTTAACTGAAAGTCCTTTGTTGCAAAATTTAAGGAGACTTAGAATTTCAAAAATATGTTTAGTTATTTTCACTTTTATATAAGAGTACGAGGGGCATGCCAAAAGAAACTACAAGTAGATACTCAAAAATTGTAATATTTATTTTTTACGGAGCACGTATAAACTTTTCCATACGTCTGAAGCAATTGGAAAATACCAGACCTCTTCCCCTTTAGTTTTTGTTTGATTTTTGGAAACAAGTAAAAATCACAAGGCGCTAGGTCAGGGAAATATGACGGGTAAGGAAGAATTGACACATTTTTCGAGCTGAAAAGTCAAGTGTTCTGGCAGACGTGTGCGGCGCCGCATAGTCGTGGTGCCAGAGAAGGTGCCGGATTCCTGACTTCGGTCGCTTGTCACACCAAGCTGATATTACTATTGGAGCACAAACTGTCACATACCATTCGGAGTTCACCGTTCTTTCATTCTCTCGCACAGCAATAGCAATATGACCCGTTTTGCAGAAAAACGAGGCGACCATTTGTTTCTGTGTGCTTCGTGTACGGCGACATTTAGTTGGAGTTGGCTCGTCTTCAAAGTACCATACAGTCGGCTGTCACTTTGATTCGGGATCATAGTTATATAGCCATATTTCGTCATCAGTCAGTATATCATATACGTCTTTTTTCTTGCCTCCGTTGAATTTATCTATCATGAATAGTCACCAATCCATCCGACGGTCTTTCTGCTAATCGGTAAGTTTGTGCGGCACCCATCTCGAACAACGTTTACGGAGAAAAAGGTGGTCGTGAATTATGGTTTGTATTGCTGCTGATCCAATTCATAGTTCTCGTTCTAGCTCTACATATGTAATTCGTCGGTTTTGCGAATAAGTTTTTCGACTGCACGAACGTTTTCTTGCGTGACCGCGGTTTGTGGCCGTCCTGTCTTTGCTTTATCTTTGAGACATCCCCGTCTTCTTTTAAATTCAGCAAACCAATTACATACTGTTGCGTTGCTCGAGAACAAGCAGACTCACCAAAAGTAAAAGCCTAAAATAGAAGCCAAAAGTTCAAAACATTCTTAAGGCTTTAAACCTTTTTTAAAGTCATAATAAATCCTAGCGCGAAAATCACGTCGACTTAGCTCCATTGTTGCAAGTGAATTCCCACCAGATTCTCGAAAAAATCTTATTCAAATAAAAAATAAATAAAAGAAGTGTGTTTTATATTCAAATATGTCAATAAAAAACCAGCCTATAGGATGGTGTATAGCTTCCAGTGTCAATTAATGAGAAAAGAGTATCTAACTTCTATTAGCATGCCCTTCGTATTTCAGCTTTTTTAACCTATTGAATATACCTTGATATAAAATTTAGCCGTGGTGGCTATGAAGTAAAAGCTAGAGTGTATTTTTTTGAAACAATACATTAACAACATTAAGCATATGAAAAAATAAAACTTAAGGATAGTTCATGTTTGCTAGTTCTACAAAACCCAATTTCAAGTGTAATGAACTTAAGTTATGTTATTATTTCTAACAGGATAACACTTGCGTGAGAAATTAAATATGACAAATTTGACATGCATTATATTACATAAAAAACTAAGCCGCCAACTTATTAGTAGAATGTCTATATATATTACTTATGATATTAAATATGTCATTTTAAATTTTTCTATCAAGGCTTTGATATAATTTACCTGTACAATAACTTCCTTTAAAAATAACATGGCTTTTAAAGGACATATATATATATATATTGTGGTGGTACTATTAATGACTCGTGTGCAATGACCAAATATTTAAATGTCAGAATGAAAACTCTACAAAATTGTAATACAGTAAAGTTGGTTTAGCGTAATTGTAAGCACATTACTTTTTTTGTATAAAAAATATATTACTACTTGGAATTTGATATGCATAGAAAGTTTCTCTGTGCACTTGGTATTTATTATTTTACGATAGCTTGCACATGTTTAAAGCCCTTTCTTAATTATCTTACAGTTTAAATTAATTCATTAGTAACGTATTCTTTTTTAAATTATCCTTACGTATTGAAGAATTGCGTAGTGAATAAGAGTATACAACGACATGATTGATAAAAGTGCTGTTCATTACAAATTGATTAAATATTATATTAAATAGCGCCATGTTAATGTTTTTTTTTAAAAATAACTGCATTAAGAATGTAAGTTGGTTGGAGGTCTCTTGCACTTTTTTGAATAAATATAGACAATAATAACTATATTTAATTACATTTGTTGAAAATAATATAAATAAAATACTTGAAAAGGCATTGTTATCTATATATATTAAAAAAGGAAATAGCGTTGACTAAACTTAAATATTACGGTTTTGACGAGCAAGCACTGAAATTAATGGCATCATATCTTGATAAAAGAACTTTAAAGGTAGATATTAATGGAACCACGTCGAAAGGATCGGAAATAGAGATGGGCGTTCCTCAAGGTTCTATACTTGGCCCATTACTGTTTCTGATTTATATTAATGATTTACCATTTATGGTACAAAAGTATTCTGAGATAGTTATGTTTGCAGATGACACATCTTTAATATTTAATGTAGCGAGATCCTCTACATCTCTTGACGACGTAAATAAAGCTATCTCACTGGTATTGCATTGGTTTACTGTAAATAACCTGGTTCTGAATGCCAAAAAAACTAAATGTATTAAATTTACTTTACCGAATGTTAGGCAAGTTGACGCCAATATTGTTATTGACAGTGAAAAAGTAGAATTAGTGAAAGAGACAAAATTCCTAGGGATAACAATCGATTCTAAGTTGCAATGGGGACCCCATATACTAACACTTTCTAAAAGGCTGAGCTCAGCAGCGTATGCCGTGCGTAAGATTAGAGAAATAGCAGACATAGAAACAGCTCGCATTGTTTATTTCAGTTATTTTCATAGTATTATGTCGTACGGTATTTTATTATGGGGTAAAGCGGCTGATGTTCATAAAGTTTTTGTCTTACAAAAGCGAGCTATCCGATCTATTTACATGTTAAGGTCGAGGTATTCGTTGCGCGAAAAATTTAAAGATATTGGCATTTTAACTGTCCCTTGCCAATACATATTTGAGAATTTAATGTATGCCAAAAAGAATATAGGCCGATTTAGTAAAGTTAGTGATAGGCATACTGTTAACACTCGGAATAAGGAGAAACTTAACGTACCGAAGTGGAGACTTAATAAAGTAAGTAACTCCTTTATGGGACTATCCCTGAAAATGTTCAATAAACTCCCTTCTGACATATTGGAATTGCCTGTGGCATCTTTTAAAAAGGCAATTAAAGCCATGCTTTTAAAGAAATCTTACTACAGTGTTCAAGATTTTTTAAACGACAAGGACCCAACGCGCACATGACCATGTCCGTAAAGCTATAAATCTTCCCTCGTTATTCCTAGGAATAATTGTCTGGTGAGGATTTTTCTTCTTCTCACGTTATGTGATTGGTTTTTGTGATGGACAATTTATTTTAATTATGTCAAACTAGCGTTTGGTTTGGTCGCTTAGAAAATCTTTTGTAAAGTAAAAACATGTTTATAAACTGAAATTGTACAAACCATATTTTGAAAAAATGAAAAAATGTGAATGTAAAGAGTTTCTTTGTTGCTTCTTCTCTTTACGAACACCTTCCGAAGCAACGGATTAACGATTAATTTAAAACTTTGACGTTCAAAAAATGTTAGTATTTAACTTTATTTTGAAAAATAAACTTTTTGACTTTTTTTTTTTTGACTTTTATCACTTTGCATACTAAATGTCTCAAATCATTAAGTCCATTCAACTCTTATCATATTCTTTGTCATTTTAATCCCAAACTTAATTTACTAAGCGATAATACAACGATGTAGTGCTAGACTAGTTGCTACGGCAATTCTCTTTTAATTAATATAATATTTACAATTTAATATTTATATATCCTCTATTACCATATTCCAGGTAAAAAAATATTTCATACTAAAGTGTGAAACAGAATTTCACAGTTTAACGGCAATAAAATCAGAACAATAACGAGTCTCGATTTTCAGAATCAAGGTATTACAATTGAAATGTTTAACTCAAATGTATAATTGCACGGCAAAACAACTAAAACGTTAATAGTACATTTACAGTAGAAGTGGCCACTTGAGTTGGAATGTTTAGAATACGATAGTATCAACGTAGGTTTCGCTTAAGAGTTAGGAAAATAAGGCGGACTCGAGAAGTTATTCAAAACTTTTGCGCTTGAAGAAGTCGAAAATGGAATGGAATTTTTATTTATGCATTTTACGTCTCAAGTTTAGTGAACGTTACATCTAGTTGTACAAGTTTGTTTGAAATTTGTCGAGGAACTACTTTATACATTTAAAGATATTAGTTATAAATAAAGTTATCAAAACATTTATGTGATAACCATAAATGCTCGTTTCTTAGTCTTGGGTAAAATTCAAATGTGATGAATAAAGTATTAAATATATCGTTAAGTTAGTGTCCCCAAATACAAGTCATTAAGTTGCACTTAGTTAAGAGTTAACTTGATCTGTGAAATATATATCCGTATATAATACTATACTATGCTATGAAGTGTTGGCTTAGAACAACAGTTCGCAAACTGCAACTCTTTTAAAAAAAACGTTATAAAAGTTGTTGTTCGCGAATGACTACGCACTAACAACAATATCACATCCCATGCCAGTAAGGTCCTGCATCAGGCAGCTGATGTGATCCTCTTCGACGTCATAGCTACGTCACGACCCCTTCTCCGGCATTGGACCTCTAGATTGCTTCGCACTGCCGCGCCGGTAACATATATTGTTATTCTGTTTGTATTATATACTTACCAGTACCTACTGGGGGTGCACTTTTTCTTACATCACTGTTTAACTCCTATCATCGGAGGTCCGAAAATATTTCACATACCATCAGTCTTCATAAAAAATTCAAGTCATAAATATTGAAAAATATAATCATCGAAATTCATAATATCACTAATTACACACTTTTTATTTAACAATATTTGTTTTAATGTATTTTTTTATACTAATGACCGACAATATAATAATTTCAATATATAACTATATTATTCATAAATGTTTTTTAGTCTAATATTTAAAAAAATATTATTAATTATATGTATTTTTATCTATATTTGCTTGCTATGATAGCAACAAAGATACATAGGTAAAGGGGGTGCAGGGGGTTGCGCCCACTGCTTGGGTGGGTCGCAGGCAAAGAAAAGTTAGGTCACATTTAGCTAGGTTAGGTTAGGTTAGTTTACGTATTAAACGAGCGAGTGAAGCGCAGCGGAGCGAGCACCTTAAATGCATGATTCATGCCTATTTGCATGCATGCTTGCTTTTTTATCGTAGTAACGATATTATTAATAAAAACAATATGATCAATGATCATTGAATGGTATGAAGAAAAGAGATCTTGAAAAAAAATATAGTTTTAAAAAGATTCTCGGTTGTAACAGTATTAATACAAAAATTATGATACTAACTGTTATGAATTCCGTTGGTAGTATTAAAAATGTATGAATAAATAAAGTATGAGAAATAAAATTATGAAGAGTGATGATTATGAAAACAAATCGTTAGTAAGACGACAAATACGATTAAGAAGTTTATGTAAGCCAATATGGACCCACCTACTGGAAATTAAATTTCGCGATTGTACTATCCGAGTTCTTTTTTGGAGACCTAAGAGATGGAGTACCCTAACAGTTGATTTGACTCAAAAACCAAACCCTGATTTATAAAAATATATGCAATATTAACAAACACTTAACCAAGCAAACAAAACGTCTAGCGTGAAGCTGAAAGGTAAAATTTTGATCAGATAATAAGTTTTCTCAGGAAAATCACCGGAATAAGGTCACCGATGACGTAGATTGATTGGGATTATGAAAGCTCCGTGTCGAGTGTCGCAATTAAGCCAGGTATGATTTGTTGATGTGTTTGTGTGCTGTATCAAATTAATTATAATTTGTGCTTACTTATAATGTATGGCTGTAATAAGGGTTAAGGATACCTTTTTACATGGCTAAGTTGTACTTAGTAGTGTGGCTAAGTTGAACTTACAGTGTATTCGTACAAAACGCCGATATAATCATTACTCCTCTCACGCCTCTCCCCTATTACGTGAGTACACTGTTCAAGAAAAACGTAAGTACTTTAAACACCAGGTGACTATGTCACGTGATTTTCAGAAGTATTAGTACCTCTGCCAACGCCTTCGGGGATATTTGGCGTGAAAGTTTGAGTTTGAGTTTTATTTAAAAGGGCCTGTTCGCGTTTTATATTCCTAACCTCTTCAGAATTTTGTTTTTTATAACAAGCGTTTTCGCAAAAACACCATCTTGTAAATTGTTATTGCGATTGTTTAATCATCCATGTTTCGGCAATATCCTTGGCGTTTATTCAAGATATACATTCATCGAATCTGTCTAAAATATATATGAATATTACCAGCAACCCTGATAGTTCAGTGAGTAGAACACCGCCTATCGTGCAGACTATGAGGGTTCAAGTTCTTGGTCGGGCCTACACCAATTTGTCTTTTCTAAAGATCCGACCCACGTGTGTGGTCAATCATGGTTCTTAACGGTGAGGGAAAACATCGTAAAGAAACCCATATGGCTAAGTTGTACTTCGTCATGTGACAGTGTATTCATATAAAATGGCAATAGGCCTGTCCATATTACGTGAGTGCACTGTCCAAGCAAAACGTGGTTACAATGACCACCAGTTAATAATGTCGCGTGATGTTTAGAAGTATTAGAACCTCTGCCAACCCCTTCAGGGACATACGGAGTTGAGTTTGAGATATACGTGGTATAATGTTCTTTTAACTCAGGATTTCTAAATCTTAGACTTAACGACATTCTTTGCAGATTCATGTCATAAAATGTACAGCGTTGCTGATTCAAAAATAAATTGGGTAACATTGCGTCTGGTATGAAAACATCATACACAAGACGTCATAAAAATATTGCCATCTTTCATTCGCGCTGTTTTCTGTATAAATTAGGTCGTACATTTTCATTTCTCTCGGGCTTTGACGAGACACCGTAATAAAAAGAACAACAAAAGAAAATTCTATAGAATTTCAGAGCGTAAGTGAAGACGTATTATGAAACTATTTCTTTTTATTATTATCATGATGAGTAAGCTTTGGGAAAAGTACAGCCTGAGCCAGTATAGGACCTAGCAACACTTATATTATAAATACAAGTCAACCCAAAAAATGGTAGCCAAAGTATTCGAATTACAAATTCCTCAGGTAATAAATTAATAGATTGATGGATGGAAATTAGCCTATAGATATATTGAGCAAAAAACATTGTCATTGACTAAGTAATATTCTGTCACTGTATTTTCTCTAGAAAGTTAGCTAAGTAACTAACTACACATATAACTTAAGAAAAAAGATGTATGCCCCTTTCTGTACTTCACCTCATGCCCAAAACTAAATATAGATTCTCAGGAGGTGCTATTTCCACCTAGCCACCAATTTGGGTTAGAAATGTATAAGTTTTTTTAAACTAAAACAAGATATAGAACTTTTTATACGATACTTTTATCTTACACATTAATATTAAACACAGCTAATGTTCAAAGAGAAGAGAACAGATTTAGTGCTCCTCGGAGATCCGCATCCCTAAGATAATAATAATTCTATGGCTCTTTTACGACAGCGAAATATTAAACGGAATATTTTTTATTCCCCTTTTATATAGAGCTGTTAGCAGCCCTAACTATGAAGTACCTTAGGGACCATTTCTGATACGATAAACCCTCAAGGGTAAGATTAGGAGTAATAGAAAAAGTTTAAGTATACTGACGACGTAATTTTTGCAGTTCATCTTATCAAACCTTAGTGTAAAATACTGACTCAAGGTTTTTACTATCTTAGTAATTGAATACAGATATAGGTTTCTTTTGAAAGTCTTTCATTCTGAGTGACTAACTTTGTTATTTTAATATACTGGAGTTAAAAATCGGCTAAGTGCGAGTCAACTTGCTTTTAAATTAATTACCATAATACCACATACATAAATATACTCACGCCATCGACATTATTTCTGATTGGGGTAGGCAAATACTATTGATCACCACTTTATACGATTCTGGCAAACCACTCTAGCTTCGTTTACATCAACCTATCTTTTCATAGATGTTCTTTTATTTTTCATACTTCAGATGCCTGCATTTTGGAACACACTCTCTATTTGGTCCACGTGTGCCTTCCGTGGTCGTTCTTTACTGACATTACCTTCCACATTGGCTCTATAAATCTCTTTTACCAATTTACAATCATCCATCCTCTTTATGTGCCAAAACCATCTGAACATTCCTTGTATCATCTTTCACAAGGCAACTTTCATGAATCACGCTTTTTCTCATTCGATCAACATCCTAACATTCCAAACTTAGCCCTCATTACCTTTCTTACGAATGACCCACATGCAATTTGCATCATCTCGTGTACTCTTCCATGTTCCATGTTCCATGTCGCAGTCTTAGCAATAGGGTTCCGTTTTATGTATTGTTTTAGAACCTTATAACGAGGGAGTAGAGTCTAAAAGAGTTGCCTCACCGAGTTTTCCATTTACTTCAGAAATTCTTGGGAAAACCGTAAACTAGGGCTTGTTGTGATTTTTTGTTGAAAAATCATCATAAAAAAGTACTGAAAAATTACCTACTTAATGTACTCTCATTAATTTTTTACATATTCTTAGAAAATCACTGTACACTTATTTCTGCTAGAATTCTTACAGTAGAAAATAATTTATATATGTCGGCTGAAGTTTTAAAATTAAAATGCACACAGGTTGGCCAGTTATTATCACCAGACATAGAAACACAGAGTAATTAAATTTTCAGAAAAAGAAGTGTGATTTACGCTTTTATTAATGTATTTGAGGAAAAACATAGGTAATTGAAAAAGGTCAAAAAGTTTTTGAAGCGATATTATACAACCACACTTTGCACGTTTTTAAAACGAGACTCAACCCTCATACTACCTTTTCAACACCGCACTCAAAATCTCATTACAAATTCAAGAGCAGTTTACTCATTATCGTATAACACCTGTAGTCGACTACATTTTCCTCTTTTACCAACTTCGACTGAGCATCGTTAGGTATAATGCTAGAATTTTATGTTATACAAAAGTAGGCCGGTACCTTATTCAGTGTCAAATTTTGGTTGCTATGTTATGAACTATGTCTGTCTCTTTCAAAAAATACGCCAGTGTATAGAGCAAGAGAGATAAAAGCTATTTGATGTGGTAGCGTTTCGTATACAGTTAGGAAGTTTTTGAAAATTTTGAACACTTAGATACTGTATTGTTAATTTATGTTCTCAGGTGATTTTCGCTACTGTAACACTTAGAATTCCGGCGTACTTTTAGTTTATTTTGAGAAACTATTTTCTATACACAAGGTTGCATAAAGTAAGTAGCGTGGTTATATTGTTTTAACTTTAGGCATGATACTAATGGATTATTTTTAACGATTACAATATGAATTGATGACTGTGACCGATGTAATTTTGCCTCTGAATATAGTTTGCAGTTCATCATTTGATATGTGATACAGGTGAATTTTAGTTAACAACATGGCACCAAACATATATGAAGACATATAAACTATTCTATACATATACTCACGGCCATAAATCCTGAAAAAGGGGTAGTCAGAGCTTTAGGGCTAGAAACTCCTCAGCCACATTTGGAAGTTGATGGATGACAAGATGGTAGAAATAAGGTATCGTTGGTGATGGGTCTCCAATCTTACGACACCACCCGTGGATAGAAAGGGGAAGCGACATTCTAAGCCGGTACTACACTACACTTAACTATTCTATGCATTATTTTTTATTCGTGCATCATTGGAAATCTCACCAAATTCTTAAAATAAAAGTGAATTTAAACTGTTTAATTACATTGTAAATTACTAATACGGAATGTACATTAATGTACGTCCTAATTGTAGAATAGTACAAGGTGTTTCGTAATTCGCGGTCCAACTATATAAAATGCAATGTTGCAGTAGCAGTAACGGACTCGTAAAAACTAAAGAGAACAGTGTACTTAATTAAAGTTGCAAAAGAAGTAAAAGATGCACAGAATTACTCGGCTAATAGGGTTGGTAACGCATTAAAAAAGTCAAAATGTGGTTTTTGCTTGGCAAAATAAAACTTTACATTATAATTGTGTTTCCTACAACATTTTTGAGCAAAGTGCATTTTTAAACCAGTGGGGACTGGCACATGTACCGAATTCATTATATAAAAGGACTGAAACCGAACATAAATGAATGTGGCATTTGTTTGAGAGATTTCTTAATCCATCTAGATTTGATGATATTTTTATCTTGATCTTTAAAGTTAGATATATATCGGTCCTATGAGTTGATACTTTGACTTAATCTTATGATATTTTGACTCTTACCTGAATCATATTTAAATACCTTTATTATACTTTAGAATTTTAGCAATAACTTTTATACTTATTCTAGTTTATTTCCTGCATTGTTTTGGAAATCACTAATATTTGATTGAAACTACTAACCTCTTAGAAGTAGATCGATAGTCTCTGCCCACCCAAATGGGCACTTACATCGTGGGTATATGTGTAATGCATGTGATATCTTAAAGCTTTTAATCGATTCGCGGGTTCAATATGCGTTCCAGGGTAGTGGCTTTTTAAAATTCTATGAATGTACAAATAATATTGGATTGAATCAGGCGTTACTTTGCGGAAATCCATAGCAATACAAATATCAACAAGTTACTTCACTTGATTCCGCTAAATACCTGCAGTCTTCATGCAATATGCACTGTGCACCGCCAACCCTCCCACTTACAAGAAATCGAAAAGCAGACAATGCACCACACACAGCCACAAACAAAAACCACAGGCAACCACAAATATGCAACACGAGTCATTATCGAGCGGTAGACAGTTCGGCAGCTGACCACCGTGCAAACAATTGTTTTAAACATTTGTGATATCTTAGTGTGGATCGTGATCATCCGCCTACTACCCACAACCCACACCTAGAGGTGTGGGTTTGAATCCGAATTAGGCCAGTGCCAATATGTCATTCTAAAAGTTGTATGTGCGGTTGTAAAAGGTAAGGGAAAACATCATTACTGAACAAACATCGCTTAGTAGTAGTTAGACATGTGGTAGAGTACGTACTTTATTTTTACAACCACGATATTCCCGTATAATAACACTGTCTAAGCAAACGTAGGTACTTTGAACACCAGGTGATAATAAAATTACGTGATGTGTTTATTATTATTTTAATACTTCTAAAGCAGATTGATGTTCAGAAGTGATAAGTACCTCCGTGGCCCTTTCAGGGATCTACGGTGTAAACATTTGAGTGTATAGAAAAATTTTAAAATTTAGTATGAATTATTCTGTGAGTAAAATAGACCTTGTATACAAAATAGGGTACTTCATCTTTATGTGACATTCTTCTCACAGCCCATATATGAACCCACCGAGGGGCTCGAGCCTATCCTATATAGGGCGATTGCGAGTTGGCAGACTAACGACTACTACCGTAATAGTAGCCGGGACCGACGGCTTAACGTGCCCTCCGAAGCACGGAATCATCTTAATTTTCGGATAATGAGGTGATTGAAGCCTGCGTTATCCTTCCAAACTAAATTAAATCATACAAATTAAATTTGTTAGGTTACCACCCCCGGGGATCAAACCCGAGACCTCCTAACTTGAAACCAAGCGCTTAACCGCGAGACCACGGAGGCAGTATGTGACATTGCCGTGGGGTATTCAAATATATTTTTGTATTTACACGTTAACTAAGTTTGAAGCCCTGGGACGGGAATAATGACACAAGAAGTGATTATTGTAAGATGCTTAGTATATAATATATGTGTAATGAAGAACTCAAACCATCAACACCAAACGCTTCAGTTGCCAGTTGAGTTAAATTTTTTTATTGTATCATGTTTATTTGAAATATATTTTTTATTTTAATATTCTTAAATTAATTCTAAGTTATTTGTTTCCACCGGTATTCAATTTTATAGAAAGGAAATAAATCAAAACAACTCTGCACTTTTTCTGTAAAAATGCTAACACAAGCGCACCCTTTTCGTGGAAAGACCTTGTTAAAATCTGAACAGAATAAAAAGACATGCAAAGCAACTACTTTTTCCTAACAGGAAAGTTAAAGTGTGGGCTAAATAAAGTGCCACCGGTAAGAGGCACGCAAGGAATGCCTGACAACAGAATGCATAATAAATCAACACCTTGTTTTTCCGTTGTCTGTGCACTAAAATATTCTAAAACAAAGCGTTTTGGAATTTATTTAAATGTTCTGTTCAGTAAATCTTGAAGTGAATATAACCTTTGTTTGCGGTAAAATTTATTTCAGCTGCATTGCGATCGGTATGAATATCGTTGGAGTTTTCTGAGCGTAGCGGTGCAAAGTTGGGAAAAGTTACGTATTTCTATAAACATCAACATGACTTCAATACCTGTATGATAAGTAAATCAGATTTTCAAAAGTATAGATCTTTGAGCCAATTTTTGAAATACTCCATTGTTTTTCATGGTGGACAGTTGATTTGAAATCCGTTTATAAACTTAAAGCTACAAACAACCTTTATTTTACTATTTATCCCCCACTCGATTTTCAATGTTTCCGATATTCTTAGGCTATCCTTTCTACGGTACTACAGCCGTTATAGTTATGTATGTATGTAAGTTAGTAATAACATCCATTTAATTATAAATACTCCTTATGTTGTGTTAGCATTGTTAATGATTCGATGGGGAAGTTGACAATTATAATATATATATATATATATATATATATATATATATCGAATATAAATCCAAAGTCCTTCTAAATACTGACTTACTGTTAAAAATGCACAATGTATGGGTCATAAAAAATAACTCCATTAAGCGATTTTAAGATACATTACTTCTATATGTCCCAGTAAATTGAAAACGACGCTAATATTGAGCAGACCTCTTTGGTATTAATTTATTATTACTCTTTTTTCACTAAAAGAATAGAATAATTAAGCTGAATTAAATTCTAAATCGTATATCGTATCGTAGTTTGTAAATGCTTTATGTAGTAAGGACACTCACTGAAAAATTGTTAAGCTAGAAGCTCTATAACACTAACAGTTGTAACTTGATGCAAGATCGTACTATTTCATAGTATGCGTGCATGCTAGTGTTGGGCGCTATTTTCCTATAATTGAAGTGTGTTCTTGGGTTGAAATGTCAGAAGATTTCCACGCACCGTATCTTTGGAAATTCAGTAACTGAATAGCTACTGAAATCATTTTAAGTGTACAATGTTTTTACAGTATGCAGTATGTTCTATGTCTAAAGAAAGTTTGAAGTAATATGTATGTTAAGATAACAAAGAGAGGTTATTCTTAATATGGAGTGAAGAGGGTATCAGTATTTGTAAAACCTTATTTGTATATTGGCCATTTCCTAATGTTTAAAAATTATAAAGAAATACCAATAAATCTATTCCATACTCATTCCCGCCTATAATGGGGTTTAGCCCGCAAGTTCCTACAGGTACCATAGGATGTGCCTTGGTTTTGAGCCACTATACGATAGTAGTCTTAAATCTCTTAGTTAATATGAGAGTAATTAAGTGAAGTGAAGTGTAGGCTTAGAATAGCACTACCTCATTTCTAACCGTGGGTGTTCGTAAGAGGTGACATAGGGTTTTGGGGCTTTAAAGAAATTGTTGGGCGATGCGGATAGGGATCCATCACCCTTTATTTCAAAAATGTTTCCCCACTCAAATTCCAGAAGTGGCTGAAGAATATCATGTTCTGAAGCTCCGACTTCCCCTTCTAGGGATTTATGGCCGTAAGTATATATGTTGGTAATTAAGGGAAACAACATTTTTGCAGTAATAAGACTACGGGTAAAGAACCAATAAACTTCTTAAATAAATTCACAAGCTTATCCTCATTAAAATTGGAACGATATTTAATCTGAAAACTACTAGATAATAATTCAACTTGAAGGTTTTCTGTTTATTTTGAAAACATTTTGCCAGAGAGGTTTGCCAGGATCGTACAAAGTGGCGATCGATAGTCTCTGCCTACCCCAATGGGAACTAACGGCGTGAGAATATGTATGTATGTATGTATGTTTGAAAACATTTTCTGTTTGCACCTTGTATGGGCAGTGCTACTAATAGATAGAAAAATCATGTGAAATTTTATCACTTAGTATTGGTAGTCAACTACCCACATTTTGCTGAGATAATTGGATTGGATAATTGGCTTGTGTGTGTTGCCAGTCATGACATACGGCACAGAGACGTGGCCTTTAACAATGGGCCTAATCAGGAAGCTCTGAGTCACCCTAAGGGCAATGGGGAGGGCTATTTTATGAGTTTCACTACATGATCGAATCCGCAACGAGGAGATCTGTAGAAGAACCGGGGTCACTGACATAGCCCGAAGAATTTCAAAACTTGAGTGGCAATGGGCAGGGCACATTGCACGCAGAACCGACGGCACTGAACGGTTCTGGAGTGGTGGTGGGTAGACCTCCAACAAAGTGGTCCGTGAACTTGATCAGAGTCGCACGAAACCGATGGATGAGATCAGCACAGCACTAGTTGTTGTGGAGATCTTTGGGGCCAGTCTATGTCCAGCAGTGGACGTCTTTTGGCTGATGATAAACTGGATTGCATGATAGTGATGCCTACCACCGCTGCGCCGCTTCTATCAATTCAATGTCACTTGGCTTATAATAATTCATCAATTTGGGTTTCCCGACAGTGTTTTGCATACCTTTAACAACTTTCTCAATAACCTACATATGTAATTTTAAGATTCAGACCAATGTATTGGAGACAGTGTTTTTTCTTTCAATTGAACTCTTATCTTATTTTGTTCTCAAATTTTGTTTTACTTAATACGTGAAAGTAAGTTTATATAAAAATTAACTGATTAGTGAAAGAAATTGATTAAAAAAATGTTTTGATATAAGCTACAATTTCTTTATCCGTGTTTTTGTTTGTTTGCGTGACTGACCTTAGTTTTATTGATTTTATTATCCATCAGTTGTGGGAGAGAATTATAGTCCGTAGCAATAAGGCAGAAAAATGCTCTTCTTTTGTAAAAATATTTATTACTTCTTATTATGATTTTAAAAACTCTGAATTTACATACATATAAATAAAAAAAGCTCTAGTATATAATATCATTGGCGCTAATATATTTATTATGTTGTTAAACAACCTATAGACACAAAAGATTAAGTTTTATAGAATTCTATCAGCACCTCAACATTCTAAACTCTTTTTTTATATTCATTTTCATGTTCATTAATTCATCGTCTCGCACCAGAACAATAGACAGTAAATTGGCATTGTGTTTTTCCAGAAGGGATTTTTCATTTGAAGGGTAAATACAATCGCTGTGAATACGATGTATTGGTCGCTAATTTTTTTTATTTTTGTTTTGGTGATTTCACGTTGCTTAAAAGCTTTCAGAAGAGTTTAAAACGAGGGAAAAAAAGTATATCGCTTATAAACAAATTTAACAAAAACTGTATTCATAACGAAATTATCATAACATTTATGCACGTCAATAAATCGCTTCCTCAGTAAATACTACGTTTTAACTAAAGGTATGAAAATGTAATTTTTCCTTGCCTTTTTTGAAAAAAATATAAAGTGTGATTGTGACTCGCAACTGAACGCAAAAACAATAAATGCATTTTTTTTCTGTTAATGGCATGTTTTAAATCCCATTTATCATGAAAAAATAAAATGGACACAGTATAAACTTTAATATAAAAAAACATAGAAACTCACATCTATAAAATCTTAAAAAGGGTAGCTAGAGCTTCAGAATTGCAAAATCAGCCCTCTTGAAAGTTGAGAGCGGAAAATATTCTAAAATAGATGTTGTTGCTGAAAGGTCTTCAACCGCATCGCTAAAATATCACTGAAAAAGCCCCAATACCCTGTATAATCTCTTACGAGCACCCACGGGTAGAAATTAGGTAGTGCTAATCTTAGCCAATTCTATAAAATTTCAATACCTAAATACAGATTGTCAAAAGTAAATACATCTTTTATGGGGTTATGCGTAAAAATGTATAATAAAATA
The DNA here is from genome assembly GCA_963576735.1 of Bedellia somnulentella. Taxonomy (NCBI): domain Eukaryota; kingdom Metazoa; phylum Arthropoda; class Insecta; order Lepidoptera; family Bedelliidae; genus Bedellia; species Bedellia somnulentella. The sequence goes on from OY755171.1 coordinate 15,959,547, forward strand.
CCTGAGGACATTTTAAATTTATCAGAAACAAAATTCAAAGCAGTAGTTGAAAGAAATCTTAGTTCTAGTTCGAAAGCCTATTACAATGTTAATAATTACATTAATGATGAAGTGGCTTGGTGTCATCAGGGCTCTGTGCAGGATGTTTCTGGGCTAACACCAAAATTGTAATGGATGTAAAAAAATATGTGTGTTGACGAGTTTCTTACGGGTTCTTCTCTCAACAAAACACCTTCCGAATCCGAAGTGGACTTAGCATTAAGTTAGAGGTTTACTTTCAAAAAACAAAGATTTATCTTTTTACTTTGAAATAAATATTTTTTTTTTCTACATATCAATACAATATACATATACATACAATATTGTACATATACTCACGCCACTCGGCAGCGACATGGCATTGATGTATCCTTTTATTCTTAGCCTTTGAACGCCGTCTTTTTATGTCTATTTTCTATGTAATCTAAACATGTATGTCGTGGTCGTCCTCTATTAATATTAACTTTCATATGACTATAAACCTCTTTTACCAATTTACTTTCTACCATTCTCTTAGCGCCCGACCCATCAAAACTTCTCTTTCTATTTAAAAAATTAAATATCAAACACCTCCAAGTATGCAATCAATGAACTCAGTACAATTTACAGTAGAAATCTAAAGGAGAATTCCCGTAATATTTTATTCTTTTGCTTCAGCGCTCATTACCTGGAATAGCTGGTATCTTAACTTGTTAGTGGGACGAATACTGTAGGGTGGATTTTATATTATTATGGACAAGTCTGTATTAGGGTTGGAATATGTCACGCCATTAGTTTCCATTGAACGAAAGAAATAATACGTTTATTCACTACTGCTAAATAGACACAAAAACTTACAACTAGATTAACAAACATAAAAACAGGTAAGTCACACACAAAAAAACAAAGTTAATACGCTACTCGTAAACCAATACTATTTCTCATGCGCAGCAACGATGAATTGGGGTTGACAATTGACAGTATCTCCAACATTAGGGTTGCAGATACTATCAATTGTCACTATAAAAAATCCTGAAAAACCTCTCGGGCTTTATTTATGTCCATTATATCTGTCATTTATGTCCCATGACCCTTTTTGTTACTATACATTTCGAACGCCTCCTTAAAAAAATATATATTTATTGTTCCCTGTATACAATTGGTTTTCGCTGCATCGGTAAAGAATGCATTTAAATCCCTTTTGTCCATTTAAAAAAAGTACTATATTAAATTAACCCTTTTCAGGTCATACATGTAAATTTATCTAAAGCGTCTCGTTTTAATTGTTTGTAATCGTGTTTGTTTGTTACAGTAGCTAACAATATACAAACCTATTTATCGGTTTAAAATTTTCAGACGCCACTCATGGTACATAATCGAATTTATTTAAGTATAATTAGGTCATTTGATTTTATTTTAAGGGTTTAATGTTTAAAAAGAGTTCTGGAACGGCGGCCACGTGTCGGACGACGCAGTGTGGGTTAGACCGATGTTTGACCGATGTTAGACCCACAAGATAGACCGATGACTTGTTCAAGGTCGCGGGAAGCCGATGGATGAGGATTTGGGAGAGGCCTATGTCCAGCAGTGGACGTCTATAGGCTGATGATTAAGTTTAACTATAAATAATTTGACGTTGTATGAATTATCGATATTATCCTGCGATCATTTTGATTAAGTTTTTCAGAATTATTAGTATAATTTCATATTTGAATGCAATGAATGTAAGGTTCATATATTGAGCCAGGATATGAAAGTAAGTGCTTCTTCAAGGTTACTCTACGTGAAGATTATCACAGTTGGAAATGATAAAAAAAATACTCATTATTTATATTCTAAACTGTCAGCTACCCGTGTTTGAGAATCAACTGTATGTATAAGTAGGATTAATAATAATTAAGTATATTGTTTTGTGCAATTGAAAAACATCTTTCGATGCCGTGTTTACAAAGTTAGGTGCTCATGGAAGCTAGCAGTATTCTGCAATTTATATATCCTTGTTATCGGTATTTTAGAAAACAAAATATTGTTTTGTTCTTGCTTAGAATCGCTTGGTGTCTCAAAATTGTTTTTTATATTATGTTGTATTTCATAATTGTGTTGTATTTTTCACCATTCGATCAATGGTGAAAAAATAACTACTAGACGTAGGGTTATCTTTAAGACTTTCCTTAAAAATCAACGACCGAACGACCGGCCCTGCATAGCCTTAATACATCCACTTTCTGCGACCCACACCTGTGTTAGTCCCACTGTTTAGGAGGCCTGCCCACACTACATCGTAGGATACATTTCACCCACTACTGAAAAATCAAGCATTGGACTTGCCTTTATATAGCTCACTTCATTGCACTTTGGGTGTAATATACGAGGACGACCTTTTGTCTGTGTCAATTCGCTGTGATGTTGGATATAACTACCACAAAAATACTATTTATAAGCTCTTTTTCAGATATTGTGCAATTATTTTTTTGTTTGATAGTTTTGCAGTGACTTTAAAAGAGGTTTGGATACATAAAATATATTGAAGAGTTTTCTCAGAACTGCACATTACATACAAATAGTATACTCACGCCATTAGTACCGATTTGGGTTAGCGGAGACTATCGATCGCCACTTTTCTCCGTTTTTATCCATCAATCTATTCATTCATGCTCTTTTATTCTTCATACGTCGGACGCACGCTTTTTATCACACTCTCAAATCGATTTAAGTTTGTTCTCCGTGTTCGTCTTCTACTAACATCAACACTGACTCTATAGATCCCTTTTACCAATTTTCTATCATCTATCCTCTCTATGTGCCCAAACCATCTTAACATTCCTTTTTCTATCTTTCTTACAATATCATCTTTCACACCACACTTTTCACGAATGACACTTATAACATACAATATTAACGATTACGATGCTAATATCACGGTAGTAGTGATTAACAATCGATAGTCTCTGCCTACCTCAGTGGAAACTAGCAGCGTCAGTTTATGTTTGTTGTTGCTTGTCATACCAAATGTTATACCAAAACAAAAATTTAGCGAAACATAGTTAGTACAACATTCTGATGTTAAAATATTTTCTTTCTTTATTGATTTCTGTATGCGTATCGGCTCGTGTCAGTAGATTCCAAACGACAACCGGGCTTTTCCACAACATATAAGAACATACAAAATTTAGGAAAAATACAAAAGCAAAAGCACTTATTTATAAAAAAACACGCATTCATACGTCTAACAATCTTTCGACTGAGCTATCGCACCACATTATGAGAAAAACACGAAATATTCGTCGAAATGAAAAATATTTCATTTTGTCTCATTATGACAGATGCGCGTTTTTTCAGTTCGCTTCTCAAATCGGCTTTATTACGATTTATGAGCGAATATTGCTCATTCTATTTTATGTCTTATTTGTAGAAGAAGTTTAAAGTATTCTCTTATATTTACATACATACATACATATACTCACGGCTATTAATCCCTTAACGGGGTAGCCAGAGTTTTGGAATGAGAGATTCTTCAGCCACTTTTGGGAGTTGATTGGGGAAAAGATGGTAATAATAAATAAATGTTTTTGATGACGGGTCTCCAACCACATCCCCCAAAAATCACTTAACAAGCCCCTATAACCTTAGTCACCTCTTACGATCACCCACGGGTTGAAATGATGTAGTATTATTCTAAACCGACACTACACGGCAAAGCCGATACTACACGGCAATCTTATATTTACTAGATTTTTAATATCAAATATGATCTTTTTTTACGTTTTGATAATTATAAAGCCACTAAATCCGAATAGATAATGCAAAATATTGTAAAGTCAATTTAAGAAACACAATTTTCTTTTAATTGTCTTTCGTTTCTTTACGATTTCACGGGAATCTGAAGTGAGAAGTCTTATGGAACAGATACAGCGTTATATGCTGAAGCTCTGGCTACCCCTTTTTGGGATTAATGGCCGTGAGTATGTATGTAAGCACTAAAAAAACGTATCTAACTTAGAAACGTATCTCTTCTAGTAGTGTTAGATGAAGACAATTGATTTTGATGGAGTTTTTGAGTGATACTCACAAACAGCCATGCTCCACAGGCCAACCCACCGTGCTCTTTTCAGGGTGTGGAAACAGCAAAGATATACTGGCCATTACACCCTGCCTCTGTACCAACTTATAATTTGTATCTATGCTTAACTCGAAAAACATTTACACTCCACGATGTAGGAATATGAGTGAGACGCTGCTATGTGCGTTTGAGTCCGCAGTAGTGTGCGCTCTAACATGACTCCCACAAGGGTATTTCCATTCCAGTCTTACACAAACATTGTAATATGATAAAGAAAATATGTTTGTTGATAAGTTTCTTACGGGTTTTTCTCACAACTCACCTTCCGAATCCATAGTGGAATTAATTTAAAGCTTTACGTAAGTTACTGTGGCTAAAAATAACAGAGAATTATTCTTTTTATTTTTAATAAATTATTTTTCTCTTTATCTTTTAAGATAGTAAGAAAAGCATTTATTCGCTGCTACATTAACAAAATACACGAATAAAAAACACATAGCACAAAAATAATTACAAGATATAATAAAAACCAAACAATAGTCGTATAACCTGCGTAGTAACAACGAATCTGGAAGATGACTCAGCATTTTCACTTTTTTTTTTATGAACCTATTGTGTCCCACTGCTGGGCAAAGGTCTCTCCCTGGATTTTCCATTCATCCCTGCTTTGGGCCTGCTCTCTCCAATCTTTTCGAAATGAGTCCAGGTCATCCCGCCATCTCCTTCTTGGTCTGCCTCTGCGCCGGCGGCCGTTAGGAACTCATTGAGTTACATTTTTAGCCCATCTGTCCGGCGGCATACGGCAGACAAGCCCCGCCCAGTCCCACTTTAATTTGGCTGTCTTAGCACCCACGTCGGCTATTTGAGTTTTGGAGCGCAGGTCGCACTAGGAGTAAATAATTACCTCACATCACAACACTGATTTTCAGTCATCACCATTTATCTTTAACATAATCCTAATAAGTGTAGTCAGTGTTTTGAGATTCTAAATCCCCGACCTATTTTAGAAGCTTAGAGAAACATAGATAATAAAGAAAAGTAGATGATGATTAGCCAACCACATAACCCAACATCGGCTAACGAACCAACTCTAGATAACACTTTGAAACACTTTTATCTAAGAAAAATCTTTGTTCCAAACTCTTTAATCACTCATTTCTTCATCAAAATATGAACATTTATCAAAACTTTGCCGATCACTTTGAGATAAGTCGTCAGATAAGATACTGACATGTCTGTTACACAAAGTTTTATTATGTTTTCTGAAACTAAACGTTGCCAACGGCTTGTGGCGTTTGCCAAGAGGGATGTCTACAAGTTATCTTTCAGTACAATATATACAGCAATAAACTGTATTTTAACGTTTGACTTTTTTGAGTGAAAGAGGTTAAATGGTTGACGTTTTACGATTGATCGGGTTTGTTTCTAACATTCACAGTTTATTTTGCATCCCAACTTTTTCGCACAGCGGATTAAATTATTTTTATTTGAGCGTACTAAACCTATATCAAAAGTATTTTTATTTTTTAACCGACTTCAAAAAAGGAGGTTCTCAGTTCAATTGTTTGTATGTATGTATGTATGTATGTATGTATAATTGTCCGCGATTATCTCGAGTTTGGCTTAAGCTATTTGGATGCGGTTTTTAACCGACTTCAAAAAAGGAGGTTCTCAGTTCAATTGTTTGTATGTATGTATGTATGTATGTATGTATGTATAATTGTCCGCGATTATCTCGAGTTTGGCTTAAGCTATTTGGATGCGGTTTTCAGGAAAGTATTCGTTACATTTAGGAGAAGGTTTTAGTGCCTTAACCGACCAAAAAAAAAGGAGGGGTTGTGTTTGAACTGTATGTATGTCTGTTGGTCCGCGATTATCTCACGTTTGGCTTAAGCTATTTGGATGCGGTTTTCAGAAAAGTATTCGTTACATTTAGGAAAAGGTTTTAGTGCCTTAACCGACCAAAAAAACAAAGGAGGTTCTGTGTTTGACCTGTATGTATGTGTGTTGGTCCGCGATTATCTCACGTTTGGCTTAAGCTATTTGGATGCGGTTTTCAGAAAAGTATTCGTTACATTTAGAAGATGGGTTAAAGTTCTTTAACCGACTCGAAAAAAAGGAGGTTTCTTAGTTTGAAATATAAGTATGTATGTAAAGTTATCAATACTAGACAGAAATTTATCAATGTTATTTATGTTATGTTAATAAAGTTTTTTTATTAGTAATAAACAGAGTTACTAAATTATTGAACAAAAAAGTATATAAAAACATGAATAAATTACTCTTAATTATAATAAACAAAAAAATATATATTGCAACATCATGTTTTTCATCCTGGTCATTTTAATCAAGGCGCTTTCGTCATGGGGAATTTCGCGCTTTCGGAATGGTCTTAACCATTTAAGTAATTTCTTTGAATCCATATCACTTTTAGCCATCTCATCAAGGGATTTTACTCGACTCAACGCTACATATATATAAGAGTGTTTCTTCGCATTTGTGATAGGTGAACTTCTCTTTGCTCATCTGTTTCGGCAGCAAGAGCAGCACGCTGACGATCTCTCTCATTCTGAAGGGCAAGCACGAGTTATCGACACGATAACGGTTAGAATGAGATGGCAGTATACGATACTAAGTAAGTGCGTAAAAGATGGCTGCTTTATCCCACGCGGTAACTTGTTTAAATACGGCTCGTGCTTGCCCTGCTGAAGTCTTTGTTTTTTTCCGATGGGTGTTTCGTTCTCCCTTACGCGACTTTTCCTTAAAGCATCCTTTGCTTTTCTATCTAGGCCCGCAGGTAAACAAAATAGTAACAAGTAGGCTAAAGTCATAATAACAAATATTATAACTACCTGTTAAAAAAACTATAAAATAAACGGACAGTAAAACTTATCTCTCAAAAACTATCACTAATTCACTAAAAAAACTCAGAGTGATTTAAGAACTTATCACTAAAAAGTATAAAATAAAAAACAAAAACAAAAACTTCAAATTAAAAACTAAACAGAAAAATTAAATATTATTATTTTTTATTTAAAAAAGAACCGCCTTCAAAAATCCAACTGAAAAGTATAAAATAATTTTTATTTATTTTATTATGTACAACTATATTCAACTTCTTCTTTTTGAAGTCGGTGCCAAACAGACAAATCCAAAATGAAAATTGCTACATAGAGAAAACTATAATAAATCAATCGATAGTGCCTCAACAACAGTAGGTAACACAATCGCGCTCAAAAATCAAGAAATTTCTTCCGCTCGCAACGACGTCGCTTTATATAGGATGGAATTGGGGGACAGTGAGCGGTGCTTAGCCTGGTGTGCATGCGTCGCACTCCGCAGAGAAATTATCATAATATACATGTCACCGTAAAACTGTATATACTAGTAAATTATAATTTTAGATAGATAGCGAAATAGTAAACTAACGTTAGGTTAAGTTATGTAAGATTATCAGATTTCAAACTAACAGAATTAACAATACGACAGAGACATGCATGCACCGAGTTGGCACAACCAATACTTCTAACACTTTGTAAAAAGACGATCGAGAATCTAAATCACTACATAGTATAAGACAAAGTCGCTTTCTCTCTCCCTGTCTGGGATATACGGACATCCTTATGTATACTTTAATCTGTAAAACTACGAAATGAATTATGATGCGATTTTTTTTATTAATTGATTAAAAAGGAAGGTTTACAAGGATGACATACGCTGATGGGGTGGAAAACTCACTCAACTTGGGCGGGCGGGCCACTAATATTCGTTCTTCTTTGTCATGAAAATTGGTTTGGCACCGACTTCAAAAAGAAGAAGTTGAATAGAGTTGTACATAATAAAATAAATAAAAATTATTTTATACTTTTCAGTTGGATTTTTGAAGGCGGTTCTTTTTTAAATAAAAAATAATAATATTTAATTTTTCTGTTTAGTTTTTAATTTGAAGTTTTTTATTTCGTAAAATGAAAAAACTAGGTGAAAAATACCTAATTTAAATTAGAAAATGGATAAACAATGACTTATGTCATAAATTAATTTAAAAAAACGTAACGAATTAATTCTTTGCTTCTTAGTTTTCTTCACGTCACAGCATTACATTCGTATTTTTATATTCATTCTTATTTTAGCAGAACAAAAGATGAATAAAAGCTTGCTGGATGCCGATAGCATCTTAAACCGATAACTAACAATTTCTCAAAACGTATGTTTAACAAAATATACAACGACACAGAAAATAACAATCAAATACAGAGTATGCTAAAAAGTAGAAGTTCAAATATTGAGGAATAAAATGGCAGGTATGCTAAATAAAACTGACTATGAACAGTATGTGCGTAACTCAAAAAACTTATGGCATATTTTTTTCACGTATTTTATTTAAAGAGCATGTATTAATTTTAATTCTACTTGTGACCGTCCATTTTTATTATTTAATTTTAATTTGTACCTATTTAATTTTAATCGATTTCATTTAAATTCTATCTTATTTTTAATCAATTCGAATTTTTATTTCAATGCTTTTATTTCAAATTTTAATAATTGTAATCTTATTGTGTGGTTTTTTTTCTTTTCTTATCTCTGCATGTTTAATTTTAATCGATGTTATTTTGTATGTGAACTATGGGTCACCGTTGCCTGAAATAAATGAATTTTATTTTTATTTTTTTATTTTTATTAAAAAAAAGATGGGTGTAAACGAAGCTAAAGAGGTTTGCGAGGATCGAACAAAGTGGCGATCAATAGTCTCTGCATATCCCAATGGGAAATAATGACTTCAGTATATGTATGTAAGTATTTTATGACTTTGGTTTATTTAATATATAGAATAGAATAGAAAATTCTTTATTGTACATCAAATATGGAAAAACAATTACAAATACACAGAATGAATTAACAAAAGTACAATTGGCGGTCTTATCACTAAAAGCGATCTCTTCCAGACAACCTTTGAATGGAGAGGTCAATAAATTAGAGTCATGTGAGATAGATGTACAACAACTAAACTACACAAACAATACAACAATCCAGTCATACTTAAATCTAGTTACAAAATAATAAACTATTAACAAACATATAAATACTATGATACAATAAATTAAAACTTATAATATATATAAATATACCTCAGATAAGAAGACAAAGCCACCATCATGTGCCTGTATACAGAATATATCTACTTCCATCATCACTCGAGCGCGCTCTTTTAATGATCTACGACCTATCATTATACGACCCTCTCGCATTTCTTTTACTTCTACTTAGTCTTACGTTTAACGTTAATTTTTGATAAAACTTATAAATGTGCTCTTTTGTGCTGGATAAGAATAATTGTATTCCATCTCATTTATTAGTTGTATGAAGCATGTTAGCCTTTATAACTTTTAGGAGATAAGGTTGTCACCGTCAATCATCGATTTGATTTTCCTTAACCTTGTTAATTTTCCGAAGTGGCTGAGATCTTATAGATTCTGAAGCGCTGCCTTACTGTTATTCTGTATATATTACTGATTATTCTTTCTTGGAATGCTATTTGCCGTGTTATGTAGATATGTTTTACGATTATATACTCCTTCTTTTCCGGGATTCATGGTATCACTCCACTATATTTTGCTATAAACCTCGTCAGAGTACATATACATACAGACATATACTCAGGCCATTAGTTCCCATTATGGTTGGCAGATACTTTTGATCACCACTTCGGCAAAGTGTTTCTAACAATTCATCTACAAGGGTTTAATAAGACATAGATAATGTTTCACATCCGTTATAGTTCTTATTTAAAACCATGTTTTATGGGCACCAAGTTTTAACATATTTCGTGATCTTGTCACTAACATAATTAAATAAAATAAATCTCAGCATTTACGCTGATTACATGCAGTATATATGTCAGTTTGTTTTTGATGCTGACTCGCTGAACAGGGAGATGTGACTGAATTATTAATGTTAAAGCGACTGGCAACGTGCCCACTTCTCGTACATCATACCGTTGCTGTTTAGAAGGACTTGTCACAATCGTATTGTTTGCTGAATTCCTTAGAAATTCAAACTCAAATGTTTACGCCATATATACCCGAAGGGGTTGGCAGAGGCACTAATACTTTTGAACATTACGTGACCTTGTCACCTGGTGTTCAGAGTACCCACGTTTTGCTCGGACAGTGTGAGTAAAGAGATTATTCCATTTGTCTGAATGAAGACGTCTGAAAGCCACAGAATCTGAATTCAGACTAGTGGAATAACGTTCAAACTGAAATTTGTGTAGTGGAATAACAAGCGTCTGCGGCAGTAACTTCGAAGGACGTCTGAATTCAGCAACGACAAAGTGTAATGGAATAAGCTCTTAAGTATAATTTTCGTCATGATCTTTTCCCTCACCGTTTACAACCATGATAAGTTAACCACACATATGAATTTACAAAAGACAAATTGATGTAGGCCCGACCCGGGATTTAAACCCTCACCGCCTGTAAGATGAGAAGTGTACTACCTACTGAGCTATCACGGTTGCTATTTTTCGAAACTTCCTGGTATTAATCATGGTGGAAACTTTTCCTTTCAGTGAGAGCAATCAGGTTCCTCGTGTTCCCGCTAATAGATCTAGTTTGTATCAAAATACATAGGGCTGTAATTTCATTCTTACAAATATAATAGCTTAGATTTTTTCTAGCTTTCTTTTTTTGTTATTATTTTCTTGGTTTAAGTGGTTAAAGATTTGTAAACGTATTTCCTCTCCATTCAGTAAGTCATTCGAACCAAAAATTGTAACCTGAGATACAGGCGATGAGCCTAGTTCGGGTGCAGTCGATATGAAATAATTTATACTCCTTTTTTTTAAATAAATTATTATATTTAGTATGTGAAATAATTGTCGTCTGGTTTTCAGCTATCCTTTTTATTCACGATTTGCTTTGGCAGTGTATTCACGTGATAAGGGGCAACCTTATCACCGTTTTGTACGAATACATTTTCACATGACTAGGAACAACATAGGTATATGGATTTCCTTACGATGTTTTCCCTCGGCGTTAACAACCATGACAAATTAAAACATATGTCTTTAGAAAGACAAAATGGTGTTGGCCCGACACGGTATTTGAACCCTCATAGTCTGCACAGTAAACGGTATTCCACCCACTGAGCTATCACGGCTTCTGTCTACCGTTTTTCTTTTGACCAATCACAACTGTAGTTTACTAACACTAATCATTGTTTTTAATTAATAAGATGATGTTCAATTTAAATGTACTCGTATCTGTCACGTTGAGCCTTCGGTCCCGGGTACTATCACGGCAGTCCCAATTGCCAACCCCAACTTGGTGATGGACTTAGGCCAAACCACCCTATATAGGGTAGGCTCGAGCCCCTTGGTGGGGACATATATGGGCTGTGAGGTGAGGTATCTGTCATAGTTGCAAAGTTGCATTATATACTGTTTAAAAGAATCAACAAAATTATATTTGTTTTTTTAATAATTGGAGTTACACATTCAAAAGGGATGCTCATAAGTATGTGTCATATATATATACTCACGGCTATAAATCCCAGAAATTCCTCAGCCACTTTTGGAAAGTTAAGTGGGGAAAAGATGATAAAATAAAGGTTGTTGGTGATGGGTCTCTAACCGCATCGCCCAAAAATCCCTTTAAAGCCCCAATACCGTTAGTCGCCTCTTACGTACACCCGCCGGAAGAATTGGGTAGTGCTATTCTAAGCCGACACAACGCAGCACAGATGTATGTGTCATCATAAGCTAAAAGATAACAATCTTATGTTACTTCGTTTACAAATGACTAATCATAAAGGTATGTCTGGTCTGGCTCACTCTAAAACCCAAGTTGTGAACGTGTCATTTCAAAACGATCTTAATCTGGACAAGGATATCCGGTAGACCCACTAATGATTGTTTATCAGGGTCTGAATCAGCACTAGCTGAAGCGAAATATTAGCAAACTTGGAGTAATAGGTTGACACTGAATATCTATTTGCGTTTTGAAAAGACGATATTACGACAAGCTGCTTAAAATCTTCGGAACGATGAGGGAAAATCGTGAGGAAAACCACATGGCTAAGGTGTATTTAGTCATGTGACAGTGTATTCGTACAAAACGGCGTGAAGCCTGCCCCCTATCACGTGAGTACACCGTCCAAGAAAAACGTTGGGTACCTTGAACACCAGGTGACAATATCCAGGGGATCTACGGTGTGAACCATTCAGTTGAGTTGAGTTTTCATATGTATATTTGTAATAGTATCCAAGTATATTGTTCGCGCCAGATTATTAAGTTTTTGTTTTCTGGCAGTATGCGCTTAGCCTTAGCCTATTCTATATATTGATTAATTGATGGATGGTAACTTGACTTGTCATGACTTAATTATTGATGGCGATTTTGTATTGTAATTATTTTTGTATAAAGTTTGAGTATTGTGAAAATAATAGAAAGGGGCAGTGAATATATTTGATTATTTATGTTGTGAATCGGTGGAATTGTAGACAATATAAAAGTGATCTCGGTTGACACAAAACTTTGATGTACATGCGGTGTACGCGTTGAATCAGAAACCATCTGATGAAGATATTCGCGGAATACAAAAGAAAGCAAGAAAATATTCACTACATACGATATCCTTTGGCCAGAGAACCGTATTTTAATCAAAGACTGGATGCATTCAGATCTGAACAAAATAGTGAGAAGAGAAAACTCTTCAGCAATTCTGGGAGATCGAAGAGCCACAAACAAGGAACGGAAGTAAGTTTGTATTAAATGGTAGCAGAGCGTTATACACGAACCGATACGATACAATACGTAAGAGCCGATTTGGATGGCAATATCAGTAGAGCACCACCACGGAGGACGCATTTAGATCAAATAGACAATGTGATCCAAAAAGGCAGGCGGCCGGAGTCTGAAGAATAAAAGGGCAGAAAATTTAAAAAAAATATATGTATGTAAATTAAGCTTGAAAGGTTTGCCAGAATCGTAATAAGTGGTGATCTACTGTTTATTTCTACTTCAAGGGGGGCAAATGGCATGAGTATATGAATGTATGCCTGGAGGATTGAATATATAATCTGAAATTGTACCTACAATATTCAGAGATTTTTATTTAATTATAAAATTTCAGTTACCACTTCAATATATAATGACAAAGAAAAGGCTAAAAACTACAACCCATCTACTTAAATAGGGGTCTAAAAGGAAAACCAAGAAGGAAATACAGTCAGTATTTCAAATATGCATACGTAGAGTATTGGTCACGGTAGAGCCCTGGTTGAAACTATTACATATACACTATGATAAAGTTTTTACCACGCAACGCAACGCAAGCAACATTGTTTATTAGATAGTTTAACTTGAAGGCCTATACAAGTAGGAGGAGGCTTGTAAAGCGGAGTATGTTACCTGAGGAGTGAGAAACTGACAGATTTTGTACGGATAATCTGTCAGTTTCTCATTTCTCATATTACATACTCGCTCTCAAAAGCCTCATGCTACGCGAGTCATAGTATAACAAAACAAATGACTAAGGATTTTTAATACGATCGTACACTTAATGGAATAACATATATTTAAGAGACTAAACTAGACTAGAAAATAAAAAATAGGCACAAAGGCAACTTCTTTTGGTAGATTCACAAAGAATGATTTCAATAAAAAGAGCTAAATCGAACAAAAAAGCCTATATACCTAATTCAGATTAATCAAGAGTGCTTACTAAAACTTTCATCTCTTGTTCTCAGTACCCTAAATAGTCCGTCATTTAGATAAAACAGTCAGCCGTTTTAAATCTAGCTCTTACAATAATGACGCAATGAGCGCCGCAATGAAAGTCAGTCTACACTGAGAGAGCTCTTCAATATCTTTCCTGTAATTTGGAATATAATAATGACTGTAGTTAAGTAGCAATTGTTTTTTGTTCTACAAAGGGTTTGTTGAGAGTGAAATGTAAGTGAATCGTTTTTGGGACCGAACTATAAATGTATTGTGATTTTACATATTGAGAATTTGTGAGCGAAACTGTTATTAAGAATACTAAGTATGCATCGGGCTACAAATAAAATAAAAAAAAACAAGTAGGTGTTTAAAAAGGTATAAGAGAAGTCAAAATAGGAACCAAAATGCGAAATACGTGGGTAAATGGAAAACCCAAAATAAAGAGAAAACACTTCAAAACGAGAGTAGGCACATAAGCATAAGGTTTTGATAAAATAACATAGCGGTATATAAATATACATTATTATATAGCTATATGTCGGCTCCTTAAATGTCTCTGTGATGAGATAAAATTGTGTTAGGAATTCTGTACTGATAAATAATAATATATTAAGTAATTTGGTACTACAAGGAATTAGATTGTTTTTTGTAAAAGAACTTTTATTGCAATATGCTAATGGAATGTGTTTTACTAAACCAACAACAAGAATAACCCTGAAGCGTAGAAAATTATATCTTTGTTTATTATTTGCTTCTGCAATTTTCAGGTAAAGGTATATTCCTATTTTAAGGTATTTTCTCTAGTGTAAAAAATAATACTGCTATAATGCAGACACATTTTAACCATCACGGTGTAAATATTTTTATTTTATTTACAACAGCTGGTACACAGTAAGACTAAGTACTAAGATGTGTAGTGTCGGCTTAGAATAGCACTTCCTCGTTTCTTCCGGTGGTAGTACATAAGAGGTGACTAACGGTATTGTAGCTTTCAGGGATTTTATGGGCGATGTGGTTGGAGACCCAACACTAACAATCTTTATATTACTATCTTTTCCCCACCCAAAAGTGGCTGGGAAATTTTTAATTCCTTGGCTCACCCTTCTAGGGATTTATAGTCGTGAGTATATATGTATGTATACATACATACATACATATACTCACGGCTGTAAATCCCTACAAGTGGTAGCCAGAGCTGAGGAACTAGAAGTTCCTCGGCCACTTTTGGAAAGTAGAGTGGGGAAAAGATGGTAAAAATAAAGGTTGTTGGTGATGGGTCTCGAACCGCATCGCCCAAAAATCCCTTAATAGCCCCAATACCGTTAGTCGCCTCTTACGTACACCCACCGGAAGAAATGGGGTAGTGCTATTCTAAGCCGACACTACACAGCAGTTCCTCATAAAACGGACAGCACAGGTTAGATATTTAAAGCCAGCACTTTAATATGTCTAATTGAACAACGGGGGCGTATAGCCTCTGATGTCGAAATTTCTTTCCTTTATTTATAAGCAATAATCCCCATATGAGGTTTTCATGAACAAAAATATTCTAATTATGTCTATTTGAAGTTGTTCTTACTCGTTATCTCTTATTCTTTAAATACGGATTATTTCTTCTATTACTGTTCACCCCTTCTTAAGCTTAGCATGATAATAAAAAAATGTTAAATATTTCTTTTGAAGGTTAGAACCTTCAAAAGGTTTCCATTGATAAAAGCATTTTAGATCGGTTGAGAAATTTCGGAACCTATTCATTACAGACGAACAAAAATATAAACTAACTTTTTCTCTTTACAAAAAATATAGAAAATTGTGTCTTTCCGTTGTGTTATTAATAAAAATAAACTTTTACTCAATGGTAACGCCATATATCCCCGAAGAGGTGATAAAGATACTAATACTTCTTAACATACATACATATACTCACGGCTATAAATCCCTAGGAGGGGTAGCCAGAGCTAAGGAATTAGAAATTCCTCAGCCACGTTTGGAAGTTGCGTGGGGAAAAGATGGTAAAATAAAGGTTGTTGGTGATGGGTCTCCAACCGCATCGCCCAAAAATCCCTTAAAAAGCCCCAATACCGTTAGTCGCCTCTTACGTCCACCCACCGGAAGAAAAGGGGTAGTGCTATTCTAAGCCGACACTACACGGCAACTTCTTAACATGTCACCTGGTTATCAGAGTACCCATGATTGCTTGGACCGTGCATTGACGGAACAGGGGGGCAGACCCGTCGCCGCTTTGTTCGAATACTTTATACCTGCTTCGTATAATAATACTGTTGGATATTTTTTTATTTTGTAGCTGTATCTATTATATGACTTAAAATTATAATGCTGAACCGCCGGACCAGAAAAAACAGAGTTCAAAAATTTGCAATTTATTAATTTATGATTTTTAAATATGATTAAAAATTATATATTATAATCGAGATTAACCAACGAATACATTTTTTTAATCATTTATGTGATATGTTTTAATTTACTCTTTTCGTAATTTTCATTCTTCTGAGTAAAAATTATGCTCGAATATTTCTCCACTTGCATAATTAATTTAAAATCAAATAAAGAATGACAGAAATGTTCATTACTTTGCTTTATATTCACATGAGTTAATATCAAAGTGTAACCAGACGTTTAAGAAAATTTCTAAACATATTTACTCGCAGTCACGAAATCAAATATGTTTAAATTGAATATGAGTTCAAGGCATTCAGAATATTCAGATTTTAAATACAAGAGAATAAAGTCAATGACCGAAAAATACGATTTTATCACTAATAGAAAATAAAAATGAAATTATACAGCTTTTTTATACATTTACATTCATGAACGACATGATAATTCAATGGGTAGAACACCCGCCCGTAAACAGACAGGCGTGAGTTCAAATCCCGGGTTGGGCCTGCACCAATTTGTCTTTTCTCAAGTCATATGTGTAGTTACTTTATCGTGGTTGTTAACGGTGAGGGAAAACATCGTGAGAAAACCCATATGGCCGAGTTGTACTTAGCTTTGAGTCAGTGTATTCGTACAATACGGCGATAGGCCTGTCCCCTATCACAGTCTAAGCAAAACGTGGGTACCTACTTTGGACACTAGGTGGCGCTATCACGTGTGATTTTTGGAACTGATGACCAAATTTGGGATATGCAAGAAGAGTTTAGAAAGGGAATGGGATGTATGGTAAAATCTTTCCTTTAAAGGGTATCGTTCAAAAACGTTCTTAGTCTAGAACTAAAAGGTGTATTGCTCCTTCATATATGTGGAGAAAGCGTATTATAAGGTAGTAATAAAGTGTTTGTGAGAGTAAATGGGTCAAATATGGACTGGTTCGGTATCTTTTTATTTATTTATTTAATATGATTTTAGGTTTTATTATTATTTATGTATTATTTACTCTACACAAAAAACTACCTTTTGCGTAAGTATCTAATTATACTATATATAAATATTATCTATATTATGTTATGCTATATATTATACAAATATTTTACTATATTTGACACTTTCCTAGATTGAACGATTGCAACTATTTTGTTCTGCTTAAGCCTTTAACAAATCAACACAGTATTGTGTTGATTATGTATTTTAGATAAGAATTTAAAATTTTCTTTTTATTTACTACGCCACCTGCGAAACCCTGTTTACGCTTTAATGTAACATGCCTACCATGTCCCTTACGATACAGGCTATGCCTAGTGTAGGGGACAACGACCTCTCCAATTGTAAAATTTCGTCACCTAATTACCAAATATCACCTAAAGGTACCTTGTAATGTAAACTGTTGTTATTTTGGTTATTGCTGGTGTAAAATAAATATTTTTATATGTTTTTTAATTTTAATTTTTGGGTTGTCTGACAAGCATGTTTAGCTTCACCGTGGTTCTTCATTTTGCTCTTGATTATTTTTTAATAGAATTCCATAAAAGTGATAAAGGACTGGGAATGGGATAATTCATCATTAAATGCCTCTGATACGCGGAGACCTAAGTGTTTCTTGCATCCCTGATTGAAGAGTTGCAAGAGATGCTGAATATTGCATGTGCGTTATGAAAGAAAAATAATGAGAGTGAATGTGAATAACACCAAAACCATGTATTTTTGAGAGAGAGGGAAATGTGACAGAATTCTTGATGGAAATTCATGGTAAGAAAGTGGAACCCGTCAAAAAAATTAAAGAAAAAAAAATTAAAATTAAGACTAAAAACTTAAAGCCGGCTAGCTAATGAGAATGAATGATTTGAAAACTTCGATTTGATAGAAATACAGAAATGTATGAATACAAACATGGTCATGGATGCCATGCGTCTTCTACGAAATTCCATTTGGAATGAACTTACATATTACACATACATTATGTTTGAATCGGGAAGTGTAGAACCACTTTCTGACTCAAACATAATTTTATTAGGTATATACCTTAACAGTTATATTTATACTTTACTCAAGCTTTGTACATAAGTCTTATTAAACTTGTTCGTTAATTACTAAAAGTCACTAACTCTTAGATAAAACATCTGATATTTTGAAAAGAGTTTAATTGTCCCTGATTCACTTTTAAAATCGCACTCAGCATGAACTAAAAAATAAGATTAAGACTATAATGTCATCAGTAACTTAAGATTGTCTAATAATATTTGCCATCAAATAAAAATCACAAGTTCCAAATGGATTTTTATTTTCTCATCATAAATATGATACTTGATTTGCGCTCATAAAGTAGATTTTGTTTGAAAGGGTTCAAAAAGGTTCTTTCAATAGAACTGCTATGATGAGATTGCCTTTGTACGAGTTTCAAGGGCATGAATGTGAATGCTGAAATCTGGAATATTTTACATACTAAATTTAATGTACTTTTAGACTCAATTTATCGAGAAAATAAATGAGATGCAGAGATTCAATTATATAGTAATTTCTTTAAAATTTAACACTTTAGATTCAAAACTCAGCTCATAGTAAAAACATCTTGCCAAAACGCAAAGGAGATATTATTTTCTAAATCATTTTATTTGCCGTGTAGTGTCGGCTTAGAATTTACCGTGTAGTGTCGGCTTAGAATAACACTACCCCATTTCTACCCGTGGGAGTTCGTAAGAGGCGACTAAGGGTATAGGAGCTTTTAAGGCTGCGAACCCACCAGAGCTGTGCGAGGTAGCTAAGCGTTGTGCGAGGAAAAAATCCACCAATAGAATCACTTCATTTTCCTAGCCTCGCTCAGCTCAGCTCTGGTGGGTTCGCAGCCTTAAAAGCGAGAAATGTGTGCGAAAGATGTGTTGCGAGGAATGTGTTGCGAGAAATGTGCTGCGAGGAATATGTTGCGATGCGAGGTTTGCGAAGATTCCCTGCCAGCCAGTCAACAGACGGCTGGTGTTGAAAGTAGACGTGCAGAAAATAGATATGGATAATTCCCCCCGTTACACATTTCACAGCTTCGCAACGCATCCTCGCACCGCACATTAATGCGCATTTTGACAGCAGCTCCGCTACACATCCTCCTATTAGACATTTACTTCGCACAGCTCTGGTGGAAACCCCTACACATTTCCACAGCACAGCTACACATCCTCGTACGACACACTTTACTCGCACAGCTCTGGTGGGTTCGCAGCCTTAAGTGATTTTTGTGTGATGGGTTTGGAGACCCGTCACCGAAAACATTTATTATTACTCGTACCATCTTTTCCCAAATCAACTTCCAATTGGCTAAGGAATTTATCATTCCAAAGCTCTGTCTACTCCGTCAAGGGATTTATAGCCGTGAGTATATGTATGTATGTATTTAATTTGTGATGATTAGGACCAAAACAGAATATAAGTTGTGTGTCTTTGGGGATTCCATCAATGTAACACTAATTCTAATTGGTGGCTCAGCACTGCCGGCCTATTTAGGGTCACTCCTGCAGAGTAATATAAATAAAAATTTTGAGAGGGATGTCACACGCAGAGTAAATAGAGGATTGATGAAGTGGAAACAGAAATGAAAATAATTCGGGCAATGTTTTTGAATTGGTGTAAATGTTGGGCAACCAGGCTGAGCGAAGAAATAAGATGCATTGTAAGAGTGATGAGCATGATGAGATGCAAAAAATATGAGAGGTAGTATGAAAGTGCGCCACACAGTAACAAGATAAAGAGCAATTACATATATGAGGCAGTAGGTTAGAATATAAGGAATGTATGAAAACATTTATGTTTCAATCTGCAGTTTGATTAGCATGAAGGACTTTTATATATTGAGGCACATAAGATTCTTCTTGGTTCCGCAAGTGGCACTGAATTCAACAATATTAACAAATATATGTTTTTTTACTTACAGTAAACTTATGCAATGCACTAATAATTTACTTAAACATAAACAGTATTTAGAGAGATATATGTATATATATACCCACCAAAAACATTTTCATAAATATTATATATATATATATATATATATATATATATATATATATATATATATATATATATCTGGGGGCATCAAGTTTAAGATCAGATTAGACCTCTAGCGTCAAAATTGAAAATTACAGATCTCATACAAACTCTCATCCCCTAGTTTAAGGGGTTGGGGGATGATCATCAGTGAGCCAGTGACAAAATCAGCGCTTTTTAGATAATAATATAATAACCTGAAGTATAAAAGCTAATGTAATTAAAACTTGATATATTCAATAAGTCTGCTATTGACTTATTGATTTCTTTCGAAAGTTTTGTTGATCTAGCATAATCCGAACCCAAGTTATGAGGGTTCGAAAAAACGACGAAACGCTTCGAGAAAAGGTAGGTAGTGCTCGTGCGCTCCGGTTAGTTTGTCTTACCGTCACTACCGTGCCCCCGCCAAGACAAACTCATAATCAGATATATTCTGCCCGTGGGTGTTCGTAAGCTTTGGGGCTTTTAAAGAAGTTGCTGGACGATGCGGTTGGAGACCCATCATCAGCAGCCTTTATTTTACAATCTCTTCCCCACTCAACTGAAAGTCGCTGAGAAATTTCTTATTCTGAAGCTCTGGCTACCCCTACTTGGGATTTGTAGCCGTGAGTATAGGTATGTATGTATAATTATACTTTACATGTCTAAAATTTATGTAGAAAAAACTAAAGTTTGCTTCCGAAATTGAGTTTAACATACAATTACTTATAAGTTTATGGACCGAACTCTTGCATTCCCTGTAGTCAATAAATCATTGTTTCTAATACTTACGAGGGTCTTAGGGTCTCTATATAATGTTTAACGAAAATTTGCAAGTTTGGAACTTATAGACATGCTCAGTACACAGTTTGCGTGCGAAGACTTTACTTGCTTTACTTGTTATTATAGCATATAATAAGGAGCAAGAAGAAAAAAATTAAAAAGTTAAAAATTTGCTGTATATGTCAAAGAAAAATTAAAAGTTAAAATGTGTATGTATGTATGTGTGTATGTTTGCCGTGTAGTACCGGCTTAGAATGTCGCTACCCCTTTCTACCCACGGGTGTCGTATGAGGCGACTAAGGGTGTTGGGGATTTTTGGGCGATGCGGTTGGAGAGCCATCACCAAAAACCTTTATTTTACCATCTTTTCCCCACTGAACTTCCAAAAGTGGTTGAGGAATTTATAATTCCTAAGCTCTGGCTACCGCTTCTAGGGAATTATAGCCGTGAGTAAATGTATGTATGTACGAAACAAAAAAAACGGCTTAATTTATGTGTTTCTTTTTTCAAGTAAATGAATTAACGCCTCTTTTCGAAAATAGTGTTTACCGAGTAGCGCAAGTATTTTTAGTACAGTGATCAAGCCATAGTCTATTATTAAGCTTGTATTTTAACTTCGAAAATACTCACATTTCATTCTTCTTCCCAATAATTTAGTACAAATCTAATCCATTTACACAGAAAAAGGAAAATATCATTCGAAGGCCAGTATACATTTCTAGTTATCTATTAAGTAAGGAGCGTATCATGCGGTACAAGAGTACGTTATCGTGGCATTTCCTTTCGTTGGAGCTTAAAGCGACGCGAAACGACGTAATTCGCCGGCCCTGCCGAGCTCTGACTTCTACGCCCACGGCGCGTTCTTATTGAACTACCCTCGATTATTTAGTTACGGAATGTAGTATAGCTTTGTGGAGTATTTCAATAAAAGTTAAAGGGAAACGTTCGTGGGGACACCCACATTGCTAAGTTGTACTTTGTCATGTAACATTTGCCCCCTATCACGTGAGTACACTGTTCAAGCAAAACGTGGGTACTCTGAACATCAGGTACGAATGTCACGTGATGTTTAGTACTTGGAGTACCTCTGCCGACCCCTTCGGGGATATACGGCGTGAAATTTTGAGTTGAGTTTTTTGAGTAATATTAAAATAACTTCTTTTTACTGTTTATGAGTGTCTGTTTGTATAAGCTTATCTTTAAAACGACAGGAGTGATTTTATAACTTTGTAGAAAGAAAGTTACTCAGGCCACATTTTTTAGTTTCTTAATGGCCTTGCAAAATCGGAGCGGTTCCTCAGTTGAACGTAAATAACGATGATGTCAGAGCAAAAAGTTGATACAGGAATAACCCACTAGTGACTAGTTAGGGCTCGCCCGCTTAGCTGTCTAACGATTTCCTCAGTACAATAAACAAGGGACGTCTTGCCTTATCTTGAACCGTGAATAGTTTGTTTCAGTCCGCCTTTAATTAACTGACAACACTTAAAATTGTAGATTACTATCAAGTTTTGGTGTCCATAAAGCATAAGCTAATTTTTAGAATGAGTTAAAGTTGGGTTGAGTATATAACGCTATGAAGTACTTATAACAACTACAACTACTGGCGCCACCTAGTATGTAATATGTAAATTAGTAATTATTTGGTTTTGGTCATGGGCGCGATGGCTTATTTCATGTGTAATTTCGGTGTTTCTCAACCGATTTCTATGATTATTTTTTTATTAAATAGGTAATAATTAAATAAGAGTATGAGTGAGAGTATTATAAACGTAAGAGTAAACAAATAAAATCAGAATGCTCAGAACTGCTAAGTTATCAGCAGTTATACGTGATATTGTGAGTCAACCATATAAGATAGACATCTGCTGCTGCACATTTTTTTTAGACAATTTTATGAACAATATTTCCGTCACACATGATTTCTATGTAACTTAAACCATTAAGGCTGCACACGCGACGGAAGCTAAAAAAATGTGATAATTTCTACCGTTTTCCCAAATTATCCTCAAATTCCCCTTTACTGCTCTGCAAAAAAAAAAAAAAAAAGTCAAAAAGTTTATTTTTCAAAATAAAGTTAAATACTAACATTTTTTGAACGTCAAAGTTTTAAATTAATCGTTAATCCGTTGCTTCGGAAGGTGTTCGTAAAGAGAAGAAGCAACAAAGAAACTCTTTACATTCACATTTTTTAATTTTTTCAATATATGGTTTGTACAATTTCAGTTTATAAACATGTTTTTACTTTACAAAAGATTTTCTATGCGACCAAACCAAACGCTAGTTTGACATAATTAAAATAAATTGTCCATCACAAAAACCAATCACATAACGTGAGAAGAAAAATCCTCACCAGACAATTATTCCTGGGAATAACGAGGGAAGATTTATAGCTTTACGGACATGGTCATGTGCGCGTTGGGTCCTTGTCGTTTAAAAAATCTTGAACACTGTAGTAAGATTTCTTTAAAAGCATGGCTTTAATTGCCTTTTTAAAAGATGCCACTGGCAATTCCAATATGTCAGAAGGGAGTTTATTGAACATTTTCAGGGATAGTCCCATAAAGGAGTTACTTACTTTATTAAGTCTCCACTTCGGTACGTTAAGTTTCTCCTTATTCCGAGTGTTAACAGTATGCCTATCACTAACTTTACTAAATTGGCCTATATTCTTTTTGGCATACATTAAATTCTCAAATATGTATTGGCAAGGGACAGTTAAAATGCCAATATCTTTAAATTTTTCGCGCAACGAATACCTCGACCTTAACATGTAAATATTGCTGAAAGGTATACTATAACCTGCCCAGGACTATGAAGAATGATTGTGCCAAGTTTCGTTACAATACTTCGAGTAGTTTTTGTTTCCGTAAGGAACATACAAACCGACAGACAGACAGACAGACATACAAAATTTTACTGATTGCATTTTTGACATCAGTATCGATCACTAATCACCCCCTGATAGTTATTTTGAAAATATATTTCATGCACAGAATTGACCTCTCTACAGATTTATAATAAGTATAGTTGATAATTAATAATGATATTTTCCTACCTATATGTCTTTTTCGCTACTGAGTAACTCTTGATCACCGTATACTTTAACTTGATTGGTAATACCGTAACCTCGTAGATACACGAGGGATTTTTTTAAATATTTTTTTAATTTACTTTATGAATGAAGCATAAAATATACATTAGTCTAGGGGCGATTTTGGGCTTCGAATCATTCATTTGCACCCAGGGCCGAGTTCTCGCCACTGTGGCACGTTTACACTCTCGATTTTTATACTGGAACCACTCTAAATTTTCAGGCCCAACGTGTCTAATATTAAAAATTTAATAGAACATAATCTTTACTAGCTAGTTGTATTTATTTCTAGACAGATTTTTTGTAGATTTGTATTTATTTACTTAATTAAATCAACAACCCCATCTGCTAGTTAATTTATTTTCTAAGTTACCTGACAAAGTGGACTAAACAAAGATTTAATACAAAACTCTTAGAAGGTGCTTATAAACACCCGTGCTAAGACGCGGGTCTCAGCTTTGCTACAACCCAGTTTGTAAAGACAACGACACACCAAATGTATGTTTTATATAAAAAAAGATTAATTTATGTTTCACAGAGATTGTTTTTTCGTTTTGGTGTTGCTATTAATCTATGTGTACCTTTTTATGTTTTGAAGATGAGTAACGAAGGTTTTGTCTAATATTAAATTCACACTGTGATGTATTTTTGGTTAATATATTTTGTTACGGAAACGTAGCATTTTTAATAACTTAATGTATTAATAACATTAGTAAAATGAGTATCTATAATTTACAAAGTAAAAAAGTTTGTGAAAATATTTGTTCAAAATAATTTACATTTTCCAAAATCATGTCAGCCGGTGTAT
Organism: Bedellia somnulentella; assembly: GCA_963576735.1. Lineage (NCBI taxonomy): Eukaryota > Metazoa > Arthropoda > Insecta > Lepidoptera > Bedelliidae > Bedellia > Bedellia somnulentella. The sequence continues at coordinate 15,984,443 of OY755171.1, forward strand.
GTATACTTTTCTAAAGGTTACAGTAATGAACAATATATCATGAGATCAGTATATAACCAACGCATATACAGAACACGCAGACAAGTTAAGAACTACTAGTTTACCCAATTAACTAACGAACAAAAACCCTGTTTCACGGTATACAACTACCTTAACTTGTTACCCAACTTTATGCATGCACAACAGTTTTCCGTCCCACGAAAATATGACTCGGGAGTGTGCTCCTCCAGATAATTGCAGCTAAACCGAGGAGTAACGAGCGGAGCTTGACTTTAAACAATTATGAGGTAACTAGAGCTTAGATGCGACTAAAAGCTCTTTAAGAATTCAGCTTCAGAGATTCATCTGCATGTCAATTGGTGATTCGAAAAGTTGTTTGTCGTCTTTTATGAAATGTAAAAGGATACCTACTTTTACGAGTGTGCCATTTTTTAGGAAATCATAAATGTATATTTTGTTTTATTATTAACTAGCGACCCGCCCTGGCTTCGCACGGGTGCAATGCAAAATATACCTACTACAGAATGTCCTTATACACAACGTTTACAGCTTTTTTGCCATTAGCTTATTCTATTCCATCGACGCGCTATTTATAGGCACGCGCCGCCCGGCGCAAACAACTACGACCCTGCATTTTAAATTTGTAATATCTTCGGTAATATTCACTTAAACTACATGCTGTAAAAAGCATATTGATCTATAATAAATGCACAATTTATTTAAGGTACTTAATTGGATAAGGATTAATGCTGTATTGTTTAAAATCACTTCGTAAATAACCATTTTTTAGTAAAGAATAAAAGGGGTTATGCTGGGTTATCCCTAAGAGATAGACATATACCATCGCGGACTTTTTTGTTGAACTTTTTAAGGTGAACAATACTGTAGTACATTATTTTGGTCTATCTCGTAGGTTTCAGCCAGCGTTTGCAATATAAGCGCAAAAAAACGTGCTTATTTACGACATCGTATTAGAAACCTTTAAATTTATCAGTGTTTCTCTACTATATTATGCATTTATTATACATACAAACCTTCCTTAAGAATCACTCTATCTATTAAAAAAAACCGCATCAAAATCAGTTGCGTAGTTTTAAAGATCTAAGCATACATACGGACATACAGCGAAAGCGACTTTGTTTTATACTATGTATTGATATTTAAGCCGTTTTTTGTGATAAGGGTTGGCAGAGTTCATCAATCGCAAGTTGTAAGCTATTGGGAAATTTCAATATTGTGTCAAATCAAACAATAATTTAAAACAACAGCTTTAATTTTTCATAAATTATTATTAAATTTGCTTAATCACATATTACATTGTCGGCAAATAACAGCGCTTCTCGGACGCTGACACATAATTAATTATCACAATTATGATAAATTTACACAGTCCAATATGGATAAAAAAATAGCATAGCATAAGCATAAGCATAGCATAATAATAGCATAAACGTTCACGCCGAATATCCCCGAAGGGGTTGGCAGAGGTACTAATACTTCTGAACATCACGTGACTTTGTCACCTGGTGTTCAGAGTACCCACGTTTTGCATGGACAGTGTACTCACGTGATAGGGTGCAGGCCTATCGCCGTTTTGTACGAATACACTGTCACATGACTAAGTACAACTCAGCCATGTGGGTTTCCTCACGATGTTTTCCCTCACCGTTAACAACCATGATAAATTAACCACACATATGTCTATATAAAAGAAAAATTGGTGTAGGCCCGACCCAGGATTTGAACACTAGTCGTTTGCACGATAACCGAGTGTTCTACCTACTGGGCTATCACGGTTGTGATAGTCCAGTGGGTATATAAAATAAATATGATAAATAAATAGTTAAGAAATTGACCAAATTGAAAACAAATTATGATCGATGTTTTGGAAGTAAAAAAAAAATGGTGGATTTACGATTTATTTATGTTATTAGTGAAAAAAAACTTCTGGTTTTATAGTTAATTGAATCTGTTTAAATCTCAAATGCTAATTAAAGATGAAAAATATACCCCAAGTGCAATAAATCTTAAAGAAAATTGGTTTGAATTTTTATGGCTGCAAAAAGTTTGTTCTTGAATAAAGAGTAAAGTTTTATTATCATCTTGAAGTTTTCTCCCAAATTGGAATAATAAATGGGAATTTTAAAATATTTTAAATCAACATGGCAGGGTTATGAATATTTTAAAGCAAGTTTTCATTAATTTATGGACTGGACTTTCATGTTAGAGTACTTTGAGAATTCATAACAACTTTATTTTAAAATAGTTCATCGTTGTTTTTTTTAAAGATGCCATCACGTTGCATTTTTATGTACCAGCGCCCGTAACATAAAGCGTGTGAGAGCGAATGTGACATGTGAAAAGTGAGATACTGACAGATTATGTATAAACAATTTGTCACCTTCTGACTTTTCATGTGACAAAGACACTCTCACAAACTTCATGCTATTAGAGCTGACTAATCTAGCTAAGCTGGGTCATTAGACCAAAATTTTACCAATTTCTACGTCTCAGTAGCCAGAACTGAGTGGGAACTTCGAATAGCAGCATAATCTTGATTGTCACGCTATATCCTGACAAAACTGGTATACCTGATTCAAATGACATGTGTCTACGCACCGGGAATCAAACCAAGATCTATGGAAATATTTTATTAGGACGAGTCAGTGGAAACCACACACCTACATACATACATATACTCACGGCTATAATTCCCTAGAAGGGGTAGCCAGAGCCAAGGAATTATAAGTTCCTCAGCCACTTTTGGAAGTTGAGTGGGAAAAATGCGGTATAATAAAGGTTTTTGGTGATGGGTCTCCAACCGGATCACCCAAAAATCCAATAAAAAACCCCAATACCCTTAGTCGCCTCTTACGACACCCGTAGGTAGGAAGGGGTAGCGACATTCTAAGACGGCACTACGCGGTCAGTGGAAAACACAATTTTGCTAATCTTACATATCTCCAAATAATAAGCTATGTAGGGTCGGCTTAGATAGCACTAACCTTTTTGTTCCCTTAAGAGGCAATCTAGGGTAAAGTGCAATTTTTAAGTGGCTGAAGAATTATTAGTTCCGATGGTCTGGTTTTCTCTTTCCGGGATATATATAGTCGTGAATATATAAATGAATGAGATATTTTTTGTGAGCGTAAGTTGGATTGTGAAAATATGGGTGGTGTTTAAACGCAAAGACATTTATTGTTATAATATCAACAACTACAGGTTTTTCCCAAACAGAACCTCTGAAATAGCTTTTGATTTGCTTTTCCGTAGTCTGATGAAAAGTATTTGAAAATCAGTGCAGTTGTTATTTATTTATTTGTTTGTTTTGAGGGCTGGGCTAAACTTTGTTAAAATATACATTGTTAACAGTGAGAACACTGTTATTTATTGGCTGCGACCCACCATGCCTAAGATGTCACTTAGATAGTTAGTCGTGTTTTCACACCCTTTTTTAAAGTAATGGAGTTTTGTGATGCCTTCGTAAGACATTTTCCACCAAACCGTCCGACTGCGAGTCTCTGCAACAACATCTTAGCTCCCAATGTTCTTTTGTGACAAAAGGCTAAATTCAAAAGTGGATTTGACATTTTTCCATAATGGCTAAAGAGTTTTAAACCTAGAAACTCCTCGCCACATTTGGAATTTGATAGGAGAGAAGATGGTAGATGTTAAGTATCGCTGATGATGGGTCTCCAACCGCATCATGGCCCAAAAACCACTTTAAAAAGCCCCATTACCCTTAGTCGACTCTTACGGCACCCGTGGGTAGTAGAGGGTAGTGACATTCTAAGCCGGCACTACACGTCAAAGTAACTTAGTAGTAGCTTAGTAATAAAAATAAATGTAAAATATGATAGCAAAAAAATAAAAGATATAGCAAACCTTTATTACAATAGCTATAAACCCGTATCAGACACAAAATATGTTTTTCCGATACTAAAGGAAAAGCGAAAAAGTTGTTAGAAACTTTTTAATGGAATAAACTCACAAGCGTTCGCAACAGGCATTATGGAGTTTACGTAAGTTGCCGACGACAAGGGTTGCGTCATAAACTGTCAACGAGAAAAGTAACTGCCACAACGACTTAGGCAATTAATAAAATCTTTGCATTGTTCAACTTGAGCCAATTGACGAGTGCTTCTCGTCTTTACATCCCAATATTTCGGCAGTATCATTAATAAAGCTGGAAGAGCTCATTCTCAGATAAGGAGCTCTCTTGGACTGAGAAGAACTGCAATGTTTTTGTTCATGGAAATACATTTTCGGTTTGTACAATTTCGCCTGTTAATACCAACATTTCTTTTTTATTTGAGCATACTTACCCAAGAAGTTCAAAGATTAAATTTAATACCACTACATATAATACACACATACGATTACACTCAAACCGAGTTCACATTCCATTATAGCTGTATGCAGATGTCTACCATCAACTCAGAATAGCACTACTCCATTTTTTTAACCGTGAGTGTCGTACAAGGCACTTTAGGGTTCTAAAGATTTTTAAGAAATTATATAGTTAAAGATCCATCAGTAACCGTATGCCTTTTAAGAGTTTTCTGTTTAAATGTTTATTTCAGATTTTGCGTTTTTGTGATCATAGGTATAGAGAATATAAGAGCAAGAAATTTTCATTGCTTTTGTGCGAAGAAAGTATTGCTAAAGGGAATTTTATAGTTCAAGTTGCTCTCGTTACTTGTCGTTGATAGCCCACTAGAATGGTGTTTCTTTAAACAATCCAATATATATATATGTATATATATATATATAGAATAGAATCGAATAGAATAACTCTTTATTGTACATCAAACACAAATTTACAAAAATAATAATATGGTCAAACAGTTTACAGTGAGGTACAATTGGCAGTCCAGACAACCTTTCAGAAGGTGAAATCGATAAATTAATTATATATATATATATTAACCGTCAATACCTTATTCTGTGTGGACAGTCATCATCACTTTCAAATATACTTTTTGAGCGAACTAGCCAAGTATCAAATGTTATTTAGCATTACTTCTGTATTCACTAATACAGTAGGTAATGATACTCTGGCATATTGCCCGGTGGGGACAGGGACAGACCCGTGCTTCACCTCGTTGTTTTCACCCAGGTGAAGCACGGGGCATAACATAGTACAGTATTTCACCCAGGTGTAACACGGGGTATTCTCTAGTCCCCGTACTCCAATAAATATTATTTTTGTACAGTCATGATCAATATGCGATGCTCGTTGTCTGAAGTACCTAGTTAAACATTATCTATCATTATAAAATTCTAGTGAGTTAAATCTTTTGTATTTACATTATGTCTTACGTTAGATTTCTGTGATTTTAATTTGTCGATTTGACTTATGAATTAAAATAGTTAATTGTAAACAGCTCATTTCGTTGGTTACTGTTCAAAATGGCAAGTGAAAACACTTGTTTTCCTATATACCTAAAAAGGTGGGACTGTGATGGTTTACAGTGGTTTTCAGTATTATAAGCATAAGACTCACCCAAATGGAAATCACTTCTGGGTTTCTTCATTCAGGTAAACTTTTACAGTTTTATTTCTTCTGGTTATTGTTAGGTTTTTAAAGGCTTACACCTACTCATAAGTATTATCTTGTTTATCATATATTTGATATTACTTTTTACTTCAGAATGACCAGATCCTCAAGAAAGTGGAGCATACGACAAAGTCTGGCAATGTATCTACCTAGGTACATATAATATTAATTTCAAATATTATAACAAATTGAAAATCGTTCACTAAAGAAAAGTTTAAGATAAAATAAAAATTTGACAACTTTTAGCTCCGTCGTTGTCATAAAAATAACAAAATATAAACAATAAAATAAACCAGAGCAATACAAATATTATCTTCTTCTTGGCAATCAAGATGGGACGGTGCTAGTAAGGGTTTGTTTTACAAATCTGTTCAACCAACAATTCCTAGTAAAGCCTGGTTATAGATAGTATGGAGGTGGCTTTCTCTTGTCTATGTGATCCGGAGGATCTTACTAACCAAATAACAATAAATAATACGGACTTGACACTTGTTTCCCAGAATGTTAGAAGTATATATCATAATTATGATGATTTTATCACAACTCTATCTAATTTTAGATTTGAAACGGATATAATTATTCTTACAGAATGTAGACTAAATAATAACAAACCACTACCACATTTACAAGGATACGACATTTACCATACGACCATTCATCAAAAACAAAACGATGGCGTAGTTATTTATATTAAGACCACATTAAAACACAAAGTAAGAGAAGTAAAACTTACACACGCATCTTGTTTACAAGTTGATACGTTAGACACTTCGATTTTGGGTATTTATAGATCCCCATCCAATAAAAATGCAGAATCATTTATTAATTCTTTGCAACAACATATTACTTCTCTTACAGCTAAAAATCTAGTTATCTCTGGTGATATAAATATTAATATACGACTTAAAGTTGAGGAACCTACATATGAACGCAATAACCGTATGTTATATTTAAATATGTTATCTGGATTTGGAATACTTGCAGGTCATACTATTAAAACAAATGATAAAAACTGTTTAGATCACATGATGATCAAACTGAATAGATCAAAATACCTAGCCTCGATAGCTGTACTGGAAACAAGTATAACAGATCATAAAACAGTTTTTCTTGTTATTTCTAAAATAAAACACCGTCCTCGTAACTATGCAATTAGGATAAAAACTGATTTCGAACATGATTTACAATGTTTAAAAGACAGCAATATCGAAGAATTACTGTACTCTGAAAACCCGGATATTATTATTGAACGCCTAATGCATAAAATCACCTCCAGTCTTGAAGAAAGTACCACTACCAGCAAAGTACCTCGATGTAAAAGAATCATTAAGCCCTGGATTACTCCTGGCATACTTAAATGTATAAATAACCGAAATAAACTACAAAAAAAATTCAAAAAAAATCCTGAAAGTGACATAAATAGAATAACTTATACAAGATATAGAAACTACTGCAATAACTTAATTAAAAAAATAAAAAGAACCTTTGAAAGAGATCTACTGTTAAAATCGTTAAACAATAATAAAACCCTGTGGAAATCAATTAAAAGTATTACATACACTAGCGAAATCAATAAACAACCGTCTGAACTACTAAATATAAAATCAACAAACAATGAATCAGTTAATTGCGTAAACAAACATTTTGCCAATGTAGGTAAAACATTAGCCGAAAAATTTAATAATAATAAAACTGATGCGCAGCTTGCCGATAGCCTAAATAACACTCCACTCTAATCTAATAGCTTAGTCTTAATGCCGACGAATTGTGAGGAAGTTCATAGTGTGCTAATGAGCCTCAAAACCGAGAGCGCACCCGGATGGGATAAAATACCCATATCTTTCTTAAAGCTGGCAAAGACTGAATTAGTCCCAATCTTAACACATTTTACAAATGTATGCTTCTCAAAAGGTGTCTTTCCACGCTCATTAAAGAAGTCCATTATTACGCCAGTGCATAAGAAGGGTGACAGGGACGATGTCAGTAATTACCGCCCTATGTCGGTCTTACCTGCCATCTCCAAACTGGTAGAGAAGTTAGTAAATATAAGATTATTAAACTATTTGTACAAATATGAAATTCTTTCTCCTAACCAATTTGGCTTCAGGCGTAATAAGTCAACTGATGACGCAGTAATAGGATTGAGTACCTTGGTGTCGCAGTCACTTGACAAGGGAGAAAAATGTATCTCGGTATTCCTTGATCTGAAAAATGCCTTCGATACCGTCTCTGTCCCCATTCTTGTACGTAAACTGGAAAGACTAGGAGTAAGGGGAATAGCACTTGATCTAGTTAAAGACTATGTTAGTAATAGACAACAAGCAGTAAAAATAAACAATATTATTAGTGATTTTCAAGAAATAACATACGGTGTGCCCTAGGGTAGTGTTCTAGGCCCCACACTTTTTCTGACTTATATCAATGACATGTGTAATAAGAATATTAAAAATGGAAAAATATTTACATATGCAGATGACACAGCAATTGTTTTTACTGGCTCCACATGGAGCGAAGTTCAATCTAATACAGAAAGAGGACTGAGGGAGGTGGCACGATGGCTAAGTGATAACCTTTTAACACTCAAAACTTTAAAATCCAACTACATTTGTTTTGGCATTGATAAAAGAAACCAACCTGGTGACGATTTTCATAATAGGTCTTTACCTATGAAATTGCCGTTCTGCAGTACTGGCCATTTCAAATCAAAATAATTTTTGTTTGACTAAGAATTCTAATTTCAAATTAATTTTATTTTAAAAATATGGATTTCTTTTTCCAAAAGTAGTCATTTGTTTATTGATTAGTGTTATTTTTTTATCGCATTTCAATCTTTTTCGTCATCATGGATACGTTAAAAATTCGAGTAATTATGGAATATGAGTACCGTCGTGGCAGCAACGCGGCACAAGCGGCACGCAACATCAATGACGTTTACGGAGCTAACACTACAAACCAACGCACCGCCTGTTATTGGTTTGCTCGCTTCCGTTCTGGAAATTTTGACCTGAAAAATGAACCTCGTGGTCGTCCGAAGACTTTGGTCGACAATGACAAATTAAAGGCGATTGTGGAAGCTGATGATACACAATCTACGGCGGAATTAGCAGCAGCTTTCGACGTTAGCGTCAAAACAATATTGGTCCATTTGCGTCAAATTGGCAAGGTAAAAAAGCTTGACAAATGGGTGCCCCACGAACTCAATGATCGCCAGCGCGACGTACGCGTCGAGACGTGCCTTGCACTGCTCAACAGACACACAAATGAAGAAATTTTGAACCGCATTGTTACCTGCGACGAAAAATGGATTCTGTTTGACAACCGCAAGTGCTCAGCAAGTTGGTTGGATCCTGGTTCAGCACCTAAACAGTGCCCTAAACGAAAACTTACCCCTAGAAAAGTTATGGTCACTGTTTGGTGGTCTAGCGCCGGTGTGATTCATCACAGCTTCTTACCAAACGGGGTGAGCATTACTGCAGATGTGTACTGTGAAGAACTGAACACAATGATGGAGAAGCTGGCACATCTCCAACCAGCATTGGGTTGGAAGCTCTCCATCATCCACCGTACTCACCAGACCTTGCGCCTACAGACTTCTACTTTTTCCAGAATTTGTTTAACTTCTTGGCGGAAAAACATTTAATACCCGAGAGGCAGTACAAAATGCCTTTAAAGAATTTGTTGCCTCCCGTCCAGCTGATTTCTTCAAGAAGGGCATCAATAAACTGCCACTGTGTTGGCAAAGATGCATTGATTGCATGGGTGATTACTTCGATTAATACAATTAAAAAATACAAGAAAAAATTTCGTTTATTTTGTTTTATACAAAACGGCAATCGCGTAGGTAAAGACCTAATATAATAATACACAATTGTGTCAGTGATCCCACAATTTCTAACACATCATGTAATTGTTCTAGAATTGAAAGAGTGAAAGAAGTCGAATACTTGGGTGTTGTGTTGGACCAGAGGTTATCCTGGTATTCTCATCTAGAGCATGTCATTAACAGGGTAAGAAAACTATCCTGGGTATTCAAGTCATTGCGTTACGTGGTACCTAGAGTACATGATTCCACAAATAACATCTTGAATTATATTTACACTTCCCTGGTGCAATCTGTGTTGGTGTATTGCATAACAGTTTGGGGTGGTTGTACCAAAACGTATCTAATAGACTTGGAGAGAGCGCAGAGATCTTTAATTAAAATAATGTATTTTAAAACTAGTATGTTCTCAACCACATCTCTTTATAAGGAATGCGAACTTCTCTAAATAAGGCAATTATATATCTTAACTTGTTGCCTAAAAAAGCATAAATCAATAGCTTATATTGAATCAAACAATTCTCGTAGAAGGAAAGATATTGTTGTAACTATCCCTAGAACGAAAACCAGCTTTGCACAAAGGCAATATTACGTAAGATCATCAATGCTATACAATAGGATTAATAGAGATCTAAACATTTATGATAAATTATATTATGAATCCAAAGTGACTATAACTAAATGGCTTAAACTAAAAACTTATAACGAAACAGAGGCTATACTAGAAATAATAACTTAAATATGAATACTTTATGAATATATAACACACGCACGCGCACACACACGCACGTGCACACACACACACACGCGCACACACACACACACGCCCACACACACGCACATACACATGAACACACATGCATACACTCAAACACACACATACACACACACACACTTACAATCGTTTGTTACCTACCTTTATATAATATAATAATAGTAGCTTTCTGTATTAACTAACCTAGGCATAAGGAAGATAAAATAGTTTAATTTTAGTTTTGATTGTGATTTTGATTTTAATTTTAATTTAAGTTATGTAATGATTTTTCATTTTAATTATTTTCTTTATTTCATGTATTCTATTGAAGAGCGGGGTTTTCTAACACAGGCTTTAAGCTTAAAAGAAGACCCCAACCAATTGTTTACAAATACTTGTTTTTATCAAATAAAGAAATTTTGAATTTTGAATAAAAATGTTGCCGATTGAAAAACTTTTCACGAATTTGTGACCTCAAATGAAATTATTACGATATTATTCTAAAAAAACCTATGATTCTCGATATTTTATTAATAAACTGCAAAAACGAATGTCTTTGAAATAACATTGAAGGTCAAACACTGTTACGGTTTTTTTATAAAATAACAGTCATCTTAGCTTTATTTCATTTGATTTCAAGAAAATATTGTTTAAAAACATAATATCTCGAAATGGTTTTGTAATCAGCATCACTTTTATAAAACTTTGCATACCGAATTGTTAAAATGTAGACCGCAACACATTTCATCACTATGAGCGATTTAATTCCTCTTTCAGAGGTTGCGTGAATTTTGGAACATTTGGAAAATATGCCACCGGTGTTACTATACAGAGTGAAAAAGTGTGGAGTGGTGAGCAATATAATTATTTCTGATTGCATTCTTTGCTATCATAGAATGATTAATTCACAATGTATTGCCCTGAAAGAATATAAATAATTTTGGTGGAGGTCACAAGAGGTACGATTGTTGTTAATTATTAATAATAAAAAAATTAATTGGACGGTGTGGCTGAAGACCCATAACGAAATATCCTTTAATTTTAAAAATTTGCTCTATTGATAACTTTGACAAAATACATTTGTGTGGTTTCCCGTTTCAATTCAATTCGCAAGGTTGTGGTGACCTGAAATGTGATGTGAAAACCCATTGCAAAATAATTTGCTTTTTGTCCATTATTTTCCTTAAAATTTTCTTGTTTAGTAATTTAAATTCACATTTTGGTAATAAATCGACTGATGTTAGATGTGGAATGCATAATTTAAATTAAAGGAAGTTATTAGTATGACATGAAACTAATAGGAAATTTATAAAATAATCTACATTTGTTTTTAGATCATAGTTGCACGTGTCGTAAACTGCGTTTTACGCTCATATTGGTCATTTGCACCATTTACAGCAAAATGTGAACAATTTTAGATATTGTGTTTTCAGAATTGTGAATGGTAAAATTAAACGTTTTAGAAATATTTTATGGTGTATGTTACAGAATGCAATGGCATTAAAAATATTTTAATAGACTGACTAGTTTGCAAATTTTAACACGAATGCATTCATATTTTTGCACCATCAAATTAGGACAGACAGATACTATCGATTGCGATTTTACATAATCATGAAAATACCTTTTCCAATTTAATATACATTCATCAATCTTTTCATACAAGTTATTTTATACTTCAAACTTATGACGCCTACGCTTGTCTGTTTTAAGTTACGCCATTATAGTTGATCAACTTTTGAAGCTGCAACAAAATCAGGAATTGAAATCATTTTACAATTCAAGTGTCGGCTAAGAATAGCACTGCCTCATTTCTTTCCGTAGGTGTTCATAAGAGGCGGTATTGGGGCTTTTTAAGTGATTTTTGTGCGATGTGGGTGGAGACCCATCACCAAAATCTTTGTTTTAAAATCTTCTCACTCAACTTCCAAAAGCGGCTGAAGAATATCTTGTTCTGAATTTCGGGTTAACCCTTCTAGGAACTTATAGCCGTGAGTATATGTATGTATGTATGTATGTCATAAATGAAATAATTGGATATTCTTATAAATCTTAATTATAATTTAATAGCCCTTTGGGCACTGTAATCATTTCCTCAATTATAGGAGGTAATTTACTGAATAGGTCCAATCCATGGTGAAGCTTAAAGACCCTTTCGGAAAAGTTCTTTTTATTTCAAGGTTCGTATTGTTCTTGTGAGTATGGGCTTTGCGGTGACCAATTAACTTTTTTTGACGTCTGTTGTCGGTAAAAAATACATTTATTCATCTTTTCTTGTGATGGTGTTCCTTCGCGAGGTTCGACATACGGATTAATATGTAACGCAATAATATAGTTGATGGATAGCAGGCTGTTTGTGCGCCTGCTGCTCGATCACGTACTCGATCAGCCTCGTGGTGGCGTCTCAAGTCGAAGGTGGTGGAGTTGTAGTAGAAATAATACGGCAACTTGCTGTTACTTAGATTTACTGTTAGATGTACTATTTATAATTATATATAATATATTTTAAGTTATATGGACTCTATACAGTATGAATTATGAATAAAATGACTCTGAACAATCTAATCGTCTTCTTGTCTTGAATTTCTTGAAAATGTAAAAGAAAAGATGCAGCAGGCATCTCGGTTTTATACGCGAAGCTGTTTGTCTCCTTTCTGATGGCGCTTGACGTGACTGACGCGCCTCTGGATTGTTTGTGTTTTGAGCCCGTTAAAGCACTTGGATCCAAGTGTCTTTAACATACTGGGGGGCCATTGAAGACGAGTCTTCAATCTTCTTCTACAAGTAGGCACAAGCGATTTATGGCTCGCCTTACTGTCGATTGCATGGTCTTGATATCGGCCACTCTCGGGACACCATCTGCTCCTGGATATAGTTTAGTGACTCGCCCTCTTCGCCATAACAGAGGTGGAGAGTTATCTTCGCTTATTAGGACAAGATCACCCATGCGCAAGTCTCTACATCTTACTCGCCATTGAGTTCGCTGTTGTAGCTCTGATAAATATTCCCTGTGCCATCTCCTCCAAAATGTTTGCCGTAGCTGCTCCAACAGTTGAAAGCGATCCAATCTCTTCGTCGGTAAGTCTGCCAGATCCGGTGATGGAAGAGCCGTGAGTGACCTGCCGAGGAGAAAGTGTCCCGGTGTGAGAACTGCCAAATCATTTGGGGAGGAGGAAAGGGGAGCGATGGGTCTACTGTTGAGGATAGCCTCAACCTGGGCAAAAAGAGAAGATAATTCCTCGAATGTGAGGTGGGTGTTACCCATGATGCGTTTAATGTGAAACTTAGCAAGCTTAATGCCAGCTTCCGCGCTTCCGTTGAAATTAGGGGCGTAAACCGGGCAAAATCTAAAGTTAATATTTTGAACATTAGCAAACTGCACAAATGAGTCTTTATTGTCGTTAAAAAATGAATTTATTTCCTTAGCTGCCGCAACGAAATTTCGCCCATTGTCACAAAATATTTCCCTGGGTTTTCCCCTGGCGAAAATAAAAGCATAAAGAAATAATGATGATGACCACCGTTGATGATGATGATAATCATGGTGATTGATCATCGCACTGATTCAAATACATCAGATAAATGAATCAAAAAAATATATATATGCTAAAGTTCAAAGTCGATGAACTTGTAAGGTCAACTACCTCGATGTCAATGACCTTTAGGTAGTCAGCTGTTTACTGTATCTAGAAGGAAAGACATAATAAAATAGCAAATAATGATTGATCCATGTGTAGGATGATGTAAAGTGTATAAGTATTGTATAAAGTAAAATATTTGTATATAAATGTAAATTAAAAGTAAACCATAAACAATTGTTGAATGTTTGTTGTGTATGAATTCATTCAACTTAGGTTATTAATAACCAATTGGTTTTGGTAAGGTGTAAGTATCACCAAGACGGTAATCTGCTGCCTTGAGTGGGCTGAGAGGATAGAAACGTCTAGTTTTTAGTCTATGAGTTCTAGTTAACTTGGTAAAAGAACTGCTACTAACAAAATTACAAGTTTGTGAATTTTGTGGTAATGAATGGGAAATCTTGCCAGCTATAATCCAGCCTAGCTGTGAATGATGCAGCATGGGTGGGCCTGGACCTAAGGTGAGCCTTTCGGAGCCAAGTAGATCCCAGAATAGATCGCCTCCAATCATAATATCAACCTTTAGTGGTTGATTGAATTGAGGATCAGCTAATGTGATAGCTGAGGGAAGAGTGATATTTGAAACATCAATGGCTTCATTAGAATGCCTTTTTGCTATGGAAGGCAACACCAAAAAGGTGTGAAGATGTGAGTATGTGCCAGTGCGGGCACGAATTAACGCTGAGCACTGATGTGGTCTCAGGTTAAGAGAGGTGTTCCCAACGCCTGCAACACTGTTGTGTATTGAGGGTGTGGAAGCTAACTTAAGGCGATTCCTTAAGTCAGCGGAGAGAAAAGAGTAGTCAGAGCCGCTATCTAGCAAGCATCTGACTGTCTCCACCTTACCATTTTGGGGATTGATGATGTCAATCATGGCGGTGGAGCGAATGATCCCTGAAGGGGAAACTGGAGGACTGAGAGAAAGCAACTGAGGCATTGAAGTGACAGGATGGGATGATGGAGCAACATCATTTTGAAGAAGGGGAGAGCTGTGTATCAGAGTGTGATGGCGTCCACCACACTTACGACAGTCTCCATAGGGACACTTGGCAACCATATGGTCAGACCGAAGGCAATTTGTGCAAACCTTAAGCCCAGTGACCCTACTCCGTCTGTCAGCCAATGTGAGCTTTCTGAAACGTAAGCATCGGAACAGTAAATGTTTACCCTTACAAAGGGAGCACTTGAGGTTAGTATTGGTTGTAACTGTTAATGCTAGGGGGGCTTTGGGTAAACGTGAGGGCAATTGAGGATTGCTAGCCTCACCGCTTACATTACCTGAAGTTGAAACAATGAATGCTTGAGGTGGATTTATTGTTTGTTTAATATGATTGTTACTATGATAGTGTTTTAAGTCATGATTATTGTTGTTATGACTGTTATTTGAACCCTGTGATGTGTTAACCCTTACCTTACTTTGAGGTAATGTCTCTAAAATGTCAGCTCTTATCTTTAAAAATTCTTTTAAGTCATTAAAGGTTGGCAACTCTGAATGAAGATTGCCTTTGTATTCTTCCCATTTGATATTAGTATTTAGATCAAACTTTGAGGAAGCTAAATAAATTAAAATAGAATCCCAGTGTTGAACTGGTTGACCTAAAGTCTGTAAAGCCCTAACATTCTTGGTGATGTGATCACTTAAAAACCTAAGAGACTTGTCTGATTCACTCTGCATAACCTTGAGATTAAAAAGTGCACTAAGATGATTATTAACTAATTGTTTTGTATTGTTATACCTTTCACATAATATGTTCCATGCTTCTACATAATTGAAATCAGATACCTCAAGATTTGCTATAACCCTGGCTGCTTCACCTTGTAGGTATGAGCAGAGGTAATGAAATTTATGAATAGGTTTAATATGATTATTACTGTGAATTAATGATTCAAATGTATCTCTGAATTCAAGCCATTTGAAGTATGAACCATCAAACTTAGGTATAGTGATTTCAGGTAGCCTAAACCCCATTGTGCCTTGACCATTACAGTGGCATGGATGGGAGGCCTTTGACCCTTCAGTGGCATCTCGGAATTGGTCTGCAGGTTTGTTGACACTGATTAAATTTCGTACCTTAATAATTGCTGAACAAAAACCATTGGAGATGACTTCCCTTTCATTTAATTCATACTCCAGATTGTTAAAATTAATAGTCTCCATTTGAGATTGCAGGTGTTCAAATTGAGAGTTTAACTCCAAAAACTTGTCTAATTTGAATGTTAATTCAGCTACTTGAATAGAGCTTAATGGCTTATCACCTCCATGTTCCATGAGGTTAATTAAAAAGTTATTAAATTTAGTCACTTGCCCTTTGATTGAAGTGCGTTTGTACTTAAGCACAGTATATTCATCGCTTGCCATTTTGGCAGGGCTTGAGCTTCGACTGGCATGAGCGGTGTTTGTTTTTACTGATAATTCACTGTCAGTCATATTGAAAAGGAAATTAATAATTAATAATTAATAAGTAACTAGTTAAGTGAAAGGTTCTGTATATAGATAAATTTCTGGAGTTAATTGTTATAGTAAAGGGTGTGGCAAGAATGTAAAATTAAAGTAAATTGTAAACCGGTTTACGCTCCTTGTGAAGGTGACGCCGCTGGAGACAACAGGCAGCAGCTGAATGATGCAGGCCTGCGTTCCTCGGTGAAGTTCACGTTCACTGAAATTGTTTGAAACAGTAGTAAGTATATATCCCTGAATCGTTTGGTAGAGCGGAAACTGGCATGAAACTAACCAATATTAAGTTTGTATATTGAAATTAATTGAATTAAGTGAAGAGTTGATTGATATGCTGCTAGAGTTGCCGGCACATGTGAGGTATGAGTACCTTAACTGCTGCCTTTACTTAATTGAGTGAATGTATATAAGCAAAGTGAGTCAATGATTCACATGTGCACTTGATGGCTGTAGAAAATATATGGTTGATTAACCTAAGTGAAGAGCATGTGGTTTTGTAAAATTAGTTATGTTGCTCACTAGTTTTACAAAAACACTAAAATGCCAAAGTGAAGTTAAATATTGAAAACTAAGTAATTAATGCAAGACAAGGCTGAAATTCTGATATTGATATGATTAAGAAACTATTTAAGTTGGCATGTGGTATGAAACATAACCTGGATGTCCTTAATAGAGTGCGCTGATTCCACTTGGTGAGGCGTTGGAGCCTGTTAGATGAATTGCTGTAAGGTTAAGTTGCAATTATCTTTGTAAATGTTATGCGCTAACTCTGTAGCACATGGGAGGCCTATGTCATACACTGGATCACAGAAACCAGCGGCTGTGGCTCAGAAATAGCTGAGTGGTGATTGCCTTGTGCAATCAGTTCAACTTTAATTTCATCATGTGGACCATGCCGTTGAGAATCTATTCTAACCTCAAAATTTTTAAGAAATAAATGGGAAGTAATGTGCTTTCTAGGTAATTAAATAGATTTATGATAAGATTGATGTAAAATACAAAGGGATTGCTGAGATATTAATGGATGTAAATTGATTATCTTGACTAATTTGCCCGTGGTGAGGGGTTTTAAGGTGAGGAAAAGAAAGGAATGATTGGCTCACGACACTCTCCTCGGTAAGATGCTGGCAGGTGGGATGGCTGCTGTGTCCAACCCTTGGACCTGGCTTCTTCACCGGCGGCTTGGCGTGGCGTGGCGTAGTCCTCCTTTTCTCTCTCTCGTGCTGCTGGTGGTGCCTCTGCTGCGTAGGCTGACTGAAGTTTCTGTTCGGGCGCCAAATGATGAATAGCAGGCTGTTTGTGCGCCTGCTGCTCGATCACGTACTCGATCAGCCTCGTGGTGGCGTCTCAAGTCGAAGGTGGTGGAGTTGTAGTAGAAATAATACGGCAACTTGCTGTTACTTAGATTTACTGTTAGATGTACTATTTATAATTATATATAATATATTTTAAGTTATATGGACTCTATACAGTATGAATTATGAATAAAATGACTCTGAACAATCTAATCGTCTTCTTGTCTTGAATTTCTTGAAAATGTAAAAGAAAAGATGCAGCAGGCATCTCGGTTTTATACGCGAAGCTGTTTGTCTCCTTTCTGATGGCGCTTGACGTGACTGACGCGCCTCTGGATTGTTTGTGTTTTGAGCCCGTTAAAGCACTTGGATCCAAGTGTCTTTAACAATAGTTAAGTGTTGGTTCCATCCTAGATTTAATTAATTCAATTCAAGTGGCAATACATAATTAGGTCGCATAATAATATTTTTATGATAACAATCAAAAATCATAAATTGTATTATTGGTACAACCATGGGTAATTCACATAATTATCCATTAGAAACCATAAGGTTTGGTAAGACTATGTATCGAAACCCAGAGCCAAGGAAAGCGTACCGAAGCGAAGCCTTATCTAAAATATCGACCACGAAAAGAGTAAAGTGAAATGTATTATTAGTGAGCTGTGTATTACAAAGCATATATTTTGTAGGGAAATAGATGATACTAGGGCAATAATTCCTTAAGGCCCTATGTAAATCGTCAATATCAATAATTTTTCAGAAAAGAAGAAAAAAATATATTATAATCTAGGATCGGAGTACAAGCTTGAAGTTACCAATTGTATCTAGCATTGTGCGTTACTACATACTAATTAAAAAGTTGATAAGATTTGCGAAAAGGTCTATGTCCAATGATTCTAGGGACCAGTGAATCTAAAAAGGCCCTACATACAGCCCTTTAACGTGTGTATTTGAATATGTAAATATATAAACATAACATAAACATAAACGTTCACGCCGAATATCCCCGAAGGGGTTGGCAGAGGTACTAATACTTCTGAACATCACGTGATTTTGTCACCTGGTGTTCAGAATACCCACGTTTTGCATGGACAGTGTACTCACGTGATAGGCGGCAGGCCTATCGTGGTTTTGTACGAATTCACTGTCACATGACTAATTACAACTCAGCCATGTGGGTTTCCTCACGATGTTTTCCCTCACCGTTAATAACCCTGATAAATTAATCACAGATATGTTCTTAGAAAAGACAAATTGGTGTAGGCCCGACCCGGGATTTGAACTAGTCGTTTGCACGATAACCGGTGTTCTACCCATTGAGCTATTACGTCGTCAATGTGAATATGTAAATGTGTGTTGTTAATGCAAGTGTGATGAACTTCGTGGTAATTTGGTTTCTATGTACCTCGGCCGTACACAAGACTGCTTAGTCAAATCGCCTTGACAATTAATTTGGATGCTAAGCTGCACCTGTGGAACTTGGGGTCTTTCTCGTTGCATTTACCCCTTTTTTGCTGAAATATAAAGCAAATAGAGAATGTTGACGACGTCCGTGGTCAAGTGGATAAGTGACTTGTTTCTTGATCCGGGGGTTGCGAGTTCGATCTACTCTGAGGGCAACATTTATTACCATAAATTAGTGTTATTTATACGTGTATTATATAATATTTAATATATCGTTTAGTTATTATCCCATAATTGAAGTTTAACTTGGTTTGGGACTAGCTCGATTTGTGTATAATATGTCCGTATAACATTTATTTACTTATTTATTTGAAAGGCATGCTTCAGATGTGTATAAAAAAGCATGTATGAAAAGATTGATAGTTGTAGACGGAGCTTGAGAGGTTTGCCAGGATCTTACAAAGTATCAATAGTATCTGCCTACCCAAATGGAAACT
Source organism: Bedellia somnulentella (assembly GCA_963576735.1). Classification (NCBI taxonomy): domain Eukaryota; kingdom Metazoa; phylum Arthropoda; class Insecta; order Lepidoptera; family Bedelliidae; genus Bedellia; species Bedellia somnulentella. The sequence continues at coordinate 16,003,869 of OY755171.1, forward strand.
AACGGCGTGAATATATGCATACATGTATGTATTTATATTTGCCAGTATAAGCAGTAGTTATTGCAAAATTAATCTCTTAAACTCGAACTTGGCTTCTACGCCATATAGAACGAAAGGGTAGCTTTTTTGCATCAGAACATATTTTTTATATATGTTTTGTTTGCCAATACATTCACATGATTGGGGGCAGGTCTATTGCCGCTGTGTACTTTTGACTCCTTCCTATAACTCTCTCACCGTTTACAACCTTGATAAATTAATCATTCCTCACTACAACAACAACAACTAAAGTGGTATTTCAATACTCAATACTCAATATATTTATTGCGTTCGACAATGGTTTTCTTAGATGGTAGGTATGTAATATATAATATTTATAATAAGCTAGAGAAACATTTAGATTTAGAAGCCGGAATATAAGATTATGAGACGCTGCTAGTGTGCGATTGAATTCGTCGCGCCGTCTAGAGATTGCTACTGGCCCGTTTTAGAATATTAATTCACGTCTACTGCATGAAAACTGATGGCGTTCCCACAGAGCTTTAAAAGTTATACCAAAGAATCACCTAACATATTATTATTATTTTGTATTAAAACAGATGACATTGTTTTTTCATTACCCCGAACATCCCCTTCTTTACACAAACCAAGGTGTAGCAGCCACAATAATCTGTCAGGTCACACACCGCTTAATTCCAGCAACCACAGCTAGTATGCAGCGGCTTTATCATACTCTATCATCGAAATACTGGCTGAATACATCACTGAATACTATGTCATAATGTAGAGATGTATTGTGATTGAAATTGTCTATCAAACGTCTTTGTCCCAATCCATTCTACCCAAGCAACTCAGTCAAGGATTATGTCATAGGCACCCTAAAATTCATACAGTACATTCAACGCTTCACAACAGAAATTTCACTCATCCTATTATTTTTCCTGGCATATTCTCATTACTCATCATCTTTATTTTACCTCCCTTCCAAAAACGGCTGAGGAATTACAAAATACGAATTTCGCTTTTTGTGATGCAACAGTAAAGAATGGAATTAAAACGATACTCATATGAAGAAAACATATATTTATGTTTGAATTGCAAAACTATGGATAAATGAGTGGGATAATATGTTATTTTATTTTGGTTTGTGAATATACATACATACATACGTACATATACTCACGCCATTAGTTCCCATTGGGGTAGACAGAGACTATCTATCGCCACTTTGTACAATCCTGACAAACCTCTCTAGCTTTGCTTACATCCCTCAATCTTTTCATACATGCTCTTTTATTTTTCATACTACGGACGCCTTTTTGACATTCCCTTTCCTATTTCTATTCCTTCTCTTTTTCTATGTTTTTGGGAAAATGTTTTGAAAATTCTAAAATATATTAGGTACCCAATAATAAAAGCTGTGTAGCGCCGGTTTAGACTACACTACCCCTATCTACTCGAGGGTGTCGTAAGAGGCGACTAAGGGTGTGGGTCATTTAAAATGGTTTTTGGGGATGCGGTTGTAGACCCGTCACCAACAATACTTTATTTTTACCATCTTCTCCCCTATTAATTCCTAATGTGGCTGAGGAGTTTCTAGCTCTAAAGCTCTGTCTCACTCTTTTTAAGATTTACGACCAGGAGTATATGTATATGAATGTAATAATAAAAATTTAAAAATCATTCAACGTTCACGCCTTGAATTCCTGATGGACGAGTATTCCGCAAATCACGTTATGTGACGCCTGGTTTTCAGAAAATCCACGTTTGGTGTAGATGCACAACAGACTTTACACTTACCATTTTGATACCAACTCAATCAAGGACACGATGGTCGGTGGTCGGAAACCAAAAGTGTGCAAGGGTTTTAAGTAAAACGCGGTAACGTGAGTAACTTCAAGATTATTTTCCTCACCGTTAGCAAAATCTTATTAAAATAGTAACCTTTAAGATTTTAACCCTCGTCTTCTGCATTATGGTCGATGATGGTATGCCCACCGAGCTTTCAAGGCAATTAGCTTTTACGTTAAAGCAAAAACGTCTGTCCTAAGTGCGTTAAAATTAAAGTTTTCATTTTGATGTGTAGTCAAATTTTGAAAATTTTAATAATACATTTTATGCTAATAAAAATTAAACAGGCTTATGTTACATACGTTAATTGGTAATCTATGTATTTTCTTGTATATATTGGCATAAAAACAATTGCATTTAAAATAAATTAGTCATATGTTTCTGCGGCATCCTTTACATAGTGAATTAATTGGAAACATAAATTAATACACAAAAACAGAAATTAACCACTAACTCAAACTAAACCAAAAATAATTAAGGATTAAAAATATCAAAACAAAATTAAATAAATATACCGTCCCAAGCCATACCCGGACCAAAGATTCCCATCTTATGCCACACACCGGCAGCATTTCCACGCTGCACAGCGAGTTAGATCCATTGTACCAGATATGCCCCTGAGCGTTAGTCAAATCCACAATCCATCAAATGACGGCCAGTGGTACAAACCCGTAACTCCCCATAAGCTGCTCGTACTTAATTGATTTCTGCCGCGCCGCAATCTCGTGCAAACAATGAGGGTTCAAATCCCGGGTCGGGTCTACACCAATTTGTCTTCCTGAAGTCATATATGTGGTTAATTTAACATGGTTGATATCGGTGGGGAAAAAATCGTGAGTAAGTAAACCCATATGGCTAAGTTGTACTTTCTCATGTGACAGTGTATTCGTACCACGTGAGTAGACTGTCCAAGCAAAAAGTGGGAGCGCTGAACACCAGTTGACGACGACACATGATGTTCAGAAGTAGTAGATTAGTACCTCTACTAATCCCTTCGGGTATATACGGCGTGAACGTTTGAGTTTGAGTTGAGTTGAGAATAAAATATAAGTACTTATTGTGGTCTATTGAAACTGTCTTTATTTAACATACATACATATACTCACGGCTGTATTTCCCTGGAAGGGGTAGCCAAAGCTAAGGAATTATAAATTTCTCAGCCACTTTTGAAAATTGAGTAAGGAAAAAATGGTAAAAATAAAGGTTTTCGGTCTGATTCGTCTCCAACCGCATCGCCCAAAAAATCCAATAAAAAGCCCCAATACCCTCAGTCGCCTCTTACGACACTCGTGGGTAGAAAGGGGTCGCAACATTCTAAGCCGGCAATAGACAGCATAATTTATTTAAGTATCCTTATGATAAAATAAAGACAAAACATAACAATAAAACGTGGACATATAGGTAATAGGTACAATAACCGATTTTATTGGTAAATGTTATTATCCAATAATCCCAAAAGCATAAAGCGAATACAAAGGCAATTTGGCCCAATTACATTACGCATATGCCCTTAATTGAGCTGTTGCTATGACTGAATTGTTTTGACTGTAATTTTCGTGTCAACAAACCTAAATTTCTCCTGTCTCTGATACTTTCATGACGAGGGTCCCCTTATATTGTTAGCGAGACAGATTTTTAATTAATTGTTATGAAATTGCTCGAAGGAAATATATATCAATATATTAATTACTTTTGTGTCCGTAAAGTGATTCCCAGAATAAAATGTTCTCTGCTAAATAAAATCTATCTCAGAATATTTCATGAGAACTTATAATATCATTAAATATATACATTATTAAAATTTTATTTCACAATCTTTTCCCCACGCAACTTCCAAAAGTGGCTGAGGATTTTCCAATTCCCTAGCTCTGGCTACCCCTTCATGGGATTTATAGCCGTCAGTATATGTATGTATGTATGTATTAAAATAAGAGCTTTATAATATTTATATACTTAATAATTATGATATAGCGAATCCGCTACTCTTATCACATTATTAAAATACTTATCAATTTCTTATATTTGTATGTAAAATATTTAGTGTGGAAAAAAGTAACTTCGAGAATAAAACTACCTTCAACTTTCAATCACGTTTTTTGATTCTAAATAAATATTACCTTATTAAATTCCTGTAAAATTGGCTGTGCAGTTTGGCTTAGAATACCACTACCCCAATTCTTCCAATGGGTGTTCGTAAGAGTATTGGGGATTTTAAAGTAGTTTTCGGGCGATGCAATTGCAGACCCATCACCAAAAAAATTAAGTATACAATCTTTTCTCCTCTCACATGCAAAAAGTGGCTGAGTAAGTACTTATTTCGAAGCTCTGGCTCTGGTATATATTCAAAACAAATAGAGATTTGTTCCAGATAATATTCGATCGCAAGTTCAGGAAACGAATGTTAATGATAGATAGTCGTACAAGAAATAAGAAATTCAATTATTGATTAGTTGACTCTAATTTGATTACTTTCATAGATAAGCTGATTAAACTAATACTTTCAATAACACAAATTTACACGAACGTTTCATAATATAAATATAAATGACAACATTGAAATACATAGAAAAATAGAATGAATGTACTAAAACTACCGTATTTATAACTGATGTATGAGTTTGTCAAGCATAATTTTAGGGTATAATACATAGGTATATACGTATACTATACTATACTATAACCGTGATAGCCCAGTGGGTAGAACACTCGGTTATCGTGCAAACGACTAGTGTTCAAATCCTGGGTCGGGCCTACACCAATTTGTCTTTTCTAAAGACATATGTGTGGTTAATTTATCATGGTTGTTAACGGTGAGGGAAAACATCGTGAGGAAACCCACATGGCTGAGTTGTACTTAGTCATGTGACATTGTATTCGTACAAAATGGCGATAGGCCTGCCCCCTATCACGTGAGTACACTGTCCATGCAAAAACGTGGGTACTCTGAACACCAGGTGACAAAGTCACGTGATGTTCAGAAGTATTAGTACCTCTGCCAACCCCTTCGGGGATATTCGGCGTGAACGTTTATGCTTATGTTGTTATGTAATACATAAAAAAACTAGTGACTTGTCACACGGAAAGCAAATAAAATAAAGTTTGGAAGGTATATTTATTTAACCAATAACAACTAATTTAAAATTACTAAGATGCTTGTACCATCAGTTTAGATGGTTAAATTAGAGGATAGGGTGCCGCTTCCTTTTGAATCTTTTGAAAGCTCGTGAGGGTTCTTAGGGTCGTAGAAAGTGATGCGTCGTACAAATGATCGACAGTCTCAGCCAACTACTATTTAAACTGCTGGAATAAGTATAAATATTATATAATACACATACACTATGAATAATTAAAACTATTTACATAGACAATTGATTACCTAAATTAAAATATAAAACTAAATAAATACCTAATATAGATGGAAAATTTCATGAAATTCATCGCTCTTGCAGAACGGTATCGTGCCAAAAATAATGGCATTATTTCCTCTTTGAATGGCTATACTAATTCGTTGGCCGAGGTAGCTGCCAGCCCTAGGATCACCACTGACTTCCACTAGGCGGGCTGAGAGATCTTCTGAGAAAACCCGCGCCTCGTTGCCCCACGTGCCGAGAGTTTCAACTGCGAATGGAATAAAATGATAATCATTCAATAATCCAAGTATAAATATATGTATGTGTGAATAGTTTATTTAAAAGAAAATATTATTCCGTAATTTGGAGGCTTATATCGCTTTCAATCCCTGGTACTGTCACAGTGGTAGTAGTATTCCAACCATCACGCACCAGACCAGCTTGGTAAAGGATAGCCAAGTCACCCTAGTTTGGATAGAATAAGGTTAATATAGGGTCATATATGAGCTGATAGATAATATGTATTAACTTACATATTCATGAAATCTGTTTCACAAAAGACTGATAAAAATATGTATTTATATGTATATATAAAAAAAAAATACATGCATACATATAGCCACGGCTGTAATCCCAAAAACGGGAAGCAAGAGCTTCAGATTTACAAACATAATCCACCGCTCCCGAAAGTTGAATGGAGGAATGAATGTATAGTAAAATAAATAGAGGGTTCGATCCCGAGATCCTGCGACATTAAACGGGATTGAATCGCCGAACATACGGATTGTAAAGTATGACTTTAACCATCATTGCCCAAAATATGTTGTTATATATTCTGTTATTATATGCTGTTTATATGTTTTTTTAATGTTTTTTGACATGAATTCCTCATGTGGGGATTATTACTCATAAATAAAAGATGTTATTAAAGGAAAGAAAAATTTCGACACTGGCGGGGTTCGAACCCGCGACCTTCGGGTATACGCCCCCGTCGCTCTGCCAACTACACTACACATACTTGAACGTGTAAAAAAGAAACAAAGGATAGAGAAATTTCGCGCTGGATGCCAACTGACACTGTAGCTCAGTTGGCAGAGCGACGGGGGCGTATACCCGAAGGTCGCGGGTTCGAACCCCGCCAGTGTCGAAATTTTTCTTTCCTTTAATAACATCTTTTATTTATGTTTATATGTTGTTAATATATTGTATGCTGTGTAGTGTCGGCTTAGAATAGCACTACCCCATTTCTTCCGGTGGGTGTACTAACTTTATTGGGGCTTTTAAGGGATTTTGGGCGATGCGGTTGGAGACCCATCACCAACAACCTTTATTTAAACATCTTTTTCCCACATAACTTTCCAAAAATGGTTGAGGTATTACTAATTCCTTAGCTCTGGCTATCCCTTCTAGGGATTTAGAGCCGTAAGTATATAAATGTATGTATGCCCAAAATACCCTTAGTTTTCTCGTATAACAGTCCCGCGAAGAAATTGATAAGTTCTATTCAAAGCCAACATAAACTATTCAACACAAAAATTTATCCTTTGATGCATAAACTTCTTTTAAAAGATGATGATTTTAATCTGAAAAAACCTCAAACTTTCTTACTGTTTTAAGTGAGTAGTTTCTAAGAAGCGCCGTCTACTAAGTCTTCTGAGATACCTATATTAAATTCTTGACTAAATAAACCAAATATTTCCTTCGCTGCTTTTTAACAAATCCTAATAATAGAATTTGCATTTTCCTTCAATTTGCCCTACCCATTGCACCTATAGCTTTTCAGGCTACACATATTTGGGTTACGACAGCTACCCCGGGTCTTCTTAGGATCTCTTCGAATGAATTCAATCGCGTTGTCACTAACATGGCCAACTCCATGCCATCCCCTGTAAGAGACTCTGAGCCCTATTGTAAAAAGCAAATTAATTAACTTAAGTATGATATTACATACATAACATAACATATACATTACATAACATAAACGTTCACGCCGTTTATCCCCGAAGGGGTTGGCAGAGGTACCAATACTTCTGAACTCAAATGGCAAGCGCCATCTAGTTTCCAGAGAAGGTACCCACGTTTTACTTAGACAGTGTACTCACGTGATAGGGGGCAGGCCTATCGCCGTTTTGTACGAATACACTGTCACATGACTAAGTACAACTCAGCCATGTGGGTTTCCTCACGATGTTTTCCCTCACCGTTAACAACCATGATAAATTAACCACACATATGACTTTAGAAAAGACAAATTGGTGTAGGCCCGTCCCAGGATTGGAACTCACGCCCTTCTGTTTTCAGGCGGGTGTTCTACCCACTGGACTATCATGTCGCTTGTAACTAAGTATGATATTATATTCTCAAAACGGGGGAGTCACAAATTCCTAAGTTATTTTTGGAAGTTGGTTGGAGAGAAGAAAGAACAAAATTAAATAAAGCAAAGTAATTTGAATACTGTGCCTGAAAACACGAACAATACCTGATTCATACAAACATGGTTTAAATAATAAAATAAATATTTTTGTAAACGGAAAGTCGTTATTCAATGAACGCCAGAGCCACAGTTATAGGGATAAAGGATAGGTTTTTACTCGACTGAATAAGAAGTGTTTTACTTTATTTTCATGAAGCGATAAATTATTGTGTATCTACGTAATAAATTAATCGAGCTTCACACCAAAGCTGGGAATTATATTTGCGTTTTAATTTGTATGCCAGGAAGTTTTACGTCGATTGCTTTTTATCGAGTTTAAATCTTGTATAAACGTTGGTTGTTTTATCAGTACAAAAGTTTTTTTTTTAATGAATATAGATTCAGTTTAAAATAAAAGAAACTGAGAAATAACCCCCCTTATGAAAAAATGCTTTAAATCATAAGTTAGTATTAAAAATGAAATTAGGGGAACCCCATTTATAATTTTTCTTCTATTGGGTTTTAGTCTCACCAATTGAATTTCAGAGTTTACACCGGGGAATCAAACCTGAGACTTCTAGATTGTAAGCAGAACGTTTTGCCGCTAAACCAGCTTTCTAATATAAGGGAGTTAATTTTCAAAATTTTGAAATGAAGGATCAGTAAATATAACACAAAATTTTAAAGACTGCGAAAAGAATCTGTATCGGATACATTAATGTACTTTTTGAAAAATAAATACATACATACATATACTCACGACTATAAATCCCTATAAGAGGTAGCCAGAGCTAAGAAATCAGAAATTCCTCAGCTACTTTTGGAAGTTGCGTGGAGAAAAGATGGTGAAATAAAGGCTGTTGGTGATGGGTCTCCAACCGCATCGCCCAAAAATCCCTTAAAAGCCCCAATACCGTTAGTCGCCTCTTACGTACACCCACCGGAAGAAATGGAGTAGTGCTATTCTAAGCCGACACTACACAGCACAATATTTTAGGTAAAGGTAAAGTTCACTCATATTCAGATTCGAATTTTGAACGAACCGCGTATGTTAAATAAAGGGTACATTGAACGGGTAATATTTATATAATGTGTTAATCTATTAATTAATTTCATTTTTATTCGTGGAATACTCGGTACTTCAAACCGTATTAATGGATACATAACAGAGAGTCGAATAGTTATTATAATATTTGTTTTAATCAAAAATATTATGGTAAAGTAGAAGTGTGGATTAGATCAGTGCATCATTTTTTTTCTGGTTTTACTAGTTATAACCGTATGTAAAAAGTATACAAGTACCCAAGCAGGTCTCTTAGAAGGTACAAGATAGTAAATAATTTAAAAAATAATAATAAGGACAATAAATTTGTATATATGTAATATGTAATAACATGTTAATGACACAAAGAAAAAGTATTCGTACTATAATTTGAAAAAAACGTTCTTTCTCGGCAGAAATCAAACTCACTATTTCCAGCTCAAGCTAGCTAGTTTTCCAACCACTGTACTATAGACGAAGTAAATTGTTGAGTACCATTTTAAAACTTACATACATACATACATACATATACTCACGGCTATAAATCCCTAGTAGGGGTAGCCAGAGCTAAGGAATCAGAAATTCCTCAGCCACTTTTGGAAGTTGAGTGGGGAAAAGATGGTAAAATAAAGGTTGTTGGTGATGGGTCTCCAACCGCATCGCCCAAAAATCCCTTAAAAGCCCCAATACCGTTAGTCGCCTCTTACGTACACCCACCGGCTGAAATGGGTTAGTGCTATTCTAAGCCGAAACTACACAGCAGAACTAAAACTTCTAACCGAGAAAAAACTGAGATTTCCCTGTTTAATACAACTAGACCAAGCAGTTTAAACGTCTTATTAATTCCTCTAGGAACTATTTTAGCATTTAATTAAAATAACGAGCAAAACTTGCATTGTTTTATCTTAGTTTATGGGGTCAAAGATAAATCCTGTCTTGTTGTTTTGTATTGCATTTAACTATTACACTTGTATGTAAATTTTAATGGAATAAATGTTATCTAATTGTAATTAAGGCTGATAATGAACATAAAGGTCTTTAAGTCATTTATGGTATCTATCAAAATAACCTTTTTTAATGAGAGGTTTTCTTTTTGAGAAATAAAAAACAACAAAGTTTCCTAGAGCTCTGTAGATGACGTTGTTGTAACTACGTTACTTACTTCAATTTTTTCTTCGTAGCCTCAATCGTGTTGCCACAATAATTTCGCCAATGTCAACTTTAAAAACATGTGTCACATCACCATAGAGTAACTTTTTGGCGAGTAAAAACAACAAAAATAATTTTAAATATAAATACCGTCTTCGTTTATTTACTTTGAAGCTATCTTGGCTTAAACTGATATTTATTTAGTCTTTCAAATCCGAACGTTTTTATGTAAATTCCGTTTAACGATATCATTACATCCAAGTGTGAAAAACGGTGTGACGTTCCGTTCCTACCAGTAACATAGCAAGTCTGGCGCCATCTATCCTGAGAACAGGGAAGAAGAAAAAAAGAAAAAAAGGAAAATCTCTCATTGCCGTGAAGAGCTGGCTTAGAATGTCACTACCCCTTTCTACCTACGGGTGTCGTAAGAGACGACCAAGGGTATGGGTTTTTTTAAGTGGTTTTGGGCGACGCGGTTGGAAAATCACCAACGATACATGTCTACCATCTTGTCCCATATCAACTTCCAAATGTGGCTGAGGATTTCCAGCTCTAATGTTCTGGCTTCCCCTTTTTATGATCACGGAGTTACATACATATACTAACGGCTATAAATCCCTAGAAGGAATTAGAAATTCCTTAGCTACTTTTGGAAATACGAGTATGAGTAGGGAAAAGATGGTAAAATAAAGGTTGTTGGTGATGGGTCTCCAACCGCATCGCCCATAAATCCCTTAATAGCCCCAATACCGTTAGTCGCCTCTTACGATTGGGGTATTGTATATTGGGATTGAAATGGGGTAGTGCTATTCTAAGCCGACACTACACAGCAACGGATCATCGAAAATCACGGAGTTCTACCTATATATTTTGTTAGTAGAACTTGTTACGTACAAGTACGCTCTAGTGCACCTCTTATGTTGATCTATTTTGAATGTCAATCAATCTTACAGGTTTAACGTGACAATAGCTTAACCCACCAATAGCTGTAACTTAACACAAATAGTATCTAAGGGTGAATGTGAAATCGATAATTTCCGAGGAAATTTAATAATGCCTGGGCAACTTTGACACGATATCAATAAAACAGCTGATTCAAGAATAAACTGAATGAAATTGCACACACAAATTTAAATACTTCTAACTTGAAGGTCAAATATGATCAAAGTCATAGGTAATTCAAAGGTTTCGCTCTACATCGCTCATCAATTTCTTAAAACGCCTAAAAAACCTATTAACTAGATATAGGAAAATTGATGCACAAAAAATATATTATTAGTGAATAAATAAATACAAAATATTTATTATTGGTCAAATGAACATTTTTATTATGCGTAATATATGGGGAGGATCTAATCGATTTATGTAATGACATAATTGTTGTTTTTATTCAAATTGTGATGCGTTCCTAATTTTTATGGGCACGTAGGATGGAAGGGGGTAAGAGGTAAAAGAATGGAAAAGACACATTGAATCTTTGTGAATGGTCATAGCAGTGGAACAAGAAATCCTCAGACAACTTCAGAAGTTGAGTGGGAAAAAAAATTATAATAAAATGTGGTTGTGGTTTATTACATAAATAATAGGTCAGTGCTATTCTCAGCCGACACCACACAATAGTCAAGGTGTGCAAAAAATTAAAGAACATGATTATAACAAGATGATGACAAGATCATAACAAGGGTATTTAAATTGGAAAGGTTTGCCAAGATTATATTAGTTGGCGATTTACTTACCTCGAAGGGAATAAATGTCCTGACTATGAATCTTTTTATAGGCTTCAATATTTTTGCTATCACTATTTTTTGGTGATTCTAGGTCAGCCACAGACGATGTCCGTGGCCGAGTGGATTCTTAGTGTTGATTGCTATGTATCACTCTCAGAACAAAAGAGGCTCAACTCAAAAATAGTGACATTGAGTTACATTCATAGAGAGGCATAAAAAAGTATATTCTAAAAAAGGCACTTATTGTTATAGAGTCGGAAAATTTACTATCCTGTTTTTTTAACAATTAGTGCCTTTGTTTTACTATTCATCGGATTGAGCATACCTTTTTATGTCTCTCTAGGATTGTAACTCAATATCACTATTTTTGAGTCGATCCTCTTTCGTTCTGAGAGTGCGATAATAATATTAAATATCTCGTTAAGTTAGTATACTCTAATACAAGTTCTACTTAGTTTGGGGCTAACTTGATCGATGTATAACATACCCGTTTATTCGTTTAGTATTTATTTCTTTTACATACTAAATATTCGGCCAAGACCGCGTTGGATAACGCGCAAACTAAACGTTTTTAGTCATCCTGCATAAATGTAATTACGTTATAAGCTCCCATTGCTGTAGGAATTCACTAGTGATGACTACTTTTCAATTATCTTCATTGCATTATCGGGCATTATGGTTGAGGAATATAAGTTTTCCTATAATATTCACAATTTAATTAAATGAAATTGGAACTGAGAGAGGAGTGCCAGGATCGTACAAAGTGGCGATCGATAGTCTCTGCCTACCTCAATGGGAACTAACGGCGTGAGAATATGTATGTATGTATGTATGAAATTGGAACTTTATTTTCTTATATGTCTGCTTATACATTTAATAAATACTCTCATGTTTATGATAAGAAATGTAATTAATGTATTAGTTTTGATTTGTATTTAATAGATGAAATGTTCTCAACCTTTTGTAAACTAACAATTAAATTCATGTTAATGATTAATTTCCACTTTAAACTAGTATAGCTTTAATTGTGGTTATATTTGCCGTCATATTTTTATTCATAATAATAGCTTATATATAAATACCTAAAAAATAAAAATTTGGATTACGTAATATGTCTCTTTTAATTAAAAGAAAGTTCAAATCAATCTCGGAAATTTTTTTAAGAAACGCGTTTTAGAAAAAAGACAACCTTAATGTGTATGGATGATACCTTATTTTTGGTAATCAATTACATGGTAGGAGACGCATCATCCAAAATCCTTTACAATATTTTCCTCACTCAAATTCCAAAATTGGCTGAGGAATTTCTTATTCCGAAGCTCCGGCAACCCCTTCTTGGGATTTATAGCCGTGAGTATATGTATATATGTATGTATGTAATTACATGAAATTATCATAATATATATTCATCCCACATAATAAATATTTAGAACCAAGTGTCGCGCACGGAAATACAGGGAAAACTTAAAGGCACGGCGGACTTAGAAAACGATATTAAGAATGCTTTTAATTTAAAATTAATATATTGTAAATAGCGCGTACTGTCAGGTAAATAATTTAATGTAGGTGTTGTATGTCATTCCTACAAAATCCTCATCTCGTCATTCTCGCACCCTTTTAGTAAAAAAAACTGGTTGATACAATCCTTTGAATATTTTGTTTTATACTGGTATTTTAGTATATGCTATTAATCCCCGTTTTATCTGTATAATATATGAGGCACAGTGCAGACGCGAATCGTTCCGAACAATTGCCAAAGTTTTCGTGTGCAATTTAAACTTGGCAAAATAGCTTTGTAGTTAATCGTTGCCATTTCTTGAATCACCCAGCCCCAGTTCTGATTACCTCAATGATTTCCCGCTAAAGTTCATCTGATTCAAGTGATTTATTTTCTAAAATTTATTTTTTCGGTTAGATTATTTATGAATCTGTAGTTTATGTCAGGATTAAAACCGATGCGTATATAAGTTAATCGCGTAAAGTCTTCCTTAAAAAAATAATCAACTCTACAAAATGTTATTAATTCATATCCTTGCATAATAAAACAATCTATGATAAAATATGCATACTCTCGGAAACTTTTGTTATCAAAAGCCGCTCTCACATTTACTAAAATAGATCGCTTCCTTTGAACTTTCGTTTCCAAGTAACTTGTTCTATTACAAAATGTATCGACACTGGATTAAACAAACATGGGTCTTTCAACAAAGTACAAACAAGAAAAAGTTTAAACAGGTCGTTCTTTCCCGGACAAGAATGGCTGAAGTAAGAAAACAACACGTATTTATCAATAAGAGGATAAAGTCAAAAGGTAATATTTGTTCTTCCAAACAAATGTTTTTGAAGTCAGTAAATAAGAGAGACTCATTTTATGTAGGTTTATATATTTACAAATAATCTTATTTAGAAGGTTACTTTACTGAATATTTTGCGATGACTAAAAAGATAAGAGTTCACACCATGATACACTTAACACTTGAGATTGGCCTAAATATGGCAACTTGATGCGATGTTTTAAAAATGATTTTTTCTGAATCTATTTTGTGCATTTAATATGCGATTGTTATACTAATAAATATACTTAGATGTGTGTGAATGTGAAATGATCTTTAGGATTTTAATCCGCTTGCCCACTTAGTTCTCAAGGTCGTTGGCCTACCTATCATCACCAGCATTGCTAGTACGAGCGACCTTTTAACTAGATATCGCGTGGTATAAAACAGCCATCTCTTTCGCAGTTACTTAGTGTCGTATACTGTCATCTCATTCTAACCGATATCGTGACGATAAAATAGCAATCGTGCTAGGCCTCCAGAACAATAAGAATCCATTCCAATAGTTATACAATATCAGTTATGCTTTCAAGCAGTTTTATAAATAGGTGTCCCTCATCTATATTTATGGAGCAATGTCAAATATTTGCAACAGTAACACTCGCTTTAAGAAAATAGTGCGGGCTTCTATTATCTAGCGGAGAACAGTAAATGTGAATTTGTATATAATAGGAAATACAATGTTTTGGAAATACAAATTTGTAAATAATAGGAAATACTATTGTTAGGTCTGTGGTTTGGGTAGAAAATGATACCCCATGGAAAAACAGTTCACTTCGATAAAAGTGTTTATTTATGAAAAAGTTTAAATATGGTAAGTAAGTCAGGTTTTATGTTTTATATGACCTTAACAAATTAAAAAAATGAACATAACAATATGACAAGTATCGATAGTGGTATCATCAGATATCATTATATTGGCCTCGTTGTATAGTTCCGCGTGAGTTTTTGGATTGTGGGGACCGATATTTTATTTTTCTGTCCCACTTAAATTAACTGCATTTGTCAATTGATAAAAGGAAACAAAGACTACAAAGTGATATTTAAACTTTTTAATTAAAAAAAAGAAAAGTCAGTTAGTCAGTTTAAACATTGCCCGAGAGCCATCTTCTTTCAACTTTACAAACATTTACTGTTAATTGGAAGCATTTTGCATTGTTTCTTTAGCTCTAATAGTATATTAGTATCTACCTTTACTTTGGTTCAAATAGCTGTTCGGTAGTAAAGTTTTTTAATTAAAAAAATATACAGAAAAAAGTAAGAAGGTGGCATATCTATATTTTAGCAATGGAAAATCTGTATTATTCATTTCTTCTTTGTCAAACTCAGTTTTTTGAAAATATATTTTTTATTTTATTGTGATTATATTTATTTATCGTTTTCGCTTTTGATGAAAAAAATAAATAAATAAACTCGTACTGTCGTAAAGTAAAGTTTTGTGATTATGAGCCCTTATTAATGCAGCATAATACATCACGTTTTCACTTTAAACTTAAACAGTAATCAATATCTCAGAATTTGACTTTAACAACAATCAATACATTTTCGTGATGTTGTATAAAATGTGAGAGATAGTGGAAAAAATAAGCCAAGGGTAGAAAGCCAAAAATCACACGGAACATGATGCTTGACGCGAAATACCCCAAATCTATTTCTTACCGCTAGTATCTGTCATATTGATAAGGTAAAGCCAAATTTACATATCAACCCGCAAAGTAAGTAAATTCGCGAGAAAGTGCTTGTTACTTCTGAATTTTGTGTTTCCAGCGACTTAAGGCATCGGTCTCAAGTTTTAATCCGCCCGCGAGACGCCACTAAGTCGAGTTAAATTAAAAGTTACAGGCGCGGAATTTCTTACCCATAACGTTGATCCGCGGGGTTTTACACATTTCGTGATTCTAAACCTTATTATTAGTAGGTTTAGATCTAGAATAAAGCTTCATACGGCTTTCATGCAAAGAGTTTGTAATAAGTCACATCGTAATGACTCCATTCCATATGTCATATATTACTGGGTGTAAATGGCTTTAAGAGTCTAAAGCTATTTAGAAGTCAACGATCTGGTTACAATACAGTTCGTGTTCTAATACGTATATGACTAGATTCTGCAACTGGAGGATGCGAATTTAATTCCCGCTGAGAGCAACATTTATGTGATGAATATGGGTCTTCGATTAAATTTATAATGCGTATATTATTAGTAAAAGGCATATGAAGTGAGAAGAATAAACGGACATAAATGGAATGATTGATGAATGTAGATTAAACTTGAAAGGTTTGCCAGGACCGACAAAAAAACAATTGTTAGTTTCTGGTTACCCCAATAGAAACTTTTGATGGGAGAATATTTGTGGTGTTCAAATTGATAAATTATTACAATTTCAAGTGCCTACTTTGGGGCTAACTTGATTTGTTTATAAAATTTACGTGTGAATATTTTATTAATATGTTTTCACACTACGTAAATAATATGTTCATGGTGCCACAGTTGTCCATTGCCTTGCCGAGTCAAAATGAATTGTTTCTATTATCTACGGTAAAATTCAAGGAATTAATTAGTAACTGTTGCTGAAGTAAGAGCAGATTCTACGAAAGCGGCTTTTTTTCAAAAGAGTCCTTGAAGGCTGCATCTTGTTTATTATATTGGAAAGTCTTAGCACAAACAATGATCGAAACAACTTGGAAAGTAATACTTATTTTTTTAATATAAGCTACTTAAATACGTAAAACTAGTTCAGAAATAAAAACAAATGTTTGAGTCTCACACATTTTAATATACAGATAGTCATTACACGTTTTAACGCTTCCGTTAATATGGAGGTTTATTTTATTCCTGCCCGGCTAGCAAGAGCGCTATTATATCGACACGATAACGGTTAGAACGAGATGGCAGTATACGATACTAAGTAAGTGCGTAAGAGATGGCTGCTTTATCCCACGCGATAACTAGTTTAAACACCGTAGTGGCAGTTGTAGGTAATAGACTTTTTTAGCCTTGAATTTATTTAATCATTTAGTAAAAAGTTCACCCTCGACCTTGACAAAGTAATTTTCGTATGACTAAGTATAGTGGTATATATTTATTATTATTATAAGCTTTTTGTGTCCCACTACTGGGCAAAGGCCTCTCTCCCCTTCTTCTTGAGCAGTCTCCCACCAGTTTTTTTTCCAGAGACCTTATATGTTCTTAAAGTTAAATGGTTCTAAAGTCCTGGCTACTTTGTTTTGGGATTTAGAACCATGAATATTATAACAATGCAATAGAAACATAAATATCCCATAACCCATATTCTCTAACTATTTAAACAAGAATTGTATTTATACCTACTGGGGCCAGCCGACTTCAATTCTTTAATGCAATTATATCTTCATCTATCTCGGAAAGTGTGAATTATATTTAAGTCAAGCATATTTAAATTTATAGTTCACCGGCTCTGTTAAAGACAAATATAAAAAAATATTATTATGTATTTACCTCCAAATGTGACTGAGGAGTTTCTAGCTCTGAAGCTCTGGCTACCCATTTTAGGATTTATAGCCATGAGTATATGTTTGTATGTATGAATTATTAAAATATCAAATAAAAACAAAAATCTCCAAAAATACCAAAATTTATTTTGAGTACCCAAAACAATGCACAGTGTTAAATTCAAAAAGTTAAAAGAGCAAGATTAAGCCAATATTCCCCAATTCAGTCCAAATTCTTTAGTCTCCATTGAAGATATGCTCAGCCATCTGGTGTTAACTTTAGAGTGTTAAACCAACTTCTAGACAAAAGGACTAGCAAGTTAAGAAACGTACTAAAATAATTAGTTAAGCTCAAGACTTCAAATATCACGTCTCGCCCGGCCATTGTGCTTTTGTGCAAGTTTTTATTACTTATAGTTCTCTGCGCCACAGACTAGAAATTGTCCTACAAAATTGTATTTCTACTGGAGATTTTACTACCAACGATATACGTCACGTTTTACACTGTGGTTAATAATATGGGTGGGTTTTTCTCGAAGTAAAAGGACCGTCCTGCCTTCAGTATTACATTTACATAATGTACTTAGCGCGAGGAGGAGCATACAAAGACACGATCTCTTAGAAAAGTGATGAGGCGGGAGTTTGAATTGGAAAAATGTGTCTTATTCTGGAGGAGAAAGGTTTATTTTGTAAAAAAAGCTGTTTGTTTGTAGTGTTGAATTATTGCGCGGTCTTTTACTCGTGGGACAGTTAGTAGACTTTGCTTGTGTATTTTCAACAATGAAAGTTATTTCACCTTTTTAAAGTGTCTGTATTTTAAAATAAATTAAGTTTCTATTTATAAACTATTCCTTATAGGACAGGTATATTCATATATCACAAGGAAAGATTTCTGTCCTGAGGTTAAAATGGACAAGGATATATTTATTCTGAACATCCCGAGTGTTTCCGAACCTCTTCTGCAGAGTGCGTAGGACCTAGTATTTTTTTTACCTATAACTACGTTAGGCTATGAGGTAAAGAAGAAAATAGAAAAGAAAAAGCGGGATTTGCAAGAGTGGTGTGAGAGGAAACTTTCTGATAATTTCCGGAATAACCAAAAGTTATTCTGGAAGTATATCCGGAAAGAAAAGGGAGTTTCCCAAAACACGAGAGTGAGTGTAATAAGAGATGAACAGGGTGAATTGGCGACGGATGAAAGTAGCATGAAACGGGTATGGAAGAATTATTTTGAGGGACTGTTTGAGAAAGAGGATGTATCCATTTCTTCGCCAATCGACAGTAATGTTGATTGGAACGGGGAGATGGGTGAATTTAGTGACAGCGAGATTAGTATGGAAGAAATAATGAAAGCAATGAAAAGTATGAAATTAGGGAAGGCGGCAGGGTATGATAGGATTACTATCGAAATGCTGAGGGCTGGTAAAGGGTTGGTGGCTTCTTGGTTGTACTTCCTTTTCCAAAAATGCTGGTCGAGTGGCAAAGTTCCACGAGACTGGTGCAAGGCGGTGATTGTGCCTCTATATAAAGGAAAGGGGTCACACCAAGAGGCTAAAAACTACCGCGGCATCAGCTTACTCAGCATTGTTGGTAAATTGTATGCTAAGGTACTGATTGAAAGAGTGATGAATGAAACTGATGAGAAAATATGGGATGTGCAAGCGGGATTTAGGAAAGGAATGGGATGTATGGATCAAATCTTCTCTCTAAGGAGCATCACCGAAAAGTTCTTAGCTAAGAACCAAAAGGTGTATTGCTCCTTCATTGATTTAGAGAAGGCGTATGATAGGGTGGTAAGAAAGTGTTTATGGGAGGTGTTATCCAAGTTCGGTTTGGGGAGTCAACTTATACGTGCATTAGTATCACTCTATGAGGATTCTAGTGCATGTGTAAGAGTAAACGGGGAAAACACTGACTGGTTCGGAATCTCTAGGGGTGTCCGACAGGGATGTGTAGCTTCTCCGTGGCTCTTCAATTTGTTCATGGATGACTGTTTGACAGAGTTGCGTGAAAGTGATTATGGACTAAGAATGAGTGGTTTCATCATTAAATGCCTCTTGTATGCTGACGATCAAGTGCTACTTGCATCGTCGGCAGAAGAGTTGCAAGAGATGATGAATATTGCATGTGAGTCTTTTGTAAGAAAGGGAATGAGGGTGAATGTGGATAAGACCAAAACGATGGTTTTTGAGAGACAGGAAGATGTGACAAAATGCGTGATTGCGATTGATGGTAAGGATGTGGAACAGGTGAAGGAGTTTGTATATCTGGGAAGTTTGTTTACAAGGGATGGAAAATGTGATGAAGATATTGAAAGAAGAGTGAAAAAGGGTAATGCGGTAAATGGAGCAATGAATAGCCTAATGACCTGTCAATCGGTGTCTGAAAAGGCCCGAATGGCTGTGCATGATGCTGTTCTTGTTCCTACGCTTATGTATGGAAGCGAATGTTGGGTGTGGCAGAAGAAGCATGAGAGCAGAGTGAATGCAGTAGAGATGAGGTCCCTCAGAAAAATTTGTAATGTTAGATTATGTGACCGAGTGAGAAATAGTGTTATTCGTGAAAAGTGTGGTGTGAAAGATGATATTGTAAGAAAGATAGAAAAAGGAATGTTGAGATGGTTTGGGCACATAGAGAGGATGGATGATAGAAAATTGGTAAAAGGGATCTATAGAGCTAGTGTGGATGGTAATGTTAGTAGAGGACGACCACGGAGAACACACTTGGACCAAATTGAGAGTGTGCTCAAAAAGGCTGGCGTCCGAAGTATGAAGAATAAAAGAGCATGTATGAAAAGATTGATGGATGTAAACGAAGCTAGAGAGGTTTGTCAGGATCGTGCGAAGTGGCGATCAATAGTCTCTGCCTACCCCAATGGGAACTAATGGCGTGAGTATATGTATGTATGTATGTATGCTATAAGTTGAACCGGGTAAGTACTCATTTACTGACTTTACTTATTATGCCAGTTTTTTATATTCTCATACAATTATTATATTGCTTTTTTCAACATCATCAAAGTCCATAAATGACCTCACTGTGAGGTTCAAGCCTGTCACAAATATGGTGATTTGGCTATATTTCACCTCGCTGGCTTAGTACGAGTTAGTCGAATACTACAGTGACAGTAAATGAGACTGATGGTTTAATGCGCTCACTGACTGACGGCATCATCTAAATTTTAGGATAAATCAGGCAATACGTAATTTTCTACTGAATTTTGTGAAATCCTATTAATATAATAAATGTTAAAGTTTTGATGTTTGTGTAATGGTTGCTAATTTGCACCTAAATTACAGGACAAATTTCAACGAAATTCAGGATAGTGTAAGCTAGTTTCAGGCCCAAAAACTCTTCTGCTTTACTTAACTACTTTTAAATCCGAAAAGATAGAGTTTCATCAAACTATTCATATAAATGAATATACATTCAATCATAGATGTACTAAAAATCGTTAGATAGGTTATATACGAGGAAACCGGCATTATTAAAGAAATAGTCGCCTTTTTTCTATGTTAACCATTTCAAAGAATCAAATGGATATTAAACATGTTTTTGTTTTCCCAAAAGACTTGAATGTTCTCTAAAAACTCAAATGTGTAATGGTCACTGACGAAAAGCTAGAACTGCCCGCCCCCTATCACGTAAGTACACTTTCCAAACAAAACGTGGGTCTCAGAACACCGCGTCAAAATGTCTCGTTATGTTCAAAGTATTAGTACCTCGGCCAACCCCATCGGGATTTTGCCAATAGTTAAACGTTGCGATCAGCTGTATGCCTGACTGCAGTTAGCTGTTTTATTGAGAGCGGGCAAACTATAATGGACTATGCATCCAATGAATTGTATGATTGAACCAGTTGACAACAACATATAGTTGTATTGTGTTTAAATCTTTGTAAATAATATATCATGCATTCATATACTCACGGCTATAAATCCTTAAAAGTGGTTGCCAGAGCTGTATGTTTCTTTCTATAACATAGATATACTCGTTAGTCTTTTAAAAAGAATACATGATATAGGATTATGCTATTTTGTTGCAAATATTCCCGTTAAAACATATTAAACTAGACGTATATACGAGTATGTGACAGAAAAATGAAGACGAAAGTAAACAAGTTTTTTCCCATTCAAAATCAAATTCAACATTAGAATGAAACTGCTTTTTTCTGGCATAAACCGGCGCGCCTTGAGCTTTATTCAATTTCTAACACCTCCTTAAGCCCCAAGGTCGCTACGGAAGATTCACTAAAGAATATAATAATGAAAGATCTCAAACTGGTTTAAACTAGAAATATCCGGTTCAAATAAGATAATTTTTTTTTTTCCAAGTTTGTATAAATGAAAATGAATTAATTTACATTGAATTCCATGGTAATACTAGATTACTTTTCAAGGAATTCTGTTCCACAGTTGTCATGCTATTTTTGATTTACTTTCATTAAATAAAGTTGCACCAATATGCCAGTAATTTTAATAGACACTATTCGAATTTAAAGTCATGATAAAGTTCCTACTAGCGATTTCCAGAAAATGAGCTCCCAAAATATTGGTAGTAGTCACTACGTTAATTGGCTTTTCGTGGAACCCCCGCTTTTGGTTTACCCCTTGGGGTCCATGGACCATAGGTTGAATCCCAATTTAGAGATACACAATTTTATAGAATTACTTCATACTATTGTTTGTAGGAATATTTCAACGACTGCATCCACAAACCTTCCTATTAAAACTAAAATTACATTTATTATCTAGAATGTAATCTTTTAAAAGAAATGCAGTTTTGGATGTTCTAGACCGACCGTGATAGCTCAGTAGGTAGAACACCGCTTATCGTACAGCCAATGAGGGTTCACATCCCGGGTCGTACTTACACCAATTTGTCTTTTCTTAAGTCATATGTGTGGTTAATTTATCATGCTTGTTAACGGTGAGGGAATAACATCGTGAGGAAATGCATATGGGTTAACCCATATATACTTAGTCATGTGAAAGGGTATTCTTACAAAATGGCGATAGGCCTACCCCTATCACATGAGTACAATGTCCAAGTAAGACGTGGCTATTTTGAACACCAGGTGATCAAGTATTAGCACCTTTGCCAACCCCTTTGGGGATATGCGACGTGAACGTTTAAGTTTTTTTTTTAGTTTTAAGAATTGTTTTAAAATCAAGGCAAATGGTGTTTAATACCACCCAGCATTGACTCCTGATTAATCGCTGTATGTTTCCGTGCCCGCCTTCGCTCTAGCCACCCTGCCCCCTACCGAGGTTGCTCTTAATTTCCGCAGGCTGCACTCTCTTTGGTTTCGCTGTGTTATTACGTCTTTGCACCAATGCTGATCTGCTGTGAACATATGTTAGGTTGCGCTTTGGTTATGGGCGAGGCGGAATTAAAGTATTGCAAATTTATTTTTTAACCAGGATTTAAATCTAAGTCTACGTAGATTACATTTAGAAAACTCATCTTGAACGCGGTATGAGTATGTTTGTGGATGTGAAAAATCAAATATGCTTAACTAAGTGACCTAGTCTACACATATGTCATCGTTGAAACCATTGCAGGTCCAATGGAGGCTTCTGTCCAGCAGAGGAGTTTATTGATTAATAATGATAGTTTTTGATTATATTAGCAATAATTATTATTGGTGTAATTTTTGCAATAAATTGACTTTTCTAGTATATTTCATTTAAGATCTACAATTAAAGAAAAGCGATAAATAAATAAATAAACCTTGGATTGTTACTGAGGAAAATAATATAATAAGATACCTATTATAATTTATATTCTTATATATTCGTATTCTAGAATTAAACCCGTATTTTTGAACTTAGAACCGAAATTCAAGTATCGCTTTTCATATAGTTTTGTAGTCACACCCTAAAATAACACATATAGGCTGTAGAGTTGAGGATATTGAGGAAATAGCGAGAATTGTACATGTGTTCCCGAAATGTCAATGGAATGTTTGTTTAAATAAAGATTTATCCAATTAAATTCTCTTCAAACAGTAAAATAAGTATTTTCAAATAGCAATGTTACTTTTAATATGCATAAAAAAATTTTAAACATTGATTTTATAATAAAAGTGAATTTATGTTTTGCATCTAAGTCTTTGTAATATAGTGATCCTCTTAGTTAGAAAGTTACCTATTTTAAAATCTATGAATGTTTATTGGTACATATGCGCTGGCATCCTAATGGAAAACGGCAGAGGTACTCGTATTTTATGGTGATATCAAAATGATGAAACAACTTTTAAAAACCCAAGTTTAAATATGAAAAAATCCAAGAGGCACGTAATATATTTTATAAGAAAAAGATATCTTGTACACATAGCGATACATTATACCCAAATTGTTTTTTTTTCTGTATATTGAAGAACTTTTTACCAGCCACTTTTATTATAGCGCAGAGGCAATCATATTTGGTAATGACTTCAAAGTTTTAATAAGGATTTAAAATGTAAAGAATAAACAATTGCGTACATGCATACGTACATATATTCATGTCGTTAGTTCCCATTAGGGTAGGCAGACACTATCGATGGCCACTTTGTACGATCCTGGCAAGCACGAGCGGTGTTTAAACTAGTTATCGCGTGGGATAAAGCAGCCATCTCTTACGCACTTACTTAGTATCGTATACTGCCATCTCATTCTAACCGTTATCGTGTCGATAAAATAGTGCTCGTGCTTGCCCTACAGCTTTCACATCCATCAATCTTTTTATTCCTGCTCTTTTATTCTTCATTCTTCGGACACCTGCCTTTTTAAACACACTTTATTTGGTCCAAATGTTTCCTCTGAGGTCGTCCTCTACTAATATTACCTACCACATTGGCTATATAGATCCCTTTCACCAATATACCATCATCCATCCACTCTATGTGCCCAAACCATCTCAACATTCCTTGTTCTATCTTTTTTAGTATATCATCTTTCAGGCCGCACCTTTCATACATCACGTCATTTTTCACACGATCAAATAACCTTCATAACTAACTTTTCTGGGTTATCTGCATTCACTCTGCTGACATGCTTCATCTGCCACACCCAACATTCATTGCCATACATAAGCGTAGAAAAATGCAAATTAATCCTAGTCCGAGAGTTTTGCCAACATCTTCAAAGATCAAAGTGGTAATCCATTACACCACTTGCTTCTACCCATAGGAATAACATAGTCATAGATGCTTTTAGTGATAAGACCGCCAATTGTACTTTTGTTAATTCATTCTGTGTATTTGTAATTGTTTTTCCATATTTGATGTACAATAAAGAGTTTTCTATTCTATTCTATAGTCTTTGCTTACTCCAATAGGAAATAACAGTGCGAGTATTTCTATGCATGCATTCTTCATTCTTGGACAATTTAATTTAGTTATAGTATTTAATAACAAATTACGTAATGAATATATCATATACGGGCAAACCTATCGCCGTTTAGTACGAATTCTCTGTCACATGACTAAGTACAACTTGGCCTTGTGAGTTGTCTAACGATATTGCTTAGGGAAACTTGATAAATAACCTACTTACTTACATAAATACATACATACATATACTCACGGCTATATTTCCCTAGAAGGGGTAACCAGAGCTACGGAATTATAAATTCCTCAGCCACTTTTGGAAGTTAAGTGGGGAAAAGATGGTAAAAATAAAGGTTTTTGGTGATGGGTCTCCAACCGCATCGCCCAAAAATCCAATAAAAAGCCCCAATACCCTTAGTCGCCTCTTACGACACCCATGGGCAGAAAGGGGTAGCGACATTCTAAGCCGGCTATAATAACCTACTTATATGACATTTTAAAAGAAATGTACTTTATGAAATATCTTTCAGTAAAATATATCCTTTTTAATTCAAGAAAAACGGAGGGGGTTAACCAGATTATCCGAATTAGGTAATTATTTTATTGGTACATACAGTACTCATCTAAATTAGTCCCATATTAAATGAGAAATTAAAACCTCACCTAATGGGTATAAAATAGGCTAACATTGATGTTTTTCTCGCTGAATGTAAAGCTACATCAGGCGTAACATTTTACAGACTTAACGGATTTACATTTTTTTTAAATAGAAAATTTTTAATATCTCACTATTAAATAGATTATTTTATCTTAATATTGGTTTACATCTAATTGTAAGTGAGTTTTTGGGGCTTCAAAAGAGATTATTTAGTAATATGGCTACAGAACTTTTAACAAACATTTTATTTATTATAACATCCTTTTCTTACAAAACTTAAAAACATAGCTGTAGAGTTTCTAATTCTTTAGCTCTAGTTACCCCGTTTGGAGATTTAAAGTCGCAAGTATATGTATGCATCGTTAGTTTATAACTTAATGTGTGCCTGTTTTGAAAACATAAGTTTATGGTATATTCGGGAATATAGGCACCACTAAACCTCTAAACATGAGAATCAGATCTAAAAAATATTTTTATTAAAATTAAAATTCAAGTTTGATTGTGCTTCGGAGGGCGCATTAGCCACTCACTTCGGCTGCCATCGTTATAATGTATGTCAATATGCCCGAAGTGGTAAACTTTTGCCAAATCACATTATTCAGCGTATGTTCAGTGAGGACATGGGAGCTGTAGTAAACAAAAAAAATATTAAAGTAGATAGATAGAAATTTAATTTAGGACGGCGCGTGAGACGTTTGAAAACCACATTGGAAACGTTCTTACGAAGGTAAAGTCCGTAGTGAATAGAATAAAAGAGCATGTGTAAGAAGATTTATGAATCCAAGGTGGCTATCAATAGTCTCTGCCTACGCCAATTGGAACAACGGGCGTGAACTTGAATAAATAAGTAAATCACATAATTAACAGTATGCTCAGTGGAGACATACATGTGAGCTGTGATAAATAATAAAATATTTTATAACAAAAAGAAAACCGACTTCAAAGTTTGAAAAACAACCGAAAATTAACAATGTAGTACTAAAACGTACGAAATAAGTTTTTTAATTGAATATGAGTACTGTGATTAATACCTTGGCAATTTGTTTATTCCACACGTGTTAGTTCAACCTACCTAAATCTTAAAATTCTCTTAAATTCATTTGTGAGCTGGTGCCAGTCAAACAAAAGTAAATTCAACCTACTATCTATTTATTATAACAATAAAAACAATGTATATCTATAATATAAATATAAATATATATATATATATATATATATATATATATATATATATATATATACGGTCGAATTGAGAACTCTCCTTTTTTTGAAGTCGGTTAAAAATAAATTAGCAAACTTATGCTCTACGAACCTATTGTGTATTTGTTAATATTAAAAAAATACTCTTACATAACTTATTACACATTGAACTTGGGAAAAACATCCATATTTATCAGTAATGTTTCATTAAATCAAGAAGTCACTTGAAATAGATTCCACAGTAAATTTTTCCAACTAAATTTCTTCATAAAATGGTTACCACTTAAATCACCAATCATAATTAGGTTCTATTCCTGCAAACTACGTTCCATCGTCGATTCAAATCAATAAATTCACAATTTGCTACCATTTATTCAGTTTTCCACTTTACTCTGCGTTCATTCAGTGATTGAATTTTACTGTAAACACTTTTTTTCTTCAGATGGCTTCAGTTCTTAGAAGTCGTAATATAAAAGCTTCAGTTTGACCTAGAAGCTTTGGTGTTTTGAAATTGAATTTTTTTTACTCAATTTTAATAAAACTACAGATCCATAATGAGGAATAGTGACATGACATCAATTTAAAATATGTAACTATGTATGCGTGCATAGCAAAGGCAGATGCAAGCATACGTTTCTGATAGAAATTTTTGTGACATTGACAAATGAGAATGAAGCGAAATCTTTACCAAAAATATGGCTGATTGCAAAACTATTCCCAAATTTTAGTTCCCAAATGATATTACCACTATATGAAATTGAATAAAGTTACGATTTTCGTATTTTCTATAAAAATCTGCAAAAACATATATAATTGATAGAAAATTGAAAGTCAAACTTTATTGCATTTTTTTGTTAACATAAAGATAATCATAGCTTTATTTGATTTTATTTCAAGAAAATATAGTTAAGGAACATAATTCCTTGAAATAGATCAGTTCCTTGAAATTAAACTTCGTTTTTCAAACTGTTATTTAGAAATTTTTGTAGCTTAACAGAAACCTTGAACTCATAAGTTATAAATTAAACATTAAATAAAAAAATAGCTGATTATAATGATTTTTTAGTCGTACTAGTTCCATGTTAATCAAAAAAAAGCCTTATAGAATTTGTAATTGAATTTACAGAATTTTTAACAAAAGCCAGGAAAGTAAATTTGTTAAATACATAATGCTACTGAAACACCCACGTCATTTTCATCCGCTTTGAATCCTGTTACAAAGTAACATTAAAGTTGAAAATATTAAGCGAAATTATTGTAAAGCTTCAATACCTCGGCTTTAACTGGTGTGATTTATTAAACATAAAAAACTGACCTTATGCGAGTCAAACTTGTCCAGGAGAGGTTTCAAAATTGTAAGCATAGGTATACAAATATTTATATAAAACGAATGTATAATTTTCAGAGAAAATTAAACTGCAATCTAACTTTATTCAACATATCTCCTCACAGCCCATATACGAGTACTTGCAGAATGAAATATTTAACATCTTTCAAACATTAATACAGAATTAAATAATGTAGGGACCTTTTCTACTTTTAAAAACTTCTCTAGTGACAGCCCACCATGAACGGATTTGATACATGCTGGAATGTTGCCTCTCTCTTCTTTCAGTTCTATTTTCAACTGTCTCAATTGACTAGAAAATATTGAAAAGGCAAAACTTACTTGAAATGATTGAGATTTTTTTAAATATTTTCATATTTTTTTTTGGGTTTGGTATTAAAAACTTAAATTGTTATTAGAATGCATAAGATAAGTCAAATACAAGTTTTGTAAGGAAAATATTAGAAACCTTTGCCTGTAGTATAGTATTTTGTAGTGTATATTTCATTGATCTCGTGCAAAGTAATAAGTAATGCTTTGTTAGTTAGGTAAATGATCTTTAAATTAATTATATAAAATGCCACTTGTATATTACAATCTGTAAAGCAATGTGCTTCTTAAAAAATATTGTGCCAGTTGTTTTTTATCTGATAGGTTCAACATTTAAAATTCGTATTTTATGATTAAGACTATGACTACATGATAGTATATTAAAACTTACCGTGTAATATTGTATGTGACTAAGATTCAACTGTCTCAATTGACCAGAAAATATTGAAAAGGCAAAACTTACTTGGAATGATTGAGATTTTTTTTAAATAAAAGGATTCAACATTTAAAATTCGTATTTTATGATTATGACTATGACTACATATAGTATGTGACTAAGATTTGGCTCTATTCCTCAATATTAAATTACTTCATAGCAATGTAAAAGATTAAAAAAATATTTATAAACTTATTCTCAGAGCTACCCGATGTGAATGCTAAATATCATTTCAATCGGTTCCGAAGTTTCAACGAAGATTGGTGACAAACACTGTGACACTGGAATATTATATCTTTGATAATTCTAATCGTACTAACTGAGAATGTTTGGGTAATATACATACATTCATACATATTCTCACGCCGTTAGTTCCCATTGGGGTAGGCAGAGACTATCGATCGCCACTTTGTACGATCCTGGCAAACCTCTCTATCTTCATTCACATCCATCAATCTTTTCATACACGCTATTTTATTCTTCGTACTTCGGACACCTGCCTTTTTGAGCACATTGTCTATTTGGTCCAAATGTGTCCTCCGAGGTCGTCCTCTACTAACATTACCTTCCACATTGGCTCTATGGATCTCTTTTACAAATTAACTGTCTGGATGACCTCCTGACCTCTATATGTCATCATCTTCGGGTAATATGTGGCGATGTAATTAAAAACCAAACGATCTTTGTATGACTTTTAATTTTGATAACAGTAGAATGATTGTGGATTCCAATTATATCGCAACTCATTTCTAGTTTTGTAACCGTAAATATTAAGAAAAAAAGAAACCAAATATACAAAACACCTGTTTGGCTCAATTACAAAGTCAACTTTATAAAACACTAACTTATGTCAATAAAGTGAAATTTCCATTAAAACCCAGATACATATAGAACTTAACTAAATAGAGAAGAATGTAAATTTCGGTAAATGATTCAGTGTATTTGAATTGACTAAAACATGATTTAAGTACATACATACATATTCTCACGCCGTTAGTTCCCATAGGGGTAGGCAGAGACTATCGATCGCCACTTTGTACGATTTAAGTATAACATGATAAAGTATGAAGAATAAAAGAGCATGTATGAAAAGATTGATGGATGTAGACGAAGCAAGAGAGGTTTGCCAGGATCATACGAAGTGGCGATCAATAGTCTCTGCCTACCCCAATGGGAATTAACGGCGTGAGTATATGTATGTATGTATGTATGATTTAAGTGAAGCAAATGTGTGACCAACAAAATTCATAACATTGAATCAACCTAATAAATAAAGAATAAATAAAGGAAAGAAAAATTACGACGCAGGCGGGAATCGAACCCGCGACCTCGAGAGCGTCGGGGCGTATACCCGAGGTCGCGGGTTCGATTCCCGCCTGTGTCGTAATTTTTCTTTCCTTTATTTATTCTTTATTTATTAGTAATAATCCCCACATGAGGTTTTCATGAACAAAAAGATTTTAAATTTTTTCAAAAAAAATGTTGACAATCGATTTATAGTTTATTATTTTAAGCAATTTTTGTACTGAACTACGTTTGGCTTCAGTTTGGCAGCTCTACTCACGCATATAAAGTTCAATTGTATAGTTGAAATAATGTCACTGTTCCGCACAATTGATCTATTTTCGAATTATTTAATCTATTTTCTCACTGGGACCTATAACGTAAATCAATGAAATGAACAATGTGATCAAGAAGTTGAAAATCCCTCGGTGATGACATCAATCTTGCTTTGCATCCAGTTTCGTATCTCTCTTACTCCCTCCGGTATGCTAAGACCACCGGAATTTATATGTGGTGGTACAATTTTAAGTAATCCACAAATGGATTTATCCATGTATCAATTTAAAACCTTATTTTATTTAATACATTGAAAGAGTAAAATTTAGAAAATCTCTTAATGCTTTCTAATAATTGTAGTTAAACTTTTATTAGAATAATAAAAAAAACCGTTATAGTATATTCAGGCTGATAATATTTCTCAAGCTATCTATCATCGGGTTAGAAAAGCGCTAACACCTTTTTTAGTGTGGTAAGAGGTTATCTAGGGGTTTGGAGGATTAAATAATTTAAATATTTTTGTTCAAGAAAACCTTATGTTATATATTATTAATAAATAAAGAATAAATAAAGAAAAGAAAATTTTTTTGGCACAGGCGGGAATCGAACCCGCGACCCCAGGTATACGCCCCGACGCTCTGCCAATTGAGCCACCGTGTCAATGGCTGCCAGCGCGCCCGCTTGTGTCGAAATTTTTCTTTCCTTTATTTATTCTTTATTTATTGGGGGATTAAAGTTTTTGTTGGGCTTGTGGTTAGTGATCTTCCACTAAAAATCCTCCTACAAAATCATAACTAATTGTAATTTCTCAATTATAATGAGTGATCAATTTGTAATCAAATATTACATATTAGAAGCGCAAAAATTTTTTTGCTTTCAAGTTTTTCAAAATCTGCAACGTGGGTAAATTCCCACAAAGCGGATAAAAATATTTCATAAAAGGGGCTTAATTATAGAATATGAAGCGAGATTATAAAATCAGTATAAAATCACAAAATCCTTTCAAATAACTTATCTGTCTGTAGTGAACACTACATAAATATTCATACATCCATACATTTACCTCATGTTTCAGCTTTTTTGTTAATTATATCAGAGTTCGCCATTCCGTGTAGAAAGTGTGTCAATGCAATGTTGTCCGATGAGTTACCGTATCTTAAGTACCACTGGGTCCCAATGGTATTTATTTCTGCGCGTAATATGCTTTACTCGATATACCCACGATATACTGCATAAAAATAAAGTTGCTTATATATATCTCTCAACTCAAACTCAAACGTTTACGCTGTACACCCCCGAAGGTGCAGCCAGATTTACTTAAACTTCTGAACGTCACGTGATTTTGTCACCTGGTGTTTAAAGTGCCCACGCTTTGCTTTGGCAGTGTACTCTTGTGATAGGGGCAGGATTATCGCCGTTTTGTACAATTAAAATGTCACATGAAAAAGTACAACTTGGCCATGTGAGTTTCCTCACAATGTTTTCCCTCACCATTAACAACCATGATAAACCATGATGGTGTGGGCCCAACCCGGGATTTGAACCCTCATCGTCTGCACGATAAGCGGTGTTCTACCCATTGAACTATCACGGTTGCTTATATATACGCGTCTAATAAACAGTTGTATCTACGAATTGTCTACGACTTTCTCGTAGCACTAGCGTAGCAATTATAAAAAACAAAAGTGCAATATAATATAATATAACAGTTTTTCATTGATTATAATTTTATCCGATGGGCCTGCCCCCTATCACGTGAGTACACTATCCAAGCAAAACGTGGGTACCTTCTCTGGACACTAGATGGCGCTACCATGTGAGTTCAGAAGTATTGGTACCTATGCTGACCCCTTCGGGGATAAACGGCGTGAACGTTTATGTTTATGTTACGTTTAATTATTTTATGCATTTTTTTGCCACAGTAGTATATAAAAACAATAAACCAAAGAATCCTAATATAACATTCCTGGACCTTTCAGTAAATAAAACAAAATATGGCACTTCAATACAGCAGAAAAATAATATTTTTTCTTTATTGAACAAATACTGTGCTTTGAAAAAGAGGCCATTATTGTTTTAGCGTCTAAAAATATTTTACACCAATTGATAGACTTGATTTTTAGCTCTGTGTTCCGTTCAATTATTATTTGACAGGAACGCAACAGCATCCGTAGTCTTACACTTAGCCCCAAAATTAAATTGGAGAAATTTACCATTGTTTGGTGACAACATAAGTAGCTATACCACATAATTATCCGAATAGTAAAATATTCCTTTTTTTGTAGGGTAAGTTAAGCCTTAAATCGTTTATCAGTGAAATCTGCCAACCCGCATTAGGTAACCAAAATGGCCTGAACATCATAGGTTGTAATGTTAATGACTTGTAATGGTAAGTACCTTAAAAAACTAGGTAGTTCAAATCTTACACAGTAGTTAGTCTTAAGTTAATATTTTTATAGACTGTTTTCCTTCATATTGCTAATATTATTCTTTTTCTTCCCTCTGTAATTCAAGGCACAAATTTGTATCGAAAACTCATCAAACGAAATGTGGATTAAAAATTCGATAACGCAAATTTCCCGAACGAATTTCCCTTTAACCCGCCGAAAGCCATAATAGGTACAAAGAGAATTGACTAGTAAAAAAACGTTCAATTCCAAAATCGACATTAGAACACCCTGAAGGCATCTAGATCCGTTTTTTCTCTCACGTACGATCCTTACAGCGCATACTTAATTTCTATTTGCCCGTGTAGAGGTAACCGGGGTTGAAGTAAGGGTGCGGGGGTCAGGGTTTTCTGACAGGCGCGGTGCGTTCTCCCAGGCCAGTGAATGTTGCGGCAAGTCCGCGACCACCCGTTCTTTGAAGTCGTATTTGTTGAAGTGGAGTGATGTGAAAAGTGGATATATAAGCAGAAAAGCACATGTGTACTTAACTATCGATACTTAGTGGGGGTGCGTATTTTTGTCGACTTGTGGTGTGTTACTGGAGTGTTTCTTAAAAGGCAATCTGAGACTAGTCGGAGTTGTGATAATTGAAGTTTCTTCCGGTAAGTGTGATTTTGATGAAAACTGGCTGTTAATTGTTTAATTATCTGTCTCTGATTTTTTTCGCAATAATAAAAGCTTTTTTTTGGGGAAAGATAAAACTGAACACTTTAACTAAATTGGATAATTGGTTTTTGTATTAGAAATACAGGTAAATTAACATTTTTTTTAGAATGCTTAAAATTAATCGAGAGTTAAAATTGGTATAAAAAAGGTAGTTATTATAGTATTAAATATATGTTCGTTTAAAGAAGTGAAATATATGTATATTATGCTTATATTTACTTTTTATTTAACAATCAGTCTAAAAAATGTGTTGGAGACAAATTTATATTTTTTTAAATCCATTTCATATGTTTTTATATCTTAGAAAGAAGTCACTTAAGTTGAATCTATGGAAAATAGCTCAAAATATTGGTAATGGAATAATATCTCATTTGTTTTCATTTACTATTTATTTATTTATTATAACGACAATTAAAGAATGAAACTATTTGTTTTGTCTAACACTACAAGCTGACTAAGTAAAAACTGGTATTAAAATTCAAAATCAATAAAAACAATATAGATTGAAATGCAGAAGTGCATACGTACAAAAATAGGCCTGATAGATCCGTGCTCGTATCTACTGGGCGCCTCCTATGATTATATTTGTGCCAGCAAATTTCTATAGTAACTTTATTTTAGGCATAAAAAAGGTTCAACCACAGCAGCACCATATTGATCATTTTTGAACCTTAGAATTTTCCGCTTTATATCCCGTTTTGAAGGTGGGCATTATTATACATACATATACCTACTCACGGCCATAAATCCCAAAAAGGGATAGCCTGAGCTTCAGAGATAGAAACTCCTTAGCAACACTTGGAAGTCGATAGGGGACAAGATGGTAGAAATAAAGTATCGCTGGTGAAGAGTCTTCAACCGCATCGCCAAAAATTCACTTAAAAAGACCCCACATCCTTACACCTCAAACGACACCCGTGTGTAAAACTACTGGTACTGGAAGGTACTACATTCTAAGAAGGCTCTACACGGCACAAAATCATTATTATTTATATAAATAAATATATAAATATATATATATTTACGACGGCACAGTCGCAATTGTGGCTTATGTCTTGCACATTCCTGTTACATGGATAAGTATGGATAACTAGTTGGAAATTGTCTTTTGGGAGTGATATGGCTGATTTTGTAAAGCAAATATACTTTGTTTTTAAAGCGTTCAGAGTAAGCAGATTATCCTCCAGCCACGAAGTTATATAGCACAACCCTCTCTCTGCTAACTCCTTTACTTTGAGCCACGTTTTAGAGTGAAAAAGAACTACGGTGTCATCAGCAAACATAATAATCTCTGCACCTTCTATCTCTATATATACCTTCTATCTTCTATATATCTTAAGGTTATTCTATGTAAATTTATTCATATAAGTATTATTTATAGTTATAGTAGTATTATGATTTATATATATACTTTTTGCTCGGGTCCGTGACGTGACACAATCGGTTCTGACTGAAAATCTGTTTTAAAGGCTACGCCTTTAATAAATGCTGAGTTAGCAACCTTTTCTTTGCCTTTGAGGGGACTTTAATTATGTATGTCCCTAAATGTTTTATTAATATATTTTTTGTTTTGTTCTTTGTTAAAATGGTGTGTGTTTTTGTAAAAAATGTAATGTCTTATTGATCCCTGAGGCAATGAATAAATGATTTCTTTTCTTTTCTTTCTTTTTAAATAATAGCTAAATGATAACGCAAATCAGCAACGTAAAGACAATACTATACAACGCCATCGATTGAAGAAATTACTTGCATGAAATATAAAATGGGCGACGTTTTTATTCTTGGTAACACCTTACTTTTGATACCAAACACGCAATGGTTATCTTATTCTCACCCCGTTTATTATATTAATGGAAGCACTCTGATAGCATACCCAACTTTAAAAAAAAACTTTTGTAATTCATTGACTATTGACGGAGTAATCGCGTAACATTCATCCACAAAAACACATTGAATCGAATTGAGAACCTACTTATAAATTAAGGATAAATAATAATAATAATCCCCACATGAACAAAAACATTCGAATTATGAGAACCTCCTTTTTTGAAGTCAGTTGTAAAAATTGCATAACTACTGGAAAACTGGCAGTATTTTCCAACTTCTGAATAATAAATGTTACAGATGCATGTAGATGGGTCCTCTATTAAAAGTCTATACGTACATACATTATAAATACATTTCGAAGGCAATATATACCAAAATTTCTTAGCCAAAATGTCTGAATAAGAAATGATCAGCCAATTTCGGAATTCGCAAATGGAATAACTTGTAAAGCAAAACATGATTAGTAAATGATTGGTTAGCTGACATCGTCCAACTATCAAGGAAGTTCCAATAAATTTAGTCGCCTTGAACAGCCCACGGTAGGAAATGTGGTAGTGCTATGCGTGTCCACAATAAAACATTTAAATATTAAAATATGTTTTCCTTCGCCTTATCTTTTATTCATATTTTTCTATAAAACTGCAACTCATTCCAACTAATAATTAGTGAAATATATTAAGGTATACAAAAACGACGAATAAATATAAAAGGTGAATAATTCATTAAATGTTATTTAAATAGTGTGATGCAAACGCCCAAAATACTCATTTATTAATTATGTTAAATTTAACTGAGCTTTTACAGCTATGAACTAGGCTTAGTAATTAAATAAGTACATAATTATCTAATATTATTTAGCGCATTATATTTAAAAGAATAACATACAGTAGAATAATGGATCGTTTAAACTTAAACTACATTTAGAAAATCGTAGGTCTATCATTCATAGGACACTGGAGAGGGGAATTAAAGTGCTTTTAGGGAATATGTAAGTTTGTGAACAAAAAAACTTCTTCTGATTTAACAGTCCGGAGCAAATTATGTATCTATACATTTCTACAATTGAACTATGGGATTGATTTGATATTCAGTTAATTCAAAATTGCAAAGATAGATAGCAAACCTCCAAATACCTGTTTATTATTCTAACATATCTTTCAAGTATGTAAATCTTAATGGATCACTCATGTGATTAGTTGTAACATGTCAGATATAATATAACGTTCACACACATATAACTTGGTTTCATCATTCAAGTAAATTTAGCCGTATCTAGCGTAGTTTTGTTTACCACCACTTCTTTTGGTTGTCGTATGAGGTGACTTAGGTTAATTTTTGGCGTTTTTATTTATTGTTTGGAAGGAGTTTGAAAACCATCACCAACCCAACCATCCCATATTTTTCTTCCTATATTTAACTTATCATGGTTGTTAACGGTGAGGGAAAACATCGTGAGGAAACCCACATGGCTGAGTTGTACTTCATGTGACAGTGTATTCTTACAAAAGGGCGATAGACCTGCCCCCTATCACATGAGTACACTGTCTAAGCAAAATGTGGGTACCTTTTCTGGACATTAGATGGCGCTCGCTGCCATGTGAGTTCAGAAGTATTGGTACCTCTGCCAACCCCTTCGGGGATAAACGGCGTGAACGTTTATGTTATGTTATATTTAACTTCAAAAGTGGCTGTAGAATTTTTAACACCGAAGTCAAAGCTATAGGATAAGCCCTTTTAAACTTTACAGCCCCAATTTTATGTATGTATGTGTGCTATATCAACTTGTTTAACAGCTAACTTAGTTTCCGGCTTTGCTAAAGCTGTTGATAAAGTTAGTACTAAAATATGACAACCCAGCAGGCTTAAGTTTGTCGGTCCCTATATGATCACGGTTTATGCATATGTTTTGAAATATAATGTTTACAGGGCCTCCAAGGGTTGCAAAAGGTCCATGTTTACCTATTGTAATACTCTTAAATCCATTGCTTTGTAAGTCAAGATTTCCTAATCTTTATTTAAAAGGAAGTTTATCTTCTAACATATGTGCTATATGGAGTGTCTTTGATTATAATACTTACCAAGCTGCCTATAATCAAGGCTGTGTATTTGATAAAATAGTTATAAAAAATTATTAAGAATTTTGGTACCAGAAATTCCTTAGCCACTTATGGAAATTAAGTGAGAATAAGATGGTAAAAGAAAGAAAATTTAGCGAATAATTTTGAGCTACATTGCCCATCAATTATTTAAAAGGTCGCCGCAATCTCACTCTACTCAACCACACCCAAACAAAATAGTGCTATTATTAATCAATCTTACACAGCAGATTAAGAATCATTTAGTTTTATTATCCTTTGGTAGCTTTATATCCAGTATTGGAGTCCGATGTGCAACAAAACTGTCCGCAAAAATTCTCTGATTTTTAATTCAAAATGGACGAGCGACAATCAGGTAAAAAACATAAGTTCTACTGTAAACATAAATTTAAACAAACATACATACATATACTCACGGCTATCTGTCCCCAGAATGGGTATCCAGTACATCGTAATGAGAATTTCCTTAGCCACTTTTTAAACTTGAGTAGGGAAATATTGTAAAATAAAAGTTCATACATCTACACTCATTCCCATTAGATAGGCTCTTACACTATCAATGGCCATTTTACATGATCCCTGCATAACCCTGGAGCTATATCTGCGTTATTTAAACTACTTGCTCTTTTGTTATTTACTCTTCAGCCATCTGAAAAGGCAGGCGTCTGTTTTTTTTTCAGCACAGTAGCCTTGAATTTGGACAAATAATATTTTTAATATTTTATCATTTTAAATTCCTGGATTATTGATATAAAAAACGGCAACCACTCATCGCTTTTACTCACTAGTCACCTTCTTGCATGAATTATATTATATTGCACATTAAATTTTAGATCAGAAAAAGATATATAAAAATCAATTTAATGCACTTAATTAAAACTACTTCACTTTTAAAGAATCACATTTATTGAATCGTACTAAGATTTGGGAAATTTTAGGTACAGTTTGTCAATTTGAACCAATTAAATATAAGTATTATATAATTTATACCATATCGGTAAATAACTATCAGACAGTACAATATGTGTTTATTATAATTGACGTCACTTAAAGCGTTACATACGAACACATTTATTATTTCAGTAAGGCAAAGTTATTAAATTATTCATTGAGCAAAGGTTGAACCTTTAATATAGACCGTTTTCGTGTCTGAAAACAATATAAAGCAATTGACGTAGGTGTATTTAATTTAACTTTAGGTACAATAATATATAATTGAGCATTTTTGGATTTCATTAAGAACTATGCTTGCTTAGTAATCTTTTTTTCGATGAGTTTAATGGCGTATGTTTTCTTGAATTTCAAATCATAAGTAAATATTATGAACCATACGTTTCTTTTTATGTTACAGACTAATTTGATAATTATGTAAAACTTGGTTTGGCCGTCTAAAATCAACAAAGTTAAAAGAGAAATGTTACTCGTATGTAGTTTTTAATTATTTAAAAAAATCGCTTTGTAATGTCTATAAAATAGAACTAAATCATTTCGTCTTGTGGGAGTTTGTAATGGGGAATTAGCAGTGTGGGGCTTTTTAAGTGATTCCTGGGCAATGCGTTTGGTGACCCATCACCAGCTTCTTTAATTTATAATAACTTTTTCCCCACTCAACTTCCAAAAGTGGTTGAGGCATTTCTTGTTATTAAGCTCTGGCTGCCCCTTTTTGGGATTAATAACGGCAAGTATATAAATTTTTGTATGTTAACAATGTGGTTAAGATATTTTTGTTTCTATCTCCTTAAAGAAACATCTTACGAAGTAATGATAGATTCAAATTAAATTTAGTGTCCTTGCCAATGAGAAAATATTGTATTTTATACCAATAAAAAGTAACTTAATTATTTTTTAATTTATGAACTCTGATAATAGAAATGAAATAAAAAAAGTTGAACTTTTGTAGAAAATTACGATTACTAGAATTAAATAAATTTAATCTCAGCTTCAGATTAAAAAATCTTATAAATTTCAGAACAAAATTCACGTATAATTCATCATATTCATAATAATACTAAGTTATTAAAACTAAAGTATTAGAACTAAAACTCTAGTGTAAATATGCTGAGTCGGCGCCTCATTGACTCTCATTGTATTTAATTTGCACGATTATTATTTTCATGTTGTATCACATGAGGGACTGAACAAAGTTTTTTTTTACATTTTTAATTATTAAGGTTTGATCTAAATAATCAATTCGCTATATTTAACATATTTCCAAGTTATCATATTCAATTATTTGTCTCACGACCCGGAGTTTTGTGTTCGATTCCAACAATTCCGAGGCGATACTTAATATATCCTAATTGGATCACTATATTGCAGGCTAACTCGACTATTCAACCATTAACTAAGATGACGACACAGTTCTGAGGGCACATTTCACCAACGGTCCCGCCGCGCCTACTGTCTTAAACACATGTACTATATTTCCCCGAGGTGGTAAAATAGCCGTAGAACTCTCAGGCTCATCAATTTAAGATACAACCCCTCTACATGTTTTGTTTTAAATTTGGTTGTCGAAGAGGACAAAAGTTAAAAGCATCACCAAACAACTTATCTATTCTTAGCTACCGTGCGAGGCTGCAAAAGTGACGGCGGCGTGTGGAAGTAAAAGAAATAGTTTCATTTATCTACAAAACGCTGACATGAAAACAAAACCATATTTCCATCCAAAAATATCTCGAACCGCCTCACCTGCCTTACGTTAAGAGGTCGTAAATGCCACGAGATACGTTACTTTTTACGATTTTCTGATCCGAAAAGGGTTGTGAAGGTCAGACGATCGTTACATGGTGAAATATGTGCCCTCAGGGCACTTTAGCTTCGGCTTACTGACGTATTGTTCTCGATCTCTGAGCTATTGTGTACGTTTGCTGAAATACGGAGCTGACTGCCAACATTAAATGCGAGGTTTTCGTTTAAACTGAAACGTTAAAATGCTACTTAAATTGTTGCGTCACAAAAAAGCTTAAGTTGTAGTAGTTTGGGCAAGTATATTTTCTTAAATAATATCAGTTTCAAACAGCACTAATCAATTTCTCCTATGACGGATGTTATAGGCGACTTAGGGTTTAATGGCTCTTTATAATTGATAATTTATAGTTGCAAAATGAAGATAGAGACTCATTTGTTTAACAATAATGTTAGAAACTCATTTAACAATAATGTTAGAAACTCATTTCCCAAAAGCGGCTAAAATAAAGGTATATTTTTATTCTGGGACCTAAAATCTGCATATTGTCTTTTTATATGCTGTGTAATGTCAGCTTAGAATAGCTCTACCCCATTTCTTCCGGTGGGTGTACGTAAGAGGCGACTAACGGTATTGGGACATTTAAGGGATTTTCAGGCGATGCGGTTGGAGACCCATCACCAACAACCTTTATCTCACCATCTTTTCCCCACTCAACTTTCCAAACGTGGCTGAGGAATTTCTAATTCCTTAGCTCTGGCTACGCTATCTAGGGATTTATAGCCGTGAGTATATGTATGTATGTATGTTTTTTCATCAAAAATTGACATGCCACAATGAAATAACTCAGCCTTTATCTAAAACACAGTATATAAAAATCAATGTGCATCCAAAATTGAATTTAATATGAGTTTATTAAAACACAGTGTATAAACTTTTGACTAATAATCATTCGGGAACCGATCTTAAAGATTAAGCACTAATCCAGCGAATTTATTTAGTATATTAAAAAAATCAGCTTTGCTCAGAAATCAATCTTGAAACCCGGGTTTAAGCACTGACCCAGTTTTTCGTTATGGTCGCTCGTCAAAGACGGAATCCTATTAATACTTAATGCTATTAGCTGTACTCGTTTTAATTTCTTACTTTAGTACCTATATATAATTTAATTCATCATGCTGTGGTCAGATTCTAAATATTATGATGTGTAAGATTTTAAAAAGTAACAAAAGCATTATTTCACTTTTTAAAACAGACTATAAAACATTATTTACACTTTTAATAAATCAATAAGCCACCATAATTAATATTTCATATCTTTCATCTAGATTTTAGTCACCGCAGTTATGCTCTTTATTTATGCAGCGGTCACAGATTGGCGAAACGGAAACATTTGTAATGAGATATTTATGGATGTTTTACACAAATTTTTGGTTTTGAAACTATGAATCATCAATCATTTTATGGTCAAGTTTAGTGTCCCATTTATTTAAAATTATTATTAAATTCATATTGAGTTTTTTTGTCTCAGAGAAAATCATTTTGTTAAATTTAGAGAGAAATATAAGTCAACTACCGAACTTTTCTGATTAAAATAGTGGATTTTTATTGTATTGTATTTTCAAATTGGATAATATATAAATTTTTCGTGCTCGTTAAGCCATCATTGGTTCCAGATATAACCGGGTAGTCGTTAGTTTATCTGTCGCAGGCGGATTGTATAATTATAGATTATTACTAGATAACTATAATTGAAGAACTTATCGCAATAATAATCTGGCTAATGCTTGAACCGCCGCATTACAAAGCGGCGCTGTTTTAGAAAACGGCTAGCCGTAATGTAAAACGGCGGATTATACAATCCGCCTGCCACATATCCAATTGCACAAGTGTGTGACTATAGACTATAGGCTATGACAAAATTGCAACAAACAGGGTAAGCTCGTGCCCATAGATGCGGGCATACATGGGCTGTGATGTTACATGTTTGCAACTAAAGTTTATGTTTCAAATTTGTATTAAGATCCCTTTAATTCAATAAATCCATATTAATCGTGATTCGTAATCTATCAATGTTCATTACGAAGTAATTAATAATTCAATTTAAATTTCGTCTACTAATTACATTCAAAAAGTGTTCTCTGTTAATCTAAAATCAATACTGTCGAAACTTCGAAGCAAAACAAGAGCGCTGAAAATTAAATATTGTCAAAGCAAAATAGGCTTCTAGAAACAGTTTTTATTTCATTCCACTTGTTAAGCCAAGATTCACAAACAAAGTATATAACTGAGATCATTATCTCCAGCTTTATTGCTTTCGTATTAAGAATAAGCATTCGAATAGGCTTTGCGTAGTTGTTTTACGATGAAGCCTATAAATTGTTGGTGAAATTCTTGCGGCATTGTTTGCCAAAACTTTGTGATAACGTTTTGTAATTTGCTTCTATTTGATTTAGAGAAATTGAAGACAAATTATCTATCTTTGCCTTGGGTAGTATATCTTGTAAAAGTATTTATCGCTTTATAAGTAATAGTTAAAAGCATATAGCCACTAACTGTTAAAACGTTGTTTTAAGAGATGATTTATTAATTTATTTGATTGAAATGTTTAGTATCGGTTTTGACGAGGTTTTATTCCTGTTGTGACATACGAAACTATAAATCACGCAATGTTTGGTGGTGACGTGATGCACACATGATTTGTTTGTTATATGGTTTTTTTTTTGGTATTTGAGAATCATCACTAACTACCTTTTATTTTCGTTTTTTTGCTTACGTAATTTTGATTGTGGTTGGGTAGTGTTTTTCTCTCGTCAGTTTTATTCTTAAGCTCCCGGTTACCCGTCTGACTTTATTTTATTCTTTTTCATAACAATTGGAGAAAAAATTAAAATAAAGGTTGTTCTTATGGGGCACCTTCAGCATCGCCCAAAAATCACTAAAAAAGTCACCTCTTACGAACACCTTCGGGAAGAAATGTAGTTGTACTATTCTAAACCAACGCAGCAAACTGAATAATTAGCACCTAATAATGTCACAAATTAAAAGATATAAAATAATAATATAAGTAAGCCATATTATATTATAATCGGGATAAACCAACGATATTTGTAAATCACTTACGTGATTAATAAAATATAATTAAGCCAAACAAACAGGACATTCAACTCTCGACAGTAAAACACTCGACAATAAAATCAAGCATATTAAAATACGGCTAGTATAATAACTTATAAAGTTGTCATGACAAAATAACTAATTAAATAGTAAAAACAAATCCATTAAAAACAATTACAAGCAACTTGCAGCGCTCATGCATTATATCCGTGATAACAATCGTCACCAAACTGATACAACGATTTAATATACATAATGACTGTTCGTACTTGAAATGACATGTCGGGTCACCTTTTATTGGGGCATTTTCACAATCATGTCAGCAGTGCTAGGTAGTGTCGGCTTCGAATAACACTAATTCATTAGTTCCCGCGGGTGTCCTAAGGAGCAACTTAGGTTAATTAGGTTTTTAGGTTATTTGGGCGATACGAGTAAAACCTATTACTAAAAAACTTTTAAGGCCTAAAAGTTTTTCACTCTGGAGCCCTGGTTACCCCCCGTTTAAGTGTATGTATTTATAAACAGTAAACGTAACACACTTCTCCTCTTAACTACAAAAATCGTGGTTATAAGCAGATATCTCTTTTATACTTCCAATCTTCCAAAGAGTTACGATATAACTACGAGCGTACTACGTACCCTGTATAGCAAGCACGAGCGCTATTTTATCGACACGATAACGGTTAGAATGAGATGGCAGTATTCGATACTAAGTAAGTGCGTAAGAGATGGCTGCTTTACCCACGCGATAACTAGTTTGACCACCGCTCGTGCTTGCCCTTCTGATATGACCACCTAGGTAGATAAGTGACGAAACACACTGCTGTAAACACAAAAAGTAAGAGTTCTTACTTTTTGAGTTTTTTTTCTTGATTGGATCTACTAAAAAGATAAAGATAAAGATAAAAAATATTTATTTCAAAATAAAAAGAATTGTTCTCTATTTTTTGAACGTCACAAACTTACGTATAAGTTAAATCTTACTCTACTGACTCTACTTCGGATTCGGAAGGTGTATTGTTGAGAGAAGAACCCGTAAGAAACTCAGCAACACACATCTTTTCTTAGTCAAATTACAATATTGGTGTATGTCTGGAAATATCCTGAATAGAGCCCTGGTGACACCAAGCAGTTTCATCTATCATATAATCATTTAAACTGTAATAAGCTTTTAAATGAAGACTGCGTTTTATAATTACTTTGAATTTCTTTTCTGTTAGATTCAAAATGTCATCAGGTATTTTATTATAAAATTTTACACATAACCCCATAAAAGATGTATTTATTTTTGACAATCTGTACTTTTGAATTGAAATTTTATTATTATCTCTAAGACTTCTAGTATGTCTGTCACAGTTTTTGGAAAATGCTTTCAAATTTTTTCTCACATACATGATGTTTTCATAAATATATTGACATGGCAGTGTCATTATATTTATGGTTTTAAACAATTCT
This sequence comes from Bedellia somnulentella, assembly GCA_963576735.1. Taxonomy (NCBI): domain Eukaryota; kingdom Metazoa; phylum Arthropoda; class Insecta; order Lepidoptera; family Bedelliidae; genus Bedellia; species Bedellia somnulentella. The sequence continues at coordinate 16,048,325 of OY755171.1, forward strand.
CTAAGGGAATCTCGTGAACCTAAATTATAAATAGCTCTTATTGCTCTTTTCTGTAAAATGAATATTGACCCAACATCAGCAGCTCTGCCCCAGAGTAAAATGCCATAAGACATGATGCTATGAAAATAACTATAGTAAACTAAACGAGCGGTCTGTACATCAGTTAAATGTCTTATCTTTCTAACGGCATAGGCAGCACTGCTTAGCCTGCCAGCTAGCGCGCTAATGTGGGGTCCCCATTGGAGCTTTGAGTCCAGATGTATCCCTAAGAAAACTGCGCTATCCGTAAATGGTAATTTTTCATTATTTAATGTAATTTCATTATCAACACTTTTAACATTTGGTAATGCAAATTTAATACATTTGGTTTTTTTGGCATTTAGTACAAGATTATTTGAAGCAAACCATGTTTGAATTTGGGAAACTGCATTATTTACATCGTCAATATTTTCCGAATTCCTTTTAACGTCAAAAATTAAAGAAGTATCATCAGCAAATAATACTATTTCAGACCTTTTCTCGACCATGAACGGCAAATCATTAATATATACTAGAAACAAAAATGGGCCTAATATAGATCCCTGTGGAACACCCATTTTTACATGAGTTCCAGATGATTTTATTTTATCGATTTGCACTTTTTGTATTCGATCTGAGAAGTAGGACTTTATTAATTTAAGTGCGTCACCTTCGATGCCATAATGTCCCAATTTTATGAATAAAATATTATGATCTGCACAATCAAAAGCTTTTGTAAGATCGCAGAACAAACCGATTGCATCATTCTTAAGTTCCCACGAACCAAAAATATGTTTAATTAGGGCAACGCCTGCGTCAGTGGTAGAGCGGCCTTTCGTGAAACCAAATTGTTTAGGGTGAAACAAATTGTTGGAACTAAAATGCAAGAGCAGTTGATTAAGCATAAGTTTTTCAAATATTTTACTCATAACTGGTAGTATAGATATAGGCCTATAACCTTCAGGATTATTTTTATCACCTCCAGATTTTAGTAAAGGTACAATTTTACTATGTTTCATGAGATCTGGGAAGATACCATTACTTATACATTCATTAAATATTTTCGCTAAATAAGGAGCTATTATTACAATAAAATTATGGCATACTTTTACTGACATACCCCAGATATCCTCAGAATTTTTCAATTTCAGTGATTTAAACACTTTAATGATATCTTCGGGACTGACAACTTTAAAATTAAATATAGATTTACAAATTGCAACGTTTTGTTGCAACAGCTCTTGAGCTAACGTAGCAGATGAATTTAAGTGTTCAGTGGTCTTAAAAGGTATATCAGCAAAATATTTTTCAAAAATACAAGCAATTACATCATTTGAAGTAGTCAAACCTCGATCAGACCGAATACAAAAGTCCTGATCACATGATTTGCTTTTGCCAGTTTGAGTGTTGATAATGTTCCAAACGGTTTTTACTTTATTATCAGATGTTTTAATACGTTGGCTCAAGTATCTTGCTTTAGCCTCCTTACAAACTTTATTAAACATTTTTGAGTATTTTTTTACATATTCTATAAATTCATCATTATGTGAGAACGCTTTTTGATCGTATAAATCAAATAGTATTTCTCTAGATTTATATATGCCTGGTGTTGCCCACTCACTAAATTTAAATTTATTACATATAGTTACATCTTTAATAGTAAATATTTTATTAAATTCGTCTATCAGTACTTTAAAGAAAGTATTATAACTATTATTTGGATTTTTATTTATTGAAGAAGTGGGCAGCTTATAACTGATTAAGTTTATATATTTTTCAACTTTGAAAGCAGTGACACTCCTTTTTTTAACTATAATTTTTCGGTCTGGTGCCTTATGTGGAAAGTTTACAAAAAGACCACTGTGATCAGATTTTAGTTTATTTATTACAGATTTACTTATGAATTCAGCATTTGTAAATACATTATCTAAACATGTTTTGGTTCTAGTAGGTTCCAAGAATAAATTTTCTAAATTAAACGATTGGAATAAACTCATCAACCGTGTTTTCTGAGTACTATCTTTTAAGAGATCTATATTGAAGTCTCCACAAATAATTAATTGTTTTTTACTCTTGAAAATTTTAGTTAATACATCTTCCATTACACTTTCAAATCTTTCATAATTTTGACTATAGGGGGCTCGATATACGCTTACTATAAAGTAGTTTAGTAACTCTATGCAGGATATCTCCACGACTTGCTCAACGCTCAGTTTTACAATATCCTCACGATTTTTACATTTAATACTATTTTTTATAAATATAGCGGAGCCACCACAGGCTTTAGAATTGCGGCAGTAGCTACTAGCTAAGTTGTAATTTTGAAAACCAAATATGAGCTCGCAATTCTTAAGCCAGTGTTCTGAGACACAGAAACAATCAATTTGATATCTTTCTAAAAACAATTCAATTTCTAATTCTTTACAAGAAAACCCCTGAGTATTTTGAAATACTAATTTAAATTGTGGGTCTCCTTGTAAAGCACGGTTTTTAAATATTTTGCCAGAAGAACCTCCTTCCTTGTTTACAATGTTAATATTAATTGAAGGTGACGGCTTAAGGATGACAGGAGGCTCTTCTATTGTCTCACTTAAAAGTTTAAATTATGGTTTCCACCATCACATACTGTAAGTAAGTTTTCCCTTATATTAAATAAGGGAGGGTTCGATATATGATATGCTAATAATTTAGCAATGGTACGTTTTTTATTTAAGGGTATGTATATAGTACCCGATCGTTGTCTTGAATAAGGTATGAACTTATTCACGTCCAGAGTAAAGAAAACGTCGCTTTGACGGCTGGTCATATTAAATATAAAATTATTCAACATATGAATATCATTATTATGCTTACTCATATAATTATATATATATATGGTAAGGTACAAAACATATGAATATCATTATCATTATTATGCTTACTCAATAATTATATATATATGGTAAGGTACAAAATATAAACTTACATTTATATTTCTTTTGTATCTCTAAAAGCTGGCTAATGCCTTTCTTCAATATTTTTTTATTTAATCCTATACTACTACCGAATAATATAACAATTGTAGTATACTCGTCATATTCACCCAAAGTAACTTTATCAATAATATAATTAAAGGGAGCACCAGTATAACAATAGTTTGTTACTGTCTGATGTATGTGATCATTTAATATTTCTCCGAAACGTAACCCCATACCATCGGAAAATATTATAGTTTTGCGAACCGGGGTGGTAGTGGTAGGGATGGATTGTTCTTTGTCTGATTGTAACGGCGGAGACATAAAGTTACAAGATTTTCCAGACAATTTATGACAATCCGTCTCTTTTTCTATTAGGTTACTTATATTCATATACCTTTTTTTTACCTCTTCCTGACTAGCAATCATATTTTTTAGTTGGCTATTTAAACTATCGATTTTTTGAATTAAATTTATTTTTTTGTAGGTTTTATTAATGTTTCTAATACTATTTTTAATATTTATCAGATTTTTCGTTGAGCTATATATGCGTTTATTAACTAATTTATATTTCTTTATTTGCCTATGACTTAATGATTTTTGATTCGCGATAGAATTCAAAGAAGATATTGACTCCACTTCAAGTTCTGCGCATAAAGAAAGTGCGTGAGAGTCTTCATTTATATCTTTAAGTCTATGAAACTCTGATAATTGAGCGTGTGCCTCTGCCAACTGCTCATTAAGGATATAAATTCGCTCTACGGCTATTTCATGTTTAGCGCACTGATCTTCATGAGATTTAATTATTAGCTGTTGTTTTTCCAGCTCTGATTGACACATATCATAAGATTGCCGAAGTAACTCCACTTTCTCAACGAGAGTACTATTTTTTGATTTTAAATTACGAATAGTGATACAGTTTTCGTCACGTTCTTCTAAAAGCCTATTTTTTAAATCCTCCGCATCACTAAATTCTCTTTTGAGTTTTTCATACTTTTGTTCAGCAGCCATCCTACGAGTTGTTATTGATTCCATTCTACGATATAAGTCTTTGTTTATGAAACTAAAATATAAATACCGTAAAAAAATCTATAGCGAACTAATAACTTAGATAGCTAAATAATAAATGTTTCAATTATTCACACAAGCTCCGAAATAGCTATTCAATAATACACTTACTTATACAGGCAAGTACCTAAGCGACACAATAAATGATATAATTACTATAACTAGACTATATATAACGACTATGACGACTATAACTAGATTACTGCTTAACGAATGTGCTAAGTGATAAACGCGATAAACTTTTTCTGTATCTTAATATTACAAAGTTACAACATAACAAATAAACGCAACAAAAACACCAACAAAAAGAAAATTAATACGGTAATGGAACCCGTGTTTTATTATTAAGTTTGCAGATAGAAAGTCTCTCGAACTAAGAACTTAGTAGTTGCGATCAATGACCTCGATAGAGTTGTGGTGTTTTTGATTGACAACTATGTAATTTTATTGAATTGGCAGGTAATCAAATGTGAATTAAGTACATAAGATACTTAGCTGGTTTACTCCGCCAATGAACTGGTTACTGGATGCGTTTTTTCTAACATATGATGTATGTTTTTGTCCGTTAAACCGTCACAATTTTTAATCACTAATATTATCACTATCACTCGATATATTCCTAGGATAACACTTGTGTATATGAATCACGCTACAACTAACACGTGAAAGGCTTTTTCTATTCGTTTTTATGCGTATTACAAATAAAAACCGAAAATACAACTGAGAGAACACAAATGTGATGTTATCGATCTACCCTCGGTTCGCCAAAGTACCTTTGAGTCCTTTTTCATAAAATAAAATAACTATAAAATGCAGTTATGGGTTCTTATAGTTATTAAAAGAAATAATATCGCTCTACAATCTCTTAGAAGCCCCAAAACCCTGAGTCACCTCTAACGACAGCCGCGATAAAAAATGGGTTAGTGCTGTTTTAAATTGACAATACAATAGTCTCTGCCTACCCCAATGGGAACTAATGGCGTGAGTATATGTATGTATGTATGTATGTAAATTGACAATACACAGTTACTATTATTAAATTTACATTTAAAAATTCACAACGTATAAATTAACCAATCCTAAACCTCGGAATAACTTTCAAGGGTGATGTCAATTAGGCAAATTTTTGATTAACATTTTAGACAATTGTCGACCTAAGCGTATAATAGGGTCATTAAATAAAAGAGACAATTTTATGCTTTTTTGTTGAAAGTCACGCATATTTTATAGCGTTCAGGGGATAAGCCATTGTATTTTAAGGGTTTTGTTTGCTAACGATCGTTTAAAGTATATATTCAATTTCTTTTTAAAATGGTATATATATCTTGATGTACTAGATTAAAAATTGTAACTTTTATTAGATATTTACATTCATATATACATATACTCATAGCTATAAATCCCTAGAAGTGGTAGCCAGAGCTTTGGAGTAAGAAATTGCTCCGTCACTTTGGAAATTGAGTGGGGAAAATACTGTTAAGTCAATGTTTTCGTGAAGGGTCTCCAATTACATCGCCCAAAAGTCACTAAAAAGCCCCACTTCCTTTTGCCGCCTCTTACAAACACCCATGGGAATAAATGGGATAGTGTTATTCTAAGCCGACATGCCGGCATATTACATAATATTTATATGTGTTAGCATATAATATTATATTTCATTAAGTATATCGTCGAAGTACTATCCCTTGCCAGAAGCCAGTACATCTTTAGGGGTAACTTATTCTGTGTAATATGTCCGTATATATTGATTATTTATTTCTTTCTATATCTATTGTGTTTTAAATCACTACATAAGCTTTATGACATTTATATCAAATTAATAATAATATAAAACACATTTTCGTCTATATACAAAATTAAATATCAACTTTTCAATCCCAAAAACACTATATCACGGACATTTTGACTACAATTCATTAATTTGTGTCAATTATAATCGTGATTGAATCACGATTTTGCAACCACCAATAAACCCGCAATAAACGAAGTGTCACCCCAAATATCTGTCACGCAACTCAATAGATACGGTTCATTGACCCTGTCCTATGAAACATCGATTATGACGTCACGAATGACTGCCTCCGCCTTAAATAGATAAATGGCTAAAGATAAAGACCCCTATGACACAATTAACTACGCAGCCATAAAGTTCAACGTATATTGGTCCCAGGAATATACTTCAGGGAAAGTAATTTGAATGGATTACATTTTGCACGAAATATTTTGTCACTCTTGATTACATATAACACGTTCCGTTTCAGAGATTAATATGTAATTTATTGCTTACATGAAAATTTGTGTTAATGAGATTTAAAAGGTTGTTTTGTGTAGAATTGATGATTCAAAATGTGGAAAATGTTGCGGAAAGGGTAACAAACGGCCAGTGATTTTTGGGACGCGGTTTGCTCCCCTTTACGAGTACATGATTTGGGTGACCCACTATCACTTTTCTAACTTATATCCTAGAGTTAAGTTTTTATAAGGTTGGACAAAAAGGGGGAGATAGGATAGGATAGGAGATAGAGATAGATAGTTGGTGATGAGGTACAAATAAAATTACAATTTAAAACATTCAGAATGTTTTTTCAAATATGATTTAATTTCCCATTATGAGTAAAATATTGTTGGAAATATTACTAAGCAAACTTATACGCCCGATTTCTGAATAGAGTATTCCAGCTGAGAACAACTTAAGTATCGTTCTGTCGCATTGAAATCTTAACAACTGAATGAGACAAAACGATACTTAAGTTGTTCTCAGCTTGAATACTCAATTCAGAAATCGGGCGTTAGTGTTCAATTACCTTAGAATCCATAGAACAAAACGCTCATAGTAGAACAACATAGGCTTTATAAGACATTTTAGTTTAGAAATACTTGAAGATATAATTTCAATTCATTATTTTTGAATGTTGAAAGGTTATTATATGAATAGAAATCAAAGGCAAAACCTATAACGAGGGACCACAGATTCATGGTTAGCAACATTACTTATTAATAGAGGTGTCCCTCAGGGTTCTATTTTAGGTACGCTCTTTATCAATATATACACACTACAGACTCGCCTGACAAAAAAACATTCACATGTATGCTGATGTTGGTACAAATATAAGTATCAGACAAAGGTCAATGGGCCAAATCTGACCCGGTCAATGAAAGTTTGTGTACAAAAACCAAACTAATTTTAAATTATTAAGCTACATCCCACATTTCGTAACCGGTATTCTTTATTAAAAGAAAGGCTGTTTGTAACTTATAATATAACATTGAAAAAATGGGAATTTTGAACCCAACAGAATAAGGTAGACGTAAGACGAAAGTTATTACTGCTCTTGCATACACGGCCGTCGTACAATTGGTAGCTGCGCGCATATAGCCAGCGTGGTCTATTTTTTGACATGGGCCAGACACCAGGAACAAACACGTGCACCTGCGGCATTTTCAGATCAGATAATTTTACCCATAGACATTGATTATGTAGAATAAAACTTAAAAAAATGATTTTCTTTATTTTAAGTATTTGAAAAATGTATATTGTTACATACATACATATAATCACGGCTATAAATCCCTAGAAGGGATAGCCAGAGCTAAGGAATCAGAAATTCCTCAGCCACTTTTGGAAGTTGTGTGGGGAAAAGATGGTAAAATAAAGGTTGTTGATGATGGGTCTCCAACCGCATCGCCCAAAAATCCCTCAAAAGCCCCAAAACCGTTAGTCGCCTCTTACGCACACCCACCGGAAGAAATGGGGTAGTGCTATTCTAAGCCGACACTACACAGCTATGTATATTGTATAATATGTGTATATTATATTATATGTATATTGTTAATCTGTCATAAAGTGAATTGTATTGTTCTTAGAAGCTAATTACAAAAATACTTTTTCTAAATATTGACTATTTTTTTTTGTATCCTGACAGAAGCCACAGTGATGCGCCCTATATTTCCATAAACTGGGGGCACTTAGCTATCTATTTTACCCCATTTTGTTCTTGTACGCCATGGGTATACATTTCATACTATGGTGCCCAATGACCTTTATAAATATGAATTGAGCTGTTGTAAGTTTAAACCATACTTTTGACGCCATTTTAACATGGTTTAGTAACTTTGTTGGAAGCTAGTTTGTTCTTAAAGGCTTATCTTCTTTTATAATCGAAAGACCTACAACACTCGTGAGTCTATATATCATCACGATAAATTTTATAAGGGGTGGGGCAGTGATTGGAAAATCATTAGAATACTAAAAAATAGCGCTACTCATGTTCTTATGTAGATAAGAAAAAAGAACATAACATAACATAACAACAACGTTCACGCCGAATATCCCCGAAGGGGTTGGCAGAGGTACTAATACTTCTGAACGTCACGTGACTTTGTCACCTGGTGTTCAGAGTACCCACGTTTTACATGGACAGTGTACTCACGTGATAGGGGGCAGGCCTATCGCCGTTTTGTACGAATACACTGTCACATGACTAAGTACAACTCAGCCATGTGGGTTTCCTCACGATGTTTTCCCTCACCGTTAACAACCATGATAAATTAACCACACATATGTCTTTTTTAGAAAAGACAAATTGGTGTAGGCCCGACCCAGGATTTGAAAAAAGAAATCACTGGAAATATCCTGAAAATAATAATAATTGAAAGCTCAGGAATAAAATTTAGGTTAAAGTTTCCATGGGCCACATATCGTTCCAAAGTATCGTATATGTTTCTTTAGCTGTTTCTTACAAACGTGCTGACGCCACAAACACAAGCGTACTACGGACCCAGTTTTGTACGACTATCGATACATAATTATTAGCGCTGGTTATTAAAGAATATGTAATAAACTATTCGGGAAACATATCCGCATTACTATATTCAAAGACTAGTGGATCGTCCCAGCTTCGCACGGGTAGCGTTGTTTTTTAAATATCTGAGGTTTCTTTCTTTAGTCACTGCTCAAGCATTGTGAAATTCAGCGCAATGTTTTCAATTTACTAAATTTATAGCACTCCCTAAACAGTGTAGTTTGGTAATTTTTAATGCGCTTTAATGAACGGTTCAGTATTTCCGTTAAATAGCAAATTTTGGAATAAAACGCTATGAAGTATTTATAACAATCTAAAAATAAATCATTACGTGATGTAGGATGCAACTACTGGTGCCATCTAGTATGTTATATGTAAATTAGTAAAGACTTGGTTTTGGTCACGGGCGCGATGGCTTATTTTATGTATAATTTCGGTGTTTGTCTACCGATTTCTATGATTCTTTTTTTATTGAATAGGTAATAATGTTACCTTTTTTAAATTACGTATGAGTAAGAGGTTTACAAACGTAAGAGTAAACAAATATAATCAGAATGTTCCGAACTGCTAAGCTATCAGGAATTACACGTGTTATTGTGAGTCAACCGTAAAAGATAGACATAAACTGTCGAGGATTTTTTTTTAGATAATTTTATGAAGAATATTTCCGTCACACATGATTTCTATGTAAGTTTTATCATTAAGGCTGCACACACGACGGAAGCTTAAAAAATGGAGTAACTTCTCCCGTTTTCCCAAAATTTCCCAAAGTTCCCCTTTACTACTCTGCTGGAAAGTATACAAAAACCTGCCCAGGAGTATGAAGAATAATTGTACCAAGTTTCGTTTAAATCCGTCGAGTAGTTTTTGTTTCCATAAGGAACATACAAACCGACAGACAGACAGACAGACAGACAGACAGACAGACAGACAAAAATTTTACTAATTGCATTTTTGGCATCAGTATCGATCCCTAATCACCACCTGATATTTATTTTGAAAATATATTTCATGTACAGAATTGACTTCTCTACAGATTTATTATAAGTATAGATTACCTTCATGGATTCCATAATACGATCACATTAAATTAACACATAAAAACTCATCAATAGCAGATACAAAGAAATATGATTTTATTTTCACCATAATAACTACACAACCCATAAAAAAGTTTCAACAACATTATTAGAGTAACCATAAATTCATATGACGATTAGCAACTGAAAGTCGTTAGTCACATCTCCCAAAGGAGGGAGGAAACAAACAAAAAACACGATGACGTGAAAGCGGTCGCGCTGCGGCCTCATAAACCAAATTTCGGACCATAATCGTCAACATCAAGCTTTTATGGGTGCCGTGACAAAACTATGACATATGTCATGAATAATAGCGTTGTTGCGGAAATAATTAGATAGAAACAATTCAGAAAAACAATAGCATGTTTTTTTCAATTTATTTAAGTTTAAAGTGTATTAGATGATTCATTATATGGTATTGAGGGTGAATGAATTCAGTTAAGATATTTTGTGTTAATTAGGTATCAGTTTTAAATCTGATGTTATACATAAATTTACTACATACATATATTTACTACTTAAACTTTATCTAGGTAGCTTTAATAAGATTTCACAGCTCAAAGCAAAGTAATATTTTCAATTTTATCTGGCTTGCAAATGCTCTCAACAGAGTGTGTTTATGACACTATTTTCCTTGTTTATTAACAAGGTAGATTAAGAATACAAGACATAGTATAAAATGATTTACTAATATTAATTTTCATTATTTGATTTATGAACACAAGTAGCTATACAGCATATAGATACAGATTTTTTAAAAGCGTGGAAAATTACTGCTTCAATTTTCAATAGCTTCTCTTTAAGCGTCTTACGATTTTTTGTTAAGTATAGAACATACTCAAAATAGCAGACATGAGAGGTGTGTTTTACTACAAATAGTTGAATTTAGTAATTTCAAAACTAATAATTGACTCAATAAAACGGTACTTGGTACTCGTCTTAAATGGAGGTTTGGTACATTTCTATTTTAATATTGAAATGGCTTGAGATTACAAATAACCGGAGCAAGATAAAGTATAAAGTATCAAGTTGCGTTTTAACAAATAGCTCGTAAATTTCAATCGTCGATTAGGGAATCCTGCAGAAGCCATTACGAAAAGGAAACCATTTAAAAATGTTTAGCCTTGAGTTAGTTGGCACCGTTTTATTGTGCTTCAGATAACTTTAATAGGAGTTGTTGTCTTTTACTTAATTTGGACAAGATGAACAAGTGGTTAGAAACAAATAATATTTTTAATAATTTGAAGTGTACCTTTTTTAAACTTTTATTCCATTTTTCATATTAATTAAAGTTTTATATTGTTTTCACATCATTATTTTGTTATTTGCAATTAGTTAATATTTAATTGTAATATATATGATTATTATGCATATAATCATATAAAGTTAAATTACCTGTGGATACAGATCTTCATTGTAACTTATTATTTGGTGCACCAGTCAAAAGACTGACTTCTTATCTAAAAACATTGTGTCGCAATCAAAATGCTCTCTCTAACAACAAAAACACACAAAAAGAACCCCGAAAACCTCATAAATCAGCATCGATACTAGATTAAGGAAAGCACATCCTAAACTTATTATCAGTAAACGAGATGTATGTTTATGTGGCTGAAAATCAACTTAAAGGAAATTACCACTTTGCGCTCAAACACTCGAGGTGGTCGGAGTAGAAAATTTGATGACTTACAACTTATACGTTGGTGTGGGTTTGTGACGTCACTAAGGGCAGACGTTCGTGTTAAGGGTATAACCTGCGGCCGGTCTTTTTATGGGGTTTCACTTGTATGTTTGTGTTAGGTTTTAAAAGGGACACAGTATGGTCTTCCTAATGAAGACCGTAAGGTGCACTTTGTGTGTTAAGTCGAAAAAATTTTTTTCTTAGTTTTGTTCTTGCATTATAAATTTGTTAGAGCTTGTGTCACAGTGTTGTAAACAGCTGATTTAGCAGCAAGGCGTTCCACTAATAAAAAATGTTTGAAGACGGTTGTAGTCTGGTACTCGTATTTAGCGCATGAAAGCGCAGGAAGTATGAAACTAATAACTTCTTTGAGAACTTATATCTGCGATTCCAACTGATGAGAAATCTTGACGTTATTTTTATATACATACATACATATACCATGCCATTATATCTCATTGGGGTAGGCAGAGAATATTGATCGCCAATTTATACGATCCTGGCAAACCTCTCTAGCTTCATTGACATTCATAAACCTTTTAAGACATACTCTTTTATTCCTAATACTTTTGAGCCCACTCTATATGGTAAAGTTTTTTGATCTCATTTAGCAGTGAGTCCGTACCGTTTATTTTAGAATAGTGTTACTGTTCTTTTCTAAGTCAAAATCCTGATCATAACACAGCAATTTTATAATTAAATATATAGAATTTCCATCAAAACCATTGTTGTAACTTCTCATATTTCCAAACTATCCAGCGAATATTGCCAGAAACTGAAACAAACATATAAAACAGTAACTTGTACGGAATAATTCCAGTTGCATATCAGAAATGGTTCCGTTTAACTGCCTGCAATTTCTCAAACACAATAGCCCCGCGAGCTTTTGTATAATAGAACTATCGGACATTGGTCGCGAGCCAAAATGTTGTCTTTGAGAAAAATATTCATTTTCTAAAGCATTTTCGTCTGTATTACGTATTAATTTTGCCATTTTGAGTTATTGTTTACTAATCTTCGATGACGGTTTTGTCCATGTCAATTATTATATAAACTCTATTCAGTTTATTGAATTCAAAAAGTATAGATTCTATGTATTTATAATTATGTAAAAGTTACGCTTTCTCAACTTTTGCTTTCTATTGGAGTGAGGGGACGCTGACAGTGCTTAAAAATGTAAAAGAAACCGAGAGAAGAAGATATCGCACTAGTAGCCACTTGACACTATAGCTCAATTGACAGAGCGATGAGGTTGTGGATTCGATTCCACTGGTATCGAAATTTATCTTTTTCGTTTATTTAATATCTCACACTAATGTCATAAAAAATGTACACTTAATTGCTGTCTTTAAATCCGAGGTCTTTATTTCGTTTTCATTTTCCTAAGTAGTCTTAGTACAAAAGGTAAAAAGTAGTAGAATTCAATGGAAATATTATTAACTGAGAGCTATTAGATGAAATATTCCACTCTAACAGAAATGTTTGAACATTGAAAATTTACGAGTTTTTCAGAAAATACATTCTTTCGCATTACACGGTTTGAGTGCGGCGTAAATCAACGGATGAGCAAAGATTTTTCGTGGTAATGTTCTTCTTTGTCATACAATGAAAAGTATGATATAAACGAAGTGTTTTTATTCTTATTAAGGTAACGGATTCTGTGTCTTAGATGAGAATACATACACACCTATTTGTCAGGTATACATCTTAGAAAAGGGTGGATAGACTTTCAGAATATGAAATTCCTAAAGACCGATTTCTGAATTGAGTATTCCAGCTGAGAACAACTTAAGTATCGTTCTGTCGCATTAAAATCTTAACAACTGAATGAGACAAAACGATACTTAAGTCGTTCTCAGATTGAATACTCAATTCAGAAATCGGGCGTAAGCCACTTTAGTAAGTAACGAAGGGAATATATCACAAAATAACGCCAAACAATCAGATAAGAAATCCTAATTACTTAACGATGTATTTTAAGGCGTCGTCACTACAAAGTTAATAACACTATCCATTTACGTTTTCAGCGTGGACACAAATCTATCAACATAAATATTTTATTTTGCTGTGTAGTATCGGCTTAGAATAGCACTACCCCATTTTTTCCGGTGGGTGTACGTAAGAGGCGACTCACGGAATTGGGGCTTTTAAGGGATTTTTGGGCGATGCGGTGGGAGACCCATCACCAACAACCTTTATTTTACCATCATTTCCCCACTCAACTTTCCAAAAATGGCTGAGGAATTTTTAATTCCTTAGCTCTGGCTACCCCTTTTAGGGATTTATAGCCGTAAGTATTTGTATGTATGTATATTTATAAATATTTTATATACATATATTTTTTTATGCATGTGTGTATGTTGAAATTCATATCGTACAGGCAGGGGAAGAAGGGATTCTTGACACTTGTCTTTTTGTTGGTTCGATTGTAATGCAATCGCCTATTATGAAACCCGCAGGATTATTCGGATGGGTAAGAGCTCTTCTATGTCAACCACAGATTTTTAAAGACGACGAAACACAGATCCTTAAAACAACTTTGTATTGAAGAACACAACAATATATTATACTTTTTGAAGAATATTCCACTAACTTCTATCATCAAATTTATTTTGTAAAAAAACAAATATTTTTATGTGCATTTGTCAAACTTCTCAAACCATACGTTCCCTTCACGAGATAACAGTTGTTATATTATGTCTTTTACCTTTATGTTTTTTAGTACAAGGATCTTCTTCCATCAACATTATCCTCAATTACGTTCATTTTGATTTTTACGACCTAATAAATAAAAGTTTTACCAACTTATCACATTTTCCGCTTTCACCAATCCCTTTAAAAAGACAAGGACGAAAAACCATAGCAACATGACAAAGCTGTCATAAATATCGAAATACAGCCCCTTCCACCAATGTTTATCTAGGGCGCGCACTTACAGTGAGAGCAAATTTGCCAAAGGGATGAGTTGGCATACTGTCGTTGAGAGAAATAGGTCGCATCCTGTCAGAACCTGGACATGTGTATTCATGTTCTTTTGAAATACATATCTCTGAAAGAGATCATGACTAGGAAGTATTAGAAGGAAGTTTTGTGATGCGGCTTGCAACTTGAATTGGATGAAAAAAATACGTGTATTTTCTAATCACATTTATCGAATAGTATTCAATATTTTTTTGTTTCAAAGAATTTTATAGTCAACGAGAATACCTAATAGTTAAGCATTATAGTTTGTTACTAGGAAATTGTCATTTTATATGAGTATACGAATGTGAGATTATGTGATCGAGCAAGAAATAGATGAAAAGTGAAATGGTTTATAGTACATTGGTAAAAGAGATCTATATAGCCAATGTGGAAGGTACTGTTAGTAGAGGACAATCTCGGAGGACACATTTGGACCAAATAGAGGGTGTGCTCAAAAAGGCAGTTGTCCGAAGTATGAAGAATAAACGAGCATATATGAAAAGATTGATGGATGTTAACGAAGGTAGAGAGGTTTGCCAAGATCGTACAAAATGGCGATCAATACTCTCTGCCTACCCTAATGGGAACTGAATGGCAAAATTCTCGTGCCTCATTTAACTTTTTTTTACCATGCTCCTTTTTTTAAACTGTTAGTATCCCGGGTGGTAATTCTTTCCTGTCAGTAGATTACCATCCACATAGACTCTATATATCTATTCAACACTATACTGTCATCTATGCAATATATCAGCTTGTATTGCTGTCATTATTGAAACACGTTGCGAGGATTCCATGTAAATTGTATGACGATATGGAATCGGTCGTCAAAAAATCATTAGGTAAATTACAATTCCATAAGTGATTACATTTTAATAGTAATGTATTAAGAACAACCTTGCTAGTATTCGGATACCAAGCTTGTTCTAAATTTGAAGATAATCAAACTACTGAACTCAACCTACCGTTCACGCTTTAAATATCCAAAAGGGTGGCAAAGGAATAAATAGTTCTGAACAACACGTTGTAATTGGACAGTGCACCCACATGTAGGAGGAAAGCGTGTTCGAAGGAATTCACTCTCACATGACTTAAGTAAAACTCAGCCACGTAGAATTTGTCACGACACTTTTTCCCACCGTTAACAACCTTAATAAATTAACAACAAATATGAATTAAAAAAAAAACACTTCAGTGAAGTCGCGACTCAGGTTCAAATCCTAAATCGCGCATCCTGTATGAGAAGAGGTAGTATTCCCACTAAGCTATTAGGTTCTCTTATCACATTGCAGCTACTATGAAATACAGTTTTTTATAAGTTTCTCAATTTGTATCGATGTTCGTCTGTAATTTTTCTATACCAGTCTATATTAAAATAAATTCAAAAGGGTTGTTTGAATAAATAGGTAACTATTTATTCAAACAACCCAACAAAAACAATTGAACCTATTATTAAAAAAAACACTATATAAAGAGATAAAACTAGATACTGAATGGCAATACGACCGTTGCTTATTCAGAGAGGCGTGGCTTCGATTCCTCAATCAAGCCTAAACCCATGTGTCTCTTATTTAGTTAAAAGTATGACATTTTTAAGTAAAGTAAGATAGAAGTGGGTATTTGAGTGCGGTAAAAAGGTAAGGAAACCTACATTGCTGAGTCAGGCAAGTTTCAGTGTTTTCATAAAAAAATAGCGATGAACCCTATCCCGTAAATTTATAGTTTTAGAGATGAATAAGGTGTTGCTAAGTACTAACATTGGATTTTCAATTTTTTTCTATAATTTAAACGTTTTTAATTTTTACTTTTATACGATATCATCCTCAAATTCCAGAAAGGAATAATACATTTGAACACGTAAAACTATTTAACTGAAGCGACACTGATCTGAAAAACAAATTAATTTAAGCATTATTATTTATTTTCATAAACTTCGAATAAAATTTAGTATTCGTTCCTCGAGTCTCAACAACATTCTCAAATAACAAATAATTGACAAAAACAAACATAACACAGAACGACGTAACATAATATCCTTGCAGACACGCCATCCTCCAAAAGCGTCATATTCAAAATAATCTTATCGCGTCCAATTTCCTTATAACCTACAAAAACGCTCCTATCTAATTCGGCAATACATAAAACAAGTATTGAACGTATAATAAGTAGAACGCGAATAACATTTTAGGTCCCGCAGACCCGAGCTTGGTTTTTGTACTAAAAATAACGGTTACAATTTAACCCACAGCCGTATCTCATATTGCGTCGCGATGCGCAGTTCTTTGAGTATCAATGTTTGCCGATAACAATAGCAGAAACAGAGTCGATTAATATTCTCGTTTTTTTATACTGACTGCAAGGGCCTAACTGAGTCGTAGTTAATTGTATCTTCAATGTGAAGTTGCTGTGTAGTTTTAGAATGACATTAACCCATTTCTTTCCGTGGGTGTTTGTAAGAGACGACTGAGGGTATTATGACATGATAGTCCAGTGGGTAAGAACACCCGCCCGAAAAACAGAAGGGCGTGAGTTCCAATCCTGGGACGGGCCTACACCAATTTGTCTTTTCTAAAGTCATATGTGTGGTTAATTTATCATGGTTGCTAACGGTGAGGGAAAACATCGTGAGGAAACCCACATGGCTGAGTTGTACTTAGTCATGTGACAGTGTATTCGTACAAAACGGCGATAGGCCTGCCCCCTATCACGTGAGTACACTGTCTAAGCAAAACGTGGGTACCTTCTCTGGAAACTAGATGGCGCTTGCCATGTGAGTTCAGGAGTATTGGTACCTCTGCCAACCCCTTCGGGGATAAAACGGCGTGAACGTTTATGTTATGTTATGTTATGTTATGTGTGTTTTTTAAGTGATTTTTGGGTGATGCGTTTGGAGACCCATCACCAAGAAACTACATTTTACAATCTTCTACTCACTCAACTTCCACAGTGGCTGACGAATCCTAATTCTTAAGCTCTGCCTACCCGTACTAAAAATTTATAGCCGTTAGATTATATTATGTATTTTTAGTACTAAATAATAACGGTTACAATTTAACCCACAGCCGTATCTCATATTGCGTCGCGATGCGCAGTTCTTTGAGTATCAATGTTTGTCGATAACAATAGCAGAAAACAGAATCTAAAACAAAAATATGTTTTTGGTACTAACTGCAGCGGCTTACGCAGACGTAGCTTATTGTATTTTCTGGGTTTATATATTTTGTTCACATTTGAAAAAGCACTTAATTACAACTCAAACTCAAGATTCAAACGTTCATGCCGAATATCCTAGAAGGGATCGGCAGTGTACCCACATGATAAGGGGCAGGCCAAGCAGGCAGGTAGGAAATTAGGCTTAGGAGTCGTTTGGTTTGTGGGTCGTGGCCCAGTGTGTATTGTTAAAAATAGGTAGTGGACAATTGGGCTGATTGTGCGGACAAACTGACACATGAAAATAGTAAACTGTTATTCGTAAATTCGGCCGCTAGTGTATTATTGATATATTGTTAGATACATTAATGACCTAAAAAATTTGTATAAATAAATGAAATAAATTGTATGTTTTAATGTTTGCTGTTTAGTGTCGGCTTAGAATAACACTACCCCATTTCTACCCGTGGGTGATCGTAAGAGGCGACAAAGGGTATAGGAGCTTTTTAAGTGATCTTTGGGCGATGTGGTAGGAGACCCGTCACCAAAAACATTTATTTTTAACATCTTTTCCCCACTCAACTTCCAAAAGTGGCTGAGGAATTTCTCATTCCAAAGCTCTGGCTACCCCGTTTTGGGAATTTTAGCCGTGAGTATATGTATGTATGTATGTATTAATGTATGTACTAAAATGAAATGTATGTGTTGCCATTTTAGTATCTTTTCAATTTTCTTGTTAGTAAAAAAATATTACAATACAATTAATTCACTATATGATTTCCGTCCACGTGGCTTTTATATATTTATTGTTTAACTATATTATAGAAAAAAAATGTCATATAAGCAGGCGTCCAAAGTCTTAGTAATAAAAGTGCATAATAATATCTAAAAAAAACGAGAAACTCACCAAGACCGTTAGAAAGCGGCGATCGATTATCTCTGCCTACCACATTTGGAACTAATAGTTTTATGTATGCGGTTAAAAAAAGAGTCTTTTAGTAATTTTTGTGATTCGATATCTTTATTATTTGTTTCCTCATTGTTATTGACTGCCGTTGTTGGCTGGCCGCCCAGTCAATATTATCCAAGCATATGAGTCCGTGTCCCCTGACCTTTATATATTGAAAACGGCCGTCTTTCCAATTACTACGCAAACGATAAAATACAATAACTATGGTTGATATTGTTATTGTAAGTCATTATTGTGTTATTTCAATAGATGGTCTCCATTATGGTAATGTAAAGGTATTGATCTGTTGAAGATTCTGGCCAATTATCTTGCCTATTTATAACTAAAATAGTAGTAACAGTTTTGGGGCTATAAAATAATAGTCATAATCTAATAGGATATTTTTTTATTTATTTAATAATTGTTTATTTAATACATACATATACTCACGGCTGTTAATCCCTAGAAGGGGTAGCCAGAGCTAAGGAATTAAAAACTCCTCAGCCACCTTTGGAAAGTTGAGTGGGGTAAAGATGGTAAAATAAAGGTTGTTGGTGATGGGTCTTCAACCGCATCGCCCAAAAATCCCTTAAAAGCTCCCAATACCGTTAGTCGCCTCTTACGTACACCCACCGGCAGAAATGGGGTAGTGCTATTCTAAGCCGACACTACACAGCAAGCTATTACAGCAGCAAGATATTAATAAATATCTTGGTGTTATTAACATTATACATGAGAAAGTAACTAATTTTATTCTATATAAAATGTGTATCTTTATTGAATAGAATACGGTCGAATTGGGAACACACACTTTTTTTTGAAGTTGGTTGATAATATAACCAAGAATAATTTTATGCTATTTTTCATACATACATACATATACTCACGGCTATAAATCCCTAGAAGGGGTAGCCAGAGCTAAGGAATTAGAAATTTCTCAGCCACTTTTGGAAAGTTGAGTGGGGAAAAGATAGTAAGATCAAGGTTGTTGGTGATGGGTCTCCAAGAGCATCGCCCAAAAATCCCTTAAAAGCCCTAATACCGTTAGTTGCCTCTTACGTACACCCACCGGAAGAAATGGGATAGTGCTATTCTAAGCCGACACTACACAGCTATTTTTCATCAAGCTTAATAAGATTTTACGTTTAAAATTCAACTTTCACTTTATGTTTATCTAAGACCTTTACTATGCATGAGCGAATATAACTGTTACGTATACTGCAAAACATTGTTCTTATTAATAAAGTCATTTATGCATATCGACACCAACTCACAGGTGTTAGTTTTACTTAACAATTGGACCCACCCATAAATATTGAGATTCATGTATGTATATGCCGTTTTCATTAAAACCGAGTTTTTTTGAGAATATCTGGTAAATCGGTGTGCTAAGGAACTGCCCTGAGAAACTAGCAACATTTTCCTCCTCTCGACATACAAAAGGATCTATGTTCTAAAGTTCTTATTGCTTATTTTTAAACTAGTGGATCGTCCCAGCTTCGCACGGGTAGCGTTGTTTTTTTAAATATCTGAGGTTTCTTTCTTCAGTCACTGCTCAAGCATTGTGAAATTCAGCGCAATGTTTTCAATTTATTAAATTTATAGCACTCCCTAAACAGTGTAGTTTGGTGATTTTGAATGCGCTTTAATGAACGGTTCAGTTTTTCCGTTTAATAGAAAATTTTGGAATAAAACGCTATGAAGTATTTATAACAATCTAAAAAATAAATCATTACGTGTTGTAGGATGCAACTACTGGCGCCATCTAGTATGTTATATGTAAATTAGTAACGATTCGGTTTTGGTCACGGGCGCGATGGCTTATTTTATGTATAATTTCGGTGTTTCTCTACCGATTTCTATGATTTTTGTTTTATTGAATAGGTAATGATGTTACATTTTTTACATAAGGGATGAGTGAGAGGTTTACAAACGTAAGAGTAAACAAATATAATCAGAATGTTCCGAACTGCTAAGCTATCAGGAATTACACGTGTTATTGTGAGTCAACCGTAAAAGATAGGCATAAACTGTTGAGGATTTTTTTTAGATAATTTTATGAAAAATATTTCCGTCATACATGATTTCTATGTAAGTTTAACCATTAAGGCTGCACACGCGACGGAAGCTTAAAAAATGCAGTAACTTCTCCCATTTTCCCAAAATTTCCCAAAATTCCCCTTTACCACTCTGCTGGAAAGTATACAAAAACCTGCCCAGGAGTATGTAGAATAACTGTACCAAGTTTCGTTAAAATCCGTCGAGTAGTTTTTGTTTCCATAAGGAACATACAAACCGACAGACAGACAGACAGACAGACAGACAGACAGACAGACAGACAGAAAGACAGACAGACAGACAAAAATTTTACTGATTGCATTTTTGGTATCAGTATCGATCCCTAATCACCACCTGATGGTTATTTTGAAAATATATCTCATGTACAGAATTGACCTCTCTACAGATTTATTATAACGATAGATAAGGTCATAAGTAAAGCTAAAAGGGGGAGTGAAATTACCATAAATATCAATAGAACTTAACATTCAAAACATATTAACTCTAAGAATCGGTCTCTGAACGATAACAAACCCTTAACAAGAGTAATATTTGCGTTATTGTGAATAACTATGATTAACAGCCCCTTTGCGGACCGAAAGTTCAACCTTTTGTTAAGCGACCTCTATGTTTATTTCCTTCAATCGTGTTTTGGCTAAATTAGTTTCTGTTTATTTGTGTAATTAACAATTTTATTCTTATAAGTGATGTGCTATGTTAGTAAAAACGTTTTAGAAATACCGTATATTATGTATGACTTAGACCATGCGAATGATAGAAGAATTTTTAGATATTTTCTGCTGTGAATCTCTTGTTTACTGTGTAGTGTCGGCTTTGAATAGCACTACCCCATTTTTCCGGTGGTTCTACGTAAGAGGCGACTAACGGTATTGGGGCTTTTAAGGGATTTTTGGGCGATGCGGTTGGAGACCCATCACCAATAACCTATATTTTACCATCCTTCCCCACGCAACTTCCAAAAGTAGCTGAGTAATTTCTAATTCCCTAGCTCTGGCTACCCCTTCAAGGGATTTATAGCCGTTAGTATATGTATGTATGAATCTCTGAATATATGAAAGTCTTATCTTAAAATATAAATTCCAATACATTATCTTAAATAAATACGTTTGTTTATTTTTAGAATATTTTATTATGCATAATATATTTATTATACTTTTCACTCACAAAAGGAAACTCTCCCCTTTTGAACTTCCAAAACTTTTTGGAACTGAACTCACTCTCTTTAAAACAGTTAAGTATCTAGGAATAACCCTAGATGAAAAGCTTAGCTGGAAACCTCATCTAGATAACATAATTAAGAAAGCCAGCGCTATGCTATGGCAGTGCAATAGGGTACTAGGCAAAAACTGGGGACTCAAACCTAAGATCGTACACTGGCTTTATACCATCATTATCAGACCAGTAATAACCTACGGCTCACTGGTCTGGTGGCCAAGAACCAAATTAACCCACTTGTTACTACCGTCGTTTTAAAACAACAGCATGAATAAAAAAATCTACATCGAAATGTGGGTAGTTTTAATGAAATTTTATAATGTGATTGCTTTCGTCAGTGCAGCATCCAACCGAGGAAAAATACAGTTGACATCAAGATATTCTGTATTTTTTTATATAAATATCTATAAAATACGAAAAATAATCATGTCTTTTCAAGGGTAAGTACAATATCATTTGAATATAATATTGGCCTGAAGTTACATTTAACTTGTTGTTATAACGTAGTTTTATCTATGCAGAAAAATAATATGCCTTACAATTAACATTTTGGTACCTTTTTTGTCGAGAAAAGTAGGTGTTGTTAATAACCGACGATCGTAAAATGAACTACCTTACTTACTTATGCAGTGAGGATGAGGACGGTGCATAGAAATACATTCTTCCTACTTGAAATCTTCTGTGTTACCTACGCTTTTATTGTTTTATCTGTGTTTTTGAAGTAGGTATTTCTTATTATTACATATCCCGTTTCCACTCTTTGAGGCTTCATGAAATCATTGAAAAATTGGAGAAGGAAGATGACGGTCCTTTGCCAGATTCCATCGTAATACTTCCTCCAGATAATTGTAACGGTAATGTGACCGATGAAGATTCCGGAGACGAAGAATATGTTAACATTCAAAATCTACCAGGCTCCCAGCTTCGAGCACCCTGTGCAATACAACTTGATAACGGCGGAGATGATTCCAATAGTGATGACGAAGACGAAATTCCGATATCGAAGTTGGCAAAGCGTCAACGTGTGGATGATGCGCCCACCGCCTCTTCTACGGACGCTCAAGATACCTTACCAATACCTACGCAAGGTAAGAGTGGTGGCATCATGCTAGTACAAAAAATAAGGCGTATTCCTGGATCGCAAGAGACATCAAGCCAGATTTTTCTTCCTGGTGTCCTCAAATGACTGCTAAGTTACGTCAAAAGCCGTTATATTATTTCGAATGTCTTCTCAGCAGTGAGATCATAGCTATATGTTAGTTGATTTTACTAATTTGTACGCCGCTCAGAAGAATAAGCCTGGTAACATAACATCAAATGAAATGCGATGTTTCATTGCACAATGCCTGGCAGCTGTATAAAAACGACGGTGGTGAATACGATCATCTAAAGTTCAGAAGAAGTGTGTCATGTGGTTTACTGGAGACATACAGAAAAACAGATCATAGTATGCCATGTCGGGCTTCCGGTAGTTTACATGAATCTTCACGATATGATAACATAGGACATATCGTAACATATCGCCCTAATCAACTGCGTTGTGCCAATTTGCCATTAATTAGCCATTTTTTTTTGCGTGAAATGTAACGTCACGTTGCACCCCAGAGATTGTTTTGCAGCCTATCATAAGCAATGTTAAAAGCGTACCTACATACATATGCATTATTCAATAAAAGAAGTACTTATTTTGAAATATATTTTGTTTCAATCAACTCACCATGAACCCTTGCAACAGTAGTACATATTACTACCGTAGTTTTACCACCGGCTTTCCCAGAAAATTCTGTTTTTTTTTAGTATTTTTTTCTTAATTGTAGGCCATTAAACTGCCCCCAAACCAAAAATCAACTTATAAACTTAACTTTTTTTGTTTCCGTAACAAGTGGGTTACTAACAGCCCAAAATGACCTGGAAAAGATGCAACGGCTTGCCTGCCTGGCCGTTACAGGCTGTATGAGAACCGCACCTACTGCAGCTCTTCAGGCGTTACTGAACCTGCCGCACCCTTACACCTACACATACAGCAAGAGGCGGCGATGTCCTCACTCAGGCTGAAAAATGCAGGGCACTTTAGAAATGACTCCAGAATCCTACACACCAGTATACACACAACGGCGATCCAATATCAGCCCTTGCTTGCTGCGCCCTGTGATAGGATAACTAAAACTATAATTACCAAACACACATGATGAAGAGATACAGCATGACTACTCCAATAATAAAGAGGTGCGTGTATATTCGTGCGCGTATATTCACAAGACCTCAATATTAAAATTTCCAAAAGCCTAGGTCAACACAACACGGTATTCCAAGCAGAGTGTCTTGGATTAACCGAGGCGGCCATGGCAATTAAAGCCCGAGCAGTGTCCGATATGCATATCAAAATCATCTCGGACAGTGCATCTGTGCTGCAGGCTCTGAACCGCTGTGAATTCACTTCAGGGCTAGTCCTGGAGTGCCACAGAGCTCTTGAAGAGGCAGCTCGGAACAACACTTTAACCCTACAATGGATAAGGGGCCACAGCGGCTCCTTAGGTAACGACGCTGCTTACTCCCTCTCCAAGATACACTGGCAGGAAAAGCCCGGTTGCAGACAGTCGAAGGAAATCATGCCATTCCTTGACAGGAAGCTGACCGGGCGCGCCCTGCGACTAAGCAGGAAAGA
This sequence comes from Bedellia somnulentella, assembly GCA_963576735.1. Taxonomy (NCBI): domain Eukaryota; kingdom Metazoa; phylum Arthropoda; class Insecta; order Lepidoptera; family Bedelliidae; genus Bedellia; species Bedellia somnulentella. The sequence goes on from OY755171.1 coordinate 16,072,946, forward strand.
TTTGCGGACAGTGAGTACTTACAGGACATACCACATTAAATAAACACTTATACACTATAGGCATCACCGACAGCTCCATGTGCCGAGCGTGCATGGGAGCTGACGAAACGGTCGCTCACGTGCTCCAGGAATGCGCTGGGGTAGCCGATATCCGCTATAACACGATAGGAACCATAAAGTCGCTCCCAGAAGCGGTAGCTGACCTGGATAAGCTACTCGCGTTCTGGACGGAATTAGGTTAGGAGAATTAAATGACCGCTTGGTCCACGCACAATGGCCTGCCATGCCGGGCTCAGTGCGGAAACCCGTGGCGTTTACTGCCCATCTAATAATAATAATATGCATAATATTGCATCAATACAGATGTAAACCCTCGTGCAAAATAAAAACGTATAAAAAAAATAATTGCGGTGTAATCGATTTCAAAAACATTTATGTCGAATAAGAAGTAATTAATTTTCGTAAAAAACAATTTTTCATGAGCATTAATCGATTTTTAATTACAGTGTCATTATCAGATATTAGTTGAACTAATTTTGGAATAATAACTGGTGGATTTTAATACACAAAGTAGTAACAAATTCTACATTGATGAGATTTTGAAACTATAGAACTTTTAGTCCTTTACAGCAGGTTTTTTACACTCTAAATGGAAATGCACATAACATTGTATATATGGAATACAGAAAATTTATTTCTCTTCGCGGATGTCATTTCATTACCAGGACGAGACTATTTAAATCGTTGCGCGACGATGAATTCAACCTTTCAGCAATTTCACTGTGCATGAAAATGTTATTAATAATGAATAAATGATTGTTTTTTAAGTTATATTGCATTGAAATATTTAGAATAAAACAGCTTACAGTAAACAAGGGAGGAAAATGCGTATACTTAACTCAAAATATCTCGTTTCAATTTATAAACTCTGAATTTGCTCACTCAACTGCTCATTGATATGGTCAAACCATATCGAGTCAAATTTTTGTAAAGCTAGCTGCATACATAACTATTCCAAAAAGGCATTACAAGTATTAGTATATTATCCATATCTCTTAAAATACATAAAACCAGAAGGGCAAGCACGAGAGCTATTTTATCGACACGATAACGGTTAGAACGAGATGGCAGTATACGATACTAAGTAAGTGCGTAAAAGATGGCTGCTTTAAATCGCGACACGATAACTAATTTAAACACGGCTCGTGCTTGCCCTGCTGAGCCCGTTAGTCCGGTCAATTTAGGCCTAAAATAAGGAGGAAGGTTACATTAATTCATAAGAAGCTGAAAATTGGCACAATTGTTCAAAACATGATTATAAATGAAACCTCAAAAGTCCCCATCGTTCCGAGGTGTGCTAAAAATTTTACACGAGGTCAAAGGTCGTAAAAATGAGTTTTTTGCGATTTTAAGCGAAACGGTGAGTTTTTTCGCAAAACCACCACACCACAAAATTGTAGATCAGAAAATTCTCTACAAAAAAGATATCAATATTTTTTTTCCTAAAAGCCACCATTTTAAAGATATAACGCGTTGAAAAGTTCGATCATTGGTAATCTTCATACTTTGCAAACGTACGCCACGTATTAACATCACTTATAAGGTGTTATAAACTAGCTTCTTTACCTCCAACCTCACCTCAGTAGCTGCTCACCAACATTTATTTCCGGTATATTACCAAGTTCAAGTGTGGCTGGGGTTGGAAGTTGGTCGACAATACATTAGAGCCAGTTCTAACTTTACTTCCACCAGCACCTGAGAAACTTCTCAACTCAATATTTTGCAACTGTAAAAAAGGTTGTAATGCTAAATGTGGATGCAGAAAAGTTGGACTGTTTTGTTCTCTGGCATGCACAAACTGCCAAAGCCGATCGTGCTCTAATGTTGAGTCAGCTAATCTAGAAGACTCATATGATACCAATGAGGAATCGCTAGTGGGACAGTTAATCTATGAAATAGAAGAAAAAGAAGAAGAACAAGAAGAAGACGAAGAACAAGAAACAGTAATCCTGGAAAATGACGAATCAGACGAGGAATATTAATCATTTCATTTTCAATTACACCGCCATTATTTTAACCAACCGATATGTACAATAATATTTTACAATAGTTTTAAAACAAATAAAATCACTGCAGACCCGTGGAATAGGCCTACAGGAGATACCACGTTAAAATAAAACGCGCTAAGTACACTACCTCATAGGTGGCGTGGAAACGTGTGCAAAGTATGAAGATTACCAATGATCGAACTTTTCAACGCGTTATATCTTCAAAATGGTGGCTTTAAGGAAAAAACATATTGATATCTTTTTTGTAGAGAATTTTCTGATCTACAATTTTGTACATGGGTGATTTTGCGAAAAACTCACCGTTTCGCTTAAAATCGCAAAAAACTCATTTTTACGACCTTTGACCTCGTGTAAAATTTTTAGCACACCTCGGAACGATGGGGACTTTTGAGGTTTCATTTATAATCATGTTTTGAACAATTGTGCCAATTTTCAGCTTCTTATGAATTTATGTAACCTTGAATGTATAAATTGACCGGATTACGTTGTATATCTGCCATTCACGATCATTTATCTTTTACCCACAAAATGAAACTTCACATTGCTTAGCTTATTAATCAAGATAATACATAAAAAATGATTGATAACTAAATCTTGATAGATGACACGTTAAAGCACTGTTAATAAGATTGAATTTACTTGTAGCCAACACTTAGTTCTTGATTAATAGTTTCTCGTAGAATATAATGTTTTTTCAAGGTATTTGTGATATTTAAAGGAAGTTGAAAAAGTTACAAAGCTTTATATAAAAAAAATCTTTTAACTATGTACTATACTGTTAAATGTACGTATTAAAAAAAAACAGATATGTAAATCACAGTTTCTTTCAGCCTCAATTATTACTTGTGTAAGGTTCAAATACTGTTTAAGATCAAAACTTGTTATAGTTAAATCACCGTCAAAATAATACTGAGTATATACTTACCAGAAAGAAATGACATCAACAGTGATCAAAAACGATCATACAGAAATTGATTCATACATACAATTCGTAATTAATTATGTTACGATTGCAACTTTTGAATGTAGTTTTCTATTTTTCAATAACTCTTTTTCGTTACCGAATCCCTGACAAATCTTATACGTGAACACAGTTGTAAAGATAAAAAACTCACTACCGTCTTTCGTGATACCAAAAATAACAAAGTAGCGTTATAAACGCGAGAAAACTTGAGCTACTCGAGCTGCAACATATTGTGTTATAAGCTTAAAAAGGCATTTTGCCCACAATAATTCTAAGCTTCAACTTCTTATGAAAAACTCACAACAGTTTAAGTCGAGGATATTGCCCACCATAAATTTACTAAGTAGCTTTAAGCTTGTAAAGTTTTTACATCAGCCAACTTACAGTGTTATAATGCAAATTAGTTTTGTAACTCGGGGGGACAAAGTCCGAAACTAGGGATTCGGGACTTTCATTGGAACTGACAGTTTTAATCTCGTAATGGTTTCAACTATAAATATGATAACGGGATTCTGAAAACGGATAGTATTATGTAATTTAATAATGGTTTTAATATTAACTGTCAAAATCTCAATCCACATTCACGCCGTGTATTCATTCCCGTAGGGATGGCAGAGTGAATGTCGGTTCAAAGTCTTGGTTGTCAAAATGAGTTTTGACTATCTTTTCTCCAATCAAGTTCCAAATGTGCCTAAGTAATTGTTTATTCTGAGGCTATAGCTTACCTTATTTGGGTTTCACAGCCGTGAATGTATGTATGTTTGTATAATTTTTATATGTAGGTAACAATCAATTATTGTCGGGTTGGCAGATACTATTAAGGTTCTTGGTTTCTTATTATCCTTAAAAAGTATTTTATATAGATAGATAGATAGATAACTTGTTTATTTATGTTAACATAACACCACATACAATATGAAAAACAATACATAAAGTGAAAAAAAAAACAATATTTTAAACTTAAAATTAGTGCTATGGTAACACAAACTAGGTCCTAACTCAGTGCTTGATATTGCCAAGTGGCAAAACACTGGTTTTCAGTTAAGGCCTACACTACACTACACATAATTAATTAATATATATAAACAAAATAATCAGTGTCTGCCACATTTGAAGTAAACAAAATTGAATAAATAGTAAAGGAACAGACAGTAAACAAAACAAATGCACAACAAAAAAAATAAAATAAAAAACAATATCTTTTAAAATTATCTTTAAACATATTCGCTTAGTCTCAGAACATTAAATAATTAAAAGAACAATAAAAAATTATCAGTATTCACAAATTCTCAAGTAAAGTTTCACATGAGAAAACCAAGCAATACATTTATACATTAGTTATTTTTATTATTTTTATTATTTTACTGGAAGTTTACTTGCACGTGTGAGAAAGTCTTTGAGATATTAATTTTTTGTTGATTTAGAAGGAGCGTTTTGTACTGTTTTTTGAAATTAAATTTATTTAATATTTCACGCATTGGTGGAGGAATATTATTCCAACACTTAGTTGCATTGTAACGAAAACTTCCAGTAAAAGCTACAGTACGATGATGGATCAGTGATAAAGGTGGGAGCAGGCTACGAACACAATAGAAACTTCCAAATGATGAATACTTCAATTTGTTAAAAAGATATTCTGGGCATTTGAACTTCATTACATCAAACATTAATGAAGCCATATGTAAGCGCCTACGGGATTCCATGTTAAGTGTAGAAGAACTATTCAGGTAAGGTGAGATATGACAACGTGGCGGTATACTATGGTATAGTATATGGTATATAGATTTTCAATACCATTTAAGCGAATAAAAAATTCGCGAGCTTATTATTAATTTGTTTGCATAGAACGTATGAAAATGACTTCAAAGATTGATTAAAAAAGATGGCAGGTAAGACAAATGATAGTGAGACATGTTTTTTTGAAAAGAGATACAAAATGAATTGGACCTTATGCAAGGTTTTTTATTAAACCAATATACACCACAGAATGAAACACAACAGAAAGTTACCAGTTGATCTCTAATCGTAACCCAAAAGCAGTAATAACAAGTTTGGTCTTGTTAATAAAGAAAAAGTAGCGCAAAATCACAGGTTATTGTTTAGGCGTGTGAGGAAGTTGACCTAGTTAAACATATACTTGGCTAAGGCACTAGTATATAACTATGAATTTTTTGTTACTATGCTGTAAGACATACAAACATACATACACTCACGGCTATAAATCCCTCAAAAGGGTAGCCAGAACCTAGGAAATGCAAATTCCTCATCTACTTTTGGAAGTTAAGTGGGGAAAATATGGTAAAATAAAGGTTGTTGGAAATGGGTGTCCAATCACATCGCCGAAAAATCCATTAAAAAGCCCCAATACACTTAGTCGCCTCTTACGTATACCCACGGGAAGAAGCGAAGTAGTGCTATTCTAAGCCGACACTAAAAAGCTGTAAACCGCTAGTGACCGCGTGAAATAAGACAGTCCTCGCCGTACTTTAGATCATTGGGACAATATTGTTGCTGTCAAAACGCATACAAATGTATGACATTGACAGAGATAATCCAGCAAATTGCGACACAATCAACGATTACCAATATACTTGTGTCTTCATAAATGTTATTGCACTGTGTATATAAATTGGTATAAAGGGTAAAATATATATATATAAATAGCAAATGTGTACGGTAATGAATGTTGGCAGTCAATGTTGGGTGTGGCAGAAGAAGCATGAAAGCAGAGTGAATGCAGTAGAAATGAGGTCCCTCAGAAAAGCTTGTAATGTTAGGTTATGTGATCGTGTGAGGAACGATGTGATTCGTGAAAGGTGTGGTGTAAAAGATGATATTGTAAGTAAGATAGAAAAAGGAATGTTGAGATGGTTTGGGCACATCGAGAGGATGGATGATAAGAAATTGGTAAAAGGTATCTATAGAGCTAATGTGGAAGGTAATGTTAGTAGAGGACGGCCACGAAAGACACACTTGGACCAAATTGAAAGTGTGCTCAAAAAGGCAGGCGTCCGAAGTATGAAGAATAAAAGAGCATGTATGAAAAGATTGATGGATGTAGACGAAGCAAGAGAGGTTTGCCAGGATCGTACAAAGTGGCGATCGATAGTCTCTGCCTACCCCAATGGGAATTAACGGCGTGAGTATATGTATGTATGTATGTGTACGGTAATATCAGTGGAGGATAATTACCGAGGACACGTTTAAGTTAATATAGAGTATAGTGATGAAATAGCTAAAAAAAGCAGGCATCCGAAGTGTACAGTATAAGGAGCATGTCTGCAAAGAGCTTGGTTTCCCGTGAGTGTTCGTAAGAAGTGACAAAGGGTATTGAGGCTTTTAAGTGCTTTTTGTTATATTTCTTGTTCTGAAGCTCCGGCTACCCCTCCTATAGCAATTAGTATATGAATTAATGTATGTCTGAAAATATTGACAAATGAAAATGAAAGTTATACCTGCCGTGAAAAAAAATTGCCGAGTAATACTGGAATTAAAATCCAGAATTATGTATCGCTTTCTATGACACGGACGGAAAGAATCAAGGCAGAGTTATTTTTAACCGGCACCACAAGTTAAAGAATTTCTAGATTTTTATTGTTCATCTCATTCAAATTAAGTTAGAGACAACAACTCCTATTAAAGTTATCTGAAGCGCAATAAAACGGTGCCAACTTACTCAAGGCTAAACATTTTTAAATGGTTTCCTTTTCGTAATGGCTTCTGCAAGATTCCCTAATCGACGATTGAAATTTACGAGCTATTGGTTTAAACGTAACTTGATAGTTTGTACTTTTAAAGTCATTAAAATATTAAATAGATATCAACAATAACAGTCAATAATTCGTTTTAAAATAAATTTGGTTTGCCAGAATCGTACGAATTGGCGATCGATATTCTCTACCTAACCTACTGGGATTCCATTATTTGGGTATATGCATGATTTTTTGGAGAAAAAATCAAATAATGTGCCGTACGTATTTATGTACGATAAAACAGAGATTCTGATTCACGACTAGAACCCACACTTTCGGTTTTATTTTTGAACGATATCAGAAGTTGACCTAGTAACGTTTGCCCTAAAAATGAAATATTAGTCTAACAATCGCCATACCCGCCTAGCTATTGTTAACTTATCAAGTACGTACGGGCCTAGTTTAATAATAAATGAGTACTTGTTAAGCACATTACTAAACAAGTCCCTTTTGTGTTTATTACATATTCATGTGTTTGTTCTCGGTATTTTTGGATCGGAAACCAAATCTCTCCAAACCTTATGTTATCCTATACTCGTACATACATACATACTCACGGCCATAAATCCCAAAAAGGGGTAGTCAGAACTTTAGTGCTACTCCTCAGCCACATTTGAAAGTTGATAGGGGATAAGATGGTAGAAATATAGTATCGTTGGTGATGGGTCTCCAACCGCAACACCAGAGGGAAAACATATAGTGCTCGATAGGAACTTAGTCGCATATAAGGGATATTAAATTTTTCATCATTGATTTCGTTCCAACTTTATTTTTCGTGGTAAAATGGGATTGTTCTCCACATAAATAGAAATAGTATATATTGCCGTGTAGTGCCGGCTTAGAATGTCGCTACCCCTTTCTTCCCACGGGTGTCGTAAGAAGCGACTAAGGGTATCGGGGCTTTATATTGGATTTTTGGGCGATGCGGTTGGAGACCCATCACTAAAAACCTTTATTTTTACCATATTTTCCCCACTCAACTTCCAAAAGTGGCTGAGGAATTTCCAATTCCTTAGCTCTGGCTACCCCTTCTAGGGAAATATAGCCGTGAGTATATGTATGTATGTATGTATGTTCAATTTGAGACACATATAATTCAAATTTATTCCAAATATATGGTTAGCGCAAATCATAATGGGTTGAGCTCGTTGACCCTTTAGAGATTTTAAGATTATGTAATGTCTAGACAGACAGTCAATTATAAAATTTTAACCAATTTCAAGTAAAGTTAAGTATAGTTTCTATCTTGGTATCTTAGTGATAAGCTAATTACCGAGAATACGGAGGTGAACTTTCCATTCCTGAATCAGTTCTACAGCAAATATTAATATTTATTAGAATCGCCCATTAATCAAAATTGAACGATTATTTTAGAAACACACAATATAAACGATAAACAAAGACTTGTATTAAGTGGCGATTGATAGTCTCTGCCTTCCCCAATGGGATCTAACGGCGTAAGTATATGTATGTATGATAACCAATTTAAATTTGACTATAGAAATATATTAAAGAGAATTAGAAAGGCTGCCAATTTATCTGTGTTAAGAAGTGGTAACGACAGTTTTCATCATGGAATTGACAAACAACCCATTCTAGGGCTCATTTACCCAAATTTAGAATAAAAACTGAGAAAACAGTATATAGAAATTTAACTAAGAGAGACCGTATGATTTGAAAACTTACTATTACGCACCCTAAATGGGAATCATGGGCGTGAGTATACGTAAGTTAAAAATTAAAAATAAATATATGTCAAACTCATTTCCTTCGATCTTAAACCGCCTAAACCATAACAATACTTTTTCAATTGAATGTCACTTTTTCATCGGAAACACCTTAAGACGGTTATCAAATTTTAATTCAAAATATTTTTTAGCACTCCAGAATTTTAGGATTGGGGTCAATCGTTAAAAGATTTAATCTTTTCATAAAAATCTACTTACTGATTATTGTTTATTCTAACTTTGGCGCGATATTTTATTATCAAACAGAGCATTATAAAGCTTTATACATAATAAACGGCATTAACCAAAAAATACGAATGTAAATCACTTTCATCAGGTATGACATATACTATCATATGTATCAAAATACACTGATGCGATGACAATATTTCTAAAGATTGGCTGAATATAAACAATAGAACTTCCAACAAACATAAAAGCAATTTTTCAAAGCATGACGTTCTACCACTCGTGTTTACCCATAATAAATGCAAGGGAAATAGTTCAAAAGACTTGTCGAATTGTTTTCTATTTGTTTTTTTTCCTACGGTGTATATTTACTTTGAAGTATCGGGCTTGTTGCTCTGTAAAGTTCTCCAACTTGAACGATTATAGTTCATTTCAAAATAGTAAGTTGGTATTATTGTCAGTTACACATAAATAAGTTAACTTATTTCTTCATAAAAAATACTTCATTACCAAATAAAAATATAGATACGATAGTTTAAAGAATATATATATAAGAGATTTATGTAACCGCATCGCACAAAAACCACTTAAAAATGCCCCATACCCTTGGTCACCTCTTACAACACCCGTGGGTCGAAAGGGGTAGTGACATTCCAAGTCAGCACTTCACGGCATTGACGAGACTAATCATATATTCTTCTGAATATCCATTTGTCACTAAGCGTTAAATCGCCTAAATGTTGTGAAAGCCGCGTAACCAATTTCCTCAACCCACAAAAAAAACTTCAAACTCATAAATCATGTATCTGTGATCAAACAACGTAAATGCAGGAGATAGTTCAAAGCCTCAAGACACTCGTAAAATGCTTGATGTTCAATACGAAACTTATTTTTATGTCGTGTTTATATCGGAGCAAATAAAGAATTACGACGTAGAAGACGGATATTGACGTGTGTCGACCGCTTTATAAAGTTATTTGATCGGCGACATAGAAAATGAGGTTATCATGATTTGAATAACGCGTATTAAACTAAATTCAACGTTCACGTCATATATACCTAAACGGTTGGCATAGGTAATCTATACTTATAATAAATCTGTAGAGAGGTCAATTCTGTACATGAAATATATTTTCAAAATAACTATCAGGTGGTGATTAGGGATCGATACTGATGCCAAAAATCCAATCAGTAAAATTTTTGTCTGTCTGTCTGTCTGTCGGTTTGTATGTTCCTTATGGAAACAAAAACTACTTGATGGATTTTAACGAAACTTGGTACAATTATTCTCCATACTCCTGGGCAGGTTTTTGTATACTTTCCAGCAGAGTAGTAAAGAAGAATTTTGGGAAATTTTGGGAAAACGGTAGAAGTTACTACATTTTTTAAGCTTCCGTCGCGTGTGCAGCCTTAATGGTTAAACTTACATAGAAATCATGTATCACGGAAATATTCTTCATAAAATTATCTAAAAAAAATCCTCAACAGTTTATGTCTATCTTTTACGGTTGACTCACAATAACACGTGTAATTCCTGATAGCTTAGCAGTTCGGAACATTCTGATTATATTTGTTTACTCTTACGTTTGTAAACCTCTCACTCATCCCTAATTTAAAAAGGTAACATTATTACCTATTCAATAAAAAAAGAATCATAGAAATCGGTAGAGAAACACCGAAATTATACATAAAATAAGCCATCGCGCCCGTGACCAAAACCGAATCGTTACTAATTTACATATAACATACTAGATGGCGCCAGTAGTTGCATCCTACAACGAGTAATGATTTATTTTTTAGATTGTTATAAATACATACATACATACATACATACATATACTCACGCCATTAGTTCCCATTGGGGTAGGCAGAGACTATCGATCGCCACTTCGCACGATCCTGACAAACCTCTCTAGCTTCGTTTACATCCATCAATCTTTTCATACATGCTCTTTTATTCTTCATACTTCGGACGCCAGCCTTTTTGAGCACACTCTCAATTTGGTCCAAGTGTGTTCTCCGTGGTCGTCCTCTACTAACATTACCATCCACACTAGCTCTATAGATCCCTTTTACCAAATAAAATACTTCATAGCGTTTTATTCCAAAATTTGCTATTAAACGGAAATACTGAACCGTTAGTGCTATAAATTTAATAAATTGAAAACATTGCGCTAAATTTCACAATGCTTGAGCAGTGACTAAAGAAAGAAACCTCACATATTTAAAAAACAACGCTACCCGTGCGAAGCTGGGACGATCCACTAGTTATGAAATATTTGTCTCCTGGTGTTCAGAGTACCGACGAAGTATTTGGACAGTACTTGTACATGATAGGAGGCAGGCCTGTTGCCGTTCTGTACAAATATTCTGTCACATGACTGTCACAGCTCAGCCGTGAGGGTTTACTCACGATGTTTTCCCTCACCGTTAACAATATTGATATACTTACCGTGACATATGAATTAAGAATAACGCATTGCCTACACACACTCGACTCATGTTTGAACTCGCGTCTCAGGCATGACAAGCAGAGGTTTTTTCACTTTTTAAGTTAAGTGGCAAAAGGTTGCGCAATTAAGTACTGTTTGTGTCTGATGAGTCTCCAGCCACCATAATCATCATCGCCTATATTTTTTTAGTCGCACCTACATTACACAGCCAAAAGTATACATGTATTAAAAAAAATACAGAAAAAGATATTCTTTGATTAGTTTTTAAACAAAAAAAAAAACTTAGCTAGAAAAGCAACTATGGCAAGTCATATTTACAAAGTTAATAAAAAACTGTCTTAGACTCTGCCCATTTTAATGGAAGTATGATAGTCGTTTATACATACATACATACATATATTCACGGCTATAAATCCCTAGAAGGGGTAGCCAGAGCTAAGGAATTAGATATTCCTCAGCCACTTTTGTAAATTTGACACTTTTGTGGGATAAAGATGGTAAAATAAAGGTTGTTGGTGATGGGTCTTCAACCGCAACACCCAAAAATCACTTAAAAGCCCCAATACCGTTAGTCACCTCTTACGTACACCCACCGGAAGAAATGGGGTAGTGTTATTCTAAGCCGACACTTCACATCTTAATTAATATTTATTTTAAAATTTTGTTGAAAAACAGATAATACAGACCAAAACCATGTGAACTCCTTTTTGAAATCCAGTTCTCCTCTTCTCACACTATCTTGTTATCACATCAAAAGAAACGAACTGTCAGTGAAGAAAATTGAAAATACCCTATGAATAACTAAAACGGATCCCGAGTTACGTCAGCGCGGCGTAAACAACGCCATATTTACGTGTTCTTTTTCATAAATATAAGTTTGTTGGCTACATCCGTGAGCAATACCTTTTTTTATTTGTCGTTGAGACTTTGGTGTATTATAATGTTATAGGAATAGAGAAAATATTGATTTTCGATCAGAATGTTAACATTAGCCTTAAGTGTTTTGGGCTTTTTTTCCAATTACCGATATCGATCATTAAGTTTCACATTTACAATTCATACATCTAAGAAATTAACAAGCAAATATGTGTATTTTTCTGGGAATGTTTCAGAGGTATGTTGGTACTTACTTATTCATACATACATACATATACTCACGGCTGTAAATCCCTAGAAGGGGTAGCCAGAGCTAAGGAATTAGAAATTCCTCAGCCACTTTTGGGAATGTGAGTGGGGAAAATATGGTAAAAATAAAGATTGTTGGTGATGGGTCTCCAACCGCATCGCCCAAAAATCCCTTAAAGGCCCCAATACCGTTAGTCGCCTCTTACGTACACCCATCGGTAGAAACGGGGTAGTGCTATTCTAAGCCGACACTACACGGCGAACTTACTTATACGAAGGTTAAAAGTGTTACTTAAAGCGTGCACGGATTAATCGATTTCTTGTTTTTATAATACCCTTAGATACATTTTCTAACACCCAATTTCTGGAAGTAAGTTATTAACGCTTTCCTGGAAATAGTATTCTTCGAAGTTGAATAAAAAGATTAATCTTTCAATTACCTCAGCAGATACGAAGTTTAAAAGATGTCCATTTGTCTACGTCTTGGCGCAATGCCAAATTCCTACAATTGAATAAACCTATCAAAATACAATCATGTGGAGTCTTGCAAGTCGACTATGCCATAAAATCAATACTATATGAGTAAGTAGCAGATGCTACTTTCTTCTTTACCTGTAAAATACTTTTCTATAAGAATATTTATTAATGGTGCTAATATTTTTAGAAACTACGGAAATAAAGTTTCATACAAAAGTAATTCATACAGGAGTTAAAAGTTTAGTACTCATTTTTGACACTTTAAATATACCAAAAAAATTAGCCCGATCTTTAGAATATTGAAGGTTGAGTGAGGAAAATATGTAGTTGGTGTTGAGTGTCTAGCCATATCGCCGAACAAATAGTAAGTAAGTAAGCTTCAAGATCCTAAGTCACCTGATGGGGGAATGATTCAATATCAATATGCTAATCTAAAAGAAAATATTTTTATGAAGCCTATACGTGTGGCAGTCTAGTTCTTTAAAAAGCGTACAAGATTGACAGTATATAGGTTCAATAAATCATTTGTTAGTTAAAAACGTTCTAATTCAAGAATTATGTGTTCCCCTGGCTCCATCTTTAATTTAAAATAATATCAAATTTATGTGAAATTCCTACCAGTTTAAAACTTAATAGAGACTTAGAAATAGTGTTTGGTTTTTGTCATAATTCATACAAACAATATAAAAAATAAACCCTAGTTTGTGTTTTGATTTTTGTTTTAAAACTTGACACACTATGCTTGATATATTTTCACCCTTACCTACAACTTTACTGCTACGCATGTACGAGTGGGTAAAAGTATTAGCCGACTCACACTTGGCCAATTTTCATGTATCGCGTTGCCTCACAACAAAAATAAGAAAAAAATGTGCGCTTCTTTTAGTCACACTTTCAAGCAAAGAATATTATTCAACGTAAATGACACTGCATCGATGTGACAAAGAGTTTCCTGACAATGCACCCGTTATTCAATACGTGTCGTCCTTTTCAGGTCACTTCCAAGTTGTGTGTCGGTTTTTATCACTACACTGTACACTGCTTCAATGTTGTGGAGTGCGAAGTTAGGTTTCAACTAAGTTATTGGTACAGAATAGCTTTCTTTGCTTTTTGATACATATAATTTTCTACGCTATATATCAATTTGGTTTGACACATATACTTGTCTTTTACTTACTGGTGTTGCAGCTGATGTTAGAATAAAAAAGGGAAAAGATGTTGAAATAAAGAGTGTCGTTGGTATCAAATCAACCAATTATGAGTTATATTAATATTTTTAGTTCCAAACAAAAGTAACTTTCAATCGTGGCGATGTATAAATATTACACAAAGAAAGAAAGAATTTAAAATTTGTTATTTCGGAATTCACTTCTTTTGTATTGTATTAAAGCACTTGTTAAGAAAATTTGACAAAAAATATATGAAAATTGTATGTGTTAAAGTCAATTTCATTAGCAATCAAATCATAATTGGCGTGAGAAATACTAAAACAGTTTTTTTTTGTTACAGATAAGTTCATCATGCCGAAGAAAGGACGTATCGGGTTTCATACAAATGCATGTACCTAATGGCTATGACTTTCAATAAGATTAGTGACAAAGTGGTAATGATGTCTTTGAAAAAGGGATAGTTTTCATATTGCAAAATGGCCATCAAAAACACTGAAGTGGTGGGAATCTTCCTAGCCGCGGCTTTTTGCATCATTTGTCCACATTACGGTAAGTTTTTAATACATATATACATTATATTTTCATACATACATATACTCACGACTACAAATCCCTAGAAGAGGTAGCCAGACCTAAGAAATTAGAAATTCCTCAGCCACTTTTGGAAAGTTGAGTGGGGAAAAGATGGTGAGATAAAGGTTGTTGGTGATGGGTCTCCAACCGCATCGCCCAAAAATTCCTTAATAGCCCCAATACCGTTAGTTGCCTCTTACGTACACCCACCGGAAGAAATGGGGTAGTGCTATTCTAAGCCGTGTCGGCACACAACAATAAAATAAATAATATAATAATTAATTGTAATAATATCCATATTTTGCTATCGCTATTTATTCCTACAAGTCTTTCTTAACTCAAATGTCTTAAATGTCTTGTTCTATTTCTAAACGGATACCTAGGTAATTGAACACTATGAGTCTGCTTACCAATTCACTTTAAGTAATATTTTACTCATAATTATATCATATTATATTTTCGTAGCTATAAATAATTGGATTTTCCGGACAAAATTTCAAATTGCCTCAAACACCCCCAGTTTCCTCTTATGACAACCGCGGAAAGTAATGCGTTTATGCGATTCTGAGCCGTTTGTGTTGTATGAGGCGATTAAGGCTATTGGTTTTTATTAAGTACTTCTTGGAAAAAGTGACTGCGGCGAGGTCAATAACTATCTTTTTTTTCACATTCTTTTCCTACATAAGTTAGCTCAACGAGCTGAGGAATTTTTCATTCTGAAGCTCTTGTTAAACCTCTTTCGGATCTGCATTAAAGATTATAAAATTCATACAAATTCTTCACTAAAGAGTTGTTTTATAAATGAATCCATGGTTTAATACATACATAACTATACTCATGGCTATAAATCCCAAATAGGGGTAACCAAAGCAGAGTTTTAGAGCTAGAAATCCTCAGCCACATTAAGCTGATAGGGGACAAGATGGTAGAAATAAAGTATCGTTGGTGATGGGTCTCCAACGCATCGCCCAAAAAACCACTTAAAAAAGCCCCATACCCTTATTCTTACCACACCCGTCGGTAGAAAGGGGTAGTGATATTCTGAACCGGCACAACACAGCTACATAGTTAAGTTTGGCAAAAATATGAAATATAAGAGCTCATTTATTTTATTTGATTTCATGCTGTGTAATATTGGTATTACCCTATTTACTTTTAACGACCGACGGTGACGTGACCAAGGGAAGTATCAGGGCTTTTAAGTGACTGCTGGGTGATGATGTTTGATGTTCTTCAACAAACAATATTTATTTTACTAAATTTTTACATTTAATATCCAAAAGAGATAAGGAAATGGTAAGTTTTGATTAATATTAATTTAAATTAATAGACACATGACATGACACGACATGATAGTCCAGTGGGTAAGAACACCCGCCCGAAAAACAGAAGGGCGTGAGTTCCAATCCTGGGACGGGCCTACACCAATTTGTCTTTTCTAAAAGTCATATGTGTGGTTAATTTATCATGGTTGCTAACGGTGAGTTAAAACATCGTGAGGAAACCCACATGGCTGAATTGTACTTAGTCATGTGACAGTGTATTCGTACAAAACGGCGATAGGCCTGCCCCCTATCACGTGAGTACACTGTCTAAGCAAAACGTGGGTACCTTCTCTGGAAACTAGATGGCGCTTGCCATGTGAGTTCAGGAGAATTGGTACCTCTGCCAACCCCTTCGGGGATAAAACGGCGTGAACGTTTATGTTTATGTTATGTAAATTAATAGACAACACAAGACACACATGGACCAAATTGAAAGTGTGGTCAAAAAGGCAGGCGTCCGAAGTATGAAGAATAAAAGAGCGTGTATGAAAAGATTGATAGATGTAGACGAAGCAAGAGAGGTTTACCAGGATCGTACGAAGTTGCGATCGATAGTCTCTGCCTACCCCAATAGGAATTAACGGCGTGAGTATATGTATGTATGTATGTATAAATAGACTTAAGTAATGGAAAAAACAGATTCAAGTTGTGAAAAAACACTGTTAAATAAACATTAAAATAAAAGTGTTCCTGGTATAGCTTTTAAGGTTACAAAAAATTGTCATTTTCACCAAACAATAATAACGGTAAACATGTCACTCAATCAATCTAAAAATTACGTGACTGTGCATTGAGCTGTCATGATTTTTATTCTCAGCATAATTAAATGAAATCATGCTTTCAGAGTTAAGCCAAACGAACAAAATATTTTTGAGAGATCCAAACAGAAAAGCTAACATTTGCTCGCTTATAAATATGGAACGAGGGATTTTCTTATTCCCCGACTGAATTCTGCATAAATAAGACGTTCTCAAAACGCGAAATAGTAAAAGAAACAATCTCAAGCCGAGTAAATCTCATTTTGTTTCGTTTCACTTTAATGTAATATTTAAATGATTGTATTATGTATTCAAATCAATATTCGGTAGATTACTCCTTATTACGATTATTTGTAGTATGTATTTAATTTAAAGTAAAGTAGCGAAAGAGAATAGACATAACAAATGTAGATTGTATTGCTAGAAAAAGTGCGTGAGAGTGAGTAAAAGTCTGATTTATGATAAATATAAACGATGAGGTATATAAAAGAGATATGTATCGTCAATTTAAATGCTAAATTTTATAGAGAATTTATAGGTTAAAGACGAGAGTGAAATAGATAAAACCAAAAAACATCGATTTTAAGAGTTTTTAAGAGGTAGGTAAATGAAACATCATCATGTTTGATTAAAATTGATGGCAAGATAGAGGAACAAGAGAAAGAGTATATAAATGTGGGGAGTTGGTTTACTATATGGATGGAAAATGTGATGAAGATATTGACTGAAGAGTTAATAAGGGAATGCGGTAAATTGAGCAATGAATATTCTAATGTCCTGCCAATCAAAAGGCCCAAATTGCTGTGCATGATGCTATTCTTATTCCTAACGTAGATTTCAACCATTTAGGCGGCCAAAAATATTTTTGGCTTGAAATGAGTTAAAAGTACAATATTAAATTAAAATAAACCATTTTTGATACAAAACAATATTTTTTATTCATTTTGAACAACATTTTTACACTTGAACATATAATAATTTTCACAAAAATCGAAGTATCAAAGTATGTATCAATGATATATAAAGAAATATATTTAAATATAATAAAATTACATGTATCTACATCTAAAATGATAACAAAAATAAAACTACTTAAATATTATTCTCACTTTGAGAGCATTCCTCCATTATTGTCTCTCTATTGGGTTTAGCAGACACCAACATTTCTATGGTTTCAGGAAGGAATACTTTGCGAGAAGGTTTCTTAATTTGTCTCCTGGAGCTGATGAAGGGATCAGATGTTAATAAAAGCCCATTATATACATCTAAATTGCATTCCTTTCTAGAAAACTTTCTAGCAAAGTTATGTCGGTATGACCGAAAATGCTTGTTCTGGGCTTCTGCTGCCTCCTCAGATAACTGGCCAATAGGAAGTAGTGAATTGCTTATGATTTGCCCACCATGCATCAATATTTTATGTATTGTCGGTGTCATTGGATGCCATCCATACAGGTCAACGTACAATTTTGCAGTATCATAAGCATATTGATCATATTTTGTGACATGAATTTCGTGACCACTTGATATTGTTTCCAATATAACTTTGAACCTGTAGATAAGCTCAAAGCTAATTCCTGTGATCTCTGATGCCAGTTCAGGATTTTCGAAAGCTCTCTGCGGAAGTAGCCGTTACACTCATGGATTCCTCTGGCGGATAACATTCTTTTTTCACCTTTAGCAAGAGATCATAGCAAGGGAAATGTTTTGGGTTTGTTGCCCTTATTATTTCGTATTGCCGTCTCGAAAGATCGGCTTCAACGAACATTTGGAGCGCTTGCAGAGGCGTCAGTGGAGGTGATACTTCGTCGTCGTTGTTGACTTTCGAATAGGCAGTTCTATATTTGCTGGCTCGTGTAGGCGAATTGGTGATTTCTTTAAGAACTTTTGAAGCATCTCTGTGCCCCGTACTTTGTAAAACCGATTGTGCAGCGTGGATAATGACGTCAGGGCCCAAAGTTGCGCGGACTTCTTCCGTTTTCCTTCCTTTGCTGCGCTCACTTAAGTCTTCAAAAGATTTAGGTGGTCTCCCTCGAGAAGAGCACAACTCTATTGGAATCTCAAAAGTTCCTTCTAACCAATCTCGGTTGTTTTTTAGGAAAACTTCTTCGTGTTTACTAGCTTTCGTCCATCTTTTCTTCAATTCAGTTTTCACATATGAAAACCTTTTCTTCAAACACTTTTTAGCAATTTCTGTGTCTCCATAACGAATCAAAAGAAAATCTTCATAACAATCTACTTTTTCACTAAAACTTGGTAAATTTTGGCATTGTATTTGGTCAAACAAGTATTTTCGTGTCACTACTTTAGTACCCGAGGCACCAGACGCACCTAAAACAAAAACAAAAAGATTTAATACAATATAGAACGAACATGATATTTTGCTCAATTTTGACTCAAAATATTCAAATACCCATATTTTTTAAAAGCGCGGGTTTCCGCGGCTATTTGTTTTGTTTTTATAAAGAAAAATATGTAAGGTATTGAAAAATATAGAAATCATTGCTTGGACGAACCCTGAAGTTAGTTAAAAGACTTCATTAAAATTAAAAATACAAAAATATTTCATTTTTGTTAGAGCAATCTTTGACAAGTCAAAAGTATGATAAGGAAAATGAAAACCAAGTAAATTACTGTTGAAATACATAGGTTCTTACCTGAAGTATTGCAATCCATCACTGTCACACGAAAATAATTGTTTTAAAAACAAATACACACTTTACAAAAGTTGTAAGTTTAGGAGCGTCGAGAACAGACACGTGCACGTTAAGCGACTATCGAATTCCGACTACCTGAGGGTAGACTCTCGCGCGTCACTGGACGTTGGGACGGGTACCGTTGCTTTCCTAGAACTGTGTACTACGTGAGTAAATGATTAATTTGTCATTAGATTGATTTTCGGCAAACCGGTTTTTGGCCGCCTAAATAGACGAAATCTATGTCCGTGCTACGCTTATGTATGGCAGCGAATGTTGGCTGTGGCAGAAGAAGCATGAGAGTAAATTTAATGCAATAGAGATGAGGTCCCTCAGCATAAAATATTATGTTAGGTTATGTGATCGCGTGAGAAATAGCGTGATTCGTGAAAAGAGATATGTTAATGATGATATTGTAGAAAATATAGAAAGAGGAAGGTTGAGATATTTTGGCCACACAAAGAGAATAGATGGTAGTAAATTGGTGAACGACCTTGGAGAATACATTTGGACCAAAAATAGTAAATGTTCTCAAAAAGGCAGGTGTCTGAAGTTGATGGATCTAAACAGTGCTAGAGAGGTTTGCCAGAATCGTACAAAGTGGCGATCGAAAGTCTCTGCTTGAAAGTAGTATATAAATATATGTATGTAGTGAGAGAGACTGTTTAGCTGCTTGCCCCAACGGAAATAAAGTATTGGAACTTAACAGAATTAAAACCGTTGCGATGATAATAAAAAGCTTGCGTGGGTGTGGAAAATGATCATTTGCCCCTAATATTGCTGGTAATAATCCGGATTCATCAGTTCTTGTACATATTTTATTTTTATAAAAATAGTCCAGCGTAATAGTTTTCTTTTATTAATTGTTAGTAATTCAATCCCATATATCTAATTTATGTCTAAGTGCTTAAGTTGTTATTGGACAAAAACAATAAATTTCATCGAAATATATTTAATTAAGGACGACAAAAGGTTAATTAAATTGGTGGCCAAGGTCATTCGATCGGATACTTTTTTTTCATAAAATATGATAGTAAACATTCGTTTTTTTTATTTAAATTAAAGCGAATTTATAAAAAGATATAGTAGTTATACTTACTTATAGTGCACTATCTTATCCCTATCGGCGATAGGCCTGCCCCCTATCACGTGAGTACCCTGTCAATGCAAAACGTGGGTACTCTGAACACCAGGTGACAAAGTCAAGTGATGTTCAGAAGTATTAGTACCTCTGCCAACCCCTTCGGGGATATTCGGCGTGAACGTTTATGTTATGTTATATGTTACCTTATCCCAGCAAGGTAAAAAAATTTTGCAGATCAGTCGATAAATTATGCTTGCTGTAACATATGGTACTATAAGCATTTGATATTTTATAAATGTAAAGATCTTTACGCTTTGAATTTTTCATCATTTTAATGATAATATTGATTTTTTCAAAAAAGATAGTCAATTAGTAAAGTTGACGTCAATCAAACTACTCAAGTCGTCGCGGTTCTGTCAAAATTTATGGTAACAAATTTCATTTCAGTTTAGGAACTTTACGTTGATAATAATATTAATTGGATTTGCAGAGTGTCTCGGTTGAGATAGACGCCGCTTATTACATTAAACGAAATTGTCACGTTATATTTGTGACCCGTTATTTTGGATTGCGTAATCGTATATACTGCTTTCGATTTAAGGGCACAGTAATACATGATAATTTCTCAGTATGTTTTCATTTAAGTATCAGTTAGGGACTCATTAAGCAATCAATAGTTTGTTAAATTTATATTAAACTCATATTTTTTACTACTTTGTATTGAGGTTTTTATAAGCACATCTAAATATAAATTACATAGTCTACGAGAATAGACACATATGTACCACAATAACTCTTTTCCATCTACGACGAACAATCAAGTTTGTAGTAACTACGATTTAAATTCGTAGCTGTAATGTACACGCTTTTTTGTCGTAGCGTCTCATTGTAAACGCTTTTTATCTTAATTTGTGAGTTTAAAGTGTGTCTTTTCTAAAAAGTGTAAAATTTTATAAATATTCTTAAATATGATTATTGATATTTTGTGTGGCCTACCGAAGAAGTTTCTAAATAAAAAGAAAAAGATGACATACTACAATTTTGAATATACGAATACATATTGGGATTTTATACTGTTATATGGGTTTTTGTTGAGTTATCAAGTTAAAATAAATTATGTAAAAGTTGGTTAATATTAGTAATTTCAATCCAACGACCTTTCAAAGTGAATAAAAAATTTGAATAAGCGCACAATGCTTTAATTTTCTGTGTTAGGTATCTTAGTCATTGTTATGTATTTATATGTATAGTATATTTTTTTATTACAGTCTCATTTTATTTATAATTTTATTTCGAATAGTTTAACAACTTTTTTATTGTAAATTAAACATAAAATATTTACATAAATAGTAGAAAAGTTTCGTAAATGAGTACAAATCAATAGTAAATGCAATGAAGAGTGTTTTTATTCTTTTATAAAAAGATATCTTCTAGACAACCTTTGGATAGTAATGTCAATAAAATTAAGGTTGAAACTTTGCACGAAATAAGGGCATTCAAATAATTTATACTATTTGCTTTACTCGACTACTTAGAGAAGAGAACTAATTTCACGCTTAGAATGAGCGGAGACAAAAAGTTTTCTTTTGTTTCAAGTCGTGTCACGTACAGGAAAAACTTCATAATGTAGCGAAGGCATTTTGCTCACATTTTATCACAAAATGTGCTCAACTACTTGAAATAATTCCATTTTATGTTTACTTAGCTGTTGTGAAATTGTGGGTTCCGAATAATTTGGTTAGTTATATTATTTATTCGCTTACTGTCAATCACATGACACAAAGCACATGAGACATTTATGTGTACATGTCAAGTTAATTAGATTCAATTTGTTCATTATCATACAGACTTTTAATCTTTTAGAGATAAAAAGGATTAAAAAAAAATCTTATGATGAGTGTTCGATCACATCTTGTCAATAGGCTATTTGACTGCAATAAAAAAGATACATTTCTTTTGTTTCATTAGTCTTAATATTTCTTTTTTGGAGCAATAAGTAATAATACGAGATAAAAATATTGCATTATTTCACTAAAATCCGTCTTTTAAAATAAGTATTTTTGATGCAACTGTCACGTGACTAAAAACGAACGTGATTGGCTATTTTTATAATGACGTAGATTGCACATAAACTGTCTGTGTATCGCTTCGCTCATTGGTGTTTAATGCGGAAGTGACATCATTTGTGCTACAGACGCCATATTACTTAAAGTCGCGTTTTCGCGGCACATTTGAATATTGCATTTTCTTTTTCGATTTTTTTAATACAATAACTAAAATGAAGACAGCAAAATATTTTTTTAGGGCTTCTTATAAACAAATTAACACCGTAAGATAGTTTTCAAAACTTAGTCAAATAGCCTATTGCTTGCAAAACAAACGGGGTAAGCTAAATAAAACCATTTAAAAACCGGCTAACTGCAAGTAGCAACTAAGAGTTACTATTTGCATGGGGCTTTATTACGGCAACAGAATTAAAGCATAATTTACTGCCTGGTCAGCAGACAGACCATGAAGCCTCGGTAATAGGGTCCCGTATTACCTGCGGATCTCTAAAATTTTGAGATAGGGAATTTAATTTGTTTGCTATTCACATCCATGATTAATGCTGTTTTATTCATATTTAAATGCTTGAATAAGTGTATATAATATATTTTTTTAATCAAAAAACAATGAAACAAAGCCTTAAGCCTCAAAATTCGTTTAATAATTGGCTTATGCGGTCAAACTGAAACCAATAGTGTTAAGCTGATTAGTTTGTTAGTTGACATCGTTAATTCAATTTCAATTGTTTTGCCTGTTTATTTTAGGTTAAGCTTGAATAAATACCATTTTATTTAACCGCTTTTAATATAAATTTTTACATATAATCACGCCTATGAGACCCTCGAAAGAATTAAATAGAGCTTAAAAATAAGGAATTCCTCAGCCATATTTGGAAGAAAAGGAAGAGAAAATATTGTAATATGAAGGTAATTTTAACGCTGACTATTTTATAAAATACTAGCTAATGGACTACGATTGAGAAGTTTTATAGTTATAACAATCAAAACTTGAAACATAAACTTAATATTTGCATACAAATAAAAATACTCAGAGATTTTTCTTCATCACCGTCACGTTCTGTGGTTGATCCAAGACTTACCCCAGACGCGCTCATTGTACGTGCCTGCTTTCCTACCTATGACTACTATAGTACGAGACTTTATTTATCTAGCTCGGCTTTAGTCATAATAATTAAATTTTGCTTTTATATTTAAAGAACAGTTGATAGATAACTTATTTGACTTATAGTTACTTAGGTCAAATAAGTGTAAATATAAATGATTTTTTGGTTAATTTTCCTAATCATGGTTTTAAAAATATAATCAGTTTAAATTGTTTTATTGGAAATTTCAGCATTCATGTTTATATGTATTACTTATTATTGTACTAGCTTTTTGCCCCGCGACTTCGTCCGCGTGGACTTCATTTTTTGCATCCAGTTTACATAATACCAAAATACCGAAACACTGTCTCAACTTCTGTTTTTTATATTTATAATCCCGCGGGCGTTGTAAATGACATAAAGGACATTGAGGCTTTTTAAGTGATTGTTGGGCGATGCAGTTTGTGACCCATCACTAACAACCTTTATTAACCTATCTTTTATCAATATATTTCCAAAATTGGATGAAGAATTAGTATCTCCGAAGCTATGGCCACCCTTTTATGGAATTTATGGTTGTTAGCATATATTCATGAATGATTGATAGTTGGATTTCATAAATTCAATCGCACCAAGTTTTATTATAAAATGTAAAAAAACTCTATATTAACTTTCATTTGCTATATCAACCCGTTAGGGGATGAGTTCCAAAAATTCCTTTTTAATTGTTCATAAGAATCAAGAAACAAATATACCAAGTTTTTATGTTCAGAAATGAGAATATCTCTAGTAAGTACAGATACGGATAGTAGTTTGGCGCTGCGGCGACGGCCCGGTGCTGCCCCCTACACTGACCGTTGGTGATAGTGGGAGAGCTTGCAGCGATTGCTCGGCAATATAGGGATGATTAGTGGTGGATCTCCTTCCAAAATAATCGCTAAATTGAAGGGATAGTGCTTGTTATTATTATATATAGTGTTATTTTAAGCTGACAAAATTTTTTTTTACAAAAAGCTTGAATTATCTGAGATACGAACCCGGGACGATTGATTCATAATAGTTCTAATTAAATATTCATAGTAGTTAGTTATACCGCTACGCCACGGAGACGTTACCGGGGCGGTGTCAAATTTTTATTACGCTTTATTTCACATTAGTCTTACTATTGATAAACAAATTTGTCATTTAAATTGATGAAACCCCTTCATCTTTCCAAAATGAACATTAACAAAGTGTCTGATGTGAATTCCATCGATGATAAAAATAATCGCTGCAATATTTTAAGCCATATATGAGTTAAGGTTTTTTGATGTTCCTATGAGAACTCTTGCGGATTCCTTAGTTTCAAGGAATCGTCGTCGTTTCATTTAGTTTCTATATTTACATATTAATATTCGTTTGCAATATAAGTAGATGTAAAAAAAATGTACACGATAAAAAAATAGTACATCATGGCTCGGGAGTTCCTTATTTTCGGGGATGCATTACCGTACCATTAAGCTTCTAAATTTTGATTTTTATATTAGTTTACAATATTTTACGTTGTTTTAAACGATACACAGCGCCATCTCCAATGCATTTAGTAAGCGAACAATATTTTTGATCTCCCGTGGGAACATATTTTTTCCGGGATAAAAAGTACCCTATTATTTAATTTAGACTTCTAACTACACGTCTGAAAAATTTCAAAGCAATCGGTTCAGTATTTACGGCGTGAAAGCGGAACAAACAAACAAACAAACTCACTTTCCCATTTATAATATTAGTATGGATATGGATGATAGGAGATAAGTTTGAATACTCAAGAAAACCATCAAAGAAAAAACTTCCAAATACTTTTATCGTTATAATTCATCAATTGTACTGATATTATTACTAGTGAAATTTTTTTTTCGTAAAATTTTAAAAATTAGGAAAACGAGAAGCGCCACAATAAACAAAATACAAAGCCTGTGTAACCATTGCATTACTTTTACATCAGAAAACCACTACTATATAAAACAAGAAACGCCAACCTAATCAAACGGTCCCAGCTTGAGTGGTCTTCGGAGTTTATGGTCGAACACTTGATCCTGGTAGAATCCACTTTAGTTCAGTAAATATTGGAATTTCTATACGGAAGATGTATAAACCGGGAGTGTGGTCTTCGTAATCAAATAATGGGGATCATTCTTCTGAACAGCGTTAGCTCAATAGAAAATATTTACTGAAACGGAACCAAACTGTAAGGGTGCTTCTCCTCAATCTATATCAGAAAGCTGAGTTCTTTTACGTAGAAATCCGTTGACCAATGGAATTCCGAGGGTTAGTAAAACATTTGTGTCGGATGGTGGAATTTCGTTTATTTTGCTTTTTGCACGTCTGAAAAGGAAGCTTCGAATAAAGGTTGCTTTCCAGGTTAGATTACTGAATTATGGTGATTGTTATATATACATACTCACGGCTATAAATAGCCAGAAGGGGTAGCCAAAGCTTCAGAATAAGAAATTTCAGCCACTTTTGGAAATAGAGTGGGGAAAAGATTGTAAAACAAAGGTTGTTAGTGATGGGTTTACCAACCGCATTAACAAACAATTTCTTAAAAAGCCCCATCACCCTTCGTCACCTCTTACGAACACCCACGGGTAGGAATGGGGTAGTGCTAATCTAAGCTGACGCTACACAGCTAATTGTTATAGTTATCCAAAATTGTTATGATTATACACTTATCAACTTAACAATTACCAACAAATTTTTATGGTGCCTTGATGTTGAATACTGCCTTGCTATGCAATTGAATGATTTACAGAAAAAAGCAATAAGCTATAAAATTTACTGAATTTAACTTATTGCCTTTAAAGTTATGTGCATATTGAATGCGATGTTTGCCTCGATTCCCCTGATAAGCTGTATTTCCAAACAGACTATGGCCACTGCTAGAAATAGACCTAAACTTACCGAGAAATAATTCAATACTAACTAAAATGGAAAGCTATTTGTCAAGTCCTGTTTGAAAATGTATGTGCATAAGCATATGGGTTTCTTTATATTCAAAGGTGTTGAATTAAAACTATACTTTTTCAAATTATTAATCTGTCAAACTTGATTTTAATTATGTAATAAACAGACAAAACAAAACAAATAATAAATTAAATTTAAGTATGTAGATTACACGTCAACATAAATAAATTGCATGAATTTTAATGGCGTAGTGACTAAGCGTTCCCTGGGTACACTTTCTATTGGCTCTCGGAAATTGCTAAAGTTTTTAAACGTATTTTTATTTAGGTAAATATGGTTTCATCCATTCACGGCTTTAAGTTCAGATTTTGTAAACCAATTTAATTGGTTTCAATAAACTGGTTTATGTTTATAATCGTAATATTAATATTCACAATGCGTTTTGCTGTGTAGTGTCGGCTTAGAATAACACTACCCCATTTCTACCCGTGGGTGATTGTAAGAGCCGACTAAGGGTATGTGGTTAGAGAACCGTCACCAAAAACATTTATTATCACCATCTTTTCCCCAATCAACTTCCAAAAGTGGCTGAGGAATTTCTCATTCCAAAGCTCTGGCTACCCCGTTAAGGGACTTACAGCCGTGAGTATATGTATGTATGTTTTCCTTTGATACCGAGAGTGACATACTTCAGAAGGCCTAGCTCGAGCGTTATTTTATCGTTATTGTGTCGGTTTTAAAGAAATAAAAGTATACAATACAATGGAAGTTTTCAAGGTATAGCTGTTTTATACCACGCGATATCTATAGATAAAGATAAAAGGTATTTATTTGTTAGCAAACACAATAACAACATATAGAAATATTACAATTTAAAAAGAAAAGATGGCAACAAAAAGGCAAAGTACCTCAGCTAGGTTCCCAACATTATCCGCAGGACACTGCTAGGGAGCTGGTTTTCTGGTACCGCCTGTAACTTACATACTAAATCCGACATAATCAGTTAGTTTACCTAACCTTATACCACTCGTTGTAACTGTGCTACTGGGAGTTAAGAAGAAAATAACTCAACACTAAAAAGAACAAAAAGAAATTAGATTTTAGTGAGCAATTATTAATGAGCAGCCAGCCTTAACCCTAGAAAGATAATCATATTTTGATGTGCGGGAAAGATAATCTTACGCCTCTGGAGCGCACGATATAGTGACCCCCCTAGTGGTCGTAAATGATTTGCTTATTATAATTATTTCTTTTAATCGTCACTTCCATACTTTATTGAAGAAATAAAAGGCAATTTTTTTTTTAATTTTTTTTATTATTCTAGAAAAAATAATAAAAACTCTAAACCTCTTAGAAAATTAACAAAAAAAATCAGACTTCTTTTTAAGTACGCTATAAAAATTTTCAATCGTTTATAACAATCACAAAACTTTTGTTTTTTTTATATGAACATAATAACTTATAAAAATAAAAGACTTTGGCACAATATTTCCCACATTATATGCAGTAGATGCAGATATCTTTTTTGTGCTCTCCACAGACACACTTCTTGCACTCAGCGAAAGTCATTTTTGACATCTGCTTTTTTGTCGAGGTGCATATGTCACAATATCGCCTTTTCTTGGGCACTGGTTCATTTTGGACATCCTCAGGAACTTCTTCAGTAGAAATTGGCAATGCACTCTGTATAGCGGTCCGGGCTGAACGTTTCAGGGTCGGTTTGCCCAATCGACTTCTCATCCAGGGTTCTGTGAGTTGACTACTCAACATTTTCATATATCGCCTACGGTTCAAGGGCTTCTCGTTCTTGACTGACTTATTATTATTATAAAAATATAAGTAAAAACAACATAAAGTTACAAAATAAACAATAAATCGTACATCACATAAAGTGTTAAAAGTTACACAAAAGATAATCTTGCGCTTCGCGAGCGCATCGGCCTCTAAAAACAGCGAAACTAAAGTACTTACCGACTCCGCACCTTCGTCCCGCTGTCCAACTCGGTGGCCTAAGAGATTAGAAGAAAGAATGGGTTCGGGCGCGCGACCGTTAAAAAGAGACGACGATATTTAGGTTTAGCGTGCGCCTCAGAGGCGCAGATTATCTTTCTAGGGTTAAATCAATAGTAAATAAATAAACAAATCTAGTTCATCTATAATCTAGTTAAAATGTCACTTGTACTCGCTATGCTAGTGTTTTAGTGAAAGTAAGTTAAACAGTCTTCGAATCACAAAAATAGTAGCAAAATTAAAATCAGTTTTAGAAAAATGTGTGTTGTAAGACATAAAATTTGAAATACCTGGTTTTATAACTTCTAATTACCTATATTGGTATTAGGCATTATTATGTCAAGAAAAAATTACGAATGAATTTTCAATATTACTTTGAAATATTATGATCAAACGTTTCGGCTTTTATGTGTTGATTTTTAGAAAGTGCGTAGTAGTGCAACATAGAAAAGCTCAATCCTCTTTCTTCTCGTATATGTCATATGAGGCAATTTAAGTACAGGGTTTTGTAGTAATATTTGGCCAATAAAGTACCCCCCTAAAACATATTTCACTTTTGCAAAAACACTCCTCTCTCTCCTCTCAAGGTTTGTCAAGATCGTACTAAGTGGCGATCGATAGTCTCTGCCTACCCCAATGGGAATAATGGGCGTGAGTATAAGTAAGTACTCCTCTCTTCTTCTATTTGTTAGTTGAGAATTTATGCTAATAAGGCTCGAGCTGCCCGTTTATTGGATTAAACCTGTAAGTAAAGAGAGTAAGAAAAAAATACTAATACAAAACAAGCAAAGTTTTCCACATACGAGAATAGCAGAAAGTTTTTTTTATCACTCGACTTATTTCATCAGATAAGAGGCTATATTGGCCGCTCTGGCTCGCTGGCTGGGCTGAAATTGCTATTGTACTGATAACGGTTGTTGGCGAACGAGACAAGTTAGACTACACTTTGTAAAAACGTATTTCAAGCAAAGTATTAGTTACGCACAAATGTACATAAATTATATGACACTTTTATAATTGCATGCTTTTAAAAAGGAATGGAATTTTGCTGACTAAATTAGTCAGTAAAATTAAATTATAGCATGTGATTGGGTAAATAAGTATTGATGTAACTGCCTCCGTGGTCAAGCAGAAAATGCGTTTGAATAACATCACGGAGTTTTTGGGTTTGTAAATCCAGGGGGAAAGAGATATATAGAGCCAATGTGGATGGGATTATTAGTAGAGAACGGCCTCGTAAAACGTTCTTCTTGACCAGATAGAAACGTTTTTATAAAGGCGGGGGTCCGAAGTGAGAAGAATAAAAGAGCATGTATGAGAAGAATAATGAATGTAAGGGAAGCAAGAGAGATTTGTCAAGATCCTACTAAGCGGCGATCGATAGTCTCTTGCCTACCCCAATGGGAATAATGGGCGTGAGTATAAATATGGTTTAAATAAACAAATTTTATTCACAAGGTTTTACACAGTTTGGGAGGATATTATTGGTATTAAGATGGTTCTGTAATACAAAACCATCTTAATACCAATGCCAGGCACATATGCTGAGCCGACACCCTTTTGGCAATGTTCATTTATTTATTTTCATATATTATTTTTTAACGTTGTGTTTTTAATGTGTTTTTTTATTATTTTTAATATGTTTCATTCTGTTTTTGTGTGTGTGCGTGTTAATTAGCCAAATAAATGTCTTTTACTTTAACTTTACTTTTTAATATGAAGGGCATAGTATAAAACTATTTCTTTCATCAATTAAAAATAAAACTTAAATAGAACCAACCATATCAAGTGATATATCAACGTATATCCACTTTTTTTAATTATCGTGAAAATATTAAAGTCGATAATATTAGAATCCAATAAAACCTTAACTAAATGAATGCAAACTGTTTTGCTAACGAAAGCCAACAAAATACCGATGCAATTATGAAAACCAAACAAACTAAAGGCAAAGTTAAATGGGAAACTTGTTTTAATACTGTTCGTTTGTCCTCGACAAACAAGAATCTAGGTTAGATAAACCCTGTTAGACTTTGTCCACTAAAGGTTCGTTTGGGTTCGATCAGGTCATTTATCGGTGCTCCGTATTAATAGGATTATGCTTAGAATTTGAATGGTATTGCTAATTTATATAACTAATGGTTAAAATCCAATATAATATTAACATAATATAACATAACATAAACGTTCACGCCGTTTATCCCTGAAGAGGTTGGCAGAGGTACCAATACTTCTGAACTCACATGGCAGCGCCATCTAGTGTCCAGAGAAGGTACCCACGTTTTGCTTAGACAGTGTACTCACGTGATAGGGGGCAGGCCTATCACCGAATAAGTAAGTTCATATAAGTAATCCATGAAAAGTAGAAGGTTTGTCAGAAAACCAGCAAAGTTTTACACTAACTATCATAATTGTAATGATAATAAAGGAAAAATCAGGGGCAAAAGCCAGTGCTCAGTAGCACGGATACAGTTTCGTCCGAAATACATTGATGTTAAGATTTTACATTAAGGGCGTCCCCGGAAAAATAGGTTGATATTTCAAATTATATTGATTGTTTGGAAATTCTATAAAGTCTGATTTGATGATATTGATATGACATGAATAAAATATATGTTGGTGATTAACATTTTAATAATTTGTTGAAAAATATGATGAAAAAATTGAATTGCAACATACTTTGTTTTCATAAAAACCGTATAGGCTCCACTGGCATAACATACGTGTGAACTCATTATGTGGCTATATACGCGTAGCTTTAAGATCTGTAACTTTGATGTGTAACTTTTCATTTAAACATTATAGTTATTCAATAAAACTAAATAAACTACATTTATCCTGCGCGCGCGTTTTTTCCGTCCCTGTCACTCTCAGTAAATTTGACGTAAGAGTGAGCGCAATAGCTGCAAAATGCGGGGAGGCCCTTAAAAACTTTACATAAAAACGATTGGACCAATATCCCATAAACAACTATCGTGAAAAAGTTATCGAAACACCTAAACGCAATTGACAAGAAAAGTTATCAATACATTTGGGTCTTGCATTTTGTAGCTTTAAAATATTTGCTAATCAAGCGTGGCTATAAATTAGTCGGATTTTACGATGCTAAACCAAGGCAATTGGATTAATTTAAAAACTTTTTCAAAGTTACCACACCATACTCGTGTAATGCTTATATTATTACCAGCGGAAAATAATGAAACCAAATTTACAGGTTGCACCTGCACTGTGTTATTTAACGAAGAAAATAACAGTGTATGCCAGTCGCTGAAATAATTAGGTTAGATTTTCTTTACAAACTGTTTTGCCTTATTTTCGAGGCAATTACTGCTGTGGTTACATTTCAGCTGTACTAGAAACTTGCATGCAAGATACAACGACACTTGGTTCATGGAAAAACAGACTTGCTGTACCAATTTGACGGCAACAATGGCATTGGTTTTAAAAGCTGGTCATATTTGAATTTTGATTAAATTGAATAAAATATATACATATACTCATGGCTATAAATCCCTAGATGCGGTAGCCAGAGCTAAGGTATTCGAAATTCCTCAGCCACTTTTGGAAAGTTAATTGGGGAAAAGATGGTAAAATGAAGGTTATTGGTGATGGGTCTCCAGCCTCATCAAAAAATCCCTTAAAAGCCCCAATACCGTTAGTCGCCTCTTACGTACACCCACCGGAAGAAATGGGGTAGTGCTATTCTAAGCCGACATTACACAGCAGAGCCGACACTACACAGCAAAATAATATTAACATTTATAGAAATCAAGCAATATTTCACCAAGATTGCTTTATCTATTATAAACTGGTAAAAATTATTTTAAGAATCTGCTCCCAAATCAACTTCCGAAAGTGACTGACCAATATTTTGAAAGCATAAGATCTTATGTGTATTCAGGTTATAAGCAATTATAATTGACCAGTTTAAAACCAAATCATGCAACTTCAACAAATCTCTTTTAACTGGAATACTGGCGTCTATAAATATCTTTCTAAATACGAAAGGAAACAATTTGACATCTTTATTTTCAAATAAAACTGATAACATCAAACATCAATCACGAAATGCCATAAAACAAGAAATACGGTCAAATTAACATTCAGGGTCAATCGTTCACGAAACGCAAGTTGTACGATAAGTTTGATATTTACTTTTTTTCAAGTTTATTTGATTGTAGGTAAAGTGGATAAATGATTTTATGCATACTAATTATTACATCATGGTACAAACAATAGCTTAGATATTTTAAAATATGCTTTAACACTTTGATCTTAATAAATAAAAGGTACACACAGATTATAGTGTTATAATTACAACAGTCACTTTTTAGCCTGTAAAAAAACCCATAATTATAAAAAAAACACTTACACCACACGTTAGTGGGTTCAAAATGGACTCTACAAAATAGCAGCTCCGGTAAAAATTCGATTGTGTATAGTGAAAGTAGAGCCTTGGTCCAACCTCGTGAATATCTACTATATCCATTTAATATTGGTACTAAGTTTTAATTTGCTATTGATTCAACACTCTATACTATATTATACCACGCCAGTTCCATTACCATATAAGTTGCCGCTGTATTAGCAAACGAAACGTTCGAAAAGGCACTAATATTGATTTAGAAACTATATACCACAAAAAGCTATCGTAGGCTTAGAAATTACTATGATACCTGAATAAATATTCTACTATCTTCACTTATTTTAGATTCTAAAAGAGTCTGAGACGCTGTTGTAATCGATTCTTTAGCTACACTTTCTTGTAAATTGAAGAGCAAAGGAATTAGATTCAAGCTGACCCAAAAGTTCCATCAGCCAGAAAAACATTAAGGGACAAAAACAAAAAGTAGGAAGCAAATTATCATTGAGGGTCGGCCGTGGATCGAGGCAATTTATTTAGTGCCAGTAAGTACGTGTCTGGTCTCACCCTAACTTATTCTAGTCGATATAACAGACACGATTTACACTTATGTGCGTTGGGCACGTTTCAACATGACGTAGAGTAACTAGTTTTATGCTCTTAAGCAATAAGTAAATCGACATTTTAAAGTAGAAAGTGTAGCTAAAGTATTTAAGACTTTCAAATAAATGAGAGAATGGTGATAATCTATCTATATGGCTCGGGTTTTCGATATTTGGGTTATCTAATTGGTTCCATAGGTTCAATTAAATCATATAAATTATAAACTCTAAGTTTGTGTATTATATATGTTCCCGAATATAAAACGCTTCTTCAAAAAAACATAAAAACATAAACGTTCACGCCGAACATCCCCGAAGGGGTTGGCAGAGGTACTAATACTTCTGAACATCACGTGACTTTGTCACCTGGTGTTCAGAGTACCCACGTTTTGCATGGACAGTGTACTCACGTCTTCTTCAAACTGAAGTTTATTATGTATGAATTTTTGATTTTCTGAATTTATTTAGTGCCAGTAAGTAAGTACGTGTCTGGCCTCACCCTGACTTATTCTAGTCGATATAACAGACACGATTTACACTTATGTTCGTTGGGCACGTTTCAATATGACGTAGAGTATCTAGTTTTACGCTCTTAAGTAATAAGATTTTGAAATAATTACGAGAATGGTAATAATTTATATTATATAGCTCGGATTTTCGAACCATTCTATCAGTGTTTAATTTATTAGTTTAGTATATCCTTTGCAAACATATAAATTATATAGTTTGGGTTTGTGCATTATGATGATGAGTAGCTTATGTACATACATACATACATATACTCACGGCTATAAATCCCTAGAAGGGGTAGCCAGAGCTAAGAACTAGAAGTTCTTCAGCCACTTTTGGAAAGTTGAGTGGGGAAAAGATGGCAAAATAAAGGATATTGGTGATGGGTCTCCAACACCCACCCACCCACGTAATAGTAATAGACATACAACAAAGTTTTATCATTTCTACAAGATACTATACGCTCCCGCATACAGAACATTAAGTACATTTGCGATCTTTAAAGGCTAAAAATTTATTTTTCAAAGTAAAGTTAACTACTAACACTATTGAACTTCGGATGGTGTTTGTAAAGAGAAGAAGCAACTAAGAAACTCCATCATTTTGTTTTTTTGTATAATTTGTTAATGTTAGGTTAAACATACTTTTACTTGTTAAAGATTTTCTATGCGACCAAACCAAACGCTAGCGTGCTATCATATATAGCGTAATCGATAAATTTTTCAATTGTGCACTATAGAAAGTTCTACTTTAATTGTCCTCATATATTGTTTGTCGTATCAAATGTGAAACACAACTTTTCCGAACATTAACGTACAAAAGTTGCGCAGAACTGGCTGCCGTTAATACTCGCAGGCTTAACTAGTTTAGTTTTGTGTTGTTTACATAATTACTGTAACTTAACCACATATTAGCTATTGGTATCATAGGTTATTTGGTTACGCTATCTTGTAAATTTTACAGGTTTTTATGAAGATATTGTTTTAATACACACATACAAATACAAATATAATTCAAAGATACTCTACCATAGCTTTAACTTGCCTTTAACTATGCCTTTTTCTTTACTTCTTTTCAAATTGTGAAAGTGCAACATAG
This sequence comes from Bedellia somnulentella, assembly GCA_963576735.1. Taxonomy (NCBI): domain Eukaryota; kingdom Metazoa; phylum Arthropoda; class Insecta; order Lepidoptera; family Bedelliidae; genus Bedellia; species Bedellia somnulentella. Next base: position 16,107,975 of record OY755171.1, read on the forward strand.
GTCGATGTAGATAATTGAATTTGGTATTTATCCACACTAAAATTGTAAAAAGTATTGCATAATTCTCGTAGATGGTGCTACGATTATTATTAATACGTACATATATTCATGGCTCTAAATCCTAAAAATAACTTTTAACAAAAAGAAAACCAACTTCATAGTTGGAAAAACAACCGAAAATAAACAATCTAGTACTAAAAAGTACGAAATAAGTTTTTTAATTGAATATGAGTAATGTGATTAATACCTTAGCAATTTTTTTATTCCACACGCGTCAGTTAAACCTACCTAAATCTTAAAATTCTCTATAATTAATTTGTGAGCCGGTGCCAGCCTGCGTGATGAATGGTTGATAATAATAAGTGTGTATTTCGCACTTCATATACATGTACAATGTAGGATACCTTGTAGTTGTAGGGTAAATTTTTGTACGTATTACCATTTAAAACGTTAGGTGATCGATATATATTGTTTAGATTGTAATAATCAGAGATAGATAGTAGGTCGAATTTACTTTTGTTTGACTGGCACCGACTCAAAGATTAATTTAAGAGAATTTTAATATTTAGGTAGGTTTAACTGACGCTTGTGGAATAAAAAAATTGCTAAGGTATTAATCACAGTACTCATATTCAATTAAAAAACTTATTTCGTACTTTTTAGTACTAGATTGTTTATTTTCGGTTGTTTTTCCAACTATGAAGTCGGTTTTCTTTTTGTTAAAAGTTATTTTATTTTACGAGTTTTAGAGATGGGTAGACCTGGCAAAGATGCCTCTCGTATGAGGCAGTGCGACGGTTACTGTATTTCGTTCTTCGTATTTCCGGTATTTCAATTATTATACGATATTAAATAGGCTCAACAATATGTAGCTTTACATTGTTCTTGAAATCCCTCGAAAGGCGATGGTTACAATTCTACATCTCAAGGAAGACTCAAACGTTCACGCCGAATATCCCCGAAGGGGTTAGCAGAGGTAGTAATACTTCTAAATATCACGTGACATTGACACCTGTTGTTCAGAGTACCCACGATTTGCTTGGACAGTGTTCTCACGTTATACAGTACAGGCCTATCGGCATTTTGAACACGTACACTGTCACATGATTGTGAGTTTCGAAAGTCCCCTCGATTTCCTGGGATGCCATCATCAGATCCTGGTCTCATGGTACTTTCTCGGTAACAATAATATAACAAAAGAAATGTTTAGTGGACATGTACTTCTCTTCATAAAAGCTACGAAGAGGAGTATAAATCTATATAGAATGTTGAAAAAATTGTTTCCTAACTCCTAGTGATTGAGAACCCACACCTTCCATCATCAGCTCAGCAGCATAACAATATGATTTTCAGAAACAAATGCCAATATAAGTTCAGAAAATATGTAAAACGCGGTACATTTGCCTATAAAATTTGACAGTTCCCCTCGATTTCTCCAGGATCCCATCATTAGACCCTGATATCCTCATCATGGTACCAATCCGGGAGTATCTTCTTTCGAATAAAAAAATAATAATAAAAATCGGTTCATAAATGGCGAAGTGATCGGCGAACAAACATAAAAAAATATATACGTACGAATTGAGAACACTCCTTTTTTTGAAGTCGGTTAAAAAGGGGAACCCAGAGCTTCATAGCTAGAAACTCCTCAGCCACATTAGGAAGTTGAATGGGAGAAGATGGTGGAAATAAAGTATTGTAACCACTTTATAAAGCTCCATACCTTTAGTCGCCTCTTACGACAACCGTGGGTAGAAGCCGGCTCTGCACGAGAGTTTTTTGTCTTTATTCAACGACTTTGTTGCAGTTTGTTACCATAACGTGACTGCAGGTAAGGTTATTAAAGTGTGATCTGTATCTTAATCTTTTCTTTAGGTATACAAAGTTTAAAAAAACTGATTACGGTTCATCTCGTAAAGTTATCGTCCGTAAATCAAATTTGTAGACAACCAACTTTTCAGATCACAGGCGGCCAATTACAATGCTCAAAATTCAATCCTACGGTCACATCTACACGTCATTAATAACCTTTAATAAAAGTTATTCTTAATATAAAAAAAAGTCCATCTGCACTAAAATACTCTGTGACTCAACCAGAGCGGTAATATGAAGTTTATAGGAAGTCACGCATACCCCGTCCCGCAAAACCTCCCCCTCCCCGCTCTCGCCGTGTCGAGGTGATTAACCAAATTGTAGGGAATGGCTCACGGCACTGCGCAACTAGATGCTTACTGAAGCCTATTTAGTACGTTTATTCTCTCGTTTTTGAAAGTGAAATAGGTATGTATGAAATTGCTGACTATTGGGCTATAAATACCGTAATAGAGCTGTTGGACTACATCGAAAAACGAGAAACTAATCGATATATTTTTTAAATTTATGTTAAGGTTGTTTTAGGTTTCCTATAAAGATTTACTAAAGCTTGAGCAGCTCATTTACAAAAATATTATTTTCCTATACATACATATACTTACGGCCATAGATTCCAAAATGGGGTAGCCAGACCTTTAGGTCTAGAAACTCCTCAGCTACTTTTGGAAGTTTATAGGAGACAAGGTGGTAGAAATAAAGTATTGTTGGTGGTGGGTCTCCAACCACATCGCCCAAAAACCACTCAAAAAAGCCCCATACCCTTAGTCGCGTCTTACGACAAACCGTGGAAAGAAAGAGGTAGTGAAATTTTTAGCTGGCACTACACGGCATTTATCTATCTGGTGTGAATTAACTGCAGGATTTTCCATGGAATTGTGTTGTGTCACCTCTTGTGTACTATACTTATTCATATGAATAATGAATATGATCATTAGAATAGTCCCTCATTTCATTCATATTTGATCTAAGAAAATAAATCCTTTGTGCATTTTACAATGGAGTGAGACCTGTGGAATAAAATTTAATCTAAATAAAATACAGATAATTGCAGAAGCTGGTTCTCATATTATTTCAAGTATCACATATGAATAACTATGGCTTGAGTTATTTGAAAGATCATTATATCTAGCTGTGCGGTGACAAAACCTAGGTTATAGAAAGCACCTTATCTTGGGTGCAACCATCAGAGATTATTATGCTCAAGATGCTCGCGTCAGCGGGTTTTTTCAGGACAATCGTAATTTAACCTTAACTACTACCCAAACTACGTCAGTCCATTTTTTTTCCTACCAGTTTTTCATTATGCTGACACATGTAATCTCGATATGGCTGAATGAACACGTCCTTGTTTACCACATCAAACTTAATCGGCTTCCTAATCGCCGGCATCGAAACTTCTTTACTCAATCTTGTTCAAACTTGCCGTTCAATGAGCGATTACAATTTTTCTTATCCATACATACATACATTTACTTACGCCGTCAATTCCCATTGAGGTGGGCAGAGACTATTAATCACCAATTCATACGATCCTGACAAACCTCTCTAGATTCGTTTACACCCATCAAAATATTCATAGATGATCTTTTATTCTACATACTACAGACGCCTGCCTTTTTGAGCACACTCTCAATTTGGTCCAAGTGTGTCCTCCGTGGTCGTCCTCTACTTACATTACCTTCCACATTAGCTCTATAAATCACGTTTACCAATTTCTTCTCTTAATCTGAGTTAGTTAAATTTTTACATATATTAAATATATTACATAACTTATGATGAAAATAAGTTTATATTTATAGTAACGAAAAAAACATGATTTTTAACCATAATACTACCATTTTACGAATTTAACTATATAAAGGTTGTTTGAAAGAAATCGCTTTAAGAAATATGACATCCTACTGTACTCATTTATATTAAAGTCGTATTTTCTGTTTATTTATTTATAGTGACATCCAAAGAGATCTGAATTTAAATCTAGATTCAATATTCATTCAATTAAAATATCAAATGCTTGGTATCACGTAAAATTAATCTAATCGTTGTTCCACGCTTTGAATCTCAGCTTTTCTGAAGATCCCAGGGCCATATAATTAAAAATTTATTCATCATTTTATAGAAGGTCAAATAAAATTATGTATTGTAAATCTTTAAACGAACAATAAACACGTGAACTAATAAAAGGGACTTACTTACTTATTCTTACGCTCATTGTTTCCATTGGGGTAGGCAGAGACTATAGATGGCTACTTTGCACGATCCTGGCCAATCTCTCTTGCTTCTGTCACATTTATCATTCTTCTCATACAGGCTCTTTTATTCTTTTCACTACCGACTTATCCTTTCGTACGACCGTCCAAAGTAAGGAACATAAAAAGGAATTACATACATACATACATATACTCACGGCTATAAATCCCTATAAGGGGTAGCCAGAGCTAAGGAATTGCAAAATTCTTCAGCCACTTTTTGATAGTTGCGTGGGAAAAAGATGGTAAAATAAAGGTTGGTGGTGATGGGTCTCCAACCGCATCGCCCAAAATTCCCTTAAACGCCCCCAATACCTTTAGTCGCCTTTTACGTACACCCACCGGAAGAAATGGGGTAGTGCTATTCTAAGCCGACACTACACAGCAAATTATTAACTAAAAGGGAATTACAGGCTCCCAATATCGAGGTCTTAGATTTTATTCTCGGGGAGGTTACTTTCGGTCAGGAGGATGCGAGTTTGATCCCCGCTGAGAGAAATAAGTTATGTGATGAGCATAAATATTTGTTTCTTAGTCTTTGATGTTATTTACATGTGTATTATATCGACATAAGCGACATGATAGTCCAGTGGATAGAACATCCACCCGAAAACAGAAGGGCGTGAGTTCCAATCCTGGGTCGGGCCTACACCATTTTGTCTTTTCTAAAGTCATATGTGTGTTTAATTTATCATGGTGGAAACCCACATGGCTGAGTTGTACTTAGTCATGTGACAGTGTATTCGTACAAAACGGCGATAGGCCTGCCCCCTATCACGTGAGTACACTGTCTTAGCAAAACGTGGGTACCTTCTCTGGACACTAGATGGCGCTGCCATGTGAGTTCAGAAGTATTGGTACCTCTGCCAACCTCTTCGGGGATAAACGGCGTGAACGTTTATGTTTATGTTTATGTTATATCATATATTATTAAAGACCACGTTGAGAAGTTAGTCCCAGCTACTGTCACCGTATTCGGGGTAGGTTACGAATAGCCTATACATGAGACTAGGGCCTAACCTTAAATAGGGCGAAAAATATTTTGTATCTAAAATAGAAACCAAATAAATAAATACAAAAGAGCTTATTCCATTACACTTTGTCGTTTCTGAATTCAGACGTCCTTCGAAGTTACTGCCGCAGACGCTTGTAATTCCACGACACAAATTTGTCTACTTTTCAGAAGCCTAGCGTTCTGAACGTTATTCCACTAGTCTGAATTTAGATTCTGTGGCTCTCAGACGTCTTCATTCAGACAAATGGAATAAGCTCTTTATCTGCTTTTGTGTTACATCATAGAACTGAAGGCCTAGTACAAGCGCAATTTTATCGTCAAGATATCGGTTAGAAAGAGATAACAGTATATGGTAATAAGTGAGTAAGAAAGAGATGGCTGTTTTATACCATGCGATATCTAGTTAAAAGGTCGCTCGTACTCGCTATGCTTTCATAAAAGTGCTGTAAAGCCAATTCAAAGTTTTGCATGTGTAACAGGCACCATTTATTTTACTATAAGCCCAGAGACCAGTTTCTAGAATAATAACTTGCTAAGTTTCGCATTTTGCAACAAAAGTATTTACTGTACATACATATATACATACATATGCTCACGGCTATATTTCCCTAGAAGGGGTAGCCAGAGCTAAGGAATTATAAATTCCTCAGCCACTTTTGGAAGTTGAGTGGGGAAAAGATGGTAAGAATAAAGGTTTTTGGTGATGGGTCTCCAACCGCATCGCCCAAAAATCCAATAAAAAGCCCCAATACCCTTAGTCGCCTCTTACGACACCCGTGGGTAGAAAGGGGTAGCGACATTCTAAGCCGGCACTACACGGCACAAATATTTACTGTCTTATATATTATTATACATTTTATATTAATTAATAGGAATAGGAATTGCTGGGTAGTGCCGGCTTAGAATGTCACTAACCCTTTCTACCCACGGGTGTCGTAAGAGGCGACTAAGGGTATGGGGCTTTTTAGGTGGTTTTTGGGCGATTCGGTTGGAAACTCATCACCAACGATACTTTATTTCTACCATCTTCGCCCCAATATACTTCCAAATGTGGCTACCCCTTTTTGGGATTTATGGCCGTAAGTATATGTATTCATGAATGTAATAGGAATAGAATAGTGCAAAAATATATTTTTTTCTTGTAATTACACCAGGAGGGTAAACGCACCATTTGAATTTGATGATGTGGTCATGCTCCTCTACACCTACAAAGAACCATTTCAAATATTAAACTACAAACTATCCTAAATAGACCCAAATACCATTATTATGAATAATAGCCGTGGAAAGACGGAAAGATTGGCAATTTCCATCAAATTAATATTCATGAAGATGTGCCGGGAAACATGTAAACGTAATAGGAAAACTTTTATTAACATTAGTGAAGTTATATTGCAATACGAATAAATGCATGGTAAATGATGTCGGAAGATATTAAGCTTATTTATGTATGCGATGACTCTAAACAGTGCATCTTTACATATAAATTACACATAAGATGTGGCTGTATATGAATGTAAGCAATGAAATACACCACAGACTGTACTTTGCAGTATTATAATTGGATCACTATATGGTTAACAAACGAATTAGTGTGAATGAGAGAGAAATCAGAAATTAAATATGATAGGATAAGGGTATAAAAGCAAGCTTTACTTCTTTAACTGCTTTTGAGTCTCACATAATCATACTAAAAAAAGAATAAGGCCATAGTACACCACATTAGTCCAGTGCATGGGCTTGCAGACATCATCGGCTTTACATGCAGTCACAAGTACGAAATCATGTCAATTATTAAATCAATAAGTAGATTCAGACCGCAATACCCGAAACACACAGTAGTATTTCTTGAATTAAAATGTATTTTAAACTATAGAATATCTATCTATCATAAAAGCCGTGTAGCTGTATACTATCGGCTAAGAATAGCACTACCCCATTTTTTTCCGATGGTCGATCGTAAGAGGCGATTAAGGGTATTGGGGCTTGTTAAGTTATTTTTGGGGAAACGGTTGGAACCCTGATGGGTTACCTAATACCTTTGTTTTACAATCTTTTCTCCTCTCTTTTTTTCTTTTCTTATTCTGATGTTCTGGCCACCCCTTTTTGGAATTTACAGCCGTGAATATATGTAAGTATGTATATCTCATAAATCAATGTTGTGAATGAACCCCCTGAGAATATAGCCGCCGACGAGTATATTATCACACAAAGTTTGTAACTGGTTACCACGTCATACGTGACAAGTTTGTAATATAAACGGTTTAACCATTTTGTTGAGTAGCGTACAAACTAACGGGGCGTCACTCACCAAAGTAAAACTTCCTTCAAACTCCCTGCAAAGAAGTAAAGTACTGTACTTTAAATAAATAATAATATGTGTGTATCACAATATTTATAAAACTTGACTGATTTTGTGCTTTTGAGTCAAATTTCAAGTATGTGTTGTATTTTGGTATGTATCTCACGTAATACCTCTTTTGTAATAAGTATAATAAGCTGTGTAGTGTCGGCTTAGAATAGCACTACCCCATTTCTTCCGGTGGGTGTACGTAAGAGGCGACTAACGGACTTGGGGCTTTTTAAGGGATTTTTGGGCGATGCAGTTGGAGACCCATCACCAACAACCTTTATTCTACCATCTTTTCCCCACTCAACTTCCAAAAGTGGCTGTGGATTTTCTGATTTCTCAGCTCTGCCTACCCCTTTTAGGGATTTATAGCCGTGAGTATATGTATGTATGTATGTATGTATGTATGTATAATAATTAGTAAAAAGTATTGAACACCAAGACAAACATATTTTATTTAAACTCTACAACCATACCTAAAACCTCCAAATATTATGTTATAATTATAAGAACTAAAAACCATTACCAAATACACATGGGACAAATACGCCTTCTTATCTAAGATCATTCTATTCTTCTAACTCCCGCTAATAACATAGAATATTTGTCGCAGATGACCGAAATTTGTTTCCTTTATGTTCTCAAAGAAAAACAACATTTATCTATCCACACATTGGGTTTATTTTCTGTTAACCAGTGTCCGGATAATCCAACTGACGTACGTTATCTTATGTTCTCGTTTGCCTCAATTTGGCGAGTATCGCTGCGTCCACATTTTAGCAAAGATTTATTAGTTTGAACTCTTATATTGTTTGCTTGGTTTTAAATTGGCTTGTTTAATGTGTGTAGCTGTAATTGAATGTTGGGTTAAGATAAGATTTTTGAAAAAAAAACTGGAAGGTGGAGTTTTAAGAGAATATAAATTTCTAAATCCGTACAAGGAGTGAGCGTAAAGCAAAATTTAATTTAATATACAATTACGTTTGATTGGTTGTATGGGCTTGATTGTGAACCAAGTGATATGTTGTATTTATGGTAAATGTGCTGATTAACTACGAGGGTGCTGTGATAAGTCTGGTTAAAATTAAACAAGGAGTATTTTTTTTTTTCATTTTTATTATTTATTTTTAATGTAGTTTTCTAACTCAATTTACTTCTTCAAGCGTTACTCTCTAGCTTTTCAATCCCTTCCATAGAATAAAACTTAGGAGACCCTTCTAAATAGGCATTTGTTGTTTCATGCATGGTCTCTTCGTTGGAGCCAAATATTTTCCCACCAACCTAATTTTAAAAAATTCAGAAACAGAAAATAGTCGCAAGAGACTAAGTCTGGCGTGTATATGGTGGGCGAGAAAGCAACTCATAGCGTAACTCATGCAATTTAGCCATGGTAATACTAGGCCATGGTCTTGGTGCAAGAGGATGTTCTTCATATAGCCAAATGCGGCGTTTATCAGATATATTTTTTTATTGCGAAATGTTTGCCATTAATCTTTTTGACCTTCTCTAGGTATTCAGTATGGATTACCCCACGTGCATCCCAAAAATTGTAGCCATAACTTTATTGGCCGATAAAATTGCTTTGGCCTTCTTCGTAGCTTGTTCGCCGGTAGCAATCCACTGCTTTGATTGTTGCTTGGTTTCTGGGGTATGGTGGATCCACATTTTATCAAGACATGAAATTCACTTTTCTCTATCTTTGCACAAGTGTGTTCAATTGGTTTCTTTAATGTCTTAAAAAAATACGGCTTAATTATGCTTTTATTTTCCTCATATCAGAATACAGCCTTTTACACAACGATTTTTATCAATCTTATCACATTGTTTCATGTTGCCTTCCTAAAACTAATACGAGTATGATGCCCAAATAAGAATAAAACAAATATTTCTCTTGCACTTTTTTACTTAGTACTTTATGAGTTTCTGAAATACTAAATCGTTTATAACATAAAAGATAATAATCCAGCAGAGCTAACCGAAAAAAGTGGTTTTCCAACAAATAGAATCGCTTGATTTACTAGTCATGAGAAACGCGCAACTCAAATATGTAAAGAAGCGATTCTGTAAGTAATAAAAAAACCTTGCACAGTTTGGTGGAATCAAAGCCTTAAACCTTCCATCGATTTTAACCAATAAGCAAACAAACATACGTAAATTTGAGTTGAAAAAGGAAAACGAACACAAAACACTTTAAAACAGCATAGCCTTTGAAAACCTTTGAGAACCAAGCACCTTTTATACACGTCACGCTGAAGTGTCAAAGTAGTAAAAATTGCACCAATTGCTCAAACTATATGCAAATTGAGAGTTTCTTTTAGAAATTGCTAGTTTCAAGGATATCTAAAACGATTTTTCTTATTGGATCCTTTTATCACCATTTTCCATTCAACGGAATTGAATGTATGGGATAACATTAATGAAATTTCGTATAGTATTGTATTCCATTTGTTGCTAAAGCGGTCCTATAAATTTTTATTTATATCGTATATAAAACTAAAATAAAAAAAAACCTCATACTTGCGTTTATAGGAAATTGAGCACTTGAAAAGAAATAACGCACGTTTATTGATAAAACTTGATGGTTTACTTTCAAATTCTTTTGAGAGAAGAAACAGGCGCTGTGTCTCAAGAATTTTAAAACTATTTGTCCACAAAAAGTACATTCAGTCGAATTAAGAAATCTCCTCCTTTTTTTACTAAAGTAATTAAAGGTACAACTAATTTGCATAACATTTTGTTAATGCCGAGCTTCGATTCGATTATAAGACTATTTAATTTTGTTTCAAGAATAAATAACACTCAGTCAAATTAATCTGCTCCTTTTTTGCATTCGGTTAGTAAAAATAACATGTTAATTATATTAAATTTGATTTAAAGTTAAGCCGGAGTTTCGATTTTATGATTTCTTTAGCTTATTTAGGAAGTTTAAAAATGTTTGATTCTCAATGATCGATTTTCAGTTAGATTTCCCAAAACCGTTAACTACAAAAAGAAACACAAGAGAACTGCTATTCTTAGTCTAATCAGATATTATACCTGTTTACATTTAGTTAACAGTATTTCTACTTGTACTTAAATCACAAAACAATTTCTTTATCTTCTTCTACCAAAGAAATATTATTATAGAAACACATATTGTTACAAAACGAAACAGACAACAGTAAAACAAACCGCACTGAACGAAAAGATATACGTAAAATAAATCTCTCGTAAAAGAATATCTTTAAGTAACACGTAACATACGAGAGTATAAAACATAAATAACAAAACAAGTTTATAGTACTGCAGTAAAAATTAATGGTTTGTAACAACAGCATCCCCTTACATCGTCTGCAACTTGATAAAAAAAACAATTTATTAGAAGCGCTGTGAAACATTGGCGGGAAAGCATTTTATATTAAAAGAGTACTAACAACGTCTTTTGTTGAGGACAATAGAAAACTGATGAGGTATAATGATAGATGAAGACATATTTATTTCTTCAATCATGCTGTAAAAAACAATTTGAAAGCCCTTTATTTATTATCGCTTGTTCAGTTCATTTCATTTTCGATTAAACGTTGATCTGTCAATGTTATAAATCGTTTTGTAATGTTTAACCATTTTCATGTAATTGACAGTTGATGTTATTTGGGTTTTTATAAAACATAAACATTTTTTTTCTAGATATACAAGTACCATCACGAAATGAAACGTTTGTAACTCTATTAACCACTTAGTTTTAGCCAGAAGTTATTTGAGTAATATATATTGTATATAAATACATTGTGTGGGAAATTAAGAAACATGTATTTCTTATAAACTAAAAATAAATGCAAAAATATAATTTAAATCTTTTTGTTCATGAAAACCTCATGTGGGGATTATTACTAATAAATAAAGAATAAATAAACGAAAGAAAAATTTCGAGACAGGCATTAAACAGAATTAAGGCACAGATTAGTAAAAAATTCGGAGGGAGGAAACGCAAACAATACTAAAACGTGTGAACGAAATAAAGGATAGAAGAATTTCGCGCTGGCAGCCATTTCATCTCACTTGGCAAGAGCGACGGGGGCGTATACCCGAGGTCGCGGGTTTGAATCCCGCCTGTGTCGAAATTTTTCTTTCCTTTATTTATTCTTTATGCAAAAATATATTTAAATCGATTGGCAGTTTAAAATGGGTATAATACGAATATGTTATATCATCATTAAGGAATTCAGGGCATATTACTGGACCGCAACGCATCCACAATAATTATCACAATACTTTAAACGTAGAAGCTGTCAAATAGATGATTTGTTTGTAATTTTCGGTAACTGACACTATCAAAAGACGATCGCATGAGGTGTATTTTTATTTACATTATAAAAGACATGTCTCTCTCTTTATTTCTTCTCTCTTTATTTCTTCTCTCTTTAACTCTTTATTTTCATGAAACTTGCAAAAGCCGAGTATAATTCCGCTTAATGTTAAAAAAATATATATATACTCACAACTATAATTCACACAAAAGGGTAGCCAGAGCCACTTCACCCAACCAAGTCAGCCACTTTGGGATGTTGATTAAGAATTAGATTGTAAAAATAAAGTATGGAATGGATGGGGATGGGTCTCCAGCCTCATCGGCCATCTACCACTTAATAGCCCAAACTGTCTTGAATGCCACCCACAAACAGAAATGAGGTAGTGCTATTCTAGTGCTAAGATCATCCATATACCCATATGTGGGAGCTTGTTATTGGCCTAATTCTGCCTATGTTATTATTTTATATTGTAAATTTAGATGTAAGCCCCCCAACGATAATAAAATAAAATAAAATAAATTAAATAAAATATTTACATATAATGACAGAAAAAGTATATTTACAGTTATAATTACGATTTGTGTATTCTTGTATTAGTTATAATAATAATATTTTCACTCAACTATGTATGAAGTTTTCTTTCAAAGTAATAATGTCATTTTTTTATTTTTTTTAAATTGTTATGTGCAGAAATCCTAAAAGTTATTTTCTTTACATATAATAAATACACGATAAATGACATCGCACTAAAAATAATTCGTTTGTAAAAACAGTAAAAAGGTTCATATTTATGCCAGCAATGCAGAATAACTAAAAAATAATATTGTTTTGTATACTTAATAGTTGGAACATGGAAGGATACAAAACATCCCATTCTAGTATAACAGTAGAACGAATAGGGCCTGCCCTTCACACGATCAGTTTAACGCATCACTGGCTCAAGATAAAACTGTTCATTGTTTTGGCTTACCGAAGTCTCAACAGATTTTGCTGTTAACAAATATGGTGAACTGAAATGTAGTGTTTTGTTGTAATGGGGGTAAATTTATGGTTTGCTTTTATTGGGTTAGTTACATGATAGGGATAGGGAACCCACAGAAAACGTACTCAAAAAAACATTAATTCTTTTCCTACGTTGTGTGTGTGTTGTTGTGTGGCTGTGTAGTGTCGGCTTAGAATAGCACTACCCCATTTCTGCCGGTGGGTGTACGTTAGAAGCGACTAACGGTAACGGCCCAAGCCTTTTAAGGGATTTTTGGGCGATGCGGTTGTAGACCCATCACCAACAACCTTTATTTTACCATCTTTTCCCCACTCAACTTCCAAAAGTGGCTGAGGAATTTCTTTTTCCTTAGCTCTGGCTGCCCCTTCTAGGGATTTATAGTCGTGAGTATATGTATGTACGTATGTCTTTTCCTAACTCAATCACTTACAGGTATAAATTATACACATACATACATATATTTAGGCCATTAGATAGTTCCCATTAGGATAGGCAGAAACTATCGAAGGCCACTTCGTGCGGTTTTGGCAATCCTCTCGTGCTTGAAGATTGATTAATGTATCACCTATCTTTTCACACAGATCTTTCACACACAAACATATTCGTTATCACTACATTTACTCGAGTCTATAATTAATCCCAAAAATTGTTTGAAACATTAAAATTAAATTAAATTTGAAACTTAAATATTCATAATGCAAAATGATTAAACTTTTATACTTTCTTTGTCCACAGTATCATCAGCTCAACGGGAAGTTGGTAAAGGCCTACTATACACCAATTCCTCAACATCGAGCCCGCCTCCAGGGTCTGCTGACAATGTCATCAGACCTGCTGTTTCTCCGATAGATGGCGCTAGACCGACTCCGAAGACGGGTCCTTACTTCGACTTAGCCGCGTCTAAGAACGTTACAGCTCTGCTTGGCAAAACTGCCTATTTGAATTGCAGAGTTAAGAATTTAGGAAATAAAACGGTGAGTAAATTAAAACTAGCATATACCCAATGATATTACTAGCGAAAAAAGTTGTTTGACAATTTAATTCATTTGACTAAAAAGGTACAGTTTGCTTAAAAAAAGTTCACTTATTTCTTCTTGTGTTTATCGTAAGAGGTGATGAAGAGTTTGGAAGCTTTTTACTAAATTGTTTTGCGATGTGGCTACAGCCATATCAAAAACCATTCTATATTTTACCATCAATTTGTCATTTGGGTTCCGTGGTCGCGCGGTTAAGCGCTTGGCTTCAAGTTGGCTTCTCGGGTTCAATCCCCGGGGGGGTAAACTCACAAATATAATTTGTAAGATTTATCCCAGTCTGGAAGGAAATTGCAGGCTTGAATCACCTGATTATCAGAAAGTCTGCCAACCCGCATTAGCCAGCGTGGTGGAATAAGGCTTATATTATATGTTTATACATTATAATCGTAAGGTAAAGTTAAATGAGAATCAAGACACAATGGTTTACCCATTAGGATTTACGCCAAAATAAATTAAGAAACCTAAATTACGTAGCGAACATACATTGTTTACTCACGCCCATTATTTCCATTGGAAAAAGCAGTAGTGAACAGATGGTATAAAAATATTATCTAATTATATGTTCATAAATTAAATCACCCTATTCAGTGAAACCTCAAGTAAAGCCCCACGATGGGTACTTGTATAGGCACAGATGATATTATGTTGTAACAAAACATTATTATTGACCCCAGATTATTGTTATATTTATAGCTGTCATCTAAATTGTATTATTCTTACCACATTTATTATCACAGTACATGAGATCTATGTTAAAAACAAATACTCGATTACTTAACGACTAATTTAAAAAGGCTGTGTCATAAAAGCTATTATACTAACTGTACAACTGAATTTTAAAAGCCGAACGCTTTCACATACATACATACATACATATACTCACGGCTATAAATCCCAAGAAAGGGGTAGCCAGAGCTAAGGAATTAGAAATTTCTCAGCTACTTTTGGAAGGTGCGTGGGGAATAGATGGTGAAATAAAGGTTCTTGGTAATGGGTCGCCAACCGCATCACCCAAAAATCCCTTAAAAGTCCCAATACCGTTAATCGCCTTTTACGTACACCCACTGAAAGAAATGGGGTAGTACTTGTACACGCTCTCACAATACACATAATATTAAGCAAAATGTCTTCATAGTAAACATAATATTTGTTATTAGGGCGGCATAACCACTCAGACATCCTTACAAGTCACTGTAAAGTCAAGTGCACAGTGGTTGTAACTAACGAGACTCCTTTGCAATTTAGTTACGCTTCTACTCCAATTTGCATAGTGGTACACCGCAAATAATGCGATACGTCACAATGGTCCTTGTTACTGCATATCCAGTCGTGTGGTTGTATATCTACTCAGTTGTCTTGATCTCCTGGTAATTGGTACAAATAATGATGAAACGGTGAAACTTTAATTTTCATTTCATCCTATTACTATGATATTTCTAGTGGTTTTTGATTTATTTGTGGTCCTTGTTACTGCATATCCAGTCGTGTGGTTGTATATCTACACAGTTGTCTTGATCTCCTGGTAATTGGTACAAATAATGATGAAACGGTGAAACTTTAATTTTCATTTCATCCTATTACTATGATATTTCTAGAGGATTTTGTTTTGATTTTAATTTGCAATAAGTCACAATGTCTTTGTTATTTTATTGCATATCCAACTAAGTAGTAGTATATCTACTAAGTAGTTTTGATCTCCTGGTAATTGGTATAAATAACGAAAGAAATACTTATGGTAAACCTAAAACGGCTATAATAAGCTTTCTTTACATTCAAAGCATACCTTTACTTTCATCTTATGGTTTCGTGTATTTAAAGAGAATTCAATTCAATCTAAAATTAACTTCTCCTTTTAAATTATACCTTCCTACTGATTACTTTGCTTTGACATTTGTAATGCTTCTTCGTCTTGAATTCGGTATGCAAAGTTTTACAAAAGTGATGCTAATTACAAAACCATTTCGAGATATAGTGTTTTTAAAACATATTTACTTGAAATTAAATCATACAAAGCTAAGATGACCGTTATTTTAACAAAATACTGTGACAGTATTTGACCTTCAGCGTTGTTTCAAAGACAATAGTTTTTGCAGTTTATTAATAAAATATCGAAAATCATAGGTTTGTTTAGTATAATATCGTAATAATTTCATTTGAGATCACAAAGTCGTGAAATGTTTTGCAATCAGTAACATTTTTATTAAACATTTCGCTTTATTTGCATGGCGCTACGTAATATTTTCGATCGATGACGTCATTAAGTACAAAAGTTGAACCATCTTTGAAAAATCATAACTTTACAATTGCTCATTTTAAATGAAAAATATTTAAATTAAAGTCTTTTATTTTCGTGTTTGCTATCGAATAAAAATATTTAATAAATACCCAAAAAAAAACTTTGCATACCGAATTGTAACATTATTTTCTGTTATAGTTATTTTTATTTTATGTATGTTGGTATAAATATTCGTACTTTCAATGCTAAAACATTTGAATCAAATACATAGGTAAGAATATTGATTACAGTGCAAACTTAATGTGACGTATTACTATTGTTACTTTTTAAAATTATTATTAATTTCAAAGCAAATATTACAAAAACTACTCGTACGTCTTCTTCTGAAGTTCTTCTTGTTTTTGTAATAACAAAAAACTTGTAGATATGAGTGAGTATATAATCATTGCGTTTTTCTTATACGTATTATTACGTAAACAAAGAAACATTTTCATCGAATCACGCAAACTCTTCATTACAAGCCAAACTTATTTATTTCAAGTCAATTTTAACTGAGGAGTATTAATCCTTCATGATAAAAATCTTATTGAACGATTTTTGAGCTTACATTTAAAATACATTTTATATCACGCCATCCATGATGAATATATTTCTTGAGATTTTCATCGATTCTGAGTTAAAGTTTTCTTATATCTAGCAACACTTATAATATACTAGAAAGATTTATAATTATCATATACTGCCAATAGGCGTCTAGTAATGAACATAGGCCTCCTACAAATTTCTTCACAGCAACTGGTGCTATACTGCCCTCGTCTATCGGTTTCATGTGACTTCGACTTAATCGTCGGTCCACTTTGTGAGAGGCCTACTCACATTATGTTTTTCGGTACATGGCCGCCACTCCTGAACCATTGCGCCCGTTAATTCTGTGTTCAAAGAGTTATGCCCAAACCACTCAATGTTAAACTTAATATTTTGAATACTATTAATAGAGAGGGCTATGTAAGTGACTAAGCCTCCCTATCAGGCCGTTCTCTTTACTGAATCTGAAATCTGGCAATACTTTGTTCATTGTCTTTACGATCTGCAGGATATTGGCCAAGGAGAAATAGGATAGTTTCCCCATGTCTAATAATGTCATGAGTATAAAAATGTGTCTCATCTAAAGCCATATATGTAATATATTTATCAAGGTTGTTAACGATGAGGAAAAACGTCGTGAGGCAAGCCGCATGGCTGAGTAATACTAATTCATACGAAACAGACCTTTCCTCTATCAAATACACTGAACATCTGAATGTAAAAACGTCAGTGACTAAGCCTCCCTATCAGGCCGTTCTCTTTACTGAATCTGAAATCTGGCAATACTTTGTTCATTGTCTTTACGATCTGCAGGATATTGGCCAAGGAGAAATAGGATAGTTTCCCCATGTCTAATAATGTCATGAGTATAAAAATGTGTCTCATCTAAAGCCATATATGTTATATATTTATCAAGGTTGTTAACGATGAGAAAAAACGTCGTGAGGCAAGCCGCATGGCTGAGTAATACTAATTCATACGAAACAGACCTTTCCTCTATCAAATACACTGAACATCTGAATGTAAAAACGTCAGTGACTAAGCCTCCCTATCAGGCCGTTCTCTTTACTGAATCTGAAATCTGGCAATACTTTGTTCATTGTCTTTACGATCTGCAGGATATTGGCCAAGGAGAAATAGGATAGTTTCCCCATGTCTAATAATGTCATGAGTATAAAAATGTGTCTCATCTAAAGCCATATATGTTATATATTTATCAAGGTTGTTAACGATGAGGAAAAACGTCGTGAGGCAAGCCGCATGGCTGAGTAATACTAATTCATACGAAACAGACCTTTCCTCTATCAAATACACTAAACATCTGAATGTAAAAACGTCATGTGATATTCAGAAGTATACCTCTGCCACACCCTTATGGCGTTACGGTGTGAAAGTTGAGTTGAGATGTTTAATAAATACTCAGTATAAGAAATATGTGTGATAAATTACCTATTTTAATTTTATGGTTATTTTTTCCTTATGATAATATTTATTTAATTCACTTAATCTAGCATTTTAATACGAGATAGAAACACAAACAAATACAGTTGTGAGATATTTTTATTCACTTCACCCGATTCCATTCTATTCTATATACATAATTTCACCCTGCAGAGCAAATTTCTCACTGACTGAACCGATGTAGTGTTATGATTTGGGGCCCACGGGAATAGTCTGAAAGCACAACAATGTCTCAATGGATATCTGCTGCATAAGCTATAAATGATGTTTGGTTTATTGTTGGTTCGCATGCATACAACGGAGCGAACAGCACTAGTGAATGCAAAATTTTCATTGTTTAAATTTTTCAATTTACAACGTATATTCGATCGAGTAAGTAAATTGTTTTTACACTTAGCTTGAACTCAAGGCGTTGAATACAATTTGGTTACCATTAACTAGTGTAAATTATGTGCGTGAATGTTTTTTTAAGTCTTATTGTTTATAAATAGTAGGATTAAATTGCTGTAATAAATTTGATATTAATTCAATACGTATTATAAAATCCCAGACACAAATAAACAAAATTAAAACGTTTTATAAAACAAACAAAAGCAAAAAGAAAACATATTTCTTTGTTTTCTTTCTTAACTAAGTAATGAAATATTGATGTTTACGTGGGCGTACAATAATTCATGAGTTGGCGTTTAATTTTATTTGATTTATTATTAGTAAGTATTAAATTTTATTTCAATTCATTTAAGGACTTGTCTGAAGCAATCTAAATTTAGCATGTAAATTAAACCGTTCCCACTTGCAAATAGAATAATATAATTTGAAGATGTCGCAGCGCTTTGACCAATTCAGTGAACACATTCCAAGCTTGTAGTCAATTTTAAAGAGTTAAAACCAGTGTCACGTAGTGAGCCCAGCTGCGCTTGTTACTGCCTTGTTAGCCACGGTACAAGGAACATCCATTTGTCCATTTGTGGGACTTTCAATTATTGTTGAATGCCTCGCTCTGACTTTACTATTAGATATTGGGGGCCAATATCGTGTCTGGCAGACAATTACTGCAAACTGGAATTTCGGATCGGAGTTTGCTGATTGTGGAACGTTGTTGCAAATGTCGGCGGTTGCAGATGGAAGATTGTGTTTCGTTTTACTATTGGATTTACAGAAGTTTGCTTTCAATTTTTGGTTATTATCACGAGGCTTTGTATAGAATTGACAACAAAACAATAATTTCAAATTCAAGATATGGAGAACTATACAAATCATGCATTATATAAAATGACCTACTATCACAAACCATGACTCTAATTTTAGAAGTAAGATGTATAGTATATTGGAATACCCACAAACCACTTTTGAATAATAGTATTCATCAAACCATTGTAATCCTAATGGTAAAATTATGGCACTTAGTAGAAACGAGCGGTAGAAAATGCAACCAACACAACAGCAATTCGTCATTGTTATAATGTAAAACTGGATATTAAATTCTATAAAGTAAAACATCCGTCTTTATAACCTATTGCTGCTGGTTATTGTTATACGAGGGCTTGTTGAACTCAAACATCAAACAACTTCATGTTATTATGAATGCATATGTTTGTCGCACGAAAACACTATTCTCGGAAACTATTGTAAGTTTCGAAACATTGTTGGAATATTTTTCAATTATTTTCGGTTACTTTGCAAAACAGAGAATGTGCTTATCACTCGAAGTGTGAATAATAATGTATTTATTTCTTCATAGAATTAATATATAAAAAGTTTAAATCGGGTAGATATATAGGCTCGTTACTTAAGAAACGTATCATTATTGGCGCCATAATAAGTCGAGCCTGCATTTCAGCAATATGTTCTCTAACGCGAGTACCTACACTACCCTTTGTTTGACCGATGTATAAAACACCTCAGTTTTCCCGTGACCATAATAACTGAAAAGTTTTCGAAACGTCGGGTTTTAAAAACATACATACATACATATACTCACGGCTATAAATCCCTTGAAGGGGTAGCCAGAGCTAGGAAATTAGAAATTCCTCAGCCACTTTTGGAAGTTGCGTGGGGATAAGATGGTAAAATAAAGGTTGTTGGTGATAGGTCTCCAACCGCATCGCCCAAAAATCCCTTAAAAGCCCCAATACCGTTAGTCGCCTCTTACGTACAACCACCGGAAGAAATGGGGTAGTGCTATTCTAAGCCGACACTACACAGCTATAATGTGCAATCGTGAAAGTATTAGAAAATACTATGTTTACTAGGATTGTTTAAAATGGCGATCAATAGTCTCTGCCTACCCAAATGGGATTTAACTAAGTATTTGTATGTATGTACTTTGTTTAGGATAACAGAAATGAATAAAATGCTTATAAGAGCATGTATGAAAAGATTGATGGATGTAAACGAAGCTAGAGAGGTTTGCCAGGATCTTGCAAAGTGGCGATCAATAGTCTCTGCCTACCCCAATGGGAACTAACCGCATGCGTATATGTATGTATGTGTGAAATGAAATGCTTGCCTGACACAATTATTAATTTACATATTACATAAGGTTCTGTTCTGGTATTTGAAACAAAGAGCTTTTATTAATAAACTCTGATACGGCTAATGATAGTCATAAAATTCAAAATAAGTAAGCCTCAGGCGTTTCGGAATATAAATTTCCTTCTTTGAATTATTCTGCTGGTGTATGAACTTTGTAAACTCGCCAGATAGCGAACTAGGGAGGCTGTTGAGGGAGAGAGTAAATCAGATATCATATTCTCTTCAGATATATAAGATAAATTTGTAACAATTTGAATTCAAAACTGGGGGTGAGCTCTAGAAGATACAGTTTTGTACGAATACACTGTCACATGACTAAGTACAACTCAGCCATGTGGGTTTCCTCACGTTGTTTTCCCTCACCGTTAACAACCATTAGAAAAGACAAATTGGTGTAGGCCCGACCCGGGACTTGAACACTAGTCGTTTGCACGATAACCGGTGTTCTACCCATTGAGCTATCACGGTTGCCATTGTATAACATATATAATTATTCCGTTTTGTTTCAGCTTAACATGCAAGTGTCTTGGGTACGACATCGTGATATACACTTGCTGACTGTCGGAAGATATACGTACACAAGTGACCAGAGGTTCAGAGCCATACACTTACCGCATACAGAAGATTACACTTTGCAGGTAATACTACAGTTATTTCTTTGTAACTAATGTAGAAGCTCAAATCCCAAATTGATCTTCGATTCATTATTTATTTAACTCTGAGCTTTGTTTATACTAGACTAGCAGCCCGTCCCGGCTTCGCTCGGGCATAAATTATCAATAACATTTTGTTTTTTATTTTATTACATGTATTATTATTTTAATATATTTTTTTTAAGTTTTAAGCTATGTTATATTTTTTTGCTGTGTAGTGTCAGCTTAGAATAGCACTACCCCATTTCTTCCGGTGGGTGTACGTAAGAGGCGTCTAACGGTTTTGGGGCTTTTGAGGGATTTTTGGGCGATGCGGTTGGAGACCCATCACCAACAACCTTTATTTCACCATCTCTTCCCCACACAACTTCAAAAAGTGGCTGAGGAATTTCTGATTCCTTAGCTCTGGCTACCCCTTCTAGGGATTTATAGCCGTGAGTATATGTATGTATGTATGTATGAGTAATTATATCAAAAGCCATTCAATTTATAGAGTTAGAGCTTCCCTGTAAACAATATTTGACGTTGTTGTATTTTGGGGCAGCAAAATAAATTGATGTTCAGGAGCTCCCACCCGCGACAGGCCAACGTACAGTTGACCGTGAGTAAAACAATTCTTTCGCAGGTCAATCCCTACTAATTTGAAGGTTTGGCCTTGGGACTTATTAATTGTTAAAGCAAAAGATGTTTTAACCGGAAATTGTAGCCGTTTAAATGGAATTGGCAGATCAGTTGGGATCATCGGTATCCTCGGTATATGAGCTAATTGACCGGCTGCTGGGCCAGTGATAATAGTCGCTACAATTAAATTTTGCTTTAACTCTTTGATAAGCAGCCTCCCGTACCCCTTCGTGACGCCTGCAACAACTTACTATGCATAGCTAATCGAGCGGAGTTTTATCTATTTTTTTAATTCGAGATAACTTTCGAATGGAATGTTCGAATCGAATAATTCAAAAAGTAATATAAGGGTATTGAAGTAGTCTGAAATAATATATACGTTTTTTTATAAGGATTAGATAGGTACAAATAAAGAGCCTTTTCTAAAGCAGGATTTTAATTTAATTTTTAAATAATTTTATATAATGACACGTGTTGTGAGATAACTATAATAGTTAGAGACATGCTGTCCGGGCATTTTTTTTAGATAATGATGTGTTCTATAAAATTGTAGTACATAATTTTATTCTATTGTCAATAGTTTTCGCAGCGCACGCGATGTAAGGATTTTTTTTGGTATTTCTTTAACACCTTGGGTTACAATTTTGAAGTTTACGTAAGGATCCCTAATTTTTTTGAAAATAAAATATAGCTTACGTCACTCGGGAATAGTGTAGCATCAAAACAGTGAAAGAATTTTTCAAATCCGTCCAGTAGTTTTGGAGCCTATTCAATTCAAACAAACAAACAAACAAACAAAAAATCAAACCTTTCCTCTTTATAATATTATTATTAGTATTAGTATTAGTATTAGTATTAGTATTAGTATATTAGTATTAGTATATTAGTATTAGTATAGATAACATGAAAAGGTGTACGTAAAACGTGGAAATTGACTGGCTTTCTATGACGGAATCAAACGGTTCAAGCAGAAATAACAGAATCCTTAAATAAAATATAAGATTTACAAGACACAAGTCTTCTTTGTATTAGGTATTTTTATTCTTGTGTTTTAAAAATATTTTAACATACACTGTAGAAGAACGGGCGAAATATAAGAAATGAACAGTTGATCAATAAAGCTATTTTTATTAAATATTAAGAAAATATATTTTGACCATTTATTTACCAACAGCCTCTAAACATTAGCACTGGATTAAAAGTAAAGACAGTATTTGTTTAAAGAAGCGATCTGCCTCCAATCAATTTAATTCACTGTCCATTGTCCAACTTAAACGTGGCTGCTCAGATCTGAACACCAGGTGACAAAAATGATAAGTGATGTTTAGGAATATTACCACATCTGCCACATGAATATACACAACCAAATAATTTTGGTTGTGTATATTCATAGATTGCTTAACTCCTGGCTAAAATACCAAAAAGAAGTAGCCAGAGCTTCATTATCATCATCATTCTCCTGCCCTTATCCCACTAGGTGGGGTCGGCACAACATGTGTTTCTCTTCCATTCGTCTCTGTCATACGCCATTTCGGAGCTTACACCTTTTATTCCCATATCATCGTTCACACAGTTCATACACACTTTCTTTGGTCTTCCTCTAACGGTAAGTAATTCTTATACAATAAAACATATTTATACTGTAATAATCTATATTTGCTGTTAAAAAATATAGCAAAGGTCACAGAGGAAAGCTTTTTTTAAACCTACGTGGGAGTGTAGTACGTAAAGTTCAGTTTAACGATTCATTTTATAGCCTAATAACAGAAAACAGTAAAATGGCGAGCCTGGGTTTAAAAGCTTTAATGTTGGACTTGTTTGTTCGAAAATATTTATTCATCATTGGGTTTTAAAAAGCACTAAACCATCGCTTTCCTTTGATGTGTGTATGTTTGAAATGTTACATAACATAATATTAATGATTGCTCACTGAAATCTAATTTCTTTTTGTTCTTTTAAGTGTTGAGTTATTTTCTTCTTAACTCCCAGTAGCACAGTTACAACGAGTGGTATAAGGTTAGGTAAACTAACTGTTTATGTCGGACTTAGTATGTAAGTTACAGGCGGTACCAGAAAACCAGCTCCCCAGCAGTGTCCTGCGGATAATAGCTGAGGTACTTTGCCTTTTTGTTGCCATCTTTTCTTTAAATTGTAATGTTTGTATATGTTGTTATTGTGTTTGGTAACAAAAAAATATCTTTTATCTTATCTTTTTTTTATATAACATAAACATTCACGCCGAATATCCCCGAAGGGGTTGGCAGAGGTACTAATACTTCTGAACATCACGTGACTTTGTCATCTGGTTGGAAATGTTAATTGTATTGTATTTCTACGGCTGATTAGCTGATAACAAGTTTTTTTGTAAATATTCAATTGAAGATCAGGAGTTGCGGTGTACTGCCGGCCAGAGAAGCACTACTCTATTTCTTCCTGTCGATGTACGTGAGAGGCGATTTATGGTATGGGGCTTCTTAAGTGGTTGTACGGTACTGTGACTGGAGACACACAACCAACGATACTTCACCGCTACTATCTCTTCCCCAATATACTTCCAAAAGTGGCTGAGAAATTATTGTTTCCAAGAGTGTCACTACCCCAAATTCTATAAATAAAAAAAATAGGGTTTCGCTAGAGCTTTAAATTTAGAAATTCTTCAGTCATTTTGGAAGTTGCCACTTACTCCGCCTACCTCTGTTTGGTATTAATAACTGTGTGTATTTATGAAATTAACGGTCGATAGAACAGTGCACAGACACCCACATTTCTAAGTAAAACGTGATTAGTCCGTCCGTCGATGAACATATTTAATATGTATTCTGAACATCAAGTGAAAAGAACTATTCGACGACATTCGCTGTTCGGGTGGCACGGGAAGTGCATGACAAATTTTTGTATGTTTTTTATTGATTCTCTTTTTTGTTTTTTATTATTTTTTATTTTATACTAATTTATTTTAAATGTTGTTAAAATTAAGTTCTAAATTATATTTTGTAATAAGTTACTTGTTTTTCTTGTGCCTACAAATGGCAAATAAACGTTTTACTTTCTTTCTTTACATTCAGAATGAGCAAAACATCTGACAGATTTGGGGTTAGGAAACAATCTTAAATTATCATTTTGTTCCAGATAAAATATCCCCAGCATAGAGACTCTGGAATCTACGAATGTCAAATATCTACAACTCCACATATGAGTCACTTCGTTCATTTGAATGTTGTCGGTAAGCATAAAACTTTATGGCTCATTCGCGTAAACTAATTAACAAGAGTTCGTGTTCTTTATATTTGCAAATTTGATTTAGCGATTATAGACTTAATGTTCACCGCATTAAGCTAGCTTTTTGTATAACAATCTTACTTAAATTGAGGTTAAACATTGCTGTTATAGAACAAGTACTTTGGAAGTTCTATTGATTTTGGGTTGAAATGAACTTGCGATTCTAAGATTTTTTATGGTTATTTAAAATATAATGATAATTGTTATAGATTTGATTTTGAATTATCAACTTATGAAGACAGTAACGATGAATTTAAAATATAATGACATAAATCTTACGAGTTATTAGTTATACTAAACACATTTTTTAAATTTAGCTTACCAATTCCCATCCAGCGATGTCCATAGGTCATTCTTTACCATTGATTTTTAAATTAAATTATTTTTAATCTGTTTACATGAAATTATTTGTATGAATAGAGTAGAGTAAATTAGTAATATAAAGCTGGTTAAAGGCAGCCACGTTGTTTATGTTAAGTCTATCTTTCAGCGTTTTTAACAAAATTAATAAAAATTTAAGTACATTGTTCAACCGTTTTTACGTTGTATTAATGTCAGGGTCGTGTCCGAATGTTGTATTAAAAAGCGACGCTGTAATAAAAAAGCTAATATTTTTACATCCTAATCTCGCTTTTAAGCCAAGCTGTTTAGACTATTAAATTTGCCTGTGCCTCTAAATGTGTCTCATTTTTAACCTTAGACTTAATAAATGTGGTTTTTTTCGTAAAATATGTATTGTAGTAAACTTTCACGGTAAAAAAACTAAGTATTATTGAATGCAACTACTATCAACGACGTATATTTGTTTATTTTAGTAAGCCCTCTTATGTCAAATATTATTTGACCATAGCCTGTATGACCATAATATATATATGAATGTCGATTTTTTTTAGAACCGACTACAGAAATCATCGGAGGTCCAGACCTCTATATTGACAGAGGGAGCACAATAAATCTGACATGTGTGGTGCTATATTCTCCAGAACCACCAGCGTATATATTTTGGAACCATAACGATGCTGTAAGTATTATCCTGTTGGTGTATGTATGTTTATGTATTATTTATGTGCAAACAGTTTTTTATACCTCTCATATGAAGTTACTGCTCTGTAAAGCAAATAACAATAGTATCAAAACAGGTTCAAATCAGCTATCGTTACCCTACACCGAAAAAGTCGAGTATTTGACGTTGTAACAAAATGGGCTACTTATGGCTTCAGTTCACTCAGTCAACTCCGAGTTAAGTAACTGAAAATTTTAACGAAAAGTCAACTAAACGATCCCCACATAAATCTTGCTAATCCTACTGCGCTATTTTTCGACACAAAGTGACAATGAGCGATGGTTCGGGATCTTTTCTCGGAATGTAAAAAGCAGACGCTATCGAAAGATTTATACAAAACTTTTTATCGTCACGTTTGCTTAGTAGAAAGACGTTTGAATAATTTAGATTTTATTCTTAACTAGTAGATCGTCCCAGCTTCGCACGGGTAGCGTTGTTTTTTTAAATATCTGAGGTTTCTTTCTTCAGTCACTGCTCAAGCATTGTGAAATTCAGCGCAATGTTTTGAATTTATTAAATTTATAGCACTCCCTAAACAGTGTAGTTTGGTGATTTTGAATGCGCTTTAATGAACGGTTCAGTATTTCCGTTTAATAGCAAATTTGGGAATAAAACGCTATGAAGTATTTATAACAATCTAAAAATAAATCATTACGTGATGTAGGATGCAACTACTGGCGCCATCTAGTATGTTATATGTAAATTAGTAAAGATTTGTTTTGGTCACGGGCGCGATGGCTTATTTTATGTATAATTTCGGTGTTTGTCTACCGATTTCTATGTTTTTTTTTTTATTGAATAGGTAATAATGTTACCTTTTTTAAATTAGGAATGAGTAAGAGGTTAACCAACGTAAGAGTAAACAAATACAATCAGAATGTTCCGAACTGCTAATCTATCAGGAATTACACGTGTTATTGTGAGTCAACCGTAAAAGACAGACATAAACTGTTGAGGATTTTTTTTTAGATAATTTTATGAAGAATATTTCCGTCATACATGATTTCTATGTAAGTTTAACCATTAAGGCTGCACACGTGACGGAAGCTTAAAAAATGGAGTAACTTCTCCCGTTTTCCCAAAATTTCCCAAAATTCCCCTTTACTACTCTGCTGGAAAGTAGACCTACAAAAATCTGCGCAGGTGTATAAAAATAATTGTACCAAGTTTCGTTAAAATCCGTCGAGTAGTTTTTGTTTCCATAAGGAACATACAAACCGACAGACAAACAGACAGACAGACAGACAGACAAAAATTTTACTGATTGCTTTTTTGGCATCAGTATCGATCCCTAATCACCACCTGATGGTTATTTTGAAAATATATTTCATGTACAGAATTGACCTCTCTACAGATTTATTATAAGTATAGATTTGTTGCAAAAGCATTAATGAAAATTGCAGAAGAAAATAACTCATTTTTTATAATGACTCATAAAACATCAAATGGTGTTCGAAGCACCCGTATCTTCATGAATCAAAAAAATGTAATTTTATTTAAATGTATCATCAAAATATAAGTGTTAACATAGGCACTTTTTTATTCATAGCAATTTTATTAAGAACATAACATAAACGTTCACGTCGAATATCCCCGAAGGGGTTGGCAGAGGTACTAATACTTTTGAACATCACGTGACTTTGTCACCTGTTGTTCAGAGTACCCACGTTTTGCATGGATAGTGTACTCACGTGATAGGGGGCAGGTCTATCGCCGTTTTGTACGAATACACTGTCACTTGACTAAGTACAATTTGGCCATGTGGGTTTCTTCATGATGTTTTCCCTCACCATTAACAACCGTGATAAATTAACCACACATAAGTCTTTAGAAAAGAAAAATCGGTGTAGGCCCGACCCGGTATTTAAACACTAGTCGCTTGCACGTTAACTGGTGTTCTACCCATTGAGCTATCACGTCGTCAATTTCGAGTTTATCAAGAAGTGACTACTTATTTATTTTATCAAATAACGATTGAGCGAATCAGATCTAAGTACCCAAGAAAGCACGAAGTGTTTAATACTTTCAAATCTTACCTTTACTTTGCAAGGTACATATACACAATGGGGTACAGAGATTGTAATTAATGACATTAATATTTAAACTACTTATTTTCTATAATCTACAAAGTACAAAAATATATAATCAATATTTTTCTACCACACTTTACTAGGTGTATAATATATATCACTTCTGTTTTCTGTTTACTTTTCTACACTAATTTAAATGCTCTAATTTTTTGTTTTAATTGTTATCAGATAATAAGCTACGATTCACCAAGGGGTGGAGTTTCCGTTGTGACCGAAAAAGGGGAGACTACCACTTCCTTTCTTCTCATACAACAAGCCAGACCTTCAGATTCTGGCTCCTACCAGTGCAATCCAAGCAATGCACAGTCAAAAAGTGTAGTTGTTCATGTTTTAAACGGTGAGTTAATATTTTTTTTCATATTTAGCAATTTTAACAGCAGTATTATTAAAAAAATACAATAGTATACTTTTTTGCGCTGTTAAAGTATTAAGAATAAAAAAGACACAAAAATGAAATTTGAACTCAGACATTTTGTTATGAAAAATACATAATGACAAACAGAGTAAAGCTTTAAAATTAATTACAAGTCTACAAATTAACAAATCATTTTCCTACGACTGTAAAAATGGACTGTCAAAATCAAGGCCGGGAACATTTTGAATCGCTCTCAATCAACGAAATTAAAGTTAAATTAGAGCAATTTCTTAAGAGACAATGTTAAGTAAAAATCAGCTTGTAACATTTTGATTAATCTTCTTGTTACGATGAAAAAATGGCCTAAAATCTGAGCGAGAGATTAAAATTTTGGATGTTAGCCATTATCGTTTGAACAACGATAGCAATAAATCAAGAGAAATGAAAAGTTACTTTAAAAATGATTGCGTCAATGATTTTTTATAGTACCCAGTATGATAATTAAGCATTGATTCGCAACGTTGAGTCAAATTGAGTTGCGTTAACCGGAAAATTGGTTTGCATTTATCGGCATACATTAAAATTTTATAAAATATTTAAATACGGTACAGAAATTGAAATGAATTGCCTTTACACTAATTTGAAAAATTATTTAAATTAAATTTACAGTTAAATTTAAAAAATCTAATTGTCCTACATAAACATAGTCAAAACTTACAATAATAACTCAAACTTGTCTTGTATGTAAAAATGAAATCATCAACTAAAAGAAACGATTTTCATTACTTATACAATTGTGATATTGTAAACGTACATACCCATCTTTTTGCTTTTAAAAACTGCACCCTGTCTATTTCATTATAAATTAAAATCGTAAACCTAGATATGTATATTGTATTTCCTTAGATTTAAGTTAGACTTCTTCTGTTCTGTTGAGAGCAGTTTTAATTTTTGCCAAAGAAGCAAATTCCATTTTTCCTTTGTCAGGCGAGTACCCCGCGGCGATGCAGCGAGGAGGCCAAGCCTTCGCTTTGACGTCTCCGGTTCACTGCTTATTACTTATTGCATGTTTACTATTAACATTTTCTTGACATATAAAAACATTAGGAGCAATGTAAATAAAATTTTATCCTACATCGATTGTCTCATTCAGCAGTATTGATATGGAAATGTGATTACAAACTGCTATTGGGCATTTTGCTATTTTATAGAGGGGGTTGTGTTACTGTAATGTAATTAATACTTCAAGGTGTAGGCAAAGGGCTTCTCTAGGTTTAGATTGTAAAAAGATGTACTTTAAGAAGCATACATAGGCATATTTTTTAAGAATATACGTTTAGTGTTTACTTAATTCAGTTTTTAGTATTATTTTGTAATACTTAAAGTAATAAAAATATTTTAATGTCAGTAGAGAAAAAAAATATGTTTGAATAAAGTCAAGTTATTTATCTCAGAAATGTTAATCAGCTGACAATACTACAATTAACTTCTTTGTAAATAATTAGATAGAGATTCGTATTTAAATAAATTAATTGGATTATTTCTAAATAAAATTATTTTAGCTTCTTTATTTTTTATTATAACACTGTGACATATATATTTAATTAAACCTTATAAGATCGTTAACTGAAAACATATGGCGTATTCATTTTTTTTATACAATTTAAAACATTCAATGTACATATATTATTTAAATGGAGCAAAAACATTTTTTTTTCATACTTGTTTTTTTTAGTTAGTTATACTATTTCAGTTGCTTTTAATTGTTCATTTAATTAAATTGAACTAAGCTTTATTTGGTGTTTTATAAATTATAAAGTTTTTTTTGTAAGAATGTATAAATAAATACACATAGATTATAATGTCTAAAGTTTTAGAATAAAATGTAAATCTCCAATGGTATAACTGAGTTATATAGGTGAAATTAATTTAAATATATTTATAGGAAACATATTTAGGTAAACACTGTAAAAATTTATAAATTTTAATATAAGATTGTATAAAAGTGTATTTTTATTACAGACATATAACTTTCCTGTCATAATGAGTTTAAGTTTGATATTTTTTTAAACCTCATAAATCAAACTGAGTGCTGTCGAACAAGAACTATGTTTGAAAATTGCAATACATTTTCTATGTCTATACTATATCTGGCTTTTGGTCGTGAAATTAACTTCATTTTATTTCGGCTATTATATTCAATCCAATGTATTATAAATATTGAATACTAATGCAATCAATCAAATCTTAAAAAACTCCTTATTGTAAATTTATTTAATTAGAACATATTTTACATTACATTATACAAATATTTTAATTATTAAATGACAGACAGATTGTAATAATGTACGATTCTAAATTCTTGATAATTGAGATATAAATTATAAAATTAATTATTAAAGTTGTCTCTTAAAAGTTTATTATTGTTTACAGGTAAATAGTGTAAAACATACTACGTGTACCATACTGAAATACATAAAATATAATATGTGTAATAAATATTTAAAATAATAAAGTTGGAAAAATAAAATTGTCTTATTTTACAACATAACACTCAAACGTAAGGATGTGTATAAGTAAGTTATTTTATTAATTATATATATATTTTTTTCAAAATATATCCAAAACACACTGTCGCATAGGATAATCGTCAGTTCAGTAAAACACGAACATGAAATGTAATCTACATACTTATTTTTGCCTTCTTATAAAGGCGGGGGTCCGAAGTGAGAAGAATAAAAGAGCATGTATGAGAAGGATAATGAATGTAAGGGAAGCAAGAGAGGTTTGTCAAGATCGTACTAAGTGGCGATCGATAGTCTCTGCCTACCCCAATGGGAATAATGGGCGTGAGTATAAGTAAGTAAGTAAGTAAGAAAAATCCTAATCACTTTTCTGCTGGAGTGTACCTGGACAGAAATGTATGTGAAAGTTAATGCTTTTTATTTAGATACTTGGGCTTAATAAATCGGATAGAAATAATTATAGTCCGGAAGCACTATTTCGCACTATTTTTTGACATAACATTCAACCGAATAGCTGCAGACATTACGGAGATATTTAAGGTTTTCAAAACCTCAAGCCATAATCCTCATCAGGAAACCTTAATAACTCCGGAACCAATGAACGGTTCCTTCTGGGAATTGGCATAACGTGAGCACTATTTATACACTATTTTTTGAAACCTTAACCTAGACTCTACGCCGCACTGTTTTTTTGCTGCAGTAATGAGGATTATGGCTTGAACCTCAAGCCATAATCCTCAATAAACTTTAGCTATAACTTTTTAACCATAAGAGCACTATTTATCTGGCCTATGGCACTATTACAAAATAGTGCATAAATAGTGCTATTATGCACTATTTTTTAGCATTGATCAAAATCAATTTCATGAAGTTTTAAAATTTGAGGATTATGGCTTGAGGGACACTTCTTTACCTATCCTAAGTAAAGTAACATATATTTCAATGGATATTCGTTATAACAACCTTTATTTTCTAAACATAAAAGCTACACTGAATCTTGAGAAATAATTCTCTCCGTCTTTTGTGTATCACAACACAAAGATAAAAATTCAATACATCCTCTTATATTTTGATGCTTATAAAATGAAAGCACACCTGAATTACACTTCACACCCCACATGTATACAGCTAAATGGAAGAAAAACAAAGAGAAAACCTGAAAAGCTTTTTATCTTCGTGCTGCTAACAAAAACTTTTGTTTACCCTCATTTATTTTTGTTGTTGAAGGAGACGTGACGGGCGTTCTTATGAATATCTAATCACCTTGAAGATGAAAGATGGTATTTCTAATCTACGCAGACTTATTCAGATGCAACAATGGTATAATAAAGATGAAAATGTAATCTATTTTATGGTGATTCAAAGTAAATTAGTATGTCCTTATTTAAGTCGCATTTGTGATGTAAATTTTTACGGCTCTGTTTTGTTGAGTGTTTTGGATCATTACCACTCAGTATAAAAAAAACACAGGGTTATTTGTATAACTAAATTAGTATTCTTGCTCTTACATTTTTTTCATTATCTTTTAATTCACCGCCGCATGGCAGAGAAGTTTGATACATCAGGGGCCCAATTCTACAATTTTAAGAAACGTCACCGTTTTGCTACAGTCTGTAGGTCAAATAAGTACAATACTGTATCTCTATTTTTAGTCGTTACAACGTCATCGGTTCTATTATCTTAGCTGCCGGAGCATGGTTTTGTCAATTTTGACATTCCAAATCAGTCATTTATTCATTCTTTAATAAGTCAAATAAGTGTTGTCATTTCAGTGATCTTAAAAATCTACCGCAATAACTGTACCTACTTCTGTACCATCGCCCAAAACTAAAGAAATATCATTTAAATTTTATGTACAGCTTATGAGTACTTTCTGCTAGAAGATTCGACCGAAATATTTTATTATAGGTTAATTCTTTACATGGGTGTCGTAAGAGGCGACTAAGGGTATGGGGCTTTTTAAAGTGACTTTTAGGCGATGCGGTTGAAGACCCATCACCAACGATACATTATTTCTACCATCATCTCCCATATCAACTTCCAAATGTGGCTGAGGAGTTTTGCGCTCTAAAGCTGTGGCTACCCCTTTTTAGGGATTTATGGCCGAGAGTATATGTATAGCAAAATTAAAAACCTGTAACAATGTACCTACAAATACATTGTCACATGACAGGACTAAGTATAACTCAGCTATAATAGTTTCCTCACGATATTTTCCCTCACGGTTAACGTCCTCAATAAATAAAATAGACATTGGTTAAGGCCCAACGAGAATTTAAACTCAAACCGACGAAGTGAAGTCTCAAAAAAAAGAGCTGAGTTTTGATTTCATCGTTATAAAAATTTAAAATTGTATGGGTACGTAAATGGTTAAATTTATGCGGGTACCTACTCCATGGCGATCGATAGTCTCTGCCTACCCCAATGGGAACTAATGGCGTGAGTATATGTATTTATGTATGTATGTACCTACTCCGTAACTATCATTTATTTTAATGGAATGTCTTCTAGGCATGACATTATTACAGAAGCCGCCTGCCTTTTTGAGAAAACTCTCTATTTGGTCCGATTGTGTCCTCCGTAGTCGTCCTCTACTAACACCACTTTCCAGTGCCTTCCACATTGGGTTTTTACACATCCAATTTACTTATTCATCCTTATCATGCCCAAACCGTCTTAAAAATATTATTGCCTTAGTATTAGTATATGGAAAAATACTAGTTTTCATTGAAACAAACCTATCCCAAATTTTTTATTGATGTACAAGCGCGAATTTAAAGGCTGTTTTCAATGTTAGTAAAAAAAATGTTTTTTCTTTTCCTCAAAGTCTCTATTGGTACCCTGCGTTTTGAAAATGACACCTCTCTTTTGCTCTGTTTTATATTCTACAGATAAGTTAGTAGTGAATTGTTATAATTGTGCCAGTGACAAATTGGTCAAATAAACGAAATAAATACATTTAAGTTTTTCACACAACCTGTCAGACGTCCGAAGTGTAAAGAATAAAAAAGCATGTATAAAAGATTCATTAAACTAGAAGAAGCTAGATAAGTTAGCCAGGGTCGTACAAATCCAACAAAATTAGTAGTTTCTGCCTACTCCGATAGGAACTAATCTCGTGAGTTTACGCAAGTAGGTTTGTATCATTTTCTTTTATTTTTTTTTTTATTTTGATAGAGAAAATCTTGAAATTATTATTTTTATTGAATTATTTATCTTTAATTAATGATGAAATAAATATTTGTTAGATAAAATCTGGCACGTTTAAGAGTTTTTTGTGTTTTGTTTCAAGACCTTTTTTTTCTGAAATATTAGACTGTTTTAAGTTTGCCTTATGTTTGTTTAAGTCGTTATTATAAGATAAGATTTTTGCGGTCTGTTCAAAGTAAAGTCAAACTTTTTCTTACAAACTCATTACGCAAATTCTTGGCCAAACACGAACTCGCTTTAAGAAAAAAAAAACTTTTTCCAACTGTCATAATTTGACATAAAACCGTCAAAACTCTGTCACATGTCACTAAACGTCACAATGCAAACTTAATAGAACTTTTTAATGGGTATTCACAATCTTTTTAAGATGTATCTTAGGTGTATGTCTCTGGTATGGTGATCCAAATTTGACGTTTTAGCCCAGTTTCTTGCTCATTCGGTCATTGAGTTGAATGATTTTTAATCCAGTATTGCCATTTTTATTCTAATATTGATATTGCAAATACCTACCACTTTATTTATTATGTACCCTATGCTCTTAATCTAGAATCATCCCCGATTTTGTAACTAGATCTCAATTATTTCTTCAAAATTTAATTGTAAATGTTTTAAAATATGTTTCCAATGTTTACCAAGTATGAATTGTCAGGTTATTAAATAAATTATATTTAAATTGAGCCAAACAGGCTGCTTGTAAATATACCTAAAGCTAAAAAGAAAAAAAATAGAAGAAAGATAATTTTTGGAAAATAACAATAAGCATGACATAATTAGTTGGGATTCGCGATAATGGGATTTCATTATTATTTTTTCTTTAATTTTATGTTCTTCCCAAAATATAAATAACTCTTAACTTAGTCTTTACTTAACCATTGATTAAATACCTTCAAGATCTAATTGTTTAATAATTTCATTCTTTATACATATTTTTTTTTTCGCTTTAATGATAAAAATCCTTACAACTAAAATTCACATGCGAGACTAAATCACGCTGTTTGTGGCGAAATTGCTGAAAAAATATTCGGCAGATACCGCCAATAACAAAAAAAATAAAAAAACAATAAACAAACAAAAAAATTATAATTAGTCAATTTTCATTTTCATTATTACATATTTTGAATCAAATCAAAAATCAAATCAAAATCATTTTTATTCGCATAAATGTGGTACAATGAAGATGTTGCATTATTATAATTGGTCCATCACATTTAACTATATATGCTAGCATGCAAATATTTACATTAAAAAAAATTACAATAAATTTATTAGTTATATTTATTTAATTCAAATTGCCGCAAATTTCAAATTATATTATTATTCTGAAAAAAAATCATTAAGTGTATAAAAACATTTTTCTATCAGCCATTTTTTTAGCTCACGTTTCAGTAAATTGAGTCTTAGAGTTTTAAATTCTCTTGGTATCTTATTATAGATCCTGGCTATCATTACATTGCAATTTCGTTTTCCCAAAGCAGTACCCGCGGTTGGAACTATAAGTTTAAATGGATCCAATGAATGTTGCCGAGTATTACTGGGGTAACATGCAAAAAGATCATTATTTTGTCTCACAAACAAACAAGCTTCATAAATATAGAGGCAGGTGAGGGTCAATACTTTTAATTCTTTGAACCAAGGGCGACAAGAATCCCAAGGATAAATCCTACATATGGCTCTTATACATTTCTTTTGTACAATAAATAGTTTAGGAATATGTATAGAGTTTCCCCAAATAATAATACCATATCTTAACAATGACGCTACATATCCATGGTATGCTAGCAGTGCTGTGCTTTGGTTAACAGTTACTGACAATCTATAAAGAGCGAAGACGAAACGATTTAATTTTACAATTAGTTTATCTATTTGATCTTTCCAAGATAGATTATTATCAAAAATAATACCTAAAAATGTGGCACTATTTTTTCCATGGACTTTGGCACCTTCGCAAAATATTTCTAACTCTGGCTTGGGTCGAAGTCTGTTGAAAAATCTTATATAACATGTTTTGTCGAGATTAATATGTAAATTATTATTTTTCACCCATGTCAAAATTGAATCAATAGTATAGTTAATGTCACGTTCAAAATTAATGTCATTCTTAAAGCTAATTGTAACTGAAATGTCATCTGCGTATAAATTACATGTATGTTCGGTTATTTCCGGTAAGTCATTTATATAAATCAAAAATAATAATGGTCCTAATATGCTTCCCTGCGGTACACCGAATCTGTTTATTTGCGTGCTAGATCTATAATTAGTAGCGCTCTGTTTTGTACGCTTTGAAATTTCTACATATTGTTTCCTATCACGTAAATATGAATTTATCCAATCATTTGCAGGACCTCGAATACCATACTTGTCACATTTATTAATCAATATGTCATGATCAGCAAAATCAAATGCTTTCGTCATGTCAAATAAAGCTACTATAACATCTCTTTTCTTGTCAATACATTCAGATACCATACTAGCTACCTTGTAACATGCCAGGGTGGTTGATTTTCCCACCATAAACCCATGTTGCGATTCTTTGATTACTTTATTCGAGGCCAAAAAATCATATATGCGCTTATGCATGAGTTTTTCAAATATTTTAGCAAACACTGAAATTAAAGCAACTGGTCTGTATTTATTCATATCCTCTTTGTCATCTTTTTTAAATAATGGTTTAACCACTGAAATTTTTAAACAAGACGGAAAAACTCCTTGGCAAAATGAGTTGTTAACTAACACTGATAGAACATACGATAATTCATGAGCACAACGTTTTAATACTAAGGAAGAGATTTCGTCATGTCCTGTAGTGTTAGTCTTTTTCAGTGATTTAATTGTGGAGACTATATCCTGTTGATCACAGGGACTCAAAAAAATACTGTTTTGAATAGACTTGACTCTAGAAGCTGCTGAAGGTTTGTCATATTTTTGTTCAAATTTACTAACAGATTCAATAAAAAAAGAATTAAAGGCCTGTGCTATATCCGATGGATTCAAAACAACTGTTGAGTCTTTTTTTATTTTATTTATTTCCTTGATGGTTGATACCTCGTTGTTTTTATTTTGTATAATTTGCCAAGTAGCTCTACATTTATTATCAGCCGCATTAATATATTTTTCATTCGCAATTCTCTGTGAAGCAGATATACACTTTTTTAATAACCTATTATATTTATTGAAATTAATTTTATGCCAATGTTCCTTAGATGAATAATATTTGAATCTAAGATTTCTTTTAGTTAAACATGATTTCTTGATACCTCTAGTCATCCATCGAATCTTTCTATTATTGACATTACTAAGTCTTATTCTTATTTTAGGAAAACATAAGTTATAAAATAGAGTTAACAAGTCATGGAAGTTGTTGAACGCTTTATCCACATTGACTTCTTCAAGGACTTCTGTCCAAGACAGTGCACTCAATACTTCTTTAAATTTGTTGATATTTGGTTCTCCAAAATCTCTACGCATTATAAAACAGTACATTGGTTGTATTTTACATTCAATAGTTGGGATATTCAAACATTGAGCGGTCTCATGATCCGAGAGTCCTACTGGACAAGTGTAACCTATAGCTTCTGGTATGTTAGTGATGAAATTATCTATACAGGCTTGTCTTCGGGTCGGGGAATTAATATGTAAAGTTAAATTGAATGTACTTATCAAATTAGTTAATTCATTAGATGTCAGATTATTTTTTAAAATGTCAATGTTAAAGTCTCCGGTGATAATAATTTTTTTATTGTTACGCCTATTAATTTTATTATAAACTTTATTTAGTAATGCCTCTAAACGGAATAGAAATATTTTTGGATTAGATTTTGGAGTCCTGTATAAACATATAATTATGCACCGGTATTCAGGTACTTCAATACCACAGCATTCAAATATCATTTCTTGTTGAAATTCTAAACATACTTTCAGATCCTTTGTTTCTATAAACTTATTACTCAATACACAAACTCCACCTCTGTTTTTCCCTTTACGACCGTAATAAGAGGATAGATTATAATTTTTTAAGTTTATTAACCCATCATTTCCTTCCCTAATGAATGTCTCGCTTAAGCATATGAAATCAATTACCTGACCTTTACTGGAGAAATCATTTAGCACGATTTCCAAGTATTCTTTTTTCGATAAGAAGCCAGCTATGTTCTGATGCATAATCGTAATTTTACAGTCGTCTTGCCTGCCATAATTTGAGAAATCAGTAGTATGCCTATTCAAAGAGATGTCTCTATCTAATTGTCTAAAAAAATATTCTTATTGGTTTTTTGAAAATAATAGGGTATAGTTCCAGGTCTAGGTTTTAACACATTACAATTTTTTATTAAACTTGGCTCGGATGGTTTACAAGCTTTAATATCAGATATTCTTTTAAAAAAGTAGGGAATAGTTCCTTTAACATTTTGATTCTCTTTATTTTGAGTTTTTATTCCCTTGCTGCTAGAATTTGTGAAATTTAAATATTTATTTTTATAATCTCCCGTATCTATTATTAAGTTTATTTTATGACATACAAATTTAAGCTGTTTATTTCCTACGTATGTGTTATGTATATTCAGAAAAACACACTTACAACTATTACTACAGATGAGTTTGAGCATCATATTCAATTTATGTTCATTAAGATGTTTGCTGTGATTTACGCTTAAAACAATTACATTATTATTTTCAAAGTGCTTCAAAGCAGCCGCCAACTCCATCTGAATTTTCATTGGATTTGTGTCGTTCTCGCCAACGCTGAGTATTATCCAGTCTTCAGGTGATGTTTGTATTTTGGTGCAGTCTTTTAATATTTCACTAGTTGGGGCCTGTGGCTTGATACACGATTTAATAGTGTAGTCCTTATAACTAGTTTTTTTTCTTAACTCAAAAATCTGCGCAGCTAAACCGCTACATTGTTGTCCACCGAACATGAAGATTTTTGGTTTATTCATGGGAACATCTTGAGTAATTATTGGTTTGTTAAGTTCCTTTCTAGCAAAGCTGCCTCTTTTTTCGAATTCATTCGTGGTGGGTTTACTTAACTTACGTGTACCATTGTGAATATTATAAGTGTTTTCCGAAAGGTCTTTAGCAACTAGTGCAATCCTTTTATTACATAATTTCTTTTTTTTTGTTGAGCCAATATTTTGAATTGGTGAGCCAGCAATAATACTTTGAAGGTAATTAATTTTCATTTCTTGTTCTTTACTTTTAATTAATAAATTCTGAACATTTAAAGTTAAATTATCTACTTCCTCATGCGCACTTTCGAGTTGATTTTTCAAATCTTGAATTTCCTGTAAGAGATCCTCAGTGTTATTGGGGAATCTCGTAGATATATCAGGTAGACTTTTCCTTCTCATAGGATTTTCTGGTGACATAAATGAATCATTGGTCAGACAGTCTGATGTGTCACTTAGACTTTTAGTAGCCATTTTACGTTGTCGTCGAGTCGTGATGTTATCGGAATAAGTGGTATTCATTTTGTGATATGTGCTGCCCTCTGGCGTTGTGATTTTTATTTATTTAATTATATTTACAATCGTATATTTTAATTATTATATTGTCGTCGTTCTCAGGATTCGAGCTCTGTATTCTATCTGTAGAAACTAATCTTCACTGCCCTAAGTTGTTTGTCCCAAATAATTAATAAAAAGATTATTCGAGCATGGGGATCGAACAGCGGTCGCTCACGCTGAAGTGTGCAGTACACTCACTGTACCAAAGAGACGATTGAAGTAGTGGGTGAAAATGACGTGTGTATGATGTCTTAACCTTTTTATAATAATTTTGTTCAGAAATGACCCACAAAATAAATATTCTTCAATATAAATTTGAATTGTATATTATTAAATCACGTCTTTTATGCACTTATTTTGTTTTTATTATGTTTCTTTATTTTTCAATCACTTCATAAATATTTAGTTACACTGGGTGTTATCGATATTTACTAATTTTCACACATATTCACTAACGGTTTTAAGTCCATATTTAAAACTTGTTTGCTTTTTGAAGATAACATTCACACATTAAATACGATATGAGAGAAAAGTAAACACAATAGAAAAACTAAAATCAAGTAACTATAACTAATTAAAAACATTAATTTAGTGAGAGTCGATGTAACGATCGCACGCCATCTAGCGCCTCGCACCTCGAACTAATGAATAAATTTCTTATACCGAATAATAATTAATTTAACGGACTGGTTAATATCAAACATTATTTGTTTGCGGAACTATTCGTACGATACGAACTTAACGATGAATATGCTATCAGTGATTTTGGTACCAATTATTCGTGACGATGAAGCTTAATTAAAGTTTTCAAACTGGAACATTCATATGGTGTCTCTATTTTATAAGAATTCCTTGCGGAAGATATCAACCAACTGAAAATTACCCAAGAATATACATTTATATTTCAAATCATGTAGGAGAAGCTAACAAATAATAAAGCGTATATTTATCATACCAAAACTTGTATTAAAAGTTCTTTGCTCGTCTTAGTGATTATACTTTAGTTACAAATATATAATAAATAATATGTTCTTGATACTTGTTTCTTTATTAATTTACCAGTGGACCATTTCGGATTTGCACGAGTATTGTTATACTTTGAATATACGCCTGTGTTTCTTAGGGCCAATATTTACTGGCATGAAAACTGTGATAATTTAATTAGGAATAACTTTTTTAGAGGGCTAACGGCAACGTTAATAACTATAAAACGAAAAGCTTAACTGTTTTCGCTTAGACTTTATATAGTCGTTACCTAGCATAATTTACAATGCATACGTTTAGTACATAGGCAACCTATAATGTTTTCGGTTTTCGTAGTGGGGCCGCACATGATCCTGACTTTTATTTTACCCTAAGCCTATTAATATATACATATATATACAAAGTATATATACACTGTAGTATATATATAGTGTAGTGTATATATACTGTGTAGTGTATATTTGCTGTGTAGTGTCGGCTTAGAATAGCACTTCCCCATTTCTTCCGATGGGTGTGCGTAAGAGGCGACTAACTTTATTGGGGCTTTTAAGAGATTTTTGGGCGATGTATTCGGAAACCCATCACCAACAACCTTTATCTCACCATCTTTTCCCCACTCAACTTTCCAAAAGTGGCTTAGGAATTTCCAATTCCTTAGCTCTGGCTACCCCTTCTAGGGATTTATAGCCGTGAGTATATGTATGTATGTATGTATATATATCCGACTGTACACTAATCAGCCAATCATCTCAAAATCTCTTGTCTATAATATCAAATTTCCAAAAGGAGAGATATTTGTTTGTATGTATAGGTTCCTAATTCCCCAATAGCTCAACCGATATCAAAAATATGTTTTTAAATTAAACGTTGGAATTATTCAAAAATAACGTAGGCTATATATCATCACACGAAATATCATAGGGGTGTTGGTGATGAAACTGACATGCATACATATAAACTGGTTTCCCATAATACAGACCTAGCCTAGTTTGGGAACCTCTGCTTAGGTCTGTACTACTGTAAATGCCTTAAAGGCTTTGGAATGAGAAATTCCTGAGTCACTTTTGGAAGTTGAGTGGTGAAAAGATGGTATTAATAAATAATTGTTGGTGCCGGGCTCTCTAACCATATCGACCAAAAATCACTAGAAAGCCACGCGAAATCACTAAGGGTAACCCATACACTCCTATTATTATGACCACCCACCGGTAGGAATGGGGTAGTGTTATTCTGCTGTTTTGCTATAAAAACATAAACATAACATAAACGTTCACGCCGTTTATCCCCGAAGGGGTTGGCAGAGGTACCAATACTTCTAAACTCACATGGCAAGCGCCATCTAGTTTCCAGGGAAGGTACCCACGCTTTGCTTAGACAGTGTACTCACGTGATAGGGGGCAGGCCTATCGCCGTTTTGTACGAATACACTGTCACATGACTAAGTACAACTCAGCCATGTGGGTTTCCTCACGATGTTTTCCCTCACCGTTAACAACCATGATAAATTAACCACACATATTTATCTTATATCTACTTTGACTGGGACCTCATAATGAGTTAACGTTTTCTTGAATAAGTGTAACTGCATTTATCATATCGATTTTCATTGAGCCACATTGAAACGAAATCTACTTCGATACATTTGAAATATTTTCGAACTTTGAATAAGATATTTTTATCAGAAAAAATATTGTCATAAAAAACGCATATTTTATTGATATCTTTAAATTTTCAGTAAAATGTAAATAAAATCCAATAAAATATGTGTAAATACTTTCAAATAAATATTCATAATCATTTTCCACAAAAAAATTTTTTTTTCGAATGTATGAAACAATACACAAAAAGCTACTGTTGTTTTTTAGGAGAAAAACTGTAGCATTATGGTGGATTGTAGCTTCAGACAGCTGTCAAAAGAACTCTTAAAAACGCTTAGAATACCGATTTGGTGAATCATTCGTTCAATCATCATAACGCTGAAAAAAATCGTTAATTTGCAGAATACCAAATACGTCAATGTATCAAAAAGTGACGTAAAATGGCCTTGTAGAATAGCAAATAAGATCTTAGCTGTCTCACTATTGTGACAGTGACACAAATGACATTTGTCAATTTTGCTTCGAGAATGCCAAAACCACAGTTTTGATACACCTAAGACCGACATACAGAAAAGATGGTCGTGTAGAATTGGGCCCCTGCAGTCTTAATCCACTCATCGTTTAACTACATATCGCGGGGTGGAAAACATGCAACTTTTCTACACTTACACTGTATTGTATACATTTGTCTGATTCAAAACAACGATGTTACAAGATGACACACAAATTACGAGCATTATAGCTTTCATAGAATTATTGTGATAATTTAAATTACATTAATTTAATTTTGAGTTACAAATATGATGCCTTTACCTCTTAGAATATAACATTACTTACTTTTACGATTCACAGAAATTATCTACACTA
Organism: Bedellia somnulentella; assembly: GCA_963576735.1. Classification (NCBI taxonomy): domain Eukaryota; kingdom Metazoa; phylum Arthropoda; class Insecta; order Lepidoptera; family Bedelliidae; genus Bedellia; species Bedellia somnulentella. The sequence continues at coordinate 16,151,353 of OY755171.1, forward strand.
GTTTGAATCTGTAAATTAAGTTAGCATATAATATACTTCCTTTCACGATTCATAGAAACAACCCCATCCTATTTTTACCCTGTAACTTCAGCTAATTTATACTACACAGTTTACCGCACACACAGCGCACAAGGCAGATCGTCAGGTTGACCGCGAGTTCCCTGTATTGTTGCGGTTAGCTGGACCGAAATCGATTGCGGTTCACCGTAAAGTGCGTATGAGTCCATTCAATTTAGCTACACTCATTTATAAACATTGTATTGATTGGACTGCTTTGTTATTTGATATGACAGCTTTTATGGAGAGTAAAAAATTAAAAGTATTTTTGACTCAACTTGTTTGATTGATTAGCTTATACTATCTTATATTATAATATGAGTTGATTCAACTTGTATGGGAATACATACATACATATACTCAGGGCTTTAAAACAAAAAAGGGGTAGCCAGAGCTTCAGAGCTAGAAACTCCTCAGTCACATTTGGAAGTTGATAGGGGAAAAGATCGTAGAAATAAAGTATCATTGGTGATGGGTCTCCAACCGCATCGCCCAAATACCAATTTAAAAAGCTACGTTTATTTATTTACGGGAGTAAACATAATTATACTATTGCAATTAGTAACCATTGGGTATACAGAGCCCATCAAATGACACTTTTGTACCATTCTGGCGAACCTCTCAAGCTTTGGCTACATTCTGTTTTTTTATGTGCCAACTCTATTTTATTTCCATACACCTCCGTAGTCAAAAGTGTGTGGCACATTTTAAAATAAACGCATAACAAACTAACATATTATTTATGCCATTAGTTTTTATTGGGGTGGGCAGGTCTCTATTTTTTTTTTATTTCAATAAATGTTCTTTTATTCTTTATTATTTTGCGGACGAAGCAGACTGTTTTTCATTTAAATGCGTCTTCCGTAGTTGAAAACGTATGAAAATAACAAAAATAAATGCAAACGTATTTTGCATAGCAACTACGCAGCTAACCAGTGGTATGGTCAAAGCCAATTAATGGAAGCGGCTAGTTGGTAACCGCAGCTAAACGTATAAAGATTTGCATACCATTTTTGATGTGAACCTACCTAACTGACTGGGAGAAAAATGTGGTTAGTCGCATAGTATATATGAGTACTTTCAATATTGGATTAAATCTATTTTAGAGCTCTGACATCATGGGATATATTTGGAAAAACTATAAATATATCATTTTTACAAAATAATCATATTATTTTTTGTGAATCCATATATCCGTCTGACATACCGACAGGCGTGGGTTCAAATACAGGGTCGGACCTACACAAACATGTCTTTTCTAAAGACATTAGTATGATTAGGTTAGGTTATAGTATTTGTACTAAAGGGGTATAAGCCTACTCCATATATCGCGAGTCTAAACAAAACGTGGGTACTCTAAAAACCAGGTGACAATGTCACGTGATGTTCAAAAGTATTAGAATATCTGCCTTCGGTTAAAGTATTTCTTCCGATTCCCCGAGAAACGGATTCATTTTTATACGTCAATAAATAAACTAACTAACACACGCCAATTTCACATCGAGGTACGCAGATAGATAGAGTTGATTTGCAGTACTATCCTGACAAACCTCCCTCAAGTTCATCAATCTTCCCATACATACATACACATATTCTCAGGACTAAAATTTAGCCGTGTAGTGCCGGCTTAGAATGTCGCTACCCCTTTCTACCCACGGGTGTTGTAAAAGGCGACTAAGGGTATTGGGGCTTTTTATTGGATATTTGGGCGATGCGGTTGGAGACCCATCACCAAAAACCTTTATTTTTACCATCTTTTCCCCGCTCAACTTCCAAAAGTGGCTGAGAAATTTATAATTCCTTAGCTCTGGCTATCCCTTCTAGGGAAATATAGCCGTGAGTATATGTAAAATCCTTAAACGGGGTAGCCAGCGCTTCGGAATACTAAATTCATCAGCCATTTATGTAAGTTGTTGGTAATGGGTCTCCAACCGCATCGCATAGAAATCACTTAAAAAGCCTCAATACCCTTAGTCGATAGTTTTTACGAACACCCTTGAAAAGAAATGGGGTAGTGCTATTCTAAGCCAACACTGCAAAGCTCATCCCCATACATACTCTTAATATATGAACTAACCCATCTTATCAAAAGTTTTCAATCTGAACTATAAACAGTTAGTGTTGTGTGTTAGTATATTAAACTACCATCAACAGAAATATATTTTGGAATAAAATCACGCTATATGAAAAGTCCATTACATTTTTGCTCTCGCTCATTTGCGTGCAAGTCGTAATCAAGGGGCACATTAGGTGTGCGTGTGCAACAAAAATATACAAAAAACACCTTCCCCTTGATTATGGATGGATTAACCGTAACTGAAGGCGGTTTCATTTAGAAATAATTTTGATATATTGACCTCCTTCTGTTGAAGTAGTTTAAGATTAGTTTTGTTGAAATCAGAAATAAACACGTTTTATTTAAACTAAGACCTGTGGTTATGGTTGCCCAGCTCAAAAAAACACTTAATCATTAAATAATCTTGAATAACTTTCAAACTAGAAATGCTAACCCAACAAGTACTTATCGTCATTTGAATAACCATATTGAAACCAATATACTAGCACAAAATACATTTTATCAGTATGACTTTTGGAGACACTGAAATGGAATCTTTATTAGAATTCTCTAAAATTACCCCTTTCGTTTTATTTTTGCATAGTGTGATATATTTCGAACTAATGTTGTGGAAACAAAAGGCACCGATTGAACTAAATTCAACTACAAAATGTCCAATCGTCATTCCTACAGAAAAACAAAAGAAGACTAGACTTTCGCTTTGCTTTGGTACCGCGCCAAATCGACAACTTTTGTTTACTTCTGCTCGAAATGTATCGTTTTACTCTAAACACAACCGTAGTGCTAAATAAATAGGAGTCAATTTCAAGCAATTGCTTTTAGACGTTTATTTCAAAATCGATTCTTATTACGTTCGTGGCGAGTTTTTGTGGTTCGTTTCTGACATGTAGCTATTATTTTAGTGATAAGTTATGGTAAGTTGACTATTTAATTAAACTAAGAACCTAAATTGTAAGTAAGTTGAATACCTTCTGGTTAATAACCAGTTTTCATCACAGCTTAGTGAAGAAAACTACCGCCTCTAATTCAGAGAGGCATGGTTACGAATCTTGAGTCGGGCCTACACCAATGAATCTTTTCTGAAGTTTGTTAATATCATCATTGTTCGCAATGGGGGTAAAGAATGTAAGAAAACTAAAATGGCTAAATTGAACTTAGTCATTTGACATTTATTCGTACAAAAACAACAATTGGTCTGCACCCTATGCATTAAATTAGCATTGCCCAATATATATGTTTTTGGATGATGCTTGTTACCTTAAGGATAACTTTCGACTCCGAGCTCCAGATGGACTCCCCATTAGCTCTCCATCTGACAGGCTTTGAACTGCTGCAAATCCCGTTAGGAAAAAAATAAATTTTATAGACGTATAGACTCATTTTGATTATCACACCAATTTTTTTATAATGTCTTAGAATTTTATCCTGGGGCAGAGCAGCTGATGTTAGATCTATCTTTATTGTCCAAAGGAAGCAATAAGAGATATTTCTAATTTTGGAGCACAAAATTGTCTTAGAGAATTATTTGAAACCATATTTATAATGAAATTGCCATGTCAGTATATTTATGAAAATATTACGTATCTATAAAAAAACAGGCAGATTTTGTGACAAATAGTAACAGACATAGATATATTCGAAATTCAAGAGACAAAAATGACTTTTCTATCCCAAAAGAAAGATTGCCAAAAGCATATACATATTTCATGCAGGTTATGTGTAAAATGAATGATAAAATACATATAAACATATACGCACGCCGTTGGTTCCCAATGGGGTAGGCAGAGATTATCAATCACCACATAGTATGATAAAAGCAAAACTCTTAACTTCGTTCACATCCATCAATCTTTTCATACATGCTATTTTATTATTCATACTTCGATTAAGAGCATGTCTTTTTTAAAAACATTCTCTATTCGGTCCAAATGTGTCCGAGGTTGTCCTCTACTAACAGTACCTTCCACATTGGCTCGATAGATTTCTTTCACCAATTTACTACCACCCATCCTCTCTATGTGCCCATCCACCCCATCATTCCCTTTTCTATCTTTTTTAAGATATTATCTTAGGTAGTAGGGCCTACACCAATTTGTCTTTTCTAAAGACATATATGTGGTTAATTTATCACGGTTGTTAACGGTTAGAGAAAACATCGTGAGGAAACCCACATGGCTGAGTTGTACTTAGTCATGTGACAGTGTATTCGTACAAAAACGGCGATAGGCCTGCCGCCTATCACGTGAGTACACTGTCCATGCAAAACGTGGGCACTCTGAACACCAGGTGACAATGTCACGTGATGTTCAGAAGTATTGGTACCTCTGCCAACCCCTTCGGGGATATTCGGTGTGAACGTTTATGTTTATGTTATGTTATGTTATGTAATACGCACAAATACAGAAGATACACAACAGAATATGCACCAAAAACTTACCTTGACCTTTATTGTACCTATTGAATTTATAGCAGAACTCTTTTCTCCTTTCTATAGTCCTTTTTACGCAGTCAAGTTGCAGTTTTTTGTTTGTAATAGAACACTACTTACACTATCTAATAACATTGTTTCAGAAAGGCATTGCCTATCGGTTACTTAGAAAGCTTGAACATAAAGAAAAAATATGTGTACACCTAAACTCGCATTGCCACACTTGGATTACAATTTATTAAATATGCTACATATATATTACCATACACACCATTACAACTCAGTAGATAGTATCACCTCTCATGCCATGAAGAGATACTTGGGTTTTTTCTAAAGTCATATGTGTGGTTAAATTATAATGGTTGTTAACGTTGAGAGAAATCATCATGAGGAAATATATATGCCTAAGTTTTACACACATATTATATTATATATATTACATTATGTATTATGCGTTGCCGTGTAGTGCCGGCTCAGAATGTAACTACCCCTTTCTACCCGAGGGTATCGTAAGAGGCGACTAATGGTGTGGGGCTTTCTAAGTGGTTTTTTGACGATGCGGTTGGAGACCCATCACCAACGATACTTTATTTTTTTCCATCTTCTCCCCTATTAATTTTCAAATGTGGCTGAAGAGTTTCTAGCTCTGAAGCTCTGGCTACCCCTTTTGGGATTTACGGCCGTGAGTATATGTATGTATGTATGTATGTATATTATGCGTCACAAGTAGTACACTGTCCAAAACGTGGTAATCTGAAAACCAGGTGACATGTCACGTTATGTTCAGTTAATTAGTGCCTCTGCAACCCATTTGGAAATTTTGACGAGTACATTTGAGTTAGTGAGTAAAAATTATTAAATTTTCTTATAACATACACCATTTACTAAAAGAAAGGTTGAACTTCGACTTCTGATAGTTATAAAGGCAATGTAGCAAATTATTGACTAGAAACATTGTGTAAGGCCCAATCCCTATTTACGACAGCCTATTTCCTCCTTCACTCAACGATCGTTTCACTAAATTGGCCCGCGTGACTTGCTAGCAAGCGTCAAGGCATATTCTATACTCTATATTCCGAGTACAGCTTGACCTGAATTCTCAACTTGTTTCAGACTTTCTTAGTTATTTCAGGACGCGGAATGATTAAGAATTAATATACCGAACGCATTATATACGTTTATTTTTTTTCTTATTGATGCCGTGTAGTTCTGGCTTAGAATGCCACTACGCCTTTTCGCCACGTGTTTCTAACTAAGAGGCGACTAAGGGTATGGGGCTTTTTTAAGTGGTTTTTGGGCGATGCGACCCATCACCAATGATACTTTATTTCTACCATTTGACACCAACTGAGAAGTTTCTAGCTCTGACGCTCTGGCTACCCCTTTTTTGGGATTGAGGTCCGTGAGTGTATGTACGTTATTAAAGGTAAGGTGCTCGTTTTAAGCTTTGTCTTTTAAAAATGAAATAATTTAAATAGGGCTGCCATACTCAAAGATTTATTTCTACTTTTTGGGATTCCGTACGTATTGATATAAACCTATTACCATATTACTAATATTTCCAGTGCAGTCCATTAATTAGTTTCTGTGAAAGCTAGAACGAGAAAATATTGCCGGATTATGTATTTATTGTGTACTTAAATCAAAAGAATGTAAATGTATATATGTGTAAACCAGAAAAATGGCAGCCTCAAATTTAAAATCAACATTTCATCAGCCACTTGATTAAAATAGTAATCCAAGTTTAGTACAAAATTAACGGAAGCATTAGAGTAATATTTCAATACAACAGTTCAGGCTGACTATTTGAAGACATGTAATCATGTGTTGATAGACATTACGAGGTCTAAGTTGAGCGAAGGAAATCTTTAATTGCTTAATGAAAAATGCACCACCTTTGATGCCAAAAGTCTAGTGTTCAAATCAGTCACTACGCGTCAATCTGAGTCAGGCCTACACCAACATGTTTTTTCTTTAACGATAACTAGAAAACATCATTAAGATACTAACATGGCTGAGTTGCAGAGGTACAAAATGGTTATAGTCCCGCCCGAAAATTAATTATATTTAAATAATGGAGAATATATAGTATGGTTACATTCAATACATACATACATAAATATGACGCTGCGGCGTTAGTTCCCATTAAGGTAGGCAGAGACTATCGATTGCCACTTTTTACAATCCTGGCAAATCTCTCTAGCTTCGATCACATCCATCAGTCTTTGGAAACATACTTTATTATCTATACTATAATAAGACTGTAACGAGGTCAAAACTGTACATTGAAGAAAAAAAATAAAAACCGGTGGAATATGTTTTATTTTCGATACTGAAGCCATATTTGCTATTTTTGAAAAAAATGTCTGTCTGTCTGTCTGTCTGTATGTCCGTTCATCACGTTAATTCTACCGGACCGATATTGATCAAATTTGGCATGAATGTAGGTTATACACCTCGCTAACATATAGGATATAATTTATCCCGGATTTCGCAAGGGTTCCCACAGGAGCATAAAAAACATAACTTTTATATGGTTCCCCATATTTACACGATTAATTTTTTCATCGACCGACATTATCGGAGTCTTCATTAATATTCTTTTTGGAAAAAATAAGGGTTTCATCCATTTTCATCAAAATAATTGTCCATTTAATTGTTTGTCAATAGTATGACTACTTGATATATAGGATATCACAAATTTGAAACTTACACAAATGTCTGCGTGGCGTAGCGGTATACCGATTGGTAAACACTAAGTACGAAAGACCCAGGTTCAAATCCCGGGTGGTCAAAGCCTTTTTGCGTATTTTTTTTGCTTTTGTGTTTGCTTAGAATAATAGGAAGCTCTATTACTTCTTTTTCACATTCAACTATGCGAATATGTATAAATAAAGATAATTGAAAGTATATTGTATGAATTATGCGTATTCATTTGGTAGGTTTGAGAATATGTTTATAGCTTTTGTTTTTTTAACTATTTTTAACTAATATTCTCATAGATATATTATGTTTTACTTACGCATAAATTAATATTCTTTTTAAGCCTCAGAATGCATAGTTTGTAAATAATAGTAATTATCTCAATGTTCAGTAACGCCATCTGTTGACCAATGATTGCAATCTCTCACACATCACCAACAGGGGGCAGCACCGGGTCGCCAAACTGCTATCCATACTTACTCAAGATATTTTCATTTTTGAACATAGAAACTTGGTTACAAAATGGTTTGTTTCATGTTTCTTATGAACAATTAAAAAGGTTTTTTGGAACTCATCCCCTAAGAGATTGAAATATATTATACAGATTTTTGATCTATAAATACAATGTATCTAGAAATTTGAATCTTGATGCAATTGACTGATATAACAACTACAAAAAGGAATGTATGAAATTCATCCATCAATCAATCATGAGAATATACTAACGGCTATAAATCCCAAAAAAGGGTAGCCACAGCACCAGAGATAGTAATTCTTTATCCACTTTTGGAAGTTGAATGGGGTCCGTCCAACCGTCCAACTGCATCGCCCAATAATCACTTAAGAAGTCTCAATGTTCTTTATATCTATTACAACGCCCACGGGAATATAAATACAAAAAAACAGAAGTTAGTATAGTTAGATGGTGTTTTGGTATTTTGGATGTAAACTCAACATTCCCTTTTCTATCTTTTTTAAAATATCTTCTTTCACACCGCATCTTTCACGTATCACGTCATTTCCACACGATTGCATAACCTAATGTTACAAACTATTGAGAGACTTCATGTCTACTCCTCACTTTGCTCTCCTGCTTCTTCTGCCACACCCAACATGCACTGCCATACATAAGCATAGGAACTAGAGCAGCATCATGAACAGCCATTTGGACCTTTTCGGACACCGACTGACTAGACATTAGACTATTTAGTGCTCCGTTAATCGTGAAAATACATCACGTAACGTTTAAACCGAAAAGTACGTCCTCCAACCTTTGAGTAAATACGTCACAAACGCTTGTCATTAACGTTCTTAAGCAAACTCAATAAGTTTAGCAGTATCTCGGAGTCGTCAAAACTAAAGCACGTATTTAAGTGAATATCTGTGGATGGTGAACAAATGGTGTTTCAGTTTGATTACTAGCTGACGATTAACCAAACAGTTCAGGCGTCAATTCTACTTAGTTTTCATTAATTAAATAATAGTTTTCATAACAAATAAAAATTATTTTATTTATTTAACTGTGGCATTGTATGAACAAAATAAATTTTATAGTTGTATTATATTAAGATTATTCCATGTGCGTTAAATGGAAGAGAGCCGTTTGACAGTGTTTAAGGTGCTAGGGTTCTTCATGCTCCTCTTAATTCTAGGTTGTGGGTCTTAAAAACACATGGGATCAAAAATTTAACAAAAAAAAATTTTAGAATATTGTTATTTTTTTCTTGGGTGTTATTTGTATGCATTCAAAACATATAATTTAAAAAAATACACATTTTTCGTGTGTTTTTTATCATTATAAATTCTGCTTACACTTAGAAAAGGTAATAATAAAAGCCAGCGCCACCTTGTGGCAATGTAAAAGAATCTTGGGTAACAACAGGGGACTCAAACCGAGGATCATGCACTGGTTTTATACTACCATCATCAGACCAGTGATAACCTACGGAAATCTGATCTGGTGCCCAAGAACGAAACTTGTTACAGCCCAACATGAATTAGACAAGATGCAACGACAGGCTTGTCTAGCAATAACGGGCTGCATGTGCACTACGCCTACAGCCGCGCTACAAGCCTTACTAAATCTTCCCCCACTGTATTTGTACATACAGCAAGAAGCAGCTGTCTTCGTATAAGGCTACATAGAGCAGGACACTTAAGCAATGACTCCAGAATCCTACATACAGAAGTTCTCACGGAAGCTTTGAAAGACCAGCCCCTATTGGCCACTCTGTGTGACAGGATCACCAAAACTATTAAACCCAAACATAACTATCGGGTTATACTTGATGAAGAAAAGTCGTATTTTTCTGACTCAAAGGAGTTACGTGTGGATACTGATGGGTCTAAGAACAATCAAGGCACGGGGATTGGCACACACTCCCTAGATCTAAATATAAAAATATCAAAAAGCCTGGGTCAATATAACACTGTTTTTCAGGCAGAATGTCTTGGAATTATCCAAGCTGCCCAGGCCATAAAAGTAAGAAATATCTCAGAAATGACCATAAAAATCATATCTGACAGCACTTCTGTCCTGCAAGCCCTCAATAGAAGCAAATACACTTCAGGTCTAATCCTGATAATAACAAGAGGCCGAGGGTGGTGCGCTTCGTCAGGGAGGCATTCCCGGCTGAGAATGTCTTTGACAACTCACCGGAGTTTGCCTGTAGACTGGTTGAGCGCATCGATGATCTGAAGCAGAAGATCGCTGCTTGGGGTAAGCGTATTAGGCGATATTCTGAAAGGGTAAAGAGGTACCAACAGAATAGTATCTTCATGAGTGACCAGAAGAAGTTCTACAGAACTTTGGAGCGTCCGAACGTGGTTTCGACAGGTCAGCGACCGGAAAAAGCCGATGTATATTAAAAAAAGAGTCCTTGTTTATTGTTTTTTTCCTCCGATACGAAAGCAAATGCAGTATAGACACTCATGCGATATATCCACTCTTGGTGTGTATAGTTACACTACACATTTTTCTGCTCCGAACAACTATTAATTATAATACGAAATAAGATTAAATGCATTTGACACCTTGTATTGTTCAAGCATTATTCTTTTTCAGGTTTTAGCCTTTAGCTATATATAATAGCTTTTCAGGGTGGTAATTGGAATAAATGACTTGATATCTTACGAAATAATAGAATGATTTCAAATTACATGAAATCACCGACAATGAACACATCGTATATAACTAATAATGTCATCTGGGTGACTTCACAATCGTTGCCTTGAAATATCTATGTTACAATAAGTAAGAGAGTACCATAAATTTAATATGTTAAAATTTAATTTAAAATGTTATCGCATTAGGTTTATGCCTGTAATGATTATGTTTTTTGGAATAAATAAATAAATAAAGAATAAATAAAGGAAAGAAAAATTTCGACACAGGCGGGAATCGAACCTGCGACCTCGGGTATACGCCCCGACGCTCTGCCAACTGAACCACCGTGTCAATTGGCTGCCAGTGCGAAATTCTTCTATCCTTTATTTCGTTTACACGTTTAAGTAGTGTTTGCGTTTCCTACCTCCGAATTTTAACTAATTCGGAAGGCCATTGTTCCATAGTTTCAGATAGAATGCAAATGTTGAAAACGCCTAACTATCACATAATTTAAATCTTCTTGTTCATGAAAACCTCATGTGGGGATTATTACTAATAAATAAAGAATAAATAAAGGAAAGAAAAATTTCGACACAGGCGGGAATCGAACCCGCGACCTCGGGTATACGCCCCGACGCTCTGCCAACTGAGCCACCGTGTCAATTGGCTGCCAGTGCGAAATTCTTCTATCCTTTATTTCGTTTACACGTTGAAGTAGTGTTTGCGTTTCCTACCTCCGAATTTTAACTAATTCGGAAGGCCATTTGTCCATCTTTTCAGATAGAATGCAAATGTTGAAAACGCTTAACTATCACATAATTTTAATCTTTTTGTTCATGAAATTTTTCTTTCCTTTATTTATTCTTTATTTATTAGTAATAATCCCCACATGAGGTTTTCATGAACAAAAAGATTTAAACATCGTATATAAGTAAAAATAGCCTAGAAGAGTGTTAGGTTTCTGAAATATAGAAATATCTGCCTACCCTTCTAAGTTGAAAGCTTGAGAAATAGCTAGATGTACAAAAACGTGTTTGATAGCAAAAACATTTCTTTTCACACAGCGTTTTATTTGTTAGTTATATCGACAGTAGCAGAATTGTTTCCCCGTTTGACGATTAACCAAACACCCGGATAGAGCTTGGGCCAATCAACGTCCCTCACGTACACGGCAAAATCCACTCGGCTTACGACAACTTTCTATTGCTGCCCGCAAACCGATGAGCTAAGACGGGTTACTTTTGTTGTAGCTTTAGGCGTATTTGATGTGTGCCTTCCATCTATGAAAATACACTTTTTGAGAATCGTTGGAAATAAAACTTCATTGTTTTTTTGACATAATTTAACTCAAACTCAAACGTTTACGCCGTATATCCCTGAAGGGGTTGGTAGAGGTACTTATACTTCTGAACATCATGTCAAATTGTCACCTGGTGTTGAGAGTATCCACTATGAGTACAGGATAATCATGTGATAGGAGGCAGGCCTATTGCGAATACACTGTCACATGACAAAGTACAAGTTAGCCATGTGGGTTTTCTCACAATGTTTTCCCTCACCGTTAAAACCATGTTAAATTAACAACACATATGACTTTAGAAAATACAAATTGGTGTGGGCCCGACCAAGGATCAGAACCCTTATCGTCTGCACGATAGACGGTGTTCTAGCCACGGAGCTATCACGGTTATTTTGACTGTTTTAAATATTATACGTTGTAACATCACGACCTTTAATTCTAGATTGTTCACAATTCTATTAAAGAATATACTATTTGGAAGTTATATTGATTGTAATGGAAAATGTATTCTATTCTGTTCTGCACTATGTGTATTTAGTCCTAAATTACACAGCAGTATTATATCAATCATCGCTGGGTCGTTGTATTGTTTCGAACGGGATCAATGGATGGCATTACGATTTGTGACGTTGGGATTAACATAATTGATTAATCGGCTATAATGAAAGGGACATTCCTGTTAAATCACACTTAACTAGTTAAATTTTATACAATATATGTATAATGTCATATACATGCATAAATTCACGGCCATGAATCCCAAAAAGAGGTAGCCAGAGCTTCAGAGCTAGAAACTTATCACATTTGGAAGTTGATAGGGGACAAGATATTACAAAAAAGTATCGTTGGTGATGGGTCTCTAACCATATAAAAATCACATAAAAAAGCCCCACACCCTTAGTAGCCTCTCACTTCACCCATAAGTAGAAAAGGGTAGTGACATTCTAAGCCTTAACAGTTCTGCACAGTAACATACATTTATACATATGTGTTCATTATCCAATATTAAGAATTCTCAGCATTTTTCGAAGTTTATTGAGGTCGGACGGTAACAACCAATTTTTTTAACTCATATAGCGCTTAAGGTGTATGGGAACTATTTACACTTCGAAACATAACGTCGCATGTATCAAATATAAATGTTTGTTTACAAAGTGTATTTACGTAATAAGAAGGCACCTATCACCGCTTCGTATGACGAAACTGTCACATGATTAAGTAATTGTTAGCTAATGGTTTTCTGATAATACACACATCAAAAGTGTCTAGGGATCAAGCATTTTTATGCGGATTTCTTGAGATTGAGGTGTGGTTTTGTAATAAATTTATGGTTTTATAAATTTATATGGATCCTTTTTTGGTGCATTTCACAATTCGAAACAGGAACTGTCAATCAAATTCGAGTGAAGATGAAAATCAGTTATCAATATTTTCCCTATAAAAACATACAACGCATTGAAAACATTATTAGTGATGCTGTTTCCCTACTACTGATTAAAACCAACGTTATAATGGAGCGGCGACGTCATTTAAGCGGGAAAGAAATGCTCAGAGCCGTGGGAGTGATAGAAGCTGGTTCTTGGCAACGTACTGTGGCTTTAAATCTGAATACAAGTCAGAGTGTTATCAGTCGACTTTGGACACGTTACTAAAGCACTGGTACCGTGGCTGAGCGCCATGGAGGACGGAATCGCTGCACCACACGGAGACAAGACCGATATACTCAAATCACAGCTCGAAGAGCTCCAAAAATAACCGCAATGACGTGAGGCTTCAGGGAACTTAATTACATACATACATATTCTCACGCCGTTAGTTCCCATTGGGGTAGGCAGAGACTATCGATCGCCACTTTGTACGATCCCGGCAAACCTCTCTAGCTTCATTCACATCCATCAATCTTTTCATACATGCTCTTTTATATTTCGTATTACGGACACCTTCCTTTTTGAATACATTTTCTATTTGATCCAAATGTGTCCTCCGAGGTCGTCCTCTACTAACATTACCGTCGACATTGGCTCTATAGATGTCTTTTTCCAATTTACTGTCATCCATCCTCTCTATATGCCCAAACCATCTCAACATTCCTTTTTCTATCTTTCTTACAATATCATCTTTTACACCACATCTTTCACGAATCACGTCATTCCTCACCCGATCACATAACCTCACATTACAAACTTTTCTGAGGGACCTCATTTCTACTGCATTCTCTCTGCTTTCATGCTTCTTCTGCCACACCCAACATTCACTGCCACTGTACTGGAACTTAATTAGCGACCAAATAATCAAAAACCGCTTACATGAAGTAAACCTATATTCCCAAAGAGCGCTACGGGTAACACCTATAGCAATGCACAATCGTAGGATTTGATATCAATGGGCTCTTGAACACAAAAATTGGGCTTTTCTGATGAGTCTCGTTTTGGTATGAGACCGGATACAAGACGTATACGACACTGGAGAACCCCTGGACGCCAACAGCGATTAAAATACTGCCAGGAAGCCCATCCTTATATTGGTGGAACCATCATGGTATTGGCGGGTATTTGGATCGGCGGAAGAACTGAATTGATTTGGCATCAGAGGCAACCTCAACGCTCAAATTTATGCTGAGACGATTGTAACAGACGTCACCGTTCATCTACAAGTGCAAATCGGTCCCTTATTTCAGTTAATGCATGATAATGCACGACCGCACACCGCAAGAGTTGTAAGACAGACTATCGCCGTAGCTAACATCATTGTCCTGCCCTGGCCTGCTCAGTCGCCAGACTTGACCCCGATTGAGCATGCATGGGATATGCTACAGAGAACAGCTTTTTTTGTTGTTGCAACGGACATGGGTGGCCATTCCACAGCGTGATTTGGATGAACTCATTTTGAGTATGCCAAACCGATGTTCTTGTGTTGTTAGTGTTCGCGGTAGAAACACGAATTATTAATTGTTTAAGTTACCCGATAAAATTTTAAAGAAATCTGTTATTACAGTCTTTTTTTCGAACTTAAATGTTAGTGGTTCAAATGTCAAAAATCTCTTTATTAGGAAAATGGCAAATTTCTTTATTAATGCAAAGGTGACTGGGTTTATCGTTTCTGTCGACAAACGAAAACACTTTATTTGATGAATCCTTAAAGAAAATTTTCATTAATATCAATCAGGAGAAAAGTTATTGCAAAAATATATGTTGATCCCTAGACACTTTTGATGTGTGTATCTTCTCTTACTATAATCCGCCTTAGTTAAAGTGAGATAAATGAAGTGAAGATGATAGGACATGTATTTCCAAAATCACTTTTTACTTATTTGTAGTTGAACATTAGCAGTAAATTAAGTTTTTAAATATTATTGTCATTCATGCGATAGATTAATAGAAAACAGCAGTTTGGGCAAAAAATAAGAAAAACCTTTTATGTAATTTGATAAAAATATATATGTCATGGGAGCTTTTTTGGACTTAATACTGTAAAGTACTTCATAATGGACTTGTTTTATTGTATGAATGTACGTTTGTATTTATGACCTTCCAACAAATTACAAAATGATAGTGGTCCGTCAAAAATGATGTTGCATTTTAGAATTAACCCAACTTGGATGATATGTGTTTTACTTACATTCCCCGAATATCTTGAACTCATTGACACAAGAATCAGACTTCTAAAGAAATAAAACTAAATTGCCACTGAGACATCCACTATTGATTGACCTTTAGTGACGTGACCTTTCCTAGAAATACTGAGTAAGGATAAAATCTCACAGGTCAAGATTGCTTGGTCACGCATAGTCGTTTGCTCTCCCCTACATTTTCTTGCACCCTTTGATCCGGACTAACGTTGCATATTTCATACAATAACAATCCCCGAGAAACCATTGTGCCACCCTTTCTCAGTAATTTTATTTCCAGCATAAAGATAAATTTGAAATTTGATAAGTCATTTTATAACCCCTAGTGTGAAAGAATTTATTTGTTTTTGCGATATCCATATAAATGTTATTTACTTCAAATAAAAAAGTCATGAAATGATAGGACCAATTTAACAAGAGGGATTTAATTATTTGCTGAAAAGATAAATTGACCTAATGTGGTCGTTCATGTCATTATAGGACAATCACGGAAGACGAATTAAGATCAAAATGATATTTTACTCAATAAGGAAAGCTTTTGAAGAATAGATTGTACTCGACATGAAAATATTGATGATGATTCAATGAAGCTCGCAAGGTTTGCTAGAATCGTAGAAAGTGTTTTCATAGTCTCTGCCTAACCCTATGGCACCAATGACGTGAGTATATGTAAAAATGTTACATTTTTAACAGCTCATATTAAAATAACAAATACAACATAATAATTATAATGATATTGTCACAACAAAACCCTGACAACAACATTACCATACTATTTCCTGAAGTTTGGTTCAGTTGCGGGTTCAAAACTCATTGTAAAGTTAAATTTGGTAATTTGAGAATGTATGATTCCAAATAAAAAATACATAAAAATAAGGAGTAAGACGAGACGCATTTATCGGAAAGCCTCATAATATACTCAACTAAACGTTCACGCCATTTATCCCCAAAAGGGATGGCAGAGGTACTAATACTTCTGAACATCACGTGATATTGTCACTTGGTGTTCAGATTATTTACGTTTTGCTTGGACAGTGTTCTCACGTGATATGGGGCTGTCACATAATATCGCCGTTTTGTACAATTACACTGTCAAATGACTAAGTACAACTCAGCCATGTGAATTACCTTACGATGTTTTCCCTCATCGTTAACAACCATGATAAATTAACCAAACACATATCTTTATAAAAGACAAATTGGTGAAGGCCCGACTCAGGATTCATTGTCTGCACGATAAGCGTGTTCTACCCACTGAGTTATCACGGTTGCTTTAATATGCTCATTTTTAAAATGATCAAATTCATAGAATTTTTATGGAGCGTAGAGCAAAAATCTGAACATAATATACTAACCAAACCATTTACAGGTGAGTCCGACTCGCGATAGGCCTTGTTTTGTTAATACTGTTATTGCTAAAAATATGCATAAACTAATTAGACTTTGTTGTGCATGAAACTTTCTTGTGGGGATTATTTTACAAATCATTCAAGGAAAGAAAAATTTTGACACCAGCAGGACTTGAACCTGCGACTTCCCGATTTACGCCCCGGTCGCTCTGCCATTTATGATAAGTATGTGATAGAGGCGTTCTCAATACACATGCATTCTATTCCGAATTTGTAAATAGTTCCGAATTGGAGGTAGAGGATGCTGCCATCAGTAAGGTGTTAAGAAGCAAGGAAAGACAAATTTCACTACAGTTGTTACTCGGCACCATAGCTCAGTGGGCAGAGCGACCAGGGCTTCGACTAGGATGTTGCGGGTTCAAGTCCTGCTATTGTCGAAATTTTTCTTGACATGATTGATAAGTATGTATAAACTAATGTAGTTTTATATTTGAGATTGCCTATGTGATGTATATGTGGTTCCATAACCTATGATATTTTAATTTATTTATCTTGCCCTTTAGAATACTTGTTGAAAAGTTTCAATCGTCCCCATTGTTGTACTTTAGATATATGGAAAAGTTTGAATGTATAGTAGTAGGTATTTAGAACCCTTACAAACAATAATACTGGCTCAGAAGGGATTGCAAAGACTTTGAATCATAACAGGTAGGAATAGTGAGAACTCAGTATATAATCTAATTACAACGCATACAATGCCAAAGGACCTTGTTATTTATATAACATTCCGAAATTAGTCTTTAGCATATTTTTTTGATAAATGTAAAAAATACAAAACAAATTTTCTTAGTTCGTGGTGGGCTTTCTACGTCAATTATTTGGCCGTTTCCGAACCTATTAAAACCAAAAGGACAATATCTAATTCTAACTTATTCTAGTCATGGCTTTTGATAGCGACTTTGAGGATCCAAAGATAGTCCCTTGTGCATTTTTGGAGCAGTTAAACTACCGTTTTGTCATGATGCAATACATTACTGTATTAATGTATGGTCTACTACTGAAAATGCACTAACTGCTTATCGTGCAGGCGACTAGTGTTCTAATTCCGGATCGGGTCTACACCAGTTGGTTTTTTCCGAAGACATTTAGTTAATTTATCATGGTTGTTAACGGTTAGGAAAAACATCGTGAGGCAACCAAATTCCAAGCAAATTCGAATTCAAAGCGAATCCAAATTCAAAGCAGTAGTTAAAAGAAATCTTAGTTTTAAAGCCCATTATAATGTTAAAGATTACATTAATGATAAAATGGCTTATTGTCATAAGGGCTCTGTGCAGAATGTTTCAGGGCTAACACCAAAATTGTAATGAACGTAAAAAAAATGAGTGTTGATGAGTTTCTTACGGGTTTCTCTCCACAAAACACCTTCCAAATCCAAAGTACACTTAGTATTAAGTTGCAATTTGACATTCAAAAAACAAGGATTTATCTTTTCACTTTGAAATAAAAAAAAATATCATTCGCACAAAACGGCGATAGGGCTGCCCCCTATCACGTGAGTACGCTGTCCAAGCAAAACGTGTGTACTCTGAACACCAGGTGATTATGTTAAGAAGTATTAGTACCTCTGCCAACACCTTCGGAGATATTCGGCGTGAACGTTTGAGCTTCACACTTATTTTTTTGAATAATTACGAAATTGTATTAAAATG
Organism: Bedellia somnulentella; assembly: GCA_963576735.1. Taxonomy (NCBI): domain Eukaryota; kingdom Metazoa; phylum Arthropoda; class Insecta; order Lepidoptera; family Bedelliidae; genus Bedellia; species Bedellia somnulentella. The sequence goes on from OY755171.1 coordinate 16,169,713, forward strand.
ATGTTCACTTGATCAATTTCTATTTTAAAATAAATATTTTTTATTTTTAGTGATTTTCCATTATATTAATTACGTGAAACTTATCTAGATTAGATAGAAAACATTCTTATAAAGCGAGGGTCCGAAGTGAGAAGAATAAAAGAGCATCTCATACATGCTATAGAATAATTAATGTAAGGGAAGCAAGAGAAGTTTTTCAAGACGGTACTAAGTTCCGATCGATAGTCTCTGCCTACCCCAATGGGAAAAATAGGCGTGAGTATAGGTAAGTATTTAGGAATTATAAATATAGTTATTATACAAGTTATAAAATATAAATAGAAACAATAGCACAGTTTGTGAAATATATTTGGATATATCGCATTTTTATTAAACGGTTTTTTAAACGGTTTTATTAAGCTCAGCCCGTTTGTTTTATTTTTTATTCTTGGGTCAAATTTAGTAATTCAAATTTCACCCTCTTCCTATCAACCGATTAATCTGAAATTTTGTATACACTTTGGATTTTGGTGACAATACAATTATATTTATTCATTATCATTATAAATTCAAGATGGCCGCCGCTACAAAATGGCGGATAATTTAGGTTTTATTTATCCCATCAATATGGGTATCAAATGAAAGGGCTCAACAAGCAGAATACAATATACTATAAAAAAATGAAATCCAAGATGGCGGCCGCTACAAAATGGCGGATAACGTAGGTTTTATCAATCCCATCAATATGGGTATCAAATGAATGTGCTCAACCAGTAGAATACAACGTACTATATAAAATTATAATCCAAGATGGCGGCCTCTACAAAATGGCGGATAACTTAGGTTTTATATCAATCCCATCAACATGGGTATCAAATGAAAGGTCTCAACAAGTAGAATGCAATTTACTATGCAAAATTAAAATCTAAGATGGTCGCCATACACTGCACTATACAAAATCAATATTTAAGATGGGCGCAGCCACTAAATGGCATATAATAATAAGATTTAAATTTAGAAATTGGATCTGTAATTTATTTAGGTATCTGATTAATTAGGATATATATAATTTTTAATTATTCGTCGAACTCAAATGTATGCAACAGATGTACCTGCCGTCCGAATTGATTTCGCAAGAGACGGAGTACATCTTATACACCCGAAAGCCATACAGTTTCCAGCTAAGTACAAATTACGGGACAGCTGAAAGAAGAATTTTGCCTTTAATACTATCATGGGCTTCTACAGTACATTAAATGCAGGGCAGCACTGTGGATTACGCAGTCGTATACTTAGGTGCGAAACTGTTTGAAGAAGGTCAAGCCTATGTGGCTCTTAGTAGAGTCAGATCTTTGCAGGGACTGCGTAAAGAGGAGTTGGACTGCAATAAACTAACTAACTAACTAAAAACTAGAAAATAAAAATAGGTAAAAAAACTTTTTAAGTTAAACGGTTTTATTATTAACATACAGAGCAATGTTTAAGATAAATGTACTAAAAACCTAAAAGTAATAATAAAATAGATACAGTCGTGGGAATTATATACATATGCATAGACTAGACTAAAATAAAACCGTGGGGCACGTCAATTGTCTACAAATTATCGACTTAATGTGCGATAGAAGAAACGTTTAATTCGTCGTGGGGCAGTTGGCCCGCAGACGGTGAGGAAATTACTTACTATTTTCTTGCTCATGGAAATTCCAATAGTCATACACTCCATGTAAATAAAAAAAATGTTTCAACTAGTTTTTCGTTGGAAATTTACACTGCTGGCTGGCGATGAATCGGTTCACTGCTCGCAGTTTGTCTTTAATCGACAAAACATATGATAAAAGTACTACTCGCTCAATACTATGAAACCCTAAAACTCGCTAATAATCGAGCTTGCTAGCTTGTTTCCACATTCTGCCCTATTTATCAAATGTCCATCGTTGTCGGTTGAACAACTGCCCAATTATAGTGTAACATTACAAAACAAACATTTTAATCAACGATTGTAGACAATTGACGTGCCCCACGGTTTTATTTTAGTCTAGTCTATGCATATGTATATAATTCCCACGACTGTATCTATTTTATTATTATTTTTAGGTTTTTAGTACATTTATCTTAAACATTGCTCTGTATGTTAATAATAAAACCGTTTAATTTAAAAAGTTTTTTTACCTATTTTTTTTTACAGATGGCAACCCTAATTTGCGGCCGTTTTTTCAAAGGCAGATGTACTATCATATTAGGAAAAAAAATAGCTTTAATTTCATATAAGAAATATGCATGTAACTTATGAACGTATAAAACACACCAAAATATAACCTACTTACACCTGGCTGCGAGGTAGTTGCGGCCGAATTTGCAACGGCACCTATGGATTTTTATATTCTTTATATATGTCGTAGGATGATTTGATGTTTAGGTTTTTTGCAAAAAACCTAGGGATTTTGCAAAAATCCGGATAATTAGACAACGGTTATAGTATTTTCTAATCTCACTAGGTTTTTTGCAAAAAAAACTAGTTAATTTAGAAAGATTGTACTTCTTTAATGCTGATTGGCTGATTTCTGATTGCTCGCCTACACTTACTCTGATTGGTTCGTCATTGTGGTATTGAGACATTATTAGCTACAGTTGTAAAGGTTAGGAAATGACAATACTTATTTGATACTAGGAATCAAATTTTTTTTTCCCAATTTTGTTGGAGTAAAATTACAATCACGTTCGGATATATTTTACACAGATCAAGTTACCCCAAAATAAGTAACACTTGTACTATGGGATACTAACTACTAACTCTAGGTAGGAACAATGAAGTAAGTACGTCATAATTAACAACCAATCAGAGACGACGTGTTTATGGGCACTGCAATCGACCAATCAGTGTGCAGTATTCATAAAAACTGACATTTTGTTTCGGAGTCATACTAAACCAACTAGTTTTTTTGCAAAAATACTAGTAAGATTAGGAAATATTATAACCGTTGTCTAATTATCCGGATTTTTGCAAAATCCCTAGGTTTTTTGCAAAAAACCTAAACATCAAATCATCCTACGACATATACACTGCTATGATGGGGATGTTATTCTATTTCGAAAACAAGTGAACGAAATTTGTCTCCAAAAAATAATAAACATTAATTAAATTAAAATTACTTTCGGCCACTTTTGCCTGGCTGCGTCTTGTCAGTGTATTCTCCTATTCATAAACTTATGTTAAAATGTGTGTTTGACTTTATATGTTATCATCGTAGAGATTTAGCAGCGGGATCTTATACTATTACATTTCATTTGTTCAAAAGCAACAGACAAAATTAAGTATTTACAAGTTTGTTTCCCTCCAGAACATTAGACATTTTGACATTTATATGTTCCGAAGTAAACATTGAACTTCAAGTTTGTCAAAAGTACTGAAGTTATCAGGAATGAATAAATAAATAACTAAGGAAAGTCAGAAAGGGAAAACAGCGCTTTATTGGAAAGATTCCTCCAGTTAAAGGAGATATTGAATGATTTATCTGACTTTTACCATCTTGTTAACGCTTTTCCGTTTTGCTAACAGACAAATATAATATTTATGGTTCGGGTACAATAAGTTTTTTTATTACTTCTGTATTAATGTAGCTTTTCTGTTGTTATTTCGATTGATATTATGACATTGTTTTTATGGCTTATATAATGAATCACATTGTTTTTTGTTTGATTTTGCTTAGATAGAAAAATAGTTAACTGTTTTTTTGACATTATTGTAGTATCTTTTATATATATATTTTTTTATCTTATGTAAAATAGATTATCGTTTATTTTTCTCACCCTTAATGTTCTTCCTAGACCTGCAAAATTCTCCCTGTAAATGAACACTGCAATATAATAAAAAAATAATACTTAATGTTACTGTGGGAATGAGAATGAATGTGGATAAGACCAAAACGATGGTTTTTGAGAGACAGGAAGATGTGACCGAATGCGTGATTGCGATTAATGGTAAGGATGTGGAACAGGTGAAGGAGTTTGTATACCTGGGAAGTTTGTTTACAAGGGATGGACAATGTGATGAAGACATTGAAAGAAGAGTGAAAAAGGGTAATGCGGTAAATGGAGCAATGAATAGCCTAATGACCAGTCAATCAGTGTCTGAAAAGACCCGAATGGCTGTGCAAAGGAAGCTAGAGAGGTTTGCCAGGATCGTACGAAGTGGCAATCGATAGTCTCTGCCTACCCCAATGGGAACTAATGGCGTGAGTATATGTACGTATGTATGTAAATGTTACTTAAAATCTCTAAGAATCTGCCTTTGAAGCTTTTGGGCCTTTTACGTGATTGTGCGCTGATATAACCAAGCATCCTATATTTTTCAATCCTTCCTATACTAATTATTTAGCAGTTACTAAGGAATTTCTGGAGGAAATATTAACCTCTAGCCACACTGTTTTGGGAATCATAGCCGTAAGTATAGGTATAGATTATTCATTTATTATTCTCTGAACTCAGCTACTCAAATATATACCTATCTTATTTTAATATCAGAAAAACAACGTTAATAGAACCATAATATATATTTCATGTCCAATTTTCCTTGCAATTGTAAAATCGAAGACACACCCACCATACTCGTGAGCGGATACGAAGTGACGTCACGTGACCTCCGGACATCCGACTACGATCCGCCAAAACTGACGTTCTTGATATAACAACCAAAAACGAAGACCCGTTCTTCCAACGAGAATCGTATATAAAACGAACTGGGTGAGGGACTCTCGAAGCTCATGTTGTAATGGCCAAGGAATAACTAGAGTCAGTTTGCTTCGGAAACGATCCGTCTGGTTGTGCAAATAGATTGACAGTTTAATTTGGGCTCGCTGTAATGGGTTGTTATTCTCTTGCGCATTTTATCTCAAATGAATACGTAAGTGGATAAATAGTTTTTTTATGATTAATTGTAAGGATTGATTTGAGTCAGTTAAGTAATTTGTTAAGTTGCACACAAGCTCATAACCTCATTACATTATATATAACAGGTAATATAATATTTAAATCTCATTTTTAAGAAAGCAATTTATTTCTCCAGTCGAGAAATTCGATGGTATTTTGTAATATCACCACAATAACAAAAACAAAAATAAATTCTATCTTTTCCATCCCTTTGTAAAATTCGTGAAAGGCATGTAATTTTTACAGCTCAAATATTTAACGCTTTGGATAATTTTAACCACTTAACAGTTAAATTGGGGGTAAAGTCGATCCCTTATATTTTGAAAATTTATTACTATTCATAAGTCTTTTTCATTACCATTACTAGACACATACATACATACATATACTCACGGCTATAAATCCCAAGAAGGGGTAGCCAGAGCTAAGGAATTAAAAATTCCTCAGCCACTTTTGGAAATGTGAGTGGGGAAAAGATGGTAAAAATAAAGGTTGTTGGTGATGGGTCTCCCACCGCATCGCCCAACAATCTCTTAAAAGCCCCAATACCGTTAGTCGCCTCTTACATACACCCACCGGAAGAAATGGGGTAGTGCTATTCTAAGCCGACGCTACACAGCCATTACTAGAATAAGATATAAAAAGAATATCTATAAAAATTTGCAATTTTTCAACCCATTCGTATTTTAATGAGCATTAAGATAGATACCTAAAGAAATTCTTTGTTGTTTCAACTGATTACTATTATTTCATTTAATGTAAATTGTATTAAATGGTAAGTCATAGTACTGTTTGTGTATCAAATAAAGAAAAAATTACAATAATCGAGTAAAATTTTGAGTAAGTTGATGTTAAATAATCTGTATGGAGAAGTTATCTCCATATCCATAAATCACAATAAAGTAACCATAAACTGCATTCAAATCTGTAATCAAAACTCACACATAACACACACAAGACTATTGTAAGAAAATGCTTAAAGTGTAAAAATAAATAACGACATACTTTTCTCCAAAATGTTTCCGAGAGGCTTTCTCATAATCGTATCACGTACGCATAGTCGCCTAAGCATGACGCAAATTTTATTGTTTTCGCCTCGTCTACGTTTTAACACAGTTTTTGTTGGTTTTTATATAAAAAGGGCATAAACGGTTTTTGTATCGAGTGAAATGTTTAGGTCATCAGTTTACTTTATCAAAATATATTCTGCAGTTTTGACTTAACATCTTATTTTCTATGATATAACTATCATCGAAAACTTAAATTTAACACATGAAGAAGTCTTGAAATTAGTGAGTTTTATCCGTGAAACAATAAATTGAAATAAAATACTTCATTGTACAATTTAGTTGGCAGAGTAGTCAAAGAATCGTTACGAGTGTTACTTACATGCAGATTACAAAAACCGAGAAGTGAGGGTAAAGGTAGATAAAACCAAAACTATGGTTTGTCAGACAGTCGAAAATATTACACTAGGTGAGATCGAATCGAAGGTAAGAAAAATGATTAAGTGAAAGGATTTCTGAATTAGGTAAGTTTGTTTGCTATTAATGGAAAGTGTGATAAGAACATCGAAAGAAGAATGCGGCACACGTATCAGTAAATAACTTGACGTCAAATGTCGTTGTCGAAAAGAGCCGCATGGCAGTGCATGATGCTATAGTAGTTCCTACATTTATGTTTAAGCACTCAATATTCAATGAAAGAGGTTCGCTCTTTTTTGAGAGCATACTGTTTTTTTATTATGGTTATTTTATTGTAGGTTATTGAAGTTTATTATCAGACTAGCTGTGCCCGCGACTTCGTTCGCGTGATTGTCGAGAACAAAAAAACGTCGTTTAGTTAAGAGTATATCACCTTTTTGAAATAAAATAAAGAACCAATGAAATCTAATGCGCACACTTATTGTGATGTAGGAACTATTGAGTATTTTATAATGATATTTAATTAATTACAGTAGCCATTATCCAGTTGAAATAATAAAAGGTCGTAACTGTGTGTATCTCATTTGAATTAGTGTTTATTTAGATACAGTTACAGGGTTAGCCGAAGATTAAGGATCGCTACCTTGTACGATCCTAGCAGATCTGCATAATGCATCAATATATTTATAAAGCCCTTTTGTTTTTAACACTTCGGAATTTTGCACATAGATCATATATCAATCCCGCCCGATTTCGGCCACAGCAAGTTCTGGTATCCGGCTATTAAGAGTGTGTTCATGTGCTCTCATGTGACTGACATAGCCAATCTTTCCGACAAATGTTCTATGACGTATGTTGAAAAATCAGTACCCCTCCAATATATAGGTAGTTATTATTGATGGCCGCAGGTGGTCGGGCCTTAAGCTCATCACTCTTTGCTTCGAGCTCATCACGTCTTTTCCGTCCGAAAAGAAATATTAACCGGTTGACAGGAAGGGGGTGAAAACTAAATTACTAAATTTCACTCAAGAAAGAATAAAACAAACGGGGTAAGCTAAATAAAACCGCTCAAAAAAGGTACTTTACCATTATTAGGGTTTACGGTTGTTGGTTGTACTATGATAATACATTGAATTAAATCGATTTATCAGTGGCATAATATGCACTGTAGTAGCTGTGTAGTGTCGGCTTAGAATAGCACTACCCCATTTCTTCCGGTGGATGTACGTAAGAGGCGACTAACGGTATTGGGGGTTTTTAAGGGATTTTTGGGCGATGCGGTTGGAGACCCATTACCAACAACCTTTATTTTACCATCTTTTCCCCACTCAATTTTCCAAAAGTGGCTGAGGAATTTCTAATTCCTTAGCTCAGGCTACCCCTTCTAGGGATTTATAGTCGTGAGTATATGTATGTATGTATAATATGCAAATATAACTAAATTAAGGTTAGTCACTAAGGTCACTACATCATTTTAGTGTTAAAAAAAGTAGAACTTAAAAGATGTCTTATGTTTCTGGTGTTTAATACATACATACATACATATTCTCACGCCGTTAGTTTCCATTGGGGTAGGCAGAGACTATCGATCGCCACTTTGTACTTGACACTTTTTTATCGCCAATGTGGAAGGTAATGTTAGTAGAGGACGACCTCGGAGGACAGATTTGGATCAAATAGAAAACGTGCTCAAAAAGGCAGGTGTCCGCAGTATGAAGAATAAAAGAGCATGTATGAAAAGATTGATGGATGTAAACGAAGCCAGAGAGGTTTGGTGTTTAATGTAGACCAAAATTCAGTTTTTTATTATAAACGTTCACGAAAACTGGTTGTGAAGTGACGTGCATTTGAAGAATGGCTAAGAATTTCAAAATTATGCTCACCAAATTGGATTTATTAATAGGCAGACTATTTACATAATATATTAATATTAATAAGCCTAATTTAAGAAACTAAGTAAAGATAATATTTAAAAGCATTTCAGTTATTTTCATAGTCGGCGAATTCACTTGATATTGGCAGCTTGTATTAATTTCGCCTAGCTTGTTTCCTGTAGCTTCTATTACTTTAACCGACTTTAAAATAAGGGGTTAAAGGGGCTAAAAAAATGCAAATTTTATTTTTGCTTTATTTTATTTTGGTTCTTTATTTTATTTTTGCACAACGCCATCTATCGGACTTTGGATTCCAACTATCAACATTAGTTCTATATTTAGACTTAAGATGTCGTTGCAAGTACTATACTGAATTGCGTAACGTAATATTTTTCTTCTTGAACTCACAAAATTAATCATATCTTTTGATAGAGTGAACCGATTTCGATGAAACAAAAACTAAGTTATACCTCAAGTTACGTTTAATTTTTGTATATAAACATTTTCAGCATTAAATTCGTAGAATTTACGTTTTGCGCGCACAAACAAACATATAAACAGACAAACAGACAAACAGACAAAAAATTTAAAAATGATGGAAATGGGTTCTGTTACTTATCTGTTCACACGCTGGCTATTTTTTTTTCAATTTCTTCAATGTACAAAAATTACTTTTCTACAGATTTATTATATGTATAGATTTTCCCTTACTAGGTATTCATAGCCCTGATTATATGTGTTTATGGACATACGTGTAACACTGCACCACTAACCTATATTGAATTTTTGTCTGTTTATATTTTGCGAGAGAGATTTTAAGTCTTAGTTTTTTAGTTATAACTCTGTTTACTCTTTGTTTTAATTATACCTGTAAAATGATCAAATAATCACCCCCTCAAAAAGCATTATTATAACCATAATTTTCAAAACACATATTTGACACAATGTCAAAAAATTCCAGTTAATGGATACATAAGATGCACCTTTGTTAAAGTCATTTCAGAGTAGGATACTCGGATTAAATTTTCGAACTATCGGTTTTCCAGCTCGAAAAGTATTCTATGCTGAAAAATTCTCGGTGCAATCGCTATCTTATTACCAGTATTTTAGTGGAACGGTGGTGAGGTGACACGTCCACTGAATTTTACGAGCTTTAGACTAAATGGTGGGCAAATCAAGCGATATATTAGGTTGGTTCGATACCGCGCATAAATTTTCGTCGTATTTGCTTTTTTAAGTTGGCCAGAATTTAGAGTATTTAGATTTCATGAATGATTACTACAAGAACCTTTTTCTTTTCATTGATAAGAGCTACAAAAATATATAAAATAACTTATCAATATCTTTCAAACTTATTATAAAACGGGTTAAATTGTTTTGTGCTCTGAATTTAGACAATCGATTAAAAAATCTTTCGTCTATCATTTCAATAGGGTAGTAGTTAGGTAGTAGACCTTCAGGTTTCAGGTTTTTGAGACATAAATAAATAAGTATAAACGGACATATTTTAAAAAGATCAAGTAAGTCCCAAACTAATTAAGACTTGTATTATGGGATACTACACCGCCGTGGTATAGTTCTGCACTTATTAAAGTTATTAAAGAAAAGTTTAAACATCACACTAAATTTTAAATATATGGCAGAAAATCTGATGAACATACCTTTCAAATGCTACGTGACAGGGCTAAAGAAGTAAAAGAAAAATGTTATGACCAATACATTGATCATATTGAGGAGGATATTATAAGGAATCCCAATTTTTTTTGGACGTTTATGGCAAGTCTTACTGTAATGAAACGAGGGATACTGGTGTTGCTTGGTATCAGTGAACTATTTTCCTTGTACTTTGGTTCAACGTTTTTATGAACCGCAAATTAGCAATTCTAGATCTGATGCTGTTGATTCTGTTAGTGATATTTCCTCTTTTTTTGTTAGCTCGGACCGAGTTTTTAAATTACTGAAGTCTTTAGACTTGAACAAATCAGCTGGACCTGACTCTTTATCGGCGATATGTATAGTTAACTGTGCGGAAGAGCTAACCGTTCCAGTCACGATTTTATTTAGAAGATCCTTAGATGAAGGCACAGTGTCTAAGATATGGAAGAAGGCCTACATAACACCTATTCATAAGAAAGGTGCCAAAAACTGCGTTGAAAATTATAGGCCTGTATCCAAGCTGTGCTTACTTGCTAAAGTACTGGAACGTATTGTGCAAGATACAGTGTATGACTGCCTGAAAAGTTCTTTTGATCAACATCAACATGGCTTCGCTCAATAGTCTCAAATCTTCTTGTTTTCAATGAGTTTGTGACCGAGAACATGAGTGAAGGCAAGCAAGTTGATGTAGTCTATACAGATTATAGTAAAGCTTTTGATCGTATCGATCATTGTATTCTACTATCAAAACTGCAGTCCCTGGGAATTCACGGAGACCTCTTTAGATGGTTTTCTTCATACGTTCAAAACAGATCGCAGGCAGTGGCTATACTTCCTCATGGTGGAAATATCATCCGGTGTCTCCCAAGGCACCCTTTTAGGCCCTTTGTTATTTGTTATTTTCATTAAGGATATCGGGTCATGTTTTCTATATTCCAAATATCTATTGTTTGCAGATGACATGAAAATATTCAAAGCAGTCAATAATTCTGAGGATGCTTATCTATTACAAGAAGACATTAGCAGACTAGATGACTATTGCCTTGGTAACAAACTCGCCCGTAATGCCTCTAAATGTTTTTTTATTAATTTTTCACGTAAACGTAGTATTAATTCATGTAATTAATTAATTAAAGGTCAAAATTTAGAAAAATTAACTCATACTAAAGATTAAGGCGCCATTTACGATAATAAATTATTATTTGATTTACATGTCGATCATATTGTTAATAAAGCATATAAAGCTCTTGGGTTTGTTATACGATCGTATGTGAACTTTAAAAATATGAAAACTGTCAAAATTATCTATTGTGCCTATGTTCACAGTCACCTTGAGTTTGCGTCTCAAGTTTGGAATCCCTGTTATGGCGTATACTCTGATAGAATCAAACTAATTCAAAAAAAGTTGACCCGTTGACCCGTTGACCCGTTTACTGTCTTTCAAATTTAAACTTGCTTACTTAGATTACAATAACCGTTGCATTGTTCAACATCTTTTGTCTCTTCGTTTGCGTAGGAATATAGCAGATATCTGTCTACGAGCCAAGATTGCTCAAGGTAATATTGATTGTTCTGAACTCCTCAGTAAAATTTGCTTGAGAGTTCCTTCAAAAAAACTGCGTAGCAATGATTTGCTTCATGTCCCCCAGCCAAAACAAATTACAGACGTAATGCTTATCTTATCAGATCTAGCAATGAATTTAATTCTTGCAAATGACTTTAATTAAAATTTTAGTATTTCAAATTAGCAGTTGCTGTTGCCGAATAATGGTTTATCATCACATCATTTCTTACGGTGCATTTTTCTTGTTGTTGTTTTATTAATTACTTAAGTTCCTTTTTTAGTTAAGCCTTCTGTTTCTCTGTTATTTTCGGTGTTCTTTATTTTTATGCATATGTGGGAGCTTGTTTTGGCCTATTTCGGCCTATGTAATAATTTTATATTGTAAATTTAGCTGTAAGCCCCCCTAAAGATAATAAAATAAAATAAAATAAACTCAACGATATATTTAATACTAGCTTTTTGCCCGCGACTACGTCCGCGTGGACTACATTTTTTGCATCCAGTTTACACCCAAAATACCAAAACACTATCTTAACTACTTTTTTTTTGGGTGATTTAAAGGATATAAAGGACATTGAGAATTTTTTAGTGATTGTTTGGCTATGCAGTTGGAGACTCATCACAAAAACTTTCACTTTATTTAACTACCTTTTCCCCATTCAACTTCTAAAAGTGGATGAAGAATTATTATCTCCGAAGCTATGGCTACCCTTTTTGGGATTTATGGCTGTTAGTATATACTCATGAATGATTGATGGATGTATTTCATAAAATTTTGTACAGATCCACAAACTTTTCTTGGCCGACGGCAGAATTGGTACTACTATCGCCATTTTGAAATTCATATTGTCATAGTCAGTTAGCCCTCTACTAAATAAAAACTTATATTGTGACCTACGTATATAATAAATTATCATTTTCTTTTTCACAATCACATCTTCACAATTAATTATATAATGTTTCTTTGCTTATTTATAAACGCTTTTCTTTCAAGTATTCAATATAAAAAAATATGTAAATTATTATTTATTTTGCTAAAATTATCGTATTACGAACGAACTTATTTCATTAATTTATCATGGTTGTTCACGATGAAGGAAAACATCGTGAAGACACCCACATGGCTAAGTTGTACCAATGTCACGTGATGAACTTTTGAGTTTTTGAGTCTTATATCGTTAAAATAATAAATAAAATTAATATTAGCCTACATAATTTAAAATGATTCCCCTTATAATGGTTATGTTTTATTTACTGGCAATACTAATATCGATGACAGCGACGCTCTAACCGGCCAAGAAAAGTTTGTAAGTAGTGGCTATGACAGTCAATCACATCAAGTTTCAAATTTCTTGATACAGAAATGTCAAAAATCTCCATACTAACTTTCATTTACTATTCAAAGTTTCATAAAATATATGATAAGAATCATAAAACAAATCATTTAGTACCAAGTTTCTATGCTCGAGTTTTTATGTTCGTTCTAGTACGGATAGTAACTATGGATTTTCGGATCTTCAATCGCGTGTTATAACATGGGTTTAGTTTTGTAATAGTTGTTTTAATTGTAATGTTGATGCCGTGTAGTGACGGCTTAGAATAGCACTACCCCATTTCTTCCGGTGGGTGTACGTAAGAGGCGACTAACGGTATTGGGGCTTTTAAGGGATTTTTGGGCGATGCGGTTGGAGACCCATCACCAACAACCTTTGTTGAAGCATCTTTTCCCCACTCAACTTTCCAAAATTGTATTGTAATTTACATGTTTAAATTCGTTTGCAATATATTACCTTGTTATAAATAACACACAGCGCCATCTCCCATTCATCCAGCAAGCCAACAATGTTTTGGTTTTCCCTCGGGAATATATTTCTTTCAGTGATAAAAAGTACCCTATTATTTAATTTGGACTTCCAACTATACGTCTGCAAAATTTCAAAGCAATTGGTTCAGTAGTTACGGCGTGAAAGCGGAACAAATAAACAAACAAACAAACTCACTTTCCGATTTATAATATTAGTATGGATAGTATGGATTATAAAATGCACATATAAATAACACCCAAGATTAAGAAACAAACATCTATGCTCTTCACAAAAATGTTGCTCTCAGCGGGAATCGCACCCGCAACCTCCAGACCGAGGAGCTAGTCACCTAACCATTAGGCCACGGCTGTCGTCAAACATGAGGAAGGTCTTTAGCCGGTGTTTTTGCTGAGCTTGTCCCTGAATATACTTAATGAACAAAGAAAACTTTATTTATACCTAGCTGTCATTTAAAACTCATTTAACAACACGACTGCCTTGTAGATATAAAATAAACATAGACTGGAACAATTTCAATCTAGTTCAACATAGAATTATGAGTGCTGTTAAAATATAACTTGTTTTACTTCTAATATTTTTCTACTAGTTTGCATTATAATCAATACTTATCAAGCTGTGAATCAGATCCAGTTGTTTCCGTGGGTGCCGTATGAAGCGACTAAAGGTAATAGGGCCATAAAAGTGGTTTTTTAGCGATATCGTTTTAAGACCCATCCCCACTTATATTTTAAATCAAATATAAGATTCTTACTAAAGTTCAAAAAGTGGCTGAGAAAGTGCCATCTCTGAAACTCTGTTAACCATTTTTGGGATATAAAGACTTGACTACCTGTATTGTATGTATATATATATATATATATATATATTGTAAATAGACTAGTTTTCCACAGCTATAATTCAATATGATTTTACCGTTACGGTTGGAGAACCACCAATACCACCAACCTTTATTTTTAAAATTTTTTCCCTACTCAACCTTCAAATGAGTTAAAAAATATATTATTCTGAAGGTCTGGGTCTATCTCTTTTTGGGATAAGACGTTATTAAATACATATCTATGTATGATTGATTACTTTACTTTTTAAAAATATTAATTATTACATAAAGGTAATTATATCTCTTCTACTACCTATTCTTGATTATGCTGACACATGCTATCTCGATCTAACTGAAGATCAACTGAACAAACTTGATCGCTTACAAAATTTATGTATTAGGTTTATTTTCGGACTGCGTAAATATGACCATGTCTCTGCGTATAGCAATAAATTCAGTGGCTTCCAATTCGTCTCCGCCGGAATGCACATACTCTGTCTCTCCTGTACTCTATCTTGTTTAATCCTGCCACCCCCTCCTACCTTAAAGAGCGTTTCCAATTCCTTCACTCTTCACATGACCTCAAGCTGCGTTCTTACCACAATCTTTTGTTGAGTACCCCTTCCCATTCCACCAATTTTTACAGTTCCTCCTTTACCGTCCAGGCTGTACAACTATGGAACGGTCTTCCTGTAGAGGTGCGATTAGCCAAGTCTCTCCCTATTTTCAAGAACATGGTAAAAAAACACTTCCTCTCCGAAACACTATAATATTATTTGTGTTGCATACAAAAGTTCATATATTCTATTATATATGTCGTAAAATGTATATATGTATTTTATTTAAAATCTTTATATATATATTGCATATGTATTGTATTTATTGAATATTATTTATTTTATGGAATACTATATGTAAGTGTGTTAGAACTTATAAATATTTAGTAATATTTAAAATAGATAGATAATAGTTTGACGAATAATTTTAGTTTTTAAGCCAATCAGTTTAATTTATTGGACTTCTACCGAACATGTTTTTAATCCAGCAAATCTTTCCATTCATGGGTTGACTGGAAGAGATCGCTCTTAGTGATAAGACCGCCAGTTGTACTTTGGGATCTTTTTTTTGTAATTGTTGCTTTTTTGTGATGTACAATAAAGTGTTTTTATTATTATTTTGGGAACACTTTTACTTTCTCGCCTCTCCCATGGCCGAAACAGAAAATTAGAATTGTAAATAGGAGAGGCGGTACACCCTGACAAGAGCACAGTCGATCGGGGTCAGGGAGTCAGGTTCAAGAACCGACGGACGATCCGAGCCGTATCGAGCAGCACCGCTTTCTGCATCTGTTTTGGAACCGACACGCCACAGAAATCCAACCGCCTCAAGTTGGTCGCGAGGCTGGTTGGAATTAACCCGTTTGCGGACAAAACAATTGGGATTATTTCTGTCGAAGTACACCCCACATGTCGGTGATCTCGTGAGCCAGATCGAGATATTTCCGACGCTTCTCGGTGTCGGCTTTCATGAGACCCTCGTCATGAGGGATAGTGACATCCACTAGAAATACCCTCGACTGCGACCGATCCCATGCCACGATATCAGGCTTATTCGCTAGAATAGTCCTGTCCGTGATAACAGATCGGTCCCAATAGATTTTGGCACGGTCGTTTTCTAAGATTGGCTCCGGCAGATACTTGTAATACGGCAGCCTCTGTTGCAAGAGTCCGTATTTTAGAGCGAGCTCCTGATGCAGGATTTTGGCTGCTTGGTTGTGTCTGTGCAAGTACTCAGTGTTAGCAAGAGCCGAACAATCGGCAATAACATGCCTAAGTAACTTTCCGGGACGGCCACATGCTCGCCAAACGTCTGTGGTACCGTCCTTTAGGATGTATTTCCGATAGTTCCGCGTCTTGATAACCTGGTCTTGTATTACTCAGACAAAACCTTCGGTTTCCCGAAAAAGGTCCCCGAAACGCAGCCAATGCAGGGAGGCTTTACGGTCCACTAAAGGTTCGTGAAGTACCTTGTAAAACCTCCCGTGCAGCTCCTTCTCTTTCCATACGGACTCCCGAACAGAGGTGCTAAGTACTTCCGGGGTTCGCCAATCCTGTGAGGCCAACGATAAGGGAGTCAGTCCTTTATCACTAGCGACCACCTCTCCCCGAATACTATCATCCGTCATCGTCAAAAAATAGTTTTTGAGGTTGCATACCTCGCGGTTGTGCATGGTTTTGGCACTCAGCCGCCACCGCCGCGGGATATACAATCTCATAACCGACGACCTCGGATGATGCATTCGATGAGAGGTCATCATCGTGCGGACTCGTCTCTCCAGAGCGTCGAGTTCGGTCTGAGTCCATCTGAGCACGCCAAATGTGTACATCAATACAGGCATTACCCAGGAGTTAATGGCTCGGATCTTATTAACGCCTGACAAGTAGCTATTAAGTACACTTTTTAGGCGTTCATAAAACTCCTCGCAAACACACTGTTTTATTTCTTTCACACATTATTATTATATTTTGGTACTAAAACTACAAAAACTGAAAATAGCTTTATCAAATATTTGTTAAAAGTTCTTCAAAAATGTTATAAATCTGTAATTACATACATACATACATACATATACTCACGCCATTAATTCCCATCGGAGTAGGCAGAGACTATCGATCGCCACTTCGTACGATCCTGAAAAACCTCTCTAGCTTCGTTTACATCCATCAATCTTTTCATACATGCTCTTTTATTCTTCATACTTCGGACGCCAGCCTTTTTGAGCACACTCTCAATTTGGTCCAAGTGTGTTCTCCGTGGTCGTCCTCTACTAACATTACCATCCACACTAGCTCTATAGATCCCTTTTACCAATTTTCTATCATCCATCCTCTCTATGTGCCCAAACCATCTCAACATTCCTTTTTCTATCTTTCTTACAATATCATCTTTCACACCACACTTTTCACGAATAACACTATTTCTCACTCGGTCACACAATCTAACATTACAAATTTTTCTGAGGGACCTCATCTCTACTGCATTCACTCTGCTTTCATGCTTCTTCTGCCACACCCAACATTCGCTTCCATACATAAGCGTAGGAACAAGAACAGCATTATGCACAGCCATTCGGGCCTTTTCAGACACCGATTGACTGATCATTAGGCTATTCATTGCTCCATTTACCGCATTACCCTTTTTCACTCTTCTTTCAATGTCTTCATCACATTTTCCATCCCTTGTAAACAAACTTCCCAGATAAACAAACTCCTTCACCTGTTCCACATCCTTACCATCAATCGCAATCACGCATTCTGTCACATCTTCCTGTCTCTCAAAAACCATCGTTTTGGTCTTATCCACATTCACCCTCATTCCCTTTCTTACAAAAGACTCACATGCAATATTCATCATCTCTTGCAACTCTTCTGCCGATGATGCAAGTAGCACTTGATCGTCAGCATACAAGAGGCATTTAATGATGAATCCACCCATTCTTAGTCCATAATCACTTTCACACAACTCTGTCAAACAGTCATCCATGAACAAATTGAAGAGCCACGGAGAAGCTACACATCCCTGTCAGACACCCCTAGAGATTCCGAACCAGTCAGTGTTTTCCCCGTTTACTCTTACACATGCACTAGAATCCTCATAGAGTGATACCAATGCACGTATAAGTTGACTCCCCAAACCGAACTTGGATAACACCTCCCATAAACACTTTCTTACCACCCTATCATACGCCTTCTCTAAATCAATGAACGAGCAATACACCTTTTGGTTCTTAGCTAAGAACTTTTCGGTGATGCTCCTTAGAGAGAAGATTTGATCCATACATCCCATTCCTTTTCTAAATCCCGCTTGCACATCCCATATTTTCTCATCAGTTTCATTCATCACTCTTTCAATCAGTACCTTAGCATACAATTTACCAACAATGCTGAGTAAGCTGATGCCGCGGTAGTTTTTAGCCTCTTGGTGTGACCCCTTTCCTTTATATAGAGGCACAATCACCGCCTTACACCAATCTCGTGGAACTTTGCCACTCGACCAGCATTTTTGGAAAAGGAAGTACAACCAAGAAGCCACCAACCCTTTACCAGCCCTCAGCATTTCGATAGTAATCCTATCATACCCTGCCGCCTTCCCTACTTTCATACTTTTCATTGCTTTCATTATTTCTTCCATACTAATCTCACTGTCACTGAAATCACCCATCTCTTCGTTCCAATCAACATAACTGTCGATTGGCGGAGAAATGGATGCATCCTCTTTTTCAAACAGTCCCTCAAAATAGTTCTTCCATACTCGTTTCATGCTACTTTCATCCGTCGCCAATTCACCCTGATCATCTTTCACTACATTCACTCTCGTGTTTTGGGAAACTCCCTTTTCCTTCCGGATATACTTCCAGAATAATTTTTGGTTATTCCGGAAATTATCAGAAAGTTTCCTCTCACACCATACTTGCAAATCCCGCTTTTTCTTTTCTATTTTCTTCTTCACCTCATTCTTAACTCTCTTATATTCATCTTCACTTTTCTGCACTACATCGTCAGTTACACTCGCATTCATCCGTTTACTAGCTTTAATCGCTAGTAAATCTAACCACGCTTTCTTCTTATCTCCAACCGCCTCTTTCACAACTTTATCCCACCAACTTGTTGGTGGTCTATTTGACCTTTTACACACTCCAGAAACTTCCGTCGCACATTCAACCATCGTCGATTTGAGCACATCCCATACTTCTTCTATTTCCATTTCATCCTTCATCTCCACGCAACTTAGTCTATCATCCAATTTCCTCACGTATTCATCTCTGATAATTTCATCTTCTTGCAGTTTTTCCTCTTTTATTCTCTTAAAATCCGTTGTTGACACTTTAGGCCTGTGACGCCAATGCGTACACAGACCCCTTAATCGTGATATAACGAGAAAGTGATCTGTGCCAACGTTCGTGCCCCTATAGACCCTGGTGTCAACAACCTTTGCCCTCAGCCTTTCATCAACTATCACAAAATCAATCATACTTCTCTCGCTTCCCCTCTGTCTTATATACATATGGATATCTTTGTGTTTAAACAACGTGTTTGTAACACAAAAATTCCTCTCCAAACATACCTCAATCAATTTCTCACCATTCTCATTCATCCTTTGATCGCCAAACTTTCCTAAAACTCTTTCGCAACCGTTGCGTGACACACCAACCCAGCCATTAAAATCTCCTAACATTATAAGTCTCTCATTCTGATCACACCCATTCACAACATCGTCTAACAGATTCCAAAACTCCTCCCTCTCGGATAGGGATTTAGACATGTCCGGAGCATAAACGCAAATTATGCGCATCCGGACTAGTCCCAATTTCACCTTAATCCACAGGAGCCTTGGACTCACACATTCGTAATCTTTCATACACTGAGCCATCCTTTCAGATATCAGAAGTCCCACTCCTTGGCTAGCTCGGTCATTGTCAGCGACTCCAGACCAGATTGCTGTGATGTTGCCAAGTTGTGAAACTACTTTTCCCTTACGCTTCGTCTCATTTAAACATAGAAAATCCAGTTTTCTTTCATTCATAATCATACATACTTCATCTAATTTTTCAAACATTCCTCCACATACATACTGAAGCGGGTCTCTTTAGCCCACTTTTCGCCCCGTGAAAAAACCATGGCGTGATGAGTGGCGAGCTACATCGCCGCCTCCGTGTTTATTATAATTCGAACACATATTGGACCCACGAGAAGCAAGGGAAGTAAACTGTCCACCTAGCCAGAGCCCCGCTTGACTAGGTAAGGTTATTTAGTACCCGGAGTGCACCAAGCTCCGGGACGGCGGCACGCTAGCGACCAGGCTCACCCCTGGCCATGCATCCCTCGGCGCGGCAGACCTTGGATTGGTGTAAGGGCGAAGATGGAAAAGCCCTAGTCCCTTAGTCGACTTCTACGACACCCACGGGAAGAGATGGGGTAGTGCTATTCTAAGCCGACACTACACAGCAGCAAATCTGTAATTAATCAACAATTTACATTTATCATATAATCAAAAATAAAGCCAGTATTTTCATGGGAAATTTTCGTACAATCATATTTATTCAATCATCATCAATTCATGGGTTTCAATGTAATGAATTACTTTTTAGAACTGTTAATACATCATGTTGTATTTATTTCATATACAGTCGTCTTTATTGATCGCAAAAGTTATAATTTAAAGATAAAACTAACACACGATCGCCCGCCCCGTTCCGGAAAAACTTACGTTGAATGGTTAAAGAAAGAAAATAAATACACAATGATTTTAATTTACATAGTTACAGAAACAGATTCGACAGTGTTGAAAGCTGGCTGCGGCCGTTTTCCTTATCACATTTTTAATCTTAATGTAATGCATTTGATATATTTAATGTGAACATATGTTAAACATTTACATTAAAACTTCCAACTCAACTACCTAAGAATAAGTTCACGCTATATATCCCCGGGTTGGCAGAGGTACTAATACTTCAGAACATCACGTGCCATTGTCATCTGGTGTTCAGAGTACTCACGTTTTGCTTGGACAGTGTTCTCACGTGGTAGGGAGCAGTAGGGAAAACATCTATGTCATAAATAAAAGATGTTATTAAAGGAAAGAAAAATTTCGACACTGGCGGGGTTCGAACCCGCGACCTTCGGGTATACGCCCCCGTCGCTCTGCCAACTGAGCTACAGTGTCAGTTGGCATACACGTTCAAGTAGTGTTTGCGTTTCCTACAGAGCGACGGGGGCGTTTACCCGAAGGTCGCGGGTTCGAACCCCGCCAGTGTCGAAATTTTTCTTTCCTTTAATAACATCTTTTATATATGAGTAATAATCCCCACATGAGGAATTCATGTCAAAAAACATTAAATTAAAACATCTATGTATTATTTGTTTCGCTTGAATAATTGGGTCATAGAACCTGCAATATTCTGATGAAGGATGTCACAGAAATCAAATTTCCCTTACCCTTACTGTTTTTCAAGATTTCAAATACGGACGTTTTTTGCATTTTTATTTCAGGTAGACACAACAGATCGGAATTCTGAACACTCTATTTTGCTGCAATTTCTTTTTATTTCACTTCGTAATTATGACTTTTCAGTACCATGTCTTAACTTGAAATGTCCACTTTGGCCAACATATACTATTAACACCACCTGTATTAGCTTTATTTTTATCCACTTCTTAACCTTTTACCACCTACCACCTATTTTTATCACACAACCACCTACCATACGTCTCAAAGACGGAGAGGTGAAAAAACATCATTTTGTAAAATCTATGAGGGAGAGGTTTCCTATTAAATTAAAATTGGATCAAGAATGTATCAAACTATTTATTAAATAAAAAAGGCATATTTATTTATTATTTTTTCATACTATAATCTAAAATAAATTAACAAACATCATTCCTTGTTTTAAGCTTAGAAAAGGCTGTATTTAAAAATTTTATGAAAAAAATCAATCACCTAGGATAAAAACTTCTTTCTGGTTGCTTTTAAATACTACAGTTATCAAAAGATATTATAAAATGTAGGTTTCAATCAAATAATAAAATCTTCAACAAAATTGCAGGTGATCAATATTATAGTTTTTCACGACGGTGAATGCACATTTTCTTAGGGCATTCAATGCAAATTGGGTTTTTTTAAAACACATATATTGTGTTCTGCGTTTTTTTTTGGAGGAGTCACCTGTGGAATATTTATTAAGGACTTTTAGACTTTCTTCAGCACTACTGCTAATTGGAAGTGCTGATGATGGAGTTGTTTCATTGTTGCTGTTGAGAATGCGTCGTAGTGAGATTCCGATGTCGCATTGAACTTTTACAATTACATCTGGCTCCCCTTTTCTGGGATTTTTAGCCGTGAGTATATTTATGTATGTATGTGGCTTTCAATTCTTTGTTCTTGGGCTTTAGTAGATAATTGGACGACGACTTAACTGTTTGAAACCGAAAAAGCGAGAAGCCTGTAAAATACATCTAATGACTATATCCGTGTCCGACAAGCTGTTGTATAATTGGAGCATCTTTGGTCTAGCAGATCTACTCCAATTTTGGTCTGATTGTAGAAAAGTATAATTTACGGTTTTTTTTGTAGCCACGTCAACTTCTGGCATGTGATGTATACTCGATACTGTGATCACTGCTTGAATTGGCTTGGGAACATAAGATAATATAGTAATTATCTTTCATAAAGCCAAAAACCAAAGCTATATTCATCGTTTGGTAATTTTTTCTCATCCGAATCGTCTTCCTCCAACCAACACTCAAAAATTCTGTCACTAGGTGTCATCTTTACCCAAAACTATAACAATGAAAAAAATGACACAACCACCTACCATATGACTCTCAGACGCAAGACGATAGTTTATTACTTATTAGAGACCAACACGCGCACCTACAACCTCCAGGAGCGATTGCATACTTACAGACGCAGGGGGAAGGTACAGGAAAGCACGGGTCTGTACGTGTTTCACCCGTCAAAACATTAGCGGTTTTAACTTTGCTAAAGTCTGTGAGACGTATGGTAGGTGGTTAAGGGTTAATCATAAAGGCGTCAGTACACAATGGCGAAGCATGGCCATTCTTTGCAATGAGAGGTTTTCATTTTTTTCTTTTTTTCTTCTTCCCTGTTCTCAGGATAGATGGCGCCAGACTTGCTATGTTACTGGTAGGAACGGAACGTCACACCGTTTTTCACACTTGGATGTAATAATATCGTAAAACGGAACGTACATAAAAACGTTCTGATTTGAAAGTCTAAATAAATATCAGTTTAAGTCAAGATAGCTTAAAAGTAAATAAACGAAGACGGCATTTATATTTAACATTCATTTTGTTGTTTTTACTCGCCAAAAAGTTACTCTATGGTGATATGACACATGTTTTTAAAGTTGACATTGGCGAAATTATTGTGGCAACACGATTGAGGCCACGAAGCAAAAATTTAAGTAAGTAACGTAGTTACATCAACGCCATCTACAGAGCTCTAGGAAACTATGTTGTTTTTTTATTTCTCAAAAAAAAAACCTCTCATTACAAGAAAGAAAGAAAGAAAGAAAAAATGTTTATTTGGAACAAATTTTTTGACAACACACAATTTACAAATTAACAAGCGGAAAATAACAAGATTTGTACCAAATAGGCTCCAAATCAACATGTGTATGGAAGAAACAAGCAGCCAGGCTGATGATTATCCCATACGCTGGTTTTCAGTTGGCGCCCAGATTATTATATTTATACTATAACCTAACATAAATAATACTAACTAACTAATTAAAAAGACTTAATCTAATATATAAACAATTGCTAAAACAGAAACTTAACAACAAAAGTAAAGAATTTACAACATAAGTAAAGAAAAAAACTTCAAATTAAAAACTAAACAGAAAAATTAAATATTATTATTTTTTATTTAAAAAAGAACCGCCTTCAAAAATCCAACTGAAAAGTATAAAATAATTTTTATTTATTTTATTATGTACAACTCTGTTCAACTTCTTCTTTTTGAAGTCGGTGCCAAACCAATTTTCATGACAAAGAAGAACGAATATTAGTGGCCCGCCCAAGTTGAGTGAGTTCTCCACCCCATCAGCGTATGTCATCCTTTCATCCTTCCTTTTTAATCAATTAATAAAAAAATCGCATTAAAATTCATTTCGTAGTTTTACAGATTAAAGTATACATAAGGATGTCCGTATATCCCAGACAGGGAGAGAGAAAGCGACTTTGTTTTATACTAAGTAGTGATTTAGATTCTCGATCGTCTTTTTACAAAGTGTTAGAAGTATTGGTTGTGCCAACTCGGTGCATGCATGTCTCTGTCGAATTGTTAATTCCGTTAGTTTGAAATCTGATAATCTTACATAACCTAACCTAACGTTTGTTTACTATCTCGCTATCTATCTAAAATTATAATTTACTAGTATTTACAGTTTTACGGTGACATGTATATTATGATAATTTCTCTGCGGAGTGCGACGCATGCACACCAGGCTAAGCACCGCTCACTGTCCCCCAATTCCATCCTTTATAAAGCGACGTCGTTGCGAGCGGAAGAAATTTCTTGATTTTTGAGCGCGATTGTGTTACCTACTGTTGTTGAGGCACTATCGATTGATTTATTATTCGTATGGTTTTCTCTATGTAGCAATTTTCATTTTGGATTTGTCTGTTTGGCACCGACTTCAAAAAGAAGAAGTTGAATAGAGTTGTACATAATAAAATAAATAAAAAATATTTTATACTTTTCAGTTGGATTTTCGAAGGCGGTTCTTTTTTAAATAAAAAATAATAATATTTAATTTTTCTGTTTAGTTTTTAATTTGAAGTTTTTGTTTTTCTTTTTTATTTTATACTTTTTAGTGATATGTTCTTAAATCACTCTGAGTTTTTTTAGTGAATTAGTGATAGTTTTTGAGAGATAAGTTTTACTGTCCGTTTATTTTATAGTTTTTTTAACAGGTAGTTATAATATTTGTTATTATGACTTTAGCTTACTTGTTACTATTTTGTTTACCTGCGGGCCTAGATAGAAAAGCAAAGGATGCATTAAGGAAAAGTCGCGTAAGGGAGAACGAAACACCCATCGAAAAAAAAACAAAGACTTCAGCAGGGCAAGCACGAGCCGTATTTAAACTAGTTATCGCGGGGGATAAAGCAGCCATCTTTTACGCACTTACTTAGTATCGTATACTGCCATCTCATTCTAACCGTTATCGTGTCGATAACTCGTGCTTGCCCTTCAGAATGAGAGAGATCGTCAGCGTGCTGCTCTTGCTGCCGAAACAGATGAGCAAAGAGAAGTTCACCTATCACAAATGCGAAGAAACACTCTTATATATATGTAGCGTTGAGTCGAGTAAAATCCCTTGATGAGATGGCTTTAAGTGATATAGATTCAAAGAAATTACTTAAATGGTTAAGACCATTCCGAAAGCGCGAAATTCCCCATGACGAAAGCGCCTTGATTGAAATGACCAGGATGAAAAACATGATGTTGCAATATATATTTTTTTCTTTAATATAATTAAGAGTAATTTATTCATGTTTTTATATTCTTTTTTGTTCAATAATTTAGTAACTCTGTGTATTACTAATAAAAAAGCTTTATTAACATATATTGATAAATTTCTGTCTAGTATTGATAACTTTACATACATACTTATATTTCAAACTAAGAAACCTCCTTTTTTTCGAGTCGGTGAAATAACTTTTAACCCATCTTATAAATGTAACGAATACTTTTCTGAAAACCGCATCCAAATAGCTTTAGCCAAACGTGAGATAATCGCGGACCAACACACATACATACAGGTCAAACACAGAACCTCCTTTCTTTTTTGGTCGGTCAAGGCACTAAAACCTTCTCCTAAATGTAACGAATACTTTTCTGAAAACCGCATCCAAATAGCTTAAGCCAAACGTGAGATAATCGCGGACCAACAGACATACATACAGGTCAAACACAGAACCTCCTTTCTTTTTTTGGTCGGTTAAGGCACTAAAACCTTCTCCTAAATGTAACGAATACTGTCCTGAAAACCGCATCCAAATAGCTTAAGCCAAACTCGAGATAATCGCGGACAATTATACATACATACATACAAACAATCGAACTGAGAACCTCCTTTTTTGAAGTCGGTTAAAAATAATGCAATAGGCAACCAATAATTTGTCAACCACCAACCAAGCACCAAATGTCACTTATTTCTCCAGAGTACAACTGTCGGCTACGATCACTTGGTGGCTCACACCATTGGCACATGGGTCATTTTTGCATGGTTAGCCACTTACGATGGATATGGAAGTAATTTTTTTATTAATTTATTTATATGGACGCTATTTGCGTATTTATAATATTGTTTTAGTTTCCCTCATTTTTCTACATTTTTCTTCAATGTCTTTTCACTTCACGTAGAATATTGAACTAGAAAAGCGTGAAGAAATAAGCTTAGTTATCGCACCATCTAATGGGGCAATGTCATGCCGACGGAATTTATCAGAATGGCGGAAAAATAACTTTCTTTGGTGTAAGAGGTCTACTAAAAAAAGACTTAAGCGATTAATGGCGTGACATAAATAACGATTATTAGTGTTTTCAATAAATATATTAAAATCACATTCCACCATTGTCGGATAAAACGAAACCGCGTGCGCAATTTTTTACATATGTTTTAAACCAATTAATATAAATATTAAAGAATAAAACGTATGACGTAAGGATCAATAATCAAAAAACTTATTTATGAAAAAAATGGTTCCTTTCCACTTTCACCGTTTTGACTACGATTTTCTAAAAGGGGTACAATATATTTTATTTTATTTTTACACTTGTAATCTTACTCGTGCTGATAGTAGAAACTCTATCTATCTATCACAGAGGATTTTAGTAAACGGCGGAAACCAAACATAGTCCAGCACAAATATTCCTGAATGAATTCTGCTAGTGCCGTGTAGTGCCGGCTTAGAATGTCGCTACCCCTTTCTACCCACGGGTGTCGTAAGAGGCGACTAAGGGTATTGGGGCTTTTTATTGGATTTCTGTTTGATGCGGTTGGAGACCCATCACCAAAAACCTTTATTTTACCATCTTTTCCCACTCAACTTCCAAAAGTGGCTGAGGAATTTATAATTCCTTAGCTCTGGTTACCCCTTCTAGGGAAATATAGCCGTGAGTATATGTATGTATGAGTTCCGCTAAAAACTAATTGTCACGTTGTCCCTACACCCTGATGGGTTGATTTAATGTTCTGTATTTTATTGGTTATGCATTTGCTTCGCTAAAGTCAGTGCAAATAATCTGTATCACTTACGGATATTGACATTCTTCGTTTCTTCTCTATTTCACTAAGTTTTCTTTGATATATATTAACTGGAGGTGTGTGAAAATAGTACCGAATGACTTAGACTATCCAGCAATCGAAACGTGTACTTATACACTTTTCTGACGTGTTAAATTGAGTAAGTGAAAGTTGAATCGGTTGAAGGGTTTCATACTAGCACTACTAGCAATATGGGTAAGACTGATATCAAGATTAGCGAGTAATATTTCTTATAAAAATTTAATATGCACGAAGTTACTGTCATTTATGAAACACAAAATACACACACAGCTATAGTTCCCTTTAGGGTAGCCAGATATAACATAACATAACATCAACGTACATGCCGAATATCCCCGAAGGGGTTGGCAGAGGTACTAATACTTCTGAACATCACGTGACATTGTCACCTGGCGTTCAGAGTACCCACGTTTGGCATGGACAGTGTACTCACGTGGTAGGGGGCAGGCCTATCGCCGTTTTGTACGAACACACGGTCGCATGACTAAGTACAACTCAGCCATGTGGGTTTCCTTACGATGATTTCCCTCACCGTTAACAACCGTGATAAATTAACCACACATATGTCTTTATAAAAGACAAATTGGTGTAGGCCCAACCCGGGATTTGAACACTAGTCGCTTGCACGTTAACCGGTGCTATACACATTGAGCTATCACGTCGGTAGCCAGACCTTCAGAATAAGAAAACCTTCAGCCATTTTTGAAATCTAAGTGAGGAAAAGATAGGAAAACTAAGGGTGTTGGTGATTAAGGTTTTTTGCGCGATTGCCAAATAATGACTGCAAAAGGAGAAATACCCTAATTTTCTTTTTAGGAGCAACCACGGGATGAGGTAGAAGGGCTAATCTAACCCGACACTAAACATAAAGTTTTTTTTCGGTTTTCCTAAGTGTGATTTCCTTCATAAACAACTGATTTGATTTAACCAAATATTTATTATGTTTAGGATTGTTCGTTCGGAAGCAGTACACTAACAAAGTATATTATCATCATACTTTTAAAATTCGGAGAGCACTATAGTGTTCAATCTGAAGATTAGGTATATTTAAACGTTGATAGGGGACAAGATGGTAGAAATAAAGTATTGTTGGTGATAGGAAATAAAATGTAAAATTGTAAATTGGCTCCGGGAACTAGATTACGATTGGTGGATACGGTGTTGGTGATAGGAAATAAAATGTAAAATTGTAAATTGGCTCCGGGAACTAGATTACGATTCCACAGAAAACATTATATATGGTTGATTTCTAGTATTAAACTGATACGGCTTTTCTATATATACACAATACACATACATATATAAACACATAACACACGCATTAATTTATGTTTTACAAATATTTTATATTATATTATTATATTTATTATTATTTAGCATTGATACTCATTTAACCTTTTCATATTTACTAACATAGTTATAAGTTTTGTACTAACAATCATGTTCAATTTCATATTAATCTCTCCACTATTATTAATACTATTTCTAATACATTTCTGATTGATTCAATTTACTACATTTTAATTTGTTATTACTTGGTTTCCTAAGTCACAGGCTTAGCCTTTTTAGGAACCCCTGTGTAATTGTTTTCATACCTAACTCAAAACATGTGTGTCAAAGAGTGAAATCAGATAATTGTTATTATTCCACTTCATCTCAATTATGTTCCAACTTATTGTTATTATTTCTTTGTGTCACAATAAACGTTTTTTTTTTTTATAGGTCTTCAATCACATTGCCCAAAAACCAATTAAAATACGACACCCGTGGGTAGAAAGGGGTAGCGACATTCTAAGCCGACGCTATACGAAAAAAAACTTTAGCAAAGATCCAATTAGCCAGTGAACAACAATTCTGTTCCATCACTGTTTTGACAAACAAAAGCAAGCTATTACTCAATAGATGGAACAGAAATCATCATTACATTTAGTCAAATAGAACAATTCAGTGCCATGTATTACAATCATAATAAAAATCTAGGCAATTTTAAGTCACGCAAATTGTCGTTTAGGATGCACGTTGCATTTTCACGGAAATTGTATTCCAAGAAAAGTTTTTTGCAGACTTTAGATTATTAGCTAGTTCTTTTGAAGTAATTAAAGTAAGCTTTGTAAAGTTTAAAGTCGTTGTTTGTTGCTTTAAATCCAAATGATTATTATGCTAACAAAAAATACGAAAAGAAACTTATAAAGAAAAAAACACGTATAAAATTGATTAAAAAGGTGTCTAGTTGAGTAAAAGTTCGATTCTCACATACAAAAAATATTACACATATAAAAATATCTCAAAACAATGCTTGTCTTGGAATTGTAATAGTAACTACAAAAATTGTTAAGTTTCTATCTCTAACATTAATAATTTAATATTTTCTAAGATTTTCACGATTGCACATTATAATTGAAACAACTTTTTGATTTTCGGATATTTTAATCGCGTGTTATTACATTATTTTTAAAGCCCGACGTTTCGAAAACTTTTCAGTTATCATGGTCACGGGAAGACTGAGCTGTTATTTGTCATTATACAGTACAATAAAATTATTAAATTTAATTAAATTTATTAAATATATTAATAAATAAATTTATTTAAATTAAATGAAGGTAGTTGGTATTAATAATTATATAGTACTGTATAATGACAAATAACACCTCAGTCTTCCCGTGACCATGATAACTGAAAAGTTTTCGAAACGTCGGGCTTTAAAAATAATGTAATAACACGCGATTAAAATATCCGAAAATCAAAAAGTTGTTTCAATTATAATTTTAATTTAAATAAAGTATGACAGTAGACATAAATAGGATATTTCATGGACGACACTTTCCGTAATAAATTATTACAATGAAACTAAGTCATTGCTGAGAACAAGAATAAATAAACTCAATTCATTATTGTGCTCTAAGTGTACCTTTTCTAAAAGCCAGTAATATAGAAAAAAAGAGATTATATACGAGTTAGTCTTATATTAACACAAAACCTTTTTCGTCGTTATCTAACAATAATAGATCAAATCAACATAAAAAATTCAAAAGGGATATTTAAATAGCCCGCTGAAACATGTCCATTCACATTATCAATACATTCGCTTCGGATCTAAAAACCCATTGCTTAAAAAGGACCCTTTTCAGAGCTTACATTACAAAATGGATTCCTATCCAAATGAGAAAAAGAAGGTATTTTAAGTCCCAAAAGTGTGTTTTTTAAACTCCTTCAATTCGCTTACTCATTGAAACGAACCCTTCTGTAAACAAAATTTACTTGAAGAAATTGGAAGTAGGAATGATGAAACGATTATTATCTCCTGCCATTGTTAATATAAAACTTGTGTTTTCTGTCTTTTATACGAAATGAGAAATAAATATATCAAGATTAGAAGACTAAACTTTTATAATGGGATATATTCAATATTATATAATACACATATAAATAACATCTGAGACTAAGAAACAATAATTTTGCTCATCACATAAATGTTGCTCTCAGCGGGGATCGAACTCACAACCTCCGAACCGAGAAGCAAGTCACCTATCCGCTCGGCCAATTTCGTCGTATTCATCTACAATAAATGCGTTTTTTAAATAAATATTAGTTTGATTGTTAAGTTGTTAGATTGTATATCCATGAAAATGTTTAAGATTTACTGTAGCAGTTGTAGTATTTTAAACTTATACATTATTATTAAAATTAATATATAACATTAAAACATTATTAAAATGTAAAATTACATGGCAATATAATTTTGACTATCATTTCAAAAAAATAATAATCTGATATTACAAAGATACAACTTTAGAAATCAGGGTTATTGTTTTATAATTTTGTAGAAATACACGTAGGAGATGTTTACATTTTATAAGGGAATTTCCATGATAAAGAAAAGTCTAAGTTAAGCAGTTTCCTCTTATCATAACTTATAATGCATAAAACTTTGTATAAATTTTGTATTATCTGAAGGCTCTACTTACCGCACGGAGACTTCTACCATAAATCCCTTCAACCTAAACAAAAGCTTGCCAAAATTTAATTAAATTTCCCAACCTCGAGTAATTCCCGATTAGTTACGATCCAAGTCCAAAACAGCGGAGTATATTAAAATATTCCACTAAGAAAAAATCGGGGTCCCTTAAAAACACCGGTTTTCCGAAATTAAAAGTAAAAAAGTAATTGTTGCCGTTAATGAGTTCGTAGAAAGTTATTCAGTTAGTTTTAGTGCTTTTGATTTTTATAAAACGTTCTTGTTTCAACGGTGTGAAACCAAATATCAGTCAGTTCAGTGAAAAAGACATTATCTGTACTTAACTTCTTAAGTTTTTATTGCATTAAATGATAGTACGCCAATGCATGCATAATTTGGTGAATGTGTCTATGTTCAACTACATGCATAACTTCTATACTACTAATGGAAATCAAACAGATGAGTTATCCTAAACCTGTACATGCTTTAGATCACCTTAAGGGGAGTCTAGTGCATCTCTACCAGTAAACGGTTAAATCACTTAATAGTTTGGAATTTGTAGGGGTGTGCTTATCTTTGCCAAGCCGTTTTTTTTTTTTTAAACAAGATTAATAAATAGAATAAAGCATTGATCAAAGCTACAAAATAGTTGAAAAACAATTGGAAATCTTTCCTTTAATTAAGTTTTTCAAAAGCACAGCAAACATTCGCTTAAAATAGTTAACAGTAAAGAATGTTCTGGAAGTGCATTCCGGTCTCTTTCCATTCGGCGCCCACCCTCAAGATTACCCGCAGGCTATCCCTCTTATCTTCGTCAATACCTTACTATGATGATCCCATGAAGCTGCAAATTTGAAAGATATTCTTAAGTTAATGTAAACTTATATAAAAGTAATTGTATATTGATTTTCCGCATCTACGTCCATGTAGATTATCTCTTTAATATTTTTCCCGTGTGCGGAACGATTTTCAAGTTCGTTCCATATGGACCCGGTTTAATTTAAGTGTATAGATGACCATGACCATGACCGTGTGTATCTATATACTTGTGACCATGACCGTGTGCGGTCACAGATACATACATATACTCACGGCTATAAATCCCTTAACGGGGTAGCCAGAGCTTTGGAATGGGAAATTCTTCAGCTACTTTTGGATGTGGCTGATATTTTAATCATTAAAGCCATGATTAAAATATTTTTATCATAATATGATGAAATCATATACATGATATGTATAGAAAGTACATTTAATGTCGGCAAAAATTCCCATCTTTATCCTTTCGTGTCGTCAGAGAGGAGTATAAGCTGTGGGATGAAGAAATTAAAATAATCACAAACGACCTTTCGAAACAATTATACAGTTAACAAAAACATGCCTTATTTCAAAAGAGTGGTCGGTCGGTTTTATAGGACAAACATAAACATAACATAAACGTTCACGCCGAATATCCCCGAAGGGGTTGGCAGAGGTACTAATACTTCTGAACATCACGTGACTTTGTCACCTGGTGTTCAGAGTACCCACGTTTTGCATGGACAGTGTGCTCACGTGATAGGGGGCAGGCCTATCGCCGTTTTGTACGAATACACTGTCACATGACTAAGTACAACTCAGCCATGTGGGTTTCCTCACGATGTTTTCCCTCACCGTTAACAACCATGATAAATTAACCACACATATGTCTTTAGAAAAGACAAATTGGTTTAGGCCCGACCCAGGATTTGAACACTAGTCGTTTGCACGATAACCGAGTGTTCTACCCACTGGGCTATCACGGTTGCTATATACACGGTTATAGGACAAGAAACGTAGTAATAAAAAATAGCAAAGCTTTCAAAGAATTAGCTCGCTCTAATTGTTGCCGTGCCTGTGGGCCGAGCGCTTACCGTGTGTGGTCACAGATCTTCGCGGATCTCCTGAATATGTAAACTTAAATATATTCCCAAACCATGATAAAAATAATTTGATCATGATATGATAAAATCATATACACGTTATGCATAGAAAGTAGATACGTTCACAGTCGGAAAAAGTCCCCATCTCTATCTTTTTGTGTCGTCAGAGAGGAGTAAAAGGATGAAAAAAGTAAAAAAAAACAGGAACGGCATTTCATGAACATTGTACAGTTAACAAAAACATGCTTTATTTCAAAGCAGTAGTTAAAAGTCGTTTTTTTGTACGAGTAAAAGAAACATAGTAAGATAAAAACATTGCAAAGCTTTCAAAGAATTAGCTCGCTCTAATTGTCGCCGTGTTTGCGGGCCGAGCGCTTACCGTGTGTGGTCACAGATCTTCGCGGATCTCCTGAATTGTGGACTCAACTTTGACCTGCGCTTTGTTCGGCTTACTCTTGACTTTAGATAAGAGCGCATAATTTTATTTTTAGAGACAATTTTGCTTATGTTGAGTTTGTTTTGCATTGAGTTGAGGATAGTTTAAAATTATTTTATTGGGCATTTACCTATTTTAATATCTATAATTAACAGAGTGAAACCAACCTTGTACTCACTAATTTTAAGTTGTTCAATGGGGATTTGATGGTAAAAAATGAATCGTGGGTAAGGGGTTTCTAAAATCACCATTAAAGACCCTTAGTCTACTCTTAGAAAATTCAGCTTTGTCAAGACTTACAAATATAACAACCATGAGAAAAGAACATTTTAGAAGAGCTAAATTATGGAACAATAATGTCATATGTCTGGTTTATTCATAAGAATTCTCGACGGTCTAGAAAATATTGTAAGTATTATTTTTCTTTATTTATTGTATGACTCAAGTACAATGCTAGTCATTTTACTTGTTTTCATTTTAAAACCATTATTCTTTCAATCTACTAATTTTAAAACATTGTGAGTGTTGTATTACAAAAATCAAATATTGTATTTTCTAATAGACAAGATAACATGGTTTACTTTATATTAAGGTTGTTTATTCGGGCTCAAGACCTGCCTTCCTCGCTGAATTATAATTAAACAAAGCTACTTTGCATAAAAGTGATTCTTTGAAAGTTTAGACGAGCGGTTTTAGGAGAGTAACTTTGCTTTCTACAACTAATCGACAGAGAAACAAAGTTAGGAAATTTAGAGAGGTCCGAGTAAATACCTTATTTTATTTGGTAGCATAATCACAGAAAAATCATATCAAAGAAAGTATAAAATAACGACATGATAGTCCAGTGGATAGAACACCCGCCCGAAAACAGAAGGGCGTGAGTTCCAATCCTGGGTCGGGCCTACACCAATTTGTCTTTTCTAAAGTCATATGTGTGGTTAATTTATCATGGTTGCTAACGGTGAGGGAAAACATCGTGAGGAAACCCACATGGCTGAGTTTGTGCTTAGTCATGTGACAGTGTATTCGTACAAAACGGCGATAGGCCTGCCCCCTATCACGTGAGTACACTGTCCATGTAAAACGTGGGTACTCTGAACACCATGTGACAAAGTCACGTGATGTTCAGAAGTATTAGTACCTCTGCCAACCCCTTCGGGGATATTCTTTTTTTTCGAAGTTAGGTCTACCTCTTTTTGATGAATGAAACACTTTGTTCCATGAAAATCGCCTCGAAAGCTTAGGCTTGAAAAGTCGTAAAAGCCAGTAAGACACACAGTGAGTGTTCAATTCAATATTCAGTTGCCTACGAAAGAAAAAACCAAATTGATCGCAAAAATATAAGATGTAAAGTGCCTGAACATAACCAACAAATCATTCACAGTAAATAAATATATCTTAGGAAATACCTAAGCACTCAAAACAAAAAGCTTAGCTTGTTCTCCTCAGCAAAACAATAAGTACGATTCACCATCAAAAGTTTTTGTGAAAATAAACGGTATGCGAATTCCTTTATTTTAGTTTCCAAATAACTTTACTGTATTGTAACCTAACAAGTTTTCCAGAGCTAGTTAATTAACGCAAACCGCAACGCTTTGGGTTGTCTAGTTTCCATGTGGTCCAAAGTATGGAAGATTAGCGACACGAATTTAAATTGTTTTATGTACTGTCTATATAGTTATTAAAACTAAACCTACCTTTGCATATTTTAGTTATTTTTGGTAGTTGAGTTAAGATAAAAGGAATATTCTTTGAAAATAAATACATTCCTAATATCGAAACAGTACGAATGACTTGTTGTGTGATTTTTATTTTTTTCTTTTAAAAAACATCTAACATACACTGAAAACTCTCCGTAGCTATCGTTCTTCTTTTTAAGTTTCTACCAAAGAATGGGTTTAATTAAAAAATTTTTTTTGAAAAATGTGATGGCCTATGGTAGCCAATAGGCTTGCTCGCTCATAAGAAACCTTATGTGATTATAGTTGTCTTGTAAAAAGATTCCTTATTTATACTACATAAGAATTTCGAAAAAAAAGGAAATTTGGTGGAATATGTTTTATTTTCGATATTAAGGCCAAATTTTCTATTTTTGAAAATAAAATACTGTCTGTTTTTCTTTATGTTCGGTCATCACGTTAATTCTACCGGATGGATCTTGATCAAATTGGTCATAAATGTAGCTTATACACCAGGTCAACATATAGGATCATTTATCCCGAATTTTGCAAGGGTTTCCGCAGGAGCATCAAAAAACCATAACCTACCAAACGAAACCTTACTAATGTATATATTTTATACTAGATGGCGCGAGTAGTTGCGAGTAGTTGCTTTCTACATCGTGGTATGATTACTTTT
Source organism: Bedellia somnulentella (assembly GCA_963576735.1). Lineage (NCBI taxonomy): Eukaryota > Metazoa > Arthropoda > Insecta > Lepidoptera > Bedelliidae > Bedellia > Bedellia somnulentella. The sequence continues at coordinate 16,205,303 of OY755171.1, forward strand.
TTCTTTGTTATAAAAACTTCAGTTCAGACTTTACTTTTTTGACAGTACGAAGTCTGTCGAGTCAACTAGTGTATTTATAAATAATATTTTTTTACAAATGAGATTTAAGTAGTTTTTTCAACTTACGTAAGCAATCGTTTGGATAAACCAATTATGTACATTCCACTTTAGATTTAAATTTTAACTATACACATTATGATGTTTATGCAAGATATAACAAAAAAAGTAGATTTTGTCAAGTCCTGGTACTTTAAATGTATTTATTGTATAATAGCAATATAGTATAATTAAAACACAAAAAAACCTACAAAATCGAGTGGCAAAAACATACTGCATGACTTCTTATTCATTATACTCACGGCTAAAAATCCCTAAACAGGGTAGGCAGAGCTTTGGAATGAGAACTTCCTCAGTTACTTTTGGAAGTTAAGTGAGGAAAAGATGGTAAAAATAAATAATTGTTGGTGACGTGTCCCTACCCACATTGCCAAAAAATCACATAAAAAGCCCCTATACCCTTAGTCGCCTCTTACAATCACCCACTGGTTGAAATGGACTAGTACTATTCTAAGCCGACACTACACAGCTAATATATTTATTTTCATTACTAAATATTTAAAAGATATTCGCTATTTGTTGCTCATGATTTAGACCTTTATAAAACTAGCATCACAAGGAATACAGTGTTAAGGAGTTCGTCTTTCTAACGCTGCTGGCTTTTCACTAGAACTGCACATTCAGTACAATTATTTTAATTATGAACAAGCAACTGCGTGTGTTTGCAAGAGTTTAGCGAACATTCATCCAAAGAATAATAGAATATTATGTACTTAAAGTTGCTCAAAATCTAAAAGTTTTTTTTTTTTGCGTAGGACGGTTTTGGTAGGAAAGTCATTAGGGTTTTATTTCTTTTCCCCACTCATTGTATTTGTTCAACCTAAGTTGATGAATGGGAAGACCATATTCACCAATGTCTGTCTGTCCTAAGGAATGAAGTCTCACATCATGGTTGTTAACGGTGAGGAAAAACACACAACACACCTACAAGTCTTATCTATGCTAAGTAATGTCACATAGTATTCGTTTTTCGGCAAAAAAGAGACATCTGCCCCCCATTCGTGGATATACGATATAATATATATATACGGCATATGTAAAATGCATTTATTCCACCAGTTAACTAAAACTTAGTTTAAAAATTCTTTATTTAAATAGACCACACATTTAAAAACTTCAAATGAAGCTTAAAATATCAAGATAATATTAAAAACAATAGCTGAAACTCAATAATATTGCTTTCAAACCGCATACTGCAGTAGCAGAGACTTAATTTTACTCGAACTTTGTTTCTCAAAGAAAACTAACTTCAAGACTATTCTGAATAGAGTCCTTTTAAAATTTATTTGATTTCGAGCAAGTAAAAAGTTTTTAAATATTTTATAGTATAATTGCCAAGACTTGGAATGGAATTCGGTAGCAACGTCATAGTTTTATTTTTGTTACAACATTATGCTCATTTGCAGAACTTGAAAAAATACATAGAATTTCCCATAGTTAACTCATTTAACATACCATTATCTACCTTGTGGATCAAACGCTTCAACGCTTCATCAAACGCTTTTTCGAAGTCCACGAACAGGGTATAGAATAATTAGGAAGTACAATTTTAAAGTTGAAGTTATTAAATTTTATTCTCAATATTTTACTACCATATATTTTCTAGACATTAATAATGTATTTGGTGTAACTACATTGACTGAAAATTCTGAACAAAAATGGTTCATTGATTAAATTAAAAAAGCTTTTCCTAGCGGCTGTCTGTTCAACCGCCATCAAGATAGACGAATTAATAGTACCTCAGTGGGTACAACCTTCGGCAAAATAATCTATTACATAGACATCGCTACCAAGACTAAAAGAAAATGGGAAAAACATTACCTAGATTATGTGAGCAAATCAAACTCAAAGGCTGGTTGTGAAGAAGATTTTACTAATTTGAATCATACATTCTCACGGCTATAAATCCCAAGAAGAGCTTTGGAATAAGAAAGTCATAGCTACTTTTGGAGGTTCAGTGGGGAAAATATTGTGAAATGAAGGTTGTTAGTGATGAGTTTACAACCGCGTCGTCCGAAAATAACTAAGAAAGCCCCAATGGCCTTAGTGGCCTCTTACAAACTCTTTTTCCAATATGGGGTATCTCAAATTTTGAAGTTCTGTCTACCCCTTTTTAGGGTTCCGTAGCCAAATGGCAAAAACGGGACCCTTATAGATTCGTCATGTCTGTCTGTCTGTCCGTCCGTCCGTATGTCACAGCCAGTTTATTCCGAAACTATAAGAACTACATTATTGGAAATTGGTGCGTAGATGTATTCTGTAAACCGCATTAAGATTTTAAAATAAAATCTGAAAAAAAAACCAAAATTTTTAGGGTTCCCCATACATAGAACTGAAACTCAAAATTTTTTTTTTATCAAACCTATACGTGTGGGGTATCTATCAAAAGGTATTTGAAAATGATGTTGAGGTTTCTTATATCATTTTTTTCAAAACTGAATAGTTTGCGCGAGAGACTTTTTCAAAGTGCTAAAATGTGTGTCCCCCCCCCCGTAACTTCTAAAATATGGGCATGATAATACTGAAAAAAAAATATGATGTGTATTACTATACAAACTACTAACGAAAATTGGTTTGAATGAGATCTAGCCCGTAGTTCTATTTTCAAACGTATAAATCAAATTACTTACCTAATTTGGCTCCCATGATTTTCACACAAACGGGATTTTCTATATATATGATAGTACGGAACCCTTAGTGCGCGATCCGACTCGCACTTGGCCGGTTTTTCAAACATGTATTAAGCGTGTTGACCGAGCGTTATTTAAACATAAAGGTATCTCTTTTTTAATTTTTAGTTATTTTATAAAAAAAAAAACTTGATTTAAATTTAATGCAATTTGTATTTTTTATCTGACGTCGTGTTTAATTAGTTTTAGATATTTTATTCATGTATTTTAATTTGACATTTATATTTAATTTATTGAAATTGTAAATTGTAAACTATGGATTTCATTAACTGAAATAAATTATTTGATTTGATTAAATACCATCTTGTCCCCTATCAACTTCCAAATATGGCTGTGTAGTTTCTATCTCTAGAGGTCTGGCTATGTTTTTGGGATTTATGGCCGTGAGTAGTATATGTATGTATGTATAAATATAACTATCTACGAATTATAGCGTGCTCTTCATCGTTTTAAAATGTTTTTGCACAGAAACATCAATTCACAATTTAATAAATAGAAAAGCCTTTTGTTTGTCTTTTAGTTAAGTTATAAGAGCTAATCATACCATTCATTTTTATTATATTTTACAAATAGCTATTTTGCAAACAGGAGTAAGTTAAAAAGTCTCAATAATAACTAAAAACTGGTTCATACTTCTTGAAAAAAAACTAAACTAACCTCAACTTACGGGCATCATCCCCAAAAAGGGTAGCCAGAGCCTTTAAAAGATACACCAATTTTGATACAGTCTTTAATTGATTATCTCGGTTCAATGCCAATATTTTATACATGGTCATTTCTTCTTTCTTTATATACAATTAAGTTACAATCCCCATTTTTATTTCATAACAAAACATAACATAAACGTTCACGCCGAATATGCCCGAAGGGGTTGGCAGAGGTACTAATACTTCTGAACATCATGTGACTTTGTCACCTGGTGTTCAGAGTACCCACGTTTTGCATGGACAGTGTACTCACGTGATAGGGGGCAGGCCTATCGCCGTTTTGTACGAATACACTGTCACATGACTAAGTACAAGTCAGCCATGTGGGTTTCCTCACGATGTTTTCCCTCACCGTTAACAACCATGATAAATTAACCACACATATGTCTTTAGAAAAGACAAATTGGTGAAGGCCCGACCCAGGATTCGAACACTAATCGTTTGCACGATAACCGAGTGTTCTACCCACTGGGCTATCACGGTTGTTTCAGTTGCTCCATTTTAACTTTTTATATTTGAATGAAAACACAATTTTCATACTAAATTTTTTTGAAAACATACATATACTAACGGCTAAAATCTCTAGAACGGGTATTCATAGCCTCGAAATAAGGAATGCCTTAGCCACTTTTGGGAGTTAAGTGGGGAAATGTTTGTAAAGGTTTTGATGATGGGTCTCCAACCGCATCCCCCAAAAATCACATTAAAAGCCTTATTCCTCTTAATTGCCTTAAACGCCTTACACCCACGAGAAAAAAGGGGTAGTGTATTAAAAGCCGATACGACACTGCTTGATTTTACTTATTCATTGGCAGAGATTTATCGATCGCCACCCCGCACAATCCTGGAAAACCTCTCTTTAAGCCGAATACCCACCCAAACTACAATACCCAGCTACATTTTGGATATATCTTAAATATGAATCCACCTTGTTTTTACTTTTACTCCGTCCATGTTTTCATTCAGTCATGGACTTGTTAATAAGAAAAGTAATTTCCTGTAGCCCAAAGTCGAGATAGGATAAAACATGTTAAATGGAAACCTGTCGACAGGTGGTTTTTAACTGGCTTTTAATTGACTCCAGTTTTAGTTTGACTTGCTTTACTGTTAATAAGGGTTCCATGAGTAATTCTATGATAGACTTGAAAACGTTTTGAAATTTAGTCAGTCTGTAAAGAGAAATATGCGAGAGGTTTTTGTTGTCCATTGGCTGATGATGATCATTATGTCAAGGAGCATGTATATTCAACATGCGTCTTTATGTTTTAATCGAATTTAATGCTTGCAAATTTATGGACTAAGTATATTTTATAAAAGAATATAACTGAAACTTATAATTTAGTAATTTTAAAAGGTTTACATATATTAATTTTATTAATAAATTTTCTATACAAAAACCTCACTTCTAGGAAGAGTAAATTTGATTAAAATCTTTGAAAATGTATCAGTTATCGAACTTGTAAGTTCTATGAACTTTAGCCCATAAATTCTCGACAGATGCCAACTTCAATTAAACTTTGATATTACTCCTTCTGAGGTTTCTTATGGTTTCAATTGACGGTACTTAAGAAACAAAAGTTTGAATAAAAATAATTTTCATCATAAATAAAAACTTGATTTTCAATTATAGCTATTCTGTATTATAAATTTACTATATTAATAATAATGATACTGTAAAATAGACATGCCATAAAGCGCACATAATTACTTTTTATCTCACACGTATGATAAAAAATTACGTTCCTATTGATAGTAGATGGATAAAAACTTGATTCAGTTATGATACCAATCATATATATAAAACACATTTAAATACACACAACAACACGAGTAAAATAAAAACAGAGTAAAAGTGTGCTAAAAAACAATGAAAGCATAACTGATTTTCAGCTATAGCCTAAAAGCAATATTCTTCTTCTTTCTGTTGCTTGTGCGGCTTCATTTTGACGTTATTTGTGTGGATCAGAAAGGGTGCCCTGACGAGGCAAAAGTGTGAGCACCTAAGCTCTTTCGGATGAAAGCACGACAGTATATATATAGATCATGAGAAGTAGAAAGATGACAGACTAATATTCTGAGAATTCTTGAGGAACACATATATCTATTCGTGCGGAGACTTGCAACTGTGTCAATATTATATATATTAAATATTGACACAGTTGCAATTTGTATGATTGTTGCGTATAATTAATATACAAGTCTAAAAACGATCATGAATGATCATTTTATAAATGTTGATTAAAGTGGGATTTGAATTATTATAAAATTATTTTTATTTCTTCCGTAATAGTAGTATACTTGAAAATATTGTGAAGATTTATAATTGGCACACGTATATTGATGTAGTAGTTTATAAGTTATATGATGCTGTTAGTATTCAAAATAAAATAAAATGAACAATATTTTAATTTTGAATTTGGACCACCACTAGGCCACGTCGTTGTCTATAATCTTTTTTACGCAACTTTGTTCTTTTCAACAATGAAATTTAATAAAAATAATTGATTCATTAATTCTCTGTCATTTCCAAATGTAACATTGTATTTCTCTAACGCCAACGCCACCAACTACTTTATCCTAATAGCCGAAAAGATAAGTATGTATTTATTTAAAAGGGTTCTTTATAATATAACCCTGCCACACTAGTTTTATCTCAAGTATGTTATTGTTTTTATACTTTTAGTTAGTCATAATTTAGAAGAGAGTTCTAGCATCATAAGTATTTACGAACACTTAGCTTATTTTGCAGTACTAAAATAATCTAAATTGTTCATTCCAATGTTACAAAAATAAGATTACTACATAGAAAAAATCTTCCTCAATACGTAAACGTCGTGTCGTTATATCTAAAAGGTGCGTAATTCAAGCAAGGACAGAGCGCTTATTGCTTAAATAAATCATCTGCGCTGTTATTTAACCTAGGAGGTTGTTTGCAGCGGCGAGGTCTACCGTAGATGTTGTCATGAAAATTACTCAGAATCTTGTACTGCCTGATGAAATTTTTCTACGTACATTATCTTTGATACTTATTTTTTTGGTATACTTTTTAGAAACCATAAAATATTAGTTCAAATATACAAAATATTTTACTTCAAACTCGAACTTTCCCGCCGTATATCCCTGAAGGGGTTGGCAGAACTACTGAAATTCTGAAAATCACGTGACATTGTCATCTGGTGTTTAGAGTACCCACGTTTTGCTTGGACAGCGTACTAACATGATAGAAGGCAGGTCTATTGCAGTTTCGTACCTACGAAAACACTGTTTCTTCACACATACGACTTAAGTAATGACACATTGGTGTAGGCCTGACTCGGGGACCAAACCGACGCCTGCTGCATGATAAGCGCATGTTCTAACCACTAAGCTATATTGGTTGTTAATGGGTTTTTTTAAAGTACGAAAATCTTTATTTATATTGTCATTTCGTCATAATTTGTACATTTACTTTTACGTATGTCTGGGCATATTTGCAAAGCAAACCAGATTAGTGGAATTAGCTATTATTTAGACCTTTTGTCAATGTCAAAAAAGCACAAGATGAAAGATAAAACTATTTTTGGTGATGCATTTTCAACACCATGAATGGCCAACCAATCCTGAGAAAGTCTCAGTTGTTGAAGTGATTTTTTCAAGTTAGCATATTTTTTGTTGTCATATTTATAAAACTTTACCTTTCAGAATTCTTTAAAATAACAAACTAACTAAGTTTACTGAATATTGAATTAGGCCTAAAACAATATTATATTTCCATTTCTGATACTCGAGTATATGCTACAGCAGCTTTCCTTTAACGTGTAAATATATTATTCAAAACACACACAATGACCTCATTTCTGCGTACCGAAGAAAGTGTCAACTTATTTTTGTCGATCCGCCTATATAAATAGAAACCCTCAACAGTTCCAATAAAGTCCAAGCAAATAAGACCCTTGACTAACAAACGGAATGATTAGGATGGGTGCATAGGGAAAACGGGTTTCAGCCAAATAGAGTGATCCTTTAGACCCTTATTCAAATAAGTGCTTTGACGGAATTGAACGAGCACTTATAGGTATTGTTACTAATCTAAGATGAAAAACTTATCTGTACTTTAAAATGTCGAGTTTACAAAAGAAAATTCTCTTTGAAGTATGTAAATACAAGAGAACATACATATATTTTACCTCAAAAATGGATAACATGGATTTAAAAATATTTCCATGTTCTATGAATTCCATAAAAAATATGGGTGTTTGTATAATTCCAAAGAAATATAGGACTCCTTTGTAGTTCAATAAAAATTTAATGGGCCTTAAAGCAAAACGTAAACCATATTTCATAGGAAGTATTTTTTTCGATATTAACTTTTACCGAATGGCTACCATTCCATACCATTTTTCCTTTATATTGCATAAATTTAACAAAAACATTGTATGCCCTCGTTTCATAATAAAAATGTTAGTATGAATTTCCGAAGTTCAAATCCAATTGTTGAATCAATATAAAAATGTTGGGTTCTTGGTTTTTTTTCGCATTGAACACCTAAAAAACATATTAGATGTGTAGGAACCAACAATGGATTCTAAACTATCTTTTCTATTTCACATCGATTATATAGTTAAAAAAGCAAATATAATGTTATTTAAAAATCACCTGATTCCAGTGTAGTTTCACTGCTATTAGTCGAGTTCTAACTCAAACTCAAACGTTTACGCCGTATATCCCCCAAGGGGTTGGCGGAGGTATTAATACTTCTGAACATCACATGACATTGTCATCTGGTAATCTGAGTACCAAAGTTTTGCTTAGGCAGTGTACTAATGTAATAGATACATACATACATACATATACTCACGGCTATAAATCCCTTAACGGGGTAGCCAAAGCTTTGGAATGAAAAATTCCTCAGCCACTTTTGGAAGTTGATTGGGGAAAAGATGATAATAATAAACGTTTTTGGTGACGGGTCTCCAACCACATCGCCCAAAAATCACTTAAAAAGCCCCTATACGCTAAGTCGCCTCTTACGATCACCCACGGGTAGAAGTGGGGTAGTGTTATTCTAAGCCGACACTACACGACATATAATAGATAGATCAAATTCCAAATGTGGCTGAGGAGTTTCTAGCTATGAAGCTCTGGATACCCCTTTTTGGGATTTATGGGCGTGAGTATATGTATGTATGTAGGTAGTGACATTCCAATCCGTAACCTAAGAGAGTATGCGATTCATCTTTAAAAAAATATGTTAACAAAACTTATGAAAAATAATGCAATTACGCAGATATGCGCGAACAAGTCAAACAATGCCTTGGTCTTTGTAAAATAACTTGCTGTAAGCATTTTCCAATTTCGATAATGATACTTAAAATAAGATGATTTTCGGAAAACCATTGAAGCAATTGATCCTCTCGTCACAATTTGATGTCGAGCTCCGTTCGACAATCATAATAAATTGGGATTGACATATTTGATTGACATTGTGTTCGCAATTTCTTCATTTAAAAAGCCAAAATTTCAAAATTTAAATGATAATTTATTTATATTGTTATCTTACATAACATAACATAACATAAACGTTCACGCCGAATATCCCCGAAGGGGTTGGCAGAGGTACTAATACTTCTGAACATCATGTGACTTTGTCACCTGGTGTTCAGAGTACCCACGTTTTGCATGGACAGTGTACTCACGTGATAGGGGGCAGGCCTATCGCCGTTGTTGTCTTAACTAATTTTTTAATATTGAGTAGTATTATTATAAAGATAAAAAAAAACTCGATCCAATATTGAAATCAAGACCATTAGCAGGGACGATTCGTATGATACCAATTCAAAAGTTGGTCCATTACGCTGTGTAGTGGCTAAGAATATCACTACCGGCGATGCGGTTGGGGACTGATCACCAAAAACCTTTATTTCACTATCTTTTCCCCATTTAAATTCCAAAAGTGGCCAAAAACTTTTTTGTTTCTGAAGCTCTGGCTACCCTTTTTAGGGATTTATAGCTAAAATTTATAGTATATGTATGTAATAATGAATATGTATTAGTATATAGAAACATATATATACTCAATCATATAAATCTCTAGAAGGGTTAGCCAGAGCTTCGGAATAAGAAATTCCTTAGCCACTTTTGAAACTTGAGTGAAATGGAGCGATGAAAAATTGTTTATAATATAAATACACTTTTAATAAATACTCTTATAGCTATAAGCTTAGCCTATAAAGTTATCCGATCCCAATACTTCTTTAAATATTACAAGAATTGTAAGAATGCGATATCTATGCTCCTGTTTGTTCAATTTGTCTCCTGAAGGAATCTCATTCTCTTAGAAACCAATTTCAGTTCCAGCATGCAATTCGACATTTGCACGTTACTGTTAAATTTGCATTGTAATGTCTTTGTCTTGATACTAGTGTGGGTGTCTACGATTGCTCTAAATGTGTGTTCGTGTGAGAATATATTATTCTCGTAAAATTCTTGAGCTGGTTTCAATTTGAATTCTGAATTGAGTATTCCAGCTGAGAACAACTTAAGTATCGTTCTGTCGCATTGAAATCTTAACAACTGAATGAGACAAAACGATACTTAAGTTGTTCTCAGCTTGAATAAACAATTCAGAAATGGGGCGTAAATCTCTGAACCGAGAGTAGGTTATACTCGCATAAATACATACATAACATAATGCGTCACATACACTCACGAATATAAATTCCAAAAAGAAGCAGTCAGAGCTCAGAAATAGGAATTTTAGATTTAATAAATAAAGAATACATAAACAAAAACATTCAAATTATGTGATAGTTAAGCGTTCTCAACATTTGCATTCTATCTGAAAAGGTAGACAAGTGGCCTTCCGAATTTGTAAAAAATTCGGAGGTAGGGAACGCAAACACTACTTAAAAGTGTAAAAGAAACAAAGGATAGAAGAATTTTGCGCTGGCAGCCATTGACACGGTAGCTCAATTGGCAAGATTGACGGGGGCGTATACCCGAGGTCGCGGGTTCGAATCCCGCCTGTGTCGAAATTTTTCTTTCCTTTATTTATTCTTTATTTATTAGAAATAATCCCCATATGAGGTTTTCTTGAACAAAAACATTCAAATTTTAGATTTGGTTGATTAGCACTTGCCTTCCTCCGCTCCGCTCGATTTACCTACCCCAACGGTTTTTCTATTATTAAAGACTCAAGACTCAAGCGTTCACGCCGCATACTCCCGAAGGGGTTAGCAGAAGTACTAATTCTACTGATGTTCAGAGTACCTACGTTTTGCTTGGACAGTGTATTCACGTGCTAGGGGGCAGGCCTATTGCCATTGGGTACCAATACACTGTGACGTGGGTTTTCTCACGATGTTTTCCCTCACCGTTAACAACCATGATAAATTAACCTCACATATATCTTTAGGAATGACAAATTGGTGTAGGCCCGATCCGGGATTCGAACTCACTCCTGTCAGTATTGACGGGCGGTCGTTCTACCCATGTGACTATCGCGGCTGTAAATAAGTACATACATACATACATATACTCACGACTATAAATCCCTAAAAGGGGTAGCCAGAGCTGAGAAATTAGAAATTTCTCAGCCACTTTTGGAAGTTGAGTGAGGAAAATATGGTAGAATAAAGGTTGTTGGTGATGGGTCTCCAACCACATCGCCCAAAAATCCCTTAAAAGCCCCAATACCGTTAGTCGCCTCTTACGTACACCCACCAGAAGAAATGGGGTAGTGCTATTCTAACCCGACACTAGACAGCTGTAAATAAGTCATTAAATAAGAAATAATCACTAAAATTTAACCTTGGATTTAGGAACAAGTGCTACGTATTATTCAAGATATATTTGTATCCTTTTTCGTCACGTTTTTCAACATACAGCTTTGCATAAAAAACTTCTTTTGCTCACATTCTACGTAACGACAACCAATTCCTAGTATACGGCAGTGGCGAGCGTACACAACACAAGTGAATTGCTAAACGTAATGTAGAAGATTAGATTTCCGCTAAATTAGATTGTTGTGCACCACGAGCTCTAGACGCAAGGATGTGTAGTAATTTAAAAGCTTCCTGGAACTACTTATTTGCATATGTTAATTAAAGTAAGCTTGTTACGCATATAAGTAATATATAACAATTTAATTCGTTACATAAGAGTGAAAGCATTCTATTGAGATGTATTTGCCGCTTTGTGGTACGGCCCAGTAATTCGTACCAAATAAGAATATGGTTTTAAGAAATTCATACATACATACATACATATACTCACGGCTATAAATCCCTAGAAGGGGTAGCCAGAACTAAGGAACTAGAAGTTCATCAGCCACTTTTGGAAAGTTGAGTAAGGAAAAGATGGCAAAATAAAGGTTGTTGGTGATGGGTCTCCAACCGCATCGCCCAAAATCCCTTAAAATCCCCAATACCGTTAGTCGCCTCTTACCTACACCCACCGGAAGAAATAGGGTAGTGTTATTCTAAGCCGACACTACACAGCAAGAAATTCAAAGTAATTTATCATGTATAGCGATGGAAAATGATGTGAAGTATTTAAAGTGAAGGAGCCATTAAATGACTAACATATTATATAAAATATTGCCAATATAAAACACATTTAGATCAAAAAGAAAATGTGCTTATAAATCACGCGTCTGAAGAAGGAATAATAAAAAGGCATGTACAAAGAGTGATGAATGTGAATTAAGCTCGAGGGATAAGCCAGGATAGTAATAAGAGGCAACCGGTAGTCACTGCCCTCCCAATGGGAACTGATGGCGTAAGCATATGGGTGTTCCATATGATAGCCATGGCTATGATTTGCGTTGCTGTTTATAAATGATATTTTGGAATAGATTTTTCGCATGTCGATTCGGCTATTCCCAGTAGCCTTACTCGGTAGTCTTACCAGTAGGACTATTGGGATTTTTTAATTATAATATAATAAAATAATTCCCAGTAGTCTTATTAACCAATCAATACTTTTTGGTACCTCTAAATGTTCAAACTTTTATGTAGACCAATCATGGGAATGGGTTTGTCGTTGTAATATATTTTCCGCCAAATTTTTTTGTAGTTAAAGTACCAGGGTAGCATAAACAATTATTGGTTTTATACAAAATTATCAGTTGGAGTTTATTAAAATCAGAATTATAGAATAATCAGAACGAAGAATCAACCAACAGACGTCCACTGGCGGAGAAAGGCTTTTCCGAAAGATCTCCATAAAAAACGGTTCTGTGTTGCCCGAAAAATTTTATCACGACGAAGTCGTCGGTCAACCTTATGGGAGACCTACGCAAACAAACAAACCGACGATAACAACCCTATTAATAACCTGATTCATGAAAAATATCACGTCTACCTCTGGACATAGAGACAGAAGACACAAAAATAGGTAAAATAAATTAAGCATCGGAAAACTTGTAGTTTATGCGTTCCTGGTACTTCAATTGAAAGTTGAATTAACGTACATTTTTATAGCTGCATAAGTTAAGATTTCCAAAAAAAAATTATAAACGTTATAACTTCTTATTTATCAAAATAATAGAAAAAATCGTGTCTAAAATGTACATTCCTTAGTAATAAATCAGTAAAACTGAAAATTACAAACAAGTATTGTATGCGTTGTATATATTAAAAATATTAATAAGGTACTGTCTATGTCTAATAGTTACTAGGTGTATGTTTCTAAAACAAATGTCAAGTAATAATAATGGGAAAAATACGCCATAGACAATGTCCTACTTTCGGTAAGACTATTGGGAATAAAAATCCCATTAGTCCTACTGGTAAGACTATCCAATAAGACTACTGGGAATAGCCGTGTCAATTATGGCATTGGAAAAGCAATCAAAATTTTATGAAATTCGACAACGATCCTTCATTTGACTATGTTTCCCCCCCTAAAGATTCATAGAAACTTTAGTTCGAACTGAGCTCTGACTAAATTATCTTTTATTATTTCACTGCCAAAATTTGTCTTCGACATAGTGTGGGTTGGCAGATTAACATATAACTTCCGAATTCTTAAAACTATTAAAACAATGAAAGAAAAAAAAGACATTATGAAAAGATTGATGGATGTAAATAAAAACTCAAACTCAACTCAACACAAACGTTCACGCCGTATATCCCCAAAGGGGTTTTGCAGGGTTACTAATACTTATGAACATTAGATGACATTGTCACCTGGTGTTCAGAGTACCTACGTTTTGCTTGATCACTCCGATACATCTTAGTTAACCGTGCAATTATGATACAGGAGGCCTAGCAACAGCGCCATTTTATCGCCACGATATCTGTTAGAATGATATTACAGTAAACGATACTAGTTAAATGTGAAAGATATGGCGGTTTTATACCTTTATACCCCGCGATATCTAGTTAAAAGGTCGCTTGTACTAGCCATGAAGTTCTCCGTCTGTGTTCAAGGTAATTTGGACCGTTTAATTAATTAGTGTTGAAACTAATTAGAAACCCATCAATCACAATATGTATCCCGTCATTTTTACTAGGAAGTTATTTAATTTATTTTTCTGGCTATTTTGTATTGCTATTTAAGTCTTAAATATGTTGCAGGATGATAGACCTTACAAATGCAAAAAGTAGAATAAAAATTAACAAATTGGCAATAATTTTTTTACGGATACTATCTTTAGAAACTGTATCAAAATAATTGCACTACAACAAATATTTAACTTTTTACGTAAACCAATAGTCCTGCATTTTTTATATTTTCGTAAAATTTTTTTCATTGCACCTAATTCAGCCTACTGTCAATTCTATCATATTACTCAACATTGACGATCCAATTTTAATTACATCATTTTATCGTACTTTATTTGAACATTTTATTCATTATTTCTATATTTTAATTGATACTTTTAAAAGTTTATTACAAGAACGGCATATTTAGTGGGTTTAAATTAACTTAAATGCCAAGTTTACTCTTGTTTTGTGATATTAGAAATACATTTTGAGAGTACTTTATATTGAAGAGATATTTTAGTTGTAAATTTTGGAAACCATAACTTCTAAAATGTAAATGCCAATATTAAGAAAATAATTAATAATGCGTTTAAAAAATTTAAAGCAAAGTATTTTTAATAATTGTTTATAAGTCAACGGATTATAGATAAAGTTTTTAATTTATTAAAAATACGAATAGACCATCTTTTTAAGTGTAGCCAATTTCCCCTAAAAATTGTACTAAATCGTATTAAAAAAACAATGTGAGTTAATTGATGCGAGTTTTCGTTGCATGCAGAATTGATTCAAAATAAAAAAATATAAAATTGCACCTTTCAATAAAATTTATTCAACCTTAATCGTTACACTAATTTATTGTACGCAATCTCAAAAACTCGACTTTTCACTCAATCTAAGATATTTTAACTAAGAGCGCACCCAAAATTTGCCTAAAAATACTTAAATACTGCCTTTATAAAAAAAACCTGTAAATCACCTACGATTCTGACTTAAACATAAAAATCTATTTCCATATCTACATTTCTAATATTTCTACCATAAGTTGCAACTGAATAACATTATTTCATTTTATTTACATTATTTACTGCACATGAATATTATAAACTACTCTTTAGCAATGCACTGCCAAAATAAGACTATAAGTATTTTGAATAACAAATTTAAATAAAGACAAAACAATATAAATGAATAGGGACTACAATAAATTGCAAAAAAAATATATAAAAATTTTAATTGGTAAGTAATCACTTCATCGTGGGTGCTGGAGTTACGAGGGCTGCTATTTATGTATCCGGAACTGGCCACTTACAGAACAATAATTTAAAAAGTAATTACATCATTTAAAAATAGAACTCTTTAGCTTTAGAATACATTTATTTTTATGTGACTGTCAATTGTTTTCACATCGTAGCGTCATTTTGAAAATTGCGTGTCTTCACCACCATGGATTTAACTCGTGAACATTTTCGTGCCATGATTTTTTACGATTTTCGGCGTGGTCTAACTCAAAAACAGTGCATCGATCAGCTTACTTCAACTTTTGGGGATGAAGCACCCTCAAAGACCACTGTGTATCACTGGTTTAGCGAGTTTAATCGTGGACGATCTAAGCTTACTGATGAAATTAAAGAAGGTCGCCCTAAAACGGTCGTTGTACCTCAAAACATCGATGCTGTCCGGGAACTAATAACTCAAGATCGTCATGTTACATATCGTGAGATAGAGGCATCTCTGGGCATTAGTATGACGAGCATACATAAGATACTTCATGAACATTTAGCTGTAAAAAAAATTTGCTCCCGTTGGATTCCGCACAACTTGAGTATTGATCAAAAACAGGCTCGTGTCGATTGGTGCAAAGAAATGTTAAAAAAATACAACCGTGGTGCGTCAAAAGCTGTTTATAATATCTACACAGGTGACGAATCTTGGATCTACGCTTACGACCCCGAAACTAAGCAGCAGTCCACGGTGTGGGTGTTCCAAGATGAGCCGAACCCAACAAAAGTTATTCGTGCAAAAAGCACATTGAAGCAAATGGTCGCTTGTTTTTTTGGTATAAATGGCCATGTAGCTACAGTGCCTTTAGAGAATCGTAAAACTGTTAATTCGGAGTGGTATACGACCATTTGTTTGCCGGAAGTCTTTGAACAAATAAGAAAGACTAACCGACAACGTAGAATCATTCTGCATCACGACAATGCTAGCTGTCACAGGTCGGCCGTCACAACTCAGTTTTTAGAAGCTCAAAAGATCGAATTGACAGGTCATCCGCCGTACAGCCCTGATTTGGCACCCAATGATTTTTATTTATTTCCAAATGTGAAGAAAAAATTACGTGGTCAACGTTTTTCGAGCCGCGAAGAGGCAGTCGATGCGTTCAAAATGCACGTTTTGGAGATACCTCAGTCTGAGTGGAAAAAGTGCTATGAAAATTGGTTTCAACGCATGCAAAAGTGTATAGATCTGAGCGGCGAATATTTTGAGAAGCAATAAAACCATATTAATTGATATATGTTTGTTTCTTTTTTTTATTCCGGATACATAAATAGCAGCCCTCGTAAATATATCTAGGTCATTTTGAATTTGGTCAAATATGAATTCTGCTTGTACCTGGAAAGTTAAACTGAACCGTTCGCTATCGCTGTTATGATTACTATATAGTAATTAATTCATTCATACACACATACATCCATATATCCACGGCTACAAATTCCTGGTATTGGTGCCCAGAGCTTCACAATAATATTCTTCAGCTACTTTTGGAAGTTAGTGGGTACATGTAAATAAACTGTGTAAAATTTAATGTAATGCAATGCAAAAAAAATATATTTAAAACAAAGTTTGTTAGGTGATGGGTCTCCAACCACATCGTTAAAAATAATTTAAAAAGCCCCAATACTAGGGTATTGCTATCCACATAGCCGTCTGTTACGAACACCCACTGGAAGGAAAAGGGTAGTGTTATTCTAAGCCGACAATACACAGCAAATATATGTTTTTTTTTCGTTTTTATACCGGGGGGGGGGGGGGAATCCTCCAAGGATATCCCGCCTCTCCAGAGAGCGGCAGGGTTAATTCATTCTTCTACTGACTAAAACCCCCCGGTTTTGGTGCTGCTGGCCCTGCGGCCTATGCGGCGTCACCGTGACATTTGTTGCCGGGCGGCTGAAGGCCGCCCTGGCGCGGCAAAGGAGTGTACCTAAGCTAAGTCGGGTAGGGTGAGTATAAAAATAAAAGAGGCTCTATCTTGAGTCTAGTGTGGCTCTAAATTTAGTGTTATGTTCTACGACCTCGCCAGCGGGGTCGGGGTTGGGAGTGGTGGTGGTTGTTGATGAGTGCGCAAGCGCTGGTGGCCCCTGAGGCCTTGAGCTCACGGGTGATCGGGTCGTCGGGAAATGATCGGGTCATCGGGGGCACAGCAAAATGAGATGCCTTTTTATATATATGCTACATGCACCAAATATATATGCTACATGCACCAAGGAATATGATTGGTGGATATCAAACGCATCTGTAGCATAGCTGCAAAGCACATCTCTGGTGGAAAGGCACCCTTAGTTTTAACTTTTACATTAAAGCATTTGCAGATATTACCAAGAATTTAACCCTCCCAAATAATTCGATAAATGTCCCATAACCTTATCCCAATTTTGTCACTCCATCTTCTTTGATGTCAGAACGCTTCATTCCAAAACATTTTCCGATCATGATAGTTGTTACATGTTGTAATACATTTATTGGGTATGTAAGAAATAATTTTCTAGATGTTAGCTTGGAATACGCGCGCCGTATTTACTTTCGCTGACTCTGTTACTTCAGTTGTCTTGGAAACTCTCGCTATAGATTTTTAAGACCATGAGTATTATTATCTTAACTAGGATGATTAATTTAATTTCTCTATCCAGTGCACTGACTCAATACCCAATCGTTTACGTGGTACACTTACCATGAGCCAAAAAAACGATTGCGTGGGTCTCCGTATTTATTTTTGTTATTATTTTGGACTAGTTGTGTTTTATATCTGTAGATTGCCCTAAACATATAAATCAGTGCTTTGCTTTTTGAACATAACAAAGAAGCTAACTAAACATTCTGCATTATTTTGTATTTGCATCAATCAATCACACTGCAATTGGAATTCATGTTATAGCTGTCCACAATCTAATATCAAATTTCCTATCAGAAAGGCCTAGTGGTAACTGAACAAGAGAGTAATGAAGGGTCATTATAAGCACCCGAATGTAAATATCGTACTTAGCGTAACCCCAACGATACCGTATGTGATTTGCGGTCGGTCTCCCCGCGTCTAAGCAGAATTTGAGGCGCCTTTCAGTGCTGACATCTCGATTGCTGTGGCTCACGTAAATCGTACCTAAATGTGAGGCCCCAATATATGGGTATCAGACCTCAATACTTCAGGGGAAAGGTTTTTTACGTGCATTGCTTACAAGATTATCTGAAACCTTGAGATAATATTTGAAGTGATAGACTTTTTAGATTTATTGGGTTTAACAGACGTTTATCAGTTGGTACATTTAAGTGAACGATAAATATAAATTTATAATTAATATAGAAATGTAAAACGCATAAAAAAGTTGGAAACAATGCGTTACACACAGACGCAAGACATGGGATATTCTCAATTAGGGATTTCGCGTCACGTTCTCACCTATGTATTCTAAAAAGAGGTGTCAACAGTGATCTATGAAAGCTTTTTAGTGTCCCTTTCCACCCATTTCTGCCAATATGATTAGTTGTTGCCAAGTTACGACTCAGTGTTTATAAGTGATTTTTGCGCGATGTAGCTGGACTGATCACCAACAATTATTTATATTACAATATTTTTGCCTCTTAAATCCAAATATGTCTTGGGAATAAGAAGTCAAAAGCATTAACTACCCCTTCTGTTGGTTTTATAGTCGATAAAATTTACAAATGCACGTATGTTTTTATAATAAATTGTACTTGCGTGAATACTTCTCCGGAAAATAAATTCACAAAAGACTACACACCAGTATTACAACAATATTTTGAAATTCTCTAAAAATCCTTGCACAAAATCTTCTCAAATGAAATCCTGCTAATCCATTACTGGATCTATTGTCAAAGCCGGTATACAATGCGGTCATGGCAGCATGACATCACGCCATGATGGAAACGCGAAGAGTAATGTACCGTGTGCATCGCCGAGACCTCTTGTTGCACTCTAGTTCCAAGTACTAGTTACCAAAGCAAAAATGTTACTGGGTATATTTGTAATTACTCTTAAGTACAGATTGTTTTAAAAGCAAAGTTGAATTTGAGTAGCTTTTTAACCAGGCTTTTAATAATTACTTTACATGATGTACTGTGTTTTTTCATACTAATATTTTTAAATAGGTTAATTTAAAGTTTTTTTTAAGATTATGTAAAATGATTTTGTATTCATATTCAAACAAACCAAATTTCAGTTTTTCGCAAGAAAAGTAAAATTCATTTAATATGTTTTATATTGACACTGCTAACAAATTTTCCAAACTTTTCGAATGGTGAAGTATTTAAAATTAAAAAGCATTTTTATTTCATATTCCCTCGTGACCAAGCTTCGTAGAAGAACTCCGGCTCAAACAAAATCTCATTTCCATTTTTTTAATTAAAAAAAAACCTAGTTGGTTCTACGTATATGCGAAATACTCAGTAGTTATGCTAACAGTGTAAAACTCGTTTCAATAAAGAATATTGCATTTCTGTTGTTTGAAAGGATGGTAGTTGTTCTATATTATATTAGACCAAAGTAGAAAATTTACTTGTGACTAATTTCAGGATCAAAAAGAAAGACAGTTAAAATATTAAAACAAATCGAAAATTAAGAATCTTCAAAAATATGTATTAATTTATTAGTGAAATATCTTTTCCATTAAAGTAAACTTCAAACAGCAAAGGGAAAGTTGTTAACAATCCTTTGATCGTAATTGGTTCGGAAATCTATCAACCATTAATTATATTTCTTTGATCATGTCCGAAACTTTTGATTAGTTACATAATGTTCACTTTTATGAGCTTCTTTTGTTCATAAATAAATAAAGTAACTATTTTGACACTTGATTGAACAATTTAAAGATGATAATGTAATAGAGAGAAAGAGAGAGAAAATTAAAAGTATTGATGTTAAAGGCATAAAAATATGAAAAAAAAATCGCCTGGAAAAACGCTATCATGTGTCTCCAGACTTCATACAAAACAACTGCCAAACTTCAAAATTTTAAAGTTAATTACTCCGCGTTAAGATACTTGCAATATGATACTTGTTGCTTTGCAATATAGAAACTTTTCCTACATTATTAAAAAAATGCTGTTGACAATGCTCTGTTGATTTACTTTTGGAGGATCCAAAGTTAAAAATATTGAAGAACATACCCATTTGTTTTCAGTTTATCAACCGGATTTTTTGGATATAATTTAGGTGAATTTCATAACGATTAAACAAACAAAGAAAACTGCAAAAGATTATTAACACAACCATATTGTAATATAGAAAACAAGATGAATCAAAATGTTCAAGAATTCTAAAAAGTAAATAAAACATATGAATGGCGCATATAATTTAATTAAAGTGTAATTGTTCACAACGAAGTTCATTTGAAGAAAAAAACAGGTGAAGAATAAATGTAGGTATGGCTTTAAATAGATATCAATGTAAACTTCGACTTGATATGGCTGTGAGTTTAATAATATAAATAAATGTATATACAGCTTAAGCTGAGAAGGGATAAATTACAGATGGCGTATCCATGTTCTTATAAGCAGAAAATAGATGGGGGTGGCAACCATTTTTTCGAGTTTTAAACATGAATATATAAGTTTATATAATAAAAAACGCTACTAATATTTTATCATTTATCATTGTATAAAGCATAACCATTGCCAACTATAATTATAAGCATAAAAAACAACCCCTAATGAAATCAAAACCCAGTGTATCTTTTCAAAGTTAACTTTTGGAGCGCTGCCCACGCTGGCGCGGTCACTGAATATGTTCTCCGGACACTCGTATGAATTTGTTAGCAACATCGCCTCAACTTAGACAACAACTAACAACTGAGTTCAAACATGTTGCAGAGAATAACTCTGTGCCGGATTATACCATATTTTGATTGAATATAAATTTGTATGTGGCGTAAGTATATCTATTCTTACGGGTATGATCTCAAAAACTGTAGCTAGAAAGCTTTGTAACTAATAGCTTCTTGCCCATTTTTCGAAGTTGTAACAGGTAAATATGAGGTGTGCTATATGCCCAAATATGTCTCCAACTTGGGGCTCGCTCCTACTATGTTTAGGGTAATTTGGTTACAAAGTTAGCCTAGTTTGGTTAAGCAGACATTGTTTTTATTTGGATTATTACTCGTAGGTGTACACAAATCTACGAGGTCCATTTAGTCATAAATATACTAAGAGTTGCACTATAGATTAGTGAGCTTTAGCTAAGATACATATGGCAATGTTGAGCTACAACAACAGGACAGTTTTACCAGTGCAAACCCATTATATAAAAATATCATGATCAAAAACCGTTTCCAAATTACAAACCATTAAAATATTTGTCTCTTCAACGAATATATCTCAAAATCGTCCCGCCCATAAATTGTCGTAACCATTTCGCATTACCACGGTTAGCCTGTTCTATATACCTACACTATAGCTAGAGAGACTTAATCTGGAATTCCAAGGAGTAGCCGCAAGGGTATGTGGCGTGCCACCGGCTGCAGTTAATGCTGCAAACGTGAGAGACACGAGACGCAGCTATATCTTACAAATGCTGTTAAAATGGGAAAAAGCACTCATTTTCATTAAACCTTTGGTTTGTTGATTTTGTCCTTATAAGATAATTTTATTGAGTTTTTTTTTTAACCCTACTGTACGATACAGTAGCAGTTTTAGATGCAATGCAATATTTACTTAAATTAACAATCATATGTTTTTTTATGGATAATGCTTAGTTTAAGTTAGACCCGTAAAGAGTTTCATAACATCAAATAATGTAAAAAAATGAGGTTTTGCGAGTAGCCAGTAATATTTTTACCAGAAATTATTTATTTTGTGATTCTATAAGTTCACCATTTAACGCTAATCTTTGTTGAAAGTTATTACGATAATTTTACTAAGTATTTTTTTATTAAGAAAGTTAGAGGGGGAGAGGATATAATACTGGAAGTGGTGTGCAGTGGTATTATTAGTAATTTATCTTTTAAACTATTAAATTTTGTGAACAAAACATTTTACTACCCATTTACATTAACTTCATTCTGGTTTTAATATAAATTTAATTAAAGACAGCCCATCTATTGAGTATAATAAAAATTAAATGTTTTCTCTTTGTATGGGAAGGCCCTTATTCGTTTTAAGGGCTTCTGAGCTGAATGGTGAAAAATTAAGAACTTGTAGTTTTGTTATGATCATGGCTGTATGTTAAAGCAATTTTCTTATAAAACCAATAAAATGAGACTAAAATTGCTTTTTTTTATTTTGTTCTTTTAAACAGTAAATAACTTTATAACTTTCTTTGAACATAAAATAAAATAGTTCTCAATATGGAATACAAAAATATATTGCAACTAAGCATCGCATTTAGTTAACCAAAACTATGTTAAGTTGGAAAACCTAACAAGATAACTATCCAGAATTAGATAATAGTTAAACACAGTTCACAGGAATAGTAACTGTGTGCTGGAACATTTCGGCTAATCCAATTGGGATTTAGTGGCAAAATTTAAATTAACTTTTGAGACTGTTTCTCTTTGACACATAAATTTGAATGACTTGCTCATCTAAATATGCTGTAATAGCTTCTTAAGATAGTTGAACATGTTTTATATAACTTGGGAATTTACAATGCCTCTTGATTTATCATATGTTTTTTTAACTATACAATATTCATTGTTCTATATTTTTAATAGTTGTAATTTGTTTATGTTTATGATTTATTTATTTTTTTATTTATACGTCACGCACCTATTGATTGCATAAATAAAAATAAGTGTCACATAATAATGTTATTGAATTTTAAAAAATCAAGCTTCATATTTATACCATAAATCGATTTTGTACTATTAGCTTTAGAATATAAAAAAAAATCAAATCTTTCGTTATTCTAAACAATCTAAGACAATTTTTTAAGTTTATTATAACTTCTTCATATTTATGTTCTCTGTGCTCTTTATGTGATTAGCATATCTCAAATTAATAAGTGAGCTTCAGGATCTATTTATTATGCCTTTTTATATAGAGAAAAATAAAACAAAATAGTGCACAAGTATAGTATACATACATATACTCACGGCTATAATTCCCTATAAGGGGTAGCCAGAGCCAAGGAATCATAAATTCCTCAGCCACTTTTGGAAGTTGAGTGGGGAAAAGGCGGTAAAATAAAGGTTTTTGGTGATGGGTCTCCAACCGCATCGCCCAAAAATCCAATAAAAAGTCCCAGTACCCTTAGTCGCCTCTTACGACACCCGTGGGTAGAAAGGGGTAGCGACATTCTAAGCCGGCACTACACTTGCTTTAAATTTAATTTTAATTTAATTCAGTCTTTCTTCGATTGATTCTAATATTTTTTAATATTATCATTTTGAACGCCTATTAGAAAAAATAAGCTTATGTTCGTTAAAAGTCTATGAAATATATTCCTTCTAATTAAGTTTAGCAGAACAATAACCAAATAAGAAAATGAATAGACATAAGGCCTTAAAATTCACAAATTGCGTCATCAACAGCTAGTAGATGTCTATTGCTGGATATACGCCTCTTCTAATATTTTCACAGGCGGTCCTGTACACTGCCCTTAGATTCCGCTATTTAGGCCTTTTGTATATAAATAATTACACTTTTGCCGTGTAGTGTCGGCTAAGAATAATACTACCCCATTTCTACCCGTGGGTGATCGTAAAAGGCGACTAAGGTTATAGGGGCATGTGATTGGAGACCCGTCACCAAAAACATTTATTTATTATTACCATCTCTTCCCCACTCCACTTCCAAAAGTGGCCGAGGAATTTCTCATTCCAAAGCTCTGGCTACCCCGTTAAGGGATTTATAGCCGTGAGTATATGTATGTATGTATATAAAATAAATTTAAGAACTGTTAACTTTCGCATATGTGAGTTCTCAATTAATTTACATACAAACATACATATAATCACGGTCATAAATCCCAAAAAGAAGGTAGCCAGAGTTTCAGAGCTAGAAACTCCTCAGCCACATTTGGAAGTTGATAGGAGACAAAATGGTAGTGCCGGCTTAGAATGTCACTACCCCTTTCTACATATGGGTGTTAAGTAGTTTTTGGGCGATGCGGTTGGAGACCCATCACCAATAATAATAATATTCTCAATTAAAGAAAGATGGATGCCTAATAAGGTAAATAAAACTCTAGGAGGTATTAAAAAAGGATTGCAATAAAATAAAAGAATGCCATCACATCGCTAGTTGCAAGTTCACGAAGATAAATGATCGTATTATTACCTACATAAACCAAATACGTGAAGTACATAAGCCGTAATGTAGGATTGTAGATCATAAAACAAATTTCTCACATAAAATAATTTTAAGTGTCACAACTCCGTTCTTGTGCACAAATGTCTAGAAACCGAACTGTAACGACTGATTTGAATTTGTTTGAGACGGTCAGTTAATACTTGCTTGGACAAGTCAACATATTAGTATTTTTTAGCTTTATAAAGCACCTTTATATTTATTTTTTACTAGTGGATCGGCCCAGCTTCGCACGGGTAGCGTTGTTTTTTTAAATATCTGAGGTTTCTTTCTTCAGTCACTGCTCAAGCATTGTGAAATTTAGCGCAATGTTTTCAATTTATTAAATGTATAGCACTCCCTAAACAGTGAAATTTGGTGGTTTTGAATGCGCTTTTATGAACGGTTCAGTATTTCCGTTTAATAGCAAATTTTGGAATAAAACGCTATGAAGTATTTATAACAATCTAAAAAAGAAATCATTACGTGATGTAGGATGCAACCACTGGCGCCATCTAGTATGTTATATGTAAATTAGTAAAGATTTGGTTTTGGTCACGGGCGCGATGGCTTATTTTATGTATAATTTCGGTGTGTCTCTACCGATTTCTATGATTCTTTTTTTATTGAATAGGTAATAATGTTACCTTTTTTAAATTAGGGATGAGTGAGAGGTTTAAAAAACTTAAGAGTAAACAAATATAATCAGAATGTTCCGAACTGCTAAGCTATCAGGAATTACACGTGTTATTGTGAGTAAACCGTAAAAGATAGACATAAACTGTTAAGATTTTTTTTTAGTTAATTTTATGAAGAATATTTCCGTCATACATGATTTCGATGTAAGTTTCACCATCAAGGCTGCACACGCGATGGAAGCTTAAAAAATGGAGTAACTTCTCCCGTTTTCCCAAAATTTCCCAAAATTCCCCTTTACTACTCTGCTGGAAAGTATACAAAAACCTGCCCAGGAGTATGAAAAATAATTGTACCAAGTTTCTTTAAAATCCGTCGCGTAGTTTTTGTTTCCATAAGGCACATACAAACCGACAGACAGACAGACAGACAGACAAAAATTTTACTGATTGCATTTTTGGCATCAGTATCGATCCCTAATCACCACCAGATAGTTATTTTGAAAATATATTTCATGTACAGAATTGACCTCTCTACAGATTTATTATAAGTATAGATAATTATTCGCAGTTAATGGTAAAATTTGAAGAATAAAAAGATGCAACTCATTCTGCGTAGCATGATACTTTCTTAGGCGTGATAGAGCACCACAAACATCAGATAATAAAATAGTCTTACCTATACAGTTTATTTTAAATTATAATCGATTAAATGCCAACCACATTTCATACACCTAATTCCAGAATCAAGTTTTAACATGAAAGTGAGCACTCAGGAGGAAATTCAGAAATTCCATCCCTAAATGAATGACATCGGGGTATGAAGTTTATATTTTAGTTTTATTATTACAGACTTAGAAATTTTAATATTAACATATAAGTTTTTGATTACATTTTTCAACGTGTAATTTAGAGAAAGGAAGACTTTTATTTATCTAAATGGGTAAAATAGGAGCGTAAATTTGTATGAATAATTTCTCAGTTTTATGTTTAGGAACTTTAAATTTGGTTCTGGTGCAAGGCGGTGATTATGCCTTTATTTAAAGGAAAGGGGTCACACCAAGAGGCTAAAAACTACCGCGGCATCAGCTTACTCAGCATTGTTGGTAAATTGTATGCTAAGGTACTGATTGAAAGAATGGAACTTTGCCACTCGACCAGCATTTTAGGAAAAGGAAGTACAACTTACAACCAAGAAGCCACCAACCCTTTACCAGCCCTCAGCATTTTGATAGTAATCCTATCATACCCTGCCGCCTTCCCTGCTTTTATACTTTTCATTGCTTTCATTATTTCTTCCATACTAATCTCACTGTCACTAAATTCACCCATCTCCTCGTTTCAATCAACATTACTGTCGATTGGCGAAGAAATGGATGCATCTTCTTTTTCAAACAGTCCCTCAAAATAATTCTTCCATACCCATTACATGCTACTTTCATCCGTCGCCAATTCACCCTGTTTATCTCTTATTACACTCACTCTCGTGTTTTGGGAAAGTTCCTTTTCTTTCCAGAATAACTTTTGGTTATTCCGGAAATTATCAGAAAGTTTCCTCTCACACCACTCTTGCAAATCCCGCTTTTTCTTTTCTATTTTCTTCTTTACCTCATTCTTAACTACATACATAAACGTTCACGCCGTTTTATCCCCGAAGGGGTTGGCAGAGGTACCAATACTCCTGAACTCACATGGCAAGCGCCATCTAGTTTCCAGAGAAGGTACCCACGTTTTGCTTAGACAGTGTACTCACGTGATAGGGGGCAGGCCTATCGCCGTTTTGTACGAATACACTGTCACATGACTAAGTACAACTCAGCCATGTGGGTTTCCTCACGATGTTTTCCCTCACCGTTGACAACCATGATAAATTAACCACACATGTCAAGGGCCTGTTACGTCTATGATAGACGGTTTAAAAAATATACATATGACTTTAGAAAAGACAAATTGGTGTAGGCCCGTCCCAGGATTGGAACTCACGCCCTTCTGTTTTTCGGGCGGGTGTTCTTACCCACTGGACTATCATGTCGCTACTGGACTATCATGTCTTAACTACATATTATATGTAATTTATATAGCGTGAAACACCTGCATACTTCAGAGAAATGTATTGACTTATTGTTATTAAACATTTGTTCTGTAGTTTAGAGTTACAGTAGAATTAACATAATTACATAGATAGATTTTAACATTCATAACCCTTCCTTTTGGCTTTGCCGTAATATAGTAAAAAATGAGAGGTAAAGCATAAGAAAAAGGAGAATATGGTGAGAGGTGAGTTTGTTGTTGGTTATGGATTTCCAGCCACATCGTCAAAAAGTCACTGAAAACCCCTAATTCCCAAGGGTCTTTTATAATACCCCCGGAAAAAGGTATTAGTGCCCTATAAACACACAGCAAGCGCACTTGTTAAATCACATATCTCATATGTCTCCTGACTTGTCTATTACGGTAAAGGGTTATTGGTGCGAGATGTTTATTGTAATTTTACAGCCTTGCATGGACTGGAATCGAATTTGAATTTATTGGTTTCTGGCTTTAACCGAACGTTGTGCACTAAACTAAATTACAATGTTTGAAATTTGTCTCCTTATACTTTTATATTTAATATCTTTTCGTAATAATTCTACCCAAATAGACTATTTTACGTGCGTGTAGGTGGTTTCAAACTGGGCTAAACATTAAAAAATAACATAAACATAAACGTTCACGCCGAATATCCCCGAAGGGGTTGGCAGAGGTACTAATACTTCTGAACATGACGTGACTTTGTCACCTGGTGTTCAAAGTACCCACGTTTTGCATGGACAGTGTACTCACGTGATAGGGGGCAGGCCTATCGCCGTTTTGTACGAATACACTGTCACATGACTAAGTACAACTCAGCCATGTGGGTTTCCTCACGATGTTTTACCTCACCGTTAACAACCATGATAAATTAACCACACATATGTCTTTAGAAAAGACAAATTGGTGTAGGCCCGACCCAGGATTTGAACACTAGTCGTTTGCACGATAACCGAGTGTTCTACCCACTGGGCGTGATACGGTTGCTTAAAAAATAGATTTTCGATATATTAAAATGTCTAGCAATAGTTTACATTATACATGGGTCATCTTAAATATATACATATAATATAAATTACGATGTTCTAATTTATTTTAATTTGGATTATTTGAACTTTGCAAAATTTTCCAGATCACAATAATATAAGAAATTTTTGCCCATTCTAATTATTTGAAATAATTCAAGAAGTTTTACTAAGTCTTTCATGCTATAATGACAAACTTAAATATACGTTTATTAAAAATATATAATACTCAAACCTAAGAAACTGATTCCACCTCGAAACTCATATACAAAAACTTCAGAAGAAAATCTCCATTGTTGGCCTTTTCAGAAAAACCCTTATCCGCCGCAAAACATATTGCCAAACATGCATATTAAGTTTGTCAAGCTAAAGCCAACTTTATGCTATACAGAATAAGGATCATGCATCAATATACAGGAGTCAATTTACCAAACTTAGAGCACGTATGTGTTACTCAATGAGGCAGGATATGAAGCTCTCATGTTCCGTGTATTTGCATAATTTGATTAAAGAACGCTTAAACATTTAACTAGGTGTGTGATTGTTACATTGCAAGTTTTGATGTATTCGGCAATGGCTGGGTTTGCCTTTAACTGTATAATGAGTACTTGTTGATACAAATATTCAAGATAATGTGACAGGAAATAATTAACAGGCATATGTATAAAACGCTGTTATCAAAAGATATGTATTAAATAAGTGCTCAGATAAAGTTAATAATATAGAAAACAGCATCGATGTTGCAAATGCTTTTTATATAATATTTGGTAACTAAATTCAAATTTCCTGAGAATGCGAAGTTCAATCTTTTGCATCCGTCGTTCAACAGATGTCGTTTTAATATAGACTTTATTTGATCACCAAAAGCAGCCCGTGTTTTCATCCTATAGGGTATATTTTAATATTTTACATGCAAATTTCTTTATTATCTTTTCGGGCATATAAAACAACCAAACTCTATAAACCAAAATATAAACCATAGTATTCTCATTGAGAAAAACTGTAAGGGTATATATGTCGCAGTTGGATTGTATAATCCGCCGTATTACATTACTGCTAACTGTTATCTAAAACAGCTCCGTTTTGTACTGCGGCGTATCAAGCATTAGCCGGATTATGCGGCTAAATGTGAAACCGCCGGTTTGTATTGGACGCCATATGTCATTCAACACGGCTAGAAATAATGTAATAAAGCGAGAGATTAGTCGCCACTTGGAAAGTTTTTAGTTACGCTTCTTAAGACTCATGGCGCTACCTGACATAACAACAACAATGGCGTTGAATACAGAAAATGTGTTGTTAAATAGTGAAGTTGTGAGTGAATTAAACAATGAAAACGTGTTAAATATGTCGGTGAACAGTGACTTTAAGAACAATTTTCACAATTTGGAACAATCAAAATACCATGGTCAATGTGTAAATAGCTTTTTAATATAATGTTTTAAAAAGTTTAATTATACTAAGCATTTTATCACGACTGTCACGTGTGATTTATAATATTTATGATAAATGTCCAAAATCAAATATTTTATTTGGTATTTAAAAATATAACTTTTTTGATTATTAAAATTGATATTCATTCTAAACATTGTTTTATTATGTAAGGATACGATGCGCCTAAACGTGGGCCGCCTTATTGAAGAACGTATCGTAATGACAATCCGGCTAATGCTTGAACCGCTGCATTACAAAACGGCGCTGTTTTAGATAACAGCTAGTCGTAATGTAATACGGCGGATTATACAATCCGACTGCGACTATATATTTTATCGATATCATATTTTTATTTATCGTATCATATACGCTATGATACCGAAATAAAAAGGTTGCTATTCTGTACTCACCAGCATAATGAGAATTCATATCAGAAATATGTATATACATTCATACTCACGCTGCCATTAGTCTCATTATGTTAGGTAAAGATTATCGATCGCCTTTTCTCACGATCCTGGCAAACTTCTCGAGTTTTGACTATATTCATTAATCTTTTCATACACGCTCTTTTAGTTTTAGTGTTTTGACGCCTATCTTTATAAGCGCCTTCTCTATTTTATATTAATTTGGTCTCCGTGGTCACAATAATCATTCTATCAAAATAATAACTTATTTATAATCCACGAGACTAAAATTATTATCATATGATACGTACGACTGATTCAGTTGACCCTATTAATGCGTGTCGATCCATCAACATACTATTTATTTTATTATTTTATGACACACATTTCTGTTACACTAAATTAACAAGCCTTGAAAATTTTATATATATTCAATCTCTGGCACTCTTATCATCAATCTGCAACACAAATTTTGTCAGGTTTTTTTTCCTTCAAATCTATAGTTTTGTTTTTATTCATATTCATCCCCATTTATTTACGTATTATTGCATGCAATTAACCACTCGATGCATGGTGTAAATAATACTCGATTCTTGATTAGTTAAATGATTAATTCACCCATTTTTGGTCAGAGTTGCGTCATACCCATTATGACGCAATTCTGTCGAAAAGTCATCCATGAATAAATTGAAGAGTTATGGAGAAACTGAACATCCCTATCCATATCCATACTGACACACGTAGATTTTCCATTTGTAGAGGTTTTCGTGTTCATCATTTACTCTCCACATATATACTTGAATTCTCAAAGAGTGAAATGCGGTTGGAAACAAAAAATATTATCATAACTAGGTACTTTTTTTACAGCTGACAATGAAAAAACACTGGAAACGGGTTGTTGGTTATTAAAATAAATTGCGAAAAATCTTCAGTATTTTCTTTACAACTATGAGTACTGAAAAAACCTAGCCCATTTTAATTTTAGCTAGCGCACCAAGCGAGGAGAATATGCAAAACGATTAATTTCGACGTAGACTTAGTTACTCTAAACCATTTTCATATTATGTTGGACGGTGCTCCTATTATAACCTTCATTATTATGGAAAGTAATAACTTTTAAATTAGTTAAACAAACTCTTGTTTGATAACATCATTTAAAAATAGCCTTTTCTAAATTAAAAATGCCCGAGAATGTTTCATCAGGGCCTATTCTTTGCCGCCATCAAGTTGCTCAACCTCCAAATAGGTTGATTTTGCCATAGTCCACAAGGTTGGTGCAGTGCGGGTTGGCAGATTAACGACTATTATTGTTTTTTTTTTCATCAAATAATAAAATTTGTAGTATCCTAGCAACCATGATAGATCAGTGGGTAGAAGACCGTTTATTGTGTCGACGACAAGATTTCAAATCCCGGGTCAGGCCCACACTAATTTGTCTTTTCTAAAGTCATATGTGTGGTTAATTTATCATGGTTGCTAACGGTGAGGGAAAACATCGTGAGGAAACCCACATGGCTAAGTTGTACTTTGTCATGTGACAGAGTATTCGTACAAAACGGCGAAAGGCCTGCCCCCAATCACATGAATACACTGTCCAAGCAAAACGTGGTACTCCGAACACCAGGTGACAATGTCACGTGATGTTCAGAAGTATTAGTACCTCCGCCAACCCCTTCGTGGATAGAAGCGTGAACGATTGAGTTGGGTTTTCAATGAAATCGCTTTCAATTGAATACATTGTTGTCCAATTGATAATAAATAAAATTGACGTGATATTGATAGGCCATTGCAGTCAATTTGCGATGTGCGATACAATCAAAAGCAATAGAGATCACAATGCAATTTAATAAAAAAAACGATGCATTTTTGCATCATTGTTGTTCTATAGGTATTGTCACGTCAATAAAGCCTACTTTGTAGTCAATAATATTAATTCTAACTTTTTCATCGTTTGAAGTAGTCCATGCTCTAGTGGTTTACAAAATCGCATTTAGATCCGTAGTCTAGAATTCGTTACCCAAAGACGGTTATCTTATGTATGAGAGTTCGAATCCCGGGTCGGGCTTACACCCTTTTTTATTCTGAAGACATTATGTGTGATTAATTTATCATGATTCTTATTGGTGAGGGAAAACATCGTAAGGAAACCCACATGGCTAAGTTATACTTAGTCATGTGACGATGTAACGTAACAGACGGTGTTACGCCTGCCTAGTATTAACTGAGTGGACTGTCAAAGCAAAACGTGGGTACTCTGAACACTGTGATAATGTCACGAAATGTTTTTAAAAAATATTAGTGGCTTTCTCAACCCCTTCGAGGATATACGGCGTGAATGTTTGAGTTTTTTTTTCAGTCGTGTTAGTTTTTTTAACGACAAAGTTCAAAACTAAAACATAACTTACATTGCTTTGCAAGGTGTTTGTAAATATAAAAAGCAACAAGACACTAATATCAATTCATAAATTGATAAGTTTAAAATATTTTTAGGGTTTCAACTCTCAAAGATGAAAACGGGACCCTATTACTAAAACTTGCTGTCTGACTGTCACCAGGCTGGCTTTATCTAATCAACCGAGAAAATTTAATTTAATATAAATTTAATCACAGATTAATAATTAATTTATCGATCTCACCTTCCAAAGGTTGTCTAGAAGAGATCGCTTTAAGCGATAAGACCGCCAATTGTACCTCACTGTAAACTGTTTGATCATATTATTATTTTTGTAAATTTGTGTTTGATGTGCAATAAAGAGTTATTCTATTCTATTCTACTATGTGTTTTTCGTGCCGCATAACCATAAATTTCTTTATCTGAATAAATACAATACAATATTTTTATTTGCATTTTAAAGAATAAATAAAAGCAATTCATTCTTAACAGTACCAAAATCAGTACTATATTTTCCTTCTGTTGATACAAGATGGCGTTATTATTACTGGTTTTTTTAAAATTATTGTATAGTAGACTCAAAACTTTAAGCTAATGGTCATAAGCGCATTAGGTTTGTATTAATGTAAGCTTTTTAAAGAAATACTTTTATAGCCTTTTGAAGAAGTACCGGTAATTTTAAGTATAAGTTTTTGCGCAATATTGTTTAGTCACTTGATTTAACCCAGTACTTTCATTCAGTGAACTAGACATGATTTAAAATAAATAAATACGAAAATTGAATACTTTTCGTATTTTCATCGTTGCAGTTTGAAAACGACTCATTTGCAACGCCGATGTTTAGACTACAAGTATTCGATGCTTTTCAAAGTAACTATGTAACTAAGTTCAATCCTAGGCACATACTGTGTGAGCGCTAAGTTCAGATATTTCGGAAACTCCACAGCCGAACTATTCTAAGTTGAATATGTTTTGCGATTTACTTTGGCACTTAATATTACAGTTCCGCTTTAAGTTTGCTTTATGATTTTCAAGTTACCGTTTTAACATATCGTAGACTCTTTGGACAAGAAACTCTCGATCTAAATGATTATGATAATGACCGAGTCTGAGTCTCTCAAGATGAGGTTCACAGTTGTCTTCGTTCTTTGCACGATAAATTTTATTCGTTAGTTTTGCTCGTACTTACTCGGTACTCGGTGAGGGAAAACATCGTGAGGAAACCCACATGGCTGAGTTGTACTTAGTCATGTGACAGTGTATTCGTACAAAACGGCGATAGGCCTGCCCCCTATCACGTGAGTACACTGTCCATGCAAAACGTGGGTACTCTGAACACCGGGTGACTAAGTCACGTGATGTTCAGAAGTATTAGTACCTCTGCCAACCCCTTCGGGGATATTCGGCGTGAACGTTTATGTTATGTTATTATTATGTTATATGATTTTTGACTTAATAATTCGGTTATGATTCTAGTGTTTTTATTTATGTGTTACAAATTTATACCACAATGCAAAAGCAAAAAAAACATAACTTTGGGATTAGTCTCCGGCACATTTTTTGTTTCAGAGTGGAAACATCGGGCAATGACAATGGAGGACAACTCTATGAAAATGTATGATGACAACATAAAAATATATATGGAGATAAATATAAAAGAGCTATTAATATGATAGGAAACTAGATAAGTCAATTAACAATGGTTAAATGAAATAAAAAACATTGATAAATACACACCTTGTTAAAATTAAAACAGGCTTATTTCTAAAAACAGTATTTAATAACGAGATTAAACTGTAAATAATAACGACATGATAGTCCAGTGGGTAGAACACCCGCCCGAAAACAGAAGGGCGTGAGTTCCAATCCTGGGTCGGGCCTACACCAATTTGTCTTTTCTAAAGTCATATGTGTGGTTAATTTATCCGGTGCAGACCCACCTTACCCGCGTCCATACCTTCTAGGGTACGGTGGGTCCTAAACCTTACCCGAGCTAGTGCTGGGATTTCACATTGATTTGTATTAGATACAAAAAACATGTTACTGTTCTATACTGCCCTGGTACACAAAAATAGATTGCCTCATAAATATATACTAGGATAACAGGATGACATGAAATATTCAAATTAGATAATATTTTTTGTGTAGTTGTAAAAATTTGGCTAATGCAGAATCATAAACTTGAAATTTTTCAAGAAGTAAATTTTATTTTTCAACAAATTACCAGGACATCAGAAACTCTACGGACTTCGCCCTGCTTGATTTACTCAACAAATCCCAAAGCGTAGAATTTGGTCCATAGAGTAATAGAACTGTATATACAGATAAATAAATGATACTGTATATTTGTAATAATTGCTAGATTTAGCATTACAATCGTCATGGGAAAGATCGCTATGGCGTATCTTAAGCGCAATTCAAATCTATGAGAAATAAAATTAGGGAGGTGCTAGTCCGATCCTGTAAGAATTTCGTAGTAGCAAGTGGAGGTAAGCAAAGATTTATTTAGACTTACATCTTATTTTTTTAAACGGGCGACGCTATAATTTAAATTGTGTGTGATGGTGACAATCAAAATATATCAGGGGTAAGATATTACTAGAACTTTTTCTCATGGGTGTTGTAAGAGACCACTAAAGGAATTCGGGCCTTAAAGATTTTATTGGGCGATGCGACTGGAGATATCTTGCCAAACAGTATACTGTTGTAACGACTGATTGCGAACGACTGCATTTGTAAGGACTGATTACTGTCTGCAATGGTTTTCCCCTTTCAGTTTTGATGACTGATTTGGATAGATTTTGGG
Organism: Bedellia somnulentella; assembly: GCA_963576735.1. Taxonomy (NCBI): domain Eukaryota; kingdom Metazoa; phylum Arthropoda; class Insecta; order Lepidoptera; family Bedelliidae; genus Bedellia; species Bedellia somnulentella. The sequence goes on from OY755171.1 coordinate 16,240,570, forward strand.
GCGCTGATTACAGGAAAAATATTTAAAAAATTCCATCACGTCAGGTTTTTTAGTTATTTAGCATCGTTTAATTTTTACAAAATTACCTAGGCCTTCCTAGTTTTTAAATAATATTTTATTTAAATCGATTCGAATTAAACAAAAAATGCACTGAATGCATTAGACACTAATTAATGAGTTCTAATAAATATAAAATTAGTTAAATAAAACTTAATTAACTAAGTGACATACCTTTATTATAAAAAAAAATAGGATTTTTGAGTCATTTGCTAAATACCTCGTTTCTAGTAGACTTAATGTTATTTTTTATAAAAATTCAATTAAATCGTTAGAAAAGAGTTAATGAAGGTAGATGATATATTTTTTGTATAAATAGCAATATCATTTTTTCTACAAATCAGTACTTCTGTGCAATTCATAACGCTCACTTGAAAAATGTCATCGCGAAAGTGTTTAAACTCTCCGGACAATTTTTGCTACATTTGTGGGCAGTTTATGCTGAGAAAACAGCAGCATAACATTACTGAATTCATAAGTAATGTTTACAATATGTATTTTGGCCTAACAATTGCCAATCAAGATAGACAGTGGGTCCCTCATAAAGTTTGTACGACGTGCGTTCTTGAACTTCGAAAGTGGTCAAAAGGAAAGAACAATACCTTTGATCTCCCTTACAATACCCTTGTTTTCTCTGCGAGTGGGATAGTCGAAACAGAGAACAACATTGGACTAAGAAAGAGTGGCCACCGAGGACTGAATTGGTCCCTGGAACAAAAAATGTTGTGAGAGACAATTTAGTCCCCCGAAACAAAGTTTTGCTACCCCCTTTACACATAAAACTGGGGATGATAAAACAATTTGTAAAGGCGCTAAACAAAGAAGGAGAAGGTTTTAAATATCTACACCAAATATTTCCGTCTCTCTCTGAAGCTAAACTGAAAGAAGGTATATTCGTTGGTCCGGACATAAGAAAATTGATGAAAGATACAGCTTTCGATGAAAAATTGAGTGAAATTGAGTTAGAAGCCTGGAAATCTTTTAAGGAAGTAGTAAGACATTTCCTAGGAAACCACAAAAGCCCAAATTATGAAGAAATTGTGGAGAAAATGATTGAAAATTACGGAAAAATGGGATGTTCGATCAGCATTAAACTTCATTTCCTTAATTCACATTTGAACTACTTTCCTGATAACTTGGGAGCTGTAAGTGAAGAGCAAGGCGAAAGATTTCACCAGGATTTGAAGGAGATGGAACGTCGCTATCAGGGAAAGTGGAATAAAACAATGATGGCAGACTATTGTTGGCTGTTAAAGCGAGATGATGCAAGTCGCAATTTCAAGCGAAAATCTCACAATCGGAGCTTCAGTGAAAAAAAAGCAAGATACCACAAAAGTATTTGATATTTTTATTTATTTTTTTATTGTCCCCCAAATATATTTTTAATGTTTTAAAGTCATGTAATTGTTTCTTAATTGTAATAAAAAATAAATACTCAAATAAAGTTGTGTTTTTATACAATTTTACAAAGTAGGAATTTTTCAAAAAACTGAGGGTGATAGAAAAAAACCAAGTACATATTCGTAATCTACGCACCAAATACCCCAAGATCAGCATTCAAATCCAAAAGGGGAAAATAAAAGTTAAAATTTGCAGGTCTGTTTGTTTTCTTGTTCTTTTAGTTATTTAATGTTCTAAGATTATAAGCGAATATGTTCAAAGATAAATATGTATAATTTTAAAAGATAATTTAATATTTTGTTTGTAGCGATTTATTTAGTTTACTGTTTTTTCTTCAATTATTTATTTTATTTTACTTCAACTCTGGCAGACACAGATTTTTTGATTATATATTATTTAATGATGTGTAGTGTAGTGTAGGCCTTAGCTGAAAACCAGTGTTTTGTCACTTGGCAATATCAAACGCTGAGTTAGGCCCTAGTTTGTGTTACCATAGCACATTTTTTTAGGTAAATATATTGTTTTTCACTTTATGTATTGTTTTTTATATTGTATGGTGTTATGATAACACAAATAAACAAGTTATCTATCTATCTAATTATAATATATATATATATATATATATAATATAATATAATTCTTTATCTATCATATTAAATCAAATTCACTTCCACCCGTGCAAGCCGGGGCGATTCACTAATCGATCATGACGTCATCAAAGAAAGCGTTTTAAAACAAACCTATCACCAGACACCGCCATAGTTCTGAACAATTTTTATGTTTTCTCTTTTCCACTATTGATCTGTATTGAACAATCAGTGTTCGTAAGAAAAGGATGAAGATTGTTTTTATACTTATTAATTTCTTTCTGATTAAATTTATGGAATTAATAAAATATTTGTTTCTCTTTCTATGAAGGGTGTGTGTTTCGTTGTTTTCTTGCCATGGTAACTAGGGTGCTATGGGATGGTAAGTAAGTTGTTTATATTTATTTCACATATTCAAACAGGAGGTAAAGTAACTAATTGTATAAGTCGAATAATTTAATAATAATTCACATGAACTGGACAGTAAATAGAGATATGAACTAAAAATTTAACATACAGACATACATATACGCACGGCTATAAATCCCTTGAAGAGGTAGTCAGAGCTAAGGAGTTAAATTCCTCAGCCACATTTGGAAATTTTAGTGGGGAAATGATGCTAAAATATAGGTTGTTGGTGATGGGCTGATGGGTCTCCAACCGCATCGCCCAAAAATCCAATAAAAAGCCCCAATACCCTTAGTCGCCTCTTACGACACCCGTGGGTAGAAAGGGGTAGCGACATTCTTAGCCAGCACTACACGGCACGCTTACACACTTTATTTAAAATAAATACGATGAGTAAAACGATTGGCATAAATCCAAAAAAATAAAATTGTAGAGCAATCGGTTACTTTACCTCCAGTATGTACATATGCAAGCATGAAAAATAAGCACTATAGTATTTATAGCTCCCTAGTACCAACGATGTGTTTGGTTTTTTTTCGCAACGGAGGGCCTAAACTTAATCATAAGTGCGATAAAAGTAAGCAACTTTACTATTTGTTACAACCCAGTAACAATGGCGAATAAACACCAAATTATGGAGGGCATTTAAAATCTAAACAATTGTATTGGAGGTAAAGCAGCCAATTCGTTATGAAAAACTATATACCTAACACTAGTAAATTCAAATCCTTAATTGATCAATCAAAGCACAAAAACGTATAGTTTTTTCTGTATACCCTATATTCTTATCTTGGAGGAAATGAAATGGTGAAAAGTAAAGATCCCCCGTTACATTGGTTTGGCGGAGAGAGGTCCACAGGATTCCTACATCGTTGAATGATTTTTCCTCATTCCACTAATAGACGTCAGCTGCTGGACATAGCTCTCCCATTAAAATCTCTTCAAATACCATTTCTGGACCCCATCCATCCGGTTCCCACTGCCTTCATCAAGTCATCGGTCTACCCTGCAGGAGGCCTACCCGCACTGAAACTTCCAGTACATGAATAAATATATATATAAAATAAAATAAACATGAAAATATATTTTTAAAAATTGATGCATGAAAAGATTGATAGATGTAAACGAAGCTAGAGAGGTTTGTCAGGATCGTACGAAATGGCGATCAATAGTCTCTGCCTACCCCAATGGGAACTAATGGCGTGAGTATATGTATGTATGAAAATATATTTATATCTATTCAAGGTATATATATTCAACAACTAACTTTACCTCCAGTATTTAAAATTTTATGGTGTACGTGCAACCCTATTTGTATCCATAGTACCCTAGTAGCTGCAAAAGGTAGTAGGAAGGTTTTTCGTATTCTCTCCGCACTATGGGACGCGTGGAGGGCGTTGTAGGATAAAGCTATTAGAGTTTCTGGTGCCTTAGTATTTTATTTAAAAAACAACAAGATTCCTTGAAAATTTCTAAGTGTTTTTACCTCTTGATGATTTGACACTCACGAAATTTTTACAAGTACAAACATATCTCTATATCTTAACATTAAAACACTTATGAAATCCCAGCACTAGCTCGGGTATGGTTTAGGACCCACCGTACCTTCGCGGGTATAGACGCGGGTACGGTGGGTCAGCAGTGAATTTATCATGGTTGTTAACGGTGAGGGAAAACATCGTGAGGAAACCCACATGGCTGAGTTGTACTTAGTCATGTGACAGTGTATTCGTACAAAACGGCGATAGGCCTGCCCCCTATCACGTGAGTACACTGTCTAAGCAAAACGTGGGTACCTTCTCTGGACACTAGATGGCGCCGCCATGTGAGTTCAGAAGTATTGGTACCTCTGCCCACCCCTTCGGGGATAAACGGCGTGAACGTTTATGTTATGTAATGTTATTAAACTGTAGAAAATATAAGAGAATATTTTGAAGAAACTAAGACCTTCACTACCCTTTCATTATTGTCACTCACAATTTTTTATAACAATAACTGTTTATCTTCTGTATAATAGTTGTTTGGATAGAAATCTAGACGAGACGTTACGAGAGTTCCAAAGCAATTCTATGTTTCTTAGTAACCAGAACAATAATTTGTCTTGACAGATGTACAATTAAAAGTCCTTGAGATATTACCTAATATTTCACGAGATATAACCGTATATAGCTTACCACAATAATTAGTTAATGTTCTTCATCCTTAGATAATTTAAAAGGATTCCATCTTGATATTTTTATAAGTTGGCTATGCTTGTGGTCCATCGGTAACTTTCAAGACTCTGAAATCTCGGATTTGATCCCTGATAGGCACAATATCTCTTTTTAAGTAATCATAGTAAAAAATATTTCTGTTTTAATTATATTGTGTCGTATAAACCATTATAATCTGGTACACTACATGCAACAGCATCCGGCTTTGCACATAAAAAGTATCAATCCGGTTGCTGTGCAATTTTTTGAAGAAAAGCCTTTGAATAGAGGAAAGTTGTAGATGCACATTTAAATAATAATAATTGTTTTTTATCTTTTGCGAGTGAGATATGATGTGATTCATGTATGTAATTTTATTGTTATTGATAAATTTATGTGCTTAGTTTTCATATACAAAAACTGAGATGATAAAAAAACTTTTTTATTGAATAGGTTTTATGTTAAACATACATTGTAATGTTTACGATAAATGTACTAAAAGCTAAAAAACAACAAAAAAAGATACAGTCGTGGGCATTATAAACATAGGCATACACTAGACTAAAATAAAACCGTGGGGCACGTCAATTATCTACAATCATCTATAATAAGGCCTACCGGCAATGATGGACGTGTGAAAAGTAGGGCTAGAATGTACAAATAAGATAGCGAGCTCGACCATAAGCGAATTTTTGTTATTTACTTATTATCAAAAGGAGTCCACATAAATGAGTTATTTCAAGTTGGCTCTTAGAAAACTTACAATAATGACGATATTTTTTATTTTATTATCTTTGGGGGGCTTACAGCTAAATTTACAATATAAAATAATAACATAGGCAGAAATAGGCCAATAACAAGCTCCCACATATGCATAAAAATAAAGAACATCGAAAACAACAGAGAAACATATATTTAATAACATACAATACACATATAAATGACGACGTGATAGCTCAATGGGTAGAACACCGGTTATCGTGTAAACGACTAGTGTTCAAATCCCGGGTCGGGCCGACACCAATTTGTCTTTTCTAAAGACATATGTGTGGTTAATTTATCATGGTTGTTAAAGGTGAGGGAAAACATCGTGAGAAAACCTACATGGCTGAGTTGTACTTAGTCATGTGACAGTGTTTTCGTACAAAAACGGCGATAGGCCTGTCCCCTATCACGTGAGTACACTGTCCATGCAAAACGTGGGTACTCTGAACATGAGGTGACAAAGTCACGTGATGTTCAGAAGTATTAGTACCTCTGCCAACCCCTTCGGGGATATTCGGCGTGAACGTTTATGTTATGTTATATTATATAAATGACATCCAAGCTAAGTTATTAGCATATTCGTCATACAAAAATTCCGTGAGTTCAAACCTGTGACCTGGATCAAGATACCAGTAACCCAAACACAAGCGTCGTAGAACAATAAAAAAATATAAAAAAAGGTATACGATTGGTAATGAAATTCACAAATAACATTTAACAGGGCCAGCTAAAATTTCTGAAACAGTAATTGAAGGAGAACTCACCATCCTAACCATTATTAATAGTTTTTGTTTCTTGATAAGAACTCAAAAAATCCGAAAGGGAACATAGCTAATATACCGGCGTTATTTTAAAATATAATTTCACTGGTCGTAATATACAATCTTTATTCTATATAAGCGTATCCATGCTTTTCTCTGTGATCTGTTGTCTGGAGCGGGGCGTGTTCTGCCAACTCCAGCACAAAGATGTCAACCGTGTCCAACTACAGGACAGATTGTTTGTGACAAGCTTTGATATTCTATTCGGTTTGAAACAGGAGGCTTTTTGGACGAACTTTTAGCCCCCAACGGCGAAATTAGTATTCGTTTGGCGATGCTTGTAATTGAATTTACGTCCAATTTTCTAGTTCCGTTGCTTTAAGAAATTTGGAGTTACAACACAGAAAACTTGTTTCTAAATTTGTGTACTTTTTGTTGCTATTCAATTATTCATATATTTGGGTTATATAATTATTATCTTTGTTTGATTGAAATAGTAGTGAGGTAGTAACTATGCCCTAAGATCAATCAATTTATAAGTCAGTATCACAATGATACTAAGTTAATTTGAATAACATAATATATACATTTTGTTCTTCAAAATAAATTTATGCGAAACATGATCTTGTGATACATTGATAGTAAAAAAAAGTAAATGAAAATTCGGTAAAAAACGAGTGATACTCTTACACTATGTTTTATCACCATCGTCTACACAGTGTTAGTAACTGTATAATGTATGAATTGTATAAGAGAGTATAATATATGCTGCACAAGTAACACCACCTAGCGCTAACAGAAGAAGGTTCAAATATGCCTGAATAATTTTCAAAACTTTCGCTACCCTTTTTGGGAATTTATGTATTTGTGTGTATATTTATGTTTTATTATTTCTAATTAAATAATCAAACATACGTCCATACAACAAAATCAGTGTAATACACTTTTCAAACTCTCGCGGTTAGACAATATACATAATAATCGGGATTAACCAACGATATTTAAAAAACATAAGAACTAAAACAGCTTGTACTTTGTGCAAAAGGCTTTTTTATATTGAGCATGTGATGTTGCTTTGATATACGTGTTTTAACCATAGTTGTATAACTTGTCATCCAAAATTTGTAGCGAAGAGATCACTAAGAGTAGTGAAAGTAATGGTGGATGGGTAATGGTAAAACTGGTGTAGGCCCGATCCGGAATTTGAACCCTCATTGTCTGCACAATAACCGGTGTTCTACCTACTGAGCTATCACATTAGCTCCCTTGTTAAATATATCAAATGGTAAAGTGCACTTTGTAACTTTCATTTGCTATTTCAACCCCTTAGTGCCATAAAATATATGATAACAATCATGAAACAAACCATTTTGTACCAAGTTTCTATGTTCGGGTCATAATGGTTGTATTAGTACGGATAGTAACTATTGATTTTCGGGTCTTTAATCGCGTGTTGTAACATGGGTTTACATACATACATACATATACTCATGGCTATAAATCCCTTAACGGGGTAGCCAGAGCTTTGGAATGAAAAATTCCTCAGCCACTTTTGGAAGTTGATTGGGAAAAGATTTATAATAAATGTTTTTGGTGACGGGTCTCCAACCACATCGCCCAAAAATCACTTAAAAAGCCCCCTATACCCTTAGTCGCCTCTTACGATCACCCACGGGTAAAAATGGGGTAGTGTTATTCTAAGCCGACACTACACGGCAAACATGGGTTTAGTTTTATAATAGTGGTTTTGCTGCGGGGCGGAGGCCCGGTGGGTGCTGCTCCCTACACTGACCGTTGGTGATGGTGGGTGAGTTTGCAGCAGAGATTGCTCGGGAATATGGGGATTGTCCGAGACGAATGATATCCTATGTCATGTTGCGATAGTTTTAGCTTATTATTCTTACCTAACACAACAAATTTATTTTTTACTAATTGCTTGTGTCCTTTGAGTTTTGATCCCGGGTCTCTCGAATGTTCATAGAGGTTAGATTTACCGCTACGCCACATAGACGCTAAAGTTGACGGCAAATTTTGAATACCCTTTATTTTCTTATAGTCTTACTATTGACAAACCATTGAATTCACTCCCGCTCCTGCTGTATAATTCCGCATTTTTATACCCTGCCGATTTTGAGCGCCAAAATCCACAGTTCAATGTAAAATGAAAAATAGTGACTAAAGATAAAACAGCAAGTAAGTAAATGATTCGAAAAGTGCACCGAGTAATGGTATGAACTACAGGTTAAAGCGCAAAACATTCAACTTCTTACGTATCTTGCAAAACATCGATATCACGGTTTAAAAAAACACCCAGCGCCATCTATTGCATATCTCAAGAACTAACGTAACGTAAATACTTAAACCAAATAGTAATTCGTTTATTTATAGTTATTTCAGGATAAGCAGATATGAAAAAAAAACTGTCTAGACAATAAAACAAATTGTACGTCATCCCTCGGGAATTCCTCATTTTCAAGGATACATTATCGTATCATTTAGCTTCTAAATTTACAGGTTTATATTCGTTTGCAATACATTACCTTGTTTTAAACGACACACGGCGCCATCTCCAATCCATCCAGCAAGCAAACAATATTTTAGTATTCCCTCGAGAACATCATTTTTTTCGGGATAAAAAGTACCCTATTATTTAATCTGGACTTCTAACTATACGTCTGCAAAATTTCAAAGCAATCGGTTCAGTAGTTACGGCGTGAAAGCGGCACAAATAAACAAACAAACAAACTCACTTTCCAATTTATAATAGCATGGATGGATTTACTATGATTTTATGTATTATTATTATTTATGTATTATTTACTCTACACAAAACTATCTTTTGCGTAAGTATCTAATTATACTATATATAAATATTATCTATATTATATTTTGCTATATATTATACAAATATTTTACTATATTTGACACTTTCCTAGATGATTGTAACTATTTTGTTCTGCTTAAGCCTTTAACAAATCAACACAGTATTGTGTTGATTTTGTATTTTAGATTAGAATTTAAAATTTTATTTTTATTTACTACGTCCTGCGAAACCCTGTTTACGCTTTAAGTAACATGCCTACCATGTCCCCCACGATACAGGCTATGCCTAGTGTAGGGGACAACGACCTCTCCAATTGTAAAATTTCGTCACCTAATTACCAAATATCACCTAAAGGTACCTTTGTAATGTAAACTGTTGTTATTTTGGTTATTGCTGGTGTAAAAATAAATATTTTTCATTTTCATTTTTCATTTTCAATATTTATTGAGAAGGACAGTTTTGTTTCCACAACGTTTGCTTAACATATGGTCATATTTGTTCAAACTTATTCCGGCTCCTCAAGACTCAAACTTTTACTTTTAGAGATGCTAATAGTTCTAATCACCAAATGATAGCAGTGGTACCAAGTATTCAGAATTACCCTATCCTTTAGCTAAATGGGCTTATTTATAATGTTTACCCTCAGCGTTAAAAACATCTATGACAAATTAACAACCCATATGACTAATTTTTAAAAGAAAAGGCACATTGGTTCCATGCCTCTCTCCATTAGAGTCGGTGGTGATCCCCATTGTGCTTTCATGGTTTTGAACTATAAATCTAATTAATAGTTACTGATTTATAAAAGGAAGCAGATATATGTATTGTAAAACTTTTTCTAAAAATTTGAATGATTAAATGAGTGATAGATACAGAAAAGTTCTCCGTCATCATATTCCAATGCCTTTTATTTTCCCACAACGAATATGTACGAAATTGAGTATCAATTTTTCATAATATTCCATTACCCTGGCAACGGTCGTCTTTAACGGTCATTTTATTGAAATCACCACGTGTGCGGAATCCAACCAGTCTCTAACTAAACTAAGTGGACATTCTAATTCGAGTCATGTAGCCGGCCGGTACTTATGTTCACCATCTTTGATACAATTACTTTTTATATACGTTTAAATAAATTAGTACCTGATCTCTCTTTTGCATGCAAAGATTTTGTTTGCTAAAGACCTTTTAGTTTATTTTATTCATGATATTTCAAGAAACACTGCAATGCAATGGAAATATGCTATGACCTATCACTAGTCATTTCTAAGTGCAAAACCGCCTGCAATTTTCACCATATAGTAAAAAATCTGGTATCAAAGTAAAAATATATCCCAAAAAGGGGTAGCCAGAACTTTAGAGCTAGAAACTCTTCAGCTACATTTAGAAGTTTGATAGGGGACAAGATGGTAGAAATAAACTATCGTTAGTGATGGTTCTCCTACCGCATCGCTAAAAACCACTTACAAAGCCCCATACCATTAGTCGCCACTTACGACACCGGTGATTATAAAAGGGTAATGACATTATAAACCGGCACTACACGGCAAAAATAGTTCCCCTCAAAAATAACCCAATTTTTGAGTTTGATGCTCAAACATATTCCATTTCGAATCTGCTTTCCCTTGATCAATTCCAAGTACTTGCAGACACTTGCTGCAACAGATCATGTCACATCTCGTGAATAATTGTGTTATTCCAAACTAGCTGTAGCTTAGTTCCATGTTCAAATGATCTTACCACTAAGCAACATAGATGTTCGCTCCGAATACACGGCATTAAATTGTTCACCAATGAAACCGTTCACATCAATCATGTCTGGGAATCAGCCACCTGTCAATGTCCTTGATACATTCTCCCCAAGCTAATCTACTTCTAAATCATGCAGTATTATATTCAAAACTGTTCTGTACCATATATGCATCTTTGTCATGTAACTAAGAAATGAAAAGGATGGGAGTATGAAATTGGGAAGTGAAATAGTATACGGTTTTTAGAATTATTTTGTTTTAGAATTGCGTATCATGCATTAATGATTTGAAATACTCGTAGGAAGCTGAAAATAGTTAAGATGAAAAAAATAGCAAAGTATAGAAGGGTGTCGCACCATATATAAGTTGCTGCATATTCATTATCTTAGTTGGACCAATGCGATACAAGTCACGCCATCTAGTGCTATCAGAATTTACTATAATTTAACGTGAATTTGAGGTGTTAGAACCTTCTTTTATTATACATTTTAAACAGACTGGTAGAGGTACTTTAATTTGAACATGATGTGATATTTCTCAACTTAATTTGCTTGGACAGTGCATCTACGTGATAGGAGGCATGTCTTTCGCCGTTTTGTATGAATAAACTTTCACATGACTAAGCACAACTCGACCATGTGGATTTCCTCACGGGTTTTTCCCTTACCATTTAGGATGACATCTAAAATATACATTGGGTTAGGTTTGACTCAGGATTCAAATGTAAGTCTCCTGCAAGGAAGAGATCTATAAAACCAATGTGGAGGATAGTGTTAGTAGAAGGCGACATCGGAGGACACATTTGGACAAAATAGATAGAGAATGTGCTCAAAAAACCAGGTGTCTGAAGTATGAAGAGAGTAAAAGAGCATTGTATGAAAAGATTTATGGATAAAAGAGCATTGTATGAAAAGATTTATGGATATGAATGAAGCTAAAGAGCTATGTAGTCACAGGCAAAAGCGACGGGGGCGTATACCCGGGATTGTGATTTCGAGTCTCGCTGGCTTCGAAAATTTTTATTTGTTGAGAAACTAAAGAGGTCTGCCAGGAGTACGATCCTGGTAAACCTCTTGGCTCAATGGCGATCGATAGCGTCTGCCTTTCCCAATGGGAACTAACGGCGTGAGTATTATGTATGTATGTATGCACAATGAAGTGATTTTGTTTCGCCTAGCTTGAGCTATGAAATATATCTCAAATATATTATGTTTTAAAAAAATGTTTATTTATGCTGTTAAACCTTTTTAATAACATGGCTAATCTAACGAGGTGCCGTCTTTTACTCGTACCCATAATCAATGTTACGAAGAAAAGTAGTTTGATGTTATATAATACAGGAAAATATGATATACATACCTCTATATCTCTTGAAAGTCATGTCTCCGATCTGATTTCAGAGATTTCAGATTTACATACATACAAACCCCCACGTCATTAATTTCCATTGGGGTAGGAGGAGACTAATAATCACCATTATACAATATTTTTGGCGCATTCCTCCGTCTTCAATAACTATGGTTTTGGAAGGTAAGTGGGGAAAAGATAGTAAAATAAATGTTTTGGGAGATGGATCTCCAACCGCATCGCCCAAAAATCACTTCGCAGCCCCGATACCCTTAATTGCCGCTTACTATCATCCACGAGAAAAAATGGCGTAATGCTATTCTAAGCCGACACTAAACAGCCTTTTTATACTTATACTAGTATGCATTAAAAGTAATAAGTAAAAACTTCATATCCATTGTAAATTTTGAATAAAATAAACTATAATTCACAGCGAACAATAACAATTTAATAGTTTTACGACTTCTAGAAGTGACTCTGAGGTCCTTGCGGAAACAAGTAAAAAGCATTTCTGAAACTCCACACTAACTTTGCAAATATTCTGGAATTTCATACGTAAATAAGAATATTCGGGCGGTTCTTTGAGAAATGGTTAAACTTCACGTCGCCCAACGTCTTTTAAAGGCGGCAAATACCTTCCTTTAAAAGATCTTCTGAGGAAGGTTTATGCATTTCGTAATTTGAAGAAAAACTTCTTGAGAGCTGCCAAAAGCTTACGCCTACTTGTTTCTGTCGGTGGGGATTACGTGTTAAACGCTGGTTCCGTATTTTTCGTGTTTTGTATTCATAGTTGTTTTATATAAACAGTATTATGATTTTTTACAAAAACATACTAAGCCTATCCAACACTTTCATATTTCATTTAGATGCAGACAATTTTAAAAACTGATTTTGTAGTATAGTGGTAAAGCGATATAGTTCTAATCCGGTGTTCTCGGGTTTGATCCCCGCTTGGAAATAATGACATACATAATTTGTCAGTCCTTCCTATTTAAAGCATGTAAATTTTGTAAAGTGAGGAAAATACTTTAAAATTTATCGAATATAAATGTATGAATTAGTTAATTACTTGTGGAAACTGATGTCACTTGATTTTATCATCTGTACGATTTTTGCAACCTTTAACACAACAATTCAACATTATTCGATTTTTATCTACTGGTCAAATGTCACACGCTTTGGCTATGTGAATTGGGCACATATTTTCGAAATGAGCATATCCTTCAGGTTATAGTTTGGTGCGGTCTGTGTATAAGTCTGTAGAAAGAAAAACAAAGAAAACATTATTGATTCGTGGCTTTTATCTAGGTATATACTGTTTCAGTACAGTAGCCGTAGCATTATAAAAAAAGCTACCATTACTTGTACTGAAACTCAACCGGTAGCTATAAAATAAATGTAATTAATTTGATAAAGAATACAACATTTACCAGCAAACCTTGAAATTGGGATCAAAGACAATTTTCATTTCATTTAAAATTGTGTCGTAAAAAAATCTTACGAAAATGATTTTATTATTTTGTGTATAACATCAATTTCTTCCTTTCGTTCCATTATTTTGTTTGTATAAAGCACATCAAATGTATGTTTTAATTTTGATACATTATATTATATATTATATACGTATACGCCATGCTATAAATATCTTTAAGGAGTAGAAGAGTTTTCTAATTATATATAACTAGCTTTTTGCCCGCGACTTCGTCCGCGTGGACTTAACTTTTTGCATCCGGTTTACATTCAAAATACCGAAACACTATCTCAACTTTTGTTTTTTATATTTATATTCCCGTGGGCGTTGTAAAGGATATAAAAGACATTCCTGGTACCATTACGCAGTCTAGGGGTATCGAGATTACGCATGAGCATCACCGGAACACCTTCTTTTAGTTTTATTTTATGAGAAGACACCCCAGATAATTCCAAAGAATTTAAGAACTCCACTGGATATGACGTACTATGTTCTGTTTCTGTCACTGTGTCTACAGATAAATATTCAGTATTTTCTCCCATAACTTCATCATTCAAAATATTATCATTTATTTTAGTGACCTTTTAATTTTTTGGTGCTAATATTGCGCGTTTGCACAGCACCTAGAAAAAGCACCAAACTAACCTAACTGTTATAAAACTACTGCTTAAATCCTGGAATCTATAAAAACACAATTCAATCTAAAATATTAGGATCCAAAAAATATCCCAAACTAAACTATAAAAATCTATACGACGAATAAAGCGCACTAAATTAACCTAACTATTTTTCAGCCTGCTGCGAAAAACTTAGAATCTATAAAATGCACATTACAATATATTCACTATTCAATGGCAGAAACCTAAGAGCGAGAAACAGTAAACAGTAAAACACAGTAACTAAGTATACTAAGTAAATGACTCGAAAAGTGCAAGTAACGATGATCTATTTTTAAAATATTGACAAAAAACAAAATTTGTCGATATTTAGTGATTTTCATTAACACACATGAATTGTTCATTATAGATTCATTTTAAAGGTGTTGCATCAGATTTTGGGTTTGTATACTCTAATAAAGAGGAAATCATACCGCGATGTAGAAAGTACAGACAGCGCCATGTATTGGTAAACATGCAAACAACGCCGCGCTTTTTTATAAGGTTTCAGCTGAAAGGTTGAAGATTGCGCTGCTAAAATCCACAAAGTGAAGATAATTTAATGTTTTTTGACATGAATTCCTCATGTGGGGATTATTACTCATAAATAAAAGATGTTATTAAAGGAAAGAAAAATTTCGACACTGGCGGGGTGAAGTGAAGATGTCGGGAAGTTTCCGGCCCCCGGTTAAAGCGTTAGATATCATCCCACTTCTTAAGTATCTAAAAATACATCGTTACCACGTTTTAAAAAATACCCAGCGCCATCTCTTGCATTCCTCGAGAACTAAATACTACCTTGTTTTAAACGACACATTTTTCTGGGATAAAATACTCTATTATTTAATCTGGACTTCTAACTATATGTCTGCAAAATTTCAAAGCAATCGGTTCAGTAGTTGCGGCGTGAAAGCGGCACAAATAAACAAACAAACAAACTCACTTTCCGATTTATAATATTAGTACGGAATAAAAATCTTCTATTCGGCCACTTTTGGAAGTTGGGTGTAAGGTGAGAAGAAGTCGAGACTAATGAAAATGAAGTAACTTCCTGTGTAAAAATATATTATTTATGAATCGATGTAAAAAGTATTACAAAATACATTAACTAATGATAACATTTATAAAAGTAGCAATTACTTACTATTATTTGTGGAATTAGTTACCGTTTTTACTTGTGGTGCTTTTCACCCTCCTAAAGATAATTTCAGTATAAAACTATCTTCAACCTGATCTCGGGACCCTGCATAAATCCTTTTGCACATATAATCAAACAAAAATTTTATTAGTCCTTTAAATAGATAAATTTAATGGCAATGATATACAGATATACAAAACCTAACATTTATCATACGAAAACGAATAATGGGAGGAAAAATAGAATAGAATAGAATAGAAAACTCTTTATTGTACATCAAATATGGAAAAACAATTACAAATACACAGAACGAATTAACAAAAGTACAATTGGCGGTCTTATCACTAAAAGCGATCTCTTCCAGACAACCTTTGAATGGAGAGGTCAATAAATTAGAGTCATGTGAGATAGATGTACAACAACATGGTGAAACTGATAACTATGCGTTAATCTGCACAACAACAATACAACAATCCAGTCATACTTAAATCTAGTTATAAAATAATAAACTATTAACAAACATATAAATACTATGATACAATAAATTAAAACTTATTATAATACATATAAATATTATGATACATATTTTTATTTATATACTTAATATATATAATATAATTTGCAACAGTATTATAGCGTTTCAGTGAGGTAGTGTTTTTTTACCATATCCTTGAAAATAGATTGGGATTTAGCCTGACGAATCTCTACCGGAAGTGCGTTCCACAATTGAACAGCCTGCACAGTGAAGGAAATGCCATAGTAATTGGTTGAATGGGAGGGAATGCTTAATAGAAGATTATGTTCTGAACGTAGATTAAGATCGTGGGAAGAGGAGAGAAATTGAAAACGTTCTTTTAGATGTTATGTCACACTTATCAATCAATTCCTATTTGGAAAGCTTGACCAAAAAAAAACAGTACGGACGTTTAATAAAAATTCAAGTTTTCCTTAAATAACCTCCATGATTCAATATCTACAAACATACAATAAGCAATATATTTCTCATGCTATTTGTAAAACTGTATTGTATTGTATCGACTTAGTATAGCACCCACCATCCTTTATTATACAATCTTATTCCAAATCAATTTGTAAAAGTGGTTCTAGAATATATAATTCTTAAGCTCTTCCTAAATTATTTTGGATTTTTTTGCTGTTATTTGCTAATGTGGTTTTGCATATATTTGTAAACTTCTTTAATTGTTAAACAAAGCAATGTAAATACATACGTCACCTGGACTGTTCTTTGGGAATAAAATCTTCAACATCTAAAGCAAACAAAAAATTTTACCTCTGAACTAGAACTATCGTAAATAAAATAAGATAATGATAACAGAATTCGATTTACTCCTAGTTTGGTATTATAGCCAGCCCGTGAACAATACGTGTGATTTGTGAGCGAAACACCGCACTGCGTCAGAATCGCCACATGACTCGAAACTTTCTGAGTTAGATCCTACTTTTTTCTACCATCAACATGTTTAGCTATTTACGTAACGAGAAGTTTCACGCATATTTTTAACACTACTAGTCTTATCTTTTGCGCGTAAACACATGTTTCATTATTTATTTAGGGATTTCGAGAGTATACATAACATAAACATAAACGTTCACGCCGATTATCCCCGAAGGGGTTGGCAGAGGTACCAATACTCCTGAACTCACATGGCAAGCGCCATCTAGTTTCCAGAGAAGGTACCCACGTTTTGCTAAGACAGTGTACTCACGTGATAGGGGGCAAGCCTATCGCCGTTTTGTACGAATAAATTGTCACATGACTAAGTACAACTCAGCCATGTGGGTTTCCTCACGATGTTTTCCCTCACCGTTAGCAACCATGATAAATTAACCACACATATGACTTTAGAAAAAACAGATTGGTGTAGGCCCGTCCCAGGATTGGAACTCACGCCCTTTGGTTTTCGGGCGGGTGTTCTACCCACTGGACTATCATGTCGCTTTCGAGAGTATAATGTTGCAAATATAAAGAATTTAATTTCTAATTGATTAAAATACATCAAAAAATCTGTTTTGGCATATATATGTTTTAAATTTAACTGGCAAGTTTTACCTGATTTACAAAGCAAAACCCTAATTCTTATCCTATTAAATTTGAGACGTTGCTTATCGGCACCTATATGCTAATCTATAACATAGTTTTGATTGTATTTATTTACAAATTCGCGTTCATTGATGTGAAATTCCCTGGAGATTTACTCAGACCAATAAACTAAACTAGTGCACAAACATAGTCATGGCCGCAGGAACACCCAGTCTCATCATATTATAAGTCCAATCATTAAATAAATATATGCACATATTATACACAGACTGGAATACGGAAATGAGAGAGAACAATGCGGAATCATTTATGCTCATCATATAAAAATTGCTTTCAGCGGGGATCGAACCTGCAACCTACGGACCGAGAAGCTAGTCATCTATCAACTCGGCCACGGTATCGTCGTATTATACACTGTACCCTATATTTCCCCAAAATGATACCACTGGTAGCAAATACACCATCAATTCTGAACGATTGAACGTGTGTGTATGTGCGACTTTGCATTAGAACAAATGGTTTTTCCCCACAGACATGTATTTGAATAGATGCCGCAAGTGCATGTACTTCGCGTGTAAAAACTGAGTAAAATTATCTTAGTTTATCGCCATTTGATTGAGTCCGTGCTCGAACGTTCTCGGTGACAGATGTCAAGCTAAATATAAAAAATGCCTAATTGTGCCGTATTGAGTTGCAAAACCTATCTAAATAAAGCGGGACTAATTAATAGAAAGATTTCCTTTCATCGGTAGGTCACTTTATTATTAGATTATGTGGTTTTTATTGCAAAATCAATTATTTCGTGTTCGTTGTGGTTTTACACTGAAAAACTTTTAAACGAGTGTGTATCGCTTAATTTATAATACATTGCCGCTTTTAGTTACAAAGCTATCTAGTATGGCTTGTCTATTAAAACACGCAATGAACATCAAAATGAACGATATTTTCACCTGTCAATCAGCTACACGGTACGGTAGCTATTGTCATATTTCTGTCATTTTAAGCAAAATGTGTTGTACCTACACAGATAGTTGTATTCGATTCTAATTCTAATCGATTTTGGGAACAGAGAAATGATAATATTCGCGATGGATGTTCCATGTATCTAAAATATTTTTATTACTACAATGTTTCTGTTAAATAATTAATTGGAATACTCTTGTTTTAACTTTGTTTTTATTTAATAAAAGAACAGTTTAATTTTAGTTACAAGTTTTTCTCTAAGCTACATTTCTTAACGTGTGGTATGTGCCAGTCTTTATTTACTTTTTTCCTTCACTCAGTGTTGCCAATATAAATGTACATATATACACGAACACGCCTCCTTACATAAATATATAATAATAATAAATAAATCATTTATGTGCAGGCAACAAGGCCCTTATAATATTAGTAAAACTTAACCTATACTATATAACATAAGTTCAAAGCTTCTTAAGTACTACAGTAATTATAATCAATTAGGGAACTATACTCCTTTATATTTAGCATTTTTAAGTTAGTGAATTTAACATTTCCCACAGGTTTTGTAAATGTATCTGCAATTTTATTTTCTGACTCTATTTTGTATACTTCCCTGCTAAACATTTTAATTTACAAAATGATAGTGAACTTCAATGTGCTTAGAATTCTTTGCAAAGTTTCCATACTTAGAAATAGCTACAGCTGCTGAATTATCTTCATAGATTTTAACTGGTTTACAAACCATAGTAAAGACATCATTCATTACACAAATGAGAAAATTTAATTCTGCTACTGCTTCTGATAATTCTACATATTCAGCAAATGTTGAAGAGTTTGTTACTCTACTTTGTTTTTTTTTTATTTCCAATATCGAACACTTGAAGAGTTCCGTACTATCATCTATAATAGAAAATAACGTTATTGTATGGGAGCCCCTTTGATATTTACTTTACTGTTATTTAATTATTTATTTTGAAAGGTGATATACAACTAAATATACTGTGAAAATTTTAAGTATCTACTTATTAACGTTTTAATATTGAGCAAACCAATACGGAAAAAAACACGTTTATTGTAGGGGGCCCCCTTAAAATCCTTTTCCTTTCTAGTTATCACTGTTTATGAGATACAGCCTGGAGAAAAACAGACAACGAAAACAAATACTTGATTTTTTTTTCTTCTCTACATGTTATTTTATTTGTTTTTTTTTCAAATCCGAATTATTTCTAGGGTTGTATTATATTTTGTCATAGCGCCTTCTACTGTCTTTCTTTTTTGTAGATAAAATTTCTTCTCAGGGTTTTTTTTAAATCATTTTGTAACTTTCCGAGAACAAATTATTAAAACTAGTTAATTAGGTAGGTTATCAATAAGGACAAGTTATTATAATAATAAAGGCTACTGAACTACTCACTGACTAACTGACTCATTAACTCACTAATTTAGATCGTTGTTCTCCGAGAAGATGTAGTGGTTGAGGAAAATAATGTAAGAAGAGTTGCTCAGAATAAAAATGAGGCCATGAGAAAATGGCGTTATTAAAAAACAGGTATAATTCTAGATTTATCATTCTTCTGTCAATTTATCATTCGTCTGTCGATGCACTCGAATATAATCGATTGAATCGTTTACGCGCTGACGGGGAGTTCCCATCACTAAATTGCTCATGTGAAGTCACAGTAGGTGGAAAAATAATGGGACGCTTGGTTTCTATAAAGAAATGACACTTGCGTTATCTATTCAAATACAGATCTGTGTGCATAACTATGTTTAAATAAAATAAAATAAATAAAAAATAACAATAACCCACCCGATTCATATTCTTTAGGGTATTTAACTATTTCGTGGCTGAACAAGACGTAAACTTATCTCAGCAATGATCCTTTTATCTACAAAATCCTCTAATCAATTTTTTTATAATACTTGACTATAGAAAGTTTTTGTTTGTTTACGATAAATGCACCCAAAGGGTTTATAAAACATGTAATAATTTTAAACATCGCTTTATGATACTTTTTCATAGGTTTTACCAAGATAGTGTTCTTAAAGTATTGAGAGCTAGTTACTGTGTACAAATTCATTTCTGCACAACAACATTTTTCTTGACTGTAGTGGTTATTTTTCTATGTAAATCGCCGTTTTTAGACAAAACAAATAATTAATATATAATAGACTTAAGCTGAGGCAGTGTTTAGCCAATAAAACTACCAATTTTTATGTTTTAAGTGACCTTTAATTAACACCGAAGTAATCTGATGATTAACCTATATCCATCCTAACATACGAAACTCATATCTATCTATCTATCTATACTATAATAAGACTGTAACGAGGTCAAAACTGTACATTGAAGAAAAAAAATTAAAAACCGGTGGAATATGTTTTATTTTCGACACTGAAGCCAAATTTGCTATTTTTGAAAAAAATGTCTGTCTGTCTGTCTGTCTGTCTGTCTGTATGTCCGTTCATTACGTTAATTCTACCGGACCGATCTTGATCAAATTTGGCATGAATGTAGGTTATACACCTGGCCAACATATAGGATATAATCTATCCCGGATTTCGCAAGGATTCCTACAGGAGCATACAAAAACATAACTTTTATATGGTTCCCCATATTTACACGATTAATTTTTTCATCGACCGACTTTATCGGACTCTTCATTAATAGTCTTTTTGGAAAAAATAAGGGTTTCATCCATTTTCATCAAAATAATTGTCCATTTAATTGTTTGTCTATAGTATGACTACTAGATATATAGGATATCACAAATTTGAGACTTACACAAATGTCTGCGTGGCGTAGCGGTATACCGTTTGGAAAACACTAAGTACGAAAGACCCAGGTTCGAATCCTGGGTGGTCAAAGTCTTTTTGCGATTTTTTTTTGCTTTTGTGTTAAATTAGAATAATAGGATGCACTAATCCTTCTTTTTCACATTCAACTATGCGAATATGTATGAATAAAGATAATTGAAAGCATATTGTATGAATTTTGCGTATTCATTGTAAAAACAGAAGTTAGTGTAGTTAGATAGTGTTTTGGTATTTTGGATGTAAACTGGATGCAAAAAATGTAGTCCACGCGGACGTAGTCGCGGGCAAAAAGCTAGTATAGTATTTTCTAAGATTTTCACGATTGCACATTATTAATTTCAATATAGTATTTTCTAAGATTTTCACGATTGCAAGAACACTAGCAAGACTCCAGATAACATTAGCTCTTTTTGTACATAGCAAATATTAAACGCAAATGTAACTTAAAATTTTGTGAAGGTAGTTAGTATTAATAATTTTATAGTACTTGTAATGACAAATAACACCTCAGTCTTCCCGTGACCATGATAACTGAAAAGTTTTCGAAACGTCGGGCTTTAAAAATAATGTAATAATACGCGATTAAAATATCCGAAAATCAAAAGTTGTTTCAATTACAAAAAGCTAGTATTTCATAAATGAGTTCGAAATGAAACAATCGATAAAAATTAAACCTCAACCGTGACCTCATTCAACAACACTATAATTGTGTTTTGCATTAAGCAGTGACGTTGGTAATACTACAGTTTTGATACGAAATTTGACACGATTGGATTGTTTTCATATATTTTTTTGTAATTAAATAAATAGGAATACATAAGCGTTAATAGAAAATAAGTAATAGAATTGCCGTTAATATTGCATTTTCAAAAATTATCAGCTACTTTAAAAATAATAAAGAATGACGGCCATTTTGTAACCATTAAAAACTTTCATCACCCACCCTTTGATAAGTAAACATTCTAGTTGTCATTACAATTTATTTTAAAGACAGTTTTGAAATTAGTGATTCCGCGGCCCATGAATTTATGTCACGTTTTTAATATTTAATTTTATAATGTTTTCTCTAAGACACTCAACTTTTGTGACATACTTATAATATACTGATCAAGTTAGCCCCAAACTAAGTAAGACTTGTATTATGGGATACTAACCCAACGATGTATTTAATATTATATAAGACACATATAAGACCAATACCAAGCAAGCATCCAAGACTAAGAGACATCATTTATACTCATCACACAAATGTTGCCCTCAGCGGGGATTGAACCTGCAACCTCCGGACCAGGAAATAGTCACTTAACCACTCGACCACGGATGTCGTCAAGTTCTAGTTTAACATAGTGAAGCGTAGTCCCTAATTTACTATGTATAGTGACTGTGTGAGTTACAACTGTGAAAGTTTATTCGTGTTGCAACATTTTTTCAAGAATTAATTAATTACTTATCTACCATATGAGATCAACAATAACAATGCGTCTATTATCTAAGTAAACACCACAATCTTTATAAGTATAACAGACAATCAGTTTAATATACTTTTGATAATATAAAATACTATAAAACTTCCTTCACTGAAGAAACAGCACACATCTGATTTATCGAACTGCACAGCCAAGTATAGACTAAGCTATGTTCTAAGTTAAACTGGACTTATCCCAGAAAACTAGGTCGATAGGCACTGTGCTTCCTGACTTTTGACCTAGCTTAACTGTACTCAATATATGATGCATAATATATACAAGGCAAGTAATTTAATACAGGATATTAGGCGCATCTGTTTTTATTATTTGACGTTGACATGCATTTACATTTGCGTAGAGATCCCTTGATGGGTACCTTAATGCGTTAACTAAATCATTCAACCAGAATTCTGACTATAAAGAAATGGGTATTGAAAGTAGTGGATGTAAGAAAAAACATGATCGTTTTAAGATTGAGAGCAAGTGTAAGGGAAATAATAAAAAGGTATAAGCTTGTCGATTGTCAGGGGTTGCAAAAAGGTTATAATAGGTAATGCCCATAAGCATTTTTTTTTCAAACTCAAATTAATAAAACTTTGTTTTAAGTAAATCATAAATATAAAACGCATTTAAGATTTTTTATGCTTCTTCTTAGGGTCTGTTTTTTATTTTAGGAAACTTTTCCTTGTTGGAATCTAACAGGTTGAACCTAACAGCTTAAACCGTTATTTTCAAGTAAATAGGAGCTAGAAAAACGTGGTTTTTATCCTATAGTCAGAACTCATCAAACAATATTTAAATTACAAATACATCGTAAATTATGAATTGCTACTCTTTGCAAAATATTTGCAAAATTTGCGTTTAATGACTCTAAAAGGCAGAATAGTATTAGAAAGAAAGAAAGAAAAATCATTTTTTTGGTAAACAATAAAAAAAATAACAAAATAAAGTGATACAAGCTAGATTTTCATGCTACCAAAAAGGTCCAGCCTCAGCATAATGTACGACATGGAACCACATGGAACCATACGAACGTACGTTGGTTTTCAGGCAACACCCTAGAAACTTAAAAATTAAGACCTTAAATCTAATGTTAGTAACAATGAACTTATATAACGAAAAGGTTAGTGCGCGCAATTAGGTACTGTTTAAAGTAGCTGTCGACAGTCACAAGCAATAGATAAAAGAGTGTGGTAGTGTAAGATAGTATACCAAAATGTATGATGTAATGGATGTATTGAATAAGTTTTTGCAATGACAATGCCTTTTAGTACCTTTCATTTGAAATAAATCCTTTTTTTACTTGTATTTGTTGTTATAGCGGCAACAGAAAAACGTCATTTGTGAAAATTTCAGCTTTCTAGTTATCACTGTTTATGAGATACAGCCTGGAGAAAAACAGACAACGAAAAAAAAAATACTTGATTATTTTTCCTTCTCTACAAGTTATTTTATTTGTTTTTTTTCAAATCCGAATTAGTTCTGGGTTGTATTATATTTTGTCATAGCGCCTTCTACTGGCTTTCCTTTTTGTAGATAAAATTTCTTCTCGGGGTTTTTTTAAATCATTTTGTAACTTTCCAAGAACAAATTATTAAAACTAGTTAATTAGGTAGGTTATCAATAAGGACAAGTTATTATAATAATAAAGGCTACTGAACTACTCACTGACTAACTGACTCATTATCTCACTGATTTAGATCGTTGTTCTCCGAGAAGATGTAGTGGTGGAGGGAAATAATGTAGGAAGAGTTGCTCAGAATAAAAATGAGACCGTGAGAAAATAGCATTTTTAAAAAACAGGTATAATTCTAGATTTATCATTTTTCTGTCAATTTATCATTCGTCTGTCGATGCACTCGAATATAATCGATTAAATTGTTTACGCGCTGACGGGGAGTTCCCATCACTAAATTGCTCATGTGACGTCACAGTAGATGGAAAAATAATGGCACGCTTGGTTTCTATACAAGAAATGACACTTGCGTTATCTATTCAAATACAGATCTGTGTTTTTCCCCAAGTAAATGCAAATCTTATATGTATAATAAAACCGTGAAAAACAACCTCGATAGCTCAGTGGATAGAACACCGCTTATTGTGGGTTCAAATCCCGGGTCAAGTTAGGCCTGTTAATTACAACAAATTTACATTTTCTAAACTCATATGTCTGGTAAATTTATCATGGTTGGTAACGATGAGGGAAAACATCGTGAGGAAATCGAATATGCAAAGTTATATTTTGTCATGTGACAGTGTATTCGTACAAAACGGTGATGGACCTAACCGTTAATACGTGAGTACACTGTTCAAGATGTCACGTGATGTCAAAAATTATAAGTGCCTCTGCCAACCCCTTTTAGTCTTGGATATACTTCGGGAAGTTTGAGCTGAGTTGAGTTGATATTTTTTACAGTTTATTAATATATTAATGTTTGTCATTACTTATATAAAAAAAAATCCGCAAATTTCTTTCTCATATCAAAGTATTCTTGAGTAAACACACCTTGTTCACAATGTTCACTCATAAAGAAGTGGGTATGTCACTTACACGTACAAAAGGCGAATTGATTCCGTTTCAAAGACGACTGTTTATTTTTCGACATTGAATTTCCTCTGGAACAAATATTTTTACTCCTCTCTGGGTCTTGATTCTGTGTTCGAACAAAGAACGCAATATTTGGTATTAAATTGGTTTCTTGAAACGCTACGTGACTCTAAATTGAAACAGATATTTAAAAAAAATGCTGTATAGTGTCGGCTTAGAATAACACTACCTCATTTCTTCCGGTGGGTGTATGTAAGAGGCGACTAACGGTATTGAAGCTTTTAAGGAATTTTCGGGCGATGCGGTTGGAGACTCATCACCAACAACCTATAACTCACCATCTTTTCCCCACACAACTTTCCAAAAGTGGCTTAGGAATTTCCAATTCTTAGCTCTGGCTACCCCTTCTTGGGATTTACAGCCGTGAGTATATGTATGTATGTATATTAAAAAAATGCTAAGATAAGCGATGTTGTTGATCACAAGTAGCGTTGTTTCGGCTTTAATTACATACATATATACTCACGGCCATAAATCCAAAAAAGGGGTAGCCAGAGCTTTAGAGATAAAAACTCCTCAGCCGCATTTGGAAGTTGATAGTGGGCAAGATGGTAGAAATAAAGTATCGTTGGTGATAGGTCTTCAACCGCATAGCCCGAAAAACCACTTTAAAAAGCCCCATAACGTTAGTCGCCTCTTACGACACCTGAGGGTAGAAAGGGGGAGTCGTATTCTAATTCTAATACTAGGAAAATAACTGATAAGAATTACAAACTAAAATACTAAATAAACTACTATAAACAGACAATACACAACACTTACTATGAATATAATGATTTGACATATATATTTTTAGGTGTTTATACACGAAATAATATTAAAAGTTAGCACTAAAATGTGTCTATTAGAATAAATTAATTCAACGATGTAATTTCTGTAACTTTGAACTGCCCGTTAAAAGGCCCTTTTTATGAAAAATAGCAGCCACTTTAGGGCCGGCGCTGACTGCCGGCATGGCATGGCAAAGGATTTCGGTACAGATATAGCATTTTTAATCTTATTACCATGAGTATAGAATTCATTTTACTTTATTTTGACACAACGATGCCGACGTTCTGTCCTACCGCGGCCTCCCTCGGCATCGTTGTGTCAAAATGAATTCTATACGCATGGTAATAAGATTAAAAATGCTATTTCTGTACCGAAATCCTTTGCCATGCCATGCCGGCAGTCAGCGCCGGCCCTAAGAAACAACCACGAACGCTGAAATTTATATATACAAATAATGAGTGACTTTAAGCTTTTGAAATCTGAGATAAGTATAAAGAAATATATCACTAACAAAATAACGCCCTGTAACACAACTCACAAAACATTATGAATGTAAGTTGATCCGAGGTTTGTTTAAGTAAAGCTAAAATAAACAAGTCTTAGTCAATACTAGATCCCTTTATTTGACTTGGATAAGAAAGCCACGTCATAAGCGATTCTTAGGACATTTTATTGCAAAGTCAGTTTTGTTTTCAATTACATCAAAATATGAATAGTCATACGTAAAACCTATGTTAACTTTCTTCATTATATTTTCACAAGTATAGGTTTTATAATAAGGAAAGAGTTATGAATTTTCAGTTTACTCGCCCAATACCTACACAACCTACTACACTTAAGGCTACGAAACTAATCGTTGTTGGGCAAAAAAGTATTATTAAAAACATTCTAACTTTCTACTTACCTATTTACAACATTAATTACAATTTGCAAAACTATAAAACTAAATATACTACAAAAGTTAAGTATGTCATTGGATTAGCACCATTCACTTGATTTTTACAGACCAATGCCGACAATTTGGGCTAACACATATTACAGTCCATTTAACTTCAATTATCCTTACTAATATTATATATCAGAAAGTGAGTTTGTTTGTTGTTTGTTTGTTCCGCTTTAGCGCCGTCACTACTTAATTGATTGCTTTGAAATTTTCCAGAAGTATAGTTCAAAGTCTGGATTAAATAATAGGGTACTTTCTATCCCGAAAAAAGTGATGTTCTCGAGGGAAATCGTGGGAATGAGAAGTTTTCTTATAGTTGTGCTTTATACCGCAATATTACCGAATTCCACGCGGGCGAGGCCGTGGGCGGAAAGCTAGTTATAAATATTTACTTGTTACTCGTACTCCTACAGAAACAATGAAAGCGTCAAAAAAGTTGATTGTAATATACATAAAAAGGCTCATAGATAAATTTATGAAAGTTATATATAAAAAAAATGTGTCGCTCATTTGAAAACCGTGGCTGTTACATACTTCGAAGTCACGTGAAATATATCCAGTTTATGTTACTAAAAACATATTACTTGCCTCGCAGTCAATTAGACTAAATTTCTCAGTAGCTATTCTAGTTTCTAAAACAAGCAAGTTATGGTTTAGTTTAGTCAATTTACTTCAATACTTGGCAGGGATAAGCTTTTATTCAACTTCACATTTCAACGTCAAGAAATTTTAATTAAAGTTGTAGTGGCCACAGTCTAGGAATAATTGGTTGTATTCTTGGTAAGTTTATTTAGTATCGAGTGACTTGATGCTATGCAAGGTAGGTTTTGGAAAAGATCAAGGCTGTGGTAGTGATGATTATGTTCGAGGGACAAAAAGTAAAAAAAGCAATAAGAAAATAAGTATCTTTTAGTCTAGTAGTTAAAAAGAGAAGTTATTTACTTTATTATCGATTATAAATCATTACTTTAAATTCAAACTTTTAGGCCGTATAACCACGGAGAGGCAGCATAAGTTGTGGCAGTGACATTGTTATTTAATGTTCAGAGTACCTACCCATGTTTTGATTGGAAGGTGTACTCACGTGATAGGTGGCTGGCCCATCGCCGTTTTGTATGAATACACTATCACATGACTAAGTACAACTCAGCCATACAGGTTTCTTCACAATGTTCTCCCTCACCTTTAACAACCATAATAAATTAAGCACACATATTACTCATATTATATTGCCGTGTAGTGTCGGCTTAGAATAACACTACCCCATTTCTTCCGGTGGTGTACGTAAGAGCCGACTAACGGTATTGGGGCTTTAAAGGGATTTTTGGGCGATGCGGTTGGAGACCCATCACCAACAACCTTTACTTTACCATCTTTTCCCCACGCAACTTTCCAAAAGTGGCTGAGGAATTTCTAATTCCTTAGCTCTGGCTACCCCTTTTAGGGATTTACAGCCGTGAGTATATGTATGTATGTAAAAGACAAATTGGTGTAGGCGCGAACCAGTATTTGAAACCACGCCTGTCTGCATAATAGCCGGTGTTCTACCCACTGAGCTATCACGGTTGTTCATATAACGTATAATAATCATATATGTTTTTCGTGGTTTTATATGTGGATCTTTCTCCACCCGGTTCGTAAAATAAGGTATTGTTTGTGATGAGTTTTGAGCAACAACCACTTTAAGAAATTCAATAATCCTGAGTCATATCTTACGCACCTGTGGGACAAGATTGTGTTGCACACCAATGATTTTAGAATACCTTAACTTACGTTACAACACATTATTTAAGGTAAACCTACAAGTACTTAATATGTTTAAATCCCGTTCGGTCTCCCCGGACAACCAAATCCTCATCTCTTTTTAAAGCGTAAAATTACCCGTACTAATCTTAATATTTTACTCATCTAAAAGTACATTAGTTCCATTAGTTCCCATTGGAGAAGGCAGAACCTTTCGATCTCTTCTTTGTACATACATACATACATATATATACTCACGGCTATAAATCCCCAGAAGGGGTAGCCAGAGCTAAGGAATTGAAAATTCCTCAGCCACTTTTAGAAAATTGAGTGGGGAAAAGACGGCAAAGTAAAGGTTGTCGGTGATGGGTCTCCAACCGCATCGCCCAAAAATCCCTTAAAAGCCCCAATACCGTTAGTCGCCTCTTACGTACACCCATGGGTAGAAACGGGGTAGTGTTATTCTAAGCCGACACTAAACGGCGTTCAATTCAAATGAGGATCGTGAAATTATGAAGAAAATGGATACTGGTCGTCCTTTACTGACATTACCGTCCACATTTGCTCTATAAACTACCTTACTACCTACCTTCAACTTATACTCACGTAAAAAAGAAGGAAGCCGGAGCTTGTGAATTAACCTCTCAGCGACTTTTGGAAGTTGATTGCTAAAAGTTTGTAAAACATAGAATAGTGGTTGAAGAGTCTCCCAGCCACATCGTTACAAAAATTCAAAAATATATTTTTACTGAGTCACTCTGTACGACACCTACACAGCTACATCCAAAGAATCATTATCCTAAACCGAATTTACATTGTAACCTAAAAACATTTTACCTGGAACCGCAAAACAAAACTTTGGAAACAGAAATAATTTTCATTTTAATGTAATCGTAAATGTAAAGTAGATAAATTTAGAAAACAAGCTCCACTCAAGAAACTCGCTGAAATTCTAAATCCGACCGCTAAAAAAGTATCTCTTATTATACTCTCGCCTATTTCTTTGGCAAAGCCCAAATAAATTGCGGACAAAATTACGCCGGCGTGTTGTGCGATTCACCACATTTTTGCATGCAAATAAATACAACATCCTTATAGGGAAATTCTTTGAGCATCCCGCCTTAACATTTGTGTTCTTGTACATAAATTGAAATGGCCAACAGGCTAAACAGTTCTCGGTAGAGGAACGATATTAAAGTATTTTTTTGGGCAAGATTACCATATATTTATTAGAGCTATTAGATTTTTGAATGTTGTATGCTGTGTATTCTAATAGCACTGTGTATAATAGCAAATAGCACGAACCCATTACATCCCACAGGTGCCATTAGGGGCGATTAAAGGTTGTTAGGCTGTTGCTGGAGACCCATTACCAAATATCCTTTATTTTGCCATCTATTTCCAAAAGCGGCTCAAGAATTTCTGATCCTGATGATCTAAGTTACCACGTTTGGGGATTTATAGCCGTAAATGTGTGTATGCTTTATTTACTTCACTTGTATATATGTATACATACATATACTCACGCCATTAGTTCCCATTGGGGTAGGCAGAGACTATTGATCGCCACTTCGTACGATCTTGGCAAACCTCTCTAGCTTCGTTTACATCCATCAATCTTTTCATACATGCTCTTTTATTCTTCATACTTCGGACGCCAGCCTTTTTGAGCACACTCTCAATTTGGTCCAAGTGTGTTCTCCGTGGTCGTCCTCTATATGTATATGTATGTTTTATTTTATTGTAGTTTTTTTATTTATTTTAATGTATTATTAATACTAGCATGATTACTCATGCTAGAATTTAATTCCTAAGTGGCCAATGTACGAAAATGGATAAAATATATATTTTTGTGTATTTATGTTACAAAGACACAAAGAAGTTTTCAAATAAGTTTTCCACAAATAGGTAAAAAAGAAATAGTACATAAATGGCCGAATAATGTATATTATGTATAATTAGAAAACTCTTGCTATTCCTTAAGGGATTTATAGCAAGGAGTATACGTATGCAAATAATGTGGTTGAGGAGTTTTTAGCTCTGGCTACCCCTTTTTGGGATTTATGGCCGTGAGTATATGTACGTATGTATGTATATTTGACAATATTAATAGAAAAGTTTTACTTAGTTTGGAGCTAATTTGATGTGTGTATGATATGTTCTTACATTCATTTAAAAAAAAAACCATTCGAAGCGGGGCATGGTGATTTTGGTCATAAATGTGTATCTACCTCAATTTCTATTCTTAATAAATTCAACTCATGCCAGAAGCAAGCAATAGATAGAAAAGCACATAAAAGCAAATATACTTTAAAATATGGGCCGTCATCCAAGTGTGAGGGACCAACGTCGCCTGGTCGTCAATCACAGCCCGCAGACATTACTCACCGCGATAAGTTACGGATAAACCGGAGAACTGTCCACACCTCGCACCAAAGATATAGCTTTGTCGCAGCGTTTGGTACAAGTTTTATTTATTGAATCGAGACATTTTTGTTATTGAATACCAATTTCAGAAGGGGAAGCACGAGCCGTGTTTAAACTAGTTATCGCGTGGGATAAAGCAACCATCTCTTACGGACTTACTTAGTATCGTATACTGCCATCTCATTCTAACCATTATCGTGTCGATAAAATAGCGCTCGTGCTTGTTATACAGAGGAAGAAACAAGGATAGCTAGCTCGTGTTAACTTTTGAGGAATATTAACTTTCTGTTTTATTTTGCCTTTAATATTTTTTGTTTGATACTTTGAGATGTGAAAACATGAAAAGTAAAAAGATATTGGGATTTAAGATTAAATTTAACACAAAAACGCCTAACTTTTATCTATATAATATATACCGTACTAACAAAACGTTACATTTTATAATGATTGGATGGACCTGTTTAGTGACAAATATTATTTTCTAATAAATTTTTTTTTTACAATATCTATGATCTGATGCATATAATAATTAATCACAAAACTATGTAAAGTATCTTCTGCTTTGGACCAAATAAGGACATATTTGACAACGTCTACGATACGTACGAGTAAGTACGAGAGATCGGTATATAAATCTAGATTTGCTCGCTCGCTACTCGCATTTCTCCAGCACAAATATGCACCTCCAGATGACTCTATTAAACCTGCAATCTACATCGCAAAATTTACTCGGGGAATATGTGCACGACAGTGTATTGACTTTCATACATTGCGGTGGTAATTTATATATCTGGGACACTGTAAGAAAATCTTTGTTAGGGTTTGAAAAAGTACTTAGACTTAGTTGTTGGTTTTTCCGTCTGTACTAACCGTAGTACACAGCTGAAAATTTTACAAACTATTTTCTACATACATACATACATATACTCACGGCTGTAAATCCCTACAAGGGGTAGCCAGAGCTGAGGAACTAGAAGTTCCTCAGCCACTTTTGGAAAGTAGAGTGGGGAAAAGATGGTAAAAATAAAGGTTGTTGGTGATGGGTCTCCAACCGCATCGCCCAAAATTCCTTAATAGCCCCAATACCGTTAGTCGCCTCTTACGTACACCCACCGGAAGAAATGGGGTAGTGCTATTCTAAGCCGACACTACACAGAATATATTTTTACTGGACAAATAAAATAAAAACAATGCAATACATGTTCAAAGGATATTGAATTATATAGTCTACGTCAATTTATGTGTATCGTATAGACTGAGTACCTGTGTATTTAAGCAAAGTCATAATTGTATTGTTACTATGACAACATACATACATATACTCATACCATTATTTCTCATTGCGGTAGGACAAATCTGCCTAGCTTCGTTTAAATTCATCAATCTTTTCATATATGCCCTTTTAATCTTCATACTTCGGACAAGCAACCATTCTGCACAAAAAACGTAATAAGGTAGTAAATAAACTGGCCTTATTTGAACAGAAACAAATTAAATTCCCTACAAACATTACCCGCAACCAAGTAATATTTTATGAACCCAAAAATAGAATCTACGCTGACGTCAGATCATCATAGATGTATTGTTATTTTAATAAGAACTAGGCCTCAACAAATATTAGTAATGTTTTGCTTAGTCAGGTAAATAAAAGATTACTAAATAGAGTTCCATGGTTTCATTCAGTTTATTTATTATTTGTATCTGGGGGCACGGCAGTGCCCCCGCCAAGTCGAGCGCGAAGCAAGCACTGCCGTACCATCCTTTTCTGAAACCGTTTCGCCGCATTTTCAAGTCCCCATTCGAAAACCTCAGGATAGGATTAAAACGCTGAAATTTTCGTCACCTAGAAATTCGTAATCACACACGGAAATCCTAAATTTCAAGTCGGTAGATCAATTAATTCCGAAGTTAAGCTAATGCAAAGTTTCGCATTTTCGACACTGACTGACTGACTCACTGATCATCAAAATAGAACTAGTACTTAGTAGGTAAAGATTGGGGAGTCTAGATCAATTCACCCTCGCTTCGCTCGGGTGAATTGATCTAGTCCTCCCCAATCTCTCGCTGCTTTTCATCAAAATTATATTTATTTCTGAATTTCTATTTGCAGATCGTTCTAATTTTGCAGATCAATTCAAATCTGTCTAGTCCCTCCAATCTTTAAGTGCCTTTTTTTCCACCAAAAGTATTTGTATTTTATCCGTTGTCTAATTTCACTCAATCTTTATTGAACTTATGCTACTTTTTGTTTTTGTTTCAACCTGTTTCCGCTTTTAGAAATATTCAACATGCTACCTGTTTTGTTATCATTTTAGTAATTATAACATAAACCACCATATCACTAATCTGATAATATGAACTTTGCAATATCTTCTACATTACGAGATAAATAATATAGTAAAATTGATTAAGAATAATAAAATTCAATTTTATCCCTGCAGTGAGCGTCATCCTAAATCAAATAAAAACTATAGCGCAAGCTGCAGGGATAATCAGGCAGTACGATTCTGCTATTTTCAAATAAAAATGTGAAATTTTACAGAAAAATCAAATGAATACATCTGTAGAATGCGAAAAAAATGATAGTTGAAATTAAATAACAGATAAAATACACAAATACATTTGGTTGAAAAGAAGGCACTTAAAGATTAGAGGGACTACATAGATTTGAATTGTTCTGCAAAAAGTTGACCGATCTGCAAATATAAACTCAGAAATAAATATAATTTTGATGAAAAGCAATGAGAGATTGGGGAGGACTAGATCAATTCACCCGAGCGAAGCGAGGGTGAATTGATCTAGACTCCCCAATCTTTACCCACTGTACTTTCCATAGACCCAGAGAGCTGAAATTTGGTACAGAGGTAGATTTTAGCGCCCACATAAAGAAAAAACTATCAGAACAAGGTTTATGGAATATATACATAAGAGTTCTGCCAAACTATAATAAGCGTATTTACGAGAAGTAGTAGTCGATTAACTGTATTCTACTCAATAAATAAAAATATTCGGTCCAATAATTATTATTATTTATGTACTAGCACTCAGCCGCGGCTTCGCTCTGGTTATTTAGCATTAGTACCAGTACTCGTCACTCTTACGACACCCGACAGTCTTACATAGTACTCGTCACTATCACTAGATGGCGCTGGCTGTATTTTAAATCCCGGTATCGTATTTATTTACACATTTAAAAGCGGCTAAGTCACGTAAAATTTACTATAATAATAAATTAATCGCAGTAAGGAACCTTAGACTGGGCTCCACTTATTTTAGAGATTTCACTACTTTTTAGAGATAAACAAGCAGATCTATCGAGACTTGGCTAGTTTTTTACAGAATGTTTTTGGTAGGATCTTTTTAACAATCAATGTATTGTTTAGGTTTTTCAGAAATGTAGTTTACTACAAACATTACTTTTAGTCTTTGTAGTTAGATTGTAAAGGTAAATTATATAATTACTATTTAAATATATTTCACTAAGTACATTAACACGAAAGATAAAGAAAACAATTTTTAATTCCAAAATAAAAACAAAACTTACTTTTGTAAACTTGCTGTGTACATACATACATACATATACTCACAGCTATAAATCCCTAGAAAGGGGTAGCCAGAGCTAAGGAATTAGAAATTCCTCAGCCACTTTTGGAAGTTGCATGGGGAATAGCTGGTGAAATAAAGGTTCTTGGTGATGGGTCTTCAACCGCATCGCCCAAAATCCCTTTAAAGCCCCGAATACCGTTAGTCGCCTCTTACGTACACCCACCGGAAGAACTGGGGTAGTGCTATTCTAAGCCAACACTACACAGCTTATTTTATTTGCTGTGTAGTGTGCTATGCAGTTGGAGACCCATCACTAACAACCTTTTTTTTCCATCTTTTCCCAACGCAATTTTCTAAGAGTAAAGAATGCTGATTTTGTAGCTCCTAGCTCTCGTTTAGGGATTTATAGCCGTAAATAATATGTATGTAGGTATGTCATTGATTTTTGAATTTCATAAGTAAACCAACGTATAAGTTTAAACTAGTTCTACTTTGGATTCGAAAGGTGTATTGTTGTGAGAAGAACCTGTAAGTAACTCATCAACACATCGGATCCGAAAACATTCCGAATAGGGCCCTGGTGATACTAAGCAGTTTTATTTATTATACTAGTGGATCGGCCCAGCTTCGCACGGGTAGCGATGTTTTTTAAATATCTGAGGTTTCCTTCTTCAGTCACTGCTCAAGCATTGTGAAATTTAGCGCAATGTTTTCAATTTATTAAATTTATAGCAATTCCCTGAACAGTGTAGTTTGGTGATTTTGAATGCGCTTTTATGAACAGTTCAGTATTTCCGTTTATTGCAAAATTTTGGAATTAAACACTATGAAGTATTTATAACAATCTAAAAAAGAAATCATTACGTGATGTAGGATGCAATTACTGGCGCCATCTAGTATGTAAAATGTAAATTTGTAACGATTTGGTTTTGGTCACGGGCGCGATGGCTTATTTCATGTATAATTTAGGTGTTTCTCTACCAATTTCTATGATTCTTTTTTTATTGAATAGGTAATAATGTTACCTTTTTTAAATTAGGGATGAATGTATTGAATTAGGGATGAGAGTAACTATTATAAACGTAAGAGTAAACAAATATAATCAGAATGCTCCGAACTGCTAAGCTATCAGGAGTTACACGTGTTATTGTAAGTCAACCATAAAAGATAGACATATATTTTTGACGGATTTTTTTTAGACAATTTTATGAAGAATATTTCCGTCATACATGATTTCTATGTAAGCTTAACCATTAAGGCTGCACACGCGACGGAAGCTTAAAAAAGGAGTGACCTCTCCCGTTTTCCCCAAAATTTCCCAAAATTCCCCTTCACTACTCTGCTGAAAAGTATACTTTAACCTGCCTAGGAGTATGAAGAATAATTGTGCCAAGTTTCGTTAAAATCCGTCGAGTAGTTTTTGTTTCCATAAGGAACATACAAACCGACATACAGACAGACAGACCAAAAAATTACTGATTGCATTTTTGGCATCAGTATCGATCACTTCAGGGGTAAAGTATCAAAACTAGCTATGTCCACATATTATTGAAATTGACTTGATGATGGCAACATTTTTATTTATAGCCTAAGATTTGAATACAAAAACAGTTTCGTATCAGATTTGGCTCTGTCCAGAGTTATTTCATTACAAAAATTTAAGTTGGCGACAAATTTAACTACGTCCGCAAGGTTTAGAATCAAAGCTGGCTAGATTTTCGGCAGCCAATGAGAGAGCTTCATTTTCATCAAAACAGTATGGCCGTCAATCCAAGTACGCTGTAGTTTACTGTTTAGTTTTATTATAAATTAATACAGAAATTCTGTGTTTTAATGTTAAATTGCTACAAATAAAGCAAAATGGATGTGTTCCCCTTACCTATCAATAAAAACCAGGCACGGAAACGGACTTATAATTTCTTTTGGAACTAATGATTTTATGGAATGTTGAAAAATTATGTTGATCAAAAATGATGTTTTTTTGTTTCACTAATCAATATTGACTTAAGCAACGATTCTAAAAATACCAATTCTATGATTTGAAGTCCCTGCAAGATGACTGCAAGTGGATTGATTGTTCACTAAATCCACCCCTGTGATTCAGATTAGAATCAAACTTGGTTATGTCCTATGAAGTGAGAATCAAAAATAGTTCCGTCCGCAACTTAGCTTCGAAATCAGCTACGTCCAACAGTTTTTCTCAATTATTGTAGATTTTTGATCTACAGGTATGAAGAGATTTTACATCATTCTAATAATTATGTCTTACTTTATATTACTCATTAGGTTACTTATCAATTTGAGATTACAATTATAAACAAAAGAAAAAAATTGAATCCTGTAAAATTTGTCTGAATGGACATAGCATGTTTTGATACTATACCCCTGACTTATCACCCCCTGATAGTTATTTTGAAAGTATATTTCATGTACAGAATTGACCTCTCTACAGATTTATCATAAGTATAGATATAATTTAATAGTATTAAGCTTTTAAATTAATATTTCGTTTTATTATTATATGAAAAGAATTTTTTAGCTGTGTAGTGTCGGCTTAGAATAGCACTACCCCATTTCTTCCGGTGGGTGTACGTAAGAGGCGACTAACGGTATTGGGGCTTTAAAGGAATTATTGGGCGATGCGGTTGCAGACCCATCACCAACAACCTTTATTTTACCATCTTTTCCCCACTCAACTTTCCAAAGGTGGCTGAGGAATTTCTCATTCCTTAGCTCTGGCTACCCCATCTAGGGATTTATAGCCGTGAGTATATGTATGTATGTATGTATGAAAAGAATTTCTATTGGATTCAGTGAGTCATCAGTTAAATGTCTTATTTTCATAAAGGTATAGCACTACCATTAAGCGCGTTAATGTGGACTCGCCATTGAAGCTTTAGGTTTAAGAGTTATCCCAAGAAAAAATGTGCTAACCGTAAATGCTACAGACACAGCACTCAGATCATTCAAATTCATCATAAATAATGAAAAAGAAATATGAGTTGATATGGGCACAATAGAGTTGACAACCATTAAAGGGTATTGTAGTTGTGATGTGTTTGTTTACAAAAAAGCTATTATTTTCTTCCATTAAAGTCGTTCGAGGTTAAAAAAAAACTGATGATTTCTTAGAAATTATGTAGTAAAACAACCATTAAAGACATTCATTTTACGGAGCTAAAAGTACCGCAAGGTAAAACAAGAAAGCTTTTTTGAAAAAGCTTCATTACAAGATTTAATACGAAGATAAACAAATGAATACCATTTTACTATGTAGAGCAATAAGCAAATTACCAAAAAGAAGAGATTGCCTTAACGACCTGAGGGGCTGCCAGGGTAGGGGTGATTTTAAGTTATTTATCTTGAAGGATTTTACTTTTTCCTCGAACCAACATTCGCTGATGTTGAATTTCAAATTAAGCTTCCTTTATCTCTTTTAAGTTAGTAATTCAAAAGGATTTTGGGTTTATTTTAAGATAAAAGAATTGAGTAATTTTGTATATTAAAATATGGATTAAAATCGTGTGGACTGTAACTAGGGTTCAGTATAATTTAAAGATGTTGCTAGGCGAGTTTTTATAAAAATATTCACAGATAATTCACTAATCCAAGCGATTCGGAAACAAAGTTATGGTGCACAATGCGACATTGCTTTATTAATTTGAATGATTTATGTCTGTAAACAACACACATATATACAAATACACTCAATCTTTTTGCTCTGATACATAGAAAAAGACTATAGATTAGTAATTTACTGGCATTCCCCTTGCGCATAATTAAAAAAAAATATTGTCATTTATATTTTTTGTTTCTTTTACTTTTCTACTGTATTTCCCTGCGCAATCGTACATTATCTGTTATTAACATTTTCATATACTTTCACATCTGCCAAAGTGTGTATAGGTAAATCAAAACACTACTATACCAAAAAAAACTGAAAGGTACAATAAAGCTCAACACCCAAGCCTTTTTTCAGACGCCAGGAAAATTAAAAACATTTTTTTTTCGGTTTCCCGCCATCCGTGTTTTAACGAGCTCCCGTTCATTTTTTACCAATTTGCGTGCCTTTTTATTCGGAATGGAACCTCTCGTTATTTTGGCACAACTTTTACCATTTAATTTTTTTAACATATTCAAGTTTCATGAATGCACAATCCTTTTTTGTGGTTTAATTTCTTAAAAAACTTAATGAAATATTAAACGAAAAATCCTTCGAAATTCCTTTTTGGTCGGGACTTCTTGGTTTTCTAAGTGGCTTGAAATGAGTTTCAATCTTATTGTAAAAACAAATTTCATATAGTTCTAACTCTCATATTAAGAGGTAAATTACTTGCTTAAACCAAATAATGTACTCATGTGTATATTCCATTCTTTGCGTGACATTATCTTCAACAATCTTCAGCAAACTAACCAACTTTAAAATATTTGACTACAGATTATCATGATCTTGTTTGTAAAGTGATCAACTGTATAGTTCGATAACTTGAACAAATTTTATGCATTTTCAAAAAATATTGCTTATTTATTTTTACTTTAGGCAACAAACAGTCATAGCTCAGTTAGTAAAACACCGTCTATCACGCAGACAGGCCCACGCCTGTTCGTTCGTTCAAATCTCGGGTCAGCTATACGACAATTAGTCCTTTTTGATGTCATACGTGTTGTTCATTTATCATAGATTTTAATGGTGATGTAAAATATCGTGAGGAAACCCACATAGCTTAGTTGTACTTAGTCGTATTCTTACAAAACGGCGATAAACTGACTGCATGCATTACGTAAGTACACTGTACAAGCAAAGCGTATGTGCTCTGAACACCAGGTGAAAATGACACGTGATGCTCAGAAGTATAAGTACCTCTGCCAACCCCTTCAAAAATATAAGGCGTGAACGTTTGAGTTTAAGGAAAAACGTCTTATTTTATAAGGTGACGTTTAGTATCACCTTAGAATTTAAAGTTTCACGTCTGATATTGTCACGAAGCGTAAATAATATCCGATTCCTACGAGTCCTCTTTTTATATCTACGCAGAAGCATCTCCACGCAGAAATGCTATGCCACAGTTTATTGAATTTAAACCATAAATATTTCATTCCATAAAAGCATTTACGTCGCCATTACAAGGCGTTAATTTGTTAAAATTATGAATATTGTATATTTCAGTGCATAACGAATCAAAGTTTATTTTTTTTAAAACTAATTTATAGTCTTCTCTGTATTGTTTTCTGTGTTTTATGCAATAATTTTAAAATACTACCGTATTTATAACTAAGTAGAAGATATCTATACTTATAATTAATCTGTAGAGAGGTAAATTCTGTACATGAAATATATTTTCAAAATAACTATCAGGGGGTGATTAGTGATCGATACTGATGCCAAAAATGCAATAAGTAAAATTTTGGTCTGTTTCACTGTCTGTCTGTATGGGTGTCGGTTTGTATGTTTCTTTTGGAAACAAAAACTACTCGACGGATTTTAACTTTTCAGCAGAGTAGTAAAGGGGAATTTTGGGAAATTTTGGAAAACGGGACAAGTTACCCAATTTTTTAAGCTTCCGTCGCGTGTGCATCCTTAATGGTTAAAGTAACATAGAAATCATGTATCACGGAAACATTCATCATAAAATTGTCTAAAAAATATTCCTCAAGAGCATATATCTATCTTTTATGGTTGACTCACAATGACAAGGGTAACTCTCGATAGTTTAGCAGTTCGGAGCATTCTGAAAATATTTGTTTACCCTTACGTTTATAATACTTTCACTTATCCATAATTTAAAAAGTTGACATTCAAACCTATTACATAAAAAAAAGAATCATAGAAATCGGTACAGAAACACCGAAATCATACATGAAATAAGCCATCGCGCCCGTGACCAAAACCAAATCCTTGTAGCCAGTAGTTCCATCCCGCATCGCGGGCTGGTTTCTGTTTTAGATTGTTATAAATTCTTTATAGCGTTCAACTCCACTTCAACTCAACCATAAAATTTGCTTAATAACGGAGGAACTTAACCGTTCATTCAAGCGCATTCAAAATCTCAAAGCTACACTGTTCAGGTGTGCTAAAAATCGCGATAATTGCGCTAAATATCACAAACCTTGAGCAGTGATTGAAGAAACCTCGGATATATAAAAACCAACGCTACCCGTGCGAAGCTGGGCCGATCCAATAGTATCAAATATATGATAAGTTGTACTGATAATCATTTGGGATGTGATAATTATAAATTTGCTGTGTAGTGTCGTCTGAGAATAACACTACTCCATTTCTTTCGGTGGGTGTACGTAAGAGGCGACTAACGATATTGGGGCTTTTAGGGGATTTTGCTGCGATACGCTTGGAGACTCATCACCAACAAATTTTATTTCACCATCTTTTCCCTACGCAACATCCAAAAGGGGCAGAGGAATTTCTAATTCCCTAGCTCTGGCTACCCTTTCAAGGGATTTATAGCCGTCAGTATATGTATGTATGTGTTTGTATGTAATTATAAGTTTATTCAAACTCAGGAATAGTCCTTTTCCTCCTACATAAGCGACCATTTGGTAAATTAATCAGATGTTTTAAATAGTAGCTATATTTCGTAGATAAGTGGTAACATTCAGTTTTTTCCAGGATTTCTGGCAACATTCCAAGAATCACTCAAATATCCCCAAAACTCGAAATCACCTCGTACAATACACGAGTTGATTTCGAGAAAGAGGAAAGAGTTTGTGCTTTTCCAATCCGACACTACTCAGAATATGAAGAATTGTTAACATTTTACATCTATATTTGAACAAAAGACATGGAAATGATAGAAAGGAATGTTGAGATGGTTTGGGCACATAGAGAGGATGGATGATAGAAAATTGGTAAAAGGGATCTATAGAGCTAGTGTGGATGGTAATGTTAGTAGAGGACGACCACGGAGAACACACTTGGACCAAATTGAGAGTGTGCTCAAAAAGGCTGGCGTCCGAAGTATGAAGAATAAAAGAGCATGTATGAAAAGATTGATGGATGTAAACGAAGCTAGAGAGGTTTGTCAGGATCGTGCGAAGTGGCGATCAATAGTCTCTGCCTACCCCAATGGGAACTAATGGCGTGAGTATATGTATGTATGTATGTATGTACATGGAAATATAAAAACATACATACATACATATAATAACGGCAATAAATCCTAATGAACTCCCCTGGAAACTCCTTGGCTACATTTGGAAGGGGACATGGTGGTAGAAATAAAGTATCGTCAGTTTTGAGATGCGGCTTTCAACCGCATCGCCCAAAAACCACTTAAAATTAAATAAAGTAATTTTTTATAACATAGTTAAAAAATATTTTATGAAATATACTTAAACTAAAATTATTTTACACTGTCTGGTACATGTAGGTTTCTTTTATTTTTGTACACTATGTCTTCGTCGTCCCACTGATTCTCCCCTCTCGTGGGATGAAATGCCCTTTCATCCCACTTCGTATACTCTTGACTGTTTGTTTGCGCCGCAGTATAGACTGATTTCTTTAAAATTAAGTTTAATGCTATATGACTGGCCGTGTACACACTAACGTATAAAGAATGTTTAATGCTTTTGACAAAAAAATACACTTTTAATTTTTAATTATTTTTTTAATACATAGACATATTTTTTTATAATGGTTAGATTATTAATGAGTTTATAAAAAGAAACTTTAGTTATACTCTTTACA
Organism: Bedellia somnulentella; assembly: GCA_963576735.1. Classification (NCBI taxonomy): domain Eukaryota; kingdom Metazoa; phylum Arthropoda; class Insecta; order Lepidoptera; family Bedelliidae; genus Bedellia; species Bedellia somnulentella. Next base: position 16,282,976 of record OY755171.1, read on the forward strand.
TAATTGTTGTCAGCCAACAATTTTAAAATGAGACGTAATTTTGATACTGGCGGAGACTCCCCAAAACATAATTTCATTCACAAATCCAAGGCCTAGGCTCTACAAGAGTTGTACAAAAGCAACTAATTAGTTACTGAACAAGCTTTATTTCAACAAAAGAATACTTTCTTAATCATTTTTCGTCGTAGCTCGTTTAGTAGTAATTGTTTTCCTTTGAAATCTTTGTAAAATCATTTTATTTATTAGTTTTTATTTAAATTATCGTTGTGTCTTAGTTTAAATTATTTTGTCGAAGATATAATACATTATATTACATAAACAATATACATATTATTTAAATTTTAAACTCTCGATTCTTGTTTTACAAGTTATAAGGTAACCACTTATCACTAAATTATAAATTTTAACATTTTGTTGTTTTATGTTTTAAAATATATAGACAAGATATTCTGCATATATGGGTTCGATGAAACAGTTATTTTTATAAGATAACTTGCGCGGAAAACATCCCAAAAAATAAAAGATTTATACAATTTGTCTTTTAATCTTGAAGAAATTCGTAGTTTATCTCTACATATGAATTGTCATCAATATTTTCTCATTCGTTGCGGATAAATGTGGGTTAATTTTTTTGCCATTTTCATAAACACCACTAAAATAAATTAGAAGTCTCATATGAGGGGCAAAAATTGTAAAATGATAGATGAATGGTGTTGAGTAAATACATATTTAGGGAAGCTTTAAAATTCAAACGCTATTGTTTTTGAGCATTGTGCTCGATATTGATAGTAACAATAGAAAAAAGGTTCATTTACCTACATAATATTAATTTTAATACGCAATATAGAAAGTACGCAGTATAAATAGGAATCAAGAGTATCCCCCTTATAAACATAGAATAGAATAGAATAACTCTTTATTGTACATCAAACACAAATTTACATTAGAAATTATCATACAGTTTACAATGAGGTACAATCGGCGGTCTTATCGCTAAAAGCGATCTCTTCCAGACAACCTTTGGAAGGTGAGATCGGTAAACTAGTTATCTGGGTAGATGCACAAAACAAGCTTACTTTAAAACTAACTTATTCAATTGAAATAATAAATAATAACATAAATATTAATTACACAAAATAATATAATATTACACACATATGAACACACATACATACATAACTACATACTTTTATATATACAAATAATACAAATACCTAAATAAAATACACAAACACGTTTTAGAAATATAATTAATACATATCATTTAAAAAGCAACAGTATTACAGCGCTTCAGTGAGATAGTGTTGAAACATGTTTGCTTATAGTTTTTATAGATACTGGTGTGAACGAGCCGACTTGCACTAGGCCGTTTTTTTGTTTGTCTACCATCCTGAATAAAGTTAAAAGCGATTCGTGAAAGGTGCAGTATGAAAATATATAATGATACTGTAAAAATATAGGTAAAAAGTGTTAAGATAATTTTAGCACTTTAATTGGATGCAAGTAAAACAGATATGTAGTGAGAATATATGTAGTAATTTCAGTAGAGGACGACCACGGAAGACACATTTAGATTAAATAGATAATATGCTAAAAAAGGCAGACATCCGTAGTATGAAGAATAAAAGAGCACGTATGAAAATATTTATGGATTTAGATAATGTTTGAGAGGTTTGGCAGGATTGTACAAAGTGGCGATCGGTAGTCTCTGCCTAACCCAATGGAAACTAAATGCGTAAGTTTTTCTATGTATGTTATATAGAAGAATAGAATAGAATATAATAACTCTTTATTGCACATCAAACACAAATTTACAAAAATAATAATATGATCAAACAGTTTACAGTTAGGTACAATTGGCGGTCTTATCGCTAAAAGCGATCTCTTCCAGACAACCTTTGGAAGGTGAGATCGATAGATTAATTATTTATATATTTATTTATATCATAAATATGAGTAAATATAATATGCTTATTGATATGAAGAAAAATGAATTTTGACTTTCCATGTTTGTTACATATTTACATATTCTTAAAACGAATACAAAATACACAATCTTGATTCCCCGTAAAGTCATAACTGTAAAAGCAAACCAACTATAAGATAGCATAAAAGAATCTCTTTCATGCAATGAGTATATAAGCCACGAATATAAAGTTTATTGCCAGCAACTGTACCGAGGTTGCATATAAACTTATTTACATTTAAATCCGTGGACATATCCATTGCTGAGCGTAAAGTTCCCGGGCAAAACAATCGCTTTAGATTTATTGCTCTTAAATTGAACATAGTTGAATATCGGATGATGTTTTTAAAGCTACTATACAAAATACAAGGTTTCAGTAATTTATGAAATTTCAGCTATACGAGTAATTAGCCCATAGTAGCCTAGTCCGTTAGTAGGGCTGCTACTTTCAAGCGTACAGACAAGCTTTGCAGGAATTTTAGGGGCTTTTTGCACCCCAAGGCCTCTACTGCATGGCATCGTCCAGCAGTAGCTAGGTGAATGGTTATCCCGCCATTTGCTCGGTCGCCAGTGCCCCGTCCGTTGTCTAGCAGGGAGTACCACGACTGTGCAGCGCGAGCCACAGAGCCGCCGCCAGTAATTCATACGAACCACCAGCGCGTGCAGGTGGGGATGACATTTGGGTCGGGTAGATGTTGATCCCGTTCTCCCCTTACTCCCTCTTAATCTGCTCAAGGCCCTTTGTCCCTGCTGAGGGACGTCAGGATGGATGTATGTATGTATGTATACAAAATACTACTTTGAAAACTGCAAACGTAACTTTTTATGTCATGCTCACTAAAAAAAATTACCTTGATTAAGAAACTATTTATTATTCTTGATTCGTATTTTGCGTTATATTATGAAGCCCTTTGCAGGTGAGGTCGACTTGCGCTTAGGCATTTTTAATATACATAACTTTTTTATGTCGATCCTATCTGAGTATATTCGTAGTAAAGTAGTATTGTGTAAAGCTTGTCTGCAAGACTAAACAATATGAAACCTATATTACTTACCACAACACAGGTGTTGCTCCAATACATTGTTACAAGCACTGCAACACTGGAAGACATAAATCATTCGCAATCCTGTTTACGACCCATGAACCAACTTACTTATAGTTTCGTTACGAACCGTAGCGGGATGTAAACTTTGCAACAGTCTGAAATTCGAAAGGTGAGCTTTATACCTATAAAATAAACTTTATTACAATATCTGATGCCAGTGATGCACATTTAATGGTTTTGTTAGTTTATGTTCTTTGAATTTCCATTTTTTGCGATAGTGAGTTTTATGACTGTCTATTTTGGATTTGATTTTCCAGTTTCAATGCAATGTGCAATTCTTAGTTGATTAATACCTATACATTAAATTGCCAGGAACCGAAAAAAAATCTACAATTACAAGCATTAACATTCCTTAAAAGACTTAAATTGACTGCGGGTATTAAAAACAAAGAAACATGAAAGTAATTTATAGATCTATGGTTACAACCATGGTCACACCAACTTTACACCTACCTATAATAACAACTTATTGATGGATCAGCTTCCTTGCGTAAACATGGTCCTACTAGATAAACAATAGGTTTGATCATGGCTCTATTGATTTCAATAATACATACATACATACATATACTTACGGCTTTGAATCCCTTGAAGGGGTAGCCAGAGCTAAGGAATTAGAAATTCCTCAGCCACTTTTGGAAAGTTGAGTGGGGTAAAAGATGGTAAAATAAAGGTTGTTGGTGATGGGTCTCCAACCGCATCGCCAAAAATCCTTTAAAAGCCCCAATACCGTTAGTCGCCTTTTACGTACACCCACCGGTAGAAATGGGGTAGTGCTATTCTAAGCCAGTCACTACACAGCAACTTTCAAGAATGAGCATACCTCAAAATTGATATCAATCTACACATTAAACACCAAAAAACAGAAAGCTCCGAGATTTTAATAGAAAGTACTAAAACTAAACGATAAGTTTATCTTTGAAATCTATAGTATTTCGGACCTGTCTAGACCGAAAGACGTCGTACTTTCAGAGTGCTTAATACGAGTAATATGAACCGAATGCGTAGTTAAGTATAGAATAATGACAGAATAGCTTACCAGAAGCATAACTGTTTCGGACAGAATAAATAAAGAATATATATACGCACATATTATACACAGATAAAGTTAGCCCCAAACACAGCTTTATTTAGATATATGCATACATACATATACTCACGGCTGTAATTCCCTAGAAGGGGTAGCCAGAGCCAAGGAATTATAAATTTCTCAGCCACTTTTGGAAGTTGAGTGGGGAAAAGATAGTGAAATAAAGGTTTTTGGTGATGGGTCTCCAACCGCTTCGCCCAAAAATCCAATAAAAAGCCCCAATACCCTTAGTCGCTTCTTACGACATAGGAAGGGGTAGCGACATTCTAAGCCGGCACTACACGGCTATAGATAGATATATTACACATATAAATAACATCTGTGACTAAGAAGCGATCATTTACGCTCATCGCATAAATTTTACTCTCAGCGGGGACCAAACCTGGAACCTCCAGATCGAGAAGCTATAAACTAGCTCAAGCCCGCAAATTCCAGATTGAGAAGCTAACTTATCCACTCGGCCACGGACGTCGTCAAAATAATGCAGTTAATATATATGGCTCAATCATATCATAAATCATATTAAAAGAGATATTTGAATTATCCCTTTATTATCAGTTCCCTCAAATTTATCGAAACTATTGAGACTACTGGTTTTACATTTTACTTTGCATGAGAATAAACTTGGTGAATTATAATATTGACGATCTGAATTATATTATCTTTGGCTTAGCGCAGTTATCTCTCGAGTAATTCATTGCTAAGATTTTCTCATTTTTTTATATTTAATACATTCGGTGTTTACATTACATATAATATATGTAATATATATATATATATAACAACCGTGATAGCCCACTGGGTAGAACACTCGGTTATCGTGCAAACGACTAGTGTTCAAATCCTGGGTCGGGCCTCTACCAATTTGTCTTTTCTAAAGACATATGTGTGGTTAATTTATCATGGTTGTTAACGGTGAGGGAAAACATCGTGAGGAAACCCACATGGCTGAGTTGTACTTAGTCATGTGACAGCGTATTCGTACAAAACGGCGATAGGCCTGCCCCCTATCACGTGAGTGCACTGTCCATGCAAAACGTGGGTACTCTGAACACCAGGTGACAAAGTCACGTGATGTTCAGAAGTATTAGTACCTCTGCCAACCCTTTCGGGGATATTCGGCGTGAACGTTTATGTTATTTTTATGTTATATATATATACAATTTATAAGTTGATGCTAAAGCAAACATATACTTTTACAAATAAAAGCAGCTCGTAGACTCATATCATTTGTTTAAAGAGTGTTTATTTGAATACAGATATTTTCATTATGTGAATACCCTTGTTCATTATAAAGTTAATTCTAGGAAATATCCCGCTTCCTTTTGTTGCAAACAAAATAAATGAGAGGTACAATTATTAAAATTCAATATAACTGTCTAATAGTATTTCTAATGTGAATTAGTTGTTAATTTGCACGACTTTTTTTAGTATTGTTGAGTGATCAATCACCATTCAAAGACGTAGATATTTGTATCTTAATACTTAGGCAACTTTTTTTAATATGCTTTATTTAAAATACACATAAAGAAGCTATCTTTTTTCTTTTACGTATGATCAAAATAGTATCAATTTTGTCTTTTCTCAGTAAAAATTAAGGGACCTTCAAACAATAAGTAATTTTATGTAACGGTTGTATGTATGTATTTATGATTAAATTTTATGTAGTGCAAAAAAAATAGTTTGATTTAGTTTATCGTTTTATCGTACGTCTAAGTATTATCTCTAATCGTTAGTTTTATTTATTTATATTTTGTAATAATATATCTTAAGGTTATACTATGTAAATTTATTCATTTAAGTATTATTTATAGTTGTAGTAGTATTATGATTTATAGATATACTTTTTGCTCGGGTCCGTGACGTGACACAATCGGTTTTGACTGAAAATCAGTTTTAAAGGCTATGCCTTTAATAAATGCTCAGTCAGCAACCCTTTTCTTTTCCTTTGAGGGGACTTTATTTACGTATGTCCCTAAATGTTTTATTAATATATTTTTTGTTTTTTTTATTTGTGTGTGTTTTTGTAAAAAAAGTAATGTCTTATTGTTCCCTGAGGCAATGAATAAATGATATCTTTTCTTTTCTTTCTTTTCAATCAATGTCAATTATTATTATTTTTATGTAAATTATTGGTTCTAATATGAATTCAGATAATGATTTGAAATATTATAATTTGTAATAAGTTTAATGATGGTTTTTAATTAAGTTATGTTTTATTATCATTTTTATTGCCTTAGTTTAAATTATGTAATTGTATGTCAATAAACTTGACGAGACATGTGGTTCCCTACAATATTGTAACATCTTTTAATTACCCTGTTTCAGGCAAATAAACTATTTCATTTCATTCCAATGCAACAATTTTCCACGGTGAAAATTAATACTATAAAAGTAAGTAGTAGACAAATAAGTGAAAAATTAAATTTTGCTGAATACATTTAACCCACTTGATTATTTCATAATTTTCAAATGATTTATGCAGCATAAGTCATTTGGTTGGCGCTCAGTTTCTCTGTAAAGAAAAAGCTCCAGGGCAAAAGTGAAAATCTTTGTGGAACATCAACTAAGAATAATTCTTTGAAATCCACCGACCATGTTTTGAATTCTATATAGAAAAATATATTTTTGTCAACTTGTTTCGACTTGCCATCATATTTATTTCAACTTAATTTCCAAAAGGTTTTGCTGAAATCTAATTAATTATTCTTTTGAGTCAATATAATTTGTAAGCGGTAACCAAAAATTTGCTAAAGCTTTAAAAGGTTTCATAACGATGACGTAGGCGTAGTCCATTGATGAAAGTAAAATAACCATAAAGCACGGTAAAATATATTAAAACGATTCGTCTCGAGTACAGAAAGACTTTTAAGTGATATGCTACCCATCGTAAACCGTCCTAGAATTTCCAAATAATGTCCCATTCTACAAACAAAAATGGGATTATTATGCCCGAACATTATTTTTGCATATTTATTCAAATACTTAAACTTTCGATGTTTTTTTTACATTAACGCTAGTATTTAATATTCCTTATTTTTATGGGATTATTTTGATTTAGATTTTTTAGTTTTATGTGCTTTTTAGTTTAGTTACGGTGTTTTTTTTTAGTTTTTTAACTATTTTCATTTGAAACAAATGCTATTATTTTAAAGATATATATTAGAGTAAAACATGTACTACTCCAACTGTTCATGTACTACTGTATCCAATTTGTCTTTTCTAAAGACAATATGTGTGGTTAATTTATCATGGTTGTTAACGGTGAGGGAAAACATTGTGAGGAAACCCACACAGCTGAGTTGTACTTAGTCATGTGACGGTGTATTCGTACAAAACGGCGATAGGCCTGCCTCCAATCACGTGAGTACACTGTCCATGCAAAACGTGGGTACTCTGAAGACCAGGTGACAAAGTCACGCGATGTTCAGAAGTATCAGAAGTATTAGCACCTCTGCCAGCCCCTTCGGGGATATTCGGCGTGAACGTTTATGTTATGTTATTATGTTATAATGAACAGCACTGACAACGTATGTAATATTTTATGCTATCGTGAAAACACCCAGACGGCTAAGCACCGGCTAAGTTATACTTAGTATAGATCACTTACCTATCAAGTGAGTGCACTGTCGAAGCAAAACGTGGGAACTCTGGACATCAGGTCACAAACGTTTCTCACTTGAACAAAGAGTTTAATTCTTATTAAATATTACCCTTAACTTAGTTCTATATACTCTATGCTATAACTACATATCCAGGCATTTTTGTGAAAATTTTACTAAATTAATATTAGATGTAATTTTTCCGGCAAACTTTTTCCGAAAGCCAGTTAAAGTAAGAAAAGCCTAGGTTGACTTTGTTAGTGCACATTTCGTGAATTCCAGTCACTTTGTTTAGTTTTGTAGTCAGTCCCAGAGTTTATGAGTATACTCGTATAAAATAAAATTTCGCTAATAAAATATGTGAGACAATAGTCTAGATTCAAGTCAATATTGTAGCGTGTACTAATACGTAATGTGTACATGACTTCGAGTTTCAAATACCTATAGCAGCAGGCAATGGAATAAACTTAGATAGAAAATCTAAACACGTTCCTAAAAGAGTGAGATAAGAATAAGGATTTATTTTCACTTTAGAGTAGTTACTTGGCGTGTGTTCTACGTAACAAGGCGAGCGAGTTGCATTGCACTTTACTCGAGTAAATATCGTGGCATTGTGAATCCTATCGCAACCGTAAACATGTAGGAAGCTTCCGAGACACCTTTTAAAGTGCTGCAGATTTTTATACGCAAATCTTTTAGAAATTTTTGAATCTAATTCTTATAATAATGATACCTAATATAAATTTATTTTAAATGCTCAAATTTAAGTATTTAACTTTCGTGATTCTATTAAAAAGTAATTGTTAGATTAGTGTTGCGTAGCAGTAAAAAGCATAGTGGGGTAAATTTTATAATGAGATGTTCTGATGTACTTACTATTTGGATTACCTTATATTTGTAACAAAAATTGAATTCAATAACATTTGACTAAAATTTAAACAAAATTCACTTTTTTTATTATTCTATATTTAGTCGCATGGTTATAGAAAACACCTAAAACCAGTCTTTCTGATACTATTAGGCTATACAGTGTAAAAATTGTGGTAAAGTTACTGAATATAGTACAATATTGAGTTAAGAGTTTGTAATGTTGTTTTTTTTTTGTGATGAAGAATGTGATAATATTTAAAAACGATATTTTAATGCCAAGTTAGTTTATCAGTTGAATGGCAATTCACGATGCAGTTGTAGACATGTTTCTCTTGTATGGCAGCAAATATTGGGTATTCCACAAGAACTATAATAGCAAAGTGATTGCTGTATATTAGGTGTAAAAGATTATCCAACCAAAAACATTTTGTTAAACATTAGACAAATCTTGATGAAACTGCTAGTTTATCTCTAAAAAGTTACAAAATCTAAAATAGTGCCAAGCCTAAGATTCCTTACTGAGATTTTTTGTTTGAAAGTTAATATTAAACGACTAAAAAAATCTCAGTCACTTTTCAAATTTTAGTGAGGATGAAGGATGGTTTGTGATGATTCTCTAGCCTTATTGCCTAACAATTAATAAAAAAAAACTTAAGTCGCTTCCTACAATACTCATTGGAGGAAATGGTTTCCAAGGCCTAAAGACCTAGAGCCCTAAGCAAAGAAATGGGTTATTACCGTTCCAAGTTGACACCATTACAAAGCTGAATAATATTAGTTCTACATGATAGAGTTTACTAAAATGACATTGTTATAAGATTTTCCTTAGAGATTCAACCAGCATAATAATATGACGTAGGTGGTTGACGACAGTAAATATATTGGATTCAAAGAAACAAATTTGAAAGTATCTCAAGTGTTAGTAAGATCTCTGGTGAACAGAATTAATGCGTTATGAAGGCCGCTGTTTCATTACTTATATTACTCAAAAAAAAACGAGTGAGAAACAAATTTCTCATAATGATACATGAATTTTCACTCACTTTTAATGTAATTAAAGTGGAGTTGCTAATAATAGGGAATATTCATGTTTTTCTTTTTTGTCTTAAATTAATAGTTACTATTTTATAACGTAGAAAAAAATATTACTGGGTTTCAAAATCCTCTAGATATTTTTAAAATTGAAATTTAAAACTATTAAAAAATTTAAGCAGTTCAAACGCCGCCATTTTACGCGCGCTATACGTGACGTCACATGACACGTCCAGTGGATGTTTACCTTAGTGTTTTCGACGCTTTTCAATACAATTTCGTGTCAGATGACGTCACATTTCGTTCAACCGATGGTGGCGCGTTTTGGAAGTTTGAATTTCGCTCCTTTATTTTGCACTTTTTGAATATTATTTTAAGGGTTTAAATAAAAAGTAAATTAAAAAAACCTTTTTATTATAATATTGCGATAATACGTATTCGTGAAAAAAAGTTTTAGGGCATTTAAAATGTTATGCTTATTCCCTATTGTCGTACAGCGCCCTTCACTTTTGACACATTTCAGTTGCCGGTGTTGGAATGGACTTACCGTAGTGAATTCTTTGGCAAAGCCATACTCTCTCTTGAACTGAACTCTTACTTGTGTCACCTGGAATCACGCCTCAAGATTTATACTTTGCTAGACTTCTACAGTCGGACACAGACGTAATTTAAACATCTTCACAAGGACCTTTCTGGAACTACTCTCATCCAACAGGTTACTGCGAATTTCACCCAGTCAGTGGTCCACCTCCTGGGTAGCGTGCCCACACAGCGTCGTCCTGTACGTTGCCGCTTCTCCCGAATGTTCAATCTCTAACAGCCATTGGATATGCGCGCAATGTGTCCTATCCATTGCCTTTTAAATTATGAATATTTTTAGGCCTTCTATAAGTATGGTTGTTATATAGTATGAAACTCCTAAGATATCCTTCTCTATTGCTCTTTGGGTGAATCTGAATATTTCGAAGATGTCCATTTTGTTAGAGATCACGTATCTGTGTCTTCAATTAAATAAACCCATCAGCTTCATAATAGAGCTAAAGAATTTAGAGCTCCTCATCCACTGTAGGAAATGTGGGGAAAAGCTTGTAAAATAAAGGATTATTGGTGACGAATACATTGTTTCAAACCCCCATTATTAGTCGTTTTTTACGACACCTACGGGAAAAAAGTAATCGTATTCTAAGTGGACACTACACAGCTCAATTCTCTTTTTTCTGAAACTTACAAAATACGAATTTAAAAGAAAGTTTATATAAGTGATAAAATACTTATATGGTGACTCTGTTTTGTTATGTTTTCTCGTCATTTTCCGTTTGTTTTCAATTGAGGCATTCTTGCTTTCGTATTTCAATTACTGGTAAAACTTCTGTAGCGTTTAAAAATAAGAATATGTTTTTATGATAATTTTTTGACTTTTCTTGTAAACCGATTGAGTGGGTGCTTTTTGTTTTAATGACAGCTGTACTAAATAAAACTTGAGTGAACTAATGTCTATAAATACATAAGTTGCAAGTTATACGTACTTAGTAACACTCGTTAATTTAACTTAACCATGTAGCAAATGGTACTAGAGATGGCGTTCACTACTTAATTACTGTTAAGGGACATACTAAAATAGCCACATAAAAAATGTTATCGTCAAACCTTCGGTGCTCTTGAATTTGATCAGTCAGTTCCCAGATTCTTCTGATTTTTTTTGTCAAAGTCCAAATATTCTTATCTTTTAATAAATTAGGCTTTTGACTCGCATGTTAGCGAGTCACACTAATAATACACTTGGTATGATGATTTATTTTATTGAATGATTTATTTATTTATTTTCTAGCTTCTCCCTATTTTATTTTGCTACGTTTTGGTTCTTAGGTTGCGCAACGACTGATTTGGATCATGAAAGAACTGAATAGTGTATCAATAACTGTTTTGCTCATTGTAGGTGGCGTAGTAAAAGGTAAAGATATTTTCTAGAGACATAATCTAATACACATAAACAAAATAAAATATACAGATGAAATTTTATTCGCTTACGTTTTTACTTATCAACTATACTTCTTTACGAATAATAACTACAATTAGCTATGAGTTTCGGCTTAGACTAGCACCACCCCATTTTTCCCTATGGGTGTCTGAGTAATATTTTGAGAAAGCGGTTGGAGACCCAATCCAATTTATAATCCTTTACCACTCAACTTTCAAAATTGGCTGGAGAATGTATTATCTTTAACCTGTTGTTACGCTTTCTAGAGATTTACAACCCTGAGTATGTTTGTGTGTATATGTTTGTTATCAAAATGTGACTATGTTATAGTCATTATATAGGTGGATAGGTATTCCAAAATGTTGTATTGCAATATTGAGTTTATTTAATCATGCAAAAGAACATCAATCTCGTCAGATCAATTATGGCTTAATTTTCTTCAACAAATTAGAATTATATTCGTTATTGTTTTTTCTAAGTTTTACTGTGAACAACAAAGATGATTGATGTTTGTTATTAAGAAAAACTGTGACAGCGTTGTAACGAACCAGAGATGCAATTCTTCTAAAAATAAAATAGGAGTAACTGGACCTCGAAGAATGATGTTTTTGATGAAAAAAAAGCGAAAGCATTCTGTAAAAAATAAAATGCATTTTCTGCAGACACAAATAGCCTGAAACATAACAAAAACATCAAGAACCTAACTAAACCTAAAGTTTGTACCACCCATTAGGACAAAATTTAACAGCTATAAATATTTATATATTTCTAAAGAAAATCTGTTGATAATGATCTGTGATACCAGGCTAAAATATAAATTGATTTACACGCTAAGGTTAATTTGACTATTCAAAGAAATTTCACCTGAATCTTACTACAACTGTTCAAGTTCTGATGAAAAGCGCCGGTTTCATGTACCAAAAATAACACGAACCAAAACCGAATTACGTTTTAAGATTATCTTTTATCAAATAAATTTGAATTATTTAAATAGATTACGCAGTGTGATTAAAGAAGATTCTGACCATCTGTAATTATTTTAATTTTCTAGCGCTGTTATCACTTTAAATTGTCGTCCGAAAATAAATTGGGAGTAAATATATTTTGCAAGGTACATTGTTATTCATATGAGAATACTTTCATTTCACTATGTTTGCCCGCATCCATCAGCTTCACGTGCAATCCTAATTCGAAAGGCTTAAAGTCTGAAGATTTATGTATTTTTTAAATTAATGGTTTTACATGACCATGTCAAAATACGCAAATCACTTTCATAACATAAACGTTCACGAACTTTAAGAAACGACATAATAGTCTAAGGGGTAGAACAGACAGGCGTGAGTTCAAATGTCGGGTCGGGCCCACACCAATTTGTCTTTCCGAACGTCATGTGACATACACATTGTGTGGTTAATTTATCATGGTTGTTAACGGTGAGGAAAAACATCGCGAGGAAACCCACATGGCCTGTACTTAGCCATGTGACAGTGTATTCGTGTGTATTCACTTTTATGATCTGCCAAAAATAATAAACACTAGTGGAAGGGTTACTTCGGTAAGTCAATTTAGTTTTTAATTTATACAAGTTAAAGCACGACGCGGACTCGTTCACGATGTAAGTTGTGACGTCATCTCACAGTATCGCACAAACTACACGCGCTCTCAGATTAATTTGTAATTATAAATACTTTCTAAACTTCACAATAAAATTTGGATTTTGGAGGACGTCTGTTACCCAACGGATTCATTACAAATAAAAACTTAGTATTCGATTATTTATAATACAAAAAACGCGGAAGAAACAGCTTTTCATAAATTGTTGGCATTTGTAACTTTTTTAAAATAGGTTAGCAGAATTAGCATACTAACCAATGTTACTCTCCTCTCCCCTTAATTATATTTTGTTACCATTTTTTCCACCCTCACAATATTTTGCGTAATTTATTTTGTATCTTTTCAAATAAGATCACCTTTCATAAAAGTGTCATACATACAATAATGGTGTGATGTTTTATTAATTTTGAGTTCTGTTTCCCCCTTGGTTGTCATTAGAGGCAAATATTACCAAGACCGTTTAAATTACTAACGGCCATAGATCCCGAAAACGAGTTGCCAGAGCCTCAAAATTAGATATTCTTCGGCCATTTTCGAAGTGTGTAGGGAAAATATTGCCAGTCTTACAATAGTCTACTTAACCTTATGCTATGTTACGGTTATGTAATTGAGTGAAAAATAGTGAGGTTCGTGAAAGTTACGAAAGTTAAGATAATGTTGCAAAAAATTCAATCTGGTTTCCGCCCTTCCCATAAAAGTAGTTAAGGTTTAAGTCAAAATTACTGACGATGTGTGTTTATTAGTAAAGGATAGAAAGGATATTTATATGTATATCTAATAACAGGATCTTTCATCAACTTCTGTGTTCGACTTGCTTACAGGTGATTTTCAATTTTACAGCAAGTGATTCTTGCCCTGTTATATATATCCGTAGTCTTAATTAATTTCTATCTAAAGCGCCTTTTAAAATTGCATGAGGCATTTGGACAGATTGTTTATCCAAATAAGATGCAAATAATATTGGGCGGTAGTTCAGAAATGGTCTATATATCGATTCACGGACTATAAATTACTGCCGCCTGTCTTTTACTATCAGTCAGTTTTGCAAGTTAAATCACATATTTTATACAGTATATTGATAAGTTGGTGTAAAGCTTAAAAAAAAGTTTTATAAATAATTGCTTTTAAATTTATTTTTTAGTTCAGAGAGAAAGGTATGACTGAACGTAAAATAATACTCGTAAGTGATAGGAAAGTGGAAAAAGTGAAAGAGTTTGTATATAAGGGAGGTTTGTTGTGGAAAATGTGAGGAAGATATGCCGTGTAGTGCCGGCTGAGAATGTCACTACCCCTACCCAAGGGTGTCATAAGAGGAGACTAAGATTTTTGTAAACGTTTCTTCTGTATCGTTTAACAAAAATAAACTATTGCGACTGCCGCAGGGAGATATATAAGTTAGGGTTACTCCGAGCTCACAATACAGAGTTCTTGTATCCTCATCAAAAATTTAAAAAAAATAGCTATTTTTAAGCCATACCTCACTAAAGCAAATTATTTTAAGCGAAGCATAAGCTTATCAAAAATGATATTACACATACTCACTATGGTATTCTAAAAATACAAATTTAAAACGCCATTCTTAAACTCAAACTCAAAAAAACTCAAACCCGGAAGGGATTAGCAGAGGTACTAAAACTTCTGAACATAACGTGACATTGTCACCTGGTGTTTAGAGTACCCAGGTTTTGCTTGGACAGGGTAGTCACGTGATAAGGGGCAGGCCTATCGCCGTTTTGTTCGAATACACTATCACATGACAAAGTATAACATATTCATGTGCGTTTCCCGCGATGTTTTCCCTCACCGTTAACAACCATGATAAATAAACCACACATAGGAATTGAGAAAAGACAAATTAGTGTAGGCCCGACCCGGGATTTGAACCCTCATCGTCTACAAGATAGGCTGTGTTCTACCCACTGAGCTACCACTGACCCATCTTCATATGCTGAGTTACGTCCAATAAGTCTGTTATGTTGCCTTTCTAAAATCTTGGAAAAGGTGGTAAGCGAGCAAATAACCAAATACGTTGAAGAAAATAATATTCTTCCAGCTTTACAATCAGGTTTTAGGAAGAAACATAGTACAACCACAGCACTTCTAGACGTTGTAGATAATATTCTTACAGCACAAGATAAAGGTTCAGCTACCATATTAACCCTGCTCGACTGTACCTGCGCTTTCGACTCTTTGAATCATCCCCTCCTTCTCGCCAAACTAACTTATTATGGGTTTGACTCATCAACTGTACTTTGGTTTCATAGTTATCTCAACTGTCGAACTCAAATGGTGAAATTGCAGTTGCAGAATGGACAAACAGTTTACTCTACAGACCAACCAGTGCTTAGAGGAACCCCCCAAGGATCAATTTTAGCCCCACTTCTTTTCATTCTATATACAACTGATATAACGAAATCTATTTTACATTGTAAGTACCACCTTTTTGCTGACGACTTGCAAATTTATAAACATGTACCCAGTAACGAAATCGAAAAATCAGTAGTTGATATGAATATAGATCTGGACAATATTAATAACTGGTGTAGAAAAAACTGTCTTACTTTAAATCCATCAAAATCCAAATATCTTGTAATTGGCAGCAAATTGCAACGAAACAGAGTATTGTCTAAAAGCCCAGTGATAAAAATTAATAATGTGGAATTAGAGAGAGTGGACAGAGCACGTAATTTGGGTATAATATTTGACAGTGAACTGCACTTTGAAAATCATGTTGTTGAGGTAGTCAAAAATTGCTTCTACAAACTAAAACTACTTTATAAAATCCGCCCCTATATCAGCATTGATCTTCGAATTAGATTATGTGAATCACTGATCCTGAGCAAGCTAAATTATGGTGATGTCGTTTACGGCCCGTGCTTGCTATCTCGTTCACAGAGGCTAATTCAAAGAGTAAAAAATGCTTGCATCCGCTTTTGTTTTGTTGTGGCACCCAGATCTCATATAACTCCATTTTTAAATAAGTCAAAAATGCTTAATCTAGCATCTCGGAGAAAGCTACATTTGGCAAGTTTGTTATTTGGAGTAATTAATGAAGAAATACCATCTTATCTTTTTAAAAAACTTATCTGGTCGAAGTCCATCTCATCTTATAAAACGCGAGCATCTAAATCCCTCCTTTTGATCCCCAAGCATCATACTACAGCTTTTCGTGGTAGCTTTCGTTTTAACGCTACTAAGTGTTGGAATGATCTACCTCCTCCTATAAAGGAATCATCCTCAAAAAAAATGATGCAAACCAATTTAAAAAAAATACTTTTATCCATTCAATAATAAATGTAAGTTTATCTTAATATATGTAATTTATAGAATGTTTATGTGTATAAGTATAAAAAAAAGTATTATAAATTTATTGTATTTTGATTTCACTTAATTTCTATTAGTATATGTATTGATTAGTTTATTATCATTTGGTATACTATTTTACTCTACCACACTCTTTTATCTATTGCTTGTGACTGTCGACAGCTACTTTAAACAGTACCTAATTGCGCGCACTAACCTTTTTGTTTTAGAAGTTCATTGTTACTAACATTAGATTTAAGGTCTTAATTTTTAAGTTTCTAGGGTGTTGCCTGAAAACCAGCGTACGATATGGTTCCATGTGGTTCCATGTTGTACGTACATTATGCTGAGGCAGGACCTTTTTGGTAGCATGAAAATCTAGCTTGTATCACTTTATTTTGTTATTTTTTTTATTGTTTACCAAATAAATGATTTTTCTTTCTTTCTTTCTTTCTTTCTACCACGGTTTGTTCTTTCCGAGCCATTCTTTTAAGATGATTGAAAAATTTTAATGGTATTAAGGGATAATACTGATTAGATTTTTGTCAACGTTAATAACAAAAAAGTAAAGTGCATTCTTAAAACAACATTGCATGCCAGTTATTTTTGCTAGAATTTAGGTCTGTTCTGTAATCCATAATTTCTTCAATAGGTTTATAAAAGGAGGCTTTCGTTTAGAGTATGATTTATGATGTTCAATAAAGTCCACAATATCCTGACACCGCGTGCCGAAAATAAATAAGGCTACCCTTGTTTACTTGCTTTAATGTAAAGATTCTCATTTTAGATCCAAAAATGTACACCAACACGGCAAGCCTATCCTGAGCTTACGTTATTGGATTAAGAACTTTTTGGGTTGCAATGTCAAACGTTTAAATTATCCAAAAAAAGATAATTTGTTTACTACATGAGTTACAATAATTGGCCATTTAATTTCAATACATGGCCTTTATTCTTCAAGTCGGGGCACCTCCTTTTTGCACAATTATCGATTTAATACAAAAAATTATAACTCGAATAAAAATCGAATTTAAGTATGCATTACCAGGTACTAGTTTAATTGAAATAAAAATTCAAACAAAAAACGCAGCGTAGTCGTTGATAAATAAAACACACTCAACCTTTTTTATTTTTTAGAATGATTTAAGTTCACAAAAGTTATATTATTTACACTCACATCAATACGCTGAGTTAGCAACCTTTTCGTTGCAATTTTTTTAATTTTTATCGAGTTTTACTGTACTTGTTATTTATTTTTGTGTTTAAGTGTTGTAAGTTTTATAAAGAATTAAAAACCGATTGTTATATAAGATTTTGAAAAACAGATGAACTATAAATCAAAATATTTCGGCCGTTTGCAGATACATTAGGTAGTGGGTAATCATAAGGTTATTTATACTATTCGGAAAATGGTACTGTTTCATTTACATAACTGAGCGTTGAAATTAAATCAAATTTGTCGAAATATCTAAGCATGACAACACCGGCGTTGAATCAAGCTAATATAATGATTCAAGGTAAACTTTGTTAGCTGACTGTCTCGTTACCAAAAACAGGTTAATAACTTATGAAATTTGCGTGAACTTTTGACAAAAGGTAAATGTATGCGCGAATTATTTAGATCTCGGAGAAATGTTTTGAAGTAAAATTTAACTAAAATAAAATTCCGGGTTAAAACGTTGGTATATTTCTCTCATAGTGACGTTAATGCTACAACTATGGCCCATCAATGGCGTTCATATTATAATAACACATGTATGTGTGTATGCCTATCGCCTTTTATACGTTGACCATCAAGTGCTATTTGCATCGTCGGTGGAAGAACTGCAAGAGATGATAAATATCGCATGTATGTCTTGAAAAAAAAATATGAGCATGAATGTAGATAATACCAAAACCATGGTTGGGAAGTGAAGGTGTACTCGTGTCTGAAATTGACCGCATGGTAGTGCATCTCAATGCTATCTATCCAATTTCTCACGCTTATATACACGTATATTCAGCAGAAGTGAATGACGGAAGAAGCAAGAACTTAGATGGATTGCAGTAAAGATGAGGTCTCTCAGAAATGAAATCAGAGTGTTAGGTCATATGATACAGTGAGAAATAGTGTGATTCATGAAAAGAGCGGTGTGAAAGACGATATTGTATAAAAAATAGAAAATGAAACTTAGGAATGTTTGGGGCCATAGAGAGGTTAAGTAAGTGTTAATAGGTTAAAATATATACAGAGCCAATGTGAATGGTAATACTAGTAAAAAGTAAACATAGAGGAGCCATTAGGTTAATCAGAGAATGAACGAAATGGAAAGCATTTGAAATTTTAAGAATAAAAAGATCATGTATGAAAATATTGAGAAATGTAAATAAGGTCGGTAATATTAATAAATAAATAAATACATACGGACAAATACATACGGACATATTATACACAGATCAAGTTAGCCCCAAACTAAGTAAGACTTGTATTATGGGATACTAACTCAACGATATATTTAATATTCTACAATACACATATAAATAACACCCAAGACTAAGAAACAACATTTACGCTCGTCACATAAATGATGCCCTCAGCGGGGATCGAACCCGCAACCTCCGGACCGCGAAGCTAGTCACCTATCCACTCGGCCACGGCTGTCGTCAAATATATAAATAAGTGTGAATAAGGTTCCTGAAATCGTACAAAAATACTTTGAATACTCTCCGCCTACGCTAATTGAAATCAATGGTGCGAGTATATTTATGAATTTTGAATGGGAAAAAGCGTGGGACAATATATTACATCATTATTTATTTACGGAACTTTTCATTTGTATCCTAAAATTATTAAAACTACTCTCATAAAACTCAAACTTAGTAACTGTAAATAGTTTTCTTAATAAAGTAAATACATTACATACATTGAAAAACATACATATATACATTTACTCACGGCTAAAAATCTCGAAAAGGGGTAGCAAGAGCTTTAGAGCGCCCAAAAACCAATTAAAATAGCGTTAGTCGCTTCTTACGACACCCGTGAGTAGAATAAGTTAGGGCCAGTTTTTTGATCCGTGGTTAACTCAACAATTTGTTAAATATCGTAACTATTAGTTAGATATCAGCAAAATACATTTTTTGACCCGTGGTTAGAGTAACTAATGGTCAAATATCGAACCAAAACGGATTTACGATTTGACTACTGGTTAGTCATTTAACTATAGTCAATGTAACAAATGGTTATATTTTTAACTCCGGATCAAAAAACTGGCCCTTAGTGACATTCTAAACCGGCACCACATGGCAAACATTTAGCAAACGTTGATAAAATAAATTTAAATGATTCTACTATGCCTTTGGAAGGCGTTTATAAGAAGCAACAAAAAATTCCAGCTATTTTGAAATAAACCAACAAAATAACACTCAAAAATCACATCCAAATCTCCCAAAGCAGCATCCAATGATTGTATACTAATCCAGGACATTTGAGATTTTCTGAAAGTCCTATTCCAACCATAACAGCCCATTTACCGCCAAAGTGGCTGTTCAAAGCCAAACAAGATTACAAAAGCCTAAACAACTCTCATTATGGATCTAGAAACAATGACAATTAATGTTCAGTTGGAACAATTAATTTTAAACTTATCGTGTTTTGTAGTTTAGTGGAATGAAATATAGATGTAAGAAGTCACAATAAATTTATAGATTCATTAGTTTTCTTCGTATAATTTTACTTCGATGCTAGAATCGAAATCTATATCATCATTTTTTTAAATATATAACACTAACTTACGATACCTATCAGACTAGATAGGGTCATGTAAGCATTTAAGACATTCCTTAATTGCCAATGTACCATTTTCAAACCAAACCGAGCTTCTATTAATGCAAATAATATTTTCACGCAACACTAAAGCTTGTTAACACTAAAACATTGTAAAACTGTTATTCAGCTAATATTTGTTTGCTCGTTGATCTAAAGTAGGTCAGTTTCACACGAACACCACTTGCTCTCTTTGGCCGGATATTAGTTGTCTAATGCTGCTTTAACGATCACACGGAAAACGATTACTTCGACCAAGTATCGATTGGATTTAGTTAAAACCGAGTTTTAGAACATTGGTTTTCTAAGGTAAAATTTAGTATTTCTAACTAACTCACACACATAAACATTCTCATATCTACGGCCATAAATCTCAAAAAGGGGTAGCCAGAGCTTCAGAGCTAGAAACACTTCAGCCACATTTAGAAGTTGATTGGGGACCAGATGGTAGAAATAAATTATCGTTGGTGATGAGCTATTTCTAGACAAAAACAGTATTCATAAACGCAAATAAAACGTTGGTGAGAAAACGCCTGGCTCGATTCTGCTTCGGTCCTTTCTGGTTTTGAATATATATGTAAAACTCAAACATAAGCATATTTTTAACAACCAAGTCAAACACTGTAATTCTGTCCAAAGTAGATGAGTTCAATTCTGAAACACCTTTATTCATTACCAGACTGCTACAAACAATTATCCAGGCGGTTAAAGGTAGAGTGAAATTAAAAGGGAAGTTTCAGTAAGGCGCTTAGCCGCTTATTTAACCTGCAGTTTTAGCTAAGAGATATGACACA
The DNA here is from genome assembly GCA_963576735.1 of Bedellia somnulentella. Classification (NCBI taxonomy): domain Eukaryota; kingdom Metazoa; phylum Arthropoda; class Insecta; order Lepidoptera; family Bedelliidae; genus Bedellia; species Bedellia somnulentella. The sequence goes on from OY755171.1 coordinate 16,304,136, forward strand.
AATACTAGCAGAGTATTTCCTTGATAGTTTTGAAAGAAGAAAATATATTTTAACGAGGCCCATAGCTATTTCAAGGATCGAACAAAGTGGCAACCGATAGTTTCCGCCTACCCCAAAAGAAACTAAAGACATGATTATATTTATGTTCATGTTTTTATAATAACTTCCGTTGAGATGCTCGACGATTTCGGTAGAGATATTTTCGACATAAATGAAGGCGGGCTGGGCTGGTACAGAGAATTGATAATAATATAAAACAATAATAACATTTTCAGAACCTTTGACTTACTATTTTGTATATAATTGTAAACTTAATCAGAAAATTATGTAGAGTGTTGGCTTAGAATAGCACTACCACCTTTTTGTTCAAAGTTTATTTTAAGAGTGATTATTGGGCGATGCGGTTGTAAACCAATCACATCAAAACTTTATTTTACAATATATTCCCCACTCAACTTCCAAAAGTGGCTGAGGAATTATTATTCTAAAGCTCTGGCTACCCCTTTTAGGGCGTTATAGTCGTGAGTATATGTATGTAATCAGAAACACAATAAATGCACAGACTCTATTACTATCATTTCGTTTTGCAATCCAATCACTTAGTCACGGTAAACAAGTTTCCATTATCAAGATGGAACGGGAATAGGGAATACTTTTGAATAATTACATATCGTAGTAGGGCTGTTGGCGTGGGAAGGAAAACAAATAAAACAATAAACCACAAAAACAAGGACAAGTTCAAAACAGTATTCAGGTCCATGTAAAAGATAAATGTCCGTGATGGCTCAGTGGGTCGAACACCGCTTATCGTGCAGATGATGAGTGTTCAAATCCGGGGTCGGGCCGACACCAATTAGTCTTTTCGAAAGTCATACGTGTGTTCAATTTATAATGGTTGTTAACGGTGAGGGAATACAACGTGAGAAAAGCCACATGGCTAAGTTGCACTTAGTCTTGTGACAGTGTATTTGTACAAAACGGCGGTAGTGCTGCCCCCTATCACGTGGGGGAACTGACCAAGCAAAACATGGGTAGTCTGATAGCTAGGTGACATTGTCAAGTGATCTTCAGAATTCGGCTGTGTTGACTTGACTACTGAACTTGACCTATACAGTAACGCCAAAGCAGAATGAAAATGCTTTTAGCATAGTCTTATCCTATTTTTAACCGACTTCAAAAAAAGGAGTGTTCTCAATTCGACCGGTATTTTTTTTTTTTTTTTTTTTATGTTTGTTCGCCGATTACTTTGCCATTTATGAACTGATTTTGATTATTATTTTTTTATTCGAAAGAAGATACTCCCGGATTGGTACCATGATGAGGATATCAGGGTCTGATGATGGGATCCTGGAGAAATCGAGGGGAACCCTCAAATTTTATAGGCAAATGTACCGCGTTTTACATATTTTCTGAACTTATATTGGCATTTGCTTCTGAAAATCATATTGTTATGCTGCTGAGCTGATGATAGAAGGTGTGGATCCTCAATCACTAGGTATTAGGAAACAGTTCTTTCCACATTCTATATAGATTTATACTCCTCTTCGTAGCTTTTATGAAGAGAAGTACAGGTTCACTAAACATTTCTTTTGTTATGTTATTGTTACCGAGAAAGTACCATGAGACCAGGATCTGATGATGGCATCCCAGGAAATCGAGGGGACTTTCGAAACTCACAATTATGTGACAGTGTATTTGTTCAAAACGCCGATAGGCCTGCCCTGTATAACGTAAGAACACTGCCTAATAAATCGTGGGTACTCTGAACAACAGGTGACAATGTCACGTGATATTCAGAAGTATTAGTACCTCTGCTAACCCCTTCAGGGATATTCGGCGTGAGCGTTTGAGTCTTTCTTGAGATGTAGAATTGAAGACCATCGCCTTTCGAAGGATTTTAAGAACAATGTAAGGTTACATATGGTTGAGCCTATTTAATATCGTACTATAATACAAATACCGGAAATACGAAGAATAATACAGTAACTGTCGCTTCCTCATCCGAGAGGCATCTTTGCCAGGTCTACCCATCTCTAAAACTCGTAAAATAAAATAATTTTTAACAAAAAGAAAACCGACTTCATAGAAAAGCAACCGAAAATAAACAATCTAGTACTAAAAAGTACGAAATAAGTTTTTTTAATTGAATATGAATACTGTGATTGATACCTTAGCAATTTCTTTATTCCACACGCGTCAGTTCAACCTACCTAAATATTACAATTCTCTTAAATTAATTTTTGAGTACACGATGTATTGAGTAATGTTAACGGTGAGGGAAAACATCGTGAGGAAACCCACATGGCTGAGTTGTACTTAGTCATGTGACAGTGTATTCGTATAAAACGGCTATAGGCCTGCCCCCTATCACGTGAGTACACTGTCTAAGCAAAACGTGGGTACCTTCTCTGGACACTAGATGACGCTGCCATGTGAGTTCAGAAGTATTGGTACCTCTGCCAACCCCTTCGGGGATAAACGGCGTGAACGTTTATGTTATGTTATGTATTGAGTAATCTATCTGTCACAGAGAACACGTCCCGATGTATCTTATGCTGTGAACACTTTCAGCAGATTTAACTTATAACCAAAAAGGAAGGGCTCGATGGCATTAAAGCGAGTTCTGAGATATATAAAATTCACTGAGAAGTACAAGAGAGATGATGGGACCTGCAGCAATGAACACAACTGTAGATCATGTACTGGCTACGTATTTATACACCAAGGTGGAGCTAGTACATGGAATTCTTGTCGTCAGCAGACAGTCGCACTTTCGACTACAGAGGCCATATATATGTCACTATCTAGTTGCACGCAGGAAGCTATGCGGCTGAAGCAGCTACAGGATGAATTCTGGCCACACTTTGTTACTGTACCCATGGTATGATGTGATAATTAGAGTGCAATTAAACTTCCAGGTACCGAAAATTATCACTCCAAGACCAAGCGCATAGACATACGCCATCACTTTGTGCGTGACAAGGTGCGCCTGAAGAAGATTGACCAGTGAAGAATGAAGATTGATTTCACCAAGGGAAACCCGTAACAAAAGCTTGAGTACTGCTCACGCAAGATGGGTTTATGCCCAATCGAGCATGTAGAAATATATGCATCAAACCTCATCAGACTCTTCACATCGTGTCCATGACACATACTACATCTGTCAGTAGTCTGACAATGTAAAATCATATATTGTGAATTTCCTCAAACTTAGATACTTCTGAACATCACGTGACATTGTCACCTCGTGTTCCGAGTACCCACGTTTTGCTTGGACACTGTACTCACGCGATAGGGGGCAGGCCTATAACCACTTTGTATGAATACACTGTCACTTGACTAAGTACAATTTAGCCATGTGGGTTTCCTCACGATGTGTCCTCACCGTTAACAAACATAATAAATTAACCATACGTATGTCTTTAGAGTATGTCAAATTGGTGTAGGCCCGACCCGGAATTAGAACACTAGTCGTTTGCACGATAAGCGGTGTTCTAACCACTGAGCTACCACGTCGGTCGTTTTGATTTGTGAATGTTCTCTTCCAAATAAACTAGTTATTTACGACTATTATTGCTCTTTACATTAGGTTATGGGCCACCACTTAAAATTAACTAGTAGATAGCATCAACCATTTCTTTCCCATCCCTGCCTGCAGTTGCTTCATTCCACACTTGAAATTTAGAGCCTTCTTTGCAATTTTTTCTAGTCTCTCTCTTTCAGAATCATTAATATATGAATCAGTAGCTTGCTTGCTTTTATGCCACTGGCATATTTTTAGACATAACAATTTCAAACTAGGGTAGAGACTGTATTATTTTACATGTTTTCAGCTATATTGGTCTCAAAAGATAAACAATCAAAACGTCACTTTGTAGTCTGTGCAATAAAATATTGTTTTCTTTTAGAAATCTTCTTATGATTTCTTTACAACATTTGAAATTAGTTGCATTGTAATTACAACTACTTTAGACTTATTGTGCAGCTATTTAAAAGCATAAAACAAGTATGTCACTCCGCCAAATCATAAAGCAAGTATAATTCAATTAAAATACTTGTTTTTAACTTTGTGCCGTGAAGATAATTGTTTTTAGCTTGGTTTTTTTTGTCTTTTTTGAGATACTTGAAAACGTTTTTTATCAATAGCGCCTAAAGTAAGAAGATATTTTGAGTTTTATGTAGAAATAAGGGTCTTTCTATGACAAATCCAACGGTGTAAAAAAAAGCAAACACTCACGGTCAAAAGTGTTTTTATTAATATTACAAATAGAGTCTTTTCTAAGATTTTCACGATTGCACATTATAATTAAAACAACTATTGATTTTCGGATATTTTAATCGTATGTTATTACATTGTTTTTAAAGCCCGACGTTTCGAAAACTTTTCAGTTTTCATGGTCACGGGAAGACCTTTTCTCTAGCTTTCAGCACCTTTATAGAAGCAAAAATATGTATCCTTTAACTAACGGTCGAAAGTACAAATATTCAGATGCGATTAGCCTCTTTGTAGGTACATAAAATGGAGTATTCTTACGTTCGTAGTGGCTGTCACTTGCCTTGATCACATGACGAGGGGTAGGCTTAGTACCTTTTTATGAGAGGTACATTCAAACCCTTTCATATTAACGTTCTGTTTGTGATCGTATAAAGAATCTTTACTTGGCTGATTAAAGGAAGGAAATCTCAATATTTGTTAAATGTAATAATTGGATTTTGCTTTCATGGTTCCGTGGTAGTTTTATGGTATTTTTACTTATTAATTTAAATGATTTAATAGTTAAACAAAGCGCCAGTAATTTACATTGTTATTCGTACTTATAGTAGTGCATACAGCACAGGACTGGCTGAAGATGACCATAGTGACCAACAACCAGGCCAAAAAAACATAGTACCACTTACATATACTCACGGCTGTAAATCCCTAGAAGGGGTAGCCAGAGCTAAGGAACTAGAAATTCTTCGGCTACTTTTGGAAAGTTGAGTGGGGAAAAAATGGTAAAATAAAGGTTCTTGGTGATGGGTCTCCAACCGTATCGCCCAAAAATCCCTTAATAGCCCCAATACCGTTAGTCGCCTCTTACGTACACCCGCCGGAAGAAATAGGGTAGAGCTATTCTAAGCCGACACTACACAGCATACATACACACATAGTACCAGATGGTACTATATACATTTAAGGAATGGAAAATCAACATCAACGTTAAAAAACATAGGAATATAACTGTAAATCGCGTATTGGGTCAATTATAAAGAAGGATTTTAACTCGTATCATCCCAACCTTATTAAAACAAGTTCAATGTTTATGAAAATTGTATCGGAGCACCTTTATAGATGTACGATGTGAACTGTGCGCAATTTTTTTTTTAAAAGTAGGTTTTTATGTTTTGTAACCGTTCCAATAATGGAACATTAGGATTATACATACATGTAAAATCCTGTTTGGGGCCATGGATTTCGTTGAGAAATAAAGCGATTTTATTTACATTATTTTTATCTTTTGGAGTTAAAAACATGGTTAACTAGCATGAATGTTAAAACATATATAAATTAGATGTTATTGAGTGTAAAAATTGTAGAACACTTGATATGTAAAGCAACATTCCACTGGAAATTTTCATTTAGGGGTTACTAGGGCTTTCGTTTTAATCAAAGTTCAGTTGGAACAAGAATCTTTATTCATCCAACCGTATCGCTCAACAGTAATAATAAGAAAAACCCTTACATTCCGGATTTTTTAATCCCCTTTTTCAATTTATGCTAGAACCTTATTTAAACATTTAAAATTTGGCATTTATTTCAGATTTTCCCGTATTTTTTTTGTCTTTCATTACGGCGAATTTTCTTTCTTTGTAATAAATCAATATACACGGACATATTATACACAGATAAAGTTACCCCCAACTAAGTGAGACTTGTATTATGTATACTTGTATATATTTAATATTTTATAATACACATATGAAAAACACTGAAGACTAAGAAACAAACATTTATGCTCATCACACAAATGTTGCACTCAGCGAGAATCGAACTAACAACCTCCGGGCCGAGAGGCTAGTCACTGGCTTTGTCATATGGACACACTATTTTTCTGAATAGTGTGTTCATAAGATACAACCAGGATTCGGATAACACAATCAATTTTGATTACTAATAAACTGAAACTAGAAAGCATACGCCAGTGAGAAATCTTACCATATAAGTCAAATTTACAAAATAACCATTAAAATATCTTGAGAAAAGACGTAGAAGTAGAAGATTATGCCTGGCACTGGACTCCTATCCGCATGATTATGATACTTAGTTTTTTAAAGACTGAGATACAATTGTAAAACTTCACGTTGTCACAAAATGACTAAACTTAGCAAAAGTACATAACTATTCAAACAGTACTAATGTAAAAGAAACCGGACGAGTCGACTTCAAGTGCCTTCCAAAGCACAGAGTTTCTTTTCATTCAATCAAGTCCGTAAGTGATATTAAGTATTCAACCGGAAATTATTAGAACATATTAGCAATTTATTTAAATACAGGCTAACCAGGCAGACCTTTTTGGGACATATAAATTATTTTTAGGGAATTCCCAGACTATATAATAAAAATAAATTTTTCGGGGTGCTAAACCCATGCCATTTAGAAGTATAAAAAAGTTATTGACCTATTCTCAGACCTACACAATATGTATGCAAAATTTCAATGAAATCGGTTCAACCGTTTATAGAGAAGTTTGGTTGCAAACACTGTGACGCGTGAATTATATATATTAGAGTCGAGAAGTCATCATTAGTATAAATATTCAGATAAAAAAAGCAGTGACCCAATTTTAAAGTATTATGCCTAAAATCAAACGTCCAAGCTTATAATTTGACACAACCAAAGTACGAAGGTAAATCAATTAAAACTTTTTGGTTATAACGGACAAAATTAATTAATAAGTTCCTTTTAGAACTTCTATACAATAACGCGTCACGTTTCTGAATCTATTTTAATTAAGGAATAAGTTTAAATCGTAACAGATGCGGTGATAAGTTTTCGAAATATTGTTTTATAGCAATTATTGTGTTAGGAGAAATATAGGTCTCAATTAATTGTACATTTTTGATGAATAGCCTTGGCTTTCAATAGCTTTAACATATTATTCTTAGTGCTGTCGTAAATAGTAATTATGGTATATTATAAATATGATTGATGACCACGTGGTTTTCAACAATGGTCACCGATAAATAGTCTTTCATTTTACCATTTCCTTTTACTTCCTCACTTTAGCAGTGGTTTTGAATTCTAAAACGACCAAAATCGTGTCAATCTAAGCACAGGAATGACTTTGTAAGTAAAATAATTCAACTATTGAACTGTGTGAATGATTTGTTTTCGGTTTATGTTATGTTAATTTAAGCTCAAAAGTTTTTCCAAGATCTTAGAAAATGGCGATTAATACTTTCTATCTACCCTAACTGATGGCGTGAATGTGTCCTATGTATGAAATATATGACACATTCAAGTGGAATGGTAACCTATTACTTGTAGGCAATTCAATTGCATGACACCACCAAAACAAACAAAAAAAAACTTTGATATTTTTATTTACGTTTTCTAGTTTGTCATTAATTTTCAATCTCATCATACGGAAAATTTTACTCGAGAATATAAACTTTCACATCTGGGCCCATCTTATAATTTATAAACGTATAGATTTACTACGGAAAGGATCCTATATTAAATACTAGCAAATTATAGATAAATAGTGATGTCCTAAAGTTCACTTTCTTGCCTGTTTATTTTTTTTATTATAAATGATATTACCATTAAATTATGGCGCGATTTTAGTTATCTCTCAACTTAATAGCCATATGTCAATCGCAAAAGGGTTTGTATCAACTGTCTCTATGATTAGAATACACAAAGCATATCGTTAACTGCCGTATAGTGCTGGCTTAGAATGTCGCTACCCCTTTCTATCCACAGTCGTAAGATTTTAATTGCTTGCAGCCCGATGCGGTTTGAGACCCATCACCAACGATACATTATTTCCAAATGCGCCAGAGGAGTTTTTAGCTCTGAAGCTATGGCTACCCCTTTTTGGTTTATGTATATCAACAAAACTAAGTGAGAACTCAGATATTTCAGCTTCAATGTATTACCAGAAAAGTCCCAATTGTCAAGAACGTTTCTATTAGCAGACAAAAAACAGACCCCTTCCACACTATTTCACATACGAGTAAAATCAACCTCAAGAGATAGCGACTCTCAAGTAATATGCTCACATAATTGCAACACAGCTTTCATTTCTAACAGCCGGTAACAATTTGAATTTAGAACCGCGGGGCTATTCTGATGACATTATCAACATAATTAATGCGGGCGCCGTAATTAACGAACGTTAAGTAAAATCTCGTACATTTCGCTCGGTGATTTTGTAAGATTTACATGATATACGGCTGGGGACGTTGTTTTGTCTGATGAGGTTTATATTTATGTTATTAAAATGTTTACGATAATTATCTGTTGTGGTTAATGTTTCTTGACAATTTTCTTTCTAAGAAGTTTTTGATGAGACAGTTTATCACAGATCACCGCGATTATGCAGAAGGCATTCGAATACTGAATCAGGCCTGTACTAATGTATTTTTTCCTAAGTGGTACGTGTGTTTATTTATTATGCTTGTCAATAGTGAGGGAAAACATCGTGAAGCAACCCACATGGTTAAGTTGTTCTTCGTCCTGTGACATAGAAAGTGGCGATAGTAGATAGTGAACAAAGGTACTCAGTCTTAGTCCGGATTCTTTAGACTAGCTTTATGAATAAAGTCTTTAAAGCTGAGCTGGATGCTTAAACAGTTAAAAGGAATGGAGACTCATCGCCTGAGGAGATAGACGAGTGTCGTAAAATTTAAAATAGGTAAACTTATACTTATATAACGCCTTTAAGGGATTCACGATAGTTGTATAATATTTAAATATTTTCAATCTATATTCATAAACAAAATAACATAAACGTTCACGCCTTATATCCCCGACGGGGTTGGCAGAGATACTAATACTTCTGAACATCACGTGCCTTTGTCACCTGGTGTTCAGAGTACCCACGTTTTGCATGGACAGTGTACACACGTGATAGGGGGCAGGCCTATCGCCGTTTTGTACGAATACACTGTCACATAACTAAGTACAACTCAGCTATGTGGGTTTCCTCACGATGTTTTCCGTCACCGTTAACAACCATGATAAATTAACTACACATGTCATTAGAAAAGACAAATTGGTGTAAGCCCGACCCGGGATTTGAACACTAGTCGTTTGCACGATAACCGGTGTTCTACCCATTGAGCTGCTATCACGTCGTTTATATAATATAGAATATTCTAAAAAACTCGGTTTTTAGAAAAACATGTTTTCAATAGTTCAACGGTTCATAGTAAACCACCGAGTTCTTGCGACTTCACCACTGACTGAGGTATATGACGCGTATTTAAGACTAAGAGCCTAAGCCTTACTTTTAAAGCAAAGTGGTGTAAAAATGAGACTGAAGTTATTTAAACGTCTTTAATACCGAGTCTTTTTCATTCCTAGTCAATAGGCCCCCTATGCTCTGCACACTCAGTAAAAAAGACTTGTGATGTAGAAATCAAGTAACTACGAGAACCGACTACGTCTGTGGCCGAGTGGATAGGTGACAGCCTCTCGGTCCGGTGGTTTCGGTTTCGATCCCCGCTGAGAGCAAAATATATGTGATGAGCATAAATGATTGTTTCTTAGTCTTGAATGTTGTTTATATGTGTATTGAATTATATTCAATACATTGTTGAGTTAGTATCTCATAGTTCAAGTTTAACTTAATATGGGGCTGATTCGATCTGAGTTTAATGCGTTCGTATAAAAATAATAATAAATAAAAATAAGCGTGAAAGTTGAGTTTCAATTTGAATATAGGAATATATATTGGTGTTCAATTGGTTTACAATGTTAACAAAAAGTAGATAAAATAACAATTTCCTTCTGAATTGTGTCTCTCCCGATCAAATAGCTAATTAAGAAAAGCAAAGCAAAGGAACCTTACTTGAGTAGGCTTTGTATTTCAAAGAGTTGCTCATTAAACAACAAAATGGCGTCTATAAAGTTAAAAGCACAAGTAAACCTGATATTTTCAAATGAACTTGATGTTTTGCTTACTGAGTTAATGAAAGCACTGATTGCACGGTGTTTCAGCTTACTGAAAACACTGTATTTTTAATATTTTATTAAATGTGTTGGTTTGTTGGAATACTTTGCAACTTCTCATTAAAATAGAGTTGTCCTATTTTTTCTTTGAATGCAAGATATTCATTATCACTTTTTACTGTCACTTTTAGCTCGGACTTGTCGTTTCGTAATCACATTGTAGACATTTGTCAAAAAGCATTTAGGACACTCGGATTTGTATTACGTACAACCCAAGAGTTCTCGAATATAGACGCTATAAAAGCTCTCTACAATTCACTGGTACGAAGTAAATTGGAGTTCAATGCAGTCATCTGGTCTCCACATGAAGTGAAATATCGCTCCATGGTGGAGAAAATACAAAATAAATTTGTTAGATTTTTATATCTCAAGCTTTACGGAATTTATCCCTACTATCCGTTGATGTACCCTACTCTATTTATTTTGGGTATGGTAGGGTACAACAAGCTAGAGGTTAGGAGGGACTTTACGTTGTTATTGTATTGTTTAAAAATAGTGAGGGGAATTATTAATAACCCTAGGATCCTGTCTGAGATACAACTAGTAGTTCCTAGCAGTACACTGAGACGGCGCCGGGGTAGGTTGTTCGCAATTCCATCCTCGCGGACCAATCTGTCCAGTGAAAATGCTTTTGCTCGTGCATTGAACGCGATGAACCAGGTCTCTGAGCTTGTTGATATATTTTCGAGCTCGCTGGCTGAATTTACGAAAACTAGTATGAATTATCTATGTTATCAATAAGGAAAAGTAATGATATAAATTTGGATTCGGAGTAGACGAATGTCGTGTATGTTGTGTGAAAATGTAGTGTAATATAGCTGTATTAGATATAATTTCTGTAATGGTTATATTGTTGTGTTTATAAATAAATAAATAAATAAATAAAAACAGTTCTCAAAATGTTAACTTAGTTAGCACTTGGTCCAATATCTATTCAATGTAATAAGGGCATGGTTTACCATGTGAAAAATACTCTTAAAAACAGCCATGACGGTCAGTTGTTATTGATATACGGCTCATAATTATGTAAACACACATACGTATATGCAGTATCATACATACATATACTCACGGCTATAAATCCCTAGGAGGGGTAGCCAGAGCTAAGGAATTATAAATTCCTCAGCCACTTTTGGAAGTTGAGTGGGGAAAAGATGTTAAATATTAAGGTTTTTGGTGATGGGTCTCCAACCGCATCGCCCGAAAATCCAATAAAAAGCCCCAATACCCTTAGTCGCCTCTTACGACACCCGCGGGTAGGAAGGGGTAGTGACATTCTAAGCCGGTTCTACACGGTAAATACACATCACAACTTAATACTTGTGTTATGATATCATATTTGTACAATATATTATACACATATAGCTAACAACACAGACTGAGAAAAAATGTATGTAATATTAACACAGCTGAATTTGAACTCATGAACTCTGGACCCAGAATCTAGTCAATTTTTCACTACGCAAGAAAAGTCATTAAGTAATTTAAAACTGAAAAACCGCGACAGTTTTTCCAAGATAAATAGTTGTTCGCTGCCTACCCTAATAAGAACTAACATCGTGTGTTTACATTTGTATGTTATGCTAAAAACTATTAGTTAGTTTAAAATCCTTGTGTACATAAACGAACATAATATAAAAACAAAACTGAAAAATATGAAAGTATGTATGTATACATGTATAAACAAAACTGAGAATAATCTCATTGAACCAAAAAGACGTAGGTATTTAGTTTTAATTTGAAAAATATGTACTGCATCTGTTCCAAAATGCAATATGTATGTATGTATTAGCATAAAGTCAAATCACAGCTTTATAGGACTAGGAGCCCATGAGCTATGCTACGAACAGATGGACATGGTGAAACAATATTTTCTTTTAGCTTAAAAATCCTTTTTCTTCAATCTTACTACACAACTACTAAACCACATAAAAAATATCGGGTTTTGTCCTCAGAAATGACGACAAAAAGAGGCCTTAATAAAATAACACCTTTTGACAAGAATAGGCTAATAACACCAGGAGATAATCGCTTCCCACGTAAAATCTTGCCAAGTCATAAACAAGGCAAGGCGTCGCACTGCAGTATTCAACTTAAACAAGAAATACTTTAACAGCTTATTTTGTTTCACAAAGGACTAAGTATTTAAAACAAAACTTTATAAACTTTATGACAAACATGTATACAGAAAATCATGCCATTGGTTATTGTTGGTGTAGGCTGAGCTTATTGAAAGCTACTTTGTACGGATCTCATTTGTCGTTTTATTCTTACTCATTTTATTTTATCAATGACCTACTTCGTAAACTTCAACATGTTATTTCAAAAGTAATCGGTTGTATTTTCCACATACTTCCTTATAATTAAACCCATTGTTCCAGGGGTAGGCAGAGACTATCAATCGCCACTTTGCACGATCCTGACAAATCTCTATGGCTTCTTTCACATTCATTATTCTGCTCATACAAGTTCTTTTATTAACACGCTTTTATATTAGGTCGACCTGTATGTATGTAACTAAGTAATAAAATCTAAAAAAAACTAATTTGACCATCTTCTAAATATCGAATATATGTGACTTTGAAGAAAATACAATAATATGGTACTGCAGAGTTGATCTGATGATGGAGCCGGAATATATAAACTGGAATTTTGTGATGGATTATCGTATCATAGCCGTGTTTGGACTTATTAGAAAGGTCTTGAAATGATAGCTGACCATGATTAGGTTTCAAGGTCTGACGATGAAGCCGGAAGATAGCCACTAACCTATTAAAGGCTAGCGTGTTTTTAGTGTTTTTCAAACTATTATTTTTTATTATCCTTTTCACTTTGCACTTTCGCCTTTGAAAGAACCTGTCCAAACGTCCCGTGCAGCCATTCTCTACTAACAACATCAACCACATTGGATCTATTGTCTTACTTTACTGTCATCCATCCCCTCTAATACTAACCGGTTGATTTACTGATAAATAAAGGTTAGTTAATGATAGGTGATCCTGAAACGTTTGCTGTTTTAGTGTTGACTGATATCCAGTGTTGTGTGCAATGTATAACTTACATTCTTAACTACAAACTAATTATTTGCTATACGGTCATTGTTTTTTTTCAGTGTGTATATGTGTTAAATCATAGTAAATATGTATAGTATAGGTCGTCCAAAATTTACAGAATAAAATCTTATGTAGAACATATTGTTCTATGTATATAAACTCGAGGGGTTAGTCTCTGTTTACCCCAATAGAAATGAATGGCATGAATATTTTGTAGACACTTGTACTATTTGCATAATCAATATTGCATCAAAGAGAATTGATTTCATAAACAATTCAATAAACAAGATGTTTAGTAAAGTCGTTGTCAAACATCGATTTAAAACTTTGATAAAAGTGGAATAGTTTACTTCCTTTATAACTGCGGCCTCTCGACCGCTTTCACGGAGCAAGCGACCTGGTTGAGGCTCATTCTTTGCGAGCCTTTTGATGACGATCTTGCTTTTAGTTTGCATTAATAGCTCCGCTGTAGCAAATAATGTCTCTTCAGCGTTAAGTTTTAATGATAATGGGTTTCAGTGATTTTTAATATGAAATCCAAAATTATGGATGCGATATTGACTTGTGACAATTATTTGATACTCGTATATCAATGATAAAAAATTGTAAAGGTATTCCATAATCCAGTAAGGTTTAGAAATAGGTTGAAGATCTAATAATAATAATAATAAATTTGACGATGACGGATGATAGTATTCGGGGAGAGGTGGTCGCTAGTGATAAAGGACTGACTCCCTTATCGTTGGCCTCACAGGATTGGCGAACCCCGGAGGTACTTAGCACCTCTGATCGGGAGTCCGTATGGAAAGAGAAGGAGCTGCACGGGAGGTTTTACAAGGTACTTCACGAACCTTTCGTGGACCGTAAAGCCTCCCTGCATTGGCTGCGTTTCGGGGACCTCTTTGGGGAAACCGAAGGTTTTGTCTGTGCAATACAGGACCGGGTTATCAAGACGCGGAACTATCGGAAATACATCCTAAAGGACGGTACCACAGACATCTGTCGAGCATGTGGCCGTCCCGGAGAGTCACTTAGGCATGTTATTTCCGGTTGTTCGGCTCTTGCTAACACTGAGTACTTGCACAGGCACAACCAAGCAGCCAAAATCCTGCATCAGGAGCTCGCTCTAAAATACGGACTCTTGCAACAGAGGCTGCCGTATTACAAGTATCTGCCGGAGCCAATCCTAGAAAACGACCGTGCCAAAATCTATTGGGACCGATCTGTTATCACGGACAGGACTATTCTAGCGAATAAGCCTGATATCGTGGTATGGGATCGGTCGCAGTCGAGGGTATTTCTAGTGGATGTCACTATCCCTCATGACGAGGGTCTCGTGAAAGCCGAAACCGAGAAGCGTCGGAAGTATCTCGACCCGGCTCACGAGATCACCGACATGTGGGGTGTGACCTCGACTGAAATTATCCCAATTGTTTTTTCCGCGAACGGGTTAATTCCAACCAGCCTCGCGACCAACTTGAGGCGGTTGGATTTCTGTGGCGTGTCGGTTCCAGCACAAATGCAGAAAGCGGTGCTGCTCGATACGGCTCGGATCGTCCGTCGGTTCTTGAACCTGACTCCCTGACCCCGACCGACTGTGCTCTTGTCGAGGAATACCGCCTCTCCCATTTAAAATTCTAATTTTCTGTTTCGGCCATGGGAGAGGCGAGAAACTAAAAGTATTCCCAATATAATAATAATTTAGAATTAGAGCTAATTTCAATACACATGCACTCACATACACACACACACACACACACAAACACACCCACACACAGACAACACGCACATAGTCTTAGCCTAGATCTATTGTCTTACGGCCGATTTCACAAATGAGAATTTAACGATAAATGTATCTCAAACCGTATTTAACGTACTTACCAAATTACGTTTCTGAATTGACCAAATATTGTAATTTAATCAAATTTTGATTGTATGATCAAAATGTTGAGCTTCAATCAATAATTCGACATTAATGTTAAAATTTTCGTTTCTGAACTCGTTTGACAATACTCAAACGGTAATCATCGCTGATTTGAGAAGGTGAGAGTTAAGTTGTCAAATTAGGCGTCTTAAACCGTGTTCAATTTCAAATTTGTAAAGTAAACACATTGCTTTCGACAATTTTCTGGAGATATCTTCAGATACATCGTTATCATCACTAGAAGAGCCGCAGCAGATACCTCGGAGGCAAAATACGCCGAAGTTTTTGGATTCTTTTTCCATTTTTATTCCACCTCCATGGTGTTTTGCACTACAAAAGATTCCGCGTAAATCCTTGAATATATTTTCTCATTCATGAACATACATGATAGAAATATAAACACAAACACATATAAATTAATAAAAAAACAAAGCAAACATACAGAACAGAAATTGATACAATTTCGACGATTGATGAGTGTGATTGGCTTGACGAGTAGAGGTATTGACGTATATATAAATAAATAAATAAATATATACGTTCCGTTTCCCAAAGTTTTTTGTTTGTTTATTTTTATTTTGTTATTCAAATGGTCTCAAAACCTTCTTTTAAATGTAACTTCTAATGAAACATTATTGAATCGATTTCTTAGATTCAATTGCTATTTATATTAAAGTATAATTACAGAAATATAACTTTATCGGTAAGTTACCGGTTTTTGTGCGTAAATAGAAACGTTCATAAATCTTGATCACATACTAGCTAATTGGTCTGAGCATACTAGCAACGAGCATTGTTTGTTTTGTGAAACACCTTAAACTTAAGTACTTAATTAGAGTTTGATAAAAACTCAACTGATTAGAGCTGGAATGCTCAATTGGCCTAGACCTAGCTTTTATAACATACCCTTTTTATATTATAAATCGATAAAGGACATCAAACTTAACAACTTTGCCTATGGAATGCCTATCTAAAATATTGTTATTATCTAAATATTTAATAATGAAAAATATCATATACCTAGTTCAAACTGAGAAAGTATAGAATTAGAATCTTTGCTTCAGTGAAAATAAGAAATAAAATAAAAAAACATCTGATCTATGCTTTTCGCTCTGTAAACAAAAACATAACTTCTTTCGGTATTTTTCAGTTTTTTCCAATTGGCCTAGACCTCGCTTTTATAACATAACCTTTTTATATTATAAATCCATCAAACTAAACACCGAAAGATGTTATGTTTTTATTTACAGCGCGAAAAGCATAGATCAGATGTTTTTTTTATTTCTTATTTTCACTGAAGCAAAGAATCTCATTCTATACATTCTCAGTTTGAACTAGGTACGACAATTTTTAATTATTGTTTTTTTTGAAAATTACAATATTTTAGATAGGCATTCCATGGGCAAAGTTGTTTAGTTTGATGTCCTTTATCGATTTATAATATAAAAAGGGTATGTTATAAAAGCGAGGTCTAGGCCAATTGTGAAACCGGCTGAAAATCTTTTTTTGGTTTAGATTCCACGATAGTTTTAGTTTCATGGGATGATATACCTAGGTCCTTACTTAAAATATGCCAAAACTCACAAAAACAATTTGAAATATAAAATAGATACATAAATACGTGAGCATAGAAGAAGATTAACGGTATATAATTATAAGTCATAATAAGTCATTGCTGTGTAGTGTCGGCTTAGAATAGCACTACGCCATTTCTGCTGGTGGGTGTACGTAAGAGGCGACTAACGGTATTGGGGCTTTTAAGAGATTTTTGGGCGATGCGGTTGGAGACCCATCACCAATACCCTTTATTTTACCATCTTTACCCCACTCAACTTTCCAAAAGTGGCTAAGGAGTTTCTAATTCCTTAGCTCTGGCTACCCCTTCTAGGGATTTACAGCCGTGAGTATATGTATGTATGACATAATAAGGATAAAAAAGTGCAATTTGAAAGTTCACCTTTAACCCTCGGCGTGCCTGGTATAAAAAAGTTACATGGCGTGCCTGGTGGGTCGGTGAGACCCTAAATTTAAATATTTTTTTTCTCCTACAAATTGATATCAATGTAGTATATTTTTTGATTTATAATAAATTTAAACATGTTTTGTAGGATTTTAAATAAAATATGTGTTCGAATTAAAAATATTTTCAAAAGATTTTTTAATTAAACTTTTACCTTGTTTTTTAACTTAGAATTAAACATCTTATGTTCATAAACATGCAAAATCAACTAAAACTAAAGAAATCACAATCAGACTTTGGGGATCATAATGCACATACGTTATCTTATATTCTAAGCTAAAATAATTAGTCTTCTTCATTTCCGACATCATTTTTAGGAACATAGCAATTTCCACACTGGAAAATTGCATGTTCTATCACTTTGATGATCACATGATCCTTTTACTACTGGAGCAGGCCCCGGACTGAGGTAGCGGGCGGAGGGCGACAATCAGTTCACTACGGTCAGCTACTGAGAGCGGTTGCGCGCGAATTTCAAATTACAATGAATTATAACGGTTTAACGGCTGCGGTGGGTCTCATAGACCCAACCAGGCATGCCGAGGGTTAATAGACCGATTTTTAATACTACGCTTGAAAAACTCATGAATATAATAAAAACACACCGAGGAAAATTTATCCAAAAATAAAACTCCACCGTAGCAGATAAATATGAATTTAACAGTTTATTTTCATTCATATATTTTTGGCAAGGAATAAATGAAAAGTGGTCGATCGAGAATGCATACAAATGCATTCGTCCCATAAATATTAAAACATTCAGGCAATTCTTCACAAGAATATTCGATTCGAGTCCTATCGTAAATCTGTCACAATCTGAATTTAGAATATGCAGTCGAAATTCACACATGAAAACTTTAAAGGTAAATGCCGAATTTCATATTATTGACTCTTCTCATACTCTAGTGATACTATTAGTTTGACTTCAGTTACTGTTTGTTTTTAGGGTACAATACCAAAAAGGTAACGTGGTACCCCTTTACTAACACTATCTTTTCTATGTATATATTTGGTTTATATGTAAATTAAACATAGTATATATATATATACATATACTCACGGCTATTAATCTCTAGAAGGGGTAGCCAGATGATCGGAATTTGGTTTGGAAGTTCAGAGGGGGAAAGTTTGTAAAGTAAATGCTTTTCGTGATGGGTCTCCAACCGCATTGCCATAATTCACTTAAAAAGCCCCAATACCCTTTGCCGCCTCTTACAAACACTCACGGGGAGTAATACACCAAAAGGTGTCTAGGCTTGATTTATTACTGCATTTTATGGTTATATTATTTTTGCTGTGTAGTGTCGGCTTAGAATAGCACTACCCCATTTCTTGTTGTGTTGGGGCTTTGAAGGGATTTTTGGGCGATGCGGTTGGAGACCCATCACCAACAACCTTTATTTCACCATCTTTTCCCCATGCAACTTCCAAAAGTGGCTGAGGAATTTCTAATTCCTTAGCTCTGGCTACCCCTTCTAGGGATTTATAGCCGTGAGTATATGTATGTATTGTATGTATTATTTTTGTAAAATAAATATATTTTCTATCCTGTTGTGGTTTTCAAAGTTGTAAGCACTTTCGCGGTGAAATATTCAACCATGACGCGCAGAAATATGTAAGTGAATTTACAAATAAAATTTACAGATATTCTAACCATTCTCCTCGTATGCTTATGACAAGATAAAGTTACAAAGGCCAGAGCCGTATCACACAACGAACTTTAATTTAGGTTTCAGTATCTCACAATATAACAAAGCTGAAGGTCTGAAATCGTTTGTGTCTTTAAACCTATATTTATGGAACTTCATATTAAATTACTTATCGTTCAGTTTCTATATTAGCAATCTTGATAGCTAAGTGGGTAAAACACCGCTTATCATGCATACGATGAGGGTTCTAATCCCGGGTCGGGCCTACACCAATTTGTCTTTTCTAAAGTCATATGTGTGGTTAATTTATCATGGTTGTTAACGGTGTGGTAAAACATCATGAGGAAAACCCACATGGCTAAGTTGTACTTTGTCATGTGACATTGTATTCATACAAAACGGCGATAGGCCTGCCCCTTGTCACGTGACTACACTATCCAAGCAAAATGTAGGTACTCTGAACACCAGGTGACAATGTCACGTGATCTTCAGAGGTATTAGGTACCTCTGCCAACGCTTTTGGTGATATAAGGCGTGAACATTTGAGCTGAGCTTGAGTTTCTATATCAGTTAAAGATTAGCGGAGGAAGTAACTCCATAAGATATTACAAATCGATGAACTCCAGAAATATGTCAGGAGCTGCAAAAAGTCAAAAAAAAAAGTCAAAAAGTTTATTTTTCAAAATGAAGTTAAAAATTAACATTTTTTGAACGTCAATTTTTTTAAATTTATCATTAGTCCGTTGCTTCGGAAGGTGTTCGTAAAGAGAAGAAGCAACAAAGAAACTCTTTACATTCACATTTTTGCATTTTTTCAAAACATGGTTTGTACAATTTCAGTTTATTAACATGTTTTTACTTTATAAAAGATTTTCTATGCGACAAAACCAAACGCTAGTTTGACATATTTAAAATAAATTGTCCATCACAAAAACCAATCACATAACGTGAGAAGCAAAATCCTCACCAGACAATTATTCCTAGGAATAACGAGGGAAGATTTATAGCTTTACGGACACGGTCATGTGCGCGTTGGGTCCTTGTCGTTTAAAAAATCTTGAACACTGTAGTAAGAATTCTTTAAAAGCATTGCTTTTATTGCCTTTTTAAAAGATGCCACAGGCAATTCCAATATGTCAGAAGGAAGTTTGTTGAACATTTTCAGGGATAGTCCCATAAAGGAGTTACTTACTTTATTAAGTCTCCACTTTGGTACGTTAAGTTTCTCCTTATTTCGAGTATTAACAGTATGCCTATCACTAACTATACTAAATTGGCCTATATTCTTTTTGGCATACATTAAATTCTCAAATATGTATTGGCAAGGGACAGTTAAAATGCCAATTTCTTTAAATTTTTCGCGCAACGAATACCTCGACCTCAACGTGTAAATAGATCGGATAGCTCGCTTTTGTAAGACAAAAACTTTATGAACATCAGCCGCTTTACCCCATAATAAAATACCGTACGGCATAAAACTATGAAAATAACTGAAATACACAATGCGAGCTGTTTCTATGTCTGCTATTTCTCTAATCTTACGCACGGCATACGCTGCTGAGCTCAGCCTTTTAGAAAGTGTTAGTATATGAGGTCCCCATTGCAACTTAGAATCGATTATTATCCCTAGGAATTTTGTCTCTTTCACTAATTCTAATTTTTCACTGTCAATAACAATATTTGCCTCCACTTGCCTAACATTCGGTAAAGTAAATTTAATACATTTAGTTTTTTTGGCATTCAGAACCAGGTTATTTACAGTAAACCAATGCAATACCAGTGAGATAGCTTTATTTACGTCGTCAAGAGATGTAGAGGATCTCGCTACATTAAATATTAAAGATGTGTCATCTGCAAACATAACTATCTCAGAATACTTTTGTACCATAAATGGTAAATCATTAATGTAAATCAGAAACAGTAATGGGCCAAGTATAGAACCTTGAGGAACGCCCATCTCTATTTCCGATCCTTCCGACGTGATTCCATTAATATCAACCTTTAAAGTTCTTTTATGAAGATATGATGCCATTAATTTCAGTGCTTGCTCGTCAAAACCGTAATATTTAAGTTTAATCAACGCTATTTCTTTTTTTACACAATCAAAAGCTTTTGTGAGGTCACAAAATATACCTAACGCATCCCGGGAGTTTTCCCATGAATTAAAAATATGTTTCATTAGTGACACTCCTGCATCTACAGTAGACCTACCTTTGGTGAAACCATATTGCTCGTCATGGAATATATTATGATTGTTGAAATATGAAAGCATTTGGTTGGACATGATTTTCTCAAAAACTTTACTGAGAACTGGCAAAATAGAAATAGGCCTATAATTGGTAAAGTCCTGACTATCTCCTGATTTATGTAGTGGGATGAGCCTACTTAACTTCATACAGTCTGGAAATTCTCCTATATCTATACATTTATTAAAAAGTATCGTTAAATGAGGAGCGATTATATTTATTATTCTGTTTATGACGAAAACTGACATTCCTGTTATGTCTTCGGTTTTTTTAAGATTAATAGTTTTAAAATTTTTAATTATATCATTACTGTCAACATACGCGCGTTTGTTGCAAGCGAGAGCATGCAACAAACGCGCTAACTGTTTTAAGAATTTTTAGTTTGGGCAGTTTTGCTTTATTTCCTTCCCTTTGTGTATTTTAAGATTAATATCCAACTTTAGAGACAACTTCTATGCATAATCATATTCATTTTCTAATTAGAAATAATATAATATTTATGTTCAGTTTCCCAACATTACTTTAAGTTTGTTCTTAGTTTTTTCATATACATAATCTTGGATCATACATTTTCTTTCATATGTAAAATAAAGCTCAAATCAGTAACAGTACAGTAATCCGGCTCTGAGCTGAAAAATATGAGCTAAACTCGAAAAAGCCAGAACTAAGTAACAATTTGGTTTTCACAGTTGTGTTTCACAAGTTGAGGGTCTGTCTGTTTTGGAATACTCATTTGCTTTTGATGTGTTATTGGCATTCCTTTTAGACCGGGTTAGTAATTTCTGATGTTTTTCCTTATATTGTAACTTTTGGGTTTTGAATTTCATGGAACGGATCATTGTTTTCGATTTCAATTCAATGTTTTAAAGTAGACAGAATCATTGTGTTTTGATAGGGATAGGTTAACGTTTGAACATTATATCTTATCTATACTTATAATAAATCTGTAGAGAGGTCAATTCTGTACATTAAATATATTTTCAAAATAACTATCAGGGGGTGATTAGTGATCGATACTGATGCCAAAAATGCAATTAGTAAAATTTTTGTCTGTCTGTCTGTCTGTCTGTCCGTCTGTCTGTCTGTCTGTCTGTCTGTCGGTTTGTATGTTCCTTATGGAAACAAAAACTACTCGACGGATTTTGACGAAACTTGGTAGAATTATTCTTCATACTCCTGGGCAGGTTATAGTGTACTTTTCAGCAGAATAGTGAAGGGGAATTTCGGGAAAATTTGGGAAAACGGGGGAAGTTACTCCATTTTTTAAGCTTCCGTCGCGTGTGCAGCCTTAGTGGTTATAATTACATAGAAATCATGTATGACGGAAATATTTTACATAAAATTTTCTAAAAAATATCCTTCTGCAGCATATGTCTATCTTTTATGGTTGACTCATAATAACACGTGTAATTCCTGATAGCTTAGCAGTTCTGAGCATTCTGATTATATTTGTTTACTCTTACGTTTATACTTCTCTCATTCATCTCTCATTTAAAAAAGTTTACATTATTACCTATTCAATAAAAAAAGAATCATAGAAATCGGTATAGAATAACCAAACTTATACATGAAATAAGCTATCGCGCCCTGTCGTCGCACGTGAATGCTATAAGGATATTTTTTTAGTAATGGTTGCGCGCGCAAAAGATCGCCGGGAATACACATATACTCCCTGTATGTATGCAAATTTGATAACTCTTATTGTTTGTTTGCATGGTTTTATTTTCGGAGATACTGAACCGTTCATTAAAGCGCTTTCACAATCACAAAGCCACACTATTCAGGAATGCTATAAATTGCACTAAATTTCACAATGGTTGAGCAGTGATTGAAGAAACCTCAGATATTTTTAAAACTATACTACCCGTGCGAAGCTGGGCCCGATCCACTAGTTTAAATATAATAGACCCATACTTTTCGGGTTTCGAAAAAACTAATAGTTGTCTACTTAAGAAAGTTTAATTAGTGAATGGAGGAGTGTTAGTTATGAGCTGTCAGTACAGAATATCTGTTACGATACAGTGCAACATGTTTTATTGATAAATAAATAATAAATTAGAATAGCTTATAATTCTATGAAAAAAACTTCTGAAAGACAGCCTTGGCATTAATAAACAGGGTAAGATTATAGATATATAGTATAGTTTTAAGGGAAAATACATACATACATATACTCAAGGCCATAATATCATATAAGGGACAATATTGTCTTAAGAACCATATATAGTTGTTACATATTTCCCTGCATATCCACCCTAATTATTAAAGAACCTATAAAATCTCTGACTAATAAAAATATGATTTGGAATTAGAACTCAAACCTCTACATGATATATATATATATACCAAAGAATATGTATATTTGACTTCATTGACTTTTCAAAAGATTTCATGGAACTGTAATAAGTGTATGTATAATTTGTGATATTACAACTCAACTCCGAGATAAAAAGGGGAATCTCTCAAACGAACTCGCTTCCAAATTAAATTTCCCGGACATCTGCCGGCAGACCCATCGAAATACGGATTAAGTATTACCATGAATGAATATTAAATTATTTAATTCTACATCTCAAGTTTTCGATACCCGATAAAGGCGGAAATTAATATTAAAATTGAATGAGGAATAAAATTCTACGTTTTGGTTTTAACAATTTCTTTCTGCTAAGAAATAAAGTATGGCAGCATTTATGTCTTTTTAGCAGTGCTATTTCTTAGTTTTATGAACTGTTAGCAAGTACTTACTGCACCACGTTAATTAAAAAAAAACCTAAAACTCAATCAAACATAAAATCAGTTTCTATAAATTTGGCCCTCATTCCCCCTAACGTATTGGTTGGAGTGATGACGAAAGATTGGCGAGTCGTACCTTCCTGCGATGGTTTTCAGAATGGAGTTAGAGTAATTACTAAGGGTTCTAACTCTAAGGTGGTCAACACACCAACCCGCTTTCAGTCGCGGAGCGCCGACGAGCGGGTTTCAATATTGTATGCAAGTAAATCGATTTGTATCGAAAAAACGCTCGGTACAATACACCAAAACCGCGCCTCCGCGCCGAGGCGCGTTTCCAGTGGGTTAACCGCCTAAGGAATAATTCAAAGTAATAAAACTTAACTGACTGATAAAGAGATGTTAATGATTAGTCATGTATGCGCTACAGAATACATAGTAAAAATTATTTTTAATCGTATTCGTTCAAACGAATGTGAACGAAGCTTGACAGGTTTGCCAGGAGCGAATTCTCGATAATCTCTGCCTATGTATTTATCAAAAAATATTATTGCCAGGATCGAATTCTCGATAATCTCTGCCTATGTATTTATCGAACCATAATGGAAAACGTCATTTAACATTTGGGGAAAAGATTGGAATTGCCGACATGTAACATTATTATTCATTGTATAGGTAGATGAACTATAGGTAAAAATTAACTAACTAACTGTACTCATGGTCATACAGAATAAATAATCCTGAGCTACTTTTAGAAGTTGAGTAAGGAAAAGATTATAAGATATGGTTGGTGATTATAATACCATACGAGGCAACCCAGGCGACAAGGAGAAATAGGTTTGTGTCGTTCCAAGCCGATATTACACAACTATAACGTAATTATGTAATAAAAAAATAAATATGCGTTTTTATATATTTATAACTAGCTGTGCCCGCGACTTCGTTCGCGTGATTGTCGAGAACAAAAAAACGTCGTTTAGTTAAGAGTATATCACCTTTTTGAAATAAAATAAAGAACCAATGAAATCTAATGCGCACACTTATTGTGATGTAGGAACTATTGAGTATTTTATAATGATATTTAATTAATTACAGTAGCCATTATCCAGTTGAAATAATAAAAGGTCGTAACTGTGTGTATCTCATTTGAATTAGTGTTTATTTAGATACAGTTACAGGGTTAGCCGAAGATTAAGGATCGCTACCTTGTACGATCCTAGCAGATCTGCATAATGCATCAATATATTTATAAAGCCCTTTTGTTTTTAACACTTCGGAATTTTGCACATAGATCATATATCAATCCCGCCCGATTTCGGCCACAGCAAGTTCTGGTATCCGGCTATTAAGAGTGTGTTCATGTGCTCTCATGTGACTGACATAGCCAATCTTTCCGACAAATGTTCTATGACGTATGTTGAAAAATCAGTACCCCTCCAATATATAGGTAGTTATTATTGATGGCCGCAGGTGGTCGGGCCTTGAGCTCATCACTCTTTGCTTCGAGCTCATCACGTCTTTTCCTTCCGAAAAGAAATATTAACCGGTTGACAGGAAGGGGGTGAAAACTAAATTACTAAATTTCACTCAAGAAAGAATAAAACAAACGGGGTAAGCTAAATAAAACCGCTCAAAAAAGGTACTTTACTATTATTAGGGTTTACGGTTGTTGGTTGTACTATGATAATATACCCGTTTTACATAACAATAAAACGGTTATTATGGGCCGAGAGAAAACACAGCATCGCTTGTGAAGAAGCAGTGTGAACTCACCTTTATCTTTGTACTTACTTAAGTTTGTCTGTTGTTTTTTCCCAGACATAACCTCCCTGTTTGTCTATGAGCAGTCACCACAAGGCGGGAACCGGCTGTCAATGTCATTGCTGCCTTCACCAGGAAGATATTTATTGCGATGCTGTGTTTTCTCTCGGCCCATAATAACCGTTTTATTGTTATGTAAAACGGGTATATTATGTGCCTTTCGGAAAACACAGCATCGCTTGTGAAGACGTGTTTGTTATCTGCTGGTGACTAGGAAAAAACACACGCAATGTTGAAATAAGAAATATAATTAACATTATATTTTAAACAACTTAAATTATTGGTAGTCATTCAATCATTTTTCAATCGATTCATCAACCTATGAACTTATTATAGTTATACTTCCAAAACAGTAAAAACTAAAGACTTTAATACTTATTTAAACACAACAACTTAGAATGAAAGTAATAACATTAGTCAGGAACATTCCTGTTTCCTAAAACAAGTCAATAGTTAGTAATTATTTAAATTATGAGATCATATTCGGAATCAGAAGAATCAGAGAATCATATAATAAACCAAGTTAAATTGCTTCAAATTGATTAAGTATACAGGATGAATTGTCGCGTTCCTGTGTCAGTATCTCTCGGCAGTAATGGTTTCTAAAGGTTTCGACTGCTTTCCAGTTACCTCTCTCAAGAATATCCTGTATCGGTTTATTTTCTAGCCATGCTAGGGAAGCTACAGCTGAGCGGCATGATCCAGGTGACGCATTAATTCCTGCATTTTTGAGGACTGATCTAACTAAGCCTCCTAATATTGATCTAGACGCAGGTTTAGGAGTGCCCTTAATTGTTAGAAACAGATGTTCTAGGGTCTTATCTCGTCTTTCCTTTGTGCTAAGAACTAACCGTCGAATCCATCTTACCGGGCATAGATTAATGTCGTCGTTATTGGGTAAAAGCCTCCAGCCTGACTGGCGTCTAGTTCCCGTATCGGTTTTAGATCCGAAAATAGGCCATAGGCAAATGTCTGTCCCATTATCTTGAAAGTTGGATGATGATAACTTTAGTAGTGTCAGGTCATGTAATCTTCTACCAGAAACTAACAACAAGATTGTTGCTGCCCTCCTCGTAACTTCGAACAATGAGTATTCTTGTGGGTCCTTTTTAAGCCACTCAATCATTATTCTAGCATCCCAAATGGGAGGTTTGAAGCTAGGTGGTCTAGAGTTATTTATAGCTTTTAGTATTTGTTTCACAAAGAAGTTAGACGATATTTCTTCGTTCATTCCGCAAAACGTTGATATAGCAGACTTCTGCACGAGCATTGTGCTGTATGCAAGACCCTCTTTAAGAAATGTGTCTGCTAGGAATTGTGCTACATCTTTAGGGTCCGGTGATCTTGGGTTGATACTTTTAAGATTGCACCAGATTAACCATCTTTTTATAGCAGGTTGGTATGTAGTGAGCGTAGATTGTCGCCAACTTTGTTTGAGAAGGCTCTTTTCTGCCTCAGACCATGTAGTTAACTTACTATACCACCCCCAACTTTCCAAACCTTTAGCTTCAGTTTGTCCACCTGTGGAGGTGGGTAACCTGTTGTGAGATCTATTAAGACTTTTCGTAAATCTAGTATTTCCAGGGGTTCCTCTAGGGCTCGAGCCTGGAGATCCGCTCTCCAAAATGGCTTCTCCCAGTCTGGTGCTACAATCAGATAAACCCCTTTGGACCTGTTCAGATGAGCCAGGATCCTTGGCATTAGGTTTGGGGGGGGAAAACCCAAGCTAGACAATAATCCCAGTCTTGAGAGAAAGCGTCTACGAAAAGAGCGGAGCAATCTCGAGAATCCAAACTTACGTAATTTGGTACTACGGCGGACTCTCTTGATGCGAAGAGGTCTACTGCAGGCTTGCCCCATCTTTGAAATACCTCCGAGGTTAGTAGGGGCAGCAAGTGCCACTCTGGAACAGGATGCTTCCGAGAAAGCCTGTCCGCTGTTTCTTCTCTGGGAGAGCCATCACATTCTTGTCTAAATCCCAGGTTATTCCAAGGAAATCTAAAGACCTCTGTGGTTTTAGAACGGATTTTTTGTAGTTCAGGAGCCAGCCTAGTGATTCCAGAAGAGTTACAGCTTCCGCAGCTTGTCTGGCTAGCTCTATCGGATTTTGATGAGCAAATAGGAAATCGTCCATATAAACTAGCAACCTCATCCCCCTTCTGCGAAGGATTTCCGCAATCCAGCAGGTTACTGAGGAGAACAGCCTTGGGGCTGATGAGAGGCCAAATGGTAGGGATGTCATTTGTAGGACTTCTTGGTTGTAAAACAACCTTAGAAAGGGTCTGTGGGCTTTTGCTATAGGTAGATGAAAGTAGGCTTGACTGATGTCCACCTTCACTAGCCAGTCGTTTTTCTGAAGAAATTCTGGGACTGTAGCTTGATTTATCAGGTGAAAATGTTTTGTGTGAACAAATTTGTTTAGGTGTCGAAGGTCGAAGATAGGTCTGAACCCACCATCGCTCTTCTTTCCTAAAAACATTTTGGAGAAGAAACCGGGAGTCAAAGTAGAAACCTTTTCCAAGACATCTAGGTTCTTTAGCTCTTGTATGTGGGAGTCCATCTCTGTGGATTGTGCAGTGTTGAGTAGTTGAATCATCTTTTTGTTGGGGTAAGACAAGGGTGGACGCTTTATGAAGGGTATCCGGGACCCTGAGATAGTTTTTAAGATGAAGGGGGTTGCTCCGAGCTGTTCCCACTTCAAGATATAATGTTTTAGTTGCCCTCTCTTGAACCCCATCTTCAAGTCATTGTTTTCCACGCTCAGAGGGGCGAAAGGAAGACTTTTTGCCTTTTCCTTTTCCCTTAGCAGAGTATTTGGAGTTTTGATCAAGACTTTGGGTGTATTTTTGTTTTTTATAAGAAGGATTATAAGTTGGATTGTAATTATCATTCTTTCTTTTTAAAGGAATGGTTGTGGTTTTATTTATAGTTATATCTTTTCCTTTAAGGGAGCGGGACCACTGGAGTGGACCACCAAAATTTTGAATAAGTGAATTTAGTTTTGCTTGATCAAAAAGGTTTGTTTCTGATGGTGGGATGTTTTTAAGGGCAAGCTGAACAGATTTATTTGTCACCTCCTTTAATATCCTATCCCTTCTATTCTCAATACACTCTGTGCGCTTCCCACATACAACTTGCATGATGGCTTCAGAAGTTTTATAATATTCGGACCCTTTCCCAACCGCTTGAGAGATTTTCTCTACCAGAGAGCATGGCTTTAAGTCCTCCGGAGACTTAAATGCCCAATCAATAACTGATTGAAGTCCAGAACGCAAAAGTTCATTATTTTCTAATAATGCATTAGATAAGCCAGCCATAACATTTTCAGTACCAGCCAGGTAATCTTTAGTATTACTTAATTGGTATAATTCGTCATTAATTTTTAGTTCTGTAAACCCGGGGTTGGCCGAAAATGTTTGTAACGTTTTTGCGTACCTTATATCACGCCATGAGGGCAGACCAAAGTTTTGTAGCTTCACTATCTTAGCCAACCTTTCCGGAAGGGCTGCTTTAATAGATTTGCTAGTGTCTGTTTCTAATGAAAATTGACCTAGGTCCAAGGTACTATTGCTTGTGCTCGGTATAGAGAAAAATGGTTCATCATTAGTTTCACAAGACTTTTTCGAGCCGCCGAGGCCCTGCATATAAAGATTAGAGAGGAAACTTACTTGATTAATCAGTGCTTCGATTCTAGGGTCATCCTTTCTTTTATGAGAAGGGCGTTCGCTCTCCTCAATCTCCTCGTCACTGGAAGATAAGGATGATGTCGAAGGATGGCGTAATTCGGGGCGTTCCGAGCTCTCCAGGCCAGAATTCACTTCCTCACTCATTTTTTATGTAACAACGTACACACACAAGGCTATTATTACTTATTTTAAGTAAAAGTACAAAAAATTAATCTATTCGGTGGCGAGAAAACACACGCAATGACATTGACAGCCGGTTCCCGCCTTGTGGTGACTGCTCATAGACAAACAGGGAGGTTATGTCTGGGAAGAAACAACAGACAAACTTAAGTAAGTACAAAGATAAAGGTGAGTTCACACTGCTTCTTCACAAGCGATGCTGTGTTTTCCGAAAGGCACATAATACATTGAATTAAATCGATTTATCAGTGGCATAATATGCACTGTAGTAGCTGTGTAGTGTCGGCTTAGAATAGCACTACCCCATTTCTTCCGGTGGATGTACGTAAGAGGCGACTAACGGTATTGGGGGTTTTTAAGGGATTTTTGGGCGATGCGGTTGGAGACCCATTACCAACAACCTTTATTTTACCATCTTTTCCCCACTCAATTTTCCAAAAGTGGCTGAGGAATTTCTAATTCCTTAGCTCAGGCTACCCCTTCTAGGGATTTATAGTCGTGAGTATATGTATGTATGTATAATATGCAAATATAACTAAATTAAGGTTAGTCACTAAGGTCACTACATCATTTTAGTGTTAAAAAAAGTAGAACTTAAAAGATGTCTTATGTTTCTGGTGTTTAATACATACATACATACATATTCTCACGCCGTTAGTTTCCATTGGGGTAGGCAGAGACTATCGATCGCCACTTTGTACTTGACACTTTTTTTATCGCCAATGTGGAAGGTAATGTTAGTAGAGGACGACCTCGGAGGACAGATTTGGATCAAATAGAAAACGTGCTCAAAAAGGCAGGTGTCCGCAGTATGAAGAATAAAAGAGCATGTATGAAAAGATTGATGGATGTAAACGAAGCCAGAGAGGTTTGGTGTTTAATGTAGACCAAAATTCAGTTTTTTATTATAAACGTTCACGAAAACTGGTTGTGAAGTGACGTGCATTTGAAGAATGGCTAAGAATTTCAAAATTATGCTCACCAAATTGGATTTATTAATAGGCAGACTATTTACATAATATATTAATATTAATAAGCCTAATTTAAGAAACTAAGTAAAGATAATATTTAAAAGCATTTCAGTTATTTTCATAGTCGGCGAATTCACTTGATATTGGCAGCTTGTATTAATTTCGCCTAGCTTGTTTCCTGTAGCTTCTATTACTTTAACCGACTTTAAAATAAGGGGTTAAAGGGGCTAAAAAAATGCAAATTTTATTTTTGCTTTATTTTATTTTGGTTCTTTATTTTATTTTTGCACAACGCCATCTATCGGACTTTGGATTCCAACTATCAACATTAGTTCTATATTTAGACTTAAGATGTCGTTGCAAGTACTATACTGAATTGCGTAACGTAATATTTTTCTTCTTGAACTCACAAAATTAATCATATCTTTTGATAGAGTGAACCGATTTCGATGAAACAAAAACTAAGTTATACCTCAAGTTACATTTAATTTTTGTACATAAACATTTTCAGCATTAAATTCGTAGATTTTACGTTTTGCGCGCACAAACAAACATATAAACAGACAAACAGACAAACAGACAAAAAATTTAAAAATGATGGAAATGGGTTCTGTTACTTATCTGTTCACACGCTGGCTATTTTTTTTTTTCAATTTCTTCAATGTACAAAAATTACTTTTCTACAGATTTATTATATGTATAGATAAAGAGGCTCCATAGAAGCTCCACTTATTTATTTTTTCCGATACTAAAATTGCAACCTCACGCAACGTTACGCAAACTTCAATTTAACCAAATACTTTACTCTCATAAATTCTTTTACACACGTAACTTTAAACCGAGACACGGCAGAAATTGTAATAATATTCTCAATACTCTAAAAGGGTTAAAATTACCGTATTCTAACTTTTTCAAACAAAGTGTTCAATGGAGAACGCAGGTTTTTCTTATTGGCCGATCCATTAGAGTGTGAGGTCGCTTGATGAAGTGGCGGACGTGACGGCGAATACCGGACACCACTTCAATATTCGTGGTTCGAATAATTTACACCGAGCAAATACCGTAAGTAACTTTGCACAGGATTGAACGAAACTAATATTGTTTCGTTTTTAGTGTCGCGTTTTTATTAATTGTGTTCATTGCATCTTGTTTTTTTATTTAAAACTCTGTAGCACAGGGAGAAGGGCTACGTTTTCAGCGATTTAATTTAGTAGTTAAATTATATCTTGTTGTCTCTTCTCAATCATATTAAATTCACAGGTGGTGGTTAATGGGGTTGAAATCGAAATCCAAATCTTATCATGAATATATTTTTGCTACTGCATATTTAAAAAAAACATTACAAAATTTTATCTTTCTGATTATTATTATATTGTTGATCGCTGTGTCGTGTATGAGTAGGTGTCCGAAGAGCTATAACGGTGACTTAGTAAAGATTGCAGGAGAAGAGCTGTTGAATGAAGACTAGATACTGTAAAGATCATAAATAGAGAACTTAGCTTGTATATTACATATTATGCCATGAAAAAAATAATGAATTGAGTCGATGCTCGGAATGTTTGTCTTGATCTTACAAAGAAACAATCGATAGTCTCCGCCTACCCCAATTTGAACTAATAGCTTATATTTATGTAAAAACTATAATTATTTTTAACTATAATTATTAGCTGTGTAGTGTCGGCTTAGAATAGCACTACCCCATTTCTTCCGGTGGGTGTATGTAAGAGGCGACTAACGGTATTGGGGCTTTTAAGGGATTTTTGGACGATGCGTTTGGAGACCCATCACCAACAACCTTTATTTCACCATCTTTTCCCCACGCAACTTCCAAAGGTGGCTGAGGAATGTCTCATTCCCTAACTCTGACTACCCCTTCAAGGGAATTATAGCCGTGAGTATATGTATGTATGTGTGTTTGTGTAATTATTTTATTTTAAATACATTTCAAATCTTGCAACACATTCAAGGAAGACAACATATTGTAAGATTTATATGTAATAAATTAACAACCTTTCATTCAAATTCAGACTATAAAATTATTTTATTCCATCTAAAGTTTTCCTTTTTCATTATAACATTTACATTTAACATTAATTTTGTTTTCGCCTTACAATTGTTTCGTTCATAACACGGTTATGATTCTGAAAATATTTTGTCGGGTAATCAATTATTTTCGGCGCATTGTTCTTTCGCTCAGGCTTAGGTGGCATGATCTTCATTAATTATGTTTGCGTCGGGATTCGGTTCAACAGTGGGGTTAGCAAACACTCATTACTAAAGGTGAATTAAAGGGGTGTTTAATGAACGATTTTGAGGAAAAATAATAAGGAAGTCTTGCCTGTAAAGATTTAATATTTTTTTTAATGACTCAGTATAGCGTGACTATATCTCATTTCAATTTGTCTTATCAGGGGACAAAGAGTTATATTTACCAAGGGGAGTCAGTGTTTTAAGATTGTGAATTTTTGAAGCGTACATGAAAAATATTTATAAATTAAGACTTAGTTACACATACATTATTTTGAAATGTTAACTTGAAGATATTTAAATGACTATCGGGCAATGTGACTGAAAACCTTTCCCTATGTTAAGCCGCACTATCATAACATAGTGCTGCGCCTTTCCCAAAGGGTTGGTAAAGAATATAATTAAAGGACTGTATTTTATAGGTGGCGACATCTGGTGTGAAAGTATGGACATTAAAACCATCAGAGGCATATTGATATATTAAGTTAGATCTTACTATTGCTCAACAGATGTCGCTAGTAATTACGTAATTTAGAATATTCTCGATCAATGTAAAACAACCGTTAGGAACATTAGTACTGTCTGTTTCTTCCAGAGCATTCGAAATAATAAAGAACCGTTTTAACGGTCGATTTGCTATGTATTCTAGAAGCTTCCGCTATTGTTGGACAGAGGGCACTTGCAAGGCCCAAATTATCCAAATGATCATAACTAATACAGAACTTGAAGAGAACACTAAGCGAGTTTTATTCCCTCCTGGATACTGAACCTCCCAGACAGAGGACGTCAGCGCATTACCAGCTCTACGAATAATCATTTGGCGCCCAACGTGGGGCGGAAATCATTTGGCGCCCAACGTGGGGCGCCAAATGATTACTCGTAGAGCTGGTAAGGTGCCGACGTCCAGGGGTCCGGGAGGTTCCGTATTCCCTCCTGGATACGGAACCTCCCGGACCCCTGGACGTCGGCACCTTACCAGCTCTACGAGTAATCACCCTAACTGCTACTATTTTATCATCGTCCTACAAATTGCGATTGAAATGCTATGATATGAAATGCCCAATGGAAAATAATGGCATAAGTATATGTTTGTATGTGTGTACAGCATTTATATATTTTTCTGAATTATTTTACCTAAAAAAGACGCGATAGCTGATTCTACAATACAATCTTCTAGAAAGAAATCCGATTATAGTAGTTTCAAACACAACAGTGATTGAAACTTAACGGTATTGGGCGAATAATACACACAAAAAAACTCAAGGTCTTATCACAACCCTTAATATGTCTTAAATTTGCAAACAAACAAAAATCCCAAAGCTAATATACTAACTTCATTTCAAATATTGGTGTTACACAGTTAAAAACAATCTAAAATGATTCAAACTTAACCTGGAATAATAATGACAAACGATCGATTCATTGGAAATTTTATTTTAACTGTTCTGTTGATCGTTCAAGCGTATTTGCCAAATCACTATCAATCCTATTACTGGCATTGTTTTTAATTACACACCTATAAAATTATATATTGCCGTATAGTGTCGGCTTAGAATAACACTACCCCATTTCTACCCGTGGGTGATCGTAAGAGGCGACTAAGGGTATAGGGGGCTTTTTAAGTGATTTTTGGGCGATGTGGTTGGGGACCCGTCACCAAAAACTTTTATTATAACCATCTTTCCCCAATCAACTTTCAAAAGTGGCTGAGGCATTTTTCATTCCAAAGCTCTGGCTACCCCGTTAAGGGATTTATAGCCGTGAGTATATGTATGTATGTATGTATGTTCCTATAAAATGAGGATGTAGCAATTTTGAAATGGACTTTTGTCATTCGAATGAAAGGTACTAAAAGGCATTATCATTGCAAAAACTTATTCAATACTATTCTGCCTTTTAGAGTCATTAAACGCAAATTTTGCAAATATTTTGCAAAGAGTAGCAATTCATAATTTTCGATGTATTAAATTCAAATATTGTTTGATGAATTCTGGCTATAGGATAAAAACTACGTTTTTCTGGCTTCTATTTTCTTGAAAATAACGGTTTAAGCTGTTAGGTTCAACCTATTAGATTCCAACAAGGAAAAGTTTCCTACCATAAAAAACAGACCCTAAGAAGAAGCATAAAACATCTTATGCGTATTATATTTATGATTTATTTAAAACAAAGTTTTATTCATTTGAGTTTGAAAAAAAATACTTATGGGCATTACCTATTATAACCTTTTTGCTCCCCTGACAATCGACAAGCTTATACCTTTTTATTATATCCCTTACATTTGCTCTTATCACACATTATCTTAAATCGATCATGTTTTTTTTTTCATCCACTACTTTCAATACCCATTTCTTCATAGTCAGAATTCTGGTTGAATGATTTAGTTAACGCATTAAGGTACCCATCAAGGGATCTTTACGCAAATGTTAATTCATGTCAACGTCAAATATTAAAAACAGATTCGCCTAATGTCCTGTATTAAATTACTTGCCTCGTATATATTATGCATCATATATTGAGTACAGTAAAGCTAGGTCAAAAGTCAGGAAGCACAGTGCCTATCGACCTAGTTTTCTGGGATAAGTCCAGTTTAACTTAGAACATAGCTTAGTCTATACTTGGCTGTGCAGTTCGATAAATTCAGATGTGTGCTGTTTCTTCAGTGAAGGAAGTTTTATAGTATTTTATATTATCAAAAGTATATTAAACTGATTGTCGTGTTTACTTAGATAATAGACGCATTGTTATTGTTGATCTCATATGGTAAATAATTAATTAATTCTTGAAAAAATATTGCAACATGAATAAACTTTCACAGTTGACTACGCTTCACTATGTTAAACTAGAACTTGACGACATCCGTGGTCGAGTGGTTAAGTGACTAGCTCCTGGTCCGGAGGTTGCAGGTTCAATCCCCGCTGAGGGCAACATTTGTGTGATAAGTATAAATGATGTCTCTTAGTCTTGGATGCTTGCTTGGTATTGGTCTTATATGTGTGTTGCATAATATTAAATTTATCGTCGAGTAAGTATCCCATAATACAAGTCTTACTTAGTTTGGGGCTAACTTGATCAGTGTATTATATGTATGTTACGAAAGTTGGATGTCTTAGAGAAAAGCTTGGGGTTAACGTCAACAATAAAAACATTATAAAATTAAATATTAAAAACGTGACATTAATTCATTGACCGCGGAATCACTAATTTCAAAACTGTCTTTATATCAAATTGTAATGACAACTAGAATTGTGTACTTATCAAAGGGTGGATGATGGAAGTTTTTTTATAGGTTACAAAATGGCCGTCATTCTTTATAATTTTTAAAGAAGCTAATAATTTATTGAAAATGCAGTGTTAATGGCAATTCTATTAACGCTTATGTATTCCCATTTATTTAATTACAAAAAGAAATATGAATAGTATAGTCTCTGCCTACCCCAATGGGAATTAATGGCGTGAGTATATGTATGTATGTATGTAAATATGAAAACTATATCAATTGAAAACAATCCAATCGTGTCAAATTTCGTATCAAAACTGTAGTATTACCAACGTCACTGCTTAATGCAAAACACAATTATAGTGTTGTGGAATGAGGTCACGGTTGAGGTTCCATTTTTATCGATTGTTTAATTTCGAACTCATTTATGAAATATATTAGTTTTGTATGTTAGGTTGGATATAGGTTAATCATCAGATTACTTCAGTGTTAATTAAAGGTCACTTAAAACATAAAAATTGGTAGTTTAATTGGATAAACACTGCCTCAGCTTAAGTCTTTTATATATTAATTTATTTGTTTTGTCTAATAACTGTGATTTACATAGAAAAAAAACCACTACAGCTAACAAAAATGTTGTTGTGTAGAAATGAATTTGTACACAGTAACTAGCACTCAATACTTTAAGAACACTATTTCGGTAAAACCTATGAAAAAGTATCATAAAGCGGTGTTTAAAATTATGAGATGTTATATAAACCCTTTGGGTGCATTTATCTTAAACAAACAAAAACTTTGGATAGTTTAGATTTAAAAAAAAATTAAAGGATTTTGTAGATTAAAGGATCATTGCTGAGATAAGTTTACGTCTTGTTCAGCCACGAAATAGTTAAATACCCTAAGGAATATGAATCGGGTGGGTTATTTTTATTTTTTATTTATTTTATTTTATTTAAACATAGTTATGCATAATATTAATAAGAAGTACTACTTAGCAATTTATCGATACTATTAGCAGTATAAGTTTCACTTCACTACATCAAAATGGTCGCGAGTAGAACTGTGCGTGAGGTAAAGGTTGAATCGACCAAACCTCAACATTAGCACCCATTAATGGTATAATTTTGTAGCAGTTAGCGTCATCGAGTTCTTGTTACATTTGCAAATATAACATGTTATAGTTTGATTTGTTGCAGGTTCAAATCAAAGACTATAGTTTTTTTATAGTAGCGTAAAATAAACACTTATTATAGTGTTTCTTTATATCATGTGGATCTTCATATCACTGCCATCAATTTACTGATCTTACTACCGAAATTGTCTGGAAGACATCACTTTATGTGAAAAGACCGCTGTTGTACTTCTGCTTAAGAATAAATTGCTGTAAGTTTGATATCCAATCAATCGTTTTCTTTTGTATTCTATTAACAATGAAAACTACCTTATTTATGCTACTGTTGTTTATACAATTAGTCTTAAGGTCTACAGAAGTGCAAGTGAAATATAAATAAGCTACAGAACTGTATAACATAACCCTCATTAAAAAATTCATCCTTATGATACAGATAGAATAAATCAAGGGAGAATATTTAAGAATTTCCAAGAATGTAGTTAGTGTTTAACAAATTTTATTTTCATCAATCAAGCAATTTAATACCCAGCATGAATTATACTTTAGAGTTTCAGAATAGTTGACAACATTTAGAAAATATTTTAGGGAAAAACTTAATATATTTCGTTACTTTCTACATGAGTAAGTTATAGGAATAATGAATGACAAACAATTTAGTAACCGACCATTGTAAAAGCGTATATTTTGAAACACCCGATTCCTTAATCACTATAGATAACACCAGTCAACAAATATGTGGGCATTACGATGGGTTTTATATACGCAATTAAAGGTTTAAATGTAAAAAAATATTAAGTGACCAATTAAATCCAATTTCAGTCCGAGCTAGTCAAAAATAGTAACAAAAATTACTTGCAAGCAGAGAGAAAATTTATAATACCAGAGGAAACCCTATGGTAGTATGAACAATAAAATAATATATAATTTAAATCTTTTTGTTCATGAAAACCTCCTTTGGGGATTATTTCAAATAAATAAAGGAAAGAAAACTTTACACACAGGCGGGATTTGAACCCGCGACCTCGGGTATACGGGTCAATGGCTGCCAGCGCGAAATTCTTCTATCCTTTATTTCTTTTACACTTTTTAGTAGTGTTGCGTTTCCTACATCCGAATTTTTCACTAATTCGAATCCCGCCTGTGTCGAAATTTTTCTTTCCTTTATTTATTAGTAATAAAAGAATACGTTTGAAAAAATTGCTGGATGTAAATGAAGCTAGAGAGGTTTGAGCGGATCTTATTTAATGTAGATCTATACCCCAAAGGTAAATTATGGCCTAAGTATATGTATGAAACCCAATGGAATAAAGATTGCACCCAGAAGCACGAGAAAAAATCTTAAAAGCTTCAACCTCCATTACTCTGTCGTATTCACCTAGTATCATTGCTTAATCAAAATATAGTATATAATACAAATATAGTATATAATGTTCAAGTGAGTTCAAGTGATGAAGATGAGGGGAAACATCTTGGCTAAAACGAGCATGTCACGGTGTTTGCGTATACTTAGACCCTTATGACGTGAGCAAATTGACAAAGCTAAAATTGGGTATACTGAAAAAGAACTGAACCTCCTCTACAACCCTTCACATTAGGTTTGAATACATACATACATATAATCACGTTAATAAATCCAAAAATGGGAATAGCCAGAGCATCATAATTAGAAACTTCTCAGACAGTTTTGGAAGTTTAGTTGAAATAACACTATACTATATAAAATGGTTGGATATCGGTCTTTAGCTACAAGTCCAACGCGTATATTAAAAAAACTCCAATACTCAAAGGCGCCTCTTATTATACCCACTGGTAGAAATCGGTAAGTGCTATTGTAAGCCAAAACATCACGCCTACATCAACGGCTCTGTTAAAATTAATACAAGTCTTTGAAATTCTTGCCATGATTCATGTTAGCGGCTTGGAAAAAACTGAATTTATCCATCACAGTGCCTGCAATTAAGATTTTACGTGCTTCGGAATGGAGTCGTTAGCAGTTTTTCCCGAGCATTGCGTTTAGTAAAGCATTTAGTATAGAAATATTCTCCTATAATCTTGTCATGTCTGACTGTTTGTTTGTCCGTATATTGCAGCAATTTATTTTTGGAACTACTGTAACTAAGTGATTGGAAATTAATAAGCAGATATAAACTATTAACCGTGTTTTTAGAAGGTGACTTAGGTAATTAGACTTTTAAAATGAGTTTTGGGCGATGTGGTTGGAGTTCCACACGCATTATTATTTTACAATATTGTCCTCACACAACTTACAAAGGGGCTGAAAAACGTATGATTCTGAAGCTCTGGCTACCAGTTTTTGGGATCGAAAAAGCCTTTTAATTTTATAATAGACTTTAAATAAAATAAACTGTATTTTTACACTTAAAAAAATATACAATAACAGTGCACCGTCCGGTGCTTTCAGTTAATAGGGGGCAGGTCTATAGCAATTTTGTACTAATACACTGTTACATCACTAAGTATAATACAACCACATTTCTATATTTTCCCTTGCAGTTAGTAAAATTCTTAAATGTATGACTATGCATTGTTAATACTTACTCAAACTTATTAGTTTGAAAGATATAAACTCCCAAAGTGCTGAAACTTTTATCCCCCGAGGTGTAACTTTTAAAACAAGAAAGTACAATTAACAATAAAATTTATGTTACAGATCATAATCAACATTAACAATGAACAGTAATTGAGATATAGCACATTTATACCGAAATCACTAGCAATTTGTCACTCATACAACTACTATGGTAAACTAGTTTACATTATATTATTATATTATATTGGAAGTATTGTATTTAGTTTGAGAATCCCGTGATAACACTTCTGTTACCCGACTACAGTCTACGACATCACAAAATATGATTTTTTTCTTCTGTTGTACCTTTATTTTGATACCCTTTTTCAAAATGACGCGTTTTTTAAATTTGTTGGTTCCTTAATTAAACCCATTTTATTGGTTTTCATGAAGAAAAAACAGAACCACAAATTGTGTTTACTTGTATATAAGTTATGGTGGAGCATATGAACATACCTACATAATTAACGGTTAAAATCCTTTTAAAAATAATTTTGCTCATTTCCAAGTGGGCGAAATTGACTCTTGTTATTATTATAAAATAGTAAGTCAATACCTTAGATAAATAATTAAATTATTATAACAGAAGTCGCTCCAAATAAAAACACGATACTTTGCTGTTTTTAAATATATTGGTATTGAACCGTTTGCTTGACTCGACTTAATGGACTTTTATAGATTCATGTATATTTTCCCAATAAAATGTATGTAAATAAAAACTTTGCATAATAATAAAACATGCGACAACTTACAAAAAAAACAATAATTTTGATATATGGCTGTTTTGGCGGACAGCGTTCCCGACCTTTGGTTAAGGAAGAGTTCTACTTTCATTGGAAAACTTAAATCATAAATCTGCTCATAAAATACAGAAACTCATTCCTTTAGGTCGTATCTGGTCCAATAAATGTCACAAAGAAAAAAATCCTTCAAGTTATTTTTTCGTTTTTTATACACATTTAAATCCAGTGCGTAGATTTAAAGAATTAACCATACAAAGGAACAGAGAAAGTGACTTGGTTTTATACTATGTAGTGATAAGCTAATACTGCTGTAATAGTGTTATATGTGAAAACATAGATTAAGTCTAAAAAATAATAATAAAGAAGTGTCATGGTGAAAACGTACTTTCATTTCGTGGCACTGCGTAATCTATACTTATAATAAATCTGTAGAGAGGTCAATTCTGTACATGAAATATATTTTCAAAATAACTATCAGGTGGTGATTAGGGATCGATACTGATGCCAAATATGCAATCAGTAAAATTTTTGTCTGTCTGTCTGTCTTTCTGTCTGTCTGTCTGTCTGTCTGTCTGTCGGTTTGTATGTTCCTTATGGAAACAAAAACTACTCGACGGATTTTAACGAAACTTGGTACAATTATTCTCCTTACTCCTGGGCAGGTTTTTGTATACTTTCCAGCAGAGTAGTAAAGGGGAATTTTGGGAAATTTTGGGAAAACGGGAGAAGTTACTCAATTTTTTAAGATTCCGTCGCGTGTGCAGCCTTAATGGTTAAACTTACATAGAAATCATGTATCACGGAAATATTCCTCATAAAATTATCTAAAAAAAATCCTCAGCAGTTTATGTCTATCTTTTACGGTTGACTCACAATAACACGTGTAATTCCTGATAGCTTAGCAGTTCGGAACATTCTGATTATATTTATTTACTCTTACGTTTGTAAACCTCTAACTCATCCCTAATTTAAATAAGGTAACATTATTACCTATTCAATAAAAAAAGAATCATAGAAATCGGTAAAGAAACACCGAAATTATACATAAAATAAGCCATCGCGCCCGTGACCAAAACCGAATCGTTACTAATTTACATATAACATACTAGATGGCGCCAGTAGTTGCATCCTACAACACGAAATGATTTATTTTTTAGATTGTTATAAATACTTCATAGCGCTTTATTCTAAAATTTGCTATTAAACGGAAATACTGAACCGTTCATTAAAGCGCATTAAAAATCACCAAACTACACTGTTTAGGGAGTGCTATAAATTTAATAAATTGAAAACATTGCGCTGAATTTCACAATGCTTGAGCAGTGACTGAAGAAAGAAACCTCAGATATTTAAAAAACAACGCTACCCGTGCGAAGCTGGGACGATCCACTAGTTTATAAATAAATAGTATTTTTTGTTATGAAAATTTTGAGTAAACAGATGAGTCTGTTAAATATAATTTTTAGTCCTGTATTTCTCTATTCAACGTTAACGTTGTCAATCCCCGATGGGATACATATAAGGGTACTACTACTTTTGAGCTTGAACATCAAGTGTAATTGTTATCACTTGGAGTCCAGATTATCCAGAATTCATTGGTTTTAACTGTATAAAGACGTAATAGTGTCCTGCGGATAATGTTGGGAACCTAGCTGAGGAACTTTGCCTTTTTATTGCCATCTTTTCTTTTTAAATTGTAATATTTCTATATATTGTCATTGTGTTTGGTAACTAATAAATATCTTTTATCTTTAATATAAGTCAGGCTCTATAGAACACTCGTTTTTGCATCCACTTGCTTTGTATGCATGACATTATTGGTCATCATTACAAAGTTTTTGGGGCTAATTTGCGTCTTTTGTATTTGTTAAGCCGCACTATCATAACATAGTGCTGCGCCTTTCCCAAAGGGTTGGTAAAGAATATAATTAAAGGACTGTATTTTATAGGTGGCGACATCTGGTGTGAAAGTATGGACATTAAAACCATCAGAGGCATATTGATATGTTAAGTTAGATCTTACTATTGCTCAACAGATGTCGCTAGTAATTACGTAATTTAGAATATTCTCGATCAATGTAAAACAACCGTTAGGAACATTAGTACTTTCTATTTTTTCCAGAGCATTCGAAATAATAAAGAACCGTTTTAACGGTCGATTTGCTATGTATTCTAGAAGCTTCCGCTATTGTTGTACAGAGGGCACTTGCAAGGCCCAATTATCCACATGATCATTACTAATACAAAATTTGAAGAGAACACCAAGCGAGTTTTATTCCCTCCTGGATACGGAACCTCCCAAACAGAGGACGTCAGCGCATTCCCACCTCTACGAACAATCATTTGGCGCCCAACGTAAAAGGAAGAAAAGTAAATCGAAAATCCCTGAGAGAAAATAGCTGGAATCCTGCTGAGGCTACGTCGTTTTTTTGGGTCAGAAAAACCACCGGAGGAGAAGATTGAGAAGCTACCAGGATTGTGAGAGGGCTAAGTATCGGCCTGAAATCGTGAGTTGGTTGTTTTTTCCTATCTTTCCTCATTCCTTTAGGGTTAACTCTGTCTGGGAGGTTATGTTGTATTTGTAGTTGAATGCCTCTTTATTTCGTTAAAATCTCGTTTAGACTGCTTATTTTTTATCGCTGTGTTCATTTAAACCGTGTTAAATGTCATTTTATTGTTATACCGTTCCAAAATTTAAACCGTGTTAATGGTCATTTTATTGTGATACCGTTTTAAAATTTAAACCGACACATATATATCGATAATCTACCCAGTAATAACGTGTCTTAGCTTAGGATGTGTGTCCCGAACACTAAAAGAGGGAGGCGTCTTAAACGCCTTTCGGTCAGATATAATTACTCGATATATACCTATATCGATAGATCTACCCACTCACAACGTGTCTTAGTTCAGGATGGGTATCCTAAACACTAAAAGAGGGGGCGTCTTAAACGCCTTTTGGTCAGATAGAAATACTCGATATCTATTAATAAAACTACAATGTTCACCCCACCGAGTGGAGAACAGGGGTCGACTGTGATTTACACAGCATCCCTAAAAATTAACAAAACCGTACCAATAACTAATTAAACCGTACCAATAACTAAACAAACCTTTATACCTATTAACCAAATAACACCACAAAATAACCAAATTATTCCAAGTAACAACCAAACCCATACCCAATTCCAATTCTGACAGTTTCCCAACCGTAACACCAGCTCACGTCTTATTTGGCCGATCACTGACAGCCCTCCCAGACCACGACCTGACTGATGTACCAGAATCGAAGCTTACACTATTTCGTCAACTCCAACAGATATACCAGAGCTTCTGGCGGCGGTGGTCCAGCTTTATATCCGGGGAGCATCGTGCTGATCAAGGACAACAGGACACCCCCGTGCCAGTGCCGCCTGGGGAAGATCGAGCAAGCTCACCTCGGGGCGGATGACGTCGGTCGAGTGGCTAACATTAAACCAGCCAACAGGCTTATAAAGCGGGCATTCAACAATATATGTCCGTTACCACTACCATCACAAATGTAAATTTGGGAAGTTGGATGCAATCCAAAGAACACCACAAAGAATAGAATTTGAAACCCTTACACCGAGACCATACTTGATTTAAATTACTGAACTCAATTAGTGGAAACTAGCATTAAGGTTTTACCGAGGATTACTAATTGATACTGAAGTTGAAAAAGCCAAAATTTACCAGAATATGAAACATTAAAGACTTATCCATTCCAAGCTGATCATTCGACACGACGCCGACGAAAAGGAACGGAACATGAAGAAATCCCAAGGCCGGAAGTTCAGATGAAGAAAGAAAACATTTAGAATTAGTTAGATATAAGTTATGTTCCGTTTTTAATCAATTTATGTTTACCAATAAATCTTTAATATTCCTGTGTTTTAATTCAAAATTAGATTAGTAAGTATAGGCTTGTCAGTTAGGTAGGCCAGGGTCATATATGTTACTTCACCATACCAAACAATACAGTGCCTTTTGGGGGAGCATGTTAAGCCGCACTATCATAACATAGTGCTGCGCCTTTCCCAAAGGGTTGGTAAA
The DNA here is from genome assembly GCA_963576735.1 of Bedellia somnulentella. Taxonomy (NCBI): domain Eukaryota; kingdom Metazoa; phylum Arthropoda; class Insecta; order Lepidoptera; family Bedelliidae; genus Bedellia; species Bedellia somnulentella. The sequence goes on from OY755171.1 coordinate 16,348,641, forward strand.
GAATATAATTAAAGGACTGTATTTTATAGGTGGCGACATCTGGTGTGAAAGTATGGACATTAAAACCATCAGAGGCATATTGATATGTTAAGTTAGATCTTACTATTGCTCAACAGATGTCGCTAGTAATTACGTAATTTAGAATATTCTCGATCAATGTAAAACAACCGTTAGTAACATTAGTACTTTCTATTTCTTCCAGAGCATTCGAAAAATAAAGAACCGTTTTAACGGTCGATTTGCTATGTATTCTAGAAGCTTCCGCTATTGTTGTACAGAGAGCACTTGCAAGGCCCAATTATCCAAATGATCATTACTAATACAAAATTTGAAGAGAACACCAAGCGAGTTTTATTCCCTCCTGGATACTGAACCGGGGACAGACCCGTGCTTCACCTCGTTATTTCACCCAGGTGAAGCACGGGGCATAACCGAGTCCCGTGTTTCACCCAGGTGCAACACGGGGTATTCACTAGTCCCCGTGCTCCAACAAATATTATTTTTGTACAGTCATGATCAATCTATGATGCTCGTAATCTGAAAAACCTAGTTATATAATAAGTAATAATTGATAAGTTCAAGTGAATAGAACCTATTTTTATTTACATTATGTATTACGATAGATTTCTGTCATTTTAATTTGTTAATTTGACTTATGAATATAAATAATTAATTGTAAATGCGCAGATGGAATTATTAAACAACCAAATCACAGTTGGCTATTTCTTGGATAAATTACGTTGAATATAATATTAGGTAGAGGTACGTTACTCAGCATTATGCTGGCCTGGTTTATTTAATTAAATTTCTTTCACTCCTATTTGTTACTATAACGAGGTATTAGTCGTAACAAAAAGTATTTTGTTTTTTTTTTCGTTTTTGATATGTAAGTATATAGTTCGTATCTACCTAGGTACATATAATATGAATTAGAAGAAAAATATATGTGTTGACAATATTTTTGAAACACATGTTTACATAATAAACAACTTCAGCACACGGTTGTACTTTCTGTATTTTCTTTAATGTCAATGTCGGTTGGAGCATGGGGACCAGTGCATACCCCGTGCTGCACCCAGGTAAAACACGGGACTAGGTTATGCCCCGTGCTTCACCTGGGTGAAACAACGAGGTGAAGCACGGGTCTGTTCCCACTGAACCTCCCGAACCCCTGGACGTCGGCACCTTACCAGCTCTACGAACAATCAGTATTAATTTACAACATCATCTTCCTAGGTCATTTTTGCAGTAAAAAGTATTGTACTCTAATTATACTACTATACTATATAAACTACGTAATATAATGTCAAGTTTGGTAAAAAAGCATTAAAACCTTCCCAAAGTCATCGTAAATCAGTCGATACTCAGATAGTTTTTATTAAATCCTGTGAAGATCCTTAGAATAGCACTACACCATTTTTACCTGTGGGTGATTGTAAGAGGTGACTAAAGGTACAGATAGAGGGGCTTTTTAAGTGATTTTTGGACGATGCAGTTGGAGACCCATCACCAACAATCATAATTTTTAATACAATCTTTTCCCCACTCAACTTCCAACAGTGGCTAAGGAATTTCTTATTCCGAAGCCCTGGCTACCCCTTTTAGGGATTTATGGCCGTGAGTATAAGTATGCATGTTTTCATCCACTACTATTTCATTGTCTTCTGCGAAATTAAAATATCTTTTGATATATCATGACCAACGGCGCAGAGACGTGGCCTCTAACAATGGGCCTCATAAGAAGGCTCCGAGTCACCCAAAGGGCAATGTAGAGGGCTATGTTAGGAGTTTCAGTACGCGATCGAATCCGCAACGAGGAGATCCGTAGAAGAACCGGGGTCACTGACATTGCCCGGAGAATTGCAAAACTGAGATGGCAATGGGCAAGACACATTGCACGCAGAACCGACGGCCGTTGGAGCTCGAAGGTTCTGGAGTGGCGGCCACGTACCGGAGGATGCGGTGAGGGTAGGCCTCCCACAAGGTGGACCGACGACTTGGTCAAGATCGCGGGAAGCCGATGGATGAGGGCAGCACAGGGCCGGTCGTTGTGGAGATCTTTGGATTGTGGACGTCTATAGGCTGATGATGATGATATCATTCAACACGGCTCACGTGACAATACCTATATGTTGTTATCAACATGTTGCTATAAAAAATATTTTTGATCATATACATTTTTAGCTTGAAAATAGTAATAACTTGTTTCTTTCAGAAACCATCACTGAAAATCCTTTTTTTTATCGTATCGCTACAAAAGCAATATCTATTCTATTTATAAAAGCATATCTTACGTCTATGATGTTATTGATAATAAGGTATAATTCGGCTTATATTCCTTTTATTGTTTTTTACTTTATAAGAATGATTTTAATTTAAACTATATTTCATATATTCTTTAAGTATAACTGAGAAGTATTAATATGGAAGAAACATTGTTGGTATTATTTAGCTTTTTATATATTTTTTTGTAAATTGGACAATATTGTATTCTTACTACATATACATCTTTCATGGGGTTATGCGTAAAAATGTATAATAAAATACCTGAGGACATTTTAAATTTATCAGAAACAAAATTCAAAACAGCAGTTAAAAGAAATCTTAGTTCGAAAGCTTATTACAATGTCAATGATTACATTCATGATGAAGTGGCTTGGTGTCATCAGAACTCTGTGCAGGATGTTTCCGGGCTAACACCAAAATTGTAATGGACGTAAAAAAGATGTGTGTTGACAAGTTTCTTACGGGTGCTTCTCTCAACAAAACACCTTCCGAATCCGAAGTAAACTTAGTATTAAGTTAAAATTTGACGTTCAAAAAACAAAGATTTATCTTTTTATTTTGAAATAAATGATTATTTTATTTAATTTTTTTATTTATTTTACTCCAATAAATTAAACTTAATTATCCTTCCTCTTAACTTCTACAAGACACTGTTTTTGTTTATTATTTGCGACACTTTTTTAACTGTAATTGTGTTTATTGCTGGCCTCTGGTTACTCCTTTTTTGGATCTGGTCGTTAAATAATATTTTTGTAACTTTACCGATATTTCCAAGCCACAACCCTTTTAGAAAATAAATCCATTTTCTACTGCAACTGCAAATAATAAAAACCAAGGAACAGTTAACGCTGGAGTTCCTTTATATAATAACCACGAATTTAAAACTTACAGAATATTATTTCAATATCAAATAAGTAGTATAAAAAACCTTAATGTTTTTCTTTAACCTACTTTTATACTCATTTAAAAATGCGATAAATCATGATATATATATTTATGAAATTTAAGTGAAATTATAGATATAATTATGTACCAGGCCACTCAGAAAGTATTGCGAAAAAAGGTTTTAATGTATGAAACACTGGCCGGTTGTAATGTATACTGAAAATATGAGTCTTTATAAATAAAAAAGGTATGTCCCAATTTTAAAACTTCCCTCTTTATTTTTTACGACCTATTCTAAATTGTCGTGTCTTACTGAAAAATGAATCTGAGCCTGGAACATTTTCGCGCTATGATTTTTTACGATTTCAAATGGCGCTTAAAACCAGACGAATCATACGATAGACTTCAAATGGCGTTTATGGATGAAGGGCCTTCCAAGGCAACCGTGTATTGTTGGTATAACGAATTCAAGCTTGGTCGATTAACTTTGCGGGATGAAGAAAGAAGTGGTCGCTCTCTAACGGCTGTTACGGTTGAAAACGTGGTGGAAGTGAAAAATTTAATTCATGACAATAGGCGAATAACGTATCTAGAGATTCAACACATTATGCAGATTGGATCGGGAAGCATTCATGAGATTTTACACGAACATCTTCACGTGAGGAGGATAGTTTCACGCTGGGTGCCACACAACCTCACCGAGGTACAGAAACAGGCCCGGGTGGAATGGTGTCGTGATATGATTAATAAATTTGATGCTGGCTCGTCTCGGCGTGTTTACGACATCGTTACAGGTGATGAGTCCTGGATTTATCATTACGATCCAGAAACGAAGCGCCAGTGGACGGTTTGGGTATTTCAAAACAAAGCAACCCCTACCAAAGTGAAGAGATCTAGAAGCGGTGGGAAGATTTTGATCGCAAGTTTTTTCTATATGACTGGCTATTTGGTGTCAATTCCTTTACAAGATCAAAGAAGTATTAACGCAGACTGGTATACTACTAAATTTTTGCCAGTAGTTTTCTCAGTTGTGAGCAACAATCGACCAAACACAGGGCTCCGCGGGCTACTACTTCACCACGACAACGCTCCCGCTCACACCGCGCTCAAAACGACGGACTTCCTGAACAGCACGCCGGTCAAACTCTTGGGTCACCCTCCTTACAGCCCTGACCTGGCACCGTGTGACTTCTTTTAATCCCTAAAATAAAAAATCAACTCAAATGGATACAATTTTCATCGCCGGAAGATGCGCTGTCAGCGTTTCAGCGGGCTGTAAATGAGGTGTCTGCGGTGGACTGGAAAAAGTGTTTCGAAAACTGGTTTAGACGTATGAAACTTTGTATAGATACTGGTGGAGAGTACTTTGAAAAAATATAATAAAAACATTTTTACCCATAGAACATTTCTTTTAGTTTCGCAAAATTCTCTGAGTGTACCACGTATAGTGAAATTTTAGAACAGATGCGACGAATGTTCTTCAGGACTTTTATTCAGAATTCAGCCGTTTACAATTCATCCTAATACAATACAATACAATATAACCAGATATCTAATAAAATAAAATAAAATAAAATACAGTTCTAATGCACACATTTGATGCTTTAAGTTACAACAACTATTGTTAGTAGTGAAAACATTTTGAAAAAAGTATTATGTTCCAAACACCAAGTCATATTGGAATAAACTTTATAATTAACTTAAGACAGGCAGAAGTAAAATAATACATAATCTATAGTACAATACTTACTTCTGGGAATAATTTCTTACTGTTACACTATTGAAGGTGACAATAGGTTCATACATATTTTGTTCAGCTATAAATACAGATAGACACTATAATACGGTCAAGACGAGCACTTCCCAAATAAAGGTCTCATTTGCCATTGCCTTTTTTTGATCTTTATTCACTAATGAACCGGATCAGGTAAACTGTCTTATTTATGTCACGAATTTTGCAGATACTGAGCCAAATACTCCTATGCCGTTACGCCCACTCACAAAGTAATGAGGTGAGTAGAAAAATATTCGGGTGAATATTCGGCTGAAAGCGCTCCTGATTTGGCCAAATCGCTATTCGTAGCATCTATTATGATTTTCTAGAGCATGGTTGAGAGATACTCGAGACAAAGCCCGAAACGAGTGTGAAACCAAAGCCGTTTCATATGCAAATATAGTTTTAAAGGCAACGACAGGGTAAAATCTACAACGTTTGGAAGATCGAATATAAGAGTACTTTTTATAAAATGTAACTGTGTCAACCTTCCTTCTCTCATAATTAAGATCCCAAAGATAAAAATCACTAAGAATCAGAAATAGTTAAACCATGTATTTAAACTTCAGAAAAGCTTTAAAACCATCGCTATTCATAAGATACAAAAGGGTGAGAGAGAGACAGATAGTGAATTCAAAGTAGTGGGGTCCTACTTCTTGTATTTTGTAAGGCAGTTTAAGAATAAAACATTGGTTTTGGGTGTCCTACTATGAGTATACAAATCAAAATAATAGCTGTGTAGAGTTTCGACTTAAAATAGCACTACCCCATTACTACCTGTGAGTGTTCGTAAGAGGCGACTAAGGGTGTTGGGGCTTCTTAAGTGATTGTTGGGCGGTGCGGTTGGAGACCCATCACTAACAATATTTATGGTTACAAAAGTGGCTAAGGAAATTCTTATTGCAAAACTCTGGCTACCGCTTCCAGAGATTTATAGCCATGAGTATATAGTATTGTATGTGTGTATACAATTCAAAATAGACACTACGCGTTTATGACAATCTAATGTTTTTAATCAATATTTTCTAATGGGTTTCATTGCAACAAAAATAGTGCTGTTTCCGGATTTTATCTGCTCTATGGACTGCGGAGACTGAAATCATATGTCAGTGTCACGGAACAAAAAGCATAAGGACCCGCCCATCCGACGGCAAGTGTAGAAAGACAAAAGACCACATCGGTGACTCGAATCAACTACTTCCATTTATTACGAAGCAGGATAGTTTTTCTATTAGTTCTACCGTATTTTTTACAGGCTTAATTCTTTAAAGTAACTAAGTTCATAAGTACTAAGCGATTGAAATAAAAATCGTGTTATTTTCAATTCCAGAATATAATACTGAATTTTCGGAATAAAATGTTTACAAGAGTGCGATCATTACCACCTGTCAATCTTGTATTGTAACATATAGGTTAAATATACGCTATCGAAATGGCAATTGGCAATAAAAATAATTAATTAAAATAGATCGTTCTGAATGGACTGACTGTTATACAAACGTTTAAAATTGTCTTGTTTTATTTTCATGTTGGATTGTTTAATTCGTAACGAATGAAATGAATTTATTTATTTTAAATGCAACATGTTATTACTTTCCAAATAGATGTCTTTAAAGTGATACCCGACACACCCTGGTTTAACTCGTGTCTTCATAGTGTTCATATTTATACTGAATGGCAGAAGCATATGCACAATATGGCATTTTACGGTATGTGGTTGTCATAAGTGCCATATTTGTTAATAGCAATTTATTCAATAATGTTGACAATACGTTTTATTAATTAGAATTGACATAGAGTTGGGAAGGTGCCTTAAAGATTTTGTAGCAACTGCCGTGCACCAAATGGCAAGGTAAGTAAATAAAATTTAGTCGTTTTGACCACGGCAGTAACATGATCATTTTTGTACCCTTGCATTTCTGGATTGATATTTTCATCATCATTTTCTCAACTCAAACTCAAATGTTGACTCCGTATATCCCTACTTCTGAACATTACATGACATTGTCACCTGGTGTTCAAAGTACCCACGTTTTGTTTGGACAGTGTACTGACGTGATAGGAGGCAGGCCTATCATCGTTTAGTTGCAATACACTTTCACATGACTAACTTAGTCATGTGGGTTTCCTCACGATGTTTTTCCTCACACCGTTATCAACCGTGATAAATCAACCACACATATGACTATAGAAGAGACTTATTGGTGTAGGCTCGACCCGGGATTTGAACTCTCATCGTCTGCACAATAAGCTATGTTCTTCCCGATGAGCTATCACGGTTGTTAGAAGACTCAAGTTATTATGATTTTGACCAAAGCATATTAGCTTATTTATCAAAACTAGTAGTCGTCCGGTTATCAAAATTTGACCGTAAATTTACTGATCAAATGAAACTGCGAGACAATGCTCTCAAAACGATACCGCTCCATCCCAACCAGCACGCCTACAGCGCCGGTAAAGGCACGGAGTCAGCCTTACATGCAGTAACATGTGTCGCAGAGAAAGCTATTAGAGATAAAAACATTTGTCTAGCAAGCTTCCTTGATATCGAAGGAGCCTTTGATAAAACAAACTTTGATAGCATTAACGAAGCCTTAAATAGGCACAATGTCCCAACAATGCTATCAACCTGGATTGGAAACATGCTTGAAAGCCGAGTAATTGTGTCAGAAGACCAAACTAAGATACAAGTAGTGAAAGGTTGCCCGCAGGGTGGCGTTCTCTCTCCGCTACTCTGGAACCTAGTAGCGAACGACCTTATCTCTGAACTCAACAGTAGACACTTCTACACAATAGGATACGCTGATGATATTACTATTCTAATAACTGGTAAATATGCAAGTATAGTCTGTGACGTCACGCAATCAGCCTTACGAATAGTAGAGAGCTGGTGCATAAGGCATGGGCTGACAGTGAATCCGGACAAAACTGAATTGGTAATGTTTACCAACAAACGAAAACTAGACAATTACCATTTGCCAAAGCTTTTCAACAAGAAACTAACGCTTTCACCGACCGTAAAATACCTGGGGGTAATCCTCGATAGCAAATTAAGCTGGAACTGCCACATAGAGAGCAAACTCAAGACGGCTAGCATAGCATTCTGGCAATGCAGAAGCATGATAGGAAAACGATGGGGTCTAAACCCAAAAATAATCATATGGCTGTATACAGCTGTAATACGACCAATACTCTGCTATGGCGCTGTTGCCTGGTGGCAACGCACAGAGCTAAGCACAGTGCAAAGCAAACTACAAAGCTTTCAAATACTGGTGTGCAGAGCGGCTACGGGATGTATGAGAACCGCCCCCACCGCCGCCCTTGAAATAATGCTAAATTTAACACCACTACACCTGTTTATCAAACACGAAGCTGCTGCCTCAGCTGTGAGACTAAATGCAAACAAGCTATGGAAAACAAAGAAAGTACCTCACGCCGAAATTCTTAGCAGGATGGTGAATGAGGCACCAAGAATATCGGCCGTGAACGACAGGATTCCCAAACTATTTCTCTTCGACAAGAAATACAAAATACAACTGTCGGAAACTCCGAACGAGGGCCTGAATGAGAGAGAAGTGAGGATATTCACAGACGGCTCAAAAACTAAATCTGGTACAGGAGCGGGCGTATTCTCCGAAGACCTGCAGATAAAAATAGCTAAACCAATGGGTACCTGGAATTCGATATTTCAGGCCGAATGCCTTGCAATCATACTCGCCGCCCAAGCAGTGTTAGCGAGGAAAATCAGAGAATTACCAATTCGCATTCTCTCGGACAGCAAATCAGTCCTGCAAGCCCTAATGAGCCACGAGTGCAAATCAGGGCTCATATATGAATGTCACAAAGCCCTGACGGCGATAGGGCAAATCAATGATACTACCATTCAATGGATAAAAGGACACAGCGGATCACGCGGCAATGATGCAGCAGACGAATTGGCCAGAAGAGGATCGGATACCCCGTTCACAGGTCCAGAACCATGTCTGCCTCTACCTAACGATCAGTTGAAAACAATAGTCCGTAAGGGCTATACAAGGTAAGTGGGATGCATGCTGGTCCTCGGAGAGCGGCTGTAAACAAGCCAAAACAGCTTTACCCAGGATCAACAAGCAACTTACTAACAAACTATTTAAACTTAACAAAAAACAAATCAGCTGGATTACAGCTACCCTAACGGGGCATGGCCCTTTTAACAAACACTTGTTTACCTTGGGTGTTACAGATAGCCCTCTGTGCAGAGCATGCATGGAAAAGGAAGAAACAGCTGCGCACGTGCTCCTCGAGTGTACAGGTGTAGCGGATTACAGGGTAAAACACCTGGGTGACGCCAGGTCGCTCCCTGAGGTGTTCAAGGACATTGGGGGGGTCCTGAACTTTCTTAGTGAGCTGGGATGGCTAGAGTAGTGCCATTCCCTTGTCACGCAAAATAGGCGCTTAGCAGACGTCGACTTGCGGAAAACATACCCGTTCACAATACAATACAATACTGATCAAATGAGGTTTTTGTTTATCCGGTATGTATGTTTGTGTAGTTGTTAATCCATATTTTTTTTGTTACAATATCACGAGTACATCACCATGACCACGGAGATATCCTTAGAAGCGAAGAAAACTGCAATGCAATTAAATGGTGGATTTCATTAGTCACTACGTTTAATCAAAATGTACTTTAATTTGTTTAAAAACCAATCGCTTGCTATTTGATCAAGACAAAGAATGTCATTCACTTGTATAAATCAAGCAACTCACCATATATCAATTTATTCATCATATACTGATTAATACTGATGATATATATTATAAATAAATAAATAATAAAATAAAAAACTCTTTATTGCACATCACCAAAAAAAACATCAATTACAAAAAAAAAGATCGGGTCAAAAGCCAAAGTATAACTGGTGGTCTTATCACTAAGAGCAATCTCTTCCAGACAACCTATGAATGGAAAGATTTGCTGGATTAAAACATGTTCGGTAGATGTCCAATAAATTAAACGGATTTGCTTAAAAACTAAAATTATTCGTCAAACTATTATCTATCTATTTTAAATATAACTAAATATTTATTAAGTTCTAACACACTTACATATAGTATATTATCATAGGCTGATGATGATGACATCAAACTTAACGAAGTCTCGAAGTCCGCGACAAGCTTTTATATCATATAAATTATGTAATAAAGTTATAATTTAGCAAATTTAAATTCTTTTTTTATTTTTATCATTGATTTATAGAATAGAATAGAATAACTCTTTATTGTACATCAAACACAAATTTACAAAAGAAATTATCACACAGTTTACAGTGAGGTACAATCGGCGGTCTTATCACTAAAAGCGATCTCTTCCAGACAACCTTTGGAAGGTAAAATCGGTAAACTAGTTATCTGGGTAGATGCACAAAACAAGCTTACTTTAAAACTAACTTATTTAATTGAAATAATAAATAATAACATAAATATTAATTACACAAAATAATATACATATTACACACATATGAACACACATACATACATAACTACATACTTTTATATATACAAGTAATACAAATACCTAAATAAAATACACAAATACGTTTTAGAAATATAATTAATACATATAATTTAAAAAGAAACAGTATTACAGCGCTTCAGTGAGATAGTGTTGTTTCACCAGATCCTTGAACACATTAAGTGATTTAGCCAATCGCACCTCCACAGGAAGTGCGTTCCACAATTGCACAGCGTGTACAGAAAGAAGAGCCATAGAAATTGGTTGAATCAGAGGGAATGGTTAATTGAAGATTATGGTCTGAACGTAAATTAAGATTATGGGAAGAGGATAGAAATTGAAAACGTTCTTTTAGATAGAAAAGGGTGGCAGGATTGAACAAGATAGAGTAAAGAAGAGACAAAGTATGCGCATTTCGGCGGAGGCGAATAGGAAGCCACTTAAGTTTAGAACGATAAACAGACACGTTTAATAATAAGACGTTATCACGTTAAAAATCAACCAGTATTTTACTGCACATTATTAAAATCAATATGAACGGGCTATCAAGCGACGGTTCAGTGATTCCCGAAATTCGTCATTCACATCGGGGGCAACGAAGCGTGTTGCTTCATTTTGTGATAAATCATTGCTGAAAATTTAATAAAGTTTTGAAAGCACACTGCTATTGAGCTTTTATTGCATTAAACTCTATTTGTTCGACATTTGACGACGTGATAGCTCAATGGGTAGAACACCGGTTAACGTGTAAGCGACTAGTGTTCAAATCCCGGGTCGGGCCTACACCAATTTGTCTTTTCTAAAGACACATGTGTGGTTAATTTATCATGGTTGTTAACGGGGAGGGAACACATCGTAAGGAAACCCACATGGCTGAGTTGTACTTAGTCATGTGACAGTGTATTCGTACAAAACGGCGATAGGCCTGCCCCCTATCACGTGAGTACACTGTCCATGCAAAACGTGGGTACTCTGAACACCGGGTGACTAAGTCACGTGATGTTCTGAAGTGTTAGTACCTCTGCCAACCCCTTCATATTCATATTCATATTCATTTATTGCTTCATGTGGTATACATAGGTGGTACAATTTATAGAAGTAGCCGTAACATGAGCCCTGCAAGGGCACTGCAATGTCTTAAAATAATTAACAAAAGAACATTTAAATTTAAACATTAGATAACAAAGATTAGCTTAAATAACTAGGTGTCTTAATAATAATATTATATATTTTTTGTTATATGTATTGCGTTAATTATATGTGTGTGTGTGTGTGACTAGGTAGTTATATGTGAGGTAGGTTGTTTGGAGTAATTATGTGTGTGTTTATAGAATGTCAGTTAACTTACGGATATCAGTCTTGTAGAAAATCATTAACAGAGTAAAAGCATTTTCGAACGAGGTACAGCTTTAACTGTCGTATTTTTGATGTTTTACTAGTGGCCGTAACTATTTTATTAGCATCTATTTTGTTATATATCTGGACGCACATAGCGAAGGGACCAGAGTGAACTAGTTGTAGGGTAGAGGTGGGATTTGCTAATCTATGTTTAGGTCTTAGCTTTGGTGGACGCGAATAATTAGGGAAAAGCTCTAGGTGGTTTGTGACAAATTTATATACTTCAAGGATATATATACATGGTAAGATGAGAATGTGGTATGCAATAAAGTAATTCCTGCAACTTCGCATTGTGTCGATATTCGCTAGTATTCTAATGCAACGTTTTTGGAGGATGAATAGCTTACTGAAGTCCGTACTGTTACCCCAGAGCACTATCCCATACTGTAACCTAGAGTGTGCATAAGCATAGTATGCGCTAAGGGAAGCTTTTAAGTCGGTGGTTTTTTTCAGTTCTAAGAGAGCATAGGAAAAACTGGAAAGTTTTGAAGCTGTGCTGTTTATATGACTTTTCCAGTTTAGATGACTGTCTATATTGATTCCTAGTAGCGAAAAAGTGTCTACGGTTTTGATCTCAGTGTTTTTATATGTGTAATTAATATTTAAAGGTGTTTTTTGATAGGGTCGGAACTGTATTAATTTAGTCTTTGTAAAGTTGATGTCTAGGTTGTGGTCGTGTAGCCATGATAAAATGTTGTCGAATGTTTGGTCTAGAGTGCGAGTAAGATTTGTCAAGTTTTTGCAGGGGATCACTAGTGATGTGTCGTCTGCAAAAAGTGAACATGGGGTCTCTATTATTTTTGGGAGGTCATTAATATAAATTAAAAACAGGATACAGCTTATGTTGGAGCCTTGTGGAATAGAACTTGTTAGTTTTGCTGTTTCAGATTTTACCATACATAACCTGCCAGTTGCTTGGTCATAATTTTCAATTTCGACATATTGTGATCTGTTGGTAAGGAATGACTCGAACCAAGCGAGTGGAGTACCTCTAACGCCTATCCCTTATAGTTTGTCCAGAAGAATATTGTGAAGAACCCTATCGTATGCTTTGCTCATGTCGACGAGGATGCCAATAGCGTATTTCCTATCATTGATTATAGTTATAATTTCTCGGATGTATTTAAATACAGCTAAGGTTGTAGAGTGATTTTTCCTGAATCCATTTTGATTATCGTTAAGTATTTTGAACTGTTCGCAGTAACTGTAAAGGCGTTTGTTGATTGCTGTTTCAAAAATTTTTGAAAACGATGATAAATTAACTATAGGGCGATAGTTGTTGAAATTGTTTTTTTCGTTCTTTTTGTGAAGTGGTTTGGTTACAGCTAGTTTCAGTGATTCTGGAAACTCTCCTTCACTAAAAGATTGGTTTATCAGAAATGTAAGTGGGAAAACTAACTCTTTGGCGCATTTCTTAATTAGAACGGGAGGCACTTCATCGTACCCACTGCTTAATTTATTTTTAAGATTAGACATGATCCGAAGAGTTTCATGCGGATCTACGGGAGTAAGATAGAAGGATTGGTTTGCTGGGTTAGCAACAGGTCTACCCGGAGGTGACTGGCCTATGTTGGCCCCTACTGATAAGAAATGATTGTTAAAAGCGTTTGCTATTGTGGTAGGGTTGCTTACCATTTCATTATTTATCTTTAGTTTTATGTTGTTAAAGTTCTTTTTCGTTTGTTTATGAGTCCGATCTTTTACTATTGTCCACATTGTTTTTATGATATTATTAGATTTTGCAATTTTCCTAGTGTAATTTAGTTTTTTAGATTTTTTAATTATGTTTTTTAGTAATTTCTCGTATTGTTTATAGTGTTCGTGTAGTAATGTACTGTCTGTTTGTTCTATTTGTAGTTTTAGTAAGCGTTTGTTTTTGCATGACGTTTTTATGCCATTAGTCAGCCATGTTTTTTTAAATTTCGTTTTGATGTATATAATTGTTTTCGGTATATGTTGATCTAAAAGCTTTAGGATTGTGGAAAGAAAGTTATCATAATTTACGTTTATGTTTTCTGTTGGGCTTAAAGTCCAGTTAACATTTTCTAACTCACTTCGAAATTTTTCTAAATATTTTACACTAAATAATCTTCTTTCTACTGTCCATTTCTCTCTATTTGTTTGGTATTTTATGGGTAATTTCATTATAATGCCCCTGTGGTCAGATAGTCCATATTCTTTGGTCGATATTGATATGTTAAGGCTGGAAAAGTTTGTAAATACAAGGTCAAGGCAGGTAGACGAGGTCGCTGTTATTCTGGTTGGTTTTCTTCGGGGATATTCGGCGTGAACGTTTATGTTATGTTATATAAAATCTGTTGTTGGTTGGAAGGTTGATCCCAGTGACCCGAAGAATAGCCATTGAAATGAATGAATAATTTGAATGAATATTTTGATCGAAATTTATTTCTATATGGATTATTGAAAACTAAACGGAAAATGTAGTTTTAACAAAGTAGTTTTAAAAAAGTCTCCATCAAATCCAATTCTCAAAAAAACATATACTCGGTATAGGAACTTCTGCAATATTTTGCTTCGCAAAGTGAAACAAGAGTATGAAAAAACAGAATTGGAAAAGGCTTGTGCAAAAAATATTAAGGCAACTTGGCAGGTGATTAACTCGATCACTAACTACAAGCCAAGGAAAACAAAGAGTCTTGACTTATTACTGGGAAGTACTGATAAATCACTCACTGTCTCCAATGTAAATAGGTACTTTGCTAATGTAGGAAAATCTTTAGCCCAAAAAATACTTAAAAACAGTGCAAACGATCAGATAATAACGGAAACCACGCTCACAAAGTCCCAATGTAATTCCTTTGTATTGGACAGTCCTGACCTTTCTGAGATTATAAGTGTTATTAACAGTCTTAAAAGTAGCTCATCTGCCGGTTTAGATCACATCTCATCTATGGTTATTAAAAATAACAAAGAATGTCTAGCAAATCTTTTGGTACACATCGTTAACCTATCGTTTGACACTGGTGAATTTCCTTGCAGACTTAAAAAATGTCTAATTCTACCAATCTATAAAAGTGGAGACAAGTCAACTTTCTCTAATTATAGACCAATTTCAATTTAATCGACGATTTCAAAAATAATAGAAAAAATAATTAATTTAAGGTTAATAAAGTTTTTGGATTCCACAAATGCGCTATCCCAAAGTCAATTTGGCTTTCGCAGAAACATGTCTACTGCTGATGCGGTGGCGGGGCTTACAGAGACTGTTGCTAAACAACTGGACAGTGGAAAGAAATGCTTGGCAATCTTTTTGGACCTTGCCAAGGCATTTGATTCCGTTTCCATCCAAAAGCTATTAATTAAACTAGAGAGGATCGGAATACGTGGCATGCAGTTAACACTTTTTGAATCCTATCTAACCTCACGTGTCCAGCAAGTTATCGTTGATGGTGTGGTCAGTAGTGAGGAAACAGTAACTTATGGTGTCCCACAGGGTAGTGTGCTGGGACCAACACTGTTTTTGATATACATTAACGATATGTGTGAGCTTCAAATATCTTGTGGTAGCATTTTTACGTTTGCCGATGATACAGCATTGGTCTTCTGGGGTGTATCGTGGGAGCGTACTTTTTCAAATGCACAAAATGGCTTTAACAGAGTAAGTCTAAATATCGGTAAAACTAAATATATGACGTTTAGTATTAGATCAAATGGTCAACCTAACAACATGAATTATAAAATAATAGCTCACGTTCGAAACTGTGCTTGGAATCGTAAAAGTTGTGAAGGGTCATGTCAGTGCTTAACTCTAGACAACGTAACATCTATTAAGTATCTTGGGGTAATCATAGATAGCAATTTAACTTTCAGACTGCACATTGAATTGCTCGCTTCAAGGGTACGGAAATTAATTGTGATTTTCAAAAATCTACGCCATGTGATTGATAAACGGCTGTTTAAAATTACATACTTTGCTCTCTGTCAATCATTACTATCATACTGCATTGACACATGGGGTGGAGCATCCAAGTCTCACATGCTACCCCTAGAAAGAGCGCAAAGAGCTCTGATTAAAGTTGCTCTGGGGTTAGAATACAAGTATCCTACTGAGCTTTTGTACCAGGAGGCAGATTTGATGACTGTGAGAAAATTGTACATTTCACAACTAACCATGAAAATGCATCGCCAAATTAAAGGTACATCCAGCCATGGTAGCAGCAGGAGGCCCCCTAGGTTTAATTACCCAATTTTTAAGACGGCTTTCATTGGCAGGTTCACGTGCTTCTTAGGTGGTTATCTTTATAACAAAGTTAATGAAAAGATAAAAATTGTTGACTTAAATCGACAAGAAGCTAAGAGGGCTCTTACGATCTTGCTTAAAAGTCTAAACTACGAAGATGACGAGGGATTGCTTGTTGTTCAAAGATAAATTCAAAACACGCACATTCTCATTCACACACACACACACACACACACACACACACATACACACACACACATGCACATTCAGACAGTTAAAAAAAAAAAAAAAACATTGTATTCTAAATATGTAATTAAATTTTATAGAGTGTAATTAAAATTTTTTAAACAAAAAAAATAATAAGATGTAAATTGTATTTGATTAGAGCTTAAATTAATTAATACTGTATAATTATGTTAGAGTTCCTGCAATACAGGTTTTTACCTAGTGTGGGGCTCGCTAGCAAACTGTATTGTATTATGTTTGAATGCTAAATAAACGTTTTATTATTATTATTATTATTATTAAACAGCGAGTATTAAGTTAAGTTTTCAATATAAAATTGTTACTTGCTACGTTGGGTAGTAATTCATTTATGTAAAATGTTTTCCTTATGTGGTATAGTTGTATTATTTTTTTGGTGTTAATGCAATAATTAGAGGGTAGTGTGGCATAGGCTCGTTCATTGCAGCCAGCAAATAATTTACATTTGATGAAAACATACCAACAAAAATACTATTCCATAAAAAATAAGCTATTTTTAGAGTAGGCAATTTAAAAATAATATATTAAGTTAATACATAGTGTAATTCTGGATGATTCATTATAGTAAAAGAAGAAACTGGAAATCCTACTCACAAATTAAAAACAAGTATCTATTATATGCCCCGTTATTCAAGAATATTAACTACCAAGAAACAAACTTTGTTTTCACATTAAATTGTGTCTATATAGGAGTAAAGAAACAAGGGAAGCACATGCTTCTCAGAAAACCAATGTTTGCTCTGCTAAAACATGAAACATTCATGAACAGGAATCAAAATCAAGTTGAAAGAGCAGCTGTGAACTTGGCTTTTTTTTCATGTGCACTATTTCCTGTATGTTGTACTCTGCAACAACAATATATTTACGGATAGGTACACTATTCAATTTACTCTCAAATAATTATAATAATGACTTCGTTTTGTTTTAACTGGAACATGTTTTTGAAAATGTGTAAAGTTTGTGTAATTGTAAATGTGTAATTTATTTTTATCTTGTCGGCAACTTTAAAAAATGAAGAGCGTGACGACCTGAAGAGCTGAAGACTGCTGAAGCTGTGGACTGAAGAGTACCAGGCTGCGCTCATAGCGTTTTTACTACACAAAATTTTAGTCTTACAGACACATCGTAACTTGGAGAGCTCAATCACCCTTAGCCTAAATTATTTTAATAACATACATACATACATACATATACTCACGGCTATATTTCCCTAATTAATAATAAATTCTAATAATAAGGCTAATTATAAATTCCTCAGCCACTTTTGGAAGTTGAGTGAGGAAAAGATGGTAAGAATAAAGGTTTTTGGTGATGGGTCTCCAACTGCATCGCCCAAAAATCCAATAAAAAGCCCCAATACCCTTAGTCGCCTCTAACGACACCCGTGGGTAGAAAGGGGTAGCGACATTCTAAGCCGGCACTACACGGCACAATATTTTAATAAGTACCAGCATAAACCATATTGAGACTAGTATTCTCTTTTGTATTTCTAATTTATGTAAATTTTAACAGTAAAAATGAAAATTTACAATGAAAACTATATTGCAAAATCATTAGTGTGCATTTTAGCATGCACCTACATGTACTTCATAGAACACGAACATTCACATAAACTTACGTTGAAAGCAATACCTTCCAGACAACCTTGTAATGGATATATCAATAAATAATACACGAGAGTGCGACAGGTTGATGTACTCCTAATTAAATACGCTTGGCTCACACGATACCCATGTATTGCAAGTTCTTTAGCTAGGTAATTTAAGCACAAGAATCAATTATTTAGAATGTAAATTTAATTGCTGAGTAGTGCAAGCTTAGAAATACCACTAACCCATTTCTTTATATAGGTATTTGTAAGTTTTGCTGTGTAGTGTCGGCATAGAATAACACTACCCCATTTCTTCCGGTGGGTGTACGTAAGAGGCGACTAACGGATTTGGAGCTTTTAAGGGATTTTTGGGCGATGTGGTTGGAGACCCATCACCGAAAACCTTTATTTTACCATCTTTCCCCCACTAAAAATTTCCAAAAGTGGCTGAGGAATTTCCAATTTCTTAGCTCTGGCTACCCCTTCTAGGGATTTATAGCCGTTTGCATATGTATGTATGTATTTGTTAGAGTTGACTTAGGGTATTGATGCTTTTTAAGTGATTTTCGGACGAAGCAGTTGAAGCAATATTTCTCATTTTTTTCCCCTCTCAACTTCCAAATATGGTTGAGATATTTTTACAATAACTAACATGGCTGAGTGGTTAGAGCTTGCGCCTATTATGCAGAGAGGCGACAGTTTGAACCCAAGTCGGGCCTACACCAATGTCTCTTTTACATACATGCATACATATACTCACGGTCATAAATACCAAAAAGGGGTAGCCAGAGCTTCAGAGCTACAAACTCCTCAGCCACATTTGGAAGTTGATAGGGAACAAGACGGTAGAAATAAAGTAGCGTTGGTGATGGGTCTTCAACCGCATCGCCCAAAAAACAACATAAAAAAGCCCCATTCCCTAAGTCGCCTCTTACGACACCCGTGGGTAGAAAATGTAGTGACATTCTAAGCCGGCTCTACACGGCATTTCGTTATGTATTGGCTACCAACGGCTATTGGTTAATGCACCTGAAAACTTAAAAAAAAAAAACTTCGGCAAAGCCATAAGGAAGAATAATAATTTTGACAGTCTTTGTCAGATCACGTAACATTGTCTCGTGGTGTTCAGAGTACCCACGTTTTGTTTGGACAGTGTACGCACGTGATAGGTGGCAGGCCTATCGCCGTTTTGTACATATACACTGTCACATGTCTAAGTACAACTTAACCATGGAGGTTTTCTCATGACCAGACAAATTGATGTAGGCCCTCATCCTCAGTCCTCTACGTGTGCACGGTAAGCGGTGTTATACACAATGAGCTATAACGGCTGCAACTAAAACTATGCACTTACAACTAAAACTAGAAATATCTTCACCTACATTATTCTCAAACCATCCACAATCAGCAAACATGAAATACCAGCCAGAGAATATGCTTGTATCTGCATCGAAGATGAAATTCGAATTTCGAAATACGTTGGCTTGCAGCAGACTCGAACATCCGGTAACGTGATCCGTCCAACTTCCGGCCGCCTCGACGCCATATTTGTTATCCAGGTGCGAAATACAAATGTGTTTCATACGCCATAGGAGCTTGTTTGCTTCCGGTTTGCTTAGTTGCAGTTGCAGATATACATTTAAATGTGCCCTGATTTTGGTATGTTAAGAGATGGCACATGTTTTTTTATTGCTTTTTGGTAATTGCTGTGTAGTGTCAGTTTGTAACAGCAACAACCCACTTTTTGCCGTGGCAGCGAGGGTGGCGACTAAGGGTATTGGGTTTTTTAAGTGGTTCGGTGATGCGGTTGGAGACCTATCACCGACAACTTTAATTTGACAATCTTTTCGCAACTCAATTTTCTAAAGTGGCTGAGAAACTTTCATTTTAAAGTTCTGGCTACCCCTTCTAGCCGTGAACATAAGAGTGTATGTTTTCGGTAATTCTGACACGTATGTTAGCTTTTGTTTGATATTTTTTCTCAATGTTAGCCGATCCTGCTTGTTTAGTAGAGTAGTATGCAAATACGCTTTGGACGGGTGCGTGCACGGTGGTATTGATATTTAATACAAATTTGGTCAGTTTTAAGTCTCTTAGGATGATTTTTGAGAATGACTTCAATCGTTAAATCCAGCTTACTAGATGGGCAGCATTTGGAAAGATGTACCAGTCATAACTTATTGCACAGAGCGTAGTCAATATATGCGTCATCAAAAGGCTCAGATTCACAAAACGTGGCGAGTATCTACAATAAAAATAACCGTTAAACCTAAATAACACAAAACGATGCGACCGACTACTGAATCAATATTAATATAGTTTAGCTACTGCGGGAGAACTCAATTGTGTAAATATGCTTATTAGGATACAGCGTACCATAATGAATTTTTCATGACACTTGTCTATGTATTTATTTACGAATTCATCAACCCACATTAATTCAATATGATAGGTATGAAATACTGAAAGAAGCCCCTGGATAAACTACATAAATTAAATAAAATAGCTATAAAGAAAGTCAAGTCGTATCAAGAGGTGAAGAAGAAGGCTAAGAAAAGTGAAGAATGGCGAGTTGTCCACAGACAAGAGCGTAGCTCTTAAATTCAAGAGGAAGTGAAAAAGTATAAGGTAGACATAAAATTTAATTTTAATATTATTAATTCTTTATTTTGTGGCAAAAAAGCTGAAATTTGGCCCTAATATTTGTGTCAATATTAAGACTTGGAGCGGTGGTACTCGTATTTCACTCGTATTTCACACTTTAAGTGTTATAAATACTTAGACTGTCAATGACCAGCTTTCTATTAGAAAAACATTGGGGCAAACACTTTTGCGAACTACAAATTAGTTGATTTTTTATCAAAATCAAAAATATAATTTATTGTTTTGTAGATAATGATTTATCTGATGAAACTCTATAAATTCTTCGTATTTTAAGTCTAAGACTTCAGAAAACAAACTTTCTGTCAGTACCCAACTATGTAAACGTAAGACGTATTACAAACAACTGTTAAGTAAACAGTTCTTCATTCCAAAGTTCACAACTTACTACTTAGCGTACATTATATAAAGCAGCAACAACAAACTTAACTAAATAAGGTCTGGACTTAAATAATTTGTATTCAAGAAGAATGCAACAAAGGGAAGCCCGCGGCAACAGAAAAGTTTTAGGGCTTGTTAACAACTGGTTTTAAGAGCAAACCATTCTGAATACTTGATGTCCATTACAGCTTTATGTAAGACATGGTCCAATAGAACTGCACACATCATATGTAATATATTGGAGATAAAAAGAATTAGACGTTTTACATCCTCTGACTACTTTTTTTAGGATTTATGGCCGTGAGTATATGTATGTATGTATATTTATTATTTACACTTCGGGTGCCTGCTTTTTTGTGTACATTATCTATTTAATCTTAAAGCACCATCCACATAAGCACAACGTAAATCTGCTAATTTTTTTTAAATTCTAGTTTGATTAATGGTTTTGAATTGATATGTGATTCACATGGGTGTCACTAGTAGCTTTCTACAGTAGTTTACAGATATTATTTTTTTTATCGATATTGGTCGTGTTCATTTTTGTTTAAGCTTGAATTGAAAATGGAATAATAATAGTTATATAAAACGCTTATTTGATTGAATAGATAGGAACAACCCTACCCAAATAACCTAGCTTAATTATTTTTATGTATATGTATTTACAACTATGTTAATATTGAAACTTATTATAGTCAAACGATCAGGTTTTATTTTTTTTAAAGTATATTAATAGTGGCTGAGGAATTCTAGCCGTGAGTATATGCATGTATGTATGTAGAATAATAAATATAACTCATAGTCGCTCTAAATACTTGTGCGTCACAAACTTTCAGTCAAATGGTTGTTGAGCAATGTGGCGGGAAACGAATCACCATCCTGAATTTTACCATCATTTTCTTACCCAACTTCCCAAAATAGCTGAGGAATTTCAAATTCTGAAGCTTTGACAACCCTTTCCCCGAAATTTATAGCCGTGAGTGTATATATATTTATATAGATTTTCATTTGCTGACTTGGGAGTTGAACCTACATCTCTCTGCCTGATAGGAATGTTCTACCCACTTAGCTCATACGATTTTTGTACTCATGAAAAGTCCCAATTTAATAAAATTAAAAACAAACCCTATTTTTGACAATCGGATTGAAAGCTCTTAATTGCTACTTTACAGCTGTTTCTATTTTAACAGACCTCAATTATTTCTTTTTAATTTAGATACTTTCTGGAAATAACACAAAGTTTATTTTACTTATTAGAAGCAGACGTCAGAGAAAATTTACGCTATTTTTAAATAAAGATAAACCTTTATTTCTGGGTATTGCTGGGTCAGTTTAGAGGTGACTAAGGTTACAGGGTATTTTTATTAATAAATGGGCAATAAGACTATTGAAGAAACTATATTTTATGTTACGTTGCTTTTTCTACGTCTTCTAAAAGTGGAAGAAACAAAAGTTATATCCTTAAAGGGGTTGGCATAGGAACTAATACTCCTAAACATCACGTGACATTGTCACCTGGTGTTCAGAATATCACGTTTTGCTTGGATAGGGGACAGGCCTATCGCTGGTTTGTACGAATACACTGTCACATGACTAAGTACAACATAGCTATGTGAGTTCCCTCACGGTGTTTTACCTCGCCGTTAACAACCGTGATAAATTAACCACACATATGTCTTTTGAAAAGACAAATTAGCCCGACCTGCAGAGCAAGCACGAGCCGTGTTTAAACTAGTTATCGCGTGGGATAAAGCAGCCATCTCTTACGCACTTACTTAGTATCGTATACTGCCATCTCGTTCTAACCGTTATCGTGTCGATAAAATAGCGCTCGTGCTTGCTCTTCTGCCATTTGAACCCTCATCGTCTGCACGATAAGGGGTGTTCTAGCCACTGAGTTATCACGGTACATATGCTTGAACTAAAAACAATATCATATTTAGTCTCATTTTCAGCTGCAACTCAAACACTGCGCTAAAATGGAAAACAGTTGCACCAATTCAACCATAATTGGGCGTCAATTTACAGTGATAAAGGGGAAGTTTCAAAATAATTACTCACCCTTACACCAGAATTACAAATAAATTGTACAAATAGTTGTTTTGTTATTCGGTTTAAGAGTCATTAAATATTCTTGTGAAAGTAATACTCCTAAACAAGTTTTACTTTATTTAAAATGGATATAAAATTGTTTCTAAAACAATAATACAAGCAGATTTTGATCAAGGTAACTAGAATATTACGTTCATATATGTGGGCAATATTGCACTACCTACAACACTAAATTCAACAATGAAAAATAACAGTTATGTTTATACCTTTATTATGTTTAAAGCCATACGCACGTTACCTACGTCAATATCAAAATGGTTATAATTTTTAACCTATTTATAATTATAACAGAGATATTATTAGGTACGTTAGAGAATATATATTATTATCGTTAAATAATTTTCCTATCAACAGTAAACATATAAAACTCTCGGACATTAGTTGTCACGACACTGAAGCGCACTCACTCGTTTTCTGCTTCAGATTTCAGCCAAATTAAATCCGTCTGTCACACTGTCTGCAGGAGGCTTAATTCTGAAATTGTGCACGGAATATACCAAGGCATTAAAATATTAAAGATTCCGTTCATGTGGGCAGATCCGCTGCCAAAAAGTTTAATTCTGTTTAGGTGAATTAAATTAATATTTAAATACAGAAAACTGAGCTTTTTAAAATACATTTAAACTAGGTCAAAAGGTATTGAAGTGTTGATACAAGTTTAATATTATAAGCTATGATTTCTTAAGGTGTATCTAAGGATTTTAAACTTTTTGCCCACTTTGGTTTGGCTTTTCAATAGAAAGTTGTAGAAATAGGGAAGAAACATAGGATGAGGGCTCGATCGGTTTCTGGGCCGCGAGTTAATATGTATTGTTAAAATAGGTAGTAGACAATTGGGCTGATTGGGCGGACCAACTAACAAACGTAAATATTTAAAAGGAAATTGTGCCGCAAGCTATTGTTGATTTACTGTAGGATACAACCGAAAAGCTGTATATTGTCGGCTTAGAATAGCACTATCCAATTTCTACCGGTGGGTGTACGTAAGAGGCGACTAATGGTATTGGGGCTTTTAAGGTATTTTTGGGCGATGTGGTTGGAGACTCATCACCAACAACCTTTACACCATCGTTTCCCCACGCAACTTCCAAAAGTGGCTGGGGAATTTTTAATTGGAGAAATGAGGTAGTGTTATTCTAAGCCAACACTACACAGCTTCTTCTTTCCTTTCCTGACACTATATACCTCAGCTAAAATGAAACAACAACCTAAAAGCTCAGCTTGCGGAAACACATTCTCAGTGCTTTTCACTGCAATAATTTCATAGTACGTTGTGAAATTATCCGGTGAAATGTATAGTATCTGACTAATCATTAATTACAAACAACTTACGTACGTAGATTCCTTTTTAATTGTAACCATTGAATGTCAACCATATTTTATATTAATTATTTTACTTACATACACATATCCACGTCATTATTCCCCATTGAAGTAGGCAGAGACTATCGATCGCCACTTTGTACGATCCTGGCAAACATCTCTAGCTTTTAACTAAAAATAATAATTATAAAATAAGGTAGACATCATTACACAATATTGTGTTATAAAGTGAAGACTGATTGTGTTTACCCATTGCATATGCTTTATTTTCCAATAAAAGGAATCTTCACACGTTTAGTTGTTTGTTATAATGAAGGTATTGGTACAGAAAATATCAGTAAAAATATAGTTTATCAACAACTGAAACTGCAGAATTTTTTCACATTTGAGCCTCATACCACTGTGCGATCGATTATTCCCACCCTTATTGTACAAAGCGAATGTTGCATCAAATAACAAACATATCCATATACATCATATAAATATTTGATCACATCGAAAATCGGAGTCCAAACTTCGCTTATTATTAATCTATTAATATAATTTGACATTTGAATCTATTGTTAGTCCTACTTTTGGTCAGGGGTAAAATTATATCTCCTTATTTTATTCGTGATAACGTCGTTTTGAATAATTTCTTTGTCAGCATGCCAGTTAATAACGGAATCAGGCTAGTTTTACTGTGCGTTCCATTTTTAAATTTGTTGCGGAATGAATATTGAGTGGTGAGTGGCGAGTACAGACAGGTTGGTGCAAACTTTATTATAATTGGAAAAGCATTTATGTTTATCATTAAAAAGGAGAGATTCATTAAAATTTTATCATGTATGCACATATCAATGCAATTTATTAGTTAACTACGAGGGGCATGCCAAAAGAAACTAGATACTCAAAAATTATAAAATTTAATCTTTATTACAAGTATCGATCTTTTCAAAGTATTCACTGTGAGCACGTATACACTTTTCCATACGTCTGAACCTATTGGAAAATACCTGTTACCACTCTTCTTTAGATACCTCAGAAATCTCGAAATTATAGGCAACCAGCGCATCTTCTTTGCTTTCAAACCTCTTCCCCTTTAGTTTTTCTTTGATTTTTTGAAACAATTAAAAATCACAAGGCGCACGGTCAGGGGAATATGGCGGGTGAGGGAGAATTGACACATTTTTCGAGTTGAAAAAGTCTAGTGTTCTGGCAGACGTGTGCGGCACCACATTGTAATTAACCTTCTCTGGCACCAGCCAGAGAAGGTGCCGGATATCTGACTTCGGTCGCTGGTCACACCAAGCTGATATTACTGTTGGAGCACAAACTGTCACATACCATCCGGAGTTCACCGTTCTTTAATTCTCTAGCACAACAGTAGCAATGTGACCCGTTTTGCAGAAAAACGAGGCGACCATTTGTTTCTGTGTGCTTCGTGCACGGCGACATTACGTTGGAGTTCGCTCGTCTTCAAAGCACCATACAGTCGACTGTCGCTTTGATTCGGGATCATAGTTATATAGCCACGTTTCGTCACCACCTCCGTTGAATTTATCTATCATGAATGGGCACCAATCCACCCGACGGTCTTTCTGCTCATCGGTAAGTTTGTGCGGCACCCATCTCGAACAACGTTTACGGAGAGAAAGGTGGTCGTGAATTATGGTTTGCATTGCTGCTGATCCAATTACTAGTTCTCGCTCTAGCTCTACATATGTAATTCGTCGGTTTTTTCGAAAAATTTTTCGACTGCACGAACGTTTTCTTGTGTGACTGCGGTTGGCGACCGTCCTGTCTTCGCTTCATCTTCGAGACATCCCCGTCCTCTTTTATATTCAGCAAACCAATTGAATACTGTTGCTCGGGAACAAACAGACTTACCAAAAGTAGAAGCCAAAAGTTCAAAACATTCTTGAGGCTTTAAACCTTTTTTTAATATAAATATAAATCATATTCATATATTTAATATAAATCATAGCGCGAAAATCACGTCGACTGAGCTCCATTGTTGCAAGTGAATTCCCGCCAGATTCTCGGAAAAATGATGCTCATTCAAATAAAAATAAAAAAAAGAAGTTTGTTCTATATCCAATTATGTCAATAAAAAACCAGCCCATAAGATGGTGCATAGCTTGCCAGTGTCAATTGAATGAGAAAAGAGTATCTAATTATTGGCATGCCCCTCGTACAATAGTTTAAAGGTTTAGATGCTTTGATGTTGGTTACCCATTCACGTTTAAACTACTAGATGGTTTTCGAGGCACAGGAGAGTGATGACACCAAATAATATATAGGCTACTTTTATTCTTATTTTATCCATTTTTATGAATAACATAAACATTCGATAGTGATACTTGGTAGCGGTACTAGTAACTTTAAGTCGTTAAAGTAATATGTTTCAAGTATATTCAAGCCAAGCTCAACGCCGTATAGTACAGATGTACTAATATTTGTGAACATCACGTGTCAAGTTTGCGACCTGGTTAATTCACCTCACATGTTTTGAAAAGTTGAAAGTTTTCCATAATAATAATAGTTATATATCCTCACAGTCTTCTGTTGATCGTTGGCAGTCTCCTTTAATCTACGAAATGATTTTTTATACTCTTTTCAACAATAGAAAAAGTATTTTATTGGAAGGTTTAAGTATATAATTTATTTTGCATTTATGTTAATTGTCATAAATACGGCGATGAATGTCGCAAAAAAAATCTCGCAAACTGCCAATAATGCAAATCGTATGTGTATGTATGTCTTATGGTTTCAGACTGTCCTATACTGACCCATTTCAATGAGCCATCCTGTATATAAATCAGATTATCGTTAAAAGTATTTAGTAGCGCAAAATTTAAAGGTCGGGGAGTCATCGTTCTTTCCTAGAGATATCTATACGGAGTGAATAGTCCATTCCCTATGCCTCGCAGCGCTCGACTGCCTGTTATGTTTTACGAATTGAAAACCTCCTTCATTTTTTAAGTCCTAAATCTTCGCGGGGAAATCTACGGACGGCAGCAAATTTTGTTAAAGTAAATAACAAATAAAACTAATACTATATAACTAGTTCAATCTATAAGATGGGATACCTGAACAAGGCTATTCCTGTATCTCAGGCAATAGTGCTAATAACATATTAATATTAACGGCTTCCTTTGTCTAGCGGTATAGTGTTTGGCTTTCAATACATAGAATAGATAGATAGGATAGATACACGGACGCGTAAACTCTCCATTTGCTGATTAGAGTCGGCTTAGAATTTCTTTCTGTGGGGGTTCGTAAGAGGCGGCGAAGGGTGTTGGGACTTTAAAGTGATTTCTGGGTGATGCGGTTGGAGACTCATCACAAAAAACATAAAATTTACACTCTTTTCCCTAGTCAACTTCCACAAGTGGCTGAGGTTTTTTTTTATTCTGAAGCTGTGGCTGCCCCTTATAGGGATTTATAACCGTAAGTAAATGTATGCATGTAAACTCCCAAATTTTAATGTAATAAATGACCTATATAAGCAACCCACTCAGAGATAGTAAGATTTTAAAAAAAACGTTTGATAATTATGTACCGTGTATAAATTTAACACATTTAGTTAAAAGCAGTTATATTAATATTAAAACTAGAGTGGCTAAGTTGTACTTAGACCTACGACAGTGTATTCGTATACAATTACCATAGGCCTGCCCCCTATCACACACACTGTCCAAGACAACGTGGGTACTCTAAGGTGTCAATGTCACCTGATGTGAAGAAGTATTAGTACCTATCTGTGCCAACCCCTTCGGGGATATACGGCGTAAATGTTTGAGTATTAACTGCAAATATATAAAAGAACCACCATTAAAAGTTCCGTAGCTTTTAGTATATAAAAGGAGTTGATTGTATAAAAGATTTAATATGATGCTTTCAGAATAAATGTGCTGTCGGTTTTCAGGCGTAGTTATCCTTTTCTATTTTTATTGTTTGGTACGTTAAGTTTTGATGAGGGTAAAGTTGTTTCGGGAAAAATAAAATATGTTGCCTAAATTGGATTTTCAAATATGTACAGCGGTACTTTAAGAAATATGACAACATTATCTATACTACGAGAATAACAATAATACCTATAATAAAGACAAATTTGTTTGTATGTTTCTTTATTTTAATAAAAAGGCTCCTTAGCCGCCCAATCGATTTCAAATACTACTTCACCAATAAAAATCCAGAACATACATATACTTACGGTTATAAATCCCTAAAAAGGGTAGCTAGAGCTTTAAAATTAGAAAATTTTCAGCCACTTTTGAAAGTTGAGTGGGGAAAAGATTGTAAAATAAAGGTTCTTGGTGATAGGTCTCCAACCGCATCGCTCAAACTACCGCTTAAAAATCTTAAAAATAAGGCTAATAAGCTTGAAAATAAGGCGTACGAAAGAGATATATGGGACAGCTTATGCTGGCCGATAGCAGCAAAGGAATATTGCTTTGTACAATAATATCATATTGTTGCACACTCTTGAATTTTTCAAACATAATAAAGTGATCTTGTATCCGCTAGACAAAAGCCCATAGCAATAGTTGAAAATTTCTAGATACGTGATATCTGTTTTTTCCGAAAGAATGGATTTTGAAGTAGTGAAGTGAAATTGTATTGAGTTGTTGAAAAAAATTGTTTAAATTTATTCGCATAATATGTTTTGCGATTTTCAAGAACTTGCCATGTTGTGTCGGTTTAGAAAAGGTTTAACTTGCCTTTAATGGGAGTGTTTTAAAAGGACATATAAAATATTTAAGTAGGGCTGAACACATTAACGGCTTGGTATTTCATGTATCTGCCAGCTATTTACGGCAGTTTTTTATGTAGCAAAACTATTCTTTGCATTCCAGACCAAAGTGGTAAGACAGTTCTATGGTTTCACCGCCTGTCTGTCTGTACATTCGTCCGTTCCTGCATCTATCAAACTGAAGGAACTTTAATGCTTAGAAAGTGCTTTTTATTATTTCAAGTGATTAATATTTATTGGCGCTATTTATTACAACTAATAGTAAAAATAATTTGTTATTGAACTAATTGATTGAATCAAATCGATGAACAGGTGGGCTCGTATACTTCTCTTGAAAATACCTTGAAGGGTTTGTTTTCTCTGCTCGGTGTTGTCATGCGCTGTAAATGAAGCAAGAGAGGTTTGCCAGGATCGTACAAAGTGGCAATCAATAGTATTTGCCTACTCCAATGGGAGCTGATTTCGAGAGTATATGTATCAATGAATGTATGTTAAGAAAAAAGAGACGATTAGAGTCATTAATATTAACAATAAAGTCTCGTTTTTTCATCTTCAACAATCACAAAGGGAATATCAAGTACCATATTAAATTTTTGTATTACTTTTATATTTTTTTATATAATTATGACGTGTATATATAGAAGTAATATAAAGGGGTTGTCCATCATACCCGTTTTATCAATCTCTTTCGTAGCCTTAGATATGTTGTAATTAGAATAGTTAAAAAGTTTATAATTAGCCTTCAACTTTATATTTTTTTATTTAAGTTTAAATATAGGCTGCAGATTTTTACAAGAAAATATAATTATATTCATCGTATATTAAAAAACGTTACAGATGTTTCAAAATCCGAAAATTCAATTTATATTGTATACTAGTGAATCAGCCCAGCTTCGCACGGGTAGCGTTCTTTATTAAATATCTGAGGTTTCTTCAATCACTGCTCAAGCTTTGTGATATTTAGCGCAATGATTGCAATTTATAGCACTCCTGAACAGCGTACCTTTGGGATTTTGAATGCGCATTAATGAACGGTGAAGTAACTCCGTTATTAAACAAATTTTTAGGTTGAGTTGAAGTTGAGTAAAACGCTATGAAATATTTATAAAAATCTAAAAAAGAAGTAGGATGCAACTACTGGCGCCATCTAGTATGTAATATGTAAATTAGTAAGGATTTGGTTTTGGTCACGAGCGCGATGGCTTATTACATGCATAATTTCGGTGTTTCTCTACCGATTTCTATGATTATTTTTTATTGAATAGGTAATTATGTTAACTTTTTAAAATTAATATGAGTGGTAGTATTATAAACGTAAGAGAAAATAAATATAATCAGAATGCTCCGAAAAATTTGTAATGTTAGATTGTGTGACTGAGTGAGAAATAGTGCTATTCGTGAAAAGTGTGGTGTGAAAGATGATATTGTAAGAAAGATAGAAAAAGGAATGTTGAGATGGTTTGGGCACATAGAGAGGATGGATGATTATAATTGGTAATAGGGATCTATAGAGCTAGTGTGGATGCTAATGTTAGTAGAGGACGACCACGGAGAACACACTTGGACCAAATTGAGAGGTGCTCAAAAAGGCTGGCGTCCGTAGTATGAAGAATAAAAGAGCATGTATGAAAAGACTGATGGATGTAAACGAAGCTTGAGAGGTTTGTCAGGATCGTACGGAGTGGCGATCGATAGTCTCTGCCTACTCCAATGGGAATTAATGGCGTGAGTATATGTGTGTATGTATGTAATGCTCCGAACTGCTAAGCTAATAGGAGTTACACGTGTTATTGTGAGCCAACCATAAAAGATAGACGTATGCTGTTGCGGGATATTTTTTAGACAATTTAATGAAAAATATTGGCGTCAAACATGATTTTTATGTGACTTTAACCATTAAGGCTGCATACGCAATGGAAGCTTTAAAAAACGGAATAACTTCTCCCGTTTTCCCAAAAATTCTTAAAATCCGTGAAAATCCGTCGAGTAGTTTTTGCTTCCATAAGAAACATACAAACCGATAAACAGACAGACAGGCAGACAGACAACAATTTTACTGATGGCATTTTTGGCATCAGTATCTATCACTAATCACTCCCTAATAGTTATTTTGAAAATATACTTTATGTACAGAATTACTATAATAATACTAAAGAATTATTATAAGTATAGATTACAATGCTCTATTTAGAAATACGATGCTTTTCTGAACTGTTTCCAAATTCATATTCAAAACTATTCATTCATACACCGCATACTTTGTCAAGGAGAAGCACCAAGGTATTTCCGTATAGATACGAAATTTAATAATGGAATAAACTCGACTGTTAACGTATGCGAGTCCCGTACCGTATAGGCTGCTTCCACAGTGGAGCAAGCAGCCAAATATTGCTGTGAATTCCCAAATAGCTGGCCGTAGAGTGGCATTTTCTAGTCTGTATTATTGTTATTTACGAATCGGTCGGATTATTTTCCTTACGCTCCGAGAGTTGACTTTGCTCGAAAAAACTCGAAGTTTTATAATCCTAGTGAGTATCTATATACATATATATAATACATAACATAACATAACATAACATAAACGTTCACGCCGAATATCCCCGAAGGGGTTGGCAGAGGTACTAATACTTCTGAACATCACGTGACTTTGTCACCTGGTGTTCAGAGTACCCACGTTTTGCATGGACAGTGTACTCACGTGATAGGGGGCAGGCCTATCACCGTTTTGTATGAATACACTGTCACATGACTAAGTACAACTCAGCCATGTGGGTTTCCTCACGATGTTTTCCCTCACCGTTAACAACCATGATAAATTAACCACACATATGTCTTTAGAAAAGACAAATTGGTGTAGGCCCGACCCAGGATTTGAACACTAGTCGTTTGCACGATAACCGAGTGTTCTACCCACTGGGCTATCACGGTTGTTATATATAACATAAAGTTATGATAGTTGCACTATTTATAACGACGAACGACTGGACCTATTTGCTTGAAAATTGCTAGAGAGGTAGAGGTAGCTTAGAAACAGAAGAAGGACATAGGATACTTTTTACTCTTTACTAAAGATAACATTCACATGTTCAGAAGAAATGAAGGTGTCGTCACACACTAGTAAATTAGATATAAATATATTACTAGTATGATCCAACTTGAATCGGTGTAACTAATAATTATATAATGAATAAATAAATAATATTATATCCGTAGTAACATTATAAAAGCGAAAGAAACTGTGTCTATCTTTTTGTCTGTTACGCTATCACGTCAAAATCACCGAGCTAAATTTGATTAAAGGCACTGAAATAGATTGAACCTTAGAATATATACAACCTTGTATTGCTGAATAATAATTTTAAATTTATATTTTCTATAACATAATTTAGCAATGCATGGACTCTGCTGTATGAGAGTTCCTTAAAATAGTAATTTTATTCAAATACTAGCTTTTTGCCCGCGACTACTTCCGCCTGGACTACATTTTTTGCATCCGGTTTACATCCAAATACCAAAACACTATCTTGAGTTCTGTTTTTTTATATTTATATTCCCGTGGGCTTTGTATTAGGCTTTTTTGCATTGAGGCTTTTTAAGTGATTATTGGGCGATGCAGTTGGAGACCCATTTGACTACCTTTTGCCCATTAAACTTCCAAAAGTGGATAAAGCATTACTATGTCTGAAGCTGTGGCTACTTTTTTTTTGGGGTTTATAGCCTTCAGTATATACTCATGAATGATTGATAGCTGAATTTCAAAAATTCCTTTTTATAGTGTCGTCTTGTCTTTGTCTTGCCTTATATCAGTCAATCGCATCAAGTTTCAAATTACTAGATACAAAAAATGAATTTCTAGGTACAAAAAATCTGTTAGTAAATTTTAATCCCTTAGGGGGTGAGATCCAAAAAACATTTTAAATTGTTCATAAGAATCATGAAACAAACCATTTTGTACAAAGTTTCTATGTTAAAAAATGAGAATATCTTTAGTAAGTATGGATAGCAGTTTGGCGATACGGTGTCGGCCCGGTGCTGCCCCTTACACTAACCGTTAGTGATGTGTGTGAGGTTGCAGCTAATCAGTCATAGATGGCGGTACTAAATTAGAATTGATATATGTGCTATTATATACCAACTTTGCATTTTTAGGCTTGAACAGAATATTAATTTATGCGCAAGTGTAGCATATTATGTCTATGGGAATATTAGTTTAAAAATACTTAAATAAGTTATAAAATATATTCTCAGACCTACCAAATGAATACGCAAAATTCATACGATTACTTTCAATTATCTTTATTCATAGATATTTTGATAGTTGAATGTGAAAAAGAAGGATTAGTGCTTCCCATTATTCTCAGCTAACACAAAAGCAAAAACAATCGCAAAAAGATCGTGATCCCCCGGGATTCAAACCTGGGTCTTCCGTTCGTTTGGTACTAACAAACGGTATACCACTACGCCACGAAGACGTTGGTGTAGGGTCCAAATTTTTGATAACCTATATATATAGTAGGCATACTATTGACAAACAATTAAATGGACATTCATATATTTATGGAAAATCGATGTAATCCTTATTTTTTTCCAAAAATACTATTAATAAAGAGTCTGCTAAAGTCTTTCGATGAAAAACCGAATCGTGTAAATATAGGAACCCATATAATAGTTATGTTTTTCTATGCTGCTGTGGGAACCATTATGAAATCCGGGATAAATTATATCCTATATGTTGGCCAGGTATATAAGCTACATTCATACCAAATTTGATCAAGATCCGTCTGGTAGAATTAACGTGATGACCAGACATACAGACAGACACAGACAGTATTTTTTTTCAAAAAATGCGCTTTGGCTTCAGCATCGAAAATTAAACATATTGCACTCGGTACAGTCTTATCATAGTATAGACTTATTATCAGATTTCTTATTTAATAAGCATAAGAAATACACCAATATTGAAATTTCAACTGTGCAACATACACGGTTTGTAAAAGACATACAAGTAGACTAATAGCAAAACCCTATTGCTGCGTAACTGTAAAAAGTAGTACTTATTATTTTGTAGAACACTATAAAATTATAAATATCATTAAATATAAGGTTGTAGTGGAAACAAAGTGAAGTTTGGAAAGCAAAATTGTAACTTTGTACTTTATACTCAACTCAAAGAAAATTTAAGTAGATACATAAAAACATCGAAACTTGTAACTATCAAAGACATCTGGCAACTTTGCTCATCAGCCGCAAAGGACGCTTGAAGATCCGAGCATCAAATTGATTAATGGCGTATGAAGGAACTGTCAAAAACAGGCCAACTTGGCCCGAACATGTCCAAGTTTTAAGTGAACTATTAACCAAGTGGGTAAGACTTATGTTGTTGTTGCCACACTTCTTGTTGATGAATTGCCGCACGACCTTTCGCATTTTATGTAGTTGCAGGGTTATTTGGCAGACATTAATTCTTTTATTTATAATATTATTATCGTTTATGATAAACATATTTTCACGTTGTTTTTTATTGCAATTACTCAAATATATGTAAGAAGTTACGGTATAAGAAAAAATCTAATTAGGAATCTTTATTTTGACAAAATATTCTCTCAAAGTTCAAAAATAAATAGTTTCAACACATTTACTGTCAGATATTTTCTGCGATAATTATTACCATTGTGGCAATTCCAATGTTAAAAAATAAGCTCGCAGGACATATTTGGACTAAAAAAAATGCGGGCGTTCGAAATCTGAAGAATAAAAAAGTATGTATGAGGAGATTAATGGATGTAACCGAAACTAGAGAGGTTTTTAAAGATCGTACAAAGTGCGATCGATACTCTCTGCCTATCCCAATGTGAACTAATGGCGTGAGTATATGTATGTATGTATAAATAATAATAAATGGTAAAGACTAAACTTAGGATATAGGCATATTTTTAAAAGCTTTATCTCACACCACCACGTAGAAGGTTATGCAATAGATTATGCTAACGATATAAGATATATACTTGCACCGAAATGAACAAAATATGTAATTGCGTTTATTTAATTTATTAAAATCGGCTATTAGTTGAATTTATAATCACACGATTCTTGGAACAAGAAATTCACTGCAGCAGAAACTAGAAAAAAACAATAAGAAGTAAAAAATAATAGGCAACGAAAGTAATTACAAATTCAACAGCAACTCGCAAACAAAATCCACAAACAATCCAAACCTCTGTTCAAAGTTAATTGAAATGTTATCGACTAAACAAAATAAGGCACTACTAGTCGTATCGATAAAATTGAATTTCTTTCATACCTCACAACTCTTTGTAAACTTTTCAGAGTGCAATTGCACGCGATAATAATCAGTACAGTTTTGGTATACGGGCTAAAACTCTATGAATCGGATTGTTAGGTTCGGTGGGAAATGCAGGCGATCTGTTTCAGTGCTAAAGTTTAAAACTAATATTTGTTCAGCTCTCCATGAGACCAATTCGACACTTTACAGGTGATTGCGTAACCAGCTCCGAACTAAACCGTAAAACTTTATTTTCATCTCATTTTACGTGTCTTTTGTTGAGAATATTATGAAAGTCAATTTGATAGCACGCGATCACCACTATTATGGTAACCTTCTGAGGGTTTTGCAAAAATATAGTTTTTTAATCTACCCAGTATAAACTTTATATTATTTTGTGGCTATGTAGAGTTCTGCATCTAAAATCTTTTTGGTGGATATAATAATATATTCTTATTTTTAATGTGTAAATTTATAATTATGTTTTTGTTTTTTCTTTCAAACTTTCTTTCTTTCTTAAAATGTAAAAAGGAAATTTATTATTTGGGCTACGCTGTCTGACCGCATATAACTATAAATACTAAAGGCTAGAAAAAAATATTTTTGAAAATGGCTTTTTAGGGTGATTAGGGTGAAGTAGAATCAGGGTGACTGACATAGCTCAGGGGGGAGCATTAGATAGGCTGTTATAGGGAACGATCAGATGACAACTATTGATTAAACTTTCAAGAACACAACGCAGTAATAAACATTGTATATTCGTGAAAATACTATAAGTCGAACTTATACTAAAGTACCTTTTACATAATTTGAATGTTTCTGTTCATGAAAACCTCATGTGGGGATTATTACTAATAAATAAAGAATAAATAAAGGAAAGAAAAATTTCGACACAGGCGGGAATCGATCCCGCGACCTCGGGTATACGCCCCCGTCGCTCTGCCAATTGAGCTACCGTGTCAATTGGCTGCCAGTGCGAAATTCTTCTATCCTTTATTTCTTTTACACTTTACAGCTACCTTTTATGTTATAGTTATGCAATGTTGGATATAAAACAAATAAGGAATACTAGAAGCTTAGCAATTGTATAGAGAAAGATAAGAGGCCCGACTGCGACTCCGCAATGCCCTGATAAAATTTCACCCAATATATATTGGTGGGACTTTATTGCTGTAATATTTTCTTTGGTTAAAAATTATATTATATGGATGTACGTATGTAGATATACACGCCATTGAATTACAGTTAGGGAAGGCAGAAACTATAATTTGTATGATACAAACCTCTCGAGCTTCATTTAGATTCATCAATGTTATAATAAACAAAACATAATATAAACGTTCACGCCGTTTATCCCCGAAGGGGTTGGCAGGGTTGCCAATACTTCTGAACTCACATGGCAGCGCCATCTAGTGTCCAGAGAAGGTACCCACGTTTTGCTTAGACAGTGTACTCACGTGATAGGGGGCAGGCCTATGGCCTTTTATGTACGAATACACTGTCACATGACTAAGTACAACTTTGTTATGTGGGTTTCCTTACGATGATTTCCCTCGCCGTTAACAACCATGATAAATTAGCCACACATATGACTTTAGAAAAGACAAATTGGTGTAGGCCCGAGCCAGGGTTGGAACTCACGCCCTTCTGTTTTCAGGCGGGTGTTCTACCCACTGGAGTATCATGACATCCCGTTGTTATATATATAATGTTATAAGACATATTCTTTTTTTCTTGAACTTCGAACGCCTGGCATTTTGAGCACATTTGTTTTTGCTTTATGTGGTTCCTTAGCGGTCCTCCTCTACTACGTTTCTATCTCCTTTGTGTCTATATTATATCTTTAACAAATAACTTTTATAAATCTTCCATTTAGTAAAATACGTGGGACACTCAGAAAATTTTCCGAAAATAAAAAAAATGTTCTATGGGTAAAAATGTATTATTAAATCTTTTCAAAGTACTCTCCACCAGCATCTGTACAAAGTTTCATACGTCTAAACCAGGTTTCAAAACACTTTTTCCAGTCCGCCGCAGACACCTCATTTACAGCCCGCTGAAACGCTGACAGCGCATCTTCCGGCGATGAAAATTGTATCCCTTTGAGTTGATTTTTTATTTTAGGGAATAAAAAAAAGGCACACGGTGCCAGGTCAGGGCTGTAAGGAGGGTGAGCCAAGAGTTTGACCGGCGTGCTGTTCAGGAAGTCCGTCGTCTTGAGCGCGGTGTGAGCTTGCGCGTTGTCGTGGTTAAGCAGTAGCCCGCGGAGCCCTGTGTTTGGTCGATTGTTGCTCACAACTGAGAAAACTACTGGCAAGCATTTAGTAGTATACAAGTCTGCGTTAATACTTCTTTGATCTTGTAAAGGAATTGACACCAAATAGTACCTTTTTTATTTATAAAGACTCATATTTTCAGTATACATTACAACCGGCCAGTGTTTCATACATTAAAACCTTTTTTCGCAATACTTTCAGAGTGGCCTGGTACATTTAAATGTGTAGGGAATTGATAAAAGAGATCTTTAGAGTCAATGTGGAAAGTAATGTTAGTTAGAGAACGGCCTTGAAGGACACATTTGAATTAAATAGAGAGTGTGCTTAAAAAGGCAGGTGGCCGAAGTATGAAGAATAAATGAGCATGTATGAAAATATAGATGGATGTGAACGAAGCTAGAGACAGTTGCCAGGATCGTACAAAGTGGCGACTGATAGTCTCTGCCTACCCCAATGGGAACTTACGGCGTGATATATGTATGTGTGTATGGTTTTATTACAAAAATGATCTTGATACTCAAAGTAATAAAGTTCAAAAATTTCAGGGTTTCGTTTCCTAAAATACGTATCTACAATTGAAATCAATGAATCTCCAGACTTATATAAAAAAAACAGGGCATAATAAGTATAGGATTATATTGTTAGCAATGTATGTTCCTTACCACGTGTTATCGCCCACCAAAATATTACTAGTTTCGCTTTTCCCCGATGTATATCTTTTAACAAAAATATTTTTTAACAAAAAGAAAACCGACTTCATAGTTGGAAAAACAACCGAAAATAAATAATCTAGTACTAAAAAGTAAGAAATAAGTATTTTAGTTGAATATGAGAACTGTGATTAATACCTTAGCAATTTCTTTATTCCACACGCGTCAGTTCAACCTACCTCAATATTAAAATTCTCTTAAATTAATTTGTGTCCCGGTGCCACTGCCAGCCTGCGTGATAATTGATAATAATAACACAATACAATATGCACAAAGTAACCCACTCACTTGATAGAACAGTATGTCTTGCGAGCAAACATTACAAGCTCTCAGGTGACACAGAACAACATGTAAATCGGCGCATGCAATGAAAAGTGACAGCCTACTTTGCATCATATATCCGTAGAATTGAACAAAGTTTCGTCTCTAGGATTTATACTGGAATCTCAATAAAGGTAATGTTCCATAGGAATTATATCTATTAAAATAAATTTATTATTATAATCTTTTTATTTTAAAAAGAAAAAATGCTAATTATCCCTTTTAATGTTAACTTTTTACGTATAACCTCAATATTCCACTTTAATATGGCAATAAAAGCTTGTCGTGAGGTTGAAATACCAATTGTATAAAAAAAGCATGTGTAAAAAAAAGGTTTGATGAATTTAAATGAGGTTATCCCATTGGACACTGATGTTCTGAGTAAAAGTGTGTTTTATATCACAAAAATTGGGGAACAAAATTAACGCAAAGGTTTTCGTCATTCAAGACGTATTTAATCAAATCCCTTTTCAAAAATAAATTGTTTATGCTGTACGAGGGCAATAAACACATAAACGTTTGTTGGTGATAATTTCCAAATTCTAAAAATACCTATTAATATTAACACTCCAATCACTAAAAAGCCCGAGGCCCCAAATCTGCACCCATAGTACAATAATTACAAAAAATGATGAGGATTAACCAACAATTCAAACTATTCAAACATTGTGTACGATAAAAAAAACAATAATACTCACATGTTTGTTTTCTTTATATTGTTTCTAAAACAAATAACTGAGTTCATAAAATTTTTCGGTAAATTAAGTCAGATATACTTTATTCTGATTTCAAATTAGAAAAGCTATTTCATATTGGATTTCAGTAGATTAATTGAAAATCTTCAGCGTTTCTACGGTTTACTTCAATTAAGTTTACACAACCACAGTTCAGTGGCGAAACCAGGTTTTAAATAACTATCCAGGTTGGCTCGGCGAACTTATAGCGGCAAGAGTTTTAGATTATTATTGGAGTGGAAGCAATTTCTATGGTCAGTAGTTCTGGTGACTATGTTTATCACATACACATTTGATATCGTTATCTATACTAATATTACAAGAGGTCAATTTTTGTTTGAAGTAAAAGCTAAACCTTAAAAATACTGAACCGATTACAGAATATGTTTTTCTTTCCTTTATTTATTAGTAATAATCCCCATATGAGGTTTTCATGAACAAAATAGTCTAATTAAATAATTTTACTTCTAGAAAGTTCCACTTCATAGGAGATATATAGGCTATTTAGCGCATACATCCATACATAAACTCACACCATAAGTTCCCATTGGGGTTGGCGGAGACTATCGATAGCCACTTTTTACGATCATGACAAATCTCTCTAGCTTTCTTTACATACATACATATACTCACAGCTATAATTCCCTAGAAGGAGTAGCCAGAGCTAAAGAATTATAAATTCCTCAGCCACTTTTGGAAGTTGAGCGGGGAAAAGATGGTAAAATAAAGGTTTTTGGTGATTGGTCTCCAACCGCATCGCCCAAAAATCCAATAAAAAGCCCAATACCCTTAGTCGCCTCTTACGACATTCGTGGGTAGAAAGAGGTAGCGACATTCTGAGCCGGCACTACACGGCTTTCTTTACATCTATCAATCTTCTCATACATCATCAAGTTTAAGTTCATAAGAGATAGCAGTAATCGGAGAAATTTTAGATATTATAAATACCGCCATTCTATCTGGCTAATTCTAGATTGGCCCACTAGCCTGTCATATTGCAATGATGCTTACAATTAATCCGAAATGCGGGCAGTTTATAAGCTATGACCTATATCCTTCGGTATACATCCATCAGATTTTCACTCTATTCGCATTGTAAATCAGCGGCAATTACCGACAGATTTACTAATATATACGTAAAGTATTAATTTTAACGTGGAAGTAAATTACCGTGGAAGCAGAAAAAATACTATGTTTAACGACCTTGTAATTGTATATTTTATGGTTAAATTATAAGGCTTATATTGGTGTATAATGAGAGAAACGTAAATATTTTCATGGGTATTGACTTTTAAAATTACAATAGTCATTATTACACGACTATTTGTAAAACAACCTCGAGGTCATTACTGTCGGTAAATGCAATTCATCTAACCTTTATCTAACTAACTTATATCACAACTTTTAAGTTATGATTACAACTAATTAAAATTTGAGCCCAGCGAAATGTAACTGATACTGAATGAAAATGTTCTAGAAGTTATTTTACTCAAAATACTAAGTTTAATATATTACTACTACAGCATAAAATGCTAGAATGCCAGAAATTGCTCTTTATTTACAGTTATTTCATCACAATATATCCTCCTCACAGCCCATGTATGTCCCCACCAAGGGGCTCGAGCCTACCCTTTATAGGGTGATTTGACCTTAGTCCACCACGCTGACAATTGTGGGTTGGCAGACAACGACTACAACCGTAATAGTAGCCGGGACCGATGGTTTAACGTGCCCTCCAAAGCACGGAATCATCTTAATTTTCGGATAATCAGGTGATTCAAGCCTGCAATATCCTTTTAGACTGGGTATTATCTTACAATTAAAATGTGTGAGTTTACTTCCCCGGGGATCGAACCCGAGACCTCCGTACTTGAAGCAAAGCGCTTAACAGCGCGACCACGGAGGTTGTTACAATATATAAAAAAACACGATGTACAAGCTGGTGTGACACATTTGTGACACTAATTTATAAAATAACATCATTTTAATAAATAAAGGACAAAAAATCGCTACCAGCGAGGATCGAACCCACGACCTCCGGGTAAACGCCCTCGTCGCTCTGCCAATTGAGCTACAGTGTCAATGGCTTCCAGTGCGAAATTATTCTATGACGGGGGCATATACCAGGAGGTCGTAGATTCGATCCCCGCTGGTGTCAAAATTTTTCTTTCTTTTATTTATTAGAAATAATCCCCACATGCGGTTTTCATGAACAAAAAAGAACATTCTCTCTGTAAATAATAACAAAAAAAAGTATATATTTCAAGTTCTAAATGTTTTCAGGGGACAGTTATACACGTGTCAACCGTGAAAGACCAGTGTGGGTAGACAACCCGCCTATCATGCAGAAAGGCGAGGGTTGAAATTCTGAGTCGGGCCTACATCTATGTGTCTTTACAAAAGTAATATTTATATTGTTAATTTATCATGGTTGTTATATAATGGTGAGGATAAATAACATAACATAACATAAACGTTCACGCCGTTTTTTTCCCCGAAGGGGTTGGCAGAGGTACCAATACTCCTGAACTCACATGGCAAGCGCCATCTAGTTTCCAGAGAAGGTACCCACGTTTTGCTTAGACAGTGTACTCACGTGATAGGGGGCAGGCCTATCGCCTATCTATGAGGATAAATATCGTGAACAAACCCACCTTACTAAGTTAGCCATGTGACAATGTTTTGGTACAAACGGCGGTAGGCCTGCCACTTATCACGTGAATATATTCTAAATACTTATTGATTCTGATTGCTCTGTGTAGTTTCGGCTTAGAATAATTCTACCCAATTTCTTCTTACGGGTGATCGTAAGAGCCACATGATTTTCGGAAGTATTCGTACCTCGGCCACTCTCGGGATATATACGAAGTGAGTTTTTAAGTTGAGTCTTTGAGCTATACATGACAGTCAAAGGCCAAACAATATAGATTCTAGACGTTTTGTTCCAAACTAAGGGCCAGTTTCACCACTCACACATAAACTCTCTGATAGTCTATTCGGCACTTATCTGCCGGATAAACAACAAGTTTCGGTTTCACAGGTCTCAGATAGTAATATCTTGCAGATAAACTCCAATTAC
The DNA here is from genome assembly GCA_963576735.1 of Bedellia somnulentella. Lineage (NCBI taxonomy): Eukaryota > Metazoa > Arthropoda > Insecta > Lepidoptera > Bedelliidae > Bedellia > Bedellia somnulentella. Next base: position 16,391,152 of record OY755171.1, read on the forward strand.
CAGGGTATCTTATCAGTCACATCAAGTGTCTGTTCAATTCTTATCCGGCAGATAAGAAACTTTTTTCATAATTTACCGCCACTTGCTGACGGTAAATTATGAAACTGCTTTAGCAATGTTAAAATTGTAATAAGAAGTGCTCTAACATGGACATATTTGAATTTTTGAATAATTTTTAATATATATTTTTGGCCTCTGCAAGCGACACCAATAAGTCCGTTTGTTCCTGAGTGAAGTTAACATTCCTTCCACGTTTTTTTTTCCATAGTAAATTATAAAAACGAAACTCAACACAGCAAAAAATTAAACAAAGTTGAACAAATACTTCACTCGGTTGCCCAACAACATTTGCGTTGCGTTTCGAGATTCCATTTCTTACGAAAGCTCTTAAATTGTAATTCATAATTGTGTGACATATACACGGTAACAAACATTTAAAAGCATTTTTCTAAATAAAATACATTGTTTCTGATTGTATTTTTAATCAAACTGTTGGTTTTATGAAAATTCAATTGTTTTTAATAAAACTTAATTTACAAATATTAAAACTAAACGCATAAAAGCGACGTTGCCGTCTTGTTTATTCTTATCTGGCAGGTAAATTTAGCTAACAGGTAATTTATTTGATAGAAAGATGGTGAAACCTACAAATTATATCAGCCACTTTTATTCATCAAATAACGTGATGTGGCAGATAACTATCTGAAACTTTATCTATTAGTAGTGAAACTGGCCCTTAAGAAGAGTAAAATAGTATGTTCAATAAGAACTATGAAGGTGATAAAAGCACAATATAGTAAATAAAGAGAAGTAATTACTGTGTATGCCATTTAAAAATTAGGTTTGCAAGAAATAACCGCTAATAAATCATGTGGTTAGCATACAAAGATTTTGTTAGCAATAATTGAAATCAGGCTGCAATTCGTGTTCTGTAAATAATCATGACAATGGTCTGTAATTTAAACACAAACTGGTAGCGAGTTTTATTTTGTATCTGCAAAATAAACAGTCACTCCGCAGAATAATTACTTGGGCAGCAAGATTGTACATTAGGTCAGCAGAGAAATCATTTCTACACGCAACTTATTTGACAGTATAGCATATTTTAAATTTGGATGGCAATTTAAATAATTGTTTTGCGTATTTATTGAAAAATCCGTTATAAAATAGCTACTAATTGTGAAGTTTTCGACGCACAGTGGAAAATTTTTAATGATTTCAAGAAACAAAATTTCAGTAAGTGGCTTGTCTCACTGCCAATTGAAACAAAGGAATGAAGAGAGGGAAAATGTGACTGTCCAACTTTTTTTAATTTCTACGTATGTAAACACGTTATTGTCTTAGCGATCCGCTTAAAGCATGTGGTGCCTCCACTTGAAGCAAAGAATATTCCCATAGGGGAAAAGAGGAAACTTGGCCGGCCTTCAAAGGCAAAACGAGCATTAATTATACAATAAATAAAAAAAAGTAACTGTTTCTTGAATATAATGATCATAAAACTAAAACGGCTTTTTTATTATTCCATCAAAATATCTCTGCTATAATACTAAAAGTAACATACTTACTGAGAGACAATAAATAAATGAATCATCAGTAAGTGATGCGCCCATTTAGTGCTTTTTAAGTATGATATTTATTTATTATTTGCTAGACTAATTTAAGCGGCACTAAACTGATTTTTTTGCTTATTCTCTGAGTGCTTACCAAAATTTAATTAACTACAGGTCACTCATTGCAGCTTTGATATATACAAAGCTGTACAAAAAAAAATACTGCTGTTCAGAATGATATATATTGCAGACTGATTTATTAATATTTGCTGAACACAAGTTGCTGTCCAACTATCAATTTTAGCTTACCAATTAAATATTTCTGCTCACAAATATGCCAATACTTTGCTAACCGTTTAAATAACACCCGTAAATAAATACGAGGGGCATGCCAATAGAAGTAAGATACTCTTTTCTCATTTAATTGACACTGGCAAGCTATACACCATCTTATAGGCTGGTTCTTTATTGACATATTTGAATATAGAACACGCTTCTTTTATTTATTTTTTATTTGAATGAGCATAATTTTTCCGAGAATCTGGCGGGAATTCACTTACAACAATGGAGCTCAGTCAACATGATTTTCGCCCTATGGTTTATTGACTTTAAAGCCTCAAGAATGTTTTGAACTTTTGGCTTATACTTTTGGTGAGTCTGCTTGTTTCCGACCAACAGTATTCAATTGCGTTGCTGAATATAAAAGAGGACGGGGATGTCTGGAAGATGAAGCGAAGACAGGACGGCCGGCAACCGCAGTCACGCAAGAAAACGTTCGTGCAGTCGAAAAAACTTATTCGCGGAAACCGACGAATTACATATTTAGATCTAGAGCGAGAACTAGAAATTGGATCAGCAGCAATGCAAACCATAATTCACGACCACCTTTCTCTCCGTAAACGTTGTTCGAGATGGGTGCCGCACAAACTTACCGATGAAGAGGAAGAGGTTTGAAAGCAAAGAAAATGCGCTGGTTGCCTATAATTTCGAGATTTCTGAGGTATCTAAAGAAAAGTAGTCACAGGTATTTTCCAATTGGTTCAGACGTATCGAAAAGTGTATACGTGCTCAGGGTGATACTTTGAAAAGAATTGTAATAAAGAATAAATTTCATAATTTTTCAGTATCTAGTTTCTTTTGGCACGCCCCTCGTAGTATCTAGTATCTGCTTGCCCTAAGAAAACTAGAGACTTTAGTTTAAGTAATAATAAGATAGTTAGGGTGCTTTACTTGCTAATTTGGCATATCCACAAGTTTATCTAAGATTTGAATAGTTATATTTGCACACTCACTTCTCCACTTAAATACACGCTCTAATTTTCACAGTGAAGTTTGGTACAGCAAGTGATTCAACTATATGAATATCGTCGAAGAGATTATGCAAGTTTCGATATAGTTTGCACAGTCTGCATCGAGTCTTACTTCCGTATCCGGCTAAGTCGCGACTAATTGAAAACCGTCCAACTGGCAAGCTGGAACTGCTGAGTAACAACTCTCAGGTGAACTCTGTGTTTTCAACACAGTTTGGGATTATGAAGAAGTAACAACCAATATAATTTCGTGGGAAAACCTTCTAAAGCAGGAGACTCACTAATGTGACATTTCGTAAGTCATACGTGTGAGTGAGATCATGAGAGTGCAATGTCATTGGTTTTTTGTGATGGACAATTCATTTTCATTATGTCAAACTAGCGTTTGGTTTTGTCGCTTAGAAAATCTTTTATAAAGTAAAAACATGTTATTAGACTGAAATTGTACAAAACATGTTTTGAAAAAATGAAAAAATGTGAATGTAAAGAGTTTCTTTGTTGCTTCTTCTCTTTACAAACACCTTCCGAAGCAACGGACTAATGATAAATTTTTAAAAAAATACGTTAAAAAAATGTTAGTTTTTAACTTAATTTTGAAGAATAAACTTTTTGAATTTTTTTTTACTTTTTTGACTGAAATGCCAAGCTTTATTCATTTAGTGTCCCATATACATATAAATGTAGAAGTATATCACCACCAGAAGCATGAAAGCAGAGTAAATGCAGTAGAGATGAGGTCCCTCAGAAAAAATAATAATGTTAGGCTATGTAATTGAGTGAAAAATGGTGTGATTCGTGATAAGAGTGATGTGAAAGGTGATATTGTGAGGAAGATAAAAAAGGAATTTTGAGATGGTTTGGGCACATAAAGAGGATGGATAATATGAAATTGGTAAAAGGGATCTATACAGCTAATGTAGAAGGTAATGGTGGTCGAGAACGACTACGGAAAACACACTTGGACCAAATTGAGGAACCTCAAAAAGATAGGCGTCCGAAGTATCCATACTAATATTATAAATGGGAAAGTGAGTTTGTTTGTTTGTTTGTTCCGCTTTCACGCCGTAAATACTGAACCGATTGCTTTGAAATTTTGCAGACGTATAGTCAGAAGTCCAAATTAAATAATAGGATACTTTTTATCCCAGAAAAAAATATGTTCCCAAGGGAAATCCAAAATATTGTTTGCTTGCTGGATGGATGGATGCTGAAAAGTGCTTTAAAATAGCATATCCGTCATTTAACTTGACGCACTCATAAGTTTTCCTGTACAGATTATTTTTGTTATATATTTCTAACAACAATTTATTCATCACAAAGAATAACATTAGAAACCGAATAGTGGTAATAAAATGATTGATATAGCTATTGACTTCATAACAAAAAGCACACGTTAGCCTTTATAAATAAATATCAATATTAGTCTTTTGTAGTGGTAATAACATTGTATGAGAGTTTGGAAGTTCATAACAAAAAGATGAGTTCGTCCTCGAAAAGGTCATAGTGCCAGCAAACTACAAAGATTCGATTCGAGGAGACGTGCCTCTCGTGTTGCGATACGAAATCAATATTGACAACTCATCCATACTAATATTATAAATGGGAAAGTGAGTTTGTTTGTTTGTTTGTTTGTTCCGCTTTCACGCCGTAAATACTGAACCGATTGCTTTGAAATTTTGCAGACGTATAGTCAGAAGTCCAAGTTAAATAATAGGATACTTTTTATCCCGGAAAAAAATATGTTCCCAAGGGAAATCCAAAATATTGTTTGCTTGCTGGATGGATGGATGCGCTGTGTATCGTTTAAAACAACGTAATATATTGTAAACTAATATAAAAATCAAAATTTAGAAGCTTAATGGTACGATAATCGATCCCCGAAAATAAGGAACTCCCTAGGGTTCTCTATCGTATAAACAAATTTTTACATCTACTTATATACTTATTAATATAATTTAGAAGCTAATTGAAACGACGATGATTCCTTGAAACTAAGGAATCAGCAAGGGTTCTCATAGGAACATCAAAAAACCTTAACTCATATATGGCTCGAAATATTGCAGTGATGATTTTATCATCGATGGAATTCATATCAGACACTTTCATTTTGGAAAGATTAAGGGGTTTCATCCATTTTCATCAAAATAAATGAACATTTAAATGAAAAATTTGTTTATCAATAGTAAAACTAATATAAAATAAAGCGTAATAAAAATTTGACGCCGCCCCGGTAACTTCTCCGTGGCGTAGCGGTATAACTAACTACTATGAATATCCGTATCTGTACTTACTAAAGATATTCTCATTTCTGAACATAAAAACTTGGTATGTTTGTTTCATGATTCTTATGAACAATTAAAAAGGAATTTTTGGAACTCAACCCCTAACGGGTTGATATAGCAAATGAAAGTTAATGTAGAGTTTTTTTTACATTTTATAATAAAACTTGGTGCGATTGAATTTATGAAATCCATCTACCAATCATTCATGAGTATATGCTTACAACCATAAATTCCACAAAAGGGTAGCCATAGCTTCAGAGATACTAATTCTTCATCCAATTTTGGAAATAGATTGAGAAAAGATAGTTTAATAAAGGTTGTTAGTGATGGGTCACAAACTGCATCGCAACAATCACTTAAAAAGCCTCAATGTCCTTTATGTCATTTACAAAGCCCGCGGGATTATAAATATAAAAAATAGAAGTTGAGATAGTGTGTCGGTATTTTGGTATTATGTAAACTGGATGCAAAAAAATAAATCCACGCGGACGAAGTCGCGGGGCAAAAAGCTAGTGATAAATAAAAGAGCATGTATGAAAAGAACATTGGATGAAACAAAGCAAGAAAGGTGTGCCAGGATCGTACAAAGTGGCAATCGATAGTCTCTGCCTACACCAATGGAAACTAATGGCCTGTGTATATGTTATATTATGTTTTACACCACCACCACACATTATGTTTGGCGCATAAAATACTTATATTGGGCTCATACTTTCAAAGTCAACCGTTGCATATGTCGCAATCGGATTGTGTAATCCGCCGTATTGAGTGTTAAGAATCGGAACTAAAAACTTTCAAAGCGGCGGCTAATCTCTCGCTTTATTACATTATGGCTAGCCGTGTTGAATGACATATTGCGTCGAATACAAAGCGGCGGTTTTATATTTAGCCGCATTCAATACGGCTTATGTTTGAACCGCCGCATTTCAAAACAGCGCTGTTTTAGATAACAGCTAGCCGTAATGTATTACGGCTGATTATACAATCCGACTGTGACACATACACGTACACTTTAAAACAAAATAAACGTTTATTTAAAATGAGCATAATTTTATTTAGTCTTAAAGATGGACTACATAATTTGATTGCATTCGTTTAGAATAAGACACATTTTTTGTATAGAATCTAGTCCCTCCTCAGTAAGTTCAAATGAGATATCCTTCGGAATATACATATTATACTATATACTTACGGCTTGGAACCCCAAAAAGAATAGCCAGAGCTTCGGAATTAGAAATTCTTTGCCCTTATAAGATTATAAAATTTTAACAAAATGAAGCTTTATGATTCATACTGGTAAAACTTCTCTTAGTCGCCATTTTGCTTATTTATTTTCCTAGTTAATATGTTTGTTTAAATAAAAGTAGATATTAGAGTGATATTTAATATTAAACCACTATTGAGGAGATAGTTAGAACGAAAGGGTAGTCAAACGCTCTAATATAAATATATATATATTTAAGTAATCACAAGAAAGCCAAGAAATACACATATAAATAAATTATTCTAAGCGTTTGGTATACAAAATAATTATTTATATACATTGGAAACACTTTTGCAAGGCTCGCAGCAGCGAACTTTTCACTGATAACGCGTGGTAAAAACCAACCATCTATCGCTCTTACATAGTATCAAATACGAGTACTGTCATCTCCTCTATGTCTTATGTCCATCTACTGTTTTAATTGGTAAAGATCCGGATATACCAGTGTGTGTGTGTGCATGTGCTACTCGAAGTTCATGGTTTGAATTGTAGATAGATGACTGAACGGTAACTAAATTGCGACCAACGCAGATTCATGAAAAATACGGGTATGTCATGTCATGTCATCATAAAAATCTGTTAAAATATGACCCAACTTTACGATACGCAGTGGGGTGAAAAGTACTTTAAGGGAACAAAGAGTGTGTTAAAATTCAAGTTATCGAAGCAGTTAAGGAAGTTTGTTTCGCGAAAGTAGCAAGTGAGAACAATGTGGTAAATTTTGCACTTGGAGACTTTGTGTTCAACCGTAAATTATCTGATGAAAAGTTTACTGTATCGTTTATAATGTTGTGGACTAATATCGTGATTTTGCCGATTCACTGGAAATAAGCTTATATTGCCTTTCCAGAATAAAGCTGCATATGTAAAGTAATTTTAGTAGGTTTTGAAATAAAGGAGGGGATAGTATGCGCACCGCAATTTAATTACATACATACATATACTCACGGCCATAAATCCCAAAAAGGGGTACCAAGAACTTCAGGGCCAGAAACTCTTCTGCCACATTTGGAAGTTGATAGGGGACAAGATGGTAGAAATAAAGTATCGTTGCTGATGCGTCTCCAACCGCATCGACCAAAAACCTATTAAGAAGCCTCTTACTCGTCTCTTACGATAAAATGATGAAAGAAATGAGAAGAAATTCTCATGGGAAGAAATGGTATAGTGCTATTTTAAGCCAAATACATAACGCTACTCTGCACTTATTTAATTAGAGGCATAATGGTGTACGCATATTATTTTTTTATATGTTAGTCGGGTAACGTAAAAGAGAAAAGCTTTGTTAAATAATGGCACAACAAAAAACTCGAAAAATTTAATTGTTTGGAATAGCTGTGTAGTGTCGGCTTAGAAAAGCACTACCCCATTTCTTCCGGTGGGTGTACGTAAGAGGCGACTAATGGCATTGGGGCTATTAAGGGATTTTTTGGGCGATGCGGTTGGAGACCCATCACCAACAACCTTTGTTTTACCATCTTTCCCCCATTCAATTTCCAAAAGTGGTTGAGGAATTTCTAATTCCTTAGCTCTGGTTACCCCGCCCAGGGATTTATAGCCGTGAGTATATGTATGTATGTATTAAGGCGCCGTTGGTTCAGCGAAAAATATCATCTGAGGGGATGCTGCCCCCGCGGGCGCGCGTTTTAAAAACATACAGTAGGGTAAGCAATACAGTTATTGTCAACTCGACAGTTTTAGCCACTCGCAAATATTTTCTATGGTATGGGTTCGGACATTTGTTTATGATTATTTACATTTTCTTTCTAAAATATTTACGAATGGTTATAACAGTCAGGGTGACGAAAACTGTATCGCTTACCCTAGGTTATCAATTTCAAGTACATAATGAATATACATGAAATTTGTCGAAATGCTAGATCATGACCCAAATTATCAAATAGAATAATTTGACCAATAGAATATTCCTGCCTGATACTAAGAGTACGGGAAAAAAGCCTATAGTTATGTCATAAGCAAATTTGATAGTACAAAGTTTGTCGTTTCAGCTAGTTATTTTATAAAAACAAAAAATAAACGTGATCGAAATTCTAAATATCCGACATCTATAAATAAGATAAGAACAAAACACCGAATAAAATAAATTGAAGCACAACAAAACCTAGGCACTTTTAAAATAATCAGCGTCACAGCTGAAGATTGTGCCGGTACACGTATTAAGGGATCAAGTCACTTCAGCGTGAAAATAATGAAGAGGAGACGCTAAGGTGGCCGCTCTAGAGGATTCGTCAAATCAAGGGCGCTTCTCGACTTGAGAAACCACTCAACCTGAAGATTCTAGTATCTGGTTGCGTCAACACTTTGTTATTGTTGCAAATTGACTCGTTTCTTATACATGATTTTTGCATTTGTTTGACAATTTTCAAGCATTTCATCAGGAGGATGTTTTGTGAACAAAAAACGAAACACTACAATACATAATAGAAGCTTCGATAAAAACATCTCTTTATTTACTCATTTACCTTATCATATTACGTGTCCTCTAGCCTATGTCTCTGTCTGCTGCAAAATGTCTGGCTCAGCGAAATTGTTATAAAATGTCTATCTCTTTTTTTAAACTATTAATGACAATATGAAAAGTTTTTTTTTAATTTATGTCTTTATTTCTTAATTGACAATTGTAATTACTCGGTTGAAAGCTTCGTAGCAAAATGTTATATTTACCTGTATTATATTGACTATGTGTACTTGAAATTAAAACAATTTAATATTCACATGCCGCAAGTTAGAACAAGACGAACAATAGTAAAAAAAACTACCACTACATTCTTGTTTCTTGTAAATTAGCGCTTATTATTAAAACATAACATAAACATAAACATAACCGTTCACGCCGAATATCCCCGAAGGGGTTGGCAGAGGTACTAATACTTCTGAACATCACGCGACTTTGTCACCTGGTGTTCAGAGTACCCACGTTTTGCATGGACAGTGTACTCACGTGATAGGCGGCAGGCCTATCGCCGTTTTGTACGAATACACTGTCACATGACTAAGTACAACTCAGCCATGTGGGTTTCCTCACGATGTTTTCCCTCACCGTTAACAACCATGATAAATTAACCACACATATGTCTTTAGAAAAGACAAATTGGTGTAGGCCCGACCCAGGATTTGAACACTAGTCGTTTGCACGATAACCGAGTGTTCTACCCACTGGGCTATCACGGTTGCTATATATTAAAAATTAAAAATTAAAAAAATATCCCAATTACATAAGTCGAACTTAAACGTCCGCGTTATATATCTCCGAGAGAGTGGCAGAGGTACTAATATCTTAGAGCATCACGTTATATCTACATCGCTAAAGCTTGCAATAATTGTATAAATTTTATATGAAATTATGGTTTATTGTATAAAAAACTCCCTATCATTGTTGTTTTTTACACACAATTACTCATCCGAAAACGGTGTAGAAAGTGAGTACTTTCTATAACTTTTTGTTTTTAATTTTCCTAAGCGACATGCATACATACATATACTCACGACCATAAATCCCAAAAAGCAGTAGCCAGAGCTTTAGAGCTAAAAAAGTATGAAAGTCCAAAGTATGAAAAATAAAAGGGCATATATATAAATATTGTGTAAATGCTAGAGAGGTTTGTCAGAATCGCACAAAGTGGCGATCGAAAGTTTTGCCTACCCCAATTCGAGCTAATGTATGAATGTACAAAATCAATAAATATTTCTCTTTAATAACTTCTTTTATTTAATTTCGATAACTTTAGAAAAAAATGTGTATCCCGACCCGCCCCCTGATTATGTATCTTTTGCGAGTGACGATTGTGTCGCAAGTTGCACGATTGTCTTTGTCAATGTCATAAATTTGTATGCGATCTGACACTCTTGACAGCGACAATATTGCAACTTGCGACACAATCGCGGTCGCTAAGGATACATAATCTGGCCGCCGGGATTTGAACCCTCATTGTCTGCACGATAAGCGATGTTCTACCCACTGAGCTATCACTGTTGCTATGTTTATTGCTGTTAATTAAGATCTTGTTGTTAATACAATATTTTTGTTTATACACTTTGATTATCAAATATATATTTTTAAGGTTCCGTACCCAAAGGTAAAACGGGTCAATTAATTAAATATAACAGGGGGACTCCCATACAACAAACGTAATTTAAAGCAATTTTTACTCTATCTTAATAAACAGGTAGATACTTAAATATTATATATATATACATATATCTCACAGTAGATTATAGTACGGAACCCTTCGTGCGAGAGTCCGACTCGCACTTGTACTTTAAGAAAAAGACGGTGTTGGAAACTATAAGTGTTGAGTCACACTCTTACAAGGGTATATTTAACGATTTCAATAAAAGGAAAAAACTGAAGATGGTAATTTTAAATTATTAAAACTCCACCGTTTTAGCCACCAAAAGAGCGACGTCGGAAATTAATATCGACTTAAGTGTTAATAACAGTAGCTAACGAGGACCGCTTCGTACGTGGATATGAGAGATCGACTTAGAAATTTCACCTTTAAAGTTGCCTATAATTAACTTCTAGTTATCTAGAGATATCAATAGATTATACTACAAATACAGTGTAAAGCTGCACTTTTACAGTGCTAAAAGTTTACGACAGAGGCGCCCATTTGTTTAAGGACTAGGCTAATATTGGGTTATATATAATCTATACGATATTCGTATTTATCTTGGGTTGTAGACTTTGTTGTTTGCCATGTAATGCCGGCTTATAATGTCACTAACCCTTTCTACCCAAGGGTGTCGTAAGTGGCGACTAAGGGCATGGGGCGTTCTATGTGGTTTTCGGTCGATGAGAATGGAGACCCATCACCAACGATTCTTTACTTCTACCATCTTATCCCCTATCAACTTCCAAATGTGGCTGAAGAGTTTTTAGCTCTAAAGCTCTGGCTACCTCTTTTTGGGATTTATGGCCGTGAGTATATGTATGTATGTTATAGACTAACTTTGTTTCAAAATGCTTACTTCTCCACAGACATTTATATACAAAGGCTATCTTTATTTACCTATAGAAAGTTCTTTATAAACATAAATTATAAAATACATTTATACACCTTCATTATAGATTACAAAGAAAGCCTATTGCAATTGCTTTAAATCCAAAAAGGGGAACCAGAGCCTCGGGAGTAACAATTCCTCTAGCATTTTTGGAAGTTACCTACGGAAAAGACTATAGTGAATGGTCTCCAGCCACATCGCCCAAAAACCATTTAAAAAGCCCCCTAGATTTAATCGCCTCTCGTCACGTAACCCACGGGAAGAATTCGAATTATACTATTTTAAGACAACACTACATGGCAATATGAATAAATAAATATAGACATTCAAATTCTTCCAAGTGATAAAAAAATGTATAACATTTTAATTTGAATGTTTTTGTTCATGAAATTTTCATGTGGGGATTATTACTAATAAATAAAGAATAAATAAAGGAAAGAATAATTTCGACAAAGGCGGGAATCGAACCCACGACCTCGGGTATACGCCCCCGTCGCTCTGCCAATTTAGCTACCGTGTCAATGGCTGCCAGCGCGAAATTCTTCTATCCTTTGTTTCTTTTACACTTGTCGAAATTTTTCTTTTCTTTATTTATTCTTTTATTTATTAGTATAACATTTTAATTCATTACAAAGCTTTATCTAGCATATTTCACTTTTTTATCTTATTTAGGATGGTTCTTGTTTCGTTCAGACTGTATGTATATTATGTAAGCCAATTATATTACCTGATGTTTTTGTTATGTAGCTAATACACACATGTACTAACGCCACCACTAAGATACGCAGAAACTTTAGTATCCAGTAGAACCCGTTTAAGACGATTTCTCATGGACTCTACCAAAAACGCTTCTTAAGCGAGAAAGCGTATTAAACGGGATAGGGAAAATAAAACGAACGTACTACTATTATGTATTTTGTTCATAATATTTTAAATTATGAACATTCAATACATTATTTAAAATAATCACTTATTTATAAAATGTTGAAATTCTTTAATGCATTAGCAATTAAAGAATTTCAACATAACAAAACTTTTGCAGTGCGTCTTCACTTTCATCCAAAGAAGCAACATAGCGTCTAAAATCTAGCTGATAATGCCTTAAACGCTTTTTCGCCATATTATGGGGCCACTTATGGGCAATATTGAAGCTTGATGAAGCCATTCTACCAAAACTTTTTCCAATTAATCAAACTTTCCCGCCATTTGCTTTTTACTCTGCACACCTGCCAATCTGTATCTTTCTTTAATTTCTTATCTTTCTTTAAAATGGTACGTAACGTAGAAACAGATCAGTGAAGCTCAGAAGCTAACTGAGTTTGATTTATTGTTTGTGACTTTTTATCGAAAACTTTCTATATTTCATTTCTTTTTTAAGTGACAATGCCTTTTGCTTAATTGTAGTCATATTGTAACAAACAATGATACACTATTACAAAACAAACAACGCGTACGCGCGACAAGTCAAGAAAAGACGATCGGGCAGTGGCGTATTAAACGGGAAGACGATCATATTAAGCGTTAAGAAATGTATGAAAATATGTTTCAAGTTGCAGGGACTGGCGTAAAGCGGCGTATTATGCGATAAATCGTATTGAGCGTGATCGTATTAAACGGGTTCTACTGTATATAAAAAAGCCATTTGAAAATCTTATTCGTCAATGTCAATTTTGTAAAACGACAATAAGCAATTTTATTTCAAGATATTTTGCCTGAGTATGCTTTAAGGCGCTTTCGAGTATCGCTTTATTGTTGAAAACTTCTTTGGTCGTTAAAACTGTCCAAAAACAAGTTGTTTTAAACTCTTTAAATAACATCTGCTGCCTGTTACCTCCTTGACTCCTTTGTGTTCACAAAGTGTAGCCTAAAACAGTGAAATGTTAGACCAGAAAACTCAAACCAAGTTTGACTTGGCTAAGAATAATTTGTGAAAACGTGGTTAGTGCATCTAATACGCAATAGTAGACTACATTATTATGAAATTCTTAATGTTTCAGAGAAAATTTCAGTTTCATTATGAATGTAAGTCATATACATACTGATGGCTATGATTCCCGGAAATTCCTCAGACACTTTCTTAAGGTAATTGGGGTAAAGATAGTACAATACTAGTGAATTATTAGTTTTTTCTTAGTCATAAATGTAACAGTATTATTGATATGTGTACATTATATTGAATGACCGGTATAAAGTACGTCCAACGCACTAATATCTGTCTTTTATTGATAAATTGGAACTATTTGATAGGTTTGATCCTATCAATAAGTTCAAAAAAAATACAATTTTATTTTATATCAAATCTTTGTAATAGTTTTACATGGATTACAAACTTACTGTACTGATTTTCATTTAGAAGAACATCATTTACAAAACGTAAAAAAATTAAAATTAATTTATACTCAGATCATCCTTCGGCCAATTACTTATACTAATTAAGTAAAATAATATATTATAACAGCTTATATTTGAATTCAAAACATAAACACACAAATGGGATAAAAGTCAAGAACACAAACCTTAGAACACGACTTGAGCAAACATATTTCAATATTAACTGTGCTTCAATTCGGTATGCAAAGTTTTACAAAAGTGGTGCTGATTGCGAAACCATTTCGAGATATTATGTTTTTAAACAATATTTTCTTGAAATTAAATCAAACAAAGCTAAGATGACCGTTATTTTGTCAAAAAAACTGCAACAGTATTTGACCTTCAGTGTTATTTCAAAGACATTTGTTTTTTCAGTTCATTAATAAAATATCGAAAATCATAGGTTTCTTTAGTATATTATCGTAATAATTTCATTTGAGATCACAAAGTCGTGAAATGTAATGCAATTAGCAACATTTTTAGTAGACATTTCGCTTTATTTGCATGTCGCTACGTGATATTTTCGATCGATGACGTCATTAAGTACAAAAGTTTAACAATCTTTAAAAAATCATAACTTTACAATTACTCATTTTAAATGAAAAATATTTTCATGTTTGCTATCGAATAAAAATATCTAATAAATACCGAAAAAAACTTTGCATACCGAATTACAATCTTTAAAATACAATAAATCATGGACACGGAAAAAATATCCATAATTTTACATAAAAAATATAGTAATCTGGAGTTTTTTTTAAGCAAACATTCATCGAATAGTTAATTAGAGAATTTTTTCATATGATTTCAAAAGTGGCTATAAATTCAAGCGCTTTCATAAATTTGTTCAAACTCATCATTTAGCTTTTTTTACTATCGTTTTACAATAGCTACACTAGAAACAGTAGCCAGCATACGACTAATGTGAATATTTCTTACAATGTGGACATACATACATATACTCACGGCCATAAATCTCAAAAAGGGATAGCTAGAGCTTCAGAGCTGGAAACTTCTCAGCCACATTTGGAAGTTGATAGATGACATTATAGTAGATATAAAGTATCGTTAGTGATGGTTTCCAACTGCATCGCCCAAAAACGACTTAAGAAAGCCCCATACCCTTAGTGGCCCATTACGACACCCTTGGGTAGAAAGGGTTAGTGACATTCTAAGCCGGCACTACACGGCAAACATATGCATATATATGTGGACTTTAGCAAATACAATAGAGTTTCAGACCAAGTTCAGTACTTGAATTTATCCATATGTTTTTGTAAATAAGTTTGTATTAGCTCTAGCTAACGAGTCAACAAAAACATTTTTGCTATTTTTTAGCCGATTTTTTTATATTTGTTTTTTTATTCAGCACCATTGTATATTAGATTTTTCTTGAATGTATTAGAAAAGTTTATTAAACTCATCGTTTTGTCATATTTACACTCTACTTATTCCTTATTCCTAACATTACAGTTTAATTATCATGTTATATACACAGATTCCTAATAATATAAGAAAACTACTTTATTTACAATACAAACTAACTGCTATTTAAATCAGTCATATTTTCAATACTAAATATAATTTGTGATAGTTTTAAAATATCTACATTGCTCTTGAATAATAAGAACCATAAATATGGAGACCTAAATTTTTAGTTTTTTACATAACTTCTGAACAAAATATTGTTTTATTTTTTAGATTATTTATACTATGAATAGAACTACATTTAACATCATTAGTTTTATCATAAAGTTGTAACCTTTATTCAAAACTGTACCCGCAGTCCATTATTTTACTATACAAATGTAATGAATAGTTTAATGCACTGACTCTTCTTATTAACATAAAATTATATTTAAATATATTTTGCTATGAAGACTCCAGTTTAGTTTGGCTTGAACTAGGTGTGTTGTCCGGTAAGATTGAGTTAGTCCTTGCATTATCACTCAGCACTGGACGAGCTAAAACAAAAATATAGATAATATGCATTTGCCTACCCTTTGGTACCAATAAATATTTTGTTTAAAATATTAAAGCTATAAAATATTTATCTCAGCTCAACTCAAACGTTCACGT
The DNA here is from genome assembly GCA_963576735.1 of Bedellia somnulentella. Taxonomy (NCBI): domain Eukaryota; kingdom Metazoa; phylum Arthropoda; class Insecta; order Lepidoptera; family Bedelliidae; genus Bedellia; species Bedellia somnulentella. The sequence goes on from OY755171.1 coordinate 16,407,032, forward strand.
CGTATCTCCCGAAGGGCTTGGCAGAGGTACTAATACTTCTGACCATCACGTGACATCGTCACCAGTTGTTCAGAGTACCCACATATTCCTTGGATAGAGTTTTAACGTAATGGGGGGCAGGCCTATCGCCGTTTTGTACGAATACCCTATCACATGACAAAATACAACTCAGCCATGTGTGTTTCCTCACGATGTTTTCCCTCACCGTTAACAACTATTTTAAATCAACCACACATATGACTTTGGAGTAGACAAATTAGTGTAGGCCTGACCCGGGATGTGAACCCTCATCGTCTGCACGATGAGCGGTGTTCTACCAACTGAGCTGTCATGGTTATTAAAATAATTGTCTCTAGGCAAAATAATATTTATATTGGAGAGTAAATGTGTTTCGATCATATGAAGCATATGAAGAAAAGATTGCGTATTGGAAATAAAATGAGTTTTGCAGAATCCGAATTGAGGAGCTTCGGTTAGAAAGAAATCATTTTTTCTTTTAAATATACGTATATATTTAACTAACTTTGCTGTGTAGTGTCGGCTTAGATTGCTGTGTAGTGTCGGCTTAGAATAACACTACCCCATTTCTGCCGGTGGGTGTACGTAAGAGGCGACTAACTTATGTATGTATGTATATATTTAACTCACAGCAATGAATCGCAAGAAGGAGTAGCCAGAGCTTCAGCTCAGCCTCTTCATTTCTCAGCCTCAGCTTAGATGGGTCACCACACCAACCATATTGCCCAAAAATCACTTAAAAACCCAAATACCCTAGTCTTATCTACACCACTGCTATCGCCCGATCATCTCCTCTATATTTTAACTTTTATTGTATACTTAAATTGCAAAATTTGCTTACGTATGGTTGATTGCAAAGCTTTAATTGCACTTTTTTATAAATATCACACAACTTTGATAAAAATCACGCCAACTTTAATACATACCAAACATCCGAAGCAGGATCTTCTCTATCCCATGAATTGGAGATTCGAAAGTTAAACATAACAGTAGGGCAAGAACGAATGTTAATATGATGTGGGCAACACTATTCGCCATCTGTAAGAAAATAATAAATTTATCAGATACTTCTGTTTTGTATCTTGCTTTTGAAGAACCTACACTGAGTAATAAGAAATTATTCAGCCATTTTTGGAATTTTTGTTGGGAGAAGATTGTAAAACTCAGACAACCACATCTCCCAAAAATCACTTAAAAAGCCCTAATACCCTTAGCCGCCTCTTACGAACAGCCAAGGAAAGAAATGCTAATAACTGATTAAATATCATATCAAAATTGCATAAAATTATTTATTTTATAAAACTGTTAAAATAAACAATGTTATGTTTATGTTAGTACGTAACATTTGACATTAGCGTTTTGACTATGAACAAGTATACAAGAACGTATACCGTTACATATGCCCAAACATACTTTTTTTACATTTATAATCTGTTTGTTTGTTCATCTCTGAAACGGCTGGACCGGTTTTCAGTGGTCTCTCAATGGCAGATAGCTATCGATATATCGATGAGAGCAACATTTATGTGATAGGCATAAATTATGGTTTCTTAGTCTTGGGTGTGATTTATATAATATCAAATATATAGTTGTGTTAGTATCCCATAATGCAAGTTCTACTTAGTTTAGGGCTAACTTGATTTGTGTATAATATTAATTTAATTTATTATATAAGTAGTATGCAGGAGCTTATTATTATTTTTCTAACACTCTGAATACTAGGGTGCTTCTTATTTATCGACTTTTGAAAATTTACTGCTTCACCCCGCTATTTGCTTCTATCACCGGAAATACTAACCTGTATTTTTTATTTAATTTTTTGATCGTTATTTAGGGGTCGCTACCGTGTGTCAAAGTTTAAAAAAAATAAGAAAAATAAAGCTAAACGCTCTGAAGGTTTACGAAATAAAAAAAAATGTGGCAAGGTAGTTTAGAAGAGTTGTTTAATATAGCACACGCTGATACTCTAAAGAAGATAACCATTGAAAGAGGAAGACAATTTAGGAAAAAATAGTAACAGAGAAGAAGAGGACGTCCTGGATCAATAGGGATTGATAAAATACACTTAAAAAAGTTAGGAAAGAAATGGCAAAAATCGTTCACCTGCAACGTCTTCTTAATCGAGAAAAAAGAGACATAGAATCATTGCAAAGAAAGTATGTACTTTATCCTTCAAGTAGTCATCAACCCTCAAAAGTACAGGTACTGACCCATCAGAGGACAATGTAAATTCGTCCCGAATCCGTCGCTAGCGTATGAAACAAAGGCAAAAGGTAGCAGAAGAAATAATTTAATCCAAATACACCTCTTAACGTTCATTGGGACGGGAAACTGATGGAAGATATAACTGGGCACAAACCAGTGCGTAGATCAACTTTTGGCAGATCCCTAACTCAGCCATGGAACTGGGGAGGCGTGTGCTTCAGCTGTTCATGACACTATTCTTTCTTGGAACTTGAGTGGCAACATATCATAATTTGGTTTCACACAACTGTGGTCAACACCGGCTTACGAGCATGTGCTTGCTTCCTATTGGAGCAAAGATGGAAGAAGACGCTCTTTGGTTAGCTGGTCGTCACCATATTATGGAACTAATCTTAGAGGCGATCGTTATTCAAGCATTTGGTCTCACAATTTCATTTGCTTACACTTATACGCTTACATTACAAACTGTTGACACTTACAATAATCTTTTTGGGAGGTCTGCGGAGGTCCCTATAAAGGGATATAATTTAGTGCTCCAGCAGGTGTACTCCGTGCGCGATGGATGGCTAAAGCAATTTATTGTATTAAGATTTGTTTGACCAGTTTAAATTTACAAAAAGATTACGTAAAGCTATTTCTGAAATTTGCGTTTGTGTTGTTTTCATTTATGTGAGATGTTGGTTCCAAGCTCCCGTGGCAACATCAGCACCAAGGAATTAATTATTGCTGTTAAAAAGTCTTAAGGTTTTTGAAAATATAAACAAAGCTATGTTCAAAAAAGATCTTATAGAGTTTCTAGGGCATTTGAGGTATCTGTCTGAAGAACTTGTTGCGCTAGCTTTTTATTATAATGAACTATCTCTTGAAATCAATCAAAAAATGGTGACAACACTGTGCGAGCAAGGTTCAGATTCAGACTATAGCTATATAGTGTCTTTGTCTTTAACTCTTCAGCGGTTTTTAATTATGAAATTTCATCAACGGTTTGGAGGCGCCCGTTGCATCTGTCGGAGCGTAAACTTAACTTAAAACGTTATTTTCGATAGTTATAAAGACTTGTTTTGCATGTTGTATTGTAGCCGCCGAGTTCGATGAATTATTTTAGCGGAAAAGCTAATTTAATTTTTTTTAATGGGGTTTCTCTGAGGGGTTAACAAAAAGAACCTCGTCATTGGGAAGAAGAAAACCTCCAATAAAGTTTTTATGTTCTATGAAAGTAATTTGATTTTTTTTGACATGAAAACCTCATGTGATGATTATTACTAATAAATTAAAGATGAATAAAGGAAAGAAAAAAATCTAGGAAATTAGTCAACGATATAACTGAACGCGGTGTAGTGTTAATTAAAGAATTCAATTAACTTATTACAAGTCATGAAGAACAGAAATAGTTTCTGCTTACAGTGGTAAAAGATTTCAGGAACAAGAACCCGGGTACAAAAAATCCACACTAATAGCATAAATTTTATTTTATTCTTCCTATTTGTTACATTGATTGAATTTACTCGAACATAATTAAAGAATTTTGAGGTATATTTTTTTTATATTAGCTGGTAGCGAGCCCTAAATATTATTTTAAAAATAAAATAAAAATCACATGTTCGTTTTTTGGCACTTAGAACAGAATAAAAGGGTGACGCGCATTGTATCCACAAAAAAATTGTATTTAAGAAGCACCCTACTGAATACCCATTTAAATCTGGGACATTCCTCTATTTAGGAATAAATTAAAAAACTTACCACAGTAAAGAATGTAATATGCAGCGGGTGCCTCAATTGACCTACATAGTACAACTCCACAATACCGTTGACAAGGTAAGCACAATACGTGAGTCGCGACAGCGGAGCCCAAAGCTTATACGACAGTAATTTGCTGAAAACACCTGCAATGTAATGTTACTGCTTTAATTTACGACCCAAACAACAAAAATTGTTACCATTTGCTTCAATCTACTTTTAGGTTAATAAACATGGTTGTCGTCATTTGAAGGGACTTCAGATGCTCGTCAAGTATTACAGTCTTTATATGTATAAGAATTGTATTCATATTCAGGAAAAAAAGGGGATATAATGAATCATAATAACTCCTTTGAGAAATCAGGTGTAAAGTTGCTGATTGAGAATCGTTTTCAAAAGCTAAAATACTTATATTACCTATAAACTCATGAGTTAAATATATGTTTATGTGCAAAATATTGTTTTATTAATAATTTTGTTACATATCAGGAATTAATTACTTATCAATGAGTCATAATTATTTTAAAAAATCTTGACCGGTGTGTAAGATAGATGATTATTAATTAAATAAACTAAGATCGAATTGAATAAAAGTGTGGCGTCCTATCTTTTCTCGGAGGTTTCAAACAATACCAATCCCTCGACCTCCGCTCTTATTTAAAGTACGTAGTTCACTTTCAACTTCCAAAACTGACCCAAATTTTCTTAAATGATATAGCTCTGGCTATAAACTGTTGGTTTATATGCCTAGACGGTGAGTGATTACTGATTTTAGTATTAGGCTCGTATTTATTTACACGATATATAGGCCAAGTATTTGTATGTTTGTACATTTGTATATTATTTTGTATGATCACCTTAAGTTTTATACATACCCATACCTACATGTACTCATGGCTAAAATTCTTTAGAAGGGGTAGACAGAACTTTGGAATAAGAAATTCCTCAGTTACTTTTGGAAGTTTTGTAGGGATAAGATAGTACAACAAAGTTTTCTGGTGATGGGTCTCCATCCGCATCGCCCAATAATCACTTAGAAAGCACCAATACCCTTAGCCGCCTCTTATGAACACCCACGGGAAGAAATGGGATTGTGTTATTCTAAGCCGACACTACACAGCCAAGCCTAAGTTTAATATTTAATAAAATTCGGTTTTGATCTGAGCTAGTAATATGATTTATCCCTTTGTAGTGTTGGACCGATCTCATAACCATTTATTACTATTTCTCATTGTAATTTTAAATTGTTTTATGATACCTAATTTTAATACTTATTTTTACTTTATTTTCTTGATCTTCCTTTTATTCATTAGAAAATAAAACATACATACCTCCATTTCCTGTTGCACAGGCTATGATAAGCCATCCATTAGAAATACCCCAGGCCAGTTTATGTAGAGAAATGTACGCTGCAGCTTCAATAGTACTGTACTGGTACCACGTTTGGTAGAAAACGGTTACAGAGAATGTAGTTATCGTGCCGAGAACAAAACTAGTAGACCAAGCAAAAGTCTTCAGTAAGGTGCTAAATTGGTAACTGTAATAAATATTCACTTTTTTACAATCATTATAGTAATTATTGATTTTAATAACTAAAAATGTGAGAGTTAATTAGTATAAATATCCTATTGAGAAATTTATGTTCATTTCCAAGTGTGCCACAACAAATATTATATACTACCTTATTTTATTTCGGTATTTTTTTAAATTATTATGCGTTCTACTTCAATTCCATTTTCTCAAAAGTGTTCTTTAAAGTGACCAAGGGTTCGATACAAGTTAAGAGTATGCTAGTTTGGGAACTTTAAACAAAAGAATTTATACTAACTGTGTCCCACCAATCATCCAATGTGAACCATCGGAAATATACCTACGGACAGGTTTATTTTTCTATAAATTGGAAAACAGCGTAGGTATCTTTCTTTCGTAAGGTAACAATAAACCATTTTACACAACAATATACTATCTTTTATCGGAAATGAAATAAGGTTTACCAACAGTGATAGTCCAATGGGTAGAACCTGAGAATCCTGGGTGGGGCCTTCACCGATGTAAGACACATTCATTCGAAAGTCATATATGTGGTTAATATATCATGGTTTTTAACGGTGAGGAAAAGCATCGTGGGTTTTCACATGGTTAAGTTGGAGACTTGGTCATGTGACAGTGTATAAGTAAAAAACGGCGAGGGGCGTGCCCCCTATCACGTGAGTACACACTACACTGGTCAAGCAAAGCGTTGTTGCTGGAAACACCAGCTAACAATTTCACGTGAAGTTTAAACCCTCTGCCAACCCCTGTTGAGATATACGGCGGGAACTTTTGAGTCTTTAAGACATAAAGTTTTGTTACTTACTTTTCCGACTGTACTCGATGTAAAACGTAAGCTGTTATTAGTCCCATAAAATATGGTGTCATTTTCATGTGAGTTTTGATGTAGGCTTCTTTAAAATAAAAATTCGATGCAATGTCCGTGAATTCTCTGGAAATTGTAAATATTAATAAGTAACGTAATTAATTATACAGGATAATCCCTATGACAAAAAATTGGCAGTAATAAATTAGATTATGAAATAATATATTTTCAATGGCAAAAACCACTTCTTAAAAAACGGATAGTTGATAGACCTCAAATAAAAATACCATCACCACTCCACCGTGGGTATAAAAGGCAAAGCCGATGACAAAGTAGTTTGAACGTAAATATTCTTGTAACTTATATTATAAGGCAGAAGGGCTCGAAGAGTATAAATAATATAATCTATAATAATAATAAGAATAAATAAATGAAAATCATAAAACAAGCATGCGATTTCATGAACTTACATATACTGTGCCGTGTAGTGTCGGCTTAGAATAACACTACCCCATTTCTACCCGTGGGTGATTGTAAGAGGCGACTAAGGGTATAGGGGCTTATTAAGTGATTTTTGGGCGATGTGGTTGGAGACCCGTCACCAAAAACATTTATTATTACCATCTTTTCCCCAATCAACTTCCAAAAGTGGCTGAGGAATTTTTCATACCAAAGCTCTGGCTACCCCGTTAAGGGATTTATACCGGTGAGTATATGTATGTATATATAACACTAGCAGCCCGTCCCGGCTTCGCTCGGGCATAAATTATCATTAACTCTTGTTTTTTATTTTATTACATGTATTATTATTTTTCTTTTAAGTTTCAAGCTATATGTTATATTTTTTTGCTGTGTAATGTCGGCTTAGAATAGCACTACCCCATTTCTTCCGGCGGGTGTACGTAAGAGGCGACTAACGGTTTTGGGGCTTTTGAGGGATTTTTGGGCGATGCGGTTGGAGACCCATCACCAACAACCTTTATTTCACCATCTTTTCCCCACACAACTTCCAAAAGTGGCTGAGGAATTTCTGATTCCTTAGCTCTGGCTACCCCTTCTAGGGATTTATAGCCGTGAGTATATGTATGTATGTATGTTATATTTTTTTGTATTTATATTTAGATATATTTTTTTAATTTTCATAATGAGTAATTACATAACATAACATAAACATTCACGCCGAATATCCCCGAAGGGGTTGGCAGAGGTACTAATACTTCTGAACATCACGTGACTTTGTCACATGGTGTTCAGAGTACCCCTATCACGTGAGTACACTGTCCATGCAAAACGTGGGTACTCTGAGTAATTACATCAAAAGCCATTCAATTTATAGAGTTAGAGCTTCCCTGTAAACAATATTTGACGTTGTTGTATTTTGGGGCAGCAAAATAAATTGATGTTCAGGGGCTACCACCCGCGACAGGCCAACGTACAGTTGACCGTGAGTAAAACAATTCTTTCGCAGGTCAATTCCTACTAATTTGAAGGTTTGGCCTTGGGACTTATTAATTGTTAAAGCAAAAGATGTTTTAACCGGAAATTTTAGCCGTTTAAATGGAATTGGCAGATCAGTTGGGATCATCGGTATCCTCGGTATATGAGCTAATTGACCAGCTGCTGGGCCAGTGATAATAGTCGCTACAATCAAATTTTGCTTTTACTCTTTGATAAGCAGCCCCCAGTACCCCTTCGTGACGCCTGCAACAACTTACTATGCATAGCTAATCGAGCGGAGTTTTATCTATTTTTTTAATTCGAGATAACTTTCGAATGGAATGTTCGAATTGAATAATTCAAAAAGTAATATAAGGGTATTGAAGTAGTCTGAAATAATATATACGTTTTTTATAAGGATTAGATAGGTACAAATAAAGAGCCTTTTCTAAAGCAGGATTTTAATTTAATTTTTAAATAATTTTATATAATGACGCTTGTTGTGAGATAACTATAATAGTTAGAGACATGCTGTCTGGGCATTTTTTTTAGATAATAATGTGTTCTATAAAATTGTAGTACATAATTTTATTCTATTGTCAATAGTTTTCGCAGCGCACGCGATGTAAGGATTTTTTTTGGTATTTCTTTAACACCTTGGGTTACATTTTTGAAGTTTACGTAAGGATCCCTAATTTTTTTGAAAATGAAATATAGCCTATGTCACTCAGGAATAGTGTAGCATCAAAACAGTGAAAGAATTTTTCAAATCCGTCCAGTAGTTTTGGAGCCTATTCAATTCAAACAAACAAACAAACAAAAAATCAAACCTTTCCTCTTTATAATATTAGTATAGATAACATAACATAAACATAAAACATAAACATAAGTATGTATATATGTATGTACATATACTCAGGATATAAATTCCTAATAGGATAGGCAAAGACTATGGGTTGACAATGTATGATCCTGGCGAATCATTTACGCTTCATTCCCAAACATCAATACTTTCGTTCTCTCTCTTTTATACCTTCATGGATTCCTCCGAAAGTCTGTCTTTTTTAACTAGTTATCTATTTGATCATCAGTCGGTACTCTACTGATATTATGATCCTTACGCCCGATTTCTGAATTGAGTATTCAAGCTGAGAACGACTTAAGTATCGTTTTGTCTCATTCAGTTGTTAAGATTTCAATGCGACAGAACGATACTTAAGTTGTTCTCAGCTGGAATACTCAATTCTAAAATCGGGCGATATTACATTTATCTCTCATCAAACCTCTCGAAGTAAACACAAACACTAATAAAATAAGTAAATTGGTCCTTAAATAAATATACTTACTTAGCGTAAAACAGCAAAGTGGGGTCTAATTTATCCTTATATGTTATAGCCGCAGGAATGATGAGGGACACAAAAGTCCCTAAGCCCATTAAAATTGGCCCAAGTCTTCTCCAATACCACAATGCGTATATAAATATAGGTGCAACGAAGAACATTTGTGTGTCCACAGAAAGGTACCACGACTGGAACATGCACTGGAAATTAAAAAAAAAACATATAAATATACTACATTTTCATCTTATAACTTCGCTCTGATTACCAAAACACAACCAATTATTTTATTATTTCCCTTAAAGAAATAACGAAAAATCTGCTATATTATTATAGAAAATTTACAGGAATTATGGATAGTAAATAAAAAGTAGATAAATAAATAAATAGTAGATACATTTCTTTTAATACCCTACGGTACGACACATTAAATGCATAAAATATTAACATTTCTTAGAAATCTCAGTCTTGTTACTCATATAAACGTCTTCATAATGAGAAATGCTGAAGAGAAATATTACCACAAAAGATACAGTTACTAGTTGCGTTACAAAGTTTTTTCATAACGACCATTTTTATGGCACCCTCTTTTTTCCATTACGCATAGAAGTAGGTGAATGTAACAGCTATTTATTATAGAACTCAATAAATTCTCACTCACCAACTTGTCTGTATTCACATAGTTATTAATATACAGAATATTGGTCCACCATGATTCCATGCATCGCTCCTGTTCCAACAACAATTTTTCTTCCCAAAGCGGACCTTCTCCTATTTTTGGAAGCCACGTCATGTAAAAGAGTATGACTATTATATAGGCGGGAGTTACTCTGAAAAATAAATGAAATATTAATTATACTTATGTCTGTTTAATTCTGGATATCCCGAGTTCGAAATTATTTGTAAACGGAAACAATGAAGTGATAAAGAATGATGTTGTTTTTGTCGATTTTTTTTCATATTACTATATATTAGAAAATATTTATTCTTGCTTTAAAATGATTACAATTCTAATTCCGCAGCACAGCCTATCCCGGTTTTGGGAATCATAGCCATAATGTAAGTAAATAAGTATAAATAATATAAAAGGGTCAGAAAACCCTATCTCTGATATTGCCTCCCGTCCATAAGAATCATTTTTGTTTCCATGTGAGGCAAGAACAATATTTCTATTGTGATGAACAATAAAAAAATACATTTCCAACAAATTCTAAAATATGCGGCATTAACGTCCCATTTATTGAAACTGTGATAATTAAGAGTTATGATGACATCACTAATCGATCTTTGGTTTCGTCATATTGATATAAATAATTAACACGATAACAAGGCATTTTGTCTCTAATAAGCGTAGAAGCGCTAACATTATATCAACAAATGGAAGTAGGTATGGACGCAAACTTTAATCAACTTCCCTGTCATATACCCACTACTCTAATGGTGTTCTGCATTAGTAGCTTGAGACTTGTGATAGCACGTATGTCACATGAGAAGTGAGAAACTAACAGATTGCATACATACATACATACATATACTCACGGCTATAAATCCCTAGATGGGGTATCCAGAGCCAAGGAATTAGAAATCCCTCAGCCACTTTTGGAAGTTGCGTGGGGAAAAGATCGTAAAATAAAGGTTGTTGGTGATGGGTCTCCAACCGCATCGCCCAAAAATCTCTTAAAAAGCCCCAATACCGTTAGTTACTTAGTTAGTCGCCTCTTACGTACACCCACCGGAAGAAAAAGGCTAGTGCTATTCTAAGCCGACACTACACAGCAACTAACAGATTGTTCGTACAAAATCTGTCAGTACCTCACTTCTCACATGACATACTTGCTCTAACACGCCTCATGCTAAGGGGGCTGTAAGTCACATTCGCTTAAAGTTAAACAAGAGTCCCAAAAACTCACCTTATATATCTAAAGATTAAAATGGGTATAATATTCAGTTTTCCTCGTCTTTTGTCCAGCTCTATTAATAATAATCGGCAAAATAGAAAAGCGCTCATCATTAGGAAAGTGTCGACTAACAATGCGTTGTTCAACATAAACGCATTGGCAGGATGCCGCACTAACTGCAAAAAAAGCAATTTACAAACTAAGTACTTTATTCTATTCCATAGTCACTTTTTCTATGATAGTTTCGATACAGTACATATTTATATTTAATATCATCATCGCATACAATAGACCTAAACGATAATTTCAAAATGTGTTACCCAGAGCTAAGGCTACTTAACTTCAGCATTTTTTTTTATTTGGCAATTAAAAAATTATGTAAAACAAAATATGATGATTTCTTCCCAACTACATCTTCACTTTCCACTAAAACAACCCAAGGTATCTTAGAACATATATACATACATACATATACTCACGGCTATAAATCCCTAGAACGGGTAGCCAGAGCTAAGGAATAAGAAATTCCTCAGCCACTTTTAGAAGGTTGAGTCAGGAAAAATTGGAAACTAAAGGTTGTTGGTGATGGGTCTCCAACCACATCGCCCATACATACCGTCTTACGTACACCCACCGGAAGAAATAGGGTAGTGCTATTCTAAGCTACACTACACAGCTTTAGAAGATTATGAAAAACAAAATAGGTGATTTAGTCCCAACTACATGAAGATGAAGGTGGAGACTTTCCACTAAAATAGCTCAAGGTATCTTAGAAAAATATAGGATAATACTATTCTAAGAATTATGCGAGATATTCGTCTTACCCGATCCCAGGCTTCAGCTTCCATAACAGGTCCAGAAGCAATAAAAAGGCAAGCATGACCAGCAACAATGAAAATCATAGCCAAAGTCTTAATTCCAGCAATACAGTCCAATCCCAGACTATTGTGTTGCTTAGTTGAAATAATTTTCTTCATATTATTTATCACAGAAAAAGACACAATAAGATCCTTCAATATAGACTGTTTTCCGCTTCCCCATTTTATCATGGCGACTTCGTAAATCGTGCTCAATGTTAAGATAACAGCAAACAGCATAATCAAGGCCCTGAAAAACCAGAAATGCCTTTGTTAAAAACAGGAAAGTTAAAGATTATGAATGACTGATGTAATTTGCGTGATAATTCTTTAAATGTTATGCAAGAAAGTGTCATAATCAGATAATTTACAAGTTTGTCATAATGCTATTTGCTAAATTGTAGGAAACTCGTTTTAAGATCTAAATATAGAACATACATAGATATAAAACATACAATACAGCTACGCGATGTATATTCTTAGAAATAATAAGACGTATTTTTCTCTTAACACTATGTTTTACTTTATAGTTTTTTATCAATAAAATACAATAAAAAGTTCACTGAAATTTTCGTAAATTTCAGTATGAATGTTGATTTCTCATAATATAGCTGATAATAACCTGCTTGGTGCTCGAATCAGTTTGCATCAGAAATGTAATTACTTATCGTTCGAAAAACATTTTGAACCCAAATTCTCAGAAATGTTAATGGCAAACATTGTTGTTTTCCTATTATAACTATATTCTTGATTGAAATGTAAATATTGTATTATTAACATTTCGTTTCAAAGAGATTTTCCATGAATTTTGATGCCAAAACCAAGGGTTTAATATGGTCTCTTTTAACTGTTTTCATATCCCAAATTTATTATTATTTTAATGGACTAACTTAGTCAGAAAATGTAATAATAAAGACAGGCGTTTAAATTGTGAAATAAAATGTCATAAATGTAAATAAAGTTAGAAAAATATTGTACCTATTTCGTGACCGATAGTCTCTGCCCTCCAAAAAAAGATCTAATAATTGAGAACAAAGAAGTTAGATGTAGCTTGAATTTTAAGTACCGTGGGTGTATGTATAGATGAAAACTGCACTGATGTAAGGCCAATAGTTGAGTGTAATAATTTTTATGGAATTTTGGAACAGAGACAGGACGACGACTACACACTTCAACGGAAAAATTACTCCTCAGACAGAAAAATTGTGTCAGTATGTGAAAATAATCCCTTTTGATCATCAAAACGATCCCCGCTGGTGTCTAAATTTATCTTTCCTTTATTTATTAGTGATAATTCCCAGATGAGGTCTTCATGAACAAAACATTCTAATTGTACAATACACCCTATATCATTCCAACCAAAAAAAATATTAAAACTTACAAGTAACCAACATCCAGTTTGGAAACCATCAAAGGTTTTCTAGAATAGCAATCGCGTTCAGTGACCAAGACAGAAGTAGTATTGCCCACTGTATATGACAGTACATCGGTCACAAATCTGCTCACTGCTCTGGCGTCGCAGGAACTTGGGACACAAACTGCCCACCGAAGTGATTCTCCGCGACCAGTGCGGCTCTGAAATTACATTACACTTTAGAAACAGTCTTATTTTCATTGAGTTGTTTTTGTTTCTAATAATTCAATTTCTTATTGTCTATAATCATTATTTTCATTAAAGTTGATTTATTTGTTTTCTGAGAATCTAAAAAGAGCGATTACTTCCCTTAAGTTTATTGTTGAAAATAATAATGCTTCGGCAATATTTAATGACAGTTTAGCAATCACTGGATAACAAAAAATCAGGCAAATATCATAACAACTGTTTATTACTATCCCCTTGAAAGTATACGGCGTAAATGGTATGCTATGCTCTTATAAGCAAGTATAAGTAAAGTAATTCTATACAAGTACAGCAGCATTAAACAAGTATGAACGTGGTCTTGATATAAGATCATAATCAATATTTCAAAAGAGCGAACGCTCTCGAATATCAGTAAAAATATTGATTGACATTCTTGGTTATTTCACTTAAAGTAAACTTATTTATTACAGATGATATGATGATGATTATTTCTAATGCTCTTTTACTAATATATTTACAAGTTAACTTAATACGCAAATTCACAAGTAAATTGGAAAATAAGAAAAAAAGTTAATGACAACTCTCGTAGATTTGTTAATTTATTGTTTAGGTATATCGCCATATTGAACGGTAACTATATTACCAATACAGATTACAAAATAACTTACCTAAAAAAGTATTTTGAAAAGTGGATTTACTGGCGGTGATTTTATGTGATAATTAAAAAAAAATGTATATTAAATTTTATTAAGTGAGTCTTTTGTAAGAAAGGGAATGAGGGTGAATGTGGCTAAGACCAAAACGATGGTTTTTGAGAGACAGGAAGATGTGACAGAATGCGTGATTGCGATTGATGGTAAGGATGTGGAACAGGTGAAGGAGTTTTTATATCTGGGAAGTTTGTTTACAAGGGATGGAAAATATGATGAAGATTAATAAATAAAGAATAATAAAGGAAAGAAAAATTTTGACACAGGCGGGAATCGAACCCGCGACCTCGGATATACGCCCCGACGCTCTGCCAACTGAGTCACTGTGTCAATTGGCTGCCAGTGCGAAATTCTTCTATCCTTTATTTCACATGAGGTTTTCATGAACAAAAAGATTTAAATTATATGATAAAGATATTGAAAGAAGAGTGAAAAAGGGTAATGCGGTAAATGGAGCAATGAATAGCCTAATGACCTGTCAATCGGTGTCTGAAAAGGCACGAATGGCTGTGCATGATGCTGTTCTTGTTCCTACGCTTATGTATGGAAGCGAATTTTGGGTGTGGCAGAAGAAGCATGAGAGCAGAGTGAATGCAGTAGAGATGAGGTCCCTCAAAAAAATTGTAATGTTGAATTATGTGACCGAGTGAGAAATAGTGTTATTCGTGAAAAGTGTGGTGTGAAAGATGATATTGTAAGAAAGATAGAAAAAGGAATGTTGAGATGGTTTGGGCACATAGAGAGGGTGGATGATAGAAAATTGGTAAAAGGGATCTATAGAGCTAGTGTTCATAGCGTAGAGGACGACCACGGAGAACACACTTGGACCAAATTGAGAATGTTCTCAAAAAGGCTGGCGTCCGAAGTATGAATAATAAAAGAGCATGCATGAAAAGATTGATGGATGTAAACGAAGCTAGAGAGGTTTGTCAGGATCGTACAAAGTGGCGATCAATAGTCTCTGCCTACCCCAATGGGAACTAGGAGCGTGAGTATATGTATGTATTAGTGTAATTAAAATTAATTTTATAAATATTAAATTACCATTATTTTGTCAGTAACATATATTTTAATTGACCACAGACTATGGGGAACAATAGCAATATATTTTAAAAACTAAATGTGTGTAAAAATGATAATGTGTTAGTATAACAGCAACACCTAAATTTACCAGATCAGACTGCCGTGTCATTTCGGTGCCGCTAAAAAATCTATGAAACTTATATATTTTTTTGCATGCAGCCGATGCACACGGAATTATAGAACGTAACATAATATAGAAGTATAGGATATTTGATTATAACAATTCAGTACTTAGGCAGTTATTTAAAAATATGGAGCACATAATTTCAATAGCTTACCTTCTTAGCTTCTTCCGACTGAGACCAAACAATGGTTGCAAGACAATACTGTCCCTCTACTCTTCTTCCATCGTCACTTGGATCATCGATGGTAACACATTCATCAAAGTTGCCAAGATGATATGATGAACCATATAGCAAACCTTGCGGAGACTTTGATGACGCATCGAACACTAGAAGTAGTAACAAATGAATTGTAGACATATATTTATATGGGTATTTTAGTACGAAAGAGCTCGGACATAAACCCAAAAGTTTTATGGTTTAATGTGTAAATAATATAAAAATCAATCGCCGGCTGCACAGAAAATGAAATCTCATTTTTCCAATGAGAATGTGAACCCACCTACCGTTTGGCAAATCAGAACATATTTCTCAACTCCATCCTCTGATTTCCTCCAATGGCTTCCTCCATAAGCATCTTCATAATAAACTATATTCAATTATAGATCCGATTAGAGAGTACTCAAGCTAGGACTGAGTTGACCTTATAACGTTATTTTAATAGCCTCAGCAGTTATGCTTAACATTATGTCGTTTGGAATTTTACCTGTTTTTTTGGTTCGCTAGTGTTTTGATAAACATATAACATAACATAACATAAACGTTCACGCCGTTTATCCCCGAAGGGGTTTGGCAGAGGTACCAATACTTCTGAACACACATGGAAGCGCCATCTAGTGTCCAGAGAAGGTACCCACGTTTTGCTTAGACAGTGTACTCACGTGATAGGGGGCAGGCCTATTGCCGTTTTGTAGGAATACACTGTCACATGACTAAGTACAACTCAGCCATGTGAGTTTCCTCACGATGTTTTCCCTCACCGTTAACAACCATGATAAATTAACCACACATATGACTTTAGAAAAGACAAATTGGTGTAGGCCCGACCCAGGATTGGAACTCACGCCCTTCTGTTTTCGGGCGGGTGTTCTACCCACTGGACTATCATGTCGCTTTTGATAAACGAAACCTATAATTTTATAATATTAGTTACTTGTTGTACTATGGTAGCTGCGTTATAAATTTATTATTAAGTACATCCTTATCCGTACATATTGTCAGTCTGAACGGGGTAAACTCTAAAACTTCTAAACGGATTTTTAAACGGTTTTCAACAACAGAACAGATCGAATGATACTTGAGAAAGGTAAATTAGTAGTAATACGGCGATGATTGTTGAAGACGTCGCCAAAAACTCGCCAACTGCGTGCTGAATCCACGTGAACGCCGCGAAAAATAGTCAAAATATTGTAGAATAATGCAGTAGAAAATATAAAATTTATAAAATGCTATAAATAATTCGATATTAGCATTATCTCTACCTCTTATGGTTGGCTTATAATAACCAATTTTAAGTTGATTTTATCAGTAAATTTATATAAGAAAACATGCGTTATTTTCAAAGTTATTTTTTTAGTTCAATACTCACCTCTTCAAATCAGTATTTGAAGAGGTGAGTATTATTAGAGTAGTATTAGAGTAGTAGTAGTTAGTATTAGAGTAGTAAGTAAGTAATTTAATTGTAAGAAAAGTTTTATATAACAAACACAAGTTATATATTAAAACACCGAAATCCTCATAGTTTAGAATAAATATTTCAGGATTTCTTTCGATTTCACCAGGATCCCATCATCAGATCCTAACCGGACAATGGGACCATCCATTAGCGTAACAACATGCATTAAAAAAAAACCGAAGAATATAGAACCTCTCTCATGTATGGAGTCCGAAATCCAAGCGGAGGAAGCTGCGGATAGAAACTACTGATTATATCATACTTACATATAATCACGCTATTAGGTTAGGGAAGCCGTATTGGACGACTGACTGACATTCTTCATTTATTTTTTTAAGTGAAGTAAATTATTTCTTTATGTAAGTGGTATCACCCCAGCAAATTTCTCCGAAAAGATTGGTCGTATCTTTTTAAGATTTCACGTAGTCTCCTATTTTGTTGCTCAATAATAGTAGCCATGGTGCGCCAGCGTGGTCACCGAAAGGACACCGCTTGAGAGCAATAGGATGGTAATAGGTTTGTGTGGTGCGGAGTGATGTGTCACCCCTGATGTTACTATTCACGTCAATATGCTTGTATGCACGCTTAAATCTTATTTGGATAAAGATAATGTGTGTGTATTTGGCACTCTATTAAAATTTGAAACGACACCTAGACTTTAACTGCTCATACATAATCAATATTACAAATTAAATTACTTCTATCATGTTATGTAGTTAGCTAAAGCTTACCAATTGATAAAAAGTGATAATGCTTTGCACTCTTTTTATAACCAGAGTAAAAGCTGTTTTTAAATTTAACTCTTTTGAATTATATATAGATAGTTCTTTATAATAAACAAATACTCTACCATCTTTGCCAAAACAAATCGATTATAAAATTAAGCTTTGGCAATTAATCGCCTATAGCCAGTTGAGTTAAATCAAAATAATATTAAATGAATACTTTTCTAAGATCTCAGGTTTCTATAACTAAACTACATTTTATAATAAAGAATTAAAGAGACATAAAGAACATAATTTTAATTGAACGACACAATCAAAGAACATTGCAAACGAATCAGTAGTCAAATCCCATATTCAAATGACCTTGAGCCTGCACCGAATACCTAAACACACGTTTGGGATACCTCGATTTTCTTAGTCTTTATTTCGTTAGTAATAAGGTATATAATGGTTTGACATAATAAAACAAAATGGCAGTCGTCTTACATAGCATTCCCAAAGCACTGTATTCGATATTGACCTAAATTGAGTAATATTCTGTTGTCGGTGTATTAATAAGTTTTAGTGTCAAATCCTAACAGTATTTAAACTGGCAATCTAGGAGTATGTTAATAAGTAACTAGGTACGTAATATCAGCTTATAACTGTTTAACCAAATGTTCTCAGATACTTGTTTATGCACGTAAGCGATTATGTCGTATGTATATCGTGCAGATGATAACTGTTCAAATCCCGGGTCGGGCCAACACCAATTTGTCTTTTCTAAAGACAGGTGTGGTTAATTTATCATGGTTGTTAACGGTCAGGGAAAACATCGTGAGGAAACCCTCCATGACTAAGTTGTACTTAGTAAACTGACAATGTATTCGTACAAAACGGCGATAGGCCTGCCTCCTATCCCGCGAGTATACTGTCCATGCAAAACATGGGTACTCTGAACATCAAGTGACAATGTCACGTGATGTTCAAAAGTATTAGTACCTCTGCCAAACCCTTCGGGGATATACGGCGTTAACGTTCGAGTTGAGTTGAGCCATAGGGGTATAGATGTATATCAAGTTATAATTTTGTAACCTGGTGTTCAGAGTACCCAAGTTTCGCGTAGACATTGTATCCACGTGAGTGGGGCAGGCTTATCACCGTTTTGTGCAAACACACTGTCACATAACTAAAAATTGCAGTGTCGGTATAGAAACGCATTAATGCATTTTATCCAGTGGTTAACAGAAAGGGTGACTTAGTGCATTGGGACCTTTGAGCGATTTTTAGACGATGCGATTGGAGATACGTCACGAACATACTTTATTTAACAACCTTTTCCCCAATCAACTTACAAAAGTCGCTGAGGTAATTCTTATTCTGCAGCTCTTTCTACCATATGTGACTAAATTTATGTTTGCATGTATAACAAAAAATAATTTAGCATGGGATTCTCAAAAGGTTTTACCTCACACAGTAAAAAAACTTGATAACTTATGTGAACTCAGAAAAGACACATTGTTGCCAGCCACGACTCAGTATTTGAATATACGCTTCTCTGCATGACAGGTGCTGGTGTTCCCTGCTGAACTGTTACGGTTGTCTATACCTGAAGGGCAAGCACGAGACGTGTTTAAACTAGTTATCGTGTGGGATAAAGCAGCACGAGCGATATTTTATCGACACGATAACGGTTAGAATGAGATGGCAGTATACGATACTAAGTAAGTGCGTAAGAGATGGCTGCTTTATCGCACGCGATAACTAGTTTAAACACCGCTCGTGCTTGCCCTTCAGGTTTTATAACTTTGATAGTGTCTTTTTGCTAGAGAGAGGGTTTGTGCGAATACACCGTCACAAAATAATACAACTTAAAATAGCTGTGTCTGCTTAGAAAAGCATTAACGCATTTCTTCCAGTAGTTATCAGGTCTTTCTATTCCAAATAACGCCAATTAGTTAGGTACTTAAACAATACACAATAAAGGAAGAAAAATCAATAGTTTTAATGAAGTTCTTAGTGCCTCGCGAAGCCAGCACGAAAGCAAATAGCAGAGCAATAATTACGTGACGCTAGTTAAGTTACCGCGACCTGATTAAATTTTACCTGCACAGCTAATGAGTCATTATTAAAAGATGGTTGAAATATCAATAAATACATTATATACAGACACAGGATAACATACATATACTCACGGTCATAAATCCCAAAAAGGGGCAGCCAGAGTTTAAGAGCTAGAAACTCCTCAGCCACATTTGGAAGTTGATAGGGGACAATATGGGAGAAATAAAGTATCGTTAGTGATGGGTTTCTAACTGCATCGCCGAAAAACCAGTTTAAAAAGCACCATACCCTTAGTCGCCTCTTACGACACCCGTGGGTACAAAGGGGGAGTGACATTCTAAGCTGGTGCTACAAGGCGAGCAGGATACAGGATACAGGATAACAGACTTGGTGTATTACCTACATATTGTACGAAACGAGTTAATGCATTTTGGAAGACGCGGTTGTCAACTCATCACCGATCATCGTTCATTGTACTTCGTTGTGCATAAGGTTTAACTAATTTTATATATACATACATAATAAATGTTTAGACAGAATCTGAGACATACATGCATACATACATACACTCACGGCTATAAATCCCTAATAGGGGTAGCCAGAGCTGTGGAATTAGAAATTCCTCAGCCAGAGCTGTGGAATTAGAAATTCCTCAGCCACTTTTGGAAAGTTGCATGGGGAAGAGATGGTAAAATAAAGGTTGTTGGTGATGGGTCTCTAACCGCATCGCCCAAAAATCCCTTAATAGCCCCAATACCGTTAGTCGCCTCTTACGTACACCCACCGGAAGAAAAGGGGTAGTGCTATTCTAAGCCGACACTACACAGCTTCTGAATCTGAGAATTAAAAAAAATAGCGTCAACTTTTTATACTACATTTGGAAGTTGATAGGGGACAAGATGGGAGAAATAAAGTATCTTAGTGATAGGTCTCTAACTGCATCGCCGAAAAACCAGTTTAAAAAGCCCCATACCCTTAGTCGCCTCTTACGACACCCGTGGGTAGAAAGGGGTAGTGACATTCTAAGCTGGTACTATAAGGCGAGCAGGATACAGGATACAGGATAACAGACTTGTTGTATTACCTACATATTGTACGAAACGAGTTAATGCATTTTGGAAGACGCGGTTGTCAACTCATCACCGATCATCGTTCATTATACTTCGTTGTGGATAAGGTTTAACTAATTTTATATATACTTACATAATAAATAATTAGACAGAATCTGAGCCATACATACATACATACATATACTCACGGCTATAAATCCCTAAAAGGGGTAGCCAGAGCTGTGGAATTAGAAATTCCTCAGCCACTTTTGGAAAGTTGCATGGGGAAGAGATGGTAAAATAAAGGTTGTTGGTGATGGGTCTCCAACCGCATCGCCCAAAAATCCCCTAATAGCCCCAATACCGTCAGTCGCCTCTTACGTACACCCACCGGAAGAAATGGGGTAGTGCTATTCTAAGCCGACACTACACAGCTTTCTAAGCCGACACTACACAGCTTAAGCCGACACTACACAGCTTCTGAATCTGAGAATAAAAAAAATAGCGTCAACTTTTTAAAGTTACACAGTGACAAATCATAAAAGGAAGGTTTGAAGAAGTGGCTGGCACTTCTCCCACCAAATAAATAAAAAACCCAAATCCCTTAGTAATGGGACTAGTCACCTCGTAAGATAGCCCTGGCAAAAATGAGTTAGTGTTATTTAAGCTGACTGTGACAGCAATTTTCTTTTTTTGCTTATTCCTGCTAATATTATAGGATCAACATCGCTCTCTATATCTCTTTTACTACTTTATCGTTTTCAATCGTATTATTCTCTATCTGAACATCCCTTCGCTACCATTTTAGCCATATCACATTTTACAACGCACTTTCGAATTACATACATACAAAAATACATATACTCACAGCAATAAATCTTTAAAAGAGGTAGCCAGAGCTTCTGAATCAGAAAATTCTTCTAATAGTGGAAATATTATAAAATAAATATTTTTGGTGATGTGTCACCAACCGCATCGCCCAAAAATCACTTATTAGTCCCGATACCTTTAATCGCCTCTTACAATCTCTCATAGGCAAAAATGGGCTAGTTTTATTCTAATGCTACACAGCTATAGACCCCTAGAAGGGGTAGCCAGAGCTAAGGAATAAAAAAATCCTCAGCCACTTTTGGAAATTTTAGAATAAATGTTGTTGGTGATGGGTCTCCAACCGCATCGCCCAAAAATCCTTTGAAAGCCCCAATACCGTTAGTCGCCTCTTACGTACACCCACCGGAATAAATGGGGTAGTGTCGGCTTAGAATAGTAAGATATATAGAAGGAAAATACATTGTCCTCGCCAACATTGTCTGGTGGTCGCTGTCATATCTGAACGGCAATACTTACACTAGGACAATGCTCCCGACTTATAATTATACTTTTTACTAATACAATTAAATGCTACTTACAGTACCGTGGATAATCGTAAGACCGTATGGGGCTTTTTAAGTTATTTCTTGGCGTTTAAAGGCGGGGGTCCGAAGTGAGAAGAATAAAAAAGCATGTATGAGAATAATAATGAATGTAAGGGAAGCAAGAGAGGTTTGTCAAGATCGTACTAAGTGGCGATCGATAGTCTCTGCCTACCCCAATGGGAATAATGGGCGTGAGTATAAGTAAGTAAGTAAGTAAGTGGTTGGAGACCCGTCACCAACAATGATTTATCATTACCATTTTTTCCCCAATCCCCAATCATCTTCCAAAAGTGTTCGAGGAATTTCTCATTCCAAATCTCTGGCTATCCTGTTTAGGGATTTATAGCCGTAAGTATATGTATGGATACGTGTGTATGTTATAAACATATATTTTTACAAATGCAATTGATTGCTACTTATAGATTGTTCATTAAAGGGAGCATTCCGAGGCAGTTGTCACATTTTTCTGTTGAGTCTTGGGTTGATAATTTCAGTACTGCGTCAGTATATATTCATGATCTTGATTTTTCAAATAAAATACTTCCACCTTTCACCGTGAACTTGCTACAGCACTATTATATGTGCTATGGAAAAAATTAGTACCTATGAACTATTTTTCCATTTGTTTTGTATAACTAGTCTAGTGGATGCGATTATAAATACAAAATCTTTTAAAAGATTTACGATAAACATATATTTTTAAAATGTTCAATCTAAAACTGCATTTAAATAGTATATAATAAACATAAACATATAAACATAAACGTTCACGCCGTTTATCCCCGAATTGGTTGGCAGAGGTACCAATACTTCTGAACTCACATGGCAGCGCCATCTAGTGTCCAGAGAAGGTACCCACGTTTTGCTTAAACAGTGTAATCACGTGATAGGGGGCAGGCCTATCGCCGTTTTGTACGAATACACTGTCACATGACTAAGTACAACTCAGCCATGTGGGTTTCCTCACGATGTTTTCCCTCACCGTTAACAACAATGATAAATTAACCACACATATGACTTTAGAAAAGACAAATTGTTGTAGGCCCGACCCAGGATTGGAACTCACGCCTCACGCCACGACTATCATGTCGCTTCGTATAGTATATAATGTAGGATTTAAATCACACAATTTTAAAGCAGCATATATGTAATGTAATTGTGTAAGCGTGACCACCCACCCCGCCCGCCCACGTCAGTCTTTTTCGGTGCGATCATGAAATTTTAGTTTGGATATGGGTTATGCATAAATTTCAGTAACTTGACACAGTAAATTTAGCACAGTAAAGTGACCCGTGGGAGTTTTAACGTTCCAATTTTTAATATGTCCTTTGTGTTGCGAATTTATTGAAAAACCCTGCTCCTATATTTATGAGTAGTTGCATGTTCTAGTGTTTTGGACCATATATAGTGTACCTCATTTACTGAAAATAAGTATGCTCCCATATAATTTTTGTGGACCTCGTTCGTTACGATAAACAAAAATCGGTGTGTTAAAAATGTGTATACATCTGTGTGTATATGGCCAAATCAGTTGGGAAAAACAGTTGAAAGAACGTAAACATGTGGCAATGTAAATTGTCGTCAGAATATTACACATATAAGGAAAGTGATGGTTTGTGGCAAAATTGTATTATTGGTTGTAAATCTTATTTTGCCTGCTTCTATGACAGAAACAGATACGATCTTAAGCTCTATTCAGTATTATCTAATTAAATCATAACATAACATTACATATACTCACGGCTATAAATCCCTAGAAGGGGTAGCCAGAGCTAAGGAATTAGAAATTCCTCAGCCACTTTTGGAAATGTGAGTGGGGAAAAGATGGTAAAAGTAAAGGTTGTTGGTGATGGGTCTCCAACCGCATAGCCCAAAAATCCCTTAAAAGCCCCAATACCGTTAGTCGCCTCTTACGTACACCCATTGGTAGAAACGGGGTAGTGCTATTCTAAGCCGACACTACACGGCACAAAAAATCTAATTAAATCAAATCAGATTTATATAGATGCCAACAAATATATCGTTACACAGAAACGGCGGTTATTTTAAATGTTTTTACTCAGATTTAACTGAAACAAATATTGCTTAGAGTACTGATTTCAATATATTTCATAATTGATATAATAACCGCATTCCATTAACATTGAACTTGAAGCAACTTAGCAAGACTCGATCGAAGACACGCGACAAAACAAATTAAATATACGACCTCGATAATAACCGTCTCGCTTATACTGTTTGGTTATCGTTGTCAATATTAAGTTTAAGTATATTTTTTGCCAAAAAGTGGGTCCAAAGTTTATCACATTGTTTTTTTTAAGGCTTACGCGCTATATATATAGCTTAAAGACCATAAAAAGGACAAGCTCGAGCCCTTGGTAGGGGCATAATTAATAAGCTGTGATAAAACGTTTTCAACGACACGTTTGAAGAAGGGTTAAATTATAGCCTCAGAAAAGAAATTTCCTCAGTGACTTTTAGAACTGAGTGGAAAAATGTTAGTATGGGTATTAGGGATGAGGTAATGGCGATCGATACTCTCTGTCTACCCCTATCTAATGGGGATAATGAGCGTGACTATAAACAAGTACGTAAGTAAGTAATGTGCCTCTAGCCAAATAACTAAACAATCACTTAAAAACATCCAAACCCCTTAGTCGCCTCTTGCGAGAAGAAACGGGTTAATGCTATTCTAATAGACAGCAACTAATATGTCTATAATCCATTATTTTACCCATTTGCCACTCAACTTCCAAAAGGTATTTTTAATTCTCAAGCTTTGGCTACCCCTTTTAACATCTATTGTCGTAATTATAATGTGTAAATGCAAGAAATATCTTTTACACGTAGTAATTATGACTGTTAAATAGGTACTGTACTGGACTAGAGTAAATGTTTAAATCACATCGGAAGCGGAAGCATTAAGGAAAATGAGAAACTACTGTTGTATTTATAAATACTCAGAAGTCACGCATTTTTATATTAAATCATGCAAACATACATGCAAATAATCAGGGTCATTATGAGAGGAGTGGGTGACCCTTGTTTCATAATAAAATAATCAGAGGCAATCCTAAGTGAAAAGTAAAATATTAATCTTGAAAATTTCTCTGAAATCTTATAATCACTATGTAGAGTTGTATAAGTAAGTCTGTCATTAGTATATCTTACATACATACATACATATACTCACGGCTATAATTCCCTAGAAGGGGTAGCCAGAGCCAAGGAATTATAAATTCCTCAGCTACTTTTGGAAGTAGAGTGGGGAAAAGGCGGTAAAATAAAGGTTTTTAGTGATGGGTCTCCAACCGCATCGCCCAAAAATCCAATAAAAAGCCCCAATACCCTTAGTCGCCACTTACGACACCCGTGGGTAGAAAGGGGTAGCGACATTCTAAGCCGGCACTACACGGCATTTTTTAGTGAAAACTAATAACTAAACTTTTGATATTTAGTAAATACCACAGTTACATTATTTTGACTTATATGCATATAGTTACGGCTTTTAATCCCCGAAAGTGTAGGCCAAAGCTTCAGACTAAGAAATTTCTCTGTCGCTTTTGAAATTTCAGTAAAAAATATTGAAAAATAAAGGTTGTTGGTGATGTCTTTAAATGCCTTGCGCCCATCTTGCGATCACCCACTGAAATAAATGGGGTAGTGCTATTCTATTTTGGGATACTAGGAATAATGGACATGCTTATTCTAACGTTAGTTCATCTCAAAGATGCACAAACTTTAATTTATAAATTGTTACACATAAATATGCCTTAATCTGAATTTAAAGGTTTTTAAGTGTTTAAGTATAGAACAGAATATAATAGCAATGCTTATACAAAAAAGCATAGTTGTTTGGTGGTCCTATGAAAATTGAGTTTTTGGGCAGATTATTGCATTAAACTACCACTGCTACTCTTACTACTTTCATATAGGGTATTGAAAAAAAAAAGTGCACGTTTATTATCTGCCTGTATGTTTGCATAAACATACATACTGTAGCGACGCGCTGTCAGTATACAATGACGCGCACTACATAGAAACGCTGACAGTGCGAGAAGTATCACATTCCACAGCAACTCGTAACAAAGCTATATACGTCACACTCGTCATCAAGACTCACCATACAAATCCTACATCGCGCAATCGAAGTTTCTAGAATGTTGACTATTATCTACAAGTTCAACTTAATACAGTAGGACCGCGGTCCCCAAGCAAACCACCGCCTGGCAGAAGATCTTCCCTTTTCCTCCACATAATACACTCACAGCTATATAATCTCAAAAAGGGGTAGCCAGGGTTACGAAATCAACAATTCCTCAGTTGTCTCCGGACGTTGAGAGGGGAAAGTAATGGATCTTTGAGAATGAGACGATATTCCAATATGCTCGTTTACTGTCATGCAATATTCTCAAGAACAGAAAGTAGTGTTTTTCTAATTCCATGTTGCATGTTCTTTTAATAGCATTTTCTTGGACAAAATATTAGTACTATCCAAGCTCAAAGATTTCAAAATTAAACTCAAATAACTGACATCCAATTAATTCAGACTTTATTTCTTAAGGTTTAAGGACCTTAATTAAACACTTGGTAGCGAAAACACGTAGTAATAGAGTCTATAATACGATAGTTGTGTAATATAGTACGGACCTCAAGTATCAGCTGTGTCTTAGTTACTGACTTGTTACGAATTTACTCAATTTAATTGGAACTTAGTTGGTTTCAAAAGAGCAGTTTACCCTAGTTACTGGAATTTGTAACCGGCAATCAACTTTCTATATTCGATTTTATTTAATGGATTACGATCTTCGATATCAATAACTCTATTTCCTCTACTGAACATTTCAAGATTGATAATGACAGAACCCCAGCGGAACTGCTCATATTAAGGAGGCAGAAATAAGACTCCTTACCGGAACATTGTAATATATATGTATAATTTTCTAAGATAATATATGTAGTGCTGTGTAGTGTCGGCTTAGAATAGCACTACCCCATTTCTTCCGGTGGGTGTACGTAAGAGGCGACTAACAGTATTGGGGCTTTTAAGGAATTTTTGGGCGATGCGGTTGGAGACCCATCACCAACAACCTTTATTTTTACCATCTTTTCCCCACTCAATTTTCCAAAAGTGGCTGAGGAATTTCTAATTCTTTAGCTCTGGCTACCCCTTTTAAGGGATTTACAGCCGTGAGTATATGTATGTATGTAATTTTCTAAGATAATATATGTATTAAATTTTTTTTTGAGGTTGTCGGTGAGTAAAACATATGAAAAATGAAAGTTGTGAGAGTCTTAATATTCTCAACTCGATCATTCAAGCCGTATATCCCCGAAGGGGTGGCAGAGGTAATAATACTTCTGAACATCACGTGAAATTGCACCTGGTGTTCAGAGTACCCACGTTTTGCTTGGACAGTCACTCACGTGATAAGGGCTGACCAATCGCCATTTTCTACGAATACACTGTTATATGACTAAGTACAACTTAGTTTACTCTAGTCTTAATATATCAGGTGAATAAAATTTAAGTGTGTGTTTTTCTGATTCCTTAGCTCTGGCTACCCCTTCTAGTGATTTATAGCCTAGAGTGTACTATAGAGTATATGTATGTATGTACATTTTAATGACATGTTTTTGGTTTTAAATACTATCTCTGAGTCTGCCGTTTATATCTGTTATTCTTTAAAACGGCTGCTCAGATTCGGGCCTTTTACTGACTGAATAAAAATTACATAATCAAAACCAACTATGCAAGAATAAAATGTGTGACATACATATAGAAGTTGAACTTTTAATCAAGTATTACTGCTACATTGTATAAATAAGTAAAACACCGAAGTCTCTGCAAAGGACAATTGCAAATTACATAATGGACAGCATTGATGTGTTTATCCAAGTGTATACTTTTTATACTTTGACAATTTATGAGCTGTGTAGTATGGGCTTAGAATAGCACTACTTTATTTCTTCCTGTGAGTGATTTTAAGAGGCTGAAGTGAGTTTCGGGCGATGTGATGCGAATATTATCTCCACGCGTCTTTCAAAAGTAGCTTAGGAATTTATAATTCCGAAGCCCTGGTTACCCCTTCAAGGCATTTATAGCTGTGAGTACATTCGTATTGTATGTCTGTATGTTACATACGGGTTTCACAAACTACATAGTAAAAGACATATCGCAATAAGATGTATAAAGTATTTTACTGACATGCATGATAGCATCAAAAACAACTATTAAGACCACTAGCCGCTAACTTCTATTTATAACCGGCTGAAAATTGCTTAATTGCAGGCGTTAACACAATTGCCACTTTTTTATCTCTATAGGCTTGCAGACGCACTATTTTTCTTAACATCAAATGACATTTTGTTATATAACGTTTAGGTTTGCCAGGATCGTACAAAGTGGCGATCAATAGTCTCTGCCTACCCCAATGGGAAATAATGGCGTGAGTATATGTATGTATGTATAACCCTTTTTTATATCCTAATTGTGTAGGAGAGCCTGTGGCAAATTTGTACAGGTTCAGCATAACTAGTTAGAGCGAACTTTTAACTAGATATTACGCACTTACTTAGTATCGTATACTGCCATCTCATTCTAACCGTTATCGTGGCGATAAAATAGCGCTCGTGCTTGCCTTGCAGTTGGGGTTCGTTTGTCACAATGTTTGTCTCATTACCGATAACAATCGTAATAAATAAACAATACATTTAAGTTAAAATTTCACAAGTACATGTGATTTATAAAATTATGAATATTTACACATCTTACCAGCTGAGTTACATTATACGATGAATGACTATCATCTATGCTATACTCTAGTACATGTAAATTAATGCATTATTTATATCTAAAACGCATGTATCTTTGTATGTTATCTTTGCCTTGTAGTGCCGGCTTAGAATGTCGCCACCCCTTTCTACCCAAGGGTGTCGTAAGAGGCGACTAAGGGTATTGTGACTTGGCGATGCGGTTGGAGAACCATCACCAAAAACCTTTATTTTACCATCTTTTCCCCATTCAACTTCCAAAAGTGACTAAGGAATTTATAATTCCTTAGCTCTGGTTACCCCTTCTAGGGAGTTATAGCCGTGAGTATATGTATGTATGTATCTATGTATGTATCTTTGTATCTAAGTTAATGCTGTCATACATACCAATATATTACGCAATTAGTTAAGATTGGGACAGGCTGAGACTATAAATCGCCATTTTGTAATCCGTTTCTTCAAGCTTTAATCTTCAATTTCAATCTTCAAGCTTTATGTAATCCGACATGCTATCTTTAATAAAAATAAAGTCCTTACGTGTAACTGTTTGTATTGAAGGTCCAAAAACTTTCATCTACGAAGGCAAAAGGAGCACACTATTTCATAAACTATTACACCAAAAGGATAGTACGCAATCGAGATATCACTATACCAGTAAGGAGATTGTCCGACAAACCGGTTCTAGCCAGTTCAGCTCTGCCCTGCAGTCTAGTCTAGTCTTTAGCTTTATTGCCGACCGATTATTATCCAAGGTACTATTATGTTTGGTTACAAAAGACGATAGATACGGTAAAAGTTTTGCTGCGAATGCTTCCTGTTTTCTGAGTTGAATCGGGTTCAGATATTTACATCCGCCGGGTTATTCGTCTTTGTTTTTACTGGTTTGTGAGACTAGTGTTGTCTCTTTCTAGTATATTAAATCTCATTTATTGTGTCTCAGTTGGTGAGTAGTGTCGGCATAAATAGAAATAACCCTTTTCTTATTTGGGGCTTTTTAAGTCATTGTTGGTTGTTGTGGTTGGAGACACATCACAAACAACCTTTATTTTGTAATCCTTTCCTAAATCAGCTTTCGAATGTACATACATACATACATATATTCACGGCTATAAATCCCTAGATGGGGTAGCCAGAGACCAAGAGCTAAGGAATTAGAAATTCCTCAGCCACTTTTGGAAAGTTAAGTGGGTAAAGAATGTGGCTAAATGTGTCAAATGTGGCTAAAGAATTTGTAATTTTAAAACTCTGGCTACTCTATTTTGGGATTTACAGCCGTGAGCTGAGAAGTATGTATGTCATTTATATAGAACTTTATACTCCACTTATACTGAAGGTTTTGGATACTAGAGCCATATACAAACAATTTCAGCAATATCCAATTTAAATGTCTACCTTTTGTTTAGAATGGGATAATGTTATTGTGACACATGTCCACTACGTATACAGTACAATGAAATGTACTAGAAAGAATTGCAGACCGTGCACATAAACTACATTCCGAGTATGTTACATCATCATCTACTATAACAAATCTTCATCGATCAAAATTACTTATCCTCACGGCTACAAATCCCTAAAAGTAGTGTCAGAGTTTCAGAATCAAAAAAATATACAGCCACTTTTGGAAGTTAAGTGGGGAAAAGATTGTAAAATAAATGTTGTTATGTAAAATAATATGTATGTATGTAATGGAGTAAAAAAGGTGATTTTAATTCACACATGATGCTGAGCCAAATAAAACAGCTACTTCTTTTGTTAATATTTAATATAACTAGCAGCGCTTGTGTGGCGTTCTTAAAATTGAATACAAAGCGTTCTAGGAAAGACAGAATGCCAAATTATAAACAGTAGAAAGGAATACCTGCCGTTTAGATCGTATGTAAAAAATTGCTACTCTTTTAGGGATATACAAATAATGTTACCGATATGAAAGGACAAAAAAGAAAATATTTACTCAAGCTTCAAAGTGTCAAAAGTATGTTAAAAATAGGTTCAGTAGAACCAATAAAACTACAAATATTACTACATTATAATATTAGCATTAGCAGAAATAACGTAATCAGTAAGCAAACACTTTGAATCACTTCTCACGGAGCGGAGATTCTAAGCACAGGTTAACCTTGTTATTATTTTATTTAACACTTTTTGTATTAAGCGTTATTTATCATAATAAAAAAACAGTTCATTGACCGACTTGATATTGCCTCTTTTATCTTGAAATAATAAAATTATAATTGGTGCAGCCATAGATTTAAAAACACTTCCAAAAAAAAGGCGTTAGTTTTAAGACAGTGGAAAATTTATTGAGTTGTTTACGCCGTTTTAAGTTTTGCTGTATGAGTTATTAAGTCAGGAATGGTTCCTAATCTTTTGTAGTGTCGGTTAAAAGTAGAACTTTCCTTTTTTTACTGGAAATGTGGCTAGGGGTTGTTGAACTTAGATTATTGTTGAGAATTATGGCTACATACTTAACTAATATTATAAGACATACTTTATTACTTTTGTCATCTTTCCGCGCCTGAACTTCCAAAAGTAGCAGAAGAATTTTTAAAGCACTGCCTACCGTTTTTGGAATTTGTAGCCGTGAACAATGAATATTATATTATGGCCACAAATCCCAAAAAGCCGTAGGCAGTGCTTTAGATTTAAATTCTCTTAGCAACTTTTGAAAGTTTCTTGTTAAGGATCGATTGACAGTTTAATAGTTGATTAGTGATGAGAATACATCTATGGTGATGGGTAATTATCGATATTATATTTATTGATGTTATTTACCGGTTGCTGCGGATGAAATACTCAATCTCTACGTCATTTGTTCTCGTACAGGTTTTTTATTATATTTTATTAAAATTCAAATATTCCGGTAGAGTGGATCACGTCATAAAATGTATACTATGCCATCGTGTTTTCGAATATTACACTTTGGGTTTTTTATTCGAAAACCCTAACTTACTAATAATTGATTTGGTTTTTACCAACATTAGCTACGTTACTTAAATCAGAATTTTAAGCAATCTCAGTGTGATTCGTTTGACAGAAAAGTTTATTGTGAGATAAAAATATTTGCGAAAGACGTGATAATCAGACTATGCCGCCTTATGTCAGCTAGCTACTGTGCGGGGAGAAAAATATAGACTTTATATTATTTCGGTATTAGTTAATAGTTAATAAGGGTATAGGGGCTTCTTACGTGAATTTTGGGCGATGTGGTTGGAGACCCGTCACCAAAAACATTTATTTATTATTACCACCTTTTCCCCAATCAACATCCAAAAGTGGCTGAGGAATTTCTAATTCCAAAGCTCTGGCTACCCCGTTAAGGGATTTATAGCCGTGAGTATATGTATGTATGTACGTATGTAGTTAATAGAGTTTATAATTAAACAATTGTTCAAATATTTTAAATTATTGTAGTATAGAATATATATTCATACTTTTGACGCCTATCATTTTGTGCACATTCTTTATTCGGACTGAAGTTGTTTATCCTTCATCCAGCCTCGGTAGTATAAGGCGGAGAGCGATAGGTCATCAAATCTGCATATCTCCTCTCACGTCACTTACTCGCTCTCATATGCCTCATGCTACCTATGCAAATTAGCAAAGTAAGTAGTCTAATTGTGTAGTCTATAGTTGAAGTTATCTGCCAATCAGCCTATTCTTGAAAATGTCAAGTATTCTATATTCGTATATTCGACTCCCGCTGACCCGTTTTAATAAAAGCATTATACGTAACTTTTTTTTATTCAAAGCGATAGGTGTAATTTTTATGAGTCATATTTTTGAACGCTCTTGAAGGAACCCTTCAGAAATACGAGAATCGGAAATTCCTCAGCTACTTTTAGAACTTGAGTTAGGAAAAGATTGTGAATAAAGGTATGATGATGGGTCCCCAACCGCATCACCCAACCAGTTCACACGAACATCCAAGTGTAGAAATGGGGTAGTTTATATATTCTAAGCTGACAGCACTATATTTATATTATACTTATTTTGTGTTATATAAACAGCTACCCTAATGCCAAACTTGATCCAGATCGATCTAGTAGTTGACACGTGCTGCGCAGACATACAGACATAAAGTTGACTAATATAAAAATATGTCATTTTAAATCGCCAAATAAATTTACAAGCTTTGATCCCGGTGTAGTATTATGAAAGGAAATAACGGGGTAGTGCTATTCTAAGCCAATACTACACGGCAAAATTTTAACTAATTTAATGTGAAGATATTAACATTAATTAGCAATCAGATTTCGAAATTGTATTATTAATTTCTTATTATCACAAAAAAAGCTTTTGAATTTTTTACCACTTAATTGGTATAGCAAAAAACTCATATGGGTAAGATACCTTACTAAAAAGTGGGCGTTAGTTGAATATCCAAATAAATAATATGAGCATACTAATTAAACAAATGTCGTACTAACAAAAAAGTTAACATAATAAATGAAGATGCGAAAAACCCGGATATTTTACAAATTGCAAAAAGCACTTTAAATGTTGGCCAATTAGACAAGTTATTCAAAACCACTTTTAAACTAGCTCTTCAAATATACGTTTCTTGAATTGTGTATACTTCAGTACTGTACTGTAATATAAATTATTTACATACATACATATACTCACGGCTATAACTCCTTAGAAGGGGTAACCAGAGCTAAGGAATAATAAATTCCTCAGTCACTTTTGGAAGTTGAATGGAGAAAAGATGGTAAAATAAAGGTTTTTGGTGATGGGTCTCCAACCGCATCGCCCAAAAATCCCTTAAAAAGCCCCAAGTCCGTTAGTCGCCTCTTACGTACACCCACCGGAAGAAATGGGGTAGTGCAATTCTAAGCCGACACTACACAGCTAATTAATATAATTCCACGCATAACTTTAGAAAAGACACTTCAGTGTAAATCCTGGCCTCTCGCACTTCTTGTTCACATTTTTGTTAAGTTGCTGTAAGATTCGAAATCCGAAAGGTTTTGTGGAGCCGCAGTTTAATCCATGTAATTTTATCACTCCCATTAAATTAAATTATGTATTTTTATAAATGTCATTAAGTCCAATTTAGCAACATTTAACACAAGCAGGTATTTGAAATGCCGGGAATATTATACTGTAACTACAAATATTGATAGTTTTGTCACGTACAGCCTTATTTGACGTGTTAATACCTCGGTTTAACAAACATTTTTAATTCATTATAATGATAGAAGTACTGCATATTATACTGAATTTTAACTTATTTTAATCACTTTTGTACAGTAGGCTCATAATTGCACTACTCCGCCAAGTCGCATGGGTACTGCGCGAAGTAAATGAAGGCTTTGAGTAAGGTAGTGTGTGTGTGGTGTGTGTGTAAGATGGGTTGTGATGAATCTTTATATACATGCCCTTTTACTCTTTACACTTCGGATGCCTTTTTCAAGTTCAACGGTACGGTCTGAAAGTTATGGAACTCATAGTATAAGGACTGTTAATTACATTTACAGTTAATTAATTGTTAATTACAGTACATTACATAGCATGTCAAATTTGTATCTATGAAAGTAATCGATGCTCTAAAGGCTTACCAGGGTTGTACAAATTAGCCATTATTAGTATTTGCCTATTGATAGAAGCCTATTCAAATGAGGATTACATGTTGGCGATTGGCGCATTCACCCTAAAACAAAATACCCGTCAATAGTTTATTGACGTGAATATCTAAATATATCT
The DNA here is from genome assembly GCA_963576735.1 of Bedellia somnulentella. NCBI lineage: Eukaryota > Metazoa > Arthropoda > Insecta > Lepidoptera > Bedelliidae > Bedellia > Bedellia somnulentella. The sequence continues at coordinate 16,441,764 of OY755171.1, forward strand.
TTGCAAATACATTTTTGAAGTGGATTCAGAGGTCTGGTCAACGATCCTGTGTGAGCCAGTTTTTATTGCCGATTTGTTTTTTTTCTAATTTTTAAACATGCATATATATCCGAATCGTTCGAGCCTTTAACCAGTTTGTGTAAGTTGCTACATTATAAAAAGAAATATGGTATTTTCAAAAAGTTGTAGTCACGTGTATATTGTTTATGTATATACAACTTTTGATTCTTGTTCTATAATTCTCATTATAAGCCCCTACTTTATATCAATATTGCATATAATGATAGAAAATATATATAATAACTTCTAAAAGTATAATACTAATAGTCGCTGTTTTTTTAAATATCACTTATCTAAGGATACTATTTAATATGTATTGAATGATCTATTCATTGTCAATTTGGGTTCAACAGTTCAGAAGATATGAGTCAACAAAGAATACTACATGCATGCATACAAACATACCTTTCAGTCAGGTAAAAAGAGGCAGCACGACTTATAAAAAATTTAGTCCCAAACTTTACTTTTAATTTGGTTACACCACTAACTTTTTTATTTTTATTTTGGAATAACAAGTTTTAAGTTCTTGGAACTTTCCTGTGGTTAGTATTGTAAATAAAAACTCAGATTTACACTAAGCAAATATCAATTTAAAGAAAACAAATAAGAAATAAACATTTGTACAAGCAGAGCCGATGGCCGAATCCTAAATCAGATTTAAAAATATATGTCAAGATTCATTCAAGCAAGTTTTAAATAACTACACACGTATATTCCATACTTCAGTGGTCACATGGAAATGCTGATGGCAGTCCCGACTGCTCTCGTGTTAGAATTTGTGAAACTCTGCCCCTACATTCTGGACTCACGTGGTGCAAAGTCTCTCTTACCGCGGTAACATCAATCGACTCGACAGTGGCATAAATGAGCTATGATAATTTCAAGTTTAATTTGTATATGACGGCAACCGTAGCCGAATGGATAAATGACTAGCTTCTGATGATCCCCGCTGAGGCTAACATTTATTTAATGAGCATATTTTGCCGTGTTGTGTCGGCTTAGAATGTCGCTACCCCTTTCTACCCACGGGTGTCGTAAGAGGCGACTAAGGGTATTGGGGATTTTTATTGGATTTTTGAGCGATGCGGTTGGAGACCCATCACCAAAAACCTTTATTCTTACCATCTTTTCCCCACTCAACTTCCAAAAGTGGCTGAGGAATTTATAATTCCTTAGCTCTGGTTACCCCTTCTAGGGAAATATAGCCGTGAGTATATGTATGTATGTATGTATTATTGTTTCTTAGTGTTGGGCGTCATTTATATGTGTATTAGATATATCTATCCCATAATACAAGTCTTACTTAGTTTGGGGCTAACTTGATCAGTGTATGTCCGTATATATTGATAGCGGTCACGTTTTTAGATCGAATTATAGTATTGATTTTTCTTTGTCATGTGAAGCTTAATGTATCGTGGTATTGATCCCATAAGATTGATTTAGGGAACCTTTGAAAAAACGTGCATTCTTTTTTTAATGCAATTGATTCTGTTTACAGTGTAAATTTATAAGCTGATGTTGACCTGCTAAGTCCCAGTATGTACCACCCATAAGGTGGATTGACGACTTCTTCAAGGTCGTGGAAATCCGACTGGTGAATGATCTTTTTGGGGCCTATACGGACCTTAAATGTTCGCGTAACGGATAAATTCATATTTAAGAAACAATAAAAGGATCCAATGTGAAAGCAAATTGTTTGGAAGCAAGAGCAATAAAAAACAGAGAATATTTTCTTACAAATGTTTTAAAAAAATTTATCCCCTACATCCCACTTGTATCAGATGCACTGGTTAACGTCGAGATCCAAAGTAGTAGGTATGTTATTGAACATCTACCTAACATGATTATTTTTGATTGATCTTACCATACAAGGGTTGTCTGGCAGAAATCGCTTTCAGTGATAAGACCGCCAATTGTAGTTTTTCTTTTGTACTATTTTTTTTGTAATGTGCAATAAAGTGTTTTTTATTCTATTCTATGTTTTTGGATCTCTAAGTCTAGAGATAAAAAGCAACTAAAAACGCAAAAACCGACATGATATATAATAACGGATAGATCTATGTCGAAAGAAAACATATTAAGTCGCAGATATACTATTAAGGTTGCAGCTTATTAGAGGATATGCATCAAAATTAAACATACTTGTTGCAAATTTATTGATTATATATTATATTTAAATTTATATATTCGCCGTGTAGTGTCGGCTAAGAATAACACTACCCCATTTCTACCCGTGGGTGATCGTAAGAGGCGACTAAGGGTATTGGGGCTTTTTATTTGATTTTTGGGCGATGCGGTTGGAGACCCTTCGCCAAAAACCTTTATTTTTACCATCTTTTCCCCACTCAACTTCCAAAAGTGGCTGAGGAATTTATAATTCCTTAGCTCTGGCTACCCCTTCTAGGGAAATATCGCCGTGCGTATATGTATATATATATGTATATGTATGTACTCAACTTAATAAGCGTCAATTTATTTTCGATTCTGATCGATCAGCTATATTAAGCGTAGCGCACGTATTTTTGTACATACATACATACATATTCTCACGCCGTTAATTCGCATTGGGGTAGGCAGAGACTATTGATCGCCACTTTGAATCCTGGCAAACCTCTCTAGCTTCGTTTACATCTATCAATCTTTTCAAATATGCTCTTTATGCTTCATACTTCGGACACCTGTCTATTTATATTTTATAAATAAAATAAAATTAAACGATACATAATTATGTATTTAGATCTTAATGTAGTTCATGAAACGCGACTATTAGTAAAATTTAAAGGGGCCATACAACAAACGTTACCTTTTTGCTCAAATTTTATAATAGCAACAGATATACACTTCAATTATCCACTAAATATAAATTACTTTAATTAAATCAAAACGTTTTAAAAAATATAATCTCCCATCTAACAAACATGTTCTTTTGCTTTCTTTAGAAATAATGGTCCGATACCCTTAAACACGGGAGTCAGACTCGCAGTTGTTTTTTTAACATATATTGTTTTGTGCTGTGTAGTGTCGGCTTAGAATAGCACTACCCCATTTCTTCCAGGCGACTAACGGTATTGGGGCTTTTTAAGGGAATTTTGGGCGATGCGGTTGGAGACCCATCACCAACAACCTTTATTTTTACCATCTTTTCCCCACGCAACTTCCAAAAGTGGCTGAGGGATTTCTAATTCCTTAGCTCTAGCTACCCCTTCTAGGGATTTATAGCCGTAAGTATTGTATGTATATTGTTTTAATATTTTCTGCATCTACATATTACGAAATTAAATGTTAAATAATGTAAACATAGACTCATAATAACCATAATGTAGCTGTGGTAAATAATGGCTCAACTATAATGTTTATATGTAATCTTGTTGTAGCATTTCTGGACTCCAATGAATTTTATTTAGTTTCCTGTATTTTATGATATGCAAGGACATATATAATTATATATTTGCTCTCCTTTCTGCTAAACTTTTCACATTTTCTTCCAATTTAAATCTCAACATAATTTAAATTCTTTAATAAATCAATTTTGCGGTAACTAATGACACCAGAGTAAATTTCAAGTTCGACTCATTTATTTGTAATATCTTATTAATCACATTTTAATGAGATTTCTATGTATACCGGACGTGATATGTCCACAGTACAATTCATTGTTATTCTAACGTGTCAACGCTACTTATTCTGATGATATTCTTCTTCTTCATATTTAAAGAAGTGCCGTGTAGTGCCGGCTTAGAATGTCGCTACTCCTTTCTACCCACGGTCGTCGAAAGAGGCGACTAAGGGTATCGGTGCTTTTTATTGGATTTTTGGGCGATGCGGTTGGAGACCCATCACCAAAAACCTTTATTTTACCGCCTTTTCCCCACTCAACTTCCAAAAGTGGCTGAGGAATTTATAATTCCTTGGCTCTGGCTACCCCTTCTAGGGAATTATAGCCGTGAGTATATGTATGTATGTATGTTCATATTTAAACTGAAACTCAACTCAAGCGTTCATGCCGTATATTCCCGGTTAGCAGAGGTACTAATACTTCTAAACATCACGTGACATCGTCACCTGGTGTTCGGAGTACCCACATTTTGTTTGGACAGTATACCCACATAGAGGGCTGGCCTATCGCCATTTGGTACGAATACACTGTCACATGACTAAGTTCAACTTAGCCATGGGGAAACCCACGATGTTTTCCCTCACCGTTAACAATACTGATTACTTAACCACGCATATTACTTTAGAAAAGACAAATTGGTGTAGGCCCGATCCGGGATTTGAACTCATGCCTGTCAGTATTGACTGGAGTTCGTTCTACGCATTGGACTAGCACGGCGAGCCGTCTCATTGGTGTAGACAGAGTCTATCGATCGCCACTGTCTAATATCCTGAACATTTCTCTTGCTTCCCTCATATTCATCATTCTTACCATCCTTATCGTTTTCAATACCTCTCTTCTTCCCATAACCTTAATTTACGTTCAGACCATAATCTTCAATTATCTTTTCCCTCTCATACAACCAATTTCTATGGTTCTTCTTTTTCTGTACACGCTGTGCAATTGTGGAACGCACTTCCTGTGGAGGTGCGATTGGCTAAATCACTGAATGTGTTCAAAGATCTGGTGAAACAACACTATCTTACTGACTGACTTTAAACTATATATATTAACTAGCTTTTTGCCCGCGACTACGTCCTCGTGGACTACATTTTTTGCATCCAGTTTACATCCACAATACACTATCTAAATACACTAACTTCTGTTTTTTTGTATTTATATTCCCGTGGGCATTGTAATAGATATAAAGAACATTGAGACTTTTTAAGTGATTATTGGGCGATGCAGTTGGACGGTTGGACGGACCCCATTCAACTTCCAAAAGTGGATAAAGAATTACTATCTCTGGAGCTGTGGCTACCCTTTTTGGGATTTATAGCCGTTAGTATATTCTCATGTAGTGCCGGCTTAGAATGTCGCTACCCCTTTCTACCCATGGGTGTCGTAAGAGGCGACTAAGGGTATTGCGACTTTTTATTGGATTTTTGGGCGATGTGGTTGGAGACCCATCACCAAAAACCTTTATTGTTACCACCTTTTCCCCACTGAACTTCCAAAAGTGGCTGAGGAATTTATAATTACTCTTACGTACACCCACCGGAAGAAATGCGGTAGTGTTATTCTAAGCCGACACGACACAGCAATTCATTAAATGGACATTTATTTTGATGAAAATGGATAAAACCCTTATTTTTTTCAAAAACACTATTAATGAAGTGAGTGAATGAGTCTGATAAAGTCGGTCGATGAAAAAATTAATCGTGTAAATATGGGGAACCATATAAAAGTTATGTTTTTTTATGCTCCTGTGGGAACCCTTGCGAAATCCGGGATAAATTATATCCTATATGTTGGCCAGGTGTATAACCTACATTCATGCCAAATTTGATCAAGATCGGTCCGGTAGAATTAACGTGATGAACGGACATACAGACAGACAGACAGACAGACAGACAGACAGACATTTTTTTCAAAAATAGCAAATTTGGCTTCAGTATCGAAAATAAAACATATTCCACCGGTTTTATTTTTTTTTCTTCAATGTACAGTTTTGACCTCGTTACAGTCTTATTATAGTATAGATTATGTTTCTAAAACCTATTTGTATGTGTATTTTATTTAGGTATTTGTATTGCTTGTATGTATAAAAGTATGTAGTTATATATGTATGTGTTCATATTCGTTAAATATCTATAATATTTTGTATGATTAATACTTATATTGTTATTTAAATTAAATAAGTTAGTTTTAAGTAAGCTTAATAGATAATTATGTTTTTTTTGCCATGTTTTGTGCATCTACCCAAATAATTAATTTATCGATCTCACCTTCCAAAGGTTGTCTGGAAGAGATCGCTTTTAGCGATAAGACCGCCAATTGTACCTCACTGTAAACTGTTTGATCATATTATTATTTTTGTAAATTTGTGTTTGATGTGTAATAAGGTTCTAATTAGGCATACACAATTTGTCTTTTCTAAAGTCGTATGTGTAGTGTGGTTAATTTATCATGGTTGTTAAGAGTGAAAGAAAACATAATGAAGAAACCACAAGGCTAAGTTGTAACCTGCCACAATCACGTAATTTAAAGGAGTATTAGTACATCTGCCACACCTTTTGTTTAGTCCTTAAGCGCAATACACACTGAGCCAGCTGGACCGCCGACAAAGCCCGGCGACACAACCCAGCGGCCTGTACGTAAAGAATTTTGTCTAACATATGTACAAAAACTAGACCGCCGAAAAAACCTTTGTCGGCGCGGCCCGGTGTGGGAAACATTGTTCAAATGAAATCTAGTATATTTGAAAACCTTTGAATTTTATCAAAAACATGTTTAGTTTTATTAAAAGAACACAAACATCACGTAAGAATTAGTGCGTTTATTATAAATATTGCTACGTAATTATGATTTCTAATGTAGCCGGCTATGCTAAAGTCGAAACAACTTTTTTCTACACAATTTTTGAAGGATGAGTATATCCTTGATTTAAAGTGTCTTCCTTAACTAATCCTACTTTTTAATGCATGGTTACTAAATGGTTTTCATGCCTTAAGTATGTATTGGACCGGTTTAAGTAACGTTTTTGTTTTTAGCAACATTCCCTTATTTTGTTTTTTTTTGGTAAGTCGATCAGGGAGAACATATTAAAAAGCTCACTAAACCTAATAAGTGTATCTTTAGGCGGGGTACTAAGGTTATGAGGCGTAAAAACGTCACGTGTGTGCTGATACGGATAAGAAAAATAAGTATCAAAACTGTGCCATAGCTAACGTAACATGAATACTATATAAGGATTTTTAATAAAAATTAAACCTAAACAAACGTATTTTTAAACAAAAAATCTCATCTGGTATATTGACTGTCATTTGCCTATCGCTGTTTTAATAATAAATCTGTAACAATTTTACTTACTTCTCAAAGCCCATCTCTTGTTCGTCAGAAGCCCGTCCAGAAAACGATACCCTTGATCTCTGCATGCTTTTTCTTCTACATTAGCAACAGCACTAGTCAAAGACAAGAGATCACTCGCCAGAACCACCGATGAAGCATATGCTGGTGATTCTTCAACCGAAGCAATTTTTGTAGTTGATTTACTTTTATTTCGATTTTCGTTTTCATATTCGTTATATTTAGTTTGATCATTATTTTTACTGTTAGATTCTGGCTCAGTAATATTTACTAAACTCTTTAACTTATCAACTAGACTTTTATCGAGACGACTTATATCTAAGGATTTATTTGCACTTAATAATGTTGAGAGTCGGTTAAGAATGCTTTTGTCGATATTTGTATTATTTAATAGTTCATTTTTATATTCTTCAATTGATTTGTGTTCAGCCGCGGATGCCAAAGCGCACGAGATCGCGAGAACTAGCCAAACCGCGACCATAATGAATACGTGCGCGCGCACCACCGTGAAACACTCGACTAGTTTATGTGCGACAAAGCCTCCGTCAATTCAAATGTACAACCTTAACTGGACGCTTGCTATCTTGATAACAATACCAAACTTAGGAAACTTTATTGTCTATCTCTTTTCAATCAATCTAAAAACAAAGGACAGAGGCATCATTTTGTATTGTTACGTTAACACTGAATCATTTTGAGTTTATTATTCTGTGTCCATTGCATTATTGTAATTACTTCTTTGTTTGGAAGTGTTGGAACTTCCAATTTGATAAAAGTCCTCTATGATGCTGATGTAAACTTCTAGATGTTTCTTTAATATTTTTTATCAAACCTTTGGATATGAGGTACTGCAGCTATTGAATCCATTATAATAACAGCTTAGCGCTACGATAAAACTACAATGACATAAATATGTTGCACTGTAATTAATGCTTTACTTGAAAAGTAATTATTTTATTTTGTAGTTAATATGTCGATTAAATATAATATTATTTTATAAAGCTGCGTAGAGTCGGCTTAGAATATCACTACCACGTTTCTTCCCGTGGGTGTACGTAAGAGGCGACTAAGAGTATTGGGTCTTTCTAAGGGATTTTTAGCTGATGCTGTTGGAGACCTTTATTTTACTATCTTTTCCTTACTAAAATTCCAAAAGTGGCTGATGAATTTCTAACTCCCTAGCTCTGGTTGCCCCTTCTAGGGATTTATACCCACGAGCATATGTATGTATGTAATATTTTTTATTCATAACAAGTCTTTCGAAAAATAAATAAACTCAGTTTTATTTAAAAAGGTTTATAAATAGACAAAAGTTATGTTATCTGCCATATCTATAATATTGAGCACCCGTTGATCTGTTTCCATTAGTTAGCTCCCAATCTTCCGTATCTTCGTCGGCGTCGTCTAAAGACAATCGTCTAGGGATATATTCTGTCTCTCTTTCTGCCCAAAAATCTTCAACGTCATCTTCACCACCTTGCTCTTCTTCGATTACTTCTAATTCGTCACCAATGTAGACTTTTTCCTCTTCTTCTTCTTCTACTATTCCTTCATTCTCTTCGTGATCTTGTTCATCTATTTCCTCTTGTTCATATATGACTGGTTCATCCTCATCTTCTTCCAATATTTCTTCCAGTTCTTCAATATTTTCTCTTTGGGTTTCATACTCTACGTCTAACTCGGGAATTTCTGCTAAAATTTCGTGATGCGCCATAAACGTTACTCTATTTCTTAAATTATTAATCTGTACCTCCTCTTGTTTGTCTTCATTACTACTTTCATCTTTATTTTCATTACTTTCGCTTTCTATTTCTTCAGAACTTTTACTCTTAATTGTAAAAGACATAATTTTTGGAAGTGATTGCATTGGAATTACGAACGTAAGGGTCAATATTGTAGCTGATATTATTATTGCTGATATTTCTTTGCAATCAACCTGTAAAAATAAAGAAAAATTTATAGAATATATGTGTATAGATTTCGTGTATAGATGGGATAGAAACGTACAAACTATATTTAATTGTAATGAAAAAAATACGTCTTATGGAATAAAACGTGTTATATATTTACCAATTTTATCTAATTGATTCTCCATTTTAAAGTGCATAATGAAACTTCCCCTGCCTTGTAAAAATGTTACCCCACACACTCCTCTATATTGTGATAAACAAGTTATATAACTTATGAAATCATTATAATGTTGATGCATTGCACAAATAAATTTAACATGTTTTTTTGCTGTGTAGTGTCGGCTTAGAATAGCACTACCCCATTTCTTCCGGTAGGTGTACGTAAGAGGCGACTAACGGTATTGGGGCTTTTAATGGATTTTTGGGCGATGAGGTTGGAGACCCATCACCAACAACCTTTATTTTACCAACTTTTCCTTACTTAATTTTCCAAAAGTGGCTGAGTAATTTCTAATTCCTTAGCTCTGGCTACCCCATCTAGGGATTTATAGCCGTGAGTATATGTATGTATGCATGTTTTTTAAAATAATTCGACTTTAAGTAATCAATTTAATTGACATTTTACACAACGAGTAAGGGCTATAAAAAATACACATACATTTCCAAAGACATGTAGCCGGAGTTTCAGACCACTTTTTTTATTCTTTTGGCAGTTGAGAGTGGAAAATGTTTGGAAAGTGGACTATTTTGTAAACTAAAGGATTTAATACAAATCGCCTAAACAACATTTAAATCTCGTATAAAATCAGTGAGTCCTTTTGTGTGTCACCCATGATAAGAGATAGGAACGCGGTGCTTTTTTAGCTGATTCAAAATCAGATACGGTCATCGTTACTCTCAGAAGAAATTATTTCTGCAAGGATAATTAGTAGCATTTATAAAAAACTTATTTTTTATTGAATGACCTTGTTAGTTTTTGTATTTTACACGCATAGTATTCAACGAAATATTTTTTTTATTTAGTCCTTTAACTATATGAGATAATTAAGTTCATTCAGGTTTGTCAAATAGATACTAATATGAATCAAAAACCAGTTTATTCACAAATAAACTATAGGAAATTTAAATTTTATTAAAGTAGTTTTTCTAGTCTAGTTAATTATTTTATTCTAAATATTAACATGTAGTAGTATACAATTAAATTACTGATTTACACCGCATTTAGATCTAAAATTCACTTTAGAATATGCATATTTATAGTTTTCCTCATATGTTTTCGATTTTGATAAGGACAACAGATAGACGTTGAAATATCCGTGATAATGATGTAGAAACCAATGGCCCAAAGACGAGCTTGGCCAGTTTATATTTTATTTTTTATAACTGCTTTGGTACTAGAAAACTGGAGATAGTACATTTTTAACATATTTTTCAGGAATTCGATAAACTCCCTGACTTTGCCACCACCGTAAATTGGCTCCAACGCATTTGTGCCTTGATACTGGTATGCATATTGTTCAAAACGCAGAATACTTTTCAGATCTGTTATTTTACCATATTCTACTCTCTCAACTTACAAAAGGCTTAAAAAGGGATTTTTGATTTGATACTTTAATTACTCTAGTCATGTTTCTAAGGTTGGTTATTATAGTTTAACTAAAAGATAAAGTAATGAAATGTTTACCAAAGATAATGCAGAAAATTCACTGGCTGTTCTTACAGTCGCAGCATTCGTGAAGAATACGATGAACTGACAAAGGTAGAGGGCGTAGGATAGACGACTGATGAGCACCAGAGGCCAGGAACATAGCACAGTGGATAGAAACTCTGAAAGAAAAGAATAAATACTTAAGTACTTAAAATAAAATTCGAGCTATTACTCCGAATTGAAGTAGACTAACACTATCGATTGCCGCTTTGTGGGATTCTGGCAAAACTCCCAGCTCTGTCTTTATAAATTTACCAAATGTTTATACAGGTTCTTGCATTTTCTTGTAACTACGATTATCTCTTGGAGGCAAATTTTTTGAACACATTCACTAATATATTTTTTATGTCAACGCAGTACAAGACAATTTCGATTTAGTTCTTTGGAACAATTTGTTATCCCTAATATATATATATATATATGTACAATAGCATAAACAATGATAAATAGTAATAATTGGTTATCCATTTGAGTTATCCAAATAACTCATATGAAAATAACCATTTCATTCGAGCCATTAAGACTTTACATTGCAAGACAAGTACAAAGTGAAATTTTAAGGCAGCTTACAAGTAACGTTTACCATGATTGTTAACAATGATGGAATAGAACGCGTAGAAATAACGCACGAGAAAACGCATACTTGTACAGCTGATTTTGAGATAAGTCATGTGACAACGTGTCTTCGCTTTATGTTCACTACTATTTAAACTCACAGCGTTTTAGTATTTAAAAAATTAACTTAAATAATTATTGAATTCAACTTCCAAATGAAATTCAAGAGAAAAAAGACATTAAAATCATTAGCGATTGGAAGTCATTGCCTAAGCCAACCCTCAGCCTATTTGTATTTAAACAAAAGAAAGAGTTTTTTTTTAGTGTTTGTTGCTTACAAAATTATTCCCCTATTTTCTTCAGACTAAATAGGGTGTTCTTATCAGTTTACATCTGTTTTTATCTCAAATGCAAAAATGAGACATTCATACATATACTCACGGCTATAAATTCCAGAAAGGGGTAGCCGGAGCTTCGGAATTAAAATTTCTCAGCCACTGGGTGAATAAACAAAGGATGTTGGTGGTGGGTTTCAAACGCATCGCCAACAATCTCTTTATAAGCCCCAATACCCTAAGTCGCCTCTTACGGTACACACGGGAAGAAATAGGTTAGTGCTATTCTAAGCAGACACTACACAGCTAAAAATTGGACCTTTATCATCTATTTTTGACATTATCATCATGTCTATTTTTGACATAACATCACAGTTTCTTTACTTAACATATTTTTCTTTGAATAACTGTCATTATTGCGATAGAAGAATATTTGGATAAATAAATCTTACCGCATTGCCCATTATGCAGGACGTAGATTACCCAAGCAACAGCAATGGCTGTCGCGACAGGGGCGAACGCAGAGTATTGAGCAGCACCCACTGGATTGTAACGGTAAGTTGTAGACCCTGAGTCCGCGCCACTCCACAGCACTAAGCACCAAAGGATTGTACTCACCGCCCAACCGAGGATCAAAACCAACTGGGAAAGAAATTAGAAAACTCTTTTAATTAATAAGATCGTATTTATTTTCCTTCTCTCTTTCATGAAAATAAAGTAGCGAAAGAGATTTATACAGCCAATGTGCATGGTATTGTTAGTAGAGGACGGCCTCGTAAAACGTTTCTAGATCAGATAGAAAACGTTCTTATAAAGGCGGGGGTCCGAAGTGAGAAGAATAAAAGAGCATGTTGAGACGAATAATGAATGTAAGGGAAGCAAGAGAGACTTGTCAAGATCGTGCTAAGTGGCGATCGATAGTCTCTACCTACCCCAACGGGAATAATGGGCGTGAGTATAAACAAATAGCATAAGAGCTACACTTCCCTTTTTCACGGTACAGTCAAACTGTGCAATGCCGTAGTTAGCAACATATCATCTGAAATATTTACATAACCAACTTATCAACAAATGAGTTAAAACATTTAGATCTTAGAAGCTCAGTTAAATCTGGTTTTTGAAAGCATAAATTACATTTTTTCCTATAAAAAACACTGAAAGAAGTAAGCGTGTGTAAAACCCTACATGTAACACACTGAGCCCGCCGGACCGCCGACAAAAAGTTGCCGACATATGTCGTCAGCTCGGCGGGCTCAGTGTGTGTGTATTGCACTTTAAAGGAATAAAAAACGTCTCGAAATAGTACTCGTAGATAATTGACACTACATTTTCAAAGTAACTATATCAAAAAACTTATTTGCCAGAGTACTCAACTCAATGTTTATCTTTATCTTTGTGATTCAAAGAAAATGTAGGTTTTACACGGATACATTGACATATAGTCAAATATCTTACTCATTAGATTTCCTCAAAATGTTCATACAACAGCGAAAAACACCCGGATGTATGAATCACATACAACAAAATTAACATATTAAGGTGCCGTTAGTGCAGCGAACAGAGTTTTTGAAACATTATAATGCGTATGTTTATAACAATATGGTTTTGAAAAAAATACATCGAAATCTTGAGGCTTTTCTGCTGTAAAATTGGCGATTCGAAACATGATTAATACATTTTCGCTCGATAGAAAAAAATCGCCAACATACCTCTAATTACACTCTTTAAAATGGTTTTATATTTTATTTATTTTACCTACTTACATGTAACTTGCATCATAATTTGAGCATTTGTATTTCTAATAATAATTGGCGATTAGTTTTCTTTTTTAATAAATTCAATAAAACAAATATTTTAAAAACATCATATTCGCAGTCCTACTGGTGCCCGAGCGCCGCCCGCCGCCCGCTCAGTGCTCGGCGAGCTGCTTTAGGGGATGGACCTATGTCGCGCGCGCCTTGTGTAACAGATCTTACAATTTACACGCGTGCGGCGCCGATTGTGTGCGAGTGACCTATCTGTATACGATGCGCGTCAATGTAGGCGTGAGAGTGACCGTGCGTACGGTTAGCATTAGCAAATATAAAAGAATTCATTCAATTCATAGATTGCACTCATTTTTATATTTTATTGTTTAATTTATTAGGAATGGGAAAAAGAACAAAACCGTTAAAGTAACTTCTAATTTCAATTAATAATATTAAATAGTTACAGGTGTAAACTGAAAATTATATATATACATATACTCACGGCTATAAATCCCTTAACGGGATAGCCAGAGCTTTGAAATGAGAAATTCCTCAGCCACTTTTGGAAGTTGATTTGGGAAAAGATGGTAATAATATATGATTTCGGTGACGGTTCTCCATCCACATCGCCCCAATAATCACTTAAAAAGCCCCTATACCCTTAGTCGCCTCTTACGATCACGGGTAGAAATGGGGTAGTGTTATTCTAAGCCGACACGACACGACAAAAGTTATGAAATTATCACTGCAATAATTTTGTTAAACTGACAGGGTACGGTAGACAAATATATCGTATCAGTATATTTTATACGACGACGACATGATATTCTAGTGGGTAGAACACCCGCCCGAAAAAAGAAGGGCGTGAGTTCCAATCCTAGGTCGGGCCTACACCAATTTGTCTTTTCTAAAGTCATATGGGTGGTTAATTTATCATGGTTGTTAACGGTGAGGGAAAACATCGTGAGGAAACCCACATGGCTGAGTTGTACTTAGTCATGTGACAGTGTATTCGTACAAAACGGCGATAGGCCTGCCCCCTATCACGTGAGTACACTGTCTAAGCAAAACGTGGGTACCTTCTCTAGACACTAGATGGCGCTGCCATGAGAGTTCAGAAGTATTTGGTACCTCTTCCAACCCCTTCGGGGATAAACGGCGTGAACGTTTATGTTTATGTTATGTTATATTTTATATTGTAAACGGCCATGGTAGAAACTATTTTTGAAATTGATAACCTAGGGTAAGCGATACAGTTTTCGTCACCCTGACTGTTATAACCATTCGTAAATATTTTAGAAAGAAAATGTAAATAATCATTAACAAATGTCCGAACCCATACCATAGAAAATATTTGCGAGTGGCTAAAACTGTCGAGTTGACAATAACTGTATTGCTTACCCTACTGTATGTTTTTAAAACGCGCGCACGCGGCTTCGCGTCGAGGAGACGGCTGCTCGATCGGCGCGTAGGCGCTTCCCCGCGCCCGCGGGGGCAGCACCCCCTCAGATGATATTTTTCGCTGAACCAACGGCGCCTTAAAGTCGAATAAAGATGGGTTTTTTAAGTCATTTGTTATTTTTAATCAGTTTTTATCGCCATATAATATTATTATCTACTTAATTGCCTTCGCTACCATATTTATTCCATCAATGGTCCCTTAAAGATATACTTTTTTTCGCCTTATTTAGGCCTCGTAAATACTGGCTTGGTATTATGTAGTGGTTTTTTTACCATAAATTCGAAAATATGTATTATTATACGTATTCCACCACCTTTCCACTCTTTTTGGCTAAGATTTTCTGTATTTTAAACCCATTTTAAACCACAATGTCTGCCTGGTTGAATTATGTGATATTAGGTCAGTCCTCATGAGCAATTTTACATCCCATACAATTCATAAAAGCAACTGAAATTGTGTTAAGAGCAAAATTTCGGCTCTAAAACGCATCACACACTGAGCCCGCCGGGCCGCCGATATTGCGCGGCGACACTACCCGGCGGCCCGTGTTGAAAATTTCATATCAAATTTTTGTATAGAAACTAGCCCGCCGACAAAAAGTTGAGCTCAGAGCCGGCGGGCTCAGTGTGTATTGCGTTTTCCTCGGCCAAATTTCTGTATTATGATTGTTTGCCCCATAGTACCAGTGTACGTAATGAATTTGGAAAAAAAACATACGGATTAAAACTAACAACCGTTTTGTGTACTTAGGAAAATGAATGACTGTTGTTCTTGGTAGTCGTAAAACATTTAGTTTAAAACATAGTTAGAAAGTAATGCACAAAGCCAAGTACTCAAAACCTTAATCGGGTTGGCACCAATTTAAATTGTTTAAAGTCATTTTTGGCTTTATTCATCAAGGATACAAACTATGAGGGATATCATCGGGACCAAACCTATGTGGTTGAATTATATTATACTATATGTTTTAATAGCGGGTTCGTACAAAGCGGTGATAGACCTCCTCTCACATTCCACCTACCACGCATAAAGTGGGTAACTTTAAACACCAGTAAACAAAACATCTGGTAACACTTTAATGTTTACCACCCTCTACCAACCCTTAGGTATATACGGTATAAAACTATAAGTTAGCTGTGTAGTACGGCTTAGAATAGCACTACCCCATTTCTTCCGGTGGGTGTGCGTAAGAGGTGACTAACGGTATTGGGGCTTTTAAGGAATTTTTGGGCGATGCGGTTGGAGACCCATCACCAACAACCTTTATTTCACCATCTTTGCCCCACGCAATTTCCAAAAGTGGCTAAGGAATATCCAACTCCCTAGCTCTGGCTACCCCTTCAAGGGGTTTATAGCCGTGAGCATATGTATGTATGTAAAACTATAAGTAATCCAGTCTCAACTCAATTAGTTTTCAGCCCAGATCATATTTAATTAAAAGTTTATCTCTCTCAGTACCTTATTATGTTGTGCCGGTTTCTGCAGTTTTAATCCCAGACTAAGTCCTATGAGGTATGGCGTTGCACGATGCATTACTGACATGTAACTGAGACGAGCGGTACGGTAGAGTTGGCTTATACTGAAAAATAAAAATAAAATACTTTAATTCATGTTTTGTCGTATATCTTAGAATAGTTGATGTATTATCTGAAGGTAGTATAAGGCGAAAAGATATATTTGTGCGATCGTTTGCTCTAGAAACCATCCTCAAACTCCAGAAATTCAAAATTAGAAATGTGGTCAAGGAATAATCGTGGAACCTACTTTATATTAACTTTGATCATGTGACGCTTGAAATATCTCTCTCTCAACAGAAACGTTCACGCGGTTTTTTCCGGAGGGGTTTGCAATGGTACTAATACTTTTTAACATCACGTGACATTGTCACTCGGTGTTCTGCGTACCCAGATTTTGCTTGGATAGTGTACTCACGTGATTGGGGACAGGCCTATCTAACTAGTCTTGCTTGAAATATCTTATCCCGTAATTCCTGATTATCCATTAACAATTTATTCACGAGTGTACTTATCGTCATTTGCTCTGCCACTAGTCTTTGGTTGTCTTAGGTATAATGTCTAGATGAGACATTTACAGCATAAGAGATCTGTTGGGGGTCAAAAAGGCAATTAGAAACGGCGACCGCTTAAATCCGACCGCTGAATCTTGGTATTTGATATTTGGAAAAGTTTTGTCATGGCTAAGTTTCTTTTATTATATATTGTTATTCTATTTAGTTTTACTACTTTCAGTGGCGCTATTTTGTGTAATTTTGTATACATCTCATAACTACATTCATTCTAAAAGTGGCTGAAGAATTTTCTGATTCTGAAGCTCTGGCTACCTCTTTTAGGGTTTTATATGAGTTTATACGTGTATATATGTATCTTATAATGTTAATTTTTAATCACGTATTTATTTTCAGGTGTTTTGTTTGCATCAATTTAAACGACTATTCATGACAGTAAATTGGTAAAAGAGATCTATAGAGCCAATGTGGAAGGTAATGTTAGTAGAGGACGACCTCAGAGGACACATTTGGATCAAATAGAAAATGTACTCAAAAAGGCAGGAGTCCGTAGTACGAAGAATAAAAGAGCATGTATGAAAAGATTGGTGGATGTGAATGAAGCTAGAGAGGTTTGCCAGGATCGTACAAAGTGGCGATCGACAGTCTCTGCCTACCCTAATGGGAACTAACGGCGTGAGAATATGTATGTATGTATGTGTTTATAATATGACACTGAGACCATCGTGGGTGAGTGAAGCACAAATGGCGTTTTAAGAGGAGTAGAGAAAACTTACTAGTTTTTGTGAAATGTGAAATATCATTTTCAACCAATTTAAACGAAACCACAAAAGACGTAAACAAATAACAACATAATTTTATAATAAATTAGTTTTGATTTTATTGACGGAAATATTTATATGACGTACACACCTAAATATGACGCAATATGTTTAAACTATGATGACTCTTTAATTAACTTTGTACGGATAATAATAGATCACATTTGATTGCTCAGAAAGTCATTTTACCGAACTTTTCCCAATGGTACTTTTTCTTTCATATTTTTTTGTGATGTGTAGTTAACAGATAGAAAAGTAAATTTATGGGTAGAACGACCGCCTGTCAATACGGATAGGTGTGAGTTCAAATCCCGGGTCGGGCCTACACCAATTTGTCTTTTCTAAAGTCATATGTGTGGTTAATTTATCATAGTTGTTAACGGTGAGGGAAAACATCGTGAGGAAACCCACATAGCTAAGTTGTCCTTAGTCATGTGATAGTGTATTCGTACCAAACGGCGATAGGGCTGCCCCTTATAACGTGAGTACACTGTCCAAGCAAAACGTGGGTACTCTGAACAGCAGGTGACGATGTTACGTGATGTTCAGAAGTATTAGTACCTCTGCCAACCCCTTCGGGGATATACGGCGTGAACGCCTGAGTCTTGAGTCAATTAAGTTTTTCCATTCTATTCTATTCTATTTTATAATCTTAGCTACTACCACCAACCTTGGTAGCTTATAGTAAAATTGCACCACCTCCTAGGGATAGAAACGTGGATTCAAACCAATGCGTCTTCACTAAGATTATATACATACATACATGTACTCACGGCTATAAATCCCTAGAAGGGGTAGCCAGAGCTAAGGAATCCGAAATTCCTCAGCCACGTTTGGAAAGTTGAGCGGGGAAAAGATGGTAAAAGGTTGTTGGTGATGGGTCTCCAACCGCATCGCCCAAAAATCCCTTAAAAGCCCCAATACCGTTAGTCGCCTCTTACGTACACCCACCGGAAGAAATGGGGTAGTGCTATTCTAAGACGACACTACACAGCAAGATTATATGTGTCGGTCAAATACATGATTGTGTGTACAGTTCAAATTCTAATATGAACTATAAGTGTGGAAAATTCCTCCTCAAACACAATTTTTTTTAACTTGCATCTAAAGTTTTCGCTTCCCTTATTTATATATAGACTAGAGGTAGTCGAGTTATCAAAATTCCATCCTCTACGGTCTTAGGTACTGAGGAAATGGGCCATATAGTGAAATGCAACCCTAAGCCAATGTTAATAAGCTCCTTTTTAATCGTGTTGTGTAGTGTCGGCTTAGAATAGCACTACCCCGTTTCTTTCCGTGGGTGTACGAAAGAGGCGAATAAGGATATTGGGGCTTTAATGGATTTTTGGGCGTTGCGGTTGGAGACCTGTCACCAACAACCTTTATTTTACTTCCAAAAGTGGCTGAGGATTTTCTAATTCCTTAGCTCTGGCTACCCCCCTTCTAGGGCTTTAAAACCGTGAGTATATGTATGTGTGTTTTTTATCTGAAATCACTCAGTGAAATTTGTAGTGCAAGTAGCTAAGGCTTTAGGCTATAAATTTGGTAAATCTTACCTGACACCATGATAAGCCAACCATGTAAGGCGATGTTCCTCAGTCGTGGTGTACCTCGAGTAAGTGGAGAAGATATGGAGTAAAAGTAGCGTGATGGTGGAAGCCAGGGGTTTGATATCTGATAACCATATGAGGATACCTCCTAGTAGTGTCAGCTGCATGTCCAGAGCCAGCTGGTGGGTTTGAGGGGCGCACTGCGGAGAAATAACATAAATTACAAATGCCACTTAGACGCTTAAATGCTTTTATCTTTCGTATACATTTGAACCTTAGAAGAGGATTAAGTGACCTCGACATAATTAAGTTGTGAAATGTAATTTTCTTAATTATGAATTAATAACATAACATATAACATAACATATACTCACGGCTATAAATCCCTAGAAGGGGTAGCCAGAGCTAAGGAATTAGAAATTCCTCAGCCACTTTTGGAAATTCAGTGGGGAAAAGATGGTAAAGTAAAGGTTGTTGGTGATGGGTCTCCAGCCGGATCGCCCAAAAATCCCTTAAAAGCCCCAATACCGTTAGTCGCCTCTTACGTACACCCATCGGTAGAAACGGGGTAGTGCTATTCTAAGCCGACACTACACGGCATGAATGAATAAATGAACAAATGGCAATGAATAAATAAATAATAAATAATAATAAAATAAAATTTAAGATTATAGAAAAGACTAGCCGCTATACAATATACATACATACATACATACATATACTCACGGCATTAAATCCCTAAAAGGGGTAGCCAGAGCTGAGAAATTATAAATTCCTCAGCCACTTTTGGAAGTTGAGTGGGGAAAAGATGGTAGAATAAAGGTTGTTGGTGATGGGTCTCCAACCGCATCGCCCAAAAATCCCTTAAAAAGCCCCAAGTCCGTTAGTCGCCTCTTACGTACACCCACTGGAAGAAATGGGGTAGTGCTATTCTAAGCCGACACTACACAGCTATACAATATCAGGTCACAAAATTACCTTTACACCAGAACTATTTATAGTTTAATAAAACAAAGTTGTGATTTAAAATGAGGTACACATCATAAGATCCCTAAGGTCGCTGAACACTTAATGTACTACTACTATTAATGTTTTCGATATTACTATTGAAATTGAAACTCATGATTTAAATTTTTCGGGGCGATTCTATTTTATGGTGAAATGGGTGGATATTCCCTTTTTCTCGTACAATTTTCACCCTTCAACGTTTTGTTCAATTAATGCTAAGTAAAGGAATACAGAAACTAACAAATAATTATATATAACACAATAATACTAACCATATCTTCAAAGTTGAAATAATTCTGCACGTAGAGCATATTCCACCACCAGCTTTCCTGGCACAACTCCGCCTGTTTGGTGACGAAGGTACCCCACATTGGTCCTGACGATACTTTATCCCAGATGAACGCGTAAAATAGCACTACAGCTAATAATGCTGGAGTTAATCTGGAAGATAAAGTAATAATAAAGCTGTGTAGTGTCGGCTTAGAATAGCACTACCCCATTTCTTCCGGTGGGTGTACGTAAGAGGCGACTAACGGTTTTGTGGCTTTTAAGGGAACATTGGGCGATGCGTTTAATGTTTTTTGACATGAATTCCTCATGTGGGGATTATTACTCATTTCTTTCCTTTAATAACATCTTTTATTTATTGGGCGATGCGGTTGGAGACCCATCACCAACAACCTTTATCTCACCATCTTTGCCCCACGCAACTCCCAAAAGTGGCTAAGGAATTTCTAATTCTCTAGCTCTGGCTACCCCTTCAAGGGATTTATAGCCGTGAGTATATGTATGTATGTATAAAGTAATAGTAGCCCTGTAGTGCTGACTTAGAGTCTAACTACCCCTTTCTACCCACGGGTGTCGTGAGAGTCGTATAAGGGATTGATTTTTGTGTGATGCGGATGGAGACCCATCACCAGCGATACTTTATTTGTACCATCTTTACCCCACTTAAGTTCCAAAAGCTAAGTAGGGAACCAGCGCTTATCAATCAGAAGACGCGAGTTTAAATCCTCAATAGGACCTAAATTGAAGTTATGTGTTTAATTAATTTTTAAAGATTGGCTGACTTTCTGAGCTGACTTTTAGTTATTCATGTGACAGTGTTTTCATACAAAGCGATAGGGCTGCTCCCATCACCACAGATAATATAGTTCTATACCTACTGCTATCCCGTAAATGCACAGTCCTAGCACAAGGTGGTAGTCTGAACAACGAATGACAAAAATGCCACGTGATAATCAAAAGTATCGGTAAGTATAGGTAAGCATTTGAATTAAGTATTCATATTTTTGCAAATAAAACAAAGTTGTACATTTTGTGGAAAAAAATATAATCATCACAGCTTTTCCCATCTCACATCACATCATGGTTATCTTATCTTTTAGTTCAAAGTCAGGCTTGAATTTTATGTTCCGGTTTAATGGCTGAACCACCAAGAAACTTTAATAAATAATATAGAACTACAAAGTTTTCTTTGACTTTTAGAAGAAAAATGTTTTGAGAAAAATTATTTTTCTATATTACCTTAAGTATCTAGCAAACAATCTCCTAGGAGCCCCAGTATCACTATCCGATGATATGCGATGTGCCAACAATGTGCCACTCAGCAATAAAAACGTGTCGGTGTACATCCAGCCCGCCCTTATCCATGACCACCACATTGAACTCGCTTCCTGGAAACATATTATTTTAATCCAAGTATCTAAATAGACCTTAAACACTTAGGGCTGTGAGAATTAATTAAACTGTGAATTAATTACGATTGTGGTTTGCATATCATAATTACAATAATAGAGAAAGTATCGAAATAAATAGTTATGATATACTTGACAACCCCTAAGGCTCCTAATTCACCTGAATTCACAAACATCACAATTTATCTAGCTGCCGATGCTACGCCTACTGTTGTAGCTAATTAATATACGTTAATTGAACATTGCATTAATCATTAAATCAGGCGTTATGCGTTACATTACATTGTGACATTGTTGCAACATGTCAATGTATCTTAACAATTTCAAGATCACATTTATCATGAGTTGTTTTGGCATCAGAAGCTTTATAATGCTACATTAGTCATGAATTAGAAAATAAAGTGTCTGAGCCTATAGCAAATAAATCGATCTAATTACAGGTCAATGCTTTGTATGATGGCTAATGCATGAAGGCTATTTAAAGTGCTGATTTATATTATTTCACTTTATACGAACTCTTCAAAAAAACTAATATGAACTTCCTACTGCTACTAACTACTTCAGAGGAAATATAATTTTAATACAGTATCGATTAACCTGTGACTTAACTTTAAAATTATGTCATATATGTAAATGCTGTCAATAATTATATATTTTCATGAATGTATGTGAATGTAAATTAAGCGCGAGATGTTTGCCAGGATCTTACAAAAACCTCTGCCTACCCCAATGGGAACTAAAAGCGTTCCGATGTTACTTTGTATCACTTGTTTATTCCATCTTCCATGGTAGATTGCCCGTTTGTGGCGTGTTACCTATCTTGTTTTACATTTCCCCACCTACGCCTCCTCTGATAAATTTACGTCATGTGACTATATTATACTATACTTATATGCATATATCAAAAATTAACCGTTAATAAAGCAAGCTATCTATGATTCTTCTAATAACCATTTATGCGTTATACATACATACATATACTCACGGCTGTAAATCCCTAGAAGGGGTAGCCAGAGCTAAGGAATCAGAAATTCCTCAGCCACTTTTGGAAAGTTGAGTGGGGAAAAGATGGTAAAATAAAGGTTTTTGGTGATGGGTCTCCAACCGCATCGCCCAAAAATCCCTTAAAAGCCCCAATACCGTTAGTCGCCCCTTACGTACACCAACCGGAAGAAATGGGTAGTGCTATTCTAAGCCGACACTACACAGCAATCTAAGCCGACACTACACAGCAGCAAGAGATTCAAATTAATTAATAAAAATTCTAATAACCATTTATGCGTTATGTATATTCTATTCAGACTAGAGGTCGTTCAGTGATTGGCACACTTCTTCCGTGTTAATTTCGGTAAACCGTGGTATAGACAAATAATATTAAAGCACAAAATGACAATACATTCTCAATTTCGCCACAGACTTTTACAACAAATAAAAGTGTAGCTTTGCGGTGTATGAAGTAGTGTGTGTAGTACACGGTAGTGAGTAATGCATTTTCATTAGGACTTTGGAGGCAATTCTTCCCATATTCCAGCAGTGCATGTAGTAGGGATACAAAACCCTAAGCTTCCAGCTTAAACAGATACTGACAGGCCATGCTATGGCTGCTTTCGACGAGGTTTGTTGACTTAACATTGTGGAGGCTAGGTACTGAGACATTGACCCATTTCCATCACAGCGCGGTGTGACCGGAGGACACTATTTAGCGCACACTGTAGAGAAGGTGTGCCCTACAGTCGTTGAGTCTTTTGAGTCGAGGGAGGGTAATTCACGATGCCAAGATTGGCCCCGATTTTGCGTTGGGGGCCATATTGGTGGCCATGGTCGTCGGATAGTTTACATGGGTTTCAGTGGCCTCCTTCTTTGAGTAAGTTATGCTTGGGAAGTAGGCCGCTGAGTGAGAGAGAGGGAGTTTGTGGATTCGGGCCGTAAAAAAGTCCACCACTGCGGTGTTTCATAGTGGAAATAAGGCCCCGGAGGGTCCTAAGGGATGATGAAACCCGTTTAGTTTAGTCACAAATCTGGCAAATCCAAGAGTATTTTCCCAATGAAAGTGAAAAATACATGCTCATACCTGATGTTGATACACAAAAATAACTACGATCAAAATGAGTATGTTTACTGTTGTTCGCTCCTTAGCAGCGAAACGATTACGGTAAATTTAACTATTCTTAACTCTTAAAAAATCCTATCGTTTCTTTTTGATAGATTTCGTTGATACCTTGACTTGACTTGTGGGTCCAATATTTTATTTTGGTAGATTATCAGCATAAAACCAAGGAACTATTCATACATACATACATATACTCACGGCTATAAATACCTAAAAGGTACCCCTAGCCAGGGGTAGTCACTTTTGGAAAGTTGAGTGGGGACAAGATGGTGAAATAAAGGTTGTTGGTGATGAGTCTCCAGCCGCATCGCCCAAAAATCCCTTAAAAGCCCCAATACCGTTAGTCGCCTTTTAATTACACCCATCGGTAGAAACGGGGTAGTGCTATTCTAAGTCGACACTACACAGCAAATATTCCTTGCAAAGTTATAAAATGATGCCTTTTAAAAAAAACCGTCATAGGTTAATGTGCATTTTCTGTGTGTTAAAGCACACACGCATCCCCCTATCATAACCTCATCCAATATTACTATAAAAAAAGAACCGACATATGCGAAGCTATCATAAAACAGTAGTAACATGATCAGACGCAGCACACCAATCATCCGGGCAGGCTTGGCAGATATCCAGACGCGAGATCACTGATAGACGAAACTCGGACAATCGCTAACAGATGTCAAGGTGACACAGCTTCACTTTCAAACAATACATGGATTTAGATTAAACCAACATGGCCGCCAATTTATTACAATAATAATTAAATTTAGTTTTTTTTTTAATAGTATATTTGGTGATGGAAAGAAGTTCAACCCAAACGTGTATATTATGATTTCATAGAAAACGAGAGATGAATATGAGTTAAATAAATGATAGAGCATGAGACGGTATTCAAAAGTATAATTGTTTTAGTACGTTTTTAAACTTACTGTCCGCTTTTTATGTATGGAATAAATAAATCAACCAAAAAGGATATATAAATAAATTTAAATCTACGCGTACCTCTGTAAGTTTCAATCTGTTCGAGAAAGGCAAAGCAGCCACTACCAAAACTTTATGAGCGACCAATAGCGCAAGTGTTGCGAGTCCTCTTACACCATGAATACTTGGAATTTCGTCGGTCGACGCTGGTGCCAACAGCTTTTTCAAGGTGTTGTATAGAGAAAATGAGCCCAGAAAACCAGTTCCTGCAACAATGACATAATTCATTCAAAGTTGTCCTAGTAATGTATGCATTATTTATTTTTTACATGAAAACCTCATGTGGGGATTATTACTAATTAATTAAGCAAACCAAAATTTTTGACACCACTAACACCACTAAGAAAGATGAAAAGATTCAAGCAAATACAAATTTTCGCACGAGTAGTGGTCACTCGATACCATAGCTCAGTTGGCAGAGCGACGGGGGCGTATACCCGAGGTCGTAGGTTCGAGTCCTTCTGGTGTCGAAAATTTTTGTTTGCTTCATTAAATAGTTGTCCTAGTAATTTTAATGTAGAACAGCGCTTTCTTATTACTTTTGTTTAGGTTTCGTACGTGATATTTAAGAGAATGGAGCTTTCCAAATAATTATAGGTCTATTTTGGAAATCTTACAACGTTCTTACTTATTATTTACGCCCATTATTTCTATGCGGGTTGGTAGGAACTATCGATTATCATTTTGCACG
Source organism: Bedellia somnulentella (assembly GCA_963576735.1). Taxonomy (NCBI): domain Eukaryota; kingdom Metazoa; phylum Arthropoda; class Insecta; order Lepidoptera; family Bedelliidae; genus Bedellia; species Bedellia somnulentella. The sequence continues at coordinate 16,467,387 of OY755171.1, forward strand.
ATCCTAATAATCTCTCTTGCTTCCTTCACATTTACGGTTCTTTTTTGTTGGACTTATTACCCATTAAACTTCCAAAAGTTCGTCAAGAATATTTGATTAATAAACTACAAATTTATAGGCAAGAAAGTAGTATTGCTATCTACGCATTTTGGTTTTTGTAAAGTTTAATTATTATTTTCATCATATTTCCATTTTTATGAAGTTTTCATAATTCCCGTTGCTGCTTTAATTATTTTTCATCTGCAATGGCTTAAAATATTTATTTTTTGCTCGTTTCGTTTTGTCGAAAATAAATTACTATATTGTTATAATGTCTAGCATTTATATTATATCGTAATATTTTTAAAGGTTTACCGATTAATCATTGCCATAAAATATTTATCAGGCGTTTTTTTGCATTGTATGAATGAAGTTGGCCAAATGCAGGTTGGACTTGACCGCGCAAAATTCGTAGTTACAAACAGAGGAGATCGGAAATAGTGATCAATGAAATTAGATGGTAATGTTATTGAGCAAAAATGAATCGTAAAAATAAATTTTATGACTTTTGACACTGCGCTATGTTCATTTTCGTATGTTTATTGATTTCAAAATTATTATATTTTTGTTTAATAAAATATAAAAAAACATTACATATAGATCTTAAACGCCCTTCTTTTAAAAGTAAGAGTTTAGGAGGACTCAAATAGGGCAGGCCTCGTTTCGGAAACGGAGATCGTTTTGTACAAATACACTGTTTCGCAACGAAGTATAACCTAGCCATATGGGTTTACTCACGATGTTTTCCCTCACCATTAACAGCCATGATAAATTAAGCAGGCATATGACTTAAAAAAAGACAAATTGGTGTAGGCTCGGCTCGGGATTTGTACCCTCAAATTCTGCACGATAAGCGGTGTTCTACCCACTGAGCAATCACGGTTGCACCGAATTACAAGTAAGGAGATATAACCAAAAAATTTTTTAAGCTAAATTTTTTTTGTATCCTTTATGTAATTTTAATAGTTGTCCATAAATACTCTACTGTAGAGTCTACATGCATTGGTTTGGTTAAAACTACAACCTGACTACTAAAAAAGGGGTCTTAGATGGTAAATCAGTTGGGCAACGTACAACAATTTTATCTTGTGTTGTCCGAAAATGTTTTACAAACACACCAGTGAATGATTGTGGGAATCGTGGGAGTCTATTGGAATATCTTTATCGGTCTCAAAACTCTCGAAATACTTGTAAAGCCTTCTGAAACTTGAAACAAGACGAAATGAAGTAGAAGATGGTACTTGAACTCTCACTAATTTAACCCTAAGGGCAATTTGCAATAGTACTACTCCACAGCTATTGTATTCGTAAATTATGTAAATTGCCGCGAGTCAATGACATTGTTTTGCTTTGTTAGTATGTCAAGTTCGACTCTTTTAATTATGTTGGTTTTTTTTATAAAAATTAAAAAATAAAAAAAAATAAAAATTTGCCTTTAGTTAATACATTTGAAATATATATAAATTATATATATATAACACAGTTTAGATTTGGAATTTGGCGACTTCTTACAAACATTTTTGTCGTGTCTCCCAAACTAGATTTGATACGATATGGGAGACAGTTTTGAGTAGAGTGAATATTTACTGATAATAATGAGTGATATAAATGATCAAATATCACTTAATCCACAAAAATTAATCGGGCTGTAAAATGAGAGTCTCCTACTATTATTTTATTAATAATGCATTCGAAAGCATAGTATATTCGATAATTTACGAAAAATTGTACTCTCCGTCAATGAATCGACTTGCTTCTCGTACGTTAAATATTTTGAGGGTCTGGTCAGGGTCCATATTTTAAGAATCATAGGTATTAGGCAATGAAAGACTACGTGTAAGAATAAATTATGGTGTATTGTCGTTTAAGAAAGGTAACCGACCTAAAACTTGTCTAAATAGTTCGATTAAATAGATCCTTTGAAACTGTTTTATCAACATTTAGTTAGTCAATGGACATTCCCAATAGACATTTTGAACTGATCTGCCCTGCATTCATTACAATAAGATGAAGAAATAAGAAGTATCGCAATATCGTGAAAAAATAATATAAATTGTTGTCATTTACAGAATCATAAAAATACCGAACAGTTTTAGTGTAGTCTAATGTTTTGCATGCTGAGATGGTTGTCCCAAATATGAACTTTTAGTGTTACGTGCACAGATCTGTGTTACGTCAAATATTTATTATTCCAAATGACTATTTGGTATGTTTTAATTATGCTTTTTACATCCGTTTGGATTGGCTATCCACATAAGTCTATTTACCGGTATGGTTTTTTTATGCAGTTTTTTCTTTACACTTCAGTAAATTAGGTCAAAGAAACAGTGCCATTTTAACATGGACAGTGACAAGTTGATTGATGGATCATTACATTACTAATCAGTAGAGAACAATTTAAGTGGCAGTTTTATTGTGCAATGCATATTAATGTGTGATTAAACTTTAAATGGTAAGCTGAGAATATAGTGTCTTTGTAAGATAACCTGGTAATTAGAACTTCAATGTTAGATGTTTTGATACGTGAAAAATCCATACTATGTTTTATGATTGGGATTTCTATTAAAAGGCTCTCTGCTCTGATTAATGAAAAGTATATAAAACGCTAACAATATTAAGTCACCCAAGTCTGGGCTTAAACTAAGTTAGTTACAGTAAAGTCTTCTACACATTTTTTTCATTTATAGATACAATTAAAAAAAAAAAATATACGCTTAATAAACAAATTAAAAAACAAGAATTACCACCTATATTTTACCTTTTAATCGTAAGTTAACAAACAACGATTATTGGTAGTAAAATGATATCAAAACATTACATCAATTAGATATTTAACTTTGTGCACTTAAATGGTTATAGTTTCACAAATATGTATTTGTTTGTTTATCGCTTATAAGCTGGAAATATTTTGATAAAATTATGCATTGCTGAATCCTACTCCTTGCTATGCTTGTATGACATAAATACCGCTCAGACAACCATACTTCAGAATTTACAATAATCTCAGCAGCTTATAAAATTTGACAAAAAAAAAGGATTGCTAAATATGAAATCGTTGAACTTTCCTATCATATTGCCCAACACTAAAACAAAAGCGAAAACTTAGACCCTTTCTACTAATACAATAAGGCTGAAGCTGACTGGAGCTTAAAAATAATTAAATTGGTTTATGTAGAAAATCCAACTTACCACTTGATTTTTGTTCAGTTCCTTCTTTTTGTTCCTCATTTTCATCTTTACCCTCACCAGTGTCCTCGGTACCCTCAACCGTTTCAGCATTTTCTGAATTTTTGTCTTCATTTCCAGACTTTCTCGCAAAAAAGTCTTTGATAGTTGCCACTATCACTAACAAAATGAAAACTCCGTACAGTGATCTAAAAAGAAAAGGACTATTTGAATCAAGTTATGACAATACATTTTTAATTATTCAAAGGGTGTATTTTATCGTTGAAAATAATTTGGAAGTGTATTTTTTAATGATGGAATCGCTATTGGGTTGAAGCAACAATGAATATTTCATGTTGAACTCCTACTCGAAATCAAGAAGAAAATCAAATAGCCATTTCATGCACACTCAAAAAAATATCTCAGCAAACTAAATATGAAGAAAAATAAACCCCACAAATACTCAATCAACAATCACCTATATTAATTCTTGAAGTGTCCTATACAATCGTTAATCTTAAAACTCTATCAGCACAGTTTAAGACTAATAACTGTAAGTAAATTTATTTATGTGATTAAGAGATAACTACCAGAGTATAAAAAAAACAGTTACTACAATTACATGCAAATTTTTACTATCAATTCAATAACGCGAGCATGACTTGATCGAAAGCGCTATGAATTGAATCCCAAGCTCATTTCAAATGACGTAGATAATTGCTTACATTTCTCGCCAATAAAGCCTGAATTTCATTTCGATGGAGCCCATTTGCTCCGATATTCAGCTGTTAATTGATAAGGAGGTCGTCATGGCCTTTCATGTCACGTGAGCTGATTGCATGCTAATTGTTTTCAATACTACCTTTTTAATTGGGATCATTTTCAGTTCGAAACTCTGATGGGAGTTATTGATACTTTGTTTATTTATTGCAGAGAAAGCGTAATTTGATAAATTTAATATGACAATGAAAATCCTGACCTGCATATATACTGAATATTTATTATTCTTTATGTTTACATGAACGCCGTCATAATCAAAGAGATCAAAAAAGAATCACGTTGTTTTTATCATGATTTTTAATTATATATTGTTCATCATTGTTATTTTCATCCTCCTCCTATCATCATTCATGTCAACTCTAAGCCATGCAACTTTAAGTGTCGACATATTTCGATTTGGCCAATTTGATTGTGGCACTACATGCTCGTAGATAAGGAAAGACAACTTCAGATGATAATAATTAAAATTATATTGCTACTTACAAAGTCAACAAAGTCGGTAGTTCCAACCATTCCTCCCAATATTCCGCATTTTCTGTAGCACAATCATCAGGATTCACTTTCACTTTGATAACCAACCCACTGACGTGCTGGTAATGCTTGATGGCATCTTTAAGAATCACTTCCACATCTTCAGGCTCACAAGTGTCGGGCACGCAGACTCCCCAACTGAGTGTCGAGAATCGAGGCACGAAGTGACCTGGCTAAAACAATTATATAAGAGGTGTCAATTTGTAATTATTACTAGTAACAATCATATTAATTGCCTAAATACAAACTGTGATTAATTTCCTATAAAACCTCAAGTCTGTTCTTTTAAACAAAATGTTTTTAATTTCTAAATCATATCCCGCAAGACCAGACTTAGAAATATTATTACTCAAGAATTATGATTGTGAGAGAAGCAAGAGAGATTTGTAATGATCATGCAAAGTGACGATCGATATTCTCTGCCCGTCCCCAATGGAAATAATGGGCGTGAAAATAAGTAAGAATTATTACTCAATAATAGTGCTTTTAATGTTTTCTACCGAAGGAAGTTACAACGAGAGTTGTTGTTTTTAAAGCATAGAAATTAGTATACACCATTTTATTAATATGCATTTCACACAACTAAGTGATGTGGGTGGCATCCTCACTTTATTTTCAGTAAATTAATTTTAATTCTTATAATTTACCAACCTGAATCCTTTTTAGGATATGTATAAGCTGTCGGCTTAGAATAACACTACCCCATTTCTTCCCGTATGTGTTCTTAAGAGGAAGCTAAGGGATTTGGAGGAATTGGGGATTGTTTTGCAATCGTATCCCCACACAACTTCCAAAAGTAGCTGAGTAATTTCTTATTCCAAAGCTCTGGCTAGAGCTAGTAGAGGACGATCACGGAGAACACTTTGGCCCAAATTGAGAGTGTGCCCAAATAGGCAGGCGTCCGAAGTATAAAGAATATAAGAGCATGCAAGAGAATATAAGAGAAAAGGTTGATGGATGTAACCGAAGCCAGAGAGGTTGGTCACGATCATACGAAGTGGTGATCGACAGTCTCTGCCTACCCCAATGGGAACTAATGGCATGAGTATGATATGAGTATAACATAGTATAGTGTATAGTAATGAATGTAGTAGTGTATCATAATTTTTTTCCGCTGTGTAGTGCCGGCTTAGAATAGCACTACCCCATTTCTTCCGGTGGGTGTACGTAAAAGGTGACTAACGGTATTAGGGCTTTTAAGGGATTTTCGGGCAATGCGGTTGGAGACCCATCAGCAAAAACCTTAATTTCACCATCTTTTCCCCACGCAACTTCCAAAAGTGGCTGAGGAATTTCTAATTCCCTAGCTCTGGCTACCCCTTCATGGGATTTATAGCCGTGAGTATATGTATGTATGTATGTATGTATAGTAATATATATGAGTGTAATAATAAAACAGAAGAAAACAACTATGGTAGAAGAATACATCACTCTTTAAAGGAAACTGTCGCTAAAACAGTGGGTACTTAAAACATATGTTACTTCTGAAATTAATTATGGGTGTGCCTTAAAGTTATATTTAAATATAAATATCATATTGACATCTAGTAACATAGAAACAAAATAGAACTGAAATACAAAACTCACATCATCTATTCGACTTCTTATCAGATTTTTGGCTTGCGCCAAATGCACCGGGAGCTCCAGCTCGGGATGTTCAGCTTTGACTTCCAAAGAGACTAGACAGTACTTTCCCTGGACCTTCACCACGCTTCCAGTATCTAGCTGAACTCGCGCACGGCTTCCTATACACTGGTCGTATTCACCTAACTGGATACCATTACCTTGAAGAACCCCTGAGGGAATTTTTGCTGTCGCGTCCAACACTGTAATGATTAAAACATTATGAACCGTTTCAATTCTCTTATGACTGTGACACGAAGCTCTGAAGTACCAAGGTCAGTATAATTGTTTGTATGTTGAATATTTTAAAGCTTTGAAACTTTAAAAACTTGTTCATGATTATATTTAAATTATTAACTTTTGCTCATTAGAAATAGATATGTTTGTTTTGCTTTTATTTGGAATTAGAATTGGGATCGATAAGAATTACAAAATTAGGTGATAGCCGACGATGAAGCACTACATCAGTCAGTAGACAAATACTAAGAACTTAAGGCTGAATGAACCTATGTAATTAAACACATCTAATTAATTAACACATCTAAATTTTACAAATATCTATTCAATTTAATATATTAAGTCCTAAATAACATCCTAATGTCAAAACTTACCACATACAAACATGCTAAAACATGTATAAAAATTCTAATGTTCATATATATACTTTTGAAATGCAAACTTTATAAATGCAATATTGGAAATATATACATAATGTACACAAATTACTTACTATTTAAGGCCCATAATTTTGAGCCGCGCAGTTGTCTTAGTAATATTTGTCCATGACGTCGACACTCAGGGTTATGAATACGAGAAAAATTTGGGGCAAATGTTGGGAAAAATGCATAAAAATCTTCAAATTCACTGTGTAACAAATTTCTTCTCTTAAGTGCTTCACCTATAGTTTTCATATAATCTTCATTTTTGGTATTAACTTCTTCGCTGCTTAGTAAATATTCTTTAGAGTCTTTACTACCTTTTTGCTCAGCAGAAGTATTTTTTTTCTTTTCGTTTGTAGTTTCTTTAGAACTAGCACTTGGTTTTTCATGCTTTTTATCCGGTACTCTATGTTCAGTATGTTTGGTCGTTGCATCTGTTGTGGGCTTCTTAGATTTTTCTTTTTCAGGAGGCACTTTAGTAACTTCATGATGACCATGACTCTTTTTTTCCACTATGATTTCTTTTTTTTTGGGATCCTTTATTGATGGTGTTTTCTTACTTTTGGATATAAATGAAATATCTTCATCGTCGTCATCGTCGTCATCATCGTCATCATCATCTAAACCTGCCTTTTCTGTGTGTTCTCTGTTTTTGTCTGTACTAACTTTTTTAGGGGGTAAATTAGGGTTTTGTTTCTTAATTGGAGGTGTTATGAAAAAAACATCTTTAATTTCAGTTTTCGCTGCAGAAATTTTGTCATTTGTATTGTGTTTTTTAACGTTTGTGCCGGGGCTGAACTCCTTTTGATGAATTGGTTTGGATGATTTTTCAGCGACTATTTCTTTTTCCTTGTCATAAATAGAAGTTTTTATTTTTTCATGTTTCATTACGTTATCGACGTTTGTTTTTACTTTTTTATTATTATCAGTGTCATCATTGTGTGCTTTCACATTCGCATTGACAATTTTATGAATTTTGGAATTTTCTGTATCGGGTTTATTTTCGAAATTGTTCGATTTTGGTTCAGTGACTTTTTGGCTAAGTTTGACTTTGTGTTTTCCATCATTTTGAATCTTTTTACTTTTCTCATCTTTATCATCATTATCATCGTTCTCATCGTCTTCATCGTCTTCATCATTATCAATATCATGTTTTTTCAAGTCTTTCAAATCTTTAGCCTTTTTTAAGATTTGTTTGTACTGCGGGGTGATATTTACATCCTGCATCTTTTCTTTTACTACGTTAGATGTGATTTTTTTGTCTTTTTGTCTGATGGATAGACGCTGGTTTGCAAGATTAATATTTGCCTTGTCGTCATCATCATCGTCATCGTCATCATCATCATCATCATCATCGTCATCGTCGTCATCATCGTCGTCATCATCTACATTTATTTTCTCTTTGCTTGACTGACTTTTAAACAATTTTGTTTTCATAATTAAACTTTCTTTAGAACTTGTTGTAGAACTTTTGTCACTTTTTTTACTTTGAAAGCACTTAGGCTCATCGTCGTCTTCATCGTCATCGTCGTCATCTTCGTTTTCTTTAACTATATTTACACTTATTTTCGCACTTAACTTTTTATCATTTAATTCATTATGTTTCTCACGCAAAGCTTTTTTCATCTCCTCTTGAGATCGGTGGGTAGAATCAGGTTTGGCATTATGCAACTTTAATTTTATACCACTGGCACTATCACAATGTTCACATTTTCTTTCATCACTTGATTTTGGGAGGTCACGGATACGGAATGCAGTAATCACTGAAGCAAGGATCGGTAAGGAAACTAGGAAAATTAAAAAGAAAGTCCGGTAAAGTCGCGCCATTATGCGCGACACTATCGCGGTGACATATTTAACACTACTAACAGAAACTAGATGACCCAAACATAAGGACGTCCTTCACCAAGTATTGCTTATTCATTTCATTCACGAAAAGCTCAACGTCAATATGCAAACACCTAACCTACTCGCGGAATTCAATATGACGTAGGGAGAGTGCAAAGGAGTGACATGGACTGTAGATGCTCTTGTGAAGACCATGGCAATAGTCCAGATTTTGACCGAATTGTAGTCGTTATGAACATTCAAAAACGCATTCTGTAGTGATTATTTTTAAGTCTCATTTTGAGTGGCGTGCGCTGTGCGTTGAAATAGTTTAGATGTATGCGAGCTAAAAATAAATCGGTAAAGGCGATTGCCCGTTTTCCCACCTCGAGCATATCGTGAGATGGATCGAGGGTTAGTTAGTGTTGTCACAATAAACCGATATCCAAAATTTAACTTTAAAATGTTTGTTATTCATAAGTAATTTTAGGGTTTTACATAGTACTTGCTTTGAAACCCAGCATTTTTTAATAATTAGTAGGGGTGTTATTTTAAATACGTGAGATAAGTGACAGTGTTATCAATTAAAATACATATACACAACTAATAGGATCCAAAAATTAAACGGGTTTTTGAGGTTATAGTTGGTAGGGTTACCAAGGATGAGACATAGCCATGTCATAAAAAGTAAACCTCTATTAAATATTTTGTTTCAGGATTTAGAAGGGCAAAGCAAAAACGTAATTTCGTAATGTCTATCGAACTTTCCATACCCTATCTATCTACCGCAGCATTTTAGCCCCAAAAATGTTATGACTACATAAATGAAACCTGACAAAAAAACACTAGGCTTCCAAAACAAATAACTTTTTTTTAACTTAGCAAAGTGGTTTAATTGTGAATAAGTCTACTAAAATAACATTAAGGAGTCTGGTCTTTTTCTTTAAATTTATTTTTTAAAAGGGAGGACCTTTTTAACTTTTATCTTTTAAAATAAGAAAGTAAAATATTTTATAAAACAAACGACTATAGAAAAAAAATTATAATAACTGGTAACTGATGATTCGATCCTTAAATTTTTGTGTACTCCTTACATACATTCTTATACTCACTCCATTAGTTCCTAGTCGGGTAGGCAGAATCTGTCGATTGCCACTTTGTACGACTAGCAACTAGGCAATGAACGGAAATAAAGGTTTTTCACTGTTTTTAATCATCCATTACGCGTTATTACGTGCTTAACTACATTAAATTTTTCGTGCCAGACTAAATATAAAAGCTAAGTCTAAGTCGGTTACATACATACACACATACATACAGGTGAAGCTAATATGAGCTAATATGTCAAAAACTTCTTTAGAACTTACACTATGGTATAGTTCAAAACATAAGTCTGTAATATTAAACTTTCTGCACAAATAATCTTTCCTTAAGACGCCTTAGAGATGATTAATCTTCATATGAACACGTTGAAAACTACCCCGCGATCATCATTAGTGTTTCCGCTACACGGGTCGTAGGTTGAGTTGAATCATTATTAATATTTATGGACTATGTAATATGAAGACCGTATTTTTATTAGAGAATCTTGAAAGAATATTTTTTTAATTATGTATAAAAAACTTTTGACAGAACAACGGCATACACAATACATTTACTCTTACAGAATTAGAAATTCGCCAGCCACTTTTGGAAATTGGATGGAGGGAACTTAGAAAATAAAGTTTGTTGGTGACTTTTGAGATTTAAATAGCCATATAAAGTTAAAGTGCCCCTGAGAAATAATAGTATTTACCTACATACCAAGATCACTTAAATAATAACCCTTCTTTTGGCTTAGCCATAGTTGGTATAAAATTTTGTAATTTAACCTTTAGTTACAAGTCTGACTTACCTTAAACATGTGTGCTTGTTAAAAATGCATTTACTCACTATGTTAATTATCACATGGCTTACACTTCGGGAAAAACTGTTTTTGCTTCAAAAGTATTTTCATCAGCCTTTATTGTAAACATAAAACCATGTTTATTTCCTCGATATCACTTCGCTGTAATATCGAATAAAAATCTCTTCAGTTTCCAACATTCATTTAGTAATTACGGATTCCTAGTAAGTTCTTAGCGCGGCGTAAAATTAATTATCCACCTGCCATAGCCAGGGCTCATCGCTGACGCTGAGCACGTTCTCAACTATAACTGCACATTGTATTACTTTAATCTTTATTTCCATCTGCAGTGAAACATACTCCGATGTAGCATAGAGTACCTACTTCGTTGCGAATGTAAATGACCGCTACTCGAATCTGATTTTTTCTCTAGATATTAAAAAGATATTGCCGTGTAGTGCCTGCTTAAAATGTCACTAGCCCTTTCTATCCACGGGTGTTGTAAGAGGCGACGCGCTTCTTTAAATGGTTTTTGGGCGATGCGGTTGGAGACCCATCACCAAGGATACTTTATAAAATAATAAAAAAAAAATATTCATTTTTCAAAAGTACATAATATTCGTCTTAACCTAGTTAGTTATTTACAGTACAAAATATAACATTTTCCTGTTCCTGAGCTAGGTAATTTACCTGTATTTCAGGCAACAATAAACAAAAAAGGCTTAAACTATCAGTTTTCATATAATGGTTCTATCTATATTCTACCATCTTGTCCCGTATCAATCATACCGAACCAGTCTGTGTTTTCCCCGTTTATTCTTACACATGCACTAGAATCCTCATAGAGTGATACCAGTGCACGTATAAGTTGGCTCCCCAAGCCGAACTTGGATAACACCTCCCAGAAATACTTCCTTACCACCCTATCATACGCCTTCTCTAAATCTATGAAGGAGCAATACACTTTTCGATTCTTGGCTAAGAACTTTTCAGTGATGCTCCTTAAAGAGAAGATTTGATCCATACATCCCATTCCCTTTCTAAATCCTGCTTGCACATCCCAAATTTTGTCATCTGTTTCATTCATCACTCTTTCAATCAATACCTTTGCATACAATTTACCGACAACACTGAGTAGGCTGATTCCGCGGTAGTTTTTAGCTTCCTGGTGTGACCCTTTTCCTTTATATAAGGGCACAATTACTGCCCTGCACCAATCTCGTGGTACTTTACCACTCGACCAACACTTTTGAAAAAGGAAGTACAGCCAGGAAGCCACCAACCCTTTACCAGCCCTCAGCATTTCGATACTTATCCTATCATACCCTGCCGCTTTCCCTACTTTCATACTTTTCAATGCTTTCATTACTTCTTCCATACTAATCTCACTGTCACTACTGTCACCCAATGCCTCATTCCAGTCAACATTGCTGCCAATTGGCGAAGAAATAGGTGAATCCTCTTTTTCAAAGAGTCCCTCAAAATAGTTCTTCCATACTCGTCTTATGCTACTTTCATCCGTCGCCAATTCACCCTGTTCATCTCTCACTACATTCACTCTCGTGTTTTGGGAAACTCCCTTTTCTTTCCGGATATATTTCCAGAACAACTTTTGGTTATTCCGGAAATTATCAGAGAGTTTCCTCTCACACCATTCTATCAAATCACGCTTTTTCTTTTCTATTTTCTTCTTAACCTCATTCTTAACTCTCTTATATTCATCTTCACTATTCTTCACTACATCATCGGTTACTCTCGCATCCATTCGTTTACTAGCTTTAATCGCTAGTAAATCTAACCAAGCTTTCTTCTTATCTCCAACTGCCTCTTTCACATCTTTATCCCACCAACTTGTTGGTGGTCTATTTGTTCTTTTACTCAATCCACATACTTCCGTCGCACATTCAACCATTGACGATTTGAGCACATCCCATACTTCTTCTATTTCCAATTCATCCTTCATCTCCACGCAACTTAGCCTGTCGTCCAATTTCTTCATATATTCATCTCTAATATTTTCATCCTCTTCCAATTTCTCCACTTTTATTCTCGCAAATTCAGTTGTTGACACTTTGGCCCTGTGACGCCAACGCTTGCACAGTCCCCTCAATCGTGATATCACGAGGAAGTGATCTGTGCCAACGTTAATGCCCCTGTAGACTCTGGTGTCAACAACCTTTGCTCTTAGCCTTTCATCCACTATCACAAAATCTATCATACTTCTCTCGCTTCCCCTCTGTCTAGTATACATATGGATATCTTTGTGTTCAAACAACGTGTTCGTAACACAAAGATTCCTCCCCAAACATACATCAATCACTTTCTCCCCATTCTCGTTCACTCTTTTATCACCAAACTTTCCTAAAACTCTTTCACAACCGTTGCGTGACACCCCAACCCAACCATTAAAATCTCCTAACATAACAATTCTCTCATTCTGATCACACCCATTCGCAACATCGTCTAACAAATTCCAAAACTCCTCCCTCTCGGATAGTGATTTGGACATGTCCGGAGCATACACACAAATTATGCGCATCCGGACCAGCCCCACTTTCACCTTTATCCATAGGAGCCTTGGACTCACACATGCATAATCTTTCATGCACTTAGCCATCCTTTCAGATATTAGAAGTCCCACGCCTTGGCAAGCTCTGTCACTCTCGGCAACTCCCGACCAGATAGCTGTAAATGGGCCAAGTTGTGAAACCTCTTTTTCCTTGCGCTTCGTTTCATTTACACACAGAAAATCTAGGTATCTTTCTTCCATAATCAAACATACTTCATCTAATTTTTCATGCATCCCTCCACACACATTCATCGTACCAAAGCGGGTCTCTTCAGCCCACTTTTCGCCCCGCGAGGAACCACGGCGTGATAGGTGGCGAGCCATATCGCCGCCATCGTGTTTTATTTTTGATTGGAAACACATTTGGACCCCACGAAAAGCAAGGGAAATGAACTGTCCGCCTAGCCAGAGCCCCGCTTGACTAGGTAAGGTTATTTAGTACCCGGAGTGCACCAAGCTCCGGGACGGCGGCACGCTAGAGACCAGGCTCACCCCTGGCCACGCATCCCTCGGCACAGCAGACCTTGGATTGGTGTAAGGGTGAAGATGGAAAAGCCCTGTTCCCTTAGTCGACTCCTACGAAACACCCACGGGACGAGATGGGGTAGTGCTATTCTATGCCGACACTACACAGCAAAACATACATATACTCACCGCTATAAATCCTTTAACGGGGTAGCCAGAGCTTAGGAATGAGAAATTCCTCAGCCACTTTTGGAAGTTGATTGGGGAAAAGATGGTAATAATAAATGTTTTTGGTGACGGGTCTCCAATCACATCGCCCAAAAATTACTTAAAAAGCCCCTATACCCTTAGTCGCCTCTTACGATCACCCACGGGTAGAAATGGGGTAGTTTTATTCTAAGCCGACACTACACAGCAAAGTGTCTCCTTTTCACAAATATATGGCGTGAACGTTTGAGTAGTGGAGCTGACTAAGAAGAAATACAACACCAACAGAACTATATCATTAACACGAAAAATAACTTTATACGACCTGCGTAGCAACGAACCAGTGATTAATTCAGCATTATTTTAGTGAGTAAACAAAATGGAATGAATTACTTCCATGGTAGGGATATGTTCATATTATAATAAAACTACTACATTAAATATGTTACTCATAAATAAAAGATGTTATTAAAGGAAAGGAAAATTTCGACACTGGCAGGGTTCGAACCCGCGACCTTCGGGTATACGCCCCCGTCGCTCCCGCGGTTCGAACCCCGCCAGTGTCGAAATTTTTCTTTCCTTTAATAACATCTTTTATTTATGAGTAATAATCCCCACATGAGGAATTCATGTCAAAAAACATTAAATTAAATATGTTAACCCAAATATTTATTTATTTATATAAAATAATAAAAAAAATAGAAATCTACCTACCAAAAAGTTCCCGCTTAAAAGAAAAAATAAACTTTTAGCGGGTTTATGTACGACAAAATATTATAAATATTTAAAAAAAAATGCAACAATATTTATTGTGTAAATTTCAGTAATTACATTTGCTGTTCTATTCTATTTACATAAAAGATACGTTCAGAAAACCATAACCCTCCTTTGGAAGCAGGCGGGTAAAAAATATTCTTATCAAAACCTTGGAAACACATAGTCACCTCATACTTTTTGTAAATACATTATGCAAACATTGCCTTTAAACGCTAATTAAGAAATATGTTGACAATAAAATAGTCATTCTTATCAAGGTTTTCGTAAGTTTAAAGATCTAAAAAAATCTGCAATCTAAACAAATGCTACTGTATTGAAATGGCTGCTTTTCTTAATAATACTCTTTAATAAAAAAAAATATTATTGAATTATTTTCAGTTGCTTATTACTCTTTTTTTAAAACAAAAAGGTTAATTCCTGCAAATCAATTCCGATTGGTTCAACTTTGACTATGTGTCTCTGGCTTGTCACTGGCTCCCTCACATTCATTATTCTTCTCATACAGCCCCTTTTGTTCTTCTCAAGTAAGTAATTGTGTATTTTTATAGTTTCTTAACATATCTGTCCGTCAACCCGCATTATGCCAGCGTGATAGACTATGGCCAAATCCTCCTATTACAGGTAGTCTCAAGCCCCTTGGTGGTTGTATTATAAACGACTATAATCGAAACTAGAATATATAAAGGGTTTCCAGTAAGGGTGCACTTTTAAAGTGGAATATTTTTTTTCTCATACAAGTGTCAACTCTCAAATTTTACAGCTGACACCTCTGTTTATTCCGATTATTAAAAATGGAGCGCCTTTTAGAAGAACACGCGTTATAATTGTGAAAATGCATTACAAAAATGGGAAAAGTTATGCTGAAACCGCTCGCAAATTTTGCAAACACCTAATACGTCAACCATTCGAAAACTGGTAAAAAACTTGAAGGAACTTGGTCAGCGTACTGGTCAGTCTCTTGAAAACATTGCTGCTGTAAACGGGAGTGTCGCTGAAACCAATCAATTCGTCGTTGTTTTCAACCAACTCCAAATTTCACGAAGCACTATGCAGCGAATTTTGACTAAAGACCTTCATGCGTTCTTGACTCAGATCAGGTCAGGAACTCAATCAGCAGACACGAAATTCTGATGTCAACTGGCCACCAGAATCGTGTGATTTAATGCCGTGCGGTTATAATTTTTTAGGGTTTTGTGATATCTCGGGTTTATGCGAATAAACCTGAAACAATTCCTGAGCTCAAATCGGAAATCCAACGCGTTATCGGTGAGATACAGCAACATCTCGTTATGAAAAATTTCAAGACCTGTCGTCGGAGCCGTGAAGGTCATTTGCCGGATTTTTTCTTCCATACTTAATTGAAACATGCTTTCTTTCCAATACAATAAAAAATTCACACCTCTGCAATAAAATATTTTTTTTATGATAAAATTAAAAAGTGCACTCTTTCTGAGACACCCTATACAAACCAATGCTGTGTAGTGTCGGCTTAGAATATTAGCACTACCCCATTTCTTCCCGTGATTGTTCGTAAGAGGTGGCGATTTTTGGGCGATGTGGCTGGTGACCCATCATCAAATACATTTACTTTACAGTCTTTTCCCCACTAAACTTCCAAATACTTTTGGAACTTCTTACTCCGAAGCTCAGGCTACTCCTTCTAGCAAGTTACAGCCGTAAGTATATGTATGTGAGTTACAAATCTAATAAAGAATAAATGATCAATATATTATAAATGTTATTTCGAATAAGTATTACTGTTTTTTTATATATTTACGAAGAAAGAACCAAGTACAAAAAGATGCAAGTAAATTGGCCCTGACATATGTTTCTGACCGCTTGTTCGCTGTGAAGGCCACAAAAGCAACGAAGATGAGCCTACGGAATTCAACTACTGACCTTTTATGGCAAGGAAATAGTACCTACGTTTTTTTCTTTTTCTTTTTTACAAATTATTATTGAGATAACTGCGCCTTGTCAGAGATGCGACGATCGTATTTATCAGCTTTAACATTCAATATTTTTTGTACCGTATTGTAATGTATAACTTTGCCCTTTTATTATGTTCAAGCAAACATTTACACTTACCATTAATTCCGTTAGGGGTAAGCAGAGCCTATTGATACTGAGAGAGAGAGAGTATGTACTTTGTGCAATCCTGACAAACCCCCTAATATATAAAGGATAAATAAAGGGAAGAAAAATTTCGACCCCGCCGGTGTCGAAAATTTTCTTTCCGTTATTTATCCTTTATTTATTAGTAATAATCCCCACATGAGGTTTTCATAAACAAAAACATTCAAAATAACCCCCTAATATACATTTATCATTCTTCTTATGCCTACTCTTTTATTCTTATTATTTTATACTCCATTGTATACTCCAGAATTTCGCTTTTTCTTACATATATATATAAGGCAGTAAATCCCAAAAAGGGGTAGCCAGACCTTAAGAGCTAGAAACTTCTCAGCCACATTTGGAATTGATAGGGGACAAGATGTTAGGAATTAAGTATCGTTGGTGACGGATCTTCAACCCCATTGCCCAGAAAAATCTTAAAACGCCTCATACCGTAAGTAGATAAACGGAGTAGTGACATTCTTAGCCGGCACTATATGGCCAAGAGTGTGTACTTTGTGCAATCCTGACAAACCCCTTAATATACCTCACATCCAGCATTCTTCTTATGGCTACCTTTTTATTGTAATTACTTCAGAATCTCGTTTTTCATACTGTACTGAAAATCGTTGATTCAACGTGCAATGTATATCGTTCGTTCGGGTGGAAATTTGCAACTCAATTTTGAAGAAGATAACTTCAACCACTTGAACTGAAATTGTATACACGTTACATTTGGATAACAATGCATGGATGGCGATTTTACGTTAATCAAAATCCAACCGGAGAATCAAACGCGTAAATAAAAAATACATACATAAACTCACGGCTATAAATTCTAGAAGGGGTAGCCAGAGCTAAGTAATTAGAAATTCCTCAGCCACTTTTGGAATTTAAGTGGGGAAAATATGGTAGAATAAAGGTTGTTGGTGATGGGTCTCTTATCGCAACACCAAAAAATCTATTAAAATCCCCAATACCCTTTAGATATACCCCTTAGTCGCCTCTTATGTACACCCACAGGAAAAAACGGGGTAGTGCTATTCTAAGCCAACACTACATATCACTAAATAATTAAAATTATTGCCGTGTAGTATCGGCTTAGAATAGCACTACCCCATTTTTACCCGTAGGTAATCGTAAGAGGCGGCTAAGGGTATAGGGGCTTTTTAAGTGATTTTTGGGCGATGTGGTTGGAGACCCATCACCAAAAACGTTTATTATTATCATCTTTTCCCCAATCAAATTCCAAAAGTGGCTGAGGAATTTATCATTCCAAAGCTCTGGCTACCCCGTTAAGGGATTTATAGCCGTGAGTATATGTATGTATGTAATTAAAATTCTACATAAATATTACCTTTTACTTTTATTCTTGCCTTTTTGAGAATTTTGATAGTGTGGGTAAAAAAAGTTTGACTGTGCAGGTTTATATAATAATAAACAATGTAAAAAATTTGATACGCCTCCTAATTAGTACTAATAATGAAAATATTGATGAAGTGAATAGAACGGAAATTAAGCGAAACTGCGAATAAAAGGAAATATTTAAATAATTGTATCACGTATTAATAAGGTAGGCAGAATGATTATACGATATGCCTAAAATCATCGTACAAGAACTTGATAATTTTAATTATTATGGTCTCATGTACACCCAAGCAAATCCGGTGGACATTGTGGATTGAAGGTTCTAGGGGTGCGTCCACTTATCAGGGGCCCAATTCTACAATTTTAAGAAACGTCACCGTTTTGATACAGTCTGTAGGTCAAATAAGTACAATACTGTATCTCTATTTTTAGTCGTTACAACGTAATCGGTTCTATTGTCTTAGCTGCCGGAGCATGGTTTTGTCAATTTTGACATTCCAAATTCGTCATTTATTCATTCTTTAATAAGTCAAATAAGTGTTGTCATTTCAGTGATCTTAAAAATCTACCGCAATAACTGTACCTATTTGTGTACCATCGCCTAAGACTAAAGAAATATCATTTAAATTTTATGTACAGTTTATGAGTACTTTCTGCTAGAAGATTCGACAGAAATATTTTATTATAGGTTAATTCTTTACATGGGTGTCGTAAGAGGCGACTAAGGGTATGGGGCTTTTTAAAGTGATTTTAGGCGATGTGGTTGAAGACCCATCACCAACGATACTTTATTTCTACCATCATCTCCCATATCAACTACGGACTAATGATAAATTTAAAAATTTGACGTTCAAAAAATGTTAGTTTTTAACTTAATTTTGAAAAATAAACTTTTTGACTTTTTTGACTTTTAACTTCCAAATGTGGCTGAGAAGTTTTTAGCTCTAAAGCTGTGGCTACCCCTCTTTAGGGATTTATGGCCGTGAGTATATGTATAGCAAAATTAAAAACCTGTAACAATGTACCTACAAATACATTGTCACATGACAGGACTAAGTACAACTCAGCTATAATAGTTTCCTCACGATATTTTCCCTCACGGTTAACGTCCTCAATAAATAAAAAAGACATTGGTCAAGGCCCAACGAGAATTTAAACTCAAACCGATGAAGTGAAGTCTCAAAAAAAAGAGCTGAGTTTTGATTTCATCGGTATAAAAATTTAAAATTGTATGGGTACGTAAATGGTTAAATTTATGCGGGTACCTACTCCATGGCCATCGATAGTCTCTGCCTACCCCAATGGGAACTAATGGCGTGAGTATATGTATTTATGTATGTATGAACCTACTCCGTAACTATCATTTATTTTAATGGAATGTCTTCTAGGCATGACATTATTACAGAAGCCGCCTGCCTTTTTGAGAAAACTCTCTATTTGGTCCGATTGTGTCCTCCGTAGTCGTCCTCTACTAACACCACTTTCCAGTGCCTTCCACATTGGGTTTTTACACATCCAATTTACCTATTCATCCTTATCATGCCCAAACCATCTTAAAAATATTATTGCCTTAGTATTAGTATATGGAAAAATACTAGTTTTCATTGAAACAAACCTAACCCAATTTTTTTATTGATGTACAAGCGCGAATTTAAAGGCTGTTTTCAATATTAGTAAAAAAATTGTTTTTTCTTTTCCTCAAAGTCTCTATAGACCAGGTACCCTGCGTTTTGAAAATGACACCTCTCTTTTGCTCTGTTTTATATTCTACAGATAAGTTAGTAGTGAATTGTTATAATTGTGCCAGTGACAAATTGGTCAAATAAATACATTTAAATTTTTCACACAACCTGTCAGACGTCCGAAGTGTAAAGAATAAAAAAGCATGTATAAAAGATTCATTAAACTAGAAGAAGCTAGATAAGTTAGCCAGGGTCGTACAAATCCAACAAAATTAACAGTTTCTGATTACTCCGATAGGAACTAATCTCGTGAGTTTACGCAAGTAGGTTTGTATCATTTTCTTTTTTTTTTTTTTGATAGAGAAAATGTTGAATTTGTTATTTTTATTGAATTATTTATCTTTAATTAATGATGAAATAAATATTTGTTAGATAAAATGTGGCACGTTTAAGAGTTTTTTGTGTTTTGTTTCAAGAACTTTTTTTCTCTGAAATATTAGACTTTTTTAAGTTTGCCTTATGTTTGTTTATAATAAGTCGTGATTATAAGATAAGATTTTTGCGGTCTGTTCAAAGTAAAGTCAAACTTTTTCTTACAAACTCATTACATAAATTCTTGGCCAAACACGAACTCGCTTTAAGAAAAAAAACTTTTTCCAACTGTCATAATTTGACATAAAACCGTCAAAAATCTGTCACATGTCACTAAACGTCACAATGCAAACTTAATAGAACTTTTTAATGGGTATTCACAATCTTTTTAAGATGTATCTTAGGTGTATGTCTCTGGTATGGTGATCCAATTTTGACGCTTTAGCCCAGTTTCTTGCTCATTCGGTCATTGAGTTGAATGATTTTAAATCCAGTATTGCCATTTTTATTCTAATATTGATATTGCAAATACCTACCACTTTATTTATTATGTACCCTATGTTCTTAATCTAGAATCATCCCCGATTTTGTAACTAGATCTCAATTATTTCTTCAAAATTTAATTGTAAATGATTTAAAATATGTTTCCAATGTTTACCAAGTATGAATTGTCAGGTTATTAAATAAAATATATTTAAATTGAGCCAAAAAGGCTGCATGTAAATATACCCAAAGCTAAAAAGAAAAAAAATAGAAGAAAGATAATTTTTGGAAAATAACAATAAGCATGACATAATTAGTTGGGATTCGCGATAATGGGATTTCATTATTATTTTTTCTTTAATTTTATGTTCTTCCCAAAATATAAATAACTCTTAACTTAGTCTTTACTTAACCATTGATTAAATACCTTCAAGATCTAATTGTTTAATAATTTCATTCTTTATACATAATTTATTTTTCGCTTTAATGATAAAAATCCTTACAACTAAAATTCACATGCGAGACTAAATCACGCTGTTTGTGGCGAAATTGCTGAAAAAATATTCGGCAGATACCGCCAATAACAAAAAAAATAAAAAAAACAATAAAAAAACAAAAAAATTATAATTAGTCAATTTTCATTTTCATTATTACATATTTTGAAAACTAATGAATAAATTTCTTATACCGAATAATAATTAATTTAACGGACTGGTTAATATCAAACATTATTTGTTTGCGGAACTATTCGTACGATACGAACTTAACGATGAATATGCTATCAGTGATTTTGGTACCAATTATTCGTGACGATGAAGCTTAATTAAAGTTTTCAAACTGGAACATTCATATGGTGTCTCTATTTTATAAGAATTCCTTGCGGAAGATATAAACCAACTGAAAATTACCCAAGAATATACATTTATATTTCAAATCATGTAGGAGAAGCTAACAAATAATAAAGCGTATATTTATCATACCAAAACTTGTATTAAAAGTTCTTTGCTCGTCTTAGTGATTCTACTTTAGTTACAAATATATAATAAATAATATGTTCTTGATACTTGTTTCTTTATTAATTTACTAGTGGACCATTTCGGATTTGCACGAGTATTGTTATACTTTGAATATACGCCTGTGTTTCTTAGGGCCAATATTTACTGGCATGATAACTGTGATATTTTAATTAGGAATAACTTTTTTAGAGGGCTAATTGCAACGTTAATAGTTATTAAAACGTTATAAAACGAAAAGCTTAACTGTTTTCGCTTAGACTTTATATAGTCGTTACCCAGCATAATTTACAATGCATACGTTTAGTACATAGGCAACCTATAATGTTTTCGATTTTCGTAATGTGGCCGCACATGATCCTGACTTTTATTTTACCTTAAGCCTATTAATATATACATATATATACAAAGCATATATACACTGTAGTATATATATATATATATATAGTGTAGTGTATATTTGCTGTGTAGTGTCGGCTTAGAATAGCACTTCCCCATTTCTTCCGATGGGTGTACGTAAGAGGCGACTAACTGTATTGGGGCTTTTAAGAGATTTTTGGGCGATGTATTCGGAAACCCATCACCAACAACCTTTATCTCACCATCTTTTCCCCACTCAACTTTCCAAAAGTGGCTTAGGAATTTCCAATTCCTTAGCTCTGGCTACCCCTTCTAGGGATTTATAGCCGTGAGTATATGTATGTATGTATGTATATATATCCGACTGTACACTAATCAGCCAATCATCTCAAAATCTCTTGTTTATAATATCAAATTTCCAAAAGGAGAGATATTTGTTTGTATGTATAGGTTCCTAATTCCCCAATAGCTCAACCGATATAAAAAATATTATTTTAAATTAAACGTTGGAATTATTCAAAAGTAACGTAGGCTATATATCATCACACGAAATATCATAGGGGTGTTGGTGATGAAACTGACATGCATACATATAAACTGGTTTCCCATAATACAGACCTAGCCTAGTTTGGGAACCTCTGCTTAGGTCTTTACTACTGTAAATGCCTTAAAGGCTTTGGAATGAGAAATTCCTGAGTCACTTTTGGAAGTTGAGTGGTGAAAAGATGGTATTGGGTGGATTTCAACAAGACCGTTAAAATATTGATTTCCGTGGATTTTTTTAAATCAAGGTTTTTATTTATTTTTGATCGATATTATTGAAGTTTTTGATAATTTATACACTATATCTTAATATCCAGCAGATAACTTATAAAACTAGTGAGATTTACATTATTAAAAATTCAATGCCATGGCAATGAAACAAGAGTACATGGAAATGAAACACGCGTTCACGGAAATGAATCAAGCGTCCACGGCAATGAAAGATCTGTACCACGGGAATGAAAATCCTTTTAAAATTGTATATCTCACAATGAGAAAGCCATATTCAGATATTATTATTTTTGCAGTGAGTGTCTACTTTAATTAAATTAACTAAACATTTGTCAATTATTTTTAACATTGTTGGTCTCAGACATAGGCCTCCTTCAATGATCTCTGAGACAAACAGTCCTGTGCTTTTCTTGTTATTCATCGATAGCTTGTAATCTTGTCTGATGATCAACTTTTTTTTTTGATTGTATTGTATTTATTCTGTATATATATAAAAAAAAGTTAAATAAAACAAAGGTATCGGAATCAAAGTAGGTAACGTACTATTATTTATTTAAATTGTAAAATAACTAGATTGACAAAATAAAATAGACAGGTAGTTATACAAAATATCATTTGTTTTTAAATACAAAGCTGAACAAGGTAAATTTTTTTAAAACTAAGACAAATTTAAGAACCTAGAGGATGTTTTACTGGCAATAATCACAGCCCATTATTATCAAAAAGAGTAATACAATAATTATCTTATTTTTCATCTTTTGTCAAGTAAATATAAAAAGTCATAAGCTTAAAACTTATGGATAATCTTTAACAATTGCACAATCTTTGTATATTGTCTGTTTCTCTTATACGATTCTGATCTCGTAGTACAGGATCGCTTCTCATTTTTTGGCATCGCATTTGCTCAGCCAATCTTTTTCTTTCTTTTCTCTCCTCTTCGGTTAATTTTTGTTTGGACATCACGACACCTTAAAATAAGCAGCCCATTATTATCATTGTGAGTGAGCGATTTAGGTCTACTAGGTATTTCATGACGATGAATTAACATTTCATTTATAAGTTTGAAGATACCTCTGAGTTTGATGTATCAAATAAAATAAATCTGTCATATTTTTTTCGATTCCTATACTAATTGTCAGTACTAATAGCGCTAATTAGTATGTGGCGGTCGAAAAATTTTATAAGCTTTGAAGCCTAGTATAAAATATCTTCCTCAACACGGATCTTATAATATTGTCTCATTGTCATATAATACCTTGTATTAACTATGAGCTCATAGTAAGCTTGAAAGCATAATTTTGTTAAATACGTAAAAATTCCATGAGACCTGTTTTGTTATTCGCTATTACTGTAATACTTTAGATTTAATCATACCATGGCAATGAAAAAAATGATTATGGGAATGAAACACTAAGCCACGGAAATGAATCACCAGGCCATGGAAGTGAATGACTATGCCATGGAAATGAAAAATCAGGTCACGGCAATGAAATTCTTTTCATTTTAGTGGCTGTTTTCTCATTTCCATAGCAAATTTTGGCCACGGAAACCATGAAAATGAAAGCATGGCAATGAAAAACAAGGCAAAAATGTTAAATTACTTATAACTTATTTATTATTCGAATGATTAAATACTAAACATACATCCATAATAGAAATAGTGTTCTATTGAATACCTTTACAAGGAGACAATCTTTCAAAAACATAAGTTATACCTACCCATGGCAATGAAAGAGAAAATGACGAGTAACGAAAAAAAATGATACTTACATTTAAGGCGCGAAAACGCAGATACTTATGTACTTCCTCCTACGTTGAGCACTTGGGCGGCACTAAGACGTAACGTTTAGCGCAGAGTGGGGGTGAAGAAAGTCTTTTAATAAAATGATATTCCTAAATACGTATAGGGCATGGTAATGAATGGTGTTCCTGGGACAAATGAGTTTGTAGTAACTATTAGTTGTATTGTTTAAATATTTGAATAAACGTTTTTCGCAACGATACTACAACTATTCAAGTAACAAATAAAGCTATGTTTTTGTAAAAACAACCAATAGATTTTTTTCAATAAGCTATAATTCACGTCAAGGTGGCGTGCGGACAACCTCGGAAATGAAAAATTTAGAGGTTTAATGTTTTTTTGTGGAATATCTATTAATCCTATAACAAAAATATTTATGGCTCCGCATAGATTACTATTTCATCTCATTAGAAAAAAATATTTAAAAGTTATAACTACGTCTTTTTGTATGGATTTCATCGATGCCATGTTATAAATGGCCCCGGGAAATTCACTCTATTAATAAATAATTGTTGGTGCCGGGCTCTCTAACCATATCGACCAAAAATCACTAGAAAGCCCACGCGAAATCACTAAGGGTAGCCCATACACACCTATTATTATGACCACCCACCGGTAGAAATGGGGTAGTGTTATTCTGCTGTTTTACTATCAAAACATAAACATAAACATAACATAAACGTTCACGCCGTTTATCCCCGAAGGGGTTGGCAGAGGTACCAATACTTCTGAACTCACATGGCAAGCGCCATCTAGTTTCCAGAGAAGGTACCCACGTTTTGCTTAGACAGTGTACTCACGTGATAGGGGGCAGGCCTATCGCCGTTTTGTACGAATACACTGTCACATGACTAAGTACAACTCAGCCATGTGGGTTTCCTCACGATGTTTTCCCTCACCGTGAACAACCATGATAATTTAAAAACATATTTATCTTATATCTACTTTGACTGGGCCCTCATAATGAGTTAACGTTTTCTTAAATTGCATTTATCATATCAATTTTCATTGAGCCACATTGAAACGAAATCTACTTCGATACATTTGAAATATTTTCGAACTTTGAATAAGATATTTTTATCAGAAAAAATATTGTCATAAAAAACGCATATTTTATTGATATCTTTAAATTTTCAGTAAAATGTTAATAAAATACAATAAAATATGTGTAAATACATTCAAATAAATATTCATAATCATTTTCTACCAAAAACATTTTTTTTCGAATGTATGAAACAATACACAAAAAGCTACTGTTGTTTTTTAGGGGAAAAACTGTAGCATTATGGTGGATTGTAGCTTCAGACAGCTGTCAAAAGAACTCTTAAAAACGCTTAGAATACCGATTTGGTGAATCATTCGTTCAATCATCATAACGCTGAAAAAAATCGTTAATTTGCAGAATACCAAATACGTCAATGTGTCAAAAAGTGACGTAAAATGGCCTTGTAGAATAGCAAATAAGATCTTAGCTGTCTCACTATTGTGACAGTGACACAAATGACATTTGTCAATTTTTCTTCGAGAATGCCAAAACCACAGTTTTGATACACCTAAGACCGTCATACAGAAAAGATGGTCGTGTAGAATTGGGCCCCAGATGACACAATATGAAAAGGTCTAACGCTAGGTAAACCTACAACTTGGACAACGGAGGATAGCAGTACAGGTCTGATCTTGTGGAGATATATGGGGGAGGCCCATGTCCAGCAGTTATCATTATCACTGTACGTTTACTGTGATAATATTTAATGTTTATGATTCTTTATACATTTTATAGCTGTATTTTATAATATAAAATCTCCATCATGTGAACAATCAGTTCTTTTCTCTTTGTGCATTTAGAAAAAGATAAATTTAATGAAATCCAAATATTTCGTGTTTTGTTTTTGTAGTGTGAGTTGAAGGCAGAAGAACTGGTAATAAAATAAAAATAAAATAAAATAATCATTTGTTTCAAAGTAAAAAGATAAATCTTTGTTTTTTAAAGTCAAATTTCAACTTAATACTAAGTTTACTTACTACTACTACTACACACATCTTTTTTTACGTCCATTACAATTTTGCTGTTAGCCCGGAAACATCCTGCACAG
Organism: Bedellia somnulentella; assembly: GCA_963576735.1. Taxonomy (NCBI): domain Eukaryota; kingdom Metazoa; phylum Arthropoda; class Insecta; order Lepidoptera; family Bedelliidae; genus Bedellia; species Bedellia somnulentella. The sequence goes on from OY755171.1 coordinate 16,493,978, forward strand.
AGCCCTGATGACACCAAGCCACTTCATCATTAATGTAATCATTAATATTGTAATAGGCTTTCGAACTAAGGTTTCTTTTAACTACTGCTTTGAATTTTGTTTCTGATAAATTTAAAATGTCCTCAGGTATTTTATTATACATTTTTACGCATAACCCCATGAAAGATGTATTTACTTTTGACAATCTGTATTTAGGTATTGAAATTTAATTGTTGTCCCTCAGATTTCGAATATACATACATACCTACATACATATACTCACGGCTATGAATCCCTTGAAGGGGTAGCCAGAGCTGAGGAATCAGAATTTCCTCAGACACTTTTGGAAGTTGCGTGGGGAAAAGATGGTAGAATAAAGGTTGTTGGTGATGGGTCTCCAACCGCATCGCCCAAAAATCCCTTAAAAGCCCCAATACCGTTAGTCGCCTCTTACGTACACCCACCGGAAGAAATGGGGTAGTGTTATTCTAAGCCAACACTACACAACATTTCGAATATGTCTGTGGTAAACTAATAACATAGCCTGAAAATCAATTATTATATAAATTAAATGTGTCCCCTTCCTCTAACTAATATTGCGCATAACACATAATTCAAGACTACGTGAAAACATTATTTGTAAACTCAAATTATGACCATTTACCTATTGTAAGTTTTACTAATAATAGTTTTATTTGTATTGAAGAATAAATTACACTACTTGCTAGTGCCATTGTAAAGCGTTATTAGATCTTTATGACTTAAATGTGTATTTTTATATGAAATTTACTAGTTATGTGTATTTTAAATAGTTACATCGAAGATAAAATGCAAACTTGACAATACAAACTGAACATGTTTCAGAATCATTTTTATAAATGACGTCCGTGGCCGAGTGGATCGGTATATAGCTTTTCGGTCTGGAGGTTGCGGGTTCGATCCCCGCTGAGAGCAACATTTATGTGATGAGCATAAATGATTGTTCATTAGTCTTGGATGTTGTTTATATGTGTATCATATACTATTACATATATTTTTGAGTTATTATACCATAATACACTTTCTACTTAGCTTGGGGCTTACTTGATCTCTGTATAATAATAATATGTCCGTATATATTTATTTATTTATTACTTTTAGCTTCCTGGCGATTTCTACTAGGTTTAGTTTGAATTTCAATTAGAATATAATAGAATAGAAAACTCTTCATTGTACTCTTTATATACACAGATTATATTCTTAAATATAAGAAATTTTTGGCGGTTTTATCACTTAAATCGATCTCTTCCAGACAACCTTTGGATGGTGAGATCATTACATTCATGATAATAATAAGTAATTTCTGTCGGCTAGAAATCCCAAAAAGGCTACCCCTTTTTGGCAGAGGTTTAGAATTAAAAATTCCTTAACATATTTGAGAAGTTGACTGTGAAAGAGATGATGAGTCTCCAACTGAATCGTCCTATAATTCCTTTAGAAGCCCCAATACTTTAAACACCCACTGAAAGAAAAGAGTATTTGCTATTAGGGGATACAAGACACTAAAACTCCTAGGTATTACTAGGTAGGAGCAAAACTCTAGTTTCTAATTTTAATCTATCTTTCCCATATATATTTTTATGTGAATCCTATTAAATAATAAAATGCCTATAATTAAACACCCATAAAAACAAAATATATTCCGTAATATAGGGTTCACATAAAAATGTATATGGGAAAGATAGATTAAAATTAGAAACTAGAATTTTGCTCCTACCTAGTAGTACCTAGGAATGTTAGTGTCTTATAGTGAAATTGAGATGGAAAAATCTCCCGAATATTAAAGCCAAATATCCAATTTGTTTTAGATAAAAAAGATTACTGTAACATGCCCTCAGGTATGCGGTACACAGAAAACCAAACAAATATTTTAGGAACTAAGCTAATGGACTAATTGAGACATTCCTCCAATTAGTTTATTACAGATAATAACTAACTAGTTGCCTAATATTACAATAAGCATTAGTAATGCAATTTAAGCGCGTTTATATATTTAGCGGTTTCAAATTTCACTTGCATTTAATATTTTCCGGTTTTGACATCTTCAAAAAGCACAGACTACACAAAATAATATCTACATATGTTATAAATTAAATGTCTATATACTTATCAGCTAAAGATTTGTAATACTTTTTTAATTTGGATTAAAATTGTGTGAATTGTTATAAGTCAGGAAAGATTTGGATACCTTAGGCGATTCGCACTTTATTCAAATAAATAAAATAATTTGCGCATTCAAATACTACTTCAAAACTACCTAACTATCAGATAAAACAATATAAAATCAATAACTATTTAAACCAGTTTCGACATACCGAAACAATGTCAAAAAAACAAAAGAGCCGCAAATACGCATTGAAATCATAGATGTCCAGAATATGTCAAAGTCGAAGGGTAAATCTGCGCATACAATACACTTAATTTAAACGATTCTCTACCCGCGTGTTGTATCATTGTGCGATAAGTCATGGCAGCGCGCGCCGGCGTGCTTATGCTCCTACTCGTAGGCACCTCAGCCACCCGCGATTGTTTAGAACTCACTTTAAATGAAGCCATATTAAACCGAACGTTTTTTAATCGAACCGTTTTGCTGCCGAATAATGCGAGCATTCAGACAAGTGAACGATACAATATATTGGAGCTATGGGACAGGTTCCCGAAGGTGATGGTACCGATGAACGGGACGACGGAAAGGTGTCGACGAGATTCGAGACAGTTTCTTGATAGTTTGGACAAGCTGGAGCTATGGGCGCTGAAAAGTATGTTCTTACTCATTTTGTTTACCTTTTTTTGTGATTTGATAATTTTGGCTTTATTTATATCAAAAGTAGATATAAGCAGCCAATGTTGATAATATAGTGGGAGACACATTTCGATCAAATAAGAAATGTGTTAAAAAGGATGCGTCTGTAATGAGAATTATGAATGAAAACGTTTTAAGGATAATTGCACATAATTTCAGTACGAGTGATTTGCTAAGTTTGTATACAGTGGTGATCGTTAGTCTCTGCCAACCCAATTGGGAACTGATGGCGTAATATTTTATGTACTTATTATATCATTTTATAAGTATATTTAGATTTTGAAGTGAAAACGTTATTTATGTTTCGTGACCAACTGTACTAGTTTACTGTTACATTCATAATCGATATATTTAAATACATATATAATAGTACATAATTCAAAGTGTAGTTGAAATGATTCAATCTCTCATTAAAATAACTGAACATATGTATGAATTTTCTCCATGCAATTGCATGAATTCAGCACCAGAATTTAGAACGCATTATTTACTAGAAAAGTAGTGTTTAGCTTGGACCGATTTTGCAAAGATTATTGGGAAAGGCTTTTGTCTTGCTTTGTATGTCAATTGGCGAAATGATGATGATGAACAATAACTTCTGGGTACCATGTAGGTCGTTTGGACCCTTGAGAAATGTTAGACTGCAATTACAACCTTATACTCGTAACTGAACTTCTTTCCATTGTTGGATTAACTATTATAATAAATTTTAAAAAAAACTATCAATATATTAGTTTATTTATCTCTTAAGAGCAAAATATTTCTTTTATCTACCTACTACACATCATCTATCTACAAAACGATCTTCAATAAAGAAAACTAATTAAGGGTTATCAAATTCATTTAACTAATTCAGACTTACATAACGCATAGACGCTGTTAATCAAATTTCGTTTATGACATTTAAATTTCATAATTATTTGTAAAAATACACTTATATTATTTTAGCCTTGTAGTGTCGGCTCAGAATGTCACTACCCCTTTCTACCCACGGTCGTCGTAAGAGGCGACTAAGGGTGTGGGGCTTTTTAAGTGGTTTTTGGGCGATGTTGTTGCAGACCCATCACAAACGTTACTTTATTTCTTCCATCTTCTCCCCTATTGACTTCCAAATGTTGCTGAGAAGTTTCTAGTTGTGAAGCTCAGGCTGACCCTCTTTGGGATTTATGGCCGTGAGTATATGTATGTATTATTTTTACTAAATAGCACATTATCTACAATCATAAGTCATATCACGACTGATTCTTATATAGGATAGATAACCACTACTTATACTTCTCAATTTGGATAAATGATAATATAAATCAACGAAAAATATTATTTATCAGAGCTTTTGCTTGCTGTCGTAAATTACAGCAGTATGCAGGGTCCTAACATATTCTGAAGCAGATAGATAAATAGACATAAACATAACATAAACATAAACGTTCACGCCGAATATCCCCGAAGGGGTTGGCAGAGGTACTAATACTTCTGAACATCACGTGACTTTATCACCTGGTGTTCAAGTACAACTTAGCCATGTGGGTTTCCTCACGATGTTTTCCCTCACCGTTAACAACCATGATAAATTATATGATATAGATAACTAAACCTAGCCAGAAAATCTAAAACAACACAAACGTAGAGCTTTTAACTGTATTTTGCAAACCATTACCTAACTAGGTAACTGTCCATTATTTTAGTATACTATATTTTTTTCCTTCGTATTCACCAATAGTGTCTGAATTTTTTTAAATATTTAGGCACTGGCTACCTCATTTTGTGTTAAATTGTAAGCGTAGGAAAGAATAGAATAGGTTGTATGTATTCTCGTAACGATTTCCCAAACATAAAGTATATAAAAAGTTTTTTTAAATAATTTACTGATATCTATCTAGTCATGTGATATCACTTCCCTTGAAAGATTATTTTATAAAACACTCTGTACTCTGAAGATCTCGGAGGACATGTGAAGATAGACAAAAGATAAATATATTTATTATAATATGATTATTAATTCATCACCTCTATATGAAATCAAGCTGGGTTTACAGATTCTTAGAATACTATGACGTACCGCTGAAAATTATTTTAGAAAGCGTAATTTGTTTTAAATTTTTACTTATATATTTTTAGATTATTTCTTGTGCCCTAGAAAGGTGTAAATGCAGTTTAATTAATGAAAATTATTGAAAGGGGTTCTTAACACAGTGTTTAAAAATGAGATGATATTAAGACAAAAGTAACTGTGCAAAGTAACTATTATAACAAACGAACTAAACATAACAAATGTCGGAAGAATTTAGTTCAGGTTTTATTTAATTGTTACTAGATAATAGTTACAAGAAGAAAAAAATGAGCCTCATATAACAAGTTTTCTATTAGTTTTCCATAAATTTGCCATATTTCTTCCTAATTTAATCATGACGCTTCTTCGTAACATAACTACTGCAATGCTTATATAATTTAATTGGCAATTAGTATTTTTAAATGTACCACGAAACGATTTCACGACATTGAATTTATTCCATTTAATTACAAAATATTTTATGACATTATATTATTTACTATATAAACTTAAAATACCTACCTAAGTACCTACACAATTTAATAAGTACCTACACACCCATGACTGCTATGAATTAAAAATACAAAATTCATTATTTATTTAATTGAATTAAAAACATCAAAATTTTTTATAGGGTTGTTGGCAATATTCGAGTAACAATAACTTCAAAAGTAATAAACGAAAAAAAAACTTTTGTTATAAAATTAAACATTATCAATAGAGACTAGGAGGCAATATTTTTTTCTTAATCCACAAATTTTACTTTTTATATATTACTCTAAACTAAACATGTACTAAAGTTAACTTAAAATGCTGATCTGAATTAAGGAAAATAAATTTAAGGTTGACAATAGCTAAATTTAAACCAATAGTGTAGTAGATAGTTTGTGTTTTTTAAATATAATTATATGTTTTTTTTATGTGAATATTACTAACTTATAAGTTTCCGATGTTTAACGACCATATTTTATTTATCCATTATAACCAGCTTGCCAATTTAATTAATATGAAAATAATGGTAAACCAGAATAACGATGGCGTATACTTACCCACACATACTCTGGAAAGTACAATGCAGGTTCAAGGATTCAAGCCCTAGAAATGCCAATTAATTCAGCAGTAAAGAAAGCCTGTTTTCATCTCGTGCGTAAATTTATAGGACAAAAGTAACTATACTGAATATATTTTAATTTTATTTACAAGTTCATTTTTAATAAGAGATACATACATACATATACTCACGGCTATAAATCCCTAAAAAGGATAGCCAGAGCTAAGGAATTAGAATTTTCTCAACCACTTTTGGAAGTTAAGTGGGGAAAAGATGGTAAAAAGTCAGAACAAAATAAATATTCTCGTTTAAATTTTAACTCAACGACAGTAATACATATCATAATCATATAATCGTTAATGGAGTTACATTGAATTTAATTTTGGAAATTTAATATTTTTCATAATAAAATATGTATTTAAGTTGCTTCTATTTTTTTAAACCATAAATGAGAATAATAAGAATTGGTAACACAATATGTATTTTCCATGCGAAAATGACTTGCTTGTTCTTCCATTTGATGTGAAAATCAAAACAAACAATCGGTTCGCTAAAAGAAAAGTTTTGGCAATACTTCTTTTTATTGATGAAACAAAATGAATTACAGTATCGCATTGAATATATACAGTGTATAGTACAGTGGCTTTATGACGAAAATCTAATCCGGGCTTTTAGTACCCCTCCGGTGATGTGCGACGTAAAATATATAAACAAATAGATAATGTTTCTTTTGCGTCAAATTTCATAATTTAGCAAATCATGCTTATTTATATTATGCAAATTCTTACGCCTGTCAATTATTATAACCATGAATTTTAATTTAAATTTTAAGCCTCCTTGAAGTACCATTTTCAACCAATTTAGTATTAATACAATAAACATAAATTATTTACCATAAATGCTGACGATGTGTGTGAGGCATTTTTTTATTACCCGTTTTAGGGACATATATCGTGAGATATAAAGGCTATAAAGTTGTGTCCTTAACAAACCGCCCCATCACTTAATAACTATTTTACTTTTAGCGGCCATATGATATAATAGAACCATATATTTTAACCATGAACATTTAGCTGTATAGTGTTGGCTCAGTAGAGAAAAACCTATTTGTTTTCACGCGGGTTTCGTACGAAGTAACTTAATGGACTTTTGGACCATGTTGCTGGGAGACCCACTATCCTTAATTTTACCAACTGTTCCCCATTGCATGAGTACATAGTAAATTTTGTCGCCCCATACGATACTTACATAAAGAGATCTAATAGTGATTTTATATACCGGCTACACCAAAACAACAAAATAGCATTTTATAAAATAACTTGCACTTGCTTTAAATCACTTACAGAAAAGAAACGGTTTCGAAGAAGAGGCTAATTTCAACTTACATATGTGTATGCCTTGCTTATATGCTAGGTTCTTACGTATATAAGTCAAAAATATCCGTACTTTACTACGAATATACAAATCAACTTTCAAACATACAAACCGTGGCTCCATTGATCGATCGATTACGAAAATCATGTCTTTATTAAAATGAAATATGAATTTATTTACATGGATTAAACAGTAAAAATTTTGCTATGTTTTGTTTCTTAAATCGAAATTAAATTTAAAAAGTGTGTGTTAAAGAACTTCTGAATATCTTTATATATCAATCACAAGTTATTTGTTCCAAATGAATGACTATTTAAACAAAAGCATTAAGGTGAAAAATTGACAAAAGTCTGGTACTATTATGAAAAACATAATGTAACCTAAAGGGTCTTTTTTCCTAGTTTTAGCTCAACTCAGCTCATATGTTCACGCTTTATATCCCCGAAGGGTAGTAATCCTAATGAACATCACGTGACATTATTCAGAATACACACGTTTCCTTGGACAACTCAAACTCAAGTGATGGGGGCAGGCTTATCGCACTTTGTACAAGGATAAGACAATACTATCGTATAAGTACGTCTTAGTCACTTGGTTTTCCTCAATATGTTTTCCCTCACCGTTAACAATCATGATAAATTAACTACACGTTTTACTTTACAAAAGACACATTGGTGATACATTCTAGTTTTACATGACATCTTATTAGTTGTTTCAGAACAGTGAAGCATATTTTGAACGCTGTGGCGACAGCTAGACGGCGAACTCACTCACACACTAGCAGCGTCATAAAATATAGTACATCGCGGTATCGAAATGTTTCTCTAGCTAAGCATAAATACAAATTCAAAGCTGGTACACAGCAGGGTGTACCGGCCAGTTTTAATTTTTCTATTTCTTGTAAAGTTCTTAAGGGGAAAAGCTTGATAGCTCAGTACGAAGACCACCTCTTCTCATGTATATTCAAATAGGCGATAGGCCTGCCTCCTACCACGTGAATTTATCAACCAGCTTTAGAATTTTGGGTACTTTAAAAATCAGGTGACTTAATTAATGTCATGTGTTTAAAAGTACCTTTCCCATCCCTCTGTAATAAACGGCGTAAAATTGTAGATTTCAATTTGGTTTTTATGTTTTATAAATATCTAGATTACACCATAAATATGTACTTTTATAAATAAAAACACAAACAAAAATATTTTTAGCTATACTAAACCAATTCTACACAGCACGTCTTTGATATATTTATAACAGTAAATTTAATTGGTTGTGTAGTGTCGGCTTAGAATAGCACTACCCCATTCCTGCCGGTGGGTGTACGTAAGAGGCGACTAACGGTATTGGGGAGAGATTTTTGGGCAATGCGGTTGGAGACCCATCACCAATAACCTTTATTTTACCATCTTTACCCCACTCAACTTTCCAAAAGTGTCTGAGTAGTTTCTAATTCCTTAGCTCTGTCTACTCCTTCTAGGGATTTACAGCCGTGAGTATATGTATGTATGTATGTATGTAAATTTAATCCTAACATCCATAATCCTAATTCACCCAAAACAACGAATATTTATATGAACTCGATAATATATACATTACGGACAATAAAATAATTGGCATAAGCCAGTTGTTACAATAATATTGATGAGTAAACTATTTCCATTCATATATTCTGTTATGAAATGATTTGGCAGATATTTGATACGAGTACGATAACCTCTTAAACGTGGATCCTCATCATATACATACATAAACATCACGGCTTCATTCTCATTTTGGGTTCATAACACTGACTTTATGTGTATATAAGTTTTGAAAAAACATATTTTCTTATCATTAAAAAACTGTGTAGTGTCGGCTTAGAATAGCACTTCCCCATTTCTTCCGGTGGGTGTACGTAAGAGGCAACTAACAGTATTAGGGCTTATAAGGGATTTTTGGGCGATGCGGTTGGAGACCCATCACCAAAAACCTTTATTTCACCATCTTTTCCCCACGCAACTTCTAAAAGTGGCTGAGGAATTTCTAATTCCCTAGCTCTGGCTACCCCTTCATGGGATTTATAGCCGTGAGTATATGTATGTATGTAAAAACTGGAGGAATTTTATGACCTATATTGGCTAACTATTTAGTTACACTCACAACTAAAGTCCCTAAACGAGCTAGTCTGAGTTTTAAAATCAACCGTTCTTAAGCTTTTGGAGGTTTTTAAGTTTATCAACTTCCAAATGTGGCTGAAGCGTTTCTAGCTGTAAAGCTCTCCCTACCCCTTTTTGCGATTTATGGCCTTGAGTATATGTATTTATGTATGTTCGATAGATTCTAAATACATTGCCACTAATTAAAATGTGAATTATAGAACTACTACTCATGACGAGCATAATATGTAAAGTCTCTAGCCAGCCAGATGTGGGTACCTCAAATTCCCTAACCAAACTTACAACCAGAAACCGTTTGCCAGCTTGTTCATTTCTACGATTGCATAGTGGATAAAATATTATGTTTTTGCGTGTTTTACATAAATGATGATACATCGAACAGTCCAGACCCAAAGTCAATGTTTTAGTGCACAGTGGTCCGAATAGATGTTTAATTCTAGTCACGTCAATGTCGATTCGGACGCACTGTGCATACCGCGTCCTGCGAAGGCTTGGATGGCCGCTGTTACGTTTTGTTACATCAATTTAATGCTACAAATTGAGTGAATGTTTGACTGGCCATTAAAATATAAGTATTTAAAAAATATAACGTTCATTAAAACTGTAGGTATATATAAGATATTTTGGATACATAAATAGCACTTCCCCATTTCTTCCGGTGGGTGTACGTAAGAGGTGAGTAACGGTATTGGGGCTTTTAAGGGATTTTTGGGCGATGCGGTTAAGCAGTATCTCTCTTTTTCTGTAGCTGTAGTAACCCATAAGTAAGGGACACCAAGCTTTGTAGTCGTTGTTCAGAGTCCAAAAGATTTTAAATGAATGATAAGTTCGAGCTCCTAATACTTCTTCGAGAGATTAAGGCCGTCTGTATCGAGCATTGTAGCCCAAATATGTCCCAATCTCGGGGTTTTAGCCTATCCTTTATCAGAGTGATATGGCTAGTCTATCAAACCAACACATTTTGGGTTGATAGACATTACCAACTACTACTACTATTTAGTAGTTACCATGGTTTTACTTGCTTTCTGAAGAACGAAATCATATTCACGCGTTGGAGACTACATTTTCCTATCAAACTCAAGAGTTTAATCTTAAATTTGAATTTGTGAGTTTAAAATAGAAAAGAAAACGCTTTATTGCACATCACAATTAAAATAATTAACAAACGTTTACGCCGTATATACCCGAAGTGGTTGGCAGAGGTACTAATACTTCTGAACGTGACGTGACGACAAAAAGCGATTATAGTATCCTCCTGAAATCGAACCCAAGACCTATGCGATTTGAATATTTGGCAAGATAAACATAATTATTATACCTGAACTACCTGGAACTTACTAGAAAATTGGAATTATGCTAAGTGATTATTCCTACCATCTTGAAGGTTTGGTTACCCCTTTTGGGATTTATGGCCGTGAGTTACCTGTACCTAATTCCTGTACCTATACCTGTTCACCAAATGTTGTACAACATTTAATAACATTATGCTTTTGGGTGGGATCATCAATTTCAGTTCTGTTGAACAAAATGATTGTATAATTATTAATTTACGACATGCAATAATGAGTTTTGTAGCATAAAAAGGGCGCCATAATTATATTACCAAAAACCAAAGTTTGTTATTAATGGTTTCAAACTTGTTAACTGTCTTAATTGTATCTACCTGTGGTCAGAGTACCGTTTACTTTATATCTAATCTTTGTTCTCCATTAGTCATTGAAGGAAAATTATTAAGAAAAATAATATAATCAGTCAATTAACTATCGTTAAAACACCTTTTTCAAAAGTAAAGTGGTTCAGTCCTAAATTAACGTTAGTATTTAGACAAACTGTAAACGATTTTTTGCGCTTGTATTTTCGTATTATCATTCATACATCAAAGTTCAAGCACCCGCTATAGCTCAAATTACATATTAACCAAAACTTTGCATTATTAAAACATGTAGACTAAATTTCCACTTCACCTCTCTATTTCCGAAAGTGGCTAAAGAATTTCTTTTTCCGAAGCTCTACCTACTCATTTTTGAGATTTATGGCTGTGAGTTCATTTACGTATTTTTCGGTTGCAATTGCGATGCGAATAATTTCTCAAAGGTATCTTTCAGCTGTTTCCTTCATAAAATAACCTTAAACTTATAGACTTATATGGATATATGATGTTCCGCATGTCCCATATTGGGTTAAAGATTATTGATTGCTACTATTTATCGACGTATACTCAAAAAGCAAGTCATATACCGGTTGAAACAGGATCGCTAAAACGTAGATGGGTGTGTCTTATCTCAACGAATAACATTAATAACGGAAGCACGTGAGTCAGATTAATAAACACGAAGGTGAAATCAAAAATCGGTCGACTCGCATATTCGGTGTTGTTTTGCTCATCTTACCTTATACAGGTTGTGACAAAAGAGGGGTAGCAAGCTGGAAGGGGATAGTTAAGGAGATCTCATAATAAAGGTTGGTCTGAATTATCTCCCTTACAATCTCCTCTTGGCTTGTTACGCGTCTTATTTATGCAGTGTATATTATATTTATATAGCTGTGTAGTGTCGGCTTAGAATAGCACTTCCCTATTTCTTTCCGTGGGTATTTGTTAGAGGCGGCTAGGAAGGGTTTTGGGGCATTTTAAGTGAATTTTGGGCGATGCAGTTGGAGACCCGTCACCAAAAATCTTTCATTTTACAGTCCCAACTCAATTGTCAAAAGAGGCTGAAAATATTCTTATTTTTGAATTCAGATTTAGCTCTGGCTACCCTTTTTCGGGATTTATAGCCGTGAGTTGTATATATATAAATTATATATTTTATTGTCATCCTTGTTAAATATACAAATATAAGTCTGATGCGAAAAAGCAACCTTTATAGCTCAGACGTTAGAGCACTGCCATCAACTCATTAATTCAGTCACAAAATACTTATGCTCGGACATTAAAGCTATTTTTAAATAACTTAATTTACATATAGATATTCTACATATTATTCACAGAATACACCATTTTATTAGAAAATTATTCCTATTCCTCATATATGTGGGTGCATCAAAACAATAAAGTCTTTATGTATACCTAAACTACTCATACAAATATACAGAATAAGCATAAAAAAACCGGCTAAGTGCGAGTCGGCTCGCGCCCGAAGAGTTCCGTATTGTCTATAATATTATGTTCATTAAGATCGATTTAAAATTACTCAAAAATTACGTTTTTTGTATTCCCTTTAATACTTACTTTATTGTTATTTAGTATAACATAAACGTTCACGCCGTTTATCCCCGAAGAATTTTTATCTATATTTTGGAAGGTATTATACAAGTGAATATTCTGTGAAAATTTCAGCTTTTTAGACAGCAGAGGCTTAGTAATAGCTGTGATAATAGGGTCCTGTTTTAACTTTGGTTGCGGAACCCTAAAAATTTGTTTGTGTTCTATTTCGGATTAACATATTTGTGTCATAAATGCATTTTATTTTCGAACATCATTAACAGTTACAAAAAACATCGAGAAGACTCCAACATGACTGAGTCATATACGAGTATGACAATATGCTCTTTTGAATACACAGTCCACCTTTATTAAAAGCAGAACTACATAACGCAGGGTTTGCAACTGCCACCAAGTAACTCAACTGACTAGGAAACCCTTCTTTTGTCCAGATAAGGTACCATCTAGAATTGAGGGTTTTCCAGGTATTTTCAAAAGCTATTTAAAAAACAACATAATCAAAGGAACATCAAAAGCAAGATAACGAGTCATACTGCCCGCTATGCATACGAAATAGGATGTTTTACTGTTCCGTCATGGAGGCTCAGAAAAAAGCTTAGGGTCTGACCTCTGTTCAACAGGTTGTTGACTTTGATAAAGCGATTGTAGAACATTGAGACAAGTGTGTAGAAAATAGAAAGGCGAATTTTATTCATAAAAAGTTTAGTTAAGTATATGGTTTTGCTGAATATACTCAGTTACTCAGCCTTTGAAAACATATTTATTTGATAATACAAAACAAATAAAATCTGGCTTGTGAACCGATTATATATAGGTGAACAAATTACACCGACCATTCTGAAACAGCAGAAAAGTCAAATCTTATACAAAGCAATAGAACTCAAAACTTTGAAATATTTTTTATTGTTTATCTTCGTAGATTTGTCTGTTAATTTTACGACTCACCGATGTCAATGGTCGAACATGTATAAAGATAGATAAAAAAATTTGACTTCAATAGCAAAGCGGTGATTGCAACTTTTTATTAACATGTTTGCACTGTCACTAGCCTGCATTATTTTTTTCCTTTTTTTTTGTTTAATCATACAAATGAATTTAAAATTAAGTCATATAAAATTCTAAAAACGGTACATGAGTATTTGTAAGGACTAAAACTACTAACTACTAGTTAATGTAATTCTACTATAATCTTAATTCCTACTTCGGCACTTTCATAAAATCCAACTGGTAAAGTTTTAAGAATACAATTGTTAGATCCGAAGTTTTACTGCAAAAACTGTGAGCAAACTTGGTGCTAGTTCTGATAGCTAATCTGAAACATGTTTTACATAAAAATATTTACCACAACTACCTAGCTTGCTCCTCTAACAATAAAGAAATCGTTTTAATAAGGTTATGCAAATAAACAGCTTTTTTTCCTCTTACAATGCTAATTATAGAAAACCTTTTTGTAACTATTGTTCGAATTTCTTCACGTATTTATGTGTACATACAAAAGAATGTAAAATAATAAACAATTTTCATATTTTTTTTGCATCGAGATGTCTAACTCGACCAAATATGAAACATTAATGATATATGTATGTTATGGCTTTGTAGTGTCGGCTTAGAATAGCACTACCCCGTTTCTACCGATGGGTGTACGTAAGAGGCGACTAACGGTATTGGGGCTTTTAAGGGATTTTTGGGCGATGCGGTTGGAGACCCATCGCCAACAACCTTTATTTTTACCATCTTTTCCCCACTCACATTTCCAAAAGTGGCTGAGGAATTTCTAATTCCTTAGCTTTGGCTACCCCTTCATGGGATTTATAGTCGTGAGTATATGTATGTATGTAATAAATATATGTAACCAAAGAAAAAAATACTCGTAGATTGAAAATAATAATATATGTTAACCCCTGCGAGAATCAAACTCATGAGTCCAAACCTTTAGGCTGGCCAATTTTATATTCATGTAATTTTGCGATATTATTTCTACAGCCTGAAAATATTGCGCGACTTTTTGCCGAAAATTGTAACTATTACAGAAAAGACTGCAAAAAAGATATTTCATTTGAAAGTGCACACTCAGAGACGTCTCAGTGTCCTTCTTCTGTATCTTTTATTTGGTTCCATTTCGGGTCATCCTTTTTTAGGGTTCCGTACCAAAAGTTAAAACGGGATTCTATTACTAATACTTCGCTGTATCTCATAAACCGTGATATATTGAAACTGAAATTTTCACAAATGATGTATTTCTGTTGCTGCTATAATCATAAATACTAAAATGTGAATAAAGTAAATATGCTTTTAGTACATTTATCTTAAACATTACAATGTATGTTTAACATATAACCGTTTAACTTAAAAAGTTTTTTTACCCATTTTTTAATATTCCTGTAATTTTGACTAAATTTTGCAGTCTTTATAGGTTACATACTGTATTTCCGAAACTTTTAAACCAGAATATGATTGTACCGAAAACTAATCAACGTTTTTTTAATTCTCATAATATTGTTTCGCCGAAATTTCAAATACCATATTTTTGCATTCCAGATAGATAGATTGTCTTTTTTTTTATTTACTGTCATTGTGGTTATGCACTAGAACGGATTCCCACAGAATCAAAAACCAGATAGATATATACTTTAGTTCCGCAATATTGCTTTTCCGAATAATCACTATTCCATAAAAACATTTTCCATAGATTTAAAATACATGTATTGAATGATGCCTACTGCTATGAACAATTTTGCAGGCATATTTTATGTAGTTAGTATACCCCACCCCCCGTCTCCTGCATGCAGCAAGCATGCATGCAAGTTGCAAACAAGCAACTATAGTTGCAAGCAAGTATGCATGCAAGCAGGAATCTAACCAAACCTAACCTAACTAAATATGACCTAACTTTTCTTTACCTGCAGGGGGCCCAGCCCCCCTGCACCCCCCTTATATACAAGCAAGCAAGCAAGCATGCAAACAAACAGGCATGCATCCGCATTTTATTTATACAAAAAATCAAAACTTAAATAATATCTAGTTAAAGAGATTTAAGATTTGTAACACTATAGATAAAGTTACTTCGGTCTTTTAAACCTTTGGAATAATAAGATTCATTTCGAAGAATCTGGTTTTAGTTTTTCTGGGAAATGATACTTCTGGAAAATGTATTTATGTACTAATGAAGTTGTGGAAATAAAGCACCCGTGATACGTAAATCCTGTGAACCGTTTTCTAAATGTTGAATTTCGGATTTAAGATATTCGAATTTTCGAAATGTTACCGCCTTAATGTGATTAAATGTTACATACATAATGCATTATGTATATGCTTACGAAGTTTCATCTTAATTGTTTCAGTGTTCGACGCAACCGCGAAACCGCCATCCGGCATCCTCAGCGGCAACGGAAACCAGTACGGCGACTTTGACGAGTGCCTCAGCATAGATGGCGCGGTCCGCGGGAAATACTGCTTAGCGTCCTTCGTCGCAACGCTCAGTGGAAACGAAATTATGGATGAGATCGATTTCAAAATACACAGTGGCCATCATATTAGAAGCAATGTTACTGACGTAAGTTTACAATTGGGTTGAAGTTTATAGTATATAAAAATATATAACGCAACTTTTAAATAATATCTACACATATCAAAGTATACTTTTTGGATAACTTCCTTATTTTTTTATATTTTTTTTGAACGAAATGTATTTATTTAATTGAGCAAATATCCAATTAACTGATAAAATTCAAAACTTACAGCTAAGAAAAGCTTAGTCAGTCATCAGACGCAAAAGTGCCCATCTTTTTGGATTGTCTAAGGAAGATTGATTTAAAACTTATGTATCGGCAAAATTTGTATTTTAGTGTTACGCGAGGAAACTAAAAGATTACCTCATTTACATTTGATTACACCTGAAAAATTTCCTATCAAATATAATATTCTTCTTATCTTTAAAGTGAATCGAAATCATCTAATCATCCATATACTAAGTAAACGCGTACAAAATCTCATGAACAGTGTAATTGTTATAAGGCAAATAAACAAAACATCATAGTCATGATCGTTTCTTAAAATTTTCCCCAACCTTTTTTTAAGTTAGGTCGTATTGCACTGAAGGCACGATAATATAAAAGAGCATCATGACTTGTAATGCCCTCATCAATCTAAATGGATCTCAAAAAAAAGTACATTAACACAAAGAAATGAATTAGTTCTTTATTCCTAATATAAATTACTGTGAATTGCATTCATTATAATTTTTTACATTAAAATCAACAAACGATTTAGGAAAATTTATGTATTCAAGGTTCATTCAAAACGATGCGTCAAAATGAAGATTGCTATATAACTTAATGGATATCGAATGTAAATTGAATTTTGACAATACAATAGTGAATGAAAAATTTACATTAATCAATACTCACGAGACCATTTTTCGTACTATATTACAATTTACATACAATTGTTTTATTATGCAATGTGTCCTTTAGAATGGTTTTTGGATGGTCTTGAAGTGTTATCTTTGTAGTAGTTCAAATGGTCAAGAATACTGGTAATGAGCACATGGCGATCTTATATTTTTTAAGATTCCTTTATTTTATAGCTGCTTGGAGATGTCAATGAGTAGAAAGACCTAGGTGATATACCTACGCAAATCAGGGCTCAGGTCTATCCTTAGTGGAGTCGTTTAGTCATGGTCCACCACGCTGGCCTAGTGCTGGATTTTAGACGAACAGGCAATTAACTATTTATTTATTTTTCAGGCAATATTTGTCACATATATTATTACTTATATCGTTTTAGTGCGTGACATCGAAAGTAAATCAAAACAACCGTTAATTAAATTAAAATACAATTTCAAATGTGAAAATAGTGTTACATTCCAAAAGCCGAATGCTGTGAAGAATTCGTTTATAATAATTAACGAATATATCACAAACCAGTAAATACATCAGTTATTGTTCTATTTCAATTAATAATTATATATTATAATAATCATTTAAATAATATTAATAATATTCAATTAGCCTGGTAATTGCGTTCCAATTGTAAAACACTGACTGTTTGGTAAATAATTTATTGATACATTGCGCTTAACAAGCGATTAACAACAAAAATGCTTATGTATAATTACACTAATTATCGGGGCTAGTTAAACGTAGATTATCTCGGTATTTTACTCTACATTTGCTCTCATAAGATGCAGGGTTCCACAGATTTTATTTATTTTATTTTATTAGGAAGTAAATGATGTACGGTTTACAATGAAATGTTACTTAAAAATTTGCGTCTCTCACAAAAACTGACCGACTTAATACAAATTAAAACATATTGGAAGGTACATAGTAATAAATAATTAAAAACAATAGAAATTAAACTAATATTCACGGTTATCTTTCCGAAGTGAGCAGATAGAGCCGCAGAATTTGTGTTTAGCCTCATTCTTTCACAAAATAAAGTAGATTAGAATAGTTAAAATAAGTAAAAATTATTTTTCTACTTACCTAAATTTACAAACATTATTCCCTTTAAGCTTTACTAAATCCATACTAATATTATAAATTGGAAAGTGAGTTTGTTTGTTTGTTTATTTGTGCCGCTTTCACGCCGTAACTACTGAACCGATTGCTTTGAAATTTTGCAGACGTATAGTTAGAAGTCCAGATTAAATAATAGGGTACTTTAAATCCCGGGAAAATGATATTCCCGAGGGAAAACTAAAATATTGTTTGCTTGCTGGATGGATTGGATATGGCGCTGTGTATGATTTAAAACAAGGTGATATATTGCAAACCAATATAAACATGTAAATTTAGGAGCTAAATGATACGATAATGTGTCCTTGAGAATGAGGAATTCCCGAGGGATGACGTACAATTTGTTTTATCGTCTAAATTGATTTTTTACATTATAAGTATTTACGTTACGTTAGTTCTTAAGGTATGCAATAGATGGCGCTCTGGGTATTTTTAAACCGTGGTATCGACTATCGATGTTTTTTAAGATACGTAAGAAGTGGAATATAGTGTGCTTTAACCTGTAGCTCATACAATTACTCGGTGCACTTTTCGAATCATTTACCTACTTTCTGTTTTATCTTTATTCACTATTTTTCATTTTACATTGAATTGTGGATTTTGGTGCTCGATATCGGTAGGGTATGAAAATGCGGGATAATGCAGCGGGAGCGCGAGTTAATTTAATTTTTTGTCAATAGTAAGACTATAAGAAAATACAGGGTGTTCAAAATTTGCCGTCGGTAAATCTAACCTCTATGAACATTCGAGAGACCCGGGATCAAAACTCAACACAAGCTTTCAGTAAAGAAAAAGTTATTGTGTTAGCTTAGAATAATAGCTAGAACTATTCCATCATGAAATAGGATATCATTCATCTCGGACAATCCCCATATTCCCGATCAATCTCTGCTGGCAACTCACCCACCATCACCAACGGTTAGTGTAGGGGGCAGCACCCACCGGGCCTCCGCTCCGCAGCACCAAACTACTATCCGTACTTAGTATTTTCTAAGACTTTCGCGATTGAACATTACAATCAAAACAACTATTATAAAACTAAACCCATGTTATAACACGCGATTAAAGACCCGAAAATCAATAGTTACTATACGTACTAATACGAACATAGTAACTCGAACATAGAAACTTGGTACAATATTGTTTGTTTCATGATTCTTATCATATGTTTTATGGCACTAAGGGGTTGAAATAGCAAATGATAGTTAGTTTAGAGATTTTTGACATTTCTGTATTTAGAAACTTGAATCTTGGTGCGATTGACTGTTATAATCACTATAGAATTTATGAAATTCATCCATCAATTATTCATGAGTATATATACACTAACGGCCATAAATCCCAAAAAGGGTAGCTTCGGAGATAGTAATTATTCATCCACTTTTGGAAGTTGAATAGGGAAAAGTAGTTAAATAAAGGATTTTAGTGATGGGTCTCCAATTGCATCGCTGAACAATCACTTAAAAAGCCTCAATGTCCTTTATATCTTTTATACAACTTATTTTTATATAAACTGGATGCAAAAAATGTAGTCGACGCGGACGTAGTCGCGGGCAAAAAGCTAGTATAGTAATATATCCATGTCGTGGCCATATCGTAAATTTGAACACATCATGAAATGATCGATCATTTCATGAAATGGTCGTATTTCATGAAATGTTCAACTGTTTATTGGCCACATCGTGATGTGGTTTGGGCAGATCAATGATGAGAAATCGTTTCTCGATATGGCCAACTAAACGCGCGGCCTCTTCATGAAAGGGTTAAGATTATTTGGTCATATCGTAAAATAGTTACATTAATTACCGGTAGAGGCGCTGAAAACGCTTTGTTTATGAGTGAAGATGGCGGCCGCTGACAAAAGTGTTATTTCTCTCAGTAAAAAAGTTAATAATTCGTTATTAAGCGAGGAAGAAAGTAATGACAAAAGAGTTTACGACGAAAAGGTTCTCGAATACTTTGCTAATTACGAAAAAACTGAGCAATATGTTAAAAAACGGTACAGTTTGGATCGCATTTCACAGGTTACCCTATTTCTACGATCTGGCCAAGCGTGGATGACAAAATCGTGAAACGTTGACGATTTTATGATCTGGTCAAATTAAGTTGGCCACATCATGAAATGTGACCATTTCATGAAATGATCGATCATTTCACGATGTGTTCAAATCTACGATATGGCCACGACATCCATACATACACCTTTCAATTCCACTTCCGATGGCTTCTGGATCCGGAAATGCTGGGATTGATTGCCGATAGGCTACTGTCATAAAATCTCTTTCTCTTCTTCATCTCATTAATTTCATGAAAATGATGACGACCCCAGGCTTAAGAAGCCAGACTTACGCTGTAAAACTCATCTACAATCAGCTATAGTACTCTAACGCCCGATTTCTGAATTGAGTATTCAAGCTAAGAACGACTTAAGTATCGTTTTGTCTCATTCAGTTGTTAAGATTTCATTGCGACAGAACAATACTTAAGTTGTTCTCAGCTGGAATACTCAATTCAGAAATCGGGCGATAATGTCTATTACGTTCACGTTATAGACTACGGCTTTCCTCACCCTGTTTAGGGTAGACTCGGAACGCTTAGTGGGGAAAAATTAAAAAAGTGATGATGATTAGTGTAAGTTTTGGATAATTAAGTTTCTCGTTACCTATGGTTAAGTGAAAACAAGTGTTGTTTCCTAGTGGGGACCACAGAAATTAACCTTTGAGGGCGGGATCCCACCGATCGATAGAGTGATTAGGCCATAGTTCATCACATTTTCTTTGTGTAGGTTGTTAGTAGAAATATTATACTTCATTATGTAAAAAACAGGCAAAAAATAAAACTTAAAATTCACTCAACGACTAAATACATACATACATACATATACTCACGGCTATGAATCCCTAAAAGGGGTAGCTAGAGCTGAGAAATTAGAAATTCCTCAGCCACTTTTTTAAGGTGAGTGGGGAAAAGACGGTAGATTAAGGTTGTTGGTGATGGGTCTCCAACCGCATCGCCCAAAAATCCATTAAGAAGTCTAAATCTTCGACTAAATCTTCTTACTAAACTCTAGTTTTGCGACAATTAAGTGATTTGAACTGCGATGCCCTGCCCAAACTGATGAACCCCATGAACTAATTTTGAAAGTATTTCCCTCGACATTTAAAACTAAAACCTCTGTTTCTTGAGCTTGACTTACTTACACTTCGACCATAAAGGAATTTATTTGACACACATCGGACTATAACTACTTCCAATTATTTCCGCAAATATATCAAAGGAGGGCTATAGAATATTTTAATTTTTACGATTAATTTCCCGTCACAATAGCGCCTTTGCAAATTCAAATTTATTCGATATATTTTCGCACAAACTATGCACCCAACTCGATTAACATGTTAATCGGAAAACCGGGTGCATTTGAGGTCATTGTCCTAATTCCGAAATATTTTCATTATTTGTTACGTAATTATTTGATGAGTTCTTGAACCGAGACCTTTGTCATTCAATTGTTTTATTTCTTATTGCAAGGCTAAGTGTCGGTACAAGTATTATGTTCTTTGATAGCAATTTATTCATCTGTTCAGTTTTTAGAGTTTCTTAGTCGAATGGCGTGTACCAAAATTCATAGTTTTGTCTTGTCTGTCTGTATGTCGGTATTCTACAGCAATTAATTTGCCAAACTATTGAGACTATGTGGTTGCAAATTAATAGGAAGATGTACACTATGAACAGCTTTAAAGTTTTAGTACTAAACTAGTGGATCGTCCCAGCTTCGCACGGGTAGCGTTGTTTTTTTTTAAATATCTGAGGTTTCTTTCTTCAGTCACTGCTTAAGTATTGTGAAATTCAGCGCAATGTTTTCAATTTATTAAATTTATAGCACTCCCTAAACAGTGTAGTTTGGTGATTTTGAATGCGCTTTAATGAACGGTTCAGTATTTCCGTTTAAAAGCAAATTTTGGAATAAAACGCTATGAAGTATTTATAACAATCTAAAAAATAAATCATTTCGTGGTGTAGGATGCAACTACTGGCGCCATCTAGTATGTTATATGTAAATTAGTAAAGATATGGTTTAGGTTACGGGCGCGATGGCTTATTTTATGTATAGTTTCGGTGTTTCTCTTCCGATTTCTATGATTTTTTTTTTATTGAATAGGTAATAATGTTACCTTTTTTAAATAAGAGATGAGTGAGAGGTTTACAAACGTAAGAGTAAACAAATATAATCAGAATGTTCCGAACTGCTAAGCTATCAGGAATTACACGTGTTATTGTGAGTCAACCATAAAAGATAGACATAAACTATTGAGGATTTTTTTTTAGGTAATTTTATGAAGAATATTTCCGTCATACATGATTTCTGTGTAAGTTTAACCATTAAGGCTGCACACGCAACGGAAGCTTAAAAAATGGAGTAACTTCTCCCGTTTTCCCAAAATTTCCCAAAATTCCCCTTTACTACTCTGCTGGAAAGTATACAAAAACCTGCCCAGGAGTATGAAGAATAATTGTGCCAAGTTTCGTTAAAATCCGTCGAGTAGTTTTTGTTTCCATAATATACAAACACATATAATAACATACAAACCGACAGACAGACAGACAGACAGACAGACAGACAGACAGACAAAAATTTTACTGATTGCATTTTTGGCATCAGTATTGATCACTAATCACCCCCTGATAGTTATTTTGAAAATATATTTCATGTACAGAATTGACCTCTCTACAGATTTATTATAAGTATAGATTAAAATTTTAATAATTAGAAATGAAACTCTGCGGCAAAGAGCGGCTTTTCAGCATTTACCTTTAACCTATGCTTAATCTACTATATTCATAGCCGCGTAGTGTCGACTAAGAAATGGCCCATTTCTTTCATCGGGTGTCGTAAGATGCGTCTTAGAATATTAGGGCCTATAAGGTGATTTAATGGGCGAAGTGGCACATCTCATGTTAAATTGTATTTTTATATATATTTTTTATACGATGATAATTCCAATATGATGGACTATGGCCAAATCGCCGTATATAGGGTAGGCTCGAGCCCCTTGGTGGGGACATATAGGGGCTGTGAGAAATTCTTAACTTAACATAATTCTGCGAGTCATATTTTAGAATGTGGACTAATAAATCATAGTTCGTGCTTGCACTTGGAAGCGAACAAAGTAAGGTCGGTACTAGTTATTATCCTAACTTGGCCAAGTTTAAAGTCAATGCCGATACGAAGAATCTTCAAGTTATCAATTACTATAGTTAATAATTGGTTTGTGGATCACAATCATAGTGTAGTTTTTCAGGAAAATAATTAGAATTAATGTTATTTATTAGTCGGTGCTGGTGACCCTGGATGGTTAGTACCTAATGGAAACTGGCGCCGATTTTACAATTTGATTTTGTTTTTATTATCATTATATATATTTACTTTATTGGAGCTTCTGGCCATAAACGTTGTGAAGTTAAATTGTTAATTTTCGTGTTTACTCCACTTCATACCAGTTTTTGTTTAGTTCACTTTTTTTAATTATAAAGGCGTCTTTTATATATAAACACACATGACATACGCCCGATTTCTGAATTGAGTATTCAAGCGGAGAATGACTTAAGTATCGTTTGTCTCATTCAGTTGTTAAGATTTCAATGCGACAGAACGATACTTAAGTTTTTCCCAACTGGGATACTCAATACAGAAATCGGTCGTTAGTTGACAAGAAGAGTCTGTGTCATGAAATTTGGTTGTGCTATTTTAATACACCATACACAAAACATATGCTTGGATACTTTCATTCATTTAGAACTGATTAATATTATTATTGAGTAATAACTCAACTCAAGCGATCACGCCGTATATCTCCGAAGGGGTTGGCAGAGGTACTATTATTTCTGAACATCACTTGACATTGTCATTTGGTGTTCAGAGTACCCACGTTTTGCTTGGACAGTGTACACAAGTGATAGGGCAGGCTTATCGCCGTTTGTACCGGGGCCGTTTTGTACGAATACACTGTAACATAACTAAGTACAACTCAGCCAGTGGATTTTCAATTTGAGTAATAATACAACGATGTCGCGTTTGCCAGTACTTTACTATAAATATTACAAATCAAACGTCAATGTTGGGTACTTCGGGTATGTTTCTGCTATAGGTATAAAAAAAACAAATTTCTCACTTGATTACATAACCTAACATGTAAATTTTTCTGAGGGACCTCATCCCTATTGTATTCATTCTGCTCTCATGCTTCTTCTTCACATCCAACATTCGCCGCCACACATAAGCTTAGGAACAAGAACTGCATAATGCACATCCAAAAGACTACTAGTCATAGTCTATTCATTGCTCCATTTATCGCATGACACTTTTTTACTCTTCTTTTAATGTCGTCATCACATTTGCCATCCCTAGTAAACAAACTTCCCGATATACAAACTCTTTCACTTTTTCCACGGTCTTACCAAAAATACCAATAACGCATTCTGTCAAAATTTCATCTCTCTAGAAACCATGGTATTTTATTCACATTCACCCTTATTACTTTTACTTTTTTATCCACATTTCTTTTATAAGACACAAATGCAATATTCTCTTCTAACTCTCCCACCGATGATGCAAGTAGTACTTGGTCTCCCATTCTCAGTCCATAATCACTTTCACGCAACTCTGGCAATCAATCACTTATGATCAAATTGAAAAGCCAAGGAGAAGCGACACATTGCTGTTGGACACCTCTAGAGATTCCAAACCAGTCTGCGTTTCCCCGTTTACTCATTCACATGCAGGAGAATCTTCATAATTAATTATATATGAAGTATTCTAATTATTATGTATATGCAAGCAGCAGGTGTACAGCAGTATACAACTCATACAAATATTTCCAGATAAAATCTTAGTTTGACGGCAAACACACAGTGTTGCAATATTGATTGTAATTCAAAATCAGTTCAGTGCGTATCATCAACAAAGCAGCGAGTCTCTTTGTTGAATAATAAGGAGTGCAAGCCTTGGCTGGCGGAGTGGTGCATGAGATTCGCATGATTAAGTGCCTCGTCAAAATATACGCACATATCTTCACGTGTTTATCACTGGTTGAGTAGGTAGACAATAACTATTATAAAAAACAAGATTTAATAAAACTGCAGCGTTTATTGTCAGTTGAGACTTAAAAAGTCGTTAGTCGCCTCTTACGTACACCCACCGGAAGAAAAGGGGTAGTGCTATTCTAAGCCGACACTACACAGCAAAAAATATAACGTACATACATAAACTGTTCAATTGACACGAGAAAAGAAAACCTATACTGTAACAAAAGTTCTTGAAAAAAAAGGAAAGAGGTTTCTAGGTGAAGGGGCATCCCTGAAGTATTACATATTTCGTGACATGACATTAACTTATATTCAATTATGTCATGTAATAAACCCTTATTATTGTGAAGGCTAAGACAATACTTAATTCCTATTTATACCGATCGCATTGGTAAATACAGTGCAATTTACAATAATCACTTCATAATGTGTGTTTTTCTAATGATAGATAACAAGGGATTTTTCTTCGCATATGAGAAAATTACGCATATATGAATTATATTTCTCAGAAAATATGGTATGGTATGGTATTTGTACGATCCTGGCAAACTCCTCTAGCTTCATTTACAACCTTTCTTTTGATCACCTGCCTTTTTGAGAACATTCTCAGTTTGATTTAAATGTGTTCTCCGTGGTCGTCCTCTTTTGACATTACCGTCTACATTCGCGCTCTCTTTCACCAATGTTCTTTCATCCATCCTCTCTATTTGCCTATCCCATCGTAGCATTTGTTTTTCTATCCTTTTTACAATATCATCTTTCACGAACCACACTATTTGATATTACGTTTATGAAAGCCGTGTTGTCACTACCCCTTTCTACCCACGGGTAAGGTTATAGGGCTTTTTTAAGTGTTTATTGGGCGATGTGGTTGGAGACCCATCACCAACGATACTTACCATCTTGTCCCCTATTAACTTCTAAATGTGGCTGAGAAGTTTCTAGCTCTGAAGCTCTGGCTACCCCTTTTTGGGATTTATGGCCGTGAGTATATGTATGTATGTTTATGAATCCTTAGATGGGCCACCGCGTCCCCCGCTACTCGAGCTTCCACTGGGGCGTGTGCATGCCGAGCTCCTGCAGCAGCTATGACCTTGAGGAGGAGCTGTCCCACCGGCTGGCTGGACTCCGAATCTCCGTGAAGGTCCACAACACCATGTGCTCGGTGAAAGATCAAAAACGACCTTACTCGTTTGGAAAAGCTTTGTCTATGTAAGTTTTATTTTTGTAGATATATAGTCTAAATATAAAATCATGAGTCTGCAGTATGATTAATACAAGTGTATGGAAGATAGATTTGTGTGAATTAAGCCCAAGAGGTACAAAAGATTGTAATGGTTTCTGCCTGGGAAAAAAAATGATAAGATTAAAAAAGATTTGCTGTGTAGTGTCGGCTTAAAATAACACTACCCCATTTCTACCCGTGGGTGATCGTAAGAGGCGACTAAGGGTATAGGGGATTTTTAAGTGATTTTTGGGCGATGTGGTTGGAGACCCATTACCAAAAACGTTTATTATTACCATTTCCCCAATCAACTTCCAAAAGTGGCTGAGGAATTTATCATTCCAAAGCTCTGGCTACCCCGTTAAGGGATTTATAGCCGTGAGTATATATATGTATGTATGTATGTATTAAAAAAGAAAATATTTATGTTCCATTATTGAAGTGATGACATATCTATGCAAATCAATAACTAAACTTAATATGTATTGTATAATTACTTACTTTTCTATAAAATAGAACATGTTACTTATCGTGTCCCATATACACTTCTCCATTAATCAACACAAGTCAATTATATGTCCATTCATAAATCAAATAATTTCAACTAATTTGTAAGTTACATACATACATATACTCACGGCTATAAATCCTTTAACGGGGTAGCCAGAGCTTTGGAATGAGAAATTCCTCAGCCACTTTGGAAGTTGATTGGGGAAAAGGTGGTAATAATAAATAAATGATTATGGGGACGGGTCTCCAACCACATCGCCCAGAAATCACTTAAGAAACCCCTATATCCTTAGTCGCTTCTTACGATCACCCACGAGTAGAAATGGGGTAGTGTTATTCTAAGCCGAGACTACACGGCAAGTGTAAGTTGTAAGTTCTACATTAGATATTCCAACCAAAAATAAGCCTCTGATACCTTGATCGTTAAGTGGTCTACATGATGTATTGAGATACTAAGTCGGTGATCTTACTTTTTATTAAAAGTATTTCAGAAATTTCTCAATATTAGTGAGTTTTTAGAAATTATGTCATGCAGTTTTTTAGTCATAAAACCACATATATCGAATTAGGAAATAATCAGATGTTTAACCAAACAGTGTTAATCAACGTTTCAATTAATAAAGAAACGTAGTTTTTTTACTCAAAATATTGTGAGTTTTTAGAAAAATATTTATGCTACCCTCAGTATTATCCATATATTATGGTCAATATAGTCTGCCAAGAATGTTGCTAGGAACATAAGTTCATCATATATCTGAAATCTCGATTCTGCTAGAAACTAACTAGTAAAATATTTTTAATTAACAAAAACTAGTAAAATTTTAAATGTTGAAAATATGCTATACCAGTACTGCTTATCATACTCAACGTAATAATAAAGACCTACTAAACTGCTCTCTGTTGGGTGTATCACACATGCAAACCACTATAAAATAACATACATAATTTTTCTATTGAGTATATTAGATAGGAATTGCCGTGTAGTGTCTGCTTAGAATAACACTACCCCATTTCTACCCGTGGGTGATCGTAAGAGGCGACTAAGGGTATAAGGGCTTTTTAAGTGATTTTTGGGCGAGGTGGTTGGAGACCCGTCACCAAAAACATTTATTATTACCATTTTTCTCCCAATCAACTTCCAAAAGTGGCTGAGGAATTTCCCATTCCAAAGCTTAAAAAAGCCTTGGAAAACTAGCATAATTATGATACATTTATAATTTTTTACTCATACATGCTACATTCCCGCCTTGTCTTTAAAACGCGTCGTCATTGGCTTGTCTTATGCTTTATGCAGGCAAGTCCGACGAAGCCTATTAGAAGTTTTTGGGCTAAAAACACGCTGCGCACGCGCTACTCAGAAAGACACGTCGACAAGGGCTTAAAATTTGTGGTTTGCAAAGATTCTAAATTCACTTCTAAGAAGACGTTTGAAAACTAAATCAAAAACGTTCTTACAAAGGCGAACGTCCGTTGTGAAAAGAATAAAAGAGCATGTATGATAAGAATGATGAATGTGACAGAAGCAAGAGAGATCTGCCAGAATCGAGCAAAGTGGCGATCTATAGTCTTTGCCTACCCCAATGGGACAAAGGGTGTGAGTTTAAGTAAGTAATTAATAGAATTATTCATATAACAATTTAGCAGAATAAGCCCCAGAGACGTCTGCATTATTTATGACGTGTATAGAGTTTCTGAGAGATTCATTAGCTGTTAGCAGTGACCAGCGCATAACAGAACGTCTGCGTTGTAATACGTCATTCATACCCCAGGATTATATTAGCACGGAGGATGTCATCTCTCACTAAAGGGAATATGAAATTATTATAACTTATTACTGTGTGGAGGTTCAATAGTATTACTCAATATTGTTATGTAGGTTCAT
The DNA here is from genome assembly GCA_963576735.1 of Bedellia somnulentella. Lineage (NCBI taxonomy): Eukaryota > Metazoa > Arthropoda > Insecta > Lepidoptera > Bedelliidae > Bedellia > Bedellia somnulentella. The sequence continues at coordinate 16,522,869 of OY755171.1, forward strand.
ATAGAGCAAATGAAGTATTATATAGGTATGATTAGTTGGTTTGATTTATCATTAACAACATTACTCTATTTCCTCGTTTCATTTTTTCAACGAGTTGATACATTTTTCGTTGTCAACCTCTGAATTATCTTTTTTTTACTTATAATAAATCTGAGAGAGGTCAATTCTGTACATGAAATATATTTTCAAAATAACTATCAGGGGGTGATTCGTGATCGATACTGACGCCAAAAATGCATTCAGTAAAAATTTTGTCTGTCTGTCTGTCGGTTTGTATGTTCCTTATGGACTCGACGGGTTTTAAAGAAACTTGGTACAATTATTCTTCATACTCCTGGGCAGGTTAAAGTATACTTTTCGGCAGAGTAGTAACGGAGAATTTTGGGAAATTTTGGGAAAACGGGAGAAGTAACTCCATTTTTTAATCTTACGTCACGTCTGCAGCCTTAATGGTTAAAATCATGTATTAGCTTACTTTCGGAGATACTAATCCGTTCATCATATTAGCGTTTTTAAAATCACAAAGCTACACTATTCAGGAGTGTTAGAAGTAGTTATCATTGCTCTAAATTTCACAAAGCTTCCGCAGTGATCGAAGATACCTCAGATATTTTAAAAACAACGCTACCCGTGCGAAGCTGGGCTGACCCACTAATACTAAATAAATTGAAGATAGGAATGACTAATTTGTTTGAAAAGCTTTTTGTATAAACCATTAAACTTTTCCGGACTTTGCATATTGATTCGAACACAATAATCAGAGATTATTTACCTAGTTTTAAAATTAGTTGTACTTTGGAAGTCACCGTAAGCTTTAAAATGTACTATGCAATACATCAGGATAAAGTCAATTATGTGATTCATATATCGTTGAGCTACACATAGAAACTAATGTAAAGTATAAAGATTCTATTTGTTCTTAAGTAAGTTAAATAAAAATGCAAGATTATAACCTCATCCCACCCTTCCAAAATCTGCGATTGAAAACTTCTAAGAAATTAAAACACTTTTTCTTTTCAGAACTTTCTTCCTCGCAATCATCCTGTTACTAAGTTTGGGAACGATTCTGGACGACGGCGGGGAGGCGCTGTCGAACTTCGAGAAGCTTCTGAATGCTTTCTCATTGAAGAGAAACTTTAACAAACTATTCGACCTGAACGACTCCCGGAGTAACGTTAAAGGTGTCGATGCTTTTCGGGGGCTGAATGCCATTGCACTTCTGATGGCGCACAAATCAATGGCGGTGGCGCATAATGCTTACGCTAATAAAACGACATTAGGCCAGGTAAGGAACGGAATATATTATTCCTTGCAATCACACTTGCTGGGAATCAATCACGAGACAGTTCTGTATAGTAACATAACATAACATAATAATATAAACGTTCAGGCCGAATATCCCCGAAGGGGTTGGCAGAGGTAACATCACGTGACTTTGTCACCTGGTGTTCAGAGTACCCACGTTTTTGCATGGACAGTGTACTCACGTGATAGGGGGCAGGCCTATCGCCGTTTTTGTACGAATACACTGTCACATGACTAAGTACAACTCAGCCATGTGGGTTTCCTCACGATGTTTTCCCTCACCGTTAACAACCATGATAAATTAACCACACATATGTCTTTAGAAAAGACAAATTGGTGTAGGCCCGACCCAGGATTTGAACACTAGTCGTTTGCACGATAACCGAGTGTTCTACCCACTGGGCTATCACGGTAGTACAAGTTGACTATTCCATTATCAGTACATTTATTTTATGTGTCAGCCAAAGAAAGGAAATTAAAGTAAGGGAGTTTTTATAAAGAGCAGACAGTATTGTTTGTAACGCTAGTATTTTTTTCTACGATACAATGGTGATTTAGAAAACATAAACGAAATCGGTCAATAACACGGTATATGTCATAAAAATACAATCATCGGGTTTTTTTCTAATTCGAATGACCGTATTCAATTAAATTATTCGTCACTCACGCACTTCCGTTCACTTAAGCTTATTTCACAGTTAAGTCATGATCTATGACACGATTTAGAAGTGACCGTCAATTTACGGGAATCCCGAGTTTATGTCAATCATAGACCGGTTATTTAAAAAAAACTTTTTTTATAAATTTTATTAGACATGTTTGAATAACATTTAAAATAAAAAGAGAAAGAATATAACATAACATAACATAACATAACATAAACGTTCACGCCGAATATCCCCGAAGGGGTTGGCAGAGGTACTAATACTTCTGAACATCACGTAACTTTGTCACCTGGTGTTCAGAGTACCCACGTTTTGCATGGACAGTGTACTCACGTGATAGGGGGCAGGCCTATCGCCGTTTTGTACGAATACACTGTCACATGACTAAGTACAACTCAGCCATATATATATCAGAAAGAATATATATCACATAATCAGTTTTTACTCATATATTTTAGAGGATTTTTAATTCACACACTTTAAACATGTATATTGCCGAGTTGTGTCGGCTTGTATTGATACTACTTTCTACCTACGGATGCCGTAAGATAATATATATATTTTATTTCTACCATCTTGTCCCCTACCAACTTCCAAATTTGGCTGAGGAGTTTCTAGCTCTGATGCCCTGGCTAACCCTTTTTGGGATTTATAACCGTGAGTATATTAATGTTAATTTATCACGGTTGTTAACGGTGAGGGAAAACATCGTGAGGAAACCCACATGGCTGAGTTGTACTTAGTCATGTGACAGTGTATTCGTACAAAACAGCGATAGGCCTGCCCCCTATCACGTGAGTACACTGTCCATGTCCATGCAAAACGTGGGTACTCTGAACACCAGGTGACAAAGTCACGTGATGTTCAGAAGTATTAGTACCTCTGCCAACCCTTCGGGGATATTCGGCGTGAACTTTTATGTTATGTTATGTTATATTTATGCAAAACGTGGGTACTCTGAACACCAGGTGACAATGTCACGTGATGTTCAGAAGTATTAGTACCTCTGCCAACCCCTTCGGGGATATTCGGCGTGAACGTTTATGTTATGTTATATTTATGTATGTATCTATTCATCGTGCTTTCACGTGTACGCATCAGCTGATTAAAGTGCAATCTCGTACAAGTGTAGATAAGCGCCTTAAGATTATTTCACAAATTACAAACAATCTAAAATTTGATAGAAACTGCATCTTGCAAGTAACATACATACATATTCTCACGGCTATAAATCCCTAGATGGGGTAGCCAGAGCTAAGGAATTAGAAATTCTTCAGCCACTATTGGAAAGTTAAGTGGAGAAAAGATGGTAAAATAAAGGTAATTGGTGATGGGTCTCCAACCTCTTCGCCCAAAAATCCAATTGCAAATAAATTAATTTGAAACATTTCTATCTATCCTAGATTTGTAGCATTATCATTTAATTTATCACTTATACTCATCATTTTATGAATTAATATTCTTCCTGCCTACGGCTTATTGTTTGGTTTTGCGTCATATTATATATAAAGATTAATTAATCCAACTTGTACTAGTTCAAAGAACTGATCCGTTCATCGGCTTTTGAGATGACTGTATAATTTATATGCCGATATCATAAAAAATGTTATACGCGATTTAGGCAAAGGTCAAGTCCAAGTTAATTAACATAACTTAACTTCGTCACGGTTACTCTTAAAGTTTGACTGATGAAATTGCTAAATTGACTGTCTCTATAAAGGTGGGAAATTACGGTTAGTTGTGATGAGTCAGTGTTACGAATATTTTGATGGATTCTGATAAGATTGGTGTGTTTTTGAGGGAACTCCGTTTTGAATTCGGAAGATAAATAAAATATTTAGACCGAATAGATCAAATTCAATAGAAGATGTGCTCAAAAAGACAGGTGTCATCAGAAAAGATGCAAATGTACAGTGTGAAACGAAATACACATACAAAAAAACACTATACCCTTGCCACACCTTCACGATATATGACCTAAACAATATGTCTATTGCATAAAATTCTTCTTTTTTCAACAGACGCCAAAATACTAAACCAAGCAGCAATAATCTTGTTCAATATTATTTAAAATCCTCGAAAATTCCCTCCATATTTTCCATTTCACAAAATAGTGTAAAACATAACGACTTCCTTATTTTCAGTTGTTCGGAATGCAGTGGGCTGTGATCGGTCGCTCGGCGATCCTTTACACAGACAGTTTCCTGTACTTGAGTGGCTTTCTAAATGCACACAACCTTTTAAAAGAGCTGGAGAGGAGCGGGTCGATCGACGTGAAGAGTCGACTTATTTCTAGGTGGTTTAGGTGAGTTATGACCATTTCTTACTTACTTGGGGATAACGTGTGGGAAATTTCACCACGATGGATAGGTTACTTATAGAGGATTTGAGAGGGTTCGCAGCAGTAGTCAATTGTAAAATTATTTTACTAAATGATGAGTTAAAGTGCGTAATTTTTTACGTTATTTTTTAATTCCTATCGTCGGATGTCCCAAAAAGGTTCTCATAGCATTTGTGTGAATGTAATATCACTTATCATACAACTTTATAATAGCCGTGTAGTGTCGGCTTAGAATAACACTACCCCATTTCTACCCATGGGTGATCGTAAGAGGCGACTAAGGGTATAGGGGCTTTTTAAGTGATTTTTGGGCGATGTGGTTGGAGACCCGTCACCAAAAACATTTATTATTACCATCTTTTCCCCAATCAACTTCCAAAAGTGGCTGAGGAATTTCTCATTCCAAAGCTCTGGCTACCCCGTTAAGGGATTTATAGCCGTGAGTATATGTATGTATGTATGTTTATAATTGTCATATTAGTTTTCAAAAAGTTTATTATGCAAATGGTTCTAAATATTTACTATTGCAAAAAAATGACACCATAGACTGGTTTTATTTGCATATGCATTTGAAAAAATAGGCTAGCTTAGGGTTGTGTTCTGCATTGATGTTCAAAGACAGAGCCGGGTGACATTGAAGAAAATATGAGATGTTATTCACAAATTACCTTTAAAGATACAGTTTTAATAAAAATAATTTATAATTGACTATGACTTTGTATATTAGTAATAAAAACGTATGATAGAAGAAAAATGAAAAGTGGTATAAAAACAACTCAGTCGTTGAATTCTAGAATGCGATAAAAAATGCAGTCAATAGGGACCTGAAGATTGATACAATTAAGTAGTATCTGTCTACCCTGTTGAGGATAATCCATGAGTTAACCTATGTTTGTTAGTATATTTCCTTATTTGTTTAATTTTTTTTATCTACCTATAGTTTATCTTATACGAAACGATCCTCTAACTAAACTAAATTGATTTTAATTGGTATTTAATGTAGTGAGAAAGCCATTTAATTAATTATTAATTATTTTAACATATACACGCATATTAATCGTTTATGTCGTAAATCCCCGAAAAGATGTTCTGTTTATTCTCATATCATTTTGTCACCTGACTCTCATATGTTATTTGTTATCAATTTTAAGACATGATTTACATATATTATTTAAGAAAAAATATCATAAACGAAATACCATTGAAAAAAGTTGAACATACATTTGGCTGGCGGCACAATGACCTGAGTACATATAAAATTCATAAAAACAGCGGAGTATTTTGAAAGCAGCACTGCATGGACGTTGATTATAAAAACTTCAGCGGTCCCCAGTGAAAAATAAATTTCCCTACAACACCAAATTTGCATATTTTACTGCATGTGTTGTAAGTTTTATTTAAATAATGGTACACATCTATAATTTTTCCCTTTTATCTATACTAACGGCTAAACGCCCCGAAAGGTGGTAGCCAGAACTTGGAAAATTACATTTGTTGTTACTTTATGAAGTCTCACTTCTCTTAATAATTTAAAATGGCCTTTATATAATTGCTAGAAGGTTTCCAATAGCATACAACACGAACAGAAAGAAAGGGGACAGTTCTGTTTTGAGTTGATGATAAAATTGTTTATTAGAACTAAAACAAAAGAGGAGAGGTACAGTTGGAAACACCAAAAATGTTTTAGTACGGAGTGTATTCACTTAACGTACATCCTTCATTATGTTTCACCGATATCATGCGAATCTTCCCTAATATACCATATTGAAGGACCTTAAACATATCTTAGAAAAAAACCCGTAAATCTTTAAAATACATACATATACTCACGGCTGTAAATCCCTTAACGGGGTAGCCAGAGCTTTGGAATGAGAAATTCCTAAGCCACTTTTGGAAGTTGATTGGGGAAAAGATGGTAATAATAAATGTTTTGGTGACGGGTCTCCAACCACATCGCCCAAAAATCACTTAAATAGCCCCTATACCCTTAGTCGCCTCTTACGATCACCCACGGGTAGAAATGGGGTAGTGTTATTCTAAGCCGACACTACACGGCAATCTACTTTAAAATACGTTTTTGAATTTCAATGAAGCTGACATGCAGTCAAAGACTCATAAACAACAAACTTAAGACTAATGTAATTATAAACACATAGGCTTTTTTTAATATTTGGTGTTACATTTAACCAACATAACACTAAATGCCACCACGTGTTGTGGTGGCATTTTGACGCACGTGTTTAAAATAGTATTAATTGTTAGCGCACTTAAAATGAAATTTATAATGATTAGCGAGCCCGTTCTACAACTAAAAATAGTTAATAGTGCCCTAATTGATTTAATGTAGATCCGCAATCCAGTGGCACACTCAAAAATAACATTAACTAATAATGTAATTTGAAAACTGATTTTACTAGTTTCTAAATTTATCATTAATTTCTTGCATAGCTTAGTACGAAGATATGATAAGACAATACAAACGTTATGTAACAAAAAGCAAGCCGTGCTTTCATGGTCCAATGGTTAGACCATTATAATAATGATAAAGTCTCGGATTCGTGTTTTCAAGGTGACTGTTGGTCCTGGCTGCTGTCATAGTAGTTGTTAAAGTATGTCTGTCTACCTATCTAGGAGACCTAGCACGAGCGGTATTTTATCGTTACTCTGTCAGACATTAAATAACATAACATAAACGTTCACGCCGTTTATCCCCGAAGGGGTTGGCAGAGGTACCAATACTTCTGAACTCACATGGCGGCGCCATCTAGTGTCCAGAGAAGGTACCCACGTTTTTCTTAGACAGTGTACTCACGTGATAGGGGGCAGGCCTATTGCCGTTTTGTAAGAATACACTGTCACATGACTAAGTACAACTCAGCCATGTGGGTTTCCTCACGATGTTTTCCCTCACCGTTAACAACCATGATAAATTAACCACACATATGACTTTTAGAAAAGACAAATTGGTGTAGGCCCGACCCAGGATTGGAACTCACGCCCTTCTGATTTCGGGCGGGTGTTCTACCCACTGGACTATCATGTCGATCTCTGTCAGAATGAGGTAAAAATATACGATACTATGTAAGTGCGAAAGAGATGGCTGTTTTATACCACTCGTTATCTAGTTAAATGGTCGCTCTTTCTAGCAAGTAGCAGCTGGGCTGGATAGGCCCCGTTAAAACCAAAGTTATGATAAATGTTATGGAAGATGTATTTAGCAAAGTTTTCAGAATAAAAAACGTATAATAATATGTGGAGACTTCAATGTGGATCTCCTACAAGGCGGTTATCTTAAAAAACGATGGATGAGTATAAACTCATAAATCAACCAATCAAAAAGGAATGACCAATCGTTCAATTTAGAGAATTTATTCTTGGAACCGACTAGAGTATTTACTAATGCAGAATTTTTAAGTGAAAGTGTTATAAATAAACTTAAGTCTGATCACAGCGGCCTTTTTGTTAGCTTTCCACAAGAAATACCAGAACCAAAAAAGTTTATTAAAAAAAGCATATTACTGCTAGTAAAGTAGAAAAACATATCAATATAATAAGTTCTAAGTACAATTAATAAAAACCCAAATATTGCTTTGATATTTTTTATAATGTTCTGATAAATGAGTTTAATAAAAAAAATACTGTTAAACATGTAACTATCTCCAGTAAATTTAAGATTTGTGAGTGGGCAACCCCAAGTATTTATAGATCAAGAGAAAAACTCTTCGATTTATATGATCAAAATACTTATAGCAATAATAATGAATTTAGGGAATATGTAAAAAAATACTCAAAAATATATAATAAAGTATGTCAGATACCGAATTCGACGTATCCGAACATCGGCCCCCTGATTATGTATCTTTTGCGAGTGACGATTGTGTCGCAAGTTGCACGATTGTCGTTGTCAATGTCATAAATTTTGTATGCGATCTGATACTTTTGACAGCGACAATATTGCAACTTGCGACACAATCGCGGTCGCTAAAGATACATAATCAGCCCGCCGATAATAAAGTTAAAACACTGTGGAATATTATCAACACCCAAACAAGCCAAGGTAAACAATGTGACCAGGAGTTCTGTGTTCGGTTTGATAAAGGTCCGAATACCTCTTATGAGGAAAACGCTTGTATTTTAAACAATATTTTACTGACATAAAAAATCGACACTTGTTACAACAAATAGTTCATAGCTGCGAAACTTTGTTTTGTTTTGAGGATGTCAGCCCTGCAGATATCGAAAAATGTTTTAAATCATTTAAATTGAATTGCACTAAGCCATTTCTTCTCGCGGGTGTTTTAAGACTTGGTATTTTGGTCTAAGTAATTGTTAGTGTTTGCGGCTGAAGACCCATCCTTAACTTTTCATTCATAGTCGTAAGTATATGTATCTATGCTAGAGTCTGACTGGGTCTGTGCATTATGTATTATCTTATGAGAAAAATACATACATACATACATATACTCATGGCTGTAAATCCCTAGAAGGGGTAGCCAGAGCTAAGGATTTAGAAATTCCTCAGCTACTTTTGGAAATGTGAGTGGGGAAAAGTTGGTAAAAATAAAGGTTGTTTGTGATGGGTCTCCAACCGCATCGCCCAAAAATCCCTTAAAAGCCCCAATACCGTTAGTCGCCTCTTACGTACACCCATCGGTAGAAACGGGGTAGTGATATTCTAAGCCGACACTACACGGCGCAACAGAAAAATAAAATATATAAATATTGCTCATTTTCCAGACTATTTCCCCTATTCCTGAGTTTGATGCTGTTCTGCACGTACATTCTGCCCGACGTGAACAACGGGCCCCAGTGGAACCTGGTGGTGGAGGAGCACGGCCGCGTCTGCGAGAAGAACATGTGGAAGAGCTTCCTCTTCATACACAACTACTTCGGATTTGAGGATATGGTAGGTGTTGGGACTATAAAATTGCATTCCTTAAAAACAATGTGACAACTATAACGGGTCTTACAACTGTTTAAGTTGTCAATAAGGAGTCCTTCGGTATTTAATAGGCAAGATAATTTACCAAGCAATTACCAAGATAATAGAATATTTTACCTACTATAATAGAAGCAATAAGAACGATGCACTATAAAAATTAGAGGTGACTAGTATTGTTTTTACCAGTTTTACAATTATGTTTATGTTTGCTGTGTAGTGTCGGCTTAGAATAGCACTACCCCATTTCTTCCGGTGGGTGTACGTAAAAGGCGACTAACGGTATTGGGGCTTTTAAGGGATTTTTGGGCGATGCGGTTGGAGACCCATCACCAACAACCTTTATTTAACCATCTTTTCCCCACTCAATTTTCCAAAAGTGGCTGAGGATTTTTTAATTCCTTAGCTCTGGCTACCCCTTCTAAGGATTTATAGCCGTGAGTATATGTATGTATGTATGTAATTATGTTATCAAATAAAGATTCGTCTTATTCACTGTAAATTGGTATTGCATTCATTACCTCTTTAATTACCATAGCATATGTATGGAAATAATTTCACAATCGCAGTTATATACCATTTTCAGGCAAACCAATTAGTTGCGGTTATTCAAAATATCACAGATATGATATTACAAAGAAAAAATGAATGGAATATTCTGTAAACTAACATTTGTATGTTTTGTTACATAACTACCAAAATAATCGCAGTCTATAGAATGTTAATCAGTTAAAAGCAGAATCTGTTATACCATCCAAAAATGCTCCAAAATGCCCAATATTACCTTACTTACGCCCGATTTCTGAATTGAGTATTAAAGCTAAGAACGACTTAAGTATCGTTTTGTCTCATTTAGTTGTAAAGATTTGAATGCTACTGAACGATACTTAAGTTCTCAGCTGGAATACTCAATTTAGAAATCGGTCGTTATAATCCAAAGAGAAGCCATAAAGTATATCATTCTGAATTCATAATCCAGTTAAAATCCAGTGTTTACTTAAAAAATACAACTATTTGAAAGCAAAATTATTCGCATCAAAATTATAAATCCGACTGCGCTTACGATATCAAAACAAGTACACATCAATCACTATCACAATCTAAAAATCTGCTAACAAGAAACCAATACAAAACTAGGTGTTTATGATAATCTCAATGAATGCGCTCTGCATACCCAGTTCCCACGTGACATAACGTTAGTCAATGCATTATTAGCGATCTTGGTGGTTGCCACAATGGCATTTCTGTTTAGGTCGTTGGTCTAGTTTCTAGATGCTTTGTGCTATTGGCTTAAAGTACTATCATACAGACTTATACTTACGGCCATGAATCCGAAAAATTGGAAGTTGATAGGGGACAAGATGGTAGATATGAAGTATTGTTGATGGGTCTCCAACCGCATCGCCCAATAACCACTTAAAAAAGCCCCACACCCTTAGTCTCCTCTTACGACACCCGTGGGTTGAAAGGGGTAGTTACATTCTATGCCGGGACTACACGGCAGTAATACTATAATATAATAAAGTACTATCCAACTACCAAATATATTCTTAACAATTGACCTAGACCTCGTTTTTAAAACATACCCTTTTTATATTTTAAATCGATTAAAGACATCAAACTAAATAAGTTTGCCTGTGGAATGCTGATCTAAAATATTGTAATTTTCAAAATCATTAATACATAAAAAGTGTCGTACCTAGATCAAACTGAGAAAGTAAAGTGAGGTTCTTAGACTTAGCTGAAATAAAAATAAAAAAGCTGAAATAAAAATAAAAAACATATGGTCAAATAACACGATGTCTAGGCTAATTATCGGAGCTGCATTACTAACTTTACTTTGTATCAGGATTTAATTGTACTTATTTTGTTATGAATATATTGAATCTTTCACTCTATGCCCGCTTAGATTTCAAAATGCGACATAAAAAACACAGTAACGAATAACAGAGTCAAATTAAAATAGGTTAATTGGAGATTATATGAATAATAAGATTTAAATTGTAAGACAGAGTTAATTGTTAGTGTATTTCACTCGAAAACAGCCTTTTATCTCACTTTATTCATGAAAAAAATAAAAAAGAGATATGAATATACCTTTTTTGTTGTTTGATTTATTAACTCACAATAATAAAAAAAACTAACTTTTAAACAGACAAATTACTATCATAAATGCAAATAACATATCTTAGCTAACGCCTATAGAAAAATATCGGTGTTCAAATTAGACTCCATATTTTTCGACCAGGTTTTTTTTGAAGATTTATATCAAGTTTTACTTATAGGTTTCTGCCTACTCTAATGAGAATTAAAGGCTTAGCTATTTTGCGCTAAATTTTGGATTATTTGAAATCAATATAATTTATACTGGTTTAGCCAGTGGATTAACAAATGAGGGCATTAAAGCTATGATGAGCAATTAATAATGATATTCTATTAAAATGTGTTCTAAAATAAATTAATTTCGTTCTTATTATTTTAATCGATTTCATTTTTAAAATTATTTCAGAAGTATTAGCACTTCTGCCTACCCCTTCGGGGATATACGGCGAAAACGGTTGAATTGTTCAGCTGAACATTACATAACGATCATATAAGTAATACACGCCTTTTAAAACTAATTATTGCATGTTTTATATTCTAATTGGCGTGCAAATTTATTAAAATGCTTAAATTGTAATATTGAGGTTATTTATAATAATAATAATGTTTAATATTAGTAACCAAATTTTTTGATATTCAAGACAAAAACAGTGAATTCTCGAACCAAGCCCTTATTATTTTCGACTAACACTCTGAATGAGTAACAAAGTTGAGGTATAATTTCATACTTCAACTAAAACTTATCGGTATTTAACTAGAATTGAGTACTATACCATTCTTAGCGGGCTTGTAAGAGGAGACCTAAATATATCATTTTGAAACTGCCGTAAGTTACGCAGTTTTGGTTCTTTGATTTGGAAACTAATAGCGGACAGAATAATAAGATTATCTTTTTTTAAGTCATATGTGAGGTTCATTTATCCATGGCTGAGTTGTGCTTAATCATTTTATACTGTATTCTTACAAATTAACGACATCCATGTCCCCTATTTTATATAGTTATGTAAGAATAACATACTTATTATTTATGTAAAATAATATACTGATTATAATATCTTATCGTATATATCTATAAAGTGTTATTGTGTTATTTTTCTAATTATCATTTGGCTATGATTTTTATACCATCGTTGTAGTTATTTTGTGAAAATTTCATTGTAGGCATGTTGGTTTTGTTGTTTTTTAATGATGTGGTTTGTAAAAATGGAATGTTACCTTAAAATGTATTTATAAATATATTTTAGTACTTAGTTTATCGGCTACCCTCTTGTTGTTTGTTTGTGTTTTTTATTTTTTATTATTATTTTGGCACTGGCTGAAAATCAGTGCTACTAGTACCCAGTACTGGTAGAAATATCCTGAGCCAGTGACCATTTCTTTAGTAAGAACAGAACATATTGCGTGTTATGTAATTTTTAAAAAAAATATTGTTAAAGATGTAAGTGTATTTGTGTTAAGTGTAGTGTTTTTTTTTAAATTTATATCATGTTTAGGTCATAAGTACTTTGTAAGTGTGTTCTTACTTTTTGAATAAAAATTTTTTCTTCTTCTTCTTCTTCTTCTTCTATATTCAGAAGTGTCTATTAAAACTCTGATACCCCTTTATTGATATATGGCGTGAACATTGTTAGTTGTTTGGTTTATTTTTTAGTTTAATAAAAAACACATTCACCATAGAAAATAATTTCATTTTTTTACTTTCAGTGCTTAACCCACACCCACCAGCTGGGTATAGACATGCAGCTGTATATAGCTACCATTCCGCTGATGATGCTGCTGTGGAAGTTCAGGACCCTGGGATGGAGCCTGGTGCTCGGCATCGCAGCCGCGTCCACCGTACTCAGATATTTAGCCATTTACTCCTATGACATCAGCATGTTCGTTTACTATGGGATCTCGTAAGTATATTTTAAGATAAAATATTTTTCATGATGTATTTTTCCAGACAGTATATTAACAAGAAAGCATGCCTTTAAAATTTTATTCGCTTACACGTTTACTCGTCTAAAAATAAACTCAAACATGATATTTTTTGCCCTATTCTGAATTTTACGGTATACTAGCTGGCACATAATTCTGAAACCTATTTTCTTACCGACCGCCATGTACAAAAAATACATCAAAAACTTTCAGGTCATTGCTTACAATTGAGTCAAGAAACGCTGTGTGAGATTACTTTTATTTTAAACTAGTGGATCGTCCCAGCTTCGCACGGGTAGCGTTGTTTTTTTAAATATCATATAATATAGAAGTGAGACTTTTACAAACGTAAGAGTAAACAAACATAATCAGAATGATCCGAACTGCTAAGCTATCGGGAATTACACGTGTTATTGTGAGTCAACCGTAAAAGATAGACATAAACTGCTGAGAATTTTTTTTTAGATAATTTTATGACGAATATTTCCGTCACACATGATTTCTATGTAGGTTCAACCATTGAGGCACCACACGCGACGGAAGCTTAAAAAATAGAGTAACTTCTCCCGTTTTCCCAAAATTTCCCAAAATTCCCCTTTACTACTCAGCTGGAAAGTATACAAAAACCTGCGCAGGTGTATGAAAAATAATTGTACCAAGTTTCGTTAAAATCCGTCGAGTAGTTTTTGTTTCCATAAGGAACATACAAACCGACAGACAGACAGACAGACAGACAGACAGACAGACAGAAAGACAGACAGACAGACAGACAGACAAAAATTTTACTGATTGCATTTTTGGCATCAGTATCGATCCCTAATCACCACCTGATGGTTATTTTGAAAATATATTTCATGTACAGAATTGACCTCTCTACAGATTTATTATAAGTATAGATAATCACAAAAAAACAAAATCAAACTTTTTTTTCGTTGCATGAATTTTTTCTACTGTTGTTTACTAATTTGGGTGCGCTGATTTCAAATCTACCCTCGGATTTTTTGTAGCAGCTCTAGTTAGTGAGATACAGGTACCGTCTCGAATTTACATAAGTAGTCGGTAGTTTCTATCAACAGCGGTGTAACTTAAGTAGTTCCTCTATAAATTTCATTATGTCTTCCTCAAGAAGGACGTGTTTAAATAATCCTGATTGTTTTTGTGTTATTTGTGGACAATATATGTTCCAAAAATTTCGTTTAAATGTGTCGGACTTTGTGAAAAAGGCATACTTCGACTACTTTGGGTTCCCGTTGCCGTCAAACGCTAAACCTTGGATACCAAGTTTGGCATGTAAAAGTTGTGTTGAATCTTTACGACTGTGGGCAAACAAAAAAAGACCCACTTTTAAGTACAAAGCTCCTATGATTTGGCGTGAACCATCCAACCATCATGACGACTGTTATTTCTGTGTAACGAAAATCATAGGAATAAACCATAAAAATTGCTCTAAGTGGATATATCCAAACTTAAAATCTGTCATAAGACCAGTCTTGAGTATTAGTGACACATCAACACCACAGCAGCCATCTACATCTTCGGAAAATCCATACCAGTGCAGCGGACAAACCGAAAATGACGGCAGTGGTAGCGACAGTGATTTTGATTGCTACGGTAGTCCCCGACCACTAAATCAAGATGATCTAAATGACTTGATCAGGGACCTTGGACTCTCTAAAACGGCGTCAGAAATTTTAGCTTCCCGATTGAAAGAAAGAAATTTGTTGACCAGAGAAACGAAGATATCGTACTACCGTAACAGGGAAAAGGATTTACTTCCTTTCTTTACCAAAAAAGATAATTTTGTGTTTTGTACTGATATTCCGGGCCTAATGACTGCAATGGGATTAAAAGAGTATAATCCAAATCAGTGGCGGTTGTTCATTGATTCGTCAAAACGAAGTTTGAAATGTGTACTTTTACATAATGGTAACAAACTTGGTTCCTTGCCTATTGCTCATTCTACAAAGGCTAAAGAAGAATATCCTACAATATCTTTAGTTCTCGACAAAATCAAGTACAAGGAACATAACTGGGTTGTATGTGTTGATTTGAAAATGGTAAATTTTCTCCTGGGCCAACAAAGTGGCTACACAAAATATCCCTGTTTCCTATGCTTATGGGACAGCCGAGCTAAAGCTGAGCACTGGACAAAAAGAGACTGGCCCTCCAGGGAGGCTTTGGTTCCCGGTAAGCAAAATGTAATTAATGCTCCACTAGTATCCAGAGACCGAATTATATTGCCTCCTTTGCATATAAAACTGGGGTTGATGAAACAGTTTGTAAAAGGTCTTAACAAAGATGGCGAATGTTTCAAATACATTGTAAAAGTGTTTCCAAAATTGAGTAGTGAGAAAATCAAAGGTGGTATTTTCGATGGCCCACAAATCAGGAAGTTGATAGATGACAAAAATTTTAACAACTATATGACAGCTGTCGAGAAATGTGCATGGGAAGAGTTTGTTTGGGTAGTGAGAAATTTTTTGGGCAATAGGAAGTCTGACGGCTACATTCAGCACGTTGAACAGTTGCTGATACACTTCCAGCGGCTTGGATGCAACATGAGTATTAAGCTTCACTACCTTCACAGCCATCTAGACTATTTTCCTGAAAATCTAGGTGACCTAAGCGAGGAACAAGGAGAGCGCTTTCACCAGGATATTCGCACTATGGAGGAGAGGTATCAGGGGTACTGGAATGAACATATGATGGCAGATTATTGTTGGAGCATTCAAAATAGTACTCATAATACATCTCACTCTAGAAAGTCCAAAAAAAGGAAATTTTATTCAGAATAAATATATTTCATAATTTTTTTAAACTTAAACTATGTGCATTTTCAATGAAAAACCCTGTCACTTCGTAACTCCAAAACTAGAGCTGCTACATAAAAACGGCATATATTTTTGAAATCAGCGTGGAAAAATGTAACTGTAATGTAAAAAAATCTCATGCAACAGACATGCTGTTTTCCAGTGAATTAGTTATATTATTTTTTCAGAGTTCAAAAACTGCTGGATGCAGCTCGATATTGCTACATCCTACCTACCCATAGAGCAACAATCTATTTAATAGGAGTATTCATGGCTTACGTGCTTAAGTCAAAGAAATTTAGCTTTAAGTTATCCAGTGTAAGTGTCTTATACCGTTATTACCGTCTTATTATTACCATCTTGGTTGAAAGCAGTCTGTAGCATTCTAAAAAATAATACAGACAGCTGTGATAGTCCAATGGGTAGAACGACCGTCCGTCAATACACACAGACGCGAGTTCTAATCCCGGGTCGGGCCTGCACCAATATGTCTTTTCTAAAGTGTGGTTTATTTATCATGGTTGTTATCGGTGAGGGAAAACATGGTGAGGAAACCCACATGGCTAAGTTGTACTTAGTCATGTGACAGTATAATCGTACAAAACGACGATAGGCCTGCCCCCTATCCCGTGAGAACACTGTCCCAGCAAAACGTGGGTACTCTAAACACCAGGTGACAAAGTCACGTGATGTTCAGAAGTATTAGTACCTCTGCCAACCCGGGGATATACGGCGTGAATGTTTGAGATTGAGTGTAAGAGTAAACAAATTCCACCCTTTATATATTTAGAAACATAAGATCGCAGAAATCGACATTCTGAAGTATTTGGAAATAATATACCATATAGAAAAGTAGTAATCAAAACTTTTTTGGTACATTAGTTTTGCTAGAATAGTTTTGCCTCAAAAAGTAAGCTTTTTAAAATATGGCATAAATAAAAATGATTCTTCGGAGAAACTAAATTAATAATTTACTAAAACTTTACGATCTTTTCCCAAAATGACTTCCAAAAGTGGTTAACGAAATTTTGTAAACTACTACTAAAATAGCATGCATTTTTGAAAGCTCTTTAACAAAGAGTATGTCAAAAAAACCAAATATGTAATAAAAAACATATCGTTTGTTCTTTGTTTCAGGTCCAAATTTTATGTGTATGGTTATTCAGTTTATCAGTAGCCGCTTTCACGATAGTCAGTCCCTACAAGATGGGGTTGCCAGATTACCAGTACGAACACTATCAGTCGGCGCTATTTGCCGCGTTTTCCCCAATTCTGTGGGGATTATTTATGTGTATCGCGCATTGGGCTATCTGCAATGACTATGCGGGTAAGAAATTTAGTGTTTTCGATTTATCCACGATTTGTAAGCGGTTTTATTCTAAATCAGTTTAAAATTCACTTCAAACTCATGTCGTTATTATGAAATATAACTGCACGCCAACTAAGTGTATAATATAAGAGCTTTATATTTATATAGACAGCACGCTGTTATAATAGATCCATCCTTAAACGATGTAGAAAATGCTGTAATGATTATATGTCTCACCTCACAGTCCATATACGTCGTCCCACCAAGGGGCCCGAGCCTACCCCATATAGGGTGATTTGGCCTTAGTCCACCACGCTGGCCAATTGCGGGTTGACAGACTAACTACTACTACCGTATTAGTAGCCGGGACAAACGGTTTAACGTGCCCTTCGAAGCACGGAATCATCTCAATTTTCAGATAATCAGGTGATTCAAACCATAGCAAATACCAAGGCATTATATTTGTAAAATCTAATAAATATCAGATTATTCTTATTACAAATATATTAAGTCGAATAGTATTAATGAGTGCAATACTCATAATTCACTCGTATGTGTAAATTCAATAATTCACGGTGTTCTAAAAAAAAAAAAAAACTTTAGACACATACTGCATTTGCAATAAGATATATTACCATTCCATATATAATATAACGTTCATATAATACACACTCACGGTTGTAAATCCCTAGAAGGGGTAGCCAGAGCTAAGGAATAGAAATTCCTCAGCCACTTTTGGAAATGTGAGTGGGGAAAAGATGGTAAAACTAAAGGTCGTTAGTGATGGGTCTCCAACCGCATTGCTCAAAAATCCCTTAAAAGCCCCAATACCATTAGTCGCCTCTTAAGTACACCCACCAGAAGAAATGAGGTAGTGCTATTCTAAGCCGACACTACACAGCAATAATTCATATAATAGTAACTTATATTTCAGGTATCGCCACTTCGTTCCTTGACTCCCGATTCTTCAAATTCTTAAATAAGATCGCATACGGGTTGTATTTGACTCAGTTCCCTATATTCTTCTATTTCATCGGAATACAGAGGACTGCTGACTATTACTCTCCGTTCCAGTTGGTAAGTTCATTAGGCTTTTAATAACTTTATACTTTCCTTATAGCACCTCGCCTAAGTAAGAAAATTTTAACAAAAAATATAAATTTTGTAGGATTTTGAAATATAGAACTTCATAAATAGATAACATAACATAAACATAACATAAACGTTCACGCCGAATATCCCCGAAGGGGTTGGCAGAGGTACTAATACTTCTGAACATCACGTGACTTTGTCACCTGGTGTTCAGAGTACCCACGTTTTGCATGGACAGTGTACTCACGTGATAGGGGGCAGGCCTATCGCCGTTTTGTAAGAATACACTGTCACATGACTAAGTACAACTCAGCCATGTGGGTTTCCTCACGATGTTTTCCCTCACCGTTAACAACCATGATAAATTAACCACACATATGTCTTTAGAAAAGACAAATTGGTGTAGGCCCGACCTAGGATTTGAACACTAGTCGTTTGCACGATAACCGAGTGTTCTACCCACTGGGCTATCACGGTTGCCTAAATAAATAGATAAGTAAAATAAAATACCAGAATGGTTTCAAATAAATAGGGTGAAACTCCTAAAAGTTGTTACATATCTTTAAGGTGTAAAATATCAACTCAAATTCTCGTTGACAGTGGATGTAAGAATATTATGTGTGTAAATGAGACACATTTCATCCCTGTCTAGAAAAGGGCAATTAAACTTATATTAAAATATCTTATATAAGATGAAATGTTTAGTTATTTTCTAGAGACAATTGCATAAATAGACATGCAATATTCTTGTATTTAATCCGTCTTTGTTTTTGGATTAGAAATTTATTAATTTATTGCAATTACTTATTTTCAGCTGAATATTCCCGAAGCACTAGTGATAGTGATAATATCTATCTTATCCACGGTTGTTATAGAGATGCCATTCAACGAGGTTTATAGGATTTATTTTGGTAAGTTCACACAAACTTTCCTTAAATATACTCCTGAAACTGGATTTAAAACAGGATATATTCTTCCAAGCACCAATTGATCCATCCATATATTATTTCTTCTTTCCTTGAAATTTAATTTAATTTAGTAGCTAATTTATACAAGCAACAGTGCTTTCAAATTTAAAGAAATGTGGCAGGAGCACAACTTCTTAATACCCGAAAAAACTAAATTTCAAGGAACATCAATACACATAGGAATTATCTGTGCAATCATACCTATTTAAAAAATTTGATTTACCTTACAACTTAGTTCTAGTTTTGATTTCCTAACCTGTTAGTCCGGTCGACAAGTCGCAAGAAGTGGAGTTGGGTAGAAAAAGGTCGGAATTTAATGAAACTTAGAGATAAATAATAAATAATAATAAATATATATGGACATATTACACAGATCAAGTTAGCCCCAAACTAAGTAGAACTTGTATTATGGGATACTAACTCAACGATATATTTAATATTATATAATACACATATAAATAACATCCAAGACTAAGAAACAATCATTTATGCTCATCACATAAATGATGCTCTCAGCGGGGATCGAACCCGCAACCTCCGGACCGAGAAGCTAGTCACCTATCCACTCGGCCACGGCTGTCGTCAGGGATGGTTAATTAACATTTTGTCAAGTTTTGGACCTCGAGGACCCTGTGCAAAAAGAGGAGGGGGGGGAGAACTGCAAAAATATCGACCTTTCGTCAGTTTTCATCAATCACCTTTTTTCCTTACATTCTACGACAAAAGCGTTCAGAAACATTTTGTAGTACGTAAAATTATCTACAATTTGAGTATTCACATATGTCTGTATGTCAATTCCTTACTGAGATATGGCGCTTCGCAGAAAATATTTTTTTCCGAAATTCAGCGTGAGCTAGCATCGAAGTGAAGCAAACACATGAAGACGCCGACGCGACGTGTTGATCGTCAACACCGCCATATCCAAAGCAAGCGAATTCGACAGCGTCATTATTATTGTTGAAGATGTGGACATACTTATTCAGTTGACGGCATTGGGTATGTCCATAAAGAACATCTATCTTCAGAAAAGTGGAAGAGGTGGTGGTCCTAGTGTCCTCTACTCACCAAGTTCCTGTTCCTTTCCTCCCAAAGATATACTTTTCCTCCACGGGTGTGATACCACGTCAGCACCGTATGGATTGGGAAAGAACAAAATTTGCAGCACCTATATGAAGAATACCGCCCTCTCTGCAGTAGTGGCTCCGTTTCTTACATCAAACGCTACTCCTCAGCAAATCAAGGACGCTGGAGAAAAGTTCCTGGTAGTAGTTTATGGAGGCAATATTGACAATGACAACCTTGACGACTTGCGATACCGATTATTTACACGATCAGTGACGAAGGCTAAATTGGAACTAGCCCGCCTACCACCGACAAGGGACGCTGCCAATTACCACTCCCTCCGCACTTACCAGCAAGTACAAGCGTGGTTAGGTAATGAACTTCGCCCATCAGTTTGGGGCTGGAGCCTAACCACGCGAGGGGTACTACCAATCCCCACAACGAAAAATGCTGCGCCAGATAACATCCTCCAAATTGTTTCCTACAAGTGCAGCAAAGGCTGTAGCACCGGAGCTTGCAGCTCCAAGAAAGCAGGTCTAAGATGCTCAGCTATGTGCAAGTACTGCACAGGCCACTCCTGCGAAAACGCCCCTGCAACTTATTTGAACGAGGAGGACTCGTCAGACATAATCGACGAATACGACGACGGCGAGGATGTTCTTAACAGCCTGATTGTGCAGGAGGACGACGAGCAATTAGAAGCAGAACCAACGGCTAAAAAATCTCGACAGGACCTGTAATGAGTACAAATGCGTACCTACTATGTATGAGAGACCTTCCAACAATATCTCTGTTGCCTCTATTGTATACTTTGTCAAAACCTTAATTTTGTTAATATCATTAATTTTGTTTACGAAAGGACTACACCTTTTTTTACCTACCCTGGAACAATTATGTAGTGCAGGGAAGGAGAGGGAGAGGGAATATCGGTCTAAAAAGTAACTAATGTCAATACCAATATTACCGACATGATATATGGTTGGTATGAAATTACAGTAGAAAATAAGCTTTTGAGAATTGGGGTTAGGTGGGGAACGGAGGGGGGATTGGGGGGGGGGTCAAAATTACAGACCATAATAACAACAATTATTATTATTAAAATAAGAAATAAGGATGGTTTCTGCTTTTTTAAGGTATTTTTACTGAATTTCGGAAAAAAAATATTTTCTGCGAAGCGCCATATCTCAGTAAGGAATTGACACACAGACATATGTAAATACTCAAATTGTAGATAATTTCACGTACTATAAAATTTATCAGAACGCTTTTGTCGTAGGATGTAAGGAAAAAAGTTATTTGACGAAAAACTGACGAAAGGTCGAGATTTTTGCAGTTCTCCCCTCCCTCCTCTTTTTGCACAGGGTCCTCGAGGTCCAAAACTTGACAAAATGTTAATTAACCATCCCTGAACAACATCTTCAAGTTTCATTAAATTCCGACCTTTTTCTATCTGAAACCACCTGCCGACCGGACTATGTAATTTCGCCCCTATTTCACCAACACGACAAATGTCAGTGACATATGTCGGCTGAGATATGTCAGTAACAAGTGACAACTGATAAGTCTGAAAAATATTTCGTATAGAAATTGTTCTAAACGTGACAGGCATTATGTTACTATTGTCGATAACTTAATCTTATGACAATTATGTTGTGAAACAAGGATAATTTTTCCAACCCGGCATATTTGTAGATTTGTCGGAAATTATTGACATGAGATCAAGGCTATGTGGGGCTAACGTGAGGGCTAGCGTTACAATTTTCGTATTTTTAGTAACAAAATGGCGCTCATAGTAGTGGCAGCGATAGTAATTTAGATGAATTTGCATATAGGAGAATGTAAAGAGAACGAATTAATTTCGCCTTCTACATAACTGAATTTTCGTTTAAGGAAAAATTTCGGATGCGCAAAACAAGTGTCGAATATTTAATAAACGAAATCGGTGCAGTTATAGTTTTCCTTGACAATTGTCTGACTTGTCAGAGTGGTGAAATAGGGGCCTGGTCACTTATACTTGTTAACATAACAAGTCTAAAACCAAAGATTTAATCCGTACCTACCTATCTTTTGTACGAAAATTAAAATTTACGACTATATGGTCAAAAAATTGTATTGATAAAACTAAAGTATTATTATTATTTTTTACAGGAAAAACACAGAAGAAACTAAAAGAAAAATAGGAGAACAATGAAAATTTAATGACTGAGAAATAATTTGAATTATATTTAGCTGTAAGTTGTTACTAAGTGTGAATAATTATAAGTGAAACGTCACGACTTTGTATGTAATTTTAATAATTTTGTACTTGAGTTATTCGAAAGCAATCATTAGACGAAAATAAAATTTTAATAAATGACATGTATAAAGAGTTGTTTTTCTTATATGCTATTTCAAAAATGCCAAATTTTCAAGGGGTAGTGAATTATACTCCGTTCCTATAAGTTAGTATCAAATCTCAAAAACCTCTTTTAAGTGTTTGATGGCAATATTGTTTAAAGGCTTCAACAAAAACTAAACTAAACAAAAACTTCTAGGTTCACTAAAACGTTTGGAAAATAAATTAGATACATTTTTTGCAACTGATATGGTTTCACTATTATTCCTCAGAATAGATTATTTGATTTGAAAGGCTTATAACAGTAAATGAGAACATCCAGAAACAACAAAATTTATGCTGTAGAGTTAAACAAAAAGCTTTTACTCGTAGCGAAGTTTAGCTTCGAAAAATACAAAATCAGATATGTATGACACATTTTCCAAACTGAAAATACAACTTTCGTCAAAAAAGTCATTCGTACAATCATAATAGTCGTTATCATACATCTAATTTGCATTTTAGATGACAAATCCTTAAACATACATACATACATACATGTACTCACGGCTATAAATCCCTATAAGGGGAAGCCAGAGCTAAGGAATTAGAATTTCCTCAGCCACTTTTGGAAAGTTTAGTGGGAAAAAAGATGGTAAAATAAAGCAGCAATATATATATATATAAAGTACCTGTAGCCGTGTGCCGTGTAGTGTCGGCTTAGAATAGCACTACCCCATTTCTTCCGGGGGGTGTACGTAAGAGGCGACTAACGGTATTGGGGCTTTTAAAGGTTTTTAAGGCGATGCGGTTGGAGACCCATCACCAACAACCTTTATATTACCATCTTTTCCCCACTAAAATTTCCAAAAGTAGCTGAGGAATTTTTAATTTCTTAGCTCTGGCTACCCCCTCTAGGGATCTATAGCCGTGAGTATATGTATGTATGTATATAAAGTAAATTAACACAAGAATCAAATAAATCCTTCAACAAAGAAGATATAATCACAATCTACCAAATTTCCATTATGGATACAAAATTTAGCGATGTCGTCCTACAATGACTTTAACATATTTATTTTAAAATCTACTTTTTTAAATCAGTATATCTAGACAATGAGCGCTCACACCTCATCTCCAAAGAAATAACAGACCAGTTTTATTCATCGCGTAACAATATTTTCAACGAAACATGTTTTAGTGTCGTTTCATGTATATTCTCTGTCACGTGATTAAGAACAAACTTCTTTAATCATGTTTTGACATGGAAGTAAAGTTAATACTGGTATTTCTAGATTACATTAGATATACTTTGATTTTAATATTATTCAATATTTTACAGAAGTCACAACTGACCATATTTCAATGTATCAAACATTATCAATTGATTTGGATTTTTACCTATTTGGCAAATAAAAAAATACAATATAATAAATAAATATATCAAGTTAATTTGAATGTTTTTGTTCATGCAAACCTCATGTGGGAATTATTACTAATAAATAAAGGAAAGAAAAATTTCGACACCGGCGGGGATTGAACCCTCGACTTCGGGTATACGCATAAACGGTGTACGTATTTTTATTTATCCTTTATTTATTAGAATTATACCAAGTTATGACTCAAACATTCACACCTCTGTTTTCTGATGTTAAGAATACCAATTTTTTGCTTAGACAGTGTACTCACGTAATAAGGGGCAGGCCTATTGCTGTTTTGTACTTAAACTGACACATGATTGTCATATACCCGTATATAAGAAAAAAGAACATTTTTAAATAACGTAGCAACAAACGCACATATAAAAAACATACATACATATACTCACGGCTATAAATCCCTTAACGGGGTAGCCAGAGCTTTGGAATGAGAAATTCCTCAGCCACTTTTGGAAAATTATTAGGGAAAAGATGATAATACTAAAAACATGTTATGCATAATGTTCTTAATGATAGCTCATAATGGGAATAGCATTTCAAGTTAATTTCCCCAGAAGGTATGTCCCCACCAAGGGGCTCGACCCTACCCTATAAAGGGTGATTTGGCCATAGTCCACCACTCTGGCCATGTCCGGGTTCGCAGTTAATTAATAAGCCAATATTTTTTTGTTTTTTAATAACTGGGCACTAAAATAAAACAAAAGATAAATTGCAAATATTTTAATATTAACAGTCTCATTGCGTAAGTATCACTTGTAATAAATACTTTGAATAAGAATAATAATCATTCAATATTCTTACCAAAATAAGTACCGTAAACTAGTATTTAGATAGGTTGGTTGATAATTTAAATAATTTTCTATGTTAACTTCAGAAAAATATATAAGTTCATTTCTGCTTGAAATTCTATAATCTTGATTATGTCTGCAAATTAACAGAAAATTATAAAATTACATGCTATTAAATAAAATCCGATGCTGGAAAACATTGTTTTATACACACACATAAAATTAGGCTGCAACAATCTTATTTGCTTTACATCACATACTTATTTTAATAGTAAAGTATACTTCGATCGTTACAATCCTTGAAGTCATATATATGAAATGCTTAAAACGATTAACTTCAAATGTCAAAATCACTTTAACTTTAATTAATCCTAGTACTCAAAAAATGAAATCAATTAGGAAATGAAATCATTTCGTAGTCACTGCACTCGACGCTCGCTTTCATCACATATTTACTTTATAATAACACATTATTTAAATATAGTCGATTTCTCAACACTATGAATACGTATTTTCTCACAATATTAATTTCTAAATTGATCACTTCAACTTTTATCAATTTTGTTCTCAACACAAATAGTATTTGGCCGGCATTGACATTTGACGGTGCCATCAAAATCTCTGATGAGCCAAGATCCTTCATCACAAGGTCCTCTCGTGTGGAGAATGTGGCAAGCGTTGTTGAACGAAGCTGTTCCTCGTCTTGACTGGCAAGTTTCGGTCTGAAAATATAATATTAAATGTTGAATAATAATATTGATGTTGTTTAGTCTACTATATATATAATACGGTACGAATTTGTAAATGAACATATAAAAAAATTGTACATGTTTGAATATATTTACTCCACGCAAAATTGCCTTAAGTGGCAAGTATTTTTATATCCTCGTAACATGATTGATGCTGTGAAGGACACTATGATTTTATTAACCCAAGCAATGTTTCAATCGCCTGAAAATCGTAGAAATTTTTAAAAAAGTTAGTTAAATATTGTGTTAAACAAAAAATTTACAAACAACTTTAAAGCAATAGTACTGAAATAATATGAAAAATGTATCTCTATATAAACATTTAGCAGGCCGCGCGTCCAGGTAGAAGCGAGCTCCTCCCGAGTGTATGGAGCTAGAGAGCCATCCTCGCATGATACAGATATAGTAGACAGTACCTCCTTCCTAGCGCAGGCGGTGGTCGCGCAGGCGCACACGCCGTTGTGGCTGAGCCCGTCCAGCGCCGGCCGCGCGTCCAGGTCGAAGCGAGCTCCTCCCGAGTGTTTGGAGCTAGAGAGCCATCCTCGCATGATACAGATATAGTAGACAGTACCTCCTTCCTAGCGCAGGCGGTGGTCGCGCAGGCGCACACGCCGTTGTGGCTGAGCCCGTCCAGCGCCGGCCGCGCGTCCAGGTCGAAGCGAGCTCCTCCCGAGTGTTTGGAGCTAGAGAGCCATCCTCGCATGATACAGATATAGTAGACAGTACCTCCTTCCTAGCGCAGGCGGTGGTCGCGCAGGCGCACACGCCGTTGTGGCTGAGCCCGTCCAGCGCCGGCCGCGCATCCAGGTCGAAGCGAGCTCCTCCCGAGTGTTTGGAGCTAGAGAGCCATCCTCGCATGATACAGATATAGTAGACAGTACCTCCTTCCTAGCGCAGGCGGTGGTCGCGCAGGCGCACACGCCGTTGTGGCTGAGCCCGTCCAGCGCCGGCCGCGCGTCCAGGTCGAAGCGAGCTCCTCCCGAGTGTTTGGAGCTAGAGAGCCATCCTCGCATGATACAGATATAGTAGACAGTACCTCCTTCCTAGCGCAGGCGGTGGTCGCGCAGGCGCACACGCCGTTGTGGCTGAGCCCGTCCAGCGCCGGCCGCGCGTCCAGGTCGAAGGCGAGCACCTGTCCGCGCGGGCACGGCTCGGTGGCGCCCGGCCGGTAGCAGCGCCGCCGGGACGACACGTACAGGCGCCCGCGGGAACAGGGCACCTTGAATAGATACTTTATCTTTAATACACTGCTCATAAATTGACATACGAACTGAAATTAGGCATAAAAAGACAGGAAGGAGTATTTTTTTTTCCTCATTCACAAGTCTGTTAAAAATGTTTGCATGTCGAATTGCACACCAACAGTCGTTATAATTTCATATCGCATATAAAGGTTTCCTATAATTTAATATAACATTAAATGTGTACGTTTAATCCTGTGTTTTGAATTGTTGGATTTTGTATGGCTGATTAGATGATCAAAGAGGCGATTACTTACATGGCCCAAAGTATAAAACAAGTACTTAACGTTGATGTATTGATTTCACTACCAATAAATAGGTTAACTAAAGACTGCCAGATACTCGACAGTTTTATTAATTAAAAGAGTAATATTTTGTGACACAAGTATAATTACCTTGGTACACCTCCCTCCTCTTGTAATCATTTCATCTTGCTCGCAAGGTCCCCGCGTGTACAATCTGTAGCAGTGCCCATCTGAAGCCCTCGCGTGGAACGATTTGCAAACACACTGCGCTAACGAGTGGCGTGGTGCTATCTCTACTATTGAGAATGTGTGGCCTTTTGGACAAGGTCCTAAGGAATCTGGAAATTGAGAATTATCTTTAAGGAAAATAATTCTAATTAAAATAACTTAAATTTTAATTTTATAATAGAGAATCATCATAGTAGTTCTCAGGCAATAAATGTCTACTGCTGGACAGAGGCCTCCCACATAGATCTGAATAACCACCAGCCTGTGCTGCCCTCATCCATTGGCTTCCTGCTAGTTCTCCATTCACCTTTTGGAACCCTTGCTGCGTTGCCCAGTACGTGCCCTCACTCTAAAACCTTCGAACTCCTGTGTCCTACCCAATGCCCATTGCCACCAAAGTTTTGCCACTCTTTGGGGTATGCCAATTGCCCCGATAGCGCATTTGATCGATAACTGAAATTCCTAATAGAGGCCCATTGTGGTCTCGCCTTACTCTGGGCCGTTAGTCATAACTGACAACACACATAGCTCCAAGACTCTTTTCTTTGGAATTAGCTAAGTTTTAGACAATTGCCCATTTGAGCTGGATTTGACGGTTGCCCTTATTCTCAAATTTGGCTCTACCTTAATGAGTGATTTACCCAAGGTACCTATTGGACATCAGCTTCGAGCATAGATCAGCTGTCCTCTCTCGCACGGCTCAGTATTTGGAGGGAGCACTGTCAATATATTACCTAATTCATAGCAAGCGCCGGTATCATTGTGGTAGTGCGGCAGATGTGTACGGCAGCCGCAGGTCCCGCCGGGTAAGAACAGCTGTCCTCTCTCGCACGGTCCGCGGGAGTAGTGCGCGTAGCAGCCGCTGTCAGCCGCCCAGTGGTGGGGACTTTGGGGGGAGCACTGTAAAAAATATAGTTTATTTGTGGTTATTGGATATAAAATTCTCTGCAATTTGTATATGTTTTAATGTTAGGATTGATTCCGCAATACATAAAATTGAGTACGTGATTATGTTTCGTGATTGGGGATGGCAGAGACTATCAATCACCATTGTGTACGAATCCTGAAACCTCTTGAATTTCGTCCATATTTATACATATATATATATATATATATATATATATATATATCTAAATATAAAGTTTCCATTGTATAACCTAAATAAAATCAAATAAATCTCAAATAGAGACTTCGTTCTATTATAGCAAATACAAATAAAGTGCAACTCACAGTACAGTTAGCGATCCCATCCTCCCTCAGATCCAAGATGGCGCCCGCGTAACAACGCCCCTGCGACAGTCGGTAGTAGCAGCCGCCGTCCGTATCTATATATCTATGTCTTTTTATTTTTTCCCAAATAGACTCCGTTTTTCTATCTAAAGAAATACACTAAATATCAAAACTCACAGTACAGTTAGCGATCCCATCCTCCCCCAGATCCAAGATGGCACCCGCATAACAAGGTCCCTGAGACAGTCGGTAGTAGCAGCAGCCGTCCTTATCTGTATTTGTATCTCATTTTCTTTTGGCTTAAATAGAGACTCCGTTATATAACCTACATTAATAAAAGAAATAACCAAACTCACAGTGCAATTAGCGATCCCATCGTCCCCCAAATCCAAGATGGCGCCCGCATAGCACGGCCCCTGCGACAGTCGGTAGTAGCAGCGGCCGTCCGCCGGCCAGTACAGCTGCGTCTCGTCAGGACACTGTTGAGGACGCACGCACATGCCTTGGCGTTCACTGAAATATTTTGTTGGTTGGTTTGTCATTTGATTGCTTTGTGTCTTTGTTATCACGTTTTCATGACGGTCAACAGCACGTTTTTTAATTTCAAATAATTATGAATGTAGTCTGTGTCCAACTTGCATTTGTATCTCGGGTTATTTTACAAAATGTGGTATGCAACTTCACACATATGTATGCATTATACAGCTAATTTGATGCAAACATCAATCAAATACGTGTGTTGAGTTTTTGCTTTTGATAAGTTGAAAAATAAATAAATAAATATACGGACATACGATATACAGCACAAGTTAGACCCAAACTAAGTAAGACTTGTATTATGAGGATACTAACTCAACGATATTCTTAATATTATATAATACATGTGTAAATAACATCCAATCAAGTCACTGGTTGCTCTCAGCCGGGTTCGAACCCACAACCTCCAGAACGAGACAAATAGAACAAACACTACGTCAATATATTCTCATTTTGACTTGACTACAAATATAGACAAAAGTTTGACGAATAATCAAAATTCATATTATGCATGTGTGTCAAGTCCAATACAAGGTTTTTTTACATTTGTCATGGATTTAATATAATTAAACTTACTTACTTACCTATACGTACGCCCATTATTCCCATTCGGGTAGGCAGAGACCATCGATCGCCTCTTAGTACGATTTTGACAAACCTCTCTTGCTTCCCCCACATTTTTTAATATTCTTATATAATTAAAATTAATAATTTAATATATATGCCTAATGCATTCCTTCTGAATATACACTGTAAGTATGCATAATTTCCTACATGTCTCTGCCGTTTTTGTATAGAGTTTTTGCTTCACGTACTAATCTTCTTCTTCTATACTATAATAAGACTGTAACGAGGTCAAAACTGTACATTGAAGAAAAAAAAATAAACACCGGTGTAATATGTTTTATTTTCGATACTGAAGCCAAATTTGCCTGCCAAAATGTCTGTCTGTCTGTCTGTATGTCCGTTCATCACGTTAATTCTACCGGACCGATCTTGATCAAATTTGGCATGAATGTAGGTTATACAGTTATACACTTGGCCAACATATAGGATATAATTTATCCCGGATTCCGCAAGGGTTCCCACAGGAGCATAAAAAAACATAACTTTTATGTGGTTCCCCATATTTACACGATTAATTTTTTCATCGACCGACTTTATCGGACTCTTCATTAATAGTCTTTTTGGTAAAAATAAGGGTTTCATACATTTTCATCAAAATAATTGTCCATTTAATTGTTTGTCAATCGTATGACTACTAGATACTCGTATATAGGATATCACAAATTTGAGACTTACACAAATGTCTGCGTGGCGTAGCGGTATACCGTTTGGTAAGCACTAAGTACGAAAGACCCAGGTTCGAATCCCGGGTAGTCAAAGTCCTTTTGCGTATTTTTTTTGCTTTTGTGTTAGGTTAGAATAATAGGATGCACTAATCCTTCTTTTTCACATATGTATGAATAAAGATAATTGAAAGCATATTGTATGAATTTTGCGTATTCATTTGGTAGATTTGAGAATATGTGTATAACTTTTGTTTATTTAACTATTTTTAACTAATATTCTCATAGATATATTATGTTTTACTTACGCATAAATTAATATTCTGTTTAAGCCTCAGAATGCATAGTTTGTAAATAATAGTAAATATCTCAATGTTAATTCAGTAACGCCATCTGTTGACCGATGATTGCAATCTCTCACACATCACCAACAGTCAGTGTAGGGGACAGCACCGGGTCGCCAAACTGCTATCCATACTTACTAAAGATATTCTCATATTTAACATATCAACTTGGTACAAAATGGTTTGTTTCATGATTCGTATAAACAATTAAAAAGGATTTTTGGAACTCATTCCCTAAGGGATTCAAATATAGAATACAGATTTTTGATCTATAAATATACTGTATTAGAAATTTGAAACTGGATCTGATTGACTGATATAACCACTACAAGAAGGAATTTATAAAATTCATCCATCAATCAATCATGACTATATACTAACGGCTATAAATCCCAAAAAAGGGTAGCCACAGCTTCAGAGATAGTAATTCTCTATCCACTTTTGGAAGTTGAATGGGGAAAAGGTAGTCAAATGGGTCTCCAACTGCATCGCCCAATAATCACTTAAAAAGCCTCAATGTTCTTTATATCTATTACAACGCCCACGGACATATAAATATAAAAAAACAGAAGTTAAGATAGTATTCTGGTATTTTGGATGTAAACCGGATGCAAAAAATGTAGTCCACGCGGACGTAGTCGCGGGCAAAAAGCTAATAATATATAGATAGACAAGACACTTATTTTATTGAATATCAAAACAATTTTATAATGAGACGTTACGACTTAAGACGATACTCACTGGGAATGCTAGGTGAATACAAACTTTGCTCAAACAGCCATTATAAAATTTCCTTCATCTCAAGAAAAAACTGACGAAAGGTTTGATCTCAGATGACTAATCCATTAGAAACTTACAACTTTAGCATTTCAATCCCCAAGAGTTCTTTCAAACTAAATGTTTGTTACTAAGCTGGCAGGCTTCAGAAGCGCTTTATTTGATGATAGTATGTAAACAGTTTTTGTCCAAACTTCTTCAAGATATGTCTTTTCACCTTTTAACACTTGTTTTGGGATGAAACATAACCATAACTTAACCAATTTTTATTATATGTATCTGTGATATTCATGTATTTTTCGTTAAGATTGGGAACCATATACCAACTTTGCTTAAATAATATGCTTTTCCTTTATTCCACTAACTATATTTTAATAATTTACGATACATATTTGTGGTAGGTAGCGGATTCAATCTTTACTGAAGGTCTTATTTCGTGTGGTAAATAAAGATGTTTGCTTATTACTGGACGATGTATAAGGAAAAATTAAATAAAGGTCAGAGTACGTCATTATTTAGAGGGCGTAGGAGTAAAACATCAATGTACGTATTTAGAATAAAGATTAATGAATTTCATTAAATGAAAAGCTAGGCATGTCTCCGCCGCTGCCTCCGTTAAAAAGACTTCGGTGCAAAAATTGTACGTAACTGTATATTGTATACTAGCGGAACGCCCGGCTTTACGGTATTACGCGGTATTAAAATAGTTAAAATATTATATGTGGAGCCTAAGTCACTCAGAAAAAGTCTCCACTATAACTATATATATTCTAGAACTCCATAGAACATGAGCTATGTTCCAGTGAAAGACCTGTTGAAAGCGTTTCAGCTTTTACGAAAATTTGTCGGAAATAATAGACAGACAAACAATATAAAAAACATACAAAAGTTTTCTAATTTATAATAATAGTGCTTGCAAACTTACACTTAATAAAGACCACCTATTTTACTCTAAGAAATTGGAAATTTATACCTAGAGCATACTAGAACAGCAAAAATACATACCCTCGTTTGTTAAAAGTTTCTTCAACAGGTGCAAAGTATTCCCCAGCCCTGCAAGGTCCTCTCTCGAAGAGTTTGTGACAAGTAGTGGTGTGAGGCAGCTGAGCCGTTCCAGGTGGACATTTGCATTCGGCGACGGTCCTGCCACCCCATTTAACTGGACTTATCTCTTGGGTATCCGGGCAAGGATAGCCTTTCTGAAATTGAGAGAGTTATCAAGTGAGTTTGAGGTTGTGTTTATGAGCTGTGATTATCATGAATTGATATGTTTCAGACGAATAATACTAAAAAAAATAAGTGGCCGCACTGAAAACCATCCTACTTATCATTTCCATTGCAATCGTATAATACGTATCTTTATAGATCGTTCATGTCTGTTCTGTCAAAATGTTTGTTTGGCACAGAAATTTAATCAAGCATCACATTTTTCATTCCAAGGGAGGAGTGTGAATATGCCTTTTATACATAGATGACTAAAAATGATATGCTAAATAGCAATCAATAAAAAATGTGCCATGACATGAGACATAACATATTTTTAAATACTAGAAATATATCAACTCTACTACTAATTTGTACATCATGCAATCATCTGAAAACGAACTTACTTTGATAAAATATGTACGAGAATCTGTAAGGGTCGCGTATTTACAGATATTTTAAAAGATGCTGGCCTTATTCTTTAATTTCAATGAACTATTTAACAAAAATCGATTATTATTATTCAATAACAAATGAACTTTAAAAAATGAATAAATTTAGTATCTATTTTTTGCCTTTATTAAATTTGTCTAAAAAGAAAAAAAACTATATAAGACACATCTTATAACCATTGAAATTGTTGGTTCATTTATATGATGTAATACATTTTGAACACAAGATTGCAAAGTACTGCAAATCTAAACTAAATGACCTACATTTTGATATTTAAATGAACGTTTAAGATCTTAACTGTTACATAAATATGTGTTTCGGTCACATTTGTGAATAACTGTCCAGTAGAGTTTTTAAGAAAATATAGAAATATGTTACCCATTTGATGTTGAGAAATTTTATAATTAACGTATAAATTTTCATATCTTTTATATAAAAGGGATCTTCTGGTAGTCCACTCATAAAGTGATTGAGAATACTTTTTAAACCTTACCCAATGCTGATACATAGCTAGAGTTAGATTAGACTAAGTCTTACCCACTAGCTAGAAGTTTAAAAAATCTGACACACTATTTTCAAATACTCATTAACTGGTATTATCCTCTTCATCAGCCATTAAAGGCTTGCTTCTGGACGTAAGCCTCCCCAAAGATCTTCACAACGACCGGTCCTGTGTCATCAAGTCATCGGTCTACCTTGTCTAAGGCTTACCCATGGGCTTACCCACACTGCGTCCCGCGGTACGTGACCGCTACTCTAGAACCTTCGAGCCCCAACGGCTGTCGGGTTTGCGTTTTAAAGCGTTACCCGTTACCCCATTGCCTCTTAAGAACATTGTTAACTTTAAATTAAATTAATAACAGTTATAATATAAATTAAATCTAAGTGCCTATAAAAACATGTAAACACATATCAAGGTTGTTATCGTGCTTTTGTGACATCGTGTATCGTATGTGGTATTGTCACCTTTGTGATGTATGAAATTTTTAGAACCAATATTTTACTTAAACGTCACTGAAAGTAAATATGATATGGTGCTAGATTCACGTTTATTATATGAGACACCAAGCTATGCATGAAGTTATGAGTTATATTATACTTCTGGAGAGGCCTGTTCACTCCATTGATATTTTGGTATTGAGTAGGCAGCACGAGACACCCACACAAATATTTTGTCTCAGTCGTTTGCCTCGAAGCATATTATTATCATGATTTCGCACGAACCTCTTTGTAGGTCACCATTCATGCTGCTTCAGTAATTTGCGCTGTATAGGAAATACATCGTTACGTGAACTGACTAATGTGACACACAACAACTATTGTCTTAGTAAATTATACCGAGACACACCTTGAAAAGCTACAATTCTGCTGAATACAGAAATTTTACTGTTTTTTAAACATTTAGACATAATAAATATTCTTTAGTATGTATGCAATACTGGTGGACCTTCTTTGGAAGGGTAATGTTATTTTTTCAAAACCTAAGTTTTCTTCAATTAATTCTCAGTTCTTATGAAATTTAGCGTGATGTTATAGAGCCCCGAATAATCGAATGAGTGTTTTCGGAGCTTTTCCATTAGAAATAAACAAACACACAAACAAATATTTAAATATCTTAAAAAATCTAAGCGTAATTATATTATAGTAATAAGTATAACTTGACAACCTTCGTAGCTCAGTGCAAAGACTACTGCCTCCAATTCAGAGAGGTGGGGTTTGGAATTCTGAATCGGGCTTACACCAATATACATACATACACATACTCACGCCATTAGTTCTCATTAGGATAGGCAGAGACTACCGATCGCAACATTATACGATCCTCACAAACCTATATAGCTTCGTTTACGTCCAGTATCTATCATTACACAGATGTGTCTCGGCTCAAGTCATAAGTGCGATTAATAACGGTAATATCGCGGTTTTTGATGGTAGGGCAAAATTGAGAGATGTAAAAGTAATTAAAAAGGGATCTGGCTGGAGACCTATAACGAAACATCCTTTCTTATATATTATTTTCTCTACTCAATTTCAACATTGTCTAATTTCTAATTCTTAAGCTCTGGGTATCCCTTTTAGTGATGTATAACCGTGAGAAATAACAGCCTTTCATTGTTTTCGCGACTTTTGAAAAAGTAATTAAAAAGGGGTCTGGCTGGAGACCTAAAACGAAACATCCTTTCTTATATATTACTTTTTAATACAATTGCTCAAAAAGTGGCGTATTACAGGGACGTATAGCGTTCGGGAAGTGGGCTATTACACACTCGTGCTTTTTCTTTACCTTTCCCGCACTAGTGCGTTTTCTTTCCCAACTGTCAAAATAATGTCTATTTTAAAGAAAAACCAACCATAAAGATTTTACTAAAAAAATCAAAGAAGTTTTTATGATTCATGTTAATACGTGGCATAGGTCGTATTAACATGAATCAACAACAACAAAATAATAGGCAAAATCGACTAATTTGTTTCGATATCTGATTTAATGATTTGATAGAATTAGTGAGGTTAGGTTTCATTACATTATAACTCATTAAATTTCATTTTCATTTCATATCAACAAAAAAATTATACATAAGACTTGGCTGTATGGGCATAGTTTCCTTTGCCTACCACAATAAGTGAAGAAAAAATGTCGCCATTTTCCAGAAATAATCTTTGGGAGTTTAGTTGTTTTGTTAAATTGCTTAATTTTTTCGCAACTGTATTAAAAATAGTCGTTCAGTACACGTACGGAACCGTCATTGCAACTCGTTCCGACTGTCAACCCTCGCCTTCGGCTCGGGTAGACATTTGTCGGAACTCTTTGCAATGACAGCCATTCCGTACTAGTAATGAAATATACTATTCCCTACTTAATTTCAACATTGTCTGATTTCTAATTCTGAAGCTCTGGCTATGTACAGCCGTGACAAACAATACACTTTCATTGTTTTCGCGACTTTAACAAAATACATCGAAATAAACGTAGAGATATATTTTATTCTGTTAGAAATATTATGTAGAATAGAATTGAAGTCGATTTAGCTAGAAGCATATCACGTTTAACAAAACAACCTAATGATACAGTGTAGCAGCAAACCCCAGTTACGTATTTTGTTGTAGAGAAAACCTGTTTATATTTGAGTTCTGATTAGTTAGTTATTATTTGTATTACCATTGTGATGTAAGATTGTCCTATTTGGCTAACCTTGCTAACGGCTATTTATATATAATTGGTATTACTCTTTCTTAACGAATCTAAATTCGCCTTTTAGATCCATTGTGAATTAACTTACTTTTTACGACTGAATTGAAAATATTATAATTAAGAGCAAATCTGTAAAATGTTTTCACTACTGCAGTAAGGAGTTTTATATTATATTCAGTAAGAATAGTAAAAAAAACCTTCAGTATATAACTAATTAAAATTATTTAAGTTTTAGTAAATTTGAACATTGTTTTTTTTTGTTATTACTAGATTATAGTAAAATTTTTGTATTTAGTTATTATATTGTGTGTGTATTAATGTGAAACATGATCGAATTAGGTATATACCTGTAATGTTTATGTTTTTATAAATAAATAAATAAAATGTTATAGGCCAAATATTCCAGATAAGTATGACTAAAATAATTTACCTAAACCAACACAAGGTACTAGATATCTACCTATTTCCGACAAAAAAATATTACTTCTGAAACTGGCTTGATAAATAATATGACAAATATAAGGGTCAGAAATCTATTTTTGTTATACATACTTAAATACACTCACGGCTGTAAATACAGTAGGGGTAGCCAGAGCTTCGAAATAAGAAAATCCTCAGCCACTTTTGGAAGTTGTGTGGGTATAACATTGTAAAATAAAGGTTTTAATGATGGGTCTCAAACTGCTTTGCCCAAAAAGTACCTAAAAGCCCCAATTCCTTTAGCCACCTCTTACACACAGGGAGCAATAGAGTAGTGCTATTGTAAGCCGACTCTGCAGAGCATTTTTTTTATCGGTCGGAAAATTAATTAATACAGTGCTATTATTCTAAGCCAAAACTACTTTATTTTATTAGTGATAGTGAAAAAGTAGTGATATAACAAATGTTATGAGTATATATTACAATTTATCGGAATTTGAAGATAGGAAGTGAATTAAACATAAATAATGCTTGTGTACGAACAATAGTAATTAGAATTAACTCATACGTGAATACATGATAATATGAAATTAACCGTTGGATCAGTTGTTGGAAGTGTGAAATGAACATGCCTAACATAGTTAATTAATAGCATAACAATATGCATTTACGAGTAAAGCAGATTTAGTATTATTACGTATTCCAATAAATGTTGTCAGATCATAAAGCTAAAATTAAACTTTCGCACTAAAATATAGGCTTTAAAAGTGGTAACCATAGCTTAATTGGCCCGTTTCCGCTATTAGTCCAGTAAAATAAAGGGTCTAGTTTTTTTATACAAAAAAGTTATGTTACCAGGATAAAGAGTATGAAATCAATGTATGAACATTGATTTCAGGCATATGAATTTTATATTTTAACCAGCCTTTTCTTTAAGGAAAGAAAAATCTCAGCAACCAAAAAAAATGCAGAATATTTACTGTTGCGTTTTTTGGTGGGTCAAGGTCAGTTGCATGACCTAAAATAAAATCATATAATATGAATCCTTCAAACATATCTTACTAATAATTCATAATTTAACCCTACTAATGTTTACTTTATCATCGATGACATAACCAAAAAACTAACGGTGTATTTTGATTTGACAGATTCTTTTAGGATCCACTCTTTTGCCACCATCTATGAGTGATGCCATGCCATGTGGGCCATTTATTGGTAACACATAATCGATTATTTTTTGTTTTTTATAAAGAATACTGTGCTCAATTATTATATTATGCGAAAATAGTTATACATTTATTTGTTGTGGATAATTATCATTTGACATTTTATTATGCTGTTAATATACTCGTATACCCTTTTTACTATTAGGTTACGGAATATTATAAATGAACTACAGTTTTGTGGTTTTTCCGGGATGATATCCTAAATTTTCACACTGTTTGACCTATATTAAGATATTATACTATTGACACACTATTATACATATTATTATTACTATAAGCCTTTTGTACCCCACTGCTGGGCAAAGGCCTCTTTCCCTCTTTCCCCTTTTTCCATTCCAGGCGGCCCTGAGCGATCTACCACCAGTTCTTGTGCCAGAGACCTAATTCGTCACTCCATCTTTTTCATCCCCCTTTTGTCCCATCGGTCCGGGTGCATCCGAGCAACGTGGCCGGCCCAGTCCCACTTCAAGTGGGCCGCATTCTGAGCTACATCTATAATTCTGGTATTTGAGCGAGACTCCAAAACTAAGGACTCCTGTCTAAGAGCCGGACTCCGAGTATGCTGCGTTCCATGTTTCTTTGGCGAACCCCGAGTCTTAACTTTTGCGCGTCAGTCAAAGACCAGGTTTGGGCTCCGCAGGTAAAGATGGGAAGAATACACATGTACATGAGCTTACCTATAAGGAACAACTTTTCCAGTCATTTTCGACACGTCTTTCGACTTCTTTGTCCTACCAAGCCTGGTAAGAGACTATTAACTATCTAGGCCTGGATAAATATATTCCTGGACAAATATAATATAAACATACTTACAAATTATTTATTTGAGTTTTATAAATATTAGCTTAGCTATTACTAAGGAAAAGCAACGTTTGTCAGATCAGCTTGTATAGATTATGCAACGTATTCAATAACAAACATTCTTTCACCAAATTTAGTATACGACTAATAAATAATTGATTATGAATATTTATAAACTTTGGTTTTAATTAGTGGCTTAGAACAGCTAGCTGTGCCTTTATAAAAAACTTACTATTTTGGTAAACTAGTCGTAGAATCGAGGCTGCCACTTAATGACTTACGTCTTCCCAACGTCTTCGTCTAAAATGAACGAATATATTTCTCACTAACTCAAAAAATTATATCAACTAAACCAAATGATGACGCGGAGACTGATACTGACGACGATAGCAGATGTAAGCCTACATTTTTCGGCGACTGACCGGTATTTCACGTGCTTTCATGAATTGGGAGAAGTTACAGGGATAAATGTACGAGTAAGTAGTTGGCGATGCCAAAACTCTAGCTTATAAGAGATAGGTTGAACACCTAAATCATCTAAAGAGTAGGATATAACTAAAAGTAGAAAATCTAATGTGCAGTCATATTAAAAATGTATATTAAAAACCAGCAGTATCTCTTGTAAGAGATGAGTTTGTTAAATTCGTTATATTCGCCATAGAGTTAAAATATATTTGTATTTCGTATTTTAAAATTTCAGCGCACGATTTTACAAGTCCCAAAAAAAGAAAGTTCAGACATTAGTGGAATATTAAAATCAGTTATTTAAGTTTGGTTGCGTCGTTTAAACTGCAAATCTACAATTTTGTCCTGCGAATATAAAACATCTTAAATAAAATTAAGTAACACCTAAGTTTTTTTTATATACTGCTAGCACTAAAAAACTCATATTTATTAATACAGCTACATGAAAGACCAAAGGATCAAACATATCACAAAAAATCAGACCACAAAAAATCAGTTCATTTGATGCGGAATAGGAAATAAAAGGTACAGTTATATTGAAACAGTCAATTCTATTTCATAAACAAAATCATTGCACAATAGTAAGATCTAGAAAAAAAACAAAACACTGTGCAACGTATCATGAGAAAGCAGTCAAGAGCCAAGATGCACCATTGTTCCACAGAACTAGGCCATCTATTCAACAAATTACGTACAGACAGCTCGTCTTCGCAGCGATGCTATCTCGTTACAAAACTAACAAGTCCCACAAAGTAATGTTAATATTGTCGGCCATTATATAATATGACCCATGACCCTGACATACGTAACACTTTTGTGTACAACAAACAAATATGTATGGTGGCCGAGTTATCGAAAAAGCAGCACGTAAAGTGGCATTTTATGGTATTCATGCTTTGTGGAAGGTTATAAATTTCTTATAGAATAAGTTATACATTTTTTAACGATTAATTGACTACCCTTTTTGTGATTTATGCCCGTTAGTATTATCCGTTCGTATGTATTATTAATTGTAGCTAATACATTTATGTTATGTTATAAATAAAATATTTTTATATCAATATAAATCCGTTATCTTCTGCCGCGCCAAAATCCAATATGTTTAGAATACGAAACTAACAAAATCGGTAATAAAAAAAGGACTGACAAATAAACATTGTGTAGCGTCGGCTTGGCATAGCACAACTAAAGGTATTGGGGCTTTCGAAGTTATTTGTTCGAAGAAGTTATCGATGAGTTGGAGACCCAATACCAACA
Organism: Bedellia somnulentella; assembly: GCA_963576735.1. Lineage (NCBI taxonomy): Eukaryota > Metazoa > Arthropoda > Insecta > Lepidoptera > Bedelliidae > Bedellia > Bedellia somnulentella. The sequence goes on from OY755171.1 coordinate 16,563,579, forward strand.
ACCTTTATTTTACAATATTTTCCTTACTCAACTTCCAAAATGGCTGTGGATTTTTTTATTCTAAGCTCTAGGTACCCCTTCTAGGGGTTATAGTGTATGTATGTATAATGTATGTTATAAATGAAGCATTAATTGCAAATTAAAATTCATAGTATGGTTAAATTACTTCTTATGACTCAAAAGTAAATAAATAAAATAGGGGTCTAAAGAAAACCCACATATATGAGACTTAGCCTCTTTTGCTTACATTAATACAATTTGCACTTATAAACGCCATCACTAAATATCGTATCAATTTGTGGTGTCAATGAAGACTTCACATATACTGCAGAAACTGTTGAAAATTTCGTGTTTAAGTATGTAGGACATCAAACTTGTCTCAATAAATAAAACAAGCCTACTTATCCGGTCGGTTGTATCTTCACAACATTGCATAATGGCCCTAAAGACGGATATTAAAATAATTTATTTGTTAACTATATAACGAGTTATCAAACCTTTGTAGGTGTTGGCAATAATTTCTTGGAAAGTACACAAGATTAATACAAAATGGTTTTTCCATGATTTTATAAATTCAAATTAAAATCATATCGTTTTTAGCGGAACACTAATAATTTTCTTGGATTAGAACACCTCGAAATAAGCCCGACCTTCTTCCAAACACGTAAGAGTAATTTAATGTTGTAATTTTGTTTGTAATCTGTAACGATAAACATAGAATTACACTATCGTGTCTCTTTCCGTGATGAGTACGGGCCCGAGATTCACAATTGATTTCTCGGCAATAGGATAACTCATCACCAATCACGCTTGAAAAATTTGTTCGTCTTTTCCACCTTCAACAACAAAAACTTATTCTGAAGCTCGAGTCACCCCTTCTTACGATAGTGGCAGCAAGTAGGTACAGATAAGGTTTTTTAAACACACAACTGAATAGTTTAGGGTACGTAAGAAATGATTAACTATAAACTTACGTTAGCGCGTCCGTGTCGGTTTAAAAGTTCATCAACAGGTGATAAATTCATGTTAAAATATGTAAATTGTCAAGTTATTCGGGTCGACGTAATCTCAACCATTACACGCGCCGATCGATCAGTCACGGTTGGTTCGTTGCAGCCATTTCTCGAAAATTATTATTTCTGACTCAATAATACTGCCCTTGAGATGCAAGTCGCAAAATACATGTTTGTCAATATATCTGGGAAGTTTTATTTAGTCATACCAACCAACTACTTTCGAGTATTCTTAACACCGTCTGATCATTTAAAGAATTGAGACGGCAACCATTCTATTCTTACCATTTTAACAAGTAACTAACATCAAATTCCTTTTTGTCGACAAACCTTTAAGATATGACTTCTTCAGCAGAAAATAAAATTAATTACTAGAGTTATACTATTTACTTTTACTTAACGGACACCTCAAAGTTAGGAAAGTTTTGTAAATCATTGTTTTTGTTATTATTACTATTAGGTCAAATTAATCTTATCAAATAGATAGTTTTTAACTCATTATCAAATGTCCACGTTCTACTACCAAAATTTGCTAAGGAAAGGTTCGTAGCTCAGATCCTCCTACCCAATTACGAAGTTTTAGTCGTAAGTGTCTGTTTCCAAATAAAGGTTATGAAAAATATGCACACTCCAAATATGTCAGTTATATTAATTATTAAAAAAACACATCTATTTATCCATTCATATCGTATTATGCTTAGTGACCCGGTTACAATGGTTACTATGCAATGAGAACCTTTGCAACATGACTGAAGTGCAATTAATATTGTTTTAATGAAACAGCAGTACGCAAATCTATTCATGTTTCAGTAATGATTGTTAAAGCCCGATACAACAGCCAATAAGTATGCTAAATGGAAAGCTAGACTAATTAAATGTGAGATGATGCGATATCGACAATATAAATGTTTATTTTAAAAATTAAAACTAATTTTTTTCAGATGTTTCACAGGTTTGCTTTTAAAGTTTGCGTATAGGGTTTAATAATGCACCTATGGGGGATTTTACTTAGTCTAACATTTTTTTTACATACCTTATAAATTGTGTAGCATTTCCCATCCACAGGCCAATACAGCATCAACCAGCCTCGAGGGTGTGACGCACACGGATTTCTTCGAATATCAGCCCAAGGTGGAGGCAGAACAGCTGCATGAGTGCCACAAACTAAAACCGTTAACCAAATCCACGTCGCCATCGTCAAAATCTTCGTTTATTCATTTGCCGCCACAAAAAGCGCGGCAAATCAAATAGGGTTTCATTTCACATGTCACTCGAGTTATGATTTTTTTTATAGTTTCAATGCGATGAAAAGAGTTTTTATTGCGACGTAAATTCTCCTTTTACGGAAAAAGAAAAAAAGTTGTTTTCGCCTTCGAGAAAAATAATCAGTTGATTACTGTCACTGGATTCTATATAATCTATACATTTCTAGATTGAATCTTCGAAGATAGAAACGAACACAAAGTAGTCAGTCTAGCGTAGCGCTACGGTTGAGTGATGTCGATTTTATCTGAATGACATAAGTCGTCTAAAATTCACGTGACCTAGAATTTTAGATTACTTATTTCCGTACGAATATTTTTTTACTTTTACACAATTTAGTCGTATTATTTTGATATTAATGTTTGGAACAGATTGTATGTGTAATAAATATGTAATTAAGTAACGTCCAATCCAAAAAACAAACCATTTCTCCTTATTTCAATCGGTCCCTGATTTCTAAGTTCTGGTTACCTTTTTTGATAAGGATTTGAAGATTTAAATATAGTTGTCCAATTGATTCAAGTGTCTGTTCAATTAAAAAAAACGTATATATAAACGACTCTGTTCTTGAACTCTAAAACAAGATATTATTAGCCTAATATGTAAGAAGTACATACCTAATGCTTGTTCTCCAAAACTTGCCTAAATTTCCGAATAGATTATTGGTTACACATAAAACATGACATGAGAGAGCTTCGCTAGTCACCAAATCGTCGGTTCACATCGTGGCAGGACTAACCTCACTACAGTTTACGTGGCCACCACACCTGAACCTACAAGATCTGTTATTTTTACTTGTATATCATACATAACACTATGGACTATGGGATCTAAGTTGATTCTTCTAGAGAATTTGTCGTTACGGATTGAATCACACGGTGAATCTTCCTACATAGCTGCTGTGCTGTAAGTCAAATCCAGCAACACGCATTGGTCGAATCGAGGACTTTTTCCCTTAGAATCTGCCGAGTTTTGGGATAAGATATATTACAGCTAGGGTTTGTTCCCGGGAATTCTCGTCCCGGGAATTCCCGGGAAATCGGTCGGTCTCGTACCCGGGAAATTCAGCTCGAGAAAAGTCGAGACATCGAGAAGTTTAAATAAACATTTTTACGCTTAGCTTTCTTTGTAAATGCGAGGCGGCAACGGCATCCTTTGACAGCTTCCCACTACTACAGAACCTTCGACAGGAAATAATTCAGAAAATGTCGAAGCAGGCGTAAGCGAATCAGAAACTGAAAAAGACAGCTTTGCAGCTCAATTAGAGAGAGCAATAAAAGGTGTTTCGAGAAATGGTGAATCAACTAATGCTGTGGTGCTTTCCAAATCAATTATAAAAAAAGAGTTTTTGCTATTTGAAAAAACAGGCAAGAGGACCCCTAATCTGGAAACACTATACAAAGCATTAATTTCAGTCAAGCCGACTTCAACAGAAAATGAAAGGGTATTTTCCATATCGGGAAATGTGGTCAGTAAGATTAGGAGCCGGCTGTCTAATAAATCTATTAATGCTTTGGTTTATCTTAAGGCATATTTCATAAGAATTAATAAGCAGGCTTAAAGACAGTTATATTTTTCGTATTAATAGTAGATAGATATCTCTTATTTAATTACATTAAAACTATAAATCTTTTTGTTCATGAAAACCTCATGTGGGGATTATTACTAATAAATAAATAAAGAATAAATAAAGGAAGAAAAATTTTTCTTCCTTTATTTATTCTTTATTCTTTATGCCTGTGTCGAAATTTGTCTTCCTTTATTTATTCTTTATTAATAACATTAAAACTCCCAAAAATTGTGATACCATACCACCCACATAGTGAGATTAGTAAGTGATCTTTAGTTATGATGAGAAAAATTATGATTGTTTTTAGTTAAGATGTTTGTTTTAAGCTTTTTGTTAACAGAGATTTTGTTTTTTATTAAAGATTAGTGAGATTAGTTATAATAAGAAGAGGTATGATTGTTTTTAGTTAAGATGTTTGTTTTAAGCTGATTGTTAACAGAGATTTTGTTTTTTATTAAAGATTAGTGAGATTAGTTATAATAAGAAGAGGTATGATTGTTTTTAGTTAAGATGTTTGTTTTAAGCTGATTGTTAACAGAGATTTTGTTTTTTATTAAAGATTAGTGAGATTAGTTATAATAAGAAGAGGTATGATTGTTTTTAGTTAAGATGTTTGTTTTAGGCTGATTGTTAACAGAGATTTTGCTTTTTATTACAGATTAGTGAGATAAGATTAGTTATGATAAGGAGAAGAAGTATGATCGTTTTTAGTTAGCAATTTTTGTTTTGAGCTGATTTTTTATTGAGAACTTTTTATTTTTGTTAAAAATTATGTTGATTTTTTTCATGTAAAATATACACAGTTTAATTAAAGACTCTTTTTATTAATTAAACAAAAATTTAGACGTATTTTATTTTTTCTCGACAACCCGAGAAGACCCGAGAAATCAGGCTCGAGAAGTCTCGACACCCGAGAACTAAAAAACCTCGAGAAATCGGAAACCCTAATTACAGCGAACGCTGCCCATGATTTAATGGATTCACTTTTACAAATGGTTTTTATTTTGTAAATTGCTAATGCAGCTTTAAAAATGAAACAGTACTGCAACTGCTAATTCTATAACTCTCCTATATAACCTATTTTCATCACATGCAATCAAACGGTAACAAGAAATAGGCAATATCACATCGATAATAATTGCGTTTCGCTTAAGAAACGATGTGAGAACCTGAATTGGTTGTAACTTTCGTCGTTACAGCTGTTGTACCAACAATCGACAATGATATAGAAATTATGATTTGTATAATGAACAGTTGTTGCAATGTCAACCTTTTTTAATGCTTTATTGCAACCTACATGGCCAGATTTCACTGTGAGAAGTTTGCAATCTCTTAAGCCGAACTATCATTTACAATGATGTTTCAAAATGTTATTTTAATTGTTGCGGATTTAAGAAAAGACACATAAGTGTACATTTATATTAACTATGGAAAAAGGAAACTATATTAATATTTTTTGAGAAGGTTCTTTAATCTACATCAATTAAGTTGAACATATTACGAAATAAAAAAAAATGCATACATTTATTTGCTCTATAAAGCAATATAAAACTGAGTCACTATGGGTTTAAATATAATAAATTCAGATAAGATTATGTCGCTTTTATTAGGTCCATAGAAAAATATATGAAATGTAAGTAATTCAGGATTTACACTTTAATTTATGTAATGTTTTGTTTGATAACACAATAAAAGTCGAATATAACAAATATTGTCAGTCATGTTGCTAAATAATAATTGAAACCTCGTTTTATTTCAATTTTCTGTCGATACATTCGAAGGTATCGCACCATTTTCCGAAAAAATATATTAATAAACCTAACAAATACACTATAACTATCTTGTAGGATCGATTTATTCTCAGATACAAATTCAGACTAGTTTTATAAGAGTCGAGACAAGAAAGCGGGATAGGAAGATAGCGATCGCTTATTAGAGCGTATGGAAGTTGAAATCGTCATAAATCACATAACACTAAATACCGCAAAATCTTCACTGCAACTATCTAAGAAATAAACTGACTGGAATACCAATTTGAAAACGGTCTTATTAATGTGTTTCTATGATAAGAAATGCTCTAAGAATCCTAGGTGTAGTTTGGTGACAGTCAACATGTTTAGAAGTTGATGTATAGGCGTAGCTTTACCTTATTACGAATCAGTTTTAAACGCTCAGTGCAGAATATCGCTTCAAATATTGACCAATGCTAATATATTAAAACACACACTTTTCTCGCTAAAAGTGCAAGATAACCACCGAAAAATGATTTTAAAATAACAGCTTCCCCAGTACGAAACACACGCAATTGTATCAAAATTGGCGCCATGTCACGGTTCCTTGTAAGTGTACGTTTTCTTATAAAGTCTGAGCAATTGTATTGAAAAATATAACTTTGATAAATCAATTAACAGCTTGATTATAGCGTGATAGTTTTTTTCAATTAACGGTGGATGAGTGTGTTCGCGCGTTGGCGGGCTATTGTGATGAAACTTGGTGTAAATTATTAACCTAGTTACCTTACTGTTACGTGTTGGATAGTCTATGAGGCGCATGCGCAGTGCCGTATAATTTTATTACAACGGGAATTTAAATAATCATACTAAAGCGATGAGTTTCCTTGATTTATTTTATATCTCCGTAAATGTGAAAGTGATTCGAACTATTTGTTTATATGCAAAATTGTTGCTATGAGATAATAAGTTTGCCAATGACGTTGCAAACTAATGCTTAACATACCTAGTATTGTGCTTTTGATCTATCGCCTGCTACAATTTACTTGATCGTTAAGTAATCCTTTTAACATTTACACTAGCTAGTGCACTTTTTCGTACTGACTTTGAATTTTCATATAAAAACTAAATGGATAACCCCTTAATGTGTAAAATTTTACTATGTGCCAATAATGGACTATGATAAGTAAATTGCAATCGGCCAAGTCGACAGAAGTTTTTTAAACATTTACTTGGATATGTGTAAGCAATAAACATCTATAACTTTGTGGAATTCATCCGAACAAAGATCAGTTTCAACTTCAAGATTCAACTTCAAAAACTCAACCATTTGTTTAATCTGTTGCTGGGTTTTTTCGTCTCTTTTGTCAAAAACCAACTTATGCAATACAATCATTTAAGTAAATTCCACTTTTCACCGGCTTACCGTAGACTGTCGCGCTGCTAATGGCTGTGGCATAGTTCATTTGATCTACGATCATTATCGTAGTTATAAGCCACTGTTATGTCATTTAATACCCTTTTTATTGCAATAGAAATCTTTAGTTTAATTTAAATGTTAAATGGTACCGTTGGCAAATGAAGCCAGCCACTCGTGACGTCATAACGGCTGATCTTATTCTATGATTAAACTAGTCCAGCTGGTTTTGATAGGAGATATACTTTTCTATTTGTTTAAGTACTTTTCACCATGACTGTTAATAATAATAAAAAACGAACAATAAATTGAAAATTTACGACTTTTTGTGATGGAAAATTTTAACATAATGCCTCCTCTTGGGTGATGGTAAAAAATTATCCTTATAAGAAAAAAAAGAAAAGAAAAGATATCATTTATAGCCGTGAGTACATGTATGTATGTTTTTTTTGTAACCTGTAGTTTTACTTACATTGGAAATAATCTCAGAAGTTTTGTTTTTTTAATTTTCAAATTAGCGTAAAAGTTAATATCAATATTCTATGAATATAAATGCATAGGTATTAACATCCGATAAAGCCGACAACCAAGTGAGAACCAATAAATCTGAACTATTTAAATTGATTCGCAAAATATTTCTATTTTCAAATTCAGATCCACATTCACAGAGTTGTACCACCAGCCTCGGGAATGCATCAGGAAATCACAGAACAGATACATACACGTGTATTTATACCAGATACATACTGCACTCTGCGTGTAAAAAGTAGCCTGCAGGGTTGCGTATCCACTCTCTATTCCTTAGCTATTGATAAAAAAAGAAAATGCAACGAATTGTTTCGAATTATATTCTTAACTAGCTTTTTGCCCGCGACTTCGTCCGCGTGGACTACATTTTTTGCATCCGCTTTACATCCAAAACACCTAAACATAGTGTACACCTAAACACAACTTCTGTTTTTTTATATTAATATTCCCGCGGGCGGCGTTGTAAAGAATATAAAGGACATTGAGGCTTTTTAAGTGATTGTTGGGCGATGCAGTTGGTAACCCATCACTAACAACCCTTATTTAACTATCTTTTCCCTAATCTATTTCCGAAGGTGGATGAAGAATTACTATCTCTGAAGCTATGGCTACCCTTTTATGAGATTTATGCCCGTTAATATATACTCATTAATGATGGATAGAAGAATTTCATAAATTCAATCGCACCATGTATTATGATTCTAGATAAATAAATTACAAATATCTCTATATTAACTTTCATTTGCTATTTCACAAAATCCTTTTTAATTGTTCAGAAAAATCATGAAACAAACCATTTTGTACCAAGTTTCTATGTTCAGAAATAAGAATATCTTCGGTAAGTATGAATACTATCCATTAGTATATAGATAGATAAAACTTATACCACTATCGCTTGAACATAAATACAATAAATCAATGTACAGCGCCATCTAGTTGAATCAGTAGGAAACTCCAACATACTTCGTCAATACTTCCACAAATATTTTTCATGTAAATGAAGAAATGAAGAGGTAAAGTATTAAAAGTATATACACACATAATATACTCACAACCATAAATAAAATAAAAAGGAAAGAAATATTTTTAAGTGATTGTTGGGCGATGCAGTTGGAGACCCATTTGACTACCTTTTCCCCATTCAACTTCCAAAAGTGGATAGAGAATTACTATCTCTGAAGCTGTGGCTACCCTTTTTTGGGATTTATAGCCGTTTGTATATAGTCATGATTGATTGATGGATGAATTTTATAAATTCCTTTTTGTATTGGTTATATCAGTCAATCTGATCAAGTTTCAAATTTCTAATACAGTATATTAATAGATCAAAAATCTGTATACTATATTTCAACCCCTTAGGGGATGAGTTACAAAAAACCTTTTTAATTGTTCATACGAATCATGAAACAAACCATTTTATAGAAAATAGTTAAAAAAACAAAAGCTATAAACATATTCTCAAACCTACCAAATGAATACGCAAAATTCATACAATATACCTTTAATTATCTTTATTCATACATATTCGAAAAGTTGAATGTGAAAAAGAACGATTAGTGCATCCTATTATTCTAACCTAACACAAAAGCAAAAAAGTCTCAAAAAGACTTTCACCACCCGGGATTCGAACCTGGGTCATCCGTTAGTTTTGTTGTAACCAATCGGTATACAGCTACGCCACAGAAACATTAGTAATGATGTCAAATTTGTGATATGGTATATATCTAGTAGCCATACTATTGACAAACAATTAAATACATACATACATACATACATATACTCACGGCTATAAATCCCAAGAAGGGGTAGCCAGAGCTAAGGAACTTGAAGTTCCTCAGCCATTTTTGGAAGTTGCGTCGGGAAAAGATAGTGAAATAAAGGTTGTTGGTGATGGGTCTCCAACCACATCGCCCAAAAATCCCTAAAAAGGCCCAATACCGTTAGTCGCCTCTAACGTACACCAACCGAAAGAAATGGGGTAGTGTTATTCTAAGCCGACACTACACAGCAACTCATTAAATGGACATTTATATTGATGAAAATGGATAAAACCCTTATTTTTTTCAAAAACACTATTAATGAAGAGTCTGATAAAGTCGGTCGATGAAAAAATTAATCGTGTAAATATGGGGACCAATAAGTTGGTGATGTATTCATTATCAAGAGATTACAATCATCGGCCAATAGATGGCGGTACTGAATTTAAAATTGAGATATTTACTATTATTTACAAACAAACTATGCATTCTGAGGCTTAAACAGAATATTAATTTATGCGTAAGTAAAGTATAATATATCTATGAGAATATTAGTTAAAAATAGTTAAAAAAACAAAAGTTATAAACATATTCTCAAACCTACCAAATGAATACGCAAAATTTATACAATATGCTTTCAATTATCTTTATTCATACATATTCGCATAGTTGAATGTGAAAAAGAAGGATTAGTGCATCCTATTATTCTAACTTAACACAAAAGCAAAAAAAATACGCAAAAAGACTTTGAACACCCGGGACTCGAACCTGGGTCTTTCGTACTAAGTATTCACCAAACGGCATACCGCTACGCCACGCAGATATTTGTGTAAGTCTCAAATTTGTGATATCCTATATATCTAGTAGTCATACTATTGACAAACAATTAAATGGACAATTATTTTGATGAAAATGGATGAAACCCTTATTTTTTCCAAAAAGACTATTAATGAAGAGTCCGATAAAGTCGGTCGAAGAAAAAAATAATCGTGTAAATATGGGGAACCATATAAAAGTTATGTTTTTTTATGCTCCTGTGGGAACCCTTGCGAACTCCGGGATAAATTATATCCTATATGTTGGCCAGGTGTATAACCTACATTCATGCCAAATTTGATCAAGATCGGTCCGGTAGAATTAACGTGATGAACGGACATACAGACAGATAGACAGACAGACAGACAGACAGACATTTTTTTCAAAAATAGCAAATTTGGCTTCAGTATCGAAAATAAAACATATTCCACCGGTTTTTATTTTTTTTTCTTCAATGTACAGTTTTGACCTCGTAACAGTCTTATTATAGTATAGATAGAAGATAGATAGAAGATTTAAAAAGCGCTACAAACATTATTGAGTAAATTAATATGATGTAACCATTTCTTTTTCACTAAAACAATGACATATATCCTAAGAATAGATCTTTGCTGTATAGTTGCGGAGTTTCTCATACTGACCCATCAAAATGGGCCACCTGTATGGTCTAACTGTTATTTTATAGTGTATGATTTATCAATTCAAAAGGCTAACACTACTTGGCATACTGCCTTATGTTATTATACTCATCCACAATCCTGTGCAACTAGTTGAATATAATGTAACCGATGTACCTCTCTATGTACACGTAACCACAGAGGCTGAATATGTATGATAGCGCCTCTATAAAGCGCTGAGCTCGTACTAGCCGAGCGAGTTATGTAAACCGTTATGTTCTATAAGAATTATTGCAACTAGGCCTGCCCTTACTAAGTTTTTTTTTCTAAAAGCTTCAGTTGAACATTATTTTGAATTGTGTTTGAAAATTTTCGTATCTATATGACGAATTGCTTTGAAATATATATCCGAACAATTTAACACAAATAGAACCTTGATAATGATAATACATACGACAATGCAATAAATACTATATTTTTCATTCTCAGATGTAAATATCAAACCAAAATTAGCTATTGGTGATTTCTTGTAAAGGTTGCAAAGCTTCTTCTAAAGGGTGTGCGAATGTGTGGTCAAGATTTTGCATTGCATCGTAGATTAAAATATTTTGACAAAACTAGTCAAAGAAAGAGTGAGTTTTAAAGAAATATTTAATAAAGATATATATAATATATTATGCAAGTATAAAGTTTTACATACTGATTTAACAATTGGTCGTGTTTGTGTAGGGCTTTATCTCTTATCAACTGCATAAGTGAACATACCAATATTATTCTCCCGTCGTTCAGCACCTCTACCTCCTACCACCTCTTACCTACCAGACATTGTTTATAATTTTTTCCTAACATTTGAATTTTTCTCCCTTTAGATTTGCGGCCTAACACATGATATAGATTCAAACGAATTTGTTTGAATCTATATCATCGCTTTTAAATTTTGAATTAATTCCACCTTAATTGTGTCTTATATGATTATTACGTGATGTTACTTCAATGCCATCTTTTGTGTAAAGTTCAGTAATAAGATAAATCTTTGTAAAGGTCTTAAAAAAGGTTCTATTTGAATGATTTCCAAATTACTTATGTTATTTTTTGTCCGTCTTTTATGAATTCAAAAAAGTATTATGGAACTAATGACCATCACAATAGAAGTTATTTAACAATACATTTTGCAACATCTCAAGTTGTTATCCAACTGCTCCGTGGAAGAACAACTATAATTAATTACTTTGTTCAGTAGATTAACACCACGGAAGATAAATATTTTGAAATGACACAGATTAGCAAATTTGAGGGCAGTTCTTTTGTTTAAATCAATCTTGAAATTTCATTAAAAAAAAGGATTGGTATTATCAATTATAACCTTATTGGAAAACTTGTTCCAAGCTTTTATTATTTTTTCCACAAACTTCTGGGTACTCTTTATTCTATGATTTTTTCAGTAGTTGTACATGTAGTGCAGTCGTGTTTTTTGTATTCATTTTAAATGGGTTGCTATAAATATAATTGTTGCTAAGCCCACGTAATTTAGACGCCAGCTAATGATTAGCATTATTTAATTTTCTACCGAATAATTGCTCGGTTCTTCAGAGAGAAAAAAAGTACTTTATATGCGTCATTTTCTTATTTAATTCCTTCTACTCTACTTACACGATGAATTTAATATAAACTCGCTACCAACGTTTCCATGTTTAACTATTTGTTTTTATCCCATATTTGCAAGTTGCAATAAATTAAATTATATCCATTGAATGTACCAAACTCAACACAATTAAATGCTTTGAATTTCGTGCATATTTTAATGGGTGTTATAAAACACTAAACTTCGCAAGAAACTTTATCGTGGGACTCACATTGACACGTACTAGCTTAATGATGTGACCTTTAGAAAATTATTAGAATTGCATGTATACTTTTAATTTATTTTATATATTAACAACGTGGTGACTCACCTTCATGGTATGGCAAAAAAATATGATACAACAGCCTTATTTTATTTATTTGAGATCCTAAACTATAAATCTACAAAATTCTTGAATCTTTCGCGAAATAAATCGAGATGAATTATAATGGGATAAAACTCGTATTGATGTTCATATTAATAGTTTGGATATCAATTCTAGCTGGGCGTGTACCTCGCCATGCTGCAATCAATGACATAATCATACGGGCTCTTACCACAGTCAACATTCCAGCTATCCTGGAACCGTCAGGTTTGCTGCGCGATGATGGTAAGAGGCCAGATGGTATGTCATTGATTCCATGGAAAAATGGGAAGACTCTGGTGTGGGACGCAACTTGCGTCGACACAATAGCGCCGTCCCATTTATTGGGGTCTGCATTTAGGGCTGGTTCTGCGGGTAATGATGCTGATAGTCTCAAGAAGCGAAAATACAGTTATTTAGGTGAAGACCATATTTTAACTGTTTTCGCCGTTGAGGCTTTGGTTCATGGAGTCCAATTGTGTGTCGATTTTTCAAAGAAATTTCGGCGCGCTTGGTAGAGAGGTGTGGTGATCCAAGGGCTGGCTGGTGCGTATTTTGCCCAACGTATTAGTTTGGATTTACAAAGGGGCAATGCCGCCAGCCTCCTTGGTACCTTACCACCAAGCGGCAGTGAATATGAAGATATTTTTATATGATATAGTTCTTTTTTATTATTATTATTTTATTTTAGTGAAATTTGTACATATTGTTGACATAATGCTATTGATAGTTTAAATGATATTTTCCTCGTTGTATTTTAAATAACATAACATAACATAAACGTTCACGCCGTTTATCCCCGAAGGGGTTGGCAGAGGTACCAATACTCCTGAACTCACATGGCAAGCGCCATCTAGTTGCCAGAGAAGGTACCCACGTTTTGCTAAGACAGTGTACTCACGTGATAGGGGGCAGGCCTATCGCCGTTTTGTACGAATACACTGTCACATGACTAAGTACAACTCAGCCATGTGGGTTTCCTCACGATGTTTTCCCTCACCGTTAGCAACCATGATAAATTAACCACACATATGACTTTAGAAAAGACAAATTGGTGTAGGCCCGTCCCAGGATTGGAACTCACGCCCTTCTGTTTTTCGGGCGGGTGTTCTATCCACTGGACTATCATGTCGCTTTAAATTTTAAATATATGAATAAATTCAAGTTAATTCTGTATCTTAATGTTGATAGATCTTGAAATATTGCACTCATAATTAGTTGACTGTTTACTTACTAAAATTACACTTAGGGGAGGATGGGGGAATTGCGGACGCGGGGTAAATACGGACTAGCAAGTATCTACTTATTCCCTCCCCCCCCCGTGACAGCCCGGTACTGTCATCTGTTTCTTTTCGCTATTTTAGTGCCACGCAAAAACTTACTACAGCCGGCTGCGCACAGTTGGAAAGGTAGGTGAAATTTTAAAAAAATGTGTATATTGATCTAATTTTTAGTGTTTTTAGTGTTCGAGGGACAGGTCTGTATACTAAGTGATGGTAAAGAGTGATATTTTCTATGAATAGCTTTGTCAATGGAGTTTGAATTGCCAATGTTTGTTTTTATGGAACGTCTTCATAACCTACAAATTTCTCTGTTTGATTTAAAAATACCCAGTTGGGTTAATTGCGGACATACGTAAATACGGACGTCCGCAATTACCCCTAATTCGATAAACTATTATGAAAATAATCAATAACTGCTCATTTTTAGATGCCTCAGAAATATATAAGAAAAACAGAACAATCATACACCATCGAATCATTACAAAAAGCTGTGCAAGAAGTAAAAGATCAAAAGATAACTTTTCGTCAGGCGGAAGAAAAATATGGTATAATTTTGAAAATGAACGAAATGTTGATTACTTTTGTATTTATTGTCAGGAAAAGTACAGTGATCCACCCGCCGAAGACTGGATTATGTGTTTAAAGTGTAACAAGTGGGCTCATGAGAACTGCACTGCAGGAAGTTCTTCAAAGGCTTTACTTGTAAATTTTGTCTATGATGTGGACCTAGTCCGTAAATACCCCATTCTGTCCGTAATTAACCCAGGGTCAGTCCGAGTTTACCCCGAGCGCTACGGGTAATTACGGACATACAAGATTTTGTTTTTGCTAAAAATATTCTATTTGTTGATTGAGCTCGTTTAATAAGTATAATTGTTTTTGTAGATATGTAACTAAAGATTAATAATCAATAAAGATAGACTGATTATTACTAATAGTACGAAAGTTGTGCGTTATTTCCCTTCAGCGTCCGCAATTCCCCCATCCTCCCCTACGCCTTTAATTCCCATTGGGATAGGCAAAGACAATCGGCACAAAGAAAAATCCTGCCAAACATCTCTTGCTGGACATATTATTCATCAATCTACATATACATGTTCTTTAAACTATTTAAAAATCTCTCTTTTCTTTTCTTTTTAATCCTCTCAGTTCGGAATCCCGCTTTTTACACAACATATATACATATACTTTTGGCTATTAATCCGTAAAAGCGGTAGCCAGAGCTTCGGAATGAGAAAATCCTCTGCCACTCTTGGAAGCTCAGCGGGGCAAAATAGTAAAATTGTGATGGGTCTCAAACCGCGTCGCCCAAAAATCACTTAAAAAGCCCTTGTTATATACAACACAACTTGTTAATATTATCTCACATTGAATCGTCCTTCCTTAGTCTGGCTGTAGTATTGTTGAAATGATAAACATTTCCGGCTATTCATTCAAGGAATCCTAAAGATACAATACTATGCGATACAAGTCCCTTACAAAACAAATTATTCATACGAAGATTACAAGTTTTTTTTGTTATATTTGACTTCCTTTACGTTGTCTTCCTCTATCTTAAGGATATCTGAACAAAGTGGTTGTGTTGTAAAATACATGAACCTAAATTATTGATTTAATTGTTTTCCAAATTGCGCATTCGGCTTGCCCGTGAAGGGTTTCGTATTAGCGAAAATATTGAAATGAATTGTATAAGAAAGGTCAAGAGTATAATGGCAAGTGTGGGCTATAAAAGTAGAATTAAGTATAGCTTTTAATGAGCATAAATCAAAAAAGCAACCTAATCTTGCTTTTATGGTGTTATTAATACAATTTTGGAAATCTTATAAACTTATTTATATTAAGTGGAGGGTCCAAGGGGAGACATAGGGGCACATACATACATAATTATGGGACTTTTTCCATAATAGTCGACAATCCAATAAGGGAAGTCTCATTATTTGTTGGATTTGAAATCCATAATAAACAAAACATATTAATGATAACTCCCTTTCAACTTTCAAAATTAGCATAGAGAAAATTATCTATATCTGTTCTGATCTGTTCAAACAGGTAGGTAATATAGCAGTAAATAAAATCTGTATAAGTACAAAATGTACGTTTGCATCTTATTCATAAAAATATTATATAACATGCAAATAAATATATACCTTAGAACAAGTAAATTAAGTTATGATTATCCATTAGCGAGTAAGTTCTTCGTACAGTATAATTTATAAAACACTTTCCGCATCGATTTATCACAAGATCTTATTTTTAACTTATCACCAGCAGTAGCGCTAAGCAACTCTCTAATCAGAAAATATTAGGTCGTATTTATAAAACATATTCATAAATATTTTAAGGATGTAAGCGATAGAACCAAAGAATTACGTTATGAATAAAAACTCTTGTCTTTACATCTACTTTTTTCTAAATATTTTTTTTAAAAAAATTGCACTTTAATTCTATTTCAGAATTGACACTTCGTATTTTCGCGCGTAAAGAACCGCACACGTGTGTTCGTATTTCGAGCGTCGAGCCACACGCCCGTTCGGAATCGACTCTCGCATGGCACTAGCTTAAATTAAACCTTAAGCCTCTTTCTCCAAATCTGGAGTTAAAGATGCATGACGGAATATTAAACGCCTTGCCTTGGTCTTGTTTAATAGAAGTTCATCCATGATATGTCCCTACATCTTTATGAAGAAGAAAATACTGAAGTTGAAATATTATTGGCTCCGACTTGACCTGTCGTAGAATAACGCATTCAAAATTTGTTTAAACTTTAGATATTTTCAAAACCTTTTTTATAATTATTATTATTATTTCTATTGGTACCTAAGTTCTGCACATCTGAGACATTGCATAGACGTTGGATTCCTGTTGGATTGAAGTTTGCGGTGCTTGACCTTTAAAATTGCCTTTTGTAGAGAATGTAGTTCTGGAAAACTTTAAAGCTTCATGAAAAAAGCTAAGTTTGGTAAAGCAGGACGATTTAATCTATACAGATGAGAAAAAATGTAAGACGGAGTTATGAATGTCTTATAAAATTCGAAATAGAGTCTTCATAGCATCACAAATTTTTACCCGTCAGGTAATCGTAAAGTACTAGAGATTCGTATAGAGGTTTAATGCAAAGTTCGTTTCTCTACTTCTTCGAATTTGTTTTCTGACAAATTGTTCGACCACTCAACCCTAAGAAGCTCCTCCTCCTTACGCTTATTAGTTGCACCCAAACAAAGGTACCCGTAAACAAAGTTTGTTCACCCACTTATCGGGTCGTTCAAAGATCTGTTTGCTTTGACCTCACATGGAGCTCCACGGAGTCTTACCTGCTTCGTCAAACACTTCGTAGCAAAAACGAACATTATAACGTTAAAAGTATACATACATATACTCACGCCATTATTTCCCATTGGGGTGGGCAGAGACTATCGATCGCCACTTTGTACGATCCTGGCAAACCTCTCTAGCTTCATTCACATCCATCAATCTTTTCATACATGCTCTTTTATTCTTCATAATTTGGACGCCTGCATTTTTGACGCATCCCGTTAAAAACAGTAGATAGTATAAAAGAAGCATATATTTATTACTGACTAAAGAAAACATTACTATCTGATGTCTTATCGATTTCGTATGATGCTACTAAGAGATAGAGGTAAAGGATTGATGATACCGTGGAATACGCCTTTGAACTTTTGAGAGTGGCATCCTCATCTCAGGATACAGACGTCCGCTGTTAGCCAAAGTTCTCCACAAATACCGATGCTATGCTGCCCTCATTCGCCGGATTCACGCGATCTTTACTGACTCCTTTGTCCATCATATGGAAGGCGTTAGTATATATTGTATGAATAGTAATAGTGAGCTCAATGAATAAGAATTCCCGTCCGTCAAATAGACAGATGGGGGTTCAAACCCCGAGTCGGGCCTACATAAATGTGACTTTTCTAAAATCATACGTGTGGTTAGTCTATCATGGCTGTTAACGGAGAGGGAAAACATCGTGAGAAAATCCTCATAGCTGAGATGTACTTAGCCATGTGACAGTGTTTTCGTACAAATCAGCGATAGGCCTAACCCTATCACGTGAGTAAACTGTCCAAGCAAAACGGGGGTACTCTGAACACCAGGTGGCAATGTCAAGTGATGTTCAGAAGTATTAGTACCTCTGCCAACTCAATAACAACCTTGCCTGCAAAAATAGATAGAAAAACATTAAATTACATATATTAAATTGATACATTCATTAAACATAAACAGTTCCAACCATGACACACTATAATCCCAGATAAAGCAAAAAATAATTATTATAGGGGAGCAAATTTACTCACATAATTTTATAATCCTTTTTGATTTATTCAAAGCGAATGAAGCATATTTTATACATTCATAATGAAACAATTGCAGAATTATATTTTGTCCTAATACGTTTAATTTTCGGTTTGTCAAGGGGCCGGCCGTGTGACAGGGTAGGCCTAAAATATTATGCAAAATTCTAAATAATAATTTTGCATAATAATATAATATATATATATATATATAATTAAAGCATATATATATATATTTATGCTTTAATGTCATTAACCCTAAAACCAGGATAACTTTTAAAATAAATAGCAAAACGTTTTAAGGCCATAAATATAGACCCTGATGAAACTAACGAATATCAGATAAATATTTTTTTTAAAATGCTGTGTAGTGTCGGCTTAGAATAGCACTACCCCATTTCCTCCGGTGGGTGTACGTAAGAGGCGACTAACGGTATTGGGGCTTTTAAGGGATTTTTGGGCGATGCGGTTGGAGACCCATCACCAACAACCTTTATTTTTACCATCTTTTCCCCACTCACATTTCCAAAAGTGGCTGAGGAATTTCTAATTCCTTAGCTCTGGCTACCCCTTCTAGGGATTTACAGCCGTGAGTATATGTATGTATGTATGTATTTTTTTACATTTTAACTTGTATTATTTTAATGGTGCAACCAATGTTTTTATTTATGTCAAATACATTTTTTTCTATCTTTTTAAATGTGGTTCATATTTTGAATATCTAGGTTATCTAGACTCTAAGTTATTTAGACTTTCGAGTTCTAACGCCATAAACATTCATTGTTGTCGCACTCACACGCAACGAAGATTCAGATTCTGACAAGTGTGCTCTATGATTTTCCTCTTTGAGTTTTCCTTATGGTTTACTCGTACAAATATTCACGCAAATTAGATCCCGCCGGGGTAGGTAAACACTGTCGATCGCTACTTTAATAAATCTCTCGAGCTTCGTCTAAATTCATCAATATTTTCATGCATACTCTTTCATTCTTCAGAATATAGACGATACCTATGTAGTTTTCGTTGGTGTTCCTCACCTCACAGCCCATATACGTCCCCACCACGGGGCTCGAGCTTACCCTATATAGGGTGATTTGGCCATAGTCCACCACGCTGGCCAATTGCGGGTTGGCAGACTAACTACTACTACCGTAATAGTAGTAGTGTCGTTGGTGTCATTATCTACAAGTAAGCGCAGCCGATAAGAAAGACAAGAACAGTAATATATTCCTAATCCTTAGTTTTAATTATATACACAATTTTTTTGGATCTTGAGAATGTTATTTATTCTTTCTGTATTAAGAACCTAAATAAAACATATGCATGTGGCCGGAACAATATAATACCTACTTTCAAAGGTAGATGAATTATTGACATATAACGACAACACTTGACGTCATATTGACGAAGTCCGTGGCCGAGTGGATGGATGGTGACTAGCTTCTCGGTCCGAAGTTGCGGGTTCGATCCCTGCTGCGGACAACGTTTATGCGATGATTATAAATAATTGTTCCTTATAACATACATATCCTCACGGCCGTAAATCCCAAAAAGGCCCAGCCAGAGTTTCAGAACTAGAAACTCTTCAGCCACATTTGGAAGTTGATAGAGGACAAGATGGTCAAGATGGTAGAAATAAAGAAAGAAATCCAACCGCATCGCCCAAAAACTACTTACAAAAGTCCCATATCGTTAGTCGCCTCTTACGACACCCGAATGGAAAGGGGTAGTGGTAAAACCATTTATTTAGTCGTAAATATGGGTGCAGTTTACAAAGATCTTATATTGTACAATTGTTTCCTTTCACATTTGACCCTTGCGGGTATACAGCTTCAAATATTGACTAGGAGTCTATATTTACATGTAGATTTCTATTTCTAAATTAAATTAATTCAAATCTGTCATACAAAAATAATAATCACAAGGTCAATAATAATATAAGCATAAATAATAACATAAATAAACGTTCACGCCGAATATCCCCGAAGGGGTTGGCAGAGGTACTAATACTTCTGAACATCACGTGACTTTGTCACCTGGTGTTCAGAGTACCCACGTTTTGCATGGACAGTGTACTCACGTGATAGGGGGCAGGCCTATCGCCGTTTTGTACGAATACACTGTCACATGACTAAGTACAACTCAGCCATGTGGGTTTCCTCACGATGTTTTCCCTCACCGTTAACAACCATGATAAATTAACCACACATATGTCTTTAGAAAAGACAAATTGGTGTAGGCCCGAACCAGGATTTGAACACTAGTCGCTTGCACGATAACCGAGTGTTCTACCCACTGGGCTATCACGGTTGTAATAATTATAAAAAAACCCCAACATTTAAAGATAACTGCAATAAAAATATATCAAATATACCATGTCAATCATAAAAACTAATACATAACAGCTCAATAAAAATAAATAAAAAAATACAAGTCAATTAGCATAAAACATTAAAGTAAATATTAATTTTCAATTACCAATTTCATTATTATCGATCTTATTTCTATCAAACACTTCATTCATAGAATAAAAGCAATATTCCAGCAACCAATTAAATAACTGCCTTTTAATTTTATTTATAGGTAAAAGCTTTATCTCAACTGGTACTGAATTATAAACTTTGACAGAAATTTTGGTACTGTAAGTTTATTTTGGTTTTTCACCTGTAAGCGTTGTGATTTATACCCCATATGAGCTGGTTCGAAAGTGTGAATATTCTTAATAACATATAAAGTTGCTTGTTGCATAGAATATCACAATGTGATTTCCAGTTGAGGTGCTGGTCAAAAATATTCGCAAAAATAAAAACGATGAAACTTTTTGTATTGTTTGTTTTCTAAGCATATATTAAAATTTGGAACTATTTTACTTAGATGGAAAATTTGCATATGTTTAGTTTTGTCACTGTTCAGTCGTAAATTATTTAATTCCATCCAGTCACCTATTTTATAAAGAGCCGTGTTCGCATCGCGCTGCAACGCTGTCATCTGCATAAGTATTATTTCATCGTCAACTGATTTTGGGAGGTCGTTAATATAAAGAATAAATAAAAGGGGCCCTAATATGCTTCCCTGTGGTACTCCATATTTATTTACACGAAAGTTAGAATAGTACTCTTTTAGTGTTTTTATTTTCCTATTTCTTGAGTGACTTGTATTGGTATTCTAAGCCGGCACTACACGGCGGTTGTTCCTTAGTCTTTGATGTTATTTATATGTATATTATATCATATTGAATATACCGTTGATTTAGTATCCTATAATACTTAGTTCGGGGCTAACTTGATCTGTGTATTTTTTTTTTCCGTATACTTTTTGTTGTTATTTATTTGCTCTCCATACTTCACAAAACTAAAACGTGAACTTTATAGAAGATGCAGAGGAAAAATATAGAAATGTAAGGAATACGAAAAGAAATAGACTAACATCTCAATTATTGCATGCAATTTAATGAAGCAATATAACTTAAGTATTCTGTTATACACGTTATAATAATCCCTGGTTATTACAACATATTTCAACGAATGTTTTAGCATACTTTGTCCCGTGCCTAAAATAGTTCAGTGCCCATGTAATAGTTGTACCGTTAAAAAGTTGAGCGACCGCGTTTGTACGAGCCTCATAAAAAACGTACGGCGCCTACAACTACACGCTGCAAACAAGATACGAACAGAAAAACAAGTTGATCCCACTATCGAGATACCGGAAAACGCCGATCTAATTTGCTAACGGTACTGAAGGGCCTTGTTACACTGGCTTGGTATACAATGTTGTCTAATCATCTTGTACAGTCAACTTCAGATAAACCTAGACATAGACATGACAACTTTGATGGCAGTTATATCTGTTTGTACAACCAATTAAGGCAATTGCTAGTTGTAAATTCAATCGGTATTTTCTGAATGAAAATTAGGGAACATATTGAACTAGCCATTCCTATACATATAAATGATTCGGATTATTAGATATCACGTAACTGATACGCAAATTGATTTTAAAACGACCGATAAGAAAATATGTAGCGCTATTTGTTTCCTTTATATCGATTGTTTGTGGAACACGAATGAGATAAAAATTATCATTTTATAACTGTATGTTTATACATCAGTGTAAAGCATTCAATAAAATACATTTTGGCCTTCATCATTTATAGTTAAAATGTCGTTCAGAAACAAGGTAGCGTTAGTCACCGGTGCTAGTTCTGGTATTGGAGCCGCAGGCAGTGGCTATTCTTTTCGCCAAACGAGGAGCACAAGTCGCAATCGTGGGAAGGAATCAAACCAAATTAAACAAAACTACTCAGAATTGTAATGAAAACGACGAAAACCGATGCTTGCCTTTACTCGCTGATGTATCTAAAGATGCTGAGAGTATTATCGACCAAACAATCCAGCGATTTGGAAAACTAGACATCCTGGTTAATAACGCGGGAATAGGATCAACTGTTCGTTTTGGAGCCGAAAATACAATGGAAGATTATGACAACATAATGAACGTGAACCTTCGATCTCCTATTAATTTAACCAATTTAGCTTTGAAGTATTTAATAGAAAGCAAAGGAAACGTTGTAAATATATCAAGTGTTTTGTCAACTACAGTTTCTAAAACGGAAAATTTTGCTTATTGTGTATCGAAAGCTGGGTTAGACCATTTCAGTAGAATTATAGCACTTCAACTTGCAAACCAAGGAATCCGAGTAAACACTGTGAACCCTGGCCCAGTTGCGACAGATATAATTGAGAATACTGGTCTACCAGTGGAAGAAGTCTTAACGAAGTGGAAGAAACAAACAGCGCTAAAAAGGATTTCTGAACCTGAGGAGGTTGCTGAACTTGTTTTGTTCCTTGCCAGTGAAAATGCTAAAGGCATAACAGGATCACATTACTACATTGACAATGGTATATTCTAAAAGAAAAGATTTATTTCCCAATTTTTTTTTTAATTTTCTTTAATAAAGGTTTAATTTTTAAAATTACACTTTACATATGATTTTATTTCAATTAAAAGTGTATACGTGGCGATCGATAGTCCCTGCCTACCCTGATGGGAACTAACGGCGTGAGAATATGTATGTTTGTATGTATAAATTTGTAAACCTTAAATAATTCCTCTGAACTCCGTCACGTGATGTTCAGAAATATTAGTACCTCTGCCAACCCCTTCGGGAATGTTGTTAGTCAAGCCATCTAGAATTAGTCGAACTTAACTATTTCAATTGAATATCTTGACACGTATGAGTCAAAACAACCGGTACTTACCCATACTCACAATACGGTGTCATGCATAAAATCTATCTTGGCAGTTGAACAATCACCCATCCGAATAATAATTGTAACCGACATTGTTCAACTTAGATTGCAGAACATGAGCAAATCTTTCATCCTTGTTCCATTCCGACATGCTTTGACTCTAATATGACACGACGTATAAAATCATACGGAATACAAATCGAGTTAGTCACAAAGTACAATAATGACTGAATGAGTAAGCTGTATACCGTGTAGTGCTGGCAATGTCAATACACCTTTCTACCCACGAGTGCCTTAAGAGGTGACTAAGGGTATGGGGCTTTTCTAGGTGTTTTTGGGCGATGCGGTTGGAGACTCATCACCAACGATACTTAATTTCTACCATCTTGTCCCCTATCAACTTCCAAATGTGGCTGAGGAGTTTCTAGTTCTAAAGCTCTGGCTACCCCTTTTTGAGATTTATGGCCGTAAGTATATGTAGGTATGTATGTATATATGAGTAACCTGTTTAGTATCGCCCTTAACTAGCATTAAGTGATTGCTAGGCGATGTGGTTGGAGACCCATCATCATCTTTTATTTCGATATATTTTCCTTCCTATATGCTGTGTAGTGTCGGCTTAGAATAGCACTATTTCTTCCGGTGGGTGTACGTAAGAGGCAACTAACGGTATTGGGGGCTTTTAAGGGATTTTTGGGCAAAGTGGTTAGCCATCATCACCTTTATTTTACCATCTTTTCCACACACAACTTTCCAAAAGTGGCTGAGGAATTTCTAATTCCTTAGCTCTGGCTACCCCATCTAGGGATTCATAGCCGTGAGATTATGTATGTATTTTCCTTTCTCTACTTCCAAAAGCAGCGGAGGACTTTTTGTTTTTTCTAAAACTCTGGTAACCCCTTTAATAGATTTATTGACGTGAGTAACGGTAGCGTATGAATACGATTACGACTCTTACTGATGCGGTATGTTGCCAAAATATGATAAAAAGTTTTTTTAAAAATAAACTTTTAAGTGTTTTGAAATATCACCACTGCATTTTTTCCTTTGTCTGTTCGTAGTAGGCATTTATTACTAAGCTAAGATTGAATCCATATTAACCGAATTGTATACCTAAATTGAGCGCAGGAGCTGTCCCTGACTATCGCCATTTCCCCTAAATAAAAACAAACGGTTAACAATGGTCCCCAGGGTCTATTTAATTTTATTAAAAATCAACTATTTGTCCGCAGATTAAATCAATTGCATACAAATAATCACATATCAAATGGTAAAGGATGAGCTATTTGATTAACAGGATTGGAAAGAAGTTTTTCGAGCCCTATGTTCCTGAAGAGGAACAACAGGATATAAGTAAGTATAGTACGTATTATAGGTAATAGTTAAACAATCAAACAATCAAAGTTAAACAATCGTGCGTGATAACTCAATAGGATCCATGCTGATGCTGATAGGTGTAGGTTCAAATCATATGTATGGATTATTTATCATTGCTGTTTGCGGTGACGGCGAGGGACATCATTTACAAGTTGTAATTAAGTCATCTGACTTTGAATTCGTACTAAACGGTCATAGTCCTGCCCCCTGCCACGTGATTACACTGTCCGAGCCAAACTTGGTTACTCTGAACACCAGGTAGCAATTTCTCGTGATGTACACAAGTATTAGTACTTCTGCCACCCCTTTCGGGGATATACGGCGTGAACATTAAGATCTTTGAGTTAAGTTTGTGAATAATAATTCATTTTTTAAATCATAATTAGGGTGCTACCTAATGTCAAAACAGTCGTTGGTCGTTTTTTGCTATTAATAAGAGTAAAGTAATATCACGTTGTGTCAATGTCAGTGTCATGTCGATGATTCGTCATTGTTATGATAAATGCCAAAAGACGTTAAAGTTTATAATTTTTTATATTTATCAAGGTTTTTTTTTTTTTTCGCTGTCGGTGTTGTTCGTGAACACAGTCGCTGGATTGTTTTTTGTTGTTAATTTATCTTATATGCGCTTTTTTTAACTTATTATTGTTATTTCACTTTTAGTTTTGTGTTTGTTGTACGGGTAAGTGGTTTATTTAACTTCCTGTAGTTAGATTCCCGAGGTTGTCCATATCTAATATGGATAACCTCAAAACCCCTCCCCGGCCTCCGGACCCACCGGAATCTAGTGTCGATAGCATGGACATATTGTCCCCTGAAGTCTTTTCGGCTCAAGATAGTAGGAAGAGACACCGTGATGTCTCTGACGAACCAGCATCAGCGGTTAAAAAAACTATTATTAACCGTGAGTTAGCTTCTGCGTCTATCCAGGGTATTTATACCCATCCCTCCCTTCTGGAGGGTATTAAAAGCTACGAAAATTCAGAAGGCGGAAATTTTGTTGTCCACGTTAGCAGAATAGTTGCTGACCCATCTGCTGGAACTACCATTCGCCCTATTAAGCTGGGGAAACTTTTATTTAATAACAATATTAAAAATATTGTAAATGATGGAATCAAAAGTGTAGGGAGAAACAGAGTCTCCATCCAATTTAATACTGCCAATGCTGCCAATGAGTTCCTGGCCAACCCCATTCTCGAGGCTAATAATTTCAAGGCTAACATTCCTTCTTTTAATGTTATGAAAATGGGATTGGTTCGTGGTGTTCCCTCTGAGTGGAGCATTACGGAATTTGTTGAAAATATAGAGTTACCTGCCGGTTGTGGTAAAGTTCTGAAAGCCCGCCGACTAAACAGAAAAGTAATTAATGATGGTTCTACTTCTTGGGTTCCGACTCAATCAGTGGTCATAACTTTTCATGGCCAATTGCTTCCAAAAAATGTGTATTGCTACAATACATCCCTACCGGTTGAACTTTACCAGCTCCCAACTATCCAATGTCTGAATTGTTGTAGATTTGGACATGTTAAATCCCAATGTAGGTCCCAACCACGTTGTTTTAAATGCAGTAATAATCACCCAGGTGATAGTTGCCAGAACAATGAATTAACTTGTGTTTACTGTTCAGGTTGCCACTCAGCAACTGACAAGAACTGCCCTGAACAAAAAAGGCAAAGAGACATAAAGTTAGCTATGTCCCAAGACTCAATTTCTTACTTTGAGGCATCTTCTCGGTTCCCATCTGTCAAAAAATCTTATGCTGATGTTGCAGCTTCTCTTCTTATTCCCTCCTCTTTATCTTCTTCTTCATCCCCCAAAAGACAGGAACAAACATCCTATAAAAAGACTGTGTTTATGTCTCCCAAAAGAAATAATTATTCCCAGCAAGGTTATGATAGAAGGGCTCATCAAGAGATTATCTCAGTTCCATCCTCATCTCTTCAGGATGGTTGTGCCCTCTATAAATCCTCTCCTTCTACCAATGAGAACTTGATAGAACTCTTAATTTCCACACTCGTCAACTTGCTTAGCAAGTGTGACGAGTTTATACCGGACAACGTTGCCAATTTACTTACCTCTCTATCCCCTTTCCTCAATAATGGATCTAAGACTCCTTCAATGGAACGCTCAAAGTCTCCGTCCTAAAAAATGTGAAATTTCCCGTTTAGTGCAGCAATTTGGCCCCGTGGCCCTGGCTGTCTCGGAAACATGGCTGGTTCCTGATTCCCATTTTAGGGTTTCTGGATTTGCATGTTTGCGGGATGACAGGGATGACGGATATGGTGGTTGCGCACTATTAATCAATAGAAACTTGCCCTTTTCAATGATCCCAATCCCCTCCCATAGTTCTAATTTAAATATAGTAGCAGCAAAGGTTATGAATTTTTCTATTGTTTCCCTGTATATTCCTTCGGGCTCTGCCTCCCACATGTTAGTTTCTGAGCTGCAATCTATAATTTCTGCCATTGATACTCCTATTATTATAATGGGGGATTTTAACTGTCACCATACTTTGTGGGGCAGTTATTACTGCGATGCAACCTCAACCTCACTTATAGAAATGTTTGATTCTTTGAATGTTTGCCTTTTGAACGATGGATCCCCTACCCGTAGAGTTAGCCCCTTACAAAATCGAAAAAGTGCTGTTGACCTTACATTGTGTTCTCCTTCGCTTGCATCATTATTGTCTTGGGTCACAATTCATGATACACACGGTAGCGATCATCTTCCCATTCTAATCTCTTATTCATCTCCCATACCACCACCTGTAAACCCTGACCCTCTTCTTAAGTACCAACTCAATAGTCCCGACTGGTTAGCTTATAATGGAGCCGTTGAATCCAAAATGGCTTCGGTCCCAGAAGTTTCCCCTAATAATGCTATTTCTGTTTATAAAAATTTTGTCGCAAATATCATTTCCGCTGCTGATGAAACTTTGCCCCTCAAAAATTCTCACCGTAAATACTCCTCTCCTCCTTGGTGGGATAAAGACTGTACTAAAGCAGTGAATGACAGAAAAGATGCAGAAGAGTTATTTAACATGTCAATGACTTTAGAATCCTATTTAAATTTTAAAAAAATTGCAGCTCATACCAAACGTATGCTCTCTCAGAAGAAACGTAGCGGGTGGCAAAGCTATTGCCAATCTCTTTCACCTAGGACTCCACCGTCAAGGGTTTGGAAGGAATTAAAAAAATATAGGCTATCACAGTCCCCCTGTAATTTGTCATCTAATGATTCTTCAGTGTGGTTTGAGAATTTTGTGAGTAAGTTAGCTCCCCCATCTGTCCCCACAATAAATATGTTACCATCCCCTTATAATTTTTCATCACATGACCCTATGGATGCCTCTTTTACATCACAGGAGCTGGATCGTGCTTTGAGTGGTTTGAGGGACTCAGCTCCTGGTGTGGATGGGATCCCTTACTCCTTTCTCTCTCGTTCTGGGGAGGTCACCAAAAATATCTTTTTAAATCTTGTCAATCACTTTTTTTTCACTGGTGTTATCCCGTCAGATTGGAAGACCCAAATTGTTATCCCCCTACTCAAATTTGGCAAGGACCCATTACTATCTACTTCATATCGTCCAATAGCTTTGTCATCCGCTCTTTTGAAAGTATTGGAGCACTTAATAAAAAACCGTTTGGAGTGGTTTGTTGAAAGTCGACACATATTACCAGAGTCGCAATATGGTTTTAGAAAGGGTATGGGCACTTTAGACAGCATCTCAGTTCTTACCACAGCCATTAGATCATCTTTTTACAGAAAGGAATACCTTGTTGGTGCCTTCTTAGACATAACTGCGGCATATGATAATGTTCTTCTTCCGGTGTTCAGGCAAAAACTGCAACAGCTGAATATCCCAGTGAGGATAATACATTTCATTTGTAACATTTTTATGGAAAGATCCATAACTGTCCGCGGTAGGGACTCCGATAATTGCCCTAGATCTGTTTGGAAGGGCCTTCCCCAAGGTTCTGTTCTTAGTCCTATTCTTTACAGCCTTTATACTTATGATTTGGAACAGGTAGTTAACAACTTTTGCAATATTTTACAATACGCGGATGATATATGTCTCTACTCCCAAGTTAATTCCTTAAGTGATGCAGAATCATCGTTAAACAGAGCCTTTTATTATTTAAGTACTTGGTTAATGGAACATGGCCTTTCCCTATCTCCATCTAAAAGCTGTGTTGTCATATTTACTCGTAAGCATCAAGTACCTGACATCAATGTTACTTTTGAAGGTTCTTCAATTCCGGTGGTTAGCAAAGTCAAGTTTTTGGGTGTATTTTTAGACTCAAGACTTAATGGTGTGGCTCATTTCAATTACGTCTCAAGTAAATGTGAGAGTGGTATTAATGTGCTTAGAGCTCTATCAGGTGTCTGGTGGGGTTGCCATCCTCGTACTCAAAAGATTCTTTACAATGCGATTGTTCGGAGCCAGTTGGACTATGCTTCCTTTTTATTGATGCCATCCAACAAATCCTGTTCAGTCCAAGTTACCCGCATTCAAGCCAGATGCTTGCGCATAATTCTCGGAGCAATGAAATCTTCCCCAATAAACGCCATGCAGGTGGAGTGCGTCGAGGCTCCCCTTAGTCTTAGACGTCAATACCTATGCGATAGATTTTTATTTAAAGTCGCGCAGTCTGCCTCCCATCCTTTACTACCTGCTTTGCGTCAATACTCTGAGATCTTGCAACCGAATAATAGCCGTCCCCCAATCGTTGATAGTTTCAATTTTCTGTCTAATCTTTCTGCGCCATTATTTCAGTGTAATGGTCATCCTCTATTTTCTCACCCTTATGAGTCTCTTATATTTTCCCCTTCGCTTATTCTTAATATTGGTATTGATAAAGATTCTCTCAATGCCAACCAACTATTCCTCGAGACTGTAAACTCTCGCTGGAGTGGTGGTTTATATATATTCACCGATGCCTCCAAGCTTTCGTCTGACGGTAACGTTGGTTGTGCGGTTTGGATCCCGAAGTTCCGAGTTATACTAAACTGTAGTCTTCCTGTCGAATCTTCAGTATTTACAGGGGAAGCAGTTGCCATTCTAGATGCAGTTAAATATATAGAGTCAAACAGTCTTAACAATTCCATTATATTCTCGGACTGTAAGTCTGTTCTTCTGGCTATTTCTTCCAACCCTTTCAGAGCTAAACACATTTCCCCAGTAATATTAGAAATAAAGTATCTGCTTTTTAGATGCCACTCACAAGGCATCCACATTGAACTCGCTTGGATTCCAGCTCACTGTGGAATCATAAATAATGAAATAGTGGATGCATATGCAAAGGAGGCTATTGTATCTGGTTCCCTTCAACACCAAACTGTCTACGCTCAAGATGTCTGTAGTCTCGCTAATCCTCGCATGTTTTCGAATTGGCAAAATATTTGGGACAGATCTCGTCTGGTTAAAGGAACTCATTATGGTAGTATTCAACCAATTATTCCATCGCGCCCTTGGTTTAACCAGAAAAGGTGTAAAAATATAGATAGATGGGCTATCTCATCAACCATCAGGTTAAGATTAGGTCACGCTTGCACTCCAGTGTTTTTGGCGAAAATAAGGGTGAGAGATAGTTCTCTGTGTGAATGTGGTCTGGCGGATGGGTCAACAGACCACTTGTTTTTTGAATGTCCTAAGATTCCTTCGGTTTACAATTATCTCCCTTCCTTCGTTCCTCTCCCTACTAATACTAATTGTTTAATATCATTAGTTGAATCTCCCTTTGTAAATATCTGGTGTAAGTATTTAGTTAGTAATAATCTTAAATTGTAGTTAGTCTTTGTATAGCTAGGTATATGTTTATTTAAGAAATGTTTTTACTCCCTTCCCCAAATATATTGTTATGTCCAAAATTGTTTTGTTTTTTACAGGTTCTGGTGGTAGTCTAGAGTGAAATTTCACTTTTAATTTTTTTTAATTTATATAACCCTTTTTTTAAAATAAATATATTTACATCTGCACTGTTTTCTTGCCGACCGCACTTGACATTGGCGAAATTATTGTGGCAACACGATAGAAGCCACGAAGAAAAATAGAATAGAAATAGAATAGAATATATTTATCAAAGATTAATGCTTGTTAAAAAATATAAAAAAATATTAGAAAAAAAAAATAGCTATGGAACCTAAAAGAATAAAAAATGCATCGGAAGGCATAGCCGTAAGTTAACCTATATAACATTGTACGGAAGTAGCAAAAACACCACACCAAACTCGTTTATTAGTCATACTCACATCATATATCATGTTTTGATACAACGAACTTGTATTTTAAATATTTATCATTACCTATACATTACATTCGTTTCAAGGGTGCACATTAGCACGAAGAATAAAGCATTGAAATTGTAAGTAATTTTAAATTTCGTTCTGTTTTTCAGCCCATGGGCATAACTGCTTTGAATGAGACGGTGCTAAGTAACCAACCGGAGTCTCGTTATGAGTGCCCCATCTGCCTGAATTGGCTGAGAGATCCAATGGTTACCACATGTGGCCATAGATTCTGTAAGAGCTGTATCTCATCCTGGCTAAAGTGAGTTCTCCACATTCTTCACTCTATCCTGAATTGATCATTCTTATTTTAGATCTGGTTATGTTACCAAGAAGTAATTTTACTTATAAACTTTCAGTCTAAACCAGTATATAATCATTGGGCGCTACTTTTACATAAATTATATGGTCATAAATAAATGACAGAATGCCCCAAGGTGAAAATTGAGATATTCTATGATTAATCATGAATAAGAACAAGAGTAAAGATAAACAGTAGTATATGTATACTGTATGTCTAAAATTAGTAAGTCATCCAATGAAATAAGTTTTAATTTGCATAAAATCATTCTAATTATTTTATTTACAATTTAATATTTCTATTTATTTTTTAACTTCAACTTGGAGTTTTTGGTTTCACATATTTAGACAAATAAAGATGTTGAGAAGTAAATTATTTACTCTTAGTTGTTGATTATAAAGATTTACAA
This sequence comes from Bedellia somnulentella, assembly GCA_963576735.1. Taxonomy (NCBI): domain Eukaryota; kingdom Metazoa; phylum Arthropoda; class Insecta; order Lepidoptera; family Bedelliidae; genus Bedellia; species Bedellia somnulentella. The sequence goes on from OY755171.1 coordinate 16,595,495, forward strand.
CTTCTAGTATATCTTAAATTTAGATTTACTATTTTAGTATATTTGTATTTTGCAGAACTAGTGGACATTGCCCAATAGACAATGTGAATTTGACAAGTAAAGTAGATATATTTCCTGACAACTATACAAGAAGAGAGATACTGGAGCAAAGAATGTCTTGTCCTTTCGCAGCTAAAGGTACCATATGAATTATACTTTTTGATATATGAGACAAAGTCAAAGACCAAATAATAATAGAATTTATTTCAAACAGTAACAAATTTACTTTTTTCAGTCTAAGCTTAATTTTAACATCAAAATCAACATCACAACATCATTATTTGTGTGTGATAGAAGCTTTGCGGTGTATGCTTGAAATAAGACTAAACCTATTTCTTCCCAAAGTTTTCATTAAGGGCAACTCACATGTTTGGGACATTTTATTTTATTTGCACATTTAGAATTTTTTTGCTAAGTGGCTAAGGACCATTTACCAAGCATTTTTTTTACAATCTATTGCTAATTCTGAAGCTCTAGCTACTTTTTTGCGATAAATAGCTACGTATATAATATGTATTTTCTTATATGTACATTTAATTTAGAAGTGAGTTGAACTTCATAGTTTGTTTGCATATTTTTTTATTAGAGAAAAAAATCAAATCAACCTTTTCCAATCAAACTGTTTAGTAGGCAGTTTCCAAGGTGGTGTACAAGTGTATGTTGAACAACTATATTGTTTGTACAATTAATTACTTGGAAAACCCCACATCTTTAGAATGTTGGATGTGGCAGAAGAAGCATGAAAGCAGAGTGAATGCAGTAGAGATGAGGTCCCTCAGAAAAAAATGTACTGTTAGATTATCTGATCGAGTGAGAAATAGTTATTTGTGAAAAATGTGGTGTGAAAGATGATATTGTAAGAAAGATAGAAAAAGGAATGTTGAGATGGTTTGAGCACATAGAGCGGATGGATGATAGAAAATTGGTAGAAGGGATCTATAGAGCTAGTGTGGATGGTAATGTTAGTAGAGGACGACCACAGAGAACACACTTGGACCAAATTGAAAGTGTGCTCAAAAAGGCAGGTGTCCAAAGTATGAAGAATAAAAGAGCATGTACGAAAAGATTGATGGATGGAAACAAAGTTAGAGAGGTTTGTCAGGATTGTATGAAGTGGCGATCGATAGTCTCTGCCTACCCCAATGGGAACTGATGGTGTGATGTATGTATGTTTAGACACTCTGTATGGCACCTTACAAAGTCATAAGATATTGAAATTCCAAGCCAACACTGCCCATCAATCAATGCCCATGGTCTTGATTGGTAATAACAATCTTGTAGATCCAGAAGTTGTGGCCTCAACCATGCTGAGGTGGACTTTCATTTGATACATAAAGATGTTTGTTTCTGGTCTTGGATAAGATTTAGAGGTTTATAATACATATAGATGTATATTGTCAAGTTACTAACCTATACCAAAAGTCATTAAATTTATTGTACCTGTTAATCTTTTAGATATGATAAAAGTAATTATATATGTGCAAGTTTTCGATGTAGTGGGTTAGTTAAATTAGTATATTGTACTCACGAGCTTTATTTCCATTGGGAATCGATTAGCCCTTTGCACAAAACTAACAAATCTCTCTTGCATTGCTCACATTCATTATATTCATACATGCCCTTTTATTCTCGTCACTGTGTATATCATATCATTGCCATATAAAATGTTTCTGCCTATTTCTACCAAACTGTTTCAATCTATACATATACCTATTCCTTTATTTCAGGCTGTTCAGTAAAAGTAGCCCCACTAGACTTGGATGCACACATAGCAAACTGTGAACACAACCAACCAGAGCCATCGCAACCGGATATCCGGATACCATGCTCGTTCAACACCCTTGGATGTAAAGACACGTTTGAGAACCAGGAGGATATGAACAAGCATCTGCAGGATGCCATACAGAGTCATATGAGTGTATGTACTCCAGTAATTGGAAATTCCATATATAGCTGAATTCTTGACAACATAGCATGATTATTTGGTCACTCTAGAGAACCCACTTTTGGTTAGTATAGTGTATTAAGTAGATGGAAAGGTCGTAAAGTATAAACCGTCACATGTATTGTATTGTTGCGATCCCACTATTAACATTATTGGAAAAGGGTTACAAACGGTTTGGCCCGAATTCTAAACCGAGATAGGTCTTACTAAATAGCAAAGGCTGAGGTGTCTAAGAGAAAGTGATGAGAACTTATTTTACTAAAAGTGAAAACGTTAATGTATTATACAGTTGCATGTTCCGCAGCCCCATTCTATATTTTTAACACCTGTTGCTCTATATATATTTTCTTTTCAGTACCTAATGAACGCCTACTCAGAGGTGCGAATAAACAACGATATATCTAGCGCGGGCGCCGACCCGAAGGAACAAGAAGCCATGTGTCTCTGGGAGGCGCCGGACAAATCCACGGGCGAGAGTAGTGCTCCGCCGCTTAACAACACTAACGCACTCATTAGGTAAGTGGGTTAATGTTTATTTAGTTGACATATAAACTGAATGACACTGTAGTGTCACTGTAGTGTTTTATTGTATGAAATAAAACTTGTGTTAGAAATACTCTGTTATAAATAATTATTTTTCGATAATTGAAAGAGTGAAATGGATGTAAGAGTTTATATCCTAAATTACGTATACAGTCTAATGATGTAACGAATATTTGCATTTGCATTCGCATCCGCGAATATTCGCCTGATTTTTTATATTCGCATTCGTGAATATCTTTTGAATAAATTGCGAATATGAAACTGCAAAAACACAGAATGTTTTGAAAATATTAAGTAAATTTAAATGAAACAAAATCGTATTCATATATTTTATTTTTAATTGTAAAACGTTCGAACTTAACATCTTTGTCTTTTTAGAATTTACCTTTTTTGTGTTTATAAATCACAGTTCTTATGACATTACAAAACAAATAATACTGTGTTCATGTTTAGGCAGTATACTTATTAAGTAGGTACATAAAGTAGTGCTTTGATCAGTCTTCGTCTTGCCTACACATACACATACTTTGATAATTATTTAAACTTAAAAATAAAATAAACTGAGGTTTCTACATATTTTGCTTTATATGAAAATCAAATCTTTATTTTCTTTTTAAAAACTAAACAACATACACTTAACCTTCTCATTTCTCTCTTCTCTTTCTTCTCGTTTCTGATTCTCACATTTATTTATTTCTCGGGACGATGATGCCAATGAAAGAGTTTTCAATGTCTTCTGTTTTTCTGTTTCACGGTTTTCTTATTGAGTTGTATTACAGTCTCTCTTTTCTACAGACATGTATAATTTTAATTTATTGGAATTTTGGTGAAGATACTTTGAGAAAACTCAAATGGTGTCGAATAGATTTCAGGCACAACCTGTTCTTAACTGTAAGAGGAAATGTGTTCGCAATAGAGCGCGTAATTCAAATAATTCGCTATCACCAAAAATAACAATCCAAGTTCTCTTATAATCTTCATTGTAACAATCTATAAAATCATTAACACATGTCCCACAGAGCCCTATACGAACGCGTAGTAATCCTAGAGCAACGCAACCGCGAACAAGACATCACGGTGGCGAACATTTCCAAGCAGCTGGCCGCGTTCAACCTGGCCAAGCGGAAACAGAACCACGACATGATACTCCGATACTGTATGGGCAACTATATTTGGAGGGTCGACAATTTTAAAGCGAGGCTGGATGCGATGCTTCGAGATCATTCGAAGATGCTGTACAGTCCTGGATTTTATACGTCGCCGAATGGTTACAGGTTGGTTGATTGTTTTACTTATGTTTTATTAGCAGGCAAAACTGTAAAACTTCTTTTGACTTCAAATATCAGACAAAAGTGGTTTTGACCGGTTATGAGACTATATGTTAATGTTTAAGGCCGCAAATAATTTAATATGATATGCATTTATTATTTTATACAAGTATTTATCTTATTGTTAATTGATTAGATTCAGGTTGTACTTTCTGCAATCGAAAGTGATTCGGATCGGTCATGAAATACATTCCTGGGCATACATACATTATTGGCAATGCAGCTTGAAACTCTTCTCATATATTGGTCTAATATTGTGTGTAATTAGAATAGAATAGAATAACTCTTTATTGTACATCATACAGTTTACAGTGAGGTACAATCGGCGGTCTTATCGCTAAAAGCGATCTCTTCCAGACACTGACCTCCATTATACTATATAAGTACGCTGGACTAATTATAGGCCGGGTGACAGTGAGGCGATTTGATTTTCGCCATTTTGACGCTTACGGCAGCAGTGAAGGAACAAGGAACTAATAAAAGAGATGGGACAGTAAGATAAAATATATCGATAAAATGTTTCTGCTTAAAGGAAAGGCTAAGTTTTATCGAAACGAAACTTTACAGCATTATTGATTTATAATTGTTTCTAAAAACCATAGATATATTATGCTTTATGGTAAAAAAACACTGGCCATTTTGCAGTTTACGTCGTATTTAGTTCCTCGTTCCTTCATTGGGGGCGCATCAAATTGGCACAGTAAATAGCTGTCATTTTGATACGTATCGTTAGTCCAGCGTACTTATATAGTATAATGGAGGTCAGTGCTTCCAGACAACAAGATCAGATCTCGTGACAAACCATAGCTGAAATATTGTGCCATTGCCTCTCACTCATAACACATATCCAGCCAAAACGTCACATGTTTTTTCTACAAAAAAATGTAAACCCCGTCTCAGATATACGCCTTGAATGCTCGCTACCAAATTATATAAAGAAAATCCCATGACAATTTCAGATTCTGCGTCCGCCTAAACATATCACCGACGAATCCTCTCTGCTTCGCTCTCCATCTGCACCTGATGAAAACTGAGAATGACGAATGTTTAGACTGGCCTTTCAACGGCAGAATATCCATAGCCATGATCAACCAGTATGACCTTGAAATGACTCAGAAAGACGTCATGATGTCCAATTCTACTTTGATCGCGTTCCGAAGACCGACCCAAGAGATCTGTTTGCGAGGATTCGGATTTACTGAGTATGCAGAGATCAGTAGAGTCGTGAAAGATGGATTTGTCAAAGATGATACTCTGGTTATCAAAGTGCAAGTTAAATGTGTATGACATGAGGAGGACTCTTTTGGTTGTTAATTATTTTTTCTGGAGTATGACTTTATTGGTGCTCGAACTTTTATGGTAATAAAATCAAGTTTTTATATTTATTATTTTAACACGAAAAAAATGTGCTGAGAAGTATATTAGATTTCTGATACCTATTAAAAATATGCATTTGCCCCTAGATGAGAATTCAAAAACATAAAGACACTTTAGTAGTACGTGATACACAGCATTACATGAAAGAATTCATTTTTAGTCGAAATTTGTCGACTTAGTTATTGAACAATATATAGTGAGTAGACTAAAAATACTTTAATAAATTATAATATACGCGATAACAATAATAAGGCTGCGTCCCCAGTAGGCAAACTGTTAGCCGCCGACAGAGTGAGCCGCAAATTTGCAGCGAACTGAAATTTGAGTTAGCTGCAGACTCAAATCAATTTTCGTGCGTCGCAAGCAAACTGTAAGAGTTTAGCCGACCGACTGAATTATAATAATTATATAATTGAGTCACTACGCCCGGCGAACAACCAATCGCTGCCGCCGACTGGAACCGGTTTTGGTGGGAGTCGGCCGCTCACTAAGGCTGGTTTTACAGTCACGCTTACCGTCCGCGCGGGTGGTAAGCGCGGCTCGCAAGCTCGCGGATGACCCGCTCGAAACTATAAAACGAGTTCAGTGCTACGCGGTTTGCCGCCTCGTACAGTCGTAAAGAGACTTCTCGCATTTGTTATATTATATTACCTATGGAAAAAAAAGCAACGACAACGACGACTACAAGTACATCCTTACAATGCCACTAGGTTTCTGAGAGGCGCATTCTCTACATCGTTTTCGGATTTAAGAGAACATGGTGACAAATTCTTCAAACATTTCCGTCTGTCTACAACATCATTTGATGAATTACTCTGCAAGATAGAACATAATTTAAAACGATCAAGTTTACGTCGAGTCCCTATAGAACCAGTTGAAAAGTTGGCGATTACCTTAAGGTAAGTTGTATAAAAATACTTTTTATTTTTAAGTAATTACTTTATTAATTAAATTGTGTTTACAAATAAAAAAAAAACAAACAATGAAAAAGTACTCGCTCCGTAACCCTCGTTGAAATGAAATTTAGTAGAAATTGTCGTTTCCTGGTGTTAATATTTGAAATGTAATATATTTCACCACAGCTTTGCTGAACAAAATTAGAAATTGTCGTTTTCTGATGCAGTAGTAGGAAAGTGGTTTATTTCTTCACAGCTTTGCTGAACAGAATTGATGACTGTAGAATGAGACTCATATTGATTTGCAGATTGATAGTCTTGCTGCGTGCTCTCACTAGGTACAGATCCGTTAGCTGGTAACGTTAAGTTTGAAAAATATGATGATTGATAGCTTTGCTGTATTGAGACGGTTGCAGACATTACATTAGAAGAATTAGAATCATTTTCTGGTGACATGATATTGGCATATTGATGTGATGTTTGATAACCTGGTTGCGTAGTAGTATCATTAGAATTAGAGATTGGTGATATAATAGTAGAATTTGAGACATTTTCTGGCGACAATATGTTGGAATATTCATTAGATTCATTAGCTGGCGTTACAAAATTTGATGTCGACGTCGTACCCACTGAATGTGGCGCGGAAAGATCCATAGCAATTTGCAACACTTTCGAACGAAATAAAAGTTTTTCATAACTGTTAAACGACTTTAGAATTGGACCAAGAGAATTAAAAAATGCTAAATCGTCAGAGCTTATGTCTGGCATATTTTTGTCCAATAAATCTACTAACTGCCTCTCAAACATGGAGTTCTCTGGTATCCGCCGTGTATTTTTTCTCTTGCGAGCCCATGTCGGTTTATCTTGGTCAGCCACCGTAGTAAAACTGTTTTGAGAAGAGCCAGGAATATCTGCGTTCATTGTTACTTGAGCTTGAGTTTCTGATGAACTTGAATATTCATCAATGTTGTTCAAGGATTCTGAAACTACGTTTTCAGTGGTACGATCAAGAAACTTCAATTCTTCGAAATAAATATATTTTTTAACTGTTTTTGCACCGCTGCCGGATGGTGTATTTTTCATATTCGCTTTAGTTTTAAAATATCCGTCTCTTGCAGACTTCCATCGTTGACGTAAGAGCTTATCTGAAAAAAAAACAATAAAAAGTTAACCAATACCTTAATTTTTTTAAATCAACACACAGTCAACAGTATCGATTAGCAAAACAGGTCCAGCAGGGTTAGCCAAGTGGCAAGCGTTGAATCGAAACGTGATCGAAACGCTCGCAAAAATGTATGAAAATAATTAATAGAACGATATCCCACGTGACTTAGTCGTATCAAATTATGTACGAGGGCTGCTATTTATGTATCCGGAACTGGCCACTTACAGAACAATAATTTAAAAAGTAATTACATCATTTAAAAATAGAACTCTTTAGCTTTAGAATACATTTATTTTTATGTGACTGTCAATTGTTTTCACATCGTAGCGTCATTTTGAAAATTGCGTGTCTTCACCACCATGGATTTAACTCGTGAACATTTTCGTGCCATGATTTTTTACGATTTTCGGCGTGGTCTAACTCAAAAACAGTGCATCGATCAGCTTACTTCAACTTTTGGGGATGAAGCACCCTCAAAGACCACTGTGTATCACTGGTTTAGCGAGTTTAATCGTGGACGATCTAAGCTTACTGATGAAATTAAAGAAGGTCGCCCTAAAACGGTCGTTGTACCTCAAAACATCGATGCTGTCCGGGAACTAATAACTCAAGATCGTCATGTTACATATCGTGAGATAGAGGCATCTCTGGGCATTAGTATGACGAGCATACATAAGATACTTCATGAACATTTAGCTGTAAAAAAAATTTGCTCCCGTTGGATTCCGCACAACTTGAGTATTGATCAAAAACAGGCTCGTGTCGATTGGTGCAAAGAAATGTTAAAAAAATACAACCGTGGTGCGTCAAAAGCTGTTTATAATATCTACACAGGTGACGAATCTTGGATCTACGCTTACGACCCCGAAACTAAGCAGCAGTCCACGGTGTGGGTGTTCCAAGATGAGCCGAACCCAACAAAAGTTATTCGTGCAAAAAGCACATTGAAGCAAATGGTCGCTTGTTTTTTTGGTATAAATGGCCATGTAGCTACAGTGCCTTTAGAGAATCGTAAAACTGTTAATTCGGAGTGGTATACGACCATTTGTTTGCCGGAAGTCTTTGAACAAATAAGAAAGACTAACCGACAACGTAGAATCATTCTGCATCACGACAATGCTAGCTGTCACAGGTCGGCCGTCACAACTCAGTTTTTAGAAGCTCAAAAGATCGAATTGACAGGTCATCCGCCGTACAGCCCTGATTTGGCACCCAATGATTTTTATTTATTTCCAAATGTGAAGAAAAAATTACGTGGTCAACGTTTTTCGAGCCGCGAAGAGGCAGTCGATGCGTTCAAAATGCACGTTTTGGAGATACCTCAGTCTGAGTGGAAAAAGTGCTATGAAAATTGGTTTCAACGCATGCAAAAGTGTATAGATCTGAGCGGCGAATATTTTGAGAAGCAATAAAACCATATTAATTGATATATGTTTGTTTCTTTTTTTTATTCCGGATACATAAATAGCAGCCCTCGTATTGGTAGCCAAGTGTCATTTTCAGTCGAACGAAACCTCAGTATATAGGTATATGTACATTATATAGGATAATTTGATACGACTACGTGGGATATCGTTCGACAATTATTTCCATACATTTTGCGAGCGTTCGAAACGCTCGCAAAATGTAAAACGCTTGCCACTTGGCTAACCCTGCAGTGGTGATATCGTAATTGAGCTACAAATAAACTTCCACACTTATAATATTTGTAGAATTAGTAGAAAGTAGGGTATGAATAAAAAACAGTATAAGTGGTTAGGCGTGTCACATATTTGCCTGAGTTTTTAATTAAGTAAATTTTAATTTATTATGTACTTCACTTTTTTTTGAAGTAAAATAATATTATGTACTTACGTGTGACACACGTGCTTACCACCTATACTTTTTATTGATTCTATCCTTCTTTCTACATGTGAATAATTGAGACATTACACGAAATAACTGTATTTAACTAGTAATCGAAATATTGAAGTTAAATACAGTTCACAACTGTATTTAACTAGTTATTAAAATATTCGTGTAATGTCTCAATTATTCACATACATTGTAGAGTTAAATACAGTTGTAAACTGTATTTAACTAGTTACATAACAAAACTAAACTTGTTTATTTAAGTTAACTAGTATTAAATATTCGTAGTTTGTTAATTTATATTAGAGGCGACCGTTTAATACACTGCTTTTTTTTTTCAGATTTTTGGCAACTGGCAACACATATTCCGATCTACATGTCACGTACAGAATGGGAGTTACTACTATAAGCAATATCGTCAAGGAAGTTTGCATTGAGATATGGGAGAAACTACGGGAAGAATGCATTCCTCAACCAACAACACAAATGTGGCAACGTATTAGTGCAGAGTTTGAGATGAATGCAAACTTTCCTAACTGTTGTGGGGCAATAGACGGTAAACACGTACGAATAATTAATCCTGCAGGTGGAGGGTCAATGTTTTACAATTATAAGAATTTTTATTCTATTGTCCTTCTGGCAATGTGTGATGCCAACTATTGCTTTACTTATGTCAACATTGGTTCTTGCGGTAAAAACTCTGATTCCACTATATTCCAAAACAGTGAACTATTTCAACAGTTGGAAAGAAATAATTTAGGATTACCGGCTCCAAAGTACTTGCAAGGATCTAATATAGTAGCACCTCATGTAATAGTTGGTGATGGAGCATTTGGTATATCAAACTATGTCATGAAACCTTATCTTCGAAACGATATGACCTACAAACAAAAGATATTCAACTACCGTCTAAGTCGTGCCAGGAGGTACATAGAGTGTACATTTGGGATATTATCAAACAAATTTAGAGTGTTTCACACACCAATGAATGCCAGCTTCTCCAATGCAAAAACTATAGTTCAAGCTTGTTGCGTATTACACAATTTTATCAGAGTGCGAGACGGCTACAATGAAAATGATTCACTAAGCATTACTGGTTTAATTGACATGGATATTCAGCTAGTTTCTAGAACAGGAAACACACTACGCGAGGTATTTGCTGATTATTTTATATCGCCCGCTGGTAGCGTGTCGTGGCAAGACAGACATATATTCTAATACAGTTCGATTCAAACTTTATGGCGACTCGGATATTAGCCACTAGTGCAGGTACGCGCAGGTTAGTAGTTGAATCGCTCCCCGCTGATACCTAATATTGTGTACTGCGCATCGACTCGCGTGATGTTCCGAGCCGCCATCAAGTTTGAATCGGAATGTACAATACGCGCCACGAGACTTTGTGTTTGTAAAGTTAGCTGCGCAATCAAGTCTGTACATGTGAACGAAATGAGCGAGACGCACGCATAGACGAAAGCGAGAGCAAAGACGCTCGCGCCTTGCCGGCTCGCACACCTTGCGTCTTTCGTACCTGTTTTGATTTATTGCGTAGCCACTTGTCGCTAACTTCACAAACACAAAGTCTCGTGGCGGGTACTGTACCTATTTAATTGATTTGAATCTACGTTAATATTAAGTAACGACTTTTATACGAATATAAGATTAATTAATAAAAATAATACAAACATACCTATGTCTTTCTTTATATAATTTTCTCCAAAGAGTGCTTCCCCAACTTCTTCCCAAGCTTTATTTTTTGCATCTTTGTTTTTATAAAATTCATCCGATGAATCCCATAGCAATGGTCGACAGCGAACTTCCTCGATCAACCGTCCCGTATCGATGTAATTCTGATTCATTTTGGCGGCGACAGTACACATGCGCGCGTCCGATCGGCGTGACTGTGTAACGCACACTGGACACTGTAGCTCCTTGCCCGCGCGCGGTTGAAAGGCGCGGCCGAAATACCGTCAGCGCGGGCCATCCGCGCGGTTTATTTTACTATGTAACGATCTAAGGCACTCAAAGCTCGTCACCCGCGACGCGTATCAACCGCGCTGGCGAAAGCGGCACTATAAAACCAGCCTAAGGTAGTCGGCGCGCGTAACGCTGCAAACTGCGTACAGTGAGTGCAAAACTAGCAAACTGTGAACACTCCATTTGAAATATATGGAAGGGCGTACTAAACCGATACGCCGCTAACTTAGTCGGCGGCTAACAGTTTGCCTACTGGGGACGAAGCCTAAGCGTAATTATAATAACTTCTTCAGTAGAAAAAATACGGGAAAACCAAATCAAGTATTTTTATTACATTCCATAGAATTATTAATTATCATGTTTAAAGTGTTCAATAATTTAACTTTATTTTCGCAATTAATTAGTATTAAGATGTTATTTATCTATATTAACTCTTTAATACAGAATTAAAATGTTCGAATATTATTAAACTAACTATATACTAGTTTTTAGTCGATTTTATATACCGTATATTATGATCAAATCATTTTATCTAATAAATTTACATAAAGAGTTATGTTATTATCTCTAGCTACGTCTTATTAACAAGGACGCATATAGTTAAAATAATTTATATTTGCCGTGTAGTGCCGGCTTAGAATGTCGCTACCCCTTTCTACCCACGGGTGTCGTAAGAGGCGACTAAGGGTATTGGGGCCTTTTATTGGATTTTTGGGCGATGCGGTTGGTGACCCATCACCAAAAACCTTTATTCTTACCATTTTTTCCCCACTCAACTTCCAAAAGTGGCTGAGGAATTTATAATTCCTTAGCTCTGGTTACCCCTTCTAGGGAAATAAAGCTGTGAGTATATGTATGTAATTTATATCAGTATTGTATACAAAGTTATTATGTAAGACTGTATAAATGTCAACAAATCCGTCCAATTTGTGATGTCTACCGAAGTTATATCAACTAGTTTAAGGGTATGTTACTTATTGAATAAGTTTTGTTTGTTCTCGAATATTCGGATTTAGTTAATTGAATAAATGGAATATTTTAGAAGCCAAGTATATTGTTTTTCTTTTTCCTTTTGATTAATTCATTATCATTACACAGAAACATTACTAACCTATTAAATTGGTTAAAACTGTTCGAAGAGCATTGAGTTTCTACGCTGATCATATTTCTTCTCATGCAAGAGAACTAAGTTCAAATCCTGTGCCTGGGGCCTACACCACTGCACCTTTACTTATTTCATATGTGTAGTCAATTCGTCAAAGTTTTAAACGGTGAGAGAAAACCTAGTAACCCATTCTAAACACAAAAACCAATCCTGTTCGGTGTGATCCACATATTAATAAACATATACATACATACATATACTCACGGCTATAAATCCCAGGAAGGGGTAGCCAGAGCTAAAGAATTAGAAATTCCTCAGCCACTTTTGGAAATTTGAGTGGGGAAAAGATAGTAAAAATAAAGGTTACTAATAAATAAAGGAAAGAAAAATTTCGACACAGGCGGGGATCGAACCCGCGACCTCGGGTAAACGCCCCGACGCTCTGCCAACTGAGCTACCGTGTCAATTGGCTGCCAGTGCGAAATTCTTCTATCCTTTATTTCTTTTTACACGTTTAAGTAGTGTTTGCGTTTCCTACCTCCGAATTATTACTAATTCGAAAGGCCACTTGTCTACCTTTTCAGATAGAATGCAAATGTTGAAAACGCCTAACTATCACATAATTTAAATCTTTTTGTTCATGAAAACCTCATGTGGGGATTATTACTAATAAATAAAGGAAAGAAAAATTTCGACACAGGCGGGGAATTGACACGGTAGCTCAGTTGGCAGAGCGTCGGGGCGTTTACCCGAGGTCGCGGGTTCGATCCCCGCCTGTGTCGAAATTTTTCTTTCCTTTATTTATTCTTTATTTATTAGTAATAATCCCCACATGAGGTTTTCATGATTAAAAAGATTTAAAATAAAGGTTGTTGGTGATGGGTCTCCAACCGCATCACCCAAAAATCCCTTAATAGCCGTTACCGACCGTTAGTCGCCTCTTACGTACACCCACCGGAAGAAATGGGGTAGTGCTATTCTAAACCGACACTACACGGCAATTCTAAACCAACACTACACGGCAATTCTAAACCGACACTACACGGCAATTCTAAACCGACACTACACGGCAATTCTAAACCGACACTACACGGCAATTCTAAACCGACACTACACGGCAATTCTAAACCGACACTACACGGCAATATAATAAATATAATATTAATAAACGTTATGTACATGTCTCACCATCGCAAATGATTCATATTTATCGTATCTTCTTTTTGTGTGTATATTTGGTTAGGTTAATGAGAAGTAAAGTATATAGTGTTAATGAGATATATCATTGCATTGTGAGATTTTTTAGACAACCACTGCTTGAAAAGTATATTCGATATAAACGAAGTTTATAACTGAAGTATAGAATAATATTAATTTGGGCACTTACCTAGTCTTGCCATAAATATTGTCTCTACTAAAATTGTGCCTATCTGAATAAGAAACAAAATGTAATGAAATCAGTATATATCGTTATTTAATTCCTATTTTACTTATTTATAAACTTTTCACTCAATATGACCACCTTTAGCCTTCACACACCTCTTCAATCGGGCCGGCCACTCGTCGATCGCCGCACGCACCGTTTCCAGGGGTATCGATGCCACTACAGCCACCAAATTGCGCTTTAACGACTCGATATTTCTATGAGGCTTCGAGCAAGCCTTCTCCTCTAAAACTGTCCACAATCGGTAATCCAATGGATTGAGGTCCGGACTTCCTTAAGGCCAATCTTCGCATGCGATAAACTCGGGTAAATTGTCCTTCAGCCACTGTTGTGAGGTTCGTGCTTTGTGGGCCGGAACTGAATCTTGTTGGAATATCCAATGCTTGTTTGAAAACAATGTGTGGGTGAGTGGCTTCACAATAGGCTCCAAAATGTCGCTTTGGTAGTTCACCGCCTTAGTTTTTACGCCTTGTTTGCAAAAATGAAGCTCGGTTACCCCTTGGTACGACACGCCCCACCAAACCATGACTGAGGCAGGGTGATGGCCTCTTTGCACCTTGGCAACCTTCTTGGAAGCTTCTTGAGCGCTGTGTGCGTACACCCTGTCATTTTGGCGGTTGTATTTTTCCTCCACCGTAAAGATTTTCTCATCAGTAAAGAGAATTGTTCGATACCCGTCCCTAGCGTGCTTTTCGAACAGCTTCTTCGCTCTGGTTGCCCTTATGTAGCGTAGAGCTGCTGTCAAGCGATGCCCGGTGCTTCTTCGGTAAGCGGGAAGTTTTAGGTCTTATTTAATCATGCGGGACATGGTCCTAGGTGGTATTTTCATCTCCCGAGACAAGATTTTCTGCTTGCGGAGGGGATTTCTCCGGATTCGCTCCGCAACAGCTTTGATCGCAGCTGGAGTCCTGGAATCTCGCGGCCGGCCGCTCCTGGGTCTATCATCGATAGAGGACATCTTGCTGAATCGATTGATAGTTCGGTACACAAATTTCTTCGTGATTCCGAGCGACTGCAGGAGGTTGAATATTGCAACTGGAGATTTGCTGCACTTGTGTAGGGCTATGACAGCGATACGGTTTTCTTTCAGACCCCACTCCATGGCTTCAGGTTGAGGATATAAAGTGAGGTTTTTCTAGAAAGTCAAAGCCTATTTATATCGTACAAAAACATAAAAGCATCAAATGTCATTTAGTTTGCGATATTTCCAAATTCAAATGCGAGGGACAATATTTATGGCCAGACTAGGTACTAGTCGATATGAACAGCGATCACTACACGGAGTTACGTTGGATTCGTCGAATATGACCATGTATACTCGCTTCTTCAAAACCGAATATTCGTTTCGTGCCAGAGAGATAGAAATAAATTATAATAGGGGTTAGGTGAGATACGAATGTACATGTACCTCCCAAATATCCTTCCCTTCCGCTTTCCGCTACTTGACAACAAAGGAGTCTTTAATATTGCTACAATTAGGAAGCATTGCTCCGAAATTATTCCGAGAAGACTAGTAATCAAATTATGGTTTACTCCCATCCTCTACTAAAAATAGGGATGTTCCCTAGAGCTGTGTAGTGCCTGCTTGGAATAGCTCTTCTCCAATTTCTATCCCTGAGGGTTACTAGAAGGCGACTACGCGTATAATGGTCTTATGTCATTAACTGATCTAAGGTCTACCGTGGCGATTGATGTGTCACCGGGGTGTGCTTGTTCGTAAGCGTTCCTTTGTCCCGGAGCCTGGAGCACTCCAGGTACATAATATCCTTGCTTTGTCAAGCAAGGATCTGCCAAGGTGGACAGTCTTCTTCCCTAACTACTTAGTGTGAATGACAAGTGTTCAAATAAAAATCAACAAAGAGGTGGCGATAAAGCTCGCCATATAATGCCCAAAATTTGGAAGTCCGCATTTGTATCACCCGTTCACAAAAAAGGAGATAAAGCTACTGTAGAAAATTACAGACCTATCTCTAAGTTATGTCTCTTTGCTAAAATTTTGGAAAGATTGGTATATAACCAACTTTATGCAGCTTTAAAGTCTTCATTCAGCCTTGAGCAACACGGCTTCTTGAAAAAACGGTCTACAACATCTAATTTAATTCTCGCCCATGATCTTATATCGAAAGGTATGGATGAAGGTAGTCAAGTTGATGTCATATACACCGACTACAGCAAGTGTTTTGATCGAATTGACCACAGCCTACTCCTTGCCAAACTATCCGTTGCTGGTATTCATGGTGACTTGCTAAGATGGTTAACTTCATATATTGAAAATCGTAGTCAGGCAGTAGTTCTCTCAGGTTTCTCATCTAACTGGACTACAATACCATCAGGAGTAACTCAAGGATCCTTATTAGGGCCTCTTCTATTTATAATATTTATCAATGAAATTAATTACTGTTTCCACAACTCTAAGATATTATTATTTGCAGACGATATGAAAGTTTTAAAAACCATTAATGACTATCTTGACATAGAACTACTCCAAAACGATCTGGACCGATTTACTCTATATTGCGAAGAGAATAAGCTAGGTCTAAATGTATCTAAATGTTTCTATGCAAGTTACTCACGCAAATCAAGAGTTTTGAACAAGTTATATTTTAAAAGGACAAAATGTTCAGAAAGTAGATGTGCTTAGGGACCTGGGAGTACTATTTGACTCTAAGCTGTTGTTTGATAAACACGTGGACAGTATAGTATCAAAGTCATCAAAAGCTCTGGGATTCTTGATGAGAACTTGCGCTGGTTTTGATAATATCAAAGCTATTAAGATTATCTACTGCTCGTTTGTTAGAAGCCATTTAGAATACGCGTCGCAAGTGTGGAACCCGAACTATAACATCTATATTCGGCGTTTCGAGGGTATCCAAAGGAGGTTCCTTCGATATGTTGATTTCAAAGCGCGACAATATACAGCCGGTTACCATCAGAGATGCACTCGATATCATTTCTTGCCCCTTGAAGCCAGGCGCCATATAAGTGACATATGTTACTTAATTGATATTGTTAGAGGAGTAGTGGATTGTCCCGAGTTGCTTAGCAAAATTTACTTACGCACCAACCAAAAGGCCTTAAGGAAACGACCCGTCTTAAGTGTCCCAAAAGCTAATACCAATTATAGGTGTAACTCATTTCTATTACGTGCATGTACTAAATTTAATGAATCAATAGTAGATTTAGATATTTTCGATACAAGCACTACTAGAGTAAGAAAATTATTAACTAACTTACATTTCGGCCAATAATTTTTTCACTAACCTCAACATTATAATTATTTAATTTTTATGTAAATCTTTTAGTTCTGTAAGTATTTTGTAATTTTTCTATAGGTGAAGATTTGTAAATGGCATTGTGTATTCATAATTAGTATTATATTGTTTGTATTGGTCTGTTAATCTTCCGAAGAAAATAAAATAAAATAAAAATAAAATATCCCATCATAGAAACTAAATTCACTGGGCGAAAAAGCGGGCAGGCAGGAAAATTTAGAGGAATTATGTTTTGTAATGAAAGAAAATAATTTAGATGTATGTAAATGAGACGAATTGTAGGGAAAAGACATCTCGCAACTTGGGTCAATTAACAGCCATCCCGTCGGGAGTCGACCAGAATAGCAGAGCTTGCTAAGTAGTTAAAGAGATCTATAGCCAATGTGGAAGGTAATGCTAATAGAGGTCGACCTTGAAGGACACATTTGGACCAGACAAAAGTGTGCACGAAAAGGCAGGAGTCCGAAGTATGAAGCATAAAAGAGCATGTATGAAATGATTGCAGGAACGAAGCTAGCGAGGTTTGCCAGGATCGTACAAAGTGACGATTGATAGTCTCTGCCTAACCGAATGGGAAATGGAATGGGAATGGCGTGAGTAAATGAATGTGTGTATGTAAAAAGTAGTAGACCGTCATATAGTTAATGAGATAAAAATGTGTAAGATGCAGTGAATGAAAAGAAGAAAGCAGGGCTTGATTTACTAACAATTAAAGCTAAACGAATAAATGTGTATGTAAATGATGAAATCATTAAGAGTCGAGATAAATATAATAGGATAAAAAGTGTAGTTAATAATTAAATAGATCTGAAAAATGGGAAAAGAAACTCTCGAATTATTTCCAAAAAAATCAAAATTACTAATATTAATAAGTTTCATCGCTTAATTCCGCTAAATACTTGCAGTCTTCATGCAACATACACTGTGCACCGCCCGTCCTCCCACTTACAAGAAAATTTTTCTAACAAGATACGTGGAGTACGTGGCAGCATTCAGAAACGACCATCCAGAAAGGTCTCACTTTGCGAAACATCTTTTGGATACTGGACACTGTGGACACGTTCTCCCCGATAATCATAATCTGGATTTGTAATATGGGATTTAGATTATGTCTTTTAGAGAAACTTGAAATCTCCAGATATGATAATGATAATTCCGTTGCACTGCTGAATGAACAGCTGGACTACACCGCTTCCCCACTTTTGTAATTTTTTTCAAATAATATAGTCACTCGTTATTGATGGTTTTGGGTGGGGGGTGGGGAGCCTGGCCTATAAATATCACTGCAAAATCGTATGACCGGCACTCGGTGGTCAGCTGCCGAACTGTCTACTGCTCGATAATGACTCGTGTTGAGTAGAAACGCGTCGCATATTTGTGGTTGCCTGTTATTTTCGCTTGCGGGTGTTTGTGGTGCATTGTCTGCTTTTCGATTTCTTGTAAGTGGGAGGGCGGGCGGTGCACAGTGCATGTTGCATGAAGACTGCAGGTACTTAGCGGAATTAAGCGAAGAAACTTATTAATATTAGTATTGATATGGATTTCCGCAAAGTAACGCCTGATTCAATCCAAAATCAAAAATTATTTACCCCTTTAAAGAAGTACTGATTCATCGTATCACACTACTTGTTAATATTTAGATGTAAAGTTCTATAAAACCCTTAGAAAAAATATTAATGTGCAGTGTATGTAGGGGTAGTAAAACAAGAATTGTTCAGAAATATTTATTGGTATGAAATATGTTTGCACAATAACCACTTTAATAAGTAAATGTTACAAATAGAAATACAAACATACTGAATGAGTGCAGTCGAGTTGGATCAATTAGGGCCGGCGCTGACTGCCGGCATGGCATGGCAAAGGATTTCGGTGCAGATATAGCATTTTTAATCTTATTACCATGAATATAGAATTCATTTTACTTTAATTTGACACAACGATGCCGACGTGCTGTCCTACCGCGGCCTCCCTCGGCATCGTTTTGTCAAAATGAATTCTATACGCATGGTAATAAGATTAAAAATGCTATATCTGTACCGAAATCCTTTGCCATGCCATGCCGGCAGTCAGCGCCGGCCCTTAGATGTTCTCTACGTTTTATATGATCATATAAGTTTAATAAATCATTACCTTAAGACAAAATACAATCTTGGCACACGATTATTTGCGAATAAATTGTAATAAGTGTAAATATTAATTAAATATGAAACAGAAAAAAAGAGAATGTATATTTACAAATTATTTAACTCATAATTGTTGTAATTTATTCTTGACGGTAATGTTTAGAAACTTCCATTTTTATCTAGTGTTCATCCATATATACTGATCCAACCTAACCTGCATGGTATCGATATTTTGAAATAATTCCCAGAGTAATGTTAAATATCTGATTCAGGAAGAAAGTCTGATGTCTGATGAAATATTTTAAATTTGAAATGACACTCATGGCACCAAAATGAATGGAAGGACTACTCATGCATCCAGACAATCTATAAATTAAGTTTGCTTGAAAAAAAAATTGGGCGCATTTATTTATGTGTATCTTATATAACAGATGCCGGTGAATTATTTCAAAATATTTTACGATATCAAGAAATATTATCCTAAGACCTAGCATTCAATACCTAGCCTTATCACATCTAATCATCACATTGACTTCAATAACTATTGAACCTAACTGAACATTACAAAGTATATACGTTGAAACTATAAACTCGCTTTAATATTTTGTAATGTCATTGACATGCATATTATTAAGTAAAAGCCCTGTTTATTGTCTCTTTTCGATTGGCGGAAAAAAGATATTAAAAAACAAAATAACTAAAGCCCTAATATGGTGTTAAAAGCAGTTTTCGCATTTATAAATTTAGAAAACAAATAAAAAATAACAAATCATTTTATTATGAAAATAACAAGTATACAGTGTCTTCGCATCCAATTGCACAACATGTATTAGCAAAAAACTATCTATTATATAACTTTCAATCATTTTACCTCATTCCGTCGAATCAATTATAAACACAGACCTGACTTTTTTTTCGATGCTATCATCCGATAATTTTAACAAGAGCATGAACATAGATGAAGTAATTTTTTCTTGAGTTCACTAAACAAATATCGTTCGTTCGTTTCGTTTTTCAATTAAAAAAAACGTGTCTATAAATTATATTAATTTTACGCATATCAAATTAATTATAACGCATAATCTTAACAAAACACTTTAATTATAAAATTAATTGTAATTAATGTACAAACAAATTGGCCCCAGTAATATGGCGGATTTGATTGGAAAAATAATATATTTAACTACTCAAACTAAGTATTTTTATGCAAAACTTTGATTGAGTTGTGGAATAGTAAAATACTACAGCAAAAATTTAAAATTTTAACTATTTACCAGAAAATAATCATATTTTGGTAACTTTGTGCCAGCTATTTAAGTATTCCGTGCATAATTGTATCGAATGCCTAAATGCAATTTACTTTGGTACTTAGCATTCGGTGGTTCCGAAATAAACCCAAAACATATAAAGGATTGCTTGACGGACTCTAAAAACTTTCAAAACTTTGACATACAAAATCTACGGAAAAGAGTATGAAAATACAATTTCTCTCAATACATTTACAAAAGGATTTAAGAACGACAATGCAATTTTTACTTCCTCACACTATGTTTTAAATCAACCTTTTAGTTTAGATAAATCTACCACATCTCTATAGTCTAACATGCATATCATAGTCATATCATAATGATGAAAAGCTGAATTACACTAAGACAACAACAAATTATGCTAAATAGTAAGAACAGAAATTGTATTTTAAGAATTTTTCTTACTAACTATGAATTAAACACACAGTTTTACATTTAAAAACATTATTTCTGTCCATTCATCAAACACTATTTAAGCACTGCCGTTGTTTTCATGTTATGTGAAATAGTGACAAGTACAAAAAATGCCTGAAATTCGAAATACATATAAAATCGAAATGTTCAATATCACATTAACATAAAGGTATGTACAGTGCATTATTTTTAATACTTATAGACTAAATTAAGATCAAAATTATAGATACTGTTTAACAACACAACTCCGGTTTTTATGCATCATGAAGAAATTTTAGCTAAACGTCAACAAAATATATATCATCAAGCAAAAATAATCCTCTTATTCTATTTAATATCAACATCTAAAAATAAATAATATCTAAAGCCGACGCGGTGCCCCCTGCATTTTTCAAAACTTAACGCAAAAAAGTACAAGCGGATATAATAAAAAAAATATGTAATAACTATAGTATGTATGATTGCACACCACATTCCGTGGATATATTGACATTTATAACTACTTAAATAATTATTTAAAACGTCTAAGGATAATAAGAATCTTGTGCAACAAGGGTTATTGTTCAGTAAACACAATAGCAGGGCCCGCCGCCTTGTTAAAAAGGGAAGACATATTTGGGAAATATATATAAATAATAAATAAAATTACACATTTTTCAAACCATATTTAAATGATAGAGCGATATGGGACTAAATTCCAAAATAAATAAAAAAATGTTTTAATAGTCACAATGTTTTGCCCATCGAATTCGTATATTCAAATAAATGAGGAATGTGAAAACGGTTACATTTTAAGGTTTTGAAACGTACAAAAAGCTCAACCATATGTTTATATCACAGTTAACTATGTAAAATGCATTTATTATATAACATAACATATATATGGTGCTATCCAGTTTCACGAAATGCCTGTATGCTCACTAACATTCAAGCTCTTGTCATAGCAATATACAGTTCTTAGCGACCGCAACGATACAATAACAGCGATAATGACGGGAATAATCTGGCTTTAAGTATAATATCAAAGGTATACTTTTCCCGCAACTTCATTAAATAAATAAATATATACGGACATATTAAGCTACACAAATCAAGTTAGCGCCAAACTAAGTAAGACATGAATTACGGGATACTAATTCAAAGACAACCGTGATAGCCCAGTGGGTAGAACACTCGGTTATCGTGCAAACGACTAGTGTTCAAATCCTGGACCGGGCCTACACCAATTTGTCTTTTCTAAAGACATATGTGTTGTTAATTTATCATGGTTGTTAACGGTGAGGGAAAACATCGTGAGGAAACCCACATGGCTGAGTTGTACTTAGTCATGTGACAGTGTATTCGTACAAAACGGCGATAGGCCTGCCCCCTATCACGTGAGTACACTGTCCATGCAAAACGTGGGTACTCTGAACACCAGGTGACAAAGTCACGTGATGTTCAGAAGTATTAGTACCTCTGCCAACCCCTTCGGGGATATTCGGCGTGAACGTTTATGTTATGTTATGTTTATAATTCAAAGATATATTTAATATTATTAATACATATATAAATAACACCCAAGACTAAGAAACAATCATTTATGCTCATCACATAAATGTTGCCCTCAGCGGGGATCGAACCCGCAACCTCCGGACCGAGCGCTAGTCACCTATCCACTCGGCCACGGCTGTCTTTATTATCCGTAGCATTTTATTTTCTATTCGATTTTTCAATCAACGCTTGTTTTTCCTTACTCGATCAATAGTTAAGCTTTGTATTGAAACTGGTCGAACGACCGATCGCGGTCACCAAGAACTGAATCCTACCTTTTAGTACAAGACATGCACAACTTTACTGACAAATACTCCATTTTCAGGAAATCAAACTTTTGACATGACTTTACACGATTTTAACTTCTCAGCTATTTGATATTTTTGCAGTTGATATCGCTACATATCGTTTATTTTGATAAAAATATAATTAAACCAAAAATAACCATTTTATGATTTTTTCATTCATCTTACCCTGCCTTTTTCAATTAAAGTTCACTCCAACCCTTATTATGTTCATGTTCAACTAAACATTACAAAAATACTTAATTTTAACTTTTACGTTTACATTATAGTGTTACAATAAATACAAAATCCTATACTAAACGACCCCATACTCCGCTCACCAATGCTAGAATACTTGGTATTTGATCAAAATTTATTCATATATGTTTGGCAATTGTAAGCAAATCAATTACTATTTTTGATATAGAACATAAAATTCAAGTTTATGAACTAATACACAAATTTAAGTGGCAAATGTGGTGATTCAAATCTTATGAACTTATCAACTTTTAAGTTTGATTTTGTCATTGTGCGTTACAAGTTTTTAATATTTCTTATCTTTTCAATGAATATTGTTAAACAGAAGATATAAAGTTTATTGATACTTCATTTTATGCAAAAATATTCTCCAAATTAGTTAGCATTCATGAACGGAAAAAATATAACTATCCGACATCTTATGTCCTATTTTCTTACAACTAAATATGCTATACGAATTCGTACTAAGTGTTAACCAATTTATCTAACCTCAAATAAGTTTTTAAAGATATCTGTAAGCTACTGTCGCTCGTAAGGAAATTATAAAATGCCAGCGTTGAAACCATCTATTATGGTTTTATAATATTTGTATATGCATCGATTATTCTCTCATCTTATGTATATAGTTATAATCAAACCCTTTACATTTATAGTTATACAATAGTGACCCATATTTTCCTAAGCAACACTAGCGCCATCTAGAGCAACCTACACTACACACTTAGTTTTCTAAATATCCCTCAAACAGAACTGCTAGAGTCACCTGGGAAGTGCAGCAGGTTATCTCCGCTGCAGCTTGGGGTCGGTGACGAAGGCGGGTCTAAGGAGGCCCGCGACGCTGAGCTGAAACTGCTGGAGCTCAGTTCCTCCTGCTCGGCTTCATACCGTCTTGTATTTGCTGGAAGGATATAAAACTGTATGTCAAGTTTGTAAACCTTTTATGCAGTTTTAATTGTGCCGGTGTTATAGCGTCGGCGGCGGTGGTAGTATTGACATTATCTAAGTAAACTAAATTTTAAATTTAGGAACGAAAATGCTTTTCCTGGCACCTTACCCCGTTTTTTCCTATCCAGTTCAATTGCCAACGAAAATGTTGATGTGCATGTATTTTATAATTTCCGAAATCGCATTGTTGGTAATGGTTGCTCTATTTAGGATAAAAGTAAGAAACGACCTATTTAGTAGTGTAATATTATTAGGTTTTGTATTATATGTTGTGTAGAGGCGATTTAGAGGTTTTTGAGTATTCATTGGGAGATGTAGCTGGAAACCATTGCCCAACCATTCTGCATTTCACATTCTTTTCACCACTAAACTTCCAATAGTAATTGGTGTAAAAAAGCATAGAGGTTATTCAAATCATCCCAAGTATCAATTTGGGTTCTATATTAGAGATGTAACGAATGTCAGTTTTTAAGCATTCGCGAATACGAATGCGAATGCGAATATCTGTTGTTGACATCCGCGAATGCGGATGCGAATGCGAATATGCAGGTTTCAAATTTGGCGTCGTTTGTCTATGATTCAAAGTAGGGCGCAGGGCGCGCGAATTAAGATATTAATACCAAAGACTTTAATAAAAATATATTTATTTAATTGGACAGCATAACGGCTAATACAATAATGTCTTATTCTAACTAAAATGCTAGTTTATATAATAAAAATAACCCTTAGTTCAGCTAAACCAATACCTAGCAAAGTGCTGATGGTTACTTGCTGACAAATGAATAGTGGCTAGGGGCGTCAATCATAACTCGCGCAGCGCTACTGCCGGCTAAGTAAGCTGCGGTTAAGTGTATGTTGTTTAGTTTTTAAAAAGAAAATAAAGATTTGATTTTTTTTCTTAGAACAAAATCTTATAAAGCAAAATATGTAGAAAATTCAGTTTATTTTATTTTTAAGTTTAAATAATTATCAAAGTATGTGTATGTGTAGGCAAGACGAAGACTGATCAATGCACTAATTTATGTACCTACTTAATAGACTGCCTAAACAAGAACACAGTACTATTTGTTTTGTAATGTCATAAGAACTGTGATTTATAAACACAAAAAAGGTAAATTCTAAAAATAAAAAGATGTTAAGTTCGAACGTTTTACAATTAAAAAGAAAATATAAGTATCAATACTATTTTGTTTCATTCAAATTTACCTAATATTGTCATAACATTCTATGTTTTTGCAATTTCATATTCGCAATTTATTCAAAAGATATTCACGAATGCGAATGCGAATATAGAAAATCAGGCGAATATTCGCGAATGCGAATGCAAATGCGAATATTCGTTACATCACTATTCTATATCTATAGTGGTTGCCTATTGGGACACATTTATTCGTTAAGCTATTTAAGTAACCCCAAAGGAGTGCAAAGTGCTATAGTTAGTCAGTCTTTATAAGTAAGAAATACATTTTGACTTGTTAAAATTTAGTAATAATCGACATTCTACTCTTGTTAGACCTCTTGGCTTATCTATTGTTGGTACTACGAAACCCCCTACGGCCGAGTTGACCCGCATTTAGTCCATTTTATTTAACTTTTATTTTTCGTTATGGTCACAAATTTTCTTGTTCGCATGTTTTATTCAGGTTTGTCTCAATATACACATTGAAAAAACTATGTACAACTCGATTAATTATCATTCTGAGATGTATTTGGAATGAAACTTGTAGAAACAGTTATATTTCATTATGCAATGTCGGCTTAGAATTGCACTATCCCATTTTTTTCCCGCGAATGGAACGGGAATTTTGGGCTATGCGGTCGGAGACCCATCACCAACAACCCTTATTTTACAATCCTTTCCCCATTCAAATTACCAAAAGTGACTGAAGAATTTCTTACTCTGAAGCTCTCGCTACCCTCTAGGGATTTATAGCCATGAGTATGAATGTAAGAAACTTGTACCATCCTCACCAAAACTCAAAAGTGGATGATAGGGAATTAGAGTTAGTTATGTTTATCATTCACTGGGTAATACTTTTTATAGAGTTTAGAGATGCATTGATTTTCAATTTGCATCACAGATCTGTATTTGAATAGATAACGCAAGTGTCATTTCTTGTATAGAAACCAAGCGTGCCATTATTTTTCCACCTACTGTGACGTCACATGAGCAATTTAGTGATGGGAACTCCCCGTCAGCGCGTAAACGATTCAATCGATTATATTCGAGTGCATCGACAGACGAATGATAAATTGACAGAAGAATGATAAATCTAGAATTATACCTGTTTTTTAATAACGCTATTTTCTCATGGTCTCATTTTTATTCTGAGCAACTCTTCCTACATTATTTCCTCCACCACTACATCTTCTCGGAGAACAACGATCTAAATCAGTGAGTTAATGAGTCAGTTAGTCAGTGAGTAGTTCAGTAGCCTTTATTATTATAATAACTTGTCCTTATTGATAACCTACCTAATTAACTAGTTTTAATAATTTGTTCTCGGAAAGTTACAAAATGATTTAAAAAAATCCCGAGAAGAAATTTTATCTACAAAAAGGAAAGCCAGTAGAAGGCGCTATGACAAAATATAATACAACCCAGAACTAATTCGGATTTGAAAAAAAAACAAATAAAATAACTTGTAGAGAAGGAAAAATAAGCAATTTTTTTTTTTTTCGTTGTCTGTTTTCCTCCAGGCTGTATCTCATAAACAGTGATAACTAGAAAGCTGAAATTTTCACAAATGACGTATTTCTGTTGCCGCTATAACAACAAATACAAGTAAAAAAAGGATTTTAAGGGGGGCCCCTTGCAATAAACGTGTTTTTTTCAGTATTTGTTTGCTCAATATTAAAACGTTAATAAGTAGATACTTAAAATTTTCACAGTATATTTACTTGTAAATCACCTTTCAAAATAAATAAGTAAATAACAGTAAAGTAAATATCAAAGGGGCTCCCATACAAAAACGTTATTATCTATTATAGATGATAGTACGGAACTCTTCGTTTGTTCAATATTGGAAATAAAAAAAAACAAAGTAGTGTAACAAACTCTTCAACATTTGCTGAATATGTAGAATTATCAGAAGCAGTAACAGAATTAAATTTTCTCATTTGTGTAATGAATGATGTCTTTACTAAGGTTTGTATTTCTAAGTATGGAAACTTCTAAAGAATTCTAAGCATATTGAAGTTCACTATCATTTTGTAAATTAAAATGTTTAGCAGGGAAGTATACAAAATAGAGTCAGAAAATAAAATTGCAGATAACTAAATTTAAAGGAGTATATTTCCCTAATTGATTATAATTACTGTAGTACTTAAGAAGCTTTGAACTTATGTAAGGAGGCGTGTTCGTGTATATATGTACATTTATATTGGCAACACTGAGTGAAGGAAGGAAGTAAATAAAGACTGACACATACCACACGTTAAGGAATGTAGCTTAGAGAAAAACCTGTAACTAAAATTAAACTGTTCTTTTATTAAATAAAAACAAAGTTAAAACAAGAGTATTCCAATTAATTTTATTTAACAGAAACATTGTAGTAATAAAAATATTTTAGATACATGGAACATCCATCGCGAATATTATCATTTCTCTGTTCCCAAAATCGATTAGAATTAGAATCGAATACAACTATCTGTGTAGGTACAACACATTTTTCTTAAAATGACAGAAATATGACAATAGCTACCGTACCATGTAGCTGACTGACAGGTGAAAATATCGTTCATTTTGATGTTCATTGCGTGTTTTAATAGACAAGCCATACTAGATAGCTTTGTAACTAAAAGCGGCAATGTATTATAAACTAAGCGATACACACTCGTTTAAAAGTTTTTCAGTGTAAAACCACAACGAACACGAAATAATTGATTTTGCAATAAAAACCACATAATCTAATAATAAAGTGACCTACCGATGAAAGGAAATCTTTCTATTAATTAGTCCCGCTTTATTTAGATAGTTTTTGCAACTCAATACGGCACAATTAGGCATTTTTTATATTTAGCTTGACATCTGTCACCGAGAACGTTCGAGCACGGACTCAATCAAATGGCGATAAACTAAGATAATTTTACTCAGTTTTTACACGCGAAGTACATGCACTTGCGGCATCTATTCAAATACATGTCTGTGATTTGCATTAGTAATTCAGATCATATTCGATAAACCGAAGGAGGGTTTGTTAACAATAAAACTTCAAAATGGTTTTAGAAATTTTGATTTTAATAATACCCTAAGATGTGTACATCAGAATTTTAATGTTAGAACACAATGCAGAGTGAAGGCAACCTATGAACACTGTCTTCTATAACAACATTATTACGATTATATATATATTCACTGTGGTTTAGTAGAACGCCACAATATACAGAGCAAACCGCAGAGCTTGTCATCCTAAAAAGGATTTATGTATCAATTTCTACGACACACTCAGGTTGTGGTCAAACTCTAAACAAACAATAAATATATGAGTACCTACTTAAATTAGTATTTCTTCATGAAATGTGTTGCCAGCAGCAGCAAAACATTGGAACAATAATTTCATTTTCACAATCTAGGGTCGTCACGTCAATAGTTAAAATTTAGCTTATCTACTCAATTTCATAGTACATAAACCATTTCTCTCGAACAATACTTTTTCACTCTCACTACCTAATTCAATTGATTACAAATACCTACTTAACCTCAATTCGAAGATCATTCTTTTTTTCTCAATTGTCAAATTAAAATAACGTAAATATCTTAATAAAATTCCAATTTTCGATAAATAAAAATATATCTATTGATTTCATTACATTTATGTAGAGAGAACTGATTTAAAATATTTGATTGATTAGAAACATAAATTGAAACAAGCAAGGCCGTTAGTAGTAAAATTGAACTAAAAACATAATTTATGCTGTGAGTAAATCTAAATTATTATTTAAAAAGAACCTGACACTATAATCGTAGGAAATAAAAGTATTTTGTCATGAATTCATTTCGCCACATTAAGCACTATGTACACTTTTTAATACTTGTTATTGATTACTAAAATAAATTAAGTAGCTCTTATACAAATGATTAAACCGTTAAATTTATAAACAAATTATTTCAAAATAATTTTGTTACCGTATTACGTATTATATACATAACATGATTTTTATGACAAAAATGTTTTTGGCTTTTCTTTATTGTTAATTCATTTTCTTGAAAGCGTAAATTAAGAAGAATTCTCTTATAAAAACAATTAAAATTATAACTAACTTTGAAAGTAACTGTATAAAATTGTTAAAAGTTGCACTTTAATGGAGATTCCACAAACTCTTAGAGATAAATACTTTTCAGAACTTAGTTCATAAATCATTAATAAATTACATAATTATTGCATTACTGTTAAATATAAATATTGGTTATCTAAAATAAAACGTGTACTTCTAATGATACAGCACAGATATGAGGTATATTTATTATTAAAGTGTACTGGCCTTGCTATAACGTAACAAACTTTAAAAAAATACATTTAATTAATAAAATAAGATTAAATTTTGTTGAGGGCAGTAAAAAAAATAACTGTGCGTTATGAGATCAGTGTGCTAATAGCCCAACTATATTTACGACAACTAGGCGTCTTCAACAATTAATAATTTAGAATAATCATTATTAGATGTACATATATTAGTCTCAATTTAATTCTCTTAGCACATATTTTAAACAGCTTTTAGCTTAAATAGAATATTGGTCAATTTCGGATTAATGGGATCAAATGATTTGATTGAAAATGAAGAACTTTCTCCACATATGGCAGCCGGAACGTAAAACTATACCCTCGCTGGACCTAACGCAGGTTAATTACAAATACTACAAAGAGTTTTGCAGAATCATTTCTCTTGCACAACTTTAAAGGGCTTTAAGGCAACTTCTTTTTGCTTGAAACGTCGTACATATAATTTTTTTTCTCCTTTTTACATAATTTTATATTTTTTTTGTGATATGACTGTTTATTTAATTTCAGATAAGTAACGCTAACGACTTTCTAAAACTTTTGTTACATAAAAAGTTTTAGTATTTTATTAATATAAATGAGCTCGAAGATCCATTGCAACAAAGAAGATCATAGCCACTATCATAAGTATAAATAAAACCTTTCGTACCTCATTGAATTTACACAATTTACAAGATTACCAATGGATTTGTATACGTATTTAATCAAAACTAGCCGTCTGTTAAAAACGGTTAAATAGTATGAGCTCGAAAACTGTACTAAATAATAAGATAACTTTTTTTGTCTTTTTTTCTTGTACATATTGGTTTCAAATTCATCTTAACTAAAATAATTGAAGTAGCGCATTGAACATTCCTATCAATTATTGTAACATTAAATAACATTAAAATTACATATCTAAGAATTGAAGCTAATGTGAACACAATTATTGGCTATGGTTTCATTTCTTCTTCCTGCGGGATTTTTTAGATTTGGCTGATTTATTTGCGGCTGAGCTGGCGGCCGCCGCAGGTTTCTTTTCATCCTTGTCACTATCCGTTGACAGAACAGGAGAAGTGTTATCGTCATCAGATGATTTCTCCATCATCTCCTCTTTCTCGCGCTTCACTTTTAAATTCACTTCCTGAGTTGTGATCTTTTCATTTTCAACGACATTAAAACTACCCTCTCTCTTCACTGACACTTTTTCCAAATCAACCATATTGTAAGTACTCGCTTCGATAACCTTACTTGCGGTACCTTTGATTGTAGACAAGATATCGTCAATGTTAATTTTGCAAATAGGGCTAGTCATCTTAGATTCACTTGTGTCTAGCAAACTATCTTTCATAATATCGAGTTTGAAGTCGTCGAGTGCAAAATTGATAGGTTCCAATGGTGGCAGGTCTGGCAGAGTATGATGCTCTTCCACAAACGTAAGTTGTGATGGAGCATCACATTCAGCTACCATTACGTCAGACCGGTTATACAATTCAATGAGCTTATCTTGCACTGAAGACTCTTTCGAGGACTTCGGTTGTTCTGCTATCACAAAAGGAGATTCATGTTTCACATTAATGACGTCGATTGGTTTTTTAAAAGATTTTGAAGCTGCAATAGTACTCCAAGATTTCACAGACTTTTCTACTATAGGTTCCGTGATTTCGATTGGATTTGACATTATTTGCGGTGAACGCTTACGGTGTCTGGTACCTTTAGTTATTTGTATCTCTGGAAAACTTTCCTTGATTGTATCTATTACGATCAAATCTTTCTGCTCGGACTTTTCTGTCAACTTTCTGCTGTTCTCCAAGTATGGTGACAAAGATTTACTTTTCTTGTTTTTTGGAGTCAATTCTGTTGGGAAGTATGAAGATGTCGCACTTTCCGTTCCATCATTTCTGAGCTGAACTTGAAAATTGTCTGCGTTTCCTTCGTATTTCACAAACGGAGATGGACTCGGCTCGATGAGTACTCCTATGTCGTCATCGGATTTATACTCAAATTTTCTAGTCGACGGCTCTCGCAAGAAATCTATATTTTCTGTAAAAGTTTTGCATTCAAATCCTGACGATCTTTCTGGCGTAGCGCTTTTCGTGGAACGCATAGAGAACTTCGGAGGTTTTAATACTTCTGCATTATCATAAGAAGCAGAAATTGCGACGACATCCGTAGTCGATAGAGGTTTTTCATCGATAGCGTGAATCTCAACAAAACTGTCTTCTTCGGATTTGGACGCAGCCGCTTCCTGTATTTTTTTATTCTTGCGATTCCTTTTTGGTCGCGTTTTCGTTTCTTCGCTATTCTTTTCAGCCGGCATCGGCTGTTGCACAATTACAGTTTGATTCTTTTCAGGTTCATTGAGTAACATATCCCAGGCTTGATCTTCCGTTTTGATTTCATCTTCGACCCTTTTCTGTTTGACCGCTTCAATATTCTTAGACGGTAGTTTGATAGTCACTGCGAGGGACGGCTCCTCCTCGGAACGAATATTTTTCTCCTTGTTCTGATCTATCGGTCTAGCTTCTTCCACAACGACGATCTCCTGCGATCGTATTATTTTGTCAGACTTTTCAAGATGCTTTTCACTCGTTGGGACGCGCGTAGATTCTTCAATTACAATTTTTGCAACGTCATCATCGACTGGGACGGTTTCTGAATCTTTTTCCATCAAATGAATTTCCGTGAACTCATCTTTCGGCTGATCTTTTCGGTCTTCCTCGGCAACTCGGGCTACGCTCTGTTCTCGTTCGGCGTTATCTCGAGAAACATCGACATTAGATTTGGTCTCTTCTATACGTTTGTTACGTTTTTCCAAACTCGCCTCGAGTTTCTTCGACTCGTTTCTCGCTTGTTCCCGTTCCTTGCGCTTGCTTTTGTCTTTTGCGTTTTTGGTCGCGGGGGGTTTCGTTTCGGGTTCCTTCTTTTCTTGGATCGGTGCGTGGATTTCAGGAGCATTGGTCTCGTCGATGGTGGCGACTTCGCGTTCGCTCTCGGTCGTTGACACCGCAGGGGGGTCGGCGGCGGTGGCGACAGGTGGCGGTGTCATAACTGGAGGCGGCGACGGCGGCGGTTGTAGCGCTGCAGGGATGACGGTATCGGCGGGCAGCGCGCGCGGCTCCGTGTCCGGCGAGTGCTTGGGCGGGCACAGGGCGGACTGCGCCGGGATGCGCGTGTCACGTGGTAGCGGTCGCACGAGGCGCGGCGCGGGCGGCGGCGGCGCGGCGCAGCGCACGACTGGCCGGAACCGCGCCTCGTCCGCGTTGTCGCTCGTGTGGCGGTCGGGGTCCTCCTCCTCCACGGTGGCGCCCCCCCCCGCGCCGCACCACGGTCCCCAGCGGGTCCACGTCCCGCGCCACGCCCCCGCCCCGCCGCACCTCCGTCGCGCGCCCCGCACCTACAACCAAAGGCGACCTCATTACTAACGGTAACGGAGGAGATTTGGAAAAAAAGCATTCGATAATGTTATAAAGGCCGAAACGCGGATGGGTGCATTAGTAATGTGACGCCTTTGGCTCGGGCGGGTCCGACGCGAATGTGAAATGCTTTCCTCGACAACTCCTCCGACGTCGCTCCACGATTCTGATCAGCACGCTCTCGGATGATGATGAAATGCGGCTCATTTAACTTTACTTACACGTTCTATTTTCACACGTAACGTAATTTTAATCGTACTCCAAAAAAGAATTGAATTAAGTAACCAATCCACATGTTTTATTGCTTAGTTTTCGAAGTTACTGCATATGACAGATAATTTGCTTATTTTACTGTTTACCAAAACATAATTTATTAGGTTACGCAACAATCATTGATAAGATATAAAAAAAAGTTAATATTTATGAAAAAAAAGTCTACTACCATTCAAAACTAAATAGCTAATAATTAACATCATGTCTTCATTGAAGTTAAATTTTAATTGCTTTTTATATTTATTACTTTTCACTAAGAGGAAATTATAGTGATAATGCTGGTAATGGTGGTGATTCAAATGGTGTTGATGGCGCTGGTATTGAATATGAACATATAAAAAATATTAGGGTATAATAATGAATATTACCTTGTTCCTCTTTCATTGCTTCAGCGAGGTCTTCTCGAAGTTGCACATCACATACGGAAGCGGCGCGACCACTCTCCGCCAACAACGATTTTCGCCGGAAACTATCCGACGGGGAATGTTCCAAAGAGCCTAAAAGGAAGAAAATATTCAAACTGTAGATCAAAATGAATAAGGGAAAGACAAATTACGATTCACGTACAATCTAGCCTTGAAGGACCAAAACTTTAACACTGCAAATAAACATACTTTTAAAGGGTGTTTTATGGTGGTTCAATTTTATTGGTCAAATTTTTCCGGGATAAAACGTATCCTATGTTACAATTTGGGTCATTATCTAGCATTCTGCCAAATTTCATTCATATACATTATGTACTTGAGGAGCATTTTTGCCAAATGACCAAAATACCACAATTTTGGTCATTTTATTACGTGAACCTAAATGTACAATCATACAAAAACATACAATCCTATTAATATTATAAATGTGAAAGTTTAGATGTTTGGATGTTTGTGTGTTTGAGGCAAAAAGGCAAAAAGGCAAATCCCGGAAAAATAGACTTATAAAATTGAACTAAGAGTGCCACGCCTGATTGAACTAAGAGTACCGGAAAAAACGCTTTTAGCTTTGTCATAAGCAAATTTGACAGTACGAAGTTTGTCGGGTCAGCTAGTATTCTATAAGTTGCAAATATTGAAATAAATAGTGATAACATTAAACATTTAAAAACCTTTACATCCTGGGTTACCCTTAACACCACAAAAAGTGACTGTTATCTCAACCGTAGATTACACTTGATATAAAAGATGAAACATCAAATACTTACTAGCAGATCCAGAGTCAATAAGCACAGGCACAATGGGACGCACTCCGGGCATATTGACCGGGTTTGAGCGGGCAACACTGCTTGTCTCTATCTCTACTGTTTCGGCTTCCGATAGTGATGATGTGGATCTGAGGATTAAAAGCAGTTGGAATATAGAATATAGGAAAGTATAAGTTTTGTACACATTTGTATATTTCAGCTATAACTTTGTATATAATTACAGCGAAACCTAAATAGTTCTAAGCATCATTCAGACATTTCTTTTTGAATCGGATATTAGATGTTTGTTATTGACTCAATTTAGTTTTTCAGGTATGTTATAATCTCCTAATGATTTCGACAAAAAAATATTGATTAATGATATATTGTTTCTTTTTTATAATTCCACAAGCTTAATCCGTTCCTTTTTTCTACTTAAACCTATTTAGAGTATTTAGAACGATGACGTTGATGAGTGATAAGCGAGCGGTGAGCGTATCTATATATCCATGTAGCCATATGGGTAAGGGCTGAGTTTTTAATAAATTATAATTGTACGGAAAGAGCAAAGAAATTAGCCGCATTCACTCACTGCTCCGTGTGCTGCTAAACACGCGGCAAATAGTTAAGCACTTTTTGAATTCTGGTAAAGTAACTGACTCCCATTTATTTCTACTTCAATAGCTATAAACGACTAAAATAACATCTTGGGAGAATTAACTGCTTGCTTACCCGGTATTAGTATAAGTTTTGAAGACAAACTGCGGACCCATCCAGAGGCGGCGGTGAGGGCCGGCGTGAGTCACTATTTCTACTTGCGACAACCATCGCTCTTCGTCGCTCACACATATGTCAGCGCAACCCTGCAAAGTATTTTTTACTATAAATATTGATGTAAATGAGATCAAAATAACAGCAAACATGAACAAATTATAAATAAAAATAGTCTGCTCTGATGAGGAAGAGGACTGAGAAGGTTTGCTTACTCAGCCGCTGTCAAAAGCTTAAATCTGCCATTTACCATTGCGTTGTCAACTGTTCGAAGCAGTTCTAGTGCCCGAGAATTTTGTATATGTATTTACATTTCAGACTGTAGTTTGCCTGATAATTTACTTGTTCAGTGTTTTTTTTTGTGTAAGATGACAGAAGCGTTTTAATCGCATCGGTAATATATATTTAAAATTGGTATCAATAAATCAGGTCCATTTAAAACTAGCTGTACTTAAATTATTTTGGGGAGTCTTATAAGGAACCCTATCGGGGACTCGTCACTAGTCTACTCTTTCTATAAGTGTCAAACTATACTAAAGTGTTACCCTGCAAGTGTTATGTTGTAGCAGCGGACTAGAGGGCGGTAGCGGCGCCAGCAGGTCGGCGGCGGCGGCGGGCCGTTGTAGGGGCCACTGGGCTATGCCTTCCACAGACAACTCTATCGGGGACTCGTCGCTGATCTTCTCTTTTGGCACGTCTGGAAGATGAAAGAATATCATTGGCGGTTATTTTTGTGTCTTAAATTCTCTTTAATCTTTGTTTAAAGCAATCTAAAACTACATTTCATAGGTGTATTACTGGATTGTAGATTTTTTAAACGATTTTGTGATCCATTTGATCCAATGAAATGAGAGATTATGTTTAGTAAATTTAGGGAAATAAAATAAAACAATGTCTATTTATATAGATGAACTAACTGTGAAATTATAAAATTGTTTGTAACATTATCAAATTATAATTTATAAGCTCCTATATTTGATACTTAACTTAAAATGAAGAACCTATTTCAAATTGATTTAACTTAGTACTTAACATTATAATATAATTAAATAAACATTATGTACTTCTCAAGCCTTTTGATATTGTCACACTCAACAAACATCTTTGTCCCTGTTACAACAAGGTAGAAATTCAAAGTAATATCTTTCCTATATTATTATTTCTCATCATTAAATATACGTACGTCTTGAGGGCTTAGGAGTAAGTACTAGATGCATCAGGGATCCATTAGCGGCCATTAGATATAGAGATAAGGCTGCGTTGCCTTTAGTCCCAGGAGCCCCTGTAGAAGCTGAGGCAGGGGCAGGCCCAAACTTGGCCCCTGCTAGCAATGGGGCATGCGATGGGTCCTCTGATAGAGATGAGAGGCGTTGGCGACCTGTAGGTATAAAATTTTATTAGAAATTTGGGTATTTAACATAAGAGTCTCTGTGATTTATATATGTCGCAGCCAACTGGTCAAATCAGCCAGCTGACAAAGCAGCTAGCCGCTTAATTAAACGCCGGCTCCTAGTAAAGGGCTAAACTTCAGTCAGCCATTTAGTTGAACACAACGTCCAACCACTTGGCTGAACGTTATATCGCCGTCTGGTAATCTAGGGTGACTATCACTAAAATATTTTTTCTTAGGTACTTCTTATGTCGGCAATACTTTAATTTTATTCATTTAATACAATATTAACAATTAAATGGCACAAGCACAAAGCTTTGGCACAGTAACTTAAAGTACAAACAGGTACCGATTTATTAATAATGAACATGAATATAAAAATATAAAGTTCTCTTATGTATTAATTTTAACTATGTATTAATTTATTTATTGAAATTTCCATAATTTCAAACTTTTTTAAACAGTTATCCTACAAATTTTAACAGAAAAATAATGTAACGTCAGCCCAAACCAACGGGCTCACCATTCAACCAGCCGGGTGATTGGACGTTCGGTGACGACAATTCATTTTATTAGCGGGCTAGCCTTTTAACTAGGAGCCGGCGTTAAATTAAGCGGCTAGCTGATTTGTCAGCTGGCTGATTTGTCCAGTTGGCTGCGACATATATATATGTATAAATCGACACAGAGTACAAAATTTATGTTCTTGATTCCGAAAGCAGAATTCTGTGTTGACCATCAGGTTTCTCAGTATCAACTGATGTTCAGAATATTACACACGTAGTAGTAGTACAAATCCAAACATTTACACTAATAAAAGTCATATATACAAATCTGGAGGTCTCGGGTTTGATCTCCAGGACATAAAATCATAAATTAAATTTGTAAAATTTAACCCAGTTTTGAAGGCTTGAATAGCCTGATTATCCGATAATTAAGATGAATTTGTGCTTCGGAGGGCTGTTAAGTCGTCGGTCCCGACTTCTTTCACGGAAGTAGTCGTTCATCTGCCACCCGAACTTGGCTACCGTGGTTGATTATAGCCAGATCACCCTATACGGGTTAGGCTCGCGCCCCTTGGTGGGTGCATATATGGGATGTGTGTGAAGATAAATACGCCCCTTCGTGTGTACATATATGTAATGTGAGGATATGTACGCCCCTTGGTGGGTAGAAAATGGGGTGTGAGGATACATACCCGAGCTGTTTCTGGTGATGGTGTGCGTAGGCAGGTTGGCGGTGGGGCGCAGCTGCGCCAGCGGACTCAGCGACAGCGGCGTGGGGTACGGCGGGGTGCGCGGGTTGGGGAACCACGCGCCGCCGCCGCCGCCGCACTCGTTCACCTGGGGGGGGGGGGGGGGGGGGTTAGTGGGGTGCTGCTTGTTTGTGGTTGGTTTTGGTAGTCCTAATGTGTGAGTTGGTATGGATATGGTTATAGACGTAATGTGTACAGGGTGTAAAAAAGCCTATAAGAAGTTGCTAGAGAGAGATAGTTCTGAACAACTTTAAATATGGAATCAACTTAACAAGAGCAACACACAAAACAAACTTCATTTGACTTGTCCCTTATTGTACAGTCGGCTAGTGGGTATTTGGAAATATTGTAAACCAACGCTTTCATGTTATCTATTTTTAACTATGTTGGAATCAAAATGTTATTTCGTGCATTAGATAGCTAAACATGACAAGATAGCAATTTGACTGTCATGTGTTTGACAGTTCCGTGAAAAACAATGTCTTAAGAGTGTCGTGTACCTAACTGTTACAAAAGCACAATTCACACTAAGCCTGCAACAGTGTATGTAAAGAATCGTGTCAAACCTATGTATAAAATTTTGCTGCCCGGCGGGCTTAGTGTGTATTTGGCTTAACACCAACGTTTCAATTAGAGTATCATGAAGTGTGAATACAATACCAACCGGACTAGCGCACGGCGACGCATGCAGCGGCAGCCCGGCCGACCGCTGGAACCGCGACAGGCGGTTGACGTGTCGCGGCGCGCAGTGCGTGCGCACGCCCACCGCGCCGCCGTACGAGCTCAGCGGGAACACGTGCGTGGTGCCGCGGAGAGTGGATACTGCCGCCCAGCGACTGTCCGCTGATACTGCGATGTCCTGGCATTGTAAAAAATATGCTCATTACTGAATATAGTAAAAACTAGATTTCCGCCCACGGCTTTGCCCGCGTGAAATTCGGTTATAATGCGGTATACAGCACAACTATAATAAACCTTCTCGATTGCTTTGGGAATATCATCTCTTTCGGAATAAAATATATCCTTTTATTTAATCTAAACTTCTATCTATACGTCTGCCAAATTTCAAGGCAATCGGTTTAATAGTTACGGCGTGAAAGCGGAACAAACAAACTCACTTTCCAATTAATAATATTTGTAAGAATAAATGATAAACTAAAAAATGCCGCAACGAATTTTTTCACTAACTTATTGAGTTACCAGCTGACCAGGCAAAAGTTGTTTTGCAACATAAATTATCTAAGGAATTTTCTAGTCTATAAGAAACAAAGATCGGGGTGCATCACCCTTATCACTTAGGAGTATAAAAAATTGTTATAAAACTATTCTGAGATCTACCAAATGAAATTGGTTCAGCCGTTTCGGAGGAGTTTGGTGACAAACACAGAGACACGTGAATTTTAAACGTTAGATATTGAAGAACGAATTATATTTTCTATGATTAAATCAAATATAGCCAAATGTTACAGAAATATCCTGACTTAAAGCCGGTTTTATAATTGCCTGAACATGAAAATTTTATATCACTTTTCCCTACCTGTACTTTAGCCGTCGTATCTCCCCGATGCAATATATAGAGATGGTGAACGGAAGCCAAGCTAGGTCCACAAGGGTGAGGGTTGATCCGGAACACGTGGAAATCGTGTCCGCGACGGTCGGCTGTGATGAGCAGCATACCACTCGCGTCGAACTTCATAGCTATGATGGTATCCGAATGCGCTATGAAGTGAGCCACTATCGGGTCGTATGGGTCTTCGCTGTCTTGCGTGTCGTCTTCATCTATGCCCTGTTATCGGATTAAAATTAAAAAATGTGAAGGGTTTATAATATCTACAAATAACTATTGTTTCGAAATAGCGAACCATTTAAAATTTAAATGAACACACAAGTAATAAAGAAAAACTTTTAAATCGATGTCCGGATTTAAATAACTAATACTCATTTCACTTTATGTATTGTTTTTTATATTGTATGTGGTGCTATGTTAACATAAATAAACGAGTTATCTATCTATCTATCTAATACCTCGCTTCTTGAGGATTTACTCTTCTATATTAACACTGGAGCGAACTGAGCCAAAACAATATACACTCGAACATTACAGAAAAAACATGTTTGTGAAATTATATGGCGGGACGACCTCGATAAGTTT
Organism: Bedellia somnulentella; assembly: GCA_963576735.1. Classification (NCBI taxonomy): domain Eukaryota; kingdom Metazoa; phylum Arthropoda; class Insecta; order Lepidoptera; family Bedelliidae; genus Bedellia; species Bedellia somnulentella. The sequence continues at coordinate 16,635,206 of OY755171.1, forward strand.
TTGCCAGGGTGGCCGGAGGCACAGAGTCGGTACGTGTGGATTCAATAGGGGGAGGCTTTGGCCCAGCAGTGGGACAGCATATCACAAGCTACATAAAAATGTATATTACAAAGCGGGTAAAGTTTTTAAATTGTCACATACCTCAATATCAATAACAGTGACGACCCCCGGCTGGTTCCCGTCGGGGTGGGGCGGCGACCCCCCGCGCGCCCCGCCCGCCAAGCTCTGCGCCACGCTCTCGCCCAGCCCCCGCAGCCCCTTGCCCAGCGACTTGGCCGCGTGGAGCACCGTCGCCGTGTAACTAGTTACGCCCTCCGCTGGGGTAGATACATTACATTATTATCTAAAGAAGGTTGGGTTAAGATGGTTTAGTATAAGAACGTCTATAACTAAGATCAGTCTAAGGAAGGTTGAACTGTCTAGTTAGATTATTTGAATGTTTTTGTTCATGAAAAGATCATGTGGGGATTATTACTAATAAATAAAGAATAAATAAAGGAAAGAAAAATTTCGACACAGGCGGGAATCGAACCCGCGACCTCCGGTATACGCCCCCGGTATACAAAATTCGGAGGTAAGGAGCGCAAACTCTACTTAAAAGTATAAAAGAAACAAAGGATAGAATAATTTCGCGCTGACAGCTATTGACACGGTAGCTCAATTGGCAGAGCGACGGGGGCGTATACCCGAGGTCGCGGGTTCTATTCCCGCTTGTGTCGAAATTTTTCTTTCCTTTATTTATTAGTAATCATCCCCACATGAGGTTTTCATGAACAAAAACATTCAAATTATGTGATAGTTAGGCGTTCTCAACATTTGCATTCTATCTGAGAAGGTAGACCAGTGGCCTTCCGAATTTGTAAAAAAATCGGAGGCAGGGAACGCAAACACTGCTTAAAAGTGTAAAAGAAACAAAGGATAGAAGAATTTCGCGCTGGCAGCCATTGACACGGTAGCTCAATTGGCAGAGCGACGGGGGAGTTTACCCGAGGTCGCGGTTCGATTCCCGCCTGTGCGAAATTTTTCTTTCCTTTATTTATTTTTTACTAGCTTTCCGCCCACGGCTTCGCCCGCGTGAAATTCGGTTATATTACGGTATAAAGCACAACTATAAGAAAACTTCTCATTCCCACGATTTTCCTCGGGAACATCAATTATTTCGGGATAAAAAGTACCCAATTATTTAATCCAAACTTATAACTATACGTTTGCAAAATTTCAAAGCAATCGGTTCAGTAGTTACGGCGTGAAAGCGGAACAAATAAACAAACAAACAAACTCACTTTCCCATTTATAATATTAGTAAGGATTTGTCTAGCTAGATTGTTTATTAAGGAAACTAGGACGAAAATGAATCTGTTTTAGGAATCATATAATCATACTGTTCAAAAAGAAGTTAGGAAAAAATACGGTAGATATTTTGAGCTTGTACTATAAACCTATACTTTTATTCATTTAGCGTAAAAGTAGTTTATTTTTATTGCTAAATTCGATATAGTTCCTGAGAACAGATCCTCATATGTTTCATTTTTGTTTTAACTGTCCCTTATATTGAAGCATTTAAATGGGCCATCCTGTATATAACAGCACCGTTATCATCGTTATCATCGCGCAGCACAGCCTAAATATTGATTGATGATTGTAAGCTGTCTTCTAAAAATGACACACAAATCGATAATTTGTTATCCCTAATCATAACACGTTTTTTACAAGTGTCGAGTCTGAATCTTTTGTATTGATAGTCAAAGACTATGTTGTAGAATTGTCGAAGTTACGACCAGCCGTTTCAGTGATTACAATCGTCAATAAATACATACATACATATACTCACGGCCATAAATGCCAAAAACGGGGTAGCCAGAGCTAGCAAGAAACTCCTCAGCCACATTTGGAAGTTGATAGGGAAGAAGAATGTAGAAATAAAGAATCGTGGGTGATGGATCTCTAACTGAATCGCCGAAAAACCACTTTAAAAGCCCTATACCCATATATTAGTCGCCTCTTACGACATCCGTAGGTGCGAAAGAGGTAGTGACATTCTAAGCTGCCACTACACGGCACAAATCGTCAATAATAGTAGATATTTAAGTAGAACACAAAAGAGAATTGAGGACGCGAAACACACGACTAATCAGGTGTTACTACAAGTGTCGTCGTATCGGAGGTGTGAACTTCACGATATGGTCGAGTGGTGTAAGGTCACACGCGAAATTGAAGTCAATAACCTTAGTTGATAGCATACTAGTAAAAACAAATTTCACGTCTACACACGCCCATCAGATTAAAAAAGTATCATTTTGTTGGTAACATGATTTACGCTCTTATCAACAACAAATGCTTAAAAATTCATGATAAAAAAATACAGGGGACCAGAGTGACTTAGATTTATTTTATAGCAAGATGGCATTTAATTACTACCACTGAGAAAATCTGCAAAAGGAACATAAAAACACTAACAATATATTTTGTATAGACACCTAATTAAAAAAAAGACAAACGATAGTTACCTTCACATCCACCACTAGATCTCTTGGCAGCATTAAGTTTCTTATCAGCATACGCCAACCAGCGATCACCCAAAGCTAAAGGGTTGATTGGCGCATTTCCCCCTAGAGGGCACGGGCATGGATAGCAGGTGGTTACAGCCATTCGGTCTTCTAAGGTGCCCGCGTCAAAAACGGCAAATCTTTCCGAGAAGGAGACGACTACTGATCGCTTGTTGGCTAGTACATCTAAGATGGGATTCTTGAACTTAATGCTCTTCACCTGTAACAGAGAAATATAACATTGAAAAAATCGGGACATTCAGAGCAAACGGCTGAATGATATAATAATTAATCCTTGCATCAGCTGTCTAACAAAAAAATAAGAAAATTAAAAAGAGGTACAATACCATTGCCGGACAGTTACACAGCTAACCGACACCTATATAACTAGCAAAATTACTTTTTGAATCGGTTATAGAAAATAAATTATAAGACATCATTTGATTTTGTAGAAATTGAAATAAATTAAATTCGAAATATGTTGATGGTGTAATCATATATTGATACACTAAATGAAAGTGAGCAGAGTCAAATGTGTGTACAGAATATTCCAAACATAACAAAACCATCAGTTGATAGACTATCCTATTTTTTAGAGACTGCTTATGCATATCTGGCTCTGAACGTTTCATAACAAATAGGACATGAAGTATCAATGAGTTGTATAGCTAGAACATCAAATACAACAATCCACCACAAATGGGGAGATAGTAAAATAAACTATCGTCTTGGATAAGTTGCCTTCCTTATCGATCCCGAATAAGTCGTGGTGGTTAAATGGCAAATTAAACAACCTCTCCTCCGTAATACGATGTAAGGTTTTAAGAACTTTTCCTTCAAAATCGTGTTTGTATAGCTACCAAGTAGTTAAACAAGGAATAGTTATGTTACTATACATAATATAATTTAAATATGGTTTTTGTAGGCATATGACAAGCATAAAATAATAAAGAAAAGTTGCGATAACATGGGTGTATGAGGTATGAGGAGCACGTGCATACTCTAGATTAGAGCGACAAATATTAGAAAAATTATTTCGTTATTGAAATTGATAACACGTCATAATAAAAAGTATTGAACTTATGTACGTTTTTATTTGTCTTCCTTATCACAAAAGTATATTTGCTTGTATTGTATTCAGTGCAATAACATACTACAGGGCACACTCAATCAATCGTTAAAACATATATTCGAACTGCTCAGACAAATTTGCACTCAAATTGTAAATAACATATAATACAAACAAAACATTACTTATGGCAGTATCTTATCACCCTCAGCTGCTTTTATCGCGTTCATAAGAAGCAGTTTATCATTTAATGCTCATTTAATTGCTTGGTTACCACGAGAGGCACTGAATAATAATATGGAATATGATTTAATAATCGTTGGAAGCGGCTCTGTAGGCTCAGCAGCTGGCTATTACTCTTCAAGAGCTGGACTCAAAGTTCTCATGATAGATAGTGGTCACCCGCCACACGATAATGGAAGTCATCACGGAGACACGAGACTTATACGACACGCTTACGGAGAAGGCAAAAAATATGTGCCTTTAGTACTACGTGCTCAACAACTATGGGATGAACTGCAAGCTTTGAGTGGTGAGAAAATATTCGAGAAAACTGGAGTAATTAATCTTGGTCCGCCTGATAGTAAATTCTTGGCAAATATTGTTGAAAGCGGTAGGGCATGGAATATACCTGTGGAGAAATACGGCGTTCAAGAAACAAAACGACGGTGGCCACAAATAACATTGCCGGATAACTTCATAGGTGTCTTCGAACCAAATTCAGGTGTATTAAGAAGTGAAGTAGCTGTCAAGACTTACATTGGTTTGGCTAAAAACCACGGTTGTACGCAAGTATTCAACTGTCCAGTAACAGCTATTTCCAGTGATGATAAAAGAGTCCGCGTGGAAACTCAGCGAGGTACATTTGTGGGGAAGAAACTACTTGTTAGTGCTGGTACTTGGGTTGGGAAACTGGTTCCTAATTTACCCGTGACTCCCGTCAGAAAAGTGGTTGCATGGTTTGCTGTTTATAGCAAAGATTACGGAAAAGAAAAGTTTCCAGGATTCATTGCTGAGCTGGAAAACGGTGACATGTTTTATGGATTTCCCGCAGAAAATAATGAATTGAAGGTTGGGATGCATAATGGAGGTCAAAAGATAAAAGAACCAACCGAACGAAAACCTTTTGGCGCAGTGTCAACTGACACTAAAGAAGTATTGCCATTTTTTCAAACTTATCTACCTGGAGTAGGTTCTTGTGTGCGTGGAGCGTCTTGCACTTATGACATGTCTCCTGATGAAGGTTTCATTATTGAGAAGTTAAACTCTAGAACCCTTATAATAACAGGACTGAGTGGACATGGTTTCAAATTTTCTTCGGTCTTGGGAGAAATAGCAGCTAATTTTGCTCAAGACAATGACAGTGAATTTGATCTTAATCCATTTTCTTTGTACCGCTTCAACCAAAAATCTAAAATGTAGGTCACATTTTATACGATTGAATCTAAAGTACTTTAAAACCAAGCAAAAACACTGTTTTAAATGAAAATGTTTGTATATTTATTATTTTTTGTAATAAATTAATAAAATTACTTTAAACTTTTTCATTTGTTTGATATATTCATTGTAAGGTCGCAAGACTACATCATATCTATACACTCGTAAGCTATCCCGATATTTATTAGCCACGTTACATGTTCTTTTACACTAGTACAAATATTCTCCTGGTACGACCTGTGCCAACCTACATCTATCGGCAACCTTCCTTCAACACATCGATAAATAATTGAAACTCAGTTGATTTAAGATTAAAGAGCCTTCCTATAGGACTTTATGAGAAGATTACTTTTATCAATTTTCTGTATGTAGCCACTGAGCTGCATGGGGAAGAGGCACATGAGTTTTTTTTTTTTTATATAATGAAAAATTATTGCTTCTGAATCAACAAAAAAATAATATTTCAAAGACTTTCCCACACATGCAAGTAAACTTCCACTAAATAATAATATATATAATATATGTACTGCTTGGTTCTTGCATGTGAACTTTTACTTGAGCATTTGTAAAGATTGATTATTGTTTTCTTGTTCTTTTAATTATTTAATGTTTTAAGATTATGAGCGAATATGTTCAAAGATATGTATAATTTTAAACGATAATTTAATTAAAAAAATGTAGTGAATTTATTTAGTTTACCGTCTTTTCCTTTACTATTTATTTCATTTTATTTACTTCAAATGTTGCAGACACAGATTTTTTTGTTTATTTATTATTTAATGATGTGGAGTGTAGTGTAGGCTTTAACTGAAAACCAGTGTTTTGCCGCTTGGCAATATCAAGCGCTGAGTTAGGACCTAGTTCGTGTTACCATAGCGCTAATTTTTAGGTCAAAATATTGTTTTTTTCTTCAGTATGTGGTGTTATGGTAACATAAATAAACGAGTCATCTATCTATCATATTTTCGTAAATAAGCTAAAGTTTTATTGCCAATACTATATTGCAACCTGTAAATATGTTCTGAAGAAAAGACGTAGGCTTATAGCGAATGAAACCCGCAACAATGTTTTTTTATTTTATATGAATGGATATACTGGAGCTTTTATCAACTGCCGCAGTAGAGTAACATAAGTTGAGATTAGAAAAATGGGTGTTATATTTAGAAGTTAAGAGGATAATACACCAACTCTGAGATGTTTCAGTCAAACTTTAAATTCATACACGGAAGTTATTTTAGTTTGGGCCAAGGATTTTTAATCTAGTACGTACGGTTCTTCAATTAACAACATCCAATAATATTAGTGTAAATTAAAATACCACTAACAATAGATACATATATAGCAGGCTGCGTCATCATCAGACTACAATTCTATTGTCCGAGTGCACGTAAAACACAATGTGTGTCACGCCACGCTACTCCGGCGGAAATCACTCACGCGCGACCTGCCGTCTTGTGCGCATGCGTCGATATGCTAAATGGTGTTCGCTGTTTATTTATGTATGTTAATATTGTTAATGACATTAAGAATTATTTGCTTTATCCTTTTATGTACTGTTTCCTGATAGATAATGGGGCTTTTAGTTTGAAAGTAGGGCGCAGTGTATTTGTTTTGGTAATTGTTTTTTTTATATAACTGTACGTTATGACATGTTCTGGGGGGTTAATTCTTTGTTGTTATTACGATGTTGTTAATAATCCTCTATAAATACAGATAACAGTATCGGCTAAAATTATCGACGTACGTTTAATAAAATACTTAGAAATGAACTCAACTTTACGCTTTGTTCAATGAGTTACAACCAAATCATAAAGAAAACATTATCTATTGTATTTCAGCACTTAATACAACCGTAGTAATCTATACTAATAGTGTAAAGAGGTATGTAACTTTGTTTGTTTAAAGGGTTAGCTCTTTTGAAAATACTGAATCGACCATGGTAGTTTTATTATAAGAAAGCTATTCTATGCTGGAGTGCTAGAGTCCGTATGATATACGATTAAGGTTAAGCAGTGATAAAAGAAACATATGATAGAAAATAACCTATCTGTGAGAAGTTGGGGCGGTCCACTAGTTATAAACTAAAATAACTGCAATAGTTATGTTGGTGTTGGCCACCGAGCCAATTTTACATAATATATTCTAATAATGTTGTTTAGCATAAAATAGCCGATGTCTTTCCGTAATCATCTAAAAAGGTTACTGAAGGTCTTTCCTTTCACCACTTTTATTTTCAGTAGCGTATTTCTTAGCGATTAAAAATTCGTATTATTCTGAAGCACTTACAACTTTTTATAGAATTAAAATGAATACCGTGATCCTATTAAAATATTTAAAAACTATTTTTTTACTAGTCTACCAAACACAAGGTCGATAGTATTGATGATTTAATGCTCATGCGACTATTTAAACATGAAAAGCAAAGACAGGGAGAGGCGTTATGGCTCTCTTTAGCGTAGGTACATTTTCAAGACACAAGTGTGTACTCCGAGCATACTCGCACTCGTACCCACATTTTGGCTGTACAATGCATTCACGTGATTAGGGATCAAGACTATTGCCGCTTTGTATGAACACACTGTCACATGACTAAGTACAACTCAGTCATGAGAGTTACCTTACGTTTTTTCCTTTACCTTTAACAACCTAAATAATCAATCACTCTTTTAAATTTTGAATAAGAGATATTTATCTGAAACAACTCCATTCTTCATAAGATACGGTGCGCTGTCCCACTAAAGTAACAAGGTTGTAATACAAGGTACTCAAAACATCTAATCAATAAATGTCAAACTACAGCACCTTTCTCATACACATCATATAAGCTACAAATATACTATAAAAATAAAAAAAAACCGACCTGTTCTCCACCCCTGATGGATATAAAGCTGAGAGAGCAGAACGTAGGTCCAGGGCTAACGGAGTCACACAGCGCTATCAAAGGTCGTTTGGACGCGAAGCTATCCCCACTTATCGGGGTAGGGAGAATGCGGAGAACCCTCACAGTGCCCTGTCTCCAAGATAGCACTTCTTGGGCTTCCCCACTTGGTGGTATCAACCATACTTGGACGCCAGAGCCGTAGCCAAGGACTAGGAGAAGCGGGGCTATTTCCGCGTTGTCACCTTCGGGGGTCGGTTCGTTGATGTCTGCTGTTTCGAACCTTGAAATAGAGAAAAGTTGTTTAGTTATATGGGTACTAAAAATAATATTTGTATAAATATTTTTCTTAAAAGAAGGAAAAGTTTGTTCTGACTGAAACAGACTTAATCGTGATTCTAAAATATATAAAATCTTTGTTGTGGTAGTTTAAAATGGAACCCATACGAAGACGGGGTGAGCTGCTAAAAACATATTTGGATTGTTATGCTATAGAATAAAGAGGTCTAACACAGCAGTAATATGTTAGATGACCGCGAGCGTTTGAAAATTATTTATAGTGATTGGTGAGCTAGTGTCATCATTTTGGTGTAATTATAAATAGTAGTGTTCTGCTTCTTAGCTCACTTATCGAATGTTAGCTGAAAAAAATCAAAAAACAATGGCGATATACTAGGCACATATACCCAACATCTAGGGTTAAAATTCACAGCTAACTTTGAAATAGTTACCTAGCCCATAATATAGTGTCCTTGGGGTCCGGATTAGATGAAGATGTAAGTTTGACGTCGTTGATGAAGCCGGAGACCGCGTCGATGATGGTCCTATCGCTGGGCGGCTGCGACGGCACCACCAGCGGGCCGCCCGTGCGGGTGTGTCTTGGAGACTCCGCTGACATTATGTGGCTGTGAACAAACATTGTTTATTATAAAAAAAAGAAGAAAAGAAAGATGTTTATTCGCCATTTGTGGCACATAAAATATATAAAAATAAATAAAAAATGACAATAATAAATTCAAAAGTAAACTTAAATCTCACAATAAAAAAAAACTTTATACAAAAAATTTGACTTATTTAATAAAACCTAAATATTTTGCACCACTGCAATAGCGAATTGGTACTGACTCAGCACTACATTGGGAGCTGTCTGACTCCCAACACTGATTTTCAGTCAGTAGGTACTATCGTAGAGTGACAACACAGGAATAACACTAATACATTTTATTACATATATCATACATACAACTCTACAGAGCCAATGTGGAAGGTTATGTTAGGAGAAAACCTCGGACGACACATTTGGACTATATAGAGAGTGTTGCTCAAAAAGGCAGGCGTCCAAAGCATTAAGATTAAAAGAGGATGTATGAAAATATTGACGGATGTAAACGAAGATAGAGAGGTTTGCCAGGATCGTACAAAGTGGCGATCGATAGTCTCCGCCGTCCCCAATGGTAAATAATGGCGTGCATATATATATATATGTCTGTATGTTCATAAAACTAGTAATAAGTATGGAAATAGTGCGATGAATAGTATGACACTAGGAAGTGGCAAGGTCTGATGGGATAAGTTTTGGATTGCTGAGGGCTAGTGATGCTAACATACTACGGCTGCAATCAATCATTAGTCAGATTCATACATAGACAAAAAATATGAAACTAGGAACGCGGTAGTAGTGGTGATGGGAAATGGATTATGACTTCTTGATAGTAATTTTGTATTCTTTTGCAAAGGTATTGATTGAATGAGTAATAAAAGAAACTGATAATAAATTTTGGGAGTGCAAGTAAAGCAATGGGATATATGATTCGTAAAAATACTTGTATGAAACGATTTACGACTATAGACAAAGCTCATGAGTTTTGCAGGGATCATACAAAGTGGTGATTGATAGACTCTACCCACCCCAATAGGAACTAATGGCGTGAGTATATGTATGTATAAAGAGGAATTATTTGTTTGTGTGTTTCTTTGTCAATTCAAATTATTTGGGTTTTCACAGTACCAAACATATATAATTGTAAAAACAGAATTAAAGACAATTTTTTCAAGACAAGTTGATACTACATAATATACTGAATTTGAATAGAAAACATTAAGACAAAGAATTTAGGCAAGTTTATCAGACTTAGATAATGGATAGCAGTTTATCAAAACTTAACATGATAAAGTGATACAAACTTTTATAAGTAATGTCTAGATACTCAGTACCTACTGTGTTGAAATACATATTCTTTCAGTGGGTCTGAGTATAATTTACTAATAAAAAAACAGCTATAATTTTAGGATAACAGATTATCTTCTTTTGTTTGGTCAGCTAACTAATACCACTTTGATATTAGCCAGAACAGATGGCTTAACACATGCTCCAAAGCATGGAATCTTCTAAATTTTTGGATAATCAGGTGTTTTAAGTCTGCAATATTTCTCCAAACTGGGTTAATCCTTCAAACTAAACTTGTGAATTTACCCCCCCCCCCGGGGATCGAACCCAAGACCGGACCGGACCAGATTTGAAGCTAAGTGGTAAACGGCGAGACCATGAAGGCATGGAATCTACATAAATTAGTAGGATCATTCAATGTGTGTTTTATATTCTAAAAAATATTTAGCAATTCAATTCATTCTCAAGCATTCATAAGCATAGGACTCTGAATATATTGAATAATCTTACTTTCACAAATTAGTTCATTAATAATATTAAAATATTTACTGTCTTTCTATGCCTATATAAAAACATTAATTATATATATTTTAAATTTTGGGTGTCTTGTTTGTAAAGCTGGTTGTGTTGTATATGATTTTTTTTTCATATTTGCTCTGTTAATTATTTGATAGGCTCTACCTATTTAATTATATAAATGATAATATGTTAAATATGTTCTGTTAAGATATTATTCCTAGATTTAAGTATAGCGCCTATAAATAAACCAATGTTATTATTACATGACAAAGGAGGTCAACTTTAAAACTTAACTAAAAAAAACTCCGAGCACTCTACAAAAAACATGTTTGGATTTTGGACCTTTCAGACTCAGGACCTTAATATTCACTTAATACATTCCTTCAACTGGACAGTTCTCTTATGTCTTAAATATAATATGCACCCAAAAAGCTAAAATGTCAATAATAGTTAATTAATAATATGACTCCATCCCATCTTGTTCTTTTGTAGTTTTTATCAACAATATTTATTACAATCCTTTTCCTGTGTGGCTGAAGAATTACTATTTCTGAAGGTCTGGCTTACCCCTTTTTGGGATTTCATGGCTATGAGTGTATATGTATGTAAGAGAAAAAACATGACCCATTTCCACTTTAACTGTACAAGGAAAAGAAACAATAACAAATAACCTTGATCACTCATTTGAAATGGCTTAACCTCAGACCCAAAACCACATAAGTTGAAATCCTGAATCTGACCTACACTTGTATCAGGATTTTTAACAGTAAGGAAAATTTTCTGAGAGATTTCATATGACTGAGAGATTTTAAATAGATAGCCACATACAATGGCCTACAATTCCAGTTTCAATGCCAAAACCCATGGCATTTTTTGTCCATCCAATAAACATAATTAAACGAACGAAAGTAATATTATGAGAGTACATTGCACTAGGAAGAATTGTTACTCATAACTACATTTTTAATAAAATGACAATTGAGGGTCAGAAAAAATATGTATAGTCAAATGTAGTGCAGAGTGATTTATTAACTTGACCATTCTTATACAATTATAAATTTAATTACAACGTAATAAGATATCTTAAAACCTGTTATAAAACATAAATAGAATGAACAGTATACTAGACACTTAACTCATTTATTATGTACTAATAATTGCCAAAAGATCATTATTGTAAATGAAAACTTTTATTTTAATATCATATTACTGTAACTCAAACTAGTTGTAGGTGTAAAACTCACATATAAGAATTCCTTTAATAATTATGCTCTAGTAAATTTGAAATTTTGCAAGCAATATAGGTATGCCACGCTTGGCCTTGAATGAATATACTGATTGCATGGCTATCACAACACAGTTATAACATGCAATAAAAGACAGTGCAACAAAAATATCACCAGTGCAGAATTATTTTACACATTAAAATAGATATAAATACTATATTAGAAACAAGCAACATTACTAGGAGTTAAACAAAATATGTAACATTTAGTCTACGTACTTATCTTGACCTTATGTCCATAATACCCGTTAAAGAACATTCACCTTTAAACCATGCAACTACAGTTTATTATCACTTGTTCAAGTTAACATGACATTTTGGGAACTTTTACTTTTAGAATCATTAATGCGTACAACTATTTTAACAATATATTCAAAACGTAAAAATAAACAAAAGATGAAATTCCACAAAAACAAATTTTGTTGACAACTAGAACCGTTACATAATTATGGAAAACGTATTATGAGAAAAACAAAGTGGGTAGATAAACATATATTCATGAACGTTTTAGCCAAATTAAACGGTTTAACATTGTTGATAAGAGGAAAACAGCTGGTAACTACAAACAAACAATACCTACTATGCATACATATACTTGCTATCAATATGCCAGTTCTAGGACAAAGAAAATCGATTGTATCTTCTGAGCCCTAGTCTCGCTAATAGAGGCACCCCACAGACTTCAAAAACACCACATACTATCATGAAATAGTTATTAATCTAAACCTTACCTTGTTTTCGTAATCTATTTTCATTTTAGTCCCATTTTCTTAATATTACACAGGCTACTGCGTCGTTCGTACTTGGCAGTTGAAATCAATGACGTCACACGAAAATTATCCTACAATTTTGCAAACATAACTTCTCACACACTCTATATAAACTTAATACTTAAGATAAATAATTTCGAAAATAAATTAATGTTTTTATATACAAATTTACAAAAGTTAATTTGGGTGACGATAATTGAGTACTACTTTTTGTGTTTGTTGTGTTTGTGTTGCTTTTCGTTCGTTGTTGTGTTGGTGATCAAAGATTACGTTGTTTTCGTAATGAACAGAGGTGACAAAATTTATTTTAGACTTCAAATAATTTTAATATAGTAAATGCTGTTTCTAAATTACCTTAAATGTAACCTGATAGCAGGTGAATTGCGAAAACTTAAATGGAAATTTAAATCTTCAATTAACTGTTCCGTATCTTAGAGCTAAAAGAAACATAATGTATCTGGTGCATCTAACTCTTTTTGTAGTCTTTGATAAGAATACGTTGCGTTCCGTTACACGCGATAAATATCATCAAATCTATTCAAGTATATTCCTAAGTCTAATACACATACATTTACTCACACCATTAGTTCTATTAGGGTAGGACTATAGATATGAACTTTGTACGATCCTGTCAAACCTCTCTAGCTTCGTTCTCATCCATTAATCTTTTTATGCATGTCCTTTTATTCTTCACACTTCGGACGTCTGCATATTTGAGCAAATAATCTGTTTGATTTAAATATGTCCTCAGAAAAGTCCTATCCTAAAATTATCACCCATATTAACGCTATAAATCTCTTTCACCAACTTAATATCATCCATTCTCGCAATGTGCCCAAACTTTCCTAACATTCCTTTTTGTAACTATTTTACAATAACATCTTTCACACCACACCTTTCAAGAATATCACTAATTCTCAGTCGATAGATAGATAGATCACATAATCTAACGTTAAAAACTTTTCTGAGGGACCTCATCTCTATTACATTCACTATGCTCTCATGCTTCTTCTGCCACACCAAAATTCGCTGCCATTCATAAGCGTGGGAGCAAGAACAGCATCATGCACCGCCATTCAGGCCTCTTCAAATCGCGATCACCCGATCACCCGCGGGCTTAAGGCCTCAGAGGCCACCAGCGCTCGCCGGTGAGGTCGAAGAACCCCAAATTAGAACCACCCTTGCCGTGCCACTGGCATAGGCCTCCCGACGGACGCGAGAGTTCGCACTGTATGACAAAAGCCTCCCGCTTGGTCACCTTGTTAGGGCTCCTTTCTCCCTCTATCCGATTTAGCTTAGGTACACTCCTTTGCCCCGCCAGGGTCCTCAACTGCCCGGCACACATAAAGTCATGGTGAAGCCGCACAGGCCAGCAGCAACCAATCCTTTCGAAAAAAAACGAATAGTGCACCCCATTAATCTTAACTATGACATTTCCTGGAGGGGATGACTAGGACGTGTGTGTGTGTGCGTTTCTGGATTCTAACCACACTCATAGATCCACGCATTTCGGCATTTCGCAGCAATTTGTAGGACTACATCAACTAGTTCTAATGTAGTTGCTGTACTAATTATTGAGTTGATATAGATTTCATTACGATGAGCTACTGCCATCTCAGCTAAATCAGAAGAAACTATTTAAAATGGCCTCCCAGCGTTTTCCTATTTTTTGTAATGGGATATGAGTTAAAAGTGAGTACCTAAAAAAATAGCAAAAGCAAGGTGTCTTACTGTGATGCCAACACTAACCTGTCATGCCATCGGCATCTTACAACGTCATGTTATCAGATTCTACAAGTGACATCCGACAAGATGGCGACGATAGTTCCATTTTTAGTCAATCTGAACCACTTTGGTGTGTGTTAAGTGTAGGTTTGTTTAGTTCCTCAGCAAAACCAGTCTCTCTCAAGTTTGTGGCGCATACTTTACTTCACATATTCTTACTTAATTTTTGATTAGTTGCAATCCAGTAATATTTTGTAGGAATGAATGAATCATTATACAACACTGATAAGTCAAATCAAAGTCTCGATAAAAAATCAAACATATTTGGTCAATTTGATGAATCTTCATCTTCTTTATCAAAGTAAAAAGTTTTTTTGAGAGTCATAATATAGAGTTCTTTTTTTTTTAATGACTCGTAATTAGTTTATGAAGGTATAATAAAAGTGTAGTGATTAAAGCATCAATTTAAAATTATAAATCTGTTTCACAAAGTTTATAATATCCATCCACCCACAGTAGGAGTTTTGAGAGTTTGAATCGAAGTTTCGTGTTCGATCAGAATATATCAGTGAAAACAATACATATCTGTGTCACTTTTACTCCTTAGCATTACTTTACTATGGCGTAAAGTGAACGATTCCATAAACTCGTGACCCGCCTACTGAGCGATCTTTCAGCCATGAGGGACCGTTCTTTTTAGAAATGTTACTAATCGATTAAAATGTTTATGTATTGTTTTAGCTTAAAGCAGGTGATTGAAAGATGAATGCCTGTAACTTTACCCTTTGCCTGTAGTCGAAAGATGCTTACCTAAGTAAAATTGGTAAGCAATAGTGACTTAAACCGCGTTGGTTTGTTGTTCGAAAATGATTCTTAAAAGCGTAATGCTTGCATTTGCTTCGTGTCTTGCAATTGCAACTGTAGAATCTATTCCCGAACTTTACAAATACAACGTGTTATTAATTCTGGTTGATGATCTGCGACCATTGGCACAGGAACAGGTGAATCTGATACACATTAATAATTTGGCACGGAACGGGGTTATATTCAAAAATGCTTTCGTACAGGTACGTTTACTTTACTAATTCTTTGATCGACAAGAAAATTATTGCGCCGATCTGCAACAAATTAATGAAAATTTTGGTACTTTACTTTTACAATATGTGATATCTGCATCCACGGTCCCATTAGCTCACAGGTCACGGTCCTTATGTCTGGGTTCGCTTCCCGGCTCACAAATTCAATTTGTGATATCTTGCAGTTTGTTGAAGATATTGTCTACGATGACTCCTGCTCCAGAGGGTACTTTTAAAGTCATTGGTCCTGGTAAACATCAAGGTAGAAAGTAGTCCTTTGAGTGCCAATAAGCCCCTTTGTGGGGACATGTTTGAATTGTGATGTAATATTTTAGCTCATTAATCAGGAAATCAGTATGGAGTCCGCTAAAACCTATTTTGGTCTTAGAGCCTTTCCACAGCCTTTTGTCGCGCCGTGGATGCGCGTTTACCGCGATACACACGCAAAGCAGAAGCAGCTCATTTTACGCATTTGCTGAAAAAAAGCACAACTAAAAGTCGTGGAGTCCAAAATTCCTTGATTTTCGAAAATCTATAATCTCTGCCTACACCAATGGCTTCAGTAAATGTAGTTGTTTAGAAAATTATCTCTAGATATAACTGCCTTTTACCTTTGATTTTATGTAGCATGACCTTAATAAACTTGTTTTATAAATTACGATCCCAAAGGATAAACTATGAATATTTCAATACAAGACTTTCTTAGTACGTAAACATAATGAAAAATAATAAGTATATCCCTTCATGCTCTTGCTTCGTGAGTTGTTTTAAGATAACTCTAAATTTTATTTTAAAAAAAACTTATACCTAACTTTTTGTCTTTGAAGAAAGAAATTGTAAGTTAAGCTTACAGTATTTTGCGGCATACTTACTTTCATCGTTTTAGTTTCTCCACGTTGTATTTTTATTGAACTAAACTTATTTTCTTCTTTATTCGCGTTGCTTAGTGTGTAGTTAGTATACTTCACTTTATCTTCCTATATTGGTGTGATACGAGGCAACTGAGAGATATTGAGTTCCACTGATCAGTAATCGATGCATTTGGCAACTCACCATTGCTGAAGATCTACTACTTATTTTAAAAGCAAGTAAATAGTTTTAGTTTTTTTATTTTATTTATTATTCTATTTTTTTATCAATAGTTTAACTTTTTTAGTAATTTCCATCTACTGCGAAAAAATGTTTCTCAATCCGAGAGTACATACATTTTATAACAATGTTAATTCGCGATTTAATCTAATATTCAAATTTTTTATATAAAGTTCTTACTAGGACCACAGAGATAAAAGCTCATTTGTAGTTCAAGTCATGGATATCAAATTAATTTTACTTTTTTTTTCGTTTCAGCAAGCATTGTGTGGCCCAAGTAGAACCTCGTTGCTAACAGGTCGGCGACCAGACTCGTTGCGTTTATACGATTTCTACAGCTACTGGCGCGCCAGCGTTGGAAATTACACCACTCTTCCTCAGCATTTCAAGGACATCGGTTACACCACCTATTCCGTCGGCAAAGTGTTTCATCCTGGCGCTAGCTCTAATTTTACTGACGATTACCCTTACAGCTGGTCTAATGTCCCGTTCCATCCACCTTCAGAAAAGTATAAGGACTCGTCCGTTTGTAGAGAGAAAAATAATACGAACTTTCATAAGAATTTAATATGTCCTGTTAGAGTGAATGAGCAGCCGGGTGAAACATTACCTGATATAGAGACTTTAAAACACGCTGTCGAAATTATAAAAATAACGAAGCAAGAACGAAAGCCGTTTTTCCTGGCTGTTGGTTTCCATAAACCACATATACCTTTTAAATATCCGAAAAAGTATTTAAGTAAGTAGAAACTAATATTAATACCCACAATGAGAACACAAGCAATGGTTAAAAGACGGTATTACTTTTATTCCAAAGCAACAAAGTCTAAACCATGGTGGAAATAGTTTAAGACTGCTTTATTTTCAGTTGAGGTAGTTTCACTCTTTTGGACATCTTACAACTGGTTTTAAAATAGTATGATACCTCAATAATTATTATAATCATCATAGTCAATATATCGATCGCCAATATTGTGCGCCAAGTGTTTGTAGAAGGTTGTCTTACGATCAATTTCAGGACAAGTAGATAAAAGAGGAGTAGTTCCCGCAAAAAATACAAATAGACCAAAAAAGTTACCAATGGTCGCCTGGCATCCATGGACAGACGTAAGGAAAAGAGAGGACATTCATAAAATTAACATTCCCTTTCCGTTCGGGAAAATGCCTAAAAAATGGGCAAAAAAAATTAAAAGAAACTATTTTGCCGCCGCTCTGTACATAGACGATATGGTCGGACAACTATTAAAACATGTAGATATGGATAATACTGTTATCGTATTTACTAGTGATCATGGTAAGTTAAAGAAAATCATGTTGTTCATGTTCAATATCTTGTATTGTAACTTGTACCTGTATTAAACAAGAGATTAAACATGATAAAAAGTGGATATATCTACCTATTCAACTCAAATATTCCGGCATACTTTGTTAAATATAGGGGTTTAATGATTGCAACACCACATAGATTTCTCCGCAGTTACAATATGTTCTTTTACAGGTTGGTCTCTTGGAGAAAATGGACTGTGGGCGAAATACAGTAATTTTGATGTAGCTTTAAAAGTACCATTGGTTATAAAAGTACCAGGCTACCAGCATAAAACTATATACGAGCCGGTAGAACTAATAGATTTATTTCCAACATTGACAGATATTTTACAACCCGAAAATGGAATACCAAAATGCCAAGATCATAATTATGTAACTGATTTATGTTTCGAAGGGAAAAGCTTAGTTCCTCTTCTTCAAGGCGTCAAAAATATTTCAGAAGATTATTATGCAATAAGTCAATATCCCAGACCAAGTGTCTACCCTCAAAGAAACTCTGACAAACCCCGACTAGCAGATGTTAAAATAATGGGTTACAGTATAAGAACTAAAACACTGAGATATACTGAATGGATTTCTTTTAATAGTACTGATTTTACAAGAGATTGGAATAAAATATACGGTGTAGAGTTATATGATCATAAAATTGACCCAATGGAAAGTAACAATTTGTACTTAAATCCAAAATATGCAGACATAAAACACACTATGTCGAATTTACTAAGATCTAAAATAAATTGAATATTCAAAATAATACAATTTAACAAAGTAAAGCTAAACAATTTAAACCTTAAAAAATATTATTAATATGAAATAGGAAATAAATTTGTATGTTTTTTATAAATGCTCTTTTATTTTAGCAGTCGTTACAAAACTTCATAAAATAAATTATAACGTAAAAAATAATATAAAAAATGTTTGCTAACCTCAACGTAGGAAAAGATTTAGTTATAAATAAATCAAATTTTATTTTTCAATAGCCTGTCGATTTAAAATGTAC
This sequence comes from Bedellia somnulentella, assembly GCA_963576735.1. Classification (NCBI taxonomy): domain Eukaryota; kingdom Metazoa; phylum Arthropoda; class Insecta; order Lepidoptera; family Bedelliidae; genus Bedellia; species Bedellia somnulentella. Next base: position 16,654,093 of record OY755171.1, read on the forward strand.
AAACCGACCAGTGCACAATAATTTATCAAACATATTCTATCTATTTTTGGTGTAGACTTTGTAAATAGTATATTTACAACATTTATAAAAAATACATAATGACTAGTATATCAACATATTTTTGGTTGTATTCTAAGAACACAATTTATTACCAAAAAACCTTAGTAAAAATTATTGGAAGCTTTATTTAATTTATTTTTATAAATTATTCAATCCTATTGCCAGACTACTTCACATTTGTGGAAGATATCCCAAATAAATATTAGTTTTAGTAGAGTTATGGGATAGGCTCCAAATAGATCTCTTAACCAGTTATCAATTATGAGGGTCCGAAGTTATGTTTCTCCCTCATATATGGCAAGGGCTCCTGACAAACATCTTAGGCATAATAAATAAAGGATAAATAAATGAAAGAAAAATTTCGACACCGGCGGGGATCGAACCCGCGACCTCGGGAATACTTATCCTTTATTTATTAGTAATAATCCCCACATGAGGTTTTCGTGAACAAAAACATTCAAATTATCTTACGCATAGTTAAATTCGTCTACAATTTCATAAATGTCTGGCAAAATCTGTCAGGTTTTTAAACTAAATTTTATTAAAAATCAATTATACAATTTATAAAAATGTAATGAAGCTTATATTCACTCCGGTTTAGATGTTGGTGTGTACTTTTTCAATGTATGTACCGATCACTTACCGCAATAGCGTGAAGATTATTAGAGCGAGATAACAGACTTTAGTAATTTAATTGTATGAACAATTACGAATTTGTCCACAATGTACTTGCAATTATAATTAAAAAAATAAAAAAAAGTAAAAATTTTATAATGTAGGACCTTCTTCAGCCAGATTAACTTCTTAATATTGATTTATTGCTGCTAATTTTGCTTTAATAGGTCGGCATAAGACTACCCGGTGCCATGGCCATACCGAGGAGCGAAGCATTTACATACTTTTACATCGTACAATTTCAGTAGATAATGATGATATACAGTAATCTCCTGTCATTGACCATTCAGCAAAACTTGATCAAGATTAGTTAAACAAACTTGGAGGAAAGAATTGACAAATCAAATGTAGTTTGAAGGGTAAATAGAGTTTTGTACTAATAAATTTAATGACAAAACTTACCCAGTATAGGCCCAATAACGTTCGCCTAGGTATTCAGAATGTTACTTCTGAGAAACTTTTACAAGTTTTATTTACCAAACTTCGCTTGTAACGACATCATAATTTGTAACAAAATTGCTCAAACCATTCCATGATAACGGTAATGCAAAAATATTTAATATTATATAACCCCAGTATAACATGACATCCTTCTAGTCAAAAATCCTATTATACTAAGTATTATATAATTGGCAAACAAACTTGTCATTATTAAGTTTTCAACGGACCTTCCATAAACATATTTTAATCATACTAAGCTCTTTTTCTCTTCCGGTATTGGTTTCTTAGATTTCTCTTCCATTTCCAATTGCTTGAACCTCGCATACATGGCACTACTTAGTAAGACGACTACATTGGAACTCCACCAAAGGAAGTTCTTCGTTTCGTTGTACCATTGGGTAGCTAATACTGTTTGGGCGCACGCTTTCGCAGTGCCAGAAATGTTATGTGTTAAGGGTGACATCACCTATAATAAGTAACATTGCTTTCAAGTTTTATGTTTATATGTCTAAGAACAAGCTATGGCTATAATATAAACTTTGATTTGGAGAATAGCTTTTAGTTCCGAATTTTGCAGGTATCACTATTCCTTTCTAGAAATAATACAATAATTAAAAAAAACTATAAGTAACTATCAATTAGAATGTCTCATCTTGATTTAAAAATCTTGTTACCTACATATAAGACAAAAATTACAAAAACATATATTTTATCATGAAAATAATTATTATTTTTGGAGCATTTCATTTAACATTAAATGTTTAGAAAGTTTTTGCTTCACATATATACATATAGATTTTAAGTAGTGGAGTAAACATCGTAAGGGTCGTACATGATGTTTTACATAATTTGTCATGTCACAGTGTAATCATACAAAGCGCTGATAGGCCTCCCTCTTATCACAATATATAGATATATAAGCTATGTTAATAGTTAGAGTTAATATGTTTATACTAATAGCAAAGGCAAAATATTTAATTTACTAAATATATCACTTAGCTTGAGATATTAGTAGGCTCTTTCATCAGTAACTATGCCAAGATATGGTATAGTGTTTTTCTATGCCGAAACCACAAAACATACATACATATACTCACGGCTATAAATCCCTAGAAGGGGTAGCCAGAGCCAAGGAATAAGAATATTCTCAGCCACTTTTGGAAACTTGTGTGGGGAAAAGATGGCAAAATAAAGGTTGTTGGTAATGGGTCTCCAACCGCATCGCCCAAAAATCCCATAAAAGCCCCCAATACCGTTACCGCCTCTTACGTACACCTACCGGAAGAAATGGGGTAGTGCTATTCTCAGCCGGCACTACACGGCAGAAACCACAAAACTGACTGAAATACATACCTGTATTTGCAAAGATGTGCAGTATCCAATAGCAAAGCCACATATTCCTCCAATCAACATTTGACTCCAAAACAGCGTGCTATCAAAGTTTGTGAAGTTCCATAGCACCTTCAGTTCACCATTTAACAACATCAGAGGTATGAAAAATAAAATGGAGTAAGCATTGTTGTAATATGACAACAGCCATATTTCTTGATTGACTAGAGGAAGTACTTTTTTGGTGTAAATTGAGTACAGAGAGACTGATAGTGAACCAATTATACCATATATGGTACCGAGTAATGAAAACGATCCTGAAAAGAATAAATATTATGAAAATAATAATAATATTTTATGAGGTCTCTTAAATAACTCTCTTCCAGCAATCATGGGACACTAAAACATAAATACATACATACATACATATACTCACGGCTATAAATCCCTAGAAGGGGTAGCCAGAGCTAAGGAATTAGAAATTCTTCAGCCACTTTTGGAAAGCTGTGGGGAGAAAAGATGGTAAAATAAAGGTTGTTAGTGATGGGTCTCCAACCGCATCGCCCAAAAATCCCTTAAAAGCCCCCAATACCATTAGTCGCCTCTCACGTACACCCATCGGAAGAAATGGGGTAGTGCTATTCTAAGCCGACACTACACAGCAACATGCTAAAATTAAATTTAACTATAATAAACTAAATGAGTTGTCTGTACATCTACCAGCTAACGCAATAATAGTGTCCTTATTGGAGCTTTTGGTCAAGATTAATCCCATAAAAATTCGTCATCTTAAAATGCTAACTTTTCAACATTATTAATTATTTCATTATCAGCACATTTATTTTAAAAATACCTACTGGCATTCTAAATTCATTACATTGCAATAGTTAAACAAAATCTTTGTTTGAAAGCCTATAATAATTATTTTTATTATGATTACATTACTGATAAGACAGCTTGGTGTCAAAAGGCTCTGCAGGTTGTTTTGGGCAAACACAAAAAATAAACTCTGTTTGACTTAAAAAAGGTGCAGGTTGATGAGTTTTTACGAGTTCTTCTCACAACAATACACCTTCCGAATCCCAAATAGATTTAAACTTAATATGAAGTTTGGTAACTTAAATTATTATTATTATTATTCGAGATAATACACTAGCAGCAATATTTTGCTGATGCGTGTATATCACTGCACTTGTTTTAAATATTTGTCAAGTCTGTTTTTAAAAGAGTTCACTGAGGGAGCACTGATCACTGTCTCTGGTAGTTTGTTCCACACGTCCACAACACGGTTTGGCAAAAAATTTAGTCTCGGATTGCTTGTACACGAGGAGTGTGATAGTTTTAGAGATAAGTAGTATTTTATTTTGAAAAAGCATATACATAGCTGTGTAATGTCAGCTTAGAATAGCACTACTCCATTTCTTACCATGGCAATTTGTAAGACGGGGCTACGGGTTGAAACTTTAAAATTATTTTGATGTGGTTGGACACCCATCATCAACTACCCTCATTTTGCAATCTTTTCCCCCACTCAACTCCCAAAAGTGGCTGAACATTTTTAATTCTGACGCTCTGGCTAGCCCTTTTTGTGATTTCTAGTATATTATGTATGTATATTTATTTTAATATATATGATTACTTTAATTTTATTATTTAACAGCAATATATGGCCAAATGAAAATATACTCTTGAGTTTTATACATATGTCATAGTGTGAGCCATCCTGGAGAAGAGTCCAAAGCAAAAATTTACAAAGTTGAAATGAATAAGTATCATAAACAGTATCTTAAAAGTAGCAATAGATAGTCACTGCATACCCCAGTGAGTATTAGTCTGCGTTTAAATAAGTTAATCAATATGAAATTCATGACTTACCTAGAATATTCTCCTGATCAACACCAAGATAGAATCCAAACATTATAAATAAACAACATAATATGCATTTGAAAGATGTTGTCTGTTTTAACAGTAACCAGCTTAGTATAACATTGAATACTGTAGTCAATGAGCGCCCAATGTAGTAGAATGAGACACCGACATACTTGAGGCATAGATTATTAGATGCTATCATCATTATAAACATAATTGATAGTGGGACAACCTGTAATAATAAATCTATATATTAATATGTGAACCAAAAACTTTAAATGTCAAATTACAATAATTGCAAAGGCTGAGGGATATGTAATTTTGCATAGTCAGAGGGTATATGTAATTGTGCTGTAGCACCTAATCTATACATTTAAAATACATGAAATTAATGAAAAATTAATTGAGTACACCACCCTGTCTTTAAAGGATGATCTGATGTTTAGGTTTATTGCAAAAAACCTAGGGATATTGCAAAAATCCGGATAATTAGACAACGGTTATAATATTTCTTAATCTTACTAGGTTTTTTGCAAAAAAAAACTAGTTGGTTTAGTATGACTCCGAAACGAAAAGTCAGTTTTTATAAATACTGTATACTGGTTGGTCGATTGCAGTGCCCCATAAACACGTCATCTCTGATTGGTTGTTAATTAAGACATACTTACTTCATTGTTCCTACCTACATTTAATTTGATTGTTATTTCAATTTTAGTTACAAAAAGTTCCCAACTATAAAAATGGTGTTGTCATTTCCCTTTATAACCTTAACTATAATATCTCAATACTACAATTTAAAACGTACTTACTTTATTGTTCCTACCTATATTGAAGATGTCCGTGGCCGAGTGGATAGGTGACTAGCTTTTCGAGAGGTTGCGGGTTTGATCCCCGCTGAGAGCAAAAGAGTAAAAAGAAATATTTAATTCCCAGTATCAAATAAGTATTGTCATTTCTTACCCTTTATAACTTTAGCTATAATATCTCAATACCACAATGACGAACCAATCAGAATAGGAGTAGGCAAGCAATCAGAAATCAGCCAATCAGCATTAAAGAAGTACAATCTTACTAAACCAACCAGTTTTTTTGCAAAAAACCTAGTAAGATTAGAAAATATTATAACCGTTGTCTAATTATCCAACGTTTGCAAAATCCCTAGGTTTTTTGCAAAAGCCCTAAACATCAAATCATCCTACGACATATATATCCATACATAAATAAACTCACTGCTATTAATCCAATCCCAGAAAGGGATAGCCAGAGCTTTATAATTAGATATTGATTAAGAAGAATTGTAAAATAACTGATGATTCTACAGCCACATCATCCACCAATCACTTAAAACGCCCAAAACTTTTAATTGCCTCCTAGTACAGCCATGTAAAGAAATCAATTAGAGCTATGCTAACATGAAACTAAACAGCATATGTACACTTTATTTATGATCAAAATCTAAGATTGACTTGAAAATAGATATTTAGTTTTTACAGAACCACCACTTTAAGGATTGATTAATCTTAACATTGCAAGAGTAGTAACATTGCATTAAAATGAGTATTTAGAAGGTTGAATATCGGGAATTCAAATTAATGATGATATCCTTGGTCCAGTGGTTGGGAGTCTAGTTTCTAGATCCTGATGTTAAGGATTCAATTCCAGATGAGGACACATTAGTAATTTTAATATTATGTTTTTTCGCAATCTTGTCAGAAATTTGCATTCCAATTGCATGTGAGAGTCATACAAAGCAAATAAGAGTATAGGGCATTAAAAGTAAAAATTGGATGATGCTGTTGAAAACCCACCACCAATAAAACATTTTAGATTATCTTCTCTTCTCTCAACTTCACAACGTTGCTAAAGCATTGTAGATTGTAGAAGCCCTGACTTTTCGAAATGATTGCCAAGTACAGTTTGGAATGTTTAACCTATTGAATGCTTACTGAAATAAACTTTATATGTGTCGCCTCGTATATGATTTGATCATGTATACATTTACATTACATTTAGAACCTATGTTATCTGTCCCAGTGAATCGTGGTTATGAATTTTGATCTCACCTTTCGGAAAACTTCCGCTTTCCACGGTGTACCTTTGGGAAATACGAATAAGCCAGGAATACCACCGCTGTAACTCAAACTCGAGCAAATTCCGTAAGAAACTAGGCATTGGAACCATGTTATAAAGAACGGTGCGTCTAAGGATACTTTTTGGCCGCTTAGCAATGTTTTATTCATAAAAACTGTAGTTATTGAGACTACCCTGAAAATAAAAACCATGCGTTTTGTATAGTTCACAGCGGATGAAGTCGTTTCTCATAGTACTTGAGATAAAATATTTACCAATAACATGATACAACAATGAATATTTTAATGTAACTAGAACACAAGTCATGTTTTTTATCTATCGTCATTTTCGAACTTCTCACTTTATTTATTACTACAAGAGAAACAGAAAAACCGGAAAATATATGATGGAAAATGTAACGTGTATAAAAACTGAAAAAGTAAACAGAAAAGTTTTTCAACAATAATCTTCCTTTCGGTGCGTTCCAAAACGAAAAAGAAGAACTTTAATCTGTAATTTTTCTTTACTTTGTTTTTGTTAGGTTACATTACAGGACATTTATGGTTATGTTTATTATGTATGTGTATGACAGATTTCGAGGCAAACTCTATTTTATATTTCTTATCCTTTCTAGAATAATTAGGTACCCGCATCCGGCCGCTGTCCTATATAATCAGCACAGCACATGTAGTCTGAGGTCTGGTGTGGTGACTGGTTACCTTCTGGGCACGGTATGTGACAATGTATGTATTCGTACCAAATGGAGATAGGCCTGCCTGCCCCCTATCTAGTGAGACAATGTCACGTGACGTTCGGAAGTATTAGTACCGCTGCCAACCCCTTCCTGGACTTGGATATGCGGCGCCGCATGAACGTTTGAGTTTTTGAGTCTTGAGTTGAGTTTGGGTATAATGTATTCATTTTTACGAGATGTAAACGCGCTTATGCATTGTGAGTAAAATGTCAAAGCCATGGAAGTACTATCTAAAAGTTAGTTAGTACCTTCAAAGCAATACTTTGTAGGTATATCAAACTATTTATTCATTTTAATTATTTCGAATGGATTGAAATTATAATTGCTGCTGATTAACTTCATCGCGTCACGGAACGCACTGATTATCTGTACTGTACCTGTACCTGTACTTCTGTCTGTATGAATGATGATGTATTGTATTGTATATAATCTGTGGTCAAAGTGCGCCACAGGCTATAATCTTAGAACAAAATTTTTCGTTCAAGGTCAGACAACCGCGTTAGTTTAGAAAAAAAGTCTCCCTCTCCCCTCCCTTGAGTCAGAGGCCCCCGCTCGGCCGAGGCTATTTTCACCGAAATTCTTTTTTTATAATCGCACAGATAATATAAGCAATGGTTATACGGCCCTGGTTTCTCGATCTTTTGAGCCAACCGAAAATCTAAGTTAAATTGAGAAAGAATCAAACCTTTACTAAAAGTATTAAACAAAGCACAATAAGCAACAAAACTAAGAAGTGTTACTTCCAGGAGCTTTAAATAGAATTTTAGTATACAGTAAACGGTTTCTTTTTGATACTCTTTTTTTTGCAACCTAAAAAAAACAACAACAGCTCACAACAAATAACATTATTATCATCCCACATTGGAGTCAATTAAATATAAGCGAGAAAACTGAATAAAATCTATTAAACATTCCACTAATTTCATATCCATCCATCCATCCACGTCAATCTTCGGTGTCAATAGCCAAACATTGGCGGAAACGTCAACTAATCATCACAGCTGATCGTCCCGTCAAAAGGAGATTTTCATATTTTTTCGGTAAAATCAGCCGCGGCGCCCCCGCTCCTCTGGCGCCCGCCGCCGCCATTTTGTTCATTGCCTGTGTTCATTTCATTATCTTTCATTGCATTATTGAGGAGTTTGATCGAGTGAAGTTCATTGTTACCATTTGTTACATTGTTGTGTTGTTGTGATATCAAGTCTTCTTCGTCATGAAGAACATTTGCTGTGTTCCCTTTTGCAATAGCAATCGCATTTTGAGAAAAGGTTTGTGACATCTAGTTCACGCCTAAAACAGTCGGCTTATCCTACCTTATTTTCCAATGAGGAAATAAGTACTGGAATACCCTCTCTCTCGACTGAAAATGATGGTGAGTAACAACAATAATACTTGTAATTACATTTCAATACTACACTATGCTACCGAACCATGAAACTTGTTCAAACTTACGTGAAGCCAATAGCCACCATAGGACCCTATTTGTTGCATGTATATTGTAATATATTTGAGGCTTTATATTAAGTCATAGCACATAATTACAGACACATAGCAAGGCTTGTAGCTTACATAAATATAAATCGTATGTTTGATGTGTATACATACTGTGATTATGATAACATTGCTGAAAAGACAGCCCATCAAAGGATTGTGTATGTGTATTGTGATGTAGGGTTTATAGTAATATAATTTTATTGCTTAATTATGAGTCTAAACAATGTGACTAATTATTGTAATGTTTAACATTTTCTGCAGGCGTAATGTCGATGCACATTATCAAAATACCCAAGAGCCTGGAACATACAATTTATATTGTATGTTCCAGGCCTTGCTATGCGTCGGTAATTATGTGCTATGACTTAAAATAAAGCCTCAAATATATTACAATATACATGCAACAAATTAGGTCCTATGGTGGCTATTGACTACACATATGTTTGAATAAGTTTCACTGTTCATCTGTGTTTTTAGGCATTATTTCTAGATATCAACCATTGCAATATTTGTTGTACATCATATCTTGTATACTTATTGTGCCTTATTCTGCCATTCACTTATGCTAGCTTCCCCTTGAACAGTTTATAGTGAACTTCTTTGTTTCTTCCCCCTGATAAAACAACTTCTCTTATTACATATATTTTATTTTTTAGAAAACTCTTCCATATCTACGGAACATGATTACTTTGAAACTAGAAAAAGGAAGCTAAGTGACCATTCCTATTGTAAACCATTACAAGAAATTCAACTGTTGGAAAATGAGTATGGTAAGTTTGTTTCTTTTAATTTATACAAAAAAATATATTCTACAAGACTTCAATTGTTGCTCATTCTGTAGAATGGTGTGCCATGCCAAAGTCTTTAAATAGCTATTGGCAGGATTCTATGATCAATAGACCTTACAGTGCATGTATCATGGTGTTATTCTACATTCAATATTTCAAATATTTCTTTCTAACCATATACATGTTTACTCCTGTTTCCTGTTACTGCTAATAAAATACAGTATATTACACCACTTTAATAAAAGAAACACATATTTACGATAAATAAAATAGAACTTATACTATTCTTTTTATTTTATATACTCCAACCATTTGTAAAATATTTTGTAATATGATTAAAGAATATTTGCTCATTATTTTAGGAATTGCGGTGCCATCCTCATCCCAAAGCACAAATATATATACTGATGACAGTCATTCTCTAAAAATTACAGGCAAGTTGTAATATAGTTTATTAATTAAAGTTGAGTTTAAAGTCTTCCATCACCTGGGGAACATAGACTTGTCTAGTGCCTTTATTTTTATTTTTTATTAGTGACATACTCATGTTAATGATATAAAATATCCTTATTCTCTTTTTTTTTTAGATAAAACCATACCCACTTCATCTCAAGGGTTGAGTGCTACGTTGATCATTGATTGTGATGATAATATGGATCCACAACTAAGTGGTAATATAATACTGTTAATGCCCTTATACTATGGTACATACATATAGATGCTGTTAGTTTGCAAGTGGTACATGTGGCCATATTATGTATGAGTGCTTGACCAATTAAATTGACCACCCTTATACAATGGGACCTACTTGAAAAAGGCATGGCAATGATTGCTACTTTTAAATCTTAATCATTTGGTGCTATTCCTAAATTTAATTATACGATTTTCACTGCCACCCCTTTCTACCCACGGGTGTCGTAAGAGTAACTAAAGGTATGGGGCTTTTTAACATAAGTGGGTTTTGGGCGATGCGGTTGGAGACCCATCGCCAACAATACTTTATTTCTTCCATCTTGTCCCCTATCAACTTCTAAATGTGGCTGAGGAGTTTTTAGCTCTAAAGCTCTGGCTACACCTTTTTGGGATTTATAGCCGTGAGTTTAAGTACGTATGTTTCACTGCGTACGTATGTTCCGGGATAATAACTACTTTATGTCATAATTGGGGTCATTATCTGGCATTCTGCTAAATTTCATTCATATACATTCTGTAATTGAGAAGCCTCTTCACCTCAAACACACAAATATCCAAACTTCCACATTTATAATATTAATAGGATAACAGTACATTTATTGTATTATTTTGTTGGTATGTTCCTAAGTATGTTGTAAAGTCCTTCGTCGTAAAGGTGATTGTAACTTAAAAACTCTTAAAAGATGAAAGGGAATAGAGTATAATAAAAAAATAAAGATAATCCCAACCATTTACCGCCACGTCAAGGCAATAAAACACGTGTTTCAAAATATAAATATCTATTGTAAAATTAAACTAGGCTCGTTTACAATGAGGTCTTTATCTATAAATAACAATGCGTCTATTAACTTGAATTGAAATGCAGATGTTCGTTTCTTTTGGTCGGCTTTACAAACGTTTTTAAAATTACGGATAATAAATCTACAAGTTTTATAATTTGCCCATAAGTTTTAACCCTTGAACCCTACCCATCCCAGGAGAAACATTATTCCTACCCAGGGGTTTTGTGGACCCCAATATTAACTCATTAATACTGAATGAATAAAACACAAATTTAATAAAAGTATTATTTATTAAGAAAGCAAACTAAACAAATATTACAAACAAATATTATTTTTTTTTTGGTGACACATTCATTACATCTGGGCATGGTGTGTTCTCCGCATATAGGTTTTTGGCACATGCCACAGTAAACCTTGGTCTTACGGTCCTTCCCCCTTGGGCAGACAGCACACCTTTTTTTTGCAGCGGGAGCAGGAGTAGGGTCGTCCAATGGACGCTTCTTTTTTAAGATTCCTCTTAGGAGCTCTTGAAGATTGGTGGGCAAAGTAGGGCATGTTATTCTTTCTTCCATTTGGGGGGTGATCAAGTCCATGGCCAGTTTCTTTAGGAAAACACGTCTTTTCATTTCTTTTCTTGTGGCCATTTTTAAAAGTACAAATGAATTAACTCCCACTATATTCATAAGACCAAAAAAAATTGCCATTGGCCATCTTTTTGTTCTCCTGGACACACTGTATTTGTTGTTTGTATTCCTACCCTGGGGTCTGACAAACCCCAAAATAGCAATAATTACGTTCTCAGTGCACGAATGCAAACGCACTACTGGCGACAAGATGGCTGACGGTGTTAACGAGGAATAGCTTGAGTCACATGACCGTGCGTTTTGTTTCCGCAAAAATATTTTAGTTAAATCAAACGCTGGGGTTTACTGGACCCCCGGGTAGGGTTTAAGAGTTAATAATGCTAAGTTTGTGGCTAGTATTTTCGAAGGTACAGAATATTTATTTCAGTTTGGAAATCATCTGAAATACATTGTTGATTTTATGACGATCTTTTATTGTACTACCTCTGATTGCGTTTTTTTTTTATTGAACGTATTTTTCAACACAAAATGAATTAACTTGTTTATTTGCACTACGGAGTGCTCAGATAGCTATATTTAACATTAACTTACAACTAGTGAATAAGAAACTAGTTCTGTACAATACACCAAGACTAAAATATTTACTTAAACTTATTTATTTAACACCTGATATATGTAGGCAGGTGTCCGAAGTGTGAAGAATAAAAGAGCATGATTGAGACGATTGATGGATGTGAACAAAGCCAGAGAGGTTTGCCAGGATCGTACAAAGTAGTGATTGATAGTCTCTGCCTGCCCCAATGGGAACTAACGGTGTGAGAATATGTATATATATAATAACTATAACTATTATTCACACACACACAGACACAAAAATTACATGTATTTCATGATACACTATACTTAAGCCTGGTGTAATCATTTGTTGTAATCATATAATTGTGCCCTCTTCATCTCAAATCATACCCACTGATGTGAAGATGAAGAAACCAATTACAGGTTAGTAATAAATTAGTTTTCACTTGTCTTATATGACTGGTGCTCTAATTTCTTATAATAAGAATTAGTTTTCTGTATTTTATAATTATTCATACAACAATAATACCATTATCATAGGCATACTGCCTGCCAAAGCTTGATGAAAACGACACAAAATAATTAGGTCTTTTTATTCAACTCCTACAACTCTCTTGGAAACAGCATAGTGTGTCAATAAATTTAAAATATTCTTAAGATTGCTTTATTTGTGTTTTACAGTTGCACGTAAACAGATAGCAAGAAAAATATGTTACATGAAAGCTGATACAAGACTGTATCAAGTTATACAAGATTTAAAGATAAAATATAAAAAATCTAAACGGCAGTTGAGATATGCTGTGAGGGCTAAAAGAGCTCTAAAATTTTCAAAAATGGACAGCTTTGACAATTTAATAAAAAAATTAAATCCTTTAACAAAAAATTTTATATGGATGCAAATATCTCAATGCACCAAGCAAAGAAAAGGACGCCGATTTACTGAAGACCAGAAATTGATGGCTCTTTCAATTATGAAACAAAGCCCAAAAAGCTATAAGTTTCTAAGAAGAATTTTTATCCTTCCGTCAACCCGTACATTAAATAAGTTAATAGAAAACTTTGAAATGACGGCTGGATTAAAAAATTCTGTATTTAATGCTATTAAAGAAGAGGTATTTCAACTTTTTTTACTGATACATCTTATAATCCTTACACCTATCTCAAAATCATAGCTTATTTATGTGTTTAATGCAATTAAGAAGAGGTATTTCAACTCTTTTTACTGATACATCTTATAATCCTTAAACCTATCTCAAAATCATAGTCTTTTTATGTCTATATCATCATTATTTTTGTGATAAAGGTCTTACTGAAAACTAAATAAACTTTTTAATTTTGCAGGTTCAATACTGGAGGGAACGAAAAAAGTATTGTTCCATTATATTTGACGAAGTAGCATTAGAACCGGGTGTTACATATAATAAAAACAAAGATTGTTTACTAGGGTTTGTAGAACTAAATGAAAAAACCACAAATTTTGCTGACCATGCGTTAGTTTTTATGGCTCGTGGTGTAGTGGACAAATGGCAACAGCCAATTTGTTTCTACTTCTGTGAGGGTTCGACTTCGGCGTATATTTTAAAGAATATACTCAAAGAAGTAGTCATTGAAGTTGCAAAAACAGGATTAGTTCCAATAGCTTTGGTATCCGACCAGGGGTCAGCATTTCAGTCGGCTCTTAATAAATTAAAAGAAGACTCTAGAAGAGAGTATAACAATTATGGTAAGTTTAGTTCTATATGTATAGTGTAATGGAATTTATTAAAATTATTCAAGGTTTTAAAACTTTTTCTTTTATAACAGATGATACCATTATCATTGGAGAAAACCGCCTTAATGTTTTTTATGATCCACCCCACCTCATCAAGGGTGTTAGAAATAATTTTATAACTAAAAACATTAAACACGAGGGAAAAATTTCGAAATGGAGTGACATTATGGATGTTTATATGGTGGACCGCGAGCTTGCAGATATGCGCATGCTGAAAAAACTAAATGATGATTACGTGATACCAGATAAAATAAAAAAAATGAAGGTTAGTAAAATAATAAAATTAATTTAAAATAATTAATAAAAGGTTAAGGTTAATAAAAGGGAAACAAAGTGAAAAGTTTATAATTGTATTTTTTTTTAACTTAAGTATCATCATTATAACATCATTACAACATCATTACTTTTACTTGTAATAAATTAGTTTCCATATGATCCCTGATTAGTAAAATAGTTATGGAAGTGCTATTTAAACCTGATAGATATACAGTTGCAGTTTATATTTTTCCTGCCTAACTGATTAGATGTGTTTATATTTCAGGTCAAGAATTGTACTAAGGTTTTGAGTTCTACAGTTGCAAGTGCACTAACCTACACATCATTATTTCGTAAGTTATTTTATGTTTTTTTTTATTATAATGAACAAACAGTGATGCTTAGTGTTTTACGTTTTAAGTATTCCCTATCTTTTCCCTTGGGTGTCGTGAGAGCCATGCAAGGAAGCTAAGAGCCATTAGTACTCAATTGGAGATCGGGTTAGCAACCAATTACCAGTGACTACTTGTTTTAACATCTGTTCCCCTTGAAACATCTATATATGGTTGAGATTCCTTAAAATCTTAACACTCTGATTACCCCAATTTGAGATAAAAGGCGTGAGCAATTTAGCTGAATAAGTAGTGACAACATACTATCATGTATCACAAATTGTACTATTGAACAAACAGAGTATATGTACAATAGCTTGAGAACTATAGCAGTAGTGGGTGTATTAAATTCCAGTTTTTTTGTTACAGCCCTTTACCCAGATGGAAAACCCGTCAGCCCAACTTTAAAAAACACAGCTGATATTGTCACTTTCTTCGACAAATTATTTGACTCATGCAACGGAGCTGCAGCTGGAATTAAAAATATGGGGAAACCTCTACGACGGGCAGTCACGAAGAAGTCTGAACATCAAGGATTTGCCGAATATGCAAGCTAAAGCGTTAGCTAAATGTAAAAAAAGACTTAAGAATAAAAAGAAATAAATTATATGCTGTTTTTTTATTGAGACCCTTTTTACCAAAATGATAGACATTTGGCAAATAGTGAATAGTATGTGGGATTTCAGTATATATGGGTGCGTGCCACCTACCCAAGCAAACCACATAATTTCAAATTTCCCGCCTACGTACGCGTACGTTTACCAATGAAAGAAAAATTGGCACAAAAGGTCTCGATACGTACCGTAAAGCCAATATAAAATAAAAGTAAAAACATGTCAAACTCTAAACTAACGTGCCTACTGTAACAAAAACGCTAGAGTAAGATTCCTATCTGATACGTAGTATCTAATTGTAATCTGTGAAGTGCGCCGATCGCCGACCGATGATGGTGTTTTAGTTTATGGATGGGTGCAGTGCATGTTATTTTTTATTTCGTGGTGTAAAATCGGCGACTAACTCAAAAGAAAGTTGTTGAAAATTAAAACCCTAGCACTTATTTGATTCTATTATAATTATGGCATCTCCTCAAACTAGTAGCCAAGAAACAGAGGAACAAAATGTTTCAGGTGGTATTTTATATGAGATCATCTATAGTCCTGTTAACTTATTGTTGACTGTAATTATTGCCGTGTTATTATATAAAATTTTGAGGAAAAAGTTCGCAAAAGATAATGTTGTCATTCCTGAGCCAGTACTACCTAGAATTAGGAAGGACATGACAGTAGCCGAACTTCGCCAATACGATGGTAATCAGCCTGATGGTCGTGTTTTGGTGGCGGTAAATGGTTGGATCTTCGATGTTACTAAAGGACGCCGCTTCTACGGACCGGGTGAGTGCTTGATTATACGGATATAAATAGCAGTCATCCAACGGTGACTCATCATATAATGGGTATATTGGTTCCAGCACCATTTTGTTAATGAAGTTGGTTTTTTTTAATTAGGTGATGTGGGACTCGCTATTAGCAATGAATCGGTTGTGTTGCGCAATATCCATGATTGTATTATTTCGAGTCTGTTGTGTTTCAATGTGAGCCATAAATTTTTGGTGTACATAAATGACACCCAGAGGTCACCCATATGCTTCCAAATTTCAAGGATAAGCTTAGCAAAAAAATGTCCCCTTATCTCTTGTCATGTAATAGAGGAAGGTGCAATAGTGGTTACCTTGCTTACTAACACAATTTCAGAAACTGTTCAAACGACCATGATACCTCAGTAGGGAGCACCATTGCCTCTCATGCAGAGGCTTGTGTTTTTCATCCTCATTTAAGCCTTTTTTTGGGAAATCGTCAATGTCTTCTTAAGTTATATGAGTGGTCAATTTTGGTATGTCTAAATGGTATTTAGTCATGTGTCAGTGTATATGAACAAAATGGCAATAAGTCTGCTTATATATGTAAGTGCACTGATCAAGTAAAATGTGGGTACTCTAAACACCAGGTGTCATTTATGTCATATGACGTTTTCACATATTCAAACATGGTTTGCTTCCAATAATCTCATTCTTAATTTGTAGAGTAGGGCTCTGGGTTTCAAACTTTTGCACTCAAATCCTAGACTTGTTAGCTAACTTATAAAGTTATCTTAAACTTAGCATATAAATTGTATTTAGTTAAGACCAACTGCACAGATACTAAGAATACTAAGGTTTACCTAACCTGCTCAGCTCAATTCATTTCTATTGCAATTTGTATTCAATTCCTAGTAATAGTTTAAAAAAGTTAAGTAAAATAGCCTGAATCATTCTCTTTTATAAGAAAAGACTTGTTGTTAAGACTCAATTCAAAGACTCAAGCGCTCACACTGTATATCCCCAAAGGGGTTAGCACATGACATTGTCACCTGGTGTATGGCCTACATGGCTAAGGACACCTTAGCTATGTGGGTTTCCTCAAGATGTTTTCACTTACCATTAACAACCATGATAAATTAACAACACATATGCCTTCAGAAAAGGCAAAAAGCTATGGTTAAGAAATATGTTTAAACTAAAATAAGCAGCTACATGACACCACCCATCTTTTTTATTCTAAATTTTTTTATGATATTTACTTCCTACATACTGTTTCAAGTTATAAAAAAATATAAAAATATACGGACATATATATTACACAGATTATGTTAGCCCCAAACTAAGTACAACCTGGTGACTTGTATTATGGGATACTACATAAACATATAACATAAATGTTGATGCCGTTTATCCCCGAAGGGGTGGGCAGAGGTACCAATACTTCTGAACATCACGTGACAGCGCCACCTAGTGTCCATAGTAGGTACCCACGTTTTGCTTAGACAGTGTACACACCTGGTAGGGGGCAGGCCTATCACCGTAGGATCTAATTCAACAATAAATTTAAGATTATATAGTACGCATATCAATGACACCCAAGACTAAGAAACAATCATTTATGCTCATCACATAAATGTTGCTCTCAGCGGGGATTGAACCCGCAACTTATGGACCAAGAAGCTAGTCCTATCCACTTGACCATGGCTGTCATCAAACAGCAGTGTAAAATAATTATAACAGCAGTGTGGGCACATAACCCACACAGCTGGTACTTAACTATATGCAAACCCTTTATTTTCATTAGGGTAGACAGATACCAATATTTGCCATTTCATATGATCCTGACAAATTTCTTTTCCTTCCCTCACATTTTCTATTCTTCTCATACATGCTCTTGTATTTTTCGCATGTCAGAGTCCCGCCTTTATAAGAATGTTATCAACTGGGTCTTATCAAGTATTGTGCGTTGCTATCTGTCAATGATTAGGCTAGTAATTTTAGAATAATTGATAGCCACTCTGGACCCGTAGCATTAGGGCTTGTGAGAGCA
The DNA here is from genome assembly GCA_963576735.1 of Bedellia somnulentella. Classification (NCBI taxonomy): domain Eukaryota; kingdom Metazoa; phylum Arthropoda; class Insecta; order Lepidoptera; family Bedelliidae; genus Bedellia; species Bedellia somnulentella. The sequence continues at coordinate 16,672,033 of OY755171.1, forward strand.
TACAGAGATACTGATAGATTTTGTATGAACAATCTGTCAGTTTCTCACTTCTCATGTGACATACGCGCTTTCACAAGTCTCACGCTACTAGTACATACATACATACATATACTCACGCCATTAGTTCCCATTGGGGTAGGCAGAGACTATTGATCGCCACTTCGCACAATCCTGACAAACCTCTCTAGCTTCGTTTACATCCATCAATCTTTTCATGCATGCTCTTTTATTCTTCATACTTCGGACGCCAGCCTTTTTGAGCACACTCTCAATTTGGTCCAAGTGTGTTCTCCGTGGTCGTCCTCTACTAACATTACCATCCACACTAGCTCTATAGATCCCTTTTACCAATTTTCTATCATCCATCCTCTCTATACATGCTACTAGTACTGGTTAACAAATGAGGGATAATCCATTAAATGTACAACAATAAACAACCTTGATAGCTCAATAGTGGGTAGAACATCTGCCTATCATGCAGAGTGGCATGGGTTCAAATCTCATCTTGGGCAAACACCAAAAGGTGTGTCTTCAGAATTCTTATGTATGGGTAATTTGTCATGGTTAGTGGTGAGGGAATACATGGTAATGTGACCCAGATGACAAGTTGTGCTTACTCTTGTGATAGTGTATTTGTTTGTACAATAACATACAAGGCGGGGGTCCGAAGTGAGAAGAATAAAAGATCATGTATGAGAAGAATAATGAATGTAAGGGAAGCAAGAGAGGTTTGTCAAGATCGTACTAAGTGGCGATCGATAGTCTCTACCTACCCCAATGGGAATAGTAAGTAATAACAGTAAAATTTGAAACTCTTAACACCAGGTGACAATAATACCACGTGCATAAGTAATATGCAGAAGTCTTAGTATCTCTGCCACGCCTTCGGAGATATATGGCGTGATTGTTTGAGTCCAATAAATTTGAATGAAATAACAATTCTTGTGAGTTTTTTTATTAATTCAGTAAATAACCTCCATTTCATGATTTGCTTTAAGGAAACTGAAAGATGAATCAAAAATTTATATTTTCAGGTGGGCCGTATGCTGCATTCGGTGGTAAGGATGCATCGAGAGGCCTAGCCACCTTCTCTGTGACGTCGTCAGACAAGGAGTACGATGACCTCAGTGACCTCAACTCGATAGAAATGGAGTCCGTCAGGGAATGGGAGGCGCAATTCAAAGGTAAGTTTCCTTGGTCAAATGAAAGAAAACGTATTCTATATAATGTCCCTCGTACGAACTGATACTACGCGATGAGTTTTCATTCGGATAGGTAGACTTTTGATCGCCTGTCTCTCTGACTTTCCTCAAGTTCATCGATCTACTCCTATAGGTTTTTGTATTCTCACTTAGGTCGCTCTTCTTTATTAAGAGGTCTTCTTCTTTATTATATTAGTTGCTGGGTCCTTGATAGGTTTTGCACTTTCTCGGATCGCTGTATTGGTCTGTGGAATGAGTGATATTCGCGGATTCAACCGTGTTTCTGGCTCACAGCGTTTGCAGTGATGTGGAAAAATGGCGCAGTCTAAAGTGTAACAGCAAAGATAATGCAGCATAAATTTTTATAGTTAATTTTTCCGCTATTTAAAAGAAATACTTGGAGTCACTCTTTAAGTGCTTAAGTTATTTACATCACAGACTAATTATACTTACTTATAAACGAAAAAAAACTAAATAAGATTTATATTCTACAAATTAATTAATACTATGAACAACAATTATTGGTCTGAATAAGATATAGTGGCACAAGACATAGCCTCTTATTCCGCAATTTAGATGGATTTTTTCAAAACATGTAGTAAATAAAGGTAGAAATTAAACGATTATTTTTCAAACGTTAGACTAGATTGGTCTCAATTTTCGTCCTTACATTATTTGAAGCATAGTAAGAGGTTTAATTGAGGTTATCTGATCTATTATTGACTATCAAGGATAATATAGAGCAAGAGCCCGCGACGGCCAGACCTTAGTTATAGTATAAAGTCTAAAAGTTTCTCTGTGTATGCCCACTATACAGGTAAGAACGATCCCAGGCTATGAAACTTGGGTCGCCCCGGCTTTGGCAGGTAACAGGTAGTAAAGGTGTGTAAAAATGTATCTCAAATTAGGTATAGTATAAAGCTTAGTTTTCATATATTTTATTAGTGGTGATCTTAGAAATAGCCTCGTCCACAGCCAGACACTTAGTACAGTTGCAACCCCCTGCCAGACACCCTTAAAGTACGGTTAATTTTAATGATACTTTAGTTATAGTATAAAATCTGAATTTTATACATATTATTTGGAGAACTATAAAATGATGTTTCCTCAGTAGCCAGACAATTTGTATGGTTCCCCTATATTGCCGTCTGGTTAAACACGTTAAAGGTCTATTCGCTAGGATAAAAGTAGGGGGTGGGGGAACACGAATCGATCACAGCGCGCACTGTGGCAAAAAAAGGAACATTCGGCGGCTAATCAAGTGTAATTGAAATGATGGAAAATATTCATAGTACTAAAATTGACAAATAATGCCAAGTTAATATATTTTCGCGTATTGGAAATGAAGGAAAAACATTCATCTGCAATATTTATACATATAGTGGCAAAGATATATGTTACTCTGAAGTTAAAACTGAAATATCAAGCAATTCGAAGATTATCAAGTTTGGCAAAAAAAACCAAGCACCAAAAATGTAATACTATTGTAAAGACTTTTGCTCATCGAGCAACCTTTCTTACGAATGCCGGCCTGCTTTCATCCAAATTACAGTAACACTAGAGTCATTATTGATTGTACAGAGTTTCAAGTAGAAATACCATCTACAGTTGATAAGCATGTGTGGTGGTATTTACACTACAAGGAAGGATTTACTGCAAAGGTGCTCATAGGTATTACACCAGTAGGCTTCATTCCTTTATATCGAAAGTGGCCGGTGGAAGGAAAAGCTATGCTCAAATAATCGATTACATGTAACAACGATACATGCAGAATTAGGAGAATCTGTTTGTCAAAGCTTACCTGGATTTCACGCAATAACAGGGTGCGATTATAACCCTGCATTATTCAGGAAAGGAAAATTAAAACCTTACAAGCTATTGAAAAAATCTAATGAATTCCAGAAAGCTTTCATTAAGTTCGGTGGCAGTGAATTAATTAAAAATAAAGACGAACAAGAAAACGTATTTAATATTATTCAAAATTTTATATGTAATATATACACTGTTCATAATATCTTTGATGTTGATGTGGCTAGACTTCAAAACTTTATAAATTCTTATGCAGTCTCTGATGTGAATGAATCTTTTAATCGAAAAAAATTGCGAAATTTCGACGCTAGCAGTTTACCACCTTGTAAAAGTGAACTATTACAGCAATTTTTGCGAGCAAATTATATTTGTACAATTTGGAACACTGCTCACCGAAAAAATCCAACTTCTTACAATCTGAAAATAACGGTTCGGTACTGGAAAATGACCAATACCATTTTAAATGGTTTGAAGGGGATCAGCTACCAAATTATGTCAGTGATTCTTTAACAACTTTGTCAGGTATGTAATTATGATGTTAAATTATTAAAGAAACATTTAAAACTATTCGCAATTATATTAATTTGGTTTTATTATTACAGCAAATGACGAAGAAGGAGATATTGACGACGACCAATCGACAGACAGAAGTAGCAGTGATGAGGATGATGAAGATATCGGCGAGGACGATGAAAATAATTGAATATTTTTTTAAATTTCATAATATTATTAATACATGTTTAAAATATTATTCTTTTACTTTGTATACCCTAGCTATAATTATAATTAAGCTCGTTTTTCATTGAATATTTTACTATCACAATAATTATTCCCTCTTTATAGTATATAAAAAATTGTTTGCAAAATATTGTAAATTTTATTGAATTAAATATTTAAATTAAGCATATAAAACTCTACAACCCATTACGCATATGCCGCTCGCGCTCGCACCTACAATAGACCTTTAACGTGTCTGGCAATATAGGGGAACCATACAAATTGTCTGGCTACTGAGGAAACATCATTTTATAGTTCTCCAAATAACATATATAAAATTCAGATTTTATACTATAACTAAAGTATCATTAAAATTAACCGTACTTTAAGGGTGTCTGGCAGGGGGTTGCAACTGTACTAAGTGTCTGGCTGTGGACGAGGCGATTTCTAAGATCACCACTAATAAAATATATGAAAACTAAGCTTTATACTATACCTAATTTGAGATACATTTTTACACACCTTTACTACCTGTTACCTGCCAAAGCCGGGGCGACCCAAGTTTCATAGCCTGGGATCGTTCTTACCTGTATAGTGGGCATACACAGAGAAACTTTTAGACTTTATACTATAACTAAGGTCTGGCCGTCGCGGGCTCTTAGACTAATATTGCGATCGCATAAAGTGTAATCATGAATCATGTAATGACTTCATCTTAGTTTGTCTATAAAATCATAATGTAACTGCGTAATTATCATATATTCCTAGAACATAATTTCTGTTCTCTTTCAAATAAAAAAAAAACTAAAAAACTTTTTAATTTTTCATAATGTATGTGCTTGCTAAAAGCCTGTTGCGAGCTTACACTTAAGCAGCTAATGCACCGTTCTTTGCACATTCGGAGAAAGAAACATTTACATTTAATAACATTTATAATTTCTATACTCAATATAGAAAGTAAGCAACTTGTGAGATACAAGCGGCATCTGACCCGTCTTATATCTGAAAAGAAACAAAAATCGATCAGTGTTTTCGTGTTTTGTACTATGTTCCGAACATTAGCTATATTATGCACCATGATGTCATCTTTCCACGCGGCATAATGAGCTTGGTGTTAACTTAGTAGGTTGTGGTATGACGAATTGGTAACCATTTAAACTTAGAACAAAAGTGTAGAATAGAATAAGGTTGATAAGGAAAATATTAGTTTCGCTACTTAAGTAGACTTTTGGATCTATTGTTTAAGTAATTGGCCTAGACCTCGTTTTTAAAACATACCCTTTTTATAACAGATGTTTTGGGTTTTTATTTTAGCGTAGGCTAAGAAGCTCACCATACTTTCCCAGTTTGATTTAGGCAGTGACGCTTTTTAATTGTTAATTATTTTAAAAATTACAATATTTCAAATACGCATTTCATAGGCAAAGTTGTTTAGTTTGATGTCTTTAATCGATTTAAAATATAAAAAGGGTATGTTTTAAAAACGAGGTCAAGGCCAATTGGCCATACAAAAAAAAGTTGATATTTCTGTAATTTATGAATACACTAACAAAGAAACTCATTTGAATAAATTTAAATCTAATACTTACTGAGTGTAGTACTTTTAAAGATCGTAGCTGAGAAAGGGAGAATTAATGAATGTGTATCGTTCAAGCGAATGAAACGATCTTATTGCTTTCAATTTTTAATTTATGAAAAACAATAACGTAGTACGGCAATAAATTATCACCAAAAAACTTGTAGCTCAACTAGCATGCTGGTAGAAAACAGGGGACTTTTAATATTATTCATATCCGGCAACACTTGTTACACGTTTGGAAATGAAAGCAATGTGTGGTGCAATGTTAATAAGATGGTGGAAGTTGATGACAATCTAATCTACCAATAAATCGGGTATTGAAATATTATAATTCAGCGGCTTTAATCTTACGCCCGATTTCTGAATTGAGTATTCCAGCTGAGAACAACTTAAGTATCATTCTGTCGCATTGAAATCTTAACAACTGAATGAGACAAAACGATACTTAAGTCGTTCTCAGCTTGAATACTCAATTCAGAAATCGGGCGTTAGATAACCTGTATCGTGAGAACCACTTGATATGGAGTGTCCAAGCCTAATTACGTCAGTGATTTAGAGTAGCGCGTGTACTTAATTGCTGAATATTACATACATACATATACTCACTACTATACATTCTAAGAAGGGGTAGCCCGAGCTTGTAAATTGGAATTTCCTAAGCCACTTTTAGAAGTCTAGCGTTGAAAATATTGAATTATAAAGGGCGGTTGGAGATAGTTCTCCAGTCAAATCGTTATTTTTTTGAATATCCCCAAGAGGCGCGACTTATGACACCAGCGAGGAGAAATGGGCTAGTGTTGTCCTTTATACAAGAACATAAAAACACTTAATTTTGCATTTTACAATACAGATAGTTTGAAGAGTAGAGTTCATGTATAAATAGATTGTTGAGAAACTATAGATATTCCGGCATTGAACAGGCAAAATTTTGAATAATAATCTGTATTATAAAATATAAGACATTTTTTATTTTATTTTTTAAAATATCCGCTACTAGTATAGTACTGAAGTACATATAGTGACCTATTTCGCTGTTTTAATGGCCAAACCAGCAAACGTTGTTCTGCCACGTAAATTCTCAGTGACTGATGACGTAATTTATGAAAAGACTTTACTTCAATAAATGGTGATGGATGATAAATTCTGATATTCGTTCATAAAGAATACTAAAACCGAGATTTGTAAATGGGGAGCAGTTGTAAAAAGGTGAAGAATATTGACCTTGTACCAAGCAACAATCTAGGACAATACATATTATGTATCGTGCATCCGATAATGTGAAATATCTCTTTAGAATAGATGTCACTAGTAGTGACTCACCACCACATGTTCTCACACCCAAAAAAAATTCTTAATAATCGTACCAGCAGTTTCAGAGAGGTGCATCTCAAACACAAAATACTTTTAGCCTTGACTTTCAAAATAATATGTTATCTTCTACTATAAATACTCATTTTTATCACTAAATTATCATCCAGCTTATATCTTGCTTACACAACACTTTTATCTTGGAAAATACAGTTTAACAAAGGCATAAATAAGAAATTATACAACTTAAATCTAACTTGATTAATTAAAATCGATGAATCCTCCCAGCTCATTTATGTCCCCACCAAGGGGAAGGGAATCATCTTAATTTTCTGATAATCTGGTGATTCAAGCCTGCATTATCCTCCCAGACTGAGTTAAATCTTACAAATTAAATTTCAAATTAAAATCTCAGTGACTGATTTTACCACCCCCCGGGGATCGAACCCGAGACCTCCGTACTTGAAACCAAGCGCTTAACCGCGACACCACGGAGGCAGTCAAGCAATTAAAATCGATGAATACTAGCGGTCATTCATAGTAATGCATTACAATCTTGTTTTTTACATCCCTTAAAACAACATTACCTTTTATATATATTTAAGCCGGTTCCCTCACATTCTTCAACAATTAATACCAATTCCTGAGTAATCGAACAGTACTCTATTCAGGTGATAGTATAAGTATAATAACTATTCTTACACAATTCTGTAAAACATAATTGATGCCCAAAAGAAGGAATTTCTATTATTATAAGTACAAGAAAAATACTAGGATTTTTCTTGTAGGATGCTTTTTAGAGCATCCTAACAAATTCCAAATAACATAACATAACATAAACGTTCACGCCGTTTATCCCCGAAGAGGTTGGCAGAGGTACCAATACTCCTGAACTCACATGGCAAGCGCCATCTAGTTTCCAGAGAAGGTACCCACGTTTTGCTTAGACAGTGTACTCACGTGATAGGGGGCAGGCCTATCGCCGTTTTGTACGAATACACTGTCACATGACTAAGTACAACTCAGCCATGTGGGTTTCCTCACGATGTTTTCCCTCACCGTTAGCAACCATGATAAATTAACCACACATATGACTTTAGAAAAGACAAATTGGTGTAGGCCCGTCCCAGGATTGGGACTCACGCCCTTCTGTTTTTCGGGCGGGTGCTCTACCCACTGGACTATCATGTCGCTTAAATTCCAAATATTCTACCATAACACTTTAAAAAACATCGCCGTGTCTTACCAAGAGATCAAGGAGCTGGCATTGAATAGATATGACTGGAGAATGTTACACCGACAAGAGCGTCGCTTTTAAGTTTATGATGATGACTTTAAAAAAAACTGTTATTTTTAGAAAAATATGATCTAGTGGGTCGTCTCCTGAAGCCTGGCGAAGAACCAATGAACTACTCGGACGAAGAAGCTGACGAATCTGACAACTCCGCCTCCAACGCCACAGACAAGAAAGAAAACTAACTGCCGCGGTTGCCTTCTCTATACTCTATACACTATACATGAACAAGGACCTACGGTTTTGGTGTGTATTCAACGTTTTACAAATATTTATACATAAACTAATTATTATACATGAACAGAGATAACTTTTGGTACTTATTATGAGTGAATGAATGAATTAGCTTTCTCATCACGCTGGATTGGATATATTTTGCTAAAGGCTAATTCGACTAATTTAGGATTAGTGACGGTGATAACTACCATCCAAAGTATCTAAAATAATTTGTATCACATTTTTGATTTTACTGATTCTATTTACTAGAGAGATCCACGTTGTTAAATACGTACGTTTTTTGAACACGCAATGACATATAGTCGTATTAGGAAACTACTGTATGATTTATTTAAAATTTTGGATTTATTCAATATGCTTTTAACAGAAGTATAATGAAAGTGATATCTTTTTGTATTTCTTTAGTTACTAAATATGATACTTCTTTGTGGAAATGTCTTGTATTTTATTACCTGCTTAGAATCGAATATTCTTTCTAGAAAGCTTGGAATTTTTGTTAAAAGATCTCAATCAAAATTATTTTTAATTAGCATGTGTAGTCTATTTTGAATGGTATTCTGGTTAATAGGAGAATTTCTGACTGACATGTAACATTTGGCTGTAGGTAATATTATTAATTCAACAAAGGCACTTATGTAATCGTTTTTTTTTGATGCGCTATGTGTTACATTAAAGTATGCGGAAGATAATATCACAATTTTTCTCATTTTAAATCGTGTCTGGGTTTGTCAGCATTTAATTTAAACCGTCAATTAAAACATGAAGAATATATAAATATATAATTTTAATTTTCTATAGTTTTAATTTCTAGTGGCTCTGAAAAAGTTTTCCATTCTACAATTTAAACTGTTTAAATATATACTATTTTCTTGTTTAAATAAATAAATATATTTTAAAACAGTTTGGTTAAAAGACATGAAGATTCCTGTTGAAAAAAATACCTTTTGCCACCATCAATGTGTTGCTGCATCCTTTTTTTAATTCAGCTTAACATATTTAGATATATTTATTACATGTTTCATTAAATGGTTTTATTATTTAGTTAGTTCTTGCATCATAAAATTTAAAGTATAGTGAATAAATCAATGCGGCGATTATTTACAAAGCAATACACGATTCCAAATTTATGTTGAAATAATTAAATTCTTTTTTTTTTACTTTCGGTCATACATTTCGTATTCGGCGCATATATGAAGCATTCCTAGCAACATACAACATACACATGTTCCGAAAACTGTACTCTGCTTTTTAAATGATTACTAATCATTGTAGAGAAAGAAACGTTTTTTAAGTATTTGGTTTGTACGATGCAGTTATTTATTATTGATGGCACACACATGTCCGAAAGTATTGCCCGTATGAAAAACCATATAGAGTACATATGTATAGTATATGAAGTTCATTTTTGTAATAATCATCACTCTCTTTATCACATAACACAACCCACCTGAAGGAAATGTTAATTGGATGAATATGTTTGTTAATCTGTTTCTTAATCTTGGGTGTTATTTATATATGTAATGCATAATTTTATATATGTAATGCATAATTTTACATATATCGTTGATATATCTCATACCACAAGTCATTAAATTATATTAGCTTTTGTGGCTAACTTGATCTGTGTCATATGTTCGTATGTATTTTTTTATATGTAATTCTTTTTACTGAAATCTGAAAGTAATGATTGATTGAACGCGTGTAATGATTCCATCTTTTTTTAAGAAAGCCTTTCGTTGTTTTCTTTGATTTATTCTGTGTAATAGTCAAGAGCATAATAATTTCTTGTTTAGAGATTTATTTTAAGTGTTGTCTGTTATTAATTTTATCACAGTGACGTTTTCAACATCTGGATGTTTTATTTGCTAACTGATATCCTTTTAAAGAACGATAAGTCTAAATATGTATTATTGAACGATTGTTGCAAAACATATTTTTTTATAAATTCCGAAACTATTAGTAAGTTTTAGGTATTTAATATTGCATTTGGAATGTCCCACACCTTTAAGTATCTTGTCATAGTTCAGGGGCTATTACTTTAGATATTCTCTCTTTTTGAAACCCTTAAATTTGGTTGCTAAATCTTAAATCTTGATGTTGCTGTTTCTCGTAGCAACGTTGCTAAGCTGTTGTGTGGTCCTAACTCTATGTATGACAAAACGTTATTTATTATTTAACTGACTGTGATGTAAGACTTGAATAAATAATAAGATATCTTATCTTAGATATTGGTTAACAATTTTACCACGTTGTTTTGTTTCAATTCAGTTTTGCATTATGCGTTTTCGCTGATGGTTAAGTTAATTTTTCATTAATTTCACCTTAACATAATCCTATTTATTGGCTCATACAAAATAGAGTTGCTTACTTCTATTAATTCATTAAAGTTTCTGCATTCTACACTTTGAATCATCTTTTTTAAATTTTACTCTTAACTCACCTTTTAGCCGTAAATCCGAACGGGTGGCAGACATACTAATACTTCTCGTCAGCACGTGATATTTTTGTCACTTGGTATTCAGAGTAAGCTCGTTTTGATCGGTTAGTGTATTCACGTGATAAAGGCCTATCACCTTGTTGTACAAATACATGTCACATGACCAAGTACAACTGTCCTTCACAGTTTTCGGTTCAAAGGTTTTATTTTCAGTGATGAATAGCAAAAGTGCATTGTAGCGTTCAACAATTTTATCCAAGACCACAAATTTTATTAGCCGTTGCGACACTTGAATTACTCAACTTCATTCAAAATTTATGTGTAAGGATTTGTCATGATTGTTAATTGTTTTTTGTCGATCTGTTCCGATTGTATCATCTGAACATCACACTAAGATGGTAGCACCGTACTTAATTTTATTGTTTATTATACCCCTCAGCTGTCACAACCCGCTGCTTGTTTATTTTAAACAAGTAACCTTTAAAATATATAAATATTGTTATTATATACATCATACTACTTGTTGCAAAGTTTTGTGTAAAAAATCCATCTTATATTGTTATCCTTACAATTTAAAGCTGATAGATATTTGTTATAATTAAAACACTTAATTTAAAAAACATAATTATCACAACAGATCACCTCCATGAAGAATGAACGTGTACATACAACTTTTTTATATATACCGATATTTAAATATCTATGGTTATAAAGTGTTGCAAGAAATAAAACAAAAAAAATATTGTAGAAGCCTGAAATTAGTTTATGCTGACGTCCTGACGACTCTAGATTATATGATTTATCAATTTAAACTGACCTAATAATTAATAATTTAATTATAATCCTGAAAGCCAGTAAAGACCAGGTAACAAGAAGCTAGTCCAAGAAGTTTTTCCTTCATTTGTCTGGCTAGTCAAAGCGTCACGTCAGTATAAATTAGGTTATCGGCAAGATATATAATGAATATGAAATAATAATGTTAGGACCTAAGTGGTGTATGATATAAACATTTGTAACTGTTGTTCTATCTATGCATTTATATGTTATCAATTTGATGAGTTGCGCTGCGCTGTGTTAATGTTGTGACTGTTTAATTTTATATCAATTTAGTTGTAAGGTTTGTGCATGATAGTTTTAAATGCAGCTACAGAGCTACATCACAAATTCAGAATTGTTCTTTGAATGTGGCTTGTCTATGGAAAGGAAATGATTAGTATATATTGTAAGGAAAAAGACTGAACATCTGACAGAATAGTTTTCAAATTTAAATGTTTATAAATTGGAGACAATTACCGTTTATAAATTCTAAATACGTTTTGAATTTGGTTTTAGTATATCGGGTCTGAAGGTACAGTTACACATTATATGTGAATTATTAATATCACCAATTATACTAATATTATGTTAAAACTTCATCTGGTCTGATATAGTAAAATGGTGATTATTATTTCTTTTTGCTGGTTCAAATTTTGGATGGAACAAATAATTTATTTAAAAATACCATTATTGATAGCTTTTCCGATTTGTTGTACTGGAAAAGAAGTGACTTCTGCAATATAGTTTGTTTAATTAGATAATTTCTTCTTATATTTCATAAATTGCATGTGATCAAGGTTATACATTGTGTAATATTAAAACTATGTTGAATTTCAGATGTTGGGTAAAGATAGGGTATTGTTATATTTATACTTTATTTTCTCGTTTATGTACTGTTTTTAATTTAATTATAACAACTTAGAAAGTACAACTTATCAAAAAGAAAAGGTTTCCCTGAAGTAAATTGTCTAAATTTAGTGAAATTCTTGTTGTCATCATTTTCACTGGATTTTTACTAAGGCATAAAAGTCTATTCAAAAGTTATTGTGGCTTGAGCTCTAAACTAAACCTTAACTATCGCTATTTATTGCACCTAAAATAATAGTAATATTATTTCCTGTCGAATGAATTGAATCAGCATTTTTATTAATTTCACAATAAGTTTTATTTTAAGTGTGCTTGTATGTGCGGGATCATGGTGGTGTGTGTATTTTTGTATTTAATTAAGTTTAATAAAATTAATGTTTCAATTAAAACATGTGTTTTATTTTACCATCGCATCTCATGATATTTTGTCAGTTGCTGCTCTAAGCAATTGTTAAGTAAGCTAATTTACCATAACATTAAATAACTAGTAAGGGTTCCAAAAGCTTTGAACAAGATAGATCTAAAATGTAAGGATAGAAGACAAGAATACTGTGAAGAAATTGCATTTAAAGTTTCTTTATCGCAGTAAATATTAAAAGATACATATCATACATACTCAATGCTATAAATATCTAAAAGGGCTAGCCAGAGTTTGAGAAACAGAAATTCCTTAGCCACTTTTAGAATTTGCATAGGGAAAAGGTGATGGATATCCATGTATATATGATAGATGGGTCTCCAACTACATCGCCCAACAATCACTTAAAAAGTCCCAATAACCTAAGACACCTACTACTAATCGTGCAGTGCAGAAGATCTACTTTTAATATTTACCGCGTTGTTGTACCGAGTGCGAATTGAGTCATCAGTGCTCGAGTGTTATATTGATGTCCGAGTGCTATGGCACTATATTTTCATAAGTGCATTAGGGACCCTTAACAAGGTGCGCTATATATTTTTCTTTCAGCTACTGATGACAGAGATATGAATGAATCATCTTTCTGTAACAAACGATATGCATACGCAGTAGAAGAATCTTAACCGGCCGGCTGCCACTTCGCCATATAAAGTTAAATCATCAGCGTATTTCAAAATACTATCAGTGCAATCTCATGAGCACCGCCAGCAAATGATTCCGCTACACAAAAAAAGCTTTCTTCTAAGTCTCTAATACGTTTCAAAATTCAGTCCTCTGTGATGTGTACTGATACGACTCCCACTTCAATACATTATTCAAACGCAAACTTTGATATTCTATCAGTTTTTCTTAAAATTTATTTTATTGTATTAAAGCAAAGTTCCGTTACACAGAAAAAAAATTTGCAATAGCACTCAATTCAAACGTTCGCCCCGTATATCTCCGAAAGGATTGGCCGAGGTACTACTCGTAGTACTTCTGAACATCACTTGACATTGTCACCAGCACTAGTAGCATGAGGCTTGTGAGAGCGTGTATGTCACATGAGAAGTCAGAAACTGACAGATTGCTCATACAAAATCTGTCAGTATCTCACTTCTCATGCGACATACTCGCTCTCACACGCCTCATGCTACGGGGGCTGGTCTTCAGAGTACTCACGTTTTGATTGGACTGTATGCTCACGTGATAGGGGGCATGCATATCGCCGTTTTGTAGGAATACACGGTCACATTACTGAGTACAACTTACTTGGTTTTCTCGTGATGTTTTCCCTCACCGATAACAACCAAGATAAATTAACCACATATATGATTTTAGTGTCTGTGTAATGTGTAAAAGACACATGGGTGTGGGCCCGAGAAATAGTCATTTTTCAAGATCGTGTCAAGTGGCGATAGATAGTATCTGTCTTCCTCAATGGGAGTAATGGGCGTGACTATAAGTGAGTCGTTTCCCTGTTTTTCATTAGTCCAAATAACAACATAGCTAAGTGCAGTTTACGACGTGATCCTATTTTTAATAGTCTGTATTTATTTAAGGAAGGCGCGATGTGAGACTTCTTGCTGTAATGCTAATGCTGCGAAACAAAAATAAATTTTAACCCTTTATAAGGCAGAGGGCATATAGCGACCGCCATAATTTCAACCTTACCTAGCTTCAACTAGAAGTGAAATACAATGAATTTTTGATCATACCTTGCCTTATAAAGGGTACAAAAAGATAACCGACTTCATAGTTGAAAAATCCCCCGAATAATAAACAATCAAGTACTCATAAATAAAAGATGTTATTAAAGGAAAGAAAAATTTCGACACTGGCGGGGTTCGAACCCGCGACCTTTGGGTATACGCCCCCGTCGCTCTGCCAACTGAGATACAGTGTCAGTTTCAATCAAGTACTAAAAAGTAAGTTCTTTTTTTATTAAGTATGAGTACTGTAATTAATAGCTTAGGAATTTCTTTGTTCCACACGCGTCAGTTCAACCTACCTAAATCTTAAAATTCTCTTAAATTAATTTGTGAGTCGGTCGGTAAATTTTCTCTAGCTTGTTTTTGAGTTATTTGTAACTGATATTGATATTTTAATTGCTGAGGATAACTTTCGTAGTTATATAGTGGTTCAGCTGTCTCTTTGATAAGATTAGTTGGTATATTACAAACCTTCCCAAAGACGAGTTCAAAAGGTGTGTACCCCGTTGAAGTATGAACTGACGTATTTTGGGCAAAGCACCAAAATGGTAGCCAATAGCTCCAGTTGTCTGGACCGTTGTCTGTTTGGATTCGGAGAAAGTTACCTAAGCTTTTGTATGATGCTTGTGATGATATGCTATTGAATTTAGTTGTTTAATCTGGAGTATTCTACAAACCTCTTGTAACGTGCTGGATAAAAACTCAGATCCGCGATCTGAGCAATGGTTTTGGGTATACCGTATCTTAATATGAAATTACTTACCATACTTTTCGCTACATCTATGCTACTTTTACTGGTTAATGGATAAGCTTCTAAAAATTTGGTAAGTTCACATTGTATGGTTAGTATATATATACATTGTTATAAATATCTTTCGGTAAAAGACCCACAATGACCAAATATATTTTTTCAAAAGTCGTGTTGGCTGTGCTCGTTATTGTTATTACCATTGGTTCTTTAATATATTTATTCGTATATTTTTGTGTTTGACATTTTACACATTTGTTAACAAAAATTTTTACATCATCGTATAAGGGCATTTCTACAGAAGGCCCGTGTTTTTCTCAATTCGGTGCTGAAATTGAAATAAGGTTTTATAAAGTAATTTTATAATGAAGTCTGAAGTATATTGTATACTAAATATAAATATGCCATTGGCACCAGTTTTCGTAAAGTGGTTTATGAGAAAAGTTAATCACCGTATTGAGAAAGCACCGAATTGACAAAATGGGTCACCGAATTGGAATACATGGCAGCGAATTTAGAAAATGAACAACCGCATTGGAATATAGTACAACGAATTCAGAAAATGTTCTAGCGAAATAAGAAACGCTGTCACCTATTAGAGTAATAATGTAATGGTTACTAAAAAATACCGAAACATGCTTGATTTTATTTATTGAAGGTGTAATTTTATATTGAAAATACTGATACATAATCAGAAATAAAACTAATTTCTTGCAGCAGTAACATGAAAGTAAAAGAACACAATCTTATAAATGCTATTTATTTAATAAATTTACTTCGTTTTATCACTATTAACATAGCGAGATCATCATTTTAAGTAACTCGAATAGCTTAAATATCATTAATTTTCATATAAAGAAGAAATTTCACAAAATAAAAACACCGTTGTGTTATACCAGGAACTACAAAAATACCAGGAACTAGTTTAACAATTTAACAAACTGTACTTATCAAAAGATTACTTAAGTAGTACAACAAATGACCATCTAGATATCAATAATATTTCAATACTACCTACATTATAGCTTAATCAAGCATTTCCATTTTCAAAATGCCAGACTCATCGACCACTTCTATTTTGATGTTATTGACATGTTTTTTCAAAAGATTCACGAAAGTTGTCAATACCATGATGTCATACTATTTTATCAGCCGTACTTTTAAGGCATCCTCCAACGCCATCAGGCGCTCCTTTACCATGCCCATGCTCTGTATAGTTCCATTCGACGCAAGGCTAAGAAAATGCTAGTGAAGACAAGTCATGATAAAAAAGATTTTTCGGTTGCAATACTGAGCTGAAGGTGAATCAAATATAAAAAAAAGAATGTATATCAGATATTTCATTTTCTAAAAATCGTACAGCATTGTACCTAAGACATTCACTTACAGTACAGAATGATTGACTAACGAGG
This sequence comes from Bedellia somnulentella, assembly GCA_963576735.1. Classification (NCBI taxonomy): domain Eukaryota; kingdom Metazoa; phylum Arthropoda; class Insecta; order Lepidoptera; family Bedelliidae; genus Bedellia; species Bedellia somnulentella. Next base: position 16,688,568 of record OY755171.1, read on the forward strand.
TTTCCATGTTTCATATAGTAAGTAAGCCGTGTAGAGCCGGCTTAGAATTTCGCTACCCCTTTCTACCCACGGGTGTCGTAAGAGGTGACTAAGGGTATTGGGGCATTTTATTGGATTTTTGGGCGATGCGGTTGGAGACCCATCACCAAAAACCTTTATTTATACCATCTTTTCCCCACTCAACTTCCAAAAGAGGCTGAGGAATTTATAATTCCGCCGTGAGTATATGTATGTATGTATATAGTAAATAAATGATGTGTGTTAGGATATTTGTTGCCTGCTACTTACATCCCATTCCTGCTATTTCGTTAGCGTACTTCGTGCAATAGTTCTGACCAAAGTCACAGTGGATTATGCATTGTTCATAAGCAAGTTCAACTTTGATTTTTTTAATTTACGTGTTTTGGGATATCATATTAGAAACATGAAGCATATATTTGTAAAGTAATTTTTGCTTATTTAAGCTGATTTTCATCAAATCTTTATAGTGAATTCTTAAAAGCGTAAGTAAAATTTCAAATCGGTGTAAGTTTTCTCAATTCGGTGCTCAATTTTCCAGGTAATTGAGACCCACCGAATTGGGGAAATAACACATTTTACCAAATAACTCATAAATTATACAATTTGAAGCTATTTATTCAAAATACATAGGAAGATATCACTAAACTAGTCGATAAATTGAGCAAGAATCGTTGTAAATACTTTTATAGTCATAATTTATGTAACACACCGATTTCAGAAATGACACGATCCAAAAATTACCGACTACTTTCGTACCTTCAAAAAATGCTACTCAATAATACTGTCCCTTTGCACATATTGCTCGGCCGCTCGGGCGCTACCGGCAGTTTGTGGGAACCAGCTAGTGACGTTCGTACTGCGCTTAGTTAGTGATGTAGGTAGACAAAAGTAAATTTCAGCGAATTGAGACTGAAGCTTCCGACAAAGTAACTAACTGTTATTGTATTAAAACCCAAGTAGTTACATTAAATATATTTACTTATATAGATTAATTGTCTATTCCATGTTCTGGGAATGTATGACTTTTAACTATGAAGGTATTATAAAAAAAGTTATGATGCAATATCGAGTAAATTCTGGAATCCCGACACGACTTTTTTGGCCAAATTTTCCCCGTTTTCAAAGTTTAGGTTTTTTTTTCAGAGTTTATATAAAGTATAACAATCTTTTAGAAATGCTCTCCATGAAGTCAAAAGCCCTTAAAAGTCGTGTGATTTTTTTTAAGTATGTCATTATAATTATAAGATACTTTTTGCACAGCAGTAGCTCAATTGATACTGCCCGTAGAAATGCCCATCATCCAGGCCAAAAATAATATTTCTTTATGTTATTTTATTATACATTCTCCTTATTCTAGCATAACCACTGGTTGGAAGTAGGTATATCAAAATCATTAATAATTACTCTTCTATCATGTTTATCATTTATTCTTTTAATATTATTTAACACATTTAAACGTGGAGGTGGACCGGTCACATCTTTCATTTCATTCATTGTTTTCAATAAAAATATTATTATATTTGTTTTTTACCATGTATATCTCTTTGTACGATCCTGGCAAACCTCTCTAGCTTTGTTTACATCCATGAATCTTTTCATACATGCTTTTTTATTCTTCATACATTTTTATTTACTTGAAAATGTTTGAATCACACTACCCCATATTTAATACTGGATTGAAATACGAGGCGACTAAGACCACTGCGGCACCAGGCGCGGCGGTAAGTTCAAAGAAAAATCAAACGTAAACATGGCCGCGAAATTCAAATTTGCATTGCTGTCATAGTGCGGTTCATACGGTCACGAGCATGTGTGCGTGATTAATGATACGTACAGTTACGAGCAAGTGTGCGCAAGACTAGAAGGTCACATGACGCGCTCGCTGTTCTCTGTGTGTGGGTGAGACATTATACGGGTCGGGTAGGAGTGTGTGCGCTAGGCTAGTGTAGATAACTACAGTTTTCCATCTGATGGAGAAAGTAAGTTTTTCTGCTAAAGCGGTTTTAACCTTTTTTTTATTTCATATGGTGGATATTAAGCATTAAACTTTAATATACGAATTAATATTGAAGTAACAATCGCCGTCAAACTAACACGCTGTATAATGGTTAGTCACAAAAAAACTGGTTCAAATTTTCAGGTTTTTCAGCTGTATTTGATTGCGTGTTCTCCATGAAGTTGATATTTTTCCTCCGACCTCGTCCTGTTAAATTGTTATTTGTATAATATGACTTACCTGGGTACCAGCCTCTGCCTCTGCCGGCTGCGTGGCTCGTGCGGGACGTACCTCGGTTCCAGTAATGGCCACGTGAGGATTGTTCGGGCTGCATGTGCGGCGGCCTACCACGAGAATTAGAGAAGTGGCCGCGATGAAAGCTTCTTGTGTTGAAGTTCCTGCCTTGATAATAATTACCACGGTTCCTGAAATTGTAATTTGTATGAGAATTGGTATTCATATTAAGTACTTGTCCTGAAGTACCAGGAGACGAGACCTCCTCCTCAACCGCTGCCTGTATTGCGTCCTGTATTGTAGTAAAGTTCCGGACTGCAATTATTGTACTAATCCTTCTATTCCTCAAACCATCGGCAAACTTTTTAATAGAGGTTTTAAGACTGAAAAGCTTTCTGAGTTTCCGTTGGCTTGGGAAATAGTAAACTCACAAATAACTCCGAAAGTTCTCTCCCAAACTCACTAATAGATCTATCATCCTGCCTTATCTGTTGCAACTTTGTTTGTATGGCGGTTGCGCCCTTTTGAGCCAACAGTACAGTGCGCATGTCTTCTAACCGGTTTGTAATATTAGCATAATTATTTTGCAATTTAATTTTTGCTGACTGAGATAATCGGCTTTTTAAGACAAATTTAATTAAGTAAAGATAAGATAAGATAAAAATATTTATTAATTTTCAAGAATGTTTTGAACAATAATTGACCTTGTCCTTTGCACTAGGCTCAGCCTGTATCGCAAACGGACAACTACATCACATATTTATTTTCACATATTATTCTTACACAATACTAAGAAAATTTAAATAATAATTCCTTATTTAGAACACAGCGAAAAAATAAATAAAAAGAAAATGCAAAAGAAATTAACTATAAAAAAAAAATTAATAAAAAAGAATAAATAAAAAAAAATTACCTGACAAATTAATTCATTTACTAAAGCGATATTTAAGAATTTTCTATACCTCAGCATTTGTGTGTTTGTGTGTAAGAGAGAGTGTGAGTGTGTGTATGTGAGTGTTTCTGTGTGTGTGTGAGTGTTTGTGAGTATGTGTGTTTGGCGCCAATACATCTGCCATGAGTCAGTTTAATTAGGAAGTGATCTGAATCAGTGCTTCGGTCTCTGCAGACGTCATTTCCATCAGCAAGTTCGTAACTCTTTTTTTAATTATTTTGATAGGATAGTCCTGTAAATTGGGTATTAACTTAGAAATTTTAGTGTACACAAAAGGAGCCAAAAATGTTTCAGATCTTTGTGCAAAACTAGTATTTACTTTAGGCACATTTAGCATTAACTGACGCTTAGAAGTCCTGGTTTCGGAACGCATATGATAATGTAGGTTTGCGTGGGTCTTAAGTACCAGTCTTAGACAACAAAGTTGACGAACGGTCAAAACTTTTGCCTCCCTGTACAATGTGTGTGTTGGAAACCTGCGAGGTTTTTGCAGAGCAGTTTTTAACACTGCTCTTTGGGCACGTTCCAGGACTATCAAAATGGAGCTTGCGCACCCACCCCAAGCCGAGATGCAGTAGTTTAAAACCGATTGGCATAGTGCAAAATAGACTAATTTTAACGCGGCACCGTTTGTAATATTGCGTAAAAGTCTGATAGCATTTGTCATTTTACGCACTCGTGTAGCAGTAACGCTAACGTGTTCACGGAAATTTAGGTTTTCATCGATGGTGATACCCAGATATCTTATTGATCGTGCACTTGAGATGTCCTGGCAATCACAACACGTTTGATCGTCGCTGAAAACAAGGGGGCAAGTAGATTTATGGACCTTTAGTGGGCCAAGAGAAGGGTTTGGTCGAGAAGCCTTTGTTTTGTGAAAACATAAATAATTGGTTTTAGCCACATTTAACGTAAGAAGATTAGACTGAAGCCACGCTGAGATCGATGAAATTCCTTTCTGAGCCAATCTTCTTACCTGGGCCCAGGTATTTCCGTGGAAAACAACAGCAGTATCATCAGCATAACATATCAGTTCAGCATTCCGCAGGTCAGCATCGGCCAAATCATTCATATAAATAAGAAAAAGGGTTGGTCCCAAAATACTTCCCTGCGGAACCCCACGAAGTATGCCCCGCCTGTCACTGATACTGTTACCGATCTTCACACACTGTGTTCTGTTGGTAAGATAACTCATGAACCAATCAAGAGCGATTCCCCTAATGCCCATAGCTTCCATCTTTTTAAGCAATATACGGGTTGACACCGTATCAAAGGCCTTCGCGAGATCCAGAAAAAGGCCAATACATTTAAGCCCCTTGTCAAGGTAGGATGTAATTTTATTTGTTAAAAGATTGACTGCCTGCTCAGTGCATCTTTCTCGCCTAAAACCAAACTGGTTGCTCATGAGAAGACCATTGCATTCTAGGTACTCACACAACCTTTTATTTATTATTCGCTCTAGAATCTTCGAGAAAGCACTTAGAAGCGAAATGGGTCTATAATTATTGGGACAGCATTTTGTGCCAGACTTGTGAATAGGCTGGACAAGAGCAGTCTTCCACATTTTTGGGAATTGGCCCTGGCATATACTCGTATTAAATATATCGCAAAGTGGTGCAGATATACTATTGGCAATTGTTTTCAGTAGCTTATTGGTCACACCATCACAACCTGGAGCCTTTTCTGAGTCTATTGAGCGTATAATACTAATGATTTCATCTGGATCAGTCGGTGATAAGAATAATGAGAAAAGGGGAGCACGATTATTAGTTTTAATTTGGATGGAAAGAGAATCTTCAGTCTGATTGGTTTCTTTTAATATTTGTTTTGCTAAATTAGATCCAACACTTATAAAATGATCGTTTACATAATTTGCAGATTGTTTTTCAGTTATCTTAAGGGCTCCTAGTTCACTTAAATCTGGTTTATGTTGAGATCTATAAGTAATCTTGTTTATTGTTTTCCATAAGTTCTTTGGGGAATTTTTATTATTCTCTAGCTGGGTACTGTAAAACTGAGCCTTTACCTTTCTTAATAAGCTTATATGAAAATTTCTGTAGCGAATATAAGTGACTTTGGCTATAGGATCGTTCGGATTATTATTTAACTGAGCGTGTAACCTATCTCTATGTTTAGAGCATCGCAAAAGGCCCGGGGTCATCCATGGAGCTAATGTAAGCTTAGAGCGGGGAACTTGTCTTGCAGATGAATGGTTTTTAACAGCATCATCAATTATATTGGAGAAGCACTCAACCTTGTCGTCCAAGGATTTACCATCCAAAAGAGTATTCCAGTTAATGATTTCTAAATCAGCCCGAATACCATCGAAATCAGTATTAAGTTTAGTTCTGTTTATAATCCGTTTGCGTTTTGGAACTGAAATACCTACAATACCTAACTTATGATCAGTTAAGTCCGAGTCACAAACGATTGCTTCAGCTTTGACATACGATGGAACGAATATATGATCGATACAAGCTTTACCATGTGTAGGTTTGTTTATTGCCGAAATAAGCCCAATATTGCTAAGAACGTTAATATATTCTGATGCATGCAAGCTATCGGCTGCAGTTTCAAAAGTTTTCTTGACATTCCGAACTTTTCAATAAGGATCCGTAATTATCGATATTATCGATAAGTTGTTTAATACTGGTCTGGTCATCAGTCATAACTAGTACTAAGTTCAACGCAGTCTTTAAATTGAAAGTATCCATTTTTAACCGAATTCAAAAAAATAGGTTCTCAGTTCGATTGTTTGTATGTAAGTATATAATATATACATATTATACATACAAACATACATATTATGTATGTTTGTCCGCGATTATCTCACGTTTGGCTAAAGCAATTTAGCAGCAATTTAGGAGAAGGTTTTAGTGCTTTGACCGACTACAAAAAGAAAGGAAGTTCTGTGTTTCACCTGTATATATGTATGTTTGTCCGCGATTATCTCTCGTTTGGCGAAAGCTATTTGGATGCGGTTTTCAGAAAAGTATTTGTTACATTCAAGGAGGTTTTGTGTTTGACCCGTTAGTATGTATGTTTGTACACGATTACGCTTTCAGAAAAGTACTTGTTACTTGTATAATATGGTGAGGAGAAGGTTTTAGTGCTTCAACCGACTCAAAAAAAGGAGGTTCTGAGTTTGACCCATATGTATGTATGTATGTTTGAAGGTTTTTAGTTATTATTAGACAAAGAGTTATCAGTACATATTATTATGACTTTCGGATTCGGAGATCCTAATACTATGTGTGTTTTCTACACAGTTTTGATAGGCGAACTACTCTTTGCTCATCTGTTTTGGCAGCACAAGCTGCACTCTGAAGACAACAAAATTAATCTCTAAAAAACTTATACTTATCACTAAAAAGTATGAAATTAAAACTTTAAATTAAATTAAAAACAAAACAGAAAAAAATATCTTAGGGGCTGTCCATTAATCACGTGAGGCTTGAAAGGGGGGGAGGGGTTTGATAAAAATCACGAAAATAACACAATGGGGAGGGGGGGTGTAGTAAGATATCTCGTGTATTTATTTTTTCGATTTTGAAACAAATATTAAGCGGCACATTTTTATTATGGTCCTTAATTTTAGCATAAAATAAGATTATAGTTTATACCTGTATTTTAATAAGTTGGTACTAAAAATACACGTGATGTTGAGAAAGGGGAGGGGGGGTGGTCTTAAGCCTCACTACGTATCACCAATGGGGGAGGGGGGGGTCAAAAAGTGCTAAAAACAGATCACGTGATTAATGGACAGCCCCTTACTTAAAACTATATGATTCTTTTTTTATCTTTGACTATAAACACTATAGACAGAGGGATGTTACGTCATCCATTTTAAAAAGAGAAACCCTTATTTAAGTTCTTATATGTTAAAAAGAGACACAAATCTTTATTGTCATCTCTATCGCGTAACCCGTTTTGTTGATGTCACACTTTTAAATTGTGACAAACAAAGCGTCGACTTGTGAGCGATTTTGGTTTTCTTTTGATTTTGAGTAAGATTTTATTCATTTGTATATTGTTATTGTGACAAAAGAGACTCCATTAGTTAAGTTATTATTTAGTGAGGTATGGTTGGGTGTAGCGTGCTTGGCTGCGGAAGCCGCAGCGAAAAACATATCGAAGGATTGACTTTCCACAAGTGAGTGAGCTTTTTAATGTTTTTCTGTATTGCGCGATCAGAAAATAAGTGATTCAAATGTTAATTACGTTGAACTAGATTACTAGCATTTTCTTTAGTTATTTTGAGCAATTTTTTAATAGCATAACCTAAAAATATGCAGTATCTCAGTGCTGCCATAATTCACGTTTTCATCCTACCCTGTTGTTAGGGTAAAATTTTTAAATTAGTAAACTGATGTTATTGAGTTAGTATATTATGTATTTCGTCGCGCTATAGCGACGCTGAATGATTTCCAATTGTTATCTACGGAATTAGTAAGTAATAAATTTGTTATATTTATTTAATTTCTTCGTATTCATTACAGTTTTCCTAAAGACCCGAATCTACGAGAAAAATGGATTGCGGCCACTGGAAGATGCAATTGGAAACCAACCAAAGTTTTGAGGCATACTATAAAATTGAAAGGCTACTCGTTTTTGTCCAAAGACAAAGCTTTGGTTCAAATGGTCGCAGTTGTTTTGAAAAAGAATTTAGGTAAAAGAATATTTCCGACATTAAACGACCACATCAGAGCCACCTTCGAAAACCACCTTGTGCTATTAATAAAGCCTATAGCTTTAAAATACTTAGATGTACGAATACATTATCTTATGAAAAATGTGACTGAAATAGACGAAAGAATTCGAAATTTTCACACGAAACTGATTTTGTTTAAAGGTCAATAGTAAATAATGCAATAAAACTCATGTATAAAATAGCGCTGTCTTTTATTTTTCAAAATACAAACATAGACCCCACTATACCCATGACCCGTATGATATTTGCATAACTTGCACTTATGGAACAGCTGATTTTTTTTGTCCAGTAATAAAGTTTGTCCCGTACAAAAATTTATTCGTAATCATGGGAAGATAGTTAGTACAATGCTTTAGATTTCACGGTGTATTAAACATCAGTATAAATGGTAAAATTAAACAAAAAAGATTGTATAATACTAGGAGCAAGTATGTATAATTATATGATTGCAGGAAATAATATAGTAAACAGTAAACCTTTAATTAAACAATAAATTGACGTAATCAATTTGAAATTAAAAAGTAGCTTTTAGAATGGTGATTATAGTATTTTGGGGTAATTGTTTTCTAGTGATCGCAATATTACAGGGAAAAATATTGCTATCTAAAAGAGGTACGATCCCGTTGTATTATGACTCTGTCTATAGTGTTTATAGTCAAAGTTTTTTATGTATAAAAAGGAACCGCCTTCAAAAAACCAACTGAAAAGAAAAAAATAATTTTTATTATGTATATCAAAATCTGTTTCGTAGTTTTACAGATTAAAGTATACATAGGAATATCATAGATGTTTTGTTGGTTTGGCACCGACTTCAAAAAGACGAAGTAATATAACCGTTTATTATATTCTTATTTGTTTATTGATGATATACATGATTTTGCTTATACCTAAATTTAAATATAGGTGTACATTAGGTATAGAACCGGGAAATCCTGGTACCGAAAATCCCACCCAGGAATTCCTCAAAAGAGGATTCATCAAATAATGTGTTTTCGTTTGTCTACAGTAACGATAAACTAAGTCACTTTTGCATTAATAAAGAAATTTGCCATTTTCTTAATAAAGGGATTTTTGACATTTGAACCACTAACATTAGAGTTAAAAAAAAAGAGTGTAATAAACAGTTTTCTTTAAAATTTTATTAGGTAACTTAAACAATTAATAATCCGTGTATCTACCGCGAACACTAACAACAAAAGAACATCGGTTTGGCATACTCAAAATGAGTTCATCCAAATCACGCTGTGGAATGGCCGCCCATGTCCGTTGCAACAACAAAAAAAGGTCTTCTTGCGACCGGATACCCTCCATATTCGGCAGAGCTCTTATCTGTAGCATATAGTGCCGGTTTTAGCACTACTAGCGCCCTTGGGCGAGATTTCTTCGGCGCCCCCTAACTGCAATTCAATCACATACAAAAAAAGGCAATGGGTACAATAAAATAACCATCTATTAAAAAAAATCGTTTAATAAACTACAAAAATTTCACTTGTGTTTGTTTGTTTTAAAACAGTCGAATAATTGATTTAAGAGCGTTCACTAATATTAAGTAAGAAGATGATTGTGTTTTGCTCCGTCAAAAATCAATAAAAGATAGATCGCGGGTATCTCCGACCATAGAAAAACACATTGTTTCTGTATGTTCGGGAAGTCGGGGATTCCCGAGAAATTAAACGGATTGAACACTACGTTCATTCTAGAGCTACCAACTTCACAATTTATATCCAAATTTAGAGAAAATGACTATTACTATTTAATATTTTTGTGGTTAAATTGAATGACTGTAACCTAAATTATAAAAAGAAAAGGCAAATATTTAACACGGCAACTGAAATCCTTTTTAGGCAACTTTCTATTAAGTCACAAAAAAACTAACTTTGCAGTGATTAAATATCTTAGCAACTATTAAACTATACTACTCGTAGCAACAAAATGCTAGGATCAAAAAACTAAAAAATAATAATGTATTTGGATATCAGAATATTGCTTGCAGATTCGTAAATTCTTGAAAAGGCGACAAATGCGCTCGCTCGCTTTTCTATGTTTGTGACTGTAATATTAAGTAAATTACATATTATGTGTATTGAAGTAAAAATAAAATAAATTAGGTCAGGCTAAAAGTTGCTTCACCCAGCCTAATGGGCAGATGCAATTAAGTTTGGGAAGGAAAACATAGGGGGAAGGGGGGGGGGGGCGAAGCCCCCCGCATTAAAAAACAACTAATCACCACAATCGTATTTGTGCTAGGTTAGGTTAGGGTTAGCTTGTGTCCCTTAGAGCGGAGATAGGCACCCCGCGAAGCGGGGTGACGTCGACACGCTGATAGGTTAGTTTAAGTTGTGTAGGTGTAGGTTCACTTAAAGAGGAAAGGTTTATAAAATAGACCAAGAATAGTTTTATAGCATGTCGCAATTTGGTTAATTTAGATCCCTACAAATGTAGCCTAAAGTATTTTTTAAGATCTTGTTTGTATTTATTTAAGACCTTGGTCAAGTTTATAGACAAACCCATTTTAGAATTTATGAAAGCCTATTTTAACTTTTTTATCCGCCAATAATTTGTCGCCTTAGAAGAAATTCAATTGCCACAAAAGAAAATCACTGCCAGATAAAATTTAAATAAAACCTCAAAACTCATTAAAAAGCCGCCGCTTTCTAGTTAAGATGCTACCTCTAATTAGTCGCCAAAGTAGATTATTTACTATCCATTTTCAGTTTGTTTACGACCCGGAATGGCATCAATTTGTCGCCGCGTTAAATACATGCTAAAAGAAAATGATCTCCAAAAGTAAAATTCTGCTTAAATATCGGAAATCCTCGATAGGTGTATGTAGTTTTAAATACGAAGAACCTCGCATTTTTTATAAAAATAAAATCTAAAATTTTACTTTCTTTTCATATTTTTTTAATTTGAAATTAAAAGCTTATAAGATGATATTTGGATAGATTGGAATATAATGAAGTAGAAAAGATATTGTGCTGCTATAAAATAATACTTTATTGTTTTTATTTATTTACTAGTGGATCGGCCCCGCTTCGCACGGGTAGCGTAGTTTAAAAAATATCGGAGGTTTCTTCAATCACTGCTCAAGCGTTATGAAATTAGCGCCTTTATTACAACTTACAGCACTCATGTCTGAATATAGTGTTACTTTGTGATTTTGAAAGCGCTTTTATTAACGGTTCGGATCAATATCTCCGAAATTAAGCTAATTTTTAGGTTTTAGTTGATTCAACTACTGGCGCCATCTAGTACATAATATGTAAATTAGTAAGGATTTGGTTTTGATCGCGTGCGACTATTATGTTCGGACTATTAATTTTGGTGTTTCTATACCGATTTCTTTGATTCTTTTTTTATTGAGTAGGTAATAATGTTAACTTTTTAAATAGGGGTGATTGAGAGTATTAAAAAACGTAAGAGAAAACAAAAATAATCAGAATGCGCCGAACTGCTAAGTTATCAGGAGTTACACGTGTTGTTGTGAGTCAACCATAAAAGATAAACATATACTGTTGCGGAATATTTTTTAGATAATTTTATGTAGAATATTTTTGTCATACATGATGTCCATGTAACTTTAACCATTAAGTCTGCACACGCGTCGGAATCTTAAAAAATTGAGTAACATCTCCCGTTTTCCCAAAATTTCCCGAAATTCCCCTTCACTACTCTGCTGAAAAGTATACGATAACCTGCCCAGGAGTATGAAGAATAATTGTGCCAAGTTTCGTTAAAATCCGTCGAGTAGTTTTTGTTTCCATAAGGAACATACAAACCGACAGACAGACAGACAGACAGACAGACAGACAGACAAAAATTTTACTGATTGCATTTTTGGCTTCAGTATCGATCCCTAATCACCCCCTGATAATTATTTTGAAAATATATTCCATGTACAGAATTGACCTCTCTACAGATTTATTATAAGTATAGATTAAATCGATCTAATTACTTTCAGTTTATTTCAAAATTAAAAGGGCTTATATAATTGAGCACTAGATTCATTGTTTCGATATTCAAAATATTAAATTAAACTGCTTATCACTTTATTTTTATTTCATACATAAACATAACGTTCACGCCGAATATCCCCGAAAGGGTTGGCAGAGGTACTAATACTTCTGAACATCACGTGACTTTGTCACCTGGTGTTCAGAGTACCCACGTTTTGCATGGACAGTGTACTCACGTGATAGGGGGCAGGCCTATCGCCGTTTTGTACGAATACACTGTCACATGACTAAGTACAACTCAGCCATGTGGGTTTCCTCACGATGTTTTCCCTCACCGTTAACAACCATGATAAATTAACCACACATATGTCTTTAGAAAAGACTAATTGGTGTAGGCCCGACCCAGGATTTGAACACTAGTCGTTTGCACGAAAACCGAGTGTTCTACCCACTGGGCTATCACGGTTGCACGGTTGCACGGTATTTTTATTTCACTGAATTATAAAAAATATAAACTTACTCCAATACATGTACAACGTCAAACAAAACAATTTGATTCATCGTTATTTAATATCGCGGACGCTGCGCTGGCGGCGTGCGTTAAGCTGGCGTACCATGAAGCTGTATCGAGCTGGTTACTATGTCAAAAAACTCTGCATAAATAGTGCCTAATTAGTGCAAAACTAAAAAAAATAGTGCCTCTTTAGTTTAGGAAATAAACACCATTTTCACTGTGTACGCTGGCGTAACGTCAAGCTAGCGTACACATCGCCGTACTCGAAAACGGCTAATTGTAAAGCAACAGAGTTTACATGAAAAAATTCTGCCTAAATACTTCTCCCGTTATGCAAAATTTCATAACGATTGATCTTATAGGAACAGAGATATTGAACAAGACTTTTCAATGACATACCGTCCTGGCGTTATGCCAGCGTACACAAATAGTGCTTATAGAAAGGGACCTTTTCTTTTAATAAACTCTATATGTATAAATAGTGCGTCAAATTCTGCCCCCCTTAGTGTAAAAACTTTATGCAAATACGCAGTGGGTTAATTAAAAATTCTGTGTTAATTTCTGTTCATAGTACAGGTACAGGTACGATGAAAAGTGCTTTGTATTTTTTTCTAAAAATTATAATTCAAACTGAAACGTGGGTCAAACACCGATCTAGGAGAATATTAACTTTATTTACCTATAAATAAAGTTAATATTAAGGAGGATATATACATATATATATTATATAATATATATTTTAAGGACCACGACATCTAAAATCTAGTATACAAAAAAAGGGTTGAGTTAACTTTTTAAATCAATAGCATCAAGAATAACATAAAATAATAATTTGTGAACTTAGGTTATAAACTGACTGCCACTGCCACACTAATAACAACAAAATTGTTTCAATTGAAACAAATTTTAACATATGGTCCGTCCGACACTGATGAGTATATTAAAAGTAAAGTAACATTCAAATTATTCAAATTCAAAGAATATTTAACTTAAGTGGCAACAATAGGGAATATGCATAAAATTTTAAATGCCCTAAAACTTTTTTTCACGGATACTTATTATCGCAATATTATAATGAAAAGGTTTTTTTTAATTTACTTATTATTTAAACCCCTAAAATAATATTCAAAAAGTGCAAAATAAGGGAGCGAAATTCAAACTTCCACAACGCGCCACCATCGGTTGAACGAAATGTGACGTCATCTGACACGGAATTGTATTTAAAAGCGTCGAAAACACTAAGGTAAATACCCACTGGACGTGTCATGTGACGTCAAAATATCGTTTAAAAATATCTAGAGGATTTTGTAGCCCAGTAATATTTTTTTCTACGTTATAAAATAGTAAACTATTAATTTAAGACAAAAAAGAAAAACATGAATATTCCCTATTGTTTCGTTTTTTTTGTTGTCGTCGGCAATGTCAACTGCAACTGGGCGCAATTCGTATCGAATTCGAACACCGAATGGAACCGACATGGAGCTCATATTGCGATATATGTGCAAATAGTATATGGTATCACTCAAAAAATAATTATATTTATGTATTATACTTAATACTGGTGCCGTACAGTGTTGGCTTAGATTCTCACTCACTACCCCTTTCTACCCTCGGATGTCTATATAGGCGACTAAGGTTATGGGGCTTTTTAAATGATTTTTGGGCAATGCAGTAGGAGATCCTTGACCAACGATACTTAATTTCTACCATCTTGTCCCCTATCAACTTCTTCAATTGAATAAATTTCAAAAGTAGAAGCTATATTATGCTTTGTCAAATTTTCTCTAATTTGACAGAATTGCAACAGATAGATATATGATTTGCCTGTTCAAATTTTTAAAGAATTTCAGCTATGGAGATGGGATAATTTGGACAAAACTCAAAAAATATTCACTTGCCCATCCAGTTAACTCGAATAACTTAATTCGGGTTAACTCGAGTTTGGCTTTTTCCGAGTTGATACATCCCGTCCCGACCCGTCGCCTGCGCTTGTTGATCACCCCCACCCCACTGCCTGCTGCCAACCTAACGTTCAAACGCGAGAGAAAAAGTATAATAGTCCAAGTCCATTTCACATTAGCATTTAAAATTATGCTTTGTTGTAGGTAAAGATACTTATTTAATTTATTTATGTCAAAACACATCATGCCTTACAAGTAACTTCTATTAGAAAATAACGCGATATTTCGGCTATAATTACCTACATAATTTCATTAGTTATACATTTTGATCGCGTCTGTACATCTATTCATTTGTTCCTAAAACTTAACATAGATTTTTTAAATCTTTCCACTGCGTATTTGCATAAAGTTTTTACACTAAGGGGGGCAGAATTTGACGCACTATTTGTACATATAGAGTTTATTAAAAGAAAAGGTCCCTTTCTATAAGCACTATTTGTGTACGCTGGCATAACGCCAGGACGGTATGTCATTGAAAAGTCTTGTTCAATATCTCTGTTCCTATAAGATCAATCGTTATGAAATTTTGCATAACGGGAGAAGTATTTATGCAGAGTTTTTTCGTGTAAACTCTGTTGCTTTACAATTAGCCGTTTTCGAGTACGGCGATGTGTACGCTAGCTTGACGTCACGCCAGCGTACACAGTGAAAATGGTATTTATTTCCTAAACTAAAGAGGCACTATTTTTTTTAGTTTTGCACTAATTAGGCACTATTTATGCAGAGTTTTTTGACATAGTAACCAGCTCGATACAGCTTCATGGTACGCCAGCTTAACGCACGCCGCTGGCGCTCGGTCATCTCTTAGCCGATTATCGCTTGCAGCAAGAAACAACCAAGCATATTAGCTCTAGCTTAACGTTAAAACATGCTCAAACGAAAATTTTCTTAAATTACCTAGCTGCAATGTCCGCGAATGTATGTGCGTCATCTTAACTATTAAAATACATATCTTCATCACTGATATTGGAATCATTGATCTTCATATTGGTAATCGGTATGTTGTTCTGTTTTACCATAATATTTTTCATGTTAAGTTTCCTTTCAATTCTTGTTGCCAGTGAGACAACTTAAAAACAAAAAAAAAATATCCCTCACGGTTCTTGTCTTTTTTCGCCGACCCAGTAAGCCTTGCTCAATGAACGAGGGAACTATAAGGGGGCGCCTGTGGTAAATTATAGAGAATCAGAAAGAGGCGCCGGACAAAAAGGGGCGCCGTGGCCTGCGGCGCCCCGTTTGGTCCGGCGCCCCTGGGCGGTCGCCCACCCGCGCCCTACCCAAACGCCGCCACTATATCTCATGCATGCTCATGCTCAATCGGGTTCAAGTCTGGCGACTGAGCAGGCCAGGGCAGGACATTGATGTTAGCTACGGCGAGAGTCTGTCTTACAACTCTTGCGGTGTGCGGTCGTGCATTGACCGAAATAAGGGACCGATTTGCACTTGTAGAGGAACAATGACGTCTGATACAATCGTCTCAGCATAAATTTGAGCGTTGAGGTTGCCTCTGATTCAAAATTAATTCAGTTCTTCCGCCGATCCAAATATCCGCCCATCCCATGATGATTCCACCACTATAAGGATGGACTTCCTGGCTGGATTTTAATCGCTGTTGGCGTCCAGGGGTTCTCCAGTGTCGTACACGTTTTGTATCCGGTCTCATACCAAAACGAGACTCATCAGAAAAGCACACGAAACGCCATTGTTCTTCTGCCCAATTTCTGTGTTCAAGAGCCCATTGATATCGAATCCTACGATTGTGCATAGCTATAGGTGGTACCCGTAGCGGTCTTCGGGAATGAAGGTTTACTTCATGCAAGCGGTTTCTGACTGTTTAGTCGCTAATTAAGTTCCCTGAAGAGCGATGAAGCCTCACGGCTAACATCATTGCGGTTATTTTTGGAGCTCTTCGAGCTGTGATTTGAATGTATCGGTCTTGTCTTCGTGTGGTGCAGCGATACCGTCCTCTCTGGCGCTCAGCCTCGGTACCAATGCTTTGGTAACGTGTCCAAAGTCGTATTGACTTGTATTCAGAGCTCACAGTACGTTGCCGGGAACCAGCTTCTATCATTCCCACGGCTCTGAGCATTTCCCTGCTTAAATGACGTCGCCGCTCCATAACAACGTTGGTTTTAATCAGTAGTAGGGAAACAGTAGCACTAATAATGTTTTCAATGCGTTGTATATTTTTATAGGGAAAATATTGATAGCTGATTTTCATCTTTTACTCGAATTTGATTGACAGTTCCTGTTTCAAATTCGGTATGCAAAGTTTTTTTTTGGTATTTATTAAATATTTTTATTCGATAGTAAACACGAAAATAAAAGACTGATTTGAATATTTTCCATTTAAAATGAGTAATTGCAAAATTATGATTTTTTAAAGATTGTTCAACTTTTGTACTTAATGACGTCATCGATCGATAAAATCATGTAGCGACATGCAAATGAAGCGAAATGTTTTATAAAAATGTTGCTGATTGGAAAACATATCACGAATTTGTGATGTCAAATGAAATTATTACGATATTATACTAAACAAACCTATGATTTTCGATATTTTATTAATAAACTGCAAAACCGTATGTCTTTGAAACAACATTGAAGGTCAAACACTGTTACAGTTTTTTGATAAAATAACAGTCATCTTAGCTCCAATTGATATAATTTCAAGAAAATTATGTTTATAACCATAATATCTCGAAATGGTTTTGTAATCAGCATCACTTTAGAAAACTTTGCATACCGAATTATGCACCAAAAAAGGATCACTATAAAATAAAATCATAAATTTGTTACAAAGCCACATCTCAATCTCAAGAAATCCGCATAAAAATGCTTGATCCCTAGACACTTTTGATGTTTGAAGTTCTTATTTTTAGAGTTGATTATTTACCACATGTTTTAAACTTTGATTAAAAAAGACATCTTCGACATTTATTACTTTTACTCTAAAATGCCTATTACAGTTAAGATTTATGTATTTCTTTTCATAAAAATTGATCAAAACATAATGTTTAAAAAAAAAAAAAATACAGAAGTATGATTCTTACTTCTAGCATTTTTCTTTAGCACCATTTTCTCAATATAAATAAATATTTTTATCAAAAACAGAAAATACCGAAAATCCCGGTTCTCAGAACAGGAACCGGTACTCTATTCCCTAGTGTACATAAGCTTGAATCTTACTACATAAAGTTACAATTTCGTTACTTTCAACATACACTTCACCAATGATACTCTTTTTAACCATTTTTTGGCTTACTAAAGTAGTAAATTTACTTATTAAATTCTCATATTCTAAATACAATTGTTCAGCTTCAGAAAAATTTTCCTCTAAAATATTTCCTGTCCTTCTTTTTGGGCCTATTTTATAGAGATTTGAATATAGGTTGAATAATATATATATTTTTTAATTATTTTATTTATTAGAACACTTCACTAACACTTACGGACCATATGGCTACCGAAGTCATTCACTTTGATCTCTTTGATATTATATTTTACACTCAATCTGCTAGGTTTTTGCCGTCATGTAGAGCCGTTGTTCCACGTGGACCCTGGGGACCTCAGACCTTGGAGACCCTCTGCATACGCAGCATTTCAGCGTCGACTCCTCTCTCCACTCTCTTAGTAAAGCATTTGGCGCAATAGCGCACCACGATGACCGCAGATACCAACAAAAACATCAGCAATATAATCAGCATGCACCAAGATATTATGCCGATATGAATGTCCACACTATTTGTTGTTATATATTATTTTGATATCCAATTTGCGCCGTCACAGGGGTTTGCACTGGGGGTTTAGGGGTAGTATATCTAGTACCCATTTTAATGTATTTTCACTGGTATATTGATCACACCATGACAATTTTTCCGGCGAAAGTAACTTTACTACTGATTACACGGGCACACTCCCGAATTCAAAGTTCTACTCTCAACTCATTGCCGTTTCATTTGTCGAGTATTGCGTTAAAGTCCCCCATAACAATGGTGGAGTGAGTTTTGGACGAATGCATGGCTCGGGATATATCCTCATACATATTCTCCACCTCATCGTCGGAGTGTGTCGAGGTCGGTGCGTAAACCTGTATGACCTTCATCGAATACCGTTTGGTTATCCTGAGTATAAGGTACGCTACCCTTGTCGACACACTCTCGATCTTCACCGCGTTATTTGCTAGGGACTTGTGGTCGATAAACCCATAGTCGCAACGCTTGGCATGCGGGTTGGCGATCGCAGTAAGAAGTTGATAGTTCTCAGTGTAATGCTGCTGCCCATTCACTGGTAGTCCCTTCGTCGCCTCTTACGACTCCCGTGGGAAGTAAAGGGGTGTTGATATTCTAGGCCACCAACACACGGCCAATTTTATTTATTACGGTTTATTGATTCCAAAAAATACTAAAATGAACGGTGATTATTATTCGGCGTCCAGAAAAGGAGAGGCAAACTGGTGAAAGGAGTCCTGTTTCTGCAGGACAATGCGCCCGTCCACACTGCACGCGTTGCAAGGCGTGCCCTCGCCGAGACAGGATTTGAAGAATACAATCACCCACCCTACAGTCCAGACCTGGCATCTAGCAATTCATACCTTTTTTCAAATTTAAAAAAGGAGCTCCGGGGACGGAAATTTTCCAGTGACGAGGAAATGAAGGCGGCCGTAAATAAACATTTTGAAGGCAATGACTGCGAATATTTTTTGGGAGGGTTAAAACCCCTTTTTAATAAATGTAAGAAGTGCATTAAATTATAGGGAGATTATATTGAAAATAATAATAATAATAAAAAATAATAATCGGCTTAGAATAGCACTACCCCGTTTCTACCGATGGGTGTACGTAAGAGGCGACTAACGGTATTGGGGATTTTTGGGCGATGCGGCGATTTTCTCACGTTATGTGATTGGTTTTTTGTGATGGACAATTGGCCTAGTACTCGTTTTTAATACATATACCCTTTTTATATTTTAAATCGATAAAAGACATCAAACCAAACAACTTTGCCTATGGAATCCTTATCTAAAATATTGTAATTTTCAAAATAATTAATACATAAAAAGTATCGTACCTAGATAAAACTGAGAAAGTATAGTGGTTCTTAGCCTCAGCTGAAATTAAAAAAAACATAGAAGAAAAGCATAGACCAGTTTTTTATTAATTTAAAATATAAAAAGGGTATGTTTTAAAACCGAGGTCTAGGCCAATTTAGTTTAATTATATCAAACTAGCGTTTGGTTTGGTCGAATAGAAAATCTTTTATAAAGTGAAAATATACTCAAAATTGTACACACCATATTTTGAAAATTGTGAATGTAAGGAGTTTCTTTGTTGCTTCTTCTCTTTACGAACACCTTCCAAAGCAACGGCTTAATAAGTAACTTCAAAAATGTTGACGTTCAAAAATGTTAGTTTTAACTTTGAAAAATATACTTATTGACTTTTTTTACACCACACAACGTATGCTGCATTCAAAATAAGGTAAAGTACTTCTCTTTTCCTACTAAGCTTCCAATATTTAGTCAGTGTTATTTATAACAATTAAGATGTATCAATATTTTTTTCACTTTCAATAAATAATTTCAATAACAGATATACAATCTTTAATGAAAACTTTTCTATATTCTCAGAACATCATTTTTATTTATGGTATTTCTTTTTTCGATATGTTCGTTAGTATCAAATAACTAAGAACGCAAGAAATATATTGAGACATATTTTGAAAACATTTCATCAAAAATAAAACAACAGTTTATAATGATCACATAATTATATTATAAAATGATTTAATTACAATAAACAGAATAAGTATCATAATGTACCTACACTACG